>CM017762.1:92500-4892500 GCA_008009225.1 Acer yangbiense | reverse complement strand
GTTTCTATAAATTTTTTTTATTAATATTGAACCCAAAAAATGACTCATTTTCAAGAACTTGAACCAGACAATGATGGAGTCATGGAGATGCCTTAAGTATATAAGCATTAGAGACCCATTTTTGAGAGAATAACCCTATTGACTCCGAGCCAAACCAGAAAACATGTCATCCACGAAGCTGCCCTAGATCTCCCCCAATCTCTGTCTAGTGTTCTCCATCGGAGATATGAGATTTCTAATTCTTGAGGCACTGGCCGATTCTGGATTTGCCAACCTTTGATTTTTTTTAAGGGGTCAGATTGTTGGTAGTAAGTGTTTCCAAGTTTGGTAGTGATTTTCGAATCAATGAGAGAGTTACAGATAATTTATTTTATTTTGTTTTCATTACATTCTTATTTAAACAATTATTTTATTTTTATTTAAACATTTTTAACTTTAGAGTTTAGAGGGGTACTTTAGTCTTTTAAAAGTAAACCATAGTCAAAGTAACGGTATAAATAACCGAGGTTAACGATAAGGGATGTTTTTGGTTGTTTCTTAAAAGTTAGGGACTCAAATGGTACTCCATAAAAACGTTAGGGACCAATTTGGTCACTTTTGTAAAAGTCGTAAACTACTTGGAATAAAGAAAAAAGTCTATGACCAATTTGGTAATTGCCCTTGTATTTATTGATGAGATTGATGCAATTGCTTCAAAAAGAGAAAATCTGCAGAGGGAGATGGAGAAACGGATTGTGACTCAATTGATGACTTGCATGGATGAATCTCATAGATTTGTACAATCAAACGATGGGGATTCTAACTCAGAGGCCTCTGATCAAAGACCTGGCTACGTTCTTGTTATTGGAGCCACAAATAGACCGGATGCTGTTGACCCTGCACTTAGGAGGCCTGGAAGATTTGATCGTGAGATTGTTTTGGGTGTTCCAAATGAGAATGCAAGGGTAGAGATTCTCTCTGTGATTACTCGAAATCTTAGAGTAGAGGGTTCTTTTGATCTTTTGAAAATAGCCAGGTCTACCCCTGGGTTTGTTGGAGCTGACTTGTCAGCTTTAGCTAACAAGGCTGGTAACCTTGCCATGAAGAGAATCATAGACTAAAGGAAGTCTGAGTTTTCTCTCTCTCAAAAGTACCAACATTGTTACAAGTTAACCCTGACCTTTAGCCATTACAATGAGAATATTTTTATCTGCTCACATGCTATGTCCGCTTCATACAAATTTTAGTTCCAGTTTTAGCTGACCTTACACGAATATGTTTCTCTCTAGTTGAGCCCCAGTAATGTCATCAGTTATGTAGTCATCATCTTTATAGGTTGTGACGTTGTGTTATGCGTTTCCTTTAAAGCATAGTGGCTGGTTTAGTGATATCAAATGGATGATTATGGGGTTCATTTACTGACTCTTGAATTTGTTTGCTTCTTAAGGAACTCGGAGTTGATTTGGAGACAGGGTTTTTGCTTTATGGGCCTCCAGGCTGCGGTAAAACACTTATTGCCAAGGCTGTTTGCTAATGAGGCGGGCGCCAATTTCATTCACATCAAAGTAAATGCTTACACAGTTACACCCAAGCTTTTTATTTTTTATTTTTTATTATTTTTTTTTTTTTGGGTGCATGCTTTTTCTGAATTTGAAAGTTAAAAGACTTGTTGATGTTTTAGGGCCCTGAACTCTTGAATAAATATGTTGGAGAAAGTGAGCTGGCAGTTCGAACATTATTCAGTCGTGCAAGAACATGTTCACCATGCATACTTTTCTTTGATGAGGTATGTGGTTGTCCGTCCTTGTGGTAAACTTTCTTTGCTATGTCTTGTTATATATTGATTTCTTTTCATTATCTTAGGTGGATGCTCTAACAAGAAAGCGTGGAAAAGAAGGGGGTTGGGTTGTTGAGCGGCTTTTGAACCAGGTTAACCATGATCTGCGATGACTATCTTTAAACAGACTCATACTCTCTCAGTCCCTGTTATTCTTTTCATACCAACAATTTATTATCCAATACAGTTGTACTTATGTTCTTGCAATTGCAGTTACTCATAGAGCTAGATGGAGCAGATCAGCGGCGTGGTGTTTTTGTCATTGGTGCCACCAATAGGTACACTTTGTTATTCATCTTTTTTCATTTTGTTTTTATGAGGATTCATTGGCACTGTATCATTTTTCTTCGAATGCGGTTTCTGTTTGCAGGCCTGATGTGATGGATCGTGCTGTCTTAAGGCCAGGTAGATTTGGTAAACTTCTCTATGTCCCTCTACCCACTGCGGATGAGCGCGGATTGATCTTAAAAGCTCTTGCTAGAAAAAAGCCTATAGATGCCAATGTGGATTTGTGTGCAGTTGCACAGATGAAGGCTTGCGAAAGTTTTAGCGGGGCTGATCTTTCTGCACTGGTTTGTACATTTTAAGCGGCCCTTTTTTTACATCTTAATTGTGGACGATTTTGCACCGGTCTTTTGTGATCCTTTTTTATAGACGTGTTTAAAGAAATTTCTTTTCAGCTTCGTTTAACTTTGTAATATTATCAAAACCAATGCCAGATGAATGAAGCTGCAATGGCTGCTTGGGAAGAGAAACTGACAGCAACAAAGAGCTGCCCATTGACAATCAAGATAACTCATTTCGAACGAGCTCTAAGTAAAATCACACCATCTGTCTCGAATCAGGTATGAATCACTCTGCTACATTTTCAGCTTCAAAATTCTTCAGTACAGATGTCAGACCCTTAAAATTAATTAATCTGATTTAAACTCTCTTTTTCCATCTGGGAAGCAGCAAAGGCAGCGATACCAGAATCTGTCTGAGAGCTTGAAAGCAGCATGAGAAGAAACATAAATTATTTCCTAAGGATGTTCATCGATGCCCAATTGGCAAACCATCGATCGAATTGTCTGACAAAGAAGCCAATTTTGAGTCCGAGAGTCAAAGAGAGTGAGTTGTTTTGATTCCATATATACATTCCAATTGTATGCTTAGTATCAAGAAAGGAAGAAATGTTTCCTCATGGAGGAAAGAAAATTTTTGTAGTTACTCTTTCTAGGTCTGTGATTCATGTACCTTTTGGGCATTGGATATTTCTTGGAAAATTTTAGTTATTGAACTTGATGTGGTTGATACTTGATAATGAAGTATGAAAGTTTATTCCCTTTGATTTTCATTCCGATTAGTAAACGTGTCCAATAATTTGAAGTAATAAAATGAAATTGTAGATAATTGGAGAAATTGGTAACATGGCTCACTCGATCTCTCTCTATCTCTCTCTCTGATTCTCTGTTCTTCAAAGGTTAGGTTGGTTTGTGGAGCTGCAACTAAACTTTATGTTCATGCTTATGATATCGCGGCTCATCACGCTATTGAACTTGTGTTAAGGTTTGCTAGCTCTCTTGTCTACTATGCTCGCTAAAGGTTCTTTTAATTTGCTCACTTTACGATTCTTGACTTCTTTGATTTCCTCTACATTTGTTAGTGCTTTTGTTAACATAATTTGATTGCACAAGTTCTTTATCTAAAACAGATACATATAAGAAAGCTATGATATGATCAAATGGTAACAACATTCATTTGTTCATTGGAAGTGCTATGATCAAATGGTTGCTTAATAAATATAGAATATGGTGCATAACCCATAAAGACAATAAAAACATTGTGATCGCATAAATCAAACAAAAACAATAATGAATTGAAAACTATAGCAATTCTACATAACTTGTTTGTTAAGGTGAAAATTCACCATAAGAACACTGACATGAGTGAGTAGCTCTCCCCCATCCCTAAGGTGTTGAGCGTGTTCTTTCCAATCACAGTTTTGTACTGCGTATGCTAACATTTCCAACCACACTTCACTTATCATGTCCCATCTTATTTTCCCACCATTCTCAAAGTCGAACAGACCCTGTGCTTGCTCACCCTGAGCGTGCTCGAACAGACCCTGTGTGTGCTCGAACAGACGCTCTGCTAGCTCACACTGTGCTTGATTGAACAGACCCTGTGCTTGCTCACCCCGTGCTAGCTCGAGCAGACCAAATGCTTGCTTGAACAAACCCTTTGCTTTCTCGAACAGACCTTGTGCTTGCTTGAACGGACGCTGTACTTGCTCGAACAGACCCTCTGCTTGCTCACACTGTGCTTGATTGAACAGATGCCATGCTTGCTCACCCTGTGTTTGCTTGAGCAGACCCCTTGCTTGCTTGAGCAGACCCTGTGCTTGCTCACCCTGTGCTTGCTTGAGCAGACCCTGTGCTTGCTCACCCTGTGCTTGCTTGAGCAGACCCAGTGCTTGCTTGAACAGACCCTGTGCTTGCTCACCCTGTGCTTGATAGAACAGACCCAGTGCTTGATCGACCAGAAAGGAATGGCAGTTGTTTGATTGCTTGAACAGCGAGAAATGGCAGTTGTTTGATGTTATTCCTTTCTTAGCTCTACGTCCATGTTTGGATGGTGGTACTTCATAAGTTCTCTCAGCATCGACGTAAGTATGGTCATACCTTATCTCACCGATCCCTTTGGGTAACATAGATGGACGGAAAAGCAGAAGATACAACATATAATCTGATAACCATTTGCTAATTTTACGATTCTGATCGTCTTTGTAGCATTTATTAGCATTGCCATCGACATATTGATTGCGATCGTCTTTGTAGCATTTTTCAGTAACGATGTGCCATATAATAATTCTCTGATCGAATTCATTACCAACTAAAAGATCACCAAACCCGTAGTGTTTTAGGGCATACTTACCTTTATTGGACAATCGTTCATCACGTAGCTGGCGAAAAGAATCTACATCTTTTGGGGCAATTCATCGGCTATATTTTGTAGATACAGGAAGATCCTTTCTTGCAAACCAATATCCACATTTTCCCATGTCAAGTACCGGTAATTCTCTAACAATTTGCTTGTGTAAGAAAACTTCTCGAGTACAGGGTACGCGCGTTGCCTTTCTTTGCAGACGGATTTCTTTAGATTGTACTGTCCCATGGATTCTGACCACCTTTTCTTCGAGGTTGAACATGAATGTAAACAACTTGAAAACTTCCAGAATTTGTCAACCGGAGGTTCTGAGATCTGCTGGTGTTCTGCAACTTTGAATTTGATTAACCAGAGCTTTGTCCAGTCTAAGGAAAAAAGTACCATGAATGCATAAATTTCCAAAAGAACAGCACCAACAAGCAACAGATAAGTTACCGTGATGTCAATTAGTGAGTAGGAATGCTTATCGATGATGATGGAGAAGAGGACTAAAGCAGAAACAGAGGAAACGAAGCTGATGCAGCGGAGAGAAATTCCAATTCGAGAGTAAACAATAGCAGCCTTCGTGTAGAGCACATCGTATATGAGTCCTAGCTCGATTGCTACCAGTTTGAATGCATCCTCTGCTGACTTTCCCTTGGTGATGTAATAGCTGTTATACCTCTCCTCATCGACAATTTGGTTCGCGAAGAGATACAATAATCTCTTGTATGAATAATAGGCTTGAACCAGATTATGATCATCTCCATCAATGCCTTCTTTCATTACGCGCTTAAGATTAAATAAATCTAAACAAGGACCGGGAACAAAAGATGAGCCTAAAGAATCCTTAAAACGTTTGCTGCTCGAAGACCAAAGTACCCAAGTCCTCTCTCCATACTTGACAATTCCAGTAATGAACACCGGAATAGACAGTAACGTGAGGACGTTGCTGCTCCAAAACCTCAAAAACACATAAAATGCCACTCCAACTTCGACGATCAGTCCAAGAAGATGTCTCAACCATAACTCATTATCTTCTAACGAGTAAGCTGTGATAGTGTCAGGACCACCAAGATGCAACAGGAGAAACGGTGCCCAAAAGGCCTGCAGCGAATCAGCGGCCTTAGACGAGACTTGTCCGCAATCTGCCTCGTTACTTGCCATGACACTCAATGCAACTGTCGCCACCCAATCTGCTGAGATATATGCGCACCAGACGATTACATTTGAAAGGATCCCGATCCAGCTATGTGAGTTGTTAATCTTTCTCCGGGAACCAAATACGATGAGGATGATTTGCAAAGAAAGGCTGAGTAATAACAAACTTCGAATCTCCCACAAGTTCCATAGTTTCTTGAGTGTTTCTGGGAAAATCTCCATGTTCTATGCTCTTCACTGATGTTGGTTCAACCACTGGCTAACAAGTAACAACTGATCAAAAGTATAGAGCTTCTCTCTATCGAAATGATTTAATTATTGTAAACACAAAATTTATAAAAAGGAATGTAGAGTGACAAAAAACTCAATAAGAATAAAAAAATTAAAAACACAGCCTTCGACGAAATATCATGACAAAGTTTCTTTGAATGCCTTACAAAAGTAAAATAAAAAGAAAAATGTCAACCGACCATCCTAAGAAAAGCAGTCTTCCACGAAATATCGTGACAAATGCCACCCCAACTTCGACCATTATCTTCTAAGTGTCCGTTTGGAAGAGCTTGTCTGTAGGCTAAAAGAGCTTTTTTAACTCTTTTCAATTTTTTTTGGGTCGTTTGATTGACACTCTAGTAGAGTTTTCGACGATTAAAAAAACTGTTTTACGTCTACTTGGAGAAGCCCAAATTTCATGCTTTTCTAAGTAGATCTTTTTGAGCTTTTTTAATAACGTTAAAATGTCTAAATAACCCTATCATTTAAAATAGTTTTTGAATATTTTGCTAATCCTACCATTTAAAAAAGCTTTTTCTAATTGATAACCAAACGACTAATATCTTCCCATTATAAGCTCTACTTGTAGAAGATCTACTTTAAAAGATCCACTTCTAAAAGATTTACTTCAAGAAACTCTTACTGCAGAGAAGAATTCAAATCACATGTTAAAAAATAGTGTCTCAATTTGTGTCTAACCAACCAAATTGGACCATGAGTGCATGCTTTTTTTTAAAAAAAAAAAATGTAAATGCTTGTGTACACATAGCCCAATTTGGTTAGTTAGACACAAATTGGGACACCATTTTTTAATAGGTGATTTGAATCCTACACATAAACAGTGCCCGAAAGGCCGGTCGTGGGATACGAAGCCAGCTTCTTTAAATTTAAATGATGGTTCTTCTCTTAAGGAAACCTTCCACAATCTGCTAAGTGCTGACCGTGAATTTCTATATACATATAATTATATAAATCAAAGAAGATCTATCATTTGCATGCTTGGATTTGATTAAAATGTATATATTTTTTTAACAGAACAATAGCTCTTCTAGCCCTTCTAGGAAGTTATCTATATCTAAAATCTGATTACAATAAAATTCCAGAATTCTCTCTTAAATTGTCTTTCTAGGAAAAAGAACTCATAAAAAAATGAATTAGAAGTCAATTTTATTCTCTTAAAATTTAAAACACAATAAATTAAGTCTTTTTGATAGAAAAACAACAAGAGTTGATAGTTCTTTAGAGAAATAAAATATAAAGTATGAAATGTGACATTATAGGTCTTTAGAGAAATAAAATATAAAGTATGAAGTCAATTTTATTCTCTCTTGAAAGAAAGTTCTTTTAGGACAAATTCAATCATACTTTCATGGTTTCACATTCATAAATGATTGAAGCATTTTTATATGGTAATTGGTATAAAGATGTTTGGAAGTTTCCACCGACTTGAATTTGTTAGTTATTGTTTTGTTCGGTGTGGGTAGATATTCAAATCATGCATGTAATACTTGGGATCAATTGGATGTAATTTTCTACGATATTACAACAATTCTATCCGTTGTGAGCACAAGAGATCAATTTTAATATTCCATCTCATTAATCACTTGGAAAAAGTGATGTTTAGGGACAAAAGGAAAAGATTCCTAGTGTAGGGTCACAATGTTCAATTAATTAGGTAATGACAATGATCCTTTTTTAATCTAAATTGTATTAGCTAATATTTTTATAATGACTTTTTTTTTTTCGTTCTTCTTTGTGTTAGCCTTTAACTACTTCATTTTTTTTTTTGGATTTTAGCATTTTGTTTGTTGGAATTAAAATAAGGGACAAGTTCATTTCTAATCATTTGGAACATTGAGTAATCGTTTATAATCTACTTTTAAATTTTAATTGTTTATAACCTAATTTTTAAGTTATTACCGTTTTGCCCCTTATTTCATCTTCTTCAACCTTTCCTTTTTCTCTTTCCCTGAAACCAAAACCAGATTTCAAGTTTCAACTCCATTAAAGCATAATCATCAAGCCAAGAAAATTCTTTATTGGATTCTCTTACCTTGTCGTGGCCCGCTCTTGGATGCTGCATATTTACTATGGGAATTGAAATCTTTTTTGTATAACAAACTTTTTCAAACCCAATGAATTTGATAATCAATAATGCCAGAGAACCCAAAAAAGTGATCCAAATTTTGGACCCAAACCTATGTGGCAACATCACATGGGATCTTTTGGAAGAGTGACGTGGGCCCATGTTGTGTGTGATATTGCCACATAGGTTTGGGTTCAAAATTTGGATCACTTTTTTGGGTCCTCTAGCATTATTGATTTGATAATAGATAAACGTTGTTCCCTAATTATTTTTGCTGTTGCTTTTGTTTGCAGTGGAAATTGACAAAAATGACCACATATATTATGGGAAATTTGTTTTTAACCTCAAACGAAATTTTAATTGTTAATAACCATGTTTTTGAGAAATTACTTGAATGCCCCCATATAAAAACACCCAAATCAGCTCTCTCTCTTTCTCTTTTTTTTTCTTTCTCTCTCCTATGTTCTCTCTCCCCGACTGCCTCTCTCTCTCTCTCTCACCGATCTGCCCCAATCTGCCTCTCATCGGCGTCCTTCTTCGTCGCCAAGCGCCGACGAGCGCTGAGCGCTATGGCTTGGCGACGAGCGACGGGCGACAGGCGACGAGCGTGGCCACTTCGCGAGCATTGTGGCTGGCGACGGGCGTTGGGACGACTGGCCACGTCCGGCGATGGGGGACAGGATGGCGACGATGTTCGACCTCTCTGTGCTTCGCGATCGTCGGCGATGTTTGCAAAAAAAAAAAAAAAAAAAAAAAAAGGAAAAAAAAAAACCTAAACCTAATTTGAGGAAGAAGAAGAGGAGGAAGAAGAAGGGGAAAATTTCAATTTAGTCCAGATTTCAAGTTTGGACATTTAAATTTAGGCATGATTTTAAGTTTGGACATTTAAATTTAGGCATGATTTCAAGTTTGGACATTTCAATTTAGTCGTGATTTCAAATTTGTTTCGAGGTTTAACAAAAAACTATTTCAATGGTACTCTGGTAATTTATGGACATACACTGAATTTTTTTAAAAAAAGTGGCTATTAACAATTAAAGTTGCAAAAGTAGTTACTAACAAAAGTTTATTGATTCAAATGGTTACATTTGAATTTCTCTCTTTGTTTGCATGTAATTAAATTTTATTTCTTAAATACAACTCCACATAATGTTATATACTCTGTCGTCGAAAATAAACTTCAACAGTAGAAGACAGGTCCCAGCCCCAAGATTCAATACAAACAAGAAATAAAATGAACGAGATATTGTTGTTGGGAGAGAATTTAATTGGATTTGAAATGGGATCTGATGGGTTTTGAAGATGGGATCTGGTTTTTAGCAAAGATTAGAAGATGAGATCTTATTTTTGGAGAAAAAGAGATTTTTTTTACAAATATTGATATCAGTCTGTGTTTTTTTTTTAATTTAAAATTTTAATATTAGTTTTTAATTAATTTTTTAATTTATTAAGAAGATGAGATGAAGAAGAAGAAGTCGAAGACTAGAAAGAAGAAGAAAAAAGAGCAAGAAAGAAGAAAGAAGAGAAGTCGTGGAGGAGAAGAAGAGAAAGGGAAAAAAATTAAAAATTAAAAAATTAATTCGCTGGGGTATTTTTGTAATTTTGGCTAGGGATTGAAAGAATTTATTGTAAAATGGTTATAAACAATTAAAATATGAAATAAGGGTGAAAACAATTTTCCCATAATCTATTTGGATAGATTTGGCAATTTTCTCTTAAAATATTAGGTAATGAGTCTAATGACTCTGATTTTATGACAATATAATTAAGAATATATATATATATATATATATATTTAATTATAATATATTTGCCCTAGAATGACAATGTAATGAATACTATTTAAGTTTTTTTTTTTTTTTTTTTTTTGGTAAATTAAACTTAAAAAAAAAACTATGAAATTATTATTTAACAAGATTTTTCTTTGCAAGATACTAAAATGAAAAAAAATAATATATTCCTTTTATTTTTTTATATACTCGAACTTGAGACATTACGTAAGTGGAAGGAAAGATGTATACGGCTCTGCCAAGACTGAATGTACTCATTTCGAAATGAGTTGGTCTTATAATAACAAACACATGAGTTCGTTGTTGGAAGCTCATTTCGAAAGTGCAGAGGCATGGAGATCTTCCCAGAAACACTTAAGAAACAATGGAACTTATGGGAGATCCGAAGTTTGGTTCGCGGAGAAAGATTAACAACCCACAAAGCTTGATCAGGGATCATTTTAAATGTAATCGTCTGGTGTGCATATATATATGAGCAGATTGGGTGGCGACAGTTGCATTGAGTGTCATGGCAAGCAACGAGGCAGATTGTGAACATGCCGGCCTCGTCCAAGGCCAGAGATTCGCTGCAGGCCTTTTGGGCACCGTTTCTCCTGTTGCACTTTGGTGGTCTGGACACCATCACAGCTTACTCGTTGGAAGATAATGAGTTATGGTTGAGGCATTTTCTTGGGCTGATCATCGAATTTGGGGTGGCATTTTATGTTTTCGTGAGGTTTTGGAGCAGCAACTCCCTCACGTTCCTATCCATTTCAATGTTCATTACTTGGATTGTCAAGTATGGAGAGAGGACTTGGGTACTTTGGTCTTCAAACACTAAACGTTTTAAGAATTCTTTAGATTCCTTAATCTCAGATTATGTTCGTCCTCCTGATTTATTTAACTACGAATTTCCTTATAATAAGCTTGTAGTGAAAGAAGGCATTAATTCAGATGATCACATTCTCGTTGAAGCCTATTATTCGTATAAGAGATTAAAATATCTCTTCGCGAACCAAATTATCGTTGAACTGCACCAAACCCGACAACCTTTTCTACAATCATTTCAGAAGACACACGATAAACTATCGTCCAAGAGTGGCGAGGATGTGCTAAGAATGTATAGATATAATCATCTTTTAGTTGATGAAGAATATGATGCAAGAATTATTATCTGGCACATTGTTACTGATAAGTACTACAGATATGATCTCAATAATGTCCAAGGCAATGCTAATAAGCTCAATCAGGATTGCAAAATTAGAAAATGGTTATTGGATTATATGTTGTATCTTTTGCTTTTCTGTCCATCAAAACAAAGACGTAAAGTAAACAAATAATTAAAATCGAACATCTCTCATCAGTCCGTGTTTGAGAAGGCAAGAGGCCTTGCCTCGCAGTTGAAAGGCAATGAGAATGGTTGGGAAAAAAGATGGGAGAAAATAAGTGAAGTATGGTTGGAAATGCTAACATATGCTGCACAAAATTGTGAATGGAAAGAACATGCTCAACTACACCTTATGAAAGGGGGAGAGCCGCTCACTCACGTCAGCGTTCTTATGGTAAATTTTGGCCATAATAAACAAGTGGTGTCCAAGGGCTACTCTTAATTATTGTTTTCACAACCGGTAAATCGCTAGAATAAGGCAAGCTTTGATTTGAGAGCAGCTAAGATCGTATTTTGTTATGTCCAATGTACTTCCCATATACATAAAAATCAAAGAAGACCAATCATTTTTGTAGGCTTGGATTTGATTAAAAAAAATATATTTTTTAACAGAACAATAGCTCTTCTAACTCTTCACTGACCAGGTGATATGAGTCCCATAATATAATATAGAGTGGCGATATTGACACCCCTTAAAAATTGTATGTACACCTCTTTCGTAAGTATACCTATAAAAAGATTACAAAATTTATAGTTTGTAAATAAACCCCACTTAATGTCAAAAATACCCTTTATTTAATTCTATGGTATTTTATTTTTACAAGTACACCCCACTTACACCTATTTTGTTATTTAATTAATTTTATTATTATTTAAAATTTTGATAATTTTTTTTAATTCAAATAAATAATTTCCAATTCCTAAATAGAAAAAAAATATTAAAATGAGTTGTGTTTTGAGATCATTTTGTTTACAGGTTGTAGATTAAAATAACGAAAAAGAAAAAAAATACAGTGCAATATACATGTGAGTGTTGACTGTTGCAATTCTTTTTTTTTTTTTTTTTAAACATTGACCGTTGCAATTCTGGAAAAACAAATGTAGGATAACTTGATATTTTATTTTTATTTTATTTTTTATAACAGTTTGTTTAAATTTTTTCCACTACAACCTCTCTCCCTTTTTCTTATATGTTTTCATTCAATAAAACCAAACTTCATTTCCCCTTTTTCTCTCTCATCACGTTAAGCAACTCTCTCATTTTCTTCTTGATTGTTTTCAGTCCACAAAAAAACACTTCGATCGGAGGTTTTTTTGGTTAGAGATCCACAAAAATCACTTTGCAATCAATTTGTATTCTTTAACATAAACTGAAAATATATTTGAAATTAATAATTAAAAGGCCAGCTAGGGTGTGAGAAAATGGAAAAAGTTTTTAATAATTAATATGAACTTTTTAAGGAAACAGATTAATAATTATTGGTGTGTGTAAATACAAACTATTTAGTCATTTTAGTAATTTCATTTAGGGGTAATATTGGATTTTTAAAAAGATGTTAATTTGGGGTGTACATACGGTTTTTAAAGGGTGCAGATATCGTCACTCTATAATATAATATAAAATATAGGGTGAAAATGGAAACTAGCCAAAAATTAAGGAAGTTTATTGTTTTTAGCCGGAATTAGTAATTTGATTGTTTTTGTCAAAATATCCACTTTTCGGACAAAAATGCCTTTCATTCAGAAATTTTGCCTGGTGTGTTTAATTCTTTTTTGCCTGGTGTGTTTAGTCATTTTGGCCTGGTGTGTTTAATTCCTTTTGGCCTGGTGTGTTTAATTCCTTTTTGCCTGGTGTGTTTAGTCATTTTTGCCTGGTGTATTTAATTCCTTTTTGTCTGGTGTGTTTAGTCGTTTTTGCCTGGTGTGTTTAGTCTTTTTTACCTGGTGTGCTTAGTCGTTTTTGCCTAGTGTGTTTAGTCCTTTTTGCCTCTGGTGTTTAATTCATTTTCATTGGTGTGTTTAAGTCTTTTTTGCCTGGTGTGTTTAATCGGTGGTCTGGTGTGTTTAATTGAACAAAATCTGGAAAAAAAAAATAAAAAAAAAATCAAACATGACTGAAATCTGGAAAAAAAAAAATTCAAACAAGACTGAAATCTGGAAAAAAAAAATTCAACACGAAAATCTGGAAAAAAAAAATCCAACAACTCCCACCATTCATAAAAACAACCACCATACTTATAAATTTTGGAAAAAAAAAAACGAAATATGGGATATTTTTTAACAAATCTAGAAAAAATTTTGAACATTCAAATCCAACTAATACTCAAATCCAAACATTCGCAACCACAACCACCCTTAAAATCAACTACATTCACAACAACAACCACCATTAAAATCAACAACTAATACTCAAATCCAAACATTTTTTAAATCTGAAAATTTTTCAAAAAAAAAAAAAAAAAAAACTGAATTTTTTTTAAATAATCTGGAAAAAAAATATAAAAAAATAATCTGGAATTTTTTTTTAACAAACATAATCAGAATTCTTTTTAAAAAATCTGGAAATAATTTTAAACAAAAACAAAATCTGAAAAAAATTTCAAAATAAAAAAAATTCTGAAATTTTTTAAAAAAATTGGAAAAACGTGAAAGAGAAAGAGAAGAGAGGAGAGAAAGAGAAGAAGAAGAAGGAGAGAAGATCGGATGACCGATGATCGGAAAACCACCAAATCTGAAAATTTTTGTTTTTAAAAAATCTGAAATTTTTTAAAAAATCTGGAAAAAAAAGAGAAAGAAAAGAAGAAGAAGAAGAAGAAAAAGATGAAGAAGAAGAAGAAGAAGGAGAGAAAGTGAGAAGACGGAGGAGAGAAGAGGAGAGAAAGAGAGAAGAAGGAGAGAAAGAAGAAGAAGAAGAAGGCGTGAGATGAGAGAGAGAAAGAGGAAAAAAAAATATTCTGCACAAATGAGAGAGAAGAGGTATTTTAAAAATAAATGAGGGGCAATTATGTCTCTACAGTAGATTTTTTGACAAAAACAATCAGTTTACTAATTCCGGCTAAAAACAATAAAGACCCTTAATTTTTGGTTAAAAATGGGTATTTCCTCTAAAATATATGTATATTATATAGGGTCTTTCTCCGGTTAGATTTGGTCTTGAAGTTTTTCTTCCGGGCCGAACATGACCAGACTAGAAAACTATTCTATATATGTATCCGGGCCATTGGGCTTTATCCGGCCCATTACTGGACATGACATATATTTGTTAAAATGAACCCAAATCGGTTAATTCGGTTATAAATTAACCGAAAGCTGGACCTGTACTGAATTTGAAACAGATGAGAGGAGCCGGAGTTGGAGCTCTCGTCTGGCCCTCTGGCCCACTCACTCTCGTCTCCCGTCACTCCTCGACAATTCAATCGCCGCCGACCACATCCGCCACCGCCACCGCCACTCTCATCCGACAGTGGTCATCGGTGCTCAGCAACGCAAATGTCAGTCCTTGGAAGAACACTACCAGCGAAAAGCCACCAAGTACTGGAACGACTTCTACAAGCGCCACAACAACAAGGTCTCTGATCTCTATCTCTCCGTACACTGTAACCCAAACACAGCTTTTTATCTCATTTTCTCTAATTTAATTTCTTATTTGTTTCGAATTTAGTCAAAACGACAGTTCGATTTCTCTAATTGAAAGTCTTTTGATTGAAATTTTGATGAATGATTCTGGAATGTGCTTGTCTAGATTTTTTGATTTTTTTTTTTTTAATATTTTAGAAAAAAAAATGATTTTTAGGTTGAATGTTGTAGTTCTTCAAGGACAGACATTACTTGGAGAAAGATTGGGGAAACTTCTTCTCCGATGACTCTTTTTCGCCTAACGGGAAGGTCCTTTTCGAGGTACTTTGTTTTATACATAGATGTGTTTAAGTAGTACTAATTTTCAGTTTCAAAATGTACATGTATTTCATGAGTTTCTGTGATGTTTACTGGAAATTTGTTGTAAAATTATTGTGTGAAGATAGATTTTGTCTCGCGTTTTGTTTCCAGTACTGGGATATGATTCATTGTTTCTCAAAGTTTGGAATACGAAAAATCTTTTAGATGGGGCTGTTTAAAAATCGGTTCTTTGCACGTTTCTATCATTTCCATAGTTTCGGATATTAGAAAACTGAAATCAGACTGTGTCTGTGTCCTACTTCGGTTCAGTCAGTGGTTTAGTTACCTTATTTTTGTATCTGATTTTTAGTAGTGGTTTATGACTTGTTACTTATGTCTAATAGCTGTAAAAACATTTGGAGATGAAGGGTTTTTGCTTTATGGGCCTCCAGGCTGTGGTAAAACACCTATTGCCAAGGCTGTTGCTAAAGAGGTGGGGCGCCAATTTCATTCACATCAAAGTAAATGCTTACACCCGAGCATTTTTTTTTTTGGGTGCATGCTTTTTCTGAATTTGAAAGTTAAAAGACTTGTTGATGTTTTAGGGTCCTGAACTCTTGAATAAATATGTCGGAGAAAGTGAGCTGGCAGTTCGAACATTATTCAGTCGTGCAAGAACATGTTCACCATGCATACTTTTCTTTGATGAGGTATGTGGTTGTCCGTTCTTGTGGTGAACTTTCTTTGCTCTGTCTTGTAATATATTGATTTCTTTTCATTATCTTAGGTGGATGCTCTAACAACAAAGCATGGAAAAGAAGGGGGTTGGGTTGTTGAGCGGCTTTTGAACCGGGTTAACCACGATCTGCAATGACTATCTTTAAATAGACACATACTCTCTCAGTCTCTCTGTTATTCTTTGCATACCAACAATCTATTATCCAAAACAGTTGTACTTATGTTCTTGCAATTGCAGTTACTCATAGAGCTAGATGGAGCAGATCAGCGGTGTGTCATTGGTGCCACCAATAGGTACACTTTGTTATTCATCTTTTCTCATTTTGTTTTTATGAGGATTCATTGGCACTGTATCATTTTTCTTCGAATGCGGTTTCTGTTTGCAGGCCTGATGTGATGGATCGTGCTGTCTTAAGGCCAGGTAGATTTGGTAAACTTCTCTATGTCCCTCTGCCCACTGCGGACGAGCGCGGATTGATCTTAAAAGCTCTTGCTAGAAAAAAGCCTATAGATGCCAATGTGGATTTGTGTGCAGTTGCACAGATGAAGGCTTGCGAAAGTTTTAGCGGGGCTGATCTTTCTGCACTGGTTTGTACATTTTAAGCGGTCCTTTTTTTACATCTTAATTGTGGACGATTTTGCACCGGTCTTTTGTGATCCTTTTTTATAGACGTGTTTAAAGAAATTTCTTTTCAGCTTCGCTTAGCTTTGTAATATTATCAGAACCAATGCCAGATGAATGAAGCTGCAATGGTTGCTTGGGAAGAGAAACTGACAGCAACGAAGAGCTGCCCATTGACAATCAAGATAGCTCATTTCGAATGAGCCCTAAGTAAAATCACACCATCTGTTTCAAATCAGGTATGAATCACTCTGCTACATTTTCAGCTTCAAAATTCTTCAGTACAGATGTTAGACCCTTAAAAATTCATTAATCTGATTTAAACTTTGGTTTTCCATCTGGGAAGCAGCAAAGGCAGCGATACCAGAATCTGTCTGAGAGCTTGAAAGCAGCGTGAGAAGAAACGTAAATTATTTCTTATGGATTTTCGTCGATGCTCAAATGGCAAACCATTGATCGAATCATCCAACAAAGAAGCCAATTTTGAGTCTGAGAGTCAAAGAGAGTGAGTTGTTTTGATTCCATAATTACATTCCAATTGTATGTTTAGTATCAAGAAAGGAAGAAATGTTTACTCATGGAGGAAAGAAATTTTTTGTAGTTGCTCTTTCTAGGTCTGCGATTCATGTACCTTTTGGGCATTGGATATTTCATGGAAAATTTTAGTTATTGAACTTAATGTCGTTGATACTTGATAATGAAGTATGAAAGTTTATTCCTTTTGATTTTCATTCGTGATTAGTAAACGTGTCCAATAATCTGAAGTAATAAAACGAAATTGTAGATAATTGGAGAAATTGGTAACATGGCTCACGATTTCCTTCGCATTTGTTAGTGATTTTGTTAACATAATTTGACTGCACAAGTTCTTTATCTAAACAAATACATCTAAGAAAGCAATGATATGATCAAATGGTAACAACATTCATTTGTTCATTGGAAGTGCTATGATCAAATGGTTGCTTAATACATATAGAATATGGTGCAGACAATAAAAGCATTGTGATCGCAGAAATCAAACAAAAACAATAATGAAAAGTAGCAATTCTACATAACTTGTTTGTTAAGACGAAAATTCACCATAAGAACACTGACATGAGTGAGCAGCTCTCCCCCTTTCCTAAGGTGTTGAGCGTGTTCATTCCAATCACAGTTTTGTGCAGCGTACGCTAACATTTCCAACCACACTTCACTTATCATGTCCCATCTTATTTCTCCACCATTCTCTCGGTCTTTCAAATGTGAGCTAATACCCAATGTTTGCTCGAACAGCGAGTGACGGCAGTTGTTTGATTTTATTCCTTTCTTTGCTCTACGTCCATGTTTGGAAGGTGGTACTTTATAAGTTCTCTCAGCATCGACGCAAGTATGGTCGTACCTTATCTCACCGATCCCTTTGGGTAACATGGATGGACGGAAAAGCATAAGATACAACATATAATCTGATAACCATGTGCTAATTTTACAATTCTGATCGAGTTTATTAGCATCGCCATGGACATGATGGAGATCGTCTTTGTAGCATTCATCAGTAACGATGTGCCATATAATAATTCTCTTATCGAATTCATTACCAACTAAAAGATCACCAAACCTATGATGTTTTAGGGCATACTCACCTCTATTGGACAATCGTTCATCACATAACTCTCGAAAAGAATACATGCTGTTTGCGTTTTGGTGCAATTCATCGGCTATCTTTTTTAGATACCGGAAGATCCTTTCTTGCAAACCAATATCCACATTTTCCCATGTTAAGTACTGGTAATTCTCTAACAATTTGCTTGTGCAAGACAACTTCTCGAGTCCAAGGAATGCGTGTTGCCTTTCTTTGAGGACAGAATTCCTTAGATTGTACTGTCCCATGGATTCTGACCACCTTTTCTTCGAGGTTGAAGATGAATGTAAACAACTTGCAAACGTCCAGAATTTGTCAACCAGAGGTTTTGAGATCTGCTGGTGTTCTGCAACTTTGAATTTGATTAACCAGAGCTTTGTCCAGTCTGAGGAAAAAAGTACCATGAATGCATAAATTTCCAAAAGAACAGCACCAGCAAGCAACAGATAAGTTACCGTGATGTCGATCTGTGGGTAGGAATGCATATTGATGATGATGGAGAAGAGGACTAAAGCAGAAACAGAAGAAACGAAGCTGATGCAGCGGAGAGAAATTCCAATTCGAGAGTAAACACTAGCAGCCTTCGTGTAGAGCACATCGTATATGAGTCCTAGCTCAATTGCTACCAATTTGAATGCATCCTCTGCTGACTTTTCAGTAATGATTTCATAGTTGTAATAACTGTACTCATCGATAATTTGGTTCGCGAAGAGATATAATAATCTCTTGTATGAATAATAGGCTTGAACCAGATTATGATCCTCTTCTTCAATGTCTTCTTTCATTTTAAGGCAATATCTATAAGCTTGTTTATTAAAAAAATCAAAACAAGGATCGGGGTCGGAAGATGAGCCTAAAGAATCCTTAAAACGTTTGCTGCTCGAAGGCCAAAGTACCCAAGTCCTCTCTGCATACTTGACAATTCCAGTAATGAACATCGGAATAGACAGTAACGTGAGGACGTTGCTGCTCCAAAACCTCAAAAACACATAAAATGCCACTGCAACTTCCACGAACAGCCCAAGAAGATGTCTCAACCATAACTCATTATCTTCTAACGAGTAAGCTGTGATAGTTTCCTGACCACCAAGATGCAACAGGAGAAACGGTGCCCAAAAGGCCTGCAGCGAATCAGTGGCCTTGGACGAGACTTGTCCGCAATCTGCCTCGTTGCTTGCCATGACACTCAATGCAATTGTCGCCACCCAGTCTGCTGAGATATACGCGCACCAGACGATTACATTTAAAAGGATCCCGATCCAGCTGTGTGAGTTGTTAATCTTTCTCCGGGAACCAAATACGATGAGGATGATCTGCAAAGAAAGGCTGAGTAATAACAAGCTTCGAATCTCCCACAAGTTCCACAGTTTCTTGAGTGTTTCTGGGAAAATCTCCATGTTCTCTGCTCTTCACAGATGTTGATTCAACCACTGGCTAACAAGTAATAACTGATCAAAAGTATAGAGCTTCTCTCTATCATATCGAAATGATTTAATCATTGTAAACACAAACTTTATAAAAAGGAATGTAGAATGACAAAACACTCAATAAGAATAAAAAATTAAAAACACAGCCTTCGACGAAATATCATGACAAAGTTTCTTTGAATGCCTTACAAAAGTAAAATAAAATGAAAAATGTCAATCGACCATCCCAAGAAAAGCAGTCTTCCACGAAATATCGTGACAACATTTTTTTCAAAATAGTAAACCGTGGTACTGCAGAGAAGGATTCAAATCACATATTAAAAATAGTGTCTCATAATTTGTGTCTAACCAATCAAATTGAACCGGTGTAAAAGAAGTTTTAAGTTCCATCGAACGTATTTACGAGCATTTGTGTAGAGCTTTGTCCCCGGTATTGTACGATTAGTCTTTTATGTTGATATTTCATCAACCAAATTACTACGATCAAATTATATAGTATAATAAGTGATTTGATTAATTTAATTAAGATTTATATTAAGGAAAATGGACATGGTCATTGTGGTAGCCAAAAATGGTCCATGGGCCCAAACGTAAAAAGGCCCAAGTCTTCACTCTGAAAATGGTCAAGGCCCACATATTTCGGGTCGACCCATGACTTCGTCTACAATACATGCTATTGGAGACCAAGTCAACATTCCATTCAATGGGCAGTTACCACATTAAATGGGCGGTTACCACATTCAATGACCAACGACTATAACGGTCGACTTGAATAGGAGTAAAACTGCTCCTAAAATATCTCCTACAATCAAAGCACTACCAGATTTTTCCCTATAAATAAGAGGGCAAGACCACAACAAAGGGAGAGAATCTCAACAACCAACAAAGCTCTTAAGCATCTTGAAACTCTGCTTGATGTCATTCCGTCCACCGGAATTTAACTTCAAGTATGATAAACGCTCAGCCCAAGCGCACCTAAGGCTATAAATGATCATCCCTACAATTTCTTTACCTCTTTTTAATCAGTCATTCCATCTGTTAACTATTTCTTGCAGGTTCTTGAAGGAGACAACATCCCTCCATTCGACAGGCTAACATCTTTTGCAGGTCTATAGATAAGACGACATCCCCCCACTCGACAAGCTCAACCAAGTTGCCTTGGGCCTAACACAAATCCGACCCGATCCACATCAACCTTAGGTCGACCCCCTACAGTTTGGCGCCCACCATGGGGCCCATCGCAACTTTACAGGCGAGCTAGTCGAATCAACTGGAATTCTTCTCAACATGTCTAGAGATGGAGATGCACCAACTGTCGAGGAGCAGATCGCCGCGTTGACAGCCCAGATGGCTGCAGACACAGAGAAGTTGAGGGCGCTCGAAGCGGAAAATGTAGCGATCAGAGCAACAAATGTCGAGCTACGAGCCTTGATCAATAAGATATCCAATGTTGCACCTGAACTCCCAATCCCAACTCCAAACGACGAACTGGAGGTCGACAGGATAGCTCCAGTCGCACCTACAGACATGGATCGACGAACAGAAAATGCTTTTAGAACACCAGTGTCACTCCAGTCAGCACCGAAGTTGGTAAAATCTAATCCTAATTTACATTTGTTTGATGACCCTGAACTTTCTCGAAGATTTACAGAAATGGAAGCCTTCATCCAAAGGATCCCAGGAGTCCCAACTCCAATCAAGAAAAGCACAGCGAGTAGCTTCGCCGACTCACCCTTCGTCGATTCGATCGCCTTGGTCGATATGCCAAGAAAGTTCAGCTTCCCAGACATGAAGCAATTTGAGGGCACGACAGATTCGGATGATCACATAGCATAGTACAAACAAAGAATGTTCACTATTGCAATCCCACGCGACCTAAGAGAAGCATGCATGTGCAAAGCCTTTGGATCCAGCCTTAGTGGTCCCGCTCTACAATGGTATACTAATTTGCCCAATAACTCTATTATTTCTTTTGCACAACTTACATATACATTTGTGGAGCAATTTGCAAGCAGTCGAAAGCTTGAAAAGCAGTCGGACGACCTCTACGCAATAACACAGAAGCGTGACGAAAACCTGAGAGCGTATGTCGGACGCTTTAACAAGGAAAAGGTGCAGATCTCACACTGCAACCAGGCTACTGCGATCTCCGCCTTTAGAAGGGGGCTTCGATTCGACTCTGACCTCTACAAAGAACTCACCAAATATCCCTGCAAGACAATGGAAGATGTACTGGCAAAAGCATGGGCCCAAATCAAATGGGAGGAAGACGAGGAGCGTACAAATCGACAGACCACGACGGTCGAGAAATACACGACAGTTGGAACATCCCACTTAAAATAGTATCATTTCTAACCCTTATCTATTTCATCTTTTGTTACGATTATTGCGTTTTACTTCTACATTATTTAAGAAAAGGTCAATCGACCACACAATGCATGTATGTGAAATTTGTGAATGAAAAGGTCGTACCGACCCCACAACGCATGTACGCGATTTTGTGAATGAAATGGTCGATCGACCCAATAACGCATGTATGCGAATTATCAAAAGATATGATCGATCGACCCCATGACGCATGTACGCGACTTATCAAATGAAAAGGTCAATCGACCACACAACGCATGTACGCGATTTTGTGAATGAAATGGTCGATCGACCCAATAACGCATGTACGCGAATTATCAAAAGACATGATCGATCGACCCCACAACGCATGTACGCGATTTTATAATTGAGAAGGTCAATCGACCCCATAACGCATGTACGCGATTTTCTAAAAGAAATGGTCGTGTCGACCCATAACGCATGTGTGATCGGAACAATTTATACACCTTTTGAGGTCCCCATTTCCTGTCGTTTGCTTTCGTTTTTGAGCAATTTTTGTGAATATAATATGTTTTTGTGAGCCTTGTGCAGGTTCATTTTGTTTTGGGAAGTTTACGTGCGATAACGAGGTGTTTCCGGGCCAAAACGCAGCGCAAAAGGACACTACAACGACGTGCCGTCAAATTTTGGCGCCGCTGCCGGGAAAGTGGCTTATTTGTTGATAGTTACTAGTTTTAGCTTAGGTTCTGTAAATATCTTAGATTAATTGCTTTTTATTGCTTTTCAGATTAGATTGTCATGTTAAAAATAAACATCTCTTAACCTTGCCTTTCATTGTTTGTACAATCAATGTTTAGGCTATGTTTTGGGTTGTGAGTCGTGTTATTTTTCTTATTTTTGTTTTAAGCATATGCATTTGATTTTCTTTGAGTTGTTTTGTGCAAGGAAAGAAATTTACAGGTCGGATGGACCACACAACTTAAGAGAGCTTCGCGGAGGCTTGGTTGGTTCGAATAACCACTCACGAGGGCATGCGCTTCAAGGGTATAATGTTTTGCTTATTTTTCTGATTTTTATTTATGTTTAGATCTAAGTGTAGATATGTGTTGTGCTTAGATCTTAGGATTTTTAGGGTGTTGTTTTAGAAAATTTTCAAATCTCTGCACAAAATCGTTCAATTTTGAAAAATTCAGGAATTAGAGTCCATTTTTGTTGAGTTGCTTTTCTTTGTGTGCCGGTAGAGACATGCATTGTATGCTTTTAGCTCCGTGCATCGCTTAAATTTGCTTGTACAGTGCCAATCTTTTGATGTTGAGGTGGATGAGACTTCTATGTTTGTTTAGCCTAGGAAAATAGTGGAGACTACCCTAGTGAGGTTTCGAGCCTATTAGCATCAATTCAGAGGGTATATTTTGTTTCTACTCCTTAAACACTCTTCGATTTTGTTCTTAATTGTGATCTCATTGTACATACATTTTGTATTGATTGCCATAGAACTAAAATAATGTGGACTGCTTGTTGAGATTTGTATTCCCTTGTTAGATGAACTTTTAGAAATGATTTTGGGCTTGAGTGTGTGCGAAACTACTAAAATAGCCTAAACACTCCCATACCCCTATATTCATTGCAAATTGAGGCCAAACACTACACCCCCAACCATTCCCTAGTTATTGATCATATTGAGGTGTATAGCTTAATAGAAGTTATGTATTGTAAAGCTCTAATTTTTATAAAAGCGTGTACTTAGGCAATGTATGTAATTGTGCTAGGACAAGGCTTACAAAAAGAAAAAGAAAAAGAAAGAAAAAAAAAAGAAAAAGAAAAAGAAAAAGAAAAAGAGAAAAATAGAACAAGTGTTGAATTATAAAACACTTAAGCCTTTAGTTCTTCAATTGTAAAGTTACTCTTAAATACGAGTACAAATGTCGCACAATTGTGCAATATAAAGTTTATAGCCTAGATGCTTGTATTGTAATGTAAATATACAGGGCTAATTTTGTGTAAATTGTAATGTGTATACATACCTTGTTGTGGTTAGTAGCTTTATCTTATCCACTCCTACCATATCTTCCATCCCATACACCACTACACATCACCTTGGCCCCAATACAAGTGAGGAAAAGCCCATTTGATATCTTAGGAAGTCTATATTGGGAATGCGAGTCGATGCATGCTCTTTTCACGTTCATGGCATTTCAATTCCTTCCATGAGATCTGTCACTATAAATGTGCTTTTATTGAAATACTCATATGCGATATATTAGATTCCAGTACATAAACTCATTTGCATATGTTTGCTAGAGAGTGATCGCCTAGGATCTGAGTGGAAAAATCAGACTGAAATCTAGGGAGGATTAGAGTCGAGGCGAATTTCATCTTAGGCAATTCGAGCGTAGTTGTTTTGTAAACCGAAAACATCCTAAGTATTGGCATACTTGCATTGCGTGATGCATTGTTATTAATTGGTATATTTGAGATACTAGCATGCTTGTAGTCTTTATTTGGTATGTTTGGATTGCATCTCAACTCATATTTGCAGAGTATACATTTGTGGGTGTCGTAGCTGTAAACCCTCAGGAGACTATAACTCCTCCTCTACGGATCGCCTAGTGGTTTAAAGGCTTGTGGCACATGCTAAGTGCCATCGTGTTTCCTACGGAAGTGGACTAGCCTAGTTTGATTTGATTTTCATGTGTTGTTTGTTTATTTATTTTCTATTTTTATTTTGCTCGAGGACGAGCAAAAGATAGGTTTGAGGGTATTGATCGGAACGATTTATACACCTTTTGAGGTCCCCATTTCCTGTCGTTTGCTTTCGTTTTTGAGCAATTTTTGTGAATATAATATGTTTTTGTGAGCCTTGTGCATGTTCATTTTGTTTTGGGAAGTTTACGTGCGATAACGACGTGTTTCCGGGCCAAAACGCAGCGCGAAAGGACGAAAGAAATTGGTGTTGAAATTTTCCAGATTTCGTCGAAGCGTACCGCGTTAGACAAAATTGCGTACTACGACCTGTACTGCGAAAGTTGGCAGAAACATTTCGTCAAACAGGACGTTAAAGCGTACTACGACCCGTATTACGACCTGCACCAGATTTCGTTTTTTTTAGGACTTTTCTTGAGGGGTATTCATGTCTTTTTACCCCTATTCTTGTACCCTAACTCTCCTCACTATAAATATCCTCTATTCTCTCTCTTCTAAAAAAAAGAATCACTCAATCCCTAACTCTCCATCTCTTTCTCTTCTCCTCTTTCACACCCCACACCAAATTTCTGCCATCTTCTTCATTTTCTTCACCCAATAAAGGAGAGGCCTATGCTCCCATGGAGGTTCTTCCTCCATGGGAGCTTCCCAAACATCTCCACTACCTCCATTTTCACTTCATCCATCCATCATAGACTAAATTTCAAGGAATTAGGAGACAAATCCAAGCCAGGAAAGCTATGGAGCATCTTTGGATGCTTGTCTTCAAGGGTTTGCTTTTATTTACTCATTTCCTTGTAATTTCTTGCTTCTTTGATGTGTAACCCCAATTTGGGGATTATTGTAAACCCTCACATGTGCTATATATATGTATTTTGTTCATAAATTCGTTTGGGTTTTGTTTTGCTCTTTGATTTATGTATGTTTAATCTCTTATTGTGAAATTTATGTTTGTGGAGGTTAGAAATTGGCATGTATGCTTGAATGAGATTATGAGTAAAGTAATTAATGTAGGAGTAGAGTAATTTAGCTTCCCATGATTGTTTGTATGTTAATGGATTGCCAAAATATCATTTATTGAATGATTTGAGTGTTAGGGATTTTATCCCCAAAGAGTAGAAAAGGCTAGTTTATGCATTTAGTTGCTAAATTGGCTTTGGTTCACATCCTTGAGCTTAATGGGTCTTTTTAAGACACATTTGCCCATCCTTGGCTGGAATGGGTGATGAATTAATTTAGGGAAAATTCCCAAGTCAAGAGGAGAACCCTTAATTCATTTGAATGTTCTTAATGTTTAACAATTGCATTGATGCACATTAGTGTTAGGTGAACTTGTTTCCCATTTTTTTGCCATCCTAGGGAGATTGATAACCGAATCCGTATCTAGAGTAAAGACAAATTGAATTCCTCTTATGCTCGTGTAGTTATAGGGGTATTTCATTGCTTAATGCTTTCACTCGGTTAGCCACCTTGTGAATGATATTTAGGTTGTGTGTTATATATCGCGTGGTGTCGCATTGACATGCTCATCGTGATATCCTCTACATTTGACCAGAAAGATGAGAGATCACTAGGTTGGCGTGTAGAGCTCGTGTGTGTGTCCCACAGTCCTTAATGAATTCAAGCATTTATGCATGGATGTAATCTCTATGTCGCTCGAGAGAGGGTAGAGATTAATTAAGGGGACACGAGCATATAATATTCATGTTATATGGGTATCTCGTATTCTTAATGCTTTCACTTGGTTGCCATTTCGTATTTGGTTAGCCTCGTGGATGAATTATTGGCTGTAGTATGGCCCACGCGGTTGCGCATTACATGCCCAACGAAATAACCAATGTATTTGATCGGAAAGTTGAGAGATCACTAGGCCGGCATACATGGCTCTTATTTGTGTCCCATGGTACTTAATGAATCCATACGTATGTGTGGATGTGATTTCTAAGACTCGAGAGAGATTAGAGATCAGTTAAGGGGACACGAGTCTATTATATACTTGCACATTGAGGGACTAAATGAGTCTAGCACTTAATTAGGAGGATTGTTACGGTTGAATCATTTCCCTAGTGTAATCACATTTTATGCCATCTCTCCATTCCATCCTGTCATTGTAAATATTATTGTTTATCATTTATTTATTTATATTATTATTTATATTTTCCACACAAGCAACACATGAGTTCTCTCGGCGTGTTGTAATAATAGCTAGAACCGGTAACGGTCGGTGAATTCCACTTCCCTGCGGAACGATACCCTCACTTGCCACTGTGCTAGTCTCTGTGACTTGCGCGCTAGCGAGGTCGAACTTAATTGTTCATCTTTTGATCGACACTGCAACGACGTGTCGTCAATGTGCACGAATTCAATGTGACAATAGCAGATGGTCGATCGACCCCTACGCTCTATTCGATAAATCTGTATGTTGTTTGATGCAAGAGTTCGATTGAAACAAACTACTCTCTTGACTTGAAGGCTTCAACTCAGAGAGTGGGGGGCTAACTGTGGTAGACAAAAATGGTTCATGGGCCCAAACGTAAAAAGACCCAAGTCTTCACTCTGAAAATGGTCAAGGCCCACATATTTCGGGTCGACCCATGACTTCGTCTACAATACATGCTATTGGAGACCAAGTCAACATTCCATTCAATGGGCAGTTACCACATTAAATTGGCGGTTACCACATTCAATGACCAACGGTTATAACGGTCGACTTGAATAGGAGTAAAACTGCTCCTAAAATATCTCCCACAATCAAAGCACTACCAGATTTTTCCCTATAAATAAGAGGGGCAAGACCACAACAAAGGGAGAGAATCTCAACAACCAACAAAGCTCTTAAGCATCCTGAAACTCTGCTTGATGTCATTCCGTCCACCGGAATTTAACTTCAAGTATGATAAACGCTCAGCCCAAGCGCACCTAAGGCTATAAACGATCATCCCCACAATTTCTTTACCTCTTTTTAATCAGTCATTCCATATGTTAACTATTTCTTGCAGGTTCTTGAAGGAGACGACATCCCTCCATTCGACAGGCTAACATCTTTTGCAGGTCTATAGATAAGACGACATCCCCCCACTCGACAAGCTCAACCAAGTTGCCTTGGGCCTAACACAAATCCGACCCGATCCACATCAACCGTAGGTCGACCCCCTACAGTCATTACCTAATTAATTGATAATATTGTTAGAATTATATTATATATTAGTATATATTGTATATAATATTCTTAGAGTTAGGGGTAATTTTGTAACTTTGCCTATTTAGTTTTTTTTCCCTAGTTTGTATATTATATATATGTTGCTTTTCAAAGCAGCCGACAATGTTGTTTTGACTTTCTCTTTGTATCAGACATAGTGACTTTTGTTTCTTTGCATCAGATAATTGGTTCTCCTTTGTTTCTCTTGCATTGGTTTGCTTCGGTTTCTTTTGCATAAAAATTTTCTTCAGTTTATAGCAATATATCCATATGGTATTAGAGGTTAGGTATTGGAGAATAAGTTTCTACTGTTAGTACTCAGGTAAAGTTATCATCTTCAGCATATTCAGTTTGGGCATCGATTTTGAAATTTCGATCGCATTGTTTTCTTCGGATTTGTTGAAATCTTCTTGGGATTTGTTCCGGTTGCTCTTGATTGAAGTCTGATTTGGGTTTTGTTGCGGTTGCTCTTGGTTAAAGTCAGATTTGTCGGAATCTTCTTCAGTTTTTGTCGTAGTTGCTTTCGATTAAAGTCGGCAATACATTTGATTTGCACGGCTTCGTATAGTTTGCAGAGTTTGCACGGTTCGCACAATTCAAACAGTTTCGCAAGGTTTCGCCAGTTTGGTTTTGGAGACTTATCATCTTCTAATCACAATATGGATGTCATTGATGATCAATTTCAACAGCTCCTTGCCACTCAGTCACATGCTATGTCCACCTCTTCTCCAAAAGGTTTGTTATCTCCTAGTTCTTTAGGTATGTCCTCCTCTATACGAGTCTTAGATTCTGGAGCAACTCATCACATGTCACCTGACTTGTCATCTTTTGTTTCTTTATGTCCTACATCATCTGTGTCTGTTATAACTGCCGATGGCTCTCCCATGCCATTAGCAGGTGTTGGTTCTATTGTTACACGTACCGTATCTCTTTCTAATGTTTACCACATTCCTAATCTTACATTAAATCTTGTTTTTGTTAGTTAATTGTGTGACTCTAGTTACTCAGTCTTCTTTTCTTCTAGCTATTGTCATGTGCAGGATCCACAATCCTAGAAGCTGATTGGGACAGGCCGTAGGCAAGGGGGACTATATATTTTGGACGAGCTAAGATTACCAGTTTTTGCAACTCCTAGTGTTGACATGTCTTCTTTTCGTTTGAGTCCTTCTTCTACTAGCTTTTATTTATGGCATTCCCGTCTTGGTCATGTGTCAGCCTCTCGTTTAAGGTTTTTAGCGTTTACGGGAGCATTAGGGAATTTGCAAAGTCATGATATTTTTTATTGTAGTGGTTGTAAACTGGCAAAATTTTCTGCTTTACCTTTTAATTGAAGTATTTCTTCTTCTCTTGCACCATTTGATTTAGTTCACTCTAATGTGTGGGGACCTTCTCCTATTGCCATAAAAGGGGGGTCTCGGTATTATGTTTCTTTTATTGATGATTGCACTTGTTTTTGTTGGGGTTATCTTATGAAACGTCGCTCTAATTTCTTTACTATTTATAGTGTCTTTCGAGCCCTTGTTAAAACTCAACATGCCACTGTTATCAAATGTTTTCGATATGATTTGGGTGGGGAGTACACTTCTAACAAATTTCGTGAATTGCTTGCTTTAGATGGAACTGTTCACCAAACTTCTTGTACAGATACTCAAAAGCAAAATGGTGTTGCTGAAAGGAAACATAGGCACATTGTTGAAACTGCTCGTTCTCTCTTATTGTCTGCTTCTGTCCCTAGTGAATTTTGGGGAGAAGCAGTTCTTATTGCTGTCAATTTAATTAATAAGATCCCAACTTCTCACAACTCAGGTTTGTCACCTTTTGAAAAGTTGTATGGGCATGCTCCTAATTACTCTTTGTTAAAAGTCTTTGGTTGTACTTATTTTGTCCTTCGACCTAATGTAGAGCGTATCAAGCTATCTCCACACTCTGCCATTTGTGTTTTTCTAGGTTATGGGGAAGGTCAAAAGGGATATCGTTGCTTTGATCCTGTTGAACAGAAATTATGTCTCGCCATGTTATGTTTCTTGAGCATGTACCTTTCTTTTCTATTTCTACTAGTACTCATGATATGACTAAATCTGATCTCATTCGCATTGATCATTTCTCTGATAATACAGATAATTTATCTTCCCCAGTCCTGTGCACTACAGATACTGACTCACCTTCCGTTTCTAGTCCTTCTATCCCTATTACTCATTTTCCTTTGCATTATTCTCACAGGTTTCAAACCGTTACTTCTGCAGATACTGGTACTTCGCTCCTCAATCCTTCTGCCACCCAAGCACCTTCTGAGACTGTGGATCCGCATCCTCGTTATCCTCAGCGTACTCGTAAGTCCACTCAACTACCGGATTTTTCCTACTCTTGTTATTCAGATTCATTTTCTACTTTTTTAGCCTCTATTCACAGTCTATCTGAGCCCTCATCTTATAAAGAGGCAGTTCTTGATCCTCATTGGCAGCAGGCTATGGTTGATGAACTTTTTGCTTTGCATAAGACATATACTTGGGATTTGGTAACACTTCCTTCTGGTAAAAGTACAATTGGTTCACGTTGGGTTTATAAAATCAAGACTAATTCTGATGGATCAGTTGAGCGATACAAAGCTAGATTGGTTGCAAAGGGGTTTTCTCAATAGTACAGTATGGATTATGAGGAGACTTTTGCTCCTGTTGCAAAAATGACTACTATTCGTACACTTATTGCAGTTGCCTCTATTCGTCAGTGGCATATATCTCAGATGGATGTTAAAAATGCTTTCTTGAATGGAGATCTTCAAGAAGAAGTTTACATGACTCCCCCTCCAGGTGTTACTCATAATCCTGGTGAAGCTTGCAGGCTTAAGAAAGCTCTACTGTGATTATCTCTCTTGGTTTTTGCTCCAGTAATCATAATTCTGCTCTCTTTATAAAGTGTACCAGTGCAGGTTGTATTTTACTTTCTTTATATGTTGATGACATGATTATTACTGGTGATGATGTTAATGGAATTGCAGTGTTAAAGTCAGAATTAGCTCGTTAATTTGAAATGAAGGATCTGGGTTCTCTACGTTATTTTCTAGGTATTGAAGTAGCCTTTTCTCCAAAAGGTTATCTTCTCTCTCAGTCTAAATACACAGCTGACATCCTTGAGTGTGCTCGCCTTACTGATTCTAGGACAGTTGATACTCCTTTGGAACTTAATGTTTGGTATTCTCTTTCTGATGGTACACTTTTGTCAGATCTTACGTTATATCGCACTATTGTTGGTAGTTTGGTATATCTCACCATCACTCGTCCAGACATCGCATATGCTGTGCACATTGTTAGTCAGTTTGTTACTTCTCATACTTCAGTTAATTGGGCTGCTGTACTTCGTATTTTGAGGTATCTTCGGGGCACCATCTTTCAGAGTCTTTTACTACCATCGACCTCATCTTTGGAGCTTCGTGCATACTCTGATGCTGATTGGGCCAGTGATCCCATAGATCGCAAGTCTGTCACTGGTTTTTGTATATTTTTAGGAGATTCTTTTATTTCTTGGAAGAGTAAGAAACAATCTGTTGTTTCTAGATCTTCAACGGAGGCTGAGTATCGGACTATGACATCTACTACAAGTGAGATAGTTTGGTTATGTTGGTTACTTGCAGAAATGGGCATTTCTCTTTCTCATCCCACCCTTATGTATTGTGACAACAAGAGTGCTATTCAGATTGCTCACAATTCAGTCTTTCATGAGCGGACTAAGCACATTGAGATCGATTGTCATCTTACTCGTCATCACCTTTAGCATGGCACTATTACTTTGCCCTTTGTTTCTTCTTCCATGTAGATTGCTGATTTGTTTACCAAGTCGCATCTTATTCCACGTTTTCAGTTTTTGGTTGGCAAACTCTCAATGCTTCATGCAGCCGCATTGAGAGTTTGAGGGGGAATGTTAGAATTATATTATATATTAATATATACTGTATATAATATTCTTAGAGTTAGGGGTAGTTTTGTAACTATGCCTATTTAGTTTTTTCCCTAGTTTGTATATTATATATATGTTGCTTCTCAAAGCAGCCGACAATGTTGTTTTGGCTTTCTCTTTGTATCAGACATAGTGGCTTTTGTTTCTTTGCATCAGATAATTGGTTCTCCTTTATTTCTCTTGCATTGGTTTGCTTCGGTTTCTTTTGCATAAGATTTTGCTTCAGTTTATAGCAATATATCAATTGATTTCACAAATATTATATTATTTGTCCTTTTAAGTGACCTACACTTGGAAATTTTTTTCCTTTTGTAATGTTGGAGGAATTTCCATCCAATTGACTTCTGTTCGATACCTAACAGGTCAAAAATCAACTGAGATCAGTCGAGAATCAATCACTACTTGCACGACCTAAATATATAGGCACTCTAAACAAAACAATAGCTGATTAACAAATGCTACTTGGTGGAAACTTCTATACATCTTCATCCCAATTACCATAATGCAATTTGGTGGAAATTTCTATGCATCCTCATCCCAATTACTATATATGTGAAACCATGAAAGTTGATTGTATTTGTCTTGTTTATCCTTTATATTTTATTTCTACATAAAGACACCCCTATTTTTAAATATTACAATATTCCGAGATTAGACGAGGGTCATGACTTGAACCAACACCTCTTAGATAAGTGTGAGAGGTGTTCAATTTTTTTTTCAAAAAAAAAAATATGTACGGTGATATTTTAAGACTCGATTGTTTTGTAACTGAACCCGCTCTCCCTTAACAAGTTGGGCCTTATTCGGCCCATTATCTGACTGACATATGTTTGCTAAATGAACCCAAATCGGTTAAATCGGTTATAATTTAACCGAAAATTAGATTGCTTTGAATTTGAAACAAATGAGAGGAGACGGAGCTGGATCTCTCGTCTGGCCCACTCAATCTCGCCTCCTGTCGCTCATCAACAACTCAATCGCCGCCGTCCAAATCCGCCACCGCCACTCTCATCCGACGGTGGTCGTCGGTGCTCAGCAACGAAGCAAATGCCCGTCCTTGGAAGAACGCTACCAGCGAAAAGCCACCAAGTACTGGAACGACTTCTACAAGCGCCACAATAACAAGGTCTCTCTCCGTACACTGTAACCGAAACGCAGCGCTTTATCTCATTAATTTAATTTCTTTTTTGTTTCGAATTGCTCTGGTTGCAACTCTTTTGATTGAAATTTTTGATTCATGATTCTAGAATGTGCTTGTCTTGATTTTTTTTTTTTTTTTTTCTTCAATTTTAGAAAAAAAAAAAAAATTTAATTTTTTGGTTGAATGATGTAGTTCTTCAAGGACAGACATTACTTGGATAAAGATTGGGGACACTTCTTCTCCGATGATTCGTTTTCCCCGAACGGGAAGGTCCTTTTCGAGGTACCTTGCTTTATACATTGATAGTTTTAGTAGTACTAGTTTTCAGTAAAGAGGGAAATAATGTATATGAATTACATGAGTTTTTGGGATGTTTTACTGGAAATTTGTGGCAAAATTGTTGTGTGAAAATAGATTTTGTTTGTCTCGCGTTTTGTTTCGAGAGCTGGGATATGATTCATTGTTTCTCAAAGTTTGGAATAGGAAGAATCTTTTTGATGGGGTTGTTTAAAAATCGGTTCTTTGAATGTTGCTATCATTTTCATAGTTTTGGATATTAGAAGACTGAAATCAGACTGTGTCTGTGTCCTACTTCGGTTCAATCAGTGGTTTAGTTGCATTATCTCTGTATTTGATTTTTAGTAGTGGTAAATCTTATTCTCCTTTTTGAAGAAGACAATGGTTCATGTCTTGTTACTTGTGTCTAATAGCTGTAAAGACATTTGGAGATGAAGCATTGAGTAAATTTTATGTGGGTGTTATTCGCTGGCAGGTTGGTTGTGGAGCTGGAAATACAATCTTTCCTCTTGTTGCTGCATACCACAAGCTTTATGTTCATGCTTGTGATACCTCGCCTCATGCGATTGAACTTGTTAAGGTTTACTCTCTTGTTTACTACAATGCATACCGGTTGTATTGCTTAAAAACAATCTGGTTTGAATCTGCAAGAGACAGAAAACAATGAACTGGTTGTATTGCACAGATGAAGGCTTGCGAAAGTTTTAGTGGGGCTGATCTTTCTGCACTGGTTTGTACTTATGCGTTCCTTTTTCTACATTATGTTTGCTGGAATCACATCTTAATTGTGGATGATTTTGCACCAGTCTCTTGTGATCCTTTTTTATAGACGTGTTTAAAGAAATTTCTTTTCAGCTTCGTTTAACGTTGTAATATTATCAAAACCAATGCCAGATGAATGAAGCTGCAATGGCTGCTTGGGAAGAGAAACTGACAGCAATGAAGAGCTGCCCATTGACAACAATCAAGATAACTCATTTCGAACGAGCTCTAAGTAAAATCACACCATCTGTCTCGAATCAGGTATGAATCACTCTGCTACATTTTCAGCTTCAAAATTCTTCGGTACAGATGTCAGACCCTTAAAATTCATTAATCTGATTTAAACTCTCTTTTTCCATCTGGGAAGCAGCAAAGGCAGCGATACCAGAATCTGTCCGAGAGCTTGAAAGCAGTGTGATAAGAAATGTAAATTAATGCCCAAATGGCAAACCATTGATCGAATCATCCAACAAAGAAGCCAATTTTGAGTCTGAGAGTCAAAGAGAGTGAGTTGTTTTGATTACATATTTACATTCCAATTGTATGTTTAGTATCAAGAAAGGAAGAAATGTTTCCTCATGGAGGAAAGAAAAATTTTGTAGTTACTCTTTCTAGGTCTGCGATTCATGTACCTTTTGGGCATTGGATATTTCTTGGAAAATTTTAGTTATTGAACTTGATGTGGTTGATACTTGATAATGAAGTATGAAAGTTTATTCCCTTTGATTTTCATTCTCGATTACTATTCTTGCCATGAATGTCTTCTTTGATTTCCTCTGCATTTGTTAATGATTTCGTCAACATAATTTGACTGCACAGCCACAAGTTCTTTATCTAAACAAAAACATCTAAGAAAGCTATGATCAAATGGTTACAACATTCATTTGTTCATTGGAAGTGCTATGATCAAATGGTTGCTTAATAAATATAGAATATGGTGCATAACCCACAAAGACAATAAAAGCATTGTGATCGCAGAAATCAAACAAAAACAATAATGAAAAGTAGCAATTCTACATAACTTGTTTGTTAAGGCGAAAATTCACCATAAGAACACTGACATGAGTGAGTAGCTCTCCCCCATTCCTAAGGTGTTGAGCGTGTTCTTTCCAATCACAGTTTTGAGCTGCGTATGCTAACATTTCCAACCACACTTCACTTATCATGTCCCATCTTATTTTTTCACCATTCTCAAGTTTGTAAAAATGTGGGATTCAACCCGGTGGGATGGGACCATGTGGGCCAGCCCATGCACCGATACCCTGTGCGTCGAGACCTAGTGCTTGATTGAACAACGATAAATGGTAGTTGTTTGATGGTATTCCTTCCTTTGCTCTACGTCCATGTTTGGATGGTGGTACTTTATAAGTTCTCTCAGCATCGACGTAAGTATGGTCATACCTTATCTCGCCGATCCCTTTGGGTAACATGGATGGACGGAAAAGCAAAAGATACAACATATAATCCGATAACCATGTGCTAATTTTACAATTTTGATCTAGTTTATTAGTATCGCCATGGACATGATGGAGATCGTCTTTGTAGCATTCATTAGTAACGATGTGCCATATAATAATTCTCTGTTCCAATTCATTACCAACTAAAAGATCACCAAACCCATAATGTTTTAGGGCATACTCACCTTTATTGGACAATCGTTCATCACGTATCTGGCGAAAAGAATTTACTTCTATATTGTGCAATTCATAGGCTATCTTTTGTAGATACCGGAAGATCCTTTCTTGCAAACCAATATCCATGTTTTCCCATGTCAAGTACTAGTAATTCTCTAACAATTTGCTTGTGTAAGACAACTTCTCGAGTCCAAGGTACGAGCGTTGCCTTTCTTTGCGGACGGATTCATTAGATTGTACTGTGTTGGGGATAATCCTCTAGAACGATGAACGTGGAAACGCCGTGCCTAATATACGCCCATAACTTATAGCAAATAATAACGTCAATAAGTAGAAAAATAGATGAGAGAGAATAAAACAATCACAACATAAGATATACGTGGAAAACCCAAAACGGGTAAAAAACCACGGGCCGTCAGGACGACAGAGAAAGTTCCACTATATGATAAATTGTTACAATCATATACTCCAGGATTCTCTCTCACACCTAACCCCAAACCACACTCATAAGATCCTCACCAAGAACCCCACAATATCCCCTAGGTCTCCCCTAAATATCACCCACGGATCTCTAACTTGATCCACCGATATTCCCTTGGATCCCTCCTCGGATATTCCCATTGGGTCTCCCCGGATCTCACTCACACTCTCTGATGTTTACATGGTGTTCTTTTTGCTCCACACAAAATAACCTAAATACAAGGTCTATTTATACTAGTTACAGGGAGTATAGTATAAAAGGAAATCTTACTCCTAAACGTACAAGACTTACTTATTCCACATAAATACTATTTCCTTTTATGACAAGTCTTCTTGTAAGTAGTAAATCATTTTCCTTCAAGCACAAGAACTTCCAGAAACAAACTACTTCCTTTTTCGTTGAAGATTTCTCGTTTCACGTATGCTTATTATTGACTACGATTCGGGTCACGGTTGTACACCCGTTTCCTAAACCATTACAAGTCACCTTAAATTACATCGCTCAGAAAACCGCGATCCATACGATGAAACAAACCATTTATTCAGTTCTTCATGATCTTCAAACCTCCCTAAAACACCGCCTTCAACTTCCAAACGTTATCCCACATCTTCTAGGAAGTACCACATCAGTTGAGTCTTGTTTGGTTCACATCGGGTTCGCTTAGGAATACAAGTCAAAACCTAACAATTCTCCCATTTGACGTGAATTCTCAAGACCTTTGTCCACAGCCACAATTCTCATCACCGAGAATCACCATACCCCACCACAAGGTATAACCACTTAGGAACAAACTATCCTAAGATTTTCCTTCAACACATTTTTTTTTTTTTGTTCGTTGTTCCGGCACCATGTCGAAATAACCTGCTGAAATTATGGTGCAACTCCTCAAGTCAGATTTCCATGGAGTTCGTCAGCCATCGACATCTTTTTTCACCATACACCTTGCATCACTTTCTGACCAATGCCTTGTGCACAATTATGGACCACTAGCAGCAACATATCCTCTTCCATGGCTAGTGGGGAAAACTGCCAAAAGGATAAACATGTCCTTACATCACCCAAACCTATGAAAGACCTTCTGTCCTTGCATCACATACCTGGTGAAAGACTTGCTACTAGAAACTGGGAGTGCTCTGCCGGATAAGCCCCACACCACACCACACCACAAAGAGATTTTTTTTTTTTTTTTTTTTTGATAGTCAATCAGCTCCTTGTGTAACCCAGATTGAATCTCCATGACTTGTACCTGTCACCACAAGCCAAACTTCTGCTCCATCAAATTCTTCCTTTCATCAAACCCTAACGAGTTCAAATACCGCCTTCAAGACGTATCTCCTTTGCTAAACCATACTAGGCAACCATGATCATCATTATCCCAATGCCACCAAGTCCTCCATACGATCTCCCGTAAAGACTTGAAATCGCCATCGCCAAACCATAAGGCTCTGATACCAATTGTTGGGGATAATCCTCTAGAACGATGAACGTGGAAACGCCGTGCCTAATATACGCCCATAACTCATAGCAAATAATAACGTCAATAAGTAGAAAAATAGATGAGAGAGAATAAGACAATCACAACACAAGATATACGTGGAAAACCCAAAACGGGTAAAAAACCACGGGCCGTCAGGACGACAGAGAAAGTTCCACTATATGATAAATTGTTACAACCATATACTCCAGGATTCTCTCTCACACATAACCCCAAACCACACTCATAAGATCCTCACCAAGAACCCCACAATATCCCCTAAGTCTCCCCTAAATATCACCCACGGATCTCTAACTTGATCCACCGATATTCCCTTGGATCCCTCCTCGGATATTCCCATTGGGTCTCCCCGGATCTCACTCACACTCTCTGATGTTTACATGGTGTTCTTTTTGCTCCACACAAAATAACCTAAATACAAGGTCTATTTATACTAGTTACAGGGAGTATAATATAAAAGAAAATCCTACTCCTAAACGTACAAGACTTACTTGTTTCACATAAATACTATTTCCTTTTATGACAAGTCTTCTTGTAAGGAGTAAATCCTTTTCCTTCAAGCACAAGAACTTCAAGAAACAAACTACTTCCTTTTCCATTGAAGATTTCCCGTTTCACGTATGCTTATTATTGACTACGATTCGGGTCACGGTTGTACACCCGCTTCCTAAACCGTTACAAGTCACCTTAAATTACATAGCTCAGAAAACCGTGATCCATACGATGAAACAAACCATTTATTCAGTTCTTCATGATCTTCAAACCTCCCTAAAACACCGCCTTCAACTTCCAAACGTTATCCCACGTCTTCTAGGAAGTACCACATCAGTTGAGTCTTGTTTGGTTCACATCTGGTTCACTTAGGAATACAAGTCAAAACCTAACATACTGTCCCATTGATTCTGACAATCTTTTCTTCGAGGTTGAACATGAATGTAAACAACTTGAAAACTTCCAGAATTTGTCAACTAGAGGTTCTGAGATCTGGCGGTGTTTTGCAACTTTGAATTTGATTAACTAGAGCTTTGTCCGGTCCGAGGAAAAAAGTACCATGAATGCATAAATTTCCAAAAGAACAGCACCAACGCAATAGATAAGTTACCGTGATGTCAAATAGTGAGTAGGAATGCTTATCGATGATGATGGAGAAGAGGACTAAAGCAGAAACAGAGGAAACAAAGCTGATGCATCGGAGAGAAGAATAAACAATAGCAGCCTTCGTGTAGAGCACATTGTATCAGAGTTGTAATACCAGGACTCATCAATAATTTGGTTCGCGAAGAGATATAATAGTCTCGTGTATGAATAATAGGCTTGAACCAGATTATGATCCTCGGCAATATCTATTAGCTTGCTTATCAAAAAAATCAAAACAAGGATCGGGATCGGAAGATGAGCCTAAAGAATCCTTAAAACGTTCACTGCTCGAAGACCAAAGTACCCAAGTCCTCTCTCCATACTAGACGATTCCAGTAATGAACACCGGAATAAACAGTAACGTGAGGAAGTTGCTGCTCCAAAACCTCAAAAAGACATAAAATGCCACTGCAACTTCCACGAACAGCCCAAGAAGATGTCTAAACCATAACTCATTATCTTCTAACGAGTAAGCCGTGATAGTGTCCGGACCACCAAGATGCAACAGAAGAAACGATGCCTAAAAGGCCTGCAGCGAATCAGTGGCCTTGGACGAGACTTGTCCGCAATTTTCCTCGTTACTTGCCATGACACTCAATGCAACTGTGATAGAATAGAATTTGTAGGTGAGAAATAAGAAGTCAGAAAGAAGAAAGTGGGGTTTGGAAAAAAGGAGATATTTGTATTATATTCTGAATGCCTTCCTTACAATAATCCAGACCTTTAAATAGGCCAAAGCAATTAACAAAATAACAAAATAACAATCATTACTTACTAGAGAATAGCTACAAGTGGGGTCGTGCTTAGTGGAGGCCACCACTACCTCGTACACGATCTCAACTAAGCAACTGTCTTCTTATTGAATTCAAATAACAATAATCCAAATAAACAATAAATCAAATAAAACTCAACCATAGCTGACTTGGTCTCCCTTGCCTAATGAACGTGAAGAAGTCCACATCGCCTGTCTTGCATAACCGTATCAATCCATCCTCCTCAGAATATCCTTGTCCGCAAGGATAAATTCTGGATATGTCTTGGAAAAATGCCATTGGTTCTCCCACGTGGCATCCTCTCGCGACGTTCCAGCCCATTGAACAAGAATTTCAGTTTTCGGCCTGTAATTGCCTTTCTTAATCACACGCCTATCCAACACAGCTACAGGTTGTGGAAGTAAGGTTGAATCTGCGGAAACAGGTGGTAGTGGTAATATAGTTGGTGGGACGACACCCAAACATTTCTTGAGCAAACTAACATGAAATACATCATGAACTTGGGCACCAGGTGGCAATTCAAGTTTGTAGGCTACGGCCCCGACTCGAGCAATTATCTTGTAAGGGCCATAATAACGTGGTGCCAGTTTGAGAGAGTGCCGAAATGCGACCGAATTTTGACGATACGGCTGCAAACGAAGGTACACAGAATCTCCCACCTCAAAAGTGACCTCTCGGCGATGCTGGTCCGCCTGTGTCTTCATACGGTTTTGGGCAGCCAAAATGTTGCTACGCAAATCCCTTAAAATGTCATCTCGAGAGCGAAGGAACTCATCAACAGCCTGCACCTTTGTTGTACCTGGAACATAAGAAAGAATAGTGGGAGGCGGAATGCCATAGACTGCCTCAAAAGGAGAAAATTTGGTTGAAGAGTGAGTAGCTGTGTTGTAGCTGTACTCCGCCCACGGAAGCCAATCGATCCACTTCTTTGGCTGATCATTGGAAAAACATCTTAGATATTGCTCCAAAGTCCTGTTCACAACCTCCGTCTGGCCATCGGACTGGGGATGGTAACTAGAGCTCATATTGAGGGTGGTGCCTTGAAGCTGAAATAACGTCCTCAAAAAAGAGCTGATAAAAACACGGTCGCGATCACTGACGATTGACACGGGTATCCCATGTAGGCGGACCACCTGGTTGATAAAAACCTTGGCGACTGAGAGAGCCGTATACAGATGCTTCAGAGGAATAAAGTGAGCGTATTTGGACAAACGATCGACAACCACCATGATGACAGTGTGTCCCTGTGAAGGCGGCAATCCCTCTACAAAATCCATTGAAATATTAGTCCATACCTTGTCGGGAACCGGAAGTGGCTGTAGCAGTCCGGCTGGGCGCAAGGTATCATATTTGCAGCGCTGACAAATATCGCAATTACGAATATACTCCTTAACTGAGGACCGCATGCCTGGCCATGTGAAACTTGAACTGATGCGGCAAAACGTTTTATGGTAGCCAAAATGGCTACCAATGGGAGTAGAGTGTGCTTCAGATATGACAGTTGGTAAAAGAGTGGAAGCAGGGCTTAATGCGATTTTGCCTTTGAGAACCCAAACACCATCACGTTGAAAGCAAGAGGAACTAGTGGAATTCAAAAATGCCGCATAGTAAGGATCAGTAGTTACCTCTTGTTGAAGCTTCGACCACCACTCTGCTAATGGTAGCGAAATAGCACAAAACTGAAACTCCGCTATACGAGAGAGAGCATCGGCTCCTTGATTCTCTTTCCCCTTCTTGTACTCGATAATGTAATCATAGCCAAGAATCTTTTGTAGCCAACGTGTTTGTGCCGGCGTAGTAATCCGTTGCTCAAGTAAATATTTCAGACTCCGATGATCGGTCCGAATAATGAACGGTTTGCCTAATAAATAAGGACGCCACTTCCGGATCGCTTTGACAATAGCTAGCATTTCTTTTTCATATGTTGATAATGCCAATGCAGCCCCCTTCAAGGCTTCGCTAAAAAATGCGATGGGCTGATTTTGTTGTGTCAAAATAGCGCCAAGTCCGATACCGCTCGCGTCACATTCCACCACAAAGTTTTGAGAGAAGTTAGGAAGTCGGAGAACAGGAGGAGAAGTGAGTGCCACCTTCAATTTCTGGAAAGCATTGTCGGCCTCCATGGTCCACTTAAAACCATCTTTTGTCAACAGCCGAGTTAACGGGGCAGCAATTTCACCAAACCCGCGGACAAACTTCCGGTAGTACCCCGCTAAGCCGAGGAACCCACGAACCCCTTTAACAGTTGTAGGAGTTGGCCACTCCAAGACGGCTGTGATTTTTGAAGGATCTACAGCGACTCCTGCCAATGAAATGAGATGGCCTAAATAGTCCACCTGAGAGACTCCAAATCTGCATTTCGAATGTTTGGCAAATAAACTATTAGCAGATAAAAGCGAAAGAACTGTACGAAGATGGTTCAAGTGTTCGTCCCATGATCGACTATAAACCAAGATGTCGTCGAAGAACACAAGAACAAATTTCCTGAGAAAAGACCGAAATATGTCATTCATGAGGCTTTGGAAGGTGGCCGGTGCATTGGTGAGGCCAAACGGCATGACCACAAATTCATAATGACCCTCGTGTGTTCGAAAAGCCGTTTTGTGGATGTCCGCTTCTTTGACCCGGATTTGGTGATACCCGGCACGTAAATCCAATTTAGAAAAATATTTGGCCCCATGGAGCTCATCCAGTAGCTCATCAATTACCGGAATTGGATATTTATCTTTAACAGTGATGCAATTTAGTGCCCTGTAATCAATGCAGAACCGCCAGGTGCCATCACTTTTTTTAACGAGTAAAACCGGTGAGGAAAATGTACTGTTGCTGTGGCGAATCACTCCGGAGTCTAGAAATTCACGGACCATTTCTTCAATGGCTGTTTTTTGGTAGTGGGGGTACCGATAGGGTCGTACGCTAACTGGCTCATGATTAGGATGTAGGGAAATTTGGTGGTCATGGTTACGATTGGGTGGCAACTTTGTTGGTGAGGAGAAAACATGAGCAAACTCGGTCAAGAGCATGTGGAGGTCACTCGGGTAGGTAGGTGAATCCTGCATCATTTTTTGTGAAGGAACAATTTGTAAGAAAAATCCCATACCAGAAAAATGTAGCAATTCCTTATCTGACATGGGCAAGGGTTCGGTTCGGCATAGGCCTTGTATTGTGCGTGGCTGCCCTTGGTGATTGAAAGTCATTGTTAGATGTCGGTAATCGGTCTCGATAGGTCCCAATGTTTCTAGCCACTGGACCCCTAAAACTGCTTGACAGGCTGCGACAGGTAAAATATAAAAATCAGCTTGAACCGGAAGACCTTGGATCATAAGAGTTAATCCCAAGCAACGGCCGGTACAGTCAATCTTCTCCTTGTTCCCCACCATCACTTGAAACGTTCTGTCTCGGATCACTGGAAAATTGAATTTAGACACCACGGATTGATCGATAAAATTATGTGTGCTGCCCCCATCGATTAGCACAGTTATCTCCTTATTTTTGAACTTACCGATGACCCGAAAGGTTTGCGGATGATTGGTACCTGCCATAGCATGAAAAGAAATTTCAGGAACAGGGTCATGTTGGTCAGTATCACTTGTTTGGTCGTCTTCTTCAGTCTCGATTGCATCCGGAATGTCTGTTATCATGAAAAGTTGAGGACGTTGACATCGGTGGCCTGGTGTAAATTTCTCATCGCAATAAAAACATAAACCTTTGTCTCTCCGTTCTCTTGCTTCTTGTCCCGTTATTCGCCGAATGTTCCCTTGAGAATACCCAGCGGATTGGTTAGGTCGTGTGATTGGTGGAGGTCCTAAGAGACCAGCGGAAGAGGTTGGTGTGGTCCGTTGTGGAAAAGAATTTGAACGAAAGGGAGTGTTAGTCTTGCGTTGAAGGAGGTTGCGCTCCTCGATCAAGCGAGCTACACTGATAGTATCTGACAGAGTTCGTGGCTTTATCACTCGCACATCAAACCGGATATCGTCTTTCAGGCCGGCAATGAAACATCCCACTAAGTAGTTTTCTGGCAATCCATCCACCCTGTGAGATAGTTTTTCAAAAGCCTCTTGGTAGACCGCAACTGTGGTGACTTGCTTCAATCGGGACAGAGCTTCAGAGGGATCGTCAAAATCGGTTGGCCCAAAGCGTCGAAGAATGGCTTGTGTGAATACGTTCCAACTGATGGTTCCTTTGAATTTTGTAAACCACCGATGCCATTGAAGTGCCACTCCTTCTAGATGGAATGATCCAAGCTGTACCTGTTGAAGGGGATCAATTCCTTTGAAATCGAAGTACTGCTCTGCCTTAAAAATCCATCCCGTTGGGTCGTCTCCTCCGAAGGTGGGAAAGGACAACTTCAGGTTGGTGTGATTCCGTTCGAAATTAATTCTGTTGCGCACTGTTTCGCCTTGGAAAAAAAGGTTAATCTCTGTTTCCGTTGTATGGCTGTGTCGATGTTGGCTGCGTAAAGTCTCGCTGTGACCAAAAGGAGTGACCTCTGGATCAGCTGTGTTGTCTTGACGTTGGAGGCGGAGGGCCTGTAGTTCCGTCATGACGGTTTGTATAGCAGCATTCATTTGAGTAAGGTTGGTGTTCATAGCAGCATTCATTTGAGTAAGGTTGTCAAAGCTGGATTCATGTCGGTCCAAGATTTCATTGACCTCTGATCGGAATTCAGCGTTTGTTTTCCCACGAGTCTCCATGGAAAAAACTGCTTTGATACCACTGATAGAATAGAATTTGTAGGTGAGAAATAAGAAGTCAGAAAGAAGAAAGTGGGGTTTGGAAAAAAGGAGATATTTGTATTATATTCTGAATGCCTTCCTTACAATAATCCAGACCTTTAAATAGGCCAAAGCAATTAACAAAATAACAAAATAACAATCACTACTTACTAGAGAATAGCTACAAGTGGGGTCGTGCTTAGTGGAGGCCACCACTACCTCGTACACGATCTCAACTAAGCAACTGTCTTCTTATTGAATTCAAATAACAATAATCCAAATAAACAATAAATCAAATAAAACTCAACCATAGCTGACTTGGTCTCCCTTGCCTAATGAACGTGAAGAAGTCCACATCGCCTGTCTTGCATAACCGTATCAAACTGTCGCCACCCAATCTACTGAGATATACACACACCGGACGATTACATTTAAAAGGATCCCGATCCAGCTATGTGAGTTGTTAATCTTTCTCCGGGAACCAAATACGAAGAGGATGAGTAATAACAAGCTTCGAATCTCCCACAAGTTCCACAGTTTCTTGAGTGTTTCTGGGAAAATCTCCATGCACAAAAGTGTAGAGCTTCTCTCTATCGAAATGATTTAATTATAAAAAGGAACACAAACTTTATAAAATGGAATGTAGAAAGACAAAAAAAACTCAATTAAGTGTAAAAACACAGCCTTCAACGAAATATCTTGACAAAGGCATTATAAAAGTAAAATGATGACAAATGCCACCTCAACTTGGACGATCTGTCTAAGAAATGCATCAACCATAAACTCTTTAGAAGCTTCTAAAGAGTATTGTGGAGGATAGGGATGGGCTTTGGAGAAATAGGGATGGATATTGGTCCCCATCCCTATTTCTCAACCCTTTCCCCCCATCCCCCATTTCCCCATTCGAGAAAAATGGATATTGTTTTGTTCATAATCATAAGTTCATAACAATATGAAAGATTCAGAGGAGGGGCACAACTCTTAGTTTAGGTTTTAAATTTAAAGTTAATATTTATAGTTAGGGTTTAAATTGAGAAAGTGAGGAAGTGTGAAAAATAGAAAAATGGAGAAAATAATATATATAGTGAGTCTCTTATAAAAGATTTCTTACTTTAACAAGTAAGAATTGTTTTGAAATCCATCGATTTTAAGTGTGCGTCTGGTAACGTTTTTCCATTTCCTGTTTTTCAAAAATAAAAATGAAAATAAAAACAATGCTTTTTGTTTCATTTTCGAAATCTGAAAACATATTTAGCAGCATACTCTATGTGGAAAATAGTATTCTCACCAACTGTTTTTTAAAAAGAAAAATGAAAATGAAAATGAAAACAGTGTTTTTGGTTTCAATTTTAAAATCCAAAAACGCGTCTGGTAACATTTGATAAAAGTTGGATTCTGAAAATGAAAACAGAAAAAATACGTCTGGTATGTTAACCGAAAAATATCAAAAATCATAACTTTCCTTTTTTTTTAAAAATAAAATAAAATTTGAATAAAAAGTGAGTCAATAATTTATCAAATATCTTATAATTGAGAAATAAATATTAATTTTTAACTTAAAAAAAATTAAAGTCATTCGATTGAAAAAAAACAAAAAAAAGAATTGAGTAAATTTTGACTAAATTTTTTACTCAAAAAAATATATTTAAAGTCTGAGACTCAAACAGACAAGAAACAATGGTGAGACACTCCCACTGGTACAACCAAACCCATCTCCAACCAAACAAATCCAAGAACTTCAGACTAAAACTGACAACATCAAAACCCATCACAAATCAAAACCTAAAAATCTCAACTTTGTGGAAAAAACTGTGAATGGTTTTGTTTTTGTTCTTGAATTTGAACGGCGTTGGAGGAGCAGAGAAGAAGAAGATCTGTTCTTTCATTGGAGTCTCGTGGTAAGAAGGAGAAGATGAAGAAGAAGAACATCCATGGAGGAGCAGATCGAAGAAGAAGAAGAAGAAAAACGGCCATGTAGGAGCGGATCCAAGAAGAAGAAGAGGAGGAGTGATGTTCGTGGAAGAGGAAGAAAGAAAGTAAAAAAAGGTTTGAGTTTTTTTTTATAAAAAAAATAAAGTGAAAAACGAAAACAAAAACAAAGAAAAAAACTGTATTTTTGACATTTTTCACAAGAAAATAAGAGCTACATACACTTGTTGGGCTTTATTCAGTCCAGTATTACTGGACTACATATATTTGCTAAATGTACCCAAATCGGTTGTAAACCGATTTAACCGTCGGGTCTTGTATTGAGTCTTAAACAGATTAATGAGAGTAGCTGAGGCTGGAGCTCTCGTCTGGCCCAGCCCACTCACTCTCTCCTGCCGTCGTTCATCCACAACTCAATCACCGCCGTCCACGGCCGCCGCCATCCAAAGTAGAAATCAGAGAAGTTCAAATGCTTTGTAAAAAAAGCTTTTTATTTATTTATTATTTTTATAAAAGTAATCTTTGATAAAACAGTTGTGTTTACAACTTTACATGTACTTGATGGGTTTAATGTGATGTCTACTGCAAATTCTGTGCTAGAATTCAATTATTGCATCCAATTAGTATAATAGGATTCATTAATTATTTGATTATATAATTCAGTGTTCTTACAAAATCAGAAATACATGTTCTAAAATGCCATCAAATAGTTTCTAAATACAATGTTTGTGTAAAATTTATTTGATTTGTTATATATATATATGAGCTCAATAATCTCCTCTTTCTAGGTTTACCAAATATGTTAATGTATGTTTATTTACACCATCATTTCGCCAGGGCCGGTCTTGAGATTTTGGAGGTCCAAGGTGAAATGTCAAAATGAGGCTCTCAACCCTCCACATATGTTTAATTGATTTTTTTTTTCTTTAATAAATACTTATAAAAATCAATATAATAATTCAAAATCAAGATTGTAACACTACAAAATAACAAATAAAAAGTCACCGAAATAAAATTTTTATTTCAACTCTTTCGATCTTTCCATTCAATTCGAAAGGAAAAAAAAAAAACATATATGATATAAATTCAGACACGAAATTCGAAATGTGTCAAAATTCGAACTCTAACAAACTAGAAAAGAAAAGCAAAAAGAGGTTTTTCGAAAAAAAGAAAAGTGTTAGATTCAATTATATTCGAAACGACAACGAATTCAACTCTTTTACAAGTGAATTACGCAATTTTTTTAGATTTCATGTCTGAATTTTCTTATTAAGGGATTTGATATGTTGTTGTCTGTTGTAATAATTATAATTGTGTTTCTAGTGGGTTTTTTTTAATGGTAAGTTTCTTGTATTGATTGGGGGCCTTTAAAAAAAACAGAAAAAAAAAGGGGTAAAAAGTGGGTCTTTAATTATAATTGTTGGCTATCTTTGTTTAAAAAAAATATGTGAGCCTCCGGCCTTATATTTATGAAATCATAACAACAACAAAATCAAATTGAAATTTTGAAATTTGGGGGCCCTTTATGGTTGGAGGCTCTAGGCGGTTGCCTCATGGGCTTACCCCTAGGGCCGGCCCTGCAATTCACTTTGTGAAGAGCTATATGTGTTGTTGATAGTTTCGAATGGCGAAAGGAGTATGCATAATTTTTTTGCAACTTTACTACGTGCAGTCACCTGTGGGATTCACAGAGATCTGATAAACGCGTTTGTCTGTAGCCAGTGCCCTAAGTATGATATAGAATATTGAAACAGTATTATAGTTAATTGTAATGTCTCACTGCTTGAGATGGTTTAGATATATCTATAATGTCGAAGTAACATGTCACATGTTTAACGAATGACAGTGTGCATCCTTGTATTATTGTCGAAACTGGTCAACTTATTGGGCGAAGCTTCGAGATTTGAATCAGATGATTAATGGTGAAGGCTTTTATGTCTGAGGTGATGGTACGTACTGTAACTCTGTAAGAATATGCTTCGAGATATGGTTATATCCCTATGTGTAGATTTGGTCTGGTTTGTAAAGATTAATCCTTTCCTTTACTTGCGATTGGATGCAAAACTATAGAGCACAAATATTTCTTGGTGTTGCTTTATCTTACATGAAGGACTTTTGAACTTTGCTAATACGGAGCTGTTAAGACTTCTATGTTCTGTTAGATAAGCTAAAGTAAAACATTGTGTCTTAAGGGAATTTATATTCATTTTCTTTTCCCCAGTATTGTCAACTTTATGAAACACCAATTGTTGTGTAGAATTTGTCATGATATTGCATTTTACACTCAAATGATCTCCTTTTACTTTGGCCTTAACCTGAAAACTTTTTGAGAAGTTAGTAATGTTGAAAATTGTATTACTGTGATTCATATTTTAATCATGCATTTTCAATGTGCTGAAAACCTCAGGTGCATCGGAAGAAAACATCCGAGAACTTTTCTCAAAAGCATACAGGACTGCGCCATCAATTGTATTTATTGATGAGATTGATGCAATTGCTTCAAAAAGAGAAAATCTGCAGAGGGAGATGGAGAAACGGATTGTGACTCAATTGATGACTTGCATGGATGAATCTCATAGATTTGTACAATCAAACGATGGGGATTCTAACTCAGAGGCCTCTGATCAAGACCTGGCTACGTTCTTGTTATTGGAGCCACAAATAGACCGGATGCTGTTGACCCTGCACTTAGGAGGCCTGGAAGATTTGATCGTGAGATTGTTTTGGGTGTTCCAGATGAGAATGCAAGGGTAGAGATTCTCTCTGTGATTACTCGAAATCTTAGAGTAGAGGGTTCTTTTGATCTTTTGAAAATAGCCAGGTCTACCCCTGGGTTTGTTGGAGCTGACTTGTCAGCTCTAGCTAACAAGGCTGGTAACCTTGCCATGAAAAGAATCATAGACCAAAGGAAGTCTGAGTTTTCTGGAGAGTCTATGGCTGAGGAACATTCTGATGAATGGTGGAGGCAGCCATGGCTACCTGAAGAGATGGAAAAGCTTATGATTACTATGGCTGACTTTGAGGTAATATTTGCAATGCCTTATAGCCTTATATGGACAAGCTAAATGCTTTTGAAATAGCATGGTTGTATACTAATTTATGTTACCGATATTCAAAGTTTCTTTTTAGTTATAGAAAGTTGCATATAAATACATTGTGATTGTGTTTGCTGATTGAATCTTAGTGTGACATAGCCAATTGTATTTATGTACTTATTGCAGGAAGCAAGTAAAATGGTACAACCCGCAGCAAGAAGAGAAGGATTCTCTGCCATTCCTAATGTTAAATGGGAAGATGTTGGTGGGCTTGATTACCTGAGGCAGGAGTTTGAGCGCTACATAGTCAGGCGCATAAAATTTCCTGAAGAGTATGAGGTAATTATAAATGACCACACAATATTTTTCTCTCTCACAAGTACCAACATTGTTATAAGTTAACCCTGACCTTTAGCCATTACAATGAGAATATTTTTATCTGCTCACATGCTATGTCCGCTTCATACAAATTTTAGTTCCAGTTTTAGCTGGCCTTACACGAATATGTTTCTCTCTAGTTGAGCCCAAGTAATGTCATCAGTTATGCTGCCATCATCTTTATAGGTTGTGACGTTGTGTTATGCGTTTCCTTTACAGCATAGTGGCTGGTTTAGTGATATCAAATGGATGATTATGGGATTCATTTACTGACTCTTGAATTTGTTTGCTTCTTAAGGAACTCGGAGCTGTGGTAAAACACTTATTGCCAAGGCTGTTGCTAATGAGGATTCACATCAAAGTAAATGCTTACACCCGAGTTTTTTTTTTTTTTTTTTTTTTTTTGGCGCATGCTTTTTCTGAATTTGAAAGTTAAAGACTTGTTGATGTTTTAAGGCCCTGAACTCTTGAATAAATATGTTGGAGAAAGTGAGCTGGCAGTTCGAACATTATTCAGTCGTGCATGAACATGTTCACCTTGCATACTTTTCTTTGATGAGGTATGTGGTTGTCCGTCCTTGTGGTGAACTTTCTTTGCTCTGTCTTATAATATATTGATTTCTTTTCATTATCTTATGTGGATGCTCTAACAACAAAGCGTGGGAAAGAAGGGGGTTGGGTTGTTGAGCGGCTTTTGAACCAGGTTAACCACGATCTGCAATGACTATCTTTAAACAGACTCATACTCTCTCAGTCTCTCTGTTATTCTTTTCATACCAACAATTTATTATCCAATACAGTTGTACTTATGTTCTTGCAATTGCAGTTACTAATAGAGCTAGATGGAGCAGATCAGCGGCGTGGTGTTTTTGTCATTGGTGCCACCAATAGGTACACTTTGTTATTCATCTTTTCTCATTTTGTTTTTATGAGGATTGGCACTGTATCATTTTTCTTCGAATGCGGTTTCTGTTTGCAGGCCTGATGTGATGGATCGTGCTGTCTTAAGGCCAGGTAGATTTGGTAAACTTCTCTATGTCCCTCTGCCCACTGCGGATGAGCGTGGATTGATCTTAAAAGCTCTTGCCAGAAAAAAGCCTATAGATGCCAATGTGGATGTTGGATATGACTTGAATTCTCCAATGGTTACCAAACCCGATTTACCAATGCGGAGACTTCCTGGAGACGTGAGAGCGTTTGGAAGTATGAGATTATGATTGAGGGAGGCTTGGAGGCGAAATGAACTGAAGAAGCGGAGAACAGCCGAAACCGCTGCCAAGTCGCTGTGGCTTTGGCAGCGGTCATGGCAGCGGTAGGACACCGCTGCCAATTGTTTGGCAGCGCTACGACAGCGGTCTCATTCCAGTTTGTACCGCTGCGTGACCGCTGTGGTCATGGCAGCGGTACTGGCAGCGGTCGTGATGGATCTTGGTGACATGACGTATGGATCACGGTTTTCTGAGTGGTCAAGTTCAACACGGTTTAGGAAGCGGGTGGCCAACTGCAACTTGAATCGTAGTTAATCACAAGCATGCGTTGAATCAGGAAATATTCATGGAAGAGGAAATTAGTTGCTTTTGGAAGTTCTAAAGGGAAAAGGATTTCTCCTTTACAAGAAGACTTATATTAAATAGGAAATAGTATTTATGTGGAATAAGTATTCTTGTATGACTAGGAGTAGGATTTCCTTGTTAGTTTTAACTCCCTGTAATTCTTATAAATAGACCATAATAACTAGGTTATTATGTGTGTGAAAAACACCTGAGAGTGGTGGAGCAAAATAGCAAATACTAGAGAGATCTCAAAGTGAGCATTGGGTGTAATTGGGTTTGGGGTATTATTTAGAGAGAGATCCTGAGAGTGTGTGGTTGTAACAATTTACTACATATTGGAACTTTCTCTTGTCGTCCTGACGGCCGTGGTTTTTTCCCTGATTTGGGTTTCCACGTAAATTCTTGTGTTGTGTGATTTGGATTTAAATTACTTCTCTTCATCTTATCTCTTCTTTATCATTGTGTCAGTTTGTGTTCTATCTGGCAACACTTCCGCGTGTATTAGTGAAAAGGTTTGTTCGCTAACAATTGGTATCAGAGCCCTAGGTTGCTTTGTAGTGGTCTTAACAAACTTTATGGCAAGGATGATGAGATTCGATATTGAGAAGTTCGACGGAAAGATGAACTTTGGCTTGTGGTAAATTCAAGTCAAAGATATATTAATCCAACATGGTTTACACAAGGCGTTGAAGGGCAATTCAACCCCTGCAAACCCTGAAGGCTCTGGAGATTCTAACAAAGCAACGACTAGTACTACTTCTGGAAAATCAAAGATAAGCGATGATGATTGGGAGGATTTGGATGAGAGAGCTGCGAGTGCGATACGATTGTGCCTAGCCAAGAATGTTCTTGCAAATATTCATGGAACATATTCAGCAAAAGAACTTTGGGAGAGGCTTGAAGAATTGTATCAAGCGAATAGCGTCTGCAACTGGTTCTACCTGAAGGAGCAGTTTCACATGCTGCAGATGACTGAAGGTACAAAAATTTCTGATCATCTGGGAGTGCTCAATGGGATAGTTTCAGAATTAGAGTCGATTGGAGTAAAGATTGATGAAGAAGACAAAGGTCTTAGACTCATCTGGTCTCTGCCATCGTCCTATGCGCACATGAAGCCAATCTTGATGCATGGGAGTTCAACTATATGCTTTGGAGATGTAGCGAACAAACTTATCTCTGAGGAACGAAGGCTAAAGAGTGAAGGTAAATCTTCTGATAACTCTGTTCTTTTGGTTGACAGGAAAAGGGGGAACTCCAAAGGGAAATACACTTGTTGGGGATGTGGACAATCTGGACACATAAGGAAGGATTGCAAAAATAAGAAGACAAGTGTGGCTAAGGGCTCCAAAGAGGGTGATCCGGCAATCGCCTCTCTTGAGTTTGACGACTACAGCGATGTCCTCTAAAGGGGGGGCATAAACATCCTCATGGCATGACCGCTAGTTGCCGTGAAAAGGATGTAGCTGATAGCGGGTCCACAATTGCGCACGGGCATTGGTTAGGAGGTGATGCAAGGTGTGTGGTGGACAAGGATGTCGATGGCTGAGCGAACTCCCTGGGAACCTAACGTGAGGAGTTGCACCACAATTTTCAGCAAGGTAAATTTCGACATGTGCCGATGAAATCTTGGGATGGTTGTTTCCTAAGTGTTTATACCTAGTGGTGGGTATGTTGATTCTTGATGATAGGATCATAGCTAAGGACAAATTTTGGGAATTCTCGCCATAAGGGAGGATTGTTGGATATGGCTTGAATTCTCCAATGGTTACCAAACCCGATTTACCAATGCGGAGACTTCCTGGAGACGTGAGAGCGTTTTGAAGTATGAGGTTATGATTGAGGGAGGCTTGGAGGCGAAACGAACTGAAGAAGCGGAGAACAGCCGAAACCGCTGCCAAGCCGTTGTGGCTTTGGCAGCGGTCATGGCAACGGTAGGACACCGCTGCCAATTGTTTGGCAGCGCTACGGCAGCGGTCTCATTCCAGTTTGTACCGCTGCGTGACCGCTGTGGTCATGGCAGCGGTACTGGCAGCGGTCGTGATGGATCTTGGTGACATGACGTATGGATCACGGTTTTCTGAGTGGTCAAGTTCAACACGGTTTAGGAAGCGGGTGGCCAACTGCAACTTGAATCGTAGTTAATCACAAGCATGCGTTGAATCAAGAAATATTCATGGAAGAGGAAATTGGTTGCTTCTGGAAGTTCTAAAGGGAAACAGATTTCTCCTTTACAAGAAGACTTATATTAAATAGGAAATAGTATTTATGTGGAATAAGTATTCTTGTATGACTTTGAGTAGGATTTCCTTGTTAGTTTTAACTCCCTGTAATTCTTATAAATAGACCATAATAACTAGGTTATTATATGTGTGAAAAACACCTGAGAGTGGTGGAGCAAAATAGCAAATACTAGAGAGATCTCAAAGTGAGCATTGGGTGTAATTGGGTTTGGGGTATTATTTAGAGAGAGATCCTGAGAGTGTGTGGTTGTAACAATTTACTACATATTGGAACTTTCTCTTGTCGTCCTGACAGCCGTGGTTTTTCCCCTGATTTGGGTTTCCACGTAAATTTTTGTGTTGTGTGATTTGGATTTAAATTACTTCTCTTCATCTTATCTCTTCTTTATCATTCTGTCAGTTTGTGTTCTATCCGGCAACGCTTCCGCGCGTATTAGTGAAAATGTTTGTTCGCTAACAGTGGATTTGTGTGCAGTTGCACAGATGAAGGCTTGCGAAAGTTTAAGCGGGGCTGATCTTTCTGCACTGGTTTGTACATTTTAAGCGTTCCTTTTTTTACATCTTAATTGTGGATGATTTTGCACCAGTCTCTTGTGATCCTTTTTTATAGACGTGTTTAAAGAAATTTCTTTTCAGCTTCGTTTAACTTTGTAATATTATCAAAACCAATGCCAGATGAATGAAGCTGCAATGGCTGCTTGGGAAGAGAAACTGACAGCAACGAAGAGCTGCCCATTGACAATCAAGATAACTCATTTCGAACGAGCTCTAAGTAAAATCACACCATCTGTCTCGAATCAGGTATGAATCGCTCTGCTACATTTTTCAGCTTCAAAATTCTTCAGTACAGATGTCAGACCCTTAAAATTCATTAATCTGATTTAAACTCTCTTTTTCCATCTGGGAAGCAGCAAAGGCAGCGATACCAGAATCTGTCCGAGAGCTTGAAAGTAGCGTGAGAAGAAACGTAAATTATTTCTTAAGGATGTTCGTCGATGCCCAAATGGCAAACCATCAATTGAATCATCCAACAAAGAAGCCAATTTTGAGTCCGAGAGTCAAAGAGAGTGAGTTGTTTTGATTACATATTTACATTCCAATTGTATGTTTAGTATCAAGAAAGGAAGAAATGTTTCCTCATGGAGGAAAGAAAATTTTTGTAGTTACTCTTTCTAGGTCTGCGATTCATGTACCTTTTGGGCATTGGATAATTCTTGGAAAATTTTAGTTATTGAACTTGATCTGGTTGATACTTGATAATGAAATATGAAAGTTTATTCCGTTTGATTTTCATTCCCGATGAGTAAACGTGTCCAATAATCTGAAGTAATAAAATCTCATTGAAATTGTAGATAATCGGAGAAATTGCTCTCAGATCTTCGAAGGTTAGGTTGGTTTGTGGAGCTGCAACTAAACTTTATGTTCATGCTTGTGATATCGCAGCTCATCACGCTATTGAACTTGTGTTAAGGTTTGCTTAGCTCTCGTGTGCTATGCTTGCTAAAGATTCGTTTAATTTTGCTCACTTTACGATTCTTGCCATGATTTCCTCTACTGTTAGTGCTTTTGTTAACATAATTTGATTGCAAAAGTTCTTTATCTAAACAAATACATCTAACAAAGCTATGACATGATCAAATGGTAACAACATTCTTTTGTTCATTGGAAGTGCTAGGATCAAACGGTTGCATAATAAATATAGAATATGGTGCAGAACCCACAAAGTCAATAAAAGCATTGTGATCGCAGAAATCAAACAAAAACAAAAATGAAAGTAGCAATTCTACATCACTTGTTTGTTAAGGCGAAAATTCACCATAAGAACACTGACATGAGTGAGCAGCTCTCCCCCATTCCTAAGGTGTTGAGCGTGTTCTTTCCAATCACAGTTTTGTGCTGCGTATGCTAACATTTCCAACCACACTTCACTTATCATCTTCCATCTTCTTTTCCCACCATTCTCAAAGTCTCTAAAATGTGAGTCGAGACCCTGTGCTTGCTTGAACAGATCCCGTGCTTGTGCTTGCTTTAACAGATCCTCTGATTGCTTTAACATACCCATTGCTTGCTCAACCTTTGCTTGCAGCAGATCCTTTGCATCTGCTAGCTTGAACAGACACAGTTTTAGCTCTAACAGACCCTTTATTTTCTCACCCTGTGCTTGCTCAACCTGTGCTTGCTTTAACAGACCCTGTGCTTGCTCATGTGCTAGCTCATACCGTGTTTGCTTGAGCAGATCGAATGTTTGCTTGAACAGACTCCTTGCTTGCTCGAACAGACCCTCTGCTTGCTCACCCTGTGCTTGCTTGACCAGACCCTGTGCTTGCTCAACCTGTGCTTGATTGAACAGACCCTGTGCTTGCTCGAACAGCAAGGAAAGGCAGTTGTTTGCTTGCTTGAACAGCGATAAATGGCAGTTGTTTGATGTTATTCCTTTCTTAGCTCTACGTCCATGTTTGGATGGTAGTACTCCATAAGTTCTTACAGCATCGACGCAAGTATGGTCATACCTTATCTCACCGATCCCTTTGGGTAACATGGATGGACGGAAAAGCATAAGATACAACATATAATCTGATAACCATGTGCTAATTTTACAATTCTGATCGAGTTTATTAGCATCGCCATGGACATGATGGAGATCGTCTTTGTAGCATTCATCAGTAACGATGTGCCATATAATAATTCTCTGATCGAATTCATTACCAACTAAAAGATCACCAAACCCATAATGTTTTAAGGCATACTCACCTTTATTGGACAATTGTTCATCAAGTCCTTGGTGAAAAGAAATTACTTCTGTATATTGCAATTCATAGGCTATCTTTTTTAGATACCGGAAGATCCTTTCTCGCAAACCAATATCCACATTTTCCCATGTCAAGTACTGGTAATTCTCTAACAATTTGCTTGTGCAAGAAAACTTCTCATGTCCAAGGTACGCGCGTTGCCTTTCTTTGAGGGCAGAATTCATTAGATTGTACTGTCCCATGGATTCTGACCACCTTTTCTTCGAGCTTGAACATGAATGTAAAAAACTTGAAAACTTCCAGAATTTGTCAACCAGAGGTTCTGAGATCTGCCAGTGTTCTGCAACTTTGAATTTGATTAACCAGAGCTTTGTCCAGTCTGAGGAAAAAAGTACTGTGAATGCATAAATTTCCAAAAGAACAGCACCAGCAAGCAACAGATAAGTTACTGTGATGTCGATCTGCGGGTAGGAATGCATATCGATGATGATGGAGAAGAGGACTAAAGCAGAAACAGAGAAAATGAAGCTGATGCAGCGGAGAGAAATTCCAATTCGAGAATAAACAATAGCAGCCTTCGTGTAGAGCACATCGTATATGAGTCCTAGCTCGATTGCTACCAGTTTGAATGCATCTTCTGCTGACTTTCTCTTGATGATGTCATAGCTGTGATACCTCTTCTCATCGATAATTTGGTTCGCGAAGAGATACAATAATCTCTTGTATGAATAATAGGCTTGAACCAGATTACGATCCTCTCTACCAATGCCTGCTTTCATTACAAGCCTTAAACCTACAGGCTTATACTCATAAAATAAATCAATACAAGGATCAGGATCAGAAGATGAGCCTAAAGAATCCTTAAAACGTTTGCTGCTCAAAGACCAAAGTACCCAAGTCCTCTCTCCATACTTGACAATTCCAGTAATGAACACCGGAATAGACAGTAACGTGAGGACGTTGCTGCTCCAAAACCTCAAAAACACATAAAATGCCACTCCAACTTCAACTATCAGCCCAAGAAGATGCCTCAACCATAACTCATTATCTTCTAACGAGTAAGCTGTGATAGTGTCCGGACCACCAAGATGCAACAGGAGAAACGGTGCCCAAAAGGCCTGCAGCGAATCAGCGGCCTTGGACGAGACTTGTCCGCAATCTGCCTCGTTACTTGCCATGACACTCAAGGCAACTGTCGCCACCCAATCTGCTGAGATATATGCGCACCAGACGATTACATTTAAAAGGATTCCGATCCAGCTATGTGAGTAGTTAATCTTTCTCCGGGAACCAAATACAATGAGGATGATCTGCAAAGAAAGGCTGAGTAATAACAAACTTCGAATCTCCCACAAGTTCCATAGTTTCTTGAGTGTTTCTGGGAAAATCTCCATGTTCAAAAGTATAGAGCCTCTTTTTTCTTTTCTTTTTTTTTTTTTTCTTTTTTTTTTTTTTAAATATCAAGCTTCTCTCTATCGAGATGATTTAATTATTGGTAACACAAACTTTATAAAAAGGAATGTAGAATGACAAAAAATTCAAGAAGTATAAAAACACAGCCTTCGACGAAATATCATGACAAAGGCCTTATAAGAGTAAAGTAAAATGATAACTCAATCAAGTACAAGAAAAGAAGTTTTCCATGAGATATCGTGACAAATGCCACCTCAACTTCGACGATCATTCTAAGAAAATGTCTTGACCACAAACTCTTTAGAAGCTTCTAAAGAGTATTGTGATAGTGTGGAGGATAGGGATAGGCTTTGGAGAAATGATGATGGATATTGGTCCCCATCCCCATTTCTCAACTTCGACGATCTTTCTAAGAAAATGCCTCAACCATAAACTCTTTAGAAGCTTCTAAAGAGTATTGTGATAATGTGGAGGATATGGATGGGCTTTGGAGAAATGGGGATGGATATTGGTCCCCATCCCCATTTCTCAACTTCAACGATCTTTCTAAGAAAATGCCTCGACCAAAAACTCTTTAGAAGGTTCTAAAGATTATTGTGATTGTGTGGAGGATAGGGATGGGCTTTGGAGAAATGGGGATAGATATTGGTCTCAATCCCCCTTTCTCTATTCGGGAAAAATGGGGATGTATCTTCATCCCCATTTTCTTGTTTTAACTGTTTTCTCTATTCTCAATCCAAATTTTACTCTCGTTTCTTCTGTTTTTTCCGTTAGATCATGTTTGACTCAAAATTACAATTAAAAAAAAAAAAAAAACAAAAAAAACACTCTATGTCAAGTTATAATATATATTTTTTTTAAAATTCCAATACAAATACAAATAAAATATGATATTGTTCTGTTCATAATCATAAGTGATTAAGTTCATAACAATATGAAAGATTCAGAAGAGGGGCACAACTCTTAGTTTAGGTTTTAAATTTAGAGTTAATATTTATAGTTAGGGTTTGAATTGAGAAAGTGAGGAAATGTGAAAAGTAGAAAAATGGAGAAAATAATATATATATATAGTGAGTCTTATAAATGATTTCTTACTTTAACATAAAGTAAGGACCGTCTTGAAATCCATCAATTTTAAATGTGTGTTTGGTAGCGTTTTTCATGTCCTGTTTTTCAAAAATAAAAATAAAAATGAAAATAGTATTTTTTTCATTTCATTTTCGAAATCCAAAACACATTTAGCAGCATCTGTATACGAAAACAATATTATGAAAATAGAAACACTAAAAACTGTATTTTTGACATTTTTCACAAGAAAATAAGAGCTACATTAACTTGTTGGGCTGTATTCAACCCATTACTGGACTACATATTTTTACTAAATGTACCCAAATCGGTTGTAAACCAATTTAACCGTCGGGTCTTGACAGAATCTTAAACAGATAATGAGAGTAGCTGAAGCTGGAGCTCTCGTCTGGCACTACTCTGGCCCAGTCCATTCACTCTCGCCTTCCGTCGTTCATCCCACAACTTAATCACCGCCGTCCACAGCTGCCGCCATCCAAAGTAGAAATCAGAGAAGTTCAAATGCATTTAAATTTTTTTTTTTTTAATTTTTCAAAAAGTAATCTTCGATAAAACAGTTGTATTTACATGTACTTGATGGGTTTAATGTGATATTGTGATGTTTACTGCAAATTTTGGGCTAGAATTCAATTGTTGCATCCAATTAGTATAATATTATGATTAATTAATTATTTGATTTTATGATTCATTTTTTTCAAAATCAGAACAAAAACATGTACTAAAAGGGCATCAAATAGTTTCTAAATACAATGTTTGTGTAGAATTTATTTGATTTGTTATTTACTGGCAGTTTGTTTGTGGATATGAAAATTTATTTGATTTCTGTTTCTGTTCCTGTTCTTTAATTTCGATCACTTTACGATTCATTTCATATGCATATTTAAGATGCATTGTCTTCTTTAATTCCCTATCCATTTGTTAGTGATTCCTTCTTAACATAGTTTGATTACACAATCTCTTAATCGTCTATAAACCAATGATTCTCTGCAATCCATAAGTGATATATAGAAGATATTAATAAAAATGTCTATATATATATATATATATATATATATATATATATATATATATATATATATATGAGCTCAATAATCTCCTCTTTCTAGGTTTACCAACTATGTTAATGTATGTTTATATACACATCATTTCGCCAAGGCCGGTCTTGAGATTTTGGAGGTCCGAGGTGAAATGTCAAATGAGGCTCTCGACCCTCCACATATGTTAATTACTTGATTTTTTTTTCTTTAATAAATACTTATAAAAATCAATATAATAATTTAAAATCAAGATTATAACACTACAAAATAACAAATAAAATGTCACTGAAATAAAAATTTTATTTCAACTCTTTCGATCTTTCCATTCAATTCGAAAGGAAAAAAGAAAACATATATGCTATAGATTCAGACACGAAATTCAAAATGAGTCAAAATTCGAACTCTAACAAACTAGAAAAGAAAAGCAAAAAGAGGTTTTTCAAAAAGAAAAGAAAAGTGTTAGATTCAATTATATTTTAAACGACAACAAATTCAACTCTTTTACAAGTGAATTACGCAATTTTTGAGATTTCATGTTTGAATTTTCTTATTAAAGGATTTGATGTGTTGTTGTTTGTGGTAATAATTATAATTGTGTTTCTAGTGGGTCTTTTTTTAAGAGTTGGGATCCTCTCATTGGCATTCTTCAAGTGTAATTCAAATATCAAATTACATGAGAGAGAAAAAAATAAACCAATCTTGACCATGTATTTTGTATTTTGCTTAGGTGTCATTGGATTATGGAAAGTCAAGGAAAAACAAACCAAGGAGAAGATCTTGATCCCTTTTTTAGTGGTAAGTTTCTTGCATTGACTGGGGCCTTTTTAAAAAAAGAAAAAAAAAAAAAAAGAGCATACATAAACAGTGAGCCTTTAATTATAAGAGTGGCGATAATGACACTCCTCAAAAACTATATCTACACCCCTTTCGTAATCACACCTCTCAATTTTTTTAAAAAAATCTTTAATTTGTAAATAAACCCCACTTAATGCCAAAAATACCCTTTCTTTAAATATACTATATTGTATTTTTGTAAGTACACACCACATATGACTATTATTATGTTATTTAATCAACTTTATTATTATTTCTAATTTTGTTGTTACCTTTAATTCTCTTACTATTCTTTCTCTTCCCTACTTCTTTTCTCTTCTTGGTTTTTTCAAAATCAAACTCCATTTTTCGTTAAAACTTTGTTTTAAGATTTTTTATTTTTTATTTTAATTGGAGAACCACTTTCTATTTGAGAGAATTATATGGATGCAAGATTTGTGTCATGTCCCAAGTGATGTGGAAGTAGATAGGTGTTAAATGATAAAAATAAAAATAAAAAATAAAAAATAAAAAAACGTGTTCGATGAAATTGAAGAATATCTTTTTTTTTTTGACAAAAAAAAAAAAAAACATATAATATTGATAAATAAATAAAAAGTCTAAAGGGTGTTTGAAAGAAATAAAATAAAAAAATAGATAATATAGTTAATTTAAAAGTCCGTTTATATACATAATGATTTTGTTCTTCTAATAAAAATTAATTTAAAACTTTACTTTTTCAAAACCAAATTTGTCTCATGATTTTGATTTATTTTCCATACTAAGCAATCAATTTGTATTTCCTTAAAAGAGATTGACATTATATTTAAAAGAGAATCTAGGGTTTATTAAAATGGAAAGAGTTTTTATGATATGTATTAATATCAAACCATTAATAGTAAAAGTTTTTTACAAAAGATTAAAATAGGAAACTAATTAATAATTATTGGTGGGTGTACTAACAAATAATTAGTCCTCTTAGTAATTTTACTCAAGGGTATTATTGGATTTTTAAAAACATACTAATTGGGGGGTGTACAAACGGTTTTTAAGGAGTGCAAATATCGTCACTCTAATTATAATTGTTGGCTATCTTTGTTTAAAAAACATATGTGGGCCTCCAGCCTTATATTTATTAAATCACGACAACAACAAAATCAAATTGAAAATTTGAAATTTGGGGGCCTTACGGTTGGAGGCTCTAGGCGGTTGCCTCATGGGCCTACCTCTAGGGTCGGCCCTGCATTTCACTTTGTGAAGAGCTATATATGTTGTTGATAGTTTTGGATGGCGAAAGGAGTATGCATAATTTTTTCGCAACTTTACTACGTGCAGTCGCCTGTGGGATTCACAGAGATATGATAAACGCGTTTGTCTGTAGGCAGTGCCCTTAATACGATATAGAATATTGAAACAGTATTATAGTTAATTGTAATGTCTCATTGCTTGAGATGGTTTAGATATATCTATAATGTCGAAGTAACATGTCACATGTTTAACGAATGACAGTGTGCATCCTTGTATTATTGTCGAAACTGGTCAACTTATTGGGCGAAGCTTCGAGATATGAATCAGATTATTGATGGTGAATGCTTTTATGTCTGAGGTGATGATGGTATTGTAACTCTGTAAGAATATGCTTCGAGATATGGTTATATCCCTATGTGTGGATTTGGTCTGGTTTGTAAAGATTAATCCTTTCCTTTACTTGGGATTGGCTGCAAAACTATAGAGCACAAATATTTCTTGGTGTTGCTTTATCTTACATGAAGAACTTTTGAACTTTGCTAATATGGAGCTGTTAAAACTTCTATCTTGCACAAATATGTCGAAGTAAAACATTGTGTCTTAAGGGATTTGATGTGTTGTTGTCTGTTGTAATAATTATAATTGTGTTTCCGGTGGGTCTTTTTTTAGTGGTAAGTTTCTTACAATGACTGGTTCGCCTTTTTTTAAAAAAGAAAAAAACAACATACATGAACAATGGGCCTTTAATTATAATTGTTGACTATCTTTGTTTAAAAAACATATGTGGGTCTCCGGCCTTATATTTATGAAATCACAACAACAGCAAAATCAAATTGAAATTTTAAAATTTGGGAGCCCTTTACAATTGGAGGCTCTAGACGGTTGCCTCATGGGCCTACCCCTAGGGCTGGCCCTGCATTTCACTTTGTGAAGAGCTATATATGTTGTTGATAGTTTTGGATGGCGAAAGGAGTATGCATAATTTTTTATCAAAACTTCTATGTTCTGTTAGAGAAGCATTGTGCCTTATGGGAAATTATATTCATTTTCTTCTCCCCAGTATTGTCAACTTTATGAAACACCGATTGTTGTGCAGAAGTTGTCATGATATTGCATTTTATTACTCAAATGATCTCCTTTTACTTTGGCCTTAACCTGAAAACTTTTTGTTAAGTTAGTAATGTTGAACATTGTATTACTGTGATTCATATTTTAATCATGCATTTTCAATGTGCTGAAAACCTCAGGTGCATCGGAAGAAAACATCCGAGAACTTTTCTCAAAAGCATACAGGACTGCGCCATCAATTGTATTTATTGATGAGATTGATGCAATTGCTTCAAAAAGAGAAAATCTGCAGAGGGAGATGGAGAAACGGATTGTGACTCAATTGATGACTTGCATGGATGAATCTCATAGATTTGTACAATCAAACGATGGAGAATCTAACTCAGAGGCCTATGATCAAAGACCTGGCTACGTTCTTGTTATTGGAGCCACAAATAGACCGGATGCTGTTGACCCTGCACTTAGGAGGCCTGGAAGATTTGATCGTTTTGGGTGTTCCAGATGAGAATGCAAGGGTAGAGATTCTCTCTGTGATTACTCGAAATCTTAGAGTAGAGGGTTCTTTTGATCTTTTGAAAATAGCCAGGTCTACCCCTGGGTGGGAATAATACCTACTTCTGTACGATCAAAGTTATTTGAAAATTCTTTTTTCATTGATAATCTCATGAAAGTTTTATACTTGAAATAAATTAAAGTTTAATTAGGGTTTATCTTTAAAAAGATATAGTTGAAGATATGAATGTAATTAATGAGTGTACATTATATTTTTTGTTTTGCTGATTATAAAACTAACAGGATTTGCGTATGCCTGATATTATTATTATTATTTTTTTTTCAGGATATGATCTTTTGTGACCGTTTTTCTCTTGTGTTAGTCCAATTTTAGAAAAAAAAAAAAAATATTGAATATTTACCCAATTTATTCAGTTTTGTTCAGTTTTTAGACTCGGTTTTCATTTTTTTGAATTAGATCGACCTGTTTTAACATGGTGACTCCACTCGAATACGTATTTTTTAGGTTCGGTTCGATTTGATTTATCTCAAATTGTAAAACTGTATCCACCCCTACAAATTAGTATTTACAATTTTTTTTTTTTTATAAAAACATTACAATAATTTTAGGATTTTGAGGTGAGGGACAGACTCGAACCCACTAGACTAACATCATATTCTCTACAAATTAGCATTTACTGGGTATACAATTTAGAAGTTAATGATATCGAATAATAATTTCTTAATTAAAAATAAAAATAAAATATTTGTATGAAACAACATTCTTCGTTCACAGTTGATATTTCACGCAAGAAGCAAATCCTGTAGCGTGAATGAGTGAAGGGGAATAACTTTCAGTTAAAGCCAAACCCAGTTAAATAAACAACTTGGAATCTCAACAAGAGACATATATTTGGTTTTATTTATTTATTTATTTATTTTATTTAACTAATTGTAACCTTTCTCTACAAAGATATACTTAAACAAAAAGTGATGGTTGATTGTAGTTGAGGTAGATTAGATTATTATTAGTTTAATATAAACAGAAACCCGACAAATCTAAGAGAAACACACACATCTCAACCAACTTGGCTGTCTTTTCATTGATTGCTACAGGACTGTCTTAAAAGCCAAGATAAGATAAGAAAAATCTTCATGACAAGGCTGGTAACCTTGCCATGAAGAGAATCATAGACTAAAGGAAGTCTGAGTTTTCTCTCTCTCAAAAGTACCAACATTGTTACAAGTTAACCCTGACCTTTAGCCATTACAATGAGAATATTTTTATCTGCTCACATGCTATGTCCGCTTCATACAAATTTTAGTTCCAGTTTTAGCTGACCTTACACGAATTTGTTTCTCTTTAGTTGAGCCCCAGTAATGTCATCAGTTATGTAGTCATCATCTTTATAGGTTGTGACGTTGTGTTATGCATTTCCTTTAAAGCATAGTGGCTGGTTTAGTGATATCAAATGGATGATTATGGGATTCATTTACTGACTCTTGAATTTGTTTGCTTCTTAAGGAACTCGGAGTTGATTTGGAGACAGGGTTTTTGCTTTATGGGCCTCCAAGCTGCGGTAAAACACTTATTGCCAAGGCTGTTGCTAATGAGGCGGGCGCCAATTTCATTCACATCAAAGTAAATGCTTACACCCAAGCTTTTTATTTTTTATTTTTTATTATTATTATTTTTTTGGGTGCATGCTTTTTCTGAATTTGAAAGTTAAAAGACTTGTTGATGTTTTAGGGCCCTGAACTCTTGAATAAATATGTTGGAGAAAGTGAGCTGGCAGTTCGAACATTATTCAGTCGTGCAAGAACATGTTCACCATGCATACTTTTCTTTGATGAGGTATGTGGTTGTCCGTCCTTGTGGTAAACTTTCTTTGCTATGTCTTGTTATATATTGATTTCTTTTCATTATCTTAGGTGGATGCTCTAACAACAAAGCGTGGAAAAGAAGGGGGTTGGGTTGTTGAGCGGCTTTTGAACCAGGTTAACCATGATCTGCGATGACTATCTTTAAACAGACTCATACTCTCTCGGTCTCTCTGTTATTCTTTTCATACCAACAATTTATTATCCAATACAGTTGTACTTATGTTCTTGCAATTGCAGTTACTGATAGAGCTAGATGGAGCAGATCAGCGGCGTGGTGTTTTTGTCATTGGTGCCACCAATAGGTACACTTTGTTATTCATCTTTTCTCATTTTGTTTTTATCATGAGGATTGGCACTGTATCATTTTTCTTCGAATGCAGTTTCTGTTTGCAGGCCTGATGTGATGGATCGTGCTGTCTTAAGGCCAGGTAGATTTGGTAAACTTCTCTATATCCCTCTGCCCACTGCAGATGAGCGCGGATTGATCTTAAAAGCTCTTGCCAGAAAAAAGCCTATAGATGCCAATGTGGATTTGTGTGCAGTTGCACCGATGAAGGCTTGCGAAAGTTTAAGCGGGGCCGATCTTTCTGCACTGGTTTGTACATTTTAGGTGTTCCTTTTTTTACATCTTAATTGTGGTTGATTTTGCACCAGTCTCTTGTGATCCTTTTTTTATAGACGTGTTTAAAGAAATTTCTTTTCAGCTTCGTTTAACTTTGTAATATTATCAAAACCAATGCCAGATGAATGAAGCTGCAATGGCTGCTTGGGAAGAGAAACTGACAGCAACGAAGAGCTGGCCATTGACAATCAAGATAACTCATTTTGAACGAGCTCCAAGTAAAATCACACCATCTGTCTTGAATCAGGTATGAATCGTTCTGCTACATTTTCAGCTTCAAAATTCTTCAGTACAGATGTCAGACCCTTAAAATTCATTAATCTGATTTAAACTCTCTTTTTCCATCTGGGAAGCAGCAAAGGCAGCGATACCAGAATCTGTCCGAGAGCTTGAAAGAAGCGTGAGAAGAAACGTAAATTATTTCCTAAGGATGTTCATTGATGCCCAACTGGCAAACCAACGATTGAATCATCCAACAAAGAAGCCAATTTTGAGTCATTGATGCCCAACTGGCAAACCAACGATTGAATCATCCAACAAAGAAGCCAATTTTGAGTCTGAGAGTCAAAGAGAGTGAGTTCATTTTGATTCCATATTTACATTCCAATTGTATGTTTAGTATCAAGAAAGGAAGAAATGTTCCTCATGGAGGAAAGAAAATTTTTGTAGTTACTCTTTCTAGGTCTGTGATTCATGTACCTTTTAGGCATCGGATATTTCTTGGAAAATTTTAGTTAATGAACTTGATGTGGTTGATACTTGATAATGAAGTATGAAAGTTTATTCCCTTTGATTTTTATTCCCGATTAGTAAACGTGTCCAATAATCTGAAGTAATAAAATCTCATTGAAATTGTAGATAATTGGAGAAATTGCTAACATCTCTCTCTCTCTCTCTCTCTCTCTCTCTCTCTCTCTCTCTCTCTCTCTCTCTCTCAATATGATTCTCTGTTCTTCGAAGGTTAGATTGGTTTGTGGAGCTGCAACTAAACTTCATGCTTGTGATATCGCGGCTCATCACGCTATTGAACTTGTGTTAAGGTTTGCTAGCTCTCTTGAGTACTATGCTTTCTAAACATTCCTTTAATTTCACTCGCTCACGATTCTTGCCATGAATGTTTTCTTTGATTTCCTCTGCATTTGTTAGTGATTTTGTTAACATAATTTGACTGCACAAGTTCTTTATCTAAACAAATACATCTAAGAAAGCTATGATATGATCAAAAGGTAACAACATTCATTTGTTCATTGGAAGTGCATAACCCACAAAGACAATAAAAGCATTGTGATTGCATAAATCAAACAAAAACAATAATGGAAAGTAGCAATTCTACATCACTTGTTTGTTAAGGCGAAAATTCACCATAAGAACACTGACAAGAGTGAGCAGCTCTCACCCTTTCCTAAGGTGTTGAGCGTGTTCTTTCCAATCACAGTCTTGTGCAGCGTATGCTAACATTTCCAACCACACTTCACTTATCACGTCCCATCTTATTTTCCCACTGTTCTCACTGTCTTTAAAATCTGAGTTTTTGCCCAATGTTTTTGATAACAGCGACCCATAAGTATCCCATATCTCACCGTTCCTTTTGGGTAACATGGATGGACATAAATACAGAAGATACAACATATAATCTGATAACCATTTGCTAATTTTACAATCCTGATCGAGTTTATTAGCATCTCCATGGACATGATGGAGATCTTCTTCGTAAGATTCATAAGTAACGATGTGCCATATAATAATTCTCTTATCAAATTCATTACCAAGTAATTGATCAGCAAACCTATAATATTGTTTTAGGGCATACTCACCTTTATTGGACAATCGTTTATCACGTATCTGGCTAAAAGAATATGAATATACTTCTGTATTGTGCAATTCTCTGGCAATCTTTTTTAGATAACAGAAGATCCTTTCTTGCAAACCAATATCCACATTTTCCCATGTCAAGTGCCGGTAATTCTCTAACAATTTGCTTGTGTAAGAAAACTTCTCGAGTACAGGGTACGCATGTCGCCTTTCTTTGCGGACATAATTCATTAGATTGTACTGTCCCATGGATTCTGACCACCTTTTCTTCGAGGTTGAACATGAATGTAAACAACTTGAAAACTTCCAGAATTTGTCAACCAGAGTTTCTGAGATCTGCCGGTGTTTTGCAACTTTGAATTTGATTAACCAGAGCCTTGTCCAGTCCGAGGAAGAAAGTACCATGAATGCATAAATTTCCAAAAGAACAGCACCAACAAGCAACAAATAAGTTACCATGATGTCAATTAGCGAGTAGGATTGCATATCGATGATGATGGAGAAGAGGACTAAAGCAGAAACAGAGGAAACGAAGCTGATGCAGCGGAGAGAAATTCCAATTAGAGAATAAACAATAGCAGCCTTCGTGTAGAGCACATCGTATATGAGTCCTAGCTCGATTGCTACCAGTTTGAATGCATCCTCTGCTGACTTTCCAGCAATGATTTCATAGTTGTAATACCTGGACTCATTGATAATTTGGTTCGCGAAGAGATATAATAATCTGTTGTATGAATAATAGGCTTGTACCAGATTATGATCCTCTCCTTTAATTCCTTCTTTCAACATAAGGCAATCACTATAAGATTGTTTATTAAAAAAATCTAAACAAGGATCGGGATTGGAAGATGAGCCTGAAGAATCCTTAAAAGAGCCTAAAGAATCCTTAAAACGTTCGCTGCTCGAAGACCAAAGTACCCAAGTCCTCTCTCCATACTTGACAATTCCAGTAATGAACACCGGAATAGACAGTAACGTGAGGACGTTGCTGCTCCAAAACTATTAGGTTTTGATTTGTATTCCTAAGCGAACCCGATGTGAACCAAACAAGACTCAACTGATGTGGTACTTCCTAGAAGACGTGGGATAACGTTTGGAAGTTGAAGGCGGTGTTTTAAGGGAGGTTTGAAGATCATGAAGAACTGAATAAATGGTTTGTTTCATCGTATGGATCGCGGTTTTCTGAGCGATGTAATTTAAGGTGACTTGTAACGGTTTAGGAAGCGGGTGTACAACCATGACCCGAATCGTAATCAATAATAAGCATACGTGAAACGGGAAATCTTCAACGGAAAAGGAAGTAGTTTGTTTCTGGAAGTTCTTGTGCTTGAAGGAAAAAGATTTACTCCTTACAAGAAGACTTGTCATAAAAGGAAATAGTATTTATGTGGAACAAGTAAATCTTGTACGTTTAGGAGTAGGATTTCCTTTTATATTATACTCCCTGTAACTAGTATAAATAGACCTTGTATTTAGGTTATTTTGCGTGGAGCAAAAAGAACACCATGTAAACATCAGAGAGTGTGAGTGAGATCCGGGGAGACCCAAAGGGAATATCCGAGGAGGGATCTAAGGGAATATCGGTGGACCAAGTTAGAGATCCGTGGGTGATATTTAGGGGAGACCTAGGGGATATTGTGGGGTTCTTGGTGAGGATCTTATGAGTGTGATTTGGGGTTAGGTGTGAGAGAGAATCCTGGAGTATATGGTTGTAACAATTTATCATATAGTGGAACTTTCTCTGTCGTCCTGACGGCCCGTGGTTTTTTACCCGATTTGGGTTTTCCACGTATATCTTGTGTTGTGATTGTTTTATTCTCTCTCATCTATTTTTTTGCTTATTGACGTTATTATTTGCTATGAGTTATGGGCGTATATTAGGCACAGCGTTTCCGCGTTCATCGTTCTAGACGATTATCCCCAACAATTGGTATCAGAGCCTTATGGTTTGGCGATGGTGGTGACAAGTCTTTACTGGAGATCGTATGGAAGACTTGGTGGCATTGGGATAATGATGATCATGGTTGCCTAGTATGGTTTAGCAAATGAGAAGTTTGGCTTGTGGTGACAGGTACAAGTCATGGAGATTCAGTCTGGGTTACACAAGGAGCTGATTGACTATCAAAAAAAAAAAAAAAAAAAAAAATCTCCTGAATACAAAAAGAAACTCCTGACTAATAAAAAAAAAAAAAAATCTTTTTGTGGTATGGTGTGTGGCTTATCCGGCAAAGCACTCCCAGTTTCTAGTAGCAGTCTTTCACTAGGTATGTGATGTAAGGACAGAAGGTCTTTCACAGGTTTGGGTGATGTAAGGACATGTTTATCCTTTTGGCAGTTTTCCCCACTGACCATGGAAGATGATATGTTGCTGCTAGTAGTCCATAATTGTGCACAAGGCATTGGTCAGAAAGTGATGTAAGGTGTATGGTGGACAAAGATGTTGATGGCTGACGAACTCCCTGGAAATCTGACTTGAGGAGTTGCACCACAATTTCAGCAGGTTATTTCGACATGGTGCCGGAACAACGAACACAAAAAAAAAGTGTTGAAGGAAAATCTTAGGATGGTTCGTTCCTAAGTGGTTATACCTTGTGGTGGGGTATGATGATTCTCGGTGATGAGAATTGTGGCCGTGGACAAAGGTCTTGAGAATTCAAGTCAAATGGGAGAATTGTTAGGTTTTGACTTGTATTTCTAAGCGAACCCGATGTGAACCAAACAAGACTCAACTGATGTGGTACTTCCTAGAAGACGTGGGATAACGTTTGGAAGTTGAAGGCGGTGTTTTAAGGGAGGTTTGAAGATCATGAAGAACTGAATAAATGGTTTGTTTCATCGTATGGATCGCGGTTTTCTGAGCGATGTAATTTAAGGTGACTTGTAACGGTTTAGGAAGCGGGTGTACAACCGTGACCCGAATCGTAGTCAATAATAAGCATACGTGAAACGGGAAATCTTCAACGGAAAAGGAAGTAGTTTGTTTCTGGAAGTTCTTGTGCTTGAAGGAAAAGGATTTACTCCTTACAAGAAGACTTGTCATAAAAGGAAATAGTATTTATGTGGAACAAGTAAATTTTGTACGTTTAGGAGTAGGATTTCTTTTTATATTATACTCCCTGTAACTAGTATAAATAGACCTTGTATTTAGGTTATTTTGCGTGGAGCAAAAAGAACACCATGTAAACATCAGAGAGTGTGAGTAAGATCCGGGGAGACCCAAAGGGAATATCCGAGGAGGGATCCAAGGGAATATCGGTGGACCAAGTTAGAGATCCGTGGGTGATATTTAGGGGAGACCTAGGGGATATTGTGGGGTTCTTGGTGAGGATCTTATGAGTGTGGTTTGGGGTTAGGTGTGAGAGAGAATCCTTGAGTATATGGTTGTAACAATTTATCATATAGTGGAACTTTCTCTGTCATCCTGACGGCCCGTGGTTTTTTTACCCGATTTGGGTTTTCCACGTATATCTTGTGTTGTGATTGTTTTATTCTCTCTCATCTATTTTTCTGCTTATTGACGTTATTATTTGCTATGAGTTATGGGCGTATATTAGGCACGGCGTTTCCGCGTTCATCGTTCTAGAGGATTATCCCCAACAAAAACCTCAAAAAGACATAAAATGCCACTCCAACTTGGACGATCAGCCCAAGAAGATGCCTCAACCATAACTCATTATCTTCTAACGAGTAAGCTGTGATAGTGTCCGGACCACCAAGATGCAACAGGAGAAACGGTGCCCAAAAGGCCTGCAGCGAATCAGTGGCCTTGGACGAGGCATGTTCACAATCTGCCTCGTTGCTTGCCATGACACTCAATGCAACTGTCGCCACCCAGTCTGCTGAGATATACGCGCACCAGACGATTACATTTAAAAGGATCCCGATCCAGCTGTGTGAGTTGTTAATCTTTCTCCGGGAACCAAATACGACAAGGATGATCTGCAAAGAAAGGCTGAGTAAGAACAAGCTTCGAATCTCCCACAAGTTCCATAGTTTCTTGAGTGTTTCTGGGAAAATCTCCATGCACAAAAGTACAGAGCTTCTCTCTATCGAAATGATTTAATTATTGGTAACACAAACTTTATAAAAAGGAACGTAGAATGACAAAAAACTCAATAAGCCTTCAACGAAAAATCATGACAAAGGCCTTACAAAAGCAGAGTAAAATGTTAAGTACAAGAAAAGAAGTCTTCTACGAAATATCGTGAGCGTGACAAATGCCACGCAGCTTCAGTGAGTTCTACGTGTTGTTGGAAAATAATCCCACTCAGCCCATCCCTCTCTTCCACAAACAAACTTTTTTGGGTTTTTAGTTTGAAATCGAAAGTAGATTGCGAGGCTAATTAGAAAAAATTTGTTACTTTCGCTGGAGTTTTAATCTTGACTCTTGAGAGTTGAGAGAGATCTTGGGTGACAGATGGAAGAAAGAAAAGGGCTCTATGATTGGGGAAAGGAAACACTATCGTTTTGAGTGTGGAAAGGAAAAAAAAAAAGAAATAATCTGGACCACTCATTTTTGTTAAAGCTAGATGTCATCAGATCTTGGAGGTCAACACAAGCTCAGCAGATAAAAACTCAACAGAGGGTCCTTGTCCTAAGAAGAGAAGTCATTCACGAAATATTGTGACAAATGTCACCTCAACTTCGATGATCTTTCTAAGAAAATGCATCAAGAACGAATTACACCCGCCTCCCCCGAGGTTTGCTAAATTATAGATGAAAATGACTTTATCATTAACTAACACTCACCTCCCCTCCCGTCAGTCAACGTCCGTTACATTTAGTCGTTGACCTTGTCAAACCATGTAAAAGTCCAAAATACCCCTAAGTATGTCTATTTACTTTTATAACCCCAGAAAAAGACAAAAACTAAAAAATCAAATTACCATTAAATTTAAAATTAAAATATATAAAAAACTAATTAAATTATTATTATTATTATTATTATTATTATTATGATTATTATTAAATGAATTAAATTTAAATTTAATTTTTTTTTTAAACAACAAATTAAAAAACAAAACGAATTATAAAAAAAAATGCTAGTCCAGGCATCCAGCTATTTCATCACCACCATCATCATCTACAATTAAAAATTTATAACTAATTATTTCCTTAAACAAAAAATTAAAATTAAAATTAAATAAAATTGTTAAAAAAAAATCCTTAAATAGAAATAATTTTTTTTAAAGATAAATCTTTAATATTAACACAAAACAAATAATTAGATATATATATATATATCAAATTAAATTACTGAAAACAATTAACAAATAATTAGATATATATATAAATCAAATTAAATTACTTAAAAAAAATAAAATAAAATTGATCTAGGAGTTTTCAGATCCAAGCCTTTCTCGCTCTTTTCCAGATTTGGATCTAGGAGTTCCCAAATTTTTTTCTCTCCATCCTTTTTCTTTAATCAGTCACCGGATCCATTTTTTTTTCTCCATCTTCTCCCTCAAACATTCAATTATCAAGATCAAAACACACATTAACTATCCACCATCAAAGTCTCTGAAACTTGACGAATGAAAGTTCGGTTGTTGTCGTGTAGTCACCGGTGACGAGGCATCGACCGCCGGAGACGAGGTCGTCAGCGCGGCTGAAGAGCGGCGGTCTCTTTCGTCGGCGATGGAGACACAACACCAGGCCTCCATCGTCTCCGACTCCGATGATGGTCGATGATGGTGATGGTCGATGATGAGGAAGATGATGGTGATGGTCGATGATGATGATGATGGCTGTGGGATGATGATGAAGATGATGAGTCTGTGGGACGATGAAGAAGAAGAAGAAGAAGAATGGATGGAGAATATATGATTGATGATGGGGGTAGAGAGATTAGGATCTTTTGATGATGATGGGGTGGACAGATCTGGAAAATTTGTTTTTCAAAGAAAAACAAAAATCTGGAAAATTTTTGTTTGGAGATGGATCTTTGATGGAGTTCGTCTCCACCAGTTCATCATTTTCTTTTTTTCGTTTTTTAATTTGATCTCTATGAATTGGTGGATTCTTTTGGGATTATTGGTTTGTGGATTGAAGAAGAAAGTAGAAGATATGAATTATTGAAAGATAAAAAATTTCTTCTTTTTTTATAAATTGATTTTGGGTTTTTAGATATATTTGTTAATAATTTCGTTTTTTTATTTTTATTTTTATTTTAATTTGATCTCTACCGTCCATCATGGTGATGGACGGTAGAGACAAATCTTTTTTTTTTTTTTTTGAAATTCTATTTATTGAAAATAAATTTAAAATTTTAATTATATTTCTTTAAAAAAATAATTTGTTCTTAAATATGATGATGATGATTTTTAGGTTCAAAGGGAGAGAGAAGAGAATGAATCTGGTCAATTGATTTTTATAAATATTGGTTTTTTTTTATTAAATCAATATTTTTTTATTTAAAAAGTTTAAAAGTTTAGTTTTTAAATTTATAAATAGATTTTAAGTTTTTATCTTTTTTAGATTTTTTTCATTTGTAATCTAACGTGTACAGTATATAAGTTATTAAATGACGAAATTACCCTTTCTCACAAGGTCAACGGTCAGATTAGACGGACGTTAACTGACGGGAGGGGAGGCGAGTGTTAGTTAATGATAAAGTCGTTTTCATCTGTAATTTAGCAAACCTCAGGGGAGGTAGGTGTAATTCGTTCATGCCTCAACCATAAACTCTTTAGAAGCTTCTAAAGAGTATTGTGATAGTGTTGAGGATAGTGATGGGCTTTAGAGAAATGGGGATGGATATTGATCCCCATCCCCCATTTTCCCAGGAGTTTGGGGAAGGTATCTTCATCCCCATTTCCCTATTTTACCTATTTTTTCTATTTTCTCAATCCGAATTTTACTCTTGTTTCTCGTATTTTCTACGTTAGATCATGTTTGATTAAAAATTACATTTAAAGAAAAAAAAAAACACTCTATTGTAAGTTATAATATATATTTTTTTTAAAAATCCAATACAAATACAAATAAAATCTAATATTGTTCTGTTCATAATTATAAGTTCATAACAATATGAAAGATTCAGAGGAGGGCACAACTCTTAGTTTAAATTTTAAATTTAGAGTTAATATTTATAGTTATAGTTAGGGTTTAAATTGAGAAAGTGAGGAAATATGGAAAATAGAAAAATGGAAAAAATAATATATATAGTGAATCTCTTATAAAAGATTTCTTACTTTAACATTAAGTAAAGACTGTCTTGAAATCCATCAATTTTGAGGGTGTGTCTGGTAACGTTTTTCATTTCCTGTTTTTCAAAAATAAAAATGAAAATAAAAACAGTGTTTTGTATTTCATTTTCGAAATCCGAAAACACATTTAGCAGCACACTGTATGCGGAAAATAGTATTCCAAAAGTAAACACATTTAGCAGCTACATTAACTTGTTGGGCTTTATTCAGCCCATTACTGGACTACATATTTTTGCTAAATGTACCCAAATTGGTTGTAAACCGATTTAACCGTCGGGTCTTGTATTGAATCTTAAACAGATAATGAGAGTAGCTGAAGCTGGAGCTCTCGTCTGGCCCAGCCCACTCACTCTCTCCTGCCGTCGTTCATCCACAACTCAATCACCGCCGTCCACGGCCGCCGCCATCCAAAGTAGAAATCAGAGAAGTTCAAATGCTTTGTAAGAAAAGATTTTTATTTATTTATTATTTTTATAAAAGTAATCTTTGATAAAACAGTTGTGGTTACAACTTTACATGTACTTGATGGGTTTAATGTGATGTTTACTGCAAATTCTGTGCTAGAATTCAATTGTTGCATCCAATTAGTATAATATGATTCATTAATTATTTGATTATATAATTAAATCAGAAATACATGTTCTAAAATGCCATCAAATAGTTTCTAAATACAATGTTTGTGTAAAATTTATTTGATTTCTGTTTCTGTTCCAGTTCTTTAATTTCGATCACTTTACGATTCATTTCATATGCATATTTAAGATGCATTGTCTTCTTTAATTCCCTATCCATTTGTTAGTGATTCCTTCTTAACATAGATTGATTACACGATCTCTTAATCGTCTATAAACCAATGATTATCTGCAAACCATAAGTGATATATAGAAGATATTAATAAAAATGTCTGGAAATATATATATATATATATATATATGAGCTCAATAATCTCCTCTTTCTAGGTTTACCAAATATGTCAATGTATGTTTATATACACATTATTTCGCCAGGGCTGGTCTTGAGATTTTGGAGGTCTGAGGTGAAATATCAAAATGAGGCTCTCGACCCTCCACATATGTTTACTTGATTTTTTTTTCTTTAATAAATACTTATAAAAATCAATATAATAATTCAAAATCAAGATTGTAACACTACAAAATAACAAATAAAAAGTCACCGAAATAAAAATTTTATTTCAACTCTTTCGATCTTTCCATTCAATTCGAAAGAAAAAAAAAAAAACATATATGATATAAATTCAGACATGAAATTCGAAATGTGTCAAAATTCGAACTCTAACAAACTAGAAAAGAAAAGCAAAAAGAGGTTTTTCAAAAAAAAAAAAAGTGTTAGATTCAATTATATTCGAAATGACAACGAATTCAACTCTTTTACAAGTGAATTACGCAATTTTTGAGATTTCATGTCTGAATTTTCTTTTTAAGGGATTTGATGTGTTGTTGTCTGTTGTAATAATTATAATGGTGTTTCTAGTGGGTTTTTTTTAGTGGTAAGTTTCTTGCATTGACTGAGGCCTTTTTAAAAAAAGAAAAAAAAAACATACGTAAACAGTGGGCCTTTAATTATAATTGTTGGCTATCTTTGTTTAAAAAACATATGTGAGCCTCCGGCTTTATATTTATGAAATCACAACAACAACAAAATCAAACTGAAATTTTGAAATTTGGGGGCCCTTTACGGTTGAAGGCTCTAGGCGGTTGCCTCATGGGCCTACCCCTAGGGCTAGCCCTGCATTTCACTTTGTGAAGAGCTATATATGTTGTTGATAGTTTCGGATGGCAAAAGGAGTATGCATAATTTTTTTGCAACTTTACTACGTGCAGTCACCTGTGGGATTCACAAAGATCTGATAAACGCGTTTGTCTGTAGGCAGTAGTACCCTTAATATGATATAGAATATTGAAACAGTATTATAGTTAATTGTAATGTCTCACTGCTTGAGATGGTTTTGATATATCTATAATGTCGAAGTAACATGTCACATGTTTAACGAATGACAGTGTGCATCCTTGTATTATTGTCGAAACTGGTCAACTTATTGGGCGAAGCTTTGAGATATGAATCAGATGATTAATGGTGAAGGCTTTTATGTCTGATGAGGTGATGGTACGTACCGTAACTCTGTAAGAATATGCTTCGAGATATGGTTATATCCCTATGTGTAGATTTGGTCTGGTTTGTAAAGATTAATCCTTTCCTTTACTTGCGATTGGATGCAAAACTATAGAGCACAAATATTTCTTGGTGTTGCTTTATCTTACATGAAGGACTTTTGAACTTTGCTAATACGGAGCTGTTAAGACTTCTATGTTCTGTTAGATAAGCTAAAGTAAAACATTGTGTCTTAAGGGAATTTATATTCATTTTCTTTTCCCCAGTATTGTCAACTTTATGAAACACCAATTGTTGTGTAGAATTTGTCATGATATTGCATTTTATCACTCAAATGATCTCCTTTTACTTTGGCCTTAACCTGAAAACTTTTTGAGAAGTTAGTAATGTTGAAAATTGTATTACTGTGATTCATATTTTAATCATGCATTTTCAATGTGCTGAAAACCTCAGGTGCATCGGAAGAAAACATCCGAGAACTTTTCTCAAAAGCATACAGGACTGCGCCATCAATTGTATTTATTGATGAGATTGATGCAATTGCTTCAAAAAGAGAAAATCTGCAGAGGGAGATGGAGAAACGGATTGTGACTCAATTGATGACTTGCATGGATGAATCTCATAGATTTGTACAATCAAACGATGGGGATTCTAACTCAGAGGCCTCTGATCAAAGACCTGGCTACGTTCTTGTTATTGGAGCCACAAATAGACCGGATGCTGTTGACCCTGCACTTAGGAGGCCTGGAAGATTTGATCGTGAGATTGTTTTGGGTGTTCCAGATGAGAATGCAAGGGTAGAGATTCTCTCTGTGATTACTCGAAATCTTAGAGTAGAGGGTTCTTTTGATCTTTTGAAAATAGCCAGGTCTACCCCTGGGTTTGTTGGAGCTGAAGAGTATGAGGTAATTAGAAACGACTACACAATATTTTTCTCTCTCTCACAAGTACCAACATTGTTACAGGTTAACCCTGACCTTTAGCCATTACAATGAGAATATTTTTATCTGCTCACATGCTATGCCCGCTTCATACAAATTTTAGTTCCAGTTTTAGCTGGCCTTACACGAATATGTTTCTCTCTAGTTGAGCCCCAGTAATGTCATCAGTTATGTAGTCATCATCTTTATAGGCTGTGACGTTGTGTTATGCGTTTCCTTTAAAGCATAGTGGCTGGTTTAGTGATATCAAATGGATGATTATGGGATTCATTTACTGACTCTTGAATTTGTTTGCTTCTTAAGGAACTCGGAGTTTATTTGGAGACAGGGTTTTTGCTTTATGGGCCTCCAGGCTGCGGTAAAACACTTATTGCCAAGGCTGTTTGCTAATGAGGCGGGCGCCAATTTCATTCACATCAAAGTAAATGCTTACACAGTTACACCCAAGCTTTTTATTTTATTTTTTTTATTATTTTTTTTTTTTGGGTGCATGCTTTTTCTGAATTTGAAAGTTAAAAGACTTGTTGATGTTTTAGGGCCCTGAACTCTTGAATAAATATGTTGGAGAAAGTGAGCTGGCAGTTCAAACATTATTCAGTCGTGCAAGAACATGTTCACCATGCATACTTTTCTTTGATGAGGTATGTGGTTGTCCGTCCTTGTGGTAAACTTTCTTTGCTATGTCTTGTTATATATTGATTTCTTTTCATTATCTTAGGTGGATGCTCTAACAACAAAGCGTGGAAAAGAAGGGGGTTGGGTTGTTGAGCGGCTTTTGAACCAGGTTAACCATGATCTGCGATGACTGTCTTTAAACAGACTCATACTCTCTCAGTCCCTGTTATTCTTTTCATACCAACAATTTATTATCCAATACAGTTGTACTTATGTTCTTGCAATTGCAGTTACTCATAGAGCTAGATGGAGCAGATAAGCGGCGTGGTGTTTTTGTCATTGGTGCCACCAATAGGTACACTTTGTTATTCATCTTTTCTCATTTTGTTTTTATGAGGATTCATTGGCACTGTATCATTTTTCTTCGAATGCGGTTTCTGTTTGCAGGCCTGATGTGATGGATCGTGCTGTCTTAAGGCCAGGTAGATTTGGTAAACTTCTCTATGTCCCTCTGCCCACTGCGGATGAGCGCGGATTGATCTTAAAAGCTCTTGCTAGAAAAAAGCCTATAGATGCCAATGTGGATTTGTGTGCAGTTGCACAGATGAAGGCTTGCGAAAGTTTTAGCGGGGCTGATCTTTCTGCACTGGTTTGTACATTTTAAGCGGTCCTTTTTTTACATCTTAATTGTGGACGATTTTGCACCAGTCTTTTGTGATCCTTTTTTATAGACGTGTTTAAAGAAATTTCTTTTCAGCTTCGTTTAACTTTGTAATATTATCAAAACCAATGCCAGATGAATGAAGCTGCAATGGCTGCTTGGGAAGAGAAACTGACAGCAACAAAGAGCTGCCCATTGACAATCAAGATAACTCATTTCGAACGAGCTCTAAGTAAAATCATACCATCTGTCTCGAATCAGGTATGAATCACTCTGCTACATTTTCAGCTTCAAAATTCTTCAGTACAGATGTCAGACCCTTAAAATTAATTAATCTGATTTAAACTCTCTTTTTCCATCTGGGAAGCAGCAAAGGCAGCGATACCAGAATCTGTCTGAGAGCTTGAAAGCAGCATGAGAAGAAACATAAATTATTTCCTAAGGATGTTCATCGATGCCCAATTGGCAAACCATCGATCGAATTGTCTGACAAAGAAGCCAATTTTGAGTCCGAGAGTCAAAGAGAGTGAGTTGTTTTGATTCCATATATACATTCCAATTGTATGTTTAGTATCAAGAAAGGAAGAAATGTTTCCTCATGGAGGAAAGAAAATTTTTGTAGTTACTCTTTCTAGGTCTGTGATTCATGTACCTTTTGGGCATTGGATATTTCTTGGAAAATTTTAGTTATTGAACTTGATGTGGTTGATACTTGATAATGAAGTATATGAAAGTTTATTCCCTTTGATTTTCATTCGGATTAGTAAACGTGTCCAATAATTTGAAGTAATAAAATGAAATTGTAGATAATTGGAGAAATTGGTAACATGGCTCACTCGATCTCTCTCTATCTCTCTCTCTGATTCTCTGTTCTTCAAAGGTTAGGTTGGTTTGTGGAGCTGCAACTAAACTTTATGTTCATGCTTATGATATCGCGGCTCATCACGCTATTGAACTTGTGTTAAGGTTTGCTAGCTCTCTTGTCTACTATGCTCGCTAAAGGTTCTTTTAATTTGCTCACTTTACGATTCTTGACTTCTTTGATTTCCTCTACATTTGTTAGTGCTTTTGTTAACATAATTTGATTGCACAAGTTCTTTATCTAAAACAGATACATATAAGAAAGCTATGATATGATCAAATGGTAACAACATTCATTTGTTCATTGGAAGTGCTATGATCAAATGGTTGCTTAATAAATATAGAATATGGTGCATAACCCACAAAGACAATAAAAACATTGTGATCGCATAAATCAAACAAAAACAATAATGAATTGAAAACTATAGCAATTCTACATAACTTGTTTGTTAAGGTGAAAATTCACCATAAGAACACTGACATGAGTGAGTAGCTCTCCCCCATCCCTAAGGTGTTGAGCGTGTTCTTTCCAATCACAGTTTTGTACTACGTATGCTAACATTTCCAACCACACTTCACTTATCATGTCCCATCTTATTTTCCCACCATTCTCAAAGTCGAACAGACCCTGTGCTTGCTCACCCTGAGCGTGCTCGAACAGACCCTGTGTGTGCTCGAACAGACGCTCTGCTAGCTCACACTGTGCTTGATTGAACAGACCCTGTGCTTGCTCACCCCGTGCTAGCTCGAGCAGACCAAATGCTTGCTTGAACAAACCCTTTGCTTTCTCGAACAGACCTTGTGCTTGCTTGAACGGACGCTGTACTTGCTCGAACAGACCCTCTGCTTGCTCACACTGTGCTTGATTGAACAGATGCCATGCTTGCTCACCCTGTGTTTGCTTGAGCAGACCCCTTGCTTGCTTGAGCAGACCCTGTGCTTGCTTGAACAGACCCTGTGCTTGCTCACCCTGTGCTTGATAGAACAGACCCAGTGCTTGATCGACCAGAAAGGAATGGCAGTTGTTTGCTTGCTTGAACAGCGAGAAATGGCAGTTGTTTGATGTTATTCCTTTCTTAGCTCTACGTCCATGTTTGGATGGTGGTACTTTATAAGTTCTCTCAGCATCGACGTAAGTATGGTCATACCTTATCTCACCGATCCCTTTGGGTAACATAGATGGACGGAAAAGCAGAAGATACAACATATAATCTGATAACCATTTGCTAATTTTACGTTTCTGATCGTCTTTGTAGCATTTATTAGCATTGCCATCGACATATTGATTGCGATCGTCTTTGTAGAATTTATTAGCATTGCCATCGACATATTGATTAGCATTACCACCAAGATGCAACAGGAGAAACGGTGCCCAAAAGGCCTGCAGCGAATCAGCGGCCTTAGACGAGACTTGTCCGCAATCTGCCTCGTTACTTGCCATGACACTCAATGCAACTGTCGCCACCCAATCTGCTGAGATATATGCGCACCAGACGATTACATTTGAAAGGATCCCGATCCAGCTATGTGAGTTGTTAATCTTTCTCCGGGAACCAAATACGATGAGGATGATCTGCAAAGAAAGGCTGAGTAATAACAAACTTCGAATCTCCCACAAGTTCCATAGTTTCTTGAGTGTTTCTGGGAAAATCTCCATGTTCTATGCTCTTCACTGATGTTGGTTCAACCACTGGCTAACAAGTAACAACTGATCAAAAGTATAGAGCTTCTCTCTATCGAAATGATTTAATTATTGTAAACACAAAATTTATAAAAAGGAATGTAGAGTGACAAAAAACTCAATAAGAATAAAAAAATTAAAAACACAGCCTTCGACGAAATATCATGACAAAGTTTCTTTGAATGCCTTACAAAAGTAAAATAAAAAGAAAAATGTCAACCGACCATCCTAAGAAAAGCAGTCTTCCACGAAATATCGTGACAAATGCCACCCCAACTTCGACCATTATCTTCTAAGTGTCCGTTTGGAAGAGCTTGTCTGTAGGCTAAAAGAGTTTTTTTAACTCTTTTCAATTTTTTTTGGGTCGTTTGATTGACACTCTAGTAGAGCTTTCGACGATTAAAAAAACTGTTTTACGTCTACTTGGAGAAGCCCAAATTTTATGCTTTTCTAAGTAGATCTTTTTGAGCTTTTTTAATAACGCTAAAATGTCTAAATAACCCTATCATTTAAAATAGTTTTTGAATATTTTGCTAATCCTACCATTTAAAAAAGTTTTTTCTAATTGATAACCAAACGACTAATATCTTCCCATTATAAGCTCTACTTGTAGAAGATCTACTTTAAAAGATCCACTTCTAAAAGATTTACTTCAAGAAACTCTTACTGCAGAGAAGAATTCAAATCACATGTTAAAAAATAGTATCTCAATTTGTGTCTAACCAACCAAATTAGACCATGAGTACATGCTTTTTAAAAAAAAAAAAATGTAAATGCTTGTGTACACATAGCCCAATTTGGTTAGTTAGACACAAATTGGGACACCATTTTTTAATAGGTGATTTGAATCCTGCACATAAACAGTGCCCGAAAGGCGGTCGTGGGATACGAAGCCAGCTTCTTTAAATTTAAATGATGGTTCTTCTCTTAAGGAAACCTTCCACAATCTGCTAAGTGCTGACCGTGAATTTCTATATACATATAATTATATAAATCAAAGAAGATCTATCATTTGCATGCTTGGATTTGATTAAAATGTATATATTTTTTTAACAGAACAATAGCTCTTCTAGCCCTTCTAGGAAGTTATCTATATCTAAAATCTGATTACAATAAAATTCCAGAATTCTCTCTTAAATTGTCTTTCTAGGAAAAAGAACTCATAAAAAAATGAATTAGAAGTCAATTTTATTCTCTTAAAATTTAAAACACAATAAATTAAGTCTTTTTGATAGAAAACCAACAAGAGTTGATAGTTCTTTAGAGAAATAAAATATAAAGTATGAAGTCAATTTTATTCTCTCTTGAAAGAAAGTTCTTTTAGGACAAATTCAATCATACTTTCATGGTTTCACATTCATAAATGATTGAAGCATTTTTATATGGTAATTGGTATAAAGATGTTTGGAAGTTTCCACCGACTTGAATTTGTTAGTTATTGTTTTGTTCGGTGCGGGTAGATATTCAAATCATGCATGTAATACTTGGGATCAATTGGATGTAATTTTCTACGATATTACAACAATTCTATCCGTTGTGAGCACAAGAGATCAATTTTAATATTCCATCTCATTAATCACTTGGAAAAAGTGATGTTTAGGGACAAAAGGAAAAGATTCCTAGTGTAGGGTCACAATGTTCAATTAATTAGGTAATGACAATGATCCTTTTTTAATCTAAATTGTATTAGCTAATATTTTTATCATGACTTTTTTTTTTCGTTCTTCTTTGTGTTAGCCTTTAACTACTTCATTTTTTTTTTTTTGGATTTTAGCATTTTGTTTGTTGGAATTAAAATAAGGGACAAGTTCATTTCTAATCATTTGGAACATTGAGTAATCGTTTATAATCTACTTTTAAATTTTAATTGTTTATAACCTAATTTTTAAGTTATTACCGTATTGCCCCTTATTTCATCTTCTTCAACCTTTCCTTTTTCTCTTTCCCTGAAACCAAAACCAGATTTCAAGTTTCAACTCCATTAAAGCATAATCATCAAGCCAAGAAAATTCTTTATTGGATTCTCTTACCTTGTCGTGGCCCGCTCTTGGATGCTGCATATTTACTATGGGAATTGAAATCTTTTTTGTATAACAAACTTTTTCAAACCCAATGAATTTGATAATCAATAATGCTAGAGAACCCAAAAAAGTGACCCAAATTTTGGACCCAAACCTATGTGGCAACATCACATGGGATCTTTTGGAAGAGTGACGTGGGCCCATATTGTGTGTGATATTGCCACATAGGTTTGGGTTCAAAATTTGGGTCACTTTTTTGGGTCCTCCAGCATTATTGATTTGATAATAGATAAACGTTGTTCCCTAATTATTTTTGCTGATGCTTTTGTTTGCAGTGGAAATTGACAAAAATGACCACATATATTATGGGAAATTTGTTTTTAACCTCAAACGAAATTTTAATTGTTAATAACCATGTTTTTGAGAAATTACTTGAATGCCCCCATATAAAAACACCCAAATCAGCTCTCTCTCTTTTTTTTTTTTTTTCTTTCTCTCTCCTATGTTCTCTCTCCCCGACTGCCTCTCTCTCTCTCACCGATCTGCCCCAATCTGCCTCTCATCGGCGTCCTTCTTCGTCGCCAAGCGCCGACGAGCGCTAAGCGCTATGGCTTGGCGACGAGCGACGGGCGACAGGCGACGAGCATGGCCACTTCGCGAGCATTGTGGCTGGCGACGGGCGTTGGGACGACTGGCCACGTCCGGCGATGGGGGACAGGATGGCGACGACGTTCGACCTCTCCGTGCTTCGCGATCGTCGGCGATGTTTGCAAAAAAAAAAAAAAAAAAAAAAAAAAAAAGGAAAAAAAAAAACCTAAACCTAATTTGAGGAAGAAGAAGGGGAAAATTTCAATTTAGTCCAGATTTCAAGTTTGGACATTTAAATTTAGGCATGATTTCAAGTTTGGACATTTAAATTTAGGCATGATTTCAAGTTTGGACATTTCAATTTAGTCGTGATTTCAAGTTTGTTTCGAGGTTTAACAAAAAACTATTTCAATGGTACTCTGGTAATTTATGGACATACACTGAATTTTTTTTTTAAAAAGTGGCTATTAACAATTAAAGTTGCAAAAGTGGTTACTAACAAAAGTTTATTGATTCAACTAGTTACATTTGAATTTCTCTCTTTGTTTGCATGTAATTAAATTTTATTTCTTAAATACAACTCCACATAATGTTATATACACTGTCGTCGAAAATAAACTTCAACAGTAGAAGACAGGTCCCAGCCTCAAGATTCAATACAAACAAGAAATAAAATGAACGAGATATTGTTGTTGGGAGAGAATTTAATTGGATTTGAAATGGGATCTGATGGGTTTTGAAGATGGGATCTGGTTTTTAGCAAAGATCAGAAGATGAGATCTTATTTTTGGAGAAAAAGAGATTTTTTTAACAAATATTGATATCAGTCTGTGTTTTTTTTTAATTTAAAATTTTAATATTAGTTTTTAATTAATTTTTTAATTTATTAAGAAGATGAGATGAAGAAGAAGAAGTCGAAGACTAGAAAGAAGAAGAAAAAAGAGCAAGAAAGAAGAAAGAAGAGAAGTCGTGGAGGAGAAGAAGAGAAAGGGAAAAAAATTAAAAATTAAAAAATTAATTCACTGGGGTATTTTTGTAATTTTGGCTAGGGATTGAAAGAATTTATTGTAAAATGGTTATAAACAATTAAAGTATGAAATAAGGGTGAAAACAATTTTCCCATAATCTATTTGGATAGATTTGGCAATTTTCTCTTAAAATATTAGGTAATGAGTCTAATGACTCTGATTTTATGACAATATAATTAAGAATATATATATATATATATATATATATATATATTTATTTAATTATAATATATTTGCCCTAGAATGACAATGTAATGAATACTATTTAAGTTTTTTTTTTTTTTTTTTTTTTGGTAAATTAAACTTAAAAAAAAAAACTATGTAAATTATTATTTAACAAGATTTTTCTTTGCAAGATACTAAAATGAAAAAAATAATATATTCCTTTTATTTTTTATTTTTTATTTTTTTATATACTCGAACTGGAGACATTACGTAAGTGGAAGGAAAGATGTATACGGCTCTGCCAAGACTGAATGTACTCATTTCGAAATGAGTTGGTCTTATAATAACAAACACATGAGTTCGTTGTTGGAAGCTCATTTCGAAAGTGCAGAGGCATGGAGATCTTCCTAGAAACACTTAAGAAACAATGGAACTTATGGGAGATCCGAAGTTTGGTTCGCGGAGAAAGATTAACAACCCACAAAGCTTGATCAGGGATCATTTTAAATGTAATCGTCTGGTGTGCATATATATATGAGCAGATTGGGTGGCGACAGTTGCATTGAGTGTCATGGCAAGCAACGAGGCAGATTGTGAACATGCCGGCCTCGTCCAAGGCCAGAGATTCGCTGCAGGCCTTTTGGGCACCGTTTCTCCTGTTGCACTTTGGTGGTCTGGACACCATCACAGCTTACTCGTTGGAAGATAATGAGTTATGGTTGAGGCATTTTCTTGGGCTGATCATCGAATTTGGGGTGGCATTTTATGTTTTCGTGAGGTTTTGGAGCAGCAACTCCCTCACGTTCCTATCCATTTCAATGTTCATTACTTGGATTGTCAAGTATGGAGAGAGGACTTGGGTACTTTGGTCTTCAAACACTAAACGTTTTAAGAATTCTTTAGATTCCTTAATCTCAGATTATGTTCGTCCTCCTGATTTATTTAACTACGAATTTCCTTATAATAAGCTTGTAGTGAAAGAAGGCATTAATCCAGATGATCACATTCTCGTTGAAGCCTATTATTCGTATAAGAGATTAAAATATCTCTTCGCGAACCAAATTATCGTTGAACTGCACCAAACCCGACAACCTTTTCTACAATCATTTCAGAAGACACACGATAAACTATCGTCCAAGAGTGGCGAGGATGTGCTAAGAATGTATAGATATAATCATCTTTTAGTTGATGAAGAATATGATGCAAGAATTATTATCTGGCACATTGTTACTGATAAGTACTACAGATATGATCTCAATAATGTCCAAGGCAATGCTAATAAGCTCAATCAGGATTGCAAAATTAGAAAATGGTTATTGGATTATATGTTGTATCTTTTGCTTTTCTGTCCATCAAAACAAAGATGTAAAGTAAACAAATAATTAAAATCGAACATCTCTCATCAGTCCGTGTTTGAGAAGGCAAGAGGCCTTGCCTCACAGTTGAAAGGCAATGAGAATGGTTGGGAAAAAAGATGGGAGAAAATAAGTGAAGTATGGTTGGAAATGCTAACATATGCTGCACAAAATTGTGAATGGAAAGAACATGCTCAACTACACCTTATGAAAGGGGGAGAGCCGCTCACTCACGTCAGCGTTCTTATGGTAAATTTTGGCCATAATAAACAAGTGGTGTCCAAGGGCTACTCTTAATTATTGTTTTCACAACCGGTAAATCGCTAGAATAAGGCAAGCTTTGATTTGAGAGCAGCTAAGATCGTATTTTGTTATGTCCAATGTACTTCCCATATACATAAAAATCAAAGAAGACCAATCATTTTTGTAGGCTTGGATTTGATTAAAAAATATTTTTTTTTTAACAGAACAATAGCTCTTCTAACTCTTCACTGACCAGGTGATTTGAGTCCCATAATATAATATAGAGTGACGATATTGACACCCCTTAAAAATTGTATGTACACCTCTTTCGTAAGTATACCCATAAAAAGATTACAAAATTTATAGTTTGTAAATAAACCCCACTTAATGTCAAAAATACCCTTTATTTAATTCTATGGTATTTTATTTTTACAAGTACACCCCACTTACACCTATTTTGTTATTTAATTAATTTTATTATTATTTAAAATTTTGATAAATTTTTTTTAATTCAAATAAATAATTTCCAATTCCTAAATAGAAAAAAAATATATTAAAATGAGTTGTGTTTTGAGATCATTTTGTTTATAGGTTGTAGATTAAAATAACGAAAAAGAAAAAAAATACAGTGCAATATACATGTGAGTGTTGACTGTTGAAATTCTTTTTTTTTTTTTTTTAAACATTGACCGTTGCAATTCTGGAAAAACAAATGTAGGATAACTTGATATTTTATTTTTATTTTATTTTTTATAACAGTTTGTTTAATTTTTTTCCACTGCAACCTCTCTCCCTTTTTCTTATATGTTTTCATTCAATAAAACCAAACTTCATTTCCCCTTTTTCTCTCTCATCACGTTAAGCAACTCTCTCATTTTCTTCTTGATTGTTTTCAGTCCACAAAAAAACACTTCGATCGGAGGTTTTTTTGGTTAGAGATCCACAAAAATCACTTTGCAATCAATTTGTATTCTTTAACATAAACTGAAAATATATTTGAAATTAATATTTAAAAGGCCAGCTAGGGTGTGAGAAAATAGAAAAAGTTTTTAATAATTAATATGAACTTTTTAAGGAAACAGATTAATAATTATTGGTGTGTGTAAATACAAACTATTTAGTCATTTTAGTAATTTCATTTAGGGGTAATATTGGATTTTTAAAAAGATGTTAATTTGGGGTGTACATACGGTTTTTAAGGGGTGCAAATATCATCACTCTATAATATAATATAAAATAGGGCAATTACCAAATTGGTCCTGGACTTTTTTCTTTATTCCAAGTTGTTTGCGACTTTTACAAAAGTGACCAAATTGGTCCCTAACTTTTTAAATTGTACCAATTTCATCCCCCAATTAACTTTCTGTTAGTCAAACCTAACAGTCAATGGTATTTTAGTCAGGCAATTATCAAATTGGTCCTGGACTTTTTTCTTTATTCCAAGTAGTTTGCGACTTTTACAAAAGTGACCAAATTGGTCCCTAACGTTTTTATGAAGTACCATTTAAGTCCCTAACTTTTAAGAAACAGCAAAAAACATCCCTTATTGTTAATCTCAGTTATTTATACCGTTACTTTGACTATGGTTTACTTTTAAAAGACTAAAGTACCCCTCTAAACTCTAAAGTTAAAAATGTTTAAATAAAAATAAAATAATTATTTAAACAAGAATGTAATGAAAACAAAATAAAATAAATTATTTGCAACTCTCTCATTGATTCGAAAATCACTACTGAACTTGGAAACACTTACTACCAACAATCTGACCCTTAAAAAAAATCAAAGGTTGGCAAATCCAGAATCGGCCAGTGCCTCAAGAATTAGAAATCTCATATCTCCGATGGAGAACACTAGACAGAGATCGGGGGAGATATAGGGCAGCTTCGTGGATGACATGTTTTCTTGTCTGGCTCGGAGTTAATGGGGTTATTCTCTCAAAAATGGGTCTCTAATGCTTATATACTGAAGGCATCTCCATGACTCCATCATTGCCTGGTTCAAGTTCTTGAAAATGAGTCATTTTTTGGGTTCAGTATTGATAAAAAAAATTTATAGAAACCTGTATAATTTTTTAGGTTTTGTATCGATGAAAAATTGAAAAGATATGGATTGTTTTTCGAATCAATGAGAGAGTTGCAGATAATTTATTTTATTTTGTTTTCATTACATTCTTGTTTAAATAATTATTTTATTTTTATTTAAACATTTTTAACTTTAGAGTTTTGAGGGGTACTTTAGTCTTTTAAAAGTAAACCATAATCAAAGTAACGGTATAAATAACCGAGGTTAATGATAAGGGATGTTTTTGGGTGTTTCTTAAAAGTTAGGGACTCAAATAGTACTCCATAAAAACGTTAGGGACCAATTTGGTCACTTTTGTAAAAGTCGCAAACTACTTGGAATAAAGAAAAAAGTCCATGACCAATTTGGTAATTGCCCGACTAAAATACCATTGACTGTTAGGTTTGACTAACATAAAGTTAATTGAGGGATGAAATTGGTACAATTTAAAAAGTTAGGGACTAATTTGGTTACTTTTGTAAAAGTCGCAAACAACTTGGAATAAAGAAAAAAGTCCAAGACCAATTTGGTAATTGCCCTATTTTATATTATATTATATTATAGAGTGACGATATTTGCACCCCTTAAAAACCGTATGTACACCCCAAATTAACATCTTTTTAAAAATCCAATATTACCCCTAAATGAAATTACTAAAATGACTAAATAGTTTGTATTTACACACACCAATAATTATTAATCTGTTTCCTTATAAAGTTCATATTAATTATTAAAAACTTTTTCTATTTTCTCACACCCTGGCTGGCCTTTTATATAGGGTCTTTCTCCGGTTAGATTTGGTCTTGAAGTTTTTCTTCCGGGCCGAACATGACCAGACTAGAAAACTATTCTATATATGTATCCGGGCCATTGGGCTTTATCCGGCCCATTACTGGACATGACATATATTTGTTAAATGAACCCAAATCGGTTAATTCGGTTATAAATTAACCGAAAGCTGGACCTGTACTGAATTTGAAACAGATGAGAGGAGCCGGAGTTGGAGCTCTCGTCTGGCCCTCTGGCCCACTCACTCTCGTCTCCCGTCACTCCTCGACAATTCAATCGCCGCCGACCACATCCGCCACCGCCACCGCCACTCTCATCCGACAGTGGTCATCGGTGCTCAGCAACGCAAATGTCAGTCCTTGGAAGAACACTACCAGCGAAAAGCCACCAAGTACTGGAACGACTTCTACAAGCGCCACAACAACAAGGTCTCTGATCTCTATCTCTCCGTACACTGTAACCCAAACACAGCTTTTTATCTCATTTTCTCTAATTTAATTTCTTATTTGTTTCGAATTTAGTCAAAACGACAGTTCGATTTCTCTAATTGAAAGTCTTTTGATTGAAATTTTGATGAATGATTCTGGAATGTGCTTGTCTAGATTTTTTGATTTTTTTTTTTTTTAATATTTTAGAAAAAAAAATGATTTTTAGGTTGAATGTTGTAGTTCTTCAAGGACAGACATTACTTGGAGAAAGATTGGGGAAACTTCTTCTCCGATGACTCTTTTTTGCCTAACGGGAAGGTCCTTTTCGAGGTACTTTGTTTTATACATAGATGTGTTTAAGTAGTACTAATTTTCAGTTTCAAAATGTACATGTATTTCATGAGTTTCTGTGATGTTTACTGGAAATTTGTTGTAAAATTATTGTGTGAAGATAGATTTTGTCTCGCGTTTTGTTTCCAGAACTGGGATATGATTCATTGTTTCTCAAAGTTTGGAATATGAAAAATCTTTTAGATGGGGCTGTTTAAAAATCGGTTCTTTGCACGTTTCTATCATTTCCATAGTTTCGGATATTAGAAAACTGAAATCAGACTGTGTCTGTGTCCTACTTCGGTTCAGTCAGTGGTTTAGTTACCTTATTTTTGTATCTGATTTTTAGTAGTGGTTTATGACTTGTTACTTATGTCTAATAGCTGTAAAAACATTTGGAGATGAAGGGTTTTTGCTTTATGGGCCTCCAGGCTGTGGTAAAACACCTATTGCCAAGGCTGTTGCTAAAGAGGTGGGGCGCCAATTTCATTCACATCAAAGTAAATGCTTACACCCGAGCATTTTTTTTTTTGGGTGCATGCTTTTTCTGAATTTGAAAGTTAAAAGACTTGTTGATGTTTTAGGGTCCTGAACTCTTGAATAAATATGTCGGAGAAAGTGAGCTGGCAGTTCGAACATTATTCAGTCGTGCAAGAACATGTTCACCATGCATACTTTTCTTTGATGAGGTATGTGGTTGTCCGTCCTTGTGGTGAACTTTCTTTGCTCTGTCTTGTAATATATTGATTTCTTTTCATTATCTTAGGTGGATGCTCTAACAACAAAGCGTGGAAAAGAAGGGGGTTGGGTTGTTGAGCGGCTTTTGAACCGGGTTAACCACGATCTGCAATGACTATCTTTAAATAGACACAAACTCTCTCAGTCTCTCTGTTATTCTTTGCATACCAACAATTTATTATCCAAAACAGTTGTACTTATGTTCTTGCAATTGTAGTTACTCATAGGGCTAGATGGAGCAGATCAGCGGTGTGTCATTGGTGCCACCAATAGGTACACTTTGTTATTCATCTTTTCTCATTTTGTTTTTATGAGGATTCATTGGCACTGTATCATTTTTCTTCGAATGCGGTTTCTGTTTGCAGGCCTGATGTGATGGATCGTGCTGTCTTAAGGCCAGGTAGATTTGGTAAACTTCTCTATGTCCCTCTGCCCACTGCGGACGAGCGCGGATTGATCTTAAAAGCTCTTGCTAGAAAAAAGCCTATAGATGCCAATGTGGATTTGTGTGCAGTTGCACAGATGAAGGCTTGCGAAAGTTTTAGCGGGGCTGATCTTTCTGCACTGGTTTGTACATTTTAAGCGGTCCTTTTTTTACATCTTAATTGTGGACGATTTTGCACCAGTCTTTTGTGATCCTTTTTTATAGACGTGTTTAAAGAAATTTCTTTTCAGCTTCGCTTAGCTTTGTAATATTATCAGAACCAATGCCAGATGAATGAAGCTGCAATGGTTGCTTGGGAAGAGAAACTGACAGCAACGAAGAGCTGCCCATTGACAATCAAGATAGCTCATTTCGAATGAGCCCTAAGTAAAATCACACCATCTGTTTCAAATCAGGTATGAATCACTCTGCTACATTTTCAGCTTCAAAATTCTTCAGTACAGATGTCAGACCCTTAAAAATTCATTAATCTGATTTAAACTCTGGTTTTCCATCTGGGAAGCAGCAAAGGCAGCGATACCAGAATCTGTCTGAGAGCTTGAAAGCAGCGTGAGAAGAAACGTAAATTATTTCTTAAGGATTTTCGTCGATGCTCAAATGGCAAACCATTGATCGAATCATCCAACAAAGAAGCCAATTTTGAGTCTGAGAGTCAAAGAGAGTGAGTTGTTTTGATTCCATAATTACATTCCAATTGTATGTTTAGTATCAAGAAAGGAAGAAATGTTTACTCATGGAGGAAAGAAATTTTTTGTAGTTGCTCTTTCTAGGTCTGCGATTCATGTACCTTTTGGGCATTGGATATTTCATGGAAAATTTTAGTTATTGAACTTAATGTCGTTGATACTTGATAATGAAGTATGAAAGTTTATTCCCTTTGATTTTCATTCGTGATTAGTAAACGTGTCCAATAATCTGAAGTAATAAAACGAAATTGTAGATAATTGGAGAAATTGGTAACATGGCTCACGATTTCCTTTGCATTTGTTAGTGATTTTGTTAACATAATTTGACTGCACAAGTTCTTTATCTAAACAAATACATCTAAGAAAGCAATGATATGATCAAAAGGTAACAACATTCATTTGTTCATTGGAAGTGCTATGATCAAATGGTTGCTTAATAAATATAGAATATGGTGCAGACAATAAAAGCATTGTGATCGCAGAAATCAAACAAAAACAATAATGAAAAGTAGCAATTCTACATAACTTGTTTGTTAAGACGAAAATTCACCATAAGAACACTGACATGAGTGAGCAGCTCTCCCCCTTTCCTAAGGTGTTGAGCGTGTTCATTCCAATCACAGTTTTGTGCAGCGTACGCTAACATTTCCAACCACACTTCACTTATCATGTCCCATCTTATTTCTCCACCATTCTCTCGGTCTTTCAAATGTGAGCTAATACCCAATGTTTGCTCGAACAGCGAGTGACGGCAGTTGTTTGATTTTATTCCTTTCTTTGCTCTACGTCCATGTGTGGAAGGTGGTACTTTATAAGTTCTCTCAGCATCGACGCAAGTATGGTCATACCTTATCTCACCGATCCCTTTGGGTAACATGGATGGACGGAAAAGCATAAGATACAACATATAATCTGATAACCATGTGCTAATTTTACAATTCTGATCGAGTTTATTAGCATCGCCATGGACATGATGGAGATCGTCTTTGTAGCATTCATCAGTAACGATGTGCCATATAATAATTCTCTTATCGAATTCATTACCAACTAAAAGATCACCAAACCTATGATGTTTTAGGGCATACTCACCTCTATTGGACAATCGTTCATCACATAACTCTCGAAAAGAATACATGCTGTTTGTGTTTTGGTGCAATTCATCGGCTATCTTTTTTAGATACCGGAAGATCCTTTCTTGCAAACCAATATCCACATTTTCCCATGTTAAGTACTGGTAATTCTCTAACAATTTGCTTGTGCAAGACAACTTCTCGAGTCCAAGGAATGCGTGTTGCCTTTCTTTGAGGACAGAATTCCTTAGATTGTACTGTCCCATGGATTCTGACCACCTTTTCTTCGAGGTTGAAGATGAATGTAAACAACTTGCAAACGTCCAGAATTTGTCAACCAGAGGTTTTGAGATCTGCTGGTGTTCTGCAACTTTGAATTTGATTAACCAGAGCTTTGTCCAGTCTGAGGAAAAAAGTACCATGAATGCATAAATTTCCAAAAGAACAGCACCAGCAAGCAACAGATAAGTTACCGTGATGTCGATCTGTGGGTAGGAATGTAAATTGATGATGATGGAGAAGAGGACTAAAGCAGAAACAGAAGAAACGAAGCTGATGCAGCGGAGAGAAATTCCAATTCGAGAGTAAACACTAGCAGCCTTCGTGTAGAGCACATCGTATATGAGTCCTAGCTCAATTGCTACCAATTTGAATGCATCCTCTGCTGACTTTTCAGTAATGATTTCATAGTTGTAATAACTGTACTCATCAATAATTTGGTTCGCGAAGAGATATAATAATCTCTTGTATGAATAATAGGCTTGAACCAGATTATGATCCTCTCCTTCAATGTCTTCTTTCATTTTAAGGCAATATCTATAAGCTTGTTTATTAAAAAAATCAAAACAAGGATCGGGGTCGGAAGATGAGCCTAAAGAATCCTTAAAACGTTTGCTGCTCGAAGACCAAAGTACCCAAGTCCTCTCTGCATACTTGACAATTCCAGTAATGAACATCGGAATAGACAGTAACGTGAGGACGTTGCTGCTCCAAAACCTCAAAAACACATAAAATGCCACTGCAACTTCCACGAACAGCCCAAGAAGATGTCTCAACCATAACTCATTATCTTCTAACGAGTAAGCTGTGATAGTTTCCTGACCACCAAGATGCAACAGGAGAAACGGTGCCCAAAAGGCCTGCAGCGAATCAGTGGCCTTGGACGAGACTTGTCCGCAATCTGCCTCGTTGCTTGCCATGACACTCAATGCAATTGTCGCCACCCAGTCTGCTGAGATATACGCGCACCAGACGATTACATTTAAAAGGATCCCGATCCAGCTGTGTGAGTTGTTAATCTTTCTCCGGGAACCAAATACGATGAGGATGATCTGCAAAGAAAGGCTGAGTAATAACAAGCTTCGAATCTCCCACAAGTTCCACAGTTTCTTGAGTGTTTCTGGGAAAATCTCCATGTTCTCTGCTCTTCACAGATGTTGATTCAACCACTGGCTAACAAGTAATAACTGATCAAAAGTATAGAGCTTCTCTCTATCATATCGAAATGATTTAATCATTGTAAACACAAACTTTATAAAAAGGAATGTAGAATGACAAAACACTCAATAAGAATAAAAAATTAAAAACACAGCCTTCGACGAAATATCATGACAAAGTTTCTTTGAATGCCTTACAAAAGTAAAATAAAATGAAAAATGTCAATCGACCATCCCAAGAAAAGCAGTCTTCCACGAAATATCGTGACAACATTTTTTTCAAAATAGTAAACCGTGGTACTGCAGAGAAGGATTCAAATCACATATTAAATATAGTGTCTCATAATTTGTGTCTAACCAATCAAATTGAACCGGTGTAAAAGAAGTTTTAAGTTCCATCGAACGTATTTACGAGCATTTGTGTAGAGCTTTGTCCCCGGTATTGTACGATTAGTCTTTTATGTTGATATTTCATCAACCAAATTACTATGATCAAATTATATAGTATAATAAGTGATTTGATTAATTTAATTAAGATTTATATTAAGGAAAATGGACATGGTCATTACCTAATTAATTGATAATATTGTTAGAATTATATTATATATTAGTATATATTGTATATAATATTCTTAGAGTTAGGGGTAATTTTGTAACTTTGCCTATTTAGTTTTTTTTCCCTAGTTTGTATATTATATATATGTTGCTTTTCAAAGCAGCCGACAATGTTGTTTTGACTTTCTCTTTGTATCAGACATAATGACTTTGTTTCTTTGCATCAGATAATTGGTTCTCCTTTGTTTCTCTTGCATTGGTTTGCTTCGGTTTCTTTTGCATAAGATTTTGCTTCGGTTTATAGCAATATATCAATTGATTTCATATGGTATTAGAGGTTAGGTATTGGAGAATAAGTTTCTACTGTTAGTACTCAGGTAAAGTTATCATCTTCAGCATAATCAGTTTGGGCATCGGTTTTGAAATTTCGATCGCATTGTTTTCTTCGGATTTGTTGAAATCTTCTTGGGATTTGTTCCGGTTGCTCTTGATTGAAGTCTGATTTGGGTTTTGTTGCGGTTGCTCTTGGTTAAAGTCAGATTTGTCGGAATCTTCTTCAGTTTTTGTCGTAGTTGCTTTCGATTAAAGTCGGCAATACATTTGATTTGCACGGTTTCGTATAGTTTGCAGAGTTTGCACGGTTCGCACAATTCAAACAGTTTCGCAAGGTTTCGCCAGTTTGGTTTTGGAGACTTGTCATCTTCTAATCACAATATGGATGTCATTGATGATCAATTTCAACAGCTCCTTGCCACTCAGTCACATGCTATGTCCACCTCTTCTCCAAAAGGTTTGTTATCTCCTAGTTCTTTAGGTATGTCCTCCTCTATACGAGTCTTAGATTCTGGAGCAACTCATCACATGTCACCTGACTTGTCATCTTTTGTTTCTTTATGTCCTACATCATCTGTGTCTGTTATAACTGCCGATGGCTCTCCCATGCCATTAGCAGGTGTTGGTTCTATTGTTACACGTACCGTATCTCTTTCTAATGTTTACCACATTCCTAATCTTAAGATTAAATCTTGTTTCTGTTAGTCAATTGTGTGACTCTAGTTACTCAGTCTTCTTTTCTTCTAACTATTGTCATGTGCAGGATCCGCAATCCTAGAAGCTGATTGGGACAGGCCGTAGGCAAGGGGGACTATATATTTTGGACGAGCTAAGATTACCAGTTTTTGCAACTCCTAGTGTTGACATGTCTTCTTTTCGTTTGAGTCCTTCTTCTACTAGCTTTTATTTATGGCATTCCCGTCTTGGTCATGTGTCAGCCTCTCGTTTAAGGTTTTTAGCGTTTACGGGAGCATTAGGGAATTTGCAAAGTCATGATATTTTTTATTGTAGTGGTTGTAAACTGGCAAAATTTTCTGCTTTACCTTTTAATCGAAGTATTTCTTCTTCTCTTGCACCATTTGATTTAGTTCACTCTAATGTGTGGGGACCTTCTCCTATTGCCATAAAAGGGGGGTCTCGGTATTATGTTTCTTTTATTGATGATTGCACTTGTTTTTGTTGGGGTTATCTTATGAAACGTCGCTCTAATTTCTTTACTATTTATAGTGTCTTTCGAGCCCTTGTTAAAACTCAACATGCCACTGTTATCAAATGTTTTCGATATGATTTGGGTGGGGAGTACACTTCTAACAAATTTCGTGAATTGCTTGCTTTAGATGGAACTGTTCACCAAACTTCTTGTACAGATACTCAAAAGCAAAATGGTGTTGCTGAAAGGAAACATAGGCACATTGTTGAAATTGCTCGTTCTCTCTTATTGTCTGCTTCTGTCCCTAGTGAATTTTGGGGAGAAGCAGTTCTTATTGCTGTCAATTTAATTAATAAGATCCCAACTTCTCACAACTCAGGTTTGTCACTTTTTGAAAAGTTGTATGGGCATGCTCCTAATTACTCTTTGTTAAAAGTCTTTGGTTGTACTTGTTTTGTCCTTCGACCTAATGTAGAGCGTATCAAGCTATCTCCACACTCTGCCATTTGTGTTTTTCTAGGTTATGGGGAAGGTCAAAAGGGATATCGTTGCTTTGATCCTGTTGAACAGAAATTATATGTCTCGCCATGTTATGTTTCTTGAGCATGTACCTTTCTTTTCTATTTCTACTAGTACTCATGATATGACTAAGTCTAATCTCATTCGCATTGATCATTTCTCTAATAATACAGATAATTTATCTTCCCTAGTCCCGTGCACTACAGATACTGACTCACCTTCCGTTTCTAGTCCTTCTATCCCTATTACTCATTTTCCTTTGCATTATTCTCACAGGTTTCAAACCGTTACTTCTGCAGATACTGGTACTTCGCTCCTCAATCTTTCTGCCACCCAAGCACCTTCTGAGACTGTGGATCCGCATCCTCGTTATCCTCAGCGTACTCGTAAGTCCACTCAACTACCGGATTTTTCTTACTCTTGTTATTCTGATTCATTTTCTACTTTTTTAGCCTCTATTCACAGTCTATCTGAGCCCTCATCTTATAAAGAGGCAGTTCTTGATCCTCATTGGCAGCAGGCTATGGTTGATGAACTTTTTGCTTTGCATAAGACATATACTTGGGATTTGGTAACACTTCCTTCTGGTAAAAGTATAATTGGTTCACGTTGGGTTTATAAAATCAAGACTAATTCTGATGGATCAATTGAGCGATACAAAACTAGATTGGTTGCAAAGGGGTTTTCTCAATAGTACAGTATGGATTATGAGGAGACTTTTGCTCCTGTTGCAAAAATGACTACTATTCGTACACTTATTGCAGTTGCCTCTATTCGTCAGTGGCATATATCTCAGATGGATGTTAAAAATGCTTTCTTGAATGGAGATCTTCAAGAAGAAGTTTACATGACTCCCCCTCCAGGTGTTACTCATAATCCCGGTGAAGCTTGCAGGCTTAAGAAAGCTCTACTGTGATTATCTCTCTTGGTTTTTGCTCCAGTAATCATAATTCTGCTCTCTTTATAAAGTGTACCAGTGCAGGTTGTATTTTACTTTCTTTATATGTTGATGACATGATTATTACTGGTGATGATGTTAATGGAATTGCAGTGTTAAAGTCAGAATTAGCTCGTCAATTTGAAATGAAGGATCTGGGTTCTCTACATTATTTTCTAGGTATTGAAGTAGCCTTTTCTCCAAAAGGTTATCTTCTCTCTCAGTCTAAATACACAGCTGACATCCTTGAGTGTGCTCGCCTTACTGATTCTAGGACAGTTGATACTCCTTTGGAACTTAATGTTCGGTATTCTCCTTCTGATGGTACACTTTTGTCAGATCTTACGTTATATCGCACTATTGTTGGTAGTTTGGTATATCTCACCATCACTCGTCCAGACATCGCATATGCTGTGCACATTGTTAGTCAGTTTGTTACTTCTCATACTTCAGTTCATTGGGCTGCTGTACTTCGTATTTTGAGGTATCTTCGGGGCACCATCTTTCAGAGTCTTTTACTACCATCAACCTCATCTTTGGAGCTTCGTGCATACTCTGATGCTGATTGGGCCAGTGATCCCATAGATCACAAGTCTGTCACTGGTTTTTGTATATTTTTAGGAGATTCTTTTATTTCTTGGAAGAGTAAGAAACAATCTGTTGTTTCTAGATCTTCAACGGAGGCTGAGTATCGGGCTATGACATCTACTACAAGTGAGATAGTTTGGTTATGTTGGTTACTTGCAGATATGGGCGTTTCTCTTTCTCATCCCACCCCTATGTATTGTGACAACAAGAGTGCTATTCAGATTGCTCACAATTCAGTCTTTCATGAGCGGACTAAGCAAATTGAGATCGATTGTCTTCTTACTCGTCATCACCTTTAGCATGGCACTATTACTTTGCCCTTTGTTTCTTCTTCCATGCAGATTGCTGATTTGTTTACCAAGTCGCATCTTATTCCACGTTTTCAGTTTTTGGTTGGCAAACTCTCAATGCTTCATGCAGCCGCATTGAGAGTTTGAGGGGGAATGTTAGAAATATATTATATATTAATATATACTGTATATAATATTCTTAGAGTTAGGGGTAATTTTGTAACTATGCCTAATTAGTTTTTTCCCTAGTTTGTATATTATATATATGTTGCTTCTCAAAGCAGCCGACAATGTTGTTTTGGCTTTCTCTTTGTATCAGACATAGTGGCTTTTGTTTCTTTGCATCAGATAATTGGTTCTCCTTTATTTCTCTTGCATTGGTTTGCTTCGGTTTCTTTTGCATAAGATTTTGCTTCAGTTTATAGCAATATATCAATTGATTTCACAAATATTATATTATTTGTCCTTTTAAGTGACCTACACTTGGAAATTTTTTTCCTTTTGTAATGTTGGAGGAATTTCCATCCAATTGACTTCTGTTCGATACCTAACAGGTCAAAAATCAGCCGAGATCAGTCGAGAATCAATCACTACTTGCACGACCTAAATATATAGGCACTCTAAACAAAACAATAGCTGATTAACAAATGCTACTTGGTGGAAACTTCTATACATCTTCATCCCAATTACCATAATGCAATTTGGTGGAAATTTCTATGCATCCTCATCCCAATTACTATATATGTGAAACCATGAAAGTTGATTGTATTTGTCTTGTTTATCCTTTATATTTTATTTCTACATAAAGACACACCTATTTTTAAATATTACAATATTCCGAGATTAGACGAGGGTCATGACTTGAACCAAGACCTCTTAGATAAGTGTGAGAGGTGTTCAATTTTTTTTCAAAAAAAAAAAATATGTACGGTGATATTTTAAGACTCGATTGTTTTGTAACTGAACCCGCTCTCCCTTAACAAGTTGGGCCTTATTCGGCCCATTATCTGACTGACATATGTTTGCTAAATGAACCCAAATCGGTTAAATCGGTTATAATTTAACCGAAAATTAGATTGCTTTGAATTTGAAACAAATGAGAGGAGACGGAGCTGGATCTCTCGTCTGGCCCACTCACTCTCGCCTCCTGTCGCTCATCAACAACTCAATCGCCGCCGTCCAAATCCGCCACCGCCACTCTCATCCGACGGTGGTCGTCGGTGCTCAGCAACGAAGCAAATGCCCGTCCTTGGAAGAACGCTACCAGCGAAAAGCCACCAAGTACTGGAACGACTTCTACAAGCGCCACAATAACAAGGTCTCTCTCCGTACACTGTAACCGAAACGCAGCGCTTTATCTCATTAATTTAATTTCTTTTTTGTTTCGAATTGCTCTGGTTGCAACTCTTTTGATTGAAATTTTTGATTCATGATTCTAGAATGTGCTTGTCTTGATTTTTTCATTTTTTTTTTTCAATTTTAGAAAAAAAAAAAAAAATTTAATTTTTTGGTTGAATGATGTAGTTCTTCAAGGACAGACATTACTTGGATAAAGATTGGGGACACTTCTTCTCCGATGATTCGTTTTCCCCGAACGGGAAGGTCCTTTTCGAGGTACCTTGCTTTATACATTGATAGTTTTAGTAGTACTAGTTTTCAGTAAAGAGGGAAATAATGTATATGAATTACATGAGTTTTTGGGATGTTTTACTGGAAATTTGTGGCAAAATTGTTGTGTGAAAATAGATTTTGTTTGTCTCGCGTTTTGTTTCGAGAGCTGGGATATGATTCATTGTTTCTCAAAGTTTGGAATAGGAAGAATCTTTTTGATGGGGTTGTTTAAAAATCGGTTCTTTGAATGTTGCTATCATTTTCATAGTTTTGGATATTAGAAGACTGAAATCGGACTGTGTCTGTGTCCTACTTCGGTTCAATCAGTGGTTTAGTTGCATTATCTCTGTATTTGATTTTTAGTAGTGGTAAATCTTATTCTCCTTTTTGAAGAAGACAATGGTTCATGTCTTGTTACTTGTGTCTAATAGCTGTAAAGACATTTGGAGATAAAGCATTGAGTAAATTTTAGCGTGTTATTCGCTGGCAGGTTGGTTGTGGAGCTGGAAATACAATCTTTCCTCTTGTTGCTGCATACCACAAGCTTTATGTTCATGCTTGTGATACCTCGCCTCATGAGATTGAACTTGTTAAGGTTTACTCTCTTGTTTACTACAATGCATACCGGTTGTATTGCTTAAAAACAATCTGGTTTGAATCTGCAAGAGACAGCAAACAATGAACTGGTTGTATTGCACAGATGAAGGCTTGCAAAAGTTTTAGTGGGGCTGATCTTTCTGCACTGGTTTGTACTTATGCGTTCCTTTTTCTACATTATGTTTGCTGGAATCACATCTTAATTGTGGATGATTTTGCACCAGTCTCTTGTGATCCTTTTTTATAGACGTGTTTAAAGAAATTTCTTTTCAGCTTCGTTTAACGTTGTAATATTATCAAAACCAATGCCAGATGAATGAAGCTGCAATGGCTGCTTGGGAAGAGAAACTGACAGCAACGAAGAGCTGCCCATTGACAACAATCAAGATAACTCATTTCGAACGAGCTCTAAGTAAAATCACACCATCTGTCTCGAATCAGGTATGAATCACTCTGCTACATTTTCAGCTTCAAAATTCTTCGGTACAGATGTCAGACCCTTAAAATTCATTAATCTGATTTAAACTCTCTTTTTCCATCTGGGAAGCAGCAAAGGCAGCGATACCAGAATCTGTCCGAGAGCTTGAAAGCAGTGTGATAAGAAATGTAAATTAATGCCCAAATGGCAAACCATTGATCGAATCATCCAACAAAGAAGCCAATTTTGAGTCTGAGAGTCAAAGAGAGTGAGTTGTTTTGATTACATATTTACATTCCAATTGTATGTTTAGTATCAAGAAAGGAAGAAATGTTTCCTCATGGAGGAAAGAAAAATTTTGTAGTTACTCTTTCTAGGTCTGCGATTCATGTACCTTTTGGGCATTGGATATTTCTTGGAAAATTTTAGTTATTGAACTTGATGTGGTTGATACTTGATAATGAAGTATGAAAGTTTATTCCCTTTGATTTTCATTCTCGATTACTATTCTTGCCATGAATGTCTTCTTTGATTTCCTCTGCATTTGTTAATGATTTCGTCAACATAATTTGACTGCACAGCCACAAGTTCTTTATCTAAACAAAAACATCTAAGAAAGCTATGATCAAATGGTTACAACATTCATTTGTTCATTGGAAGTGCTATGATCAAATGGTTGCTTAATAAATATAGAATATGGTGCATAACCCACAAAGACAATAAAAGCATTGTGATCGCAGAAATCAAACAAAAACAATAATGAAAAGTAGCAATTCTACATAACTTGTTTGTTAAGGCGAAAATTCACCATAAGAACACTGACATGAGTGAGTAGCTCTCCCCCATTCCTAAGGTGTTGAGCGTGTTCTTTCCAATCACAGTTTTGAGCTGCGTATGCTAACATTTCCAACCACACTTCACTTATCATGTCCCATCTTATTTTTTCACCATTCTCAAGTTTGTAAAAATGTGGGATTCAACCTGGTGGGATGGGACCATGTGGGCCAGCCCATGCACCGATACCCTGTGCGTCGAGACCCAGTGCTTGATTGAACAACGATAAATGGTAGTTGTTTGATGGTATTCCTTCCTTTGCTCTACGTCCATGTTTGGATGGTGGTACTTTATAAGTTCTCTCAGCATCGACGTAAGTATGGTCATACCTTATCTCGCCGATCCCTTTGGGTAACATGGATGGACGGAAAAGCAAAAGATACAACATATAATCCGATAACCATGTGCTAATTTTACAATTTTGATCTAGTTTATTAGTATTGCCATAGACATGATGGAGATCGTCTTTGTAGCATTCATTAGTAACGATGTGCCATATAATAATTCTCTGTTCCAATTCATTACCAACTAAAAGATCACCAAACCCATAATGTTTTAGGGCATACTCACCTTTATTGGACAATCGTTCATCACGTATCTGGCGAAAAGAATTTACTTCTATATTGTGCAATTCATAGGCTATCTTTTGTAGATACCGGAAGATCCTTTCTTGCAAACCAATATCCATGTTTTCCCATGTCAAGTACTAGTAATTCTCTAACAATTTGCTTGTGTAAGACAACTTCTCGAGTCCAAGGTACGCGCGTTGCCTTTCTTTGCGGACGGATTCATTAGATTGTATTGTGTTGGGGATAATCCTCTAGAACGATGAACGTGGAAACGCCGTGCTTAATATACGCCTATAACTCATAGCAAATAATAACGTCAATAAGTAGAAAAATAGATGAGAGAGAATAAAACAATCACAACACAAGATATACGTGGAAAACCCAAAACGGGTAAAAAACCACGGGCCGTCAGGACGACAGAAAAAGTTCCACTATATGATAAATTGTTACAATCATATACTCCAGGATTCTCTCTCACACTTAACCCCAAACCACACTCATAAGATCCTCACCAAGAACCCCACAATATCCCCTAGGTCTCCCCTAAATATCACCCACGGATCTCTAACTTGATCCATCGATATTCCCTTGGATCCCTCCTCGGATATTCCCATTGGGTCTCCCCGGATCTCACTCACACTCTCTGATGTTTACATGGTATTCTTTTTGCTCCACACAAAATAACCTAAATACAAGGTCTATTTATACTAGTTACAGGGAGTATAATATAAAAGGAAATCCTACTCCTAAACGTACAAGACTTACTTGTTCCACATAAATACTATTTCCTTTTATGAGAAGTCTTCTTGTAAGGAGTAAATCCTTTTCCTTCAAGCACAAGAACTTCCAGAAACAAACTACTTCCTTTTTCGTTGAAGATTTCCCGTTTCACGTATGCTTATTATTGACTACGATTCGGGTCACGGTTGTACACCCGCTTCCTAAACCATTACAAGTCACCTTAAATTACATCGCTCAGAAAACCGCGATCCATACGATGAAACAAACCATTTATTCAGTTCTTCATGATCTTCAAACCTCCCTAAAACACTGCCTTCAACTTCCAAACGTTATCCCACGTCTTTTAGGAAGTACCACATCAGTTGAGTCTTGTTTGGTTCACATCGGGTTCGCTTAGGAATACAAGTCAAAACCTAACAATTCTCCCCTTTGACTTGAATTCTCAAGACCTTTGTCCATAGCCACAATTCTCTTCACCGAGAATCACCATACCCCACCACAAGGTACAACCACTTAGGAACGAACTATCCTAAGATTTTCCTTCAACACATTTTTTTTTTTTTTGTTCGTTGTTCCGGCACCATGTCGAAATAACCTGCTGAAATTATGGTGCAACTCCTCAAGTCAGATTTCCAAGGAGTTCTTCAGCCATCGACATCTTTTCCACCATACACCTTGCATCACTTTTTGACCAATGCCTTGTGCACAATTATGGACCACCAGCAGCAACATATCCTTTTCCATGGCTAGTGGGGAAAACTGCCAAAAGGATAAATATGTCCTTACATCACCCAAACCTATGAAAGACCTTTTGTCCTTGCATCACATACCTGGTGAAAGACTTGCTACTAGAAACTAGGAGTGCTCTGCCGGATAAGCCCCACACCACACCACACCACAAAGAGATTTTTTTTTTTTTTTTTCTGATAGTCAATCAGCTCCTTGTGTAACCCAGATTGCATCTCCATGACTTGTACCTGTCACCACAAGCCAAACTTCTGCTCCATCAAATTCTTCCTTTCATCAAACCCTAACGAGTTCAAATATCGCCTTCAAGACGTATCTCCTTTGCTAAAGACCTGAAATCGCCATCGCCATCGCCAAACCATAAGGCTCTGATACCAATTGTTGGGGATAATCCTCTAGAACGATGAACGTGGAAACGCCGTGCCTAATATACGCCCATAACTCATAGCAAATAATAACGTCAATAAGTAGAAAAATAGATGAGAGAGAATAAAACAATCACAACACAAGATATACGTGGAAAACCCAAAACGGGTAAAAAACCACGGGCCGTCAGGACGATAGAGAAAGTTCCACTATATGATAAATTGTTACAACCATATACTCCAGGATTCTCTCTCACACATAACCCCAAACCACACTCATAAGATCCTCACCAAGAACCCCCACAATATCCCCTAAGTCTCCCCTAAATATCACCCACGGATCTCTAACTTGATCCACCGATATTCCCTTGGATCCCTCCTCGGATATTCCCATTGGGTCTCCCCGGATCTCACTCACACTCTCTGATGTTTACATGGTGTTCTTTTTGCTCCACACAAAATAACCTAAATACAAGGTCTATTTATACTAGTTACAGGGAGTATAATATAAAAGAAAATCCTACTCCTAAACGTACAAGACTTACTTGTTCCACATAAATACTATTTCCTTTTATGACAAGTCTTCTTGTAAGGAGTAAATCTTTTTCCTTCAAGCACAAGAACTTCTAGAAACAAACTACTTCCTTTTTCGTTGAAGATTTCCCGTTTCACGTATGCTTATTATTGACTAAGATTCGGGTCACGGTTGTACACCCGCTTCCTAAACCGTTACAAGTCACCTTAAATTATATCGCTCAGAAAACCGCGATCCATACTATGAAACAAACCATTTATTCAGTTCTTCATGATCTTCAAACCTCCCTAAAACACCGCCTTCAACTTCCAAACGTTATCCCACGTCTTCTAGGAAGTACTACATCAGTTGAGTCTTGTTTGGTTCACATCTGGTTCGCTTAGGAATACAAGTCAAAACCTAACATACTGTCCCATTGATTCTGACCACCTTTTCTTCGAGGTTGAACATGAATGTAAACAACTTGAAAACTTCCAGAATTTGTCAACTAGAGGTTCTGAGATCTGGCGGTGTTTTGCAACTTTGAATTTGATTAACTAGAGCTTTGTCCGGTCCGAGGAAAAAAGTACCATGAATGCATAAATTTCCAAAAGAACAGCACCAACAAGCAATAGATAAGTTACCGTGATGTCAAATAGTGAGTAGGAATGCTTATCGATGATGATGGAGAAGAGGACTAAAGCAGAAACAGAGGAAACGAAGCTGATGCAGCGGAGAGAAGAATAAACAATAGCAACCTTCGTGAAGAGCACATTGTATCAGAGTTGTAATACCAGGACTCATCAATAATTTGGTTCGCGAAGAGATATAATAGTCTTGTGTATGAATAATAGGCTTGAACCAGATTATGATCCTCTCATTTAATTCCTTCTTTCAACATACGGCAATATCTATTAGCTTGCTTATCAAAAAAATCAAAACAAGGATCGGGATCGGAAGATGAGCCTAAAGAATCCTTAAAACGTTCACTGCTCGAAGACCAAAGTACCTAAGTCCTCTCTCCATACTAGACGATTCCAGTAATGAACACCGGAATAGACAGTAACGTGAGGAAGTTGCTGCTCCAAAACCTCAAAAAGACATAAAATGCCACTGCAACTTCCACGAACAGCCCAAGAAGATGTCTCAACCATAACTCGTTATCTTCTAACGAGTAAGCCGTGATAGTGTCCGGACCACCAAGATGCAACAGAAGAAACGATGCCCAAAAGGCCTGCAGCGAATCAGTGGCCTTAGACGAGACTTGTCCGCAATTTGCCTCGTTACTTGCCATGACACTCAATGCAACTGTCGCCACCCAATCTGCTGAGATATACGCACACCAGACGATTACATTTAAAAGGATCCCGATCCAGCTGTGTGAGTTGTTAATCTTTCTCCGGGAACCAAATACGATGAGGATGAGTAATAACAAGCTTCGAATCTCCCACAAGTTCCATAGTTTCTTGAGTGTTTCTGGGAAAATCTCCATGCACAAAAGTGTAGAGCTTCTCTCTATCGAAATGATTTAATTATAAAAAGGAACACAAACTTTATAAAATGGAATGTAGAAAGACAAAAAAAAACTCAATTAAGTGTAAAAACACAGCCTTCAACGAAATATCTTGACAAAGGCATTATAAAAGTAAAATGATGACAAATGCCACCTCAACTTGGACGATCTGTCTAAGAAATGCATCAACCATAAACTCTTTAGAAGCTTCTAAAGAGTATTGTGGAGGATAGGGATGGGCTTTGGAGAAATAGGGATGGATATTGGTCCCCATCCCTATTTCTCAACCCTTTCCCCCCATCCCCCATTTCCCCATTCGAGAAAAATGGATATTGTTTTGTTCATAATCATAAGTTCATAACAATATGAAAGATTCAGAGGAGGGGCACAACTCTTAGTTTAGGTTTTAAATTTAAAGTTAATATTTATAGTTAGGGTTTAAATTGAGAAAGTGAGGAAGTGTGAAAAATAGAAAAATGGAGAAAATAATATATATAGTGAGTCTTTTATAAAAGATTTCTTACTTTAACAAGTAAGAATTGTTTTGAAATCCATCGATTTTAAGTGTGCGTCTGGTAACGTTTTTCCATTTCCTGTTTTTCAAAAATAAAAATGAAAATAAAAACAGTGCTTTTTGTTTCATTTTCAAAATCTGAAAACATATTTAGCAGCATACTGTATGTGGAAAATAGTATTCTCACTGACTGTTTTTTAAAAAGAAAAATGAAAATGAAAACAGTGTTTTTGGTTTCAATTTTAAAATCCAAAAACGCGTCTGGTAGCATTTGATAAAAGTTGGATTCTGAAAATGAAAACAGAAAAAATACGTTTGGTATGTTAACCAAAAAATATCAAAAATCATAACTTTCCTTTTTTTTTAAAAATAAAATAAAATTTGAATAAAAAGTGAGTCAATAATTTATCAAATATCTTATAATTGAGAAATAAATATTAATTTTTAACTTAAAAAAAATTAAAGTCATTCGATTGAAAAAAAACAAAAAAAAAGAATTGACTAAATTTTGACTAAATTTTTTACTCAAAAAAATATATTTAAAGTCTGAGACTCAAACAGACAAGAAACAATGGTGAGACACTCCCACTGGTACAACCAAACCCATCTCCAACCAAACAAATCCAAGAACTTCAGACTAAAACTGACAACATCAAAACCCATCACAAATCAAAACCTAAAAATCTCAACTTTGTGGAAAAAACTGTGAATGGTTTTGTTTTTGTTCTTGAATTTGAACGGCGTTGGAGGAGCAGAGAAGAAGAAGATCTGTTCTTTCATTGGAGTCTCGTGGTAAGAAGGAGAAGATGAAGAAGAAGAACATCCATGGAGGAGCAGATCGAAGAAGAAGAAGAAGAAAAACGGCCATGTAGGAGCGGATCCAAGAAGAAGAAGAGGAGGAGTGATGTTCGTGGAAGAGGAAGAAAGAAAGTAAAAAAAGGTTTGAGTTTTTTTTTATAAAAAAAATAAAGTGAAAAACGAAAACAAAAACAAAGAAAAAAACTGTATTTTTGACATTTTTCACAAGAAAATAAGAGCTACATACACTTGTTGGGCTTTATTCAGTCCAGTATTACTGGACTACATATATTTGCTAAATGTACCCAAATCGGTTGTAAACCGATTTAACCGTCGGGTCTTGTATTGAGTCTTAAACAGATTAATGAGAGTAGCTGAGGCTGGAGCTCTCGTCTGGCCCAGCCCACTCACTCTCTCCTGCCGTCGTTCATCCACAACTCAATCACCGCCGTCCACGGCCGCCGCCATCCAAAGTAGAAATCAGAGAAGTTCAAATGCTTTGTAAAAAAAGCTTTTTATTTATTTATTATTTTTATAAAAGTAATCTTTGATAAAACAGTTGTGTTTACAACTTTACATGTACTTGATGGGTTTCATGTGATGTCTACTGCAAATTCTGTGCTAGAATTCAATTATTGCATCCAATTAGTATAATAGGATTCATTAATTATTTGATTATATAATTCAGTGTTCTTACAAAATCAGAAATACATGTTCTAAAATGCCATCAAATAGTTTCTAAATACAATGTTTGTGTAAAATTTATTTGATTTGTTATATATATATATGAGCTCAATAATCTCCTCTTTCTAGGTTTACCAAATATGTTAATGTATGTTTATATACACCATCATTTCGCTAGGGCCGGTCTTGAGATTTTGGAGGTCCAAGGTGAAATGTCAAAATGAGGCTCTCAACCCTCCACATAGGTTTAATTGATTTTTTTTTCTTCAATAAATACTTATAAAAATCAATATAATAATTCAAAATCAAGATTGTAACACTACAAAATAACAAATAAAAAGTCACCAAAATAAAATTTTTATTTCAACTCTTTCGATCTTTCCATTCAATTCGAAAGGAAAAAAAAAAAACATATATGATATAAATTCAGACACGAAATTCGAAATGTGTCAAAATTCGAACTCTAACAAACTAGAAAAGAAAAGCAAAAAGAGGTTTTTCGAAAAAAAGAAAAGTGTTAGATTCAATTATATTCGAAACGACAACGAATTCAGCTCTTTTACAAGTGAATTACGCAATTTTTTAGATTTCATGTCTGAATTTTCTTATTAAGGGATTTGATATGTTATTGTCTGTTGTAATAATTATAATTGTGTTTCTAGTGGGTTTTTTTTAATGGTAAGTTTCTTGTATTGATTGGGGGCCTTTAAAAAAAAACAGAAAAAAAAAGGGGTAAAAAGTGGGTCTTTAATTATAATTGTTGGCTATCTTTGTTTAAAAAAAATATGTGAGCCTCCGACCTTATATTTATGAAATCATAACAACAACAAAATCAAATTGAAAATTTGAAATTTGGGGGCCCTTTATGGTTGGAGGCTCTAGGCGGTTGCCTCATGGGCTTACCCCTAGGGCCGGCCCTGCAATTCACTTTGTGAAGAGCTATATGTGTTGTTGATAGTTTCGGATGGTGAAAGGAGTATGCATAATTTTTTTGCAACTTTACTACGTGCAGTCACCTGTGGGATTCGCAGAGATCTGATAAACGCGTTTGTCTATAGCCAGTGCCCTTAGTATGATATAGAATATTGAAACAGTATTATAGTTAATTGTAATGTCTCACTGCTTGAGATGGTTTAGATATATCTATAATGTCGAAGTAACATGTCACATGTTTAACGAATGACAGTGTGCATCCTTGTATTATTGTCGAAACTGGTCAACTTATTGGGCGAAGCTTTGAGATATGAATCAGATGATTAATGGTGAAGGCTTTTATGTCTGAGGTGATGGTACGTACTGTAACTCTGTAAGAATATGCTTCGAGATATGGTTATATCCCTGTGTAGATTTGGTCTGGTTTGTAAAGATTAATCCTTTCCTTTACTTGCGATTGGATGCAAAACTATAGAGCACAAATCTTTCTTGGTGTTGCTTTATCTTACATGAAGGACTTATGAACTTTGCTAATATGGAGCTGTTAAGACTTCTATGTTCTGTTAGAGAAGCTAAAGTAAAACATTGTGTCTTATGGGAAAATATATTCATTTTCCTTTCCCCAGTATTGTCAACTTTATGAAATTGTTGTGCAGAATTTGTCATGATATTGCATTTTATCACTCAAATGATCTCCTTTTACTTTGGCCTAAACCTGAAAACTTTTTGTGAAGTTAGTAATGTTGAACATTGTTTTACTGTGATTCATATTTTCAATGCGCTGAAAACCTCAGGTGCATCGGAAGAAAACATCCGAGAACTTTTCTCAAAAGCATACAGGACTGCGCCATCAATTGTATTTATTGATGAGATTGATGCAATTGCTTCAAAAAGAGAAAATCTGCAGAGGGAGATGGAGAGAAACGGAATGTGACTCAATTGATGACTTGCATGGATGAATCTCATAGATTTGTACAATCAAACGATGGGGATTCTAACTCAAGGCCTCTGATCAAAGACCTGGCTACGTTCTTGTTATTGGAGCCACAAATAGACCGGATGCTGTTGACCCTGCACTTAGGAGGCCTGGAAGATTTGATCGTGAGATTGTTTTGGGTGTTCCAAATGAGAATGCAAGGGTAGAGATTCTCTCTGTGATTACTCGAAATCTTAGAGTAGAGGGTTCTTTTGATCTTTTGAAAATAGCCAGGTCTACCCCTGGGTTTGTTGGAGCTGACTTGTCAGCTTTAGCTAACAAGGCTGGTAACCTTGCCATGAAGAGAATCATAGACTAAAGGAAGTCTGAGTTTTCTCTCTCTCAAAAGTACCAACATTGTTACAAGTTAACCCTGACCTTTAGCCATTACAATGAGAATATTTTTATCTGCTCACATGCTATGTCCGCTTCATACAAATTTTAGTTCCAGTTTTAGCTGACCTTACACGAATATGTTTCTCTCTAGTTGAGCCCCAGTAATGTCATCAGTTATGCAGTCATCATCTTTATAGGTTGTGACGTTGTGTTATGCGTTTCCTTTACAGCATAGTGGCTGGTTTAGTGATATCAAATGGATGATTATGGGATTCATTTACTGACTCTTGAATTTGTTTGCTTCTTAAGGAACTCGGAGTTGATTTGGAGACAGGGTTTTTGCTTTATGGGCCTCCAGGCTGCGGTAAAACACTTATTGCCAAGGCTGTTGCTAATGAGGCAGGCGCCAATTTCATTCACATCAAAGTAAATGCTTACACAGTTACACCCGAGCCTTTTTTTTTTTTTTTTTTTGGTGCGTGCTTTTTCTGAATTTGAAAGTTAAAGACTTGTTGATGTTTTAGGGCCCTGAACTCTTGAATAAATATGTTGGAGAAAGTGAGCTGGCAGTTCGAACATTATTCAGTCGTGCAAGAACATGTTCACCATGCATACTTTTCTTTGATGAGGTATGTGGTTGTCCATCCTTGTGGTGAACTTTCTTTGCTCGGTCTTGTAATATATTTATTTCTTTTCATTATCTTAGGTGGACGCTCTAACAACAAAGCGTGGGAAAGAAGGGGGTTGGGTTGTTGAGCGGCTTTTGAACCAGGTTAACCACGATCTGCAATGGCTATCTTTAAACAGACACATACTCTCTCGGTCTCTCTGTTATTCTTTTCATACCAACAATTTATTATCCAATACAGTTGTACTTATGTTCTTGCAATTGCAGTTACTGAGAGAGCTAGATGGAGCAGATCAGCGGCGTGGTGTTTTTGTCATTGGTGCCACCAATAGGTACACTTTGTTATTCATCTTTTCTCATTTTGTTTTTATCATGAGGATTGGCACTGTATCATTTTTCTTCGAATGCGGTTTCTGTTTGCAGGCCTGATGTGATGGATTGTGCTGTCTTAAGGCCAGGTAGATTTGGTAAACTTCTCTATGTCCCTCTGCCCACTGCAGATGAGCGCGGATTGATCTTAAAAGCTCTTGCTAGAAAAAAGCCTATAGATGCCAATGTGGATTTGTGTGCAGTTGCACCGATGAAGGCTTGCGAAAGTTTAAGCGGGGCTGATCTTTCTGCACTGGTTTGTACATTTTAAGCGTTCCTTTTTTTACATCTTAATTGTGGTTGATTTTGCACCAGTCTCTTGTGATCCTTTTTTTATAGACGTGTTTAAAGAAATTTCTTTTCAGCTTCGTTTAACTTTGTAATATTATCAAAACCAATGCCAGATGAATGAAGCTGCAATGGCTGCTTGGGAAGAGAAACTGACAGCAACGAAGAGCTGGCCATTGACAATCAAGATAACTCATTTTGAACGAGCTCCAAGTAAAGTCATACCATCTGTCTTGAATCAGGTATGAATCGTTCTGCTACATTTTCAGCTTCAAAATTCTTCGGTACAGATGTCAGACCCTTAAAATTCATTAATCTGATTTAAACTCTCTTTTTCCATCTGGGAAGCAGCAAAGGCAGCGATACCAAAATCTGTCCAACTGATTTTGAAAGAAGCGTGAGAAGAAACGTAAATTATTTCCTAAGGATGTTCATTGATGCCCAACTGGCAAACCAACGATTGAATCATCCAACAAAGAAGCCAATTTTGAGTCTGAGAGTCAAAGAGAGTGAGTTCATTTTGATTCCATATTTACATTCCAATTGTATGTTTAGTATCAAGAAAGGAAGAAATGTTCCTCATGGAGGAAAGAAAATTTTTGTAGTTACTCTTTCTAGGTCTGTGATTCATGTACCTTTTGGGCATCTGATATTTCTTGGAAAATTTTAGTTAATGAACTTGATGTGGTTGATACTTGATAATGAAGTATGAAAGTTTATTCCCTTTGATTTTTATTCCCGATTAGTAAACGTGTCCAATAATCTGAAGTAATAAAATCTCATTGAAATTGTAGATAATTGGAGAAATTGCTAACATCTCTCTCTCTCTCTCTCTCTCTCTCTCTCTCAATATGATTCTCTGTTCTTCAAAGGTTAGATTGGTTTGTGGAGCTGCAACTAAACTTCATGCTTGTGATATCGCGGCTCATCACGCTATTGAACTTGTGTTAAGGTTTGCTAGCTCTCGAGTACTATGCTTTCTAAACATTCCTTTAATTTCATTCGCTCACGATTCTTGCCATGAATGTTTTCTTTGATTTCCTCTGCATTTGTTAGTGATTTTGTTAACATAATTTGACTGCACAAGTTCTCTATCTAAACAAATACATCTAAGAAAGCTATGATATGATCAAAAGGTAACAACATTCATTTGTTCATTGGAAGTGCATAACCCACAAAGACAATAAAAGCATTGTGATCGCATAAATCAAACAAAAACAATAATGGAAAGTAGCAATTCTACATCACTTGTTTGTTAAGGCGAAAATTCACCATAAGAACACTGACAAGAGTGAGCAGCTCTCCCCCTTTCCTAAGGTGTTGAGCGTGTTCTTTCCAATCACAGTCTTGTGCAGCGTATGCTAACATTTCCAACCACACTTCACTTATCACGTCCCATCTTATTTTCCCACTGTTCTCACTGTCTTTAAAATCTGAGTTTTTGCCCAATGTTTTTGATAACAGCGACCCATAAGTATCCCATATCTCACCGTTCCTTTTGGGTAACATGGATGGACATAAATACAGAAGATACAACATATAATCTGATAACCATTTGCTAATTTTACAATCCTGATCGAGTTTATTAGCATCTCCATGGACATGATGGAGATCTTCTTCGTAAGATTCGTAAGTAACGATGTGCCATATAATAATTCTCTTATCAAATTCATTACCAAGTAATTGATCAGCAAACCTATAATATTGTTTTAGGGCATACTCACCTTTATTGGACAATCGTTTATCACGTATCTGGCTAAAAGAATATGAATATACTTCTGTATTGTGCAATTCTCTGGCAATCTTTTTTAGATAACAGAAGATCCTTTCTTGCAAACCAATATCCACATTTTCCCATGTCAAGTGCCGGTAATTCTCTAACAATTTGCTTGTGTAAGAAAACTTCTCGAGTACAGGGTACGCATGTCGCCTTTCTTTGCGGACAGAATTCATTAGATTGTACTGTCCCATGGATTCTGACCACCTTTTCTTCGAGGTTGAACATGAATGTAAAAAACTTGAAAACTTCCAGAATTTGTCAACCAGAGGTTTTGAGATCTGCTGGTGTGCTGCAACTTTGAATTTGATTAACCAGAGCTTTGTCCAGTCCGAGGAAAAAAGTACCATGAATGCATAAATTTCCAAAAGAACAGCACCAACAAGCAACAAATAAGTTACCATGATGTCAATTAGCGAGTAGGATTGCATATCGATGATGATGGAGAAGAGGACTAATGCAGAAACAGAGGAAACGAAGCTGATGCAGCGGAGAGAAATTCCAATTAGAGAATAAACAATAGCAGCCTTCGTGTAGAGCACATCGTATATGAGTCCTAGCTCGATTGCTACCAGTTTGAATGCATCCTCTGCTGACTTTCCAGCAATGATTTCATAGTTGTAATACCTGGACTCATTGATAATTTGGTTCGCGAAGAGATATAATAATCTGTTGTATGAATAATAGGCTTGAACCAGATTATGATCCTCTCCTTTAATTCCTTCTTTCAACATAAGGCAATCACTATAAGATTGTTTATTAAAAAAATCTAAACAAGGATCGGGATTGGAAGATGAGCCTGAAGAATCCTTAAAAGAGCCTAAAGAATCCTTAAAACGTTCGCTGCTCGAAGACCAAAGTACCCAAGTCCTCTCTCCATACTTGACAATTCCAGTAATGAACACCGGAATAGACAGTAACGTGAGGACGTTGTTGCTCCAAAACCTCAAAAACACATAAAATGCCACTCCAACTTGGACGATCAGCCCAAGAAGATGCCTCAACCATAACTCATTATCTTCTAACGAGTAAGCTGTGATAGTGTCCGGACCACCAAGATGCAACAGGAGAAACGGTGCCCAAAAGGCCTGCAGCGAATCAGTGGCCTTGGACGAGGCATGTTCACAATCTGCCTCGTTGCTTGCCATGACACTCAATGCAACTGTCGCCACCCAGTCTGCTGAGATATACGCGCACCAGACGATTACATTTAAAAGGATCCCGATCCAGCTGTGTGAGTTGTTAATCTTTCTCCGGGAACCAAATACGACAAGGATGATCTGCAAAGAAAGGCTGAGTAAGAACAAGCTTCGAATCTCCCACAAGTTCCATAGTTTCTTGAGTGTTTCTGGGAAAATCTCCATGCACAAAAGTACAGAGCTTCTCTCTATCGAAATGATTTAATTATTGGTAACACAAACTTTATAAAAAGGAATGTAGAATGACAAAAAACTCAATAAGCCTTCAACGAAAAATCATGACAAAGGCCTTACAAAAGCAGAGTAAAATGTTAAGTACAAGAAAAGAAGTCTTCTACGAAATATCGTGAGCGTGACAAATGCCACGCAGCTTCAGTGAGTTCTACGTGTTGTTGGAAAATAATCCCACTCAGCCCATCCCTCTCTTCCACAAACAAACTTTTTTGGGTTTTTAGTTTGAAATCGAAAGTAGATTGCGAGGCTAATTAGAAAAAATTTGTTACTTTCGCTGTAGTTTTATTCTTGACTCTTGAGAGTTGAGAGAGATCTTGGGTGACAGATGGAAGAAAGAAAAGGGCTCTATGATTGGGGAAAGGAAACACTATCGTTTTGAGTGTGGAAAGGAAAAAAAAAAAAGAAATAATCTGGACCACTCATTTTTGTTAAAGCTAGATGTCATCAGATCTTGGAGGTCAACACAAGCTCAGCAGATAAAAACTCAACAGAGGGTCCTTGTCCCAAGAAGAGAAGTCATTCACGAAATATTGTGACAAATGTCACCTCAACTTCGACGATCTTTCTAAGAAAATGCCTCAAGAACGAATTACACCCGCCTCCCCCGAGGTTTGCTAAATTACAGATGAAAACGACTTTATCATTAACTAACACTCACCTCTCCTTCCGTCAGTCAACGTCCGTTACATTTAGTCGTTGACCTTGTCAAACCATGCAAAAGTCCAAAATACCCCTAAGTATGTCTATTTACTTTTATAACCCCAGAAAAAGACAAAAACTAAAAAATCAAATTACCATTAAATTTAAAATTAAAATATATAAAAAACTAATTAAATTATTATTATTATTATTATTATTATTATGATTATTATTAAATGAATTAAATTTAAATTTAATTTATTTTTTAAAACAACAAATTAAAAATCAAAACGAATTATAAAAAAAAATGCTAGTCCAGGCATCCAGCTATTTCATCACCACCATCATCATCTACAATTAAAAATTTATAACTAATTATTTCCTTAAACAAAAAATTAAAATTAAAATTAAATAAAATTGTTAAAAAAAAATCCTTAAATAGAAATAATTTTTTTTTAAAAGATAAATCTTTAATATTAACACAAAACAAATAATTAGATATATATATAAATCAAATTAAATTACTTTAAAAAAATAAAATAAAATTGATCTAGGAGTTTTCAGATCCAAGCCTTTCTCGCTCTTTTCCAGATTTGGATCTAGGAGTTCCCAAATTTTTTTCTCTCCATCCTTTTTCTTTAATCAGTCACCGGATCCATTTTTTTTTCTCCATCTTCTCCCTCAAACATTCAATTATTAAGATCAAAACACACATTAACTATCCACCATCAAAGTCTCTGAAACTTGACGAATGAAGGTTCGGTTGTTGTCGTGTAGTCACCGGTGACGAGGCATCGACCGCCAGAGATGAGGTCGTCAGCGCGGCTGAAGAGCGGCGGTCTCTTTCGTCGGCGATGGAGACACAACACCAGGCCTCCATCGTCTCCGACTCCGATGATGGTCGATGATGGTGATGGTTGATGATGAGGAAGATGATGGTGATGGTCGATGATGATGATGGCTGTGGGATGATGATGAAGATGATGAGTCTGTGGGACGATGAAGAAGAAGAAGAAGAAGAAGAAGAATGGATGGAGAATATATGATTGATGATGGGGGTAGAGAGATTAGGATCTTTTGATGATGATGGGGTGGACAGATCTGGAAAATTTGTTTTTCAAAGAAAAACAAAAATCTGGAAAATTTTTGTTTGGAGATGGATCTTTGATGGAGTTCGTCTCTGATAACTCTTATTTCTACACATTGTGTAGCCCCTTACTTTTATTTTTTATGCTTGTTTTCCGGGTAAAACCGGATATTTAACGGCTTAAATAAGTGTTTCAGGATTTCTTCCAGAAGAGGGGCTTATTTGCAAAAGGATGAAATTTCTGGGGCAAATGTGCAATTTTTGAAACTTGGGATTCTGCGCCCCATTTCTGCGTTAAAGGGCAGCAGAAAAGGGCGTAAAAAGGGACCAGAAGACCCACTTTTTGTAAATCGGCGCCCTAGGGCGCAGAAAAGGGCGCAAAATCAAGGCAGAAATTCTGACGAAAGTTTCCTGCAGAACACTCAACGTGCGGGGGCCATATCTCTCTTCTCCAATCGAACTGGGTTTCGTGCTACATATGGTTAGAAAGCCCCAGAAGTCTTCTTTCCAACGGTTTATCAAGAGCGCGATTCCGATGTTTGTAGAGAAAGTTATGCCCGTTTCCGTAACGGTGCGCGCTGCTGGAAAGTCACCCGCGAGACCCCCCAAAAAATCTACCACTTAAGGGCATTTTCGTCTTTTCCCCTCAATTCTGACCTAAACCCTTCTCCCCACTATATATATCCCCTCTTCTCTTCAGTTTTGACAGACCCCCTTCACTCCCTCTCTCTCTCCTCCGCCCAACTCTCTCTCTCTTACATTTTCTTCATCTTCTTAACTTTCTCCACCAAATAAGGAGAGGATCCAAGCTCCCATGGAGGTTTTTCCTCCATGGGAGCTCACCATACACCTCCACCACCATTTTTACCCCTCCTACACCACATTTAGGAGTAGATTACAAGGGAAAGGAGTGGTTTTTTTGACCAATTTCGAGCCAAGCATGGAAAGGAGCTCTTGGAGGAATTTCTTCAAGGGTTGTATCTCATTTTACTCATTCTCTTTGTATTTCTTGTTTTCTTAATTGTGTAACCACCAATTTGGGGATTTTGTAAACCTACAATTATTGCAATATATGTATGATTGCTCTTATGTTCTTTGAGTTTTGTTCTACTCTTTGTTTTATTTATGATTAAATCTCTTGTTGTGATATTCATGTGTGTGATGGGTCTAAATTGATATGTGTCCATGAATGGGATTAGGAGTAGTGTAATTTAATTTAGGAGTAGAGTAATTTAACATCCCATGATTGTTGATTGATTGATGGATGATCCAAAATACCATGTATAGAATGATTTGAGTGTTGAGTATTAGCTCTAAGGAGTGGGAGAAGTTTGATTGATGCATGTATTTGCTAAATTAGACTTTGGTTCTATATTCTTGTACTTAATGGGTCTTTGTTTCAAAGGTGCAATTGCTCACCAATGGCTTGGGTTGGGTGATGAATTGATTTAGGGATAATTCCCAAATCAAGAGAATGAACCCTTAGCTTAAATTGAATGGTCTTAATGTAAAGCAATCAACTTGTTGCATGTAGTTGTTTGGTAAGCTTGTTTCCATTTTTAGCCATCCTAGGGAGATTGATAAAACCGAATCCATATCTAGAGTTAAGACAAACTGAATTCCTCTTGTGCTTGTGTAGTTATATGGGTATTTCATTGCTTAATGCTTTCACTCGGTTAGCCACCTTGTGGATGATATTTAGGTTGTGTGTTATATATCGCGTGGTTCACATTAACATGTCCAGCTTGATATCCTCTACATTTGACCAGATAGTTGAGAGATCACTAGGCTGGCGTGTAGAGCTCGTGTGTGTGTCCCACAGTCCTTAATGAATCCAAGCATTTATGCATGGATGTAATCTCTAAGACATCGAGAGAGATTAGAGATTAATTAAGGGGACACGAGCATATAACATACATGTTGTATAGGTATCTCGTATTCTTAATGCTTTCACTTGGTTGCCATCCCGTATTTGGTTAGCCATTGTGAATGAATTATTGGCTGTAGTATGGCCCACGCGGTTGCGCATTACATGCCCAACGAAATAACCACTGTGTATGACCAGACAGTGAGAGATACACTAGGCTGGCATACAGGGCTCTTGTGTGTGTGCCACGGCACTTAATGAATTCATGTGTACTTTGTATGTGTGGATGTGATTTCTAAGACTCGAGAGAGATTAGAGATCAATTAAGGGGACATGAGCCTATGATATACTTGCATATTGAGGGACTAAGTGAGTCTAGAGCTTAATTAGGAGGATTGTTACGGTTGAATCATTTCTCTAGTGTAACCACATTTCATGCATCTCTCCATTCCATTCTATCCATGTATATATTATGTTAGTTAGTTTATTTATTTATATTATTTACACTTTTCCGCAACCGCAACACACGAGTTCTCTCGGAGTGTTGTAATAAGAGCTAGAACCGGTGACGGTCGGCGGATCCCACCTCCCTGCGGAACGATACCCTCACTTGCCGTTGTGCTAGTCCTTGTGACTCGCGCGCTAGCGAGGTCGAACTTAAATGTTCATCTTTTGACCGACATCGCAACGACGTGTCGTCAGTCTCCACCAGTTCATCATTTTCTTTTTTTCGTTTTTTAATTTGATCTCTATGAATTGGTGGATTCTTTTGGGATTATTGGTTTGTGGATTGAAGAAGAAAGTAGAAGATATGAATTATTGAAAGATAAAAAATTTCTTCTTTTTTTATAAATTGATTTTGGGTTTTTAGATATATTTGTTAATAATTTCGTTTTTTTATTTTTATTTTAATTTGATCTCTACCGTCCATCATGGTGATGGACGGTAGAGACAAATCTTTTTTTTTTTTTTTTTAAATTCTATTTATTGAAAATAAATTTAAAATTTTAATTATATTTCTTTAAAAAAATAATTTGTTCTTAAATATGATGATGATGATTTTTAGGTTCAAAGGGAGAGAGAAGAGAATGAATCTGGTCAATTGATTTTTATAAATATTGGTTTTTTTTTATTAAATCAATATTTTTTTTATTTAAAAAGTTTAAAAGTTTAGTTTTTAAATTTATAAATAGATTTTAAGTTTTTATCTTTTTTAGATTTTTTTCATTTGTAATCTGACGTGTACAGTATATAAGTTATTAAATGACGAAATTACCCTTTCTCACAAGGTCAACGGTCAGATTAGAAGGACGTTAACTGACGGGAGGGGAGGCGAGTGTTAGTTAATGATAAAGTCGTTTTCATCTGTAATTTAGCAAACCTCAGGGGAGGTAGGTGTAATTCGTTCATGCCTCAACCATAAACTTTTTAGAAGCTTCTAAAGAGTATTGTGATAGTGTTGAGGATAGTGATGGGCTTTAGAGAAATGGGGATGGATATTGATCCCCATCCCCCATTTTCCCAGGAGTTTGGGGAAGGTATCTTTATCCCCATTTCCCTATTTTACCTATTTTTTCTATTTTCTCAATCCGAATTTTACTCTTGTTTCTCGTATTTTCTACGTTAGATCATGTTTGACGAAAAATTACATTTAAAGAAAAAAAAAAAAACACTCTATGGTAAGTTATAATATTTTTTTTACAAAAAAATCCAATACAAATACAAATAAAATCTAATATTGTTCTGTTCATAATTATAAGTTCATAACAATATGAAAGATTCAGAGGAGGGCACAACTCTTAGTTTAAATTTTAAATTTAGAGTTAATATTTATAGTTATAGTTAGGGTTTAAATTGAGAAAGGGAGGAAATATGGAAAATAGAAAAATGGAAAAAATAATATATATAGTGAATCTCTTATAAAAGATTTCTTACTTTAACATTAAGTAAAGACTGTCTTGAAATCCATCAATTTTAAGGGTGTGTCCGGTAACGTTTTTCATTTCCTGTTTTTCAAAAATAAAAATAAAAATAAAAACAGTGTTTTGTATTTCATTTTCGAAATCCGAAAACACATTTAGCAGCACACTGTATGCGGAAAATAGTATTCCAAAAGTAAACACATTTAGCAGCTACATTAACTTGTTGGGCTTTATTCAGCCCATTACTGGACTACATATTTTTGCTAAATGTACCCAAATTGGTTGTAAACCGATTTAACCGTCGGGTCTTGTATTGAATCTTAAACAAATAATGAGAGTAGCTGAAGCTGGAGCTCTCGTCTGGCCCAGCCCACTCACTCTCTCCCGCCGTCGTTCATCCACAACTCAATCACCGCCGTCCACGGCCACCGCCATCCAAAGTAGAAATCAGAGAAGTTCAAATGCTTTGTAAAAAAAGATTTTTATTTATTTATTATTTTTATAAAAGTAATCTTTGATAAAACAGTTGTGGTTACAACTTTACATGTACTTGATGGGTTTAATGTGATGTTTACTGCAAATTCTGTGCTAGAATTCAATTGTTGCATCCAATTAGTATAATATGATTCATTAATTATTTGATTATATAATTAAATCAGAAATACATGTTCTAAAATGCCATCAAATAGTTTCTAAATACAATGTTTGTGTAAAATTTATTTGATTTCTGTTTCTGTTCCAGTTCTTTAATTTCGATCACTTTACGATTCATTTCATATGCATATTTAAGATGCATTGTCTTCTTTAATTCCCTATCCATTTGTTAGTGATTCCTTCTTAACCATAGATTGACTACACGATCTCTTAATCGTCTATAAACCAATGATTATCTGCAAACCATAAGTGATATATAGAAGATATTAATAAAAATGTCTGGAAATATATATATGAGCTCAATAATCTCCTCTTTCTAGGTTTACCAAATATGTCAATGTATGTTTATATACACATTATTTCGCCAGGGCTGGTCTTGAGATTTTGGAGGTCCAAGGTGAAATATCAAAATGAGGCTCTCGACCCTCCACATATGTTTACTTTATTTTTTTTTCTTTAATAAATACTTATAAAAATCAATATAATAATTCAAAATCAAGATTGTAACACTACAAAATAACAAATAAAAAGTCACCGAAATAAAAATTTTATTTCAACTCTTTCGATCTTTCCATTCAATTCGAAAAAAAAAAAAAAACATATATGATATAAATTTAGACACGAAATTCGAAATGTGTCAAAATTCGAACTCTAACAAACTAGAAAAGAAAAGCAAAAAGAGGTTTTTCAAAAAAAAAAAAAGTGTTAGATTCAATTATATTCGAAATGACAACGAATTCAACTCTTTTACAAGTGAATTACGCAATTTTTGAGATTTCATGTCTGAATTTTCTTTTTAAGGGATTTGATGTGTTGTTGTCTGTTGTAATAATTATAATTGTGTTTCTAGTGGGTTTTTTTAGTGGTAAGTTTCTTGCATTGACTGAGGCCTTTTTAAAAAAGGAAAAAAAAAACATACGTAAACAGTGGGCCTTTAATTATAATTGTTGGCTATCTTTGTTTAAAGGGTTAATTGCACTAACTTACCCTGACATTTTACAATATTACAGCTATATTCAACTTTTGCATTTATTAACAAAAACATACTCTTGGACCACTTTGACTAACTATAAAAGTCTAAAATGCCCCCAGTTATTATATTAGCATTTATATATTATCAAGACAAATTCAAATTAAATTTATAATTAATTAAATTTAAAAATAAAACTAATTAAATTTATAATTAATAATTAATAAATATAATAAAATTATATAAAAACAATTAAAATAATAAAATAAAATTAATAATTTAAAAGAAATTTATTATACAAAATGTTTTAATAAAATATTAATACCCTTCCTTATAATAAATATTTAATTTGTTTAAAAATAACAAAAAATTAACTTTTGATTCCACCAAATCAAAAAAAAAAAAAAAAAAAAAAATCATTTCCAAGAACCACCATTTCCTAATCCAATATTTATTATATATATATGTTTTAATTTGGATTAGGAAACGGTGGTTTTTGGGTTTTTTTTAGTGGTAAGTTTCTTGCATTGACTGAGGCCTTTTTAAAAAAGAAAAAAAAAAACATACGTAAACAGTGGGCCTTTAATTATAATTGTTGGCTATCTTTGTTTAAAAAACATATGTGGGCCTCCGGCCTTATATTTATGAAATCACAACAACAACAAAATCAAACTGAAATTTTGAAATTTGGGGGCCTTTTACGGTTGGAGGCTCTAGGCGGTTGCCTCATGGGCCTACCCCTAGGGCTGGCCCTGCATTTCACTTTGTGAAGAGCTATATATGTTGTTGATAGTTTCGGATGGCGAAAGGAGTATGCATAATTTTTTTGCAACTTTACTACGTGCAGTCACCTGTGGGATTCACAAAGATCTGATAAACGCGTTTGTCTGTAGGCAGTAGTACCCTTAATATGATATAGAATATTGAAACAGTATTATAGTTAATTGTAATGTCTCACTGCTTGAGATGGTTTTGATATATCTATAATGTCGAAGTAACATGTCACATGTTTAACGAATGACAGTGTGCATCCTTGTATTATTGTCGAAACTGGTCAACTTATTGGGCGAAGCTTTGAGATATGAATCAGATTATTGATGGTGAATGCTTTTATGTCTGAGGTGATGATGGTATTGTAACTCTGTAAGAATATGCTTCGAGATATGGTTATATCCCTATGTGTAGATTTGGTCTGGTTTGTAAAGATTAACCCTTTCCTTTACTTGGGATTGGCTGCAAAACTATAGAGCACAAATATTTCTTGGTGTTGCTTTATCTTACATGAAGGACTTTTAAACTTTGCTAATACGGAGCTGTTAAGACTTCTATGTTCTGTTAGAGAAGCTAAAGTAAAACATTGTGTCTTATGGGAAATTATATTCATTTTCTTTTCCCCAGTATTGTCAACTTTATGAAACACCAATTGTTGTGCAGAATTTGTCATGATCTCCTTTTACTTTGGCCTAAACCTGAAAACTTTTTGTGAAGTTAGTAATGTTGAACATTGTTTTACTGTGATTCATATTTTCAATGCGCTGAAAACCTCAGGTGCATCGGAAGAAAACATCCGAGAACTTTTCTCAAAAGCATACAGGACTGCGCCATCAATTGTATTTATTGATGAGATTGATGCAATTGCTTCAAAAAGAGAAAATCTGCAGAGGGAGATGGAGAAACGGATTGTGACTCAATTGATGACTTGCATGGATGAATCTCATAGATTTGTACAATCAAACGATGGGGATTCTAACTCAGAGGCCTCTGATCAAAGACCTGGCTACGTTCTTGTTATTGGAGCCACAAATAGACCGGATGCTGTTGACCCTGCACTTAGGAGGCCTGGAAGATTTGATCGTGAGATTGTTTTGGGTGTTCCAGATGAGAATGCAAGGGTAGAGATTCTCTCTGTGATTACTCGAAATCTTAGAGTAGAGGGTTCTTTGATCTTTTGAAATAGCCAGGTCTACCCCTGGGTTTGTTGGAGCTGAAGAGTATGAGGTAATTAGAAATGACTACACAATATTTTTCTCTCTCTCACAAGTACCAACATTGTTACAAGTTAACCCTGACCTTTAGCCATTACAATGAGAATATTTTTATCTGCTCGCATGCTATGTCCGCTTCATACAAATTTTAGTTCCAGTTTTAGCTGGCCTTACACGAATATGTTTCTCTCTAGTTGAGCCCAAGTAATGTCATCAGTTATGCTGTCATCGTCTTTATAGGTTGTGACGATGTGTTATGCGTTTCCTTTAAAGCATAGTGGCTGGTTTAGTGATATCCAATGGATGATTATGGGATTCATTTACTGACTCTTGAATTTGTTTGCTTCTTAAGGAACTCGGAGTTGATTTGGAGACAGGGTTTTTGCTTTATCGGCCTCCAGGCTGCGGTAAAACACTTATTGCCAAGACCGTTGCTAATGAGGCGGGCGCCAATTTCATTCACATCAAAGTAAATGCTTACACCTGAGCTTTTTTTTTTTTTTTTTTGGTGCATGCTTTTTCTGAATTTGAAAGTTAAAAGACTTGTTGATGTTTTAGGGCCTTGAACTCTTGAATAAATATGTTGGAGAAAGTGAGCTGGCAGTTCGAACATTATTCAGTCTTGCAAGAACATGTTCACCATGCATACTTTTCTTTGATGAGGTATTTGGTTGTCCGTCCTTGTGGTGAACTTTCTTTGCTCTGTCTTGTAATATATTGATTTCTTTTCATTATCTTAGGTGGATGCTCTAACAACAAAGCGTGGAAAAGAAGGGGGTTGGGTTGTTGAGCGGCTTTGGAACCAGGTTAACCACGATCTGCAATGACTATCTTTAAACAGACTCATACTCTCTCAGTCTCTCTGTTATTCTTTTCAAACCAACAATTTATTATCCAATACGGTTGTACTTATGTTCTTGCAATTGCAGTTACTCATAGAGCTAGATGGAGCAGATCAGCGGCGTTGTGTTTTTGTCATTGGTACCACCAATAGGTACACTTTGTTATTCATCTTTTCTCATTTTGTTTTTATGAGGATTGGCAATGTATCATTTTTCTTCGAATGCGGTTTCTGTTTGCAGGCCTGATGTGATGGATCGTGCTGTCTTAAGGCCAGGTAGATTTGGTAAGCTTCTCTATGTCCCTCTGCCCACTGCGGATGAGCGCGGATTGATCTTAAAAGCTCTTGCCAGAAAAAAAGCCTATACATGCCAATGTGGATTTGTGTGCAGTTGCACAGATGAAGGCTTGCGAAAGTTTAAGCGGGGCTGATCTTTCTGCACTGCTTTGTACATTTTAAGCGTTCCTTTTTTTACATATTAATTGTGGATGATTATGCACCAGTCCCTTGTGATCCTTTTTTATAGACGTGTTTAAAGAAGTTTCTTTTCAGCTTCGTTTAACTTTGTAATATTATCAAAACCAGTGCCAGATGAATGAAGCTGCAATGGTTGCTTGGGAAGAGAAACTGACAGCAACGAAGAGCTGCCCATTGACAATCAAGATAACTCATTTCGAACGAGCTCTAAGTAAAATCACACCATCTGTCTCGAATCAGGTATGAATCACTCTGCTACATTTTCAGCTTCAAAATTCTTCAGTACAGATGTCAGACCCTTAAAATTTATTAATCTGATTTAAACTCTCTTTTTCCATCTGGGAAGCAGCAAAGGCAGCGATACCAGAATCTGTCCGAGAGCTTGAAAGCAGCGTGAGAAGAAACGTAAATTATTTCCTAAGGATGTTCATCGATGCCCAACTGGCAAACCAACGATTGAATCATCCAACAAAGAAGCCAATTTTGAGTTTGAGAGTCAAAGAGAGTGAGTTCATTTTGATTCCATATTTACATTCCAATTGTATGTTTAGTATCAAGAAAGGGAGAAAAACTTGGGTGCATCCGATGCACCACAGTGGAATCTGATGGTGGTGCACCGGATGCCTTCAGTGAGTGACACGTGTCTCAACTTATATTTAAAAAAAAATTCATTTTTTCTTTTCACTTTTTGCCTCTTCTCAATCTCTTCCAGCGACAAAAACCCATTTTCTCTCCCATTTTTTTCGGTGGCTCTCTCTTCGTCTCAGCCCAGATCTCGACATCGACTTACCATGATCATCGCCGTCCTGACCTCGCTATCTCCGGTGACCACTATTTCAGTTAGGTGTTTATTTATTAATTTATTTAAGTTGTTGAAGTTTTAATATTTACTTTGTGATTGAAACTGTGTATGTTTATATTTGAAATTTGTTTATTTTTTTTCCAGAGACAGAAGAGTCAAGAGATCCAATTTGGAATTTAGGGATCTCATGCCGTCGAAGATCTAGTTGCCGATTAAGATCCATGGCCAAGTCGAAGTTATTGCCGCTGAGACGATTTGTCCTATGTTGCCCGATGAATAAATCAGTTCCAAGATTGCCATCCACCTAGCCAAAAAGGTCACTGGTTTGGCCTCCAATATGGGTCTTCCATTCACTTCAGGTTTGCATTTATGGTTTTTCACATTATTATATAATTTCTACTCTTAGTTTCAATATATTTTGTTTATCGTTAATATTTACAATTATGTTGTTTGGAAATAGTGTCAGCTGGATACGTTTTGATGAAGAATTTCCTGAAAAGGTGAAGGATTTTCTTACCCCTCTGTGACAGCCACATGGTTGTAATAATTATGGATTTTATTTCGAAGCCCTTTGGTATCAAGTACAAATTTCGCCTAGAAGTCCAGTTTCTTCCTTGCTTTTTTTGATTTTATTTTAGTTAATGTTGCCTTTTTTGCTTTACCCACCAAGTCACATATTTCATAGTGCATGGATTGGATGGTTTCATGTTTTTCGGTATGATTTAGAGCTGGTTTATGTGAAGAACTAGCCCGAATTTGTGCACGAATATATGAAATGCCCTGAATATGTGGAACTCATGCGAAGGCTTTGTGCATTAGGCCAAGTCACCTCTGTCTAAATATTGTTCTTTGTTTTTGCTTTGTGATGTCTAGGCACACTATCACCAGATGATTGGGAAGTGGCTCATTTGTACTTGGATGTTGTCCTCAGGAAGGTTATTAGCATCAATCGGTCCTCCTGTGTTTAACAATAACTGTAAGCTTATTACCACTGCTATTAGTCGACATGATATTTGTGTTCTTGGGAAATCATACAGGTACCCCGGTTAACATATGAAGTTATTGTTTGCAGCGCCGGCCAACCATACCAGACACAATCAAATGATGCAAGGAGAGATAAAGGGCAGATGTATATAGGCAAGGAGGACATCATGTACAAAGGGGGAAAGAGATGGAGAAACAAGCATATATATATATATATATAAATCATGAAAAACCTGTAGAAAACTACTTGTAATAAAACCATTAGACTGATGTATATTTATCACTTGGATACAACTAATTCGCTACTATTGATTAGATTATATATCCCACACATCAGTTTTACTTTGAAATTGAAGAGCAGTGTAATAGATACAATTGAATATTTTTTTGAATGCAAATGTTTGTTTAGCACATTCAACTATTTTCTCTCCCATATTAGTCTCTCTCATTACAATTAGCACCAAAAAAAAAAAGTGAGACCTTGAACATGTTACAACCCAAAAAAATTAAACCTTGAACATGTTCTACAAAAAGAATACTAGTCTTAGCAATGGTATCATAGATTAACCTTCATGAACTCCATGAGTGTAAACCTGTACAAGGAAAAAAAAAAACAACAACAACATGAATCTATACTCGTACAAAAACAAAACCATGTACATGTACAAGAACAAAATCACATAAAACAAAAATCAAAACCTCAAACGAGCTTGTAAGACATGGATAAACATACCATTGTAGTTGCAAAAAGTATAATAAATGTACATCAACTTTGATTTTCTTGATAGTGGTGGTGATCAGCATCATAATTGTTTGTACCCTACATCAGAAGTTCATTTTGAGTTAGAAAAATACATGAATCTATATAAATTTACTTTGAAGCTTCAAGTCAAAGACGGTTGAAAAGTAAAAATTAAACAAGTAAAAAAAATAGCTAAAAGTTGGATACACCCAAATACAACCAGACAAGATCAAAGCTGGAACAAACCAGCAAACAGAACAAAGAAAAACAAGGCAAAACTAAACATTTCAAACATCTCTTCAAATTTTGATTTTCAATTTCAATCATTTCACCCAAACCCAAATTTAAAATTCAACATCATTATATATAATATTACACATTCATTATAAAATATTTCAAATAAATGTTGTTTCCAACCACCAATACACATAAAACAAAATTATTGATCATTAGAAAACAAACAAGAATGATTTTAGAAGCAAAATATATATAACTAAGCAAAGATTAAAACTTTAATTGCTAAAATAAAATGAGAAAAAATAATCACCTAAAAGTCTGAAACAGTGGTCACCGGAGACGGCGAGGACCGGCGACGGTAAGGACTGAAGATGGCGATGACAGCGATGGTCCGGTATCTCAGGTCATTGGAAAAGAAGAGCTAAAGTGAAATTGGAGGGAAAATGGGTTTTGTAAAGATAAAAACTTTAATCTTAAATAAATTGAGAAAAAATAATCACCTAAATGTCTGAAACAGTGGTCACCGGAGTGTTCACCGGAGACGGCGAGGACCGGCGACGGTAAGGACTAAAGACGGCGATGACAGCGATGGTCCGGTATCTCAAGTCACTGGAAAAGAAGAGCTAAAGAAAATGGCTTTTGTCGCTGGAAGTGGAGGCAAAAAGTGCAAAGAAAAAATGATTTTTTTTTATAAATATAAGTTGAGACACGTGTCACTCACTGAAGGCATCCGATGCACCACCATCAGATTCCACTGTGGTGCATCGGATGCACCCAAGTTTTTCTCCAAGAAAGGAAGAAATGTTCCTCATGGTAATTTTAGTTACTCTTTCTAGGTTTGTGATTCATGTACCTTTTGGGCATTGGATATTTCTTGGAAAATTTTAGTTAATGAACTTGATATGGTTGATACTTGATAATGAAGTATGAAAGTTTATTCCCTTTGATTTTTATTCCCGATTAGTAAACGTGTCCAATAATCTGAAGTAATAAAATCTCATTGAAATTGTAGATAATTGGAGAAATTGCTCTCTGTTCTTCAAAGGTTAGGTTGGTTTGTGGAGCTGCAACTAAACTTTATGTTCATACTTGTGATATCGCGGCTCATCACGCTATTGAACTTGTGTTAAGGTTTGCTTAGCTCTCTTGTGTGCTATGCTTGCTAAAGATTCGTTTAATTTTGCTCACTTTACGATTCTTGCCATAATTTCCTCTGCATTTGTTAGTGATTTTGTTAACATAATTTGACTGCACAAGTTCTTTATCTAAACAAATACATCTAAGAAAGCTATGATCTAATGGTAACAACATTCATTTGTTCATTGGAAGTGCTATGATCAAATGGTTGCTTAATAAATATAGATTATGGTGCATAACCCACAAAAACAAAAAAAAAACCGTTGTGATCGCATAAATCAAACAAAAACAATAATGAAAAGTAGCAATTCTACATCACTAGTTTGTTAAGGCGAAAATTCACCATAAGAACACTGACATGAGTGAGCAGCTCTCCCCCATTCCTAAGGTGTTTAGCATGTTCTTTCCAATCACAGTTTTGTGCTGCGTATGCTAACATTTCCAACCACACTTCACTTATCATCTCCCATCTTATCATGTCCCATCTTATTTTCCCACCTTTCTCAAGGTCTCTAAAATGTGAGTCGAGACCCTGTGCTAGCTCGAACAGACCTTGTGCTTGCTCACCCTGTGCTTGCTTGAACCGATCCTGTGCTTGCTTGAACAGACCCTTTGCTTGCTTCAACATACCATGTGCTTGCTCACCCCGTGTTTGCTTGAGCAGATCGAATGTTTGCTTGAACAGACCCCTTGCTTGCTCGAACAGATCCTCTGCTTGCTCAAGCACATGCTCACCCTGTGCTTGCTTGAGCAGACCCCGTGCTTGCTTGAACAGACCCTGTGCTTGCTCAACCTGTGCTTGATTGAACAGACCCTGTGCTTGCTCGACCAGCAAGGAATGGCAGTTTTTTGCTTGCTTGAACAGAGAGAAATGGCAGTTGTTTGATGTTATTCCTTTCTTAGCTCTATGTCCATGTTTGGATGGTGGTACTTTATAAGCTCCCTCAACATCGACGTAAGTATGGTCATACCTTATCTCACCGATCCCTTTGGGTAACATGGATGGATGGAAAAGCATAAGATACAACATATAATCTGATAGCCATTTACTAATTTTACAATTCTGATAGCCATTTACTAGTATTTATTAGCATTGCCATGGACATATTGATCGTGATCATCTTTGTAGTCTTTTTCAGTAATGATGTGCCATATAATAATTCTTTGATCGAATTCATTACCAACTAAAAGATCACCAAACCCATAATGTTTTAGGGCATACTCACCTTTATTGGACAATCGTTCATCACGTAGCTGGCAAAAAGAATCTACTTCTTTTTGGGGCAATTCATATGCTATATTTTGTAGATACTTGAAGATCCTTTCTTGCAAACTGATATCCACATTTTCCTATGTCAAGTACCGGTAATTCTCTAACAATTTGCTTGTGTAAGAAAACTTCTCAAGTACAGGGTACGTGCATTGCCTTTCTTTGATGACAGAATTCATTAGATTGTATTGTCCCATAAATTCTGACCACCTTTTCTTCGAGGTTGAACATGAATGTAAAAAACTTGAAAGCTTCCAGAATTTGTCAACCAGAGGTTTTGAGATCTGCTGGTGTTTTGCAACTTTGAATTTGATTAACCAGAGCCTTGTCCAGTCCGAGGAAAAAAGTACCATGGATGCATAAATTTCCAAAAGAACAGCACCAGAAAGCAACAGATAAGTTACCGTGATGTCAATTAGTGAGTAGGAATGCTTATCGATGAAGATGGAGAAGAGGACTAAAGCAGAAACAGAGGAAACGAAGCTGATGCAGCGGAGAGAAATTCCAATTAGAGAATAAACAATAGCAGCCTTCGTGTAGAGCACATCGTATATGCGTCCCAGCTCAATTGCTACCAGTTTGAATGCATCCTCTGCTGACTTTTCATTAATGATTTCATAGTTGTAATACCTGGACTCATCGATAATTTGATTCGCAAAGAGATATAATAATCTCTTGTATGAATAATAGGCTTGAACCAGATTACGAACAAAAGGAAATCACTATAAGCTTCTTTAATAAAAAAATCAAAACAAGGATCGGGATCGGAAGATGAGCCTGAAGAATCCTTAAAAGAGCCTAAAGAATCCTTAAAACGTTCGCTGCTCGAAGACCAAAGTACCCAAGTCCTCTCTCCATACTTGACGATTCCAGTAATGAACACCGGAATAGACAGTAACGTGAGGACGTTGCTGCTCCAAAACCTCAAAAACACATAAAATGCCACTCCAACTTCAACTATCAGCCCAAGAAGATGCCTCAACCATAACTCATTATCTTCTAATGAGTAAGCTGTGATAGTGTCCGGACCACCAAGATGCAACAGGAGAAACGGTGCCCAAAAGGCCTGCAGCGAATCAGTGGCCTTGGACGAGACTTGTCCACAATCTGCCTCGTTACTTGCCATGACACTCAATGCAACTGTCGCCACCCAATCTGCTGAGATATAGGCGCACCAGACGATTACATTTAAAAGGATCACGATCCAGCTGTGTGAGTTGTTAATCTTTCTCCGGGAACCAAATACGATGAGGATGATCTGCAAAGAAAGGCTGAGTAATAACAAGCTTCGAATCTCCCACAAGTTCCATAGTTTCTTGAGTGTTTCTGGGAAAATCTCCATGTTCTCTGCTCTTCACAGATGTTGATTCAACCACTGGCTAACAAGTAACAACTGATCAAAAGTATAGAGCTGCTCTCTATCGAAATGATTTAAACACAAGCTTTATAAAAAGGAATGTAGAATGACAAAAAACTCAATAAGAATAAAAAATTAAAAACACAGCCTTCGACGAAATATCATGACAAAGTTTCTTTGAATGCCTTACAAAAGTAAAATAAAATGAAAAATGTCAATCGATCATCCCAAAGAAAAGCAGTCTTCCACGAAATATCGTGACAAATGCCACCCAAACTTCGACCATTATCTTATAAATAGTAAACCGTGGTACTATATTGAAGGATTCAAATCACATGTTAAAAAATAGTGTCTCAATTTGTGTCGAACATGTGTACATGTTTTTTTTTTTTTTTAAATAATTAAATGTAAATGGTTGTGTACACATGACTCGATTTGATTGGTTAAACATAAATTAGATACTATTTTTTTACAGGTGATTTGCAGAGAAATAGTGCCCAAAAGGCCGGCGGTGGGATAAGAAGCCAGCTTCTTTAATTTTAGGGGATTGGGTCATGACAAGAAATTTTTTTAAATAAAGGGGGAGAAAGTCAAAAATAGCCTTCCAATATATTCGTTTTTAACAACATATAAAAGTTTAACGGTTAATAACCACGTTTTTAAGAAACTACCCAAATGCCCTAGTATAAAAACTCTCCCCAAACTCTATCTCCTCTATTCTCTCTCCTTTTTCTCCTCACTCAACTCTCTCGCTCATTACCCACCTTCGTCGGGACGGCGCTGCCTAGGCAGTGCCTTACTTGGTCTGAGTTGGGCATCGCGTGCCCTGGTGTGCAATAGAGCTAGAAGGATGTTTTGGTAATTTGATTATTCAAAAAAGTTAAAAACATAGCTTTAGATGAGATGTTTCAATAATTTTTCGCTTTAAAAAATGTAAACATTTCAAAAAAAAAATTTCTTTAGAATTCACATTTTTTTTCCCGATATGTCACAATTTGGCGGTTTCGCTTTGATTCTTTAAACCAAAAAGAAATACATCAAAGAAGGCTGTAAGTTTGTTAATCATACTATTGTTTTCTATTTTTTCTGCTTTCCATTTTTATATTGACATTATACGATGGCAGATAAATATAAGAGTATTTGATATTTGGTAACAACATTTTTTTTTTATTTTTTTTTTATTTTTTGATAATATCTATTAATTCGGGACCATGTATATTTTTAAAAGCTTTCGCTATTGGTAGGATTCGAGCTGTTGACCTGAGAGTCATTTGTCCAAACTCTAAACTCGTCCATCTACCAGCTGAGCTACGCCCCTGTTGGCGATAACAACATTCTTTTGTTCATTGAAAGTGCTATGATCAAATGGTTGCTTGCTAAATAGTTTTGAGGCAGCATCTACAAATCTCTACAAGTTGTACACAGTTGGATTGAAGACACTTTCGAAGATTAAATCACATCTAAAATGCAACATTCATTACAATAACCGTGGCTTTAAAACAATAATCAAGACTATTCCTTGCACACAACTCGATTATTAAGGTCAAAATTTACCATAAAAACACCGACATGAGTGAGCAGCTCTTCCCCTTTCATTAGTCGTTGACCATGTTCTTTCCATTAGCAATTTTGTACGGCATATGCTAACATTTCCATCACACTTCATTTATCATCTCCCATGTGTTTTCCCGACCATTCTCATCATCGCCTTCCAATTGCGAGGCAGGGCTTCTTGCCTTCTCAAACACCGACTGAGGACATATGATCGATTTTATTTTTTTGTTTACTAAAAGTCTTTGTTTGGATGTGGCAATTTATATATTGTATCAATGTAAGTATGTATAATCGATCAGTTTTGACGCCAGAGTGAGTGGTGTACATCTTTCCTTCCACATTCGGAATGAGAGTTGAAGTTCTATGTATTTAGTATTTACTAGCTTCTGTGGAGAGATTTCTCCTTGCATTGTACAACTAGTCTTTTATGACAATGCAATTTCATCAACCTAAATTACTATGATCAAATTAAATAGTATAATAAGTAAATTGTCTAACTTAATAGTATATGAGGAAATTAAGTAGTATTGTTGAATTTGAATAACTTATTAAAGTTTGATTGATATCAAGTAATATTAACAATAATTTCAGTCTTGAACACCGTTGATGTAAATGTCTGCTGCGGACAAATTGAGAACCATTCTCGGCATGTAACCATGAACGGGTTTGTCAAGTTGTTCATAATTTATACTTCTTAGCAATCAATAATATTGTCTTATCTCGATCTACATGAGCAATAACTATATGGCTCCATTACTTATCTCACACAGATAAATTAATAGAGGAAAGTTGGGTACTTGAGAATAATCACATCATCTGATAAAAAATCCACAACATAAAATTCAAGTAATAAAGTCATCCTCCAAGGATCTTATTCAAAAACAGAAATAATACTCCGATGATACAAAACAAAACAAACATCTTCTAAAAATCTGGAGATCCAACGACCATACTTCACCGAAAATACCAATCCAATCTACAAGCGAATTGAAACCACACACATCTGGAATCACGATAAGCTTAATGAGTTTCACAAAAGACCATAAATAATCATCACATGGTTATCAAATTCGATCCAAACAAACATGTACATTAACGTTTCCTTTACTCATTACCACATGGAACTTAAGTATCGTATCACATAAAAACCAGAGTTAATTACCTGTTTGTAACAAATGTATGTGAAGCAAATATAACCGAGGATTACATAATTTTTAAAATACTAAACACTCGTACCAGAAAGTAATATATAGTTAAAACACTCGTCATGATCACGGAAGAGAGCTTCTACAAATACTATTACTTTTACACACGAACGTGAAGATTCATTAGTCCCTAAGGTACCATTGAGACATTTCTCATCATATTATCACACACAAATGACGAATCACATATCACTCCACAAAGTCGTAAAGGTGTCTACTAGCAACAATGAGTTAAGGTAAAATCATGCTTAAATATATCTCGTCATATTATCAAATGTGCACATATATTCAAGCATTTCCAGCTAAAATACTTTATATACTCACCTCTAAGCCATCCGTAGCAAAGCAAGCCTTCCGTGAAGTTAACGTCCAATCCTTAACCTAAAGTCATATAATCATACACTTCAAATCTCAAAACGATATCTTATATAGGAACAAAAATAAGGTTGTCGATCAAAATGTACTTAAGCCTTAAACCAGAGCTAATTAACCGGTGCTATTATGGAAACAGAACAATATTCGGTCACATGTTTTTAATAAAGAGAATTGCATGTATTGATGTAACATACACAAGCAACAATGAACACATTGAGATTTGGAATGTGAAGTACCTTGAGTTTAAACCTGATATTGATCAACATCGTCAGGCGGCTTGGTGGTGTATTCACGTGGGTCTGGGGTAGGGAGCGATCTCAATCTTTCTGGAATTTTCACCTTGAAGTTCTCTGGGATCCTCAAACCTTTAAGCCTAAGCAAGGCTCCTTCTTCTACGTGCCACTCCTCTATTTGAAACTTATGCTCATCGAACAGTAGAATTTCAAGCCGACGAAAACCATTGGCGCTGCACATTATTTTCTTTCTGCTGTAAAATCTGTAGCCCAAGTGAAGAATCTTGAGGTTTGGTAAATTCTCCAGTAGAGGCATCGGGTTATCCTTGAGTCGTGAATCCCTTAAGGAGAGGCATTCGAGGTTTGGCAAGACTCCATTTATGTTGTCTGGCAAGCTCTCCATCTTCCCTCGTAATCTCAATTCTACTAGATGGCGGCAATGAGAGAGTGGTTGCAGTGACCCGAAAGAATCATCATCATGACCGAGTTCAACTGACAGTATTCGGAGACTTGTTAAATTGGACATAGAGTCAAAAGAGAACACCAGCAAGCCTTTCAAGGGACCAACGAGCCACAACTCTCGAAGATTAACCAACATTTCAGTGTTGATTTCAGTCCAAGCTCTGTTCGTTATAGACCTCAGAGTTTGAAGTTCTGTCAAACTCTCTATTGAAGAAGGCACACAGCTGAAGTTTCCAATTAGATGTCTCAACTCCTGTGACTCACAAATTTCAGACGGTAGATTGACAGGAAATACAGAACGAGGCACATCCAAAGTTTGTAGTCTCGGCAGGAAGAAATCAATTGACGGTGAGAGAAATATAAATGAGTTTTTTAACCCCAGATATTTTAAGCGGATTGACTTTCTTGTCACATAGTCATTGCTAATGGAACCATCAACCAGCACTTTTAATAAACTGAATCTCTTGCACATTGGTACCGAAAATTCATATTCCCCATATAAGAAAAGTGAACGCAAGCGAGGATTACATTTCTGAAGCCACAAAGAACTTTCTGTGTTGAAATAAATAACTTGTCGTGGACATGATGATATATATGAATGATAAGCTTCATCATAAATGTCAAGAAAGTTACTTTTTGCCTTTTCAACTGCAAGATCACGAACAATATTGTGGACTCGACATGTCAAAATCCTCCCCCAATATCTCTGTCCTACTTGAATCAAGTTTTTGTTAATAAACTCATCTATGTAATCTTTAGCCGTCTCTTCCATAGTATAACCTTCAACGTGTGGTATGAAATCCTCCACCACCAAAAGATGGATTAATTTCTCTATTTTTATCTCAAAGTCCTTAGGAAAACAACTTAGATAAAGAAAGCACGATTTCAATCGATAAGGTAAAGAATCAAAGTTTAAAACTAGTAAGGGATGAAGTCCAAAAAAATCATCTTCTAGATGTTGCCAAAGGTAACCGTGCACCACAGGCCATTCTTCTGGGTTCTTTGTAGATAAGAGCTCACTCAGTACAATTATGGCAAGTGGTAGGCCAATACATTTTTTTACCATTTCTTTAGCCAGTTTAGCCTGTTTCTTCATTCCTACATCCACATTAAAATGTTTAAAAGATTTCTCACAAAATAGTTGCCAACTCTCTTTTGACGTTAGATATCGAAGTTCGTGGAAATAAGTTCCCTCGTCTGACTTCTCAATAACTCCTTCGTTGCGGGTGGTGATAATAACTCGACTTCCATTATTGTTATCCGGAAAGGCTTTATTCAAGATCTTCCAAACTTCTTTATCCCATAAATTATCAATCACCACAATGTATGAACGCCCTTGCATGGATTCATAAAGATGCCGCCCCAAATCTTCTTCGTTCATCTTCTCTAGAACCTCCATCTTTATAGTTTTAAACCTAAAAGAATTTATAATTCTTCGAAGAAGATCTTGAATTGTGTAATCTTGAGACACATAAACCCAAGCATAACAACCAAATCTCATCCTGACATCACTGTTGTGGTAAAGTTTTCTAGCAAGAGTGGTCTTGCCTAAACCACTTATGCCATAGATAGAAATGATGAAAAGATTTTGATTTTCACCGAGAAGTTTATCCAACAGTGTGCGAGCTTCATCCTCAAAGCCAACAACATTCTCTTCAACAGCAAAGGAGGTGGATCTTATTAGTTCTCTCAATCTGCCAAAAGCGTCACTTCTTCCTTCACCATCACTCCGCAGCTGAAGAGAATATTCCTACAAACAACCAAAAAATTAATGTGTTTTTATAATTTTAGCAATCTCCAAAGATTTTCTATTGTTGTCTATTTTATCCGTAAAGTGACAAAAATACTCCTTTAAATTTTGTTTTTCCAAATTAATTTTAAATGAAAAAATAAAAAATTTATAAACCTCCAGGCTCCATCAGTCATCACTCATCAGTGGATGGAGGGAGGAGTGCAAAAATAAAAAATAAAAAACTCTTTTTTTTTCTTTAATTTCTTCATCAATGGAGGTCTGCTACAGACCTCCAATGGCAATGGAGTGAGGTCTGAAAAAAAAAAACGCAAAAATTCATTAATGGTATTTTTGATAAAAAAAAAATTATACATTTTTATGGCTGTTTTTGAAAAGAAGCCTTACAGAATTTGATTCTTGGAGATTATACTCTTGACCTCTATTTAAGAGTTCTGTGAGTTCATTTCTGATCTTTTTAATCTTCCTGGCCATATAACACTTTTCTATGCCCATATATTGCGTCCTTGATCCCATATAGTGCCGGAGCAATTCCTTGATTTCCCCAAGACAAAATACATCACAAAACACTTCTTGAAAACATCCCATCTGTTCTGGCTGCTGGCATTGTTCAAAAAAATTTACTGTTCCAGAAAAAAAAAGAAAACATCCCCGCTTTCTTTGGACTTTGAGATGCAACATATATAAGACATCCTCAATATCATAAGCAAGTTCTCTAATTTCGGATACCCACTTGTGTATCTCAACATCTCCATATTGTCTTTCTTCTGCATCTTTTAAGAAACGCAGCACGGATTTCAGGTCATCACTCAGCCCCTTCACTTCATGTCTGTATTCTTGTGATACTAATGAGTCCACTTCTCTGGCGATCAATTTTAACACCACTGAGACTATTACTTCAGCCATCAGTGCTCACAATCTCTCTCTGTGTGTGTTCCTGAAATGAGGAAATCAAGAGCAAGTGATGAACTCTCTCTTTAAAGTTCGTTGCTTTGCGGACATTATTGAGATATCTTTTATATATATATATATATATATACAGTCTTTCTATTATCAGTTCGAACTAATATAAAATATATTAGTTTTTTGTATGTGGGTCATTGGATTTAAAAAATACTTTGATAAGTACATGCAGTCAAGTTAAAGTATTTAAATCTAATGACTCACATACAATGAACTGATATATCTTTTGTCGGTTCGAACTGATAATAGAAAAATTATATATATATATATATGTATATTTCAAAAGTTGCATTGTTTTATCTATCTATTGACCATTGATTTTGTGGGATTTTATGGCATGATGTAGTCACATTGAGGGAGCTGAAACTGGTGTTAGAGCTGAAAGCAGTGGTTGCAAGTGCACACTCAACTGCAGTTGCAACTCTTGAAATTGTAAATATATGGTCCATTTCAATAAATGCTAGGGGTCTTGTTTTCACTGCTTCTGTTTCTGAATGTCTTACAGTCTAACAAAGGCGGTGCTACTTGCTAGCGACTACTAATGACAACTTATATCTAAAATTTGACTAAAACAGTGTTAGACTTATATTTAAATTTATGGTTTTCTGCCAATATTTTAGATGATATACTGTTAGCATTTGATCTGGTGAATGTTTACCCAGACAATGAGATCATTGGTCTTGCAAAGAAGTCAGCCAGTATAAAAATATAAGTTCTCAAAATTCACATAAATTTTGATAATCTCAAAGTAATCTATCATAAAATATTTGGAAAAGATCATTTCCCCCCCTGACATTTACCCTATTATAAAAGTGAGGATAGGGTGGACAGGGTTTCCCGAAATTGGCCAATCCCCCCCCCCGAAATGAAAATAATATTCAAACACCCCCTTCCGTTAGTTTTTTCAACGAAAAAACAAACTCTTGACACTTTTCAGTGGATAAAAAGATGAAATTACCCTTCTATGCTTTTAATTGCTAGACAACACATGATTAAATAACTAAAATTACAATTTTACCCTCTAAGATATTTATTAAATAAAATTAAAAATAAAATAAAATTTTAAAACAATTTTTTTTAATAATAATATACTCATTTAATTAAAAAAAAAAAAACTCTGTAAAGAAATTAAAATTTGATGAATGTCTATTTTTTTTTAAAAAGGATTATCTAACAATATTCAAACACCCCCTTCCTTTAGCTTTTTCAACGGAAAAACAAACTCTGACACTTTTCAGTGGATAAAAAGATGAAATTACCCTTCTATGCTTTTAATTGCCAGACAACATATGATTAAATAACTAAAATTACAATTTTACCCTCTAAGATATTTATTAAATAAAATTAAAAATAAAACAAAATTTTAAAACAATTTTTTTAAATAATAATATACTCATTTAGTAAACATATTTAATAATAATATACTCATTTAATTAAAAAAAAAAAAACTTTGTAAAGAAATTAAAATTTGATGAATGTCTATTTTTTTTAAAAAGGATTATCTAACAATTTAATAATTATCTAATAATTTAAGAAAAAAAAACGAATGAACATATCAATTAAAAGACTGGTCGATCTAAAATTGAATCATCATCATCACTAACACCAAATTAATCAATTTTTTCAAACAAAATAGGATTGATAATCATCAATCGATCTAGTCATCATCATCGTGTTTTTTTCCATCTTCTTCATTTTCAAACAAAAACACAACAACCCAAACTCATCATCTCCAAACCCCGATCAATTCGGACCCAAATCGAACCGAATTCCATCTTAACTCCATCTCATCATCATCATCAAACCCTAGCCACCTAAACCCCCCACCGCTGCCCAAATCCACCACCCTAACCAAATCCACCACCCAAATCGACCCAAAACCAAATCAAAACCTAACCAAATTGAAATCAAATCGGGGAGAAGAAGATATTACAATCAAATCGGGGAGAAGAAGAAGATATTACCAAATCAAAACCTAACGAAATTGAAATCAAATTGGGGAGAAGAAGATGAGAAATAATATCTTCAATTGAACCCAACCCAGAAAACCTACCAAATCCAAATCACAAAAACGCATCTGGTTCTCTTTTCTCTCTCACACACACCAAATCAAAATTACAAAAACACAAAAAACGGCCACCACAGTGAACCACCCATCACCACCACACAACAACCCACCCAAAATCCATATTCGAAACCTAATCGACTCAAATTGGAATCAAATCGAAATCGATTCACCCATACCCATACAGAAACGAACCCAGAAAACACCCACTCCCAAACCCAATCGACGAAGAAGAAGAAGAAGAGAGAAAGAGGTCAGTTTAGGGTTTGATGATGAAGATGAAGAGATGAGGAGATGAGAGAGAGAGAGATGATAGAAACAGATGAGAGATCGTGAGAGAGGAGAGAGATTAGATTTTTATTTTGTTTTTTCATTTTTCATTTTTTATTTTTTATTTTTAATATTTATTGATTTTGTAATTTATTTTTTACCAAATGACTTTTATAACCTTCAGTCCAAATCAGATTTCCTATTCCCATGGTGAGTTTACGAATTTGCCCCCCAACATTAATGGTCAACCCTGACTTTGGATGGTTTTCGGTGGGCGTTTTCGGGTTGGATTGAAAAATTTTCAACCCAAACCAATCCAATGTAAATTTTAACCCAACACAATATTTGTTGGGTTGGGTTGGGTTGGGTTGATCGGGTTGGGCTTTTAAGCCCAATAAAAAAATATATATATATGAATTCAAATTTTGTTATATCAAAATTCAAATTTGAAATAATTTTTCACCATAATATTATATCACATAGAGTTTAGATTTCTTAAAAGCATAAAAATCAAATCAGAACATTTAATACAAATTGTTTAAATATCTATTGCATAATTATAAAATAAAAATATAACAATTTATCCAACTTGGAAGTCTCCATCTAAACCTCTTATCAATTTTATAATTATAATCACTTCGGCGATTATCTCGTGGTTGGATAATCTATTATTTATTTCAATCAACATAATAATTTGAGTTTATATACAATTATTAGACTTTTTTCTACCAAATTCTTAATCGAATCCTAAGAAAGAAAAAAACATTTTAAAGTATAATCAATGATGTGTCAATTAATACAAAAGATGAAAACAATATAATCGCAAATTTTTAATAAATGTATTATATATTTATGGTATAAAAATATTTAAAATTATGTATTTATATTTGACATTTATAATATTATGAATGGTGCATAAGTAAATTTTTTAAATATTTAAAAAAATGAGATTTCACAATAAATCTAATAATCAATAAAATTATTTAAATTATTTTTTATTATTTATGTCTGGTTGTCGGGTTGGGTTGGGTTATATTTTATTAACCCAACCCAATCCAATCTTAAAAGCAACCCAAGCCAATCTAGTTGGGTTGGGTTGGGTTGGCAGGTTGGTGGCCACCCCTAGGTTTTCCTAATAGAAGGGGGTGTTTGTTAAATAAGTCTGTTCTGGGGGGGTCACTTTTCTAAATTTGAGAAACTCTATCCTCACCTTTCTAATATAACAAACCTCAGGGGGGAAAATGATTAAATCCCAAAAATATTATGTACTTTCTTAGAAGACTATAAAGGGTTTATGGGTGAATTATATTATGTTTTAATGCCATATTTATCCCTTTGCTTGGTATTGGTATGCTTTTCATTTGTATGTATTGTGAAGTCTTTCTTTTGAATAGGCTGGGAATGCTTTTCTTTCTTGGCATGTTTTTCATTTCTTTTCATTGTGATGTTATTGTGGATGCTAATTGTGGGTTGGAGATCAACCAGACAACAATTTAGGAAATGAAAGAAAAGACAACTCCAAACCCAAAATTGTGACAAAGTATATGAAATTGCTTAGTACGTCCCCTATGACCAAAATTGTGATCACGTATAAGAAATTGTGACAACACCAAACCCACGGGACAATATAATAACATATACTTAGTAACCGTTTAGTTTAGCACTTCCCCTATGATCAAATCCCGGTTTCTCCCCTGGAAATGGTGATGGATGCAAGGATGGGGAACTCCATCTTAAACGGATACATGGATTAGGGTATCCGTTTCCATACCCGTATCCAATCCGCTCAATTGTCATCCATAACGGTACTAATAATGTTCCACTAGGCTATATGTTTATGGACAGCTTGAATAACCATAAATAATAAACACAGCTATTTTCTTCAGGCCAATGATCAGAAGAAGCTCAAGTTGCATATTAACTCATCACCTAATTTCTAATTGATATCAGTAAGTTCCTTAATTAATAAAAGAAAAGCTTTCAAAGTGATTCATCAACATAAACATATCAATTAAATGAGTAAAAATTATGCAGAGAACATCAAACATGTAAGAAAAAATCACTCACCGGCCTTTGCAGTAATTTCCAACAGCGACAACTCTGGCCAGCCAATTAACTTCAATAAATAACACACACATTTATCTATTTAAAGCAGCCAACGTTTTAAAGATTGCTTAGATTTATCTCCTGAGCTTTGTTTTGAAATGAGGAAATCGATAGCAACTTAGCAAGTGATGAACTCTCTCGCTTTTGGGCTTTCACTGCCTCAGTTTATGAATGTCATACAGTGTCACAAAGGCGGTGCTAGCGACTAATTTTATGGTGGTGCACTTCTTATAGATGAAGGTATTACAGTATTACTAATGACAACTTATATCTAAATTTATAGGCAGAACAGACTGCCAATATTTCAGATGAATTACTATTAACAATTGATCATTGGTCAGCCAGTTTAGAAATATGAGTTCTCAAATTAAATTCACTTAAATTTTGATAATCTCAAATAAATATTAACATTTTTATTAAATTTACCTTCTTTGTTGCTTCTTATGTTGATACACATATAGTACATGCATGTATTCTCTAAAGTTACTTAGCATAAAACATCAACAACCCAAGCCAACTTCAAGAAATAAAACACATCAAAATGAATTAACTACTCCATATATATATATAGAGAGAGAGTGATAATTGAAGTTTGAAGAGCAAAAGAAATTTACAATGATCATACAAAATACCTGGTAGAAATCTGCTACTTAATGGGTTCCAAAACCCTCACAGCAATTATGCAGAGAACATGTATGAAAAAAGTTCACTCACAGAATCCAATGATTTCAACAGCAGCAACTTCAATAAATAAGAGACATCAAAATTAATTAATATAGAAGACTCAGTGATAAATGAAAGCAAAACAAAGTGTTAGATCATACAAAATACCTGGTAGAAAATTTGCATGCCATTCTTCGTATGCACGTCAAAACTTGCAGCTGAGTGAGTGCCATCAGCAGCATAGTCAAAAACCAATTATCTAGCCAACACCAATGTAGACGTACATACGTACACGGTACACACGTAGATACATACAATGTAAACTTAAGAGGGACAACAACGAGTCAACGACAGTAGGTACCGAGACTTTTTAAGCTGAATGATTGATCTTTACATCAAATCACATTGAACAGGTGGTGCAGAGAGACTACATACAATATGTAAGAGCGTCTCTAATATAAATATGCATCTGGAGAAAATTGAGTGCCACATAAGATAAATAGTTAAAAAGTTAGAAAAACTCTCTCCAGTGTAATTATCTAACTTCAATATGGAGATGATGTGGAAAAAAAAAATGTTAGAGAATATGGAGTTGCGTTTCTGATTCTAGAAACTCTCTTAGAAATGTTGACTAGGATTTCTAACTTTTTCCACCAATAAAATTAAAGCTCATTTAATTGTAAAATAAAAGAGGAGATGGTGGAATAATTGTTTTATTATGATTGGTCATAAAATGGATGCATATTTGATTTTAGATAATTGCATTAGAGATGTGAATATGCATTTCTCTAAAAAAAATTCAAATGTGGGCTCATAATGAATAGAAATGTTGATATCTCACTATTTAGAAACTCAAAAATGCATATTTACATTGGAAATACTCTAAGAGGACTCGAACCAGAACATTACCCGACTGAATGATCTCCGGTTGTAGTGGTAAAGAGACGACAACTTATGTGGAGGACAGTGAAGTAAAGTTCGAACTAATAGTTAAGATATTTAGGGCGCACAGGTTTCAAACTCTCTCGATCATAAATAAAAGGGTTAATTGTACTAATATCCCTTAGGTTAGGAAATATTGCACTCATGGGCAACCTTTGCCATAATTACATGAACTTTCCCTTTACTTGGTTGATTAACCCTTCGATTAACTTTAAGATGTCAAAAGTCTAAATTACCCCTAACTATAACATTTGACTTACCCTTATATTATTATTATTATTTTTCAATAATTAATTTAAAATAAATTAATTAATTTAAAAAATACTATGGATCTCCTCCACAAGAGAACCAGATGAGAGGCAATGGAGTCGAACTTCTCCCGTGGAGGAGCTCCGAGTTCGAATCTCCTTCTATAGGTGGAGATCCGAACTCGCATCTCCTCCTTGGAAGACCTGCACCTTCCACCTTTTTTTTTCTTTTGATATTTTAAAAACAATTAGGGACTTTCTATAATTTTTTAAGTACATTTTGTAGTTATTGAAATGTTTGTGGTTGTTTTTAATTTTCTATTTGTTTTAATTATTTATTGTTGTGTAAAAAGACATTTTAACCCTTAGACCATCAAGTCAATGTTTAGTTAGTGGTTAATTAAACCATTAGTCAATGAGGTCAAGGGAAAGTTCGTGTAATTAAGGCAAATGTTGATGCTATGTGCAATATTATCTAACCTCAGGGTTGTTAATGCAATTAACCCTAAACTAAATTATGATGATATATGAAATAAAAAAAAATAAAAAATAAAAAAGTCAAGCTCATGTTGTCACGTAGGTTTTTTGGTGCAAAATTCCACATTTGAAAGTTCTTACATATAATTTAAATTATAATAGTGAAAGTCAAGCTCATGTGGTCTCCTGCAGACTAATAATTAGTGATTCATAACTTAAGTGAGTAACCTTCAGTACTCCTACAAGTAGTTGAAAATAATAATTACAATTGCCGAGATCCAATGAAATAAGAATAATTTTTGGGTACTAACGGGTCAGTATCTAAGATATTGACTCATCAATGGGGTGTTGGTACATAATATTTTTTCTTTCACTTTTTATATTTATCTCCTTGTATTCTTTCAAAATAAACCATGTGCCAACACTCCATTGGTAGGGTTAGTACCTTAGGTACTGACCAATCAGTACCCAAGTATTGTCCATAAAATAATGAATCACATATATGATGTAGTTATTTGACCATAAGTGTTGATAGAGTCGAGTGACCCTACCATGTAGTTCAGCACCTAGCATCCTAAGTTGCACCGATAAAGAGATACAAACAGATCTTTAAAAATTAAAATATTGATACTGCATGTAGAATATGTTAATTAAAATAATATATATTTATATTTTTTTTAAATAATATTTAAGAATGATAATTCAATCCAAACTCATTAAACATATCTTTAATAAAACACAATCCATTTATCACAACACCAACAAGGCACAAGCTTCTAGATTTCAAATGTTAAAACATATTTTACCTATATGTAGATTTAGAGGCTCAAGACATAGATCTAAATATCTAATTGAAAATATATATATATATCTTTACTTTTTTATTTTAATTTTTTGGATAATTAACAAAACCAACTTTTTCATCAAAATTAAATGGTAAGTGTTTTACTACAACCATTCTAACTAATTCTTCTCTATTATTTTCATCACTATATTTAAATAATTGATGGTTAAGGGTAGAGTACCTGGAAATTTGGGATTATGAACTCGATCTGACCTATTCGGTTGCATGGTGGTTCATTATATGCTTCTGAAAAGTGTCATATCCTCTAGATTTACTACACTTAAATTCTTTTTTACAGTAATTGCAAGTTGGTAAAGTGTTATATATGTAGATTTAGTGGCTCAAGATGTAGATCTAAATATCTAATTGAAAAAATATATATATATCTTTACTTATTTTATTTTATTTTTTCGGATAATTAACAAAACCAACTTTTTCATCAAAATTAAATGGTAAGTGTTCTACTACAACCATTCTAACTAATTCTTCTCTATTATTTTCATCACTATATTTAAATAATTAATGGTTAAGGGTAGAGTACCTGGAAATTTGGGATTATGAACTCGATCTGACCTATTCGGTTGCATGGTGGTTCGTTATATGCTTCTGAAAAGTGTCATATCCTCTAGATTTACTACACTTAAATTCTTTTTTACAGTAATTGCAAGTTGGTAAAGTGTCATATATGTAGATTTAGTGGCTCAAGACGTAGATCTAAATATCTAATTGAAAATATCTATATATATATATATATATATATATATGTATATATCTTTACTTATTTTATTTTATTTTTTCGGATAATTAACAAAACCAACTTTTTCATCAAAATTAAATGGTAAGTGTTCTACTACAACCATTCTAACTAATTCTTCTCTATTATTTTCATCGCTATATTTAAATAATTGATGGTTAAGGGTAGAGTACCTGGAAATTTAGGATTATGAACTCGATCTGACCTATTTAGTTGCATGGTGGTTAGTTATATGCTTATGAAAAGTGTCATATCCTCTAGATTTACTACGCTTAAATTCTTTTTTACAGTAATTGCAAGTTGGTAAAGTGTCATATATGTAGATTTAGTGGCTCAAGACGTAGATCTAAATATCTAATTGAAAATATCTATATATATATATATATATACTTATTTTATTTTATTTTTTCGGATAATTAACAAAACCAACTTTTTCATCAAAATTAAATGGTAAGTGTTCTACTACAACCATTCTAACTAATTCTTCTCTATTATTTTCATCACTATATTTAAATAATTGATGGTTAAGGGTAGAGTACCTGGAAATTTGGGATTATGAACTCGATCTAACCTATTCGGTTGCATGGTGGTTCGTTATATGCTTCTAAAAAGTGTCATATCCTCTAGATTTACTACACTTAAATTCTTTTTTACAGTAATTGCAAGTTGGTAAAGTGTCATATATGTAGATTTAGTGGCTCAAGACGTAGATCTAAATATCTAATTGAAAATATATATATATATATATATCTTTACTTTTTTTATTTTATTTTTTCGGATAATTAACAAAACCAACTTTTTCATCAAAATTAAATGGTAAGTGTTCTACTACAACCATTCTAACTAATTCTTCTCTATTATTTTCATCACTATATTTAAATAATTGATGGTTAAGGGTAGAGTACCTGGAAATTTGGGATTATGAACTCGATCTGACCTATTTAGTTGCATGGTGGTTAGTTATATGCTTATGAAAAGTGTCATATCCTCTAAATTTACTACACTTAAATTCTTTTTTACAGTAATTGCAAGTTGGTAAAGTGTCATATATGTAGATTTAGTGGCTCAAGACGTAGATCTAAATATCTAATTGAAAATATATATATATATATATATCTTTACTTTTTTTATTTTATTTTTTTGGATAATTAACAAAACCAACTTTTTCATCAAAATTAAATGGTAAGTGTTCTACTACAACCATTCTAACTAATTCTTCTCTATTATTTTCGTCACTATATTTAAATAATTGATGGTTAAGGGTAGAGTACCTGGAAATTTGGAATTATGAACTCGATCTGACCTATTCGGTTGCATGGTGGTTCGTTATATGCTTCTAAAAAGTGTCATATCCTCTAGATTTACTACACTTGAATTCTTTTTTACAGTAATTGCAAGTTGGTAAAGTGTCATATATGTAGATTTAGTGGCCCAAGACGTAGATCTAAATATCTAATTGAAAATATATATATGTATATATATATCTTTACTTTTTTTATTTTATTTTTTCGGATAATTAACAAAACCAACTTTTTCATCAAAATTAAATGGTAAGTGTTCTACTACAACCATTCTAACTAATTCTTCTCTATTATTTTCATCACTATATTTAAATAATTGATGGTTAAGGGTAGAGTATCTGGAAATTTGGGATTATGAACTCAATCTGACCTATTCGGTTGCATGGTGGTTCGTTATATGCTTCTAAAAAGTGTCATATCCTCTAGATTTACTACACTTAAATTCTTTTTTACAGTAATTGCAAGTTGGTAAAGTGTCATATATGTAGATTTAGTGGCTCAAGACGTAGATCTAAATATCTAATTGAAAATTTGTTCTGATTTAATAAAACACAAAATCCAGTTATCATATGAGCAACTATTTTTTAGATTTCAAATGTTAAACATAAGTCAAGAAATGAATCTCTTCGTCCTACGATACGATTTTTTTAAATTTCGATTTTGACGCCAAAGTTTTCTAAATTATAAATTGATCACCGACTTTGTTAAAATAATTATAAAATTGTCCAAGACGTATCATCATCCATATCCTACACATGTTTTTACTGTATCCCAATTTGTCAAAAGTCAACAAATATACCATAGCACATCCGACACATTTTCGGCCGTATGGCCCAACGGCTCGTATCCCACACATATCTGACAAGTATCCGGCGGATATATATATATATATATATTTTTTGGATAATTAACAAAACCAACTTTTTCACCAAAATTAAATAGTAAGTGTTCTACTATAATCATTATAATTAATTCTTCTCTATTATTTTCATCACTATATTTAAATAATTGATGATTAAGGGTAGAATACCTGGAAATTTAGGATTGTGAACTCGATCTGACCTATTCGGCTGCATGGTGGTTCGTTATATGCTTCTGAAAAGTGTCATATCCTCTAGATTTACTCCACTTAAATTCTTTTTTGCAGTAATTGCAAGTCGGTAAAGTGCTTCCATTTGCTTTTGTAATTTTCTTCATATGGAGTATGAAGATATCAGATTTGGGTTGTTTCTGTAAGTTCTCTTCAATAAGTGGTACAAAATCTGGAGAGGGATCAGACATATTTTCTGATTGGCTTGTGAAATTGGGGGTGGCATTAGGTTCGGAAATTATTATAGGGGGATTATAAGAGTTTAGGAATTCAAGATATGCTTGTTGTTGCATGAACTCATGATAAGCAATGTCGTCATAACTAACATTGTCCTACATTGCCCGCATATGACCCTTACCTTTGTTGGAATGCCTTGAACCGTCTCCACTTCCACTTGCCATTGAAAAAATTGAATTGTAAAAATTCTTGGAAAAAAATGTGAAAAAATGGATGGAAATAAATTTGAAAAAAATTGTTGGAAATAAATTTGAAAAAATTGTTGGAAATGAATTTGAATTGAGTAAAAAAAAAAAATGTAATTGCAATAAAATAAATTTAAATAATTGAGTAATTGAGAGAGAATCGGAGAATTGAGGCTTCAAAGAGAATTAGAGAGAATTGGAGATTTGGAGTGAGGAGAAATGAATTGGGGGGGTGGGGTTGGGGGCTCAACGGTTCCATATGGTATTTAAAAATAATAATAATAATTACTTAATTAGTGGAATCGCCAGTTCCAAAACTAACTTGGAACTGCCGGTTTGGTTCTGATTTTTCAAAATTGAGAACCGAAACCAGAACCATTAAGGTTCCGGTTTCCAATTTTCGATTTCTTTTCCGACTCGGTTTAGTAGTTCGATCCAAACCACGGTCATGTCTAGATACGGGCCGTCGAGCCATACGGCCAAAAATGTGTCGGATGCACTATGGTGTATTTGTTGGCAAATTCTATTTTTATGTTTACTAACTTATTAAGAATTAGAAAGGTAATCAAACTTATAAATTAATTACAAAAATACCCTTATATACAAAAAATAGCCTTAAATAAAATAAAGTTTTTTTAAAAGAAAAAAAAAATTCAAAGTAAAAGCAGCATGACTTTGTGCTGGTTCATATATTTTTATTTGCCGCACTGTAGTTTATTTATTTATTTTTTATTTTTTTTTTATCAAACTATCTTTTATATATATATATATATTTCACAATTCACAATTCATTCATATATATATATATATAATCAAGTCAATAGTTCACATTTTATTTTATACTTCACGGTTCATTTTTTTTTTTTTTTTTGAAATACTTTGCAGTTCTTTTTTTTTTTTTTTTTTTTTTTTAATCTAAAATACTTTGTGGTTCATTTTTATATATATTAAAAAAAAATTAAGTGGGTATATTTTGGTAAAAAGACATGAATTCCCCTTTCAATCAGGAAAGGGAACTTGATTCACAAGGTGAGTGGGGGGAATCAAGTTCCCTTTCATTCAGGAACTTTTCCTGATATGTGTGTGGGGTCTATGGAACTTAATTCCTCATAAATTTAGTAAATGCCATGATATTTGGTAAATGGTAACAACATTATTTTGTTACATAGGATGTGATGTGATGGAATGGAATGTTTGTTGTTTGAATGGGATGAGATTATTTAATCTCATGCAAGTAACTTGTCCCACCAATGTGGGACTAATTAATCTCACAACTTTACACTTTTATTTTTTATTTTTTATTTTTTCAATTTACTTTATTTTTTATTTGATTAAAATATAAATATATTTTAATAATTAATAAAATATTTTATTTTAAACATTTTAAAAATAATAATTTTCAGTTTTAACAAATAAAAATAAATATTATTTTGTTTAAAATTAATTGGTTTTAAATATTTAAATTATTTTTAAATATTTTATTTTTTCAAAATTTAATTTAAAGAATTATTTTAACCCATCCAATTCTATGCAACCAATTTATCCAAGTGAGATGGATCCATTTAGTACCATATTTTTTTTTTTTTTAAATCTTGTTCTTTTATTTTTTTTATTTAATTATACAATTTTATATTTATTTACTATATCTTATTATAATATTTAAAAATTTTAACTTTCTTTAATATTAATTTTGAATTTTTTTAAAATTAAATAATTAATTTGTTTTAAAATAATTTAATTTAATTTAATATTAATCAATTTCGCACGTATTAAATATATGATAAAATTATATTTTTTATCCAATCCCATACCACACAAAATAAGAGTTAGGACTATTTTAATCCAATCGCATACAACACCAAATATATCACAACATAAATTTTAGTCCAATCATATCTCATCTGATCCAATCAAATCCCATGAAAATAATCATATTATATCCTGCGCACCAATCGAGCCCTTAAAGTGCTAAGATCAAATGCTCTCTATATATTGTACTACTTTTGAAGATAAAATCACACAATAATTATTTTGGTTACAACTATATAGCAGAAATTAAACTAAAACAATAATAATTAAGAGTAGCCCTTGGACACAACTTGTTTATTTAGGCCAAAATTTATCATGAGAACGCCAACGTGAGTGAGCACGTTAACTCTCCCCCTTTTCTAAGGCGTTGAGCATGTTCTTTCCATTGGCAGTTTTGTGTAGCATATGCTAACATTTTCAACCATATTTCATTTATCATCTTCCATTTTGTCTTATCAAACCATTTGAATTCTCATCATCATCTTTGTTATCTTCATATTTCAACTCTGAGGCAAGGTTGTCCGCTTGCTCGAACACTGAGTAAGGAATTGGCAGTTTTGTGTAGCATATGCTAACATTTTCAACCACATTTCATTTATCATCTTCCATTTTGTCTTATCAAACCATCCGAATTCTCATCTTCACCATTGTTATCTTCATATTTCAACTCTGAGGCAAGGTTGTCCGCTTGCTCGAACATCGAGTAAGGAATGATATTTGATGTCATTCCCTTGTTTTCTCTAAGTCTGTGTTTGTATGGTTTTGCTTGTAATGTCTCTCGATTTGGAGATAAGTATGTTCATACCTTATCCCACCGATCCCTTTGGACAATATGGACGGACAGAAAAGCAAAAGATACAACATATAGTTTGATAACCATTTACTAATTTGACAATTCCAATCAAGTTTCTTTGCATCGCCATGGACCTTGAGATTAAATTTGTAGCATTCATCTGTAACAATGTGCCAGATAATGATTCTTGCATCATATATTCTTCATCATTAACTAAATGATGATCATATCCAGGGGCGGAGACAATTGATGCCCAGTGGGGCCTTGAATTTTTATTTTTTTTTAGGTTTAATTTTTTTAATTGATTTATAATTTTAATTTAAGTCTATTTAAATAATTATTGTAATCATTGATTGGATCTAAATCTATCTACAAAATAATTACAACTGAAGCCCGTAATTAATAATTAATGACAAGTTTATCTATCAACTTTTATCATTGTTATCATGATGAATTATTTTTTGCTATTAATATTGCTATGCAACTTTCACAACAATCATTATTTTCCAAAGAAATATACTGTGTGATTTTTTTTTTTTTTTTTATTTGTGTAGTATGTCTTAGTTTAAAAATCAATTATATGTTATGGAAATATAAAAATAGTATCGACTACATTATCATATAGAAGATTAGTGAATGAATGATTTTCAATTTGCACATGTAGAGAAAATTATCTTCAATAAAATTGATAGATGCTATATATTATGAAAGATTTTAAAAATATAGCATTTTCAATTAGGTGCGAATTGTTTTTATTATACATAAACTTCTTTGGGTGATACCAAGCCTCCATTGAACAAAATCTCTAGCTCTGCCACTGATTATATCCATACCTTTTTAAGACATCCGGGCCAGAAGCCGGCTCGCCGCTCTTGGACAGTAATTCATCAAGTGTCTTCTTAAATGACTGTAGAAAAGGTCTGGATTGGTGCAGTTCATCAACTCTCTCTTGTAGGTACCTGAAGATGGTTTCTTGCAAATTAACATTAACATTTTCCCATGTTAAGTACTGGTACTTCTCTAATAACTTGCTCGTGCCAGATAACTTGTCGAGTCCAAGGTATGCGTTTTGCCTTTGTTTGAGGACGGGATTCATTAGATTTTACTGACCAATTGATGCTGACCACCTCTTCTTGTTGCTCAAATGTGAATGCAAACAACTTATAAACCTCCAGAAATTGCCTTAGACGACTGTCGTGTTGGGGATAATCCTACGATCCGATGAACGCGGAAACGTCGTGACTAATATACGCCCATAACTCATAGCAATTAATAACGTCAATAAGCAGAAAAATAGATAAGAGAGAATAAACAATCACAACACAAGATGTACGTGGAAAACTCAAATCGGGTAAAAAACCACGGGTCGTCAGGACGATAGAGAAAATTCCATTATATGATAAATTGTTACAACCATATGCTCAGGGTTCTCTCTCACACCTAACCCCAAACCGTGCTCACAAGATCCTCACCAAGAACCCCCCCAAATATCCTCTAGGATATTCCCTTGGATCCCTCCTCGGATATTCTCATTGGGTCTCCGGTCTCCCCGGATCTCACTCACACTCTGATGTTACATGGTGTTCAACTCACACTTTCAACCTAATTACAAGGTTCTATTTATACTAGTTATAGGGAGTTTAAGATAAAAGGAAATCCTACTCCTAAATGTACAAAACTTAACTTATTCCATATAAATACTATTTCCTTTTATGACAAGTCTTCTAGTCAAGAGTAAATCCTTTTCCTTCAAGCACAAGAACTTCCAGAAGAATACATTTTTCATATTTTGCACAACATTCCCGATCTCAGCAATACATCGTCTCCGCCGTATTGATCACGGTGTGCACCCCGCTTCCAACACCACGAAACAATTATGCTCCTGACCGCTCTTGCCACCGTTGTGGCTTTCACAGTGCCACTCGCAGCGCTCTCCACTGATCTTCGACCGCTCTCATTACCACTGTCGAAATCCACAGCGTACATCACAGCGCTATACCGCTGTAGGAACCGCTGTCAAAGCCACAACGCAACCCACAACGGTTTGCTTCATTTTTTTCATTATTATATTCTTCAACCTCCCTTAAACGCCACCATTCAACTTCCAAACGTATCCCACGTCTCTAGGAAGCTCCACATCAGTTGAGTCTTGTTTGGTTCACATTTGGTTCGCTTAGGAATACAAGTCAAAACCTAACAATTCTCCCCTTTGACTTGAATTCTCAAGATCTTTGTCCATAGCCACAATTCTCATCACCGAGAATCACCATACCCCACCACAAGGTATAACCACTTAGGAACGAACCATCCTAAGATTTCCTTCGCATAATTTTGTGTTCGTTGTTTCGGCACCATATCGAAATTAACCTGCTGAAATTGTGATGCAACTCCTCAAGTCAGATTTCCAAGGAGTTCGTTAGCCATTGACATCTTTGCCCACCATACACCTTGCATCACTTTCTGACCAATGCCATGTGCACAATTATGGACCACTAGCAGTAACATATCCTCTTCCATGGCCAGTGGGGAAAACTGCCAAAAGGATAAACATGTCCTTACATCACCCAAACCTGTGAAAGACCTTCTGTCATTGCATCACATACCTGGTGAAAGACTTGCTATTAGAAACCGGGAGTGCTCTACCGGATAAGCCCCACACCACACTAGAGACTTCAAGCGTTCAATTTTTTTTTTGGTGCATTTAGGAGTTTTTTTTTTTATAGTCGATTAGCTCTTTGTGTAACCCAGATTGGATCTCCATGACTCATACCTACCACCACAAGCTAAACTTCTCCTCCATCAAATTCTTCCTTTCATCAAACCCAAATGAGTTCGAAACCGCTTTCTAGACGTATCTCCACTGCTAAACCTATACTAGGCAACCATGATCATCATTATCCCAATGCCACCAAATCCTCCATACGATCTCCCGTAAAGACTTGTCATCACCATTGCCAAACCATATGGCTTTGATACCAATTGTTGGGGATAATCCTATGAACTGATGAATGCGGAAACGCCGTGACTAATATACGCCCATAACTCATAGCAATTAATAACGTCAATAAACAGACAAATAGATAAGAGAGAATAAACAATCACAACACAAGATGTACGTGGAAAACCCAAATCGGGTAAAAAACCACAGGCCGTCAGGACGACAGAGAAAGTTCCACTATTTGATAAACTGTTACAACCATATGCTCAAGGATTCTCTCTCACAGCTAACCCCAAACCACACTCACAAGATCCTCACCAAGAACCCCCCAAATATCCCCTAGGTCTCCCCTAAATATCACCCACAGATCTCATACTTGATCCACCGATATTCTCTTGGATCCCTCCTCAGATATTCCCAGTGGGTCTCCCCGGATCTCACTCACACTCTCTGATGTTACATGGTGTTTAACTCACACTTTCAACCTAATTACAAGGTTTTATTTATACTAGTTACAAGGAGTTTAAGATAAAAGGAAATCTTACTCATAAACGTACAAGACTTACTTGTTCCACATAAATACTATTTCCTTTTATGACAAGTCTTTTAGTCAAGAGTAAATCCTTTTCCTTCAAGCACAAGAACTCCCAGAAGAATACCTTTTTCCTATTCTGCACAACATTCTCGATCTCAACAATACATCGTCTCCGCCGTATTGATCACGGTGTGCACCCCGCTTCCAACACCAAGAAACAATTCTGCTCCTGACCGCTCTTACCACCGTTGTGGCTTTCACAGTGTCACTCGCAGCGCTATCCACTAATCTTCGACCGCTCTCATTACCGCTGTCGAAATCCACAGTGTATATCACAGCGCTATACCGTTGTGGGAACCGATGTTAAAGCCACAACGCAACCCACAACGGTTTGCTTCATTCTTCCATTCTTCCATTCTTCTAGTCTTCAACCTCCCTTAAACACCACCATTCAACTTCCAAACGTATCCCACGTCTCTAGGAAGCTCCACATCAGTTGAGTCTTGTTTGGTTCACATTTGGTTCTCTTAGGAATACAAGTCAAAACCTAATATGTCGGTCACCTATGCCCTACCTTAAATGAAGACCTTAAATTCTACTACCACTTACTTATTTTGACCATGGGAGTTGCCTTAGACGACTGTCGGTCACCTATGCCGGCCCTACCTTACATGAAGACCTTAAGGTCACATTTGGTTATATGGTGTTATGGTAATCAAAATGGTAATGGAAATGAAAATGTGAATAAAAAGGAAAGGAAAACTGAGTTTTTTGTTTGGTTAGAACTTTAGAATTAGTCTCTGAATCAATATTATTTTGTTTAGTTAACAGCGGAATGAAATGAAGTTAACTATATTTTAACCAAAATACCCCTAATTATAAAACATTCATAATAACATAATATATTATGGATAATAATAATAAAGTATAAAAGTATATATAATATTATATATATTATTATAATTTATATCATATTATATATATATATATATACATATATATATATTACATAATAATATAAATATTATTATATATATTTTAATATATATTTATATATAATATATATTATATATTAGTAGTATTAATATTAAAAATATTATATAATACAAATATCATATATTATATAATATGAATATTATATATATAATATAATATAATAATATAATATATATATATATAATATAATAATATAATATATATATAATATAATAATATAATATATATATATATAATAATAAATTTATATAATATTAATATATATATAAATAAATATTATATATATAATATATAATAATATATATATATATATATATATATATATATAATAATAATAATATATTTATATGATATAAATATAATATATGTATATATATGTAATAATATATAATATATATAATAATATAATATATAATATTATAACGATATATAAATATATATAATATAATATATAATACATGTATATATATTATATATAATATATATATATATATCATTAATAATATATTATTTTTTGAAAGGAGGGTATTTTTGGAATGGAGTTGGGGCATATGAGGGTATTTATGGAATATAAATTTAGTTTGGAATGGAATGGAATGGAATGGGCATTCCATTGGTTTTTGGATGAAATGCCCATTCCACTAAAATGGTGGAATCCCCATTCCAATGGAATCACCATTCCATTGCATTTTAACAAACCAAACGAATGGAATGACTTTCCTTCCTTTTCATTCCATCCAACCAAACATGGCATAAGTTCTACTACCACTTGCTTATTTTGACCATTTCAGACTACAGAACCTGTCGAAACATCAAATATTGAACCTTGGAATAAATTTTATTAATATTTTTTTAATATGACACCGAATGGAACTGGAATCTACTTAAACCTGTCAAGATCAATAGAAAACTACTTACACATACTTGTAAAACTTGCTAGCATTTCCGACCACACTTTACTTCTCCCATTTTTTTTGGACAACCACATTTCATGTCAATTGCTTTTGTCATTGATTTGATCAGTTGATAGCTAGTAGTAGTCCAAGTATTATCCAGGAAGAGGAAGAGGAAGACGACCATGGAGATTTTCTCAGAAACACTTAAGAAATTATGGAACTTGTGGAATATGGAGATTTTCTCAGAAACACTAAAGACACTATGGAACTTGTGGGAGATCCGAAGCTTGGTTTTACTCAGCCTTTCTTTGCAGATCATCCTCATCATACTTGGTTCGCGGAGAAAGATTAACAACCCACACCGATTGAGCGGGATCCTTTTAAGGGCAATCGTTTGGTGTGCCTATATGTCAGCAGATTGGGTTGCAACAGTTTCATTGAGTGTCTTGTTAAGTAACAAAGCAGATTGTGGAGATGAATCGTCCAAGAACTTGTCCAAGGCCATCAATTCACTGCAGGCCTTTTGGGCACCGTTCCTCCTCTTGCACCTTGGTGGTCCGGACACCATCACAGCTTACTCGTTAGAAGATAATGAATTGTGGCTGAGACATTTACTTGGGCTGTTCGTGGAAGTTGTGGTGGCATTTAATGTCTTCTTGAGGTTTTGGAGCAGCAATGCCCTCACGATACTGGCCATTCCGGTGTTTATTACTGGAATTGTCAAGTACGGAGAGAGGACTTGGGTACTTTGGTCTTCAAGCACCCAACGTTTTAAAGATTGCTTAGATTTATCTCCTGATCTTTGTTTTGATTTGTTCTATTACAAAATGCCTGAACGTAGCCTTGTAATCAAACAAGGTATTGATGAAGATGATCATAATCTCGTGGAAGCCTATTATTCATACGAGAGATTAAAATATCTTTTTGCAAACCAAATTGTCAATGAGAACAAGTATCACAACTACTCTATCATTAAGGAAAAAGAAGCAGAAAATGCATTCAAACTGGTTGCAATTGAGCTAGCGCTGATGTACGATGTGCTCTACACGAAGGCCTCCATTGTTTACTCTCCATTAGGAATTTGTCTCCGTTGCATCACCTTCATTTCCTCTGTTTCTGCTTTAGTCCTCTTCATCATCATCATTGATAAGCATTCCTATCCAGTAACCGACATCACGGTAACTTATTTGCTGCTTGTTGGTGCTGTTCTTTTGGAGATTTATGCTTTCATCCTACTTTTTTCCTCGGATTGGACAAAGCTCTGGTTAGTCAAATTCAAAGTTGCTCCTCACAATCATGTCTCAGCAACTCTGGTTAACCATTTCTGGAGGTTTACAAGTTGTTTACATTCACATTTGAGCAACGAGAAGAGGTGGTCAGAATCTATGGGTCAGTACAATCTAATGAATTCTGTCCTCAAAACTAGGCAACGCGCATCTTGCACAAGCGAGTTGCTGGAGAAGTACCAGTACTTGACATGGGAAGATATGAAAGATAATTTGCAAGAAACCATCTTCAAGTACCTAAAAGACAGAGTTGATGAACTGCACCAACCCAGACCTATTCTACAGTCATTTAAGAAGAAACTTGATGAACTGCTGTCCAAGAGCGGAGAGGATGTCCTAAAAAGCTATGGATACGACGATGAAGAATATGATGCAAGAATTATTATCTGGCACATTGTTACCGATGAATGCTACAAATTTGATCTCAAAAATGTCCATGGTGATGCTAAGAAACTTGATCAGAATTGTCAAATTAGCAAATGGTTATCGGACTATATGCTGTATCTTTTGCTTTTTTGTCCATCCATGTTGCCCAAAGGGATCGGCGAGATAAGGTATGAACATACCTATCTCCATATCGAGAGAAATTATGAAGTAAAACCATACCAACTCAAACTTAGAGCAAACAAGGGAATGACATCAAATATCATTCCTCACTCGGTGTTCGAGCAAGCAAACAACCTTGCCTCGGAGTTGAAAGACAAGGATGATGAAAATGCGGATGGTTCGAAGCAAAAATGGGAGATGATAAGTAAAGTGTGGTTGGAAATGCTAGCATATGCGGCACAAAATTGTGAATGGAAAGAACATGCTCAGCGCCTTAGAAAAGGAGGAGAGTTGCTCACTCACGTCAGTGTTCTTATGGTAAATTTTGGCCTGAATAAACAAGTTGTGTCCAATGGCTACTCTTAGTAATTGTTTTTGTTTAATTTCTACTTGTAAACTGATTTCAAAAAAAAAAAAAAAAAAAAAAAAAAAAAAAAAAAAAAAAAAAAAATCTACTTGTAAACAGCTTGGATAAGACATCCTTTGAGAGCAGCTAATTAAGCTTGTATTTTGTTATGTCCAATGTACTTTTGTTTAATCTTCGATAGTGTCTAAATTCAACTGTCTACAATTTATAGAGAGTTGTGGGTGCTGCCCCATATGTTTAGCAAGTAACCACTTGATCTTAGCACTTCAAATCAACAGAATTATGAGTGTTAGATCCCATGCCATTATTGTTGATACACTATTGAAACAAATTAACGGTGTGCTCTAATATTAATCTAGAGGGGGTGAATAGATTTTAAACAATATTACCCAATTTTCGCGATTAGTCAAGATTACGAAAATACCCCTAACTAGTCAATTTAAAATATTAAGTGTAAAAGTGTGGAAATATAATTGACACAAGATATTTACATGGAAACCCTTACGGGAAAAACCACAGGCTGGTAAGTGCGCCACACTCGAACCTCGAATCCACTAATTGTGATAACGTTTACAACCTAATCTAGGTTTTACGATCTAATCCCGATCAATAACCCGTTACCACTACCCGCAGGCCTGTAAAAGTGAACTTAATCCAATTTGCTCATGTGACCACCTAATCCCGATGTACAACCTAATCCTGGTCAACCACACAAGACTTACAATTCTCAATGAAGAGATAATATACCTAAGTGAATATGTATGAATATTCAAACATGCAACAAGAACTAGGTAACCCTTTATGCTTATCTAGGATGAAGATATAACAATAAATACAATCCTAGATATCAAAAGTTAAATGACATGGCATAAAGTTTAGCTAATCAAGATTAAGCAAAACCTAGATAGCTATCACAATACAACACTCAATCATGTCAACACAACAATCTCTATTTTGTATCTAGAATATATTCTAAGAGCATACAAATAATAAAAGAGATGTCAATGATAAATAAAACACTAATTATGTAAGATAATAGTGAAGAACATACCAAGGAGTATGTGTTGACCAAAACCTATGCAAACAAGCATTCTAACTATGCTAGAAAATGCTAGATGAAGATATGATGCACATGAACAAGGGTTTTGAGTGTTTGGAGAATCAAAGATGATAAAGGATGGATTCTTTGATTCTCTGATTCTCTTGTCTCTCTCTAAAAGCTCTCAATCATAAAAATGGAATTTTGAGAGATAAAAACGACCTAGAGAGCATAGAGACATATATATATAGAGCCAAAGTAAAGTGACATCATTTTGAAAAATTTGCCTGAAAAACATACATCGGCGGTTTCAATCGGCGGTCAGGTCGCAGAACGAAACCGCAGAATACCAAACGTCTCGACTCAAAAACTAGACCGGCGGTTTGGTTCGGCGGTCTAGCCGCCAATCATAACCGCCGAATAAGAATCGTGATCACTAGAATGATTCGGCGGTCGATACAAACCGCAGAACTGGGGTAGAGATCACCAGTTCAATTCGACGGTTTCATTCGGCGGTCAAGCCGCCGTTTGAAACCGTAGATTTCCAATCAACTTATTGGAATCATTCGACGGTCGAATTATAACCGTCGATCTAACCACATAACAAAACTAGAAAACTCCAGCTCAATTCGACGGTTTCATTCGGTGGTCTGACCGCCGAACAAACCGTCGATTCACCACTGTTGGTGAAATCAATGGAGAAGCCAAGGCATTCTCCAAATGCGGTCCTCGCGCTAAACCAAGCACACTATCGTGCATGCGCGGACGTTTCCGACCCATCACGGAAATGAATTACACCACACTAAGACTAACAAGCATGAAGTGCAAGTGTGGGATGTGAATGCATCCTAATGCCTAACTTGTCATGGCATTACAATAAGCTAGATGCAATCAAATGATCATGCATGGGAATGAATAACAACATGAGAAATCACCAAGCATATGACACACAAAAGATATGCAATATATGAAAATGCATAAGTGTGATGATAAATCATATAAGCACACAATTAAGAGAAACACAAATGCAATCATATAAGTGCATACTTATTGATTGGCTTATTTCATGACAAACTACATTGGGATTGGTATGTAACGGGTAGCTTATGTTATTGTAGTTGACAAGCTTTCGGTCTTCCCAAGGTGACTTCAAGATCAAGAGCTTCAACATGTATACCACTTGACTTTGATTCTTGAAGAGATTAGGTGCACACACACACTTGCATGCATCTTTATATATCGTGTATTTGTTACCATGCATGTGTGTTTCATTGATTAGTGCATCTATGTCTTTTAGCACACACACTCTTTCATTGCATTTATATGATTGCATTCAAGCCTAAAAATCAATGGTATTTGGCAAAGTAAATGACAAAGGTTTCCTAAGAGAATTCAAACCAATTTCACCATTTGTCATGAGTAAAGCAAGGATATAGAAAAATTATTGAATTCAATTTTAGAGCACTATATCCAACTTTATAAGCGAAACATGACATGAACGACTTTGCACCCTTTTTTATTTTTCCGGGTATAAAACCCGTATGATAGTAGCCATGTTCAACAAATAAAGAAAGAGAGACAATGATTAACATTTGAGTCTCACTAGCTTATCACACATTGTTTTGCATTTTAAGAGTTGCAATTATCACTTCATGCTTTATCATTTGAGCATGTCATTTGATTTTCATGTTTTTCACATTTTAAGCATGTCATTAAGAAACATCATGTCATGGAGATCATTATAGGTCATTCAAAAAAGTACTTTCTATGAATATCTTCTAGTCCAAAAATGCATGTTTGAACAAAAATATGAGTGTTAGATCCCATGCCATTATTGTTGATACACTATAAACATCTATATAACGTTTTTTTTTTAAGATTAAGCTGACTATATTATTAAAATAAAATAAAAAAGAAAACAAATGAAAAGAAAAAAAAAAAAAAAACGAAAGCAAAGTGGTGCACAGGCCCTAAAACAAAAATCTAAAAAGGTACTCAGACCTCAATAGAAGGTAAGGAAACATGAACCTAAAAATGTATAAAATTAACCATTCCCTTCTGTCTAAAACGGTGCGGCCCAATTAGAAAAACATCTATATAACTTTCGAAGTCCATTCATAACAATAACTGTGTGGGGGAATTCGAATCCAAACACTCCCACACGAATTATTGTTATATGGTTTTCTCTTCCATCTTGAAATAGTTGTTTAATGATTGTCCCCTTGTTGGGACATTCTTGTTTTACTATTGTCTATCTGTGATTGTTTTGTTTTGTTTTGTTTTTATTTTTTAATATTTTTTATTAATCAATTTTCACCTTAGATTTTGGTCTAAGATCTTGATAAAAAAAAAAAGATCTTGTTAAATATTATTTTACATAAAAATCTTAAATTTCTTGATAAGAGGTTGGTGTAGACCGTAGATGCTAAGAATATGATTGAGTATACTTTATGTAATAATATTTGTAATTACTTTTTTTTTTTTTTTTTTTTTTTTTTTGCGCTTGTAATTAGATTCATTGAGTTAAATTAATGATTTTTTCATTACTTACTTCATCATTCATTGAACTGTCTTTCAAGGGCAAGGGTATTATAAATAAATAAATATATATATATATATATATATATACAGAAATTCTATTATCAGTTCGAACTGACAAAAGTTATATCAGTTCCTTGCATGTGGGCCACTGGATTTAAATACTTTGACTTGGCTGTATGCACTTGTCAGTCAAAGTATTTAAATCCAGTGGCCCACATACAAGGAACTGATATAACTTTTGTCAGTTCGAACTGATAATAGAAAGACTGTATATATATATATATAAATTCTATTATCGGTTCGAACTGACAAAAGTTATATCAGTTCATTGTATGTGGGTCACTGGATTTAAATACTTTAACTTGGCTGTATGCACTTGTCAGTCAAAGTATTTAAATCTAGTGATCCACATACAAGGAACTGATATAACTTTTATCAGTTCGAACCGATAATAAAAAGACTATATATATATATATATAATTATATTGTCATAAAATCAAAGTCATTACCTAGTATTTTAATTTGAACAGACAAAATGCTAAAATCCAAAAATTTAGTAGTTAACTAAGGCTTACACAAAGACGAACGTCATGATAAAAATATTAGCTAATACAATTTAAGATTGAAAATAATGAATTAATTAATTATATTATATTATTTGTCCTTTTAGGTTACCTACCCATGGAATTTTTGTCCCTACATAATTGTTGTAAGGTTTGAGAAAATTTCGTCCAATTGATACTCTCTTGGATACCAAATGAGTTAGGGAGTTTATCAAAAACAACGTACACGATTCAAAGCACCCCAAACAAAATAATAACTAACAAGTAACAAATGCAAGTTAATCGGTGGAAACCTCGGTACATCTTCGTCCCAATTACCATGTAAAAGTAGTTTCAATTATTTATGAATGTGAAACCATGAAAACCATGGGATCCTCTCCTTGGTCCTTGTTTTTCCTTGACATTCTTCAAGTATAATTCAAATATCAAGTTGCATGAGAGAGAAAAAAGTGAATAAATCTTGACCATGTATTTTGTATTTTGCTTAGGTGTCACTGGATTATAGAAAGTCAAGAAAAAACAAGCCAATGAGAGGATCTTGATCCTTGTCCTTTTTAGTTGAACTTTCTTCCAAGAGAATTTAATGTCACATTTCATACTTTATATTTGTCTCAAGTCTCAAGACCCACCGACTCTTATAGACCCTGTTGTTTTCCTATAAAAAAGAATTGATTATTGTGCTTAAACCAATGATGCGTAGAATCGATTCAGTCGATGGCGTGAGTTATTTCCTGACTCATTCTCTGCTTTGATTGATCCATGTTGGGCGGATCTAGAGCTGCAGGGGTAAAGTAAACATAGTGCGGTTCCAGATTTTCCGGCCAGTTTGCTCAGGTGCCTGTTTGGAGAGTAGTTCATACGATCAATGAGTGGCCTGTCCCGACCAGATTATTCTTTCGGATCCTATCTCTACTATGCTTGGCTTTGGATGACAAACGAACTAATCCCCCTCCCCTACGACCTCCAGACTTTCACTTTTGATCTAGACATAATTATCGACACCTCAAATATCTGGAATCAAGTTCCATAGAAAAGGGAATTAAGAAAAGGAACATGATTCCTTAGGTGAGAGAGGGAATTAAGTTCCCTTTATAATAGAAACTCAATTCATGATTTGTGTGTGAGACCTACATAATTTGATTCCCAACTGTAATCACAAAATTAATTCATAATTTGAATATTATTTGTCCTTTTAAGTGATCTAGCCTTGGAAACTTTTTTCCTTTTGTAATGTTGGATAAAATTCCATCCAATTGACTTCCGTTTGACACCAAACAGGTCAAAAATCAGTCGAGATCAGTCAAGAATCTTTTTTTTTTTATTGATTGGAATACAACAATAGGAATACAGATCTAGGACATTATTACATGATTACAATAACAATTGGGACCCATCGAAAATCGACTTCCAAACGCAGCCCAGACTGAAATTTCCACGGACGGGGAGAGAGAACCCACACGAAGGAGGGACAACCACCCACACAAAGTGGGACAACACCCATGTTTTAAATGGACCAAGGAAAATTTGCATAATTTTATGCACACATTAGATCTTGAACCTTGGTGGTGGGGGGTTCCCAAAGGAAAGCCCACCACTATGGCAAGGAATCATGTGTAGATCAGTCAAGAATCGGTCACTACTTGCACGACCTAAATGTCTAGGCACTCTAAACAAAACAATAGCTAATTAACAAATGCAACTTGGTGGAAACTTATATACATCTTCATCCCAATTACCTTATAAAATAAAAAAGTGAATGTGAAACCAAGAAAGTATGATTGTATTTGTCTTTTTTATCCTTTATATTTTATTTCTACATAAAGACCCGCCGACTCTCTCTTGTATTTGATTCCCAACTATAATCACAAAATTAATTCATAAGACCATTGGTCATTACCTAATTAATTGATAATAATATATTATTTGTTCTTTTAAGTTACCTACCCTCGGAAACTTTTTTCCTTTTGTAATGTTGGAGAAAATTCCAACCAATTGACTTCCGTTTGACGCCAAACAGGTCAAGAATCAGTCGAAATCAGTCAAGAATCAGTCACTACTTGCACGACCTAAATGTCTAGGCACTCTAATCAAAACAATAGCTAATTAACAAATGCAACTTGGTGAAAACTTATATACATCTTCATCCCAATTACCTTATAAAATAAAAAAGTGAATGTGAAACCAAGAAAGTATGATTGTATTTGTCTTTTTTATCCTTTATATTTTATTTCTACATAAAGACCCGCCGACTCTCTCTTGTATTTGATTCCCAACTATAATCACAAAATTAATTCATAAGACCATTGGTCATTACCTAATTAATTGATAATAATATATTATTTGTTCTTTTAAGTTACCTACCCTCGGAAACTTTTTTCCTTTTGTAATGTTGGAGAAACTTCCAACCAATTGACTTCCGTTTGACGCCAAACAGGTCAAGAATCAGTCGAAATCAGTCAAGAATCAATCACTACTTGCACGACCTAAATGTCTAGGCACTCTAATCAAAACAATAGCTAATTAACAAATGCAACTTGGTGGAAACTTCTATACATCTTCATCCCAATTACCATATAAGGGTCCAGCTAATGTGAAACCAAGAAAGTATGATTGTATTTTTTTTTTTTTATCCTTTATATTTTATTTATACATAAAGACCCACCGACTCTCTTTTGTATTTGATTCCCAACTGTAATCACAAAATTGATTCATAATTTGAAAATGGACATGGTCAATTGGTCATTACCTAATTAATTGATAATAATACATGAGAGCTTTCCCTTACAATCCACAAATTATCTATTTACACTCTAATTTTTATTTTATTTTATTAATGATAATTTTAACCTTAATTAAAATTACTAAACAAGACAAAAAAAAAAAATTCTAAAGACACCCCAAACTAATTAAATTATTATATAAAAAAAAAATTCCATCCTAAATCATTAGAGAGAATTTTACTAAAAGTTATATATATAGTCTTTTTATTATCAGTTCGAACTGATATAAAATATATCAGTTCCTTGCATGTGGGCTATTGGATTTAAAAGATGCTTTGACAAGTGCATGCAGCCAAGTCAAAGTATTTAAATCCAATGACTCACATGCAAGGAACTGATATATCTTTTGTCAGTTCGAACTGATAATAGAAAAATTGTATATATATATATATATATATATATATATATATATATATATATATACAGAAATTATCCTATCAGTGCATCCTGATATAATTATATAATGATATTGAATGTGAGCCACTTGTTTTACATACTTTGACTTGGCATGTATGCACTTGTCAAATCACTGTTATAAATGAGTTGCTCACATTCAATATCCTGATAAAGTTATATCATGATGCACTGATAGGATCGGGACTGTATATATATATATAAAGTCAATACAAATACCTTTTTTTTTTTATAAAAAAAAATAAATAGATATAGGAAAACTTGATTTGTTGTAACTATATATATAAAGTCAATACAAATACCTTTTTTTTTTATAAAAAAAAATAAATAGATATAGGAAAACTTGATTTGTTGTAACTAGATTTGATTAAACTCAGAATTTCTAAGGCTAATGAAAGAATTAAAATTCTCTAGGCAATCACGTACCTACAAAAGTAACAAAAAGCAATTTCATATTTCGATTTTTTTTGAAAAAACATGGTACTTATTTTTTGAGTTTTTTTTAATATATATATATATATATATATATATACGGTTCCTAAAAATCAAGTTTATTCGTAAGCTTTTTTTTTTCCTTAACTGTTAGTCTTGCTTGAAAAAGAATAGAGATAGAAAGTTAAAGATATGTATTGAAGGAGAGAGAGTTTAATATCGTAATTAAAAATTTAGAAGAGAGTGTTTAATATGTAATATTTAATCTAATGATTTAGGAGAGATAGTTTTTTTTTTTTAATAATTTAATTCAAAAAAGATTACTCATCGGATGAATCCAAAGCCTACGATATTTGTCCTAACTTTTATTAAAATAAAATAGAGTGTCTTTATAAATTTATTTTTAAAATGGAGTATCTTTAGAATAGGAGTGCCAAAAGATAAAAATGATAATCTTGGAACAAAAGGAAGTGTCTTTGGAATTTTTTTTTAATTTAAATTTTAAGAATGGAGTGTCGTTAGAAAAGAAGTGTAAAAAGAAAAAATTGGATTGTCAAAAGAAGCTCTCATAATATATTATTTGTTCTTTTAAGTGATCTACCCTTGGAAACATTTTTCCTTCTGTAATGTTGGAGAAAATTCCATCCAATTGACTTCCGTTTGACACCAAACAGGTAAAAAATCAGTCGAGATCAGTCAAGAATCAATCACTACTTGCATGACCTAAATGTCTAGGCACTATAAATAAAACAATAGCTAATTAACAAATGCAACTTGGTGGAAACTTCTATACATCTTCATCCCAATTACCATATAAAATAAAAAAGTGAATGTGAAACCAAGAAAATATTATTGTATTTGTCTTTTTTATCCTTTATATTTTATTTCTACATAATGACCTCAACCTCTTAAACCAGTATCATTAGACGTGGGGTCGTGACTTGAACCCATAACCTCTTGAACAAGTGTGAGAGGTGTTCAATATTTTTATCAAAAAAAATATATATAGTGTATGTTTTAAGGGTTGATTGTTTTGTAACTGAACCCTTATTATTGGGCCAATGCTCTAACAAGTTGGGCCTAATTCGGCCCATTATCTGACTTGACATATTTTTGCTAAATGAACCCAAATCAGTTAAATCGGTTATAACTTCTACAAGCGCCACAACAACAAGGTCTCTCTCTCCGTACACTGTAACCCAAACGCAGCGTATTTACATGTATTACATGACTACATGAGTTTATGTGATGTTTACTGGAAATTTGTGGTAAAATTGTTGTGTGAAGATAGATTTTGTCTCGCTTTTTGTATCAAGAGCTGGGATATGATTCATTGTTTCTCGAAATTTGAAATACGAAGAATCTTTTAGATGGGGTTGTTTAAAAATCGGTTCTTTGTATGGTGATATAATTTTCATAGTTCTGGATATTAGAAAACTGAAATCGGACTGTGTCCTACTTCAGCTCAGTCAGTGGTTTAGTTACATGATCGCTGTATTTGATTTTTATTAGTAGTAATATCTTATTCTCCTTTTCTAAGAAGGCAATGGTTTATGACTTGTTACTTGTGTTTAATAGCTATAAAAACATTTAGAGATGAAGCATTGCGTAAATTTTACGCGTGTTATTTGCAGGTTGGTTGTTAATTTGTATTGCAGGGAGTGATCATAATTTTGGCCTAAATGCAGTCACATGTGGGATTCAAAGAAGACCGGATAAATGCGTTTGTCTGCGATGTTGTAGATGACAGTCTATCTGAAAAGATTAATCCTTCTTCAGTTGACGTTGTTACCTTGGTAAGACTGGACACTGTTTGATAATTGATGGTACCCGATTTCATTTCCACTTCTTTTCAGCATTTGTTTACTTTGCTTTCAAATACGACCTGTATGTAAACGTAAGAGCATCTAACATGTTCAGCAGATTTTTATGTTGTCTGCAGTTTCTCCCAAAAAAATGCCCTTAATTTGCAGAATATTAAATTAGTATAAAAGGTAAGCATATCTTTTCTATTATAACTTCTCTTCTCGTTTTCTTGTTTGCTGCTCTTTTGACTGCGACCTCTCGTCTTATAGATTAAGTCTTTTTGACAGAAAAACTACAAGAGTTGATAGTTTTTTAGAGAAATAAAATATGAAGTATGAAGTCAATTTTATTCTCTTATAATAACAAACACATGAGTTGGTTGTTGGAAGCTCATATCGAAAGAGCAGAGGCATGGAGATCTTCCCAGAAACACTTAAGAGACAATGGAACTTATGGGAGATCCGAAGTTTGGTATTACTCAGCCTCTCTTTGCAGATCATCCTCATCATGTTTGGTTCGTGGAGAAAGATTAACAACCCACAAAGCTTGATCAGGGATCATTTTAAATGTAATCGTCTGGTGTGCATATATATATCAGCAGATTGGGTGGCGACAGTTGCATTGAGTGCCATGGCAAGCAACGAGGCATTTTGCGAACAAGTCTCGTCCAAGGCCACTGATTCGCTGCAGGCCTTTTGGGCACCATTTCTCCTGTTGCACCTTGGTGGTCCGGACACAGCTTACTCGTTGGAAGATAATGAGTTATGGTTGAGGCATTTTCTTGGGCTGATCAACGAAGTTGGGGTGGCATTTTATGTTTTTGTGAGGTTTTGGAGCAGCAACTCCCTCATGTTCCTGTCCATTCCAATGTTCATTACTGGGATTGTCAAGTATGGAGAGAGGACTTGGGTACTTTGGTCTTCAAACACTAAACGTTTTAAGAATTATTTAGATTCCTTAATCTCAGATTATGTTCGTCCTCCTGATTTATTTAACTACGAATTTCCTTATAATAAGCTTGTAGTGAAAGAAGGCATTAATCCAAATGATCATATTCTCGTTGAAGCCTATTATTCGTATAGAGATTAAAATATCTCTTCGTGAACCAAATTATCGATGTGTACCATTATCACAGCTATGACATCATTAATGGAAAGTCAGCAGAAGATGCATTCAAACTGGTAGCAATTGAGCTAGGACTCATATACGATGTGCTCTACACGAAGGCTGCTATTGTTTACTCTTGAATTGGAATTTCTCTCCGTTGCATCACCTCCATTTCCTCTGTTTCTGCTTTAGTCCTCTTCTCCATCATCATCGATATGCAATCCTACTCGCTAATTGACATCACAGTAACTTATTTGCTGCTTGTCGGTGCTGTTCTGTTAGAGATTTATGCATTCATACTACTTTTTTACTCAGACCGGACAAAGCTCTGGTTGGTCAAATTCAAAGTTGCAGAACACTATCACATGTCAAAAACTCTAGTTGACAATTTCTGGAGGTTTACAAGTTGTTTACATTCACGTTTGAGCAACAACAAGAGATGGTCAGAATCCATGGGACAATATAATCTAATGAATTCTGTCTTTGAAACAAAGCAATGCAGATATCTTGGACTCGGGAAGTTATCTTGCACAAGCGAGTTGTGTGAATTCTCAGAGAAATACCAGTACTTGACATGGGAATATGTGAATATCAGTTTACAAGAAACGATCTTCAAGTATCTAAAAGAGAGAGCGATGAACTGCACCAAACCTGACAACCTTTTCTACAATCATTTCAGAAGACACGCAATAAACTATTGTCCAGTGGAGAGGATAAGTGAAGTGTGGCTGGAAATGTTAGCATATGTTGCACAAAATTGTGAATGGGGAAGAGCTGCTCACTCATGTCGGCGTTCTTATGGTAAATTTTGGCCCTAATAAACAAGTTTTGTCCAAGGGCTACTCTTAATTATTGTTTTCACAACGTGTAAATCGCTAGAATAAGGTAAACTTTGATTTGAGAGCAGCTAAGATCATATTTTGTTATGTCCAATCATAAAAATCAAAGAAGAAGACCAATCATTTTGTAGGCTTGGATTTGATTAAAAATAAAAAATAAAAAAAACAGAAAAATAGCTCTTCTAGCTCTTCCAGGAAGTTATCTATATCTATAACCCGATTACAGTAAAATTCCAGAATTCTTGCTCTGAATGTCTTTCCAGGAAAATCATGCCAGCAAAATGAGTTCATATTGTCAAATATGGGGGTCGGATCCCCACCGGTTTGGGGTGGGCCGGGAATTTGAACACGGTTTAGGTTCATGTTTGTAAAATATTTGAACATGGTTTGGTTTTATAACTTTTATTTGTTTATAAATTATAACTATATTGAAATTGTGTTTTTAGTCTAATTAAAACTCTTATTTTTTTATTTTTTTATTTTTATAACCAACTGAATTTAACAAATTAAATCATGTTTCAGTGGTTTCGGTTTCAAACTGAACTTGTCGATTTGGATTAGTGAAATCTATCAACATTGTTTATAATCATATTGAAGTCGTGTTTTTAGTTTAATTAATTAATTGTTTGACTAATACTTTATAACCCAAAAAATTAGTATAAAAACCAACCCAAATGGTGTGGCAATCGACCACATCTTCCCATGATTTGTGTGGTAATGACAACTCATTTGTCACATTATTTTGGTTGCATTTTGGGTTGTATGGTATTACTAATCATATTGAATTGAAATTTTTCTTCAAGACCTAAGTGATAATCCATTACACATCAAATTACTCAGATTTTCACATGTGATAATCCTTAGGTTCTAAATAAAGATTTCAGGTCTGATTCAGACTAGAGAATATATATATATATATATATATATATTATATAGGGTCCTTCTTTAGTCAGATTTGGTCCGAAAATTTTTCTTCATGGTCTAAGGATTATCACATGCAATAATTCATTAACTTTAAAGTGCTCGGATTATCACATTATCACGTGTGATAATCCTTAGGTCCTGAGCATGACCGGACTATAAAATTATTCTATATATGTATCCGGCCCATTGGGCTTTATCGGCCCATTACTGGACATGACATATATTTGTTAAAATGAACCCAAATCGGTTAATTCGGTTATAAATTAACTGAAACCTGGACTTGTATATTGAATTTGAAACAGATGAGCGGAGCTGGAGCTCTCGTCTGGCCCACTCACTCTCGTCTCCCGTCGTTCCTCGACAATTCAATCGCTGCCGTCCACATCTGCCACCGCCACCGCCACTCTCATCCGACGGTGGTTGTCGGTGCTCAGCAACGCAAATGCCAGTCCTTGGAAGAACACTACCAGCGACAAGCCACCAAGTACTGGAACGACTTCTACAAGCGCCACAACAACAAGGTCTCTCTCTATCTCTCCGTACACTGTAACCCAAATGCTGCTTTTTGTCTCATTTTCTCTAATTTAATTTCTTATTTGTTTCGAATTTAGTCAAAACGTCAGTTCGATTTCTCTAATTGAAAGTCTTTTGATTGAAATTTTGATGAATGATTCTGGAATGTGCTTGTCTAGATTTTTTGATTTTTTTTTTTCTATTTTAGAAAAAAAATGATTTTTTGGTTGAATGTTGTAGTTCTTCAAGGACAGACATTACTTGGAGAAAGATTGGGGTAACTTCTTCTTCGAGGGTCCTTTTCGAGGTACTTTGTTTTATACATAGATGTGTTTAAGTAGTACTAATTTTCAGTTTCAAAATGTACATGTATTTCATGAGTTTCTGTGATGTTTACTGGAAAATTGTTGTAAAATTATTGTGTGAAGATAGATTTTGTCTCGCCTTTTGTTTCGAGAACTGGGATATGATTCATTGTTTCTCAAAGTTTGGAATACGAAGAATCTTTTAGATGGGGCTGTTTAAAAATCAGTTCTTTGCACGTTTCTATCATTTCCATAGTTTCGGATATTAGAAAACTGAAATCGGACTGTGTCTGTGTCCTACTTCGGTTCAGTCAGTGGTATAGTTACCTTTCTTTGATGAGGTATGTGGTTGTCCGTCCTTGTAGTGAACTTTCTTTGCTCTGTCTTGTAATATATTGATTTCTTTTCATTATCTTAGGTGGATGCTCTAACAACAAAGCGTGGAAAAGAAGGGGGTTGGGTTGTTGAGCGGCTTTTGAACCAGGTTAACCACGATCTGCAATGACTATCTTTAAACAGACTTGTACACTCTCAGTCTCTCTGTTATTCTTATCATATCAACAATTTATTATCCAATACAGTTGTACTTATGTTCTTGCAATTACAGTTACTGATAGAGCTAGATGGAGCAGATCAGCGGCGTGGTGTTTTTGTCATTGGTGCCACCAATAGGTACACTTAGTTATTCATCTTTTCTCAATTTTTTTTTTTTTTTTGATTGGCACTGTATCATTTTTCTTCAAATGCGGTTTCTGTTTGCAGGCCTGATGTGATGGATCGTGCTGTCTTAAGGCCAGGTAGATTTGGTAAACTTCTCTATGTCCCACTGCCTACTGTTGATGAGCGCAGATTGATCTTAAAAGCTCTCTCCAGGAAAAAGCCTATAGATGCCAATGTGGATTTGTGTGCAGTTAAACAGTTGAAGGCTTGCAAAAGTTTAAGCGGGGCTGATCTATCTGCACTGGTTTGTACTTATGCGTTCCTTTTTTTACTTTATGTTTGCTGGAATCACATCTTAATCGTGGATGATTTTGCACCAGTCTCTTGTGATCCTTTTTTATAGATGTGTTTAAAGAAATTTCTTTTCAGCTTCGTTTAACTTTGTAATATTATCAAAACCAATGCCAGATGAATGAAGCTGCAATGGCTGCTTGGGAAGAGAAACTGACAGCAACAAAGAGCTGCCCATTGACAATCAAGATAGCTCATTTCGAACGAGCTCCAAGTAAAATCACACCATCTGTCTCAAATCAGGTATGAATCACTTTGCTACATTTCAGCTTCAAAATTCTTCAGTACAGATGTCAGACCCTTAAAAATTCATTAATCTGATTTAAACTCTGGTTTTCCATCTCGGAAGCAGCAAAGGCAGCGATACCAGAATCTGTCTGAGAGCTTGAAAGCAGCGTGAGAAGAAACGTAAATTATTTCTTAAGGATGTTCGTCGATGCCCAAATGGCAAACCATCAATCGGATCATCCAACAAAGAAGCCAATTTTGAGTCTGCGAGTCAAAGAGAGTGAGTTCATTTTGATTCCATATTTACATTCCAATTGTATGTTTAGTATCAAGAAAGGAAGAAATGTTTCCTCATGGAGGAAAGAAAAATTTTGTAGTTACTCTTTCTAGGTTTGCAATTCATGTACCTTTTGGGCATTGGATATTTCTTGGAAAATTTTAGTTATTGAACTTGATGTGGTTGATACTTGATAATGAAGTATGAAAGTTTATTTCCTTTGATTTTCATTCCCGATTAGTAAACGTGTCCAATAATCTGAAGTAATAAAACGAAATTGTAGATAATTGGAGAAATTGGTAACATGGCTCACGATTCTTGCCATGAATGTCTTCTTTGATTTCCTCTGCATTTGTTAACATAATTTGACTGCACAAGTTCTTTATCTAAACAAATACATCTAAGAAAGCTATGATATGATCAAATGGTAACAACATTCATTTGTTCATTGGAAGTGCTATGATCAAATGGTTGCTTAATAAATATAGAATATGGTGCATAACCCATAAAGACAATAAAAGCATTGTGATCGCATAAATCAAACAAAAAAAAATAATGAAAAGTAGCAATTCTACATCACTTGTTCGTTAAGGCGAAAATTCACCATAAGAACACTGACATGAGTGAGCAGCTCTCCCCCATTCCTAAGGTGTTGAGCGTGTTCTTTCCAATCACAGTTTTGTGCTGCGTATGCAAATATTTCCAACCACACTTCACTTATCATGTCCCATCTTATTTTCCCACCATTCTCACAGCCTTTAAAATGTGAGCCGAGATCCTGTGCTTGCGCGAACAGCGAGAATTGGCAGTTGTTTGATTTTATTCCTTTCTTTGCTCTACGTCCATGTTCGGAAGGTGGTACTTTATAAGTTCTCTCAACATCGATGCAAGTATGGTCATATCGTATCTCACTGATCCCTTTGGGTAACATGGATGGACGGAAAAGCAAGAGATACAACATATAATCTGATAACCATTTGCTAATTTTACAATCCCAATCGAGTTTATTAGCATTGTCATTGACATGAAGGAGATCGACTTCATAGCATTCATAGGTAAAGATGTGCCATAAAATAATTCTATGATCCAATTCATTACCAAATAAAATACCAGCCCTAAAAAATTTTAGGGCATACTCACCTTTATTGGACAATCGTTCATCACGTCTCTGGCGAAAAGAATCTTGTGTATAGTGCAATTCATTGGCTATCGTTTTAAGATACTGGAAGATCCTTTCTTGCAAACTAATATCCACATTTTCCCATGTCAAGTACTGGTAATTCTCTAAAAATTTGCTTTTGCAAGACAACTTCTCAAGTCCAAGGTATGCGCATTGCCTTTTTTTGAGGACGGAATTCATTAGATTGTACTGTCCCATGGATTCTGACCACCTTTTCTTCGAGGTTGAACATGAATGTAAAAAACTTGAAAACTTCCAGAATTTGTCAACCAGAGGTTTTGAGATCTGCTGGTGTTCTGCAACTTTGAATTTGATTAACCAGAGCTTTGTCCAGTCTGAGGAAAAAAGTACCATGAATGCATAAATTTCCAAAAGAACAGCACCGGCAAGCAACAGATAAGTTACCATGATGTCAATTAGCGAGTAGGATTGCATATCGATGATGATGGAGAAGAGGACTAAAGCAGATACAGAGGAAATGAAGCTGATGCAGCGGAGAGAAATTCCAATTCGAGAGTAAACAATAGCAGCCTTCGTGTAGAGCATATCGTATATGAGTCCCAGCTCGATAGCTACCAGTTTGAATGCATCCTCTGCTGACTTTTCATTAACGATTTCATAGTTGTAATACCTGGACTCATCAATAATTTGATTCGCAAAGAGATATAATAATCTCTTGTATGAATAATAGGCTTGAACCAGATAATGATCCTCTCCTTTAATTCCTTCTTTCATCATAAGGCAATATCTATGAGCTTCTTTATCAAAAAAATCAAAACAAGGATCGGGATCGGAAGATGAGCCTAAAGAATCCTTAAAACGTTCGCTGCTCGAAGACCAAAGTACCCAAGTCCTCTCTCCATACTTGACAATTCCAGTAATGAACACCGGAATAGACAGTAACGTGAGGACGTTGCTGCTCCAAAACCTCAAAAACACATAAAATGCCACTCCAACTTCAACTATCAGCCCAAGAAGATGCCTCAACCATAACTCATTATCTTCTAACGAGTAAGCTGTGATAGTGTCCGGACCACCAAGATGCAACAGGAGAAACGGTGCCCAAAAGGCCTGCAGCGAATCAGCGGCCTTGGACGATACTTGTCCGCAATCTGCCTCGTTACTTGTCATGACACTCAATGCAACTGTCGCCACCCAATCTGCTGAGATATACGCGCACCAGACGATTACATTTGAAAGGATCCCGATCCAGCTGTGTGAGTTGTTAATCTTTCTCCGGGAACCAAATACGATGAGGATGATCTGCAAAGAAAGGCTGAGTAATAGCAAGCTTCGAATCTCCCACAAGTTCCATAGTTTCTTGAGTGTTTCTGGGAAAACTCCATGTTCTATGCTCCTCACAGATGTTGGTTCAACCACTGGGTAACAAGTAACAACTGATCAAAAGTATAGAGCTGCTCTCTATCGAAATGATTTAATTATTGTTAACACAAACTTTATAAAAAGGAATGTAGAGTGACAAAAAACTCAATAAGAATAAAAAATTAAAAACACAGCCTTCGACGAAATATCATGACAAAGTTTCTTTGAATGCCTTACAAAAGTAAAATAAAAAGAAAAATGTAAACCGACCATCCTAAGGAAAGCAGTCTTCCACGAAATATCGTGACAAATGCCACCCCAACTTCGTCCATTATCCTCTAAATCTTCGTTTGGAAGAGTTTGTCTACGGGGTAAAAGAGTTTTTTTAATTAAAAAAGTTTTTTCAATTTTTTTCGTGTCGTTTGATTGACACTCTAGTAAAGCTTTCGACGATTAAAAAAATTGTTTTACGTTTACTTAGAAAAGCCTAAATTTTATGTTTTTCTAAGTAGATCCTTTTTAGCTTTTTTAATAACACTAAAATATCCAATATAATCCTATCATTTAAAATAGTTTTTGAATATTTTGCTAATCGTACCACTTAAAAAAGTTTTTTCTAATTGACAATTAAACGACCAACATCTTCCCATTAAAAACTCTACTACAAAAAAAGGATTCAAATCACATGTTAAAAAATAGTGTCTCAATTTGTGTATAATCAACCAAATTGGACCATGAGTACACGTTTTTTTTTTCAATAAAAAAAATTTAAATGTAAATGCTTGTATACACATGACCCAATTTGGTTGGTTAGACACAAATTGAAACACCATTTTTTAATAGGTGATTTGAATCCTGCGGAAAAACAGTGCCCAAAAGGCCGGTTGTGGCATTTTCTTGGGTTGATCATCTAAGTTGGGGTGGCATTTTATGTTTTCGTGAGGTTTTGGAGCAGCAACTCCCTCACGTTCCTGTCCATTCCAGTGTTCATTACTGGGACTGTCAAGTATGGGGAGAGGACTTGGGTACTTTGGTCTTCAAAAACTAAGGGCCCGTCTTGCAAGCCGTTTTTTGTTTTTGTTTTTTGAAAAGAAAAACGAAAATGAAAACAGTGTTTTTGGTTTCATTTTTGAATTCCGAATACGCGTCTGGTAGTATTTGCTGGAATCCGTATTTTGAAAATAAAAACGGAAAAAACGCGTCTGGTAGGATAAATCGAAAACTTTCGAAAATTGAAATTAATATAAACAAATTAATTAAAATAATTAACCATTTTTTAAATATAATTAATAAATTAACACAAAACCCGTATCAGTGGAAGAAGAAGAAGAAGAAGAAGAAGAAGAGGAGGAGGAGGAAGAGGAAGAGGAAGAGGAAGAGGAGGAGGAGGAGGAGGAAGACCAGATCGGCGACGGCAATCGGCGAGAGGCGAGAGGCGAAGGAGGAAGAGGAAGAAGAAGAAGAAGAAGAGATCGGTCGCCGATCGCAAGCGGAGGAGGAGGAGGAGGAGGAAGAGGAAGAAGAAGACGAAGAAGAGGAAGACGGCAGCGATCGGCGGAGGAGATCTCGTCGGCCGGAAGAAGACTGCTCGTCGGCGGGAAGAAGACTGCTCGTCGGCTGGAAGAGGCAGCTCGTCGGTGGGAAGAGGAAGAAGAGGGAGAAGAAGAAGAAGGAAGAAGAAGAAGAAGAAGAAGAAGAAGAAGAAGAAGAGGAAGAAGAGATCTCGGCCGGAGATCGGGAAGGGGAAGCTCGTCGGCGGCGGGAATGAAGAAGAGGGAGAAGAAGAAGAAGGGAGAAGAAGAAGGAAGAAGAAGTCAGTAAAAAAAAAATTATTAAAATAAAATATATATTAATGATATGGGACCCACAACATTTGGAAAACAAAAACAAAAACAGTTTTTTTTTGTATTTCAAAATTTCCACTTTTAACACTTGACTTTGTTTTTGTTTTTGTTTTTGATTTCTGAAAATAAAATGAAAAACGGTTTACAGGACACGAATTCGAAATCATTTTTGGAAAACAAAAACAAAAACAGCTGAAAACAGCCTGCAGGACAGGGGCTAAACGTTTTAAGAATTCTTTAGATTCCTTAATCTCATATTATGTTCGTCCTCCTGATTTATTTAACTACGAATTTCCTTATAATAAGCTTGTAGTGAAAGAAGGCATTAATCCAGATGATCATATTCTCGTTGAAGCCTATTATTCGTATAAGAGATTAAAATATCTCTTCGCGAACCAAATTATCATTGAATTGTACCAAACCCGACAACCTTTTCTACAATCATTTCAGAAGACACTCGATAAACTATCGTCCAGGAGTGGCAAGGATGTGCTAAGAATGTATAGATATGATCATCTTTTAGTTGATGAAGAATATGATGCAAGAATTATTATCTGGCACATTGTTACTGATAAGTACTACAGACGGGGTGAAGTCAGGATTTTGGCTTTGAGGGGGCCAAAACAAAAAGAAATTCAAGTTTGTGCAAAAAAAAAAATTATTAATATTTAAAAACTAAATTATTACAAAAAAAAAATATACAAAAAATACATGTAATACTGTTTAGTCTTATAAATTAATAAATAAAATAAACATAAGTTTTATGAATCAAAATGTCATTCTTTAAAATCTAAAAAAAATAATTTATAATCGAACCTATACTCATATTTAATTATTGTAATTGAAAATCAATTGCAACATACAATATAGAAATACCCAATAGTACTGTTTAATTGTAAAATTATCTTATTGATGTTGAGTTTGATCTCGTATTGCAATATAACAAGCATTAATATCTGGAACACCTATGTTATATATCTCACAAAATGCACTTACTACTTTAGTAAATAACTTATCACATCCAGTATTTCTTAGTGATCATGGTTAATAATCTTCACGATATTTATTCATTAGATACATTATTAAATAGGAATATATGAATAATTTCTTCTTAAAATGGTTATAATCACAGACTCATAGTTGCTGATGCTGCCTCACATCAAACTTTCTTAGATATATTGGTTGGATAATACTTTAAAGGGTAACAACTATGTTTATAATTAAAAAAATAATGTGATGGGTCAGAGATATCTTTGTCTATATAACACATAATGACAATTTTATACGTGGAAAATTTGTTGAAATATTTTGGTTGGGGAGCCATAGCCCCTGTCGGCCCTCGCCTATCTCCTCCCCTGACTACAAATATGATCTCAATAATGTCCAAGGCAATGCTAATAAGCTCAATCAGGATTGCAAAATTAGCAAATGGTTATCGGATTATATGTTGTATCTTTCACTTTTCTGTCCATCCATGTTGCCCAAAGGCATTGGCGAGATAAGGTATGAACATACTTATGTTGATGCAACAATTAAATTACCACCATATATCAAAACAAAGACGTAAAGTAAACAAAGAATTAAAATCGAACATCTGTCCTCGATCGGTCGGTGTTTGAGAGGGCAAGAGGCCTTTCCTCGCAATTGAAAGGCGATGAGAATGGTTGGGAAAAAAGATGGGAGATGATAACTGAAGTGTGGTTGTAAATGCTAGCATATGCTGCATAAAACTGCGAATGGAAAGAACATGCTCAACACCTTATGAAAGGGGGAGAGCTGCTCACTCACGTCGGCAATCTTATGGTAAATTTTGGCCTTAATAAACAAGTGGTGTCCAAGGGCTACTCTTAATTATTGTTATCACAACTTGTAAATCGCTAGAATAAGGCAAGCTTTGATTTGAGAGCAGCTAAGATCGTATTTTGTTGTGTCCAATGTACTTTCTATATACAAAAAAAATCAAAGAAGACAAATCATTTTGTAGGCTTGGATTTGATTAAAATGTATATATTTTTTAACAGAACAATAGCTCTTCTAGCTCTTCCAAGAAGTTATCTATATCTTCAACCCGATTACAATAACATTCTAGAATTTTTGCTCAAAATGTCTTTGAAGGAAAACCATGCCAGCAAAATGAGTTCAGATTGTCAGTTTGTCACACATGGGGATCAGATCCCCACCGGTTTGTGGTGGGTCGGGAATTTTTACCATCCCTAAACTAAATGTGACGGTTTGGGTTCATGTTTGTAAAATATTTAAACATGGTTTGGTTTTATAACTTTTATTTGTTTATAACTATATTGAAATTGTGTTTTTTGTCTAATTAAAACTCTCTCTTTTTTCTTTTCTTTTTTTGTTTTTTTTTTAATAAAAAGAAACTCTTTTTTTTTTTTTATAACCAACTGAATTTAACAAATTAAATCATGTTTCAGTGGTTTCGATTTCAAACCGAACCTGTCAATTTGGATTAGGGAAATCTATCAACATTGTTTATAATCATATTGAAGTCATGTTTTTAGTTTAATTAATTAATTGTTTTACTAATACTTGACAACCCAAAAAATTAGTATAAAAACCAACCCAAATGGTGTGGCAATCGACCATATCTTCCCATGATTTGTGTGGTAATGACTACTCATTTGTCACATCATTTTGGTTGCATTTTGAGTTGTATGGTATTACTAATCATATTGAATTGAAATTTTTCTTCAAGACCTAAGTGATAATACATTACACATCAAATTACTCAGATTTTCACATGTGATAATCTTTAGGTCCTAAATAAAAATTTCAGGTCTGATTCTGACTAGAGAATATGTGTATTATATAGGGTCCTTCTTTAGTCAAATTTGGTCCTGAAATTTTTCTTCATGGTCTAAGGATTATCACATGCAATAATCCATTAACTTTAAAGTGCTTGGATTATCACATTATCATGTGTGATAATCCTTAGGTCCTGATTCCTGAACATGACCGGACTATAAAATTATTCTATATATGTATCCAGCCCATTGGGCTTTATCGGCCCATTACTGGACATGACATATATTTGTTAAAATGAACCCATATCGGTTAATTCGGTTATAAATTAACTGAAACCTGGACTTGTATTGAATTTGAAACAGATGAGAGGAGCTGGAGCTCTCGTCTGGCCCACTCACTCTCGTCTCCCGTCGTTCCTCGACAATTCAATAGCCGCCGTCCACATCTGCCACCGCCACCGCCACTCTCATCCGACGGTGGTCGTCGGTGCTCAGCAACGCAAATGCCAGTCCTTGGAAGAACACTACCAGCGAAAAGCCACCAAGTACTGGAACGACTTCTACAAGCGCCACAACAACAAGGTCTCTCTCTATCTCTCCGTACACTGTAACCCAAATGCAGCTTTTTGTCTCATTTTCTTTAATTTAATTTCTTATTTGTTTCGAATTTAGTCAAAACGTCAGTTCGATTTCTCTAATTGAAAGTCTTTTGATTGAAATTTTGATGAATGATTCTGGAAGGTGCTTGTCTAGATTTTTTGATTTTTTTTTTTCTATTTTAGAAAAAATAAATAAAAATTGATTTTTTGGTTGAATGTTGTAGTTCTTCAAGGACAGACATTACTTGGAGAAAGATTGGGGAAACTTCTTCTCCGATGACTCTTTTTCGCCTAACGGGAAGGTCCTTTTCGAGGTACTTTTTTTTATACATAGATGTGTTTAAGTAGTACAAATTTTCAGTTTCAAAATGTACATGGATTTCATGAGTTTCTGTGTTGTTTACTGGAAATTTGTTGTAAAATTATTGAGTGAAGATAGATTTTGTCTCCCGTTTTGTTTCGAGAGCTGGGATATGATACATTGTTTCTCAAAGTTTGGAATAGAAGAATCTTTTAGATGGGGTTGTTTAAAATCGGTTCTTTGTACGTTTCTATCATTTCCATAGTTTCAGATATTAGAAAACTGAAATCGGACTGTGTGTCTGTGTCCTACTTCGGTTCAGTCAGTCTTTTAGTTACCTTTATTTTTTAGTAGTAGTAAATCTTATTCTCCGTTTCAAAGAAGACAATGGTTTATGACTTGTTACTTATGTCTAATAGCTGTAAAAACATTTGGAGATAAAGCATTGCGTAAATTTTATGTGCATGTTATTCGCTGGCAGGTTGGTTGTGGAGCTGGCAATACTATCTTTCCTCTTGTTGCTACATACCACAAGCTTTACGTTCATGCTTGTGATATCTCGCCTCATGCAATTGAACTTGTTAAGGTTTACTCCCTTTTTTACAATGCATACTAAAGACTCGTTATGTTTCTGTTCTTTAATTTCCTCTGCATATGGTTAAAACTTGTTAACATCATTTGACTACACGTTCTATTTATTATCCAAAATGCTTGTTTCTCTGCAGTCCATCAGGGAATTTGTCTAGAATTATATTCAAATTCTTGCCTCCCTTTTTTAGTTATTGCTAATTTCCAGGTTTTACCCTATTAAATTAGCTCAATCTCCCTTTGTTAAGGTTCACCGAATATGATCATAAATGTTAATAAAAATGCATATTATAAGGTGTCTATGGGTGCATATGTGGGTTCTTATGCACATCATTTCGCTTTGTGAAGAGCAATGCTGTTGTTAATTTGGATTGCTCGGAGTGTGCATAATTTTGGCCTAAATGCAGTCACGTGTGGGATTCAAAGAAGACCGGATAAATGCATTTGTCTGTGATGTTGTAGATGACAGTCTATCTGAAAAAATTAGTCCTTCTTCAGTTGACATTGTTACCCTGGTAAGACTGGGCACTTTTTACTTTGTTTTCAAATAAGACCTGTATGTAGACGAACACCTAACATGTTCAGCAGGTTTTTATGTTGTCCGCAGTTTCTCCCAAAAATATGCCCTTAATTTTGCAGAATATTAAATCAGTATTAAAGGTAAGCATATCGTGTTACTGGTTTGAGACAGTTTCTATATATCTACTATGTCAAAGTAACATGTCATTGTTTCACATACTTGTAGCCAAATGGTTATGTTCTCTTACGTGATTATGCCATCGGAGATTTTGCTCAAGTGAGTTACTTAACTCTTGTACAATGTTTAATGTTTCCCTTTGGAGCTATATTCTTTTTTCCCAATGAATTAATTTTTACTAGCCAGCAACAAATGACAGTGTGCACCCTTGCCTTATTGTTGAATGGTGGTCATCTTATTAGGTGAAGCTTCATAATAGGAATCAGATGATTGGTGATGGCTTCTATGTCCGTGGTGATGGTACTGTAAGTATGTTCTTTACTGTACAATACCAGTCCGATTCAAAAAATCATTCATTTTATAGTTTCTGATAACTATTTTGATCTTTATTCCAGTGCTCATTTTACTTCTCTGAAGATTTCCTATCAAGCTTGTTTCTTGAAGCTGGCTTCAATACTGTAGAAATCAGTGTCTACAGCAGACAAATTGAGAATCGTTCTCGGAATATTACCATGGACCGGTGTGTGTTAATTAGTTACTTATCCTTCTATATTTCTTTATAAGTTGCATTCTTCTTGTAAATGTCAGTCCATTTTGTCTAAAACTCTGAATGATTATTCATGAGAGTCAGTTTTGGCCCTTTTGGTGAGCAACCGGTAGCTTTGATCCCTGAGTTTCGAAAAAAAAAAAAACAGAATAGCACAAATGAAAAAGAATTGCTTAATTTTATGCACCAAAACCCCATCAAATATGTATGAACAATGTATGACTTGTGCTCTGGAAAATAGAAATTGCTTCTCTTCTATTATAACTTCTCTTATTGTCTTCTTGTTTGCTGCTATTTTGATTGTGATCTCTATTGTCAGGCGCTGGATACGAGGCATATTCAAGAAAGAATGCATCGCTCCTGATTCTGCTCTAATCCCAGAAGCTAGATGATGGTTGCTGATTCATATATCCGATGTCCAGAACTCAGCCATGCACGGAAGCTATGCTTATTATTTCATTTGTCCAGTAACGAAATGACTGCACTTGGAACATCAATGTCTTGGAGAACCACTTCCTTTGCCACAATGTGAAAAATCATCCACCGGAAATGATAATCAGGTGCATTTTTGTATAAATGGCAATGCAATATAATGCTAATGCATTCTTGAGGACAGTGGTGCTTTCTAGTCTATCGAATCATTTGTTTTTATAGGTATTAGGTTACTAGTTTATCTGTTAAATTATTGTATAAATATGGATCATATCAATAAAGAGGATCAGTGAGTTTATTCCGGAAAATTTTAACATTTTTGGAGTTCCGACTAAATTTGTTCATTTATCTGATAACATTTCTTTGATTTAACAAATGAATGGATATCTAGATTTTGCTTTATTGATTGATCATATTAATTACTATTTTGTTATTTAAATTTTTAATTACATAAACCTTGAATTTCTATATACATAAAAATCAAAGAAGACCAAACTTTTTGCAGGCTTGGATTTGATTAAAATGTATATATTTTTTAACAGAACAATAGCTCTTCCAGGAAGTTATGTATATCTACAACCCGATACAATAAAATTCCAGAATTCTTTCACAGAATATCTTTCCAAGAAAACCATATCAGCAAAATGAGTTCAGATTACCAAACATGGAGATTGCATTACCCTGTAAGAATCCTGACGTGTTTACGAAAATGAATTGAATCGTTTCATTATATCCGGAGCAGTATAAGGTGAACAACCTACAAAAGACAAGCAACCTTCAATCTGTAACTCGTCTGGTTTATTCCCAAGTTGATGTTTTCCAGCAGGTGGAAGTGGTCTGATTTTTCTGTTTCCCGAAATTTTGATCGTTGAAGTGATCGTGGACTTCAACCGCTGCCATCTTCTTCTCACATTGATCTACGTTGAATTTCCATTTCGAGATTAGGATTGTTTCCTACCTGATTATACATAATCATATATAACCGGAAAACGTAAATAAGGGAAGTCTTTTGAGGAATTTTACAATGTCTAATTAGAATATGTTTTGTAAAGATGTCTAAAGCATTTTACCAAGTTGGTTCATTTTTCTTCACTAATAAGCATTACTTGAGACAGATAAGTTACTATGAGTGATTAGCTGATCTAGAGGTGTAAATTAGGTCAGATAAGTTAAGAGTAGAAAGTAGAAACTAACCTGAGTCGAATCCGTTTTCATTTCTGGAACTGAATTGTAGGGGCGTTCTGGATTAACAGTTCTGTTATTGTTCCAGGCTTCATTTTCCAATCCAAGATTTCTCAATCTGATCAACTCTGGCAACACAACCGAAGCAAGATCAGGTCTGTCCCTTTTCCTCAGCTCACAACATTGTAAAGCTATTTTAGCTAGTGATAGAGTATCTTCAACAGGCCAATCTGTTACAGTTGGATCAAGAATCTCCGAAAACCTTTCGTTTTCAATGGCCTTTTCGACCTGGTGGCTCAGCCCCATTGCAGACCTTGCTGTGATGATTTGCAGCAGCATCACACCAAATGAATATAAGTCTGATTTCGTACCCAGCAATCCTGTTTGTTGATACTCAGGATCTATATAACAAAATGTGCCAGCTGCAGCTGTCATGTGATATTGGGTGACAGTATTAGCCGCTGTTGATGGAACTAGCCTGGCTAAACCCACATCGCCGATCTTGCTCACATAATTATGGTCTATAAGAATGTTTGCAGGCTTGAGATCGCGATGAACCAGGGGTTCTGGCTTGTTTTGGTGAAGGAAAAGAAGAGCAGTGGCGATTTCAGCAGCAATTTTGAAACGGGTTCTCCATGGAATTGTGGGGGTGTCATCTTTCCTGAAGAGCCGGTCTTCTAAGCTTCCGTTTTCCATGTACTCATAGACAAGGCAACCATACTCAGGGCAGGCTCCGAGGAGAAGAACCATGTTCGGATGTCTCATGCTGCCTAGAACATCAATCTGCATGAATACAATTCAAGTAAAGAGGTTAGATGTGTTCTCAGATACTTATAACAAGTTAATAGAGTATGTTTTGGAGTGTTTTCTCAATATCACGAACTTGAAATGTTTTACCTCTTGTTTGAATTGTTTGAGTCCCTGTGATAAGTCTGGCCTCAAGATCTTTATTGCCACAGATGTGTGATCAAGTATGCCTCTATAAACAGGTCCATATCCTCCTTCACCGATCTTCACAGATTCGGAGAAGTGGCCTGTTGAATGTTCAATCTCTTGAATGGAGTATCTTCTGTAGTTGGCGTTAATCTCTGAAAATGCTTCCATTTGTCTCTGCTTCTCTTCTGCCTCATGCTTGGCTTTCTTTTCTGCAATCATTTTCTTCTGTGCCTCCAAATCAGCCAGAAGTCGCTCCACCTTCTCTGCTTCTTTGGCCGTATTGGCCTTCTGTCTCTCCAATTCTAACAAAGCCAATGCAGACTCTTCTGCATGCCTGGCTTCCTCTAACTTTCTTGCTTCTTCTTTCCTCCATTGTTGAGTGTTTATTGACTAGCATCACAAACAAGACAACTAGGTTGTCATACGGACCAAGCCGAAATACAAAAATAGATATTCAAATACCGAATAACTCAAAAGCTTAAACCGTTACATAAGGAGCCTCCATTAACATACCTTCCCCTTTCCTGCATCAATTTCTTTGCAAGCTGAGTTGTACATTTGCATGGAGTTCTTCAATTCCATCCTTAGCCTCAGGATCTCGGTCTCCACGCCTCCCTGTCAGGTCACTCATGTCAAGTATTTCGTTCATACAAGTAAGTTTTGTTGAATTCATTTCCTTATGAATTTTTTCATATGTTAGTACTTACATGGTTTTGTGAGGAGGAAGAACTGGAGGAGCTCTTAGATGCAGAAGAGAAATGCATATTTTCAGATGCATCAATCAATCTGTAACTAGGTGGGGATGAATACTCACTTCTATCTGAGGTTGGTTTCAAATTGAATGAATCTGATGCATAGCTGCTGTCCATTGATTGTATCGGTGAGACCTTTCCGAAGTATGACTTGAAATTTCCATACGGGGCTATCTGCGAGTGGTCGCTCACATTGGAGTTTCTGTCAGTGACTTCACTCTTCCAACTGTCATAGCTGAGCACACTTCTGCATAAATCAAACAAAGAAATATTGTTAACAAATGAAAACTCCTCCCAAGTGCTGAATATTGATGAACTTTTCAGGTGAACAATGGAGTTGGGATCGATACATATTGGCTCGTAAAGTGCATTCCTGTTTCGAAACTGAACTCTAATAAGAACACAAAGAGGATTGGAACTTTTAATTTTCACTTGCCTGTTCATATCAACAGAGTTGGCACTTTCATGAGAAAATTCAGCAAAGAGTCCCTTTTGAGATTTTTGCTTGAATGTGGATGATGAATTGCCACCACTCATAGGTGTGGGAGGTTGGCTTGCTGCTTTGCTACTGTGAACTTTTCCTTTGGATGATATAACATACACTGAACAGTATTCTGGTGCAGCTTTCATCAAGGTAGTTGGCACATCCGCATTTCTGAATTTCCTGTGTAGAAGAAGGGTATATAGATTAGATTCGAAAACTTCGATGAAAGTATTGAGAATTCGAGATTATGCTCTCTAGTCTCTAGTAACCATCTCAGGTGTAGTTTTTTCTTTTGATTTCGTTTCAATAAACGTTTACCTGAGAACTGGATTTACATTGATAAAGTATTGAGAATTTGAGATATAAGCTTTCTAGTAACTATCTTAAGTGTAGTTTTTTTTCTTTTGATTCCATTTCAATGGTACGTTTACCTCAACGTTTACATGAGAACAGGGTTTAGGTCGATAAAGTATTGAGAATTTGAGACGTGCTTTCTAGGTACTATCTTAGGTATAGTTTTTTTCTTTCAATAGCGTGATTACCTTAACGTTTACCTGAGAATGGGGTTTAACTCCACGTTTCATAATAAGTATGTCACTTCACATGTATATGTTTGTACGCGGATGCATATTAACATGAAAAGGTAAAAAAGGGAAATGGAGAAAGACCTCATAAAAGCGTTCCGATTGGAAGCACCAACAACAATATTGCTAATGGAGTTGCTAACAACATAACAAACTAGTGCACTTGGAACATCAATGTCATGGAGAATCACCTCCTTTGCCTTAATCTGAAAAAAATAAAATAAAATAAAAATAATCACCCTTGAGGTTATTATGATAATACAGCGAGCTAAAATTAACAAAAATGTTTTTGTAATAAAATGAATTTGAAGAAATGTTTGGAACAACGTTTCATAGATACTTTTAGAAAAAGTGTTTTTCAAATCGGAAAAACACTTTTTTTAATCACGAAAAAACCACCCCTTTAACTCGAAAGCATTTTCTGCAAAAGGACTTACCCCCTTTCGAGCACAGAATCCACGGTAGGGAAGGAAAAATTGCTGCAACTCATCCTTGGTTGGGGGGCGACCTTCTTTAGAAGTAGCATCAAAATCCTCTGCATGAACATATGATGATAAAAATCTGATCAAACACAAATCAATCACAAAGTTGAAAAATGAAATTTGATGAAGAATGTCCAAGACAAAACCATTCATTTCTTGTTCTACAAGTTATTCAAACGTTACATTATTACAGCTCAGACCCACCAAACAAATATTTTAGGCTTCCGGTTGATGGAAATCGAATATAGATGAGATGCGATAAACAGAATATATATAATTATGGATAGAATGATGAGGAGAATGATATGATAACGAAAATATATATATATACACATACCCGGATGCAAGCTTTGGCTACGAACATGGAGGAGAATACATTGATGGCTGTTGTTACTAATAATATTATCAACAGCCCATTTGACTGCATATTGGCTGTTCTTGTCTTTATCAATGGCAATGGCTGTAATCACACAATTTTCACTTGTTCTTGAAGTTGATTTCATCAAGGTCATGTTTAGAAAAACAAAAAACAAAAAACAAAAACCTCTCCAATAATGTGTATGCCAAAACTATGGTCAAGAACAAAAAAAAGTTCGAAGTTCAGAAACTTCTAACTTTTTTTTTTTTCCTGACAAGCCTCGACAATACGAGAAAATTTTATTAATAAAAATGAAAAACGATAGAGAATCACTGTCACTATAATCACCAAAAAAACTAGAGGTCCACATGCTTCAAAAAGAAATCTTGGTATAATTTTTCACTAAATATAGAAATATCGTTGGTATGATGTGGAGAATGACAACAAACGCATACCCAACTTCAAAAATTATTTCCACTTATTTATTTATTTAATTAGTTTTTGAATTGTTAATATTAAGCAAATTTAACTCTTTTAAGTTTGTTTTCTGTTTGGAAGACATCGTTTAATAGTTAGCTATCTTTGTATTTTAGTTCTTTTTTTTTTCTTTTTTTTTTTGCCTTTTATGGTGAGTCGTGGTTGTGTCGTTGACATGTGTCGATAATTTTTTTTAATTAGATTTTATATTATATTACCAAAAAAAATATCAATGTGTTGATGTGTTGTAATCAAAAGGTTGATTGTTGGGATAGTCACTTTAGGCGACTGTCGTTAGCACAGCTCAAAAACCACTTAAATCTTTGTAGTTTCTAACAGGAAAGTGGTAAATTGTAATAATGGAAAAGTTTATGTATATTTTCATCCATATAGTTTTTCCAGAAAAATTATTGAATCTAAAAAAATAAAAATAAAGGTCTTTTGTTAAGGGTTCGCACAACATGTGGGTCAATGGTATTTTTTTTTTTTTTTTTTTTTTACAAGGGTGTTTGGACCAGCTTTCGCACACCTCGACTAATCCTTTGAGCTAGTCTAGGGCGGTTTCCACGCCGGGCCTAGTGAACTCACAAAGGAATTACCTCCTTTGCTGGTTGGCCCCAAGAATTTGACACTAGGGGGAATCAAACCTGTGACTGTGCGCTTAACCACACATCACTTGCTCACCCTTACTGCTAGGTCAACCCTTTGAGGTTGGTCAATGGTATTTTGCCTAAATCAATCACTACAAATGTAATTATAATAGCTACTCTTATATCAGGGGATTAGTTTTCACGATATATATATATATATATATATATACAGATTTTCTATTATCAGTTCGAACTGACAAAAGATATATCAGTTCCTTGTATGTGGGCCATTAGATTTAAATACTTTGACTTGGCTGCATACACTTGTCAAAGCATCTTTTAAATCCAATGGTCCACATGTAAGGAACTGACATATCTTTTATGTCAGTTCGAACTGATAATAGAAAGACTATATATATATATATAAGTAACGTGAGACTTGAACACATCACTAACATGGCAAGGGAAGTACACAAAACTTGGAAATTCCCCCACTTTTTTTTCCTTATTTCTAATTAACATTTTTTTTTTTTTTTTTAGATATGAAACATAAATAGCTAGAGACAATGCCTTTTATGATTTATTTTAAATAAATAAATAAACAGACACCGAAAGGATCATGGATTTACCGAAACCTGTCCAGATCAATCGATATAGTTCGGAAAACTTCCTACAAATGTTTGTAAGATGAGCTTGATGAACAGGGGAAGAAGTTCAATTTCTTAAGGACTTCATGGGATTTTGGGCTTTATTGTATATTTTAGTCTTGTTTTTTGGGCCTTTGATTGGGTTACACAACTGTCTTCACCACAGGATTATTGCTTTCAGACAAATTTATGATTTAATGGAAGGAATCTTCAACTAAAATTGACATCTAGATAAATGTCCATTTCATTGCTTGATTGAAACATTTCTATTAACTTTCACAAAAAATAAAGAAAGAAAGAAACATTTCTATTAAAATCATATAATAAAATCCCTCATCTTCCTAATATATAAATTTCACCCCCATATAACAATAATTAAAAAAGTATATATAACAAAAAAAAAAAAAAAATCGAATTTAACATTCAACTTAACCAATGCAACGTTAACTATATAAATTATCCCCAAGGGATGGTGCCACTGGTCACTGGGGCGAGTCGTAGACTCAGACGTTCTGGGTTCGATCTCTGGCAACCACATTTTTCTTGGGGCCACTGGAAGTTTACCCGACTGTTAACTTCAGTGTCTCGTGGGATTAGTCGAGCTACGTGTAAGTTGACCCGGACACCAACGTATATATATATATATATATATATATATATATATATTAGTGAATAATCATGTAAATAAATATATTCAAACTTTAATACATATCTAACATTGATAACAATCTCTTTACAGTACCATATACAAGTCAAAAAATGGTATAAACAACTTGAAAGAATCAAAGGCATTGAAATGGAAAAAAATAATATATATATCAACTACCTAAACTAGAAATCATCACAATAAAAATCAATCAAGAACCCAGAGTACATAAAAAAAAAAAAAAAAAAAAAGCTCTTTCTTTTTTCTTTTCTTTTAACAAGTGTGATTAGTGAATGTGACACATTTTAACCCATTTTAGTACAAGATGTGGGTACCAAAAAAGAAGAAGCCATTATTGGTCTGGACTGGAGTGACTTTTCAGACAAGAAGACACGTGTCTGCACTCAAAGCTTTCTCTCATGAAAAATCCATGAGTAGTTGTCTTCGTGTAATCACATTATAGTCCTAACCTAAGCTTTTCTTTTTTCTTTTTCTTTTTTTTTTCTCTCTCTTTATCTTTTCTTTTCTTTTCTTTTCTTTCTAGTTTCTATCAATTTTTTTTATTTTTCTGTGTTTCAATGAATGATGTAAGATAATTACACGTATACGTGTCACCTCAGCTCAGCTCTTTTGCAATTGCAAGCTCTCTAGTCCAAGAAAACAAAGAGCTTGTAAAATATATATATATATATATATATATATTAAAAAAAATCTAGCAAGAGAGAGACTTCACTAGAGTACTAGACCATATTTCTTGAAGCTTTTTTTCTTCAGTTTCAACTGGTAAGTATCCTGAACTTGTTTGTTTGACTTTTGTGTGTGAGATTGTTTGTTATTTTATTTTATTTTATTGGGTTAAAGATCAGATTTTTAGCATACCCAGATGGTTAAAGATTGGATTTTTATGTGTATGGATAATTGTTCTTGTTGATTGTTATCTGGGGTTGGTGTGTTTATTGAATAAAGGTGAAAAAGACTCATTTATCAAGAGAGGCTCATATGGATTGCCTTAGATCCAGGAAAACTTAAGTTTTTAATATGTGAAAATAAAAAAAAGGTTCACCTTTTTAGGGTTTTTTCTTGTGATTGATTGTAGGTGTGGTTTTTCTTTTTCCTAGGTTCTTCTCATTACTTCTCGTGCTTTTCTCTTATTGGATTTATAGATAAATAATTAAATAAAAAAGGCTGGATTTTGATGTGTATTTAAAGGTTGGTGTTGGGATAAGATTTAGGTAGTCTTGGTTGGTTCCTTCAAAGTTAAAGCAAGAAGAATTTGATTAGCTTTGGAGTTTTTAGTAACTCAAGCTACTAGTGAAGTGTTTTTCATTTTATTTTTAGATAATTGAAGTTAGATCCAATATTTGACCTCAGATCTGAGGACCCTTTTGCATCTAGCTCATAATTTTACTCATTTTCATCTTTAATTTGATCTTGGTAGTGTAATTTGTGATTAGTGCATGTAGAGTTGTCAAGAGATTGGTGGATCATTGGGATTTGTAACAAATGGAAGAGCTCTTGAAAACTGCTAGCCTTGTCTCAAGTTCATTACTGGAAGGAGATGAAGAAGATGAAAATTGGTAGATTTATTTGAAATTGGAGAGTTTTAGAGTGTAATTGTTGATAGTTTACGGTGAGTGGATTGATGGAAGAGATGTCAATGTCTCCCGCAGTTGCTTTAACACTTAGTTTTAATAATTCTCTGAGTGATAACTCCGGACATGGAAACCACATGGAAATCACACGGCTCAAGCTTGTAACAGATGCAGCAAGCTTGTTGTCAGATCCTAATAAGTTGGTATCTGAGGATACTGAAGTGGGATCGATTGTTCTGTCGGCACCAGAAGGAAGTTGCAAGGAAGGAGCCGGTGTGTCAAAAATATTGCCTGAGAATGGAAGGAATACGATTTCCGATGGTGCTGTGATTCAGGAAAGTGAGGAAGATGAAATTCTTTCAGTTGTGGAGGACCCAAATGGTGTTATCAATGAGGGGTTGGTGGTTTTGGATCCAAAGTCTGACATGAGCTTGCCAAATTCTGTGAAAATTGACAATGGTCGAATTCTTGCAAAGGCGATTATTTTGGGGGAGTCGAGCGTTGATCAAGTTCCTACAGCCGAAGTCCTTATTGCTTCAACAATCCCGGATACAAAAGTTTCTGATGCATCTAATTTGAAGGCCTCTGCAGTGGTTATTCAATTGCCTATTGATAGAACTATTAGTAGAGAGATTAACCGGAGTGTTTTCGAGGTGGACTGTATACCCCTTTGGGGTTCTGTGTCTATTTGTGGAAGAAGACCAGAAATGGAGGATGCTGTTGCTGCTGTACCTCGCTTTCTGAAAATTCCTATCAAAATGCTTATTGGCGATCGTGTTATTGATGGAATGAGCCAGAGTTTGTCGGGCCTAAACAGCCACATTTTCGGGGTTTATGATGGCCATGGTGGCTCCCAGGTATAACTTCTTGATATTAACTTGTCTCTTAAGCTTTATTTCATCTTCTTTTTCTATTTCCTGACTTGACACCTCTGATTTCGTATATGTACTGTCTGTGCATCATGTGGACTTCTTTAAGAGCAATTTGACTCGTATGTTTGATTTCTGTTCCTTCTTCCAAAGTTTATGTATTAAAACTTGAATTTAGTTTAACCATCTATTGTGCTCGGACCAGGATTTATATGTTTTGTATAATATATTCCATAGATTCACAAAAGCTTGTATTGTGGCGAATTCTAAATTTACAATTAATTCATCTATCGTAAACCATCCATGGTCGCAACATGTGCTTTGTTTTACATCTGCATTCATAATCAAATTACTTCATGACTTTAGCTATGCGTAGTTGGTGAATATTCTGGTCACCTTGAATTTATGATATTTTTTGTAGTGAATGATTTCAGAATCTTGAATTTCTTTTCACTCTTTGGAGAGTTCTTGTGCAGGTTGCTAATTATTGTAGTGAGCGAATCCATTTTGCCCTTGCTGAGGAGATTGAAATCATTAAGAATGATTTAGCTGATGGAAGTACAAAGGAAAGTCGGCAAGAGCAATGGGAAAAGACCTTCACAAGTTGCTTTCTTAAGGTTGATGACGAGATTGGAGGAAACGCTGGCAGAAGTGTCGGTTCAGATGATGAAGATGCATCTGAAGCAACTTTTGAGGCTGTGGCCCCGGAAACTGTTGGCTCAACAGCTGTGGTGGCATTAGTCTGTTCGTCTCATATTATAGTTGCAAATTGTGGTGATTCGAGAGCAGTCCTATGTCGTGGCAAAGAACCTATGGCTTTATCGATTGATCATAAAGTAAAGCATGTGTTTCATAGTCTTCCATAATTTTCTCCATTAAAAATTTGAGTAGAAACCAATCTCTTATATTTGATTTTTTATGTTTTGCAGCCAAACAGAGAAGATGAGTATGCACGGATCGAGGCTTCTGGAGGCAAGGTCATACAGTGGAACGGACACCGTGTATTTGGTGTTCTCGCAATGTCAAGGTCCATCGGTAGGTTTTGATTTTTGGCATGGATTTTGACCCAGCTTGATATAGAATTGTTGAAACTTACTTGAATCTTCTTTAATTCTTATTTAAAATGAATAGTTAAAAGTCTTGATCTATAAACTTAGAGAAATAAAAAAAAAAAAAAGTGTCAACGATGGAATTCTGCTTGACCCTTGCATTCACATCTCACAGGTGATAGATACTTGAAACCATGGATTATACCAGAACCAGAAATAATGTTTATTCCTAGAGCTAGAGATGACGAATGCCTCATTTTAGCCAGTGATGGCTTATGGGATGTAATGTCAAATGAGGAAGCTTGTGAAGTTGCTCGAAGACGGATTCTGTTATGGCACAAAAAGAACGGTGCCCCCCCGCTTACCGAGAGAGGTAAAGGGATAGATCCGGCGTCTCAAGCTGCAGCCGATTACCTCTCAATGCTTGCCCTTCAAAAAGGAAGCAAAGACAACATCTCTGTGATTGTGGTGGACTTGAAAGCTCAAAGGAAGTTCAAGAGCAAATCTTGATTATCCAAAGGTTCATCAATCATCATCACCTGTAATCATCTCGATCGTGATCGTGATCGTGATCATGATCATTATTATCATCATCATCATCACTATCATCTAATTTCCAAGTCTATATTACTTGTTATATCTTAGAGAAATAGTACATCTAATGAAATACATCATAGTTTGGTCCATTCCTTTTTCTCATGGGCTTCCTGTGTGTACAAGAATAGAAATCTAGTATGTACTTGTAGAACAGATGATGTATCATCATCTGAATGACATATATTACTTGTGTTCTTGGTGCATTTATGGCCAACTTTTCATTACTCTTTTGTGTAAATTTGAGATGTTGCAGTTTATAGTTAGTAAGAGTAACTTTACAATTTCCTATTAAAGTTCTTTGGGTTTATGGATTTTGATTCATGGTCCAAGAAAATGAAGATTTGACTTGTGGATGTTGCTCCAACATGTTTCAATGGTTAATATCTGCTGTTACGTGGGGGATGCATATGTACTGTTTGATTCCGGTAGATCCTTGACTCGGTTATTCGGTGTCAGAATGTGTTGTAATACATCTTGTAATTTAGTGTTTCAGAAGTCGATATCTCTTGTTATATGGGAATAGATATTCGGATCATGCATGTAATGTTTGATCTCTATAGATCCTTAACCTAGCTGTGTTTGATCTCTATAGATCCTTAACCTAGTTGTTCGGTGTCGTAATGGATTTTAATAGTTCAACTTTGTAAATGTAATGTATGATGATATCAATTGTGTCAACTTGTAGCTTTTTTAAATCTATTTTACAATGTTTGAAGATAAGTTTAACTGCTTTTAAGATTATAGACAGTTTTGAGTGTTTTGTAAAGGAGAATTTAAATACTATTGCATGTCTATCAATCAAGTACTTTAAGCTTAAGCATTTTTCCACAAGTACTTTATCAAGATAAAAAGGTTTTAAAGTGCTTTTATATAGAAGCACTTTTGGTCAGAAGCACATAGGAAGGCAGTTTAATAATCAGCTTGATAAGATCAAATACAAGTCAGTTTAAAACACTTAAAAAGGCAGAAGTTCCAGAAGTTGAAAAACTACTCTTCAACAGAAAAACAATCTATTACAAGATCAAATGATTAACAAGAAGTTTCACAAAACTGCTTCAACAAAAGCATGAACACCTCTTCACATATAAAATGATAAAATAGGATATAAAAAGTAGAGAACAGCCATCTAATGTCGCCGCCTCTGCCTTGGCTTTGGAAATTGAAGAGGAACAGGAAGGGTAGCCAACAGCATGTTTTTCTCACGCTTGAGCTTGCAACCCAACTTCTCGAAATGATCTCTCAACTTGACTTCACTCATTCTCAGATCCTTAGCTATGTCTGTGGGGCTGGTTCGGAATCCATCCGCATGGAGAGTGAGCACCAGGACGTAACTAATGAGAAGATGGATTTTGTCATCCGACAGTCTTCTTGATTCTGGATTAGAAAACTTGGTCGAAAACTTCTGCCGTAAAATGCTGGGAATTCTATGGTTCTTTGCTGAGGCAGCACCATCCATGGAATTTTGATCTTTGAACTTTACTAGATGAGTAATGTACGAGAAAATGCATGAAAGTGTCTTCCTCTCCACCTCATCCTATAAAAAGAGAAGAGACATAATGGGAATACGTAAAACAAGAATCGATAGGTAAAAAACAATAAGAAACGGATTAGGCAAAGTCAGAAGATCATTCAAATGGCAATAACAAACAATAGCCATTTCCTCCATCTCTTGACTCGGAAGATCAAAAATCGCTGAATGCCAAACATGGAGAAGAGATGTGGCTACTGGCTACTATACAAGATTTCAATTACCGTCACAAAGAACTATATATTCAAGGTGTTTGCATAAACGTGCTAAGGCTCTCTTGTGCCCTCACCTTACTGTCATACACTTTATGTATCCTGTTGCAAACGAACGACGGGTAAGCATTTGGTGCAAGCTCAGCCCCCACATCCAACTGCTGATAAATATCTTGTAGGAAATCCCACTCTCCTTTAAGAACAATCTTATCTAGAGGATAAGCCAGCTCAGGTGTCGTAGCAGAAGAGTCGTATGGCGGGACATTAAGAATAGCTTCTGCAGAGGTACTTTCAAGGGCCTCCTTGTTTATCTTGACCGACTGAATTTTCTCCTCAAGATCCTTCTGAGATTCAGGATCATTTTCTTTCTTCAAAGCGTTCCTCTTTTTGGACTGCAATAAGATATAAAATTCAGTGTTGTACGCAAATACTCCATATAAACACAACAAAGTGTTCTATCAAAATTCCCAACTCTTTAGCCGCACAAAACTCCATCACACACTTTAACTCTTTCTAAGGCAATCTCTCTCATTGATATACTCTCGTCAAATGAGAAACATTAATCATGATTACAATTACAGTTACCCAGACTATATGATATGTATAAGGACATCAAAAGTTTCTTTCAAGTCATATGATTGTAGGAAACGCCGTAGATTATCTTCAATAACTCAAAAACAAGAGGAACTGTACCTGTCTTAGAGACTTCTTTGTTCCATAACGAGTATCAAGCATCGCCCTCACGTTCACTGCTTGTTCTGATGTAAGCTCTACATTCGCAGAAGCTTCCTTATCAGCAACATCCAAACCTCCAACTCTTGGTTCCAATCTAAATATCTACAACCATATCCACACACTTTAATATCGATCATGTAAAGTACATGATTACGAGAAGGAACAACTATAGAAATAAAAAGATCGATAATCTCTACTGACCAATAGATGTTTGAAGTCAAAGCTTGCTCTCACAAAATAAACATTTATGAATTCAGAAACAAGTAAATAGAAAACTCCATGATATTGATTACAAATCAACTCCACTTGCTGAACTAACCTGAATAATTAATTGGTATTTCAAGTTTCTCGTACATAACAATTTGATTAAAGAAAATTTTCAAAAATGGATGCTACAACGAGCGAAAGTAAACACAAATATAAACCAATTCTCCAACAATGTCCTTATTAGAAGGACCAAAAACCCAACACAAGAACTATATCACAATATTCCAACAATATTCTCCAAACATGACCTGATTTGAAAAAAAAAAAAAAAAAAACATTTCATTACCAGAAACAATCTTCAAGACTTCAAGCATGAAAAAACAAAAAACAAACCAACAAAATAACCATGCAAAGGTGATGCAGATACTGGATCATTTCATTACAAGGTAAATACAACCCTTTTCAATACCATTTGAACTAAATCAAAACTAATAAACAAAAACCAATGTACAAAATTAAATTTTGATATACAGTTTAACATAATCTCACTGAACAACATCACCACCTTTCCTTTCTTTTCCTCTACTTTCCTACATTGTCTCACCAACCAAACACTAAAAATCCAAACTTTATATCAAATTTACCTTATTAGATGCAATGGTGATACTGGATCATTACGTGACCTGTAAGTTCTGTAACTACAACCCTTTTCATACTAAATTGAATTGAAACGAATAAACAAAACTAAATTTCGATATGACATTATAACACAAATCTTACTAAACAAACATTAACCTCTACTTTCCTACATTTTCTCACCAACCAAACAGTAAAAATCCAAACTTTACAAAACTTTATTCCACCAAATTTACCTTATTAGAAGCAATAGGCACAATCTTCAAAGTCTGGCTCTTCTTATCAAGAACCCCAACCGCGTACTGGCATAACTGCGGCGCTATGGCCTCACCCGAATAGCTAGTCCCCACAAAATCCACACCCGACCCGGCCGGACTCACCACCAGCTCCAACTTCCCAGTCTTGTTCCTCCTCTCATTCATGTTCCTGTAAACCCTAACCCTCGCCGCCGCCGCCGATGATTCTCCATTTGGGTTCTCGCCATTTTCGCGGTTCTGGGTCTTGTTTGGGTCGAACCCGGATGGGAAATACCCGACCAGAGGTGGGGTTTTGTTGGGTTGGTCGGGGACGAACTGTATTGTCGCTTTGATCCTCTCTATCGTCTCTGTTTCTTCATGAAGCTCTGTTTTGATTTTCTCTCTTTCTTCTTTGTCTCTGTTTCTCTTCTTGCTCTTCTTCTTCGTTGTCGTTGTTACTGGTTCTGCGTCTGAATCAAACTCTTTGTGTTCCTTCATGTTGAGAGAGAGAGAGAGAGAGAGGAAGAGAGAGGGGTTTTGTACTTTTGTGTGTGTTGTCTTGCTCTGTGAGAAAGTTTTTTCTTCAATGGTGGAGTTATTATATGGATCCAAACCTAATTCAATGATCCGGCCCGGTCCACTAATTAATCACATAGAAATTGATGGGCCACTTCCCGGCCCATCCCAAATAAAAATTTCCTTATTATAATTCCATAACGCTTTTCTTAGGATTCCGTACTTAAATTTATACATGATTCCGATTTTGTATCGTTATAAAACTGGTTTGTAATTATTTATCGTATCCGATAATCGGTTTTGTAAAGACGGACGTGATTCAACATGAAACTGCACTTGATAAGCGTCTATTTGCATTAGAAAAACTTTTGATTTCTAGTACTTTTATCTTTAAACAAATTAGATTATCATCTAAAATCTTTACGGTTACGAGAGTAAACAAGTTAACGAATTTTAATATAAAGATCTACCAAAATCAAAAATTTGAATAAAAAGATAACGTAACGGATTAACTTAATTCTTTTTTCTTTTTCTTTTTTGAAGTATTATATTAATTTGGGTTTTTTTAAGGAGGGTGGACTTGATGATCCCATTTTATTTGATTCTTCTCCTATTTCATTGATCATTTTCTTCTTCAACTTGAATCCCTTAAAAGAGAATTTAAGAAAAAAAAAAAATATATATATATATATATATTAAGAAATTAAATTAGAACCCTTCTATGGGTAGATATCGGTTTTGGTGTATACATCGGAGGTCCAAATTTGAGAATATCGCCAATATCAATTAGAAAAGTATAAGCACGGCACGGCACGACACGACACGACCCTATATATATATCACATAATGCGTTGTGCTTGTTCAATCAATTGAAAAACAAAGAAATTGTGTTAAAGAAATTGTATATTTGTGAAAGATGTGCATTGACAGAAAGCGCAATTTATAGACTGAGTAAGAAGGGGGGGACAGAAAGCGCAATTTATAGAGTGGTGGGGTGGTGGTAGTTTGGGGGGGGGGGGGGGGACAAGTAACTAAAATTTAGCCAAAGACTTTCCCTAGACGAAGAAAAAGCTGTAAACGTAAGTTTCGATATAACATTATCAATTAGAAAAGTATATATATTAATTTACATCAGAGGTCCAAATTTGAGAATATCGCCAATATCAATTAGAAAAGTATAAGTACAGCACGACATGGCACGACATGACCATATATATATATATATATATATATATATATATATATATATATATACATAATGCGTTGTGCTTGTTCAATCAATTGAAAAACAAAGAAATTGTATATTTGTGAAAGATGTGCATTGACAGAAAGCGCAATTTATAGAGAAGGGGGGAGGGGGGGGGGGGGGGGGGGGGGGGGGGGGGGGGGGGGGAAACAATTTCTTTTTTTTTTTTGATATATTCAACTGAAAACAATACAAACGAAACAGTATTACAAGGAACTAAAATCTAGCCAACGGCACGACACGACCATATATATATATATATATATATATATATATATATATCACATAATGCGTTGTGCTTGTTCAATCAATTGAAAAACAAAGAAATTGTGTTAAAGAAATTGTATATTTATGAAAGATGTGCATTGACAGAAAGCGCAATTTATAGAGGGGGGGGGTAGGGGCGGGGAACAATTTCTTTTTTATTTTGATATATTCAACTGAAAACAATACAAACGAAACAGTATTACAAGGAACTAAAATCTAGCCAAAGACTTTCCCTAGACGAAGAAAAAGCTATAAATGCAAGTTTCGATATGACATTATCAATTAGAAAAGTATATATATCAATTTACATCGGAGGTCCAAATTTGAGAATATCGCCAATATCAATTAGAAAAGTATAAGCACGGCACGATATGGCACGGCACGGCACGACACGACCCTATATATATATATATATATATATATATATATATATATATCACATAATGCGTTGTGCTTGTTCAATCAATTGAAAAACAAATAAATTGTGTTAAAGAAATTGTATATTTGTGAAAGATGTGCATTGACAGAAAGCGCAATTTATAGAGTGAGTAGGGGGGTGGGGGGGGTGGACAGAAAGCGCAATTTATAGAGTGAGGAAGGGGGGGGAACAATTTTTTTTTTTTTTTTTTTTTGATATATTCAACTGAAAACAATACAAAGAAAACAGTATTACAAGGAACTAAAATCTAACCAAAGACTTTCCCTATACGAAGAAAAAGCTGAATGTAAGTTACATGAAGAATGTAATTCGAAATGGAAGATTGATTCATTTATTCCTGAAAGCTGAATGTAAGTTACATGAAGAATGTAATTCGAAAATATTGCATTAGTCTTTGTTGCTTGGTTTTTCTTACAACTATCTCATTTCTAGATATTTTTCCAATTATTTCTGGTTCTGTGTTTTTTCTTCAATATCATTTGAAGACTAATAAATTTAAATGCTGTGGTCCCATGAATCTTGACTTGTCGCACAAGAATCTTGAACGTTGCTTCTAGTTGTTCTCAATGCTCTTTTATTACCTTGGCTGGTGACTATTTGCTTTTTTTTTTTAATAAAAAACTTTGGCCACCTTATGTAGTTTGCTTGCCTTGTGTTGGGGGATCAAATACAAAATATCAAAGCAGTTGATCTAATAAAAAAGTATTAGAAATATGCATTGCTTTAGTGTAAATGTGGAAGGGTTCCTGAGTATTTGTTAACTCTTATTTGTGCTGATACAGTTTTGGGTTCTCTCTCTCTCTTTCTTTCTGTTTTCTCAAGGACAGCAGCGAATCTCAGTTACTATAGTCCATGATCAATGCTGCAGCAACAGGTGACTGGAAACGTGCTAGAAGTTTCATCAACAATGATCCAAATGCACTGACAGAGTGACAGCTAATATAACAATTCACTTAGGAACAGTAATGCATAATGCAGCACGAGCTAGCCAATGGAACTTCATCCGACAGCTTGTGGAATGTGTATCGACTCCACAATCAGTTGCAGTGCGAAATTCACATGGAAGCACTGTCCTTCACATAGTTGCACAAGGTGGAAACCTAAAGACATCGATGGCATTGATTCAAAAGAACCCCGATTTAATTCAAATGGTGGACAATAAAGGAAAGCTGCCACTATTTTTTGCTATCTACAGAAAAAATAAGAAGTTAGCGTGGTACCTTAGTTTGAAAAACATAGCTGACTCTGATAGTAATCAATCAGGCTTCATTCCTTCCTTACCTGGGATCCTCCATAATCTAATTCAATCAGGCTATTGTGGTAAGAACTGACTACTACTTCCAACATATATACATCTTTCCAATAGATATGTACACTTATTATTTGTGTCCTTTTTGTGTTCCATCTTCAATAGATATAGCGCTGTATTTCGTCCGGAGATTTCCTCAGTTGGCTCTAGCCAAAGATGAAGATGGTAATTCCTTGCTCAAATGGATGGTAGAAAAACCTTCATACTTTTTGAGCGGAAGTAAACTTGGATTGTTAGAAAGATTGATTTATAAATGTCCGTATCTTGTACATGAACAATTTTTTACTGAAAATGTGCCAATAAATTAAATACTTTAGTGTTTTTTGTTTTCTATTGGAAAAGTTTTTAATGGTTTTTTTTTGTTTGTTACAGTTGTTCAAGTGGAAATAAAATTTCCATCAATTCATTCATTAGAAAGCACGGTAGGCTTTCCGGTGTTACCATCAAAAAGCTTAACGATTCAAGGTTTGCAAATCTGTATTTATTTCACTGTTATTACTCTTCAAATTCTTTAAACCAATATATTCTAACATTAACCTGACAAATTAACAAGCATATTCTGTTCCTCTGTACAGTGCTTAGATGGTTCAAGAGACTATTCTTGACACCTAATATACCATTGGGTAAGCAACCATGTAGAATACGCCATATTTGCTTGTAAATATCAAACTGCAAGCGACGTGAATGAAATTTATCAAATGATAATAATACATTTGATCTGATTTTCACTTGCAGCACGCTCTATGGAAAAAGTTCGAGAGGCCAAGTTGACGCGTGAATGTGCTGTTGAATTAGTACATCATGTTTTATATCAAGATGAACTGACAATATATATATATATATTAAGAAATTAAATTAGAACCCTTCTATGAGTAGATATCGGTTTTGGTGTATACATCAAAGGTCCAAATTTGAGAATATCGCCAATATCAATTAGAAAAGTATAAGCACGGCATGATACGGCACGGCACGGCACGGCACGACACGACCCTATATATATATATAATGCGTTGTGCTTGTTCAATCAATTGAAAAACAAAGAAATTGTGTTAAAGAAATTGTATATTTGTGAAAGATTATTTTGTGCATCGATAGAAAAGCAAAATGGCTCCATTTATAGCGTGCCGGGGGGAGCGAACCAATTAAAAATAAAAAATAAAAAATAAAAAATTCTTATACATCAAATTAAAATATGAATCAATAAAAAAAATAATAATAAACTATTATACATAAATTGTGATATATATATAAGGTGATAATATTCTCTTGTCCTTTTATTATTTTAATAATATAAATTAACTTACATTTTTTGTTTTCATAATTCTATTAACTATGAAAATAGGAGATAAAATCAATCCATTTTAATATTTTAATTTCCTATTATTTCATACATTATTATCTAATCTAGTGTGTATTATATATGAGTAATGCTAGGCTTCCTAAATGTATGTAGCACGTGAGGTGTCAACATTTTGTAAATCATGAGATTATATGCATGGTGAATGATGTGATGTTGACACCTCACGTTCTATAAACATTTGGGAAAAAATATTGGGAAGCCAAACATTACTCATTATATATATATATAATATTTTTTTATTGTAGATTTTACTAGAACAAACTAAGGGGCTGTTTGTTTTTTTATTTAAAGTCTTATAAGACCTTAATTTGTTAGACAAATGGATAAGTCTTATAAATTAAGATACTATAATATGTTTGTTTTTTTCTCATCTTAGATGACTTATTACAAATATAAAATTGATTAGATTGTGTTAGGATTTCTTTAAAATTTGGAATTTTTGGAAAATTGATTTTTAGGATTTTATTATGTGCACATAAAATTATAAATGTATGAATTGATATAGAACATTTGTGGAAATTTACTAAAATATTATACTATATCACTTTTTGAATAAGATAAAAGTAAAAAAATTTTACTTTTTTTAAAAGGCATACATATCTTAAAATAAGATATAAGTTAGAAAAACAAACAAACTGATTTATCTTAATTTAAGATATAAGAGGCAAAAAGTCTTATAGTGAAAAAAAACAAACAGCCTCTAAGTAAATATTGAACTCTTATAGCGACTATTTTTATTATTTATTTTGTTAGGTTAAATATTAATTTGATTTGATAAATTTACTTTATTAGTTTCTTATTTAAATTTTCTTCAAAATTATTATAAGTTAATTTAGTTTGACATGAATATTATAAAATTAAGTTACAAGTATGTAAATAATTATGATTTAAATATATCAACGGTATAATGATATTTTAGTTAAACTATTGAAATTTACATGCACGTATAGATTCCTTAGTATACATTATTGCCACCAATAAGGTAATTTCAAATATACTACGTGCATTAATAAGCCTTAGTTGATATACTAATAATATCGTCTAGAATATTTATATAATGATGTCAAATTCGTGCTTAATGAATAAAAATGAATTGATTAGGATCATTAAATATGGACAACATGTGCATATTGATATAATTGATATTAAATCATTATTTGATAATACATACTAATCATGTGGACAACATGACAAACTATTATCTCAACTCATATCGTAATTTCACCAACCATCTTCACCCGCTATAATTATCGAGTTGTGTCGTGTCGTGTCGTGTCATCACTACAAGAAAAAAGGGATTTCGTAACAAAAAAATTTGTTGTAAAAGGTACATAATTTGTCACCAAATATTTTCCGCGACTAATTAATTATTTTGGTCGCATGTTAGTTGCGATAGGCTGGATGCAAACGGATTTTGCAACCAAAAGTCATTTAGCTGCAGTAAGTTATACAATCTGCATCTAAATATGTAATAGTAAAAGTTTAAAGTCTTTATGACTAACAGTTGTCAGGTAACAAAAATAATAGTTGCAGATGATATTTTACAACGAAAATTATTTGATGCAAAACACACATTTTGCAACCAAAAAAAAAATACAATTTTATTTTGCTTTTTGTGGTACAAAGTTATATAATTAGTCACTCATATGGTTAAAATTTAATGAGAAAATACAATTCGTAACAAATATTTTAATTATCAATTTTAATTTTATTCAAATTATATAAAATTTAAGAATATGTTTATTCCAGGCCCATATTTTGTAAATAAGAACTTCATACAATTTATTAACTTCACTTAAAATTTCTTACAACAATAGATCTTAATTTAAATATACAACATCCAAATAACATAAAATACAATGGAAACAATTTGTAAAAAAGCTGTGAGAATTTGAGAAGTTGATGTCTCCAGATTTATAAGTTGAAGCCTCTCTAGTGAATGTGATGAATATCTTCAAAGAATAAAATTACTTCATATGCTCAATTTGGCCATCCTCAAAAGTTGAGAACTTGAATTCCTCAAAAAAATTCCATCATCTGTAGTTCAAATTAAAAATAAAAAATAAAAAAAATTAAACGAGTACAATCATAATAAACATATTATTATGTATAACACATCCAAACAAAAAATTGAATCAAACAAATAAACCCAAAATAATATAAAAGTAAGAAGAAATTAAACATTAAAAAGATTAAAATCAACCAATATAGAATAACAAAACTCATAAATTGCTCAATTTACTTGCAAGAAATGAGATAAGCAGGTAATTAATATTGTGAAATTTTGTGAGTTTCATGTGAAGAAATGATAAGATATATAATTGAATTGTTTTGAGTCTTACCTGAAAAAAACTTGAGAAAATAATCTGGACACAATAATGAGTTGTTATCTAATAGTATTGACTACAAATCTGAGCACAATTAAGCTGTTTTATAAAACATTGAGAACAGTTTTCAGTTTTAATGAACAAAAAATTGAGATATCTGAGAACAACAATTTGTTGTTTTCAGTATTCTTGAAAACTTTTTTTTAGCAATAAAATTTACTCAAACCAAATCCATCTTTTGGATCTTCATGGATCTTTTGGATCTTTATGGATCTATATCAAAAAGATGATGATGATTTCGACAGGTTTGATGATGAAAATTAAATTTATTTATTATTTAATTTTAATTTTTTTTAGTTTTAATGTTTAATTATTTTAATATCACTTTTTCATTATTTATAATATTAATCTTTTAAAAATGATTTTAAAAATATTATACTAAACACGTTTTTTATGTTTTGATTCTCCGAATATTGTTTTCAACCATTGCTACCAAACGCGTTTTCGAATTCAAAAAATCCAAAAATCAGTTTTTCAAAAACTTCAGATTACAAAAAAACAAAAACTGAAAAACAAAAACGTTACCAAACGGCCCCTAAGTTACTTGATGGGGAAATTTCAGTATTTTTATTGCTTCCTGAGTTAGAAAATGTACAGGTGTTGTAGCACACGTAGATGTCAAGTGGAGGCTTCTCTGTGCCTCAAGTCACCATTAAATTTAGAGTCATAATAAAAAAAAGGTGGTGATATATATAAGAGTGTATATATTCTGATGTAATTAGTAATGGATGGCGCTTATTTGTTCTTCAAGAAAAAACTTACAGAGTTTTTTATTTTAAAGTTTTTTTATTTTATTTTTTTTGTTATATAGTTTTTTGGATGTTTTCTAAAAAAATGGTAAGTTCAAAGACATCTTTATTAATAAATTACATGGAATGTAGATTGATTTGATAAAAAAGAAGGAATAGTGTGTATTTTTCATTGACCGAAAAAAATCACCGTATTTTTTTACGATTCCTTATGAAAGATATCATCATTATTAATAAATTATTCATATAATAAATAAATAAAACTAATTAGTTAATTTCATTGGTAATTTCAAAAGACATTGATTAATTAATGAGTAATGTTACATTGTCTAAATTTGGTGTCCAAATCTGGTGTCTAAATGATGTGACAACACTGTAACCATTCATTTAAATTGTATTAGATTTGCATGATTTAAATGAATGGGCTAAAGTGTTGCCACATCATTTGGACACCAAATTTGGACAATGTAGCATTACTCTTTAATTAATCATATTTGGTTAATTTTATTGTACTAGGACATCACTTCTTTTGCTTCTAAAAACATCAAGTGACGATCCATATCTTAAAAGAAAAAATTAAAGTTAACATATAAAGTGAACACGTGAGAGAATATTTCAAGTGTTTGCAAGAATGGGTTCATTTGTATTGAATATTTATTAATGCCTTTTTTTTTTTTTTTTTTTTTCTCCCTTCCGTATGTTAATTCCATTTGTAAGATTAATCATTAGTTAACTAATAGAGAGGTGTTTTATGTGTTTTGTTTATTATTATTATTTTACTTCTTCCCCTTTTCACAAAGTCAATAGTAAACACCATAAATTATAATTGAGAGGATAAAAAAAATGTCACAATCAGGATTGAAACGTTTGATATAATAAGCATTTGAAGAAATTAAAACATTGAAAGCATAATTAATCGAAAGAATACATATAAATTTTAAAACATAAAACCGATAACAATTGCGTTGTATTTTACGAGATGTGCTGGCCGCAAACTAGTGTATTAGAGTAATGATACCTATATTTTAATTTTCAAGTTAATTTAATTTTCAAGTATATGATATTGTTTGTACAATATTTGTATACTTAAAGTAACCGACCCGGCCCAAAATGTGATCACATTGAAAGAGATGAGTCATGGGCCAGGGCCCAGCCCATCCAAAATAAACCGTATACTTAAACTAATTTAGTTGTTTTTCTTTTTAGAGTAATACTACATTACCAAAATCTGATGCCCAAATGATGTGGCAACATTGTAACCATTCATTTAAATTGTATTAGATTTACATAATCTAAATGAATGGTTTATAGTGTTGCCACATCATTTAAACACTAAATATGGACAATGTAGGGTTACAATTTTAAAAAACTCTCTGCTTTTTTCTTTTTTTTTTAAGAAGACACGCGAAAAAGCAGAGCAGAAAGGAGCTCACTGTCTCTCTCTCTCTCAACAAGTAGGTTGACTCTCTCTCTCTGTCTCTCTCTTCTTCATCAACTATTAAATTAATTCTTGTCTGCGTTTGTTGTTGCTAAAAATGGCATTTTTTTTTTTGATCGATTTTTGATGGGATATGAAGGGGTGTCTGTGATTGTATAGCAACTGTGTTTTTTTATTTTCTTGAGTGATTGTGCAAGTTGGAAAATTTTCTTCGTTTTGATCTGGGTTTTTTTCAATCTGTATTAGAAAAGAAGGTTTTTTGAGTAAAGGTTAAATTTTTATCATTGGGGGTTTGATTTTACTCTTCTTTACTTGTAAGCAATGTCATTTGGTGTTCTATTCAGTGGTTGTTTTTGATTGAAGTTGCTTTTTGTAAAATCTATTTGATTCTATGCTTGATACTCACTTGTGCTTGCTTTTTAAGTATTAACTGTTGTTTCTCAACTGGGTATTCTTATAAATGTAATCTTGAGAGAGATGAAGAAGATCTTTAGTAGAATCTGCAATTTTTGATGAGTTAAGAGACAGCCATGATTGCATAGCTATGGTTTTTGCATTCCATGTTTTCGTCGTGCGTCTCGTTCACCTGTCTTATAATTTGAAATGTTATTTTGGGAATAGAACCAGAAGCTATTTTTGTATTAGGATCGATTTATATGGGGATTATAGTTTTGCGTGGATATGGCTTTTCCAATGATTGATTTTGGAGTTAGTTTAAGCTTGACTGTGTTTTTGGTGCTATATAGTATATACGTGTAAGGGTTCCGCTGCCTGATGCCATGTCTACTAGGATTAAAAATCTAACATTCTGACTAACTGTTATGCCTTCTTCTTTTGTTTTAGAAGTGGTCTAAACTCTAACACGAATGAGGATCATTGTCAGCAAAACTGATAACCATCATTTACAGGAGTTGAAATAGTGCTGAATCCTTTCTAGTAATGGTATATCTATTGTACAGAAAGCAATAATTAACAGTTCGATAAAACTTTAGGATAGCATATTATCCGGGCTGTATTATAGAATTAATCTCAAGATTTTCTTGGTTTCTTTAAATTAAAAATTGATAATGAGATAAATTGATAATAATTTCTTTATTGAAATTAGTAATTTGTTCTGTGTAAACTATAATCTTTATAGCAGACACAAATCTCTTAATTTATACAATGCTTACCATCATACGTGTTTCATGTGGCAGGTGCTTTTAATGCAGAGAGGGAGCTGATACGAACATACAATCACTGGGACGCATGGATCGAAGTAATTAACTTCATCTTGATCCTTTATTCTCTATTTACTTGTTTAAACAGTTTGGAGCTTTTTCAAAATGTTGCTTGTTTGTTGGTTATAAAACTATGCCACTGATAAGAAAGATGAATTCTCATTCTTCTGTGAGGCTTCTGGAATCATATGTTCAGAAATTTTTCCTGTGCCATGGCTTTGTTCAGCGTAGTAATTTGCAATAATTTTTGTTCTATGGAAACTCATTCTTCTGTGAGGCTTTGGAATCTTAGATTTAGAATTTTGCTTGTGCCATGGTGCTGTATAGATCAATATTTTGCATCTGTTTGTTGCTGTGCCTCCTTGTTATATTGTCTTGTTACTAAGATATCAGACACATTTGACATGTCCATAGTCTCAGTTAGCTGTTGCAGAGTGGACAGGTAGAATTAGGAAGTTCTTTACATTGGTGTGAATAAAGTCATTGGCAATTATTTGGCCTTTGGTAGAAAAGTTTGTCAGTAGACTGTAGACATAGCTGGATGGGGTTTGCTGTGAAGAATTCGTTTTCCCCTTGAAAAATTCCGTGGAAAAGATTTTTTTGTCACTACCACTATCCGGTCTCAAAATGTAAAATTCAACTAAAATGAGAACAGTAAAACATTAATTACAAAAATTTATACCATTAGTTATCATTTCTAGCATAGCAGTAGAAGTCAAGCATTGTTACGTTCATAGCACTTCAGCGTCACTGTCATGCAAAATTGCTGACAGCAACAAAATTAATTGTTCAGGTGCTAGTAGTTAATCTTGATGGGAGATATGATATTGCATAGAATTCTAATGATGGTGTTTGACATATTGTTCTCAAAGTTACTTGCATTCACAGAATAGTTCCACTGCTATGTTAAAATATGCTTCAGTAGAAAATCGATGTTATACCTTGAACCTAATCTGCATTTCAAGCATGCTTAGAACTGTTTTGGGGTTAATTCGATAGATATTTATTTTCTCTGTAATTAGTGAATGAAGATGCAAAATACCTATTGTTTCCTTCTGTTTTATTGGGATTTGGGACCTTAAAGTCTTTCTTGAACTACTTCAACTCTATGTAAGTAGGCAAGTTTCTGAAAATATTTTCTTGATTCAGAGGTCTCATCAGAGGTCTCATCAGATATAGTGGACCATAAGAAGGGTGAATATGTCCGTATTAGAGATGCAGAAGAAGACCCCCAGTTGGGCATGTATGATAAACCTCTTCGTTGCTTTGGTTGTGGAATAGGATGGTTCTCGTAAGTTTGCTAACCCCTCCTCTCCTTTGCATTGAGAACCTTATGCTCTTCCTCTTATGGTTTATATTCCTTTTGCAGCCTTCTACTTGGATTTGTTTGCCCATTGATGTGGTATTATGCAACAATTCTTTACTTCGGAAACTACTATCATAAAGATCCAAGGGAGCGGTCAGGACTTGCTGCTTCTGCAATAGCTGTGAGTATGAGACTCAAGGGTTAACGTTTTGTTCATTTTTCAAGCTCCATGAGGGTTATCTGACGAGTTTTATGCTATAGAATATCTAAATATGACTTTAAATGAAGGAATTAATCATCCGTGTTGAAATTTGAAAAGTATAATAAGTTAATTGACATCTAGACCAGAAGAAAACCAGCGTGGTCTCCAAGAGTCCATGCAGAACTATTTCAAGCCTTCTGACCTTTCAATGCAAAATATGTGATAAAGTAACCATTTATACATGATAGCAATGAATAATTACGTCGAATAGCTACCCTATTATCTACCGTTTTTTTCTTACTAATCCCAGATGTCCCGATTGTTGCAGGCTTTATTGTGTACAATAGTTGGGGTAATCACGCTGTGTATATTTTTCCTCTAGATCTTCCAACAGCAATTCTCATCCCCACATCATCAACTCGCATCCATGGTCAAAAAGCCAAAGCCTAAGGTGTGTATATAAACCTTACATATGAACTCAAGAAAGAAGTTTGCGTTTACAAGGTTCAGCCATCTGGAATCCGATGCAGTTTCGTAGATACTACTTTAGAATTGTAGATTGCACTAACCCTGTGTTGTAAATTTCTGAGAATGCACCTGGTTGATATACCCATTTTAGTGGGATGTTGATGTATAAACTCATAGAAATTGTCCGATAGTCACTTGGTTCACATTTAATAAAATGCCCGAAAAATCTGTCCTTGCGTATCTTTCAGTGACTAGAGGATTACACTTTTGAACAGGATATGAAAATTTGTTCCATGCAATCTTTATGCTCAAAATGATGTTCTTTATATATATATTCATGTTGGAGACTGGTGTTAATGTTATGCATAGATGACTAGTTATGTGTTTTTCGCAAAAATATTCGTTTTCATGATATACTATGTACTATAAATAACAAAGACTTATTTTAATCTCCCGATAATCCTTTTACGGATAAAACCCCTTTTCAAGATAAAACCGTGAGGCTAAATGGGTTAGTGGATGGTTTACTATATACCAAAAATATCTTATAATTTCAAAATTGAGTTAAATATTTGATGGTTTATCAGAAACTTGAAATATACTATTGTTGTTAGTATGTTTTTTTTTCATATCGGTTGAAATCAGGATTAGTATATACTATGTACTATAAATAACAAAGATTAATTTTAATCTCACGATAACCCCTTTTAAGGATAAAACCGTGATGGCAACTTGTGTAGCACTTTTTACCTAAAAACTTTCTAGGGAAACCTACCAGCTTGCATCCACTTTCATCTCTTCAAAGAATACATGCATGACATGATGTATCCAAGGACTATCTCATATTGTCAACAAAGCAAAGAATCTCCTTTATTTTATTTTTTTTCCAATCATGCAAAAAAATTGTCAAAAATATATATAATATTTTAGAAAACAAAACACCAATATTTATTTATTTATTTATTTTATTTTGGACTTTGTTAGCTTTATCTTTTACATGGGAAACTGATCAATTGGTCATGTAATGAGCAGACAGAATCCCAAATCTGGGAAAGAAGGAAGAAAAAAAATGTTATCATACAAGAGAAAGAATAATCTCATGAATTTCTGTTTTTCAAAAAGCAACTTTTTGTTTTCAATGTTTTCTGATTCTCAATAACTTAACATACCTTACTATGAAATAGTCAAAAACAAATTTGGTATAATAATTTTTTAATTTTTTTATAAATTTTATAAAACTTTGAAAACATGTTATAATAATTCACACGAAAGGTTTATCCTAATATTTGATAAGATTTTTTGTTAATATTATATTATGTGTATACCGTATAGTAGTACATATGACTTTTCTTAGTTTATTTCGAAACTCGTTTTATAATTTGTTTAAAGTCATACGTATTTTATTTTGATTTCAAATCAAATACTTTCTAAACTTATACGTAATTATATAAATTTTAAACAAAACATTTTTTTGACAATTAATTTTAGTATATGTATAGTACCCGCTTTATATTTTGTATCGTCTTATTTTGATTACGATTCAAACGCTCTCTAAACTTGTACGCAATGATTAATCAAAACTATGTCTTAAGTTTTGAGGATTTGGTAAGTTTGAATTTCGTGGTGCAAAAGTAATGAACAGTTGTCTCTCTTACTATAATCAGTAATCATACAAACAACAATTATTTAATTATTTATTTTCTTTTAGAAAACAGAAAAACGCATGTGAAGCACATCATATAATATGAAAATAAAAAAATAAAAAATTTGAAAATGACTTCTAACAAAATCACCAACGCGTTTGTTTTTTTTGCTTATAATAATTACATATAAAAAGTTTGTTTTTGGGGACCCATTTTCTCTCTTTACACTCGAAAAATCGAAAAAAATAATTAAAAAAATTGTATGTAAATGATTGTAGACTTGTAGTTGTCATACGCGGAAACTATTGACCTTTTGACTCTAAAACATTTTAATTTTTGAATGAATATTACAATAGTACTAATTGAAAAATGTACTTGTTGGATTGAGGTGCTTGCTTACGTTCGTTACATTTAACCTAGTCGATATGAGTCTACAACTCTAGCCCATCACTAGTTCATATTCGATATTTATGTGTAAATAATGTACATAACTTTTTGAAAAGTCGAAGATGTGTTTCAACTCTAATACCACTTGTTGTACCAAGGGTTTTATATTATGTTCTAGAGTGTTCTAGAGAGTTATATTATAATACTGTCCTCGTTTTAAAATGTTTGATTGTGAAATTTTGAAGATATGGTTGTTAATTGTCATGTATCTCTTAAAAGCTAAGGATGATAAAAAAAAATGGATTATTCTATTTAATGCCCTAATAATAATATTATGATTTTAAGAGTATTTTGTATTGTAATTGTTGGATTTTTAAAATAAAAAGTGCTATTAAATCATACTTTTTTTTTACGGTATCTATCTTTAGACTATGAATTTTTTTGAAGCTTTTTGCTATTAATAGGATTCGAGCAGCTAATTTGAGAGTCATTTATCTAGCCTTAAGTTTGTTTATCTACCAACTGAGCTACGTCTCTGTTAGCGCTATTAAATCATAATTGTTATGATAATAAAACAACATTTTTTAGATGTCAATTCATGGAGAAAATTGCACAAGATGACATGATTGATTATCCATATTACGCACACCGGATTTATAACAGTTTTTTTTTTTCCTTTTTCAAATCATGGTATGGGCAAAAAGGGTCATTATCATTGTCATTATTATTTAATAATACAACTCATCATATGGATTTTGACTTCAAGAGCCTCAACATGCACATTTGTTGTCTAAATGGATTATTATTATTATTATTATTATTATTATTATTATTATTATTATTATTTTGAAAATATGTTCATGGGTTATATAAATTGACTACATTTGTATGGTCAAGCAAGCTATTAAATCCCAAATCAAAAGCAAATAAATAAATAAATAAATAAATAAAGAGCTTGATTGAAGGAATGGAAATTGACAACGGTTTTGGAATTGATTATTGAAAGATATATCCACCATTGATTTGGCTGTCATTCTTGTAGTGACAACCATCATGTGATTCATATCACATTTGCTTTACTCTAAAATGGCCCCCACATTGTTATGTACTAATCAATCATCACCATCACTTCTTCTCCATGATCAATACTTTAATATATTATTTTTCATCATATTAATTATTTATTATCTTCTACAAAAATAATGCCTCTTGAATCATGATCTTAAGGTTTTGTTAAAAATGGAGATTTTTAATGATATGAAAATTTTATATAAAAATCTTACTTTAAAACTGATTTTTATGTTTCATTTGTTTTGTATTTTGTACCACATTCCTTGTACATATGTCTAATAAAGCTGTCATGCATGGATTTGTAATCTAAATCACACTATCTCAACTTCGCCCATAATTAGTAATTTTAAAATAAAAAATATTTTAAGTAAAGTATTATATTGTGTATACTCAATCCATTAAAGACTTTTTCTACCTTCAATGTGAAATTTATATCTTTATATATATATATATATATATATATATATATATATATATATATATATATATTTTTATACATGTATCTTATACGGTACGATGAATCGAACATCGAATATTACTAAGTTGAATGAATGTTATTTACTATCAAATCATATTGGACGGTTGTATTTATTTATATAATTAATTAAGACATCAGTAGAGTGACGAGCTTGGGGCTTGGGTAAATGACTCCCAGGTCAGCGGCTCAAATCCTATCAATAGCAAAAACTTTAAAAAAAATATCTGGTTCGGATAAAATAAATAAAAAATCTCATAGACTCGTATAGTTAAAAAAAAAAATCTAATATTAATGCACATCTCCTTTTAGTTCATAAACGTTGTGGGTTTCGAATTCCATCTAGAGTCGTATAGGCAATATTTCATCTCAACAAATTTCGAAAGACTTTTCACTTTTAAAACTTTTTTACGTTAACATTTCTCTAATCTAAACTTAAAAAAAGAGTAAAAATGATTAAGTAACATAAGCAAAGTATATAAAAGCAAAAGCAAAACACAAGCAAAAGCAAACCAAAACAAAAGCAAAAGCTAAAAAAAAAAAAAAAAAAAAAAAAGGCAAACAAACTCTCAAAGCTGTCTCCAAAAAGCACTTTTCTCAAAAGCAATACTCAAAAAAAAAAAAACAATCACAACCATGGAAGAGGATCAAGAAGACATGTCACCATTCTGGCAACCCAGCCGCCGCAGACGGCGGCCCTCCTCCTCCTTCTCCTTCAACTCTGGCTTCCTTCTCATCCTCCTATTATCTCTAGCTCTAATCTTCATGTTCATAATAATTCCATCATTCATCTCCTTCACTTCTCAAGTCCTAAAACCACACTCAGTCAAGAAAGGCTGGGACTCGTTGAATCTAGTCCTGGTTCTCTTCGCCGTCATCTGCGGTTTCCTCAGCCGTAACGGCGGAGGCGACGCCGACAAGAAAACCCCATTTGAAGAAGATCAATACCGAGCTCTAAATAGATCACAAGATAGTTTACAGAGACCATCTTCTTCATCAAGTACTCCATTAACCCCACAAAGATTCTGGTTCGATCAAGATTTATTATCATCAAAAGCTCACAGCAACAATGGAAGATTGAATCGGTTGAGGAGTTTTAGTTCGTATCCGGATCTAAGACAACATGATGTACAAGAAGAAGAAGAAGAAGCTTCACGGGGTCATCGTCAATGGCGGTTTTATGATGATACCAACTTGTATAACTATCGTTCTTCAACCTTAGATCAACCTCCGCCGCCTCCTCCTCCGCAGACAGTGGAGAAGAGAGGAGGGAAGGAGGAAGATGTGAAGAAGGAGATAGGTGTTGATGTTGATACTACATTATTTGTGATTGAAAAAGAAAAGAAAGTTGTATACACTCCTCCTTCTCCTTCTGCTCCGCCGCAACCGGCGGAGGAGGCGGTGGTTGAAGTGGAAGCATCACCACTGCCAGCTCCATATGAAGAATCTCCTCCGGATCGGCTGAAGACGGTGAGGAGGAGAGCGAGGAGAACATATGAAGATGTTGGGAAGAGTGAAAGGAGAAGAAAGAATGATTTGAGTGAAATTACAAGCACTAGTTCACAACCGCCGCCGCCGCCGCGTCCACCACCATCTCCCCCGAGACCACCGTCACCACCACCGCCGCTTACGGAGGCGTTTGAAGAGGATGGCAAGAAGAAGAGAGGTGGTACAAGTGCAACTAAAGAGTTTTTGATTTCGTTGAAAAGGAAGAAGAAGAACAGACAGAGACAAAAGAGTGTAGAGAATCTTGATAGTTTCTTCAACTACGAATCCTCCTACACTCTACCTTGGATACCGCCGCAGTCTCCACCGCCGCCTCCTCCTCCTCCGCCGCCACCTTTCTTTCAAAATCTCTTCTCTTCAAAGAAACGCAAAACCAAGAAAATCCACTTGGTTCAGACAGCCCCGCCTCCGCCACCTCCGCCACCTCCACGGCGGCCGGAGCCGAATTCACAGCAGCTTTCGAGAAAAACCGCAGTGAAGGATACGGCATACACAACTCAGAAGCCGCCTTTACCGGTGAGGATAAGAAGCTACAACAATGCAGGGGCGGAGGAGAACTTGAACAGTGGCGGAGAGTCACCGCTGAATGCCATCCCGCCACCGCCGCCTCCGCCGCCGTTCAATATTCCGGTATGGAAGTACGAGGTGCATGGGGACTATGTGAGGTTGAAAAGCATCAATTACATTGATGCCGAGGAGTCGGGTAGTCCGTCTTCGGATGGCGGAGATACGGCGGTGGCGCCGTTTTGTCCGAGCCCGGATGTGAACATGAAAGCTGACAACTTCATTAAAAGATTCAGGGATGGTTTGAAGTTGGAGAAGATGAATTCTGTCAAGGAGAAGGAGGGAAGAGTTGGAAGATCAAACCTTGGGCCTGGGCCTGGGTCGGAACCCGGCTCAAGTTAGAGTTCGGATTTTAATTTTTGTCGTTTTTGAAAATAATTATTGATTTTGATTTACTTATTTTTGTGATCGAAAGGATTTATTTGTTAATCTGGGTTGATATGACTTACGTATAATTATACATACATTATACATAGGAGGTTAAAGGTTTTATTGTACATTTTTCTTATTTTATGTTTTTTTTTAAAGGGTGTAAAATGTATTTATTTCTATATTTTTAGAAATAATAAAGATTTTTTATTTTATTTTATTGAACATAACAATTATTTGTTATTTAATTTGTGTTTTTTTTTTTTTATATTTGATATGATATATGTATAATTATTATTATTATTATTAAACGTGAAATCCCATACGTTATTTCGTGTATTAATATTGAAATAAAATTTATAAGTATAGAAAGAAACCCCGTCAAATATATATATTTTTTTCTTGCAACCATTTTTCTTGGTAGAAAAAAAAATATGAATGAAGGATCCACATAATTGAATTGGGTTATCATATTAATGTGTAAAGAATTGATTTTCATAGTTGAGTAGTTGATATATTAATGTGTAAAGAGTTCATTATTACAGCTAAGTTATACTTTTCTCGCCACAATTGACATATGCCAAAAGATAAATGGACCTTTAAGATAAGCCGTTTAAACCCAAAACGGACAAAATATCATAACTATACGGAAATGTATGTGCCTTTATTCCTTGTTAAGTAACTTGCTGATAAGGTCTGGAAGGGATTGTTCTTGCCTGATGCTTTGAATCCACCTTGCCTTGATTAGGATATGTTCAATGCTTTGCTTCACATGCTTGTCAATGGCAGGATTTTCTTGACTGGCAAAAAATGCTTTCACTTCTTCAGCTTTCTCATTGCTGCTTAACTGCCCAAATCAATGTCACTGAATCAGCAGAGCCTTATTGGTTCAACAGCACAATAGAAAAATCAAATCAACAAGTTCAATCTAGTTGAATTCATCAATAAATGGATTTTGATTAATCTACGGAAGAATCTGAGCGGTTTTGAAATTTGTTGGAAACCTCCACCGAATGTAAATAAATATAAATTAGTATAATTTGTCTGTAAGGAAAAATCCTCCACCACTTGTAAAAGGAGGTTAAGTTGCACGTGGGAGGAAGATGCGGTTTTGAATTTCTCCGGAAAACTTTTATAACCGGAAAGGTTATTGATGGAGAAATAAATATGAATTAGTCATATCTATCTATGTTTCTACGAATTTTCAGGCGAAATCTCTTATATGTAATGTACCCATTAAAAGGAGGTTAGGTGGCATGTGGGAGGAAGATGCCAAGGAGAAAGTGATCAAATATTCTTAATTGACTATAATTCTTCTTCTTGATCTATCTTAATTTGCCTGTAAAGTAAGTACAAAACTTGCTTCCTAATAGAGTAAGCAACCATGGAAGCTGATTTGTCCTGAGAAGCAGTAGTTGGAGTTGGTGTGTATGCTTTATGTAACAAGTTGGAATCACTTAATGGTATCAAATATCTTTAAAGATAAGGTGCACTAGGAAGCATTTTTGTAGAAAGTGCTTTTGAGTGAAAAAAGAACCTATCTAGTCTTCTAATCTAAAAAGCATTTTGTTGAAAAATACCTAAAAAGTGTAGAACACTTTTATATGTTTGAGCCAAATCATAAAATAGATAGAAAAGCACTTTTGACTAATTAAAAGCACTTTAGAACTATATCAGAAACACTCACAAAAGTACTATGGACCAAAGCAAGGAAGATAGATTTATGCTAAATCAATACTATATTGCAAAGCTAAAGAGTTCCAAATTCTGAGAGGCATATACTGTCTGAATCCCAAAATGATGTTGACAATAGAGCTGCATACCTTCAACCATTTCCATGCTGTTTCACGGCCCTCTAAGCTTAATCCTACAAGTCCGTAAATGATATCTTGATGTCGAACCTAAATGAATAATGAAATCGTGAACTCGGTAACTGTAATCATAGCAAGAAAATTCAAGTTGCCATTGCTTATAGCTTGTTTAGTGAAGAGTGGTACCTCATCAGACACCAGGAAGTTCAAAACTTCTACAACTATATCCGGATCAGGAGGAGATGCAAGACATATATTCTGTGTAATGTCAAAACATATCGCATAAAATCTAAGAAAACTTTCATTCATAAGATAACTAATAATTGGAATCATAAATTCATTTTAGTTCAAATACTCATCATATATATGACTTACGTAAAATCCGTTCTCTCTTGCATTCCATCAACTTCTCTGTATAATTTCAGCAGGGCCTCGAAGCCATTTCTGTTTGTGGTACTAGAATTTCTCATTACAGCAATGTAGGCAGCCTGCAGAGAAATTACAACTTCTGCATATCACATTTGAAAGTGCTTAAAGATGAAGATCAAATGCGAAATCAGTATCCTGTCCATTTCAGTTAGGTACATGAATTTCTATTCTTATACGGTGGGGTGAATTGTAAGGTCCAAACCATTCAAGCCCAATAAAGGCCCAAAATTGAGGGGCCCATTTAAAAAAAAAAAAAAAAAGAGAAGAAAAAGTAAACGTGAAACCGAAATAGAGAATAGGTGAGTAAGCCTCTATAGTTTGTCTTGTTGACAGACAGCTGTGTGCTTGGACAGCTTTAGATGTGTCTATCCACATCTATATTTATATATAAAAAGAAAAAAAGAAAAAAAGAAGAAGATCAGAGCCAGAAAGAACTAGAATCAACGGAAGAAAAAAGAAGAGGAAATATAAGAAGAAAAGGAAAGAGGGAAAGAAGTCAGTAGAGTTCTCTTATGATATTTTCAGATATTGGGTTGAATTCTTCTTTGATTTCACAGATTTTAATTGGTTTTTGTGCAATTGTTATGGGAAGAAGAGGAACACATCGTACTTGGTCCGGATAAAAGTTTAAAGTCTAAGTTATGAGTGAAAAAGTTTTTAGTTTTATTCTTAACTCAAACGTTTTCCAGTTTTGTGTTTAAAATTGTTTGCCTGGAAATCATTCCAAGTGTTTGGTTTCTTTTGATGATTTATTGTGATTAAACAGAGAATTGAAAGTGTGTTTATATGCTTATGATTAGTAAATCAAAAATATTAGACATATTATTTTATTAAATGTTTAGAAGAGATTTATAATTGATTTCATAAAAGCACCATATATGTACCTTGTTATTGTTATTGTTGGCTTTTGGGGCCGTTCTACACATGTGTATGTCAGATGAGTCGCTCTGCAGGTGTATGACAGATGTTAGATGAGTCAGATTCGCTCTACACGTGTATGACAGATGTTATCCCAAGATCTGTGTATGTGTGAAGTAATTCGACGTACGTATTGAAGATGATCCCTAAATACTAATTTGTTGCAAATTGAGAGTTTATAAATTATACTATATTTGATCAGAAAGAGTTGTATATCAGTTTATTAAATGCAGTTGTAGATATATTATCTTTTACTACTCAATTTTGTTATGTTTATGAAATTATTGGTATGGTATAGTGATATCTAGTATGCATTGTTTTGACGATTATTGAAAAAAGTTGGTTAGAAGAAAATATGTGTTTTAAAAAGGTTTCCATTCACTCACTAGGCATTAACGCTCACCCTTTTACTTTTAAAATATTTTTTTTCAAGTAGCTGCTCGGTTTGTGCGGATCCTTCAGTTTTGAGGTGGGCCACTCAATGACATCTTGAAGTAGAAGAAGCATGTATTTTTGATTATCTCATATGCTGTACATATTTTGAGATACATAGCATGTGGTCGGTTTTTGACTGGTCGGTTTTGAGGTGCGCTCCGTGGACGTAGATAAATTGCTGAACCACATAAAATCTTTGGTGTCGTCTTTTTCTTCTTATTGCTTTCATATTATATGTGTGTTTAGATTTGTGTGTGCGATTTTTCTTACAACAAATAAAGCGATAAATAGTTGTTATCTGCTTGTATAAAGAATTTAGTATATGAGTGTCAGGGATATCTAATCTAAATTCTAATAAATGCTCCTTAAAAAGAAAAAAAAAATGCTTAACCCAACAAAATTTAATATATGGTTGTTATTAACTACTAATTGTATGGTTTATATCGTTGTGGTTTGTTTGGTAGCGTGACCTATGTTTGGAAGGTAATAGGCAAAATTTAATATATGGTTGTTATTAACTACTAATTGTATGGTTTATATCGTTGTGGTTTGTTTGGTAGCGTGACCCATGTTTGGAAGGTTCAAGGTAATAGGCCAGGCAGCTCCATGGTTTATATCGTACAAACCAACTTTGTGGTTTGTATGGTAGCGTGACCCATGATAACGCATTTTTTATCTCCAAATATATAGAGTTCAACCCTCTTCAATTATTTCAATAGTCTTTCTCATCAATCCGAATATAATGGCATTGCCTTCTTCTTCTTCATCTATCACTCCTCAATCAATAAAGTATGATGAGGGTGCTTTGGGCTCCTACTTGAGCTGTTTGTTTGTTTTTTGGTTGGTTCTTGGCTGGGTGCCTTCGTTGTTGCTGTTCCTTGTCTCTCTGTTTCTGGCTTGTTTGCCTTCTAATAAAATCTATGCAGTTCAAAAAAAAAAGAAAAAAAAGTATGATGTAATGACATTGCCTTCTTCTTCTTCATCTATCACTCCTCAATCAATAAAGTATGATGTTTTCTTGAGTTTTAGAGGTGAGGATACCCGCCAAAACTTCACCAGCCATCTTCATAAAGCTCTGCTTGAGAAAAAAATTGAAACTTTTATTGATTACAAACTTAATAGTGGAGATGAAATTTCCCCATCTCTTTTGAAAGCAATTGAAGAGGCAGAAATTTCAATCATTGTCTTCTCAAAAGGCTATGCCTCATCCAGTTGGTGCCTTGAAGAACTTGTAACGATCGTTGAATGCATGGAAAAGTACAAACAGATCGTGATACCAATTTTTTATGAGGTAGATCCATCAGATGTAAGGTATCAGAAACGAAGTTTTGCAGAAGCATTTGATAAGCACGGAGAACGGTTTAAGGATAGTTTAGACAAAGTGCAGAGGTGGAAGTATGCTCTCAAGAAAGCTGCAGGTTTATCTGGCTTCGATTCACGTGTCATTAAGTAAGTGTTCAATGTTTCTTGCAATTCTCTAAGAATTTCTTACTCTTTCATCATGTATAAACTTTTGCTTTCTGCCCCTTCTTAGATAAATTATGAGTAAAACATAGGGTTTGAAAATTATACAGCACCTTTTTGAGATGGTACTTAAGACTATCACTCCTTTAGTAAGTTAAGTTTAAATGACACTTATTATAGTGAACGGATAAAAATACCCCTCACACTAACCTTCTTCACTATTCTGTTTATTTATTTTTTTCAAAATCCTCCATCAATAGTGGTGAAAGACCTCTATTTGAGGTTGAAATCGGTCTCCAATGGAGGTCAATTAAGAAGAAGATGAAAAAAAAAAAATTGGAGAAAAATTTCAAGTAATTTCTGAAACTTTTTAGGATTTTCGAGACTTTTCAAGACTTTTCAGGTGATTTCCGATACTTTTCATGTATTTCTGAAACTTTTCAGGTAATTTCTAAGACTTTTTGGGTAAAAATGAAGTTTTCCGAGATTTTTGGCGATTTTTGAGACTTTCTGAGAAAAAAATGAAAATTTTGAAATGACCAAATCAAAAGTCTCGGAAAATTTCATTTTTGCCAAGAAAATCTCAGAAATTACCAAAAGTCTCGGAAATTACCAAAAAGTCTCGAAAATGAAAATTTTATTTTTACCCAAAAAGTCTCGGAAACCACCTGAAAAGTCTCGAAAATACTTGAAAAGTCTCTGAAATTACTTGAAAAGTAAAAAATATATATGTAAAATAAGGGTATTTTTGAAAGTTCACTTAATTTGGTACCTTTAAAACTTATTATTAAAGTGGTGACACTCATGAAACACCAACTTAAAAGAGTGACAAAACCCCCTATTTCCAAGTAAAACGTAGCTTAAACTGCATTCAAATATACAAGACATTCTTATCTTTGTTATTTTTGGCAACTTACGGTTGGTTTTTCAACATATATGTTAGGCCTGAGTCTGATCTTATCGAAACTATTGTACAAGATGTTCTGAAGCGACTCAATGCTGTCTCCTCAACTGATTATGATGATGAAATTGGAATTGATTCCAGGTTTAAGGAACTTGAATCGTTGCTAGAGAATGAGTGGAAGGATGCTCACGTTGTAGGAATCTGGGGTATTGGTGGTATAGGCAAGACTACTCTTGCAAGAGCAATATCGAACAAAATGTCTTCTAAATTTGAAGGTTCTTATTTTGTTCCCGATGTTAGAGAAGCATCAGAAAAACGTGGTGGGTTAAATGAATTACGTCAAGAACTTATGTCAAATATATTTGGTGATAAAAATGGAAATATTGGTACTTTCTCTATAGTACCAACCACCTTCCTAAGGAAAAGGCTTGCGCGTTATAAGCTTTTGATTGTTTTTGATGATGTGACTGATTTTAAGCAAATAGAATCTTTGATAGGAAGTCTTGATTGTCTTAACTCGGAAAGTCGAATCATTATAACTTCGAGAGATAAGCAAGTACTTAAGAATTGTAGTGTAAATAAATTCTACAAAGTTGAGGAATTATCTTTTGTCGATACTCTTCGGCTTTTTCGTTGGCATGCCTTTAGAAAAAACAGTCTCATGGTAGATTACGGGAAGCTGTCAGAACAGTTAGTTGAGTATGCCGGAGGGCTTCCATTAGCTCTTCAAGTTTTGGGTTCCTCTTTGTTTGGCAAGAAAAAACAAGTCTGGGAAAGTGCAATCAAAAAACTAGAAAATGATCTTGATAAAGATATACATAAGGTGCTGAAAATAAGTTATGATGGATTAGATTATAATGAGCAAAACATATTTTTAGATATTGCATTTTTCATTAAAGGGTGGGACGTTAATCTTGCAAAACGTTTTCTAGAGGCTAGTGGGTTCTCCGCTGAGGTTGGAATAAATGTTCTCAAGGATAAATCTCTGATCACTGTGTCAAATGGCAAGCTAACAATGCATGATTTGTTGCAAGCAATGGGTAGAAGAATTGTTAAAGAAGAATCTATTAAAGATCCTGGCAAGCGCAGCCGATTATGGCATCACGATGATATATACCATGTATTCACAAAAAATACGGTAAGATTCAGTATCATTTTCATATTATTCATCATGCATTAGCTCACATAGAACAGTGTGGTTGGGTAATTTTTTCAAACAAACAAAAAAAATCCGTAGCATACAATTTTTTTAATGCATTTGTAGTTTGGTCTGGAATGTTGGGGTTTAACCAGCATACAGTATTTTTTTTTTTTTTTTTGATGTATTTGCATATAAATACTAATATGTGCTCTTAAAGAATTATAAATCTTATAAACATTTTTTCATTTTTATATTTCAAGTCCGATGCACATGGGCCTCCTGAGAAAACCCGGAGCCCCAGAAGCTTCTTAGTTTGAGACCTGTGTTTCGTGGCAGCGAAGTTCCACCAGCCATTACTTTTTTTTTTTTTTTTTTTTTTTTTTTTTTTCATCTTGTATCCTTTTTAAATTTTAATTAAATTTGGATGGTTGACTTTTCTTTTCTTTTTTAATTTAAATTTATTTATCATCATCTTGTATCCTTTTTAAATTTTAATTGAATTTGGATGGTTGGATTTTCAAAAAGAAAAAAAGAAAAAAAAAATAGTAATTATAGGGTGATGTAAATATAGGATGATGTATTGAAATTAGTTTTTTCATTATTCTTTTAGCGATTTGGATCCCTCTTCACCTTACATTGTCCTCACCTAAATCAATGATCTTGATTGATTCTATCTATTGATTTGCTAGACTATTGATTTGCTAGTGAAAATAGATTATGGAGATGATGACAATTAAATTGAGGAGAGGATCCAGATTCATTATTTTATTAGTTTAAATTTAATAGTTTCCTTAAACATACCTTTAGAATGCATTAAATTCTAACTTATCTCTTGGTAATTTAGGGGACTGGAAAAATTGAAGGTATCTCTTTGGATATGTCAAAAATAAGAGATATAGACTTACAGCCTTTTGCTCTGTCAAGGATGCATAACCTGAGATTCTTGAAATTGTATTCCTGGGAGGAGAGTAATAAGGTGCATGTTTCTCAAGGCCTCAAATCTATTTTCACAGAGTTAAGATATCTTCATTGGGAAGGATGCCCGTTAAAATTGTTGCAGTCAAATATTCAACCGGAGAAACTTGTGGAACTAGCAATGCCTGGAAGCAAGGTTGAAAATTTATGGAGTGGTGTTCAGGTATATTTTGATCTTTACTTGCTGATCTTTTTATTGTAATATAGATATCAAGAGATAGCATCGTGTGCTGATTTCTTTTTTAACTTGCAGCAACTTGCTAATTTAAAAAAAATTGACCTCACAAGATCTAAGCAGCTAACAAGTTTGCCGGACCTCTCGAAGGCCCAAAATCTTGAGACATTGAAATTAAGTCATTGTGAGAGTTTGTTGGCGATTCCAGATTGCAGTGACTTGAAATCTCTTACTCATCTTGATTTATCTTACTGCTTAAAACTTAGGATGCTTCCACAACTCCCACACAATTTACAAAAGTTAGAGTCACGTTATACCCCAATAGAAGAACTTCCCTCTTCCATCGAGGTTCTGAGCAGATTGGTTTATTTGAATCTTCGCCATTGTTCTAAGCTTAAGTGTCTTCCGACCAGCGTTTGTAAATGGAAATCTCTTGAAGAACTTAATCTGATGGATTGCTCAAGACTTGATAAGTTTCCTGAGGATATCGGAACTTTAAACTCCTTGAAGTTCCTCGGAACTACGGGAACTGTTATAAGAGAACTGCCTTCATCTATAACCTGTTTGGAGAATCTTAAATATTTATGTTTTGGGAGAATAATGGGTCAGGATACAATCGGATGCATACTACCTCTTTTATCGCACAATCTGACAGTTTTGCTTCTAGAAGACTGCGATATCACAAAGGTGCCGGATAATCTCTTCAGTTGCTTATCCTCGCTAGAAAGATTAAGTTTGATCGGAAACAATTTTGAAAGCCTACCATCAAGCATTATAAACCTGTCTAACCTAGACACCCTTGAAATAAGCAATTGCAAGAGGCTTAAAGTTTTACCAGAGCTTCCTTTGATATATATAGATGCATCCAATTGCTCATCACTAGAAGGGTTATCGTGTTTTGCATTTCCAGAGAGCAATGCTTTGCTGAACGGTATTTTCCTCGGAGTTGCGCTGAATAATTGTTTAAAATTGGATCGAAGTTTACTCGAATGTATTATGACAGATGCTCTTTGGAAAATACAGCGTCTGATTGACAAGGTCAGTTTCACTCCCTCCATTCTAATATGAAGTTCTTTCTTTATTTTTTGTGCAAAATAATTTTATGTCAAAATTAACAATTTTATAAAATAATTATATTCATGATATAGGATGTTGAAACTCTCCCAGAACCAGGTGCTAAACTATTTTATCCCGGAAATGAGATTCCAAAGTGGTTTGACATTCAGTGTACGGGATCAGTCATACATGCGGAGCTGCAACCAGATTGGTTCAATCATAACTTTTTTTGTTTTGCTTTCTGTGCTGTTGTGGCATTTGAAGACCATCCAGATGCTTTCTGTGATATTGGCATACGCTGTGAGTGTTTCCTCGAATCTAAAGATGGGAACGACTCCAGTGTTGTTAGTGAAGAGTTTTATTTGGGGGATGTTGATTTTAATCAGTCGACCCATGTGTTCGTGGGATTGTGTCCAACACTTTATCCTTATGAATCATTATATTATGATAATGAGGTCGTTTTCAAGTTCTCTCTCTGTGAAAATTATGGTCCCACAGAAGATGTTAAGGTGGAGAAGTGCGGAGTCCGTTTAATGTATCGGTGAGAAGGAAGATGAACCATACCCCAAAAGATTCAAATCAGTCCATAATTGCTTAGATATCTACCTTTAAAAAAAAAAGGTAAATAAAATGCTTATCCAGTTTTATATCTGCAATTTTTTAATATAAGTAGTCTTTACCCAAAAAAACGTTTCTCTTATAGAACTCATTTTGCTTTGTAATCGGACCATATTTATACCTATTTCACTATTTGAGGTCCTCATTTTCTATTGTTTGTACTCGTTTTCGATCACATTTTTGTATATAATGTGTTTTGTGAGCTTTTTGTAGGTTATTCAATATAAATAAGATATTTGAGCTTAATTGATGAGATTTGGAAGTTAAAAGAGCTGAAATGGAAATGGCTCGTGCAGAACACCCAACTTTCAGGGGTCATATCTCCCTCCTCATTTTCTCTCCATTCCCTGTACAGGTCTGTTCCTCTTCCTCACAAAAAATAGGTTTATCTCCTCCATCCCTCAATAATTTCTCTTTTGAAGATTAAAGTGATTTTATGATAAGTTTTGATGTTTATTTGTTATTTATATAATTTTACGAACCTTTATTTAAGTTATGAGAAATAAAGAATTATATAATAATAATAATAATAAAAAATCAAATCGGGACCTGTTGGCTGTTGCTTGTTTACAATGGTATGGAGTCATTGCATAGTGTATACGTTGAGATTTGAGGGTCAAAAAAAAAAGGATATTATTATTTTTCCCTGAGGTTTGCCATATTCGTAACTTTGCACTCTTTAGTTTTAAAAATGACCGGTTTTCCCCCTCAAAACCAAATTATTCGAAGATTTATCCCTTGCCGTTAGGATTTCCGTTAAGTGAGTCAACTCAACCTCGCTTGATCGACACCGATGAGACACAATTCATCACGCAAAGAACATTAGAACTCTCTCTCACACACAAAAATCAAAGAATCAGAGAGAAAGAGATCGAGTGAGGTTGACAACAAAAACAAAATCAAAACAATATTCTTCAGATTTACAATGACATACTTGAAAACTTGGCTTTCTCTGCGTTCTACTTCTAACGGCAGTGATTGAGTTGTCATCGGCGTACAAATCACGATTCAATTAAACCAGGCTTCGATGACCGATTTAGGTTCATTTAGCACAAATATATGTGGCCGTACAGGCCCAATAAGCTAAGAAGAGCTTTAATAAGTAGTTTATTTAATAAAACACTAATGCTAGACCATTCAAAAATTTAGCCCAAATTTCAACCCAAATGATGTGGCAAGTGGTTTTTTCATTAACCACATCATCCCATGTTGTGTGTGGTCACCACACTTATCACATCATTTAGGTTAAAATTTGGGTTAATTATTTGGATTGTATAGCATTACTCTTAATAAAATTGTTGCATAATCAATTGTCTTTTTCACTTGAGATGAAACAATGAATATTTTAACGTCAAATATCGGAAATATTTCCGAGATATTTTCCATGACTTTCAGGAGTGCCGATATAAAAAAACATCCTTAAATATCTTCAAATGCTCTCGATATTTGAGGATATTTCCGATTTTTTTACCCCCGATATATAGATAGACACCAAAATGTTATCTGACTAACTAATGTATATGAAGCTCTCAGTCTCACCTTCTATTGTCAATTGCTGAATTCCTTTTATCTACTACAGCTGACAAGTTAACCAATAGCAACTTCAAGTATTATTGGTTGTGCGAACATTTACATGCTTTTTTTCACCCGAAAGAATTATCCGAAACAAACAATATCATAATATACGAAAACGTACATTTAACTTGGAAATTGTATTATGAAGTATTATTAATTATTCCTTGTGAAGTAATTGGTTGACAAGGTCTGTAAGGGATTGTTCTTGCTTGATGCTTTGAATCCACCTTACCTTGATTCGGATTCGTTCGATGCTTTGCTTCAGAATCTTGTCGACTGCAGGATTCACATGACTGCCGAAAAATGCTTCCACTTCTTCAGCTTTCTCATTGCTGCTTAACTGCCCAAATGAATGTCATTGAATCAGCTAACTCATAATGTCAAATCTAGTTGAATTCATCAATACAGACTTGCTCGATTAAATCACTTACTGGTGTGACAATTTCCCTTACGAAATAATGAAGAAGCATCCGTGAACCGTATTTTTTTAAGATTCGGTCCCAATTCTCCTGCATTCACCACCAAATATACATGATCAAATGCAATGCAAAACACAAAGTAAATCCGAGAATATTGTGGAAGAGTTTCTTGATTAAATTGCTAAATCCTCCAAACTCTGAGAGAAACATATTCACTGAACATACCTTCAACCATCTCCATGCTGTTTCGCGACACTCTAAGCTTAATCCTACAAGTCCGTAAATGATATCTTGATCTCGAACCTAAATCAATATTGAGATCATGAACTCGGTAACCGTAATCATAGCAAGAAAATTCACGCTGTCACTTAATACAGATTGTTGAATAAAGAGAGGTACCTCATCGGACAACAAAAAGTTCAGAACCTCTAGAACTATATCCGGATCAGGAGACGATGCAAGAGATTCTGTATCATGTCAAAACATATAACTAATAAATTGAATCATAAATTCATTCTAGTTAAAATAATAGTATATAAATCTTTTGCAAAATCCGTTCTTTCTCTTGCATTGCATCAACTTCTCTATAGAACTTCAGCAGAGACTCGAAGCCATTTCTGTTTGTTGTGCTAGAATTTCTCATTACAGAAATGTAGGCAGCCTGCGAAGAAATTAGAGCTTTTGCATATCATATCTAAAAGTGATCAAAGGTACAAGGAAATGGTATGGACACTTTTAGACTTAAAAGTTACCTTTCTCACATCAGCAGAAAGAAGTGGAGTATTTTTATCATTCAACAAAACCTGAAAGCGCTGCATTGCTTCTCTGCGAATTTTGTCGTGGCCAAAAGTAGCCAAAGCTATGAACACTTCTCCCCTTAACATTGCATCTAAATGACTCTCTCCGGGTATTGATTCCCAACCTAGTTTTCTGTACAAAATGAGAAGCAAATTACAAGAATAGACGATATTATGTATCAACCATGTATCAGCGCTCCTTAGAATAAAAGAAAATTCTTCGATACAATGAATGCAACCAATTGAGTTGGAATAAAAGCCATCACTGGGTAATTTTGTAAGCTAAATTTTTCTTACTCAGCGGAACATTGGAGGAGGTTGATGAAGAATTCTTTCAATACATTCACTGGATCCGGGATGGCATCTGTTGAGATGTTAACAACATCGTAACAAACCTGTTGTCACATAAGTTGCTTAAAAGTCAGAATGATGTAAGTATCATTTCTAATTTATGTCATTGTCTAGATACAGAAGGCATCCTTACGTCGATGAGTTTCAATAACACCATATTATCCATCTCATTTCTGTATGCATTCATCAACAAAAGCAAAGATGATAACGGTTGTTCGCAAGCCTCGAAAAGAGCAAACATGTCATCCAAAATGCCTGAAGATGAGATTAATAGAAGTTATTTTTCGAGTGATTTTAATGAAACAGTACTGTTAAGTTATAACACATACCGAATTTATCTGTTGCCAACAAGCAATTGTTTTCTAATGCTTTCCTTAGTTGAGCAGCAAGTCTATCTTCATACATCACTCTATAAAACCCACTCTGCTCAACGTTAACTTTTATCCATAATGTTTCATCTGAAGAGGGAAAAAATTCTGATATATCCACAGTTCCAAATTTTGATTCCAGAAGGAAATTCTTTCGTTTGTCGTATGAACCGAGGGCCAAAGTTATAGGAACAGTCCATTCTCCATCACCATGCAAACCGGATGACAAAAATTGTGACTGAAAATCCCAAATCAGACTCAGATTCCTAACTTAAGAGAAAAATTCAGGGTGAAATATGAACTTTGTGAGCTACCCCTAATAAGAAATGCATTTTTCTTGTTATTTAATATTATCACCTGCTCAAATTCCAGAATATGATCTTTGGATTTCACATAAATAACTGGATATCCTTTCTGCTTTGTCCAACAGTCCATCAGTGAGTTTATATTAACACCAGATTCCTCTGAAATAACTCTCCATAAATCTTCGGTCTTCGCATTCTTCCAAGAATATTTTTTGATGTATGAACTTAATGATTTCTGGTTTGAAGAAAAAGTGGGTTAAATCTATAATAAGGTTTGATAGTATAATTCAAATTCTCAGAGGACATGCTAATGAAATATGGAAAACCGAATCCGGTTATCCATAGAAACTAACCTCTCTCGGTAAATCAGAATGTAAACTTTCTCACCTGAAATGTGTCATCCCCAAGATAGCCCTGCAACATTCTGATAATAGCTGATCCTTTTCTGTAGCCGATATCATCGAAAACTTGTTCAACTCCATGAACATGATGCACCTCCACCTAAAAACACCACTATCCAGTTGATTGCAAGGAACCGTAGTGCATGAAATATATAATTGCCTACGAGTTTTTTCTGCTCAAGAACATAAGATCTTTACCGAGGCTTTTATTACTGAAGTGTACTTGATACTTAATGATGCAGCCATCAAAGACGATACGGCAAACAAAGGTTTGGATATCATGGAGCGGAGGAATCGACTCAAAGACGAAGGGTGCGGAAAGGAGGAAGCAAGGACTCGGAATGGTTTTAATGGGCAAATTTCGGGGGCCTTTTCAGAGGGCAAACGAACTCAAAATCAACATTATAATATGTTTCCAGAAAGCCCAAGACGAGCCCTACAAATGTTATGAAGACTCCGTCTTCTATAACGGGCTGCAGAATATCCAATTCGGCCATCTAGATTATTGCGCGAAGATGGACGAGAGCTGGACGAGATGATCCGGGCTGAACTTCGTGGACCTCTACAGAGGGCATATGAGGTCGGATTATCTATTATAATATGTTTCCGAAAAGCCCAAGATGAGTCCTACAAATGTTGTGAAGACTCCGTCTTCTATAACGGGCCGCAGCATATCCGAATTCGGCCATTAAGTTTCATGCGCACCAAGAGAGCTGTTTCTTGTTTTATTGTTTCTAATTATTGTCATGATTCAGCTGCAAGGCTGATGTTCCAGCTGGAAGGAGGCGTGAGCTGGACTGGAAGGAGGCGTGAGCTGGACAAATAGAGGTGATGTGGCAGGTCACATGAGCTGGCCGAATTGGTTCCTTGATGGTTCAGGAATTGGAGTCCAGGATTGTTCGGATTATTAGCAGCAGAATTCTTTTCAAATTAGGATTAGTTTAAGTGTTTCAGAGTTTGATTAGGATTTAGAGTTTGAGTTTTCTTTTGTTAAGGTTAATTATTGCCTATTTATATTCATGTAATTGCATTCTAATTCTTTAGCTTTTGATAAAAAATACAGAGATTGTTTCTCAATATCCATGTACAACATTCTTTGCGAAGATTGTAATATTTGAAGCCTGTTAACAATCCTTCGTGCGCGAAGTTGAATGTTATCAGTAGCCTGGTATTCTGACATCCGTGCGCGGATCAACAGAATATTAGTAGGTTGTTTCTAATTGTTTCTTGCAGGTTTTTCTCGACAGAGCTTCCGCTACATCAATACTATTGCCTCATGTCTTGAATTTAATTCAATCACAAACTCCATTTGATGACTCAAAATTGTTCAACATGCAAAAGTGATGTGTGTATAATGACAAAGTTTAGCGCAAGTTCTAGCTGTATCTTACCTCAACTGGATGTGATTGTTCTAGCTCATCCAGACTTAGACCACCAGTAGTTTCTCTAAGAAAATTAGTCCATATATTCCACTCTGGAAACAAGTTATCGGTGGCCATTTAACTAACCTGAAAATGTAAAAACAAGTTCAATTATAGAGTTCTTCTCGAATCGAATGCCATTTAGGGAATTATACTGAGTTGAGAAATTCAAAATTACCCATGTTGCAAAACCCTCATTAAGCCACAAATGAGTCCACCATTCCATTGTTACCAGATTTCCAAACCAATGATGGGCCACTTCATGTGCTACAACAATTGACATCTAACAGAAAAGAATGAGAATACATATAAGTTCAAACTTTTTTAAGGAGAGTTATAGAATTGCAAGAGAGTAAATAGTAGTTACTCTCTGCTTTCTCCTAGCTGTAGATTTCGAATCACTATAAAGCATTTCATTGTCACGGTACACAATCAAACCAAAATTCTCCATAGCTCCGGCAGCAAATTCCGGGACAGCAACCATATCCAGCTTAGGGAGTGGGTAAGGAGTTGAGAAGTACCTAACAAATTCAATGGTCAGTGTTAATATATCAGTTTAATAGTACTGGAATTAGAATTACGATATATTCAAGTGGAATGTATGTACTCACTTAGTAAATATATCAAGTGATTTAATAGTAAGTTCTAATGCAAACTTCCCTTCATCACTCCTACCAACAGGGCAATATGCTCTAACCTTGACACCTGCACAACGAGTTCAAAGATTTGGATAACAGGAAAGTGATTTATATCAAACAACAACACAGGCTTGTTGCTTATAGACATACCATCATGATGCAGCAGCAGCTAAGGCAATGGAATACATGGAGTGGGTGGCGAATTCGTATTTGGGTCGCGTGGACCAACCAAATCCGGGCTGAACTTCGTGGACCTCTACAGAGAGCATATGGGGTCAGATCATCTATTATAATATGTTTCCGGAAAGCCCAAGACGAGCCCTACAGATGTTATGAAGACTCCGTCCTCCGTAACAGATCACAACAGGCCCAAATTCGGCCATCTATCTTGTTGCGCGAATACTTGAGCTGGACGAGAGCTGGACGCCGTGAGCTGGACGAGAGCTGCCGGGTTGAACTTCGTGGACCTCTACAGAGGGCATATGTGGTCGGATCGTCTATTATAATATGTTTCCTGAAAGCCCAAGACGAGCCCTACAGATGTTAAGAAGACTCCGTCCTCCGTAATTGATGCAGCAGCAGCTAAGGCAATGGAATACGTGGAGCGGGTGGCGAATTCGTATTTGGGTCGCGTGGACCAACCAAATCCGGGCTGAACTTCGTGGACCTCTACAGAGGGCATATGTGGTTGGATCGTCTATTATAATATGTTTCCAGAAAGCCCAAGACGAGCCCTACATATATTATGAAGACTCCGTCCTCTATAATAGATCACAACAGGCCCAAATTCGGCCATGTAGATTATTGCGCGAAGACTTGAGCTGGATGAGAGCTGGACACATTGAGCTGGACGAGATGATCCGGGCTGAACTTCGTGGACCTCTACAGAGGGCATATGAAATCAGATCGTCTATTATAATATGTTTCCAGAAAGCCCAAGACGATCCCTACAAATGTTATGAAGACTCCATCTTCTATAACGGGCTCCAGCATGTCCGAATTTGGCTGTTAACTTTCGTGCGCGGCAAGACAATTGTTGCTTTAATTATTATTTCCAATTATCTTCATGATTTGATATTAATTATTTTATGATTTGATTTTATTAAATCAAATTCAATTTCCTTTTTAGATAGGTTTTTAATGTTTTAGGATTCTTTTGATTTTAGGAGATTTGATATCTTTTCCATTTAGGATTCTTTCCCGTTTGTTTAGGATTTTCTTGTTAGTCAAGTTTTGCAATTCTATTTAAGTAGATTGTATTAGGGTTTGAAAGGAGTTTTTGATGAATAAAAAAATATAGAGAATTGTTTCTCAACTATCCATGTACAACATTCTTTGCGAAGATTGAAGTATTTGAAGCCTGTTAACAATCCTTCGTGCGCGAAGTTGAATGTTATCAGTAGCCTGTTATCCTGGTATCCGTGCGCGGATCAACAGCATAATAGTAGGGTTCGTTTCCGGTATTCGTGCACGAATCAACGGATCCGATTCGTTTATCCTATCTTTTATCTATTGTTGTTTTGCGTTGAATCTTCCGCTGCATCAGTAATAGATCAAAAAAGGCCCAAATTTGGCCATCTATCTTGTTGCGCAAAGACTTGAGCTGGACGAGCTGGATGTTTTTGAGTCCTTGTTAGTTTCATTGTTAGTTTCCTTTTTAGTTTAGGATTGAGTCTTGGAGTCCTTTTTATATTTATGTTATTTGAGGAGTCTGAATCCGTTTAGGATTCAAGGTTTTGGATCTTTTAGGTTTAGTTTGTTTTCCTATTTAAATTCATTGCAACCAGTTGTTTGTTTTTTAGTTTTTGATAAATAAAAAATATAGAGAATTGTTTCTCAACTATCCATGTACAACATTCTTTGCGAAGATTGAAGTATTTGAAGCCTATTAACAATCCTTCGTGCGCGAAGTTGAATGTTATCAGTAGCCTGTTATCCTGGTATCCGTGCGCGGATCAACAGCATAATAGTAGGGTTCGTTTCCGGTATTCGTGCGCGAATCAACGGATCAGAATCGTTTATCCTATCTTTTATCTATTGTTGTTTTGCGTTGAATCTTCCGCTGCATCAGTTGGTATCAGAGCCACCGAGTCTACGGTTGTGCTAGGCTCAGCATCCACGACCGCAACCAACTATCTTCCTCAGCACCAAAAATTCACCATCCATATTTATCCACACCCAAAAAAAAAAAAAAAAAAAAATCTCATGAATCCCTAAAACAAAATTTCCTCCTACCATTCATTGTTTTTCGATGACGATTATGTGTCGGACCCAGTTATCGTTGACTTCGATAAGCCGCCAATTTTCGATGAGGAATATGTGACAGAACCTGTTATTGTCGATTTCGATAAGCCATCAGTTTTCGATGAAGATTTGTTCCAGAACGAGCAGCATGAGAGGGACTCAATTTTTTAGGATTATTTCTATGATGTTGCCGTGTTTCATCATTCAACAGCATCTCCAACTTATTTGTTCCTCAAAACAGTCAAAATTCGAGGACGAATTTTCTCCAACCTGAAGAGAATGATGCAGCAGCAGCTAAGGTAATGGAATACATGGAATGGGTGGCGAATTCGTATTTGGGTCGCGTGGACCAACCAAATCCGGGCTGAACTTCGTGGACCTCTACAGAGGGCATATGGGGTCGGATCGTCTATTATAATATGTTTCCGGAAAGCCCAAGACGAGCCCTACAGATGTTATGAAGACTCCATCCTCCGTAACAGATCACAATAGGCCCAAATTCGGTCATCTATCTTGTTGCGCGAATACTTGAGCTGGACGAGAGCTGGACGCCGTGAGCTGGACGAGAGCTGCCGGGCTGAACTTCGTGGACCTCTACAGAGGGAATATGTGGTCGGATCATCTATTATAATATGTTTCCGGAAAGCCCAAGACGAGCCCTACAGATGTTATGAAGACTCTGTTCTCCGTAATAGATCACAAAAGGCCCAAATTTGGCCATCTATCGTGTTGCGCAAAGACTTGAGCTGGACGAGCTGGATGTTTTTGAGTCCTTGTTAGTTTCATTGTTAGTTTCCTTTTTAGTTTAGGATTGAGTTGATGTGTGCATAAGTGGCCACCGCCACTTACCTTATTTCCTGCATCCATTTACCTTATTTCATGCATTATGGTTATTTGAATTAATGATGTGTGCGTGAGTTATTTCATGCATTATGGTTATTTGATGTGTGCGTGAGTGACCACCACCACTCACCTTGTTTCATGCATCCACTTCCCTTATTTCTTGCATCCACTCATGTTGTCTCTTGCATTATTGTCATTTGAATTCTAGAAAAGATGTGTGTATTTCGGTTGTAAAAATTGGCCTATAAAAGGCTCACTTTGAATTGAATGAAGGATATTGAATATTAAAGCAAAATTGCCTCTCTCTATCTCCCTTTATCACCTCTATTCTTCTTATGTATTTCAAATTGGAAATACTTCCTCCTAAATTCTTCTGTGTATTTTCCAGGATCGGAAATATACACATCAAATGGTATTAGAGCCGTTCGGTTCCTTGGATGCCAAGTTTCGTAACGAGGTTTATGAAACTCTGGCTCGTCATGAGTCCAGATTTGACATTCTCAACAACAAAATCAACCAAATCTATATCACCCTTCAAACCGTATTGACTGAACTCCGAGCCCTACATGTTAACCATTATGGTAACACCGTCGAGAAGGAGCTCACCCACCCATCTATTCCGGTAGAAAACTCCCATTGTCCCCATATCACTCCACACCACACAATTAATGACCAGAAAATTGTTAAGAAAACTATTCAACTTCAAGTCTTGCAGATGGCCGTCCGTGACTTGGATCGGTTTCAACACCGGAACCCGCCTACTCCCTCACGCGCCACCACATCCGTTGCCGACAAGCCTGTCGTTGCCGTCCACCTCAACATATGGACAACCACCACACTACCCACACTGAAGCTACCATTTCTCAAGCTTGGTGAAGACTTTCTAACTAGATGGATCAACAACAACAAGATTAAACTCCCGACAGATTTATTCGGAATTTATCCTTGCGGACAAGGATAATTTGAGAGGGGTGGAATGATGTGTGCATAAGTGGCCACCGCCACTTACCTTATTTCCTGCATCCATTTACCTTATTTCATGCATTATGGTTATTTGAATTAATGATGTGTGCGTGAGTTATTTCATGCATTATGGTTATTTGATGAGTGCGTGAGTGACCACCACCACTCACCTTGTTTCATGCATCCACTTCCCTTATTTCTTGCATCCACTCATGTTGTCTCTTGCATTATTGTCATTTGAATTCTAGAAAAGATGTGTGTATTTCGGTTGTAAAAATTGGCCTATAAAAGGCTCACTTTGAATTGAATGAAGGATATTGAATATTAAAGCAAAATTGCCTCTCTCTATCTCCCTTTATCACCTCTATTCTTCTTATGTATTTCAAATTGGAAATACTTCCTCCTAAATTCTTCTGTGTATTTTCCAGGATCGGAAATATACACATCATGAGTCTTGGAGTCTTTTTTATATTTATGTTATTTGAGGAGTCTGAATCCGTTTAGGATTCAAGGTTTTGAATCTTTTAGGTTTAGTTTGTTTTCCTATTTAAATTCATTGCAACCAGTTGTTTGTTTTTTAGTTTTTGATGAATAAAAAATATAGAGAATTGTTTCTCAACTATCCATGTACAACATTCTTTGCGAAGATTGAAGTATTTGAAGCCTGTTAACAATCCTTCGTGCGCGAAGTTGAATGTTATCAGTAGCCTGTTATCCTGGTATCCGTGCGCGGATTAACAGCATAATAGTAGGGTTCGTTTCCGGTATTCGTGCGTGAATCAACGGATCCGAATCGTTTATCCTATCTTTAATCTATTGTTGTTTTGCGTTGAATCTTCCGCTGCATCACATCAGCTGTTGTATCTTCAATATGATCAAACAAACCAACAACAACAGCCACCAAATAAGTTGACATGACTGGAGTTTCCTCAAAATAAACAGTCTTAATATTCCCATCGAGCTTTTCATCAATAATTGGCATATTAGACAGTGCCGTTAACTCTGATGGCGCATCCAAGGTTATCTTAAAGGTTGCCTGTTAAGAAGGATTCAGTAATTCTGCAGTGATAAAGCTGATTTCTCAGTTCTTAGGAAATATTGAACATTCTAAAAGAGTACAATATACGTGCAATAAACTATGAAAACATAAGAGCTAACTCCACAAGCACAAAAGCATAAATGTATATGTAGGTGTTCGTGTGTGAATCCAGCAAGATAATTTTCCATTTTATTACCCAGAAATCAGCAGGATCAACAGTCAGAAAAGTCGTTACAATATCTAGTTTTGCAGCAGATTTCTCATTTTGCCAAAACATCTAGCACTTTCATAAATCCATATCTAAGAGCAAAGATATTCAATAATGGTTACCTTAAGAGCAGGTTCATCCCAGCACGGGAAACACCGCCTTGCATCTGCAGCTTCAAATTGAGTAACCGCCATATTCTTCTTTACTCCTTCATCCACATATGTACTGTCAAAGTTTGAATATTAGATCAAGAAACAAATACATATATTTTGAATTGCTTAATACCCTTTGTTTGGTTGGAAAGAAAAATGAGTGGGGATATGAAACAAAATTTTGAATCTTAACTCAGTCCTTTAGTTCTTCATTCATTCATTGATCCCCATATTTCTCAGCAGCCAAACAGCAAATACCAAGCTTGGAAAATTAAAGGAGAGTGAGAAAAAAAAAACATCACCATCTATATAACCCCTTCAAGTGCTCATTAAGTTTCCCAGAAAACTCAATCCTCAACAACCCTTCTCCAACACAGAGAGTTTCATCAAAAACCAACACAACCACTTCATCATCATCATCCACAACAACATCAGAGGGAAAATATTGCTGCCAAAATGAAACCAAAACAAAAAACAAAAATCACAACAAACCATAAAAGGAAAATATGGGTAATCATTATTATCCACCAAAGTATATACTTACTTGGTTTCCAGAGGTGGTGAACAAGGCTTGATGAACATGAAGTTGATTGGCATTCAAGACAAGGAAATTGGTCTTCTCAGTGATGCTGAGGTTGATTTTCACAGTACCATAAAAAGTACAGGCTGCAGAGAGATCAAGTTTAAGGTGGAGATCATAGTGACTTGGGATTGCAAACTTTGGTAGCCTTGCTAGGCCTTTGAATTGCTCTATGTTCATTTTTCTTTTCCTTTGTTGTTTATCCCTCAAGCTAGCTCAGTGAAGTATGAAACTTCATAGCTAGTTTTCAAGTGTTGACAAACCGCACCGTTTTTGATGTAGACATCATAATTCTGTCTTCATCTGATTTTTTTATTTTTTTTTCCATGATAAGTAGGATCCAATCATCCAAGTGGCTGCCTTCTTGACTTTGATAAAGATATTATCTAAACTAAACTAAACACTTTTTGTTCAATCATTGGCCAGAACCAAACCAACTAAAGAGAGGAATTTTTTTTTTAACCAAATAAAATTCATGAAATTCCTTTCTAACCAAGCTGTGGTCAAAATTCATTTTTAACAACATGGAATGTAAATAGACCAAATTGTCCTTAAGTGATTGTTTAACACTTTAACCCTAATCAGATAGAGGCGAACGGAAAGGAATTTAACAAGGTCTGGAAGGGATTGTTCTTGCCTGATCCTTGATTCGGATTCTTCATTCTTGTCAACTGCACATGACTGGCAGAAAATGCTTCCACTTCTTCTTCAGCTTTCTCATTGCTGCATAACTCTCCATAGATCTTCTGTCTTTGCATTCCTCCAAGAATATTTCTTGATGTATGAACTCAATGGTTTCTGGTTTGAAAAAGAAAAGAGGGTTAAATCTATCAAATTTTCATGATATAGTTAAGATTCTTATAGAACATGCCTACGAAATATGGAAAACAACAGAATCATCATATAGATAGCTACCTATCATGAAAATAAGAAATCTGATCCGGTTAGCTATAGAAAACAACCTCTCCAAAATCAAAATGTAGACTTTGTCACCTGTAATATTTCATCCCCAAGATAGTCCTCTGCAACATTCTGAATTTCTGATAACAGCTGATCCTATTTGTAGAATAAGAAACAGAAAACTCATATATATAAATTAAAAAGATAACAAACAATACAGTAGAAAAGTCAGAGAAAGTTGAAAAGGCTGTCGAATTTCATAAACAGAAACAGAAAAAGTACACATTGAATAAGAGAAAGAACAGGCAAACAAAGATACCCATCAAAATGTATTGATAAAAATACCTCCAAAACGGGGAAAAAGGAATCGTGAGAGAAGAAGTGTCGAAAATCTGTGTCCAAGTAATGCATGTGGTTGAAGAACTTCAACGATAAAAACCCAATCAAGTAGAAATCAAAGTGAAAACCCCCACATTTTTAGTCTGTAAACGACCTCTGATCATTTCATAAAAAAAAAAAAAAAAATTGAGATCAATGATGACGTGTTGGGGCACGTCATCGAAGAAAGCTGATGTGTTTAGGAACTTTTACGGCCACATCATCGTAAATAATGACGTCACAGCACAAATCGTTGAAAGTGATGACGTGCCTGTGCACGCCATTGTAAAACGCTGATGTGTTTAAAAAGTCAACGGCCATGTCATCGATAATAATGACGTACCTGATCATGTTAATGAAAAGTTATGACGTGCCTAGACACGTCACCAGACACATCATCAATGTGATTGGACACGTCATTGAAATGTGCTGATGTGTCCAAAACATAATCGGCCATGTCATTGGTAATAATGATGTGTCCGGACAAGTCACAGGTACATCATTCAAGCTGATGATGTGACAAGGCATGTCATAAAAGGCAATGACGTGGCTGATCACATCATCTTACACACCATCAAATGCTGCTGACGTGCTCGGACATGTCATCTAATGGTGATGATGTGTCTTGAAACATCACCTGTCAGAAGTGACGTGTCTGGTCTATCATGATTCATGAAATCGCCACAGCACCGAGTCAACTCTTCAATGGATCGATTGCGATCCGCGCCAGGAGTTTCAGCAAGCGACAACTCGACTCGACTCGACCTTGCTCGATCGACGACGATCATGAGAGGCGAGTTATCACGCAAAGAACATAAAAACTCTCTCTCGCACACAGAAAAAAGAGAAATCGAGTGAGGTTGACAACAAAAACAAAATCAAATCAATATTCTTCACATTTACACCGCACTTGAAAACTTCTCTTTCTCTGTTTTCTACTTTGGACGGCAGTGATTGAGTTGTCGTCGATGTACGAATCACGATTGAAGGCGATAGTGCACACGGACTTGAGCTGCAGCTAAGGAGACCGATTTGGGTTCATTTAGCAAAAAATATATATAAAGTCCAATAATGGACAGTATTAGGCCCAGCAAGCCTAGGAGAGCTCTAATATCATAATATACGGAAAATGTGCATTTAAGTATTTAACAACATGGAAATTATAATATGAAGTAAATTATTTATCTAGAATTCCTTGTGAAGTAGTAATTGGTTGACAAGGCCTGGAAGTGATTGTTCTTGCTTGATGCTTTGAATCCACCTTGCCTTGATGGAGAGACGAAGAAGAAGAAGCCGCCATTTTTAAAGAGAGAGAGAGAGAGAGAGAGAGAGAGAGAGAGAGAGAGAGAGAGAGAAGTTGTGAAGTAATAAGTGATGCGTTTGTTTGGGATTTTTAGGGTGAAGAAGATGATGTGTGGATCTGGTATAACCCAAATACCCGATCCATATAAAATGAGTGTATGAGATTTTTTTACTTTTTTATTTTTGATATTTTTGGATGAAACACGAGGAACACGAGGAAATAACTAATTTAAGAAATTTATTGAATTATTTAATATTACATATATATATAATCAAATTGTTTTTCAAAATTTGAGGTGGGCACGGACCCTATTCAAAAGTGGGTCCGCCTCGGTTAGAAATCTGTTTTTCCGGATAAAAATGAAAATGCTTGTTTCCTGATTTGATCCCTACCAAAACTTGGCACAAAGTTGATGAAGCTCATTGATCAAACTTTTAGGCAATCTGAATAACGACATAGAGTATGTCGGGATAGCTTGAAGGACATCCTTAACCAACACCTCCTTACCACTTTGATCAAATAGCGTTAATGAGCAAAACGACAAAATTCACAAGGCCTTTATCAAATACCCTCACCGAGAGAATCAACCATAAAGGGACGAGAAGGATCTCACTGACCAAAACACTCGCCTCAGGCATTTGAAAGGGTATTGTTGTATGTGAATTTTTTAACAGTCGACATGTCATAAAAATCAATAAAAATATTAGAGAAGGGATGCGCCACGTTATCCAATGTCGTTCGATCATCCAATCCGAGTAGCATATTCGCCAATCGCATGAGTAACAACATTCTAAAGAGGATGGCTCAACCAGAAGATGACCTCACCAAATGACGAAAATTCGGTCGGCTAGATGATCCCCCTATTAAAGATCACTTGCCCGAATTAAGGCTCAACGCGAATCATTAATGCCTGGCAAACCCCAAAAAGGAATCCCATTAGGATATGAAGATTGAGAATCACACGCTAACAAGGAAATAGCCTTATCCTCTCCCAAAAAGGAATCCCATTAGGATATGAAGATTGAGAATCACACGCCCATGCCGTGTGGGTACACCACCTTTTGCCGTACTCTTTCCTCAGCTGCTGACCACACATACAAACAACAAGAGCATTATATATATAGAGAGAGATTATAGAGACAGAAAATACTTTCAAAAACTTGAAGACACAAAAAAAAAAAAAAAAGACAACCGCAGATATATATTTAGAGAGAGAGAAAAACAAAACTTGGGAAACTCAAGGTTTAGAGAGAGAAACAAGCTGAAAAGAGACAAATTTTTGCTTGGAGAGATACCTAAAACACAAGGTTTTAGTTTCTTTCTTTTAAAAGATATCTAAACTTTTTGTCAAAAAAAAAAAAAAAAAAAAAAAAAGATAGATAAACGTTTTAAATATATATATACAATTTTTCTATTTTCAGTTCGAACTGATAAAAGATATATCAGTTCCTTGCATGTGGGTCATTGGATTTAAATACTTTAACTTGACTACATGCACTTGTCAAAGTATTTTTTAAATCCAATGGCACATATGCAAGGAACTGATATATTTTATATCAGTTCGAACTGATAATAGAAAGACTGTATATATATATATATATATATATATATATATATATATATATATATCACATTGTGGTTTGTTAATTTACTTATTTTTTGATGGATAAAGATACATGATTTATTGGTGATAGTTTCATATGTATGGACAAAGGTTTTTTTTTTTGGTTGTTGTTGTTGTTGGTATAAAAACATGAGAGGTAAATTGGCATTTGTTAGTTTAAACTTTAAATTCGAGGAAGCCTCGATGAGATATAGTGAGCATGCCATATAATTTATTCATTCGTACATCAACTCAATACAAATATATATCAAGAAGTATATATAAAAATGTAATTAAATGAAGTTGTTCTATGTTAATATGTTGGGATTTTTACTTACGTCTTGAATGTTAAAACCTTAACGTTTGTTTCAATAACAGTTAGACCCAAATGGTAAGTAAAGGGAAAGGTGATTTGACTCCTTTTGACTCTATAGAATGTCAATAACCATTATACTTAAAAACTTAAACCGATAGGTAAGTGTCAAACTATATTATTTAAGTTACAAGTAGAAAGATTACTTAAAAAAAAAGTTATAAATTGAAATATTTAAGTTGATTATATGTAACGATTTAGATTTGTCTTACCTTTTTTATAATACAAGAGACTATCTTCATTTACTGTTTTATTTTCTATCATTTAAAAGATGGATACAAAAGAATACCAAAAATTTATTTATATATTTTTGTATTTTCTGCCTCGTGGTTTTTATTTTTTAATTTTTTTTAATTTTATAAATATGAGGGTAGTTTAGTAATTTGAGTTGACAAGCCCCAAATGTGAAAAACAGCATAATTATGTGGTCAAATAGTAATATACCATTTTAGTTGGGCTCTTAATAAATATTATTTAAATTATTAATTTTTCAAATCCAGCAAAGCCGGGCGGATTTCTCTTTGTCTTGTCGTATGAGGTTGGATTTTGTAAATTTATTGTTTTTCCATATCTACCCTCCATACAATTCCATAACTACATCACAACCTTTGATTTTCCTATTTGTTAAGATGATTATAATTGTTTTTGGTTGAAAGATTTAGAATATTAAATTCTCAAAATACCCTATATTTAAATTATTCATTGACTTGTGATTTTTTAATAAACAATGTTAAATTAAGAATCATTTTCTGCTCATTTTGATTTGTGTTTATGTGTGCATATAGGTTTTTCAATTTGCCCATGTTGAAGTTTACTTTGTTTGTTTAGTTTTGAGGTTGTGGAGTTCAGGGTGTGATATACCTATTTGAATTTTGAATTTTCTTTTTTTGGGTATCTGAACTATTGGGAACTGGGGTTGTGCTGCTACTTGTGCTGTTTTTTTGAGGTTGTCGACTTCAGGGGTGGTGATATACCTATTTGAATTTTGAATTTTTTTTGGGGGTTCTTAGGGGTTATTTGAACTATTGGGAACTAGGGTTGTGCTGCTACTTTGTGTTCTTTTTTGAATTTCATTGATAAGGTTTTGTTTAAATGTGAGTGAATTGTGAGAATTCTTGTTTGAAAGAATGGATTCTGATTGAAATTTGGTACTTTGGTTCATTTGTTATGTAAGTTTTTGAGTGGCTGTTTTTCCGGGAATTAAATGATGTGGAGACAGCTTAGAAATTGAGGGAATGAGGGCTGCTTTGTAATTGGTTGTTGGCGTTTTGGAATGCCACATTTAGGGGGGATTTTGGCAGTTTGCCATTTCTGAATAGCAATTATGTTTAATTGATTGAATTTACAGAGGCAATTTTAGGATTCTAGTGGGTGAATTTACCTGAAGTTTAAGAAAATGATTTCCTTATTGGAATCGGAGGCATGCTTTCTAGTCGGCTATTTTGGAAGTTTTTTTCTTTCGTGTTATATAATGTTGCAAATTATAGCTCTTTGTAAGCATAACAAAATAGTTACATAGTAGTACATGTGTTATATACTTGAGTTATTGCACCGCATGATACGTGTACTTATGGAGACTTGTATTTTTGATACAATATTCCTGCTTGTGGCTCTCAAAACCAATACGATTCTGCATTACTTTTCAGTTGACTGTTCTGTACTTGGAATTATCTGCTTGTTGTAAAGGGTGATATATTTGATAGCAAAGTAGAATCTCTCTCTCGTTTTCATTATAATTAATAATTTTGGTGATCAATTACGGTGTCAAAGATGCACCAGGATTCAAAATCCTAACGCGATGAAAAGAGGCAAATCAGCGCAAACGACAATCAACCAGAACCACCTCGACAAGATAGAGTAATCAACTATATCACAGTTGAGATTTTCACAATAAGAGATTAATAATCAACATAAGATATTACTCTATCTTGTCAGGGATTTTTTTTTCCTTCATTTGTATTCCTAATTAATAAACGTGTCAATATTAAATTTCCAATTACTTATTTCACGTACAACAATTGAACTAAAAATAAATGGTTACATAAATCTTAATTAAAAAAAAAATGAAACAAGTACCAAATATCAAATACCATGAAATTAACCTATGAAACAATGAAACTTGACAATATATTATACTTTTCTATCACAATTAAACAATTTCATCTCCACAAAATTTACGCACACCAAGCCAATACCCATGTCAAACCTGCTCATACACTCGATAAGATTTTTAATCACTGCAAAGCATCAAATAAATCCCAAGGGGTATTATCATTTATCACTACTCAGGCAGGGCATCAAATGATTCATACACGTGTCGATGAGAATCATTATGGGAATACCGAATATAAGCTAGGTGATTCTAAAATATCCTTACACATTCCATAACAAAATTATATAACGTTCACCAAATAATTATAATCAGGGATTCATGCATCAAAAAATTCTTTTCAAAAGATCACACAACCTTAATAAATGAAAGTGAGAAAATCATTTATGATTATTTTTGTATATCGAAATGGAATAATGGTCCTATAGAGATATCATATTTTTATGCATGGTAAATCTCAAACGTTAACGTTTATGATTATAGAGGGTTTTATTAATCATAATAAGTTAACGTTTATGATTATAGAGGGTTTTATTAATGGCGGGGCAGTTGAAAGTGGTAGTGTTGGGTCTGTAGTTGAAAAGTGTATTGTGGGACCAAGTGGTTTGAATGAAGGAGTGGTTGGTCCTTGTTTTCAGAAAGGTGATTGTTTGGGGAGTAGTGTTAATAAAGCTAAAGCAAGTGGAGTTAGTGGAATGTTCATGGTGGTGGGGCAGCTGAAAGTGGGAATGCTAGAGAAGTATCTGAAAAGGATGGGCCAATTTTCCTGCGGAAGAAACTTCTGCATGCCAACAATATTAGAGGATGAAAATCTTAAGGGATAATTATCTCGGTATTCATTGAATTCATGACACGCTATCAAAATGGTCATTAGATTAAAAAATTGTTCTAAAATGGCTGTTGTTGATGAACTTTATGACACTAATAGTCATTCCATCAAACTCTGTTAACTTTGCTAAATAGATGTATATTTTTATCTATAATTACAAAAATGAAATATAAAATATAATACAACACTGTAAACATTGGACTTCATCTTCCCATTAAATTGATATTGTGACTTTTTCCATTTTTCAAAATCTCAGGTTTTTTTTTTTTTTTTTTTTTTTTGTTTGATAAACTCAAAGTTTCAGTTTGGTCGTGGTGATTAATTTAATATAAAATTAATTAAAAAAAGAATATAAGGTGAAAATCTCTTATGTTGATTATTAAATCTCTTATGTATAAATTCCTTGATATAATATTAGATTAATGGTTCTGAAGAATCAAAGCAATAGCTTAGAAGCTTAAAGGAAGCAGCAATTAAAAATAATAATAATAATAATAATGTTGGGATTCTGGATGAAGACTTCAAAGTCAACAAAAATGAAAAAGCAAAATCAAGTCTTGTTTTTTGTGAAATTAAAAAGCAAGTTAAATTTGAGATCTGTGAATTTTAGACAACTCATTCTCTCTCCCTCATAAGTCATATCCTCTGCATCTTTCATCTCTCACAGTCTCCATCTTTCTCTAAACCTCAATCTCCAATCTCCATCTCTCTCACGCCCTCCCTCTCTTCTCCCGTCTCTCTCCTCTTTCTGGTTCTGGGCATTCTCTCTCCCATCCCTCTCTTCTACCGTCTCTCTCTCTCCCCCTTTTTGACATGTTCCTGCATTTTTGGTTTTGATTTGGTTTGATTTGTATGTGATTTGGGTATTTTAGGTTGGATTTGATACATTGTTCACAGCCCCAGACGTGTCCAAGCGTGTCCGTGCCGTATCGGAAAGTCAATTTCATCGGAAAATCAACGGGAAATTGCGGACACGTGTCCCACGCGTGTCCGTGTCCGTGCTTCATAGCTCCATACACATAGAGTTCAACCCTCTTCGATTATTTCAATAGTCTTTCTCATCAATCCGAATATAATGGCATTGCCTTCTTCTTCTTCATCTATCACTCCTCAATCAATAAAGTATGATGTTTTCTTGAGTTTTAGAGGTGAGGATACTCGCCAAAACTTCACCAGCCATCTTCATAAAGCTCTGCTTGAGAAAAAAATTGAAACTTTTATTGATTACAAACTTAATAGTGAAGATGAAATTTCCCCATCTCTTTTGAAAGCAATTGAAGAGTCAGAAATTTCAATCATTGTCTTCTCAAAAGGCTATGCCTCATCCGGTTGGTGTCTTGAAGAACTTGTAACGATCGTTGAATGCATGGAAAAGTACAAACAGATCGTGATACCAATTTTTTATGAGGTAGATCCATCAGATGTAAGGTATCAGAAACGAAGTTTTGCAGATGCATTTGATAAGCACGAAGAACGTTTAAAGGATAGTTCAGACAAAGTGCAGAGGTGGAAGGATGCTCTCAAGAAAGCTGCAGGTCTATCTGGCTTCCATTCACGTGGCATTAAGTAAGTGTTCAATGTTTCTTGCAATTCTCTAAGAATTTCTTACTCTTTCATCATGTATAAACTTTTGCTTTCTGCCCCTTCTTAGATAAATTATGAGTAAAACATAGGGTTCGAAAATTATATAGCACCTTTTTGAGATGTATTTCAAGAATTTCACTCCTTTAATAAGTTAAGTTTAAATGACACTTATTATGGTGAACGAACAAAAATACCCCTCACACTAACCTTCTTCACTATTTTGTTTTTTTTTTTTTTTTTTTTTTTGTCAAAATCCTCCATCAGTGGTGGTGAAAGACCTCTATTTGAGGCTGAAATTGGCCTCCAATGGAGGTCGATTAAGAAGAAGATGAAAAAAAAAAAATGAAATTTTTTTTCAAGTAATTTCCGAGACTTTTCGGGATTTTTGAGACTTTTCAGGAATTTTCAAGACTTTTCAGGTAATCTCCGAGACTTTTCATGTATTTCTGAAACTTTTCAGGTAATTTCTAAGACTTTTTGGGTAAAAATGAAATTTTCCGAGACTCTTGGCAATTTCTGAGACTTTTGGCAATTTCTAAGACTTTCTGGGAAAAAAATGAAATTTTTGAAATGACCAAATCCAAGAAAATCTCGGAAATTACCGAAAATCTCGGAAATTACCAAAAAGTCAAGAAAATGACAAAAAGTCAAGAAAATTTTCATTTTTACCCAAAAAGTCTCGGAAACCACCTGAAAAGTCTCGGAAATACTTGAAAAGTCTCTGAAATTACTTGAAAAGTAAAAAATATATATGTAAAATAAGGGCATTTTTGAAAGTTCGCTTAATTTGGTACCTTTAAAACTTATTATTAAAGTGGTGACACTCATGAAACACCAACTTAAAAGAGTGACAAAACCCCCTATTTCTACATAAATAGTAGCTTAAACTGCATTCAAATATACAAGACATTCTTATCTTTGTTATTTTTGGCAACTTACGGTTGGTTTTTCAACATATATGTTAGGCCTGAGTCTGATCTTATCGAAACTATTGTACAAGATGTTCTGAAGCGACTCAATGCTGTCTCCTCAACTGATTATGATGATGAAATTGGAATTAATTCCAGGTTTAAGGAACTTGAATCGTTGCTAGAGAATGAGTGGAAGGATGCTCACGTTGTAGGAATCTGGGGTATTGGTGGTATAGGCAAGACTACTCTTGCAAGAGCAATATCGAACAAAATGTCTTCTAAATTTGAAGGTTCTTATTTTGTTCCCGATGTTAGAGAAGCATCAGAAAAATGTGGTGGGTTAAATGAATTACGTCAAAAACTTATGTCAGATATATTTGGTGATAAAAATGGAAATATTGGTACTTTCTCTATAGTACCAACCACCTTCCTAAAGAAAAGGCTTGCGCGTTATAAGCTTTTGATTGTTTTTGATGATGTGACTGATTTTAAGCAAATAGAATCTTTGATAGGAAGTCTTAATTGTCTTAACTCGGAAAGTCGAATCATTATAACTTCGAGAGATAAGCAAGTGCTTAAGAATTGTAGTGTAAATAAATTCTACAAAGTTGAGGAATTATCTTTTGTCGATGCTCTTCGGCTTTTTCGTTGGCATGCCTTTAGAAAAAACAGTCTCATGGTAGATTACGGGAAGCTGTCAAAACAGTTAGTTAATTATGCCGGAGGTCTTCCATTAGCTCTTCAAGTTTTGGGTTCCTCTTTGTTTGGCAAGGAAAAACAAGTGTGGGAAAGTACAATCAAAAAACTAGAAAACGATCTTGATAAAGATATACATAAGGTGCTGAAAATAAGTTATGATGGATTAGATTATAATGAGCAAAACATATTTTTAGATATTGCATTTTTCATTAATGGGTGGTACGTTAATCGTGCAAAACATTTTCTAGAGGCTTGTGGCTTCTCCGCTGAGGTTGGAATAAGTATTCTCAAGGATAAATCTCTGATCACTGTGTCAAATTACAAGCTAACAATGCATGATTTGTTGCAAGCAATGGGTAGAAGAATTGTTAAAGAAGAATCTATTAAAGATCCTGGCAAGCGCAGCCGATTATGGCATCACGATGATATATACCATGTATTCACAAAAAATACGGTAAGATTCAGTATCATTTTCATATTAGTCATCATGCATTAGCTCACATAGAACAGTGTGGTTGGGTAATTTTTTCAAACAAACAAAAAAAATCCATATTTTCGAATTTGACCAGCATACAATTTTTTTAATGCATTTGTAGTTTGGTCTGGAATGTTGGGGTTTAACCAGCATACAGTATTTTTTTTTTTTTTTTTTGTTGATGTATTTGCATATAAATACTAATATGTGCTCTAGCCTTATTGTGCTCTTAAAGAATTATAAATCTTATAAACATTTTTTCATTTTTATATTTCAAGTCCGATGCTTCTTAGTTTGAGAAAACCCGGAGCCCCAGAAGCTTCTTAGTTTGAGACCTGTGTTTCGTGGCAGCGAAGTTCCACCAGCCATTACTTTTTTTTTTTTTTTTTTTTTTCATCTTGTATCCTTTTTAAATTTTAATTAAATTTGGATGGTTGACTTTTCTTTTCTTTTTTAATTTAAATTTATTTATCATCATCTTGTATCCTTTTTAAATTTTAATTGAATTTGGATGGTTGGATTTTCAAAAAGAAAAAAAAAAAAATAGTAATTATAGGGTGATGTAAATATAGGATGATGTATTGAAATTAGTTTTCCTTTTCATTATTCTTTTAGCGATTTGGATCCCTCTTCACCTTACATTGTCCTCACCTAAATCAATGATTTTGATTGATTCTATCTTTTAGTAGAGTAATGGAATAAAAATTAATAGAAATAAGCTAAACTATTGATTTGCTAGTGAAAATAGATTATGGAGATGATGACAATTAAATTGAGGAGAGGATCCAGATTCATTATTTTATTAGTTTAAATTTAATAGTTTCCTTAAACATACCTTTAGAATGCATTAAATACTAACTTATCTCTTGGTAATTTAGGGGACTGGAAAAATTGAAGGTATCTCTTTGGATATATCAAAAATAAGAGATATAGACTTACAGCCTTTTGCTCTGTCAAGGATGCATAATCTGAGATTCTTGAATTTGTATTCCTCATCTATTTTGCGCTGGGAGGAGAGTAATAAGGTGCATGTTTCTCAAGGCCTCGAATCTATTTTCAATGAGTTAAGATATCTTCAATGGAATGGATGCCCGTTGAAATCGTTGCAGTCAAATATTCAACCAGAGAAACTTGTGGAACTAGAAATGCCTGGAAGCAACGTTGAAAATTTATGGAGTGGTGTTCAGGTATATTTTGATCTTTACTTGCTGATCTTTTTATTGTAATATAGATATCAAGAGATAGCATCATGTGCTGATTTCTTTTTTAACTTGCAGGAACTTGCTAATTTAAAAAAAATTGACCTCACAAGATCTAAGCGGCTAACAAGTTTGCCGGACCTCTCGAAGGCCCAAAATCTTGAGAGATTGGAATTAACTTTTTGTGAGAGTTTGTTGGCGATTCCAGATTGCAGTGACTTGAAATCTCTTACTTATCTTAGTTTATCTTACTGCTTAAAACTCACGAAGCTTCCACAACTCCCACACAATTTACAAAGGTTATGGTGACGTGAAACCCCAATAGAAGAACTTCCCTCTTCCATCGAGGTTCTGAGCAGATTGAATGGTTTGGATCTTGGCCATTGTTCTAAGCTTAAGTGTCTTCCGACCAGCATTTGCAAATGGAAATCTCTTGAATTGCTTAGTCTGGAAAATTGCTCAAAACTTGATAAGTTTCCTGACGATATAGGAACTTTAAACTCCTTGACGATCCTCGAAACTACGGGAACTGTTATAAGAGAACTGCCATCATCTATAACCTGTTTGCAGAATCTTGAATCTTTAAGTTTTGGGAGGATAATGGGTCAGGATACAATCGGATGCATATTACCTCTTTTATCGCACAATATGACAGAATTGTGTCTACCAAACTGCGATATCACAAAGGTGCCAGATAATTTCTTCAGTTGCTTATCCTCGCTAAGAGTATTAAATTTGATCGGAAACAATTTTGAAAGCATACCATCAAGCATTATAAACCTGTCTAACCTAGAAATCCTTGACATAAGCAATTGCAAGAGGCTTAAAGTTTTACCAGAGCTTCCTTTGATAGATATATGTGCATCCAATTGCTCATCACTAGAAGGGTTATTGTGTTTTGCATCTCGAGAGAGCAATATTGTGCTAACCAAGCATGCAACCATCCAAGTTATGCTGAATAATTGTTTCAAATTGGATCGAAGTTTACTCGAATGTATTATGACAGATGCTTTTTGGAAAATACAGCGTCTAGCAACTTCAGTGATGAAACGCTATATTGACAAGGTCAGTTTCACTCCCTCCATTCTAATATGAAGTTCTTTCTTTCTTTTTTGTGAAAAATAATTTTATGTCAAAATTAACAGTTTTATAAAATAATTATATTCATGATACAGGATGTTGAAACTATCCCACGATTATTTGCTGAACTAATTTATCCCGGAAATGAGATTCCAAAGTGGTTTGACATTCAGTGTACGGGATCAGTCATACATGCGGAGCTGCAACCAGATTGGTTCAATCATAACTTTGTGTGTTTTGCTTTGTGTGCTGTTGTGGCATTTGAAGACCATCCAGATGCCGACTGTTATAAAGATAATATTGGCATATTCTGTGAATGTTTCCTCGAATCTAAAGATGGGAACGACTCCAGTGTTTTTGAATTGTTTAGTTTGGGGGATGTTTATATTAATCAACCGACCCATGTGTTCATGGGATTGGATTTAACACTTTATCCTTGTGAATCATTATATTATGATAATGAGGTCGTTTTCAAGTTCTCTCTCGAGGAAAATTTTGATCCCATAGAAGATGTTAAGGTGGAGAAGTGTGGAGTCCGTTTAATGTATCGGTGAGAAGGAAGATGAACCACACCCCAAAAGATTCAAATCAGTCCATAATTGCTTAGATATCTGATCAAGGTAAATAAAATGCTTATTCAGTTTTATATCTGCAATTTTTTAATATAAGTAGTCTTTACCCAAAAAAACGTCTCTCTTATAGAACTCATTTTGCTTTGTGATCGGACCATATTTACACCTATTTAAGGTTCTCATTTGCTATTGTTTGTACTCATTTTCAATCGCATTTTTGTATATAATGTGTTTTGTGAGCTTTTTGTAGGTTATTCAATATAAATAAGATATCTGAGCTTAATTTATGAGTTTTGGAAGTTAAAAGAGCTGAAATGGAAATGGCTCGTGCAGAACACCCAATTTTCAGGGGTCATATCTCCCTCCTCATTTCCTCTCCATTCCCTGTACAGGTCTATTCCTCTTCCTCACAAAAAAAACAGGTTTATCTCCTCCATCCCTCAATAATTTCTCTTTTGAAGATTAAAGTGATTTTATGATAAGTTTTGATGTTTATTTGTTATTTATATAATTTTACGAACCTTTATTTAAGTTATGAGAAATAAAGAATTATATAATAATAATAATAATAAAATCAAATCGGGACCTGTTGTCTGTTGCTTGTTTACAATGGTATGGAGTCATTGCATAGTGTATACGTTGAGATTTGAGGGTTAAAAAAAAAAGATATTATTATTTTTCCCTGAGGTTTGCCATTTTCGTAACTTTGCACTCTCTAGTTTTAAAAATGACCAGTTTTCCCCCTGAAAACCAAATTATTCGAAGATTTATCCCTTGCCCTTAGGATTTCCGTTAAGTGAGTCGACTCAACCTCGCTTGATCGACACCGATGAGACACAATTCATCACGCAAAGAACATTAGAACTCTCTCTCACACACAAAAATAAAAGAATCAGAGAGAAAGAGATCGAGTGAGGTTGACAACAAAAACAAAATCAAAACAATATTCTTCAGATTTACAATGACGTACTTGAAAACTTGGCTTTCTCTGCGTTCTACTTCTAACGGCGGTGATTGAGTTATCATCGGCGTACAAATCACGATTCAATTAAACCAGGCTTCAATGACCGATTTAGGTTCATTTAGCACAAATATATGTGGACGTACAAGCCCAATAAGCTAAGAAGAGCTTTAATAAGTAGTTTATTTAATAAAACACTAATGCTAGACCATCCAAAAATTTAGTCCAAATTTCAACCCAAATAATGTGGCAAATGGTTTTTTCATTAACCACATCATCCCATGTTGTTTGTGGTGATGACCACTCACTTGTCACATCATTTAGGTTAAAATTTAGGTTAATTATTTAGATTGTATAGCATTACTCTTAATAAAATTGTTGCATAATCAATTGTCTTTTTCACTTGAGATGAAACATTGAATATTTTAACGTCAAATATCGGAAATATTTCTGAGATATTTTCCATGACTTTCAGGAGTGCCGATATAAAAAAACATCCTTAAATATCTTCAAATGCTCTCGATATTTGGGGATATTTCCGATTTTTTGACCCCCGATATATAGATAGACACCAAAATGTTATCTGACTAACTAATGTATATGAAGCTCTCAGTCTCACCTTCTATTGTCAATTGCTGAATTCCTTTTATCTACTACAGCTGATAAGTTAACCAATAGCAACTTCAAGTATTATTGGTTGTGCGAACATTTACATGCTTTTTTTCACCCGAAAGAATTATCCGAAACAAACAATATCATAATATACGAAAACGTACATTTAACATGGAAATTGTATTATGAAGTATTATTAATTATTCCTTGTGAAGTAATTGGTTGACAAGGTCTGGAAGGGATTGTTCTTGCCTGATGCTTTGAATCCACCTTGCCTTGATTCGGATTCTTTCGATGCTTTGCTTCAGAATCTTGTAGACTGCAGGATTCACATGACTGCCAAAAAAAACTTCCACTTCTTCAGCTTTCTCATTGCTGCTTAACTGCCCAAATGAATGTCATTGAATCAGCTAACTCATAATGCCAAATCTAGTTGAATTCATCAATACAGTCTTGCTCGATTAAATTACTTACCGGTGTGACAATTTCCCTTACGAAATAATGAAGAAGCATCCCTGAACCGTATTTTTTTAAGATTTGGTCCCAATTCTCCTGCATTCACCACCAAATATACATGATCAAATGCAATGCAAAACACAAAGTAAATCCAAGAATATTGTGGAAGAGTTTCTTGATTAAACTGCTAAATCCTCCAAACTCTGAGAGAAAGATATTCACTGAACATACCTTCAACCATCTCCATGCTGTTTCACGACACTCTAAGCTTAATCCTGCAAGTCCGTAAATGATATCTTGATCTCGAACCTAAATCAATATTGAGATCATGAACTCGGTAACCGTAATCATAGCAAGAAAATTCACGCTGTCACTTAATATAGATTGTTGAATAAAGAGAGGTACCTCATCAGACAACAAAAAGTTCAGAACCTCTAGAACTATATCCAGATCAGGAGACGATGCAAGAGATTCTGTATCATGTCAAAACATATAACTAATAAATGGAATCATAAATTCATTCTAGTTAAAATAATAGTATATAAATCTTACGCAAAATCCGTTCTTTCTCTTGCATTGCATCAACTTCTCTATAGATGATGTAGGACAGTTGGCTTTAGAGTTTGAAGAAGAGATGGACAGGAAATTGTCCAAAAGAGGTGCTCCAAAGAAACGGGCATAACTTTTGACTCGGTTGTCAGATTTCCTATTATAATATGTTTTCGGAAAGGGTTTTCAGAGATCTATAGCACGGCAACCCGGGTTCCCCGGTTGACGTCATTTGCATCCTCATCGGGGCAGTTTAAGTTAGGCTGTCGGGCAACCGAAGATTTTGTGTTTTTTCTTATTTTTCCGTTTTTAGTTGTTTTTGTTTGGTTTGAGGATATTTTAGTCTTTTTGCTTTTTAGGGTTTCAAGAGGCTATTTAAGGCTCTTTGTTTTCAGTTTCAGAATTATTCAATAATATTATCAATTTTTGGTTTACATACATTCGTTCTTTACTGGTGGATTCCAGTTTTGTTAATTTAGGGGTTACGCTGGTAAACCCTAGAACTTCCGTTCTGCGTCAATAGAACTTCAGCAGAGACTCGAAGCCATTTCTGTTTGTTGTGCTAGAATTTCTCATTACAGAAATGTAGGCAGCCTGCGAAGAAATTAGAGTTTTGCATATCATATCTAAAAGTGATCAACGGTACAAGGAAACGGTATGGACACTTTTAGACTTAATAGTTACCTTTCTCACATCAGCAGAAAGAAGTGGAGTATTTTTATCATTCAACAAAACCTGAAAGCGCTGCCTTGCTTCTCTGCGAGTTTTGTCGTGGCCAAAAGTAGCCAAAGCTATGAACACTTCTCCCCTTAACATTACATCTAAATGACTCTCTCCAGGTATTGATTCCCAACCTAGTTTTCTGTACAAAATGAGAAGCAAATTACAAGAATAGACGTTATTATGTACAAACCATGTATCAGCGCTCTTTAGAATAAAAGAAAACTCTTCAATACAATGGATGCAACCAATTGAGTTGGAATAAAAGCCATCACTGGGTAATTTTGTAAGCCAAATTTTTCTTACCCAGCGGAACATTGGAGGAGGCTGATGAAGAATTCTTTCAATACATTCACCGGATCCGGGATGGCATCTGTTGAGATGTTAACAACATCATAACAAACCTGTTGTCACATAAGTTGCTTAAAAGTCAGTATGATGTAAGTATCATTTCTAATTTATGTCATTGTCTAGATACAGAAGGCATCCTTACGTCGATGAGTTTCAATAACACCATATTATCCATCTCATTTCTGTATGCATTCATCAACAAAAGCAAAGATGATAACGGTTGTTCGCAAGCCTCGCAAAGAGCAAACATGTCGTCCAAAATGCCTGAAGATGAGATTAATCGAAGTTATTTTTCGAGTGTTGGTGATGAAACAGTACTGTTAAGTTATAACACATACCGAATTTATCTATTGCCAACAAGCAATTGTTTTCTACAGCTTTCCTTAGTTGAGCAGCCAGTCTATCTTCATACATCACTCTATAAAACCCACTCTGCTCAACATTAACTTTTATCCATAATGTTTCATCTGAAGAGGGAAAAAAATCTGATATATCCACAGTTCCAAATTTTGATTCCAGAAGGAAATTCTTGCGTTTGTCGTATGAACCGAGGGCCAAAGTTATAGGAACAGTCCATTCTCCATCACCATGCAAACCGGATGACAAAAATTGTGACTGAAAATCCCAAATCAGAATCAGATTCCTAACTTAAGAGAAAAATTCAAGGTTTAATATGAAATTTGTGAGCTACTCCTAATAAGAAATGCATTTTTCTTGTTATTTAATACTATCACCTGCTCAAATTCCAAAATATGATCTTTGGATTTCACATAGATAACTGGATATCCTTTCCGCTTTGTCCAACAGTTCATCAGTGAGTTTATATTAACACCAGATTCCTCTGAAATAACTCTCCATAAATCTTCGGTCTTCGCATTCTTCCAAGAATATTTCTTGATGTATGAACTTAATGGTTTCTGGTTTGAAGAAAAAGTGGGTTAAATCTATAATAAGGTTTGATAGTATAATTCAAATTCTCAGAGGACATGCTAATGAAATATGGAAAACAGAATCTGGTTATCTGTAGAAACTAACCTCTCTCGGTAAATCAGAATGTAAACTTTCTCACCTGAAATATGTCATCCCCAAGATAGCCCTGCAACATTCTGATAATAGCTGATCCTTTTCTGTAGCCGATATCATCGAAAACTTGTTCAACCCCATGAACATGATGTACCTCCACCTAAAAACACCACCATCCAGTTCATTGCAAGGAACAGTAGTGCATAAAATATATAATTGCCGATGAGTTTTTTCTGCTCAAGAACTTAAGATCTTTACCTAGGCTTTTATTATTTAAGTGTACTTGATACTATTGCCTCATGTCTTGAATTTAATTCAATCACAAACTCCATTTGATGACTCAAAATTGTTCAACATGCAAAAGTGATGTGTGTATAACGACAAAGTTTAGAACAAAGTTCTAGCTGTATCTTACCTCAACTGGATGTGATTGTTCTAGTGCATCCAGACTTAGACCACCAGTAGTTTCTCTAAGAAAATTAGTCCATATATTCCACTCTGGAAACAAGTTGTCGGTGGCCATATAACTAACCTGAAAATGTAAAAACAAGTTCAATTATAGAGTTCTTCTCGAATCGAATGCCATCTAGGGAATTATACTGAGTTGAGGAACTCAAAATTACCCATGTTGCAAAACCCTCATTAAGCCACAAATGAGTCCACCATTCCATTGTTACCAGATTTCCAAACCAATGATGGGCCACTTCATGTGCTACAACAATTGACATCTAATAGAAAAGAATGAGAATACATATAAGTTCAAACTTTTTTAAGGAGAGTTATAGAATTGCAAGAGAGTAAATAGTAGTTACTCTCTGCTTTCTCCTAGCTGTAGATTTCGAGTCACTATAAAGCATTTCATTGTCACGGTACACAATCAAACCAAAATTCTCCATAGCTCCAGCAGCAAATTCCGGGACAGCAACCATATCCAGCTTAGGGAGTGGGTAAGGAGTTGAGAAGTACCTAACAAATTCAGTGGTCAGTGTTAGTATGTCAGTTTAATAGCACCGGAATTAGAATTACGATATGTCTAAGTGGAATGTATGTACTCACTTAGTAAATATATCAAGTGATTTAATAGTAAGTTCTAATGCAAACTTCCCTTCATCACTCCTACCAACAGGGAAATATGCTCTAACCTTGACACCTGCACGACGAGTTCAAAGATTTGGATAACAGGAAAGTGATTTATGTCGAACAACAACAAGGGCTGTTGTTGCTTATAGACATACCATCAGCTGTTGTATCTTCAATATGATCAAACAAACCAACAACAACAGCCACCAAATAAGTTGACATGACTGGAGTTCCCTCAAAATAAACAGTCTTAACATTCCCATCGAGCTTTTCATCAATAATTGGCATATTCGATAGTGCCGTTAACTCGGATGGCGCATCCAAGGTTATCTTAAAGGTTGCCTGTTAAGAATGATTCAGTAATTCCGCAGTGATAAAGCTGATTTCTCAGTTTTTAGGAAATATTGAACATTCTAAAAGCGTACAATATACGTGCAATAAACTATGAAAACATACGAGCTACTTCACAAGCACGAAGGCATAAATGTATAAGTAGGTGTTCGTGTGTGAATCCAGCAAGATAATTTTCCATTTTATTACCCAGAAATCAGCAGGATCAAAAGTCAGAAAAGTCGTTACAATATCTAGTTTTGCAGCAGATTTCTCATTTTGCAAAAACATCTAGCACTTTCATAAATCCATATCTAAGAGCAAAGATATTCTATAATGGCTACCTTAAGAGCAGGTTCATCCCAGCACGGGAAACACCGCCTTGCATCTGCAGCTTCAAATTGAGTAACCGCCATATTCTTCTTTACTTCTTTATCCACATATGTACTGTTAAAGTTTGAATATCAGATCAAGAAACAAATACATATATTTTGAATTGCTTAATACCCTTTGTTTGGTTGCAAAGAAAAATGAGTGGGGATATGAAACAAAATTTTGAATCTTAACTCAGTCCTTTAGTTCTTCATTCATTCATTAATCCTCATATTTCTCAGCGGCCAAACAGAAGCTCTTCTGTTTCATTTTGATACTATACAAAACAATTTTAAGATTCAAAATTTTCCCCATAAGCAGCCAAACAGCAAATACCAAGTTTGGAAAATTAAAGGAGAGAGAGAAAAAAAACATCACCATCTATATAACCCCTTCAAGTGCTCATTAAGTTTCCCAGAAAACTCAATCCCTAACAACCCTTCTCCAACACAGAGAGTTTCATCAAAAACCAATACAACCACTTCATCATCATCATCCACAACAACATCAGAGGGACAATATTGCTGCAAAAATGAAACCCAAAAAAAAAAATCACTACAAACCATAAAAGGAAAATATGGGTAATCATTATTATCAACCAAAGTATAGGATATACTTACTTGGTTTCCAGAGGTGATGAACATGAAGTTGATTGGCATTCAAGACAAGGAAATTGGTCTTCTCGGTGATGCTGAGGTTGATTTTCACAGTACCAGAAAAAGTACAAGCTGCAGAGAGATCAAGTTTGAGGTGGAGATCATAGTGGCTTGGGATTGCAAACTTTGGTAGCCTTGCTAGGCCTTTGAATTGCTCTATGTTCATTTTTCTTTTCCTTTGTTGTTTATCCCTCAAGCTAGCTCAGTGAAGTATGAAACTTTCATAGCTAGTTTTCAAGTGTTGACAAACCGCACCGTTTTTGATGTAGACATCATAATGCACGTCATTGTAAAACGCTAATGTGTTTAAAAAGTCAACGGCCATGTCATTATTATGTGATCATGTTATTGAAAAGTTATGATGTGCCCAGACACGTCACCGGACACATCATCAACGTGATTGGGCACGTAATTGAAATGTGCTGATGTGTCCAAAACATAATCGGCCATGTCATTGGTAATAATGATGATGTGTCCGGACACGTCACAGGTACATCATTAAAGCTGATGATGTGACAAGGCATGTCATAAAAGGCAATGACGTGGCTGATCACATCATCTTACACACCATCAAATGCTGCTGACGTGCTCGGACATGTCATCTAATGGTGATGATGTGTCTTGAAACGTCACCTGTCAGAAGTGATGTGTCTGGTCTGTCATGATTCATGAAATCGCCACAGCACCGAGTCAACTCTTCAATGGATCGATTGCGATCCGCGCCAGGAGTTTCAGCAAGCGATGACTCGACTCGACTCGACCTCGCTCGATCGACGACGATCATGAGAGACGAGTTATCACGCAAAGAAAATAAAAACTCTCTCTCGCACACAGAAAAAAGAGAAATCGAGTAAGGTTGACAACAAAAACAAAACCAAATCAATATTCTTCACATTTACACCGCACTTGAAAACTTCTCTTTCTCTGTTTTCTACTTTGGACGGCGGTGATTGAGTTGTCGTCGATGTACGAATCACGATTGAAGGTGATAGTGCGACACGGACTTGAGCTGCAGCTAAGGAGACCGATTTGGGTTCATTTAGCAAACAATATATATAAAGTCCAATAATGGACAGTATTAGGCCCAGCAAGCCTAGGAGAGCTCTAATATCATAATATACGGAAAATGTGCATTTAAGTATTTAACAACATGGAAATTATAATATGAAGTATATTATTTATCTAGAATTCCTTGTGAAGTAGCAATTGGTTGACAAGGCCTGGAAGTGATTGTTCTTGCTTAGAGACGAAGAAGAAGAAGCCGCCGTTTTGAGAGAGAGAGAGAGAGAGTGAAGTTGTGAAGTAATAAGTGATGCGTTTGTTTGGGATTTTTAGGGTGAAGAAGATGATGTGTGGATCTGGTATAACCCAAATACCCGATCCATATAAAATGAGTGTATGAGATTTTTTTACTTTTTTATTTTTGATATTTTTGGATGAAACACGAGGAACACGAGGAAATAACTAATTTAAGAAATTTATTGAATTATTTAATATTATATATATATATATAATCAAATTGTTTTTCAAAATTTGAGGTGGGCACGGACCCTATTCAAAAGTGGGTCCGCCTCGGTTAGAAATCTGTTTTTCCGGATAAAAAAGAAAATGCTTGTTTCCAGATTTGATCCCTATCAAAACTTGGCACAAAGTTGATGAAGCTCATTGATCAAACTTTTAGGCAATCTGAATAACGACATAGAGTATGTCGGGATAGCTTGAAGGACATCCTTAACCAACACCTCCTTACCACTTTGATCAAATAGCGTTAATGAGCAAAACGACAAAATTCACAAGGCCTTTATCAAATACCCTCACCCAGAGAATCAACCATAAAGGGACGAGAAGGATCTCACTGACCAAAACACTCGCCTCAGGCATTTGAGAGGGTATTGTTGTATGTGAATTTTTTAACAGCCGACATGTCATAAAAATCAATAAAAATATTAGAGAAGGGATGCGCCACATTATCCAATGTCGTTCGATCATCCAATCCGAGTAGCATATTCGCCAATCGCATGAGTAACAACATTCTAAGGAAGATGGCTCAACCAGAAGATGACCTCACCAAATGACGAAAATTCGGTCGGCTAGATGATCCCCCTATTAAAGATCACTTGCCCGAATTAAGGCTCAACGCGAATCATTAATGCCTGGCAAACCCCAAAAAGGAAACCCATTAGGATATGAAGATCGAGAATCACACGCTAACAAGGAAATAGCCTTATCCTCTCCCAAAAGGAATTAGAGTTCAAATCAAGCATAATGTCAACTACATTTATCACAACATAAACATCAAACGAGGAAGAAATCAAGACAAATACGGGGATCCATGCTAGAAGAATCACAATGAGATTCTACAAGTCAACTGCTTGCATATCAAGTTTACGGTTAACAAATAAATGTATAAATGCAACCCATTTTCTAGAGTACACATAGGAAAAATAGCACTAAGAGAGCAGAGCCTTGTAAACCATTTTTCTTCATAGTGAAATTCGTTTCTCGCCGTCATCGGCACCCCTGGTTTTTTCCCTTCACAGGGTTTTCCATGTAAATTTGTATTTCTTTTACTCCATTTTGTTTTCCACCATTAACCACTCGCACATCATCAAGTTGGCTCACTGATTTTTCACCCAACAAAAAATCACCGTCAATAGATATAGTTAACGATATGGTGTAATTAATAGATGTACATAGTATTTGATTTATTTTTAATTAAACTAATTTGTCGTTATTGATAAATTTCTATTGGGATATTTTTGTAATTAATTTTTTTTATTAAAATATAGGTGTGCTTATCATATTTATGGGTGGTAATATCGAAAGTCTAAAATCAATCGATTCAAAAATTCTAATAAAAACCAAACCATTAACCAATAATTTGAAACAATTTTCCCACCAACAAAAACCAAGTTGAAATTTCATTAAAAAAAATCCGTTTGAAAAAAATATATTTTCTTATTAAAAAAATGCAAAAGGGTGAATATGTAATTTTACGTGAACAGAGAAGTCTGGAAAATGGATAATTGTGTAATTAAAGTTATAATACGTTTCTTCTTCAACTTTTATTTCATTTTTTATTGTTTTTTGAGTCTTGCACTTTTGCAGTCATTTTTTTACAGAGAGAGAGAGAACACCCATGCCGTGTGGGTACACCACCTTTTGCCGTACTCTCTCCTTAGCTGCTGACCACACATACAAACAACAAGAGCATTATATATAGAGAGAGAGATTATAGAGACAGAAAATACTTTCAAAAACTTGAAGACACAAAAAAAAAAAAAAAAAAAAAGACAACCGCAGATATATATTTAGAGAGAGAGAAAAACAAAGCTTGGGAAACTCAAGGTTTAGAGAGAGTAACAAGCTGAAAAGAGACAAATTTTTGCTTGGAGAGATACCTAAAACACAAGGTTTTAGTTTCTTTCTTTTAAAAGATATCTAAACTTTTTGTCAAAAAATAAATAAATAAAAAAATAGATAAACTTTTTAAATATATATATATATATATATATATACAATTTTTCTATTTTCAGTTCGAACCGATAAAAGATATATCAGTTCCTTACACGTGGGTCATTGGATTTAAATACTTTAACTTGACTACATGCACTTGTCAAAGTATTTTTTAAATCCAATGTCCCATATACAAGGAACTGATATATTTTATATCAGTTCGAACTGATAATAGAAAGACTGTATATATATATATATTTATCACATTGTGGTTTGTTAATTTACTTATTTTTTTTATGGATAAAGATACATGATTTATTGGTGATAGTTTCATATGTATTGACAAAGGTTTTTTTTTTTTTTTTTTTTTGTTGTTGTTGTTGTTGTTGGTATAAAAACATGAGAGGCAAATTGGCATTTGTTAGTTTAAACTTTAAATTCGAGGAAGCCTCAATGAGATATAGTGAGCATGCCATGTAATTTATTCATTCGTACATCAATTCAATACAAATATATATCAAGAAGTATATATAAAAGAGAGCTTCTCCTTACAATCCACAAATTATCTATTGACACTCCAATTTAAATTTTTTTATTAATGACAATTTTAACCTAAATTAAAATTACTAAATGAGACAAAAAAAATCTAAAGACACTCCAAACTAGTTTTGTTTAGAAAATAACGTTTATTCTTCTTTTCTTTTTTTTACAAACCCTAAAATATCTTCTTCTTCTTTTCCAATATTTTAAAATTTTTATTGATTGAGAATGATATGCAACCAGAAGAAAATCCTGAAGTAATGCATAATGATTTGCAACTGGAATGATATGCTACAAGAAACAAGCAATAATCAAGAAGTAAGTATTTAACTATTTTTCAACTTATAAATTTTTTGCTTTCCTGTTGAATTTTGTTTTGTTTTGTTTTTTTTTTTTGAACAGTTCAGACTTTATTCACAAGCCATAAAAGGCCATGAAACAACAAACCAAGATACAACTAGAGCACCCAAAGAACCACTAAAACACCCACTCGAAGAAAAGACAAAAGGGTCGCGAAAACAAGCACACCTGAGAACAAACATACCAAAAAACACACCAATCGTCTAATCCTCTTCTAAGAGTCATACTTTAGCAATTAGCTACCAGCATTTCCAGTAATTTTTTTTTTTTTTTGAACAAAAACTAGGAAGCAACAAAGATGAGAGAGCTGCAAAAGTGGGACCTTTTTCCTCTTTCTTTTGCGGTTCCTTTGATTTTTGTCGTTGGTTATGAATATGATGCAATCTCGAGGTATCTGCTTGGAACCACATTCCGTCATTAGGATGGCTGGCTGTGGAGCAAGATGGTTTCCTCTTTTTCAGGTTTTAATAACATGTACATAGGTTGAGATTTCTAAAAGACAGCACGAAGGTGCCAGAGTAGTCTTAGGGTTTGCTTATCTGTTTTTTTCACTTCTCGTAAGTGTATATAGCATAGCTTTATCTACGTTTGATGGTTCTTGGGTAAATCTATCTGGCCAATTTTGTATCACTGTAATGCCTTACCTGGCCTAAGGAGGAAAAAAATAGAGGATCTATTGTTTCAAAATCCTTTGTTTCACTGTGTATGAGTATGTTTTGCTTTTACAATATATATATATATATATATATATATATATATAGAGAGAGAGAGAGAGAGAGAGAGAGAGAGAGAGAGAGAGAGAGAGAGAGAGAGAGAGAGAGAGAGAGAGAGAGCAGGGGACCTCAAAAGCAAGATAGACCAAAATCGGGGCTAAGGCTCTAAACATCACCCCATCTTAATTTTCATTCAACAAATATACAAAATAAAAAATGAGGTCATCATATGAGTTGTGCCACTATTGTATCCATGGTTTTTTTTTACTTTTTTTTTTTTTTTTAATGTTAAAATTAAAATTAAAATTCAAAAATAATAATGAGTATAATATTAAAATAAAATGGATTGTCTTTGGGATTTTTATTTTTTTTAAATGGAGTGTCTTTAGAATAGGAGTGCAAAAAGATAAAAAGGATAATTTTGGAACAAAAGGAAGTGTCTTTCGAATTTTTTAAAATTTAAATTTTGAGAATGGATTGTCTTTAGAAAAGAAGTGTGAAAAGAAAAGATTAGATTGTTAAAAGAAGCTCTCTATATAAAAATGTAATTAAATGAAGTTGTTCTATGTTAATATGTTGGGATTTTTACTTACGTCTTGAATGTTAAAACCTTAACGTTTGTTTCAATAACAGTTAGACCCAAATGGTAAGTAAAGGGAGAGGTGATTTGACTCCTTTTGACTCTAAAGAATGTCAATAACCATTATACTTAAAAACTTAAACCGATAGGTAAGTGTCAAACTATATTATTTAAGTTACAAGTAGAAAGATTACTTTAAAAAAAGTTATAAATTGAAATATTTATGTTGATTATATGTAACAATTTAGATTTGTCTTACCTTTTTTATAATACAAGAGACTATCTTCATTTATTGTTTTATTTTCTATCATTTAAAAGATGGATACAAAAGAATACCAAAAATTTATTTATATATTTTTGTATTTTCTGCCTCGTGGTTTTAATTTTTTAATTTTTTTTAATTTTATAAATATGAGGGTAGTTTAGTAATTTGAGTTGACAAGCCCCAAATGTGAAAAACAGCATAATTATGTGGTCAAATAGCAATATACCATTTTAGTTGGGCTCTTAATAAATATTATTTAAATTATTAATTTTTCAAATCCAGCAAAGCCGGGCGGATTTCTCTTTGTCTTGTCGTATGAGGTTGGATTTTGTAAATTTATTGTTTTTCCATATCTACCCTCCATACAATTCCATAACTACATCACAACCTTTGATTTTCCTATTTGTTAAGATGATTATAATTGTTTTTTGTTGACAGATTTAGAATATTAAATTCTCAAAATACCCTATATTTAAATTATTCATTGACTTGTGATTTTTTAATAAACAATGTTAAATTAAATATTAGTTTGAAATAAATATAAGAAATACTCAATGCTAAAAAATAGTTTTCTATATTTATCATCAACCTAATTCAAGAGTTGAATGAATTATATTGACATTATTAATTAAATAAAAACATGATTAGAAAATCCAAATATTAAAATAAAATAAAATCTTGATCAAAATTATAATGATAGATTAAACACACTTTTATATTTTGTTTGCCATTTAAATAAACATGCAAATAAAAAATTATATTATTATATTTTTTAAACGATAGTCAAGATTATTATTATTATTTTTTTATTATCAATTACCGGTCTGAATTTGATTTGTACTAAATAAAAGTTTAGAAAATGATAAAATTGACGTATTGATATTAAATAAAAAGGATTAAAAGTCTAAAAATATTGCATATATAAATAAATTCTCTCACTCTCTCTCCATATATATATATATATATAGTCCCGTTCTCATACGGACGTTTTGATATAACTTCATGAGGATATTGAATATGAACCACTAGTTTTAACAAGTGCATAAACACTTGAGTCAAAATATGTAAAATTTGTGACTCACATTCAATATCCTCATGAAGTTATATCATGACGTTCTCATTTGAAATTATATATATATATATTAAAGTCTATCAATTCAAGAATTCTAATAAAAACCAAATCCTTAACCAATATTTTGAAACAATTTTCCCACCAACAAAAACCTATTTGAAATTTCATTAAAAAAAAACCAACTGATTTTTTTTTTCTTATTAAAAAAATGCAAAAGGGTGAATATGTAATTTTATGTGAAAAGAGAAGTCTGAAAATGGATAATTGTGTAATTAAAGTTATAATATAATAATTACGTTTCTTCTTCAACTTTTATTTTTATTTTTTAGGGTAAATTACACTGCACCCCTTGAGGTTTGGCCTTAAGACATTAAGATGGAAAATTTTCGTTATTCTACACTAACACCCCTATATTGTCGAAAATGCCCTTGTATAATAATAAAAATAAAAGTTTTTTTACACTAACACCCAAGGGCATTTTGGACCTTACCATGGTAAAACAGGGGTGTTAGTGTATAATAACAAAACTTTTCCATCTAAGTGTCTTAAGGCCAAACCTCAAGGGGTGCAATGTAATTTACCCTATTTTTTATTGTTTTTTGAGTGTTTGAGTCATTTTTGTACAGGGAAAGAGAGAGGGGCTATTTAGCCGAGCTGCGTGTGGGTCCGACATTTTGCCCTGCTCTCACCACAGCTGCTGACCAGACATACAAACAACGTAAAGTTGAGAGCTTTTAGAGAGAGAGAGAGATATATAGATATTATTATTAGATTAGAGAGAGAGAGAGATTCAAAAAAATACTTTCAAAAACTTGAACACACAAAAAAGAAGAGACACAAGTACACAACTGTGTCCTTCAAAAAAAAAAAAAAACAAGTACACAACTGTAGATATATATATTTAGAGAGAGAGACAAAAAAAACTCTGGAAACTCAAGGTTTAGAGAGAGAAACAAGCTGAAAAGAGACAACTTTTTGCTTGGAGAGAGAGGGAGGGGGAGGGAGAGTTGGTGGTTGTTTGAGAATTTGAAAGCTGTTTTGTTGTTTTTTACTTATTCGAGAATCTGGGTTTGGTTTTGGATGAGTTGAAGATCGTAAAGGTGTCTTCTTTGGTGACTATTGAATGGTAAATTCTGAACGAAGCTTTTGATAATAATCATTTTCTGCTCATTTTGATTTGTGTTTATGTGTGCATATAGGTTTTTCAATTTACCCATGTTGAAGTTTACTTTGTTTGTTTAGTTTTGAGGTTGTGGAGTTCAGGGTGTGATATACCTACTTGAATTTTGAATTTTCTTTTTTTGGGTATCTGAACTATTGGGAACTGGGGTTGTGCTGCTACTTGTGCTGTTTTTTTGAGGTTGTCGACTTCAGGGGTGGTGATATACCTATTTGAATTTTGAATTTTTTTTGGGGGTTCTTAGGGGTTATTTGAACTATTGGGAACTAGGGTTGTGCTGCTACTTTGTGTTCTTTTTTTAATTTCATTGATGAGGTGTTGTTTAAATGTGAATGAATTGTGAGAATTCTTGTGTGAAAGAATGGATTCTGATTGAAATTTGGTACTTTGGTTCATTTGTTATGTAAGTTGATATCCAGTTTTTTTTTTTTTTTTAAGTTTTTGAGTGGCTGTTTTTCCGGGAATTAAATGATGTATAGACAGCTTAGAAATTGAGGGTTGCTTTGTAATTGGTTGTTGACGTTTTGGAATGCCACATTTAGGGGGGATTTTGGCATTTCACCGTTTCTGAATAGCAATTATGTTTAATTGATTGAATTTACTGAGGCAATTTTAGGATTCTAGTGAATGAATTTACCGGCAGTTTAAGAAAATGATTTCCTTATTGGAATCGGAGGCATGCTTTCTAGTCGGCTATTTTGGAAGTTTTTTTCTTTCGTGTTATATAATGTTGCAAATTATAGCTCTTTGTAAGCATAACAAAATAGTTACATAGTAGTACATGTGTTATATACTTGAGTTATTGCACCGCATGATACGTGTACTTATGGAGACTTGTATTTTTGATACAATATTCCTGCTTGTGGCTCTCAAAACCAATACGATTCTGCTTTGTTTTGATATGAAGTTTAGAAATGATGTATGCATTTCTGCTCTCCTGGGAATTAAAATTTTTATTGTTTAATTTGTCTTTCATGAAACATCTCTAATGGCTTCTTGGACTTAATAAATGACATTTTATGGTTTAATGTTACATTGTTACTTAAGTGAAATTACATTTGCAGGCGGCACCGGATAACATAATTGTAGGTTCCCATGTATGGGTTGAAGATCGTGTTCTGGCATGGATTGATGGGGAAGTTACCCGGATCAACGGTCAAGAGGTTCATATTAAATGCACAAATGGAAAGGCGGTTAGTCCTCTGCATTATTTTTCAGTTGACTGTTCTGTACTTGGAATTATCTGCTTGTTGTAAAGGGTGATATATTTGATAGCAAAGTAGAATCTCTCTCTCGTTTTCATTATAATTAATAATTTTGGTGATCAATTACGGTGTTAAAGATGCACCAGGATTCAAAATCCTAATGCGATGAAAAGAGGCAAATCAGCGCAAACGACAATCAACCAGAACCACCTCGACAAGATAGAGTAATCAACTATATCACGGGCGGATCTGAGATTTTCACCATAAGAGATTAATAATCAACATAAGATATTACTCTATCTTGTCAGGGATTTTTTTTTCCTTCATTTGTATTCCTAATTAATAAACGTGTCAATATTAAATTTCCAATTACTTATTTCACGTACAACAATTGAACTAAAAATAAATGGTTACATAAATCTTAATTAAAAAAAAAATGAAACAAGTACCAAATATCAAATACCATGAAATTAACCTATGAAACAATGAAACTTGACAATATATTATACTTTTCTATCACAATTAAACAATTTCATCTCCACAAAATTTACGCACACCAAGCCAATACCCATGTCAAACCTGCTCATACACTCGATAAGATTTTTAATCACTGCAAAGCATCAAATAAATCCCAAGGGGTACTATCATTTATCACTACTCAGGCAGGGCATCAAATGATCCATACACGTGTCGATGAGAATCATAATGGGAATACCGAATATAAGCTAGGTGATTCTAAAATATCCTTACACATTCCATAACAAAATTATATAACGTTCACCAAATAATTATAACCAGGGATTCAGGCATCAAAAAATTCTTTTCAAAAGATCACACAACCTTAATAAATGAAAGTGAGAAAATCATTTATGATTATTTTTGTATATCGAAATGGAATAATTGTCCTATAGAGATATCATATTTTTATGCATGGTAAATCTCAAACACTTTTGACAGGTATCTAAATAAGTTAACGTTTATGATTATAGAGGGTTTTATTGATGGCGGTGCAGCTGAAAGTGGGAGTGTTGGGTCTGTGGTTGAAAAGTGTATTGTGGGACCAAGTGGTTTGAATGAAGGAGTGGTTGGTCCTTGTTTTCAGAAAGGTGATTGTTTGGGGAGTAGTGTTAATAAAGCTAAAGCAAGTGGAGTTAGTGGAATGTTCATGGTGGTGGGGCAGCTGAAAGTGGGAATGCTAGAGAAGTATCTAAAAAGGATGGGCAAATTTTCCTGCGGAAGAAACTTCTGCATGCCAACAATATTAGAGGATGAAAATCTTAAGGGATAATTATCTCGGTATTCATTAAATTCATGACACGTTATCAAAATGGTCACTAGATTAAAAAATTGTTCTAAATGGGCTGTTGTTGACGAACTTTATGACACTAATAGTCATTCCATCAAACTCTGTTAACTTCGCTAAATAGATGTATATTTTTATATATAATTACAAAAATGAAATATAAAATATAATACAACACTGTAAACATTGGACTTCATCTTCCCATCTCTCTCATTAAATTGATATTGTGACTTTTTCCATTTTTCAAAGTCTAAGGTTTTTTTTTTTTTTGATAAACTCAAAGTTTCAGTTTGGTCGTGGTGATTAATTTAATATAAAATTAATTAAAAAAGAATATAAGGTGAAAATCTCTTATGTATAAATTCCTTGATATAATATTAGATTAATGGTTCCTGAAGATTCAAAGCAATAGCTTAGAAGCTTAAAGGAAGCAGCAATTAAAAATAATAATAATAATAATAATGTTGGGATTCTGGATGAAGACTTCAAAGTCAACAAAAATGAAAAAGCAAAATCAAGTCTTGTTTTTTGTGAAATTAAAAAGCAAGTTAAATTTGAGATCTGTGAATTTTAGACAACTCATTCTCTCTCCCTCATAAGTCATATCCTCTGCATCTTTCATCTCTCACAGTCTCCATCTTTCTCTAAACCTCAATCTCCAATCTCCATCTCTCTCACGCCCTCCCTCTCTTCTCCCGTCTCTCTCCTCTTTCTGGTTCTGGGCATTCTCTCTCCCCTCCCTCTCTTCTACCGTCTCTCTCTCTCCCCCTTTTTGACATGTTCCTGCATTTTTGGTTTTGATTTGGTTTGATTTGTATGTGATTTGGGTATTTTAGGTTGGATTTGATACATTGTTCACAGCCCCAGACGTGTCCAAGCGTGTCCGTGCCGTATCGGAAAGTCAATTTCATCGGAAAATCAACGGGAAATTGCGGACACGTGTCCCACGCGTGTCCGTGTCCGTGCTTCATAGCTCCATACACATAGAGTTCAACCCTCTTCGATTATTTCAATAGTCTTTCTCATCAATCCGAATATAATGGCATTGCCTTCTTCTTCTTCATCCATCACTCCTCAATCAATAAAGTATGATGTTTTCTTGAGTTTTAGAGGTGAGGATACCCGCCAAAACTTCACCAGCCATCTTCATAAAGCTCTGCTTGAGAAAAAAATTGAAACTTTTATTGATTACAAACTTAATAGTGGAGATGAAATTTCCCCATCTATTTTGAAAGCAATTGAAGAGTCAGAAATTTCAATCATTCTTCTCAAAAGGCTATGCCTCATCCAGTTGGTGTCTTGAAGAACTTGTAACGATCGTTGAATGCATGGAAAAGTACAAACAGATCGTGATACCAATTTTTTATGAGGTAGATCCATCAGATGTAAGGTATCAGAAACGAAGTTTTGCAGATGCATTTGATAAGCACGAAGAACGTTTAAAGGATAGTTCAGACAAAGTGCAGAGGTGGAAGGATGCTCTCAAGAAAGCTGCAGGTCTATCTGGCTTCCATTCACGTGGCATTAAGTAAGTGTTCAATGTTTCTTGCAATTCTCTAAGAATTTCTTACTCTTTCATCATGTATAAACTTTTGCTTTCTGCCCCTTCTTAGATAAATTATGAGTAAAACATAGGGTTCGAAAATTATATAGCACCTTTTTGAGATGTATTTCAAGAATTTCACTCCTTTAATAAGTTAAGTTTAAATGACACTTATTACGGTGAACGAACAAAAATACCCCTCACACTAAGGGCCCGTCCTGCAAGCTGTTTTTTGTTTTTGTTTTTCGAAAAGAAAAATGAAAATGAAAACAGTGTTTTTGGTTTCGTTTTTGGATTCCGAATACGCGTCTGGTAGCATTTACTGGAATCCGTATTTTGAAAATAAAAAGGGAAAGAACGCGTCCTGTAGGATAAATCGAAAACTTTCGAAAATCGAAATTAATATAAACAAATTAATTAAAATAATTAACCATTTTTTAAATATAATTAAATTAACACAAAACCCTTATCAGTGGAAGAGGATCAAGAAGAAGAAGAAGAAGAAGAGGAGGAGGAGGAGGAAGAAGACCAGATCGGCGACGGCAAGAGGGATCGGCGGCAATCGGCGATCGGCGAGAGGCGAAGGAGGAAGAGGAAGAAGAAGAAGAGATCGGTCGCCGATCGCAAGCGGAGGAGGAAGAGGAAGAAGAAGAAGAAGAAGAAAAGGAAGAAGGCAGTGATCGGCGGAGGAGATCTCGTCGGCCGGAAGAAGACTGCTCGTCGGCGGGAAGAGGCAGCTCGTCGGCGGGAAGAGGAAGAAGAGGGAGAAGAAGAAGAAGGAAGAAAAAGAAGAAGAAGAAGAAGAAGGGAAGAAGAGGAAGAAGAGATCTCGGCCGGAGATCGGGAAGGGGAAGCTCGTCGGCGGCGGGAAGGAAGAAGAGGGAGAAGAAGAAGAGGGAGAAGAAGAAGAAGGAAGAAACGAAATCAGTAAAAAAAAAAAAAATTATTAAAATAAAATATATATTAATTATATGGGACCCACAGCATTTGGAAACCAAAAACAAAAACAAAAACAAAAACAGTTTTTTTTTGTATTTCAAAATTTCCACTTTTAACACTTGACTTTGTTTTTGTTTTTGTTTTTTATTTCTGAAAATAAAATGAAAAACGGTTTACAGGACACGAATTCGAAATCATTTTTGGAAAACAAAAACAAAAACAGCTGAAAACAGCCTGCAGGACGGGGGCTAACCTTCTTCACTATTTTGTTTTTGTTTTTGTTTTTTTTTGTCAAAATCCTCCATCAGTGGTGGTGAAAGACCTCTATTTGAGGCTGAAATTGGCCTCCAATGGAGGTCGATTAAGAAGAAGATGAAAAAAAAAAAATGAAATTTTTTTTCAAGTAATTTCTGAGACTTTTCGGGATTTTTGAGACTTTTCAGGAATTTTCAAGACTTTTCAGGTAATCTCCGAGACTTTTCATGTATTTCTGAAACTTTTCAGGTAATTTCTAAGACTTTTTGGGTAAAAATGAAATTTTCCGAGACTTTTGGCAATTTCTGAGACTTTTTGGGAAAAAAATGAAATTTTTGAAATGACCAAATCCAAGAAAATCTCGGAAATTACTAAAAGTCTCGGAAATTACCAAAAAGTCAAGAAAATGACAAAAAGTCAAGAAAATTTTCATTTTTACCCAAAAAGTCTCGGAAACCACCTGAAAAGTCTCGGAAATACTTGAAAAGTCTCTGAAATTACTTGAAAAGTAAAAAATATATATGTAAAATAAGGGCATTTTTGAAAGTTCGCTTAATTTGGTACCTTTAAAACTTATTATTAAAGTGGTGACACTCATGAAACACCAACTTAAAAGAGTGACAAAACCCCCTATTTCCACATAAATAGTAGCTTAAACTGCATTCAAATATACAAGACATTCTTATCTTTGTTATTTTTGGCAACTTACAGTTGGTTTTTCAACATATATGTTAGGCCTGAGTCTGATCTTATCGAAACTATTGTACAAGATGTTCTGAAGCGACTCAATGCTATCTCCTCAACTGATTATGATGATGAAATTGGAATTAATTCCAGGTTTAAGGAACTTGAATCGTTGCTACAGAATGAGTGGAAGGATGCTCACGTTGTAGGAATCTGGGGTATTGGTGGTATAGGCAAGACTACTCTTGCAAGAGCAATATCGAACAAAATGTCTTCTAAATTTGAAGGTTCTTATTTTGTTCCCGATGTTAGAGAAGCATCAGAAAAATGTGGTGGGTTAAATGAATTACATCAAAAACTTATGTCAGATATATTTGGTGATAAAAATGGAAATATTGGTACTTTCTCTATAGTACCAACCACCTTCCTAAAGAAAAGGCTTGCGCGTTATAAGCTTTTGATTGTTTTTGATGATGTGACTGATTTTAAGCAAATAGAATCTTTGATAGGAAGTCTTAATTGTCTTAACTCGGAAAGTCGAATCATTATAACTTCGAGAGATAAGCAAGTACTTAAGAATTGTAGTGTAAATAAATTTTACAAAGTTGAGGAATTATCTTTTGTCGATGCTCTTCGGCTTTTTCGTTGGCATGCCTTTAGAAAAAACAGTCTCATGGTAGATTACGGGAAGCTGTCAAAACAGTTAGTTAATTATGCCGGAGGTCTTCCATTAGCTCTTCAAGTTTTGGGTTCCTCTTTGTTTGGCAAGGAAAAACAAGTGTGGGAAAGTACAATCAAAAAACTAGAAAACGATCTTGATAAAGATATACATAAGGTGCTGAAAATAAGTTATGATGGATTAGATTATAATGAGCAAAACATATTTTTAGATATTGCATTTTTCTTTAAAGGATGGGACGTTAACCGTGCAAAACGTATTCTAGAGGCTAGTGGCTTCTCCGCTGAGGTTGGAATAAGTATTGTCAAGGATAAATCTCTGATCACTGTGTCAAAGGACCAGCTAACAATGCATGATTTGTTGCAAGCAATGGGTAGAAGAATTGTTAAAGAAGAATCTATTAAAGATCCTGGCAAGCGCAGCCGATTATGGCATCACGAAGATATATACCATGTATTCACAAAAAATACGGTAAGATTCAGTATCATTCTCATATTAGTCATCATGCATTAGCTCACATAGAACAGTGTGGTTGGGTAATTTTTTCAAACAAACAAAAAAAATCCATATTTTCGAATTTGACCAGCATACAATTTTTTTAATGCATTTGTAGTTTGGTCTGGAATGTTGGGGTTTAAACAGCATACAATATTTATTTTATTTTATTTTATTGATGTATTTGCATATAAATACTAATATGTGCTCTAGGGATGGCAAAATAACCCGTAGGTACGGGCCCCCTGGCGACCCGCACTTATGGGGTGGGAATGGGTTTAAATTTGATGGGAATAAGGATAGATAGTAAAACCCGTAATGGGTATGGGGCGGGGATTAAACCCATCGGCTTAAAATTTAATGTTTTTTTTATTATATAGTTTTTTTTTTCTTTTAATGTTATGTTTAAAAATTATTTAATTTATTTGTTTAATTGTGAGATTTATGTTTATTTTTAATGTTTGTGAGATGATTTTCAATAATTTTTAGAATTACTTTATTTATTATATAATATTCATTAGGTTATATATTTATTACTTTAATAAATAATTTTGATAAATGGATTAAATGAGGCAAATGGGGTAAATGGGTGGGGATGGGTAAAGCATACCCCGCCCCACTCCATATATTGTGGGGTTTTAAATGAAGATGGAGTTTCAAAAAATAAATGGGACGGGATGCGAGGAGGGCCACCCCACCCCAAACCCGCCCCATTGTCATCCCTAAATTGTGCTCTTAAAGAATTATAAATCTTATAAACGTTTTTTCATTTTTATATTTCAAGTCTGAGGCACATGGGCGTACTGAGAAAACCTAGAGCCCCAGAATCTTCTTAGTTTGAGATCTGTGTTTCGTGGCGTCGTCCAAGTTCCACCAGCCGTTACTTTTTTTTTTTTTTGGTCTTTTAGGTTTTTAATTTTAATTTATTTATCATCATCTTGTATCCTTTTTAAATTTTAATTAAATTTGGATGGTTGGATTTTCAAAAAAAAAAAAAAAAAAAAAAAAAAAAAAAAAAAAAAGAAAGAAAGAAATTAGTAATTATAGGGTGATGTATTGAAATTAGTTTTTTTCATATTTTTTTTTTTAGTGATTTGGATCCCTCCTCACCTTACATTGTCCTCACCTAAATCAATGATCTTGATTGATTTTAGCTTTTAGTAGAGTAATGGAATAAAAATTAATAGAAATAAGCTAGACTATTGATTTGCTAGTGAAAATAGATTATGGAGATGATGACAATTAAATTGAGGAGAGGATCCAGATTTATTATTTTATTAGTTTAAATTTAATAGTTTCCTTAAACATACCTTTAGAATGCATTAAATACTAACTTATCTCTTGGTAATTTAGGGGACTGGAAAAATTGAAGGTATCTCTTTGGATATGTCAAAAATAAGAGATATACACTTACAGCCTTTTGCTCTGTCAAGGATGCATAATCTGAGATTCTTGAAATTGTATTCCTCATTTTGCTGGGAGGAGAGTAATAAGGTGCATGTTTCTCAGAGTAATAAGGTGCATGTTTCTCAAGGCCTCGAATCTATTTTCAATGAGTTAAGATATCTTCAATGGAATGGATGCCCGTTGAAATCGTTGCAGTCAAATATTCAACCGGAGAAACTTGTGGAACTAGAAATGCCCGGAAGCAATGTTGAAAATTTATGGAGCGGTGTTCAGGTATATTTTGATCTTTACTTGCTGATCTTTTTATTGTAATATAAATATCAAGAGATAGCATCATGTGCTGATTTCTTTTTTAACTTGCAGCAACTTGCTAATTTAAAGAAAATTAACCTCAAAAGATCTAAGCAGCTAACAAGTTTGCCGGACCTCTCGAAGGCCCAAAATCTTGAGAGCTTGGATTTAAGTTATTGTGAGAGTTTGTTGGCGATTCCAGATTGCAGTGACTTGAAATCTCTTACTACTCTTTATTTATCTGACTGCTTAAAACTCACGATGCTTCCACAACTCCCACATAATTTACAAAACTTACGGTTATGTAAAACCCCAATAGAAGAACTTCCCTCTTCCATCGAGGTTCTGAGCAGATTGGTTTATTTGGATCTTTTCCATTGTTCTAAGCTTAAGTGTCTTCCAACAAGCGTTTGTAAATGGAAATCTCTTGAAATTCTTACTCTGGTAGGTTGCTCAAAACTTGATAAGTTTCCTGACGATATAGGAACTTTAAACTTCTTGAAGTACCTCAGAACTACGGGAACTGTTTTAAGAGAACTGCCATCATCTATAACCTGTTTGGAGAATCTTAAACTTTTAAGTTTTGGGAGAATAATGGGTCAGGATACAATCGGATGCATATTACCTCTTTTATTGCACAATCTGACATTTTTGTATCTAGAAAACTGTGATATCACAGAGGTGCCAGATAATCTCTTCAGTTGTTTACCCTCGCTAGAATATTTAAGTTTGAACGAAAACAATTTTGAAAGCATACCATCAAGCATTATAAACCTGTCTAACCTAAAAGCCCTTAACATATGCAATTGCAAGAGGCTTAAAGTTTTACCAGAGCTTCCTTTGATAAATATAGATGCATCCAATTGCTCATCACTAGAAGGGTTATCGTGTTTTGCATTTCGAGAGAAAAATATTTTCCTAAACGATTATAAAACCCCCACGGTTATGCTGAATAATTGTTTGAAATTGGATCGAAGTTTACTCGAATGTATTATGACAGATGCTCTTCGGAAAATAATAAATTATATTGACAAGGTCAGTTTCACTCCCTCCATTCTAATATGAAGTTCTTTCTTTCTTTTTTGTGAAAAATAATTTTATGTCAAAATTAACATTTTTATAAAATAATTATATTCATGATATAGGATGTTGAAACTCTCCCAAAATCAACTGTTCAACTATTTTATCCCGGAAATGAGATTCCAAAGTGGTTTGACATTCGGTGTACGGGATCACTCATACATGCGGAGCTGCAACCAGATTGGTTCAATCATAACTTTGTTGGTTTTGCTTTCTGTGCTGTCGCGGCATTTGAAGACCATCCAGATGCAAACGGTTATAAAGATAATATTGGCATACTCTGTGACTGTTTCCTCAAATCTAAAGATGGGAACGACTCCAGTGTTGTTGGAGCGTTTTTTTTGCATCATGTTGATTTTAATCAGTCGACCCATGTGTTCGTGGGATTGTATTTAACACTTTATCCTTGTGAATCATTATATTATGATAATGAGGTCGTTTTCAAGTTCTCTCTCTCGGAAAATTTTGATCCCATAGAAGATGTTAAGGTGGAGAAGTGTGGAGTCCGTTTAATGTATCGGTGAGAAGGAAGATGAACCACACCCCAAAAGATTCAAATCAGTCCATAATTGCTTAGATATCTGATCAAGGTAAATAAAATGCTTATCCAGTTTTATATCTGCAATTTTTTAATTTAAGTAGTCTTTACCCAAAAAACATCTCTCTTATAGAACTCATTTTGCTTTGTGATCGGACCATATATACACCTATTTGAGGTCCTCATTTCCTATTATTTGTACTTGTTTTCGATCGCATTTTTGTATATAATGTGTTTTGTGAGCTTTTTGTAGGTTATTCAATATAAATAAGATATTTGAGCTTAATTGATAAGTTTTTGAAGTTAAAAGAACTGAAATGGAAATGGTTTGTGCAGAACACCCAACTTTCAGGAGTCATATCTCTCTCCTGTCCTCTCCTTTCCCTGTACAGGTCTGTTCCTCTTCCTCACAAAAACAGGTTTATCTCCTCCATCCCTCAATAATTTCTCTTTTGAAGATTAAAGTAATTTTATGATAAGTTTTGATGTTTATTTGTTATTTATATAATTTTACGAACCTTTATTTAAGTTATGAGAAATAAAGAATTATATTATAATAATAATAATAAAATCAAATCGGTACCTGTTGGTTGTTGCTTGTTTACAATGGTATGGAGTCATTGCATAGTGTATACGTTGAGATTTGAGGGTTAAAAAAAATGAGATATTATTATTTTTCCCTGAGGTTTGCCATATTCGTAACTTTGCACTCTCTAGTTTTAAAAATGACCTGTTTTCCCCCTGAAAACCAAATTATTCGAAGATTTACCCCTTACCGTTAGGATTTTCGTTAAGTGAGTCGACTCGACCTCGCTAGATCGACGCCGATGAGATACAATTCGTCACGCAAAGAACATTAGAACTCTCTCTCACACACAGAAATTAGAGAATCAGAGAGAGAGAGAGAGTGTGAGGTTGACAACAAAAACAAAATCAAAACAATATTCTTCATATTTACAATGACGAACTTGAGAACTTGGCTTTCTCTGCGTTCTACTTTGAACGGCAGTGATTGAGTTGTCGTCGGCAATTAAACCAGGCTTCGATGACCGATTTAGGTTCATTTAGCACAAATATATGTGGCCGTACAGGCCTAAGTAGAGCTTTAATAAGTAGTTTATTTAATACAATTGTTGCATAATCAATTGTCTTTTTCACTTGAGGTGAAACATTGAATATTTTAACGTCAAATATCGGAAATATTTCCGAGATATTTTCCATGGCTTTCAGGAGTGCCGATGTAAAAAACATCCTTAAATATCCTCAAATATCGAGCCCCCCCTATATAGATAGACACCAAACTGTTATCTGACTAACTAATGTATATGAAGCTCCCAGTCTCACCTTCTATTGTCAATTGCTGAATTCCTTCTATCTACTACAGCTGATAAGTTAACCAATAGCAACTTCAAGTATTATTGGTTGTGCGAACTTTTACACGCTTTTTTTCACCCGAAAGATTTATCCGAAACAGACAATATCATAATATAAGAAAACGTACATTTAACATGGAAATTGTATTATGACGTATTATTAATTATTCCTTGCGAAGTAATTGGTTGACAAGGTCTGGAAGGGATTGTTCTTGCTTGATGCTTTGAATCGACCTTGCCTTGATTAGGACTCTTTCGATGCTTTGCTTCAGAATCTTGTCGACTGCAGGATTCACATGACTGCCAAAAAAAACTTCCACTTCTTCAGCTTTCTCATTGCTGCTTAACTGCCCAAATGAATGTCATTGAATCAGCTAACTCATAATGTCAAATCTAGTTGAATTCATCAATACAGTCTTGCTCGATTAAATTACTTACTGGTGTGACAATTTCCCTTACGAAATAATGAAGAAGCATCCCTGAACTGTATTTTTTTAAGATTCGGTCCCAATTCTCCTGCATTCACCACCAAATATATATGATCAAATGCAATGCAAAACACAAAGTAAATCCGAGAATATTGTGGAAGAGTTTCTTGATTAAATTGCTAAATCCTCCAAACTCTGATAGAAACATATTCACTGAACATACCTTCAACCATCTCCATGCTGTTTCGCGACACTCTAAGCTTAATCCTACAAGTCCGTAAACGATATCTTGATCTCGAACCTAAATCAATATTGAGATCATGAACTCGGTAACCGTAATCATAGCAAGAAAATTCAAGCCGTCACTTAATATAGATTGTTGAATAAAGAGAGGTACCTCATCAGACAACAAAAAGTTCAGAACCTCTAGAACTATATCCGGATCAGGAGACGATGCAAGAGATTCTGTATCATGTCAAAACATATAACTAATAAATGGAATCATAAATTCATTCTAGTTAAAATAATAGTATATATAAATCTTACGCAAAATCCGTTCTTTCTCTTTCATTGCATCAACTTCTCTATAGAACTTCAGCAGAGACTCGAAGCCATTTCTGTTTGTTGTGCTAGAATTTCTCATTACAGAAATGTAGGCAGCCTGCGAAGAAATTAGAGCTTTTGCATATCATATCTAAAAGTGTTCAAAGGTACAAGGAAACGGTATGGACACTTTTAGACTTAAAAGTTACCTTTCTCATATCAGCAGAAAGAAGTGGAGTGTTTTTATCATTCAACAAAACCTGAAAGCGCTGCATTGCTTCTCTGCGAGTTTTGTCGTGGCCAAAAGTAGCCAAAGCTATGAACACTTATCCCCTTAACATTACATCTAAATGACTCTCTCCAGGTATTGATTCCCAACCTAGTTTCCTGAACAAAATGAGAAGCAAATTACAAGAATAGACGTTATTATGTACCAACCATGTATCAGCGCTCTTTAGAATAAAAGAAAATTCTTCGATACGATGGATGCAACCAATTGAGTTGGAATAAAAGCCATCACTGGGTAATTTTGTAAGCTAAATTTTTCTTACTCAGCAGAACATTGGAGGAGACTGATGAAGAATTCTTTCAATACATTCACTGAATCCGGGATGGCATCTGTTGAGATGTTAACAACACCATAACAAACCTGTTGTCACATAAGTTGCTTAAAAGTCAGTATGATGTAAGTATCAGTTCTAATTTATGTCATTGTCTAGATACAGAAGGCATCCTTACGTCGATGAGGTTCAATAACACCATATTATCCATCTCATTTCTGTATGCATTCATCAACAAAAGCAAAGATGATAACGGTTTTTTGCAAGCCTCACAAAGAGCAAACATGTCGTCCAAAATGCCTGAAGATGAGATTTACAGAAGTTATTTTTCGAGTGATTGTAATGAAACAGTACTGTTAAGTTATAACACATACCAAATTTATCTGTTGCCAACAAGCTATTGTTTTCTACAGCTTTCCTTAGTTGAGCAGCAAGACTATCTTCATACATCACTCTATAAAACCCACTCTGCTCAACATTAACTTTTATCCATAATGTTTCATCTGAAGAGGGAAAAAATTCTGATATATCCACAGTTCCAAATTTTGATTCCAGAAGGAAATTCTTTCGTTTGTCGTATGAACAGAGGGCCAAAGTTATAGGAACAGTCCATTCTCCATCACCACGCAAACCGGATGACAAAAATTGTGACTGAAAATCCCAAATCAGACTCAGATTCCTAACTTAAGAGAAAAATTCAGGGTGAAATATGAACTTTGTGAGCTACTCCTAATAAGAAATGCATTTTTCTTGTTATTTAATATTATCACCTACTCAAATTCCAGAATATGATCTTTGGATTTCACATAAATAACTGGATATCCTTTCTGCTTTGTCCAACAGTCCATCAGTGAGTTTATATTAACACCAGATTCCTCTGAAATAACTCTCCATAAATCTTCGGTCTTCGCATTCTTCCAAGAATATTTCTTGATGTATGAACTTAATGATTTCTGGTTTGAAGAAAAAGTGGGTTAAATCTATAATAAGGTTTGATAGTATAATTCAAATTCTCAGAGGACATGCTAATGAAATATGGAAAACAGAATCCGGTTATCCGTAGAAACTAACCTCTCTCGGTAAATCAGAATGTAAACTTTCTCACCTGAAATGTCTCATCCCCAAGATAGCCCTGCAACATTCTGATAATAGCTGATCCTTTTCTGTAGCCGATATCATCGAAAACTTGTTCAACTCCATGAACATGATGCACCTCCACCTAAAAACACCACTATCCAGTTGATTGCAAGGAACCGTAGTGTATGAAATATATAATTGCCTACGAGTTTTTTCTGCTCAAGAACATAAGATCTTTACCGAGGCTTTTATTACTGAAGTGTACTTGATACTATTGCCTCATGTCTTGAATTTAATTCAATCACAAACTCCATTTGATGACTCAAAATTGTTCAACATGCAAAAGTGATGTGTGTATAATGACAAAGTTTAGCGCAAGTTCTAGCTGTATCTTACCTCAACTGGATGTGATTGTTCTAGCGCATCCAGACTTAGACCACCAGTAGTTTCTCTAAGAAAATTAGTCCATATATTCCACTCTGGAAACAAGTTATCGGTGGCCATATAACTAACCTGAAAATGTAAAAACAAGTTCAATTATAGAGTTCTTCTCGAATCGAATGCCATTTAGGGAATTATACTGAGTTGAGAAATTCAAAATTACCCATGTTGCAAAACCCTCATTAAGCCACAAATGAGTCCACCATTCCATTGTTACCAGATTTCCAAACCAATGATGGGCTACTTCATGTGCTACAACAATTGACATCTAACAGAAAAGAATGAGAATACATATAAGTTCAAACTTTTTTAAGGAGAGTTATAGAATTGCAAGAGAGTAAATAGTAGTTACTCTCTGCTTTCTCCTAGCTGTAGATTTCGAATCACTATAAAGCATTTCATTGTCACGGTACACAATCAAACCAAAATTCTCCATAGCTCCGGCAGCAAATTCCGGGACAGCAACCATATCCAGCTTAGGGAGTGGGTAAGGAGTTGAGAAGTACCTAACAAATTCAGTGGTCAGTGTTAATATATCAGTTTAATAGTACTGGAATTAGAATTACGATATATTCAAGTGGAATGTATGTACTCACTTAGTAAATATATCAAGTGATTTAATAGTAAGTTCTAATGCAAACTTCCCTTCACCACTCCTACCAACGGCAATATGCTCTAACCTTGACACCTGCACAACGAGTTCAAAGATTTGGATAGCAGGAAAGTGATTTATATCAAACAACAACACAGGCTTGTTGCTTATAGACATACCATCAGCTGTTGTATCTTCAATATGATCAAACAAACCAACAACAACAGCCACCAAATAAGTTGACATGACTGGAGTTTCCTCAAAATAAACAGTCTTAATATTCCCATCAAGCTTTTAATCAATAATTGGCATATTAGACAGTGCCGTTAACTCTGATGGCGCATCCAAGGTTATCTTAAAGGTTGCCTGTTAAGAAGGATTCAGTAATTCTGCAGTGATAAAGCTGATTTCTCAGTTTTTAGGAAATATTGAACATTCTAAAAGAGTACAATATACGTGCAATAAACTATGAAAACATACGAGCTACTCCACAAGCACAAAAGCATAAATGTATATGTAGGTGTTCGTGTGTGAATCCAGCAAGATAATTTTCCATTTTATTACCTAGAAATCAGCAGGATCAACAGTCAGAAAAGTCGTCACAATATCTAGTTTTGCAGCAGATTTCTCATTTTGCAAAAACATCTAGCACTTTCATAAATCCATATCTAAGAGCAAAGATATTCTATAATGGTTACCTTAAGAGCAGGTTCATCCCAGCACGGGAAACACTGCCTTGCATCTGCAGCTTCAAATTGAGTAACCGGCATATTCTTCTTTACTCCTTCATCCACATATGTACTGCTAAAGTTTGAATATTAGATCAAGAAACAAATACATATATTTTGAATTGCTTAATACCCTTTGTTTGGTTGGAAAGAAAAATTAGTGGGGATATGAAACAAAATTTTGAATCTTAACCTAGTCCTTTAGTTCTTCATTCATTCATTAATCCCCATATTTCTCAGCAGCCAAACAGCAAATACCAAGCTTGGAAAATTAAAGGAGAGAGAGAAAAAAACATCACCATCTATATAACCCCTTCAAGTGCTCATTAAGTTTCCCAGAAAACTCAATCCCCAACAACCCTTCTCCAACACAGAGAGTTTCATCAAAAACCAACACGACCACTTCATCATCATCATCCACAACAACATCAGAGGGACAATATTGCTGCAAAAATGAAACCCAAAAAAAAAAAAAAAAAAAAAAAAAAAAAAAAAAAAAAAAAAAAAAAAAAAAAAAAAAAATCACTCCAAACCATAAAAGGAAAATATGGGTAATCATTATTATCAACGAAAGTATATACTTACTTGGTTTCCAGAGGTGGTGAACAAGGCTTGATGAACTTGAAGTTGATTGGCATTCAAGACAAGGAAATTGACCTTCTCAGTGATGCTGAGATTGATTTTCACAGTACCAGAACAAGTACAAGCTGCAGAGAGATCAAGTTTAAGGTGGAGATCATAGTGACTTGGGATTGCAAACTTTGGTAGCCTTGCTAGGCCTTTGAATTGCTCTATGTTCATTTTCTTTTCCTTTGTTGTTAGTCCCTCAAGCTAGCTCAGTGAAGTATGAAACTTCATACTAGTTCATAGCTAGTTTTCAAGTGTTGACAAACCGCACCGTTTTTGATATAGACATCATAATTCTGTCTTTATCTGATTTTTTTTCCATGATAAGTAGGATCCGAGTGGCTGCCTGCTTGACTTTGATAAAGATATTATCTAAACTAAACTAAACACTATTTATTCAATCATTGGCAAGAACCAAACCAAACCAATCAAAGTGAGGAATTTTTTTTAAACCAAATAAAATTCATGAAATTCCATCACTCAATGCATACTTTAAAAATGGCAGTAAAAAACAATCCATCAAACTGAATTATTATTCTAGTAGCAATTATATTTCAGGTATACTACAAATTTGAGAATCAGAGGATAGTGACGTGATTCATACCCACAATCTCATTGTAATTTCTGTCACTCAATGCATAATAAGTATACTTTCATTTGCTGAATAAAAAATGTATCTAAGGGAAACCAGCAGCCCTCTGGGGTGTTTTCCCAATTACACAACTTCAAATTTTGTGATAAGTAGGATCCAAGTGGCTGCCTTCTTGACTTTGATAAAGATATTATCTAAACTAAACTAAACACTATTTGTTCAATCATTGGCAAGAACCAAACCAACCAAAGAGAGGAATTTTTTTTTAACCAAATAAAATTCATGAAATTCCTTTTTATCCAAGCTGTGGTAAAAATTCATTTTTAACAAACATGGAATGTAAATAGACCAAATTGTCCTTAAGTGAGTGTTTAACCCTAATCAGATTTTCCTCTTTTTCAAAATTTTGAAATTTGAAACAATGAGAAACAGAGAGAGAGAGAGAGAGGCGAACGGAAAAGAATTTAACAAGGTCTGGAAGGGATTGTTCTTGCCTGATCCTTGATTCGGATTCTTCATTCTTGTCAACTGCACATGACTGGCAGAAAATGCTTCCACTTCTTCAGCTTGGCATTCCTCTCCATAGATATTCTGTCTTGGCATTCCTCCAAGAATATTTTAGTTTTGTAGAAGAAGAAACAGAAAACTCATATATATAAATTAAAAAGATAGCAAACAATACAGTAGAAAATTCAGAGAATGTTGAAAAAGCTGTCGAATTTCATAAACAGAAACCAGAAAAATTACACATTGAATAAGAGAAAGAACAGACAAACAACGATACCCATCAAAATGTATTGATAAATATGTTTCAAAAAATCTGTGTCCAAGTAATGCATGTCGCTGAAGAACTTCGACGATAAAAACCCAATCAAGTAGAAATCAAAGTGAAAACCCCGACATTTTTAGTCTGTAAACGACCTCTGATCATTTCAAAAAAATAAAGAGATAATAAAATGTGCATTTAACAACATGGAAATTATAATATGAAGTATACTATTAATCTAGAATTCCTTGTGAAGTGGTAATTGGTTGACAAGGCCTGGAAGTGATTGTTCTTGCTTGATGCTTTGAATCCACCTTGCCTTGATGGAGAGACGAAGAAGAAGAAGCCGCCATTTTTAGAGAGAGCGAGTGAAGTTGTGAAGTAAGTGATGCGTTTGTTTGGGATTTTTATTTTTTAGGGTGAAGATCGAAGAAGATGATGTATGGAGCTGGTATAACCCGAAGACCCGATCCATATAAAATGAGTGTATGAGATTTTTTTTATTTTTTTTATTTTTGATATTTTTGGATGAAACACGAGGAACATGAGGAAATAACTAATATAAGAAATTTATTGAATTATTTAATATTATATATTTATATATAGGCTAATTGGCAAGAATACCCCCGAACTATACCCGAATGTACACCTTGCCTCCTATACTTTTTTTTTTCCGGCAGTAAACCCCCTGAACTATCATAAATTGGCAATGGCTAACGGAACCCTAATTCTGTCTAGAAAAAATTATACTAAGTTCCCTTGATTATTTATATAATTGCATTAAATTGGAAAAATATAATAATATGACATGAATACCCCTCTGACCAATTTTTTTTTTTTTTTAAATTAAATTTAAAATTGAAATAATGGTTAAATAATAATTAAATTCTGAATTTTATTATAAAGACAGTTAAATAAATAGTGAAATGAAAAAAGTAAATTGATATAACAATTATTTAAATTATCTTTTTATTTAAATATCCCTAAATATAAAACCAAGATAAATATTTAAATTATTTAAGAAAAATAAAAATAATGGTTAAATAATAATACAATTCCCTTTCAAAAAAAAAAAATTACAATTCTGATTTTTTTTTATAAAGAAAATAAAATCTTTAAAAAGTTAAAACATCTTTAAAATCTCTACCATCCATCTCAAAGATGGACGGTGGAGAAATATTTATTAAAATAAATTTAAATAAAAAAAAGCATTTTTTTTTTAATTGATTGATTTATCTCAATTTTTTTTTTTTTTTTTGAAATAGATTGATTTATCTCAATTACAAAATAATAATAATAAGAATAATACAAATACAAATTTTAAAAAATTGAACATCGCTCCAATTAAAAACACACATAGAAGAATTAAAAATTAATTTTTTTAATTTTTGGTTTCTAGGTGTTGCAAATTTAAATATTTTTATTTCTTTAGAGAAGGGAAATTTTTAAGGATTTGATGGAGAAACAGATGTTCATTTAATTAAATGGATCGATGTTCATTTAAAAATATTTATTTGAAATTTTTTATTTTAAGGATTTCTCTTCTCTATGTTCATTAAGTTAAAAAAATAATTTAAAAAAACACAATTCACAAACCAATAATGAAATCCAATTAAAAAAATAAAATAAAAAACAAAATAATAATAATAATAATAAAAGAAAATTGATGGATCTTCATTAATGGAGAAACTTATTACTTTATTTATTTTTATTTTTTTGTAATTGAGATCACTCAGTCTATTTAAAAAATATTTTTTTTATTTGAATTTGTTTTAATAAATATTTCTCCACCATCTATCTCTGAGATGGATGGTAGAAACTTTAAAGATGTTTTAATTTTTTAAAGATTTTATTTTCTTTATAAAAAAAAATTAGAATTGTATTATTATTATTATTATTATTATTGAAAGGGAATTGTAATATTATTTCAACATTATTTTTATTTTTCTTAAATAATTTAAATATTTATCTGGGTTTTTTTTATTTAGGGATATTTAAATAAAAAGATAATTTAAATAATTGTTAAATCAATTTAATTTTTTCATTTCTATATTTATTTAATTGTCTTTATAATAAAATTCTAAATTTTAGTATTATTTAACCATTATTTCAATTTTAAATTTAATTTTTAAAAAAAATTGGCCAGAGGGGTATTCATGTCATATTATTATAATTTTCTGGTTTAATGCAATTATATAAAAATCAGGGGAACTTAGTGTAATTTTCCCTAGACGGAATCAGGTTTTCGTTAGTCATTGCCAATTTATGATAGTTCAGGAGGTTTACTGCCCAAAAAAAAAAAGTATAGGGGGCAAGATGTACATTCGGGTATAGTTCAGGGGTATTCTTGCCAATTAGCCTTATATATAATCCAATTGTTTTTCAAAATTTGAGGTGGGTACGTAGGGGCGAAGCCAGGATTTCGGTTTTGGGGGGGCCGAGACCAAAAAATATATTCAATTTTTTTTTTCAAAGTATTACAATGTAATTCGGTTTTTTGTTGTTGTTGAGAAAGGGGAGTACTCGAATCCGCAACTTTATGGGGCATATGTGAGGGGTTTACTATCGGATCAACCTCATATTGTTTATTCAAATTAACGCTAAACAAATGTATAATATTTTAAAACTAAGTTATTTAAAAAAAACAAAAACAAATGTAATAGCGTTCATCGCTCTTTTAAATCTAGTCTAGATTTTTTATAATGGTCAAGAATGGGTTGGAATGGACCAACTTTAATATAAGTTCGATGAATTTCATCATATTCAATGATGGGATAATCCCATATTTGTCGATGTAATCACGCATCCCGCTCCAAAGATTTATTATCTTGTTTAATATCATTTATTGGAGATTCCATGAATTGATTTTCAGAAGCTGGAATATTAATATTAAATGTTGACGAAGATGAATCAGCTTTTGAGGTTTAATTCTTTTGAAAAATCCATCTATTGTTAATGGTTTTCTCATCTGAAGATCAAATAAAAAAAATCAAACTAATTTAAATAAATAAATGTTTAAATAACAAATTAGTATAATAAATGTAGCAAAATCATATATTTTTTTGAAAGAACAATTCATTAAAGAAATTATATTAATCGCCTAAGGAAATAACAAATATATAAAAAAAAAGAAAAAAGAAATCCAAAATATTTATTAATTAGTAATCACGTACTTGAAATTACTTAGATACATGAATCGAAGAATAAGAAGACTTTAAATACAGTAGTAGGAATGAAATTGCTTAAGTGAAAAATTGGGAAAAAAGAAAAGAAAAGAAAAAGGTATATATATAGAGGTTAAACCGATTCATAATATATAGGAAATCAATTGAGGAATATATTATCTTCTAAGTTAAAGATAAAATTGGACATTTCAATATTTATTATAATAATAAAATTTAAAACTAACCTACTTACGTAAGGATACATACGTTAGATTCACAAATCAGAAATCACAATGTATTTAAAAACAAATCAAAACTGACAACCAAATAGCCAATGAGAAGCAATAACCTTTAAGATATATAATATATTATATAAACTCACATGGAATTTTTTTTTTCTTTGCCCCTTAATTTCGCCCTTGTGGGTACGGACCCTGATTCAAAGGTGGGTCCGCCACGGTTAGAAATCTGTTTTTCCGGATAAAAAGAAAATGTGTGTTTCCTAACTGATAGTTTACAAAATTTCTTACAGCACAGCGGGTATTGAATTTCTTTTCCATGCATGTGGTGATCACTTCATTTTAATATTTTACAATCAAAATATTTATTTTAATAATTTTTAATTTTTTTTAGTTATTTAATTCAATTTGAATTTATAATAAATTATCTATTATTATTTTTTAAAAATTCGTATTAATTTATTTTTGTTATTTTTAATAGTTTTAGTTTGACATACCTAACACGTTTTTTATATTAAAATTAGTCTATCTATTATAATTCATTTTAGAGAGCTTTTCCTTCCAATCCATAAATTATCTATTTACACTCCACTTTAAAAAAAAAAATTAATGACAATTTTAACCTAAATTAAAATTACTAAACTAGACAAAAAAAATCTAAAGACATTCCAAATTAGCTTTGTTTTAGAAAATAACGTTTTCTTCTTTTGTGTGTTTTTTTTTACAAACCCTAAAATATCTTCTTCTTCTTCTTTTCCAATATTTTAAATTTTTTATTGATTGAGAAGTGATGGAGAATGATATGCAACCAGAAGAAAATCCTGAAGGGATGCATAATAATTTACAACTGGAAGAAAATTCTAAAGTGATGGAGAATGATATGCAACGAGAAGCAAATTCTAAAGTGATAGAGAATGATATGCAACAAGAAACAAGTAGTAATCAAGAAGTAAGTATTTAATTATTTTTAATTTCTGTGTGGATATGCTGGCTAAGTGTGGTTCCAAGGGTGGGAGGGATGTTTTAATTTGGAGTGATATTTGATTTCTAGGTTCTTGAGCTCTGTTTTTTTTTTTTTTTGCTGTAGACGTGCTTGTTTGTTGGGCTCTATTTTGGTTTGTGCCTAGTTTTTTTGCTGTGAGTGTGCTTGGGTGGTGGCTCTCTGTTTTGGCTTGTAGCCTCCTTGTTTCTGTTTTGGCTTGGCTCTCTGTTTTAAATTTTGAGAATGGATTGTCTTTAGAAAAGAAGTGTGAAAAGAAAAAATTAGATTGTCAAAAGAAGCTCTCTTCATTTTATTCTATCTTTAGTATTTTTTATTTTATTTTTAGTTTTAATTTGACCTTAAGAAAATTTTTGGTGGCATCCTGAAGCACATTTTCAAAGCTTTGGCCTTCAAATAAGGGCATCCTGAAACACCAAAAAGCTTCTGAATATTCGTAACAGTGATCTTATCAACCTCAATTGCTTCCATTCGTGATAAAGCTTTTGAATACTTCTCATTCAATTCAACACATATTTGGATAACATAATATTCCATGAAACATTGTTCTTTCGAGGCATCTCATTGAAAATCTTGAAAGCAGAACAATGTATCAATATCTTCACACTTGGAATACATATAAATCAAACAAATCACAATCTAAGGCCTTTACACTCGCTGACCATGGTTATTCCATTAGTCAGGCTATGCTTGGTAGGAGGGAGGGAAAATATGAGGGATGGATGAATTAAGAGAGAGAGAGAGAGTAGGAGGGATGGAGAGGATAACATCAATCCTCTATGTTGTTTGGTATTGAAAAGAGGGTTGGATGGATGGATTGGTATTTAATTTGTAAAATTACTATATTACCCTTAAAAAAATTGGAGGGTATTAAAATTAGAGGGCATAATAGTAATTCATCTCCAATCTTCTCTCTCTCCTCTCATCCGCCCATCACATGAAGGATCCAAAATGGTGGGCCCAAGTGGATTTGCTCTCCACCCTCTCCTCCTCTCTCTCCCTCTCATCTCTCCAACCAAACAATGGATTATACCTCTCCCTCTAACCCTCTTCCTCTCTCCATTTTTCCCTCATACCAAACAAAGGCTAAATCCAAACAATTTCAATTTCGATTTCAACAAAATCAAATTTCACCAATTCCAATTTTAATTAACTAACCTTTTTGCTTTGAAAAAAAAAATTAATGGTTCGGTGGTGCGGCAGGATGGCGAAATTGTTGGCTGTTTTGTCCTCGTTTCATCGAGTCGCTGCAACAAAAGCGACGTTGTGGCGCGATGGTCACAGCTCTGACGGATGGCGACTCTGAGCGACGATGACAAGCTTCGGGTTATGTAGTATCGGGATGGCTATGGCAATTGATTTGAGGATTTCTCCAATTAGAGGGAATGTATTATTAAGGGTATTTAGTCTTTTACGGTCAATTTTGTCAAAATATAATTTTAGAGGGTATGTTTGCAATTCAGCCCCTCAAATTAACAATTATTTTATAAGCATATATGCCCTTCCGTGGCAGCCGAAAGTAGACGTGGCATGATTCCGGGCCGATTCCGGTTCCGGTTCCGGTTCCAAGGTTTAGTGGAACCGGGATTTTTTTTTTTTTTTTTTCTTACAAAAAAAAAAAAAAAAAAAAATCTTTCTAAGTTCTAACTTGTAACTTATAAGTTGTAGATTGTAATTGAATAAAATAAAATATAGGTACAAAGTTGCAGATATTCGTGATAGGTGGGGTTGTTATGATCGAGATTATTGATCATAGTACCCTTACCTTTCATCGAAATCGAACGCCTAGGATCAACTGGACCGTCACGGCCGTAACCCCTTCCACTTCCACTTCCACTTGCCATTTAAGAATAATTGACTAATTGCAAATAAAATAAATTGGAAATAAAATTAATTGAAAATAAAATAAATTGCAAATAAAATAAATTGGATATAAAATTAATTGAAAATAAAATATATTGGAATTTGGAAATAAAATAAATTGCAAATAAAATAAATTGGATATAAAATTAATTGAAAATAAAATATATTGGGAATAAAATAAATTGCAAATAAAATAAATTGCAAATTGGAAATAAAATTAATTTCAAATAAAATAATTAAAAAATGAAATAAATATTAAAAACTTGGAGATTGAGAGACTTATCACTTGAGAGTTGAGAGTGTTGGAGAGAAATTAGAGAGAATTGAGAAGAAATTGGTGTGAGGAAAAATGAAAGAAGGGGGGGGGGGGGGGGGGGGGGGGGGGGAAGGCTCCGACGGCAGCCCAACAAAAAAAAAAAAAAAAAAAAAATTTTAATTCGGTTTTTCCGGTTCCGGTTCCGGCGGTTCCAACCGGAACCGTGCCAGGTCTAGCCGAAAGTGCACCCAGGCTTATAAATATGGGTTAGGAAACCATTTGCTATATATTTGCTTCTTTTGTGTATAGTTAAATTTGTCTTTCTAATTAGAGTCTTCTATATCCATTGATTTCAAATATATAAATGGTAAAAAATTTCGATATTCTTGTGTGCTATCTACTTATGTTAAACAGATATTAATTAATTTGTTTTAGTGTAAAATTAAGGTTATAATTAATTCCATAAACATATAGAATATAGTATTTCTAATAGTTACATGAAAAAAGTTTTTAGTAAAACTTGTAATTTATGTTGGGGATAATCCTCTAGTACCGATGAACGTGGAACTGTCGTGCCTAATATACGGTCATAACTCATAGCAAATAATAACGTCAATAAGCAGAAAAAATAGATGAGAGAGAATAAAACAATCACAACACAAGATATACGTGGAAAACCCAAAACGGGTAAAAAAACCACAGGCCGTCAGAACGACAGAGAAAGTTCCACTATATGATAAATTGTTACAACCATATACTTCAGGATTCTCTCTCACACCTAACATCAAACCACTCTCACAAGATCCTCACCAAGAACCCCACAATATCCCCTAGGTCTCCCATAAATATCACCCACAGATCTCATACTTGATCTACCGATATTCCCTTGAATCCATCCTCGAATATTCCCTTTGGGTCTCCCCGGATCTCACTCACACTCTCTGATGTTATATGGTGTTCAACTCACACGCTCAACCTAATTACAAGGTTCTATTTGTACTAGTTACAGAGAGTTTAAGATAAAAGGAAATCCTATTCCTAAACATACAAGACTTACTTGTTCCACATAAATACTATTTCCTTTTATGACAAGTCTTCTTGTAAATAATAAATCATTTTCCTTCAAATACAAGAACTTTCAGAAGAATACCTTTTTCCTATTCTGCACAACATTCCCGATCTCAGCAATACATCGTCTCCGACGTATTGGTCACGGTGTGCACCCCGCTTCCAACACCACAAAACAATTCTGCTCCTTTACCACTCCATGTGCTACGGCCTAGACACTTGCCTATGCCGCAGTCCTACGCTGCGGTACCTGCCAGATTATGCTTCTTCAGTTCTTCTTCAACCTTCAGCCTCCCTCAAACACCACTATTCAACTTCTAAACGTATTCCACGTCTCCAGGAAGCTCCACATCAGTTGAGTCTTGTTTGGTTCACATTTGGTTCACTTAGGAATACAAGTCAAAACCTAACAATTTACCCCCCTCAATTATCTCTTTCTAACCCCTATAAAAGTGTTGATACATGAATAGAATAGAGAATTTCAAATAGTTCTATGTAAAAAATTTGGTTGTTGATATTGAAACCCATAAATATGATTTACATGCACACCCATTTCCCTTACTAACCTTTTTAAAAATAAAGCTATGATTTTGCGACTATTTCGTAATGACCCCAAATTTAATACATAAATAGAATAGAGTATTTATAGTAATAAATGAAAATATTTTGTGAATCAAGTGACGGGTAATTGCCTCCCCAAATTTGCTTTATTAACCCCTATAAAACTGTTTATTCCCGTATTGAGACATATAATCATATTAATATTCGATTTTACATTAATGTACGATTGTACGGTGACAAACTGACAACTTCGGTGATTGACATTAACTATATAGAATAAATGTATGTGTTACTTAAATTGAGAAATGCATGTGCTACTTTGCTTTCTTTATTTTGAACACACAAAGTTGTTTTCTTTATTTAAACCCGCAAATATTTTATTTTTTGATTTCAAAAACCTCTTATACCACAACCTCTTATTTTCCAAATTAGGTGGAAAGAGGGTTAATTAGCGGGCTTAAAATCCTAACTATTTTTTATGCATGTATTTTTGGTTTCATTTCAAGCTCAATGTTAAGATTGAAAAAATTGTTTCATATCCTCACTCATTTTTGGATTCAAATCAGCTGTCTAATTTTGGTGTCCCAATTTGTGTTCAACCAACCAAATTGGAACATGTGTGCATATTTATGGAAGTAGTTGAAAATAATAATTAAATATGTACACATGTCTCAATTTGGTTGGTTGGACACAAATTGGGACACCAAAATTTGACAACTGATTTGAGTCCCTCATTTTTCTTTGCAACCAAACAAAGGGTATTGAGCATTAATTAAAAATTGATGCAGCAGCAGATTATGTGGATTTTGTGGCATTAGAATATATGGAGGGGTGGGATCGGAAAAAGACCAAAGTTCAGGTTCGGGCGACGGAGTCGGAATGACTTGAGATTTGGATAGTTGATGCGTTTCGGCGAGACCGTCAATATTCAACAATTGTTGTGGCATACCCTTTTTTGGCCGAATTCCGTCGTTTAGGGCCCGAAAAGACCGTTTTTGTCATTTTAGGAAAGTTTCGTTTTTGCAATAAATTGAGATTCCCAAGTCCGAATCGACTTCCGTCAATTCCGGGGTGCTTAGGATTCTCAGTAGTTTTAGTTTTTGGTTTAATCTCGTTTTTGCCTTTTTTGGTAATTTTTCCCTTTTTGAGTCGTTTTCGTGTTCTACAAGGAATACAATTAGGTTTAGGATTTATTTGCTTTAAATAAGGATGTAAGCCGAATGGCTGTTCAGTTTTTGCTTTTTAATAAAATTTTAGAGTTTCTCTAATCTTTCCAATTTCGGTATTCTTTGTGAATCAATGAACTTGAAGCCTGAATTTCCGGTATTCGTACGTGAATCAACGGAACTTTAGTAGGTCGATTTCAATTTGTTTCTTGCAGGTTTTTCTCAATAGAGCTTCCGCTACATCAAAAATACTGTGTATGGAGGAAAAATTAAAGAATATATGTTGTGTATGTGTTGTTAGAGTATTTAATACTATAATTGAGTAGTTTCCTAATAATTTATTAATTAAGGTTTTGGGTTTGATTGTAATTAATTAGTGAGATATAGATTTGAGATATGTGTTTATTGTTTTATTGATAGTGTCCATAGTTGAGTTCTCTAACTATTGCAACTTCCGAAAACCCATGAACATAAGAAACGGGAACCGGACTTGCGGTCGTCGGTGACGATGAAGGCCTAACACCCAACTAGTTAATGGAATAATGTATTTTTCGGAGAAATTGTATTCCAATTTCCAAAGGCCTAATGCCCAATTAAAGCATTGATCCTAATACAGTGGAAAATCAGACCCCAACTAAACATGTTGTTACGCGATTCAACATGGCGCAAATATTAATGCTAATCTCAAAATTACAAGAAAACCCTATATTATTATTAACATGAAATCCTTTAGAAATTACCAAAACAATAGGCAGAGAGAAAAACTCCGCCAAATCCAAATCCCAAAAACAAAAACGTTACCTTAGCGGTTCCATCAATTACCATGGCTTCCCTTTCTCTGTTATGTTTCTCCAATTAAAAACACAACACACAGTTCTATTTCGATTTCTCTTTTGGTCTAATCAATTCTATTTCTCTATTATGGTAAGCAAAGTAGTACGTGTTGGATGTGGAGATATTTTGAATTGTGTTTTGGTAATGATGTCTTCTTCAATTACACAGTTGTTTATCAATGATGCATATAAAATCCTCATACAAGAATATGCATGCATATACAATTATACAGTACAAAAGCCTCAAACAATTGATCAATATCAACTCAAATTCAAAGATAGTCTAATCAAGATAAGGTTTTCTCCGATTACAAAATTAATGCATATAAAATCCTCAAACATATACAAGCCTCAAACAAGAAAAAAGTAGGCTAGAGTCTGATATGGAGGTTGAGACAGCCAGACATAAGTTGTTTGATAGAAGTACTAAGAGAAAGAAGAAACTAGGAACTCTAATAGAAGCTCATTAATGGAGGCCTTTGAGTCATCCGAGATGTTTCCGTCCTGGAGAGAAATGCCTTGACTTATCGATCTTTGTATATATTCTCTAGCTAGCCTGGCTGAGTTGCTGCTTGGAAATTAGAATCTGACTTTTCTAGTTGTTGTGATGCATGGAATCTAATGGATTAGCCATGGTTGGGTACTACATAAACTCATAACCTTTATCCTGAAATTATAAGATGTTTGCCTCGACACATCAGAAAATGCTCTTCTCAACTTCTCAATGATGACTCTGAGGCAAGAACCCATGAATCTCACTTATAGACCTTCTTATAGTCAAGCCAGTGTAAACAACTGGAGGTTGGAGCTTGTTACTTAGTGGTAGGGGCTGCAGACAGTGGCTCCGTGGTAGATGTAGCTGGAGTTGACTGCTCAGTGGTGTGGACTGCTAGAGCTACAGTTGGAGCTACTGATACCAGAATGATCTATTAGATCTTCTCAGATGCAGAGTACAGATTAGATCGCCTCATTGGGGCGGTCACAAGCCAGTTAAACGATTGTCAATGACAACATATCCAGGATCCTCTCTTTATTTTGTACTGTGTGCTGGGGGCAACTTGGCACTGAAACGGGCGAACTGCTAGCCACAAAACTTTAAAGTCATGAAGGCCTCAGTTGGGCAATTTGAGAGGACTCGTCAAACTCCGAAGCTCGTATTCAGGCTCTATTAATCATTACAAGAATATGATGCAATATACAGTGAAAAAAGTCTTCTGAAATTATAACTTTAATGCCTGAATTATAAGATGTTTGCTCGACACATTGCGAAACATGACTCTTCTCAACTGTCTCAATGACGACTTGAGGCCCAGGAGCCATGACATTTCATTAAGTCATTCTTATAATAGGACAAATGAAGCAGCTGGAGGTCCTGGAGCTGTCTGCTTGTGGTAAGGGGCTGCAGTTCAAAACCCAATCAAGTAGAAATCAAAGTGAAAACCCCGACATTTCTAGTCTGTAAACGAACTCTGATCATTTCAAAAAAAATTAAAATAAAATTGAGATCAATGATGATGTGTTGGGGCACGTCATCGAAGGAAGCTGGTGTGTCTGGTAACGTTTACGGCCACATCATCGTAAATAATGACATCACAAAACAAATCGTTGAATGTGATGACGTGCCTAAGCACATCATCGTAAAATGCTGATGTGTTTAAAAAGTCAACGGCCGTGTCATCGATAATAATGACGTGCTTGATCATGTTATTGAAGAGTTATGGCGTGCCCAGACACGTCACTAGATACATCATTAACGTGACAGGCACGTCATTGAAATGTGCTGATGTGTCGAAAACAAAATCGGCCATGTCATTGGAAATAATGATGTGTCCGGGCATGTCACAGATACATGATTAAAGCCGATGATGTAACAAGGCATGTCATCAAAATTCGATGACGTGGCTGACCACGTCATCTGGCACACCATCAAATAAGTCCATTTTTGCTCACCCTCCTTTCAAGGGGGGTGAGCATTACCCCCCTTTCCATTTTCTACCATGTGTCCATAATTTAATCAGGGTTAACAAATTAACTTTTTTCACTTTTTAAAAACTGATTTACCAATATTACCCCCATATTTCAGTAAAAGCCAAAAAAATTGAGAAGCCAAAAAGACACTTTTACCGTTGTAGACAATCTAAAAAAAATAGAATTCGTCCAAGTGAACAAAACATAGTAAGAACAACTTTTCTATTACACAGGTACTCCACTTTTTTTTTTTTTTCAATTAATTATTCTACATACAATTTGTAATTTTATTTTAGAATTTTTTTTTTTAAACAAATTTTTGCACTGCATGCTTCTCATATGATTTTCCCCATGTTTAGAAAACACTTCAAACAATTTTTTTTTTTTGAAACAATTGTTCTTATCAGCTTCATATATCGCAGAAGTACACATTAGGATTTTACTGCATTTTGACTTTCAATTTCAAAGATTCAGCACTGATAAAACTAAAATACAATTTATTTTTTGAAAGAAAGATGAGCTTTATTTAACAGAAGAAATTTACAACATTTATATCATACTTGGGCAACAACAATGGCCAATATGGAAAAGAATCAAACCAAAAAGTCGATCTATCTAAGAGCAAAATGAGCAGCATTATAAGCTACTGTGGCTAACAAATCTAATATCAACACAAAAGAAGCAGTTGCACAATTATTGCAAATATACTTGAATCTGGGATTGAGCATGAGAGTCTCCACGTAAACACTCATGGCCACACGATGGCATCAGACTATGCTGTGTACAAGCAGTTCAGTAAAATTTCTTGCAAAACTCTCCCACCATTAAAATACATGACACACCCGGTGCATTTGACTCCACAGTCAAAGGAACCAGCCCCCAATCGATCGTCAATTGAATGTCTTTCAGATTTAGAGCTAAATTTCCAGATATGCAAATCTTAAAAAAAAAAAAAAAGCTGAGCGAAGCTAACTAATTTTACAAATCAATGAAAATCGATCAATCAAATTAACCAAAGCAAACTTTTTTTTTTTTTTCATGGGAAATTTGTCAAAAAGATCAAAAATTTTAAACATGAGTTGGGTCTCAATTAAAATTGTCAATACCCTTCTATTCTCATCCTTCCCGGCGTCATGGCCATGCTTGCAAATCTCATATTCTCCATCGGAATATCCAGCTTTGTACGATGATGAAGAACAATATCTAGCTTTGTACGATGATGAAGAACAATAAGAACAGAACCCAATGGATGATTTTTGGAGACCAAAACGAAAAGAAGAGGGTTTTTTGAGAGGGTTTTTTTCACTGAGACAACGAAGAAGAAGACGATGGAAACATGGCTTCTCACAGAGTTTTTTTGTTTTCTTTTTTCTTTTCTTTTTTCTTTTTTCTTGAGAGTGACTTTTGGCTTCTCAAATTTATTTATTTATTTTTTTTTTACTTTTACTGAAACATGGAGGTAATATTGGTAAATCAGTTTTTAGAAAGGAAAAGAGTTAATTTGTTAACCCTAGTTAAATTATGGACACATGGCAGAAAATGGGAAGGGGGTAATGCTTACCCCCTTTTAAGGGGGGTGAGCAAAAATGGACTCCCATCAAATGCTACTGACATGCTCGAACATGTCATCTAATGGTGATGATGTGTCTTGAAACGTCACCTGTCAGAATTGACGTGTCTGGTCTGTCGTGATTCATGAAATCGCCATGGCACCGAGTTAACTCTTCAATAGATCGATCGTGATTCGCGTCAGGAGTTTCGACAAGCGACGAGTCGACTCGATCGACAACGACGATCATGAGACACAAGTTATCACGCAAAGAACATTAAAACTCTCTTTCGCACACAGAAAAAAGAGAAATCCAGTGAGGTTGACAACAAAAACAAAACCAAATCAATATTCTTCACATTTACAACGCACTTGAAAACTTCTCTTTCTCTGTTTTCTACTTTGGACGGCGGTGATTGGTTGTCGTCGATGTACGAATCACGATTGAAGGCGACAGTGCAACACAGACTTGAGCTGCAGCTAAGGAGATCGATTTGGGTTCATTTAGCAATATATATATACATATATATATATATAAAGTCCAATAATGGACGGTATCAGGCCCAACAAGCCTAGGAGAGCTCTAATATCATAATATACGGAATATGTGCATTTAACAACATGGAAATTATAATATGAAGTATATTATTTATCTAGAATTCCTTGTGAAGTAGTAATTGGTTGACAAGACCTGTAAGTGATTGTTCTTGCTTGATGCTTTGAATCCACCTTGCCTTGATGGAGGGACGAAGAAGAAGAAGAAGAAGAAGAAGCCGCCATTTTTAGAGAGAGAGAGAGAGAGAGAGAGTGTGTGTGTGTGTGTGAAGTTGTGAAGCAAGTGTGATGCGTTTGTTTGAGATTTTTAGGGTGAAGAAGATGATGTGTGGATCTGGTATAACCCGAGTACCCGATCCATATAAAATGAGTGAATGAGATTTTTTATTTATTATTATTTTTGATATTTTTGAATGAAACACGAGGAATAAGAGGAAATAACTAATTTAAGAAATTTATTGAATTATTTAATATTATATATATATAATCAAATTGTTTTTCAAAATTTGAGGTGGGTACGGACCCTGATTCAAAGGTGGGTCCGCCCCGGTTAGAAATCTGTTTTTCCGGATAAAAAGAAACTGATAATTTACAAAACTTCTTATAGGCTTATAGCACAGCGGGCATTGAATTTATTTTCCTCACATGTGGTGATCACTTCATTTTAATATTTTACAATCAAAATATTTATTTTAATAAATTTTAATGTTTTTTTAGTTATTTAATTCAATTTGAATTTAAAATAAATTATCTATTATTATTTTAAATTTTTTCATTTTTTTATTTTTTATTTTTTTCTTGTTTCTAATAGTTTTTGTTTGATATACCTTCATATTAAATTAATCAATCTATTATGATTCATTTTATTTTATCCTTAGTATTTTTCTTTATTTTATAGTTTTAATTTGACCCGAAATTTTTTTTGGTGGCATCCCGAAGCACATTTACAAAGCTTCGGCCTTCGAGTAAGGGCACCCCGAAACACCAAAAAGCTTCTGAATATTCATAAGAGTGATCTTATCAACCTCAATTGCTTCCATTCACATTTAAACCAGTGATAAAGCTTTTCAATACTTCTCATTCAGCACATATTTGGATAACATAAAATTCCATAAAACATTGTTCTTCCGAGGCATCTCATTGAAAATCTTGAAAGCAGAACAATGTATCAATATCTTCACACTTGGAATACATATCAATCAAAAGAGTTTCCAACAAACAAATCACAATCTAAGCCTCTACAGTAGTCTACACTGACCATGGTTAGTCCATCAGTCTAAATCCAAACAATTTCGATTTTGATTTCAACAAAATCAAATTTCAACAATTCCAATTAGAGCATCTCCAATGAAGCTACGGATTGTTAAAAAATTAAATGTCACATAGGACAAACAAAGATTGAGTAAAATTATGTTTCTCCAATGCAGTTGTCACTTCTCAGTTCTTAATGTCAAACTGAGGTGGCAAAAAAAAAAAAAAAGTGGACACTGTCAACATAACTATCCATTTTAACACAGTTTGTTGCACAGCCATCTTGTTGCTGACTCAACAAATATTTAAAATCCCCAAAAAAAAAAAAATCATATGCAAATTTTATTGAATCATTAAAAAACAATTGATAAGCATGTGTCTTAGCAGTGAAGCATTGAATACCAATTTTTTAGTTGGCTATCTGTCAAGTATATTTTTATGACACATAGAAATCAATTGTCTTGACATTATTGTCATATCAACAATTTTTGTCAGAAAATCCACACTTGCATTGGAGATGCTCTTAACTAACCTTTTTGCTTTAAAAATAAAAAATAAAAAAATTAATGGTTCGGTGGTGTGGCAAGACTGCAGATGGCAACAGACGAAAGGACGACGATGGAAGCGATGCGGCACAGATGTTGGCCGTTTCTTCCTCGTTTCATCGAGGAAGTTAGCCGCGTGTCGCTGCAACAGAAGTGTCGCTGCGGCGCGACAGTCACAGCTCTGATGAACGGTGACTATGCGTGACGACGACAATGCAGCTTCAGGTTAGGTGGTATCGGGATGGCTATGGCAATTGATTTGAGGATTTCTCCAATTAGAGGGAATGTATTATTAAGGGCATTTAGTCTTTTAGGGTCAATTTTGTCAAAATATAATTTTAGAGGGTATGTTTGCAATTCAGCACCTCAAATTGACAATTATATTATAAGCATATATGCCCTTCCGTGGCAGCCGAAAGTGCACTTAGGCTTATAAATATTGGTTAGGAAACCATTTGCTATATATGCGATTCCTTTGTGCATAGTTAAATTTGTCCTTCTAATTAGAGTCTTCTATATCCATTGATTTCAAAAATAGAAATGGTAAGAAATTTCGATATTCTTGTGTCTGATCTACTTATGTTAAACAGATATTAATTAATTTGTTTTAGTGTAAATTAAGGTTATAATTAATTCCATAAACATATAGAATATAGTATTTCTAATAGTTACATGAAAAAAGTTTTTAGTAAAACTTGTAATTTACCCCCCTCAAATATTTCTTTTATAAAAGTGTTGATACATGAATAGAGTAGAGAATTTCAAATAGTTCTATGTAAAAATTTTGGGTGCCAATATCACCACCCATAAATATGATTTATATGTACACCCATTTCCCTTACTAACCTTTTTTAAAATAAAGTTATGATTTTGCGACTATTTCGTAATGACCCCAAATTTAATACATAAATAGAATAGAGTATTTCTAGTAATAAATGCAAATATTTTGTGAACCAAAGTGACTGGTAATTGCCTCCCCCCAAATTTGCTTTATTAACCCCTATAAAACTGTTTATTTCCGTATTGAGACATATAATCGTATTAATATTCGATTTTACATATATGTACGGTGACAACTTCGGTGATTGACATTAACTATATAGAATAAATGTATGTGTTACATAAATTGAGAAATGCATGTGCTACTTTGCTTTCTTTATTTTGAACCCGCAAAGTTGTTTTCTTCATTTAAACCTGCAAATATTTTATTTTTTGATTTCAAAAACCTCTTATACCACAACCTCTTATTTTCCAAATTAGGTGGAAAGAGGGTTAATTAGCGGGCTTCAATCCTAACTATTTTTTATGCATGTATTTTTGGTTTCATTTCCAGCTCAATGTTAAGATTGAAAAAATTGTTTCATATCCCCACTCATTTTTCTTTGCAACCAAACAAAGGGTATTAAGCATTAATTAAAAATACTGTGTATGGAGGAAAAATTAAAGAATATATGTTGTGTATGTGCTGTTAGAGTATTTAATACTATAATTGAGCCGTTTCCTAGTAATTTATTAATTAAGGTTTTGGGTTTGATTGTAATTAATTAGTGAGATATAGATTTGAGATATGGGTTTATTTTTTTATTGATAGTGTCCATAGGTGCGTTTGGTACGTGGGACGGGACGGGACAACTTTCTCTTGTCCCGCGTTTGGCGCGCTATTAGCACGGGACGGGACGGGACAAGGTGGGACAAAAAACCCAAAAACTTGTCCCACCCAAATAGGTAGGCCAGACTTGTCCCATGCATGGGACAAGTCTGGAAAAGACAATTTTGCCCTCAAATCTTCCAAATATTACAAAAATACCAACTATAAAATAAATCTCAAAGCTTTTTTTCTCCTTCTCTCATTCTCGTCTCTCTCTCTCTCTTCCTTCTTTCTCTCAACGAAACTCATCTCTCCCTCTCAACCGTTGCTGCAACGGCCGACGGCGAGGAGCGGACGCTGGCGAGGAGCGGACCCCGACGAACGACGCGGGCACACCATAGAAGCAGATTCAGCGGCGGTTGATTTCGATTTAGGGTTTTCAATTGGGGGTTTTCGATTTAGGGTTTTCAATTGGGGGTTTTCAATTGGGCTTCGATGGTTTGATAATGGTAATGGGTTTCGGTTTGAATTGGGGATTTCAGTTTGAATTTTCTTTTAGGTTTTTGATTTAAGGTTTCCAATTGGGGATTTCGGTTTGAATTTTTTTTTTGACAGACATGGGTATGGTTTTCTTGGGTGATGAGGGATTATGTTGTATTTGGCGTTGATGAGGTTTAGCTGTGAAGATGATGAAGTGATGATCGATGATGAAGATGAAGTGATGAAGTGATGATTGATTTTTTTTTTTAATTATTTGTTCTTTTTGTATGGATATGTTTGGGTGATTACTGATGAAAATCAGTGATGTATGGAGGATGAAGATGAAATTGGATGATGTGTTGGATGATAAAATATGATTTTGAAATCTAAAACTAGTGTTTGGGAGGTGAGAAAATGAAAGAAAATATTAATTTTGTATGATTTTTAATTAATTTTAATTCAATAATATTTGATATTTTTCAAATATATTTTTTTCAAACTTCATAAAATTGTTTTAAACATTGGAAATGACATGAGGGGCACTTTGGTCATTTGAACCTATTGTCCTGTCCTGTCCCAGTCATACCAAACGTATAATAGTACAGTCCACAGTTCTGTCCCAGGCCTTCCAAACACAATACAGAACAATCTGTCCTGTCCCGTCCCGTCCCGTCCCGTCCCGTCCCACCTTGTCCTGTCCCATGTCCGTACCAAACGCACCCTAACTGTTGGAACTTCCGAAAACCCATGAACATAAGAAATAGGAACCGGACTTGCGGTCATCGGTGACGACGAAGGCCTAACACCCAACTAGTTAATGGAATAATGTATTTTTCGGAGAAATTGTATTCCAATTTCCAAGGCCTAATGCCCAATTAAAGCAATTTGATCCCTAATACAGTGAAAATCAGACCCCAACTAAAATGTTGTTACATGATTCAAATGCTCAAATATTACATGCTAATCTCAAAATTACAAGAAAACCCTATTATTATTAACATGAAATCCTTTAGAAATTACCAAAACAATAGGCAGAGAAAAACTCCGCCAAATCCAAATCCCAAAAACAAAAACGTTACCTTAGCGGTTCCATCAATTACCATGGCTTCCCTTTCTCTGTTTATGTTTCTCCAATTAAAACACCAACACAGTTCTATTTCGATTTCTCTTTTGGTCTAATCAATTCTATTTCTCTATTATGGTAAGCAAAGTAGTACGTGTTGGATGTGGAGATATTTTGAATTGTGTTTTGGTAATGATGTCTTCTTCAATTACACAGTTGTTTATCAATGATGCATATAAAATCCTCATACAAGAATATGCATGCATATACAGTACAAAAGCCTCAAACAATTGATCAGTATCAACTCAAATTCAAAGATAGTCTAATCAAGATAGAGTTTTTCTCCGATTACAAAATTAATGCATATAAAATCCTCAAACATATACAAGCCTCAAACAAGAAAAAAGTAGGCTAGAGTCTGATATAGAGGTTGAGACAGCCAGACATAAGTTGTTTGATAGAAGTACTAAGAGAAAGAAGAAACTAGGAACTCTAATAGAAGCTCCATTAATGGAGGCCTTTGAGTCATCCGAGATGTTTCCGTCCTGGAGAGAAATTGCCTTGACTTATCGATCTTTGTATATATTCTCTAGCTAGCCTGGCTGAGTTGCTTGCTTGGAAATTAGAATCTGACTTTTCTAGTTGTTGTGATGCATGGAATCTGATGGATTAGCCATGGTTGGGTACTACATAAACTCATAACCTTTATCCCTGAAATTATAAGATGTTTGCCTCGACACATCAGAAAATGCTCTTCTCAACTATTCTCAATGATGACTCTGAGGCAAGAACCCATGAATCTCACTTATAGACCTTCTTATAGTCAGGCCAGTGTAAACAACTGGAGGTTTGGAGCTTGTTACTTAGTGGTAGGGGCTGCAGACAGTGGCTCCGTGGTAGATGTAGCTGGAGTTGACTGCTCAGTGGTGTGGACTGCTGGAGCTACAGTTGGAGCCTACTGATACCAGAATGATCTATTAGATCTTCTCAGATGCAGAGTCGGAGTTAGATCCTCCTCCATTGGGGCGGTCACAAGCCTAGTAAACAATGCACTAGACACCATATCCAGGATCTTATCTTTATTTTTTTACTGTGTGTGGGGCAACTTGGCACTGAAACGGGCCGAACTCGCTAGCCACAAAACTTTAAGTCCAATGAAAGGTTCCTCATTTGGTAATCTAGAGAGGACTCGTCAAACTCCGAAGCTCTTATATCAGGCTCATATTCCTCATACAAGAATATGCATGCATATATAGTACAAAAGCTCTTCTGAAATTATAACCTTTATCCCTGAAATTATAAGATGTTTGTCTCGACACATTGGAAAATGCTCTTCTCAACTGTTCTCAATGACGACTCTGAGGCAGGAGCCATGAATTTCACTTATAGTCCTTCTTATAATCAGGCCAATGTAAGCAGCTGGAGGTCTGGAGCTTGCTGCTTAGTGGTAAGGGCTGCAGTCAGTGGCTCAGTGGTAGATGTAGCTGGAGCTGGTTGCTCAGTGGTGTGGGTTGCTGGAGCTGCAGTTGGAGCCTACTGATACCAGAAGGATCTATTGGATCTTCTCATATGCAAAGTTGGAGTTGGATCATCCTTCATCGGGGCGGTCGCAAGACTAGTAAACGATGCACCAGGCACCACATCCAAGATCTTATCTTTATTTTATTTTTTTCTGTGTGTAGGGAGCTTGACGCTTATACGGGCTGAACTCGCTAGCCACAAAACTTCAAGTCCAATGAAAAGTTCCGCATTTGGTAATCTAGAGAGGACTCGTCAAACTCCAAAGCTCCTATATCAAGCTTATAGTCCATCCACGTAGAGGTGGACTTTTGTGAAATTGAGGAACTATCGTCGGAATTTGATTCTCGGCTCGTTTTCTGATGCTGCTCCTCCATGGTGTAGCACCCCTATAAAGAGATCGAGAAAGAAACATGAGAGAAAGAAGAGATAAGAAGATGAGTGACAAGAAACTCAGAAGTCACCGTTGAGAGAAAGAGATCATGAAGATTATTTTTTTTTAAATAATTTTATTTTTAAAATGAATTGGGATTTCAGTTGGGATTTTGGTTTAGATTTATTTTTATATTATTTTTATATTGTTAAATCTGCATTGTTTATTGTAATATTTGTAAAATGATTTTATATTTAATTTTTATTTACTAACTTACGTATTTGCCCTTATAATTATATTATTTTTAACCCTGAGTTAAGTTTTGGACACTTGACAGAAAATGGGGAGGGGTGAGCAAAAATAGATTCCATTTTTTTACACAGAGAGAGAGCGGCCATTTAGCTGAGCTGTTGTGTGGGTCCCACCTTTTGCCTTTCTCTCTCCTCAGCTGCTAACCACACAGGCACACATACAAACAACAAGAGCCTTATATATATATATATATAGACAGAGAGAGATAGAGGATACTTTAAAAAAACTCGAAGACACAAAAACAAAAGAGACACAACTGTAGATATATATTTAGAGACAGAGAAAAACAAAAATTGGGAAACTCAAGGTTTAGAGAGAGAAACAAACTGAAAAGAGACAACTTTTTGCTTGGAGAGATATCTAAAAAACCAAAGGTTTTAGTTTCTTTCTTTTAAAAGATATCTCAACTTTTGGTAAAAAAAAAAAAAAGAGATAGATAAACTTTTTATGTTAATTTACTTATTTTTAGATGGATAAACTATAAAGATCATGAGAGGCAATTGGTATTGGTAGTTTAAACTTTAAATTCAAGGAAGCCTCGATGAGATATAGTGAGCATGCCATGTAATTTATTCATTCGTACATCAACTCAATACAAATATATATCAAGAAGTATATGTAAAAATGTAATTAAATGAAGTTGTTCTATGTTAATATGTTGGGATTTTTACTTACGTCTTGAACGTTAAAACCTTAACGTTTGTTTCAATAACAGTTAGACCCAATTGGTTAGCAAATGGAGAGGTGCTTTAACTCCTTTTGACTCTATAGAATGTCAATCACCATTATACTTAAAAACTTAAACCGATAGGTAAGTGTCAAACTATATTATTTAAGTTACAAATAGAAAAATTACTTAAAAAAAGTTATAAATTGAAAGATTTATATTGATTATATGTAACGATTTAGATTTGTCTTACCTTTTTTACAATACAGGAGACCATCTTCATTTACTGTTTTATTTTCTATCATTTAAAAGATGGATACAAAAGAATACCAGAAATTTATTTATATATTTTTGTATTTTCTGCCTTGTGGTTTTTTTATTTAATAAATATGAGGGTAGTTTAGTAATTTGAGTTGACAAGCCCCAAATGTGAAAAACAGCATAATTATGTGGTCCAATAATAATATACCATTTTAGTTGGGCTCTTAATAAATATTATTTAAATTATTAATTTTTCAAATCCAGCAAAACCGGGCGGATTTCTCTTTGTCTTGTCGTATGAGGTTGGATTTTGTAAATTTATTGTTTTTCCATATCTACCCTCCATACAATTCCATAACTACATCACAACCTTTGATTTTCCTATTTGTTAAGATGATTATAATTGTTTTTTGTTGAAAGATTTAGAATATTAAATTCTCAAAATACCCTATATTTAAATTATTCATTGACTTGTGATTTTTTAATAAACAATGTTAATGTTAAATTAAATATTAGTTTGAAATAAATATAAGAAATACTCAATGCTATAAAATAGTTTTCTATATTTATCATCAACCTAATTCAAGAGTTGAATGAATTATATTGACATTATTAATTAAATAAAAACATGATTAGAAAATCCAAATATTAAAATAAAATAAAATCTTGATCAAAATTATAATGATAGATTAAACACGTTTTTATATTTTGTTTGCCATTAAATAAACATGCAAACAAAAAATTATATTTAAACAAGTTAACACAAAGATTTTATATTATATATTATTATATTTTTTTAAACTATTTTCTTATTATCAATTATCGGTCCTGAATTTGATTTGTACTAAATAAAAGTTTAGAAAGCGATAAAATTGACATATTGATATTAAATAAAAAGGATTAAAAGTGTAAAATATTGCATATATAAATAAATTCTCTCACTCTCTCTCCACACACATATATATATATATTAAAGTCCATCAATTCAAGAATTCTAATAAAAACCAAATCATTAACCAATAATTTGAAACAATTTTCCCACCAACAAAAACCTATTGAAATTTCATTAAAAAAAAAAAAACCATTTGAATTTTTTTTTTTCTTATTAAAAAAATGAAAAAGGGTGAATTTGTAATTTTACGTAAAAAGAGAAGTCTGAAAATGGATAGTTGTGTAATTTAAGTTATAATATAATAAGGGATATTATTATTTTACCCCCTGAGGTATACCCTATTGTTAAGACGAGGACAGGGTTTGGGCTTATTGGCCGTTCTTCCCCTAAAATCAAACTTATGTTAAATGACCCCCTTCTGGCACACTTTTCAGCCGGTCAATGTACTTTATACCCCCTTTGACTGTTAAATGGTAATGAAATGACCGTTTTATCCTTAAGTTAACCCTTAAAATATTAATTAAATAAAAAATATATTAAAAAAACAGAAAACAAAAAAATAAAATAAAATAAACAATTGAAAAAAAAAAGATGGATCTCCACCGTCCATCTTTGAGATGGATGGTGGAGATTCTCTTTCTATTTTTATTTAATTTTAAAAATAAAAATAAAAAATAAAAAAATTTAAAAACAAATTTGTTTTTATCTCTTTATAAAAAAATTCAAAAAAATTTAAAAATAAAAAAGAATTTAAAAACACAAAAAATAAAAAAGAATTAAAAAAAATAAGATCATCACCGTCGTGATCATCATCTCCAACGCCCATCATCATCGTGATCATCATCTCCAACGCCCATCTCCATCTTCTCCACCAGACCAACAATTTTTTTTTTAAAAAAGTTCTTCTGGTTCGTTTTGTTACACAAATGTTTCATCAAGCAACCCAACAACATTTCATCATCAACAACAACAAACCAGATGCCACCACCACCTTAAAATCCAACCAAAATCAATTTAAAATCAAACCTAAATCAATTCGAAATCAAACCACCAGATGCCACCACCTATTCGAAATCAGACCGAAATCAATCACAAACACACCACCACCATCAACCACTTCTGAACCAAACCACGCACACCCATTGTTAATTACCAACACCAACCCAGAAACAAATCCACGCCGCCGCCACCTTCAAACCACCAACAAATCCACGCCGCGAATGAGAAAGGGATGGATTCTGGGTTAAAGGAAAGAGAAAGAGAAAAGAAGATCGGAGGATTTGGGTTTCGATCGGCGGCGATTTGGGTTTCCATCGGTGGCGATTTGGGTTTCGATCGGGGTTGGAGGCGAGAAGAGATGATTTGGGTTTCGATCGGCGGCGATTTGGGTTTCGATCAGCGGCGATTTGGATTTCGATCGGGGTTGGTGGTCGATTTTAAATCGAACCCAGATCTGGTTCGAACGAGATGATGGTTTGGTGGTGGTGTGTGCGTGAGAGAGATGGTTGTGGTCTGAATACAGTGAGAGAGATGGTGGTGGTGGTATGTGAGACAAAGATGGTGGTCTGAAAACAGTGAGAGAGATGGTGGTGGTGGTATGTGAGACAAAGATGGTGGTGGTTGGGCTGATTGAATGTGGTCGTGGACTTGGAGAGAGAAGAAGAATTGTGATATTATTATTATTATTATTATTATTGTTGTTGTTGTTGTTATTATTAAATTTAAATAACAAAATAAAAAAGAGATGGTTAATGACGTTAATGCCCTTCCATTTAATGGTCAAAGGGGGTATAAAATACATTGACCGGTGAAAAGTGTGTCAGAAGGGGGTCAGTTAACATAAGTTTGATTTAAGGGGGAAGAACGGCCAATAAGCCCAAACCCTGTCCTCGTCTTAACAATAGGGTATACCTCAGGGGGGAAAATAATAATATCCCATATAATAATTACGTTTCTTCTTCAACTTTTTTATTATTATTATTATTTTCTTTTGAGTGTTGCAGTCATTTTTGTACACAGATAGAGAGAGAGAGGGGGGCTATTTAGCTGAGCTGCCGTGTGGGTCCCACTCTTTGCCCTCCTCTCACCTCAGCTGCTGACTAGACATACGAACAATATAGAGTTGAGAGCTTTTAGAGAGAGAGATATATATATTGATTATAGAGAGAGAGAGAGAGATTCAAAAAATACTTTCAAAAACTTGAAAACAAAAAAAAAGACGAGACGCAACTGTAGATATATATTTCTAGAGAGAGAAAAAAACTTGGGAAACTCAAGGTTTAGAGAGAAAAACAAGCTGAAAAGAGACAACTTTTTGCTTGGATAGAGAGGGAGAGGGAGGGAGAGTTGGTGGTTGTTTGAGAATTTGAAAGCTGTTTTGTTGTTTTTTACTTATTCGAGAATCTGGGTTTGGTTTTGGATGAGTTGAGGATCGTAAAGGTGTCTTCTTTGGTGACTATTGATTGGTAAATTCTGAACGAAGCTTTTGATAGTAATCATTTTCTGCTCATTTTGATTTGTGTTTATGTGTGCATATAGGTTTTTCAATTTACCCATGTTGAAGTTTACTTTGTTTGTTTAGTTTTGAGGTTGTGGAGTTCAGGGTGTGATATACCTATTTGAATTTTGAATTTTCTTTTTTTGGGTATCTGAACTATTGGGAACTGGGGTTGTGCTGCTACTTGTGCTGTTTTTTTGAGGTTGTCGACTTCAGGGGTGGTGATATACCTATTTGAATTTAGAATTTTTTTTGGGGGTTCTTAGGGGTTATTTGAACTATTGGGAACTAGGGTTGTGCTGCTACTTTGTGTTCTTTTTTGAATTTCATTGAGGAGGTGTTGTTTAAATGTGAGTGAATTGTGAGAATTCTTGTGTGAAAGAATGGATTCTGATTGAACTTTGGTACTTTGGTTCATTTGTTATGTAAGTTGATATCCAGTTTTTTTTTATTTTTTAAAAGTTTTTGAGTAGCTGTTTTTCCGGGAATTAAATGATGTATAGACAGCTTAGAAATTGAGGGTTGCTTTGTAATTGGTTGTTGGCGTTTTGGAATGCCACATTTAGGGGGGATTTTGGCATTTCACCATTTCTGAATAGCAATTATGTTTAATTGATTGAATTTACTGAGGCAATTTTAGGATTCTAGTGAATGAATTTACCGGCAGTTTAAGAAAATGATTTCCTTATTGGAATCGGAGGCATGCTTTCTAGTCGGCTATTTTGGAAGTTTTTTTCTTTCGTGTTATATAATGTTGCAAATTATAGCTCTTTGTAAGCATAACAACATAGTTACATAGTAGTACATGTGTTATATACTTGAGTTATTGCACCGCATGATACGTGTACTTATGGAGACTTGTATTTTTGATACAATAATCCTGCTTGTGGCTCTCAAAACCAATACAATTCTGCTTTGTTTTGATATGAAGTTTAGAAATGATGTATGCATTTCTGATCTCCTGGGAATTAAAATTTTTATTGTTTATTTTGTCTTTCATGAAACATCTCTAATGGTTTCTTGGACTTAATGAATGACATTTTATGGTTTAATGTTACATTGTTACTTAAGTAAAATTACATTTGCAAGCGGCACCGGATAACATAATTGTAGGTTCCCATGTATGAGTTGAAGATCGTGTTCTGGCATGGATTGATGGGGAAGTTACCCGGATCAACGGTCAAGAGGTTCATATTAAATGCACAAATGGAAAGGCGGTTAGTCCTCTGCATTACTTTTCAGTTGACTGTTCTGTACTTGGAATTATATGCTTGTTGTAAAGGGTGATATATTTGATAGCAAAGTAGAATCTCTCTCTCGTTTTCATTATAATTAATAATTTGGGTGATCAATTACGGTGTCAAAGATGCACCAGGATTCAAAATCCTAATTATGATTGGGTTTAGGCTAAACCTATTCTTAAGCTAACTTTAACTAACATGATGTGAAGGTTTGTTCAAATCAGATTATCTTGTAAGTTAGAATATAAACAAATTAAATGTAGTTTTGTCTGTATTGATCACCATTGAACTCATGTCTAGATTGTAGCTGAAGAACACCTCATTTGCCTTGATGAATATAAATATTTTGCTCTTTATTACATAGAGTTCTGCTCTCATGCTCTTTTCTATTCTACTGTTATGGATGACTATGCCATTTTGATTAGCTGGATTGTTTTTGTGCAGATTGTTACGAATATATCCAAAGTGTTCCCAAAGGACACTGAAGCTCTGCCTGGTGGTGTAGATGACATGACAAAGCTTTCTTATTTGCATGAACCTGGAGTTCTGCAGAACCTGGCCACTAGATATGAACTTAATGAAATCTATGTGAGTTTTTTATGTCCATTTTAAGTTTTTCCACGAGGCTGAAGCAAGTTTTGATATGTAAGAGCTTTCATATATTCTTATGATGCTCTCAATCTCATGTTTCTTTCCTAGACATACACGGGCAATATCCTAATAGCAGTTAATCCATTTCAAAGATTGCCTCATCTATATGATACACATATGATGGGACAGTATGAGGGAGCTGCATTTGGGGAGCTAAGCCCTCATGTTTTTGCAGTTGGAGATGCTGCTTACAGGTGATTTTGGATTTCATGCATATGTTCATCACACGCATACATGTTGTATTTGGTGTGCTATTACTGATGTGCAATGGTATATAAAATAGGGCAATGATTAATGAAGGAAAAAGCAATTCTATTCTGGTAAGTGGAGAAAGTGGAGCTGGTAAAACCGAGACAACAAAGATGCTCATGAGATATCTTGCATACTTGGGTGGGAGGTCTGGGATAGAAGGAAGAACAGTAGAACAACAAGTTCTCGAGGTTAGATGAATATATTGTTGCATGTATTGCAATTCTAAAATTCCAAATCCCTACTTGTAAGCTTTTGCATGTCACATTTATTTTGAAGAATCAGGTATACTAATGATGTCTTTTCTTGGGGTTGAATGTTACAGTCTAACCCAGTTCTTGAAGCATTTGGAAATGCTAAAACAGTGAGGAATAACAACTCAAGGTGTGTATTAATTTGTTATTGTGCTTTCCTAGTTAACCTCTCTGTAGTCTTACGACTTTAACATTCATTTTATACATCTGTTGAAGTAAATATTTTACAAGTTACTTGGTTAAATGTAGTTGAATTTTCATTAACGCATGACTTCATAGTAATCGTGCTTTTCAAGGTTCTTACTGATCTGTTTTTATGTTCTTATGGCATTACACAGTCGTTTTGGTAAATTTGTTGAAATCCAATTTGACAAGAATGGGAGAATATCTGGGGCTGCTATTTGAACTTATTTGCTTGAAAGGTCTCGTGTTTGCCAAATTTCTGATCCAGAGAGAAATTACCATTGTTTTTACCTTCTTTGTGCAGCACCACCTGAGGTATTGGTGCTCTTCTGCTTTGTTGCTTGTTGTTCTGTTAGTGGCTATTTATTATAGAAAATGCAAATTTTATAATTTTGTTTACATTTTTGCAGGATATTTCCAAGTATAAATTGGGGAACCCAAAATCTTTTCATTATTCAAAATCCTAACGCGATGAAAAGAGGCAAATCAGTGCAAACGACAATCAACCAGAACCACCTTGACAAGATAGAGTAATCAACTATATCACGGGCGGATCTGAGATTTTCACAATAAGAGATTAATAATCAACATAAGATATTACTCTATCTTGTCAGGGATTTTTTTTTCCTTCATTTGTATTCCTAATTAATAAACGTGTCAATATTAAATTTCCAATTACTTATTTCACGTACAACAATTGAACTAAAAATAAATGGTTACATAAATCTTAATTAAAAAAAAAAATGAAACAAGTACCAAATATCAAATACCATGAAATTAACCTATGAAACAATGAAACTTGACAATATATTATACTTTTCTATCACAATTAAACAATTTCATCTCCACAAAATTTACGCACACCAAGCCAATACCCATGTCAAACCTGCTCATACACTCGATAAGATTTTTAATCACTGCAAAGCATCAAATAAATCCCAAGGGGTATTATCATTTATCACTACTCAGGCAGGGCATCAAATGATCCATACACGTGTCGCTGAGAATCATAATGGGAATACCGAATATAAGATAGGTGATTCTAAAATATCCTTACACATTCCATAACAAATTTATATAACGTTCACCAAATAATTATAACCAGGGATTCAGGCATCAAAAAATTCTTTTCAAAAGATCACACAACCTTAATAAATGAAAGTGAGAAAATCATTTATGATTATTTTTGTATATCGACATGGAATAATGGTCCTATAGAGATATCATATTTTTATGCATGGTAAATCTCAAACACTTTTGACAGGTATCTAAATAAGTTACCGTTTATGATTATAGAAGGTTTTATTAATGGCGGGGCAGCCGAAAGTGGGAGTGTTGGGTCTGTGGTTGAAAAGTGTATTGTGGGACCAAGTGGTTTGAATGAAGGAGTCGTTGGTCCTTGTTTTCAGAAAGGTGATTGTTTGGGGAGTAGTGTTAATAAAGCTAAAGCAAGTTGAGTTAGTGGGAATGTTCATGGTGGTGGGGCAGCTGAGAGTGGGAATGCTAGAGAAGGTATCTGAAAAGGATGGTACAATTTTCCTGCGAAAGAAACTTCTGCATGCCAACAATATTAGAGCATCTCCCACCCATTCTCTATCTCTATCTCTAAAATAGAGATTCAAAAGAGAATATTCCTTCAAGATTCCATCTCTAAAAATTTTTCACTCCCATCACTCTCTATCCTTATCTCTATCTCTATCTCTATTTCTATTTATATATTCAAATAACTTATATTTTCTTTAACATAAATTTTTTTTATAACATAAAATAATTTTTTTAGATAAAATTATAACAAAATAATAAAATGAAGAACAAATGATAAAGTATGATAAATAAAAAATTATTAATTAATATTCAATATTTGACTTATTTTAAAAATCTAGATGAGACATTTCTAATGGTATAATTTTTATGTTAATAAATAAAATGTATAAATTAAATTTTATTATACATTAATTGAATTTAATGAAAAAGTTAAAAGGATATAATTGGAATAAAAAAAATTGAAAAGTGGTTTTAGAGGATGGGAAATGGTTCTCTAAATTTTTTCTTGGAAACAACAATTTTAAGGGTGGGTGGGAGTAACTAATCCTCCAAAATCCTCTAAATTGTCTTAGAAACATAAATTTACAGGATGGGTGGGAGATGCTCTTAGAGGATGAAAATCTTAAGGGATAATTACCCTGGTATTCATTCAATTGATAACACACTGTCAAAATGGTCACTAGATTGAAAAGTTGTTCTAAAATGGCTATTGTTGACGAGCTTTGTAACACTAATAGTCATTCTATCAAACTCCGTTAACTTTGCTGCTAAATAGATGGATATTTTTATCTATAATTACAAAAATAAAATATAAAATATAATACAACATTGTAAACATTGGTCTTCATCTTCCCATTAAATTGATATTGTGACTTTTTCCATTTCGTAAGGTCTCAGTTTTTTTTTTTTTTTTTTTTTGACAAACTCAAAGTTTCAGTTTGGTTGTGGTGATTTATTTAATATAAAATTAATTAAAAAAATAATATGGTGTGATCATCTTGATGGTGGTGATTAATTTAATATAAAATTAAATAAAAAAACATAAAGTGAATATTGATTATTAAATCTCTTATGTATAAATTCCATGATATAATATTAGATTAATGGTTCCTGAAGATTCAAAGCAATAGCTTAGAAGCTTAAAGGAAGCAGCAATTTAAAGAAAAATAATAATAATAATGTTAGAATTATAGATGAAGACTTCAAAGTCAACAAAAATGAAAAAGCAAAGTCGAGTCTTGATTTTTGTGAAATTAAAAAATAAGTTAAATTTGATATATGTGAAGTTTAATAGCAAAGTGGAATCAAATTGCTTCACACTGTGAAGCTTTGCTATGATAGCGGTGTGGAACGGTCCAATCAAAGACAACCGCTGCCCATTGCGTTTTGGATTTCAAGTCATCTAAACTGAAAATATGTAACCGTTTACTATTATTAATTAAATTTCAGTCTGAAAAACATATACAATCCTTTATTTCAAGCATTTCCTGTTTGAGTTCTGATATTTACACCCTAAAAAACAGTATGTACACCCCTTATGTATAAACGCCCCATTCAATTTTTTTAAAAGCTTATATCTTGTAATCACACCTCACACATTACCAATTATATCCTTACTTTTAATTTTGAAAAAAACTATATTATAAATAAATAAATCATAAATAATTAAAATTAAAAAAAAAAATAAAAATTGAGAAGCCACACCCAGATTTGGGAGGAGATTGGCTTTCTCCTCTCTTTTGATGGAGGAGGCTATAGATCTAAGATGGTGGAGGGCAGGAGGCAGTCCTATTCATGTTGGAATCATAAATAAAATTATACACAACTATAGATCTATCTTTTTCATCCTCTCGAGATTTCTCAAGTATACAATGCAAGTTTTTGTTTTTTCTTTATTAATTTTATTTTATTCCCTTTACAAAACAAAATAATTTTTATTTTATTCCTCCTTAAATTTAGTTTAGAATGTAAAAAAAAAAAAAAAAAAAAAAGGTTATAATATCTTTTGCTTAAAATATTAATAATTTAGTTTAAGGATAATGTTGGAATTTTGAAGATTTACAAATTTGGGATGTACATACCGTTTTTTAGGGGTGTAAATATCGTCACTCTTCCTGTTTTCCTATGAATCGTCACATTCTTCTCCTTTAGGCCTTCCTTTGCTTTTCGTGGCTTGTTTTCTTTCGTCATTTGCTCCTAATTTCAACCGCCGTCTGCTGTCCATTTAGAAAATTTGCTTCCCATTTGTTATTTTATTTTATTTTTACAATTCCTTCATGATTTAAATAAGATGATATGATTTGAACTAACAACTTCAATGTATGAGTGCGGGTGGTATACCACTTAGCCAACATATTACCAAATTTAACCCCAATTTTTTATTAATTTTTTTTTAAAAAAAAATTATATACCACTTGCAATGACAACGATTTGAATTTAAGACATTACCAGATTGAATGAACGTTTTTACGTATCATTGAGCTACATTGGGCGGTGGTATTAATTTTAATCCCAATTTGATAGTAAATGTATCTAAATTTTGGCATTTTAATGATAATTTGAATGCCAAATACATCAATTTGTTTCTATTCATACTCATTATTAGTGAATTGAAAGGTTGTAATTGTTAGTTATTATGCCAACAGGGGTGTAACTCAACGGGTAGATGGACGAACTTGGGGTTTGGGCAAATGAATATATGGTCCTACCGAAGGCGAAAGCTTTAAAAAAAAATACCTGATCCCAAATTAATAGATATTGTTAACAAAAGTAAAAATAAAAAAATTGTTAGTTATTATGGCTCATGCCGTTATAATTGTTAATTTGTTATTATGGATGTTACTACCTTTTCTTGGAAATTTGGTCTCGTTTAAATAGATAATACTGTATTGTCAATTCACTTAATATAAATATGTAAATAATAAATCAAGGGGCTGCTTCTTCCAGGAAATTGGACTTAAGAAAAAAAGATGAAAAACATTATTACAAGTCTCAAAAGTAAACAAAAGCAGTCCACAAGACAATTATTGCTCCGTTCAGACGTGGTGCTCCGTTTTCAAAGTGAAAACACATCTCAACAGTCACTCTCTGATCATTTTCATTATCATCAATGGCATTGATTTCGAATATTCCTTCTTCTTCTTCTTCTTCTTCTTCTTCTTCTAATACTTCAACAATTGTCTTCTTCTAATACTTCAACAATTGTTTCATATCGTTGTGGTTTGTTTGGTAGCGTGACCCATGTTTGGAAGGTTCAAGGTAATAGGCCAGGCAACTCCATGGTTTATATCGTGCAAACCAACTTTGCGGTTTGTATGGTAGCGTGACCCATGATAACGCGTTTTTTATCTCCATATCTATAAAGCACGGATACGGATATGGATACGGATACGGATATGGATACGGATACGGATACAGACACCAGGACACGATACAATACGATACGATACGGGGATACAGTAAATCTCAAAAAATTCAATAAAGATAACATCAGTAACAAATATATACAACAATAAAGCATTCACTAACCTATAAAATAATTAAACAAATAATATAAAATATAATTAATATAGACAGCAGTACAACACTCATTCTCTCTCCCTCATAAGTCATATCTTTCATCTCTCACAGTCTCACAATCATTCTTTCTCTAAACCTCAATCTCCATCTCTCTCACGCCCTCCCTCTCTTCAATTATTTCAATAGTCTTTCTCATCAATACGAATATAATGGCATTGCCTTCTTCTTCTTCATCTATCACTCCTCAATCAATAAAGTATGATGAGGGTGCTTTGGGCTCCTACTTGAGCTGTTTGTTTGTTTTTTGGTTGGTTCTTGGCTGGGTGCCTTCGTTGTTGCTGTTCCTTGTCTCTCTGTTTCTGGCTTGTTTGCCTTCTAATAAAATCTATGCAGTTAAAAAAAAAAAGAAAAAAAAGTATGATGTAATGACATTGCCTTCTTCTTCTTCATCTATCACTCCTCAATCAATAAAGTATGATGTTTTCTTGAGTTTTAGAGGTGAGGATACCCGCCAAAACTTCACCAGCCATCTTCATAAAGCTCTGCTTGAGAAAAAAATTGAAACTTTTATTGATTACAAACTTAATAGTGGAGATGAAATTTCCCCATCTCTTTTGAAAGCAATTGAAGAGTCAGAAATTTCAATCATTGTCTTCTCAAAAGGCTATGCCTCATCCAGTTGGTGTCTTGAAGAACTTGTAACGATCGTTGAATGCATGGAAAATTACAAGCAGATCGTGATACCAATTTTTTATGAGGTAGATCCATCAGATGTAAGGTATCAGAAAGGAAGTTTTGCAGATGCATTTGATAAGCACGGAGAACGTTTTAAGGATAGTTTAGACAAAGTGCAGAGGTGGAAGGATGCTCTCAAGAAAGCTGCAGATCTATCTGGCTTCGATTCACGTGTCATTAAGTAAGTGTTCAATGTTTCTTGCAATTCTCTACGAATTTCTTACTCTTTCATCATGTATAAACTTTTGCTTTCTGCCCCTTCTTAGATAAATTATGAGTAAAACATAGGGTTCGAAAATTATATAGCACCTTTTTGAGATGGTATTTTAAGACTATCGCTCATTTAATAAGTTATGTTTAAATGACATTTATTATAGTGAACGGATAAAAATACCCCTCACAGTAATTTTCTTCACTATTTTGTTTATTTTTTTTTTTTTCAAAATCCTCCATCAATGGTGGTGAAAGACCTCTATTTGAGGTTGAAATCGGCCTCCAATGGAGGTCGATTAAGAAGAAGATGAAAAAAAATTGGAAAAAATTTTCAAGTAATTTCCGTGACTTTTTGAGATTTTCGAGACTTTTCAGGAATTTTCAAGACTTTTCGTGTATTTTTCAGACTTTTCATGTAATTGCCGAGACTTTTCATATATTTCTGAGACTTTTCAGGTAATTTCTAAGACTTTTGGGGTAAAAATGAAATTTTCCGAGACTTTTGACAATTTCTGAGACTTTTTGGAAAAAAAATGAAAATTTTGAAATGACCAAATCCAAAAGTCTTGGAAATTTTCATTTTTGCCAAGAAAGTCTCGGAAATTACCAAAAAGTCTCGAAAACGACTAAAAATCTCAAAAAATTTCATTTTTACCCAGAAAGTCTCGGAAATTACCAAAACATCTCGGAAACCACCAGAAAAGTTTCGGAAATTACTTAAAAAGTAAAAAATATATATGTAAAGTAAGGGCATTTTTTAAAGTTCACTTAATTTAGTACCTTTAAAACTTATTATTAAAGTGGAGACACTTATGATTCATGAAACACCAACTTAAAAAGAACGACAAAACCCCCTATTTCCATGTAAAACGTAGCTTAAACTGCATTCAAATATACAAGACATTCTTATCTTTGTTATTTTGGTAACTTACGGTTGGTTTTTCAACATATATGTTAGGCCTGAGTCTGATCTTATCGAAACTATTGTACAAGATGTTCTGAAGCGACTCGATGCTGTCTCCTCAACTGATTATGATGATGAAATTGGAATTGATTCCAGGTTTAAGGAACTTGAATCGTTGCTAGAGAATGAGTGGAAGGATGCTCACGTTGTAGGAATCTGGGGTACTGGTGGTATAGGCAAGACTACTCTTGCAAGAGCAATATCGAACAAAATGTCTTCTAAATTTGAAGGTTCTTATTTTGTTCCCGATGTTAGAGAAGCATCAGAAAAATGTGGTGGGTTAAATGAATTACGTCAAAAACTTATGTCAGACATATTTGGTGATAAAAATGGAAATATTGGTGCTTTCTCTATAGTACCCACCTTCCTAAGTAAAAGGCTTGCGCGTTATAAGCTTTTGATTGTTTTTGATGATGTGACTGATTTTAAGCAAATAGAATCTTTGATAGGAAATCTTAATTGTCTTAACTCGGAAAGTCGAATCATTATAACTTCGAGAGATAAGCAAGTACTTAAGAATTGTAGTGTAAATAAATTCTACAAAGTTGAGGAATTATCTTTTGTCGATGCTCTTCGGCTTTTTCGTTGGCATGCCTTTAAAAAAAACAGTCTCATGGTAGATTACGGGAAGCTGTCAAAACAGTTAGTTAAGTATGCCGGAGGGCTTCCATTAGCTCTTCAAGTTTTGGGTTCCTCTTTGTTTGGCAAGAAAAAACAAGTCTGGGAAAGTGCAATCAAAAAACTAAAAAATGATCTTGATAAAGATATACATAAGGTATTGAAAATAAGTTATGATGGATTAGATTATAATGAGCAAAACATATTTTTAGATATTGCATTTTTCATTAAAGGGTGGGACGTTAATCTTGCAAAACGTTTTCTAGAGGCTAGTGGCTTCTCCGCTGAGGTTGGAATAAATGTTCTCAAGGATAAATCTCTGATCACTGTGTCAAATGGCGAGCTAACAATGCATGATTTGTTGCAAGCAATGGGTAGAAGAATCGTTAAAGAAGAATCTATTAAAGATCCTGGCAAGCGCAGCCGATTATGGCATCACAATGATATATACCATGTATTCACAAAAAATACGGTAAGATTCAGTATCATTTTCATATTAGTCATCATGCATTAGCTCACATAGAACAGTGTGGTTGGGTAATTTTTTCAAACAAACAAAAAAAATCCATATTTTCGAATTTGACCAGCATACAATTTTTTTAATGCATTTGTAGTTTGGTCTGGAATGTTGGGGTTTAACCAGCATACAGTATTTTTTTTTATTTTTTTTTTGATGTATTTGCATATAAATACTAATATGTGCTCTAGCCTTATTGTGCTCTTAAAGAATTATAAATCTTAGAAACATTTTTTCATTTTTATATTTCAACCTCCTGAGAAAACCCGGAGCCCCAGAAGCTTCTTAGTTTGAGACCTGTGTTTCGTGGCAGCGAAGTTCCACCAGCCATTACTTTTTTTTTTTTTTTTTTTTTTTTTCATCTTGTATCCTTTTTAAAATTTTAATTAAATTTGGATGGTTGACTTTTCTTTTCTTTTTTAATTTAAATTTATTTATCATCATCTTGTATCCTTTTTAAATTTTAATTGAATTTGGATGGTTGGATTTTCAAAAAGAAAAAAAGAAAAAAAAAATAGTAATTATAGGGTGATATAAATATAGGATGATGTATTGAAATTAGTTTTTTCATTATTCTTTTAGCGATTTATCCCTCTTCACCTTACATTGTCCTCACCTAAATCAATGATCTTGATTGATTCTATCTTTCAGTAGAGTAATGGAATAAAAATTAATAGAAATAAGCTAGACAATTGATTTGCTAGTGAAAATAGATTATGGAGATGATGACAATTAAATTGAGGAGAGGATCCAGATTCATTATTTTATTAGTTTAAATTTAATAGTTTCCTTAAACATACCTTTAGAATGCATTAAATACTAACTTAACTCTTGGTAATTTAGGGGACTGGAAAAATTGAAGGTATCTCTTTGAATATGTCAAAAATAAGAGATATACACTTACAGCCTTTTGCTCTGTCAAGGATGCATAATCTGAGATTCTTGAAATTGTATTCCCGATATTGCTGGAGTAATAAGGTGCATGTTTCTCAAGGCCTGGAATCTATTTTCACTGAGTTAAGATATCTTCATTGGAACGGATGCCCGTTGAAATCGTTGCAGTCAAATATTCAACCGGAGAAACTTGTGGAACTAGCAATGCCTGGAAGCAAGGTTGAAAATTTATGGAGTGGTGTTCAGGTATATTTTGATCTTTATTTGCTGATCTTTTTATTGTAATATAGATATCTTGCAGCAACTGGCTAATTTAAAAAAAATTGACCTCACATATTCTAAGCAGCTAACAAGTTTGCCGGACCTCTCGAAGGCCCAAAATCTTGAGACATTGGTTTTATGTTATTGTGAGAGTTTGTTGGCGATTCCAGATTGCAGTGACTTGAAATCTCTTACTCATCTTGATTTATCTTACTGCTTAAAACTCACGATGCTTCCACAACTCCCACACAATTTACAAACGTTATGGTCATTTAAAACCCCAATAGAAGAACTTCCCTCTTCCATCGAGGTTCTGAGCAGATTGGTTGATTTGAATCTTTACCATTGTTCTAAGCTTAAGTGTCTTCCGACCAGCGTTTGCAAATGGAAATCTCTTGAAAATCTTGATCTGATAAATTGCTCAAAACTTGATAAGTTACCTGACGATATAGGAACTTTAAACTCCTTGAAGTCCCTCGGAACTATGGGAACTGTTTTAAGAGAACTGCCATCATCTATAACCTGTTTGGAGAATCTTGAATATTTAAGTTTTGGGAGAATAATGGGTCAGGATACAATCGGATGCATATTACCTCTTTTATCGCACAATCTGACAGTTTTGCATCTAAAAAACTGCGATATCACAGAGACGCCAGATAATCTCTTAAGTTGCTTATCCTCACTAAAAGAATTAAATTTGATCGGAAACAATTTTGAAAGCATACCATCAAGCATTATAAACCTGTCTAACCTAGAATCCCTTGACATAAGCAATTGCAAGAGGTTCCTTTGATATATATATGTGCATCCAATTGCTCATCACTAGAAGGGTTATCGTGTTTTGCATTTCGAGAGAGCAATATTTTGCTAACCGATTATGAAACCCTCGGAGTTACGCTGAATAATTGTTTCAAATTGGATCAAAGTTTACTCGAATGTATTATGACAGATGCTCTTTGGAAAATACAGCGTCTAGCAACTTCAGTGATTAAAAACTATATTGACAAGGTCAGTTTCACTCCCTCCATTCTAATATGAAGTTCTTTCTTTCTTTTTTGTGCAAAATTAACAATTTTATAAAATAATTACATTCATGATACAGGATGTTGAAACTCTCCCAATATCAACTGCTGAACTATTTTATCCCGGAAATGAGATTCCAAAGTGGTTTGACATTCAGTGTACGGGATCACTCATACATGCGGAGCTGCAACCAGATTGGTTCAATCATAACTTTGTTGGTTTTGCTTTCTGTGCTGTTGTGGCATTTAAAGACCATCTAGATGCTGACGGTTATAAAGATACTATTGGCATACGCTGTGACTGTTTCCTCAAACATAAAGATGGGAACGACTCCAGTGTTCTTAAACAGTCGACCCATGTGTTCATGGGATTGGATTTAACACTTTATCCTTGTGAATCATTATATTATGATAATGAGGTCGATTTCAAGTTCTATCTCGAGGAAGATGGTGATCCCATAGAAGATGTTAAGGTGGAGAAGTGTGGAGTCCGTTTAATGTATCGGTGAGAAGGAAGATGAACCACACCCCAAAAGATTCAAATCAGTCCATAATTGCTTAGATATTTGATCAAGGTAAATAAAATGCTTATCCAGTTTTATATCTGCAATTTTTTAATTTAAGTAGTCTTTACCCAAAAAACGTCTCCCTTATAGAACTCATTTTGCTTTGTGATTGGACCATATATACACCTATTTAAGGTCCTCATTTCCTATTTGTTTGTATTCGTTTTTGATCGCATTTTTTGTATATAATGTGTTTTGTGAGCTTTTTGTAGGTTATTCAATATAAATAAGATATTTGAGCTTAATTGATGAGTTTTGAAAGTTAAAAGAGCTGAAATTGAAATGGTTTGTGCAGAACACCCAACTTTCAGGTGTCATATCTCCCTCCTCATTTCCTCTCCTTTCCCTGTACAGGTCTGTTCCTTTTCCTCACAAAAAACAGGTTTATCTCCTCCATCCCTCAATAATTTCTCTTTTGAAGATTAAAGTGATTTTATGATAAGTTTTGATGTTTATTTGTTATTTATATAATTTTACGAACCTTTATTTAAGTTATGAGAAATAAAGAATTATAAAATAATAATAATAATAATAATAAAATCAAATCGGGAACTGTTGGCTGTTGCTTGTTTACAATGGTATGGAGTCATTGCATAGTGTATACGTTGAGATTTGGGGGTTAAAAAAAAAAAGATATTATTATTTTTCCCTAAGGTTTGCCATATTCATAAATCGTAACTTTGCACTCTCTAGTTTTAAAAATGACCGGTTTTCCTCCTGAAAACCAAATTATTCGAAGATTTACTCCTTACCGTTAGGATTTCCGTTAAGTGAGTCGACTCGACCTCGCTAGATCGACGCCGATGAGACACAATTCGTCACGCAAAGAACATTAGAACTCTATCTCACACACAGAAATCAGAGAATCAGAGAGAGAGAGAGAGAGAGAGAGTGAGGTTGACAACAAAAACAAAATCTAAACAATATTCTTCAGATTTACAATGACGTACTTGAAAACTTGGCTTTCTCTGCGTTCTACTTCGAACGGCAGTGATATAAATAAGTTAACCAATAGCAACTTCAAGTATTATTGGTTGTGCGAACTTTTACGTGCTTTTTTTCACCCGAAAGAATTATCCGAAACAGACAATATCATAATATATGAAAACGTACATTTAACATGGAAATTGTATTATGAAGTATTATTAATTATTCCTTGTGAAGTAATTGGTTGACAAGGTCTGGAAGGGATTGTTCTTGCCTGATGCTTTGAATCCACCTTGCCTTGATTCGGATTCTTTCGATGCTTTGCTTCAGAATCTTGTCGAATGCAGGATTCACATGACTGCCGAAAAATGCTTCCACTTCTTCAGCTTTCTCATTGCTGCTTAACTGCCCAAATGAATGTCATTGAACCAGCTAACTCATAATGTCAAATCTAGTTGAATTCATCAATACAGTCTTGCTCGATTAAATTACTTACTGGTGTGACAATTTCCCTTACAAAATAATGAAGAAGCATCCCTGAACCGTATTTTTTTAAGATTCGGTCCCAATTCTCCTGCATTCACCACCAAATATACATGATCAAATGCAATGCAAAACACAAAGTAAATCCGAGAATATTGTGGAAGAGTTTCTTGATTAAATTGCTAAATCCTCCAAACTCTGAGAGAAACATATTCAGTAAACATACCTTCAACCATCTCCATGCTGTTTCGCGACACTCTAAGCTTAATCCTACAAGTCCGTAAGTGATATCTTGATCTCGAACCTAAATGAATATTGAGATCATGAACTCGGTAACTGTAATCGTAACAAGAAAATTCAAGCTGTCACTGCATATAGATTGTTTAATAAAGAGAGGTACCTCATCAGACACCAAAAAGTTCAGAACTTCTAGAACTACATCCGGATCAGGAGATGATGCAAGAGATTCTGTATCATGTCCAAACTTTCACTCACAGAGAAAACTAATAAATGGAATCATAAATTCATTCTAGTTAAAATAATAGTGTATAAATCTTACGCAAAATCCGTTCTTTCTCTTGCATTGCATCAACTTCTCTATAGAACTTCAGCAGAGACTCGAAGCCATTTCTGTTTGTGGTGCTAGAATTTCTCATTACAGAAATGTAGGCAGCCTGCGAAGAAATTAGAGTTTTGCATATCATATGTAAAAGTGTTCAAAGGTACAAGGAAACAGTATGGACACTTTTAGACTTAAAAGTTACCTTTCTCATATCAGCAGAAAGAAGTGGAGTGTTTTTATCATTCAACAAAACCTGAAAGCGCTGCATTGCTACTCTGCGAGTTTTTTCGTGGCCAAAAGTAGCCAAAGCTATGAACACTTCTCCCCTTAACATTACATCTAAATGACTCTCTCCGGGTATTGATTCCCAACCTAGTTTTCTGTACAAAATGAGAAACAAATTACAAGAATAGACATTATTATGTACCAACCATGTATCGGTGCTCCTTAGAATAAAAGAAAATTCTTCGATAAGATGGATGCAACCAATTGAGTTGGAATAAAAGCCATCACTGGGTAATTTTGTAAGTTAAATTTTTCTTACTCAGCGGAACATTGGAGTAGACTGATGAAGAATTCTTTCAATACATTCACTGAATCTGGGACGGCATCTGTTGAGATGTTAACAACATCATAACAAACCTGTTGTCACATAAGTTGCATAAAAGTCAGTATGATGTAAGTATCAGTTCTAATTTATGTCATTATCTAGATATAGAAGGCATCCTTACGTCGATGAGTTTCAATAACACCATATTATCCATCTCATTTCTATATGCATTCATCAACAAAAGCAAAGATGATAACGGTTGTTTGCAAGCCTCGCAAAGAGCAAACATGTCGTCCAAAATGCCTGAAGATGAGATTAATAGAAGTTATTTTTTGAGTGATTGTGATGAAACAGTACTGATAAGTTATAACACATACCGAATTTATCTGTTGCCAACAAGCAATTGTTTTCTACAGCTTTCCTTAGTTGAGCAGCAAGTCTATCTTCATACATCACTCTATAAAACCCACTCTGCTTAACATTAACTTTTATCCATAAAGTTTCATCTGAAGAGGGAAAAAATTCTGATATATCCACAATTCCAAATTTTGATTCCAGAAGGAAATTCTTGCGTTTGTCGTATGAACCGAGGGCCAAAGTTATAGGAACAGTCCATTCTCCATCACCATGCAAACCGGATGACAAAAATTGTGACTAAAAATCCCAAATCAGACTCAGATTCCTAACTTAAGAGAAAAATTCAGGGTGAAATATGAAATTTGTGAGCTACTCCTAATAAGAAATGCATTTTTCTTGTTATTTAATATTATCACCTGCTCAAATTCCAAAATATGATCTTTGGATTTCACATAGATAACTGGATATCCTTTTTGCTTTGTCCAACAGTCCATCAGTGAGTTTATATTAACACCAGATTTCTCTGAAATAACTCTCCATAAATCTTCGGTCTTCGCATTCTTCCAAGAATATTTCTTGATGTATGAACTTAATGATTTCTGGTTTGAAGAAAAAGTGAGTTAAATCTTTAATAAGGTTTGATAGTATAATTCAAATTCTCAGAGGACATGCTAATGAAATATGGAAAACAGAATCTGGTTATCTATAGAAACTAACCTCTCTCGGTAAATCAGAATGTAAACTTTCTCACCTGAAATATGTCATCCCCAAGATAGCCCTGCAACATTCTGATAATAGCTGATCCTTTTCTGTAGCCGATATCATCAAAAACTTGTTCAACTCCATGAACATGATGTACCTCCACCTAAAAACACCACCATCCAGTTGATTGCAAGGAACAGTAGTGCATGAAATATATAATTGCCTATGAGTTTTTTTCTGCTCAAGAACTTAAGATCTTTACCAAGGCTTTTATTATTGAAGTGTACTTGATACTATTGCATCATGTCTTGAATTTAATTCAATCACAAACTCCATTTGATGACTCAAAATTGTTCAACATGCAAAAGCGATGTGTGTATAACGACAAAGTTTAGCACAAGTTCTAGCTGTATCTTACCTCAATTGGATGTGATTGTTCTAGTGCATCCAGACTTAGACCACCAGCAGTTTCTCTAAGAAAATTAGTCCATATATTCCACTCTGGAAACAAGTTGTCGGTGGCCATATAACTAACCTGAAAATATAAAAACAAGTTCAATTATAGAGTTCTTCCCGAATCGAATGCCATCTAGGGAATTATACTGAATTGAGAAATTCAAAATTACCCATGTTGCAAAACCCTCATTAAGCCACAAATGAGTCCACCATTCCATTGTTACCAGATTTCCAAACCAATGATGGGCCACTTCATGTGCTACAACAATTGACATCTAACAGAAAAGAATGAGAATACATATAAGTTCAAACTTTTTTAAGGAGAGTTATAGAATTGCAAGAGAGTAAATAGTAGTTACTGTCTGCTTTCTCCTAGCTGTAGATTTCGAATCACTATAAAGCATTGCATTGTCACGGCACACAATCAAACCAAAATTCTCCATAGCTCCGGCAGCAAATTCCGGGACAGTAACCATATCCAGCTTAGGGAGTGGGTAAGGAGTTGAGAAGTACCTAACAAATTCAGTGGTCAGTGTTAATATATCAGTTTAATAGCACTGGAATTAGAATTACGATATGTTCAAGTGGAATGTGTGTACTCACTTAGTAAATATATCAAGTGATTTAATAGTAAGTTCTAATGCAAACTTCCCTTCATCACTCCTACCAACAGGGCAATATGCTCTAACCTTGACACCTGCACAACGAGTTCAAAGATTTGGATAACAGGAAAGTGATTTATATCAAACAACAACACAGGCTTGTTGCTTATAGACATACCATCAGCTGTTGTATCTTCAATATGATCAAACAAACCAACAACAACAGCCACCAAATAAGTTGACATGACTGGAGTTTCCTCAAAATAAACAGTCTTAATATTCCCATCGAGCTTTTCATCAATAATTGGCATATTAGACAGTGCCGTTAACTCTGATGGCGCATCCAAGGTTATCTTAAAGGTTGCCTGTTAAGAATGATTCAGTAATTCTGTAGTGATAAAGCTGATTTCTCAGCTTTTAGGAAATATTGAACATTCTAAAAGAGTACAATATACGTGCAATAAACTATGAAAACATACGCGCTACTCCACAAGCACAAAAGCATAAATGTATATGTAGCTGTTCGTGTGTGAATCCAGCAAGATAATTTTCCATTTTATTACCCAGAAATCAGCAGGATCAACAGACAGAAAAGTCGTCACAATATCTAGTTTTGCAGCAGATTTCTCATTTTGCAAAAACATCTGGCACTTTCATAAATCCATATCTAAGAGCAAAGATATTCTATAATGGTTACCTTAAGAGCAGGTTCATCCCAGCACGGGAAACACCGCCTTGCATCTGCAGCTTCAAATTGAGTAACCGCCATATTCTTCTTTACTCCTTCATCCACATATGTACTGTTAAAGTTTGAATATTAGATCAAGAAACAAATACATATATTTTGAATTGCTTAATACCCTTTGCTTGGTTGGAAAGAAAAATGAGTGGGGATATGAAACAAAATTTTGAATCTTAACTCAGTCCTTTAGTTCTTCATTCATTCATTAATCCCCATATTTCTCAGCAGCCAAACAGCAAATACCAAGCTTGGAAAATTAAAGGAGAGAGAGAAAAAAAACATCACCATCTATATAACCCCTTCAAGTGCTCATTAAGTTTCCCAGAAAACTCAATCCCCAACAACCCTTCTCCAACACAGAGAGTTTCATCAAAAACCAACACGACCACTTCATCATCATCATCCACAACAACATCAGAGGGACAATATTGCTGCAAAAATGAAACCCAAAAAAAATATAATAATAAATTAAAAAAAAATATAAAAAAATCACTACAAACCATAAAAGGAAAATATGGGTAATCATTATTATCAACGAAAGTATATACTTACTTGGTTTCCAGAGGTGGTGAACAAGGCTTGATGAAATTGAAGTTGATTGGCATTCAAGACAAGGAAATTGGTCTTCTCAGTGATGCTGAGATTGATTTTCACAGTACCAGAAAAAGTACAAGCTGCAGAGAGATCAAGTTTAAGGTGGAGATCATATTGACTTGGGATTGCAAACTTTGGTAGCCTTGCTAGGCCTTTGAATTGCTCTATGTTCATTTTCTTTTCCTTTGTTGTTAGTCCCTCAAGCTAGCTCACTGAAGTATGAAACTTCATACTAGTTCATAGCTAGTTTTCAAGTGTTGACAAACCGCACCGTTTTTTATGTGGACATCATAATTCTGGCTTTATCTGATTTTTATTTTTTTTTCCATGATAAGTAGGATCCAAGTGGCTGCCTGCTTGACTTTGATAAAGATATTATCTAAACTAAACTAAACACTATTCGTTCAATCATTGGCAAGAACCAAACCAACCAAAGTGAGGAATTTTTTTTTAACCAAATAAAATTCATGAAATTCCATCACTCAATGCATACTTTGACAGTGAAAAACAATCCATCAAACAGAATTATTATTCTAGTAGCAATTATATTTCAAGTATACTACAAATTTGAGAATCAGAGGATAGTGACATGATTCATACCCACAATCTCATTGTAATTTCTGTCACTCAATGCATAATAAGTATACTTTCATTTGCTGAATAAAAAATGTATCTAAGGGAAACCAGCAGCCCACTGGGGTGTTTTCCCAATTACACAACTTCAAATTTTGTGTTTAAACTTTAAATTGTACATGTTGATTCCAATTTTCATGCCAGTGAACCACAATGTTATATGCAAGTCTCATAGACACATCTTCACTAAGAAATCTAACTGAAGCTAAGCTGCTAGATTGAAGCATATCTTCTAAACAGAAAGATGTGGTCATATATAACCAAAACAGACAATATCACAAAATACAGAAATAAGGCTTCACAGCATTGAACTTTTATCCCTTTTGAAGTAATTGCTTAACAAGGTCTGGAAGGGATTGTTCTTGCCTGATCCTTGATTCGGATTCTTCATTCTTGTCAACTGCACATGACTGGCAGAAAATGCTTCCACTTCTTCAGCTTGGTATTCCTCCAAGAATATTTTTGTTTTGTAGAATAAGAAACAGAAAACTCATATATATAAATTAAAAAGATAACAAATGATACAGTTGAAAAGTCAGAGAAAGTTGAAAAAGCTGTCGAATTTCATAAACAGAAACAGAAAAATTACACATTGAATAAGAGAAAGAACAGACAGACAACGATACCCATCAAAATGTATTGATAAATATGTTTCAAAAACGGGGAAAAAGGAGTCGTGAGAGAAGAAGTGTCGAAAATCTGTGTCCAAGTAATGCATGTCGTTGAAGAACTTCAACGATAAAAACCCAATCAAGTAGAAATCAAAGTGAAAACCCCGACATTTTTAGTCTATAAACGACCTCTGATCATTTCAAAAAAAAAAAAAAATTGAGATCAATGATGACGTGTTGGGGCACGTCATCGAAGAAAGCTGATGTGTCTGGGAACGTTTACGGCCACATCACCGTAAATAATGACGTTACAACACAAACCGTTGAATGGCACAGGTACACCATTAAAACTGATGATGTGATAAGGCATGTCATCAAAATTCGATGACGTGGCTGATCACGTCATCTGGCACACCATCAAATGCTGCTGACGTGCTCGGACATGTCATCTAATGGTGATGATGTGTCTTGAAACATCACCTATCAGAACTGACGTGTCTGGTCTGTCATGATTCATGAAATTGCCACGGCACCAAGTCAACTCTTTAATGGATCGATCGCGATTCGCGTCAGGAGTTTCGACAAGCGACAAGTCGACTCGATCGACGACGACGATCATGAGACACAAGTGATCACGCAGAGAACATTAAAACTCTCTCTCGCACACAAAAAAAAAGAGAAATCGAGTGAGGTTGACAACAAAAACAAAACCAAATCAATATTCTTCACATGTACACTGCACTTGAAACTTCTCTTTCTCTGTTTTCTACTTTGGACGGCGGTGATGAGTTGTCGTCGATGTACGAATCACGATCGAAGGCAACAGTGCGACACAGACTTGAGCTGCAGCTAAGGAGACCGATTTGGGTTCATTTAGCAAATATATATATATATATATATATATAAAGTCCAATAATGGGCCGTATCAGGCCCAACAAGCCAAGGAAAGCTCTAACAATAACTTTTTTTATAAAAAATATTACGATAATTCGATATTTGGATTAGGGGACACGACTCGAACCCAAATAAATAGTTTATTTAACAAAATTGTTGTGCAATCAATTGTACGTCTTCTTCACCCGAGATGGAACATTGAACATTTTTACTTTAAATATCGATAATATTTCCGATATTTGGACCCGACATATAGGCAAAGACACCAAACTTTTATCCTGACTAACTAACTATATGCAGCTCTCAATCTCACACCTTCTCTTTTTGAATGCTAAATTAATTTTATCTACTGCAGTTGATAAGTTTAACAAATAGGAACTTCAAGTATTTTTGGTTGTGCAAACTTTTACATGCTTTTATTTCCACCGGAAAGAAATATCCGAAACAGATAATATCATAATATACGGAAAATGTGCATTTAACAACATGGAAATTATAGTATGAAGTATATTATTTATCTAGAATTCCTTGTGAAGTAGTAATTGGTTGACAAGACAAGGCCTGGAAGTGATTGTTCTTGCTTTAGGGTGAAGAAGATGATGTGTGGATCTGGTATAACCTGAATACCCGATCCATATAAAATGAGTGTATGAGATTTTTTTTATTTTTTATTTTTGATATTTTTGGATGGAAATAACTAATTTAAGAAATTTATTGAATTATTAAATATTATATATATATATATTGATAAAATCAAATTATTAAACATACATCAACATTTCAACACATAATTGAAATAAATTCTACAGAGAGAGATAGAGAGACTGACTTTCTCGTCGTGATGATGAGGAGGAAAAGAGAAGGAAGAGGAGCGAAGACGGGGGACCAGGTTGTCGAATGCCAAGATGGTGAAGAATACCGTCGTTTTAGTACTTCTACTCGTCTACTACTCATTCTGCTTCTTTAGTGCCAGAAAACGACAACATTTCAACATCTGTCGGAAAACGGTTTTTTTTTTTTTTTTTAAACGACATGTCGTTTAACAACAATAGATAAAAGAACTGGGATAAACGATTCAGATCCGTTGATTCGCGCACGAATACCGGAAACGAACCCTACTATTATGCTGTTGATCCGCGCACGGATACCAGGATAACAGGCTACTGATAACATTCAACTTCGCGCACGAAGGATTGTTAACAGGCTTCAAATACTTCAATCTTCGCAAAGAATGTTGTACATGGATATTGAGAAACAATCTCTGTATTTTTTATTAATCAAAAGCTGCCTTTCAAACCCTAATACAATCTACTTAAATAGAATTGCAAAACTTGACTAACAAGAAAATCCTAAACAAACGGGAAAGAATCCTAAATGGAAAAGATATCAAATCTCCTAAAATCAAAAGAATCCTAAAACATTAAAAACCTATCTAAAAAGGAAATTGAATTTGATTTAATAAAATCAAATCATAAAATAATTAATATCAAATCATGAAGATAATTGGAAATAATAATTAAAGCAACAATTGTCTTGCCGCGCACGAAAGTTAACAGCCAAATTCGGACATGTTGGAGCCCGTTATAGAAGATGGAGTCTTCATAACATTTGTAGGGATCATCTTGGGCTTTCTGGAAACATATTATAATAGACGATCCGATTTCATATGCCCTCTGTAGAGGTCCACGAAGTTCAGCCCGGATCATCTCGTCCAGCTCAATGTGTCCAGCTCTCATCCAGCTCAAGTCTTCGCGCAATAATCTAAATGGCCGAATTTCGGCCTGTTGTGATCTATTATGGAGGACGAAGTCTTCATAACATATGTAGGGCTCGTCTTGGGCTTTCCGGAAACATATTATAATAGACGATCCAACCACATATGCCCTCTGTAGAGGTCCACGAAGTTCAGCCCGGATTTGGTTGGTCCACGCGACCCAAATACGAATTCGCCACCCGCTCCATGTATTCCATTGCCTTAGCTGCTGCTGCATCAGTAGGAGGCAGCCCTATTCATGTTGGAATCATAAATAAAATTATACACGACTATAGATCTATCTTCTTCATCCTCTCGAGATTTCTCAAGTATACAATGCAAGTTTTTGTTTTTTCTTCATTAATTTTATTTTATTCCCTTTACAAAACAAAATAATTTTTATTTTATTCCTCTTTAAATTTAGTTTAGAATGTAAAAATAAAAAAAAAAATAAAAAAAAAGTTATAATATCTTTTGCTTAAAATATTAATAATTTAGTTTAAGGATAATGTTGGAATTTTGAAGATTTACAAATTTGGGGTGTATATACCATTTTTTAGGGGTGTAAATATCGTCATTCTTCCTGTTTTCCTATGAATCATCACATTCTTCTCCTTTAGGTCTTCCTTTGCTTTTCGTGGCTTGTTTTCTTTTGTCATTTGCTCCTAATTTCAACCACCATCTGCTGTCCATTTAGAAAATTTACTTCCCATTTGTTTATTTTATTTTATTTTATTTTTACAATTCCTTTATGATTTAAATAAGATGATATGATTTAAACTAACAACTTCAATATATGAGTGCGGGTGGTATACCACTTAGCCAACATCTTACCAAATTTAACCCCAATTTTTTTTAATTTTGTTTTTAATTTTATATACCACTTGTAATGGCAACGATTTGAATCTGAGACATTACCAGATTGTATGAACGCTTTTACGTATCATTGAGCTACATTGGGCGGTGGTATTTTAATCCCAATTTGATACTAAATGTATCTAAATTTTGGCATTTTAATGATAATTTGAATGCCAAATACATCAATTTGTTTCTATGCATACTCATTTTTAGTGAACTGAAAGGTTGTAATTGTTAGTTATTATGCCAACAGGAGTATAGTTCAACGGGTAGATGGACGAGCTTGGGGCTTAGGCAAATGAATACATGGTCATACCGAAGGTGAAAGTTTTCAAAAAAATACATGGTTCCGGATTAATAGATATTGTCAACAAAAATAAAAATAAAAAAATTGTTAGTTATTATGGCTCATGCCGTTATAATTGTTATTATGGATGTTACTACCCTTTCTTGGAAATTTGGTCTCATTTAAATAGATAATACTGTATTGTCAATTCACTTAATATAAATATGTAAATAATAAATCAAGGGGCTGCTTCTTCCAGGAAATTGGACTCAAGAAAAAAAGATGCAAAACAAAAGCAGTCCACAAGACAATTATTGCTCTGTTCAGACGTGGTGCTCCGTTTTCAAAGTGAAAGGGTCCACAAAAAAGTAACTCCAAAGACTAATTTTAATTGGAACGAAGTTTCCAGGAAGCTGCTTAACATCCACCAGGAAACATGCCAACTATAGGTCAAGGTCAATGAAGATTTTAAGAACAGAGCAATATTTGTAAAACATTTATCAGCTAAAAGTCTAAAACACATCTCAACACTCACTCTCTGATCATTTTCATTTTCATCAACGGCATTGATTTCGAATATTCCTTCATCTTCTTCTTCTTTTAATACTTCAAAAATTGTTTCATATCGTTGTGGTTTGTTTGGTAGCGTGACCCATGTTTGGAAGGTTCAAGGTAATAGGCCAGGCAGCTCCATGGTTTATATCGTACAAACCAACTTTGTGTTTGTATGGTAGCGCGACCCATGATAACGCGTTTTTTTATCTCCATATCTATGAAGCACGGATACGGATACGGACACCGGGACACGATACAATACGATACAATACGGGGATACGGTAAATCTCAAAAAACTAGGATACGGACATGGCCGGATATATCAATTAAAATAATATATATTTATTTTTAATATACGTGGAACTTCGATGCGAGTTCCACGGGGATCACGGTCATTGAACAGAGGATTGCGTGTTCCTCAAACTAGAAGTTGCAAAACTTCTAAAACAGGGACATCTGCAAGAATTCCTGACGAACAAGGGGAAACAAACCCTTACCCAACGCGATGAAAAGAGGTAAATTAGCGCAAACGACAATCAACCAGAACCACCTCGACAAGATAGAGTAATCAACTATATCATAGGTGGATATGAGATTTTCACCATAAGAGATTAATAATCAACATAAGAGATTACTCTATCTTGTCGTGGATTTTTTTTTTCCTTCATTTGGATTCCTAATTAATAAACGTGTCAATATTAAATTTCCAATTACTTATTTCACACGTACAACAATTGAACTAAAAATAAATGGTTACATAAATCTTAATTAAAAAAAAAAATGAAACAAGTACCAAATATCAAATACCATGAAATTAACCTATGAAACAATGAAACTTGACAATATATTATACTTTTCTATCACAATTAAACAATTTCATCTCCACAAAATTTACGCACACCAAGCCAATACCCATGTCAAACCTGCTTATACACCTGGTACGATTTTTCACTACGGCAAAGCATCAAATAAATCCGAAGGGGTATTATCATTTATCACTACTCAGGCAAAGCATCAAATGATCCATACACGTGTCGATGAGAATCATAATGGGAATACCGAATATAAGCTAGGTGATTCTAAAATATCCTTACACATTCCATAACAAAATTATATAACGTTCACCAAATAATTATAACCAGGGATTCAGGCATCAAAAAATTCTTTTCAAAAGATCACACAACCTTAATAAATGAAAGTGAGAAAATCATTTATGATTATTTTTGTATATCGAAATGGAATAATGGTCCTATAGAGATATCATATTTTTATGCATGGTAAATCTCAAACACTTTTGACAGGTATCTAAATAAGTTAACGTTTATGATTATAGAGGGTTTTATTGATGGCGGTGCAGCTGAAAGTGGGAGTGTTGGGTCTGTGGTTGAAAAGTGTATTGTGGGGCCAAGTGGTTTGAATGAAGGAGTGGTTGGTCCTTGTTTTCAGAAAGGTGATTGTTTGGGGAGTAGTGTTAATAAAGCTAAAGCAAGTGGAGTTAGTGGAATGTTCATGGTGGTGGGGCAGCTGAAAGTGGGAATGCAAGAGAAGTATCTGAAAAGGATGGGCCAATTTTCCTGCGGAAGAAACTTCTGCATGCCAACAATATTAGAGGATGAAAATCTTAAGGGATAATTATCTCGGTATTCATTGAATTCATGACACGTTATCAAAATGGTCACTAGATTAAAAAGTTGTTCTAAAATGGCTGTTGTTGACGAATTTTATGACACTAATTGTCATTCCATCAAACTCTGTTAACTTCGCTAAATAGATGTATATTTTTATCTATAATTACAAAAATGAAATATAAAATATAATACAACACTGTAAACATTGGACTTCATCTTCCCATTAAATTGATATTGTGACTTTTTCCATTTTTCAAAGTCTCAGGTTTTTTTTTATATTTTTTTTTATTTTATAAACTCAAAGTTTCAGCTTGGTCGTGGTGATTAATTTAATATAAAATTAATTAAAAAAGAATATAAGGTGAAAATCTCTTATGTTGATTATTAAATCTCTTGTGTATAAATTCCTTGATATAATATTAGATTAATGGTTCCTGAAGATTCAAAGCAATAGCTTAGAAGCTTAAAGGAAGCAGCAATTAAAAATAATAATAATAATAAGGGTAAATTACACTGCACCCCTTGAGGTTTGGACAAGTTGCACTTAGATGGAAAAGTTTTGTTATTATACACTAACACCCCCAAGATTTAAATTTGACTTTTAAAATGTCTAAAATGCCCCTAGTTGTATTATTTTATACTTTAATTTTTTAACCTTTTAACCAAAAATTTTAAAAATTTTAATACAATTTTTTAAATAAAAGATATGATTTATTAATAAATAAATAGTTTTAAAAATTAAATAAATAAATAGTTTCATAAGTCATATCCTCTGCATCTTTCATCTCTCACAGTCTCACGCTCATTCTTTCTCTAAACCTCAATCTCCAATCTCCATCTCTCTCACGCCCTCCCTCTCTTCTCCCGTCTCTCTCCTCTTTCTGGTTCTGGGCATTCTCTCTCCCCTCCCTCTCTTCTACCGTCTCTCTCTCTCCCCCTTTTTGACATGTTCCTGCATTTTTGGTTTTGATTTGGTTTGATTTGTATGTGATTTGGGTATTTTAGGTTGGATTTGATACATTGTTCACAGCCCCAGACGTGTCCAAGCGTGTCCGTGCCGTATCGGAAAGTCAATTTCATCGAAAAATCAACGGGAAATTGCGGACACGTGTCCCACGCGTGTCCGTGTCCGTGCTTCATAGCTCCATACACATAGAGTTCAACCCTCTTCGATTATTTCAATAGTCTTTCTCATCAATCCGAATATAATGGCATTGCCTTCTTCTTCTTCATCTATCACTCCTCAATCAATAAAGTATGATGTTTTCTTGAGTTTTAGAGGTGAGGATACTCGCCAAAACTTCACCAGCCATCTTCATAAAGCTCTGCTTGAGAAAAAAATTGAAACTTTTATTGATTACAAACTTAATAGTGGAGATGAAATTTCCCCATCTCTTTTGAAAGCAATTGAAGAGTCAGAAATTTCAATCATTGTCTTCTCAAAAGGCTATGCCTCATCCGGTTGGTGTCTTGAAGAACTTGTAACGATCGTTGAATGCATGGAAAAGTACAAACAGATCGTGATACCAATTTTTTATGAGGTAGATCCATCAGATGTAAGGTATCAGAAACGAAGTTTTGCAGATGCATTTGATAAGCACGAAGAACGTTTAAAGGATAGTTCAGACAAAGTGCAGAGGTGGAAGGATGCTCTCAAGAAAGCTGCAGGTCTATCTGGCTTCCATTCACGTGGCATTAAGTAAGTGTTCAATGTTTCTTGCAATTCTCTAAGAATTTCTTACTCTTTCATCATGTATAAACTTTTGCTTTCTGCCCCTTCTTAGATAAATTATGAGTAAAACATAGGGTTCGAAAATTATATAGCACCTTTTTGAGATGTATTTCAAGAATTTCACTCCTTTAATAAGTTAAGTTTAAATGACACTTATTACGGTGAACGAACAAAAATACCTCTCATACTAACCTTCTTCACTATTTTGTTTTTTTTTTTTTTTTTTTGTCAAAATCCTCCATCAGTGGTGGTGAAAGACCTCTATTTGAGGCTGAAATCGGCCTCCAATGGAGGTCGATTAAGAAGAAGATGAAAAAAAAAAATGAAATTTTTTTTCAAGTAATTTCCGAGACTTTTCGGGATTTTCGAGACTTTTCAGGAATTTTCAAGACTTTTCAGGTAATCTTCGAGACTTTTCATGTATTTCTGAAACTTTTCAGGTAATTTCTAAGACTTTTTGGGTAAAAATGAAATTTTCCGAGACTTTTGGCAATTTCTGAGACTTTCTGGGAAAAAAATGAAATTTTTGAAATGACCAAATCCAAAAGTCTCAGAAAAATTTTATTTTTGCCAAGAAAATCTCGGAAATTACGAAAAGTCTCGGAAATGACCAAAAAGTCAAGAAAATGACAAAAAGTCAAGAAAAATTTCATTTTTACACAAAAAGTCTCGGAAACCACCTGAAAAGTCTCGGAAATACTTGAAAAGTCTCTGAAATTACTTGAAAAGTAAAAAATATATATGTAAAATAAGGGCATTTTTGAAAGTTCGCTTAATTTGGTACCTTTAAAACTTATTATTAAAGTGGTGACACTCATGAAACACCAACTTAAAAGAGTGACAAAACCCCCTATTTCCACATAAATCGTAGCTTAAACTGCATTCAAATATACAAGACATTCTTATCTTTGTTATTTTTGGCAACTTACGGTTGGTTTTTCAACATATATGTTAGGCCTGAGTCTGATCTTATCGAAACTATTGTACAAGATGTTCTGAAGCGACTCAATGCTGTCTCCTCAACTGATTATGATGATGAAATTGGAATTAATTCCAGGTTTAAGGAACTTGAATCGTTGCTAGAGAATGAGTGGAAGGATGCTCACGTTGTAGGAATCTGGGGTATTGGTGGTATAGGCAAGACTACTCTTGCAAGAGCAATATCGAACAAAATGTCTTCTAAATTTGAAGGTTCTTATTTTGTTCCCGATGTTAGAGAAGCATCAGAAAAATGTGGTGGGTTAAATGAATTACGTCAAAAACTTATGTCAGATATATTTGGTGATAAAAATGGAAATATTGGTACTTTCTCTATAGTACCAACCACCTTCCTAAGGAAAAGGCTTGCGCGTTATAAGCTTTTGATTGTTTTCGATGATGTGACTGATTTTAAGCAAATAGAATCTTTGATAGGAAGTCTTAATTGTCTTAACTCGGAAAGTCGAATCATTATAACTTCGAGAGATAAGCAAGTACTTAAGAATTGTAGTGTAAATAAATTCTACAAAGTTGAGGAATTATCTTTTGTCGATGCTCTTCGGCTTTTTCGTTGGCATGCCTTTAGAAAAAAACAGTCTCATGGTAGATTACGGGAAGCTGTCAAAACAGTTAGTTAAGTATGCCAGAGGGCTTCCATTAGCTCTTCAAGTTTTGGGTTCCTCTTTGTTTGGCAAGAAAAAACAAGTCTGGGAAAGTGCAATCAAAAAACTAGAAAATGATCTTGATAAAGATATACATAAGGTGCTGAAAATAAGTTATGATGGATTAGATTATAATGAGCAAAACATATTTTTAGATATTGCATTTTTCATTAAAGGGTGGGACGTTAATCTTGCAAAACGTTTTCTAGAGGCTAGTGGCTTCTCCGCTGAGGTTGGAATAAATGTTCTTAAGGATAAATCTCTGATCACTGTGTCAAATGGCGAGCTAACAATGCATGATTTGTTGCAAGCAATGGGTAGAAGAATTGTTAAAGAAGAATCTATTAAAGATCCTGGCAAGCGCAGCCGATTATGGCATCACGATGATATATACCATGTATTCACAAAAAATACGGTAAGATTCAGTATCATTTTCATATTAGTCATCATGCATTAGCTCACATAGAACAGTGTGGTTGGGTAATTTTTTCAAACAAACAAAAAAATCCATATTTTCGAATTTGACCAGCATACAATTTTTTTAATGCATTTGTAGTTTGGTCTGGAATGTTGGGGTTTAACCAGCATACAGTATTTTTTTTTTTTTTTGATGTATTTGCATATAAATACTAATATGTGCTCTTAAAGAATTATAAATCTTATAAACATTTTTTCATTTTTATATTTCAAGTCCGATGCACATGGGCCTCCTGAGAAAACCCGGAGCCCCAGAAGCTTCTTAGTTTGAGACCTGTGTTTCGTGGCAGCGAAGTTCCACCAGCCATTACTTTTTTTTTTTTTTTTTTTTTTTTCATCTTGTATCCTTTTTAAATTTTAATTAAATTTGGATGGTTGACTTTTCTTTTCTTTTTTAATTTAAATTTATTTATCATCATCTTGTATCCTTTTTAAATTTTAATTGAATTTGGATGGTTGGATTTTCAAAAAGAAAAAAAAAAAAAATAGTAATTATAGGGTGATGTAAATATAGGATGATGTATTGAAATTAGTTTTCCTTTTCATTATTCTTTTAGCGATTTGGATCCCTCTTCACCTTACATTGTCCTCACCTAAATCAATGATCTTGATTGATTCTATCTTTTAGTAGAGTAATGGAATAAAAATTAATAGAAATAAGCTAGACTATTGATTTGCTAGTGAAAATAGATTATGGAGATGATGACAATTAAATTGAGGAGAGGATCCGGATTCATTATTTTATTAGTTTAAATTTAATAGTTTCCTTAAACATACCTTTAGAATGCATTAAATACTAACTTATCTCTTGGTAATTTAGGGGACTGGAAAAATTGAAGGTATCTCTTTGGATATATCAAAAATAAGAGATATAGACTTACAGCCTTTTGCTCTGTCAAGGATGCATAATCTGAGATTCTTGAATTTGTATTCCTCATCTATTTTGCGCTGGGTGGAGAGTAATAAGGTGCATGTTTCTCAAGGCCTCGAATCTATTTTCAATGAGTTAAGATATCTTCAATGGTATGGATGCCCGTTGAAATCGTTGCAGTCAAATATTCAACCGGAGAAACTTGTGGAACTAGAAATGCCTGGAAGCAACGTTGAAAATTTATGGAGTGGTGTTCAGGTATATTTTGATCTTTACTTGCTGATCTTTTTATTGTAATATAGATATCAAGAGATAGCATCATGTGCTGATTTCTTTTTTAACTTGCAGGAACTTGCTAATTTAAAAAAAATTGACCTCACAAGATCTAAGCGGCTAACAAGTTTGCCGGACCTCTCGAAGGCCCAAAATCTTGAGAGATTGGAATTAACTTTTTGTGAGAGTTTGTTGGCGATTCCAGATTGCAGTGACTTGAAATCTCTTACTTATCTTAGTTTATCTTACTGCTTAAAACTCACGAAGCTTCCACAACTCCCACACAATTTACAAAGGTTATACTCACGTGAAACCCCAATAGAAGAACTTCCCTCTTCCATCGAGGTTCTGAGCAGATTGGCTTATTTGGATCTTGGCCATTGTTCTAAGCTTAAGTGTCTTCCGACCAGCGTTTGCAAATGGAAATCTCTTCAAGTGCTTCATCTGAGTTTTTGCTCAAAACTTGATAAGTTTCCTGACGATATAGGAACTTTAAACTCCTTGATGATCCTCGAACTACGGGAACTGTTATAAGAGAACTGCCATCATCTATAACCTGTTTGCAGAATCTTGAATCTTTAGGTTTTGGGAGAATAATGGGTCAGGATACAATCGGATGCATATTACCTCTTTTATCGCACAATCTGACAGAATTGTGTCTACCAAACTGCGATATCACAAAGGTGCCAGATAATCTCTTCAGTTGCTTATCCTCGCTAAGAGTATTAAATTTGATCGGAAACAATTTTGAAAGCATACCATCAAGCATTATAAACCTGTCTAACCTAGAAATCCTTGACATAAGCAATTGCAAGAGGCTTAAAGTTTTACCAGAGCTTCCTTTGATAGATATATGTGCATCCAATTGCTCATCACTAGAAGGGTTATTGTGTTTTGCATCTCGAGAGAGCAATATTGTGCTAACCAAGCATGCAACCATCCAAGTTATGCTGAATAATTGTTTCAAATTGGATCGAAGTTTACTCGAATGTATTATGACAGATGCTTTTTGGAAAATACAGCGTCTAGCAACTTCAGTGATGAAACGCTATATTGACAAGGTCAGTTTCACTCCCTCCATTCTAATATGAAGTTCTTTCTTTCTTTTTTGTGAAAAAAAATTTTATGTCAAAATTAACAGTTTTATAAAATAATTATATTCATGATATAGGATGTTGAAACTATCCCACGATTATTTGCTGAACTAATTTATCCCGGAAATGAGATTCCAAAGTGGTTTGACATTCAGTGTACGGGATCAGTCATACATGCGGAGCTGCAACCAGATTGGTTCAATCATAACTTTGTGTGTTTTGCTTTGTGTGCTGTTGTGGCATTTGAAGACCGTCCAGATGCCGACTGTTATAAAGATAATATTGGCATATTTTGTGAATGTTTCCTCGAATCTAAAGATGGGAACGACTCCAGTGTTTTTGAATTGTTTAGTTTGGGGGATGTTTATATTAATCAACCGACCCATGTGTTCATGGGATTGGATTTAACACTTTATCCTCGTGAATCATTATATTATGATAATGAGGTCGTTTTCGAGTTCTCTCTCCTGGAAAATTTTGATCCCATAGAAGATGTTAAGGTGGAGAAGTGTGGAGTCCGTTTAATGTATCGGTGAGAAGGAAGATGAACCACACCCCAAAAGATTCAAATCAGTCCATAATTGCTTAGATATCTGATCAAGGTAAATAAAATGCTTATCCAGTTTTATATCTGCAATTTTTTAATTTAAGTAGTCTTTACCCAAAAAACGTCTCTCTTATAGAACTCATTTTGCTTTGTGATCGGACCATATTTACACCTATTTGAGGTCCTCATTTCCTATTGTTTGTACTCATTTTCGATCGCATTTTTGTATATAATGTGTTTTATGAGCTTTTTGTAGGTTATTCAATATAAATAAGATATTTGAGCTTAATTGATGAGTTTTTGAAGTTAAAAGAGCTGAAATGGAAATGGTTTGTGCAGAACACCCAACTTTCAGGAGTCATATCTCCCTCCTCATTTCCTCTCCTTTCCCTGTACAGGTCTGTTCCTCTTCCTCACAAAAAACAGGTTTATCTCCTCCATCCCTCAATAATTTCTCTTTTGAAGATTAAAGTGATTTTATGATAAGTTTTGATGTTTATTTGTTATTTTTATAATTTTACGAACCTTTATTTAAGTTATGAGAAATAAAGAATTATATAATAATAATAATAATAATAATAATAATAATAAAATCAAATCAGGACCCGTTGGCTGTTGTTTGTTTACAATGGTATGGAGTCATTGCATAGTGTATACGTTGAGATTTGAGGGTTAAAAAATAAAAGATATTATTATTTTTCCTTGAGGTTTGCCATTTTCGTAACTTTGCACTCTCTAGTTTTAAAAATGACCAGTTTTCCCCCTGAAAACCAAATTATTCGAAGATTTATCCCTTGCCCTTAGGATTTCCGTTAAGTGAGTCGACTCAACCTCGCTTGATCGACACCGATGAGACACAATTCATCACGCAAAGAACATTAGAACTCTCTCTCACACACAAAAATAAAAGAATCAGAGAGAAAGAGATCGAGTGAGGTTGACAACAAAAACAAAATCAAAACAATATTCTTCAGATTTACAATGACGTACTTGAAAACTTGGCTTTCTCTGCGTTCTACTTCTAACGGCGGTGATTGAGTTGTCATCGGCGTACAAATCACGATTCAATTAAACCAGGCTTCAATGACCGATTTAGGTTCATTTAGCACAAATATATGTGGACGTACAAGCCCAATAAGCTAAGAAGAGCTTTAATAAGTAGTTTATTTAATAAAACACTAATGCTAGACCATCCAAAAATTTAGTCCAAATTTCAACCCAAATAATGTGGCAAGTGTTTTTTTCATTAACCACATCATCCCATGTTGTTTGTGGTGATGACCACTCACTTATCACATCATTTAGGTTAAAATTTGGGTTAATTATTTAGATTGTATAACATTACTCTTAATAAAATTGTTGCATAATCAATTGTCTTTTTCACTTGAGATGAAACATTGAATATTTTAACGTCAAATATCGGAAATATTTCTGAGATATTTTCCATGACTTTCAGGAGTGCCGATATAAAAAAACCTCCTTAAATATCTTCAAATGCTCTCGATATTTGGGGATATTTCCGATTTTTTGACCCCCGATATATAGATAGACACCAAAATGTTATCTGACTAACTAATGTATATGAAGCTCTCAGTCTCACCTTCTATTTATTGTCAATTGCTGAATTCCTTTTATCTACTACAGCTGATAAGTTAACCAATAGCAACTTCAAGTATTATTGGTTGTGCGAACATTTACATGCTTTTTTTCACCCGAAAGAATTATCCGAAACAAACAATATCATAATATACGAAAACGTACATTTAACATGGAAATTGTATTATGAAGTATTATTAATTATTCCTTGTGAAGTAATTGGTTGACAAGGTCTGGAAGGGATTGTTCTTGCCTGATGCTTTGAATCCACCTTGCCTTGATTCGGATTCTTTCGATGCTTTGCTTCAGAATCTTGTGGACTGCAGGATTCACATGACTGCCAAAAAAAGACTTCCACTTCTTCAGCTTTCTCATTGCTGCTTAACTGCCCAAATGAATGTCATTGAATCAGCTAACTCATAATGCCAAATCTAGTTGAATTCATCAATACAGTCTTGCTCGATTAAATTACTTACTGGTGTGACAATTTCCCTTACGAAATAATGAAGAAGCATCCCTGAACCGTATTTTTTTAAGATTTGGTCCCAATTCTCCGGCATTCACCACCAAATATACATGATCAAATGCAATGCAAAACACAAAGTAAATCCGAGAATATTGTGGAAGAGTTTCTTGATTAAACTGCTAAATCCTCCAAACTCTGAGAGAAAGATATTCACTGAACATACCTTCAACCATCTCCATGCTGTTTCGCGACACTCTAAGCTTAATCCTGCAAGTCCGTAAATGATATCTTGATCTCGAACCTAAATCAATATTGAGATCATGAACTCGGTAACCGTAATCATAGCAAGAAAATTCACGCTGTCACTTAATATAGATTGTTGAATAAAGAGAGGTACCTCATCAGACAACAAAAAGTTCAGAACCTCTAGAACTATATCCGGATCAGGAGACGATGCAAGAGATTCTGTATCATGTCAAAACATATAACTAATAAATGGAATCATAAATTCATTCTAGTTAAAATAATAGTATATAAATCTTACGCAAAATCCGTTCTTTCTCTTGCATTGCATCAACTTCTCTATAGAACTTCAGCAGAGACTCGAAGCCATTTCTGTTCGTGGTGCTAAAATTTCTCATTAAAGAAATGTAGGCAGCCTGCGAAGAAATTAGAGCTTTTGCATATCATATCTAAAAGTGTTCAAAGGTACAAGGAAACGGTATGGACACTTTTAGACTTAAAAGTTACCTTTCTCACATCAGCAGAAAGAAGTGGAGTGTTTTTTTCATTCAACAAAACCTGAAAGCGCTGCATTGCTTCTCTGCGAGTTTTGTCGTGGCCAAAAGTAGCCAAAGCTATGAACACTTCTCCCCTTAACATTACATCTAAATGACTCTCTCCAGGTATTGATTCCCAACCTAGTTTTCTGTACAAAATGAGAAGCAAATTACAAGAATAGACGTTATTATGTACCAACCATGTATCAGCGCTCTTTAGAATAAAAGAAAACTCTTCAATACGATGGATGCAACCAATTGAGTTGGAATAAAAGCCATCACTGGGTAATTTTGTAAGCCAAATTTTTCTTACTCAGCGGAACATTGGAGGAGGCTGATGAAGAATTCTTTCAATACATTCACCGGATCCGGGATGGCATCTGTTGAGATGTTAACAACATCATAACAAACCTGTTGTCACATAAGTTGCTTAAAAGTCAGTATGATGTAAGTATCATTTCTAATTTATGTCATTGTCTAGATACAGAAGGCATCCTTACGTCGATGAGTTTCAATAACACCATATTATCCATCTCATTTCTGTATGCATTCATCAACAAAAGCAAAGATGATAACGGTTGTTCGCAAGCCTCGCAAAGAGCAAACATGTCGTCCAAAATGCCTGAAGATGAGATTAATCGAAGTTATTTTTCGAGTGTTGGTGATGAAACAGTACTGTTAAGTTATAACACATACCGAATTTATCTGTTGCCAACAAGCAATTGTTTTCTACAGCTTTCCTTAGTTGAGCAGCCAGTCTATCTTCATACATCACTCTATAAAACCCACTCTGCTCAACATTAACTTTTATCCATAATGTTTCATCTGAAGAGGGAAAAAATTCTGATATATCCACAGTTCCAAATTCTGATTCCAGAAGGAAATTCTTGCGTTTGTCGTATGAACCGAGGGCCAAAGTTATAGGAACAGTCCATTCTCCATCACCATGCAAACCGGATGACAAAAATTGTGACTGAAAATCCCAAATCAGAATCAGATTCCTAACTTAAGAGAAAAATTCAAGGTTTAATATGAAATTTGTGAGCTACTCCTAATAAGAAATGCATTTTTCTTGTTATTTAATACTATCACCTGCTCAAATTCCAAAATATGATTTTTGGATTTCACATAGATAACTGGATATCCTTTCCGCTTTGTCCAACAGTTCATCAGTGAGTTTATATTAACACCAGATTCCTCTGAAATAACTCTCTATAAATCTTCGGTCTTCGCATTCTTCCAAGAATATTTCTTGATGTATGAACTTAATGATTTCTGGTTTGAAGAAAAAGTGGGTTAAATCTATAATAAGGTTTGATAGTATAATTCAAATTCTCAGAGGACATGCTAATGAAATATGGAAAACAGAATCTGGTTATCTGTAGAAACTAACCTCTCTCGGTAAATCAGAATGTAAACTTTCTCACCTGAAATATGTCATCCCCAAGATAGCCCTGCAACATTCTGATAATAGCTGATCCTTTTCTGTAGCCGATATCATCGAAAACTTGTTCAACCCCATGAACATGATGTACCTCCACCTAAAAACACCACCATCCAGTTCATTGCAAGGAACAGTAGTGCATAAAATATATAATTGCCGATGAGTTTTTTTCTGCTCAAGAACTTAAGATCTTTACCTAGGCTTTTATTATTTAAGTGTACTTGATACTATTGCCTCATGTCTTGAATTTAATTCAATCACAAACTCCATTTGATGACTCAAAATTGTTCAACATGCAAAAGTGATGTGTGTATAACGACAAAGTTTAGCACAAAGTTCTAGCTGTATCTTACCTCAACTGGATGTGATTGTTCTAGTGCATCCAGACTTAGACCACCAGTAGTTTCTCTAAGAAAATTAGTCCATATATTCCACTCTGGAAACAAGTTGTCGGTGGCCATATAACTAACCTGAAAATGTAAAAACAAGTTCAATTATAGAGTTCTTCTCGAATCGAATGCCATCTAGGGAATTATACTGAGTTGAGGAACTCAAAATTACCCATGTTGCAAAACCCTCATTAAGCCACAAATGAGTCCACCATTCCATTGTTACCAGATTTCCAAACCAATGATGGGCCACTTCATGTGCTACAACAATTGACATCTAACAGAAAAGAATGAGAATACATATAAGTTCAAACTTTTTTAAGGAGAGTTATAGAATTGCAAGAGAGTAAATAGTAGTTACTCTCTGCTTTCTCCTAGCTGTAGATTTCGAGTCACTATAAAGCATTTCATTGTCACGGTACACAATCAAACCAAAATTCTCCATAGGTCCAGCAGCAAATTCCGGGACAGCAACCATATCCAGCTTAGGGAGTGGGTAAGGAGTTGAGAAGTACCTAACAAATTCAGTGGTCAGTGTTAGTATGTCAGTTTAATAGCACCGGAATTAGAATTACGATATGTCTAAGTGGAATGTATGTACTCACTTAGTAAATATATCAAGTGATTTAATAGTAAGTTCTAATGCAAACTTCCCTTCATCACTCCTACCAACAGGGCAATATGCTCTAACCTTGACACCTGCACGACGAGTTCAAAGATTTGGATAACAGGAAAGTGATTTATATCAAACAACAACACATGCTTGTTGCTTATAGACATACCATCAGCTGTTGTATCTTCAATATGATCAAACAAACCAACAACAACAGCCACCAAATAAGTTGACATGACTGGAGTTCCCTCAAAATAAACAGTCTTAACATTCCCATCGAGCTTTTCATCAATAATTGGCATATTCGACAGTGCCGTTAACTCAGATGGCGCATCCAAGGTTATCTTAAAGGTTGCCTGTTAAGAATGATTCAGTAATTCCGCAGTGATAAAGCTGATTTCTCAGTTTTTAGGAAATATTGAACATTCTAAAAGAGTACAATATACGTGCAATAAACTATGAAAACATACGAGCTACTTCACAAGCACGAAGGCATAAATGTATAAGTAGGTGTTCGTGTGTGAATCCAGCAAGATAATTTTCCATTTTATTACCCAGAAATCAGCAGGATCAAAAGTCAGAAAAGTCGTTACAATATCTAGTTTTGCAGCAGATTTCTCATTTTGCAAAAACATCTAGCACTTTCATAAATCCATATCTAAGAGCAAAGATATTCTATAATGGCTACCTTAAGATAACCTTGCATCTGCAGCTTCAAATTGAGTAACTGCCATATTCTTCTTTACTTCTTTATCCACATATGTCCTGTTAAAGTTTGAATATCAGATCAAGAAACAAATACATATATTTTGAATTGCTTAATACCCTTTGTTTGGTTGCAAAGAAAAATGAGTGGGGATATGAAACAAAATTTTGAATCTTAACTCAGTCCTTTAGTTCTTCATTCATTCATTAATCCTCATATTTCTCAGCGGCCAAACAGAAGCTCTTCTGTTTCATTTTGATACTATACAAAACAATTTTAAGATTCAAAATTTTCCCCATAAGCAGCCAAACAGCAAATACCAAGTTTGGAAAATTAAAGGAGAGAGAGAAAAAAAACATCACCATCTATATAACCCCTTCAAGTGCTCATTAAGTTTCCCAGAAAACTCAATCCCTAACAACCCTTCTCCAACACAGAGAGTTTCATCAAAAACCAATACAACCACTTCATCATCATCATCCACAACAACATCAGAGGGACAATATTGCTGCAAAAATGAAACCCAAAAAAAAAAATCACTACAAACCATAAAAGGAAAATATGGGTAATCATTATTATCAACCAAAGTATAGGATATACTTACTTGGTTTCCAGAGGTGGTGAACAAGGCTTGATGAACATGAAGTTGATTGGCATTCAAGACAAGGAAATTGGTCTTCTCGGTGATGCTGAGGTTGATTTTCACAGTACCAGAAAAAGTACAAGAGATCAAGTTTGAGGTGGAGATCATAGTGGCTTGGGATTGCAAACTTTGGTAGCCTTGCTAGGCCTTTGAATTGCTCTATGTTCATTTTTCTTTTCCTTTGTTGTTTATCCCTCAAGCTAGCTCAGTGAAGTATGAAACTTTCATAGCTAGTTTTCAAGTGTTGACAAACCGCACCGTTTTTGATGTAGACATCATAATTCTGTCTTCATCTGATTTTTTTATTTTTTTTCCATGATAAGTAGGATCCAAGTGGCTGCCTTCTTGAATTTGATAAAGATATTATCTAAACTAAACTAAACACTTTTTGTTCAATCATTGGCCAGAACCAAACCAAATAAAATTCATGAAATTCCTTTCTAACCAAGCTCTGGTCAAAATTCATTTTTAACAACATGGAATGTAAATAGACCAAATTGTCCTTAAGTGATTGTTTAACACTTTAACCCTAATCAGATAGAGGCGAACGGAAAGGAATTTAACAAGGTCTGGAAGGGATTGTTCTTGCCTGATCCTTGATTCGGATTCTTCATTCTTGTCAACTGCACATGACTGGCAGAAAATGCTTCCACTTCTTCTTCATCTTTCTCATTGCTGCATAACTCTCCATATATCTTCTGTCTTTGCATTCCTCCAAGAATATTTCTTGATGTATGAACTCAATGATTTCTGGTTTGAAAAAGAAAAGAGGGTTAAATCTATCAAATTTTCATGATATAGTTAAGATTCTTATAGAACATGCCTACGAAATATGGAAAACAACAGAATCATCATATAGATAGCTACCTATCATGAAAATAAGAAATCTGATCCGGTTAGCTATAGAAAACAACCTCTCCAAAATCAAAATGCAGACTTTCTCACCTGTAATATTTCATCCCCAAGATAGTCCTCTGCAACATTCTGAATTTCTGATAACAGCTGATCCTATTTGTAGAATAAGAAACAGAAAACTCATATATATAAATTAAAAAGATAACAAACAATACAGTAGAAAAGTCAGAGAAAGTTGAAAAGGCTGTCGAATTTCATAAACAGAAACAGAAAAAGTACACATTGAATAAGAGAAAGAACAGACAAACAAAGATACCCCTCAAAATGTATTGATAAAAATACCTCCAAAACGGGGAAAAAGGAATCGTGAGAGAAGAAGTGTCGAAAATCTGTGTCCGAGTAATGCATGTGGTTGAAGAAGTTCAACGATAAAAACCCAATCAAGTAGAAATCAAAGTGAAAACCCCGACATTTTTAGTCTGTAAACGACCTCTGATCATTTCAAAAAAAATTGAGATCAATGATGACGTGTTGGGGCACGTCATCAAAGAAAGCTGATGTGTTTAGGAACTTTTACGGCCACATCATCGTAAATAATGACGTCACAGCACAAATCGTTGAAAGTGATGACGTGCCTGTGCACGTCATTGTAAAACGCTAATGTGTTTAAAAAGTCAACGGCCATGTCATTGATAATAATGACGTACGTTATCATGTTATTGAAAAGTTATGATGTGCCCAAACACGTCACCGGACACATCATCAACGTGATTGGGCACGTAATTGAAATGTGCTGATGTGTCCAAAACATAATCGGCCATGTCATTGGTAATAATGATGTGTCCGGACACGTCACAGGTACATCATTAAAGCTGATGATGTGACAAGGCATGTCATAAAAGGCAATGACATGGCTGATCACATCATCTTACACACCATCGAATGCTGCTGACGTGCTTGGACATGTCATCTAATGGTGATGATGTGTCTTGAAACGTCACCTGTCAGAAGTGACGTGTCTGGTCTGTCATGATTCATGAAATCGCCACAGCACCGAGTCAACTCTTCAATGGATCGATTGCGATCCGCGCCAGGAGTTTCAGCAAGCGATGACTCTACTCGACTCGACCTCGCTCGATCGACGACGATCATGAGAGACGAGTTATCACGCAAAGAACATAAAAACTCTCTCTCGCACACAGAAAAAAGAGAAATCGAGTGAGGTTGACAACAAAAACAAAACCAAATCAATATTCTTCACATTTACACCGCACTTGAAAACTTCTCTTTCTCTGTTTTCTACTTTGGACGGCGGTGATTGAGTTGTCGTCGATGTACGAATCACGATTGAAGGCGATAGTGCGACACGGACTTGAGCTGCAGCTAAGGAGACCGATTTGGGTTCATTTAGCAAAAAATATATATAAAGTCCAATAATGGACAGTATTAGGCCCAGCAAGCCTAGGAGAGCTCTAATATCATAATATACGGAAAATGTGCATTTAAGTATTTAACAACATGGAAATTATAATATGAAGTATATTATTTATCTAGAATTCCTTGTGAAGTAGCAATTGGTTGACAAGGCCTGGAAGTGATTGTTCTTGCTTAGAGACGAAGAAGAAGAAGCCGCCGTTTTGAGAGAGAGAGAGAGAGAGTGAAGTTGTGAAGTAATAAGTGATGCGTTTGTTTGGGATTTTTAGGGTGAAGAAGATGATGTGTGGATCTGGTATAACCCAAATACCCGATCCATATAAAATGAGTGTATGAGATTTTTTTACTTTTTTATTTTTGATATTTTTGGATGAAACACGAGGAACACGAGGAAATAACTAATTTAAGAAATTTATTGAATTATTTAATATTATATATATATATATATAATCAAATTGTTTTTCAAAATTTGAGGTGGGCACGGACCCTATTCAAAAGTGGGTCCGCCTCGGTTAGAAATCTGTTTTTCCGGATAAAAAAGAAAATGCTTGTTTCCAGATTTGATCCCTATCAAAACTTGGCACAAAGTTGATGAAGCTCATTGATCAAACTTTTAGGCAATCTGAATAACGACATAGAGTATGTCGGGATAGCTTGAAGGACATCCTTAACCAACACCTCCTTACCACTTTGATCAAATAGCGTTAATGAGCAAAACGACAAAATTCACAAGGCCTTTATCAAATACCCTCACCGAGAGAATCAACCATAAAGGGACGAGAAGGATCTCACTGACCAAAACACTCGCCTCAGGCATTTGAGAGGGTATTGTTGTATGTGAATTTTTTAACAGCCGACATGTCATAAAAATCAATAAAAATATTAGAGAAGGGATGCGCCACATTATCCAATGTCGTTCGATCATCCAATCCGAGTAGCATATTCGCCAATCGCATGAGTAACAACATTCTAAGGAGGATGGCTCAACCAGAAGATGACCTCACCAAATGACGAAAATTCGGTCGGCTAGATGATCCCCCTATTAAAGATCACTTGCCCGAATTAAGGCTCAACGCGAATCATTAATGCCTGGCAAACCCCAAAAAGGAAACCCATTAGGATATGAAGATCGAGAATCACACGCTAACAAGGAAATAGCCTTATCCTCTCCCAAAAGGAATTAGAGTTCAAATCAAGCATAATGTCAACTACATTTATCACAACATAAACATCAAACGAGGAAGAAATCAAGACAAATACGGGGATCCATGCTAGAAGAATCACAATGAGATTCTACAAGTCAACTGCTTGCATATCAAGTTTACGGTTAACAAATAAATGTATAAATGCAACCCATTTTCTAGAGTACACATAGGAAAAATAGCACTAAGAGAGCAGAGCCTTGTAAACCATTTTTCTTCATAGTGAAATTCGTTTCTCGCCGTCATCGGCACCCGTGGTTTTTTACCTTCACAGGGTTTTCCATGTAAATTTGTATTTCTTTTACTCCATTTTGTTTTCCACCATTAACCACTCGCACATCATCAAGTTGGCTCACTGATTTTTCACCCAACGAAAAATCACCGTCAATAGATATAGTTAACGATATGGTGTAATTAATAGATGTACATAGTATTTGATTTATTTTTAATTAAACTAATTTGTCGTTATTGATAAATTTCTATTGGGATATTTTTGTAATTAATTTTTTTTATTAAAATATAGGTGTGCTTATCATATTTATGGGTGGTAATATCGACAGTCTAAAATCAATCGATTCAAAAATTCTAATAAAAACCAAACCATTAACCAATAATTTGAAACAATTTTCCCACCAACAAAAACCAAGTTGAAATTTCATTAAAAAAAATCCGTTTGAAAAAAATATATTTTCTTATTAAAAAAATGCAAAAGGGTGAATATGTAATTTTACGTGAAAAGAGAAGTCTGGAAATGGATAATTGTGTAATTAAAGTTATAATACGTTTCTTCTTCAACTTTTATTTCATTTTTTATTGTTTTTTGAGTCTTGCACTTTTGCAGTCATTTTTTTACACAGAGAGAGAGAGAACGCCCATGTCGTGTGGGTACAGCACCTTTTGCCGTACTCTCTCCTCAGCTGCTGACCACACATACAAACAACAAGAGCATTATATATAGAGAGAGAGATTATAGAGACAGAAAATACTTTCAAAAACTTGAAGACACACAAAAAAAAAAAAAAAAAAAGACAACCGCAGATATATATTTAGAGAGAGAGAAAAACAAAACTTGGGAAACTCAAGGTTTAGAGAGAGAAACAAGCTGAAAAGAGACAAATTTTTGCTTGGAGAGATACCTAAAACACAAGGTTTTAGTTTCTTTCTTTTAAAAGATATCTAAACTTTTTGTCAAAAAAAAAAAAAAAAAAAAGATAGATAAACTTTTTAAAAATATATATATATACAATTTTTCTATTTTCAGTTTGAACCAATAAAAGATATATCAGTTCCTTGCACGTGGGTCATTGGATTTAAATACTGTAACTTGACTACATGCACTTGTCAAAGTATTTTTTAAATCCAATGGCCCATATACAAGGAACTAATATATTTTATATCAGTTCGAACTGATAATAGAAAGACTGTATATATATATATATATATATATATTTATCACACTGTGGTTTGTTAATTTACTTATTTTTTGATGGATAAAGATACATGATTTATTGGTGATAGTTTCATATGTATGGACAAAGGTTTTTTTTTTGGTTGTTGTTGTTGTTGGTATAAAAACATGAGAGGCAAATTGGCATTTGTTAGTTTAAACTTTAAATTCGAGGAAGCCTCGATGAGATATAGTGAGCATGCCATGTAATTTATTCATTCGTACATCAACTCAATACAAATATATATCAAGAAGTATATATAAAAATGTAATTAAATGAAGTTGTTCTATGTTAATATGTTGGGATTTTTACTTACGTCTTGAATGTTAAAACCTTAACGTTTGTTTCAATAACAGTTAGACCCAAATGGTAAGTAAAGGGAGAGGTGATTTGACTCCTTTTGACTCCATAGAATGTCAATAACCATTATACTTAAAAACTTAAACCGATAGGTAAGTGTCAAACTATATTATTTAAGTTACAAGTAGAGAGATTACTTAAAAAAAAAAGTTATAAATTGAAATATTTATGTTGATTATATGTAACGATTTAGATTTGTCTTACCTTTTTTATAATACAAGAGACTGTCTTCATTTACTGTTTTATTTTCTATCATTTAAAAGATGGATACAAAAGAATACCAAAAATTTATTTATATATTTTTGTATTTTCTGCCTCGTGGTTTTTATTTTTTAATTTTTTTTAATTTTATAAATATGAGGGTAGTTTAGTAATTTGAGTTGACAAGCCCCAAATGTGAAAACCAGCATAATTATGTGGTCAAATAGTAATATACTATTTTAGTTGGGCTCTTAATAAATATTATTTAAATTATTAATTTTTCAAATCCAGCAAAGCCGGGCGGATTTCTCTTTGTCTTGTCGTATGAGGTTGGATTTATTGTTTTTCCATATCTACCCTCCATACAATTCCATAACTACATCACAAACTTTGATTTTCCTGTTTGTTAAGATGATTATAATTGTTTTTTGTTGAAAGATTTAGAATATTAAATTGTCAAAATACCCTATATTTAAATTATTCATTGACTTGTGATTTTTTAATAAACAATGTTAATGTTAAATTAAATATTAGTTTGAAATAAATATAAGAAATACTCAATGCTAAAAAATAGTTTTCTATATTTATCATCAACCTAATTCAAGAGTTGAATGAATTATATTGACATTATTAATTAAATAAAAACATGATTAGAAAATCCAAATATTAAAATAAAATAAAATCTTGATCAAAATTATAATGATAGATTAAACACACTTTTATATTTTGTTTGCCATTAAATAAACATGCAAATAAAAAATTATATTTAAACAAGTTAACACTAAGATCTTATATTATATATTATTATATTTTTTTAAACGATAGTCAAGATTATTATTATTATTATTTTATTATCAATTACCGGTCTGAATTTGATTTGTACTAAATAAAAGTTTAGAAAATGATAAAATTGACATATTGATATTAAATAAAAAGGATTAAAAGTCTAAAAATATTGCATATATAAATAAATTCTCTCACTCTCTCTCCATATATATATATATATAGTCTCATTCTCATACGGACGTTCTGATATAACTTCATGAGGATATTGAATGTGAACTACTAGTTTTAACAAGTGCATAAACACTTGAGTCAAAATATGTAAAACTTGTGACTCACATTCAATATCTTCGTAAAGTTATATCATGACGTTCTCATTTGAAATTATATATATATATTAAAGTCTATCAATTCAAGAATTCTAATAAAAACCAAATCCTTAACCAATATTTGAAACAATTTTCCCACCAACAAAAACCTATTTGAAATTTCATTAAAAAAAAACCAACTGAATTTTTTTTTTCTTATTAAAAAAATGCAAAAGGGTGAATATGTAATTTTATGTGAAAAGAGAAGTCTGAAAATGGATAATTGTGTAATTAAAGTTATAATATAATAATTACGTTTCTTCTTCAACTTTTATTTTTATTTTTTATTGTCTTTTGAGTGTTTGAGTCATTTTTGTACAGGGAAAGAGAGAGGGGCTATTTAGCCGAGCTGCGTGTGGGTCCCACATTTTGCCCTGCTCTCACCACAGCTGCTGACCAGACATACAAACAACGTAAAGTTGAGAGCTTTTAGAGAGAGAGATATATATAGATATTATTATTAGAATAGAGAGAGAGAGAGAGATTCAAAAAAATATTTTCAAAAACTTGAACACACAAAAAAGAAGAGACACAAGTACACAACTGTAGATATATATATTTAGAGAGAGACAAAAAAAACTCTGGAAACTCAAGGTTTAGAGAGAGAAACAAGCTGAAAAGGGACAACTTTTTGCTTGGAGAGAGAGGGAGGGGGAGGGAGAGTTGGTGGTTGTTTGAGAATTTGAAAGCTGTTTTGTTGTTGTTTACTTATTCGAGAATCTGGGTTTTGGTTTTGGATGAGTTGAGGATCATAAAGGTGTCTTCTTTGGTGACTATTGAATGGTAAATTCTGAACGAAGCTTTTGATAATAATCATTTTCTGCTCATTTTGATTTGTGTTTATGTGTGCATATAGGTTTTTCAATTTTCCCATGTTGAAGTTTACTTTGTTTGTTTAGTTTTGAGGTTGTGGAGTTCAGGGTGTGATATACCTATTTGAATTTTGAATTTTCTTTTTTTGGGTATCTGAACTATTGGGAACTGGGGTTGTGCTGCTACTTGTGCTGTTTTTTTGAGGTTGTCGACTTCAGGGGTGGTGATATACCTATTTGAATTTTGAATTTTTTTGGGGGGTTCTTAGGGGTTATTTGAACTATTGGGAACTAGGGTTGTGCTGCTACTTTGTGTTCTTTTTTGAATTTCATTGAGGAGGTGTTGTTTAAATGTGAGTGAATTGTGAGAATTCTTGTGTGAAAGAATGGATTCTGATTGAAATTTGGTACTTTGGTTCATTTGTTATGTAAGTTGATATCCAGTTTTTTTTTTTTTTTTTAAAGTTTTTGAGTGGCTGTTTTTCCGGGAATTAAATGATGTATAGACAGCTTAGAAATTGAGGGTTGCTTTGTAATTGGTTGTTGGCGTTTTGGAATGCCACATTTAGGGGGGATTTTGGCATTTCACCGTTTCTGAATAGCAATTATGTTTAATTGATTGAATTTACTGAGGCAATTTTAGGATTCTAGTGAATGAATTTACCGGCAGTTTAAGAAAATGATTTCCTTATTGGAATCGAAGGCATGCTTTCTAGTCGGCTATTTTGGAAGTTTTTTTCTTTCATGTTATATAATGTTGCAAATTATAGCTCTTTGTAAGCATAACAAAATAGTTACATAGTAGTACATGTGTTATATACTTGAGTTATTGCACCGCATGATACGTGTACTTATGGAGACTTGTATTTTTGATACAATATTCCTGCTTGTGGCTCTCAAAACCAATACGATTCTGCTTTGTTTTGATATGAAGTGAAAGTAATTAAATACTCGAGGCGTGTTCTTTATAAAGCTAGAGGGGGGGTGAATAGATTTTAACTAATATTACCCAATTTTCGCATGCAAGTCAATTTTACGAAAATGCCCCTACTAGTCAAAATACATACAAGTGTAATATAGTGCGGAATTTAAATAACACTTGATGTATACGTGGAAACCCAACCACTGGGAAAAACCACGGGCTGTATAGTGCGCCACACTCGGAACTCGAAATCACTAATTGAAATGAAGTTTACAACCTATGTTGACCTCGTCTAACACACCGGTCTGTAACCCCTCACTTCTACCCAGCGGGCCTTTATTAGCAACCCTATTCCAATTTGCTTGAGGCCTAAGCACTCTTAGCCTCAAGACTTACTTCTCAATGAAGAGAAACAACCTATGTGAATATAAATGAATATTCAAATAACAAACAAGGCTAGGTAACCTTAGATGCTTATCTAGGATGATGATATAATCAATTTAATCAACCCTAGATATCAATTGCTAAATGACATGTCAAATAGCTTAGCTAATCAAGATTAATTAAAAACCTAATTAGCTATCACAATCAACACTCAATCATTTTCATCACAAATAATCTCTAACTTGTATCTAGCAAATAATCAAAAGCATACAAGTAATTAAAGAGATGTATTAATATGAAAAACACTAAAGTAATATGAAATTAGTGAAGAACATACCAAATAAGATGTGATGATTCAAAACCATGCATGGATCAATTCTATGAAGGCATAGAAGATCAAATATGAAATTTGATGCAAAAGGGGTTTGATTTGAGTGTTTAAAGATAGGTTCTTGATTTGATTTTTTCTCAAAAATCTCTCTTGAAAGATTAGGGTTCTAATTGCTCAAGAAGCTTATTCAGAGATTGAGAAAACAAGATATTTATAGACATCAAGAATTGGGCATGTGAAAAGACACTTTTGCCCCTGAAACGCACCGTTCGGCGGTTTCAATCGGCGGCCAGGCCGCCGATGACGACCGCCGAATTGAGCTCGTGAAGAACAGAGCATTAACGGCGGTTTCATTCGGCGGTTTCGTGACCGCCGATACAACCGCCGAATCAAACCCGAGAGATTAAAATCGATCAGGTATGAACGGCGGTTTCGAACGGCGGTCGTGACCGCCGATCTTGACCGCATAATTGCTTCAGACCAATCTGGACTGAAACGGCGGTTTCATTCGGCGGCCAGGCCGCCGATAATAACCGCCGATCACCAACAATGGTGAAAACCAAGGAGAAGCCAAGGGCATTCTCCATAGGCGGTCTTCGCGCGAAACCAAGCACTAATTAGTGCAAGCGCGGACGTTTCCGAACAATGTCGGGAAACGAATTATAAGGCACATATACACACAACAAGATATATCAACCAAAGTGCTAATGTGTAAAGTGACATGTGAAGAGATGCACATAAAAATAAGCAAGTATGCAATCATAGCAAGAATGCTAAGTGTGTGTGTGCTACTAAATCTCTTCAAAGAAAAACAAGCACAAGAGATTATACCTTTGGCGTGCTTGTATCTTGAGGTCATGGAAGGACCTTTGATCTTCAACACCAAACACTTAGACTACCCTTACATTCAAAACCCCAACATGTGGTTTGACCACGAAATAAGCCAATCAACAAAACGGGAATCCTTACAATCTCCCCCTTTGGCTATTTCGTGACAAAACCACCACTCACATTGATTCCTCACAACAAAAATAAACCTATGGGTCAATGAAGATTTTCTACAATACAAAGAGATATATAAAAATAAAACTTGAAGTCTTCAATCTCTTGTAGAACAATCATTCCCTGAAACAAGGTTTCTAAACTTTCCAAAACAAGTAAAAGTGAGATGAATCAAGTGAGGACATAAACAAGCATTTGCATTTCTAAGAAATTAAACACAACATCATGCAATGTATGATGAATGCAATGCTCCCCCTCAAAGGGTTACTCCCCCTCAATGTATATTCTCCCCAATGTGCACCAATTGCTACAATAATTTGCACCTCCCCTTACCACATTCTACTCCCCCTTTTTGTCATGATATAGACAAATGAGTAGTCCCCAACCGGGTTACTCAAGGCAAAGAGAGATAGTAGCATTCTAGTATATGCATAATCAATATAAGTCACTTTATGCAATCTCAATTAATCGGAGAGAAACGAGGAGATTTATTAGATAAAATGTGTGAAACAAAATGCTTTGCATACAAGACATATTGCATTCAAGTCCAAAATACCATGGTATTTGGCAAAGCAAATGACAAAGGTTTCTAATAGGAATTCAAACCAATTTCACCATTGTCATGAGAGAAGCAAGGATATAGAAATTTCATTGATTTCAATTTAAGAACAACTATATCCAACTTTATAAGCTAAACATGTCATGAGCAACTTTGCACCCTATTTGATTTTTCCGGGAATGAAACCCGTATGATAGTAGACATGTTCAACCAATAAAGAAAGAGAGACATTTGGATTGTAAAATCCTTGAATGGATACTAGATCCTTTTTCATTTGAGTCTCATTAGCTTTTTCACACAAGTTTTTTTTGCATTTAATAACGCAATTATCAATTCATGCTTTTTCATTTGAGCATGTACATGAATTTCATGCTTTTCATAAGACATTAGCATGTTATTTAAGAATCATCATGTCATGGAGATAATCATAGGTCATTCAAATCATACTTCCTACATACATCTCCTAGTCCAAAATGCATGTTTGAACATAAATATGACATGGATTGTAAACAAGCAAGGTTCACACTTATTGAATTGAAAACATATATACATATGTGCAACCAAGCTTACTCAAGCAATCAACCAAGAAGCATAAGATTTTTCAAATTTTTTGCAAGTGACAAGAATGCAAAAATAGCTCTCTTTGCTTGAGTTCCCCATATGGGGTTAGTATCATCCTTCATTAATGAAGGGCATGAGGTCCTATGGACCTACCAAGTCCATTGGACTTAGTTGAACCTATTTGAGACTTGTTAGTCTCGTAGCAAGCGGGTTCATTTTTCCTTATCCACATAGATATAACATTTTTCTTCCTAGTGGACAAAGGTTCAAGAGTACTAGAATTAATAGGATCATGAATATGAATGTTTTCCTTCCTATTAGCATGCATTCTAGCTCTTATCATTTTCTTTTCAATCATGCTTTTGATTCTACATAATTTAATAAAATGAAAGCAATTTGGTCTAATGTGACCATTAATACCACAAAAGTGACATGTAGGGATAAATTTAGAATTCATACCATGTCCTTGTGCATGCATAGGAGCCATCCCATGACTTTGTGGTTGTGCGGGTTCAAATCTTCTTTGTTGATGAACCGGTCTAGCTTGCTTCCTTGTTTCATTTTCCATGATTGGCCTCTTCCCTTGATGAATATGAGTTTGAGGGAAGTTAGGTTGAGGAACTTTTTGAGCTTGAGGTTGTCTCTTAGGAGCTACCTTCACTTGTGCATTTCTTGAACATTGTCCTAGATCAATTTTCTTCCTAGGAGTGTGCACCGGTGAGGCTTCTATCTTGCCCAAACTCTTGACAAAGACGGTCTTGGTTGGAGTAGTGATCTCCTTTGTTTCTTCATACCCAATACCTCTTTTGTCACAAGGGCTTTTTCCTACACCAAGTATGTTGTCAAGTTTCTTGGTGCTTGTGGTCATTCTAGTCAATGACTCTTTGGCTTCAACAAGCTCTCTCTTCAAACCCTCTTCATTCCTCTTAGACAAAGCTAGCTCATCTTTTAGCTTGTCTTCTTCCACCATGGATCTTATCACTTCATCATTCAAGTGATCAACTTGTGTTGAAAGCCTAAGTAGTTCTTCCTTTAACCTTTGAATCTCTTTTTCATTCTTTAACTTAGAGCTTTCAAAACTTTCAAAGTTGTCCTTAAGATCCATTTTCTCCACTTGCTTCTTTAGGAGGTCATTGTATGTTGTAAGCTCTAGATTTTCTTCCTCTAAAATCCTTAGAAATCTATCTTTCTTCTTCATAGAGCTTTCAACATTGACTATAAAGTTATGCATATCCATATTCTCTACATTTCCATTTGTAGAGTTAGATAAGGAGTCATCTCCACTAGTGTCATCTTCTAGGCTCTCCTCCTCTCTTATGGATCCAATTTCCTCATCAAGACCTTCACCTTGATCTCTTGAGTCAATAAGTGCCATATCCCAATGTGAAGCAACAACTATCTCCTCTAGAGCTACTTCTTCGACTTTCTCTTCTATGGGATCACTAGCAACGGAATTCTTACCAACAACTTCATTTTCTTCACAATTGGCACCCAATGCCTTGAAGTTATTGATAAGCTCATCATCACTTGATGACTTATCTCCTTCTTCGGAGTCATCACTTTCACTCCAAATGGCGGCCATCATTTTTTCTCTCTTGTTCTTCAAATTCCCACAATCTAGTGAGACATGACCTATGCCACCACACTCATAGCATTGGATCCCTTTCCTTTCACTATTCTCTTGCCTATGCTCAACCTTCTTGAAAGGAACCCTTTTCTTCAATTCTTGCCCTTTGGATGCATGACCCTTCTTCTCGAATTTTACAAACTTCTTGAATTTTCTCATTAAAAGTGCCATGTCTTCATCCGAGTCATCCTTGTCCTCCTTCTCAACCTTGGAAGCTCTCAAAGCAATCCCTTTTTGCTTCTTCGAAGGAGTGGAGCTAGGACCCTTTCTAGACTCGTAGGCGAGAAGTCTACCTATTACCTCGCTCGGCTTCATGTCCTTGAAATCACTGTTTTCTTCTAAAGCCGTCACCTTAGACTTAAACCTCTCGGGAAGCGATCTCATTATCTTTTGCTTGATCCTTCTATCCGAGTAAGGGTCACCAAGTTGATGACTTTGGTTGACAATGTCCATCAACCTAATCTCGAAGTCGTTGAAGCACTCATTCTCCTCCATCCTAAGTGTCTCAAATTGAGTTTGGAGGACTTGAAGTTTGGAGTCCTTCACTACTTCGGTTCCCTCGTGTGCAACCTCTAAGATGTCCCATGCCTCCTTGGCTATCTTAGTGTTCTGAATCAGTTTGTACTGATTTTCATCCACTGCACATATGAGGGCGTGCCATGCCTTTTGATTCCACTTGGACAACTCAAACTCAGGTTGTGTCCACTGTGCCTTAGGCTTGAGCACTTCTTCTCCTCCACCCGTGGGAGTCATCATAGGAGGCGAATATCCATCTTCAATGGCCATCCATGCCCTATCATGGATTTGACACACATATGCCTCCATCTTCCCTTTCCATTGGGAGTAATTTATGCCGGTGAGGAGGGGTGGCCGTGTGCTTGAAGCACCCTCATGGTTGCCACCGAATCCACTCATTGTATCAAATGAATGAATGAATGAAATGTATGCAAAATGTATGAATGAGCAAAAATCACACAAATGCACAACACACCTAAAATGAGCTAGGATCACCTAAGTATATCTAGGAACCCGCTCTGATACCAATTGAAAGTAATTAAATACTCGAGGCGTGTTCTTTATAAAGCTAGATGGGGGGGTGAATAGATTTTAACTAATATTACCCAATTTTCGCATGCAAGTCAATTTTACGAAAATGCCCCTACTAGTCAAAAATACATACAAGTGTAATATAGTGCGGAATTTAAATAACACTTGATGTATACGTGGAAACCCAACCACTGGGAAAAACCACGGGCTGTATAGTGCGCCACACTCGGAACTCGAAATCACTAATTGAAATGAAGTTTACAACCTATGTTGACCTCGTCTAACACACCGGTCTGTAACCCCTCACTTCTACCCAGCGGGCCTTTATTAGCAACCCTATTCCAATTTGCTTGAGGCCTAAGCACTCTTAGCCTCAAGACTTACTTCTCAATGAAGAGAAACAACCTATGTGAATATAAATGAATATTCAAATAACAAACAAGGCTAGGTAACCTTAGATGCTTATCTAGGATGATGATATAATCAATTTAATCAACCCTAGATATCAATTGCTAAATGACATGTCAAATAGCTTAGCTAATCAAGATTAATTAAAAACCTAATTAGCTATCACAATCAACACTCAATCATTTTCATCACAAATAATCTCTAACTTGTATCTAGCAAATAATCAAAAGCATACAAGTAATTAAAGAGATGTATTAATATGAAAAACACTAAAGTAATATGAAATTAGTGAAGAACATACCAAATAAGATGTGATGATTCAAAACCATGCATGGATCAATTCTATGAAGGCATAGAAGATCAAATATGAAATTTGATGCAAAAGGGGTTTGATTTGAGTGTTTAAAGATAGGTTCTTGATTTGATTTTTTCTCAAAAATCTCTCTTGAAAGATTAGGGTTCTAATTGCTCAAGAAGCTTATTCAGAGATTGAGAAAACAAGATATTTATAGACATCAAGAATTGGGCATGTGAAAAGACACTTTTGCCCCTGAAACGCACCGTTCGGCGGTTTCAATCGGCGGCCAGGCCGCCGATGACGACCGCCGAATTGAGCTCGTGAAGAACAGAGCATTAACGGCGGTTTCATTCGGCGGTTTCGTGACCGCCGATACAACCGCCGAATCAAACCCGAGAGATTAAAATCGATCAGGTATGAACGGCGGTTTCGAACGGCGGTCGTGACCGCCGATCTTGACCGCATAATTGCTTCAGACCAATCTGGACTGAAACGGCGGTTTCATTCGGCGGCCAGGCCGCCGATAATAACCGCCGATCACCAACAATGGTGAAAACCAAGGAGAAGCCAAGGGCATTCTCCATAGGCGGTCTTCGCGCGAAACCAAGCACTAATTAGTGCAAGCGCGGACGTTTCCGAACAATGTCGGGAAACGAATTATAAGGCACATATACACACAACAAGATATATCAACCAAAGTGCTAGTGTGTAAAGTGACATGTGAAGAGATGCACATAAAAATAAGCAAGTATGCAATCATAGCAAGAATGCTAAGTGTGTGTGTGCTACTAAATCTCTTCAAAGAAAAACAAGCACAAGAGATTATACCTTTGGCGTGCTTGTATCTTGAGGTCATGGAAGGGCCTTTGATCTTCAACACCAAACACTTAGACTACCCTTACATTCAAAACCCCAACATGTGGTTTGACCACGAAATAAGCCAATCAACAAAACGGGAATCCTTACATGAAGTTTAGAAATGATGTATGCATTTCTGCTCTCCTGGGAATTAAAATTTTTATTGTTTAATTTGTCTTTCATGAAACATCTCTAATGGCTTCTTGGACTTAATAAATGACATTTTATGGTTTAATGTTACATTGTTACTTAAGTGAAATTACATTTGCAGGCGGCACCGGATAACATAATTGTAGGTTCCCATGTATGGGTTGAAGATCGTGTTCTGGCATGGATTGATGGGGAAGTTACCCGGATCAACGGTCAAGAGGTTCATATTAAATGCACAAATGGAAAGGCGGTTAGTCCTCTGCATTACTTTTCAGTTGACTGTTCTGTACTTGGAATTATCTGCTTGTTGTAAAGGGTGATATATTTGATAGCAAAGTAGAATCTCTCTCTCGTTTTCATTATAATTAATAATTTGGGTGATCAATTACGGTGTCAAAGATGCACCAGGATTCAAAATCCTAATTATGATTGGGTTTAGGCTAAACCTATTCTTAAGCTAACTTTAACTAACATGATGTGAAGGTTTGTTCAAATCAGATTATCTTGTAAGTTAGAATATAAACAAATTAAATGTAGTTTTGTCTGTATTGATCACCATTGAACTCATGTCTAGATTGTAGCTGAAGAACACCTCATTTGCCTTGATGAATATAAATATTTTGCTCTTTATTACATAGAGTTCTGCTCTCATGCTCTTTTCTATTCTACTGTTATGGATGACTATGCCATTTTGATTAGCTGGATTGTTTTTGTGCAGATTGTTACGAATATATCCAAAGTGTTCCCAAAGGACACTGAAGCTCTGCCTGGTGGTGTAGATGACATGACAAAGCTTTCTTATTTGCATGAACCTGGAGTTCTGCAGAACCTGGCCACTAGATATGAACTTAATGAAATCTATGTGAGTTTTTTATGTCCATTTTAAGTTTTTCCACGAGGCTGAAGCAAGTTTTGATATGTAAGAGCTTTCATATATTCTTATGATGCTCTCAATCTCATGTTTCTTTCCTATACATACACGGGCAATATCCTAATAGCAGTTAATCCATTTCAAAGATTGCCTCATCTATATGATACACATATGATGGGACAGTATGAGGGAGCTGCATTTGGGGAGCTAAGCCCTCATGTTTTTGCAGTTGGAGATGCTGCTTACAGGTGATTTTGGATTTCATGCATATGTTCATCACACGCATACATGTTGTATTTGGTGTGCTATTACTGATGTGCAATGGTATATAAAATAGGGCAATGATTAATGAAGGAAAAAGCAATTCTATTCTGGTAAGTGGAGAAAGTGGAGCTGGTAAAACCGAGACAACAAAGATGCTCATGAGATATCTTGCATACTTGGGTGGGAGGTCTGGGATAGAAGGAAGAACAGTAGAACAACAAGTTCTCGAGGTTAGATGAATATATTGTTGCATGTATTGCAATTCTAAAATTCCAAATCCCTACTTGTAAGCTTTTGCATGTCACATTTATTTTGAAGAATCAGGTATACTAATGATGTCTTTTCTTGGGGTTGAATGTTACAGTCTAACCCAGTTCTTGAAGCATTTGTAAATGCTAAAACAGTGAGGAATAATGTGTATTAATTTGTTATGGTGCTTTCCTAGTTAACCTCTCTGTAATCTTACGACTTTAACATTCATTTTATACATCTGTTGAAGTAAATATTTTACAAGTTACTTGGTTAAATGTAGTTGAATTTTCATTAACGCATGACTTCATAGTAATCGTGCTTTTCAAGGTTCTTACTGATCTGTTTTTATGTTCTTATGGCATTACACAGTCGTTTTGGTAAATTTGTTGAAATCCAATTTGACAAGAATGGGAGAATATCTGGGGCTGCTATTTGAACTTATTTGCTTGAAAGGTCTCGTGTTTGCCAAATTTCTGATCCAGAGAGAAATTACCATTGTTTTTACCTTCTTTGTGCAGCACCACCTGAGGTATTGGTGCTCTTCTGCTTTGTTGCTTGTTGTTCTGTTAGTGGCTATTTATTATAGAAAATGCAAATTTTATAATTTTGTTTACATTTTTGCAGGATATTTCCAAGTATTAATTGGGGAACCCAAAATCTTTTCATTATTCAAAATCCTAACGCGATGAAAAGAGGCAAATCAGTGCAAACGACAATCAACCAGAACCACCTCGATAAGATAGAGTAATCAACTATATCACGGGCGGATCTGAGATTTTCACCATAAGAGATTAATAATCAACATAAGATATTACTCTATCTTGTCAGGGATTTTTTTTTTCCTTTATTTGTATTCCTAATTAATAAACATGTCAATATTAAATTTCCAATTATTTATTTCACGTACAACAATTGAACTAAAAATAAATGGTTACATAAATCTTAATTAAAAAAAATATGAAACAAGTACCAAATATCAAATACCATGAAATTAACCTATGAAACAATGAAACTTGACAATATATTATACTTTTCTATCACAATTAAACAATTTCATCTCCACAAAATTTACGCACACCAAGCCAATACCCATGTCAAACCTGCTCATACACTCGATAAGATTTTTAATCACTGCAAAGCATCAAATAAATCCCAAGGGGTATTATCATTTATCACTACTCAGGCAGGGCATCAAATGATCCATACACGTGTCGATGAGAATCATAATGGGAATACCGAATATAAGCTAGGTGATTCCAAAATATCCTTACACATTCCATAAAAAAATTATATAACGTTCACCAAATAATTATAACCAGGGATTCAGGCATCAAAAAATTCTTTTCAAAAGATCACACAACCTTAATAAATGAAAGTGAGAAAATCATTTATGATTATTTTTGTATATCGAAATGGAACAATGGTCCTATAGAGATATCATATTTTTATGCATGGTAAATCTCAAACACTTTTGACAGGTATCTAAATAAGTTAACGTTTATGATTATAGAGGGTTTTATTGATGGCGGGGCAGCTGAAAGTGGGAGTGTTGGGTCTGTGGTTGAAAAGTGTATTGTGGGACCAAGTGGTTTGAATGAAGGAGTCGTTGGTCCTTGTTTTCAGAAAGGTGATTGTTTGGGGAGTAGTGTTAATAAAGCTAAAAGCAAGTGGAATGTTCATGGTGGTGGGCAGCTGAAAGTAGGGATGTTTGGGAAGTATCTGAAAAGGATGGGCCAATTTTCCTGCGAAAGAAACTTTTGCATGCCAACAATATTAGAGGATGAAAATCTTTAAGGGATAATTACCCGGTATTCATTGAATTGATGACACGCTATCAAAATGGTCACTAGATTAAAAAGTTGTTCTAAAATGGCTGTTGTTGACGAACTTTATGACACTAATGGTCATTCCATCAAACTCTGTTAACTTCGCTAAATAGATGTATATTTTTATCTATAATTACAAAAATGAAATATAAAATATAATACAACACGGTAAACATTGGACTTCATCTTCCCATCTCTCCCATTAAATTGATATTGTGACTTTTTCCATTTTTCAAAGTCTAAGGTTTTTTTTTTTTTTTTTTTTTTGATAAACTCAAAGTTTCAGTTTGGTCGTGGTGATTAATTTAATATAAAATTAATTAAAAAAGAATATAAAGTGAAAATCTCTTATGTTGATTATTAAATCTCTTACGTATAAATTCCTTGATATAATATTAGATTAATGGTTCCTGAAGATTCAAAGCAATAGCTTAGAAGCTTAAAGGAAGCAGCAATTAAAAATAATAATAATAATAATAATGTTGGGATTCTGGATGAAGACTTCAAAGTCAATAAAAATGAAAAAGCAAAATCAAGTCTTGTTTTTTGTGAAATTAAAAAGCAAGTTAAATTTGAGATCTGTGAATTTTAGACAACTCATTCTCTCTCCCTCATAAGTCATATCCTCTGCATCTTTCATCTCTCACAGTCTCACGCTCATTCTTTCTCTAAACCTCAATCTCCAATCTCCATCTCTCTCACGTCCTCCCTCTCTTCTCCCGTCTCTCTCCTCTTTCTGGTTCTGGGCATTCTCTCTCCCCTCCCTCTCTTCTACCGTCTCTCTCTCTCTCCCCCTTTTTGACATGTTCCTGCATTTTTGGTTTTGATTTGGTTTGATTTGTATGTGATTTGGGTATTTTAGGTTGGATTTGATACATTGTTCACAGCCCCAGACGTGTCCAAGCGTGTCCGTGCCGTATCGGAAAGTCAATTTCATCGGAAAATCAACGGGAAATTGCGGACACGTGTCCCACGCGTGTCCGTGTCCGTGCTTCATAGCTCCATACACATAGAGTTCAACCCTCTTCGTTTCAATAGTCTTTCTCATCAATCCGAATATAATGGCATTGCCTTCTTCTTCTTCATCTATCACTCCTCAATCAATAAAGTATGATGTTTTCTTGAGTTTTAGAGGTGAGGATACTCGCCAAAACTTCACCAGCCATCTTCATAAAGCTCTGCTTGAGAAAAAAATTGAAACTTTTATTGATTACAAACTTAATAGTGGAGATGAAATTTCCCCATCTCTTTTGAAAGCAATTGAAGAGTCAGAAATTTCAATCATTGTCTTCTCAAAAGGCTATGCCTCATCCGGTTGGTGTCTTGAAGAACTTGTAACGATCGTTGAATGCATGGAAAAGTACAAACAGATCGTGATACCAATTTTTTATGAGGTAGATCCATCAGATGTAAGGTATCAGAAACGAAGTTTTGCAGATGCATTTGATAAGCACGAAGAACGTTTAAAGGATAGTTCAGACAAAGTGCAGAGGTGGAAGGATGCTCTCAAGAAAGCTGCAGGTCTATCTGGCTTCCATTCACGTGGCATTAAGTAAGTGTTCAATGTTTCTTGCAATTCTCTAAGAATTTCTTACTCTTTCATCATGTATAAACTTTTGCTTTCTGCCCCTTCTTAGATAAATTATGAGTAAAACATAGGGTTCGAAAATTATATAGCACCTTTTTGAGATGTATTTCAAGAATTTCACTCCTTTAATAAGTTAAGTTTAAATGACACTTATTACCGTGAACGAACAAAAATACCCCTCACACTAACCTTCTTTACTATTTTGTTTTGTTTTTTTTTTTTTTTGTCAAAATCCTCCATCAGTGGTGGTGAAAGACCTCTATTTGAGGCTGAAATCGGACTCCAATGGAGGTCGATTAAGAAGAAGATGAAAAAAAAAAAATGAAAATTTTTTTTCAAGTAATTTCCGAGACTTTTCGGGATTTTCAAGACTTTTCAGGTAATCTCCGAGACTTTTCAGGTAATCTCCGAGACTTTTCATGTATTTCTGAAACTTTTCAGGTAATTTCTAAGACTTTTTGGGTAAAAATGAAATTTTCCGAGACTTTTGGCAATTTCTGAGACTTTCTGGGAAAAAAAATGAAATTTTTGAAATGACCAAATCCAAAAGTCTTGGAAAATTTTATTTTTGCCAAGAAAATCTCGGAAATTACGAAAAGTCTCGGAAATGACCAAAAAGTCAAGAAAATGACAAAAAGTCAAGAAAAATTTCATTTTTACCCAAAAAGTCTTGGAAACCACATGAAAAGTCTCGGAAATACTTGAAAAGTCTCTGAAATTACTTGAAAAGTAAAAAATATATATGTAAAATAAGGGCATTTTTGAAAGTTCGCTTAATTTGGTACCTTTAAAACTTATTATTAAAGTAGTGACACTCATGAAACACCAACTTAAAAGAGTGACAAAACCCCCTATTTCCACATAAATAGTAGCTTAAACTGCATTCAAAATTACAAGACATTCTTATCTTTGTTATTTTTGGCAACTTACGGTTGGTTTTTCAACATATATGTTAGGCCTGAGTCTGATCTTATCGAAACTATTGTACAAGATGTTCTGAAGCGACTCAATGCTGTCTCCTCAACTGATTATGATGATGAAATTGGAATTAATTCCAGGTTTAAGGAACTTGAATCGTTGCTAGAGAATGAGTGGAAGGATGCTCACGTTGTAGGAATCTGGGGTATTGGTGGTATAGGCAAGACTACTCTTATTTTGAAGGTTCTTATTTTGTTCTAAATTTGAAGGTTCTTATTTTGTTCCCGATGTTAGAGAAGCATCAGAAAAATGTGGTGGGTTAAATGAATTACGTCAAAAACTTATGTCAGATATATTTGGTGATAAAAATGGAAATATTGGTACTTTCTCTATAGTACCAACCACCTTCCTAAAGAAAAGGCTTGCGCGTTATAAGCTTTTGATTGTTTTTGATGATGTGACTGATTTTAAGCAAATAGAATCTTTGATAGGAAGTCTTAATTGTCTTAACTTGGAAAGTCAAATCATTATAACTTCGAGAGATAAGCAAGTGCTTAAGAATTGTAGTGTAAATAAATTCTACAAAGTTGAGGAATTATCTTTTGTCGATGCTCTTCGGCTTTTTCGTTGGCATGCCTTTAGAAAAAACAGTCTCATGGTAGATTACGGGAAGCTGTCAAAACAGTTAGTTAAGTATGCCGGAGGGCTTCCATTAGCTCTTCAAGTTTTGGGTTCCTCTTTGTTTGGCAAGAAAAAACAAGTCTGGGAAAGTGCAATCAAAAAACTAAAAAATGATCTTGATAAAGATATACATAAGGTACTGAAAATAAGTTATGATGGATTAGATTATAATGAGCAAAACATATTTTTAGATATTGCATTTTTCATGAAAGGGTGGGATGTTAATCTTGCAAAACGTTTTCTAGAGGCTAGTGGCTTCTCCGCTAAGGTTGGAATAAATGTTCTCAAGGATAAATCTCTGATCATTGTGTCAAATGGCGAGCTAACAATGCATGATTTGTTGCAAGCAATGGGTAGAAGAATTGTTAAAGAAGAATCTATTAAAGATCCTGGCAAGCGCAGCCGATTATGGCATCACGATGATATATACCATGTATTCACAAAAAATACGGTAAGATTCAGTATCATTTTCATATTATTCATCATGCATTAGCTCACATAGAACAGTGTGGTTCGGTAATTTTTTCAAACAAACAAAAAAAATCGACCAGCATACAATTTTTTTAATGCATTTGTAGTTTGGTCTGGAATGTTGGGGTTTAACCAGCATACAGTATTTTTTTTTTTTTTTTTTTTTTTGATGTATTTGCATATAAATACTAATATGTGCTCTAGCCTTATTGTGCTCTTAAAGAATTATAAATCTTATAAACATTTTTTCATTTTTATATTTCAAGTCCGATGCACATGGGCCTCCTGAGAAAACCCGGAGCCCCAGAAGCTTCTTAGTTTGAGACCTGTGTTTCGTGGCAGCGAAGTTCCACCAGCCATTACTTTTTTTTTTCTTTTTTTTTTTTCATCTTGTATCCTTTTTAAATTTTAATTAAATTTGGATGGTTGACTTTTCTTTTCTTTTTTAATTTAAATTTATTTATCATCATCTTGTATCCTTTTTAAATTTTAATTGAATTTGGATGGTTGGATTTTCAAAAAGAAAAACAGAAAAAAAAAATAGTAATTATAGGGTGATGTAAATATAGGATGATGTATTGAATTAGTTTTTTCATTATTCTTTTAGCGATTTGGATCCCTCTTCACCTTACATTGTCCTCACCTAAATCAATGATCTTGATTGATTCTATCTTTTAGTAGAGTAATGGAATAAAAATTAATAGAAATAAGCTAGACTATTGATTTGCTAGTGAAAATAGATTATGGAGATGATGACAATTAAATTGAGGAGAGAATCCAGATTCATTATTTTATTAGTTTAAATTTAATAGTTCCTTAAACATACCTTTAGAATGCATTAAATACTAACTTATCTCTTGGTAATTTAGGGGACTGAAAAAATTGAAGGTATCTCTTTGGATATGTCAAAAATAAGAGATATAGACTTACAACCTTTTGCTCTGTCAAGGATGCATAACCTGAGATTCTTGAAATTGTATTCCTCATCTTGGTGGAAGAACAGTAATAAGGTGCATGTTTCTCAAGGCCTCGAATCTATTTTCACTGAGTTAAGATATCTTCGTTGGGAAGGATGCCCGTTGAAATCGTTGCAGTCAAATATTCAACCGGAGAAACTTGTGAAACTAGAAATGCCTCGAAGCAAGGTTGAAAATTTATGGAGTGGTGTTCAGGTATATTTTGATCTTTACTTGCTGATCTTTTTATTGTATTATAGATAACAAGAGATAGCATCATGTGCTGATTTCTTTTTTAACTTGCAGCAACTTGCTAATTTAAAAAAAATTGACCTCTCAAGATCTAAGCAGCTAACAAGTTTGCCGGACCTCTCGAAGGCCCAAAATCTTGAGAGATTGGAATTAAGTTATTGTGAGAGTTTGTTGGCGATTCCAGATTGCAGTGACTTGAAATCTCTTACTTATCTTAGTTTATCTGACTGCTTAAAACTCACGATGCTTCCACAACTCCCACACAATTTACAATGGTTACGGTCATGTAAAACCCCAATAGAAGAACTTCCCTCTTCCATCGAGGTTCTGAGCAGATTGGTTTTTTTGGATCTTCGCCATTGTTCTAAGCTTAAGTGTCTTCCAACCAACGTTTGTAAATGGAAATCTCTTGAAAATCTTAATCTGAAAGGTTGCTCAAAACTTGATAAGTTTCCTGACGATATAGGAACTTTAAACTCCTTGGAGACCCTCGAAACTTCGGGAACTGTTATAAGAGAACTGCCATCATCTATAACCTGTTCCTGTTTGGAGAATCTTGAGTATTTAAGTTTTGGGAGAATAATGGGTCAGGATACAATCGGATGCATATTACCTCTTTTATCGCACAATCTGATAGATTTGTGTCTAAAAAACTGCGATATCACAGAGGTGCCAGATAATCTCTTCAGTTGCTTATCCTCGCTAAGAAAATTAAATTTGAAAGGAAACAATTTTGAAAGCATACCATCAAGCATTATAAACCTGTCTGACCTAGAAATCCTTGACATAAGCAATTGCAAGAGGCTTAAAGTTTTACCGGAGCTTCCTTTGATAGCTATACGTGCATCCAATTGCTCATCACTAGAAGGGTTATCGTGTTTTGCATTTCAAGAGAGCAATATTTTGCTAACCGATGATTTAAGCATCGAAGTTAAGCTGAATAATTGTTTCAAATTGGATCGAAGTTTACTCGAATGTATTATGAAAGATGCTCTTCGGAAAATACAGCGTCTAGCAACTTCAGTGATTAAACACTATATTGACAAGGTCAGTTTCACTCCCTCCATTCTAATATGAAGTTCTTTCTTTCTTTTTTGTGAAAAATAATTTTATGTCAAAATTAACAGTTTTATAAAATAATTATATTCATGATATAGGATGTTGAAACTCTCCCAAGGTCAACTGCTGAACTATTTTATCCCGGAAATGAGATTCCAAAGTGGTTTGACATTCAGTGTACGGGATCAGTCATACATGCGGAGCTGCAACCAGATTGGTTCAATCATAACTTTGTTGGTTTTGCTTTGTGTGCTGTTGTGGCATTTGAAGGCCATCCAGATGCTGACGGTTATAAAGATGATATTAACATACGCTGTCAGTGTTTCCTCAAATCTAAAGATGGGAACGACTCCGGTGTTCTTAGAGGACTGTTTGGTTTTTGGGATGTTTATATTAATCAGCCGACCCATGTGTTCATGGGATTGGATTTTCAACTTTATCCTTGCGAATCATTATATTATGATAATGAGGTCGTTTTCAAGTTCTCTCTCGAGAAATATTTTGATCCCATAGAAGATGTTAAGGTGGAGAAGTGTGGAGTCCGTTTAATGTATCGGTGAGAAGGAAGATGAACCACACCCCAAAAGATTCAAATCCGTCCATAATTGCTTAGATATCTGATCAAGGTAAATAAAATGCTTATCCAGTTTTATTTTATATCTGCAATTTTTTTAATATAAGTAGTCTTTACCCAAAAAACGTCTCTCTTATAGAACTCATTTTGCTTTGTGATCGGACCATATTTACACCTATTTGAGATCCTCATTTCCTATTGTTGGTACTCGTTTTCGATCGCATTTTTGTATATAATATGTTTTGTGAGCTTTTTGTAGGTTATTCAATATAAATAAGATATTTGAGCTTAATTGATGAGTTTTGGAAGTTAAAAGAGTTGAAATGGAAATGGTTTGTGCAGAACACCCAACTTTCAGGGGTCATATCTCCCTCCTCATTTCCTCTCCTTTCCTTGTACAGGTCTGTTCCTCTTCCTCACAAAAAACAGGTTTATCTCCTCCATCCCTCAATAATTTCTCTTTTGAAGATTAAAGTGATTTTATGATAAGTTTTGATGTTTATTTGTTATTTATATAATTTTACAAACCTTTATTTAAGTTATGAGAAATAAAGAATTATATAATAATAATAATAATAATAATAAGGGTTAATAGCACCAGTACCCCCTGAACATATAGTGAAATCGCATAGTGCCTCTTGAATTTTTTTTCCTGGCATTAAACCCCTCAAACTCCTATAAATAGGTAAAAATGGACGGAAGAGGGACGGACGTCGAAGGCAAATTACATTTACATACCCTGATTATATGTATAATTGTATTAAAACTGAAAAAATATAATAATATCACACAAACACCCTACAGTTAGGGGAAAAGTTGGTAATTCTGAAATTTTATAATGTGAAAAAAAATTAATTGTACTTTAAAAAACATAAATAAAAAAATAAAAAAATTATATATATATATATATATTAAATGCATTTAAATTAATAAATTAAAAAATTAAAAATTAAAAAATCAATCTACCCTAACAAAAATAACAAAAATTAAAATTAAAAAAATCATCATCCAGATTGATCATCATCAAACCCAAAATTTATTTAAATTTATTTAAAAAATTACTTAAAAATTATTTAAAATATTTTTAAAATACAAAATTTCTATCTTTTTCTCACCTAATTTGCAAATTATTTCTATCATCAACACCACCAAACTAAATCAAAAAATGAAAAAATAAAAATAAAACTAATTTAATTTATAATTAGTGAACTAATTAACCCTAAATTTAAAGGAAATTGTTTTTTGATTAGGTGGATCGCCACCGTCCATCACATGATACTAAACTGCTGCTTCATCAGCCTTATCGACTACATCATCATTCATCGCAATCCATTTTCAGTCTGAAACAAAATCTATTGCTAGATGTTTTTCTCACAAAAATCAATTCCACAAACCAAAATGAATTTGTTTCATTTGATTATCAACAGATTATCGACAGACTTTTGATGAATCAATGTTGAGTGCCCAGACGATCTTTCATCTGAGACCACTCTCAAATCTGGGTCACCGCGAAGAGGAAGACCACGACGCCGTGAAGAGGAGGGCCGTGTCGGCTCGAAGTGGGAGAGTCGAAGACGCCGGCGGCCAAGAGACGGGAACCACCACCTAGAAGACCACCACCAACGTCGGCGAACAGGGAGAGTCGAAGACGCCGGTGGCCAAGAGACGGGAACCACTACCTAGAAGCCGACTACCAACGCCAGCGAAGAGGGAGAGTCAAAGACGCCGGCGGCCAAGAGATGGGAACCACCCCCATTCCGGCGGCCAAACAAAACCCGATCTGATATTGAGGAGAGAGAGAGATGGGTTTTTTTTGGTTTGATCTGGTATTGGGTTTGAAATCTGAAAATTTGAGAAGAAGATCTAGATGAAGTTGAGATTGGAATATTGGATGATGGAGATGGGTTAATTTTAAAAAATAAAAAATAAAAAAATTTGTGTTGTTGATTACCAGATTGCCAGACGAAGAGAAGATGGTATATATTTTTTTAATTTTTGTTTTGTTTTTTTTTTAATTTTGTGTTGTTGATGGTTGTCAGATTGTTTGTGAATTTTAGTTGGCTTGGTGGTTGAAGATCTCCAATGAGATTTTGAGTTTTTGTTTGAGAATGGAGAAGTTGTTGATGATGATTGAAGAAGAAAATGGAGATTTAAATTTTATTGAATTTTATTAATGAAGATGATGATGTCTAGAGGGGGATTACATTTTTTTTTTATTAGGTGGAGATCCAATTATAAATATAATCAGGGTATGTAAATGTAATTTGCCTTTGATGTCCGTCCCTTTTCCGTCCATTTTTACCTATTTATGGGAGTTTGAGGGGTTAATGTCAGGAAAAAATATTCTTGAGGCACTATGCGATTTCGTTATATGTTCAGGGGTTACTAGTGCTATTAACCCTAGTAATAATAATAATAAAAAAAAAATCAAATCGGGACCTATTGGCTGTTGCTTGTTTACAATGGTATGTAGTCATTGCATAGTGTATACGTTGAGATTTGAGGGTTAAAAAAAAATGATATTATTATTTTTCCCTGAGGTTTGCCATATTCGTAACTTTGCACTCTTTAGTTTTAAAAATGACCGGTTTTCCCCCTGAAAACCAAATTATTCGAAGATTTACCCCTTACCGTTAGGATTTTCGTTAAGTGAGTCGACTCGACCTCGCTAGATCGACGCCGATGAGACACAATTTGTCACGCAAAGAACATTAGAACTCTCTCTCACACAGAAATTAGAGAATCAGAGAGAGAGAGATCGAGTGAGGTTGACAACAAAAACAAAATCAAAACAATATTCTTCAGATTTACAATGACGTACTTGAAAACTTGGCTTTCTCTGCGTTCTACTTCGAACGGCAGTGATTGAATTGTCGTCGGCAATTAAACCAGGCTTCGATGACCGATTTAGGTTCATTTAGCACAAATATATGTGGCCGTACAGGCCTAAGTAGTTTATTTAATACAATTGTTGCATAATCAATTGTCTTTTTCACTTGAGGTGAAAAATTGAATATTTTAACGTCAAATATCGGAAATATTTCCGAGATATTTTCCATGGCTTTCGGGAGTGCCGATATAAAAAAACATCATTAAATATCTTCAAATACTCTCGATATTTGAGGATATTTCCGATTTTTGGAACCCCCCCCCCCCCTAGACACCAAACTGTTATCTGACTAACTAATGTATATGAAGCTCTGAGTCTCACCTTCTATTGTCAATTGCTGAATTCCTTCTATCTACTACAGCCAGGGACGTAACCAGGATCGAAGACTAGGATAGGCTAGAATTTTTTTTTTACTAAACATTGACATCACCTGGTTATGGGGACATGTAGTGAGACGTCCCCGTAAAATGTATATTCTAAATAAATACTTTACAAAATTTTATTTTATTTTTAAAAAATCAAATTAAATTATAAGAGAAACATGAAACACAAATGGGAACACTAATTAAATTATACAATATTCTTATATTAGTTTGATTCATTCTAAATATACTAATGCAATGTTCTAAGAAATTTAATGAAATTCATTTAACAATATCGCTACTTTGTAAATTTAAAATTGGATTAAATAATAATTGGATTACTCCTAAAATCTCATTATCTATATTTAACAATAACCCTAAAATTTTAAAACAAAATAAATATATTTTTTTAAGTAACAAAATAAAATATTTAAAGCCATAATATTCACTCAAATATATCTAAATGTTGATGATGATAAAATATAAATAGATTGAACCAAGTTTAAAGAAGGAGGAGAAGTAATTGTTATTATAGAAAGAAGAAAAAGGAAGAAAGATTATATGTTTTACTTTGATTAGGAATTAAAAGTAATTATTTAATTAATTAATTTAATTTTTTTTCACTAATTTAGTTTTTTTTTTTTTTAAGGGGGCCAAGGTGGGCTTGAGCCCACCCTAGCCCCCACAAAGGTCCGTCCCTGACTACAGCTGATAAGTTAACCAATAGCAACTTCAAGTATTATTGGTTGTGCGAACTTTTACACGCTTTTTTTCACCCGAAAGAATTATCCGAAACAGACAATATCATAATATAAGAAAACGTACATTTAACATGGAATTTGTATTATGAAGTATTATTAATTATTCCTTGTGAAGTAATTGGTTGACAAGGTCTGGAAGGGATTGTTCTTGCTTGATGCTTTGAATCCACCTTGCCTTGATTCGGATTCTTTCAATGCTTTGCTTCAGAATCTGGTCGACTGCAGGATTCACATTACTGCCAAAAAAAGCTTCCACTTCTTCAGCTTTCTCATTGCTGCTTAACTGCCCAAATGAATGTCATTGAATCAGCTATCAGCTAACTCATAATGTCAAATCTAGTTGAATTCATCAATACAGTCTTGCTCGATTAAATTACTTACTGGTGTGACAATTTCCCTTACGAAATAATGAAGAAGCATCCCTGAACCGTATTTTTTTAAGATTCGGTCCCAATTCTCCTGCATTCACCACCAAATATACATGATCAAATGCAATGCAAAACAAAAAGTAAATCCGAGAATATTGTGGAAGAGTTTCTTGATTAAATTGCTAAATCCTCCAAACTCTGAGAGAAACATATTCACTGAACATACCTTCAACCATCTCCATGCTGTTTCGCGACACTCTAAGCTTAATCCTACAAGTCCGTAAACGCTATCTTGATCTCGAACCTAAATCAATATTGAGATCATGAACTCGGTAACCGTAATCATAGCAAGAAAATTCAAGCCGTCACTTAATATAGATTGTTGAATAAAGAGAGGTACCTCATTGGACAACAAAAAGTTTAGAACCTCTAGAACTATATCCGGATCAGGAGACGATGCAAGAGATTCTGTATTATGTCAAAACATATAACTAATAAATGGAATCATAAATTCATTCTAGTTAAAATAATAGTATTTATAAATCTTACGCAAAATCCGTTCTTTCTCAATCATTGCATCAACTTCTCTATAGAACTTCAGCAGAGACTCGAAGCCATTTCTGTTTGTTGTGCTAGAATTTCTCATTACAGAAATGTAGGCAGCCTGCGAAGAAATTAGAGCTTTTGCATATCATATCTAAAAGTGTTCAAAGGTACAAGGAAACGGTATGGACACTTTTAGACTTAAAAGTTACCTTTCTCATATCAGCAGAAAGAAGTGGAGTGTTTTTATCGTTCAACAAAACTTGAAAGCGCTGCATTGCTTCTCTGCGAGTTTTGTCGTGGCCAAAAGTAGCCAAAGCTATGAACACTTCTCCCCTTAACATTACATCTAAAAGACTCTCTCCAGGTATTGATTCCCAACCTAGTTTTCTGAACAAAATGAGAAGCAAATTACAAGAATAGACGTTATTATGTACCAACCATGTATCAGCGCTCTTTAGAATAAAAAAAAAATCTTCGATACGATGGATGCAACCAATTGAGTTGGAATAAAAGCCATCACTGGGTAATTTTGCAAGCTAAATTTTTCTTACTCAGCAGAACATTGGAGGAGACTGATGAAGAATTCTTTCAATACATTCACTGAATCCGGGATGGCATCTGTTGAGATGTTAACAACACCATAACAAACCTGTTGTCACATAAGTTGCTTAAAAGTCAGTATGATGTAAGTATCAGTTCTAATTTATGTCATTGTCTAGATACAGAAGGCATCCTTACGTCGATGAGTTTCAATAACACCATATTATCCATCTCATTTCTGTATGCATTCATCAACAAAAGCAAAGATGATAACGGTTGTTTGCAAGCCTCACAAAGAGCAAACATGTCGTCCAAAATACCTGAAGATGAGAATTAAAGAAGTTATTTTTCGAGTGATTGTAATGAAACAGTACTGTTAAGTTATAACACATACCAAATTTATCTGTTGCCAACAAGCTATTGTTTTCTACAGCTTTCCTTAGTTGAGCAGCAAGTCTATCTTCATACATCGCTCTATAAAACCCACTCTGCTCAACATTAACTTTTATCCATAATGTTTCATCTGAAGAGGGAAAAAATTCTGATATATCCACAGTTACAAATTTTGATTCGAGAAGGAAATTCTTTCGTTTGTCGTATGAACCGAGGGCCAAAGTTATAGGAACAGTCCATTCTCCATCACCATGCAAACCGGATGACAAAAATTGTGATTGAAAATCCCAAATCAGACTCAGATTCCTAACTTAAGAGAAAAATTCAGGGTGAAATATGAACTTTGTGAGCTACTCCTAATAAGAAATGCATTTTTCTTGTTATTTAATATTATCACCTGCTCAAATTCCAGAATATGATCTTTGGATTTCACATAAATAACTGGATATCCTTTCTGCTTTGTCCAACAGTCCATCAGTGAGTTTATATTAACACCAGATTCCTCTGAAATAACTCTCCATAAATCTTCGGTCTTCACATTCTTCCAAGAATATTTCTTGATGTATGAACTTAATGATTTCTGGTTTGAAGAAAAAGTGGGTTAAATCTATAATAAGGTTTGATAGTATAATTCAAATTCTCAGAGGACATGCTAATGAAATATGGAAAACAGAATCCAGTTATCTGTAGAAACTAACCTCTCTCGGTAAATCAGAATGCAAACTTTCTCACCTGAAATATGTCATCCCCAAGATAGCCATGCAACATTCTAATAATAGTTGATCCTTTGTTGTAGCCGATATCATCGAAAACTTGTTCAATTCCATGAACATGATGCACCTCCACCTAAAAACACCACCATCCAGTTGATTGCAAGGAACTGTAGTGCATGAAATATATAATTGCCTACGAGTTTTTTCTGCTCAAGACCATAAGATCTTTACCGAGGCTTTTATTACTGAAGTGTGTTGTGTTTTTTGGCTCATCAAAACCCAAGTCAAGGCTTAAAAAGGAATCCTATTTGGATTAGGAGAAAATAAAGTGTGCACATAATTTCCTATTGGGATTAGGAAATTATATTTTCTCTAAGAATCCCAAATCAACTAGGATTAGGAAATAAGTTAGCTTTTCTTATTCTAAAAGAATTTAGGGGTCCTATTCTAGCAAGGAATGTAACCCAAGTCCTATATCTATAAATAGGGCTGTTGGGAGCTTATTTTTAACACAGAAAAAACAGCAAGCATACAAGGGTAGAGAGCAAGAGTGATAGAGAGGTTCTAGCAAGGTTTTGGGGAATTAGCTAAGGGGTTTCAATAAGTATCTTGTAACCAAGCGTTTTTCTTCATAGTGCTAGTGATTTCTCAAGAGAGATCACACGAGAACGTAAGCAAAGTTAGCCAAACCTCGGTAAATTCTTGTGTTTGTGTGTAGTGTGTTTTCTTTATTTGTTCATATTTTATTCCGCATATTCGCATATCATTATCTTATAAGTTTATCACCGCAGTCTATCGAGAAAACACGATCAATAAGGGAGGTTAAAATCAACAAATTGGTATCAGAGCTTGGTCATAGCGTTTTTTGAGATGGCGGGTGATAAGATCAATGACGTGAAGCCCATCATAATCGAGAAGTTTGATGGGAAGGGTAACTTCACGTTATGGCAGAGGAAGATGAAGAACGTCTTGATTCAGTAAGATCTGCAGCATGCTATTCTCGGAGTGGAGAAGAAGCCGGCAGAAACTACAAATGCTCAGTGGAAGCGAATGGACGTAAAGGTGAAGAGCTCTATTGAGCTACATCTTGCCGACAATGTGATGCTTAATGTCGACGAGGATATGAACACTAAGGAGACATGGGATAAGCTCGAGAAAGTTTACAGGGGTAAAACTTTATCCAACAAACTTTTCTTGAAAGATGAACTTCTTAATCTTCAGATGGAAGAAGGTGGAAATCTGCAAGATCATTTGAGCAAATTTCAGAATTGTGTTGCCAATTTATTAAAGGTGGATGTGAAGTATGATGATGATGACAAAGTGCTTTTACTATTAAGATCTCTACCGCCTTCGTTCAAGCACTTCAGGACCACAATCATGTTTGGTAAGGAAAGTCTAAAGCTGGATGAGGTTATGGAAGCTATCCAATCTTATGTCAAGATGGATGAAAATACCGAAGGCTCTCAAGCACAAAGTCTATATGCCAAAGGCAAGGAGAGGGGTCGGTCGCAGAGCAAACATGATAAATTTGGCAACATGAGTAGATCAAAATCCAAGGGAAAAGAAAAAGAGAACAAGGGTTGCTTTACATGTGGTGCTACTGACCACTGGAAAAAGAATTGCAAGATATGGCAAGAAAGGAAAGCGAAGACGATGGCAAGAAATTCAAGTTCAGCTAGTGTGGTTACTTTGGATGAAAGTGACGGAGAACTCCTTGCGGTAACATCGAGCTCCAATGCTTTCCAACATTGGATTTTGGATACTGGTTGTTCATTCCATATGTGTGCTAACAAAGAATGGTTCGACATATATGAGGAAAGGAGCTGTGGAGAAGTTTTAATGGGAGATGATTCACCGTGCAAGATCCAAGGTATTGGATCGGTGAAAATCAGAATGCATGATGGAATTGTTAGGGTACTGGATAAGGTCAGACATGTTCCTAAACTAAAGAAGAATTCGATATCTTTAGGCACTTTAAACAAAGCCGGTTACAAGTTTTGTTCTGAAGGAGGGATACTCAAGGTTATCAAAGGGTTATTAGTCATGATGAGAGGTGATATTCAACCTAACACTTTATATAAGCTTCGGGGAGCTACAATAGTAGGTGGAGCAGCAATATCTGTAGAGAAGGATGAGACTGAGCTTTGGCATTGTAAGCTAGGGCACATGAGTCAAAGAGGGTTGCAAGAACTACACAAGAAAAATCAGCTGAAAGGTGTTAGTTTCTGCAAACTGAAATTCTGCAAGTATTGTACTCTCGGAAAGCAAACAAAGACGTCATTCAAGATTGCAGACAATGAGAAAAGAAGCAAAGAGCCGTTGTACTATATTCTTACAGACGTATGGGGTCCTGCACCAACTAGGTCTAAGGGAGGATCAAGGTATTTTGTTACTTTTTTTAGATGATTTTTCGAGAAAAGTATGGGTTTACTTCATGAGGGAGAAATCCGAAGTTTTCACAAAGTTTAAAGAGTGGAAAGCTGAAGTAGAAAACCAAATGAGCAAAAAAAATCAGATATCTAAAAAGCGACAATGGAGGTGAATATAGAGACAACAAGTTCTTACAATTCTGCAGGGAAGAAGGCATCACAAGGCATTTTACAGTGAAGAAGACTCCTCAACAAAACGGAGCAGCAGAGAGGATGAATAGAACTCTCATGGAAAGAGAGAGAAGCATGCGGTTTCATGCAGGATTGCCCGACATGTTTTGGGCAGAAGCGGTTAATCACGTTTGCTACTTGGTTAACCGATCACCCTCAAAGGTTCTTAATTATAAGTGTGCAGAAGAGGTATGGTCTAGAAAACCTGTTGATTCTTCCAATTTAAGAGTTTTTAGTTGCAGTGCATATGCTCATATTCCAAGTGATGAAAGAACCAAACTCAAGCCAAAGTCACTTGAGTGCATTTTCATTGGTTTTGATAAAGGAGTGAAGGGATTTTGTCAACAAGAAGAAGGTTTTAAGTAGAGATGTCGTGTTCGACGAGAAGACTATGCCCCTAAATAAAATCAAGACAAGTAAGGAGAATGAAAACTAATGTTGTAGAAAAAGCAACTGAATTTCCTCTAACTAAATGGGTCATGGAAGAAGATCCAGCTCAGGTGGAGCACGAGCAAGTGGATTATGACGAAGGGATTAATGAGGAAAGAGTAGAGCAACAACAACAGTCATAAGTACAGGCTCAGGTGGAGCTATCACCGTTGCAGGAACAAGACTCCCTGGTTCCTCAACAACTTGAGCAACAGTTTCAGAGAAGCATAGCATTGGATAAACCCAAGCGAGAACGCAAGAAACCGGAAAAGTATGGGTTTGATCAAGACGAAGTTAATTATGCTCTAAATGTTAGTCAAGGAGATCCAACCACATATCAAGAAGCTATAGCAAGTGATGATTAGGAAAGTTGGATGGTTGCTATGTCAGAAGAGATGCAATCTCTTGATAAGAACTTTGTTTGGGAGCTAGTTTCTAAACCAAAAGATCGAAAGATAGTTGGTTGTAAATGGGTGTTTAGAAAGAAAGAAGGGACACATGAAGGTGATGCCGTGAAATACAAGGCTCGGTTAGTGGCAAAAGGGTATTCACAAAAGGAAGGAGTTGATTATTATGAGATATTCTCTCCGGTGGTTAAGCATACTTCAATCAGATTGCTATTATCAATAGCAGCTCAGCAGGATATGGAGATAAAACAGATGGATGTTAAGACCACGTTTCTCCATGGTGATTTAGAAGAAGTCATTTACATGGCTCAACCGGAAGGATTTGTCGAAACAGGGAAGGAAAATCTGGTTTGTAGGTTAAAGAAATCTCTTTATAGGCTACAGCAATCTCCAAGGCAGTGGTACAAGCATTTCGACTCATACATGCTGAAAATCAATTTTCGAAGATGCTTAAAGGATTGTTGTGTTTACTATCACGTGTTCGAGGATGGTATGATTATACTATTGCTACTTTATGTAGATGACATGTTGATTGCATGTCAAGATATGTCTATAATTCAGAAATTAAAGATGCAACTGAGTAAGGAATTCGACATGAAGGATCTAGGGGCTGCACAAAAGATCCTTGGAATGCAAATTAGAAGGGACAGAGTAGCGGGAAAAATATGGTTGTCGCAAGCAAAATACATTCAAAATATTTTGGAGTGATTCAACATGAATGAAGCAAAGCCTGTGACTACTCCGTTGGCAGCTCACTATCGGTTGAGTGCGCTGCAATGTCCAACTACAGAAAAAGAGTTGGAAGAGATGAGCAAAGTGCCTTATGCAAGCGTAGTAGGATGTCTAATGTACGCAATGGTTTGCACAAGACCTGACCTAGCACAAGCATTAAATGTTGTTTCGAGGTATATGGCGAATCCAAGAAAGGAGCATTGGTCTGCAGTTAAGTGGATTCTACATTACTTGAAAGGTACAAAGAGTCTAGGAATCATGTTTGAAAAACAAGGGAAAGAAGCATGTGTGCTGGGTTATGTAGATGCTGACTATGCAGGGGACTTGGATAAAAGAAGATCTACTACAGGTTATGTTTTCACTTGTGGTGGTGGGCCAATTAGTTGGAGGGCTACTCTACAATCAATTACAGCATTATCCACTACTGAAGCTGAGTATATTGCACTTGCAGAAGCTTGAAAGGAAGCAGTTTGGCTTAATGGTTTAGTAAGAGCGTTCGGAATTACTCAAGGTTCCATAGTGATTAGATGTGATAGCCAAAGTGCTATTTACTTAGCAAAGAATCAAGTGTTTCATGGAAGATCGAAGCATATTGAGGCTCGTTATCACCAAATTAGGGACCGGGTAGAATCGAAGGAAGTTACATTAGAGAAGGTTCATACAGAGGAGAACGCATCAGATTACTTGACTAAACCGGTAACAGCTGAGAAGTTCAAGTTTTGCTTGAACTCACTCAATCTTATTACATGCTGAGGATTGGGTGGAGCACCTCCTCACTTGAGGTGCATTAAGGCAAGAAGAAGTTTGCCAAGGTGAAGGTTCTTGAAGCTTTCCAGAGTTGTTTCAAGAAGGTTCGAAGACATTCTGGGGTACAGCAATCATTTCTTGGTTTTGACTCACCAAGGTGGAGATTGTTGTGTTTTTTGGCTCATCAAAACCCAAGTCAAGGCTTAAAAAGGAATCCTATTTGGATTAGGAGAAAATAAAGTGTGCACATAATTTCCTATTGGGATTAGGAAATTATATTTTCTCAAGAATCCCAAATCAACTAGGATTAGGAAATAAGTTAGCTTTTCTTATTCTAAAAGGATTTAGGAGTCCTATTCTAGCAAGGAATGTAACCCAAGTCCTATATCTATAAATAGGGCTGTTGGGAGCTTATTTTTAACACAGAAAAAACACCAAGCATACAAGGGTAGAGAGCAAGAGTGATAGAGAGGTTCTAGCAAGGTTTTGGGGAATTAGCTAAGGGGTTTCAATAAGTATCTTGTAACCAAGCGTTTTTCTTCATAGTGCTAGTGATTTCTCAAGAGAGATCACACGAGCACGTAGGCAAAGTTAGCCGAACCTCGGTAAATTCTTGTGTTTGTGTGTGGTGTGTTTTCTTTATTTGTTCATATTTTATTCCGCATATTCGCATATCATTATCCTATAAGTTTATCACCGTAGTCTATCGAGAAAACACGATCAATAAGGGAGGTTAAAATCAACAAAGTGTACTTGATACTATTGCCTCATGTCTTGAATTTAATTCAATGACAAACTCCATTTGATGACTCAAAATTGTTCAACATGCAAAAGTGATGTGTGTAAAATGACAAAGTTTAGCGCAAGTTCTAGCTGTATCTTACCTCAACTGGATGTGATTGTTCTAGCGCATCCAGACTTAGACCACCATTAGTTTCTCTAAGAAAATTAGTCCATATATTCCACTCTAGAAACAAGTTATTGGTGGCCATATAACTAACCTGAAAATGTTAAAACAAGTTCAATTATAGAGTTCTTCTCGAATCGAATGCCATTTAGGGAATTATACTGAGTTGAGAAATTCAAAATTACCCATGTTGCAAAACCCTCATTAAGCCACAAATGAGTCCACCATTCCATTGTTACCAGATTTCCAAACCAATGATGGGCCACTTCATGTGCTACAACAATTGACATCTAACAGAAAAGAATGAGAATACATATAAGTTCAAACTTTTTTAAGGAGAGTTATAGAATTGCAAGAGAGTAAATAGTAGTTACTGTCTGCTTTCTCCTAGCTGTAGATTTCGAATCACTATAAAGCATTGCATTGTCACGGTACACAATCAAACCAAAATTCTCCATAGCTCCGGCAGCAAATTCCGGGACAGCAACCATATCCAGCTTAGGGAGTGGGTAAGGAGTTGAGAAGTACCTAACAAATTTAGTGGTCAGTGTTAATATATCAGTTTAATAGCACTGGAATTAGAATTACGATATGTTCAAGTGGAATGTATGTACTCACTTAGTAAATATATCAAGTGATTTAATAGTAAGTTCTAATGCAAACTTCCCTTCATCACTCCTACCAACAGGGCAATATGCTCTAACCTTGACACCTGCACAACGAGTTCAAAGATTTGGATAACAGGAAAGTGATTTATATCAAACAACAACACATGCTTGTTGCTTATAGACATACCATCAGCTGTTGTATCTTCAATATGATCAAACAAACCAACAACAACAGCCACCAAATAAGTTGACATGACTGGAGTTTCCTCAAAATAAACAGTCTTAATATTCCCATCGAGCTTTTCATCAATAATTGGCATATTAGACAGTGTCGTTAACTCTGATGGCGCATCCAAGGTTATCTTAAAGGTTGCCTGTTAAGAATGATTCATTAATTCTCTAGAGATAAAGCTGATTTCTCAGCTTTTAGGAAATATTGAACATTCTAAAAGAGTACAATATACGTGCAATAAACTATGAAAACATACGAGCTACTCCACAAGCACAAAAACATAAATGTATATGTAGCTGTTCGTGTGTGAATCCAGCAAGATAATTTTCCATTTTATTACCCAGAAATCAGCAGGATCAACAGTCAGAAAAGTCGTCACAATATCTAGTTTTGCAGCAGATTTCTCATTTTGCAAAAACATCTGGCACTTTCATAAATCCATATCTAAGAGCAAAGATATTCTATAATGGTTACCTTAAGAGCAGGTTCATCCCAGCACGGGAAACACCGCCTTGCATCTGCAGCTTCAAATTGAGTAACCGCCATATTCTTCTTTACTCCTTCATCCACATATGTACTGTTAAAGTTTGAATATTAGATCAAGAAACAAATACATATATTTTGAATTGCTTAGTACCCTTTGTTTGGTTGGAAAGAAAAATGAGTGGGGATATGAAACAAAATTTTGAATCTTAACTCAGTCCTTTAGTTCTTCATTCATTCATTAATCCCCATATTTCTCAGCAGCCAAACAGCAAATACCAAGCTTGGAAAATTAAAGGAGAGAGAGAAAAAAAACATCACCATCTATATAACCCCTTCAAGTGCTCATTAAGTTTCCCAGAAAACTCAATCCCCAACAACCCTTCTCCAACACAGAGAGTTTCATCAAAAACCAACACGACCACTTCATCATCATCATCCACAACAACATCAGAGGGGCAATATTGCTGCAAAAATGAAACCCAAAAAAAATATAATAATAAAAAAATAAAAATAAAAAAATCACTACAAACCATAAAAGGAAAATATGGGTAATCATTATTATCAACGAAAGTATATACTTACTTGGTTTCCAGAGGTGGTGAACAAGGCTTGGTGAAATTGAAGTTGATTGGCATTCAAGACAAGGAAATTGGTCTTCTCAGTGATGCTGAGATTGATTTTCACAGTACCAGAAAAAGTACAAGCTGCAGAGAGATCAAGTTTAAGGTGGAGATCATAGTGACTTGGGATTGCAAACTTTGGCAGCCTTGCTAGGCCTTTGAATTGCTCTATGTTCATTTTCTTTTCCTTTGTTGTTAGTCCCTCAAGCTAGCTCACTGAAGTATGAAACTTCATACTAGTTCATAGCTAGTTTTCAAGTGTTGACAAACCGCACCGTTTTTTATGTGGACATCATAATTCTGGCTTTATCTGATTTTTATTTTTTTTTCCATGATAAGTAGGATCCAAGTGGCTGCCTGCTTGACTTTGATAAAGATATTATCTAAACTAAACTAAACACTATTCGTTCAATCATTGGCAAGAACCAAACCAACCAAAGTGAGGAATTTTTTTTTAACCAAATAAAATTCATGAAATTTTACATCACTCAATGCATACTTCGACAGTGAAAAACAATCCATCAAACTGAATTATTATTCTAGTAGCAATTATATTTCAAGTATACTACTAATTTGAGAATCAGAGGATAGTGACATGATTCATACCCACAATCTCATTGTAATTTCTGTCACTCAATGCATAATAAGTATACTTTCATTTGCTGAATAAAAAATGTATCCAAGGGAAACCAGCAGCCCTCTGGGGTGTTTTCCCAATTACACAACTTCAAATTATGTGTTTAAACTTTAATTGTACATGTTGATTCCAATTTTCATGCCAGTGAACCACAATGTTATCTGCAAGTCTCATAGACACATCTTCACTAAGAAATCTAACTGAAGCTAAGCTGCTAGATTGAAGCATATCTTCTAAACAGAAAGATGTGGTCATATATAACCAAAACAGACAATATCACAAAATAAGAAAATAAGGCTTCACAGCATTGAAATTGTAGTATGAACTTTTATCCCTTGAGAAGTAATTGCTTAACAGGGTCTGGAAGGGATTGTTCTTGCCTGATCCTTGATTCGGATTCTTCATTCTTGTCAACTGCACATGACTGGCAGAAAATGCTTCCACTTCTTCAGCTTGGCATTCCTCTCCATAGATATTCTGTCTTGGCATTCCTCCAAGAATATTTTAGTTTTGTAGAATAAGAAACAGAAAACTCATATATATAAATTAAAAAGATAGCAAACAATACAGTAGAAAATTCAGAGAATGTTGAAAAAGCTGTCGAATTTCATAAACAGAAACCAGAAAAATTACACATTGAATAAGAGAAAGAACAGACAAACAACGATACCCATCAAAATGTATTGATAAATATGTTTCAAAAACGGGGAAAAAGGAATCGTGAGATCGTGAGAGAAGAAGTGTCGAAAATCTGTGTCCAAGTAATGCATGTCGCTGAAGAACTTCGACGATAAAAACCCAATCAAGTAGAAATCAAAGTGAAAACCCCGACATTTTTAGTCTGTAAACGACCTCTGATCATTTCAAAAAAATAAAGAGATAATAAAAATTGGAGATTACTTTTGCTCACCCCCTTCGGGGTGGTTGGGTTTGAGCATTGCCTCCTTCTCCAACAGTTGACAAGTGTCAAGGGAGTTGTATTTTTGTTCAAAAACTGTTTAGATAAAAGTACCCCTCCCTAGACACATGTCATGTATTGGAGATGAGGTAATACTCACCCCCCTAGAAGGGGGTGAGCAAAAATGGACTCTAAAAATTGAGATCAATGATGACGTGTTGGGGCACGTCATCGAAGAAAGCTGATGTGTCTGGAACGTTTACGGCCATATCACCGTAAATAATGACGTCACAACACAAATCCTTGAATGTGATGACGTGTCTTAGCACATCATTGTAAAACGCTGATCTATTAAAAATGTCAACGGCCATGTCATCGATAATAATGACATACCTGATCAGTTATTGAAGAGTTATGGCATATCCAGACACATCATTCCTTGTGGAAATTATAATATATATAAAGTCCAATGAAGGATAGTATCAGGCCCAAGGAATAAAATATCGGTATCGGTATCGATATCGGGCTTCTAAATTTATGGATATATCGGGGATATTATCGATATCGGTGGATATTCGGTAAAAAATTAAAAAAAGGATGGATATTTACATCTAAAGTTAGAATTTTTTTGTGAAACTTTAGGACAAGCTTAAACAAGTAATTATACATCAAATGAATTATATTTCAATAATAAATTAGCATAGTTATGAGTTTATTATAAATTATAACATAGATAGAGTCTGTATATAATTTTTTTAATTGAGTATTTAATAGAATAATATTTTGTTTCACTTTTACAATATTATATACAATATAAAGAGATTAAATATTTAATAAACAAAATTATCATTAAAATATATATATATATATATATATATAGTTTCATACTTCCAATATTCTATCATAAATCATAATTCATACATAATAATACATTACATGTCTGAAATTTAAAACCAAAATGAATTCCTTGCTGGTTTAAATACATAAGATACATTTCTATCTTGATTCAAACAATAATTTTCCCAGGAAAATGTGCTAGCATAGTTTTCAAGGTAATTATTAAATATTAATATGCCACACATATATTGCTTGATCTCTTCCAACTGATCCATGAATTGGGTAGTTTGGATTTACCCAACTTGGTGGATATTGTTGATCTGCATGCATAGGTATTGCATATGGCATTTGTGGAGTAGGATAATCAAATATACTGCAGTTACCATAACTACCATGATATGGTACATGAGGACTTGGCCTTGTCTGTGAATCACCCAAAGAACTATTTTCAGTGTCCATACTCATTGAGGAGAGAGACATATTCAAAGAATCTTCATCAATTTGACTTGTTCCTTCATGTTGTCTACCACGATTTTGATCAAAATTACCTTCATAAGCATCCCAACCTGTCGCACCAGCATCCCAACCTCCGGTATGAACATCCTAACTTCTTGCACCAGCATCCCAACCTCTTGCACCAGATTCCCAACCTCTTCCATAATCTCCATCATCTCCGTCATCCTTTCCTCCACTATTTCCATCAGAGGTATGTTGGTCATCGGAAGAGCTACTAACAGTAACTCCACGATCTACACCAACTTATTCTCTAATCACTTGTTCAACATTTATTCTCATATCTCGAGCATGAGAAGCAATTTGTGGATTAGGATTTCCCTCATCATCATCCAAATAGGCAGGCCTAACCCAGTCAAAAAATGGATTCTCATTATCGTCCCCTGCTTCAGCAGCTACTTAAAGTAGATCCATAAAATCTGTTTCATCTACTTTATCTTTTTCAGCTGTCATATCCCTAATTTTCAACTTCATATTATAATAATAATAAACAAATTGTTCAAGCTTAGAATATTCAAGACGGTTTCTTTGTTTTATGTGGATTAAAGCAAATGTGAACCAATTTCTTTCGCACGCAGAAGATGATGCTGTTTGTGATAATACGCGAATTGCTATTGCACGCAATGATGGAGCACAATCTCCATACATTACCCAACAATCAGCTGCAATAAAAATTATCAAGTATTATACATATGAATACCATTTTAATGATATTATTATTTATTATTATTAAATAGATTTTTGTAATAAAACTTATATACCTGGTTGCATTTTGCTTCTAGCTGCTATGGCTGCTCGTTCACCAAAACTTTTCTTTCCATCCTTAAAGTATGTGAGCTACATTCATGACTCATGAGATCAATATGTAAATAATATATATAAATATGAGTATATGACACAATACTCTCTTGCAAAGAAGTTATAATATTGGAATTATAAAATTGATTGTAAGTTGTAACTTCTTACCTCATTTCCAAAATTAGCAATCCCTGCAGCTTCAGGGTCTAATTGCGAATAGACAATATGTACGGCTTTCAAAAGATCTGAATTATCCCCAATATTATCTCTATATTGGTACTTTGGATTCATATAGTAAGCTAGAAGAATAAAAAATATTAATTTTAGTATAAATAATTAAATACTACTAAATATTAATTATGAATGACAAACAATCCGAAATAAAATTTACCTGCAGCATGTAGTGGTTGATTAAGCATTTTATCCCACCGATTTTGTATAGTGCTTTCACAATCTTTACCCAATTCTGCTTCAGTAATTATACTATTGACTATTGTTTTAGAAAATTTTATACATTTGTTAATGCTTCTTTTAAAATAATTTTCAATATAGAATATTTGAACAATAATTTAAGTGTTTAAGATTAATTTTTTTTTTAAAAAAAATTTGCAAAATATCCCTGAATTTCTGGATGAAATTCACAATATTTCGGGAATATCGGGATATTTTGGGAATATCAGGAGATTTTTAATGATATTTCGATATCGACCGGATATTTGCTAGACATTGGATATTACCCCTGTTTCGATATCGGTCCCTCCAAAATATGGATATATCGGTGGATATATCGATTTTAAGTTCCTATTCAGGCCCAACAAGCCTAGGAGAGCTCTAATATCATAATTTACGGAAAATGTGCATTTAACAACATGGAAATTATAATATGAAGGATACTATTAATCTAGAATTCCTTGTGAAGTAGTAATTGGTTGACAAGGCCTGGAAGTGATTGTTCTTGCTTGATGCTTTGAATCCACCTTGCCTTGATGGAGAGACGAAGAAGAAGAAGCCGCCATTTTTAAAGAGAGCGAGTGAAGTTGTGAAGTAAGTGATGCGTTTGTTTGGGATTTTTATTTTTTAGGGTGAAGATTGAAGAAGATGTGTGGAGCTGGTATAACCCGAATACCCGATCCATATAAAATGAGTGTATGAGATTTTTTTTATTTTTTTTATTTTTGATATTTTTGGATGAAACACGAGGAACATGAGGAAATAACTAATATAAGAAATTTATTGAATTATTTAATATTATATATTTATATATAGGCTAATTGGCAAGAATACCCCCGAACTATACCCGAATGTACACCTTGCCTCCTATACTTTTTTTTTTTTCGGCAGTAAACCCCCTGAACTATCATAAATTGGCAATGGCTAACGGAACCCTAATTCTGTCTAGAAAAAATTACACTAAGTTCCCTTGATTTTTTATATAATTGCATTAAACTGGAAAATTATAATAATATGACATGAATACCCCTCTGACCAATTTTTTTTTATAAAAAAAATTAAATTTAAAATTGAAATAATAATTAAATTCTGAATTTTATTATAAAGACAGTTAAATAAATAGTGAAATGAAAAAAGTAAATTGATATAACAATTATTTAAATTATTTTTTTATTTAAATATCCCTAAATATAAAACCAAGATAAATATTTAAATTATTTAAGAAAAATAAAAATAATGGTTAAATAATAATACAATTCCCTTTCAAAAAAAAAAAAATACAATTCTGATTTTTTTTTTTTTTTATAAAGAAAATAAAATCTTTAAAAAGTTAAAACATCTTTAAAATCTCTATCATCCATCTCAAAGATGGACGGTGGAGAAATATTTATTAAAATAAATTTAAATTAAAAAAAGCATTTTTTTTAAAAATTGATTGATTTATGTCAATTTTTTTTTTTTTTTGAAATAGATTGATTTATCTCAATTACAAAATAATAATAATAAGAATAATACAAACACAAATTTTAAAAAATTGAACATTGCTCCAATTAAAAACACACATAGAAGAATTAAAAATTAATTTTTTTAATTTTTGGTTTCTAGGTGTTGCAAATTTAAATATTTTTATTTCTTTAGAGAAGGGAAATTTTTAAGGATTGGATGGAGAAACAGATGTTCATTTAATTAAATGGATCGATGTTCATTTAAAAATATTTATTTGAAATTTTTTATTTTAAGAATTTCTTTTCTCTATGTTCATTAAGTTAAAAAATTAATTTAAAAAAACACAATTCACTTACCAATAAATGAAATCCAATTAAAAAAAATTAAAAAAAAAAACAAAATAATAATAATAATAATAAAAGAAAATTGATGGATCTTCATTAATAGAGAAACTTATTACTTTATTTATTTTATTTTTTTTATAATTGAGATCACTCAGTCTATTTAAAAAATGTTTTTTTTATTTGAATATGTTTTAATAAATATTTCTCCACCATCCATCTCTGAGATGGATGGTAGAAATTTTAAAGATGTTTTAATTTTCTAAAGATTTTATTTCCTTTATAAAAAAAATTAGAATTGTATTATTATTATTATTATTATTATTGAAAGGGAATTGTAATATTATTTAAACATTATTTTTATTTTTCTTAAATAATTTAAATATTTATCTGGGTTTTTTTATTTAGGGATATTTAAATAAAAAGATAATTTAAATAATTGTTAAATCAATTTAATTTTTTCATTTCTATATTTATTTAATTGTCTTTATAATAAAATTCTAAATTTTATTATTATTTAACCATTATTTCAATTTTAAATTTAATTTAAAAAAAAAATTGGTCAGAGGGGTATTCATGTCATATTATTATAATTTTCCGGTTTAATGCAATTATATAAAAATCAGGGGAACGTAGTGTAATTTTCCCTAGACGGAATCAGGTTTTCATTAGCCATTGCCAATTTATGATAGTTCAGGGGGTTTACTGCCCAAAAAAAAAAGTATAGGGGGCAAGGTGTACATTCGGGTATAGTTCAAGGGTATTCTTGCCAATTAGCCTTATATATAATCCAATTGTTTTTCAAAATTTGAGGTGGGTACGCAAGGGCGAAGCCAAGATTTCGGTTTTGGGGGGGCCGAGACCAAAAAATATATTCAATTTTTTTTTCAAAGTATTACAATGTAATTCGGTTTTTTGTTGTTGTTGTTGTTGTTGAGAAAGGGGAGTACTCGAACCCGCAACTTTATGGGGCATATGTGAGGGGTTTACTATTGGATCAACCTCATATCGTTTATTCAAATTAACGCTAAACAAATGTATAATATTTTAAAACTAAGTTATTTAAAAAAAAAAAAAACAAATGTAATAGCGTTCATCGCTCTTTTAAATCTAGTCTAAATTTTTTATAATGGTCAAGAATGGGTTGGAATGGACCAACTTTAATATAAGTTCGATGAATTTCATCACATTCAATGACGGGATAATCCCATATTTGTCGATGTAATCATGCATCCCGCTCCAAAGATTTATTATCTTGTTTAATCATTTGTTGGAGATTCCATGAATTGATTTTCAGAAGCTGGAATATTAATATTAGATGTTGACGAAGATGAATCAGCTTTTGAGGTTTAATTCTTTTGAAAAATCCATCTATTGTTACTGGCTTTCTCATCTGAAGATCAAATAAAAAAAATCAAACTAATTTAAATAAATAAATGTTTAAATAACAAATTAGTATAATAAATGTAGCAAAATCATATATTTTTTTGAAAGAAGAATTCATTAAAGAAATTATATTAATCGCCTAAGGAAATAACAAATATAAAAAAAAAAAAATGAAAAAAAAAACCCAAAATATTTATTAATTAGTAATCACGTACTTGAAATTACTTAGATAGATGAATCGAAGAATAAGAAGACTTTAAATACAGTAGTAGGAATGAAATTGCTTAAGTGAAAATTTGGGAAAAAAGAAAAGAAAAGAAAAAGGTATATATATAGAGGTTAAACCAATTCATAATATATAGGAAATCAATTGAGGAATATATTATCTTCTTAGTTAAAGATAAAATTGGACATTTCAATATTTATTATAATAATAAAATTTAAAACTAACCTACTTATGTAAGGATACATACGTTTAGTCTTTCAAAAATAAGATTCACAAATCACAAATCACAATGTATTTAAAAAAAATTCAAAACTGACAGCCAAATAGCCAATGAGAAGCAATAACCTTTAAGATATATAATATATTATATAAACTCACATGGAATTTTTTTTTTCTTTGCCCCTTAATTTCGCCCTTGTGGGTACGGACCCTGATTCAAAGGTGGGTCCACCACGGTTAGAAATCTGTTTTTCCGGATAAAAAGAAAACGTGTGTTTCCTAACTGATAGTTTACAAAACTTCTTATAGCACAGCGGGTATTGAATTTCTTTTCCATGCATGTGGTGATCACTTCATTTTAATATTTTACAATCAAAATATTTATTTTAATAATTTTTAATTTTTTTTTAGTTATTTAATTCAATTTGAATTTATAATAAATTATCTATTATTATTTTTTAAAAATTAGTATTAATTTATTTTTGTTATTTTTAATAGTTTTAGTTTGACATACCTAACACATTTATTATATTAAAATTAGTCTATCTATTATAATTCATTTTATTTTATCTTTAGTATTTTTTATTTTATTTTAAGTTTTAATTTGACCTTAAGAAAAATTTTGGTGGCATCCTGAAGCACATTTTCAAAGCTTCGGCCTTCAAATAAGGGCATCCCGAAACACCAAAAAGCTTCTGAATATTCGTAACAGTGATCTTATCAACCTCAATTGCTTCCATTCGTGATAAAGCTTTTGAATACTTCTCATTCAACACATATTTGGATAACATAATATTCCATGAAACATTGTTCTTCCGAGGCATCTCATTGAAAATCTTGAAAGCAAAACAATGTATCAATATCTTCACACTTGGAATACATATAAATCAAACAAATCACAATCTAAGGCCTCTACACTCGCTGACCATGGTTAGTCCATTAGTCTAAGGGGCTGTTTGTTTTTTTTATCTAAAGTCTTATAAGACCTTAATTTATTAGACATATGGATAAGTCTTATAAATTAAGATACTATGATATGTTTATTTTTTTCATTTTGGATGACTTATTATAAATATAAAATTGATTAGATTGTATTAGGGTTTCTTCAAAATTTAGAAATTTTTGGAAAATTGATTTTTAGGATTTTATTATGTGTGAATAAAATTATAAATGTATGAATTGTTATAGGACATTTGTGAAAATTTATTAAAAAAAACTCTACCATATCACTTTTTGAATAAGATAAAAGTAAAAAAAATTTACTTTTTCTAAAAGACATATATATCTTAAAATAAGATATAAGTTAAAAAAATAAACAAACTGATTTATCTTAATTTAAGATATAAGAGACAATAAGTCTTATTGTGAAAAAAAAACAAACAGCCCCTAAGGCTATGTTTGGTAGGAGGGAGGGAAAATATGAGGGATGGATGAATTAAGAGAGAGAGAGAGAGAGAGAGTAGGAGGGATGGAGAGGATAACATCAATCATCTATGTTGTTTGGTATTGAAAAGATGGTTGGATGGATGGATTGGTATTTAATTTGTAAAATTACTATATTACCCTTAAAAAAATTGGAGAGTATTATAAAATTAGAGGGCATAATAGTAATTCATCTCCAATCTTCTCTCTCTCCTCTCATCAGCCCATCACATGAAGGATCCAAAATGGTGGGCCCAAGTGGATTTGCTCTCCACCCTCTCCTCCTCTCCCTCCCTCTCATCTCTCTAACCAAACAATGGATTATACCTCTCCCTCTAACCCTCTCTCTCTCTCCATTTTTCCCTCTCTCCATTTTTCCCTCATACCAAACAAAGGCTAAATCCAAACAATTTCAATTTCGATTTCAACAAAATCAAATTTCAACAATTCCAATCTTAATTAACTAACCTTTTTGCTTTAAAAAAAAAAATTTAATGGTTCGGTGGTGCGGCAGGATGGCGAAATTGTTGGCCGTTTCGTCCTCGTTTCATCGAGTTGCTGCAACAAAAGCGACGTTGTGGCGCGATGGTCACAGCTCTGACGGATGGCGACTCTGAGCGACGATGACAATGAAGCTTCGGGTTAGGTGGTATCGGGATGGCTATGGCAATTGATTTGAGGATTTCCCCAATTAGAGGGAATGTATTATTAAGGGCATTTAGTCTTTTACGGTCAATTTTGTCAAAATATAATTTTAGAGGGTATGTTTGCAATTCAGCCCCTCAAATTAACAATTACTTTATAAGCATATATGCCCTTCCGTGGCAGCCGAAAGTGCACCCAGGCTTATAAATATGGGTTAGGAAACCATTTGCTATATATGTGCTTCTTTTGTGTATAGTTAAATTTGTCTTTCTAATTAGAGTCTTCTATATCCATTGATTTCAAATATATAAATGGTAAAAAATTTCGATATTCTTGTGTGTTATCTACTTATGTTAAACATATATTAATTAATTTGTTTTAGTGTAAAATTAAGGTTATAATTAATTCCATAAACATATAGAATATAGTATTTCTAATAGTTACATGAAAAAAGTTTTTAGTAAAACTTGTAATTTATGTTGGGGATAATCCTCTAGTACCGGTGAACGTGGAACCGTCGTGCCTAATATACGGTCATAACTCATAGCAAATAATAACGTCAATAAGCAAAAAAAATAGATGAGAGAGAATAAAACAATCACAACACAAGATATATGTGGAAAACCCAAAATAGGTAAAAAACCACAGACCGTCAGAACGACAGAGAAAGTTCCACTATATGATAAATTGTTACAACCATATACTTCAGGATTCTCTCTCACACCTAACATCAAACCACACTCACAAGATCCTCACCAAGAACCCCACAATATCCCCTAGGTCTCCCATAAATATCACCCACGGATCTCATACTTGATCCACCGATATTCCCTTGGATCCATCCTCGGATATTCCCTTTGGGTCTCCCCGGATCTCACTCACACTCTCTGATGTTACATGGTGTTCAACTCACACGTTCAACCTAATTACAATGTTCTATTTGTACTAGTTACATAGAGTTTAAGATAAAAGAAAATCATACTCCTAAACGTACAAGACTTACTTGTTCCACATAAATACTATTTCCTTTTATGACAAGTCTTCTTGTAAATAATAAATCATTTTCCTTCAAATACAAGAACTTTCAGAAGAATACATTTTTCCTATTCTGCACAACATTCCCGATCTCAGCAATACATCGTCTCCCCTGTATTGGTCACGGTGTGCACCCCGCTTCCAACACCACAAAACAATTTTGCTCCTTTACCACTCCATGTGCTACGGCCTAGACACTTGCCTATGCCGCAGTCTTACGCTGCGGTACCTGCCATATTATGCTTCTTCAGTTCTTCTTCAACCTTCAGCCTCCCTCAAACACCACCATTCAACTTCTAAACGTATTCCACGTCTCCAGGAAGCTCCACATCAGTTGAGTCTTGTTTGGTTCACATTTGGTTCACTTAGGAATACAAGTCAAAACCTAACAATTTACCCCCCTCAATTATCTCTTTCTAACCCCTATAAAAGTGTTGATACATGAATAGAATAGAGAATTTCAAATAGTTCTATGTAAAAAATTTGGGTGTTGATATTGCAACTCATAAATATGATTTACATGCACACCCATTTCCCTTACTAACCTTTTTAAAAATAAAGTTATGATTTTGCGACTATTTCGTAATGACCCCAAATTTAATACATAAATAGAATAGAGTATTTCTAGTAATAAATGAAAATATTTTGTGAATCAAGTGACTGGTAATTGCCTCCCCAAATTTGCTTTATTAACCCCTATAAAACTGTTTATTCCCGTATTGAGACATATAATCATATTAATATTCGATTTTACATTAATGTACGATTGTACGGTGACAACTTCGGTGATTGACATTAACTATATAGAATAAATGTATGTGTTACTTAAATTGAGAAATGCATGTGCTACTTTGCTTTCTTTATTTTGAACACACAAAGTTGTTTTCTTTATTTAAACCAGCAAATATTTTATTTTTTGATTTCAAAAACCTCTTATACCACAACCTCTTATTTTCCAAATTAGGTGGAAAGAGGGTTAATTAGCGGGCTTAAAATCCTAACTATTTTTTATGCATGTATTTTTGGTTTCATTTCAAGCTCAATGTTAAGATTGAAAAAATTGTTTCATATCCCCACTCATTTTTGGATTCAAATCAGCTGTCCAATTTTGGTATCCCAATTTGTGTTCAACCAACCAAATTGGAACATGTGTGCATATTTATGAAAGTAGTTGAAAATAATAATTAAATATGCACACATGTCTCAATTTGGTTGGTTGGACACAAATTGGGACACCAAAATTTGACAGCTGATTTGAGTCCCTCATTTTTCTTTGCAATCAAACAAAGGGTATTGAGCATTAATTAAAAATTGATGCAGCAGCAGATTATGTGGATTTTGTGGCATTAGAATATATGGAGGGGTGGGATCGGAAAAAGACCAAAGTTCAGGGTCGGGCGACGGAGTCGGAATGACTTGAAATTTGGACAATTGATGCGTTTCGGCGAGACCGTCAATATTCAACAATTGTTGTGACATACCCTTTTTTGGCCGAATTCCGTCGTTTAGGGCCCGAAAAGACTGTTTTTGCCATTTTAGGAAAGTTTCGTTTTTGCAATAAATTGAGATTCCCAAGTCCGAATCGACTTCCATCAATTCTGGGCTGCTTAGGATTCTCAGTAGTTTTAGTTTTTGGTTTAATCTCGTTTTTGCCTTTTTTGGTAATTTTTCCGTTTTTGAGTCGTTTTCGTGTTCTGCAAGGAATACGATTAGGTTTAGGATTTATTTGCTTTAAATAAGGATGTAAGCCGAATAGCTGTTCAGTTTTTGCTTTTTAATAAAATTTTAGAGTTTCTCTAATCTTTCCAATTTCGGTATTCTTTGTGAATCAATGAACTTGAAGCCTGAATTTCCGGTATTCGTACGCGAATCAACGGAACTTTAGTAGGTCGATTTCAATTTGTTTCTTGCAGGTTTTTCTCGATAGAGCTTCGGCTACATCAAAAATACTGTGTATGGAGGAAAAATTAAAGAATATATGTTGTGTATGTGTTGTTAGAGTATTTAATACTATAATTGAGTCGTTTCCTAATAATTTATTAATTAAGGTTTTGGGTTTGATTGTAATTAATTAGTGAGATATAGATTTGAGATATGTGTTTATTGTTTTATTGATAGTGTCCATAGTTGAGTTCTCTAACTATTGCAACTTCCGAAAACCCATGAACATAAGAAACGGGAACCGGACTTGCGGTCGTCGGTGACGATGAAGGCCTAACACCCAACTAGTTAATGGAATAATGTATTTTTCGGAGAAATTGTATTCCAATTTCCAAGGCCTAATGCCCAATTAAAGCAATTTGATCCCTAATACAGTGAAAATCAGACCCCCAACTAAAATGTTGTTACATGATTCAAATGCTCAAATATTACATGCTAATCTCAAAATTACAAGAAAACCCTATTATTATTAACATGAAATCCTTTAGAAATTACCAAAACAATAGGCAGAGAAAAACTCCGCCAAATCCAAATCCCAAAAACAAAAACGTTACCTTAGCGGTTCCATCAATTACCATGGCTTCCCTTTCTCTGTTTATGTTTCTCCAATTAAAACACCAACACAGTTCTATTTCGATTTCTCTTTTGGTCTAATCAATTCTATTTCTCTATTATGGTAAGCAAAGTAGTACGTGTTGGATGTGGAGATATTTTGAATTGTGTTTTGGTAATGATGTCTTCTTCAATTACACAGTTGTTTATCAATGATGCATATAAAATCCTCATACAAGAATATGCATGCATATACAATTATACAGTACAAAAGCCTCAAACAATTGATCAATATCAACTCAAATTCAAAGATAGTCTAATCAAGATAGAGTTTTTCTCCGATTACAAAATTAATGCATATAAAATCCTCAAACATATACAAGCCTCAAACAAGAAAAAAGTAGGCTAGAGTCTGATATGGAGGTTGAGACAGCCAGACATAAGTTGTTTGATAGAAGTACTAAGAGAAAGAAGAAACTAGGAACTCTAATAGAAGCTCCATTAATGGAGGCCTTTGAGTCATCCGAGATGTTTCCGTCCTGGAGAGAAATTGCCTTGACTTATCGATCTTTGTATATATTCTCTAGCTAGCCTGGCTGAGTTGCTTGCTTGGAAATTAGAATCTGACTTTTCTAGTTGTTGTGATGCATGGAATCTAATGGATTAGCCATGGTTGGGTACTACATAAACTCATAACCTTTATCCCTGAAATTATAAGATGTTTGCCTCGACACATCAGAAAATGCTCTTCTCAACTTCTCAATGATGACTCTGAGGCAAGAACCCATGAATCTCACTTATAGACCTTCTTATAGTCAAGCCAGTGTAAACAACTGGAGGTTTGGAGCTTGTTACTTAGTGGTAGGGGCTGCAGACAGTGGCTCCGTGGTAGATGTAGCTGGAGTTGACTGCTCAGTGGTGTGGACTGCTAGAGCTACAGTTGGAGCCTACTGATACCAGAATGATCTATTAGATCTTCTCAGATGCAGAGTCAGAGTTAGATCCTCCTCCATTGGGGCGGTCACAAGCCTAGTAAACGATGCACTAGACACCATATCCAGGATCTTATCTTTATTTTTTTACTGTGTGTGGGGCAACTTGGCACTGAAACGGGCCGAACTCGCTAGCCACAAAACTTTAAGTCCAATGAAAGGTTCCTCATTTGGTAATCTAGAGAGGACTCGTCAAACTCCGAAGCTCTTATATCAGGCTCATATTCCATCCACTATAAAATTGAGGAACTATCGTCGGAATCCGATTCTCGGCTCGTTTTCTGATGTTGCTCCTCCTTGATGAAACAACCCTGTAAAATTAGACATCATATTCGCATACACCAACATAATCAGCAACACATTAACATATTATAATGACAAACTGTGAATATAGAAAACAAAACAAAGTTCCTTCGTTTTCAGAACATTAATTAATTATTCAAAATTATGTTCACATGATACTCTAAATTTTTTTTAAGATATACACACATTAATTTAGTGGTTGCAGTTGGAGATGGCTACTCACTGGTGGGGGATGCAACCGGTAGCTCAGTTGTGGGGGCAGCTAGAGCCGACAGCTCAGTGGTAAGGGCAGCTGGAGCCAACAGCTTAGTGTGGTAGGGGATGTAGGCGGCTGTTTGATGGTAGGAGTTGTAGCTGGAAGCTCAGTGCGGGGGGCAGTTGGAGTTACAGTTGGAGCTTGCTGTTACCAGAATGATCTATTGGACCTTTTTAGATGTTGAGTCAGAGTTGAACTCAACTACGTTTATTTCTTTAGGAAATATGTGAACTTAACTACGTCTATCTCTTCCTCGTTTGACATCGTTTTCTTTTTCTTCTTCAGCATATGATCTGTATATAGGCTTTCGAGCCACCTTGACCGCTTTCAACCCCTCTGTTTGTCGATGTCTCTGTATTCAACATTAGGGTCGGCTCTATCAAGCGCTACCACACTACTAAGAAAGTTTTAGACAATAAAGCAGACGGATGGGGATGGATATTCTTCCAAATCAATGATAGATTTTTTTCCTAGGTCCTACATAAAATTAAATATTTAGTCAAATAGAAAGCATTGATATACTCATATACATGACAAAAACACTATTATAGAATATACATCGACCATGACAAAAACACTATTATAGAATGTACCTCGGCCATTTCATCACCCTCAATTGCAGCAAACCCAACAGTCACACCATTACTGCCAACACCTTGCTCAGAACCCTTACTATTTCACCAATAGCATCCTCTTGCTCAACACCCTTAACACCCTCAGCAACAACCTCTTGCTCACCACCCTTAACACCCTCAAAAGTAGCATCCACATCAACAAAAACATCATCCTCCTTACCAACAGCCACATCCTCACCACCCTTACCAATAACATCATCTTCAGCAACATCCTCACCATCTTGCTGGTCACCCTGTTTTGCAACATCCTCCTCAACAACTACATTATTTGTAGCACCCTTCTAAACATCAACATCAATAAATTAGTGAAAATTATTAAAGACTAAACTATTATATATAAATAATAATATATTTTTCAACAACTTTATATCTAACCTTCATCTCTTTTCTAATATTTGAAAATTCATTTCTACAGAAGGCAATAATACGTTGCTTACTATCAAGCATAGCAGCCTATAGTTTTGGGATTGTGGAAGACACCTGAATTTTGTAATAATTAATAAAACGCATACAAGAATAACATTCTAAAAGTCTAAAACCAAATAGTGTACGAGCTTGTTTGGTTGGGCATTTGAAAAACCTCTATTGGTAAAAGATCTACTGCAAGTAGATCTATTAGAAATAGAGTTTTTGAAAAATAAATTATAGTTGTTTGGTTGGTAGACCTTTTTTTTAAAAAAATGCCTAGTTTGAGAAGCACCTCCTCATGAGGTAGAGGTTTAAACTCTACTAACCTCTACTCAATTTAAAATAGACAATCTCAAAAGCCTAACCAAACAACTCTAAAAAACTCAAATAGACGTTAGTAGACTTTTTGAGACGGTAGAAAGCTCAACCAAACGAGCACTACATGCAATCATACCTTATAATTTCCATCTGAGAATAGACGCTTCTTAGAAGGAGGGGAATATTCATTTGAAAATGTGCTTATAGTTTTCCCCATAGAACCTCATATCTCCTTCTGAACAGAAGCGTCAATCATTGCCTGTCTGATAATCATCACCTTCATCGTCATAACCAAGATCTTCTTCCTCTTGACTTTGATGTAGAGTCAGAGCCAACTTCTCCTTCTTATTTTCAATTAGTGGCTCACATACGTATTTCAAGTTCAATGACTTGGAGTAATCTGTGACCTTTTCAAAAGTTTCAATTTCCTAAGGAAATAAAGCCATCTGCATATCGGGAATAAACAATTGTTAGCGAATCTCTACAAATAATTATCCCTATATAACTAAAATGAAAGGGTCATTAAATACACACCGATGAATTGAATCTTGATTCAATATTTGTAATCATTGCATTAAATTCTTATCTAGTGAACCGTGGATACCCCGTACCAACTCTGTTTTCGATGATATTTTCAAAACGAATTATTCTTTCCATGACCCATACCTATACAATTTAAACTAATTAATATCAATCAATGTTTTTCACTCCAACAAAGTATAAAATGGGAAACACAATAAAACAAAGTTTGAAAACATACTAAATTTTTATAAAACTTACCTGAAGTGCTAGAGGGAACTCGAACAAATTGTAGGTATAATACTTTGATTTCTTTTTCTTCTTGTCTTCCTCACCCTGTCAGCTTTCCTTTCCTTTTCACTTTCACTTATTCTTCTTTTGCTAACTTCTTTTTCCTCTTCTTATCTTCTTCTTCTACTAATGTATTCTTATTCTTTTTCAACTTCCCCTTCTTATCTTCCTTCTCTGCTTCACCTCTCAATTTGGGGAGGCATCTGTTAAGTACATCCTTCAGAAAATATAGTGTAAAACTAAAGATGTAAGAACCCCATGGAAATTATTTTAATTCTTCTTCGCTTTCAACTAATGAAAATAGCCACCCCGAGATGGCTGTCGTCCGTCTGTCATCCGTGCCAAAGAATTGGCTGACCATATATATATATATTCAACATCTTGTACGCATATTCACTCTGTTCAGACGACATTTTTCTCAGAGTGGCATACAATACCTTTGCAGTAGGCTTTTTTTCTTTGAGAATCATTTTGGAGGATGATGCTGTTGGTAAGGAGGATGATGCTTTTGCTGATGTGGATGCTGCTTTTGAGGGTGTTAAGGGTTGTGAGCAAGAGGCTGTTGTTGAGGGTGTTAAAGGGTGTAAAGGAAGATGATGCTTTTGTTGATGTGGATGCTGCTTTTGAGGGTGTTAAGGGTGGTGAGCAAGAGGCTGTTGGTGAGGGTGTTAAGGGTGGTGAGCAAGAGGATGTTGTTGGTGGAATTGGTAAGGGTTCTGAGTAAGGTGTTAACAATGATGGTATGGCTGTTGGGTTTGTTGCAATTGAGGGTGATGAAATGGTTGAGGTACATTTTATAATAATGTTTTTGTCATATATATGAGTATACCAATGGTTTCTATTTGACTACATATTTAATTTTATGTAAGACTCGGGAAAAAAATATATCATTGACCTGGAAGAATATACATCCCTATCTATGTGCTTTATTGCCCAGAACTTTCCCAGTAGTGTGGTAGTGCTTGATGGGGCCGACCATAATGTTGAATACAGAGACATCGACAATAAAAGGGGTCGAAAGTGGTCAAGGTGGCTCGAAAACCCGTGGACAGATCCCATGCCGAAAAAGAAAAAGAAAACAAAGTCAAACAAGAATGAAATTGACGTAGTTGAGTTCACGTCTTTTCTGAATAAATAGACGTAGGCCCAATAAATGATACACTAGACATAACATCCGAGATTTTATTTTTTATTTTATTTTTATTTTACTGTGTGTGAGGGAGCTTGGCGTTGATATGAGCTGAACTCGATTGTCACAAAACTTTAAGTTCAATGAAAGGTTCATCATTTGGTAATCTTGGGATGACTCGTCAAACTTCGAAGCTCCTATCTTAAGCTCATAGTCCATCAACGTAGATGTGGACTTTTGTGAAATTGAGGAACTAATGTTGGAATCCGAGTCTCGGCTCGTTTTCTAATGCTGCTCGTCCATGGTGTAACTGCTTTGTAAAATTAGACATTATATTCGTACACACCAACATAATCAGCAACAAATTAACATATTGTAATGACAAACTTTGAATATAGTAATGACAAACTTTGAATATAGTAAATAAAACAAAGTTCCTTCATTTACAGAACATCAAATTATTTTTCAAAACTTTGTTCACATGATACTCCAAAAAAATCTTAAGATATATACACATTAATTTGGTGTGTGCAATTGTAGCTGGCTTCTTAGTGGTGGGGGTTGCAGCCATGGCTTAATGGTGGGGGTAGCTGGAGCTGTAGTTGGAGTCTACCGATACTAGAAAGATCTATCGGACCTTCTTAGATGCAGAATCGGAGTTGGATCCTCCTCCATCAAGGCGACAGTTGGCTTAGTAAACGATGCACCAGACATCACATATGTGATCTTATCTTCTTTTTTTTGGCTCTATGTGAGGGAGCGTGGCGCTAAAACGGAATCGAACTCGTTTGCCACAAAACTTTAAGTCCAATGAAAGGTTCCTTATTTGGTAATCTAAGGAGTATTCGTCAAACTCTGAAGCTCTTATCTCAGGCTCAAAGTCCATCCACGTAGAGGTGGACTTTTGTGAAATTGAGGAACTATCGTCGGAATCCGAGTCTTGGCTCGTTTTTTGATACTGCTCATCCATGGTGTAACTACCCTGTAAAATTAAACATCATATTCGCATACACCAACATAATCAGTAACACACTAACATACTGTAATGACAAACTTTGAAAACAACAAACAAAACAAAGTTCCTTCATTTGTAGAACATCAAATAATTATTTAAAATTATGTTTACATGATACTCTAGAAAAATCTTAAGATATATACATACTAATTCGGTGAGGGTTGTAGTTGGATGCTCAGTGGTGAGGGTTGTAGCCGGCGACCCAATGGTTGGTGCAGCTGGAGTTGAATGCTCAGTGGTGGGGGCAGATGGAGCCATAGTTGGATCCTTCTAATACTAGAAGGATCTATTGGACCTTCTTAGATAAAGAGTCGAAGTTGGATCCTTCTCCATCGGGGCAGTCAAATGCCTAGTAAATGATGCACCAGACACCATATTCAGGATCTTATATTTATTTTTTTGCTCTGTGTTGAGGAGTTTGGCGTGAAACGGGCCGAACTCACTTGACATAAAACTTCAAGTTCAATGAAAGGTTCCTCTTTTGGTAATCAAAGGAGGATTCGTCAAACTCCGAAGCTTCTATCTCAGGCTTATAGTCCATCCACGTGAGGTGGACTTTTGTGAAATTAAGGAACTATCATCGAAATCCGATTCTCGGCTCATTTTCTAATGCTGCTCTTCTCTGGTGTAACAGCCTTATAAAATTAAACATCATATTCGCACACACCAACATAATCAACAACACAATAACATATTGTAATAATAAACTTTGAATATAGCAAACAAAACAAAGTTCCTTCATTTGCAGAACATCAAATCATTATTCAAAACTATGTTCACATGATACTCCAGAAAAATCTTAAGATATATATACATTAATTTGGTGGGTGCAGCTAGAGCAGACTGCTCAGTGCTAGGGGATGTAGCCGGCAGCTTAGTGGTGGGGGCAGCTAGAGCCTCAGTTAGAGCTTGTCGATACCAGAAGGATCTATCGGACCATCTTAAATGGGGAGTCAGAGTTGGATCCTCCTCTATTGGGGCTGCCGTAGGCCTAGTAAACGATGCATCAGACACCACATCCAGGATCTTATCTTTATCTTTTTACTGTGTGTGGGGGAGCTTGGTGTTGAAACGAGCTGAACTCACTTGCCACAAAACTTCAAGTCCAATGAAATGTTCCTCATTTGGTAATCTAGGGATAACTCGTCAAACTACGAAGCTCTTTTCTCAGGCTCAAAGTCCATCCCAAATCAAGGCTCAACGCGTATCATTAATGCCTGGCAAACCCTAAAAAGGAATCCTATTAGGATACAAAGATCGAGAATCACACTTTAACAAGGAAACAACCTTATCCTCTCCCAAAAGGAATTAGAGCTCAAATCAAGCACAATGTCAACTGCATTTATCACGGGATAAACATCAAACGAGGAAGAAATCAAGATAAATGTAGGGGATCCATGCCAGAAGAATCACAAAGAGATTCTACAAGTCAACTGTTTGAATATCAAGTTTAGGGTTAATAAATAAACGTATAAATGCAACCCAATTTCCAGGGTACACACAAGAAAAATGAGCAGAGCCTTTTAAACTATTTTTCTTCATAGTGAAATTCGTTTCTTGCCGTCATTGGCACCCATGGTTTTTCTCTTCACAGGGTTTTCCATGTAAATTTGTATTTCTTTTACTCCATTTTGTTTTCCACCGTTAGCAACTCGCACAAAATCAAGTTGGCTCACTGATTTTTCACCCAACGAAAAATCACCGTCAATAGATACAGTTGACGATATGGGTGTAGTTAATGGATTTACATAGTATTTGATTTATTTTTATTTAAACTAATTTGTCCTTATTGATAAATTTCTGTTGAAATATTTTTGTAATTAAAATTTTTATTAAATATGAGTGTGCTTATCATATTTATGGATGGTAATATCGGCACCCTAACATCAATCAATTCAAAAATTCTAATAAAAACCAAACCATTAACCAATAATTTGAAACAATTTCCCACCAACAAAAACCAATTTGAAATATCATTAAAAAATACCCGTTTGAAAAAAAAAATATTGTCTTATTAAAAAAATGCAAAAGGGTGAATATGTAATTTTACGTGAAAAGTTCAAAGAGAAGTCTGAAAATGGATAATTGTGTAATTAAAGTTATAATACGTTTCTCCTTCAACTTTTATTTTTATTTTTATTTTTTATTGTTTTTTTGAGTCTTGTACTTTTGCAGTCATTTTTTTTTAGTTCATTTTTGCTCACCCCCTTAAAGGGGGGTCAGCATTACCCCCCTCTCCATCTCCCGACAAGTTTCTAAAACTTAACTCAAAAGTTAACCAAGGTTAATAAATAAATTAATATATATATTAGGATTTGTTTTACCAAATGTACCCCTTTTCTGTTTTTAATTTTTTTAACACTGGAATTAAGAAGAAGAAAAAAAGCATAATCCAAACAGATATTGAAAATCAATTGAAAAAAAAAAACCATTTTTTTCAGTTCAACACCAGAAACCATCATCTTCTAAATCAAAACCCACTACCATCCATCTCAATTACCAAACCCTAATCCTAAAATCCAAACACCCCACCAATAGCCACCCCAAACCCATCAAGGCTCAAACCTATCTACCAAAACCACACCCACCATTGCCATATTGCCTCACATCCAACCACCAACACCCTAAAACTAAACCCAACCTCTGTCTCCAGAAAATCAAACCCAGAAACTTCCCACCATAGAAAATCAAACCCATCAGCCTACCACCACAGAAAATCAACCACCACGAAATCAAACCATGCAAACCCCGTTGCCGAACCAGAACCCAGTCACCCTCGCTGCCTCCGAACCCTAGCCACCAACCCACCTTGAACCCTTGTCGAAACCACCAAATCGGCTCGAAGCGAAGGAGATCGAAGAAGAGACAGAGAGAAAAGCATGAGAGAAAGAAGAGATAGGAAGATGAGTGCCGAGAAACTCATAAGTCACCGTTGAGAGAAAGAGATCGTGAAGATATTTAAAAAAAAAATAATGTTTTAGGCATTTTTTTAAAACTAACTTGGGATTTCGGTTGGGATTTTGGTTTAGATTTTTTTTTTTTTTGTTAAATCTGCATTGTTTATTGTAATATTTGTAAAATGATTTTATATTTAATTTTTATTTACTAACTTACATATTTGCCCTTATAATTATACTATTGTTAAGTTAAATTTTGGACACTTGGCAGAAAATGGGAAGGGGGGTGATGCTCACCCCCCTTCAATAAAAATGGACTCTATTTTTTTTTTTTTACAGAGAGAGAACGGCCATTTAGTTGAGCTGTCGTGTGGGTCCCACCTTTTGCCTTTCTCTCTCCTCAGCTGCTGACCACACATACAAACAACAAGAGCCTTATGTGTATATATATATAGACAGAGAGAGATAGAGAACACTTTCAAAAACTCGTAGACACAAAAAAAAAAAAAAAGAGACAACTTGGGAAACGCAAGGTTTAGAGAGAAAAACAAGCTGAAAAGAGACAACTTTTTGCTTGGAGAGATATCTAAAACTCAAGGTTTTAGTTTCTTTCTTTTAAAAGACATCTAAACTTTTTGTAAAAAAAAAAAAAGATAGATAAACTTTTTAAATATATATATATAATATATATATATATATATATATATATATATATGTGGTTTGTTTATTTACTTATTTTTAGATGGATAAAGATACATGACTTATTGGTGATAGTTTCATATGTATGGACAAAGGTTTTTTTTTTTTTGGGTTGTTGTTGTTGTATAAAACATGAGAGGCAAATTGGTATTTGTTACTTTAAACTTTAAATTCGAGGAAGCCTCGATTAGATATAGTGAGCAGGCCATGTAATTTATTCATTCGTACATCAACTCAATACAAATATATAGCAAGAAGTATATATAAAAATGTAATTAAATGAAGTTGTTCTATGTTAATATGTTGGGAATTTTACTTACGTCTTGAACGATAAAACCTTAACGTTTGTTTCAATAACAGTTAGACCCAAATGGTAAGCAAAGGGAGAGGTGATTTGACTCCTTTTGACTCTATAGAATGTCAATAACCATTATACTTAAAAACTTAAACCGATAAGTAAGTGTCAAACTATATTATTTAAGTTACGAGTACAAAGATTACTTTAAAAAAAAATGTTATAAAATGAAAGATTTATGTTGATTATATGTAACGATTTAGATTTGTCTTACCTTTTTTATAATAGAATAGACCATCTTCATTTACTGTTTTATTTTCTATCATTTAAAAGATGGATACAAAAGAATACCAGAAATTTATTTATATATTCTTGTATTTTCTGCAAAATGAATTTTTTTTTTAAATAATTTTATTTTATAAATATGAGGGTAGTTTAGTAATTTGAGTTGACAAGCCCCAAATGTGAAAAACAGCATAATTATGTGGTCAAATAATAATATACCATTTTAGTTGGGATCTTAATAAATATTATTTAAATTATTAATTTTTCAAATCCAGCAAAGCCGGGCGGATTTCTCTTTGCCTTGTCGTATGAGGTTGGAATTTGTAAATTTATTGTTTTTCCATATCTACCCTCCATACAATTCCATAACTACATCACAACCTTTGATTTTCCTATTTGTTAAGATGATTATAATTGTTTTTTGTTGAAAGATTTAGAATATTAAATTCTCAAAATACCCTATATTTAAATTATTCATTGACTTGTGATTTTTTAATAAACAATGTTAAATTAAATATTAGTTTGAAATAAATATAAGAAATACTCAATGCTATAAAATAGTTTTCTATATTTATCATCAACCTAATTCAAGAGTTGAATGAATTATATTGACATTATTAATTAAATAAAAACATGATTAGAAAATCCAAATATTAAAATAAAATAAAATCTTGATCAAAATTATAATGATAGATTAAACACGTTTTTATATTTTGTTTGCCATTAAATAAACATGCAAACAAAAAATTATATTTAAACAAGTTATCAAGATTATTATTATTTTTTTTTTATTATCAATTACCGGTCCAGAATTTGATTTGTACTAAATAAAAGTTTAGAAAGTGATAAAATTGACATATTGATATTAAATAAAAAGGATTAAAAGTCTAAAATATTACATATATATAAATAAATTTTCTCTCTCTCCATATATATATATTAAAGTCCATCAATTCAAGAATTCTAATAAAAACCAAATCATTAACCAATAATTTGAAACAATTTTCCCACTAACAAAAACCTATTTGAAATTTCATTAAAAAAAAGGGTTAATTGCATTAAATTGCCCTTACTTTATTGGATATAGTAAGATTTCAAAAAGATATTCTAAATTAACATAAACATCCCCTGTCATCATGTCAATCCGTTAACTTTAATGGTTGACTAACCTTGACGTATGGAAAACCAAATATACCCCTGCCACATCATCCCAGACATAAAATATTTTTAATTAAAATTAAAATAATAATAATAATATATCGACCGCCTGCGGAAACTTTCTCAATTCACGGAGGAGCCTCCTCTGCGAACTACATGAGGTCGATCTCCAAGTAGGAAAAGATCTCTTCCAGTAACTAGGAGATCGTCAAAGATTTATTGTTTCATGCTCCACCGCTGGTAGATTATTATTATTATTATTTTAATATTTGATTTTTCAATTTTAATTAAAAAAATAATATATTATATTTGAGATGATGTGGCAAAGGTATATTTTTGGCTTTCTAAGGGTCAAAAGTTAGTCAACCGTTAAAGTTAACGGATTGACTTGATGGCAAGGGATGTTTGTGTTAATTTAGAGTATCGTTTTTAAATCTTGTTATATCTAATAAAGTAAGGGTAGGTTAGTGCAATTAACCCTTAAAAAAAACCAGTTGAAAAAAATATTTTTCTTATTAAAAAAATGCAAAAGGGTGAATATGTAATTTTACGTGAAAGAGAAGTCTGAAAATGGATAATTGTGTAATTAAAGTTATAATATAATAATAATTACGATTCTTCTTCAACTTTTATTTTTATTTTTATTTTTATTTTTTATTGTCTTTTGAGTGTTTGAGTCATTTTTGTACAGACTGCAGAGAAAGAGAGAGGGGCTATTTAGCTGAGCTGCGTGTGGGTCCCACCTTTAGCCCTCCTCTCACCACAGCTGCTGACCAGACATACAAACAACGTAAAGTTGAGAGCTTTTAGAGAGAGATATATATATAGATTAGAGAGAGAGAGAGATTCAAAAAATACTTTCAAAAACTTGAAAACACAAAAAAGAAGAGACAAAAGTACACAACTGTAGATATATATATTTAGAGAGAGACAAAAAAAACTCGGGAAACTCAAGGTTTAGAGAGAGAAACAAGCTGAAAAGAGACAACTTTTGCTTGGAGAGAGAGGGAGAGGGAGGGAGAGTTGGTGGTTGTTTGAGAATTTGAAAGCTGTTTCGTTGTTTTTTACTGATTCGAGAATCTGGGTTTGGTTTTGGATGAGTTGAGGATCGTAAAGGTGTCTTCTTTGGTGACTATTGAATGGTAAATTCTGAACGAAGCTTTTGATAATAATCATTTTCTGCTCATTTTGATTTGTGTTTATGTGTGCATATAGGTTTTTCAATTTGCCCATGTCGAAGTTTACTTTGTTTGTTTAGTTTTGAGGTTGTGGAGTTCAGGGTGTGATATACCTATTTGAATTTTGAAACTCGGGTTGTGCTGCTACTTGTGCTGTTTTTTTTATTTTTTTTATTTTTATTTTTTTAGTTTTGAGGTTGTCGACTTCAGGGGTGGTGATATACCTATTTGAATTTTGAATTTTTTTGGGGGGGTTCTTAGGGGTTATTTGAACTATTGGGAACTAGGGTTGTGCTGCCACTTTGTGTTCTTTTTTGAATTTCATTGATGAGGTGTTGTTTAAATGTGAGTGAATTGTGAGATTTCTTGTGTGAAAGAATGGATTCTGATTGAAATTTGGTACTTTGGTTCATTTGTTATGTAAGATGATATCCAGTTTTTTTTTTTTAAAGTTTTTGAGTGGCTGTTTTTCCGGGAATTAAATGATGTATAGACAGCTTAGAAATTGAGGGTTGCTTTGTAATTGGTTGTTGGCGTTTGGAATGCCACATTTAGGGGGGATTTTGGCATTTTGCCATTTCTGAATAGCAATTATGTTTAATTGATTGAATTTACTGAGGCAATTTTAGGATTCTAGTGGATGAATTTACCGGCAGTTTAAGAAAATGATTTCCTTGTTGGAATCGGAGGCATGCTTTCTAGTCGGCTATTTTGGAAGTTTTTTTCTTTCGTGCTAGGAAATATAATGTTGCAAACTATAGCTCTTTGTAAGCATAACAACATAGTTACATAGTAGTACATGTGTTATATACTTGAGTTATCGCACTGCATGATACGTGTACTTATGGAGACTTGTATTTTTGATACAATATTCCTGCTTGTGGCTCTCAAAACCAATACAATTCTGCTTTGTTTTGATATGAAGTTTAGAAATGATGTATGCATTTCTGATCTCCTGGGAATTAAAATTTTTATTGTTTATTTTGTCTTTCATGAAACATCTCTAATGGTTTCTTGGACTTAATGAATGACATTTTATGGTTTAATGTTACATTGTTACTTAAGTGAAATTACATTTGCAGGCGGCACCGGATAACATAATTGTAGGTTCCCATGTATGGGTTGAAGATCGTGTTCTGGCATGGATTGATGGGGAAGTTACCCGGATCAACGGTCAAGAGGTTCATATTAAATGCACAAATGGAAAGGCGGTTAGTCCTCTGCATTACTTTTCAGTTGACTGTTCTGTACTTGGAATTATATGCTTGTTGTAAAGGGTGATATATTTGATAGCAAAGTAGAATCTCTGTCTCGTTTTCATTATAATTAATAATTTTGGTGATCAATTACGGTGTCAAAGATGCACCAGGATTCAAAATCCTAATTATGATTGGGTTTAGGCTAAACCTATTCTTAAGCTAACTTTAACTAACATGATGTGAAGGTTTGTTCAAATCAGATTATCTTGTAAGTTAGAATATAAACAAATTAAATGTTGTTTTGTCTGTATTGATCACCATTGAACTCATGTCTGCATTGTAGCTGAAGAACACCTCATTTGCCTTAATGAATATAAATATTTTGCTCTTTATTACATAGAGTTCTGCTCTCATGCTCTTTTCTATTCTACTGTTATGGATGACTATGCCATTTTGATTAGCTGGATTGTTTTTGTGCAGATTGTTACGAATATATCCAAAGTGTTCCCAAAGGACACCGAAGCTCCGCCTGGTGGTGTAGATGACATGACAAAGCTTTCTTATTTGCATGAACCTGGAGTTCTGCAGAACCTGGCCACTAGATATGAACTTAATGAAATCTATGTGAGTTTTTTATGTCCATTTTAAGTTTTTCCACGAGGCTGAAGCAAGTTTTGATATGTAAGAGCTTTCATATATTCTTATGATGCTCTCAATCTCATGTTTCTTCCCTAGACATACACGGGCAATATCCTAATAGCAGTTAATCCATTTCAAAGATTGCCTCATCTATATGATACACATATGATGGGACAGTATGAGGGAGCTGCATTTGGGGAGCTAAGCCCTCATGTTTTTGCAGTTGGAGATGCTGCTTACAGGTGATTTTGGATTTCATGCATATGTGCATCACACGCATACATGTTGTATTTGGTGTGCTATTACTGATGTGCAATGGTATATAAAATAGGGCAATGATTAATGAAGGAAAAAGCAATTCTATTCTGGTAAGTGGAGAAAGTGGAGCTGGTAAAACCGAGACAACAAAAATGCTCATGAGATATCTTGCATACTTGGGTGGGAGGTCTGGGATAGAAGGAAGAACAGTAGAACAACAAGTTCTTGAGGTTAGATGAATATATTGTTGCATGTATTGCAATTCTAAAATTCCAAATCCCTACTTGTAAGCTTTTGCATGTCACATTTATTTTGAAGAATCAGGTATACTAATGATGTCTTTTCTTGGGGTTGAATGTTACAGTCTAACCCAGTTCTTGAAGCATTTGGAAATGCTAAAACAGTGAGGAATAACAACTCAAGGTGTGTATTAATTTGTTATGGTGCTTTCCTAGTTAACCTCTCTGTAATCTTACGACTTTAACATTCATTTTATACATCTGTTGAAGTAAATATTTTACAAGTAACTTGGTTAAATGTAGTTGAATTTTCATTAACGCATGACTTCATAGTAATCGTGCTTTTCAAGGTTCTTACTGATATGTTTTTATGTTCTTATGGCATTACACAGTCGTTTTGGTAAATTTGTTGAAATCCAATTCGACAAGAATGGGAGAATATCTGGGGCAGCTATTAGAACTTATTTGCTTGAAAGGTCTCGTGTTTGCCAAATTTCTGATCCAGAGAGAAATTACCATTGTTTTTACCTTCTTTGTGCAGCACCACCTGAGGTATTGGTGTTCTTCTGCTTTGTTGCTTGTTGTTCTGTTAGTGGCTATTTATTATAGAAAATGCAAATTTTATAATTTTCTTCACATTTTTGCAGGATATTTCCAAGTATAAATTGGGGAACCCAAAATCTTTTCATTATTTAAACCAATCAAGTTGTTATGAGCTGGATGATGTAAATGATGCTGAGGAGTATCTTGCAACCAGAAGGGCTATGGATATTGTTGGAATCAGTGACCAAGAACAGGTTCTCTTTCTTTAGTTTAAGACTATATATTTTGCCATTTTGGTTTGAGTCAATTAGGATCTTATGCAGATTTTTGCAGGATTCAATTTTCAGGGTTGTTGCTGCAATTCTTCATCTTGGTAATATTGATTTTGCCAAGGGAAAGGAGATAGATTCATCAGTCATTAAGGATGAAAAGTCTAGATTTCATCTTAATATGACTTCAGAACTTCTTAGGTATGGTGCTTAGTTATTTGGAATATGGAACTTGTAAATATAGTCATGTTTTTACTAATCAAAATCATGGATAGGTGTGATGCTCAGAACTTAGAAGATGCTCTAATTAAACGTGAAATGGTGACACCAGAAGAAGTTATTACAAGAACTCTTGATCCAGCTAGTGCGGTGGCCAGCAGGGATGCTTTTGCCAAAACAATATATTCTCGCTTATTTGACTGGTAAGGAGCTCATTAACCCTATTTCTTTTCCTTTTTCTTTCCGATACTTGGATTGAGTTGTGTGTTTGTCTTTTTGTTAGTTTAATGTGGTTTACATTATTCTTTCCAGGATTGTGGAAAAAATTAACATTTCAATTGGACAGGATCCAACTTCGAAGTCAATAATTGGAGTACTTGATATTTATGGTTTTGAAAGTTTTAAGTGTAATAGGTAAGCCATTAATTTGACTAGCTTATTTTGCCACTGGAGCAAAAATGTTTTTGTTTCTCTTTATGTGTACAATTGTAGAAAGATGGAGATGGGAAGAGAATGCCATGAGCAAATTTAAAAAAATAAAAAGAATCTGCAAGAAAATATAAACATGACTTATTGGTTTTTCACTTATGTTCTTATAAAACAGTTTTGAGCAGTTCTGCATCAATTTCACGAATGAAAAATTACAGCAACATTTCAATCAGGTTAGCTTTCTCGATCAGTGAGTGGGGGGCTTGTTATTTTTGATGTAAATAATACTGATTTTTTGTTGTTTTGTCATCGTATGTTTGCAGCATGTGTTTAAAATGGAGCAGGAAGATTACACTAAAGAAGAGATAGACTGGAGCTACATAGAGTTTGTTGATAACCAAGATGTGTTGGATCTAATTGAAAAGGTTTAAAGTTTCCTTGCCCAACCATTTATGTTTAAGATATCTGTTCCTTTTCTTTTGGCGTCTTTTCAATTACTCGAAATGTTAGCAATTGGATATCGTGGTTTATGAAAAACTAGATATTTAAGTCTATTCTCAAACAAATTAATATATGATCTCATGTAGCACCTGTGCAAACTGATTTTTGACAGAAACCTGGAGGAATAATTGCACTCTTAGATGAAGCCTGGTATGCTGTTTTGTTTAATTCTGATTCATTTTTTATTACTGAAGTTACAAATGTATACATTTAAGTTCAGTTTAATTTTTGTGATCTTTGCAGTTATAATATTCCCTTATAAAGACCGTTAATATTTTTCTTGATTGTTTAATGCAGCATGTTTCCCAAGTCTACACATGAAACATTTGCACAGAAGTTGTACCAGACATTTAAAAATAACAAACGTTTTATCAAACCAAAGCTTTCTCGTACTGATTTTACTATATCACACTATGCAGGGGAGGTACAGATATCTCACCTTTTCTTATGTTATCCTTTATGTTGGTTGAGTGGGGAAAGTTCATGGCATTTCCAAATTTGTCTGAACTTCTTTTTCTTACTGTGTAGGTGTCTTATCAAGCCAATTACTTTCTGGACAAAAACAAAGATTATGTGGTTGCTGAACACCAAGCTCTGTTGACTGCTGCAAAGTGTCCTTTTGTGGCAGGTCTATTTCCACCTCTTCCAGAAGAATCAAATAAATCATCCAAATTTTCTTCCATCGGGTCGCGCTTTAAGGTAATCTAAAGTCATACTGAATGTAGTCACCCTTTATTTTCTTTTGGTAACTGGTCCTATAGTAAACTCTAGTTGGCTAGTGGCTAACATGTATATGCTGCTTATGACCCTAGCAATTCTATTTAAAATACCCAGAACTTCTCTATTCTAGTTCACTGAGTCTGATGGTTCCTTTACACCTTTTTTTTTTTTTTTTTTGCATGAAAGTGCAGGGTGACTAGGTTCTTACTTGATCTTGTATGAATATATGTTAGTTGCATTCTTTTTTAAAAAAGAATGTGATAAATCAACTTTGTCTAAATTGCAGTTACAACTTCAATCATTGATGGAGACCTTAAGTGCAACGGAACCTCACTACATCAGATGTGTGAAGCCGAATAATGTCCTGAAGCCAGCAATTTTTGAAAATTCCAATGTCATCCAACAATTACGCTGTGGTGTGAGTAAATTATGCTTAATACATGCCTTTTATTTGCTTGATAGATATCAGTATTGTTTAAGTTTGTAAATTCTTTTCAAGTAAACTATCTTGCTTATGCTTTTTAGGGTGTCCTTGAGGCAATTAGGATCAGCTGCGCTGGTTATCCTACTAGGCGTACTTTTTATGAGTTCCTTATTCGTTTTGGTTTACTGGCACCTGAAGTATTGGAAGGAAAGTAAGTTCCATCTATTATCATTGTTTCAGCAGATTCTTCTGTGATGATAAAGAAAATGTGTGATGCCCATTTGTTATTGATTGGTATCAAGTAGAACTTAATGTACTTTTCTTCCTTCTTTACAGCTCCGATGATAAGGTTGCATGTCAGATGATCCTTGACAAAAAGGGCCTGAAAGGATACCAGGTGATCAGACATTTCCTTTATTGTTCTGTTATCATGCTACTGCTTAATTTTTCATTTGATAGTTTTGTTGAATGCTGGTTTCTACTTTCAAAGTTATTGAATTATAGTCCCTTATATTAGAGTTTGTTGATTGCTTTCTTGTGCATTTACTACGAATGTCTTTCTCTTTGCTCACCTGTTTGACAATGATTATCTTTTTTACCTGCATGCTTGCAGATAGGTAAAACAAAAGTTTTCCTGAGAGCTGGTCAGATGGCTGAGTTGGATGCTAGGAGATCTGAGGTTCTGGGAAATGCTGCCAGAACCATTCAACGACAATCCCGTACTTATATTGCTCGCAAGGAGTTCATCTCATTACGGAATGCTGCTGTTATATTGCAATCTTATCTGCGAGGTATATTATCTAGGATTGAATGTGCTATATCAAATTGCTATTCTGAGGGGAAAAAAGTTGTTGTATATCAATATGACAAACGAGTTTGTTATTATTACCCAGATAAGTTGGAATTGCATGAATTTTATTTGTGAAGTTCTGGTGGAGTTCCTAAACAGTAGAATATGCTGATGTTGCTGACTAATATTAATATAATTTAGTGTTGAGACGAGAAGTCGTATCCATTAATCTATTTTGGTGGAAAGTCAAAAGTTTAGAATAGTATATGTTTATGCTTCTGTTTTTATGTATGTTAGTCATCGGAACGTATAAGAGTACTTAAAATGTTTTAAATAAAATAAAATACGAATAGATTGAATAATAAATGTATATCCATTGAGAATCTTTTTATTTGGTTTTGTTTTTTCCTTTTTTTTTTTTTGATGTATAACCAATCTGAACTAGATTCTGTATTAGCTACTTCACCTGATTTGCAATTTTAATGCGCCATTTTTCTTCCCTTTGCAGGTGAGGCAGCCCGCAAACTGTATGAACAGTTGAGGCAGGAGGCTGCAGCTCTGAAGATCCAGAAAAATTTCCGGCTATACATTGCTAGGACATCCTATTTAACAGTTAGGTCAGCTGCGATCACACTGCAGACAGGCTTAAGAGCAATGGTTGCACGCAATGAATTTAGGTTTAGGGAACAAACTAAAGCTGCTATCATCATCCAGGTAGCATCATTTCTCTGTAACTTGACCGCTTATTTATTTAGTTATAAATTGGAAGTGCACTACTCATGTATAGCCAGAAATTCTTCTAAATTGTTGATTTTTATCTACTGGTTGTTTACAGGCTCACTGGCGTGGCCACGAAGCTTATTCTTATTATAAGAAACTTCAGAGAGCAGTTATTGTTTCCCAGTGTGGCTGGAGGTGCAGAGTTGCCAGAAGAGAGTTCAGAATGCTTAAAATGGTTAGGTTTCAATGCTTGCTGTTGTTTTGTACTTGTCGCAGCTTTGTGATGCTGCACATGGCTGAGCTATTGATAACTTTTCATTTACTTAGGCTGCAAGAGAGACAGGGGCCCTTAAAGAAGCGAAGGATAAGCTAGAAAAGCGCGTGGAGGAACTTACATGGCGTTTGCAAATTGAAAAGAGATTACGGGTAATGTAATTGTATCTTAATCTTCTAAAGTATATGTTAGAGTGCTTAAATACTATAGTCGATCCCTTTCTTAATAGCTTAAGCTTTTGGGTTTGTTGGTTACTAACATGGTATCAAAGCTTGGTTTGTCCCATGAGTCTTGGGTTTGAGCCCCCCCATATGATTATATTTGAATTTGTTATTTGTGTTTGTGTTTGGGCCCAAGCCATATGGCAAGCCCGTTGGTCTTGCACGTGAGGGGGTGTGTTAGAGTGCTTAAATACTATTGTTAAGCCCTTTTCTAATAGCTTAAGCTTTCGGGTTTGTTGGTTACTAACAATATATATTCTTTTTCAATGTGTTGCTTATGGGTCCGTTTGTGATATCGTCTTACTTTGTTCTGAAATGCAGGCTGATCTTGAGGAGGCAAAATCCCAAGAAATTGCTAAGTTACAGGATGCGTTGCATGCTGTACAATCACGACTAGAGGAAGCTAACTCTTTGGTTATCAAAGAACGAGAGGCAGCGCGAAAAGCCATTGAAGAAGCTCCTCCAGTCATTAAAGAAACCCCTGTTATAATTCAAGATACAGAAAAGATAAATTCTTTGACCTCTGAAGTTGAAAACTTAAAGGTAAACTTACCAAGCTGCAGGAATCATGCTCACACTGCAAATTCTTTTAGTGCAGCAGTCTTTTATCATGTTAAGAAGTATCCGTACTGACCGTACCATAATAAGAGTTTATTCCATAGTCATTAATCTAATAAAGGCTAATATGTAAATATTTTGTCACTATAAGAATTGAATTTAGCTTAACACACATAGGGAGCATGGTTAGGAATACTAATGGCATAGTTCTAACTATTTTTTGAAGCATTAGTATTTTTAAAATGTTTTTGATTTATTTGCTTGGAAGCATCATGGGTGTGTAAAACTTGTGAAGTTAAGGATTTCATGTTGCAGATATAGTTGGGTGTTATCTTTATAATTTGTGTTAAGGACAACAAATTTGAAATTACGGGATGTCATTTAATGATCATTTTTCACCTGCACAGGCTTCACTGCTATCTCAAACACAAACAGCAGAAGAGGCAAAGAAAGCTTCTGCTGGTGCTGAGTCGAAAAATGGGGAAATGGCCAAGAAACTTGAAGATGAAGAGAAGAAAGTTGTTCAGCTTCAGGATTCAATGCAGAGGTTTGTAACATATATCCAGTGAAGGAATTTGAAAATTTTCCCTTCCCCTCTGCTTAATATCACATTACGTTACTGTATTCCTCAATTTAAATGTCTCTCCTCCAACTCACTGTCAGTTTCATTTTCTCCTATGCCTGGCTAGTTTGACAAAACTACATCTAGAACTTTCTTCGAGTATTTAATTCTTTAATTTGGTAAAATTACATCCAAAACAACATTGAAATTGTATTTTTAAACATTTGGCATCTAATTGAACCTTAATGTTAAAGTTGAAGCCGATGCTGTCATATCTCCGGACGCAGGAGACACACATACAAACAAACATTGTGTTAACCGACTTCTTTATCTCTGATGCAGACTAATGGAGAAGGTTTCTAATTTGGAATCAGAGAATCAGGTATTCCGCCAACAAGCACTTGCGATATCACCAACTGGTAAAGCGTTAACTGCACGTCCAAAAACAACAATTATCCAGGTATGAAGGGCATGCTTTGCTATAGATTGAATTAATTCATGTATGTTCATGGAAACGTATGTTGAGGTTTCTCTTTAAATTGCAGAGGGCGGCTGAGAATGGCAATATAGCAAATGGAGAAATGAAGAAAGTTTTGGTGAGACCAATATTTTGTTTCTGGTATTTGATAAACTGCAATATGATATAATACTGAAACTTGATACCAACATTTTCTGTATGTATCAGGATTCACCTGGTCAGCGGGAAGTGGAGACTGAGGACAAGCCCCAAAAATCTCTGAATGAGAAGCAGCTGGTATGCACTTGTTTATTAGTAATGAAATTATTTTCTGGCATGATATTGTGCATATTGATTGCAACTTATGCCTTCTACACGTTTTCTTCTTATGTTAAATGTGCAGGAGAACCAAGACCTTCTAATTCAATGTATATCACAAGATCTAGGATTCTCTGCTGGAAAGCCTGTTGCTGCTTGTCTAATATACAAATGCCTCCTTCATTGGAGGTCATTTGAGGTTGAAAGAACCAGTATTTTTGACCGTATTATTCAAACAATAAGTTCATCAATAGAGGTAAGTTAAATTATGTGTCTTGTTTATAATTCATCCTTCTGTATCAAGAACAATACAAGCCTGGCTACATGAATTCCTTTTTAAAGAATTAAATCTTTTATTTTGGGAACTAGTGAAGCAGATTGTAATGTCTCTATTATGGTTTTATATGTGCTATCTATTGATGTTTAAAATTTTTGCCATACCCTAGGTCCATGATAACAATGATACATTGTCATATTGGTTATCAAATGCATCCACTCTGCTGTTGCTACTTCAACGCACTCTGAAAGCAAGTGGAGCGGCAAGCTTAACCCCAATTAGACGGAGAACAACATCAAGTTCACTGCTTGGAAGAATGTCTCAAGTTAGAACTTTTTTTTTTGTGTGTGTGTGTGCGTCTATTTTTGAATTTTTCTGTATATTAATGCATGTACCTTGTCTTTGCTTATTTGTAATTCTCTCTTCTTTTTGGTTTTGATTGCTTTTAGGGCTTTCGAGGTTCTCCACAGAGTGCTGGTTTCTCATTCCTCAATACTCGGGTGCTTGCTGGCCTGGATGACTTGCGACAAGTTGAAGCAAAATATCCAGCTTTACTTTTTAAACAGCAACTCACAGCTTTCCTTGAGAAGATATATGGAATGATAAGAGACAATTTGAAAAAAGAAATAGCCCCATTGATTGGATTGTGTATCCAGGTAACTCATTCTCTTAATGATTAGAACTGAATACTTTGAGTTGCTGGAAGACTGATTTCCCCATTGTGTTGATTGTGTATATGTTTTTCTTTTTGCTCTGCAATCAAAATATTCATTACTTTATTCATTGTTCATACATTATAATGCAGGCACCTAGGACATCGCGGACTAGTGTAGTGAAGGGACGTTCTCAAGTCAATGCTGTTGCTCAACAAGCTTTGATTGCTCACTGGCAAAGCATTGTGAAACGCCTTAATAGTTACCTGAATACATTGAGAGCCAACTATGTGAGTACAAGATCCAAAACAATGCCCCAAATATTTATCTTTCCTCTTCGTGTTGCATCACCTTAATCTGCATGTGACACTACAGGTTCCTCCATTCCTGGTTCGCAAGGTTTTCAAGCAGATATTCTCATTTATCAATGTTCAGTTGTTTAATAGGTAAATACATGGAAATTCAAGTTCATACAGTCATAGTTGATTTGATTTTATATTTTAAACAATACGGAATGGTGCTCAAATTTTTATCTGCAGTCTTCTATTGCGACGTGAATGCTGCTCATTTAGCAATGGGGAATATGTTAAATCGGGGCTGGCAGAGCTGGAACAGTGGTGCCATGAAGCAACTGAGGAGGTGATGCCAGCTTATATTTTATAATCTTTCTTTCTTTGTGTCTTACTGAGACTGACATCTATTGCACGTTCAGTTTGCAGGCTCAGCCTGGGAAGATTTGAAGCATATTAGACAAGCAGTTGGCTTTCTGGTCTGTTCTATTTATCTGATCTTTACTTCCATGTTGTCATTGTTGTTCCTGATATTGCTTTTAACCTTTCACACTTATTTCAAAATTTCTGCCAAATCAGGTCATTCATCAGAAGCCTAAGAAGAACTTGAAAGAAATAATGAATGATCTTTGTCCAGTGAGTAACTTCACTCTTTTTATAACTTTTTTCCTCTCTTTGTGCACATGCTTGCATGTATACGTCTCTTTATCTGTCCTTACACTCTCTCGATAATGCTCTTTTCAGGTTCTTAGCATACAGCAATTGTACAGGATTAGTACAATGTACTGGGATGACAAGTACGGTACACACAGTGTTTCTTCAGAGGTAAGTTACAAATTTCTGATTGTGAGTTGCAAATTCTTCATTTCCTTTTCAAGGCTTCTCAATAGCATGAAGCTATTCATGCCTGAACCGAGAGACATCAAATCTGATTTGTTTCTCCTTATTTTTATTTTTAGAGTTATATGGGAAAAAAACTTCAAACTTGTGTACATTCTTGATGGTCCCTCTAAAAATCTTTTCTAATTGCAGGTTATCGCGAGCATGAGAGTAATGATGACAGAAGACTCGAACAATGCAGTCAGCACTTCGTTTTTGTTAGACGATGACTCAAGGTAATGCTTTTTGAAAATTACTTGCATTCGGTTCCAATTGTCGATTGCATTCGTATCTGTGGCTGTAAACGAACTATTTGATTTCTCTTTCCCATCTCAAACACAGCATTCCATTCACGGTGGACGATATATCCAAGTCATTACCACAAATAGAGATTGCTGATATCGATCCTCCTCCCCTGCTACGTGAAAACTCAAGCTTTATGTTCTTATTACAACGCTCAGAATGAGGAGAACAAACGTGATAGTATTTCCTTGCTAGCACTCTGTCAACTCCTGTTGCTGATTTTCCCACCTCCGAGAATGAAGTGCTGCAAAAAGTTGTGCATACATTACATATATAGCCATTCTGCTAGTTAAATCTGTAACTAAAATAGTTTTTCCATATTGGTTCGGGTCAATTCTTTTCATTTTTCCCCGTAATTTGTTTCTGGGGATTGTTTCTTGCTGCTTATAATAGTGTGGTGATTTTTAGGGGATTCATTTTGTAGTGTATTTAGAGTTATAAGCTCTTCTTTCATTGTAATATGTAACAGCAGCCACATTTTATAGGCAGTAGGCTCATACAAAGTTGTATTAACAGTTTATGTAGTATGAATGTATGATGTAGACAGTATCTATTTTTTTCTGTCTCTATCAAGCACCATTTATGTTGCATCAAACTCCGTGAATATATTGTAGACAATTAGACAAGATGGGGTTGGTTTAATGATTTGTTCCTAGTTGCACCTTGAGGTTGTAGGTTCGAGTTTGTTCATTTTCTTCAAATCTTGGATTATTGTAACATTTCAAAAAAAATCATGTAAACGAGAAAATCTTTGATGGGATGGATGTATTATATCATCTTGATATTTAGTGTTGGTACAATGAAGCGACAAGTTTTGAGAATAAAAATTTATTTGGTAGGTTTTTATCGGGTGTACGATGAGATGATGTGATATGTCTATTCTGTTGAAGGATTTTCATTTTTTTTTCCTTTGAAATATTACAATAAATTTTGATACATAACGTGTTAGGGGTTGTCGGGATTTATCGATATCATATGTATAGATATGTATTATCATAACGGGTAACGGGAGATATATACTCTTATAGTAAGTAGTTTAACAATGTTTTTGGTAAAATTACTTAATAATTTTTTATTAAAATAAAATATTTATTAAAAAATTGTAGGACTATGGGGAAATTTGGAGCGGATTGAATTATTACAGTAATTATATGACAATATTTAATTTATATTTTCACACCATTAATATATTTAAATTTTCTTACTAGCTATTTAAGAAATATTATAATAAAAAATAAAAACTTCATTGTAAAATATAGGCTTAGGGAATCTCAATGAATTTTTTTTTTTTCATTTTTTTTTTTTATTTTGATTTTTTTACATTTTTTTTATTGAACCATAAAAAAAACATGAAGAAGAGGAATTAAAAATAAAATGTCATTTTTTTTCTTTCAAATTTTCCTTTAATCTTAATATTTCACATTCATTATTATTATTATTATTATTTTGAATATTTATTAATTCTTATTTTATTTTTAGTATTAAAATAAAAGTCCAAAGGACAGTTTTTTTTTTTTTTTTTTTTAATTTTTAACTTTTTTTAATTTTGAATTTAGATGAAAACCATTTTGCTGTATATCAAAGACAATTATATGAATTCTTTAAAAAAAAAAAAACTACAACTATATGAATTAAAAATATAATTAAAAACCCCATTGGTCGTGTATCAAAAACTCCAATACGCAATTATTTAATTATGAATTTTTTTAAAAAGGTCAATTTTTTTTTTTTTTTTCAAATCTCACATAACAATAAAATATAATATAATATTTATTATTTATTTTTCTCAGGTAAAATAAAACTTATAATTAATAAAATAAAAATATCCATAAATTTATGTTCAAAAAAAAAAAAAAAAAAAAAAAAAAACTAAAATCTCAGAAGCCGAGCTGTCAATTGGCGCCACCTTTAATAAAGGGCACACTTTAAAAATGTATATATAGAAACCGTAACATTATATGAGCCTCTGCAAAACCCTAAACCCTTTTATTGTGGTTTGATGTTTTGAAGAGAAGACAAAAGCCGTGGAAACACAAGGAATCAAGAAAAACCCACTTAGAAACAATTCTCTTTTTAACTTAAACTATTTTGGTCAGTTTTCAATTTCATTTTTTCTCTATCGCTTCTGTTTGTTTGTTTCGTGGGAAAATAAGTTGTCTTCATTGGAAAGTTTATTGCTTTAGTTCTTTTTGCTGAATTTATTATTTGGGAACTCTTTTTTGTTCAAAAGGGTATGTTTTGTTCATGGGAAAATCGAAATTTTAACGCAAAGTTTGTGTTTTTTTTTTTTTTTTTTTGAATAAAAGGGTATTTTTGTTTCCTGGGAAAATTTTGGTCCTTGGTGGGTTCTCCGGTGTGTAAAAGATTAAATTTGAGTTGGAAATTCGTTTTCTTTTTTAATATTATTTTGTTGTTTTCAGGGTTAATTCGATAAAAGATAGCTGCATAGGGGTTATATAATTGGTTGTTGTTTGCATCATAAATCCAATACAAACAATTTTGACTTTAAATACATATACTTTTTGAGTAGAAAAAAATGGCAATTGATGGGAGTTTCAGTCTTGAATCTGCATTCGAGAGGTTTCTAGTTCGATGTCCCAAGCTTAGTTGCCTACCGCGATTTGAATCACTTTCTGGAAAGGAGACGACAGAAGAAGAAGTGGTGAATTTGGTAGCAGAACTGTTTTTGCACCCGTGCTATACAATCCCATTGATAGGGTGTTTTCGCCCAATAGCTCGAAAGATTGTGGATAGAGTTGTAGCTTTGCTCCGTCTTGTGCCCAATCTAAGGTCGAATTCAGACGAAAATGCTGAACAATCAGGAAAGTTTGATGATGCAGATGTTGTTGATGTTGTCCAGTTTCATGTCCAAAGTGGGAGGGGATTGATTCTTCATGAGCTTGCTTGCTTGGCCTTCTGTCGAATGCTTGATTTGGCTCCTTTTTTATTGGGGTAAATTTTTATTAAGATGACTGTTGTTGAAAGCAAAATATGAACGGAATAGATTCTCTCATTGTGCTTATGTGCTTGATTTGGTGCAGGTCTGTATTAACTTATTTCAAATTTGCTCCGCCTCCTTTTGAACGCATTTTGTTGAAAAGGACAGTCCATGAGTTGTCAGTAAGGGTATGTACAATGTTTCTATTATAATTCTCTTGGATTAATATTTAATTATCCTGTTAACCCTCTTCATTCTCTCGTGTAGTCACTGTATCTGTATCAATTTAACCTCAACATACATTAAAATGGTTAATGTTTCTAGTGAGGATTTGTATCTGTCCATGTTTGTTTCACTTCCCTGTCAACGAGCATTTTCTTAAAAACGTTTTAGCAATTGAAGACATGGTTGGTAAATCGTACTAACTTTCAGTACCAGATTGGCCTTGTAAATAATTGTGGTATTACATGGTAAAGTCTATTAATAGGTAATATTTCATAGGAATTTGTATCATTGATAAGATTAATTTATTAATAATGTATCAGTTGGAAAGTTGGTTTGTCCATGTAAGATGAATCATTACCCTAATACACTGATTTGATCATGTCAGAGACTTTTAGAAAGTAAGATTAGGCTTGTAAAATTTTATCCCACGTATCATTTTGAATAGATCAGAGTTTAAGCTTTGAAGTGGCCTGCCTTGTGTAATATTCACTCAGTAGCTTTTGAGAATTCATTTCTATATGTTGGCAACTTGCTTAATTGGAATGTGGATCAAGTTTTGACATTGATCTTAATCGTTTTCTTGAGGGCAGGGAATGTGCAATTATTCTAGGAGATTTTCTTTCCCAAATTTCAGCAATCTCTAGTTTGCTTTTGGTTCACTCTCTAGAATCTATGTTGTCTTTCAGGTTGTAAAGCATTACTTGGATGATGTTAGGATATCTTACCGCCTGCTCATAATTGAACCTGAAATCTTTTCTAATCTTTGGGATTGGTCGTGTTTCTTGGATCTTGCTAAGAATTTTGGAAACCTCTACTTGAGTAATGGTGCTGAACTGATGAAAGATATTGCGGACATAAGATGGTGTGGGGTACATATACTCTCTATCACTTTGAAAATGAGTGATAGAGCAATTTTGAACTTTGGTGTTAAAGCTGAAGAAGCACTTTCATGTTTATTGCGGTGCGTTTGTTTATTTCTTTTGAACAAATGCTTTCAAACAAATAATCATTTAAATTTTCATGGCAACCCTACAATATTTTTCTCACCTTTTCAATTTTCAGCTGGGAGGAGTTCTGTCAGGATACATCCTTAGAAAAGGCTGGCTCATATATTGAGCCATCTAACTGCACTAAGTCAGAAGAAAAAGATGTCAATTTCAATCAGGATAACTGTTTGCAGTGTTTTGGACTTAATTCACTAGCCTTATCGAGGTCTCAAGAAATTGAGCCATCAACTAGACGGCGGAGGTTGGAAACACGGTAGGTTTATCGAACTAAACAATAAGACATCTATTGCTGTATTCCTTGATATCATTTACCTGCTTCTTTTTGCTCTTCATATATTTCTTAATAAATTTTAGAGGGACATGTCCTGGTATATACTTTCCACACATGTTTTTCTTTCAATACTTTTTGACATCTAGTTTCTTTTGGGAATTTAGGGATAACAAGTCCGATAGCAATCCGTTTGTATTGACATCTACAGTGAAGAGAAGTTTTGAGGTGGTTTTGTTGGCAGTAAGTCAAAAGTGGCCTGTTCTTTTGTATGGCCCTGCTGGCTCTGGAAAATCTGCACTTATTAATAAGTTGGCATTGGAAAGTGGTAACCAAGGTAGGTTTTGGTTTGTCAGATAGATATCTTTATTCTTGATACTGCTATTGTATGTTTACTTAAAGAACTTTCTCCGTTGAAACCTATTAAAACACACATTCCAAATTGTATAATCTGCGCAATATGACCACTTCATTCAATTTTGGATCCATTCATTTTATGAGTTCCTCTCTTTGCTTTTGTTAGTAACCATCAAACGGTTCAAACCCAAAAGCTTAAGCTAATAAGAAATGGCCCGACAATAACATTCAAATTTAATTCTACGTTATTAGCCTCATTTGAGGATGCTAACAAGGTATTTGGAAGTAGAGTTCAGAATGGCGTCATGAATTTATAGCTTGAAATTTGACTATGTGTATCTAATTATCCTTTTGCTTGCTTCAAAATGTTATCAGAGGTCTAATTGATGAGTGTTGTTGAAGTGATTGCTGTCAATTTACGAATTGTGACCTTTTCTTATGTCATATGTCTCATTATTTATGGCTTGTGCCTGTTCTTTGCAGTATGAAGATTGAAGAGTTTCCTCATGTTTTTCCTCTATATTGTTACTTATTTCTTTGCCTATCATCTCTTTTTTCTTTTTTCTTTAATAGTTCTTTCAATTCACATGGATGATCAAATTGATGGCAAAACATTAATTGGGAGTTATGTCTGTACGGAGCAACCTGGTGAATTTAGATGGCAGCCTGGCTCTCTCACCCAGGTCTGGTTTCTTATTAGATAATTGGGTATTTATGTTCTTTGACTTCTTTCATCTCAATACGATATTGTAATACTTTAAAATTTTCTTTTTCCACAGGCTATTCTTAATGGGTTTTGGGTTGTATTTGAGGATATTGACAAGGCACCGTCAGATGTGCAATCCATTTTATTACCTTTACTTGAAGGAGCAAGCTCATTTGTTACTGGCCATGGGGAGGTAATTACTTTGTACACAGTTCTCACATGTATTTACATAGGGTTTCTGATCAAAACTTGGGGATATTACAGTAGCATGCATGTCCTTTTGCTCCTCATACTCATTAGTATTCTGCAGGTTGCTAATTTTATATTTTTTACTGTATTAAGTTTTACTTATCAAAAAATAGTACTGTTATGTTAGCGTATTCCTTGACAAACAACCATAACTTCCCTATGGTTTTATGCTGATCCCTTGTGGAATGATTTTTATTCATTAGCACTTTGAGAAATTTTAATTTGCGTAATGCTACTTTTCGCTACCTTGAAATCCTAGTGAAAATTACTAACCAATGGCTGTTTTATAACTTTCTTTGCATCCCTAATATTGCTTGAATAACTTGTTTTGCATCCCATAGTAACCTGTTTTACTTTATGAAGGTCCTTTCTTGGCGTTCAATTAAATAGAATGCCGATTGAAGTTTAAGCAACATTAATTTTTCCTAGATTGCATTTTGCCAATTCATTCCTATGTATATCTCTAGATTTTTGATATGTTGTATGCATAAGTGTTTCATTTGTTCTCTCTTTTTGTCTACCTGAGCTAAAAGCATCTGTGGCTCTTCACAGGAAATAAGGGTGACAGAAAGTTTTCGGCTATTTTCCACCATTTCAACTTCCAAACTTGATGTATCTCATAGTACAGAAGGTTTGTAACTATCAAGACTCACAAGCTTCCAGTTGCCTAAACTTGGTTGCATTGTTCAATTGTTGGCTTTTGCATGTTTGACTTTATTATTTCTGTTCTGTGCTGTTTGAAAAATAAGTTGCATACACCACAGTGGAACTAATGTCTCCGGGGCATGGATACTAGGAATCCCAATCAGGACAGGGATTTCCTTGATTACATCAATATAAGCATACGTGGTTTCAATTTTTGAAATTTTATTTAATTATTTTTTTGTTGGATGTATAATGGAATTAAACATTACTAAGACCAGTCTGTAGAAGATTACTTTGAATATTGTATTCTCCTCATTCAATAATCATCTCTTACTTTCTTTTTCTTCTCTTTTATGTTGTATTTTTGCACAATATCTGGATGTCTGCAAAAGAATGTTCTTCTTGAAAGATATGCTGGTGCCGAATGAGTGATATGGACTTAATAGTTTGATAAAAAATATATTAATTTGATAGGTAACACAATTTGTATAAAATGGAGAGGATGCTTTTTTGATATTAATCAGATGATATATTATATTACATAATGCATTGAATAGTCTATGATTTTTTTTCACTATCTCAATCACTTTTCCTTTTGGTGGTAGGTGGGAATTCACTTGGCACTCTCTGGAGGAGAGTTATGATTATGGCACCAACTAGTGAGGACTTGAGGAATATAGTGAAAACATGGTATTCAAATTTGGAGTTCCTTGCTGACAGACTAATAGGTGGGTTTGTTTATATGCATGATTTGGCGATTTCAGGTTAAACGTATTAACAATAAATGCTGATGAATATGGCAGAAACCTTTGAAAGGGTTAACTCTTATCCTCTGCACCATTTTGCGGGATTCCAACCAGGAAATTCTGCTTCTGTCAGTTCTTTCAGTAGGTTCTCATTAAGGTATATAACTGTGTTATAGTTCCTGTGTTGCATGTTGAGGTCAATTGTATTTCAGTGATTGCATCTCATTTTGTTCCTAATGACAGGGATCTCCTTAAATGGTGCAAGCGAATTGCAGATCTGGACTTCAGCCCAATGGTGAATAGTTTGGCAGCTTCTGAGTGCCATTACATTTATCAAGAGGTCTGATATGCTCTTTGTCCTTACCTCTCTGTTTCTTTCAATGTTCATCTTATTGATTTGCTGGCGGAATTTTGTGCTTTGCTCTCAGGCTGTAGATATATTTGCATCCTTTTCAGCATCTACTGAAAATCGGTTGACTATGATGAAAGAACTTGCAAATATGTGGCTGGTTCCTGTTTCAATGGCTGAGACCTTGTATCCTTCCAATAATCCTGTAATTGAGGTGCGTATTATTGCTGTAAGCTAATTATACTAGTGATTTCAATATCACGATTGTCTTATTATTTCCTCTGAACTGCAGCAATCGTCCTCAGAATTAAGGATTGGTCGAGTTACTCTTCCATGCTCTGAAAAGTTCGATGTACACACATAAGTTTTTCTTGATTCTTAACTTTCGTTTGTTATAGGTTTTTATTCATTTTGTTGTTAGTTCATTTGATATCTTAATGTTATTCTTGCAGTTGTATGATCAGACTAGTCAGTTTGTAAAGATTCGCAGTTCTCTCCATTTACTTGAGAGAATAGCTAGCTCTGTTAGGTGGAATGAGTCTGTTCTCTTGGTTGGAGAAACTGGTACCGGGAAGACTACTCTTGTGCAGAATCTGGCCAAGATGCTTGGACAGAGACTTACTGTCTTGGTATGTTGGTGGACTCTCTCTCTCTCTCTCTCTCTCTCTCTCTTTGCAGTGAGGTTGTTCAACTCTTATGATTATGTTTTCCATTTCCAGAACTTAAGTCAGCAGAGTGATGTTGCTGATCTGTTAGGAGGATTTAAGCCTATGGATGCACGGTTCATATGCATTCCCTTATACAAGGAGTTTGAGTATTTGTTTTCTAAGACATTCTCCATCATGGTATTTATTAATATGAAATTTTCTTCTTTGCCTATCTGAAGTTGTATAGTCCTGATAAATAACTTATGTCATTGTATTTTGATGTCCAGGAAAATAACGAGGTTTTTTCCTATCTACAAAAGGTTTTAAGTGAAAGAGATTGGAAAAAATTACTAAAAGGACTTAGGAAGTATGTTGATAGGTATCAGAAGATGGGGAAAAAACGGAAAAAAATGTTGGGTGAAGAATGGGAGAATTTTTCTGTGAAACTTGAAACTGCCCGCAGACAAATTGTGTCATCTGGAATGGTGTTTTCATTTGTTGAAGGAGCATTTGTAACTGCTCTTAGAAAAGGCGAATGGATTTTGCTTGACGAGGTGAATTTGGCTCCACCAGAGACTTTGCAGAGAATTATCGGTGTTCTTGAAGGAGAAAATGGTTCACTTTGTTTAGCTGAAAGAGGGGATCTGAGTTATATATCTAGACATCCTAATTTTCGTATATTTGCTTGTATGAATCCTGCAACTGATGCTGGAAAGCGGGACCTACCTTACTCTTTACGTAGTAGATTTACAGAGTTTTTTGTTGATGATGTGTTGGATGACAAAGATTTAGAACTATTTATTTACAAATTTTTGGGTGAAAGTAAAAGATCTGACAGAGAACTGGTAGAAAGAATAAGGACGTTCTATAAAGCAGCCAAAAAGGAATCTGAAGAGAAGCTGCAGGATGGGGCTAATCAGAAGCCACAATACAGTTTAAGGTCTCTCTACCGTGCGTTAGAGTTTACAAGGAAGGCAGAGGCAGAGAAAAAATTGGATGTTGGATTTCGAAAAGCACTTTATGATGGATTCTGCATGTTTTTTCTCACTTTGTTGGATGAACCCAGTGCGAAGATAATGAAACAGATGATTGGTTATTTGTTAGAGAAGAGTATACCTCCGCCTATTCCTTTTGATAGATACTTGATGGTTAATAAAGGAATCTCAATTTCTGATGGTTTCTTGAAGAACTATGTTCTAACTAAAAGTGTTAAAGAACATCTTAGTAACTTGGCACGCGCAGTCTTTGTTAAGAGATATCCAATTCTTTTACAGGGTCCAACATCCAGTGGGAAAACTAGTCTTGTTCAGTATCTTGCCACTATAACTGGTCATGAATTCGTGCGGATAAACAATCATGAGCACACTGATCTCCAGGAATATTTAGGTTCTTACATAACCGATGCTTCCGGGAAGCTTGTATTTCATGAAGGTGTTTTGGTTAAGGCTGTAAGAAACGGTCATTGGATTGTTCTGGATGAGCTAAACCTTGCTCCATCAGATGTGCTGGAAGCATTGAATCGTTTGCTAGATGATAACAGAGAGCTCTTTGTCCCTGAACTGAGTGAAACTATAAAGGCGCATCCAAATTTCATGCTTTTTGCCACTCAAAATCCACCTACCTTCTATGGTGGGCGTAAAATGCTTTCTCGAGCCTTTCGCAACCGTTTTGTAGAGATTCATGTTGATGAAATCCCAGAAAATGAATTGAGTACAATACTAGAAAAAAGGTGTGAAATCCCTGAAAGCTATGCTAAGAAGATGGTTGAAGTCATGAAGGAATTGCAATTACACAGGCAGAGTAGCAAGGTATTTGCTGGAAAACATGGATTCATAACTCCACGAGATTTGTTTCGATGGGCAAATCGTTTCAAGGCCTTTGGAAAGTCTTATGAAGATTTAGCTAGAGACGGTTATTATCTTTTGGCAGAAAGGCTGCGTGATGAGGGAGAGAAATGCGTGGTTCAAGAAGTTTTAGAGAGACATCTTCGTGTTAAACTTGTCAAAGATGACTTGCACCAACTGGTATTGTGCTTTTGCATCTCATGCTTGTGTTTGCTATTAATGAACTAGTATTTGTGTTTATCATTTGTCATTTTGTAATCACTATGAGGAGATTCTCCTCGTAAATATAATTGCATGATTGGTTGTGTAATGAACATGCTCAAGTGTTTTTATTTATTTATTTATTTTGGTGGATTACTCAGGAACAAGCTGAAAGAGACTCTGTCCTGAAATTGTGCAACAATAACTGCGGTTCAGAGAATCTTGGGAAGTATGGATCATAGAACATTCACTTTCTTATTTCTGGTAGTTTGGCCTTCATTGTGTTAAAGTGTAGTTTTCTCACTGCCAATTGGTTCTTTGCAGTGTCATCTGGACTAGAAGTATGCAGAGGTTGTACTTTCTTGTCAAGCGTTGCTATGAGTTACGTGAACCTGTACTCCTTGTTGGCGAAACTGGTGGTGGAAAGACCACTGTCGGTCAGTTACTGAGTTTAGTATTAGGGTTGAAATTGCGCATTCTGAATTGCCACCAGTACACAGAGACATCTGATTTTATTGGGGTTTGTTGATATATATTTGTTTTTTTTTTTTTTTTTTTGAGGATCGACTATTTTAAAGAAATTTATCGGTCTTCTTATGTTAACTAATGAACTGTATAACAGGGGTTCTATCCTGTTCGGGACAGATCGAGGCTGTTGTCTGAATACAATGATATAGTTGAACAGTTGAGGTCATCAAACGCATTAATCCACTACACTGGGGACTCAGTAAGTGTTTTATTGATCATACAATGAGTCACTTTCAGATTATGTCACTTATCAAATACCCATGGTTTCTCATGCATTTGTTTGATTGTAGGCGATTTCTTCGGACATTGGTCAGGCTCCTTCAACTCTTAATAAGTTGGCTGCAATAGTTAAAAATTATAGAGAAGGTCAGGATTCAAGTGCTGTTGTGAATTCGCATGATATTGATATGCTTGGGCAGCTGATGTTGGACCTTGGTAAGCTGCACCAGAGATGGCAGACTATCTTTATGTGGCATGATGGGCCTCTTGTGCAAGGAATGAAGGATGGTAGTCTATTTCTTGTGGATGAGATTTCCTTGGCTGATGATAGTGTACTGGAAAGATTGAACAGTGTTTTGGAGCCAGAAAGAAAATTGGTGGGTAATCCTCTTTTTTGTAGGGACCTGGTTTTTCACAGTGCATCATAACTCATCTTGTTACATGTCTTATCTTACTTAATATGGTTGTTGCTAATTTTGCTTTACTCCAGGCACTATGTTTGGTCTTACTTTTGTTTTTGTTAGATAAAGTGCTATCATTGGACCTTTTACTTTAATCATTATCTTTTGGAATTTATGGTTATTCAACATGGTAGAATATCTGTTTGACGGAGAGGTCTCGTATTTGAAACCTAAACATCTTCTAGTCCATCAACCAAGTCTCAATACAAAGCTAAATGGCTGTCAGTCCTTTATTTATCGGTATGCTGCCAATGTTGTTTTCATTATTGTGCTCTGCTAGATCTTGTCTCTAGTTTTAACTTGATTGTGTTGGAATTTGAGCTCTGTGACCACTTTAGCGATACATGACAAAATGCAAAAAAACAAGGCTTAAGACCAAAACTACATGAAATTTAAATGGTTTAGTTTTACAGCAGAGGTAGAATCTTGCAAAACCGAATTGAATGTTCTGATTTTCAAGCTAATAGAATAAATGGACCAAGATTTTTGGATCAAAAAGAAGGGAACGGATTCCTTGAAAAGATTATGAGTGTCTTTTAGTCCCCTCTCTCTCTCTCTTCCTAATAATACCTCGAAATAATTTGCTTTGAGTTTAGTTCAGTTATATATTTGGTGAATACTTTTCTTTGGAATTATATTGTGTTTCTCTGTCTCAAATCTCTCATTATCAAACTTCTTTGCTGCTGCTTTTCTGCTAGCTATGAATGGTAACTAATTAATTTGTTGGATAGGTAGCAGTCCGATTTGTGTTATGTGAATTTAACCTTTTTAGCTGCTTGCTTTGTAGCATGCTATAACTTAGTCTATTACTGGCTTTGATTTGATATTGAAAGTTCCGCTCTAAGCTCTTTTTTGTTTCCCTCTTTGCAGGCCTTGGCAGAGAAAGGAGGGTCTTTTCTGGAAACTGTTACTGCTCATAAAAACTTCTTTGTTTTGGCGACAATGAATCCTGGTGGTGACTATGGTAAGAAGGAATTGTCTCCTGCTCTCCGCAACCGTTTTACTGAGATATGGGTTCCTCCCGTTAGTGATCTAGATGAGCTTAAAGAAATTGCTTTGCGGAGGTATGTGTATTTAAGTGACATGCTCATTGAGATAGTTCATATGGATGTATTCTCTCTCCTAATCTTAATTAATTCGGCAGAGTTATCAACCCAAGAGTCTCGCATTTAGTGGGTCCTATGCTAAGTTTCTGGGAGGTATAGTCCGATTTCCCTCTTAGTCCGATTTCCCTCTTTTGAATTATATTCTATTCTTTCATTTAATATATTTTTATGCTAGTTGAAATGTCTACCTCTTTAGTCGATTAGAGTTGATATTGTCAACTACTAATTAAAATGCACAACATGAATCAAATTTGCTAAATTTGAGTTCTGCTTTGATGGAATTTGCAACATAGCTATTCATGTTTGTGGTGTATAGAGGTATTTAGCACATGGTGCCTTGTTTAGTTTTAATAACAACAATATTGTTTCTCTGTTTGATGTGATTCTGATTTGTTGGCATAGTATTTGAAATTTCATTGCCAAGTCACAAAATTACTTACAGAATTCTGATTTAATCTCCGAGCCTTGGATGTTAGTCATTCCTCAGCTCATTCGCTGTTTATAAAGCAACAAGAAAGAAGAAAATTATTTTGAAAGAACATTGTTTTATTCCCTAAAATGAGAGTTCTACAGCAGCTTCAAAAACAGTTGAAATATTGACTGTTGCAGGGGTGGTGATTTTGTTGTTGTAGTCTACCTTTTATTCTTGTTAACCTTTTGTCTGTTCCTTACATTTACCTTCCTGTCAGTACATGGACATTTTATTAATTACATGCATGGATAATGTAAACATTTCATAATTGTAACCTTACAGAAGCATTTACAAAGCAGCGTTAGTCAGAAATTTTATGCATTTGTTCTTGAGTAATACTATACAACCCAAATAATTAACCCAAAATTCAACCCAAATGACGTGGCAAGTAAGTTGTCATTACCACACAAATCATGGGATGATGTGGTTAATGAATAAACCACTTGCCACATCATTTGGGTTGGTTTTTGGGCTAATTTTTTTGGGTTATCTAGCGTTAGTGTTTATTCTTTTATAAGCTTTTAAGTGATTATTGATTTTGTTTATGGTTGTGTTTTCATTGGATCATTTTGATTCACCTGGCTTCTGTTATTTCATATGTTCTACAGTGGTTCAGCGATTTACAAACGGGGAGAATGCTTACTGTGAGAGATCTCCTGTCTTGGGTTGCCTTTATAAATGTTACAGAAAGCAGTTTAGGGCCTGACTATGCATTCCTTCATGGGGTTTTCCTCATTTTGGTCGATGGGCTCAGTTTAGGTGCGCCCTTGCTTTATTGTAGCTCTAAGTGTATCTGCATTTTTTTTGTTGTGATTTTTCATATTTATCTTCTGAATAAATAACAGTCTTGAAGTTGGTTGTTGTTTCTATTTTTTTATTAAATCTTTTTAAGCTTACCAAAGTCATAAAGGGTACCTAAGGTGTTATCTTGAAATCAGCTGTTAGATGTATTTACTCTTACATCTTTTTGATATCGTTGTTTCTAAATTTTGGATGTATTTCTGAATATCTGCTTTTATGTTGATCCATAAATCCCGTCGATTTTGTTTTATTGATTTATTTTCCTTTATGTTCCTCGAAGGCTTTATGGTTAGTACTTTCTTCAAATTTTTATTGGAAAACGTTTTCAATTTGTCTCTTTGAATTTTGATTGGAGCTTTTCCCCTTATATTTTGTTATGGTAATAATAAGAGGCTTACTTTTATACATATTGATAAACTTTGATTCTCTGGGATGTTTCCTGAATTAATATCAAATAATAGGTTAAGCGAAATGTTTGAATATGAAGACATTATGTAACATCAAGCTATTAACCTAATGAGAATGGAATATTGTTTTATCCGTAACTAATAATTATATAAGTTTTTTTTGTTGAAAATAATAATTATATAAGCTAATATAGTTTTATGTTTAATTAGTTATGTAAGAATAACAGTGGAGTACTATTTTATCCACTGTTATTAAGTAATTATGTTAACCTTTTACTTTTTGCTTTCTAAGTCATGCTTAGAATATCCCTTTTGGGAAAAGTTCAGTACTCAAGGAGAAGCAATTAACTTATTGAATTTTTTTATGTCCAACTTTTTACTCCCTAAATTTTGGTAAGTATGCAAGCATAGTACAAAAGATTTGAGAATGAAGGGTAACTTAAAATTCTACAATGGACTCAAATTATGGATGAACAAGAATGGAAGTAACTTTATGTTTTTGACTCTGAGAGACTATATTTCTCAGAGGACAATACTTTACTTTATGACGATGGCAATTTTTTTTAAATATAATTGATTCATTGATGCTTGAACATAAATTTTGGAAAATAAAAAATGAAGAGCTGGAAGTGATAATGGATTTTGCACTCTGATATGTCCTGTACTTTCTTATTGGTATAATCTTTATTTTTTTCATTTAAGTGACGAGTTTTTGATGTTGCCATTTACCGATAAATAAAACCTTTCTGTTCCCATTCTCATCTCTGACGTATTTCCTTTTGTGCATGTTTCTTAGGTACTGGTATGTCTAAAAAGGATGCTCTGGAGTTGAGCAGGCGATGCTTGTCTTTACTTTTAGGAAACTTAAAGGTGTGCTTTGATTTTATGCATTTTGCACTGCTGCTATATATGCATGAATTATCCACCAGTTTGTCATGAATGTCTTCTCTATTGGTTGTAACAAATGCATTATGTATCTGTTTCGAACCATCAGTTTCCATCATCAGAAAAACTAATAATACTAATTATGTGTGATTCTATTATTAAATATAAGTGAAATTTGAGTGAGTTAGCATTGCTTTTGTTGAGTTGTTCTCTTTTAGCCTTATATTGGGTTGTTTGGCAAGAAACAAATCAAGGATATTCATGGATTCTAAGGATGATGTGTGTGATCTTCTTTGTGATAAACTTTGCTTGTTTCTTTAGGCATCCTTTCCTTATTTGCATTAGGTGTAAATGTGTAATTGGATTTTCTGTTTTTTTTTTTTTTTTTTTTTTTTTTTTTTTTTTAATATTATTTTTTTGGTATATTATTTTATATATCAACATTTATATCTATATATGTATTTAGTGCATTATATAGCGACTTCTTTTCTGCTGCAGGTGGAAGATGGCAGTGAGCTTTATGCAAAACTTTCAACTATGGAAAATTATGGCTGGGGTGATATCAGAACTACTGCTGAGATATTGTGCAATGATGATATGCAATGTGACAATATCTTCGGGATCAATCCGTTTTACATTGAAAAAGGTGATCCCACTGAAATTAGTTGATGTTAGCTTGCTATGGAAACAGAACTAGTAGCTACTTTATAGCAACTGATAATTTTGAGCATGTAGTCATTGTTTTAAACAAGATTCACTGAAATTAGTTAATGTTAGTTCGTACGATGTTTCCAACTGATTGTCAATCTAATCTCTTCTTGACTCATATTTCATTTAAACTGGTCTCTATTTGCAAAAGTTTGGTTCAAGCATTTGCAGCAGTGTGCAATGTTGGCCTGTATACTTTTGTTAATTATTTATCTTCAGTTTCTTATTGATTATTTTTACAGGTTATGAAAATACCGAGGCTGGAGGTTTTGAATTTTTGGCACCAACTACGCGAAGAAATGCTTTGCGGGTCTTGCGCGCTATGCAGCTTTCCAGGCCTGGTTTGTCTCTTTCTCGTATTGATGATTTTCATCCTCACTGTCCCTTGTTTTTTTCTTATCAATTTTATGCTATTTGACATGTTAAATTCACTCATGTTTTGCAGTACTACTGGAAGGCAGTCCGGGTGTTGGAAAAACAAGTCTAATTGTTGCCTTAGGCAAATATTCTGGGCATAAAGTTGTACGCATAAATTTATCTGAGCAGGTTAGTTTTTCTATATGCATTCCTTATGTCCTTGTCATTTGTCCTGCTGTGTAGTTCTCCTGTATCCTCTATTGCCATTTCCTCCATCTTATAACTTTTTCTATGGTAATGATTTTAATTATGCATTTTGTGCAGACTGACATAATGGATTTGTTGGGGTCAGACTTGCCTATCGAGAGTGATGAAGGAATGAAGTTTGCATGGTCCGATGGAATTCTACTGCAGGTTAATGTCTTATCGAAACACTTGTCTTGCGTTCACCTATGACATATACTGATATACTTGCATACTTTTTGACAGGCTATAAAGGAGGGTTGTTGGGTGTTGCTGGACGAGCTTAATCTTGCTCCACAGTCTGTCTTAGAGGCACTGTTATAAACCTTATTTCTAACAATCTATATATATATATATATATATATATATATTTCTGTTGCTTTGCTTGTTTTTGTTAATTACTGCTGCCGTATATTTGTTTATGTCGACAAAGTTAGTGAGATTTTTTTTTTTTAATTAGGGGTTAAATGCTATTCTGGATCATCGTGGTGAGGTCTTCATTCCGGAGCTTGGTCTTACTTTTAGGTGTCCGTCATCTTTCAGAGTTTTTGCTTGTCAAAATCCTTCGTATCAAGGTGGTGGTAGAAAAGGCCTCCCAAGGTCCTTTCTTAATCGTTTCACTAAGGTTGGTTTATCGTAATGGCAATGCAGCTTTAGAAGTATAATCTGTATGGAACTAAGTAGTTACTTGACATTAATTCAAATGCCATTATTGCCTTATACCCTCATTATTGGTTTCAGGTATATGTGGATGAGTTAGTGGAGGATGACTATCTTTTCATTTGTAGCTCTCTTTATCCATCAATCCCGAAATCTCTTCTCTTGAAGCTGATTTTATTTAATAAGAGGTTGCATGAAGAGACAATGGTGTATCACAAGTTTGCTCAGGATGGCTCACCCTGGGAGTTTAATCTCCGTGATGTGATCAGGTCATGTCAGATTATACAAGGTCTGATATGTTTTCCATTCTTGCAATAATATATTTTCTATTTGTCTTTTTATATTCTACAGCTAATATTCCTATTTAACACCTTGCTATGACGTCAAACATAGGTGCTTCTGGGAATTTAAAACTCAATTACTTTCTCAGTATCCTTTATGTTCAACGGATGCGTACTGCCAATGACCGCAGAGAAGTCCTACGGCTCTATGAACAAGTTTTCGGGATGAAGCCATTTATAAATCCTTTTCCTAGAGTGCAGCTCAATTCTCAATACTTAATTGTGGGGAACACAGCCGTTAAAAGGAATTACACCCAGTCATCTAAAATTTCAAGTAGTCAGCTGAAAGTTTTACCTGGTATTCGTCACTGCTTGGAAGCTGCTGCGCATTGTGTACAGCATCAATGGTTATGCATTTTAGTTGGTCCCCCATCATCTGGAAAGACTTCGTTGATAAGGTTACTAGCACAGCTCACTGGCAATGTACTAAATGAATTAAATCTCTCATCTGCGACTGACATATCTGAATTACTTGGATGCTTTGAGCAATATAACGCCTTTCGCAGTTTTCGCTTGGTTGTTGCTGAAGTTGAGCGCTATGTCAATGAGTACTGCAGTTTGAAATTGGAGTCTTCAGCGGAGGCAATTATAAGTGAAAGAAAAGATATGATATCCAGATGGCTTTCATTTGTATCTAGTGTGGATTTTACTCTTATGTTAAGTTCACTTTCTACATACACTGAGAATTGGAAATTTATTGGCAATTCTCTTTGTTTATTAGTGGAGATCATTGAAAAACTGAAATTGGATCTGGAGAATAACGTGTTACCTTTTTCTTGGTCAATTAAGGAGCTGGATAAAACAATGAAGACAATAAAGAAATTGCAAGATAGCCAGCAAAAGCCATATTCTGTTAAGTTTGAATGGGTTATGGGGTTACTGATAAAGGCCATAGAAAATGGAGAATGGATAGTTCTAGAAAATGCAAATCTTTGTAATCCTACGGTATGTGTAGTATGGTTAAAACTGTTTGTTTTGTATCTTTTAAAATTCCATAATAATAGTTTTTACCCTATAACTGTTATAAGAGTAGTACCAAAACTAGTATATCATTACTAAGCCATTAATTTAGTTTGCTGTTTGATTGTTAGGTTCTTGATAGAATCAACTCTTTGGTGGAGCCATGTGGTGCGATCACAGTCAATGAGTGTGGGACTATTGATGGAAAACCGTTGGTTCTCCAGCCACATCCTAATTTTCGTATGTTTCTTACAATTAATCCAAGCTATGGTGAAGTATCCCGAGCAATGCGAAATAGAGGTGTTGAAATATATATGATGCCACCATATTGGCTATTTGATGAAGGAAGCCACCTCACCTTGGAGGATAGTGCGCTGAAAGAAGCAGAGAGATTTCTTGCTCTATCTGGTATTCCTGCTGGTAAACTGGTTGAATCAATGGCTAAAGCACATGTCCATGCGGTGGTTGAAGGTTTGCACTTCAATAAACATGTTACATATCTTGAGCTTGCACGTTGGGTTCAGTTATTTCAGCAGCTTCTCATGAATGGTAATCAGCCAATGTGGAGCCTCCAGATAAGCTGGGAGCACATATATCTTTCTTCTTTAGGCGAGACCGAAGGAGAAAATATAATCAGCTATGCGAAGAATGCTTATTTATCAATGATTGAATTGTCTGAATCCTATTCATCATTGGGCTGCACTTTGTGTGTGTCTGGAGGATGGCCAATGCCCTTGAAGTTAAGGGATTTTGTATGGTATTCAAAAGAGGCATGTGTTAGACAGAACTGTATGTATCTGGAGTTCCTGGGTGGTCAGTATGCATCAAGTGAATTCCAAAATCACAGGAGTGGTAACCCTACCGACCAAACTTTGACTGCTAGTAACTGTGGACTATCATACTTGCTGAATGTGAAGATGCTACAGAAGATCATGTTTCCCAAGGTTTCAATTGGAATGGATTCAAACACTTCTGGGAACATAGAATTTAACTCACGTGTGACTAATAAAATGCTGCTATTTGCTGCCAACTGGACAATTGAACAAGCAACAGCAAGTGATTTTCAGTTGCATCTTCTTTGGTTTAGCTGGTTTAGTTCGCTACTGCAACCATACTGTCAAATTTTCAACTCTTTTCTGTCTTCACTAAAAGTAGAGTTGGAGGATCATATCTGGAAAGATATATTTTGCCTCCACCAGGAGCTTGCACATCTTAATCAAGTTGATTTAGACTCTCATCCTGTTGCAGTGCTTTCAATGGAGTTGGTTGATATAACTGAATCAAATGATACATCAAGGGTGCAGAGTGAACTTCTCTCTAATGCTATTAACTGTGTGGACCTTCTGAGGCTTAGCTATCAACAGTGGAATGCTGAGAAGGAGCATGACTATACTGGTGATTCTTGGTATTTCCAACCAATTTTGGATTCTCTGTGTAATTTGGAGAAGCAAGTTCTGAAGATGGTTGCTAAATCTTCTTCTGATCAGCTGATTCAGTTATACACTGATCTTCTTGAAGGTCACATACTATTTTGGAAGAGTGTTACCTCATCCCAGTCCGACAGTTTGTTGATTTCTTGGCGCTCTTTGATGAAGAATGCTTCAAAATTGCTTTACTTTTGTCCAGAAGAAGTTGAGAATGTGCTGGTAAACTCACATTGATATTCAGCAGTACTGTCTTCTTTCAGTCTTGTTAGCTTGTAATGTTAATTTCACAAATTTTTCTTTGATTTTTAAGATGGAAGGCAAGAATCTCGGAAAACTTTCCTCCTGGCGTTTTCATACAGAGAGGTCTTTGCTATGGGTTAGTGGTGGTCATCCATCTTTGCCTCGATCTGCTAGGCTGTATCATCAACAGCATCAACTTTTAGAGTTTTGTGAATCTGTTTGGCCAAAGAAAGGTATTCTTATTTTAAAATTTCCATCTCAGATGGAAGTTGGTAATCTCTTTCTTTTAATCATGCAGTGTTTCTAATTTTTGGGAAATTATTTTCTTTGACAGTGGGTGATTCTATTATCGATGTTGTTGCATCTTCCGATCCTGAACTCTGTTCCCTGGCATTACAAGGTATGTTTTTATGTATATAGTTTTACCGTGCTCTGTAGTCATTTGGCATAATGGTGGGGGTTATACAATAATTTAAAGTAGTATGTTATTCTTACTATGATTATGGTCTGCAAATAAAAAAGTGGAGTTGGATTCAGAAATTGTGATTGGTCTTATTTTTTTGGGTTCATAGTATGGGTATGGGGAGTTGCTTATGGTGTTACTACAGTTTTTTGCATATCTATGCCGTTGCCAACATAACATGTGTTTACACTGATCACTATTGAGTGAGCATTTTGTGTAGGACAGTGTTCCTTAAAAGATCAAGTGCAAAAATATTTAAAATTTTAGAAAAATGATGACTAGGAAAGGCTTAAAGTAGGCTTTGTGTGTGGGTGGGAGTGAGGGAGTGAATAGTGTCAAAAGCATTTCGTTATTTATGTGATCGCTGTTTTGTATGCATTATTAATTACTGTTAAAATTGTGTCCACTTTTATAGGTGTGTGTATGTCATCACATATTGTATGTAAATCGGATGAAGATGATGTCCATATTGCTCAACAGTTGGAGGAGATGTATGAGGTTAGTGCCCTTGATGTTTCTAAATTTTGGTAATATTTGCATGCTTGATGTCTGATGCTCACAAAGAACTAGTTTGATTTTCTCAGATGCTAGTGAGGAGGTTTGAACATGAAAAACACAAACTAGAGGCAAATTTGGGTCCTGATGAGCATGCTCCATTCGATTCAAATTTAGGTCCTTGTTGTGCTTTCTACCCTGAAATATTGTGTAGGAAGCCTGGTTTTGACAGTTGGTTGGACACACTTCCTATAAGTGACAGCACAAGTTGGTCCCTGGACGTGGAATTACTCAAAGAGCTATCACCAATCGCTTTGGTTGATTACAAAGAATTGCAACAGGTAAGATCCATCACTTTATTAATATTTTGAAGATTTCTCATGAATGGGTTGCTTTAGAAATTATAATCGAATCGTGATATGGATATTTATGCCCATATTTTTTGTATAACTGGAGAAACATTGTGTTTTTTAAATGATGAAGTGTGATTTTCTGGTATAAGAAACCTATTTAATCAAAGTGTAAGCAGTAAAAGATCATCTACTTAGTAGAGGTTAATGTTACACTTTGATCTGCTGGTTTCGTTGTCCATATAAGGGCTGAGATTGAGATTTTGTTTGCCATTGCATGTTCATTATTCTCACATAATGTCTTTCTTCTGTAAATTATGCTTTTTTCACTTCTGTATTTTTTACTTTGTTTGCTAATCTGCAACAACAGGCTTTGGGTAGTGTATCTAACCTTCTGGAGTCTGCCTTGAAATATTCCTTGACCAACTCAAGGAGACCTCCTCAAAGTTTTGTGCCACACCAAAGACTCTTGTGGATACTAGATGCTTGGACGTCTGTGGATGCAGGTTAGTGCATTTCTGTGTTAATGTTGGTCTGGCAATTTTAGCAATGTGATTATGTGATACTAATCTCTAACTTTGTCTGTCTTACAGTGAAGATGCGAGTTGCCAGTTTTGTTCTTGAGATGTGGTTTTGGTGGCATTCGTTTTTGTGGAGCTATCATCCTGCTTCATTCATGGTATGCACAGTGAATTGGAGACTTATATTTCATGTCTACGTGGTTTTTTAAATATTGTGGATTCTGTTTTCTATGATCTGCTATTTTTGCATGTAGAGCTTCTCAAAGATTGGCAACCACAACATTACTCTTCCTGATATGCTCTTTCAACCTGTGAAAACAGCAACTGTCTTCCAGATTCTGTAAGATAATTACTTATACTGTTTTGATATTTATAATGATCCTAATTCTTTTATTATGGTTTATACATCGATATGCATTTTCATTTCAACAAACTTTGACGGAACAAGGTATTACATCCATAGATAAGTAGATGGATAGATTGACAGTTACATGTTTTTTTTGTTCATTCCTGACTAAAAAAATTAAAATCATTGTTATATGAAAAATTCCTCCTACACGATGTTCTACGAATAGATTTTTCACATAAATAAGAATTTGCATTAATTTGGCCTTTTTTGGTGGATTAAAGTTTGCTCTTTCCTTCTTTATGTGCTTTGTTCTAAAGAATTTGAAGATACAAATTTCCTTAATCGACACAAATTTTGGGCTGTGTTTATTAAAATTGAACTGTAGCGTGGATGTCTTTTATATTGATGGTACTGTAGCTTTAAGCTGGACTCTGGTTCAATACTGTTTCACAGGTATGAAATATGTGATAATTTTGTTCACGTTTTCATTATCATTTCACAGATATGAAATTTGTGATTATTTTGTTCATGTTTCTTTAATATTTCCACAATTTATGGAAGGAGAAAAAAGAATGAGGTTGAATCTCATGATGGTTCATATGAATGTAGATTATTATTAATTTTGAAGGTTCCATTTTATGAGATGCATTCTAAAATTCTTTTCCATTTGTAGGCAAAGTATATGTCCCATCAAAGATTATTCAGAGTACTGTTTGAAGCTCAAAGCTGCTTCTCGTAATGTCTGGCAAAGTCCTCCGACACTGGAAAGTATACCTAGATTTCTCCTAAATGTTGCTCGTTCACTTTTCCATCAGGTCATTTTTTTTGTTATCTATTCTCTTACTTCGTTCTAAAAGTATACCTAATTTTCTCGTATAGTACTTTTGAGTTTTGTTATTGTTTCTATAACCAAAATTCTAATACAATGGATGTTCCAGATCATATATGCACACAAAAAATCATTTGAAGCTGATAAATTTGCTGGGATCAATTCCATGCTTTTTTCGTTTGAAACGAAAATGACTACGGTATGCTTTCCCTCACCCTTATTATATTCCTTAAAGAAAAAGCTTGCAGGAATTTCTGAAGCTATGTTGCTTTTATATTTATTTTTAATACAGTAAATTTGATTATCATATACTAAAAATCCTGTATTGACATATTTGAGAAATAGGAAGTTCATATATTTCATTAGATGCTTCATCTACTGAGTACCTTACTGACCCTAAGTTTATCATAATTGGCAGCAAGAGAACATTAATCATTTGAGCTCACTTATTGAATCATCAAGCCATCAAAAGTTGAAGTCTTTGGTGCACTTGTTTGTTGAGCCACTACTTAGAGAACTCTATCTTCCCTGTTCTTCCACTGGTGACTATGAGTCTATTTCTTATTTTATTACGAGTTCATCAATACATGATAGTAATTCTTTATTTTTTACATGAGATATGTTGACTCAAATTTGTACTTATTTATTCTGTTTTATGGCTGTAGGTTTCCACTCCAATCTTGGTTTTGTGTGGTTAATGGTTGGGGGATTACGGTTTCATCTCTTGCTTATCTGTGATGATTTGGATCCTGCTATGAAATACTCGTGGAAGTGTTCACAGATGGAAGAAAAGATTCTGTTGCTTGAACTTGAAATTAAGGTTACTTTCTTCATGTTTATATTTCTATTTCATCATCATTTTTAAAGAGTCATATGTAGTTTCTGATACTGGGATAAGATATTTAGTGTTCTATAGTAATCTTTATCCATTATTAAGTTCAACTGGACATTTGTTCTTAAAAAATTGTATCTTCTCAATTATTTCAATATGTTTCACCTTTTTCAATATATTTCTTGTGTTCATGAACTTATGATTTACATATGGTGTTCTGAGGTCTGCCGCTTCTGTACAACTTTTCGATGTTGGAAAATATTCCCTTATTGAGGATGTCTTGGACATTTGTTCTTATAGATAAATTAATTTCATTGTGTCAGCCCCTCTTTTTAGTGCCCATGGGTAATATAATAGAGTTTAATTGAACCATGAGCTCATATCTTGTGATCGTAAGTTTCCTGTTTATTAAGATTCTAGCTAACTTTCACTGCATTGTTATTTATAGGTGCGACAAGAATGTGAATATATAGCTGGTTGGTCTTCTTCAAGAGAAGCTGATAAAAAAAGAGCAGTTGCACTACAGAAGCTTGAAGCTGAGCATAAGAAGCTACAAAGAAAGGTTTGAATTTTTGACTTTAGTTTTCCTTATGAAGTGCGTGTTTCATTTTGATAATTCATGTTTTCATTTTACCTTGTCAGATCAAATTGGTGAGAATAACCTATTAAATTCCAAACTAGACATGCTTGCATAAAATAAATCTTGATATTAAGTTCCCCATTCTACTTGATTATACCCTATTTCCCCCTTTTTCTAGTCAGGGTCTGGTATTTATTTTCCCTGTTATTGTTGCGATGCTCATGTTCATTTTCCTTATAAAAGGCACTTATATTTAATTTTACAAGTAATAAAATTTTGCTTGTTTCTTATATATATATATATATTGCTTAAGCCTCTGAGAATTTTTTATAAATAATTCTGATATAAGTGTGTTTCTTGTAAGTTGTATCCTAAAATGTGTTCTAATATTGCTGACATATTTTCTTCACTTCAGGTTTTTGTACCTGAAATTAGTGGCAACCCTGAACATACTTCATTCTTCATTCATTTAGTTTTTGATTGCTTTGCCTCATTCTTCATTTTTAGTTTTATTTTTTTAAACTTTTATTTTAAGTAGGAATATTTCTTGCTGAATACTATTACCTTCATTTACTATTGGTTATCTTTCATTTTTTATGTGGGTTACAATCTTAATAGCTCCTTTGATCATCTTTGTCTAATTTTTTTTTTCTTGCTTACAGATTGTGTTCCGCCCTGATCCACTGAAATTCAAGGCATTGAAAAAGGAATGTGATGAGTTTCTTGAACTCATTAATTCCTCAATGAATTTGGTGAGCAATATTGCAGTCATGGACTTACAACAGGCTATTGAGCGAATAAACAATTGGCAGGTATGTTTAATGTCATGATTAAATACAACAATTTGGTGAATGTATTTGTATCGTTTAGAATACTGTGATTTCTGATCGTTATCCTCTTGAATTTTCAGGAAACTGCATCCCGTTTTATTGACAGACTCTCACAAGAATACATCGAGTATATTGATATAACTCAACCAATTCAAGTCGCAGTGTATGAAATGAAGTTGGGCTTATCCATAGTGTTATCAAGCATCTTGGAAAAAGATTTTTTGAACAGATTTGAGGAGGACAATATAGATAAAGTCATGGTAAGTTTACATCTTTTATTATTTTTAACGTTTTTCTATTTAAAAGTTAACTTTAGGCGTTACATTTTGTTTATTCGATCTAAATGGCTGACTTAGAGAATCTTGCAGGACTCGGTTTATTCGCTTATGAGATTTCCTAGAGGCTACAGATTTGATGCAGTTTTGATTAACCTCAAAAGCAGGCTGCCTGAGCATAAGTCACATGATGTCGATGTTCCATCAGATCCGTGGGCAATTGATACAAGTTTGTTGGAAAAGTTGGTCATCTTTTCAAGTGATGTAAATGCTGCAAAAGTAATTTTCTTTCTTGAATAAGTTTTCTTCCAATGATGATTGTAGTTTTTTGAGTTTGTCATTTTAAAGGTCTCCACTTCCATGTTGTCTTTAATGTTTGTTGATTCTCGTATCCTCTTTCTTTGTTTTCCCGATGAAAATTATCTATTTTTACCTTGAAATGCTTCCTCATTGTAGGAGGGTTCTGCCTTGCAACTTAGAGCTGCTGTTCATCACAATGCTCTTAAGCGTGTTGCACATTTTGTAGCTACTTCGCGACTTGTGGATAAGGCGTCTTTCATGGTTAGATGCTGTTCTATGCTCAACTTGAATTTGTACTTGTGCACAGTTGGTTTCTGATATGACTATATATATATGTTCTGGGTCAGCTATTGGATAAAATTTTCTGTGAGTTCGCAAGCATTTGGGTGAATATGAAAGACCAAACAAAGACCAGAGAAAATGATGAAGCTCAGCAATACAAATTTAGGCCTCGTGCCTTTACGATTGATAGGGTTTTTGAGGATAAGTCAAATGACACTTCTTTGGAATGGCAGGAGTTCCTCTTAGAAGAAGAATTTACTGAAAAGGTGATGCTTCTACTATTGCTTCTCAAATTGATTGTAATTATTTGTATTTCCTGTTGTTGTCACTCTCATACATGTTTGAACATCATTTAATATATTCAGGTGGAAGATAATAACGAACACGAACATGAACATGAAAGTATGGAGGAAGAATGGAACTTCATGCAGGATTCTATTCTGAACAACATGGTTCACATTCACAATCAATTATTTGGGTCTACCGATCTTGTCTTGGATGTAAGTTAGCTTTGTAAATTTACTGGACATATGGTTAACTTTCTATCTCCGTAGATGACAACTTTTTATAACTTTGGAATTTCATTATAGTATTCCTCTATGTCCCATTTCCTCTTATTTTTTCCTGATCAAAAGCTACATGTATCAATTCTTTCTTTGTTAATGTACTAGGTACATGTTGTAGATGCTTCTTTTTTTGGTAAAATTTCATGTTAACTGTGGAAGATGCTATAGTTTTGTATAAAAGTTATCTTAAATGATGTACTATCTATGATTATTTGTAGTGTATAGTAACTCATGACTGATTAATATATTGGAAAACATAACAGGATTGATGTGTGTTTGTTTAAAAATTTATGAGTATCTATACTTGCATATTTGTATGTGTTGTGAATTGAATATTCTCTCCAGGTGGTTCATTTATTTTTTCTACGTGGATGTAAAAGTAGCATTGTAACAGTTGGATAACTTATGTTTTGAAGTAACTTGCTCACTCTACAATGCCAATCTCTCCGTTTGTGTGCTTTAATAGTAAAAATCCATGTATTATAGATGATTCTTTAGCATTGTTCCTGTACTAAATATTGGTTTGTTCTTTTTACACCTCCAGCCTGGGCAGTTTCAAATCTCTGATGCAGACAGATTGCTTGCTTTCACCGACTCTTATACACTGGGCATAGAAATGATAAAAGGTGGTTATTGGATTTTGCTTTCAAGGTCGAACAGTTCATGTTTTGTCAATTGAGAGAGAAATTATTTATCCTATGTTTTTGTTGCAGGTTTAGGAGGTCTATTTTCTTCCACTTTGGATACCAAAGTTGCACCAGAGCATTTACTACGTCTTGGCTTGGAGCATGAACAGAAGTTTGTTTCATTTCATAACTCTGCTCGCACATACAATTTTTATAAGGTATTGCAAACTTCATCATCTCATCGTTGCAATTTTTCTCTCTCCATATTCTAACCTCTCTTTTTTCTGTCATCATTACTTATGTAGGATTCAAATGCTCCTGTGATGGCAAAAATGGTGAAGTTGCTTACAAATCTTGAACAGCGGGTATTTATGCTTCTGAGTGAGTGGGAAGATCACCCTGGTTTGCAGAGGATGTTGGATGTGATTAAAATGTTGTTGGCTATTCCTTTGACAACTCCTCTATTCAAGGTACACTTCCTGTTTACAATAGATAAAGTTAGAAAGAAAGATTGGCTAAAAGGGGATTTGCCACTGTCAAATTAGTTGGAAAGCATGCACTCCAATGAAAAAAAGAAAAAAAGAAAAAAGAAAAAACAAAGAACAGGAAAGAGAAGAGTGAAAGACTTGTGCTCATTCAAAACTAATAATGATACATCATATTATTTTTTTATATAAAGCTGAGTTTTGTGTTTTTCTTGTGTGAAGACTCTCTCAGGGTTGCAAATTCTACTTAATAGGGCTCATATGCTACTGGAAAATGGCTCAAAATTTCCTCTCTCTGGTAATTTAAATTTTAAATATCCATTTTAAAAATATTTTTAATCTGTTATATTTTAACATTTCTGTTCATTCTATTTTGGCTTCAGATCTGTTGGAACCCATTACCACTCTGGTGTGTTCATGGCAAAAGATGGAGTTTGACTCTTGGCCTGCATTGCTTGATGAGGTGCAGGATCAGTACGAAAGTAATGCTGGGAAGGTAATAACACTTGGGAATTTTGAAGGATAAATTTTGCTAAATCGATTATGTTTGAGAGAAAACATTGACCATCTATGTAGAACTAAGAGTATCAGCAGCTATAACTTATATTTAAAGCTTAAGTTTTTGGATTTAGTGATGACCTAACATAATACCAGAGTCATTTTGACCAAGAAGTTCTTTTTTCAAATCTCTTCACGTGTTCTATACAAATAGCAAAATCTCAAAAGCACAGGATTTATACAAATATCATTGCTTGTTTAGGCATATTAAGGCATACAATTAATATGATATCATCAACCTGGAAGAACAAGATCCTTCAAGGGAATAGTATTGGATTCTAACATGGTGTCTCTATCTTGTATCTTTCATTCATTGAAATGATATTTCTTTCTCCATTTTATAATTTATATTATTCTGTTGCAGCTGTGGTTTCCACTATTTTCAGTTCTTCGACATACACGTTCTGGTGATATTGGTGAATATGATCAGTCTACCATTCAAAGGCATGTGTTAAACTATTTGCCTGCTTTGTGAATTTGTTGAGTTTGGTATATTCTAACACAAAAGGAAATGGATTTTGCAGTTTGGAGGAGTTCATTCAAACATCCAGTATTGGTGAATTTAGGAAGCGTCTCCTACTTCTTTTTGCTTTTCTCGGTCAATTTGTGATTGGTAGATCCTTGGGAACCTATTCAAGGTGACGGCTGCTGGATTCATTTTTTTTTTCTTTGGGTTTGTCAGGGAAAGAAAATGACATTAAATAGACTTGCTACTTTGTGTTTTTTTATTTTTGCAGAGATATTTCATCATACCTAAATTTAATGCTTCTTGATATCTGTCCCTTTATTTGCATTATCTTGAGAGCTGCTACCAAATTATTTTTATTTTTATTTTTTAAATTTGTTTTCTTGTTGAGTTCTATTTTATGAACTTCATTATATTTCAGAATGTTCTAATTCTTTGTTAAACATGCAGTCTTTGGCAGGAAGAAAATCTGAAGATTCTATACAATTTGTTTGGATTCTATGTGCAATTCTTGCCATTGTGAGTTTGCCGTCATCCAGTTACATTTATTGAATATTTATTTGCTGGTTTGGAAGTTCTTATCATATTGTTTATTCAGAATAATGGAGCATATAGGAGCTAGTCGAAGAAAGATTGAGATTGAAGTGAAAGATCTTTTGAAGCTGTGTCGGTGGGAGCGCCTAATGCCCATAGATAATCTGAAAAGGATCAGGCAGAAGATCAAAAAGCTAGTGCAGAAGTATACTGTAAGTGAAATTTAGTTTATCACCTTCATGTAGTAGTATTATGATTAAGGCACGAGCTCAAGAAAGCCCGTAACAAATGATGATTGTTTTCTCTCTAATGTAATGTTGGAGATAATTTTTAAATTTTATTAGATAATGTTATTAAGGCATTGATAGCAGTGCATTCTTCCTACTATGCTGTCTTGTATCTTATATTCAATGCCTATAAACAAAAACAATTTATGTATGCTGTAGTATTATATAAAAAGTACCCCAGCGGAAACAATATATTTTGGTCATAATTTGTGATTGTTTGCTGAGGAAGCTCAAAGTAAAGCTAGGGGCTATGTTCTCGTGCAATCTGAGATGCTTAATGTGTTAGATACTTTGCATGCAATTGGTAGTAACTATGCTTTTTTTTTTCTTTCAATTATTTGTTCGTTTAACAGGAGTTGCTGCAACAACCTGCAATTCTTATCCTTAACCGTGAAATGGCGCAAAAAAGTTTGAAAACTGTCTCACTACTGAGTCCAAAAGCCTCCAATGAGATCTCAGACGAGAGTGCGGGTCTTTTGAAAGCTGTATTAGATCTATCACAGTTCAGTGATACAGACAGGTGAAATAGTTTTTTCACTTTACTTTTTTTATCTTTAGACTTCCATGATGACCTGCTTTCTGATCTTTAATTTGTTGTTTGCTGTATAGGCCTATTTGGTACAGCAATTGGAGAAAGAAAGTGAGAGATTCTTTTCAAAACTTGCACCTTGGAAGGGCACCAGAATTAGGCTTTCTTGATGCTAAAGGTTCTTCCTTTTCTTTTGTGTTTACTTTGTGTTGGATTTACTTTACTAATTTGCATCTTATTTTGTCAATTTCAAAGATTTTAAAAAGTTGGAAGTGTTTGCAGGAATTGCAAATAGCACTAGACAGGTGCTAACATCCCTGTCTGATTACGAATCATATCCAGAAGAGTGGAAGGAGTTGTGGCAAACCCTTGAAACTATATGTAGGACTACAATTGACTGTGGTAATCTCTGGATGGACAAGAACAAAAGCGTAGGGAAAAAGAGGGCTTTGTCTGATCTTCTAAAGCTGTTAGAAAACAGTGGGATGCATAAGCACAAGTTTGAAATTATGAAGGTAATGGACATCCTTTGTCAATTTAATTTGGTTGCTTATGTTTGTGATTACCAATCATATAAACTAAACATTGTTTTTTCTACTTGGTGATTGCAATTAATAGATATCCAATCACTCAAACTGGTTGTTCCTTCAGCCATCTTATGATGCTCAGCATCTGCTGCTGGCACATAGTAGACTGTCTCATGCAGCTGCTACTGCTGCTGCTCCCAGTGAATTTCAGGGTTCGCTAGATGGAACTTTGGATACTGAATGGAAAGCAGTTAATGAGTTCTACTTCAAAAGCTTGGCATCAGTGCAGCTTCTGCAACAGATTTGCCTGAAACATCATGACGATTTCACAGCTGAGCAGGTAGATCACATAGACTATACAATAGTTGCACTTAAGATGATTGAGCCATTGAATATGTATTTTTAGGTTGCCTACCGACCTGAATCTGTTTCTAGTAAACTTGGTTATAATTATTTAGCAACTTAGCTACTGTTGTCCCCTTCATTTAGATATAATTAACATCCTATATTCTGAAGTCATGCAATTGTCACTGCTCTTTTTGTCAAGCTAATTTTCCATCATTGTTTCTTGTTCTTGTTTCATGCAGATTAATAGGTCAGTCTCTTTTCTCAACCATCTCATAGTCATACAACAGATGCAACGGGATGCAGCCTATGATTTTGCTAAGCATTTAAAGAGCTTACATGAGTCGGCATCTGCCTATGAAAGTTTCTGTTCAAGTTGCTCCAATTCTGAGAAAATTGGTAAAGAGTGGGCTTATGCTCAAAGTCAACATGCCACCATTGAGTGTATTTGGCAGCAAAAGGTAAGATCTCACCTTGTACTTTACCTTTTTCAAAGCTTGAGACTAGATTTCTTTTAATTATTTTAAATTTTCTGTGATTTTGCAGCAACTGTTGGATAGTTTGCATACCTTGTTGGTGGAGGAGTCATTGTTGTTGAGAACAGTTGAAAACACTCATAGTAATAGTTGTCAAAGTGTGAGAGCTACAACAAAAAAAGTTCTTGCTTTCATTGAGAGATTTGCTCCTGCTATACAGAAATCTAAGGTGCACATCATGCATTATTCATCTTGTTGTCCTTTGAATGTCATGGTAGCTGTTTGCTTATTTTCTTAGAAATTCTGTTGCAGGAATTGTTGGATACCTATCTTCTTGGCCCGAGTAGAGCTATAACTGTCACAAATGGTTCCTTCCATCATTGTGTTATTTCAAAACAAGTTGAACAGTTGATATTTGATAACTTCCAGGTTATTAATGAGTTTGAGGAGCATCTCTCTACTTTCCACAAGCATGATTTGGACAGAAGCTCAGTCATAGAGACTCTTTTCTGTCACCTTGATGATTTGTTAAAGAAGGTATCCTTGATTTTATGTATGTGTTGGTTGCTGATTTGGTAGTTCGTAAGACCATATTTTACTCTGAGTTGGGTATATATTATTGTCAGTTTAATAAATTTTGTAGGACTAATGTCTTTGTTCTGCCATATTAAAAAATCATATGGGACTTGAATCAATTGGACATTAATGCTATAGTGTTTGGTAGTAAATTTCAAAGTAAATTTTAAATTCTTGCAGGGCAAATTGATGGCTGAACAGTTCAATTCAGCAATGCAAGCAAGAAAACAGTCAACTAGTTATTGTAATGGGAATTATTCAGAATTTGAAGCTCTGTTCGGTGTAGCCCTCTCGAAAACATGTGAAAATATTATGGATATACTACGAGAGCTTGGGTCATTAAGTAACGGTCATGCTGTTTCGGAGGATTCATTGGGGAGTGTTACCTCATGGGAGTCCATATTTAAATCATCCGTGGGGAATTTGAGTTTCAACCAATTAAAAAATCAGCTTCTTGAAATAATTACTTATGCGGTAAGATATATAGTTGATCTGTAAGAATTTCTTATGACTTTATATACTGTTTATTTTCTTGTTATCTAATTTTTGTGTATTTATTCACAGGAGAAATTGGTGAACAATTCTGGTGGTAGAACTCCTGATCTATCTTTCCGTATTGGAGCCCATTTTAAGCATCTCCATACACTTTTGGACCTATTACTGAGCTTCGGTGATAGCTTCCTGCAGGATTTGCTAGTTCTGAACAAAACAGTACGACCATTTCCTCTAATATTCTTTTTTAATATTCTCTCTTTTTCTGCATATTATCTCTTGTTCTAGCAAAAGACAAAGAGCATTCACTACATGAAATTCTGGAATTCTTGGTTGTTTCTCAAATAACAAACTGAAATTCTAATGTAAATATTAAAATATTTTCTTGCAGACATCTATAATGACTCATGCACTTGCAAAGACTTTTGCTTCATTATATTCCAAAGGATTTGGTATCCCTGCTAAAGACCAGGAAGATGACTCTAATGGCGATAAGTCTCAAGATGCAAGTGGAACAGGTTTGGGAGAGGGTGCAGGAATGAAGGATGTCAGTGATGAAATTAATGACGAAGATCAACTGCTTGGAACTGCTGAAAAGGTATTGTCACCGAACAAGTTTCGATTGGATTTTTTTCTGATGTATCTCTCAAGTCTCAACTCTTGTATGTTAATTGAATACGTGTTTTCTTCTGAATGCCATGACAGGAAGGTGAAGAGCATGATGACTCAGATAAAGTACCAAATAAAGATGATAAAGGTATTGAGATGGAGCAGGATTTTGCAGCTGATACATTTAGTGTTAGTGAGGACTCCAGTGGAGAGGACGATGATGATGATAAAGACGGTGAGGATGAGCAACTGGAGTCTGCAATGGGAGAAACTGGAGCTGATAATGAAGTTATTGATGAAAAGCTTTGGAATAAGGAAGAAGAAGAAAATCCCAACACAGAAAAAGAAAAGTATGAATCTGGGCCTTCGGTTAAAGACGGAGATCAAAGTTCTAGGGAGCTTAGAGCCAAGGAAGATTCTGCAATGACTGATGAACCTGGAGAGCTTAATTTTGATGAAAATGATGGACAAAAAGATGAGAACGGAGACCAGGATGATCTTAGCGATACGGAGAATGCAGAAGACTTGAACATGGATAAGGACGAAGCATTTGCTGATCCAAGTGGACTGAAGCTTGATGAACCAAATCAAAATGTTGATGAAGATATAGACATGGATGAAAAAGATGTTACTGAGGAAGAAGAGGGTCTAGAAGAGCATGAAAATGATGGCACAGATAACAAGGAAGAAGTGGGTCCAGAAGAGGACGATGAATGTGCTGAGAATGGAAACTCTGAAGATGTGAATACCAATCCTGTTGATGAAACTATGGAAGAGGCAGAGAATGAACAAGCAGGAGGGGCTTCTGAAAAGGATGAGTTGAACAAGCAGGAGTCTGAAGGTAACACGGAAATGAATTTGATGGCTCCGAGGAAAGATGTGTTAGAATCAGGAATGCCGGATGGTCAAGCTCCTAATCCTGAATCTGCAATGCAACCGAGTGGTGACTCTCGAGCATCATATTTGAAAAATGTTGCACAAGAGGCAAACTGGTCTAATAGCAATGGGATGAATAGCGATGTTGTTCCAAGTAGCTTACCTTCAAGTGATACCTCCCAGATGGATATCATGGTTGCTGACTCCTCAAGTAGTGGGAAACTCACTGATCAACCTGGAACTCAATTGCCTGAGCAGAAACCTTCAGCTGTTCAGAAAACCCAAGCGAACCCTTATAGGAATGTCGGCGATGCACTTGATGAGTGGAAAGAAAGAGTCAATGTGTCTGTTGATCTTCAGGCAGATAACACAGAGGCACAGGATGGTGTTGAGGATGAGAATGCGGATGAATATGGTTATGTTACTGAATTTGAAAAGGGAACAGCTCAGGCATTAGGTCCTGCAACAGCTGAGCAGATAGATACAGAGATAAATGGCAGTAAACCTGATGAGGATAGTCTTGCAGCAGATCATAGAGACGACGCCACTGAGATGGAGATTGATAAAAAAGCTTCTGAATCGCACCCTATAGAGCATCATGCCTCGATCCTCAAAAGTAAGATGGAGCAGCAGATGCAGATCTCAGATCAAAATAAGTCACCCATTGACGAGTCTCCAGAAGTTCATAGAGATGATGATGGTGGTGCTCAAGGAAGTCTGTCTGAGAGTCTGGTCTCTGTAAAGAAGAACTACTTGAATGAAGACATATATCAGCTCAGCAAACTTTCTGTAAGTGACAACGAGCATAGAAATGCCCTAGAACTTGAGGTTTCTGACGATTTGAGGGATGAAGCTAGTGCTCTTTGGAGAAGATATGAACTGCAAACAACAAGGTTGTCTCAGGAGTTGGCTGAGCAGTTGCGTCTTGTTATGGAACCTACTCTAGCCAGCAAGCTCCAAGGGGACTATAAGACTGGTAAAAGGATTAACATGAAAAAGGTACAACATAGTAAATTTTACCTTCCAATCTTAAGTTGTACTTTGATGTGCTCAACCTTGTTTCTAACATTAATGTTTCTTATGCTTGGATAATTATTAGGTAATTCCGTACATAGCAAGTCATTACCGGAAGGATAAAATTTGGTTAAGGCGAACCAAGCCTAACAAACGTGATTACCAAGTTGTTATTGCTGTTGATGATTCCCGTAGTATGTCTGAGAGTGGTTGTGGGGATGTTGCGATTGAAGCTTTGGTGACAGTGTGTAGAGCAATGGCTCAACTGGAAATGGGAAACTTATCGGTTGTGAGCTTCGGAAAGAAGGGAAACATCAGATCACTACATGATTTTGATCAGCCCTTTACTGGAATGGCTGGCATCAAGGTTTGTCTTCTTGTGTTTGAGCTTAGAGAAAGTTCAATTAAATTTTATTGTCATCTAATTGTCTTTTTGCTATAACGTTTTTGAATTTAGCCTTGTATGTTATGATATCATTCTCTAAGTGCCTTCCGCGCATAACTTCCCCTCTTATGCTCCTTTTTTCCCTCCTTTCTACAAAGATGTTTTTATTGATTTTTTGGCAATCATTTCTGCTGGCAGATGATATCTGGTTTGACGTTCAAGCAAGAGAACACCATCGCAGATGAACCAGTTGTTGATCTGTTGAAGTTCTTAGACAACATGCTGGATGTTGCTGTTGGAAAAGCTCGACTTCCTTCTGGACAGAATCCGTTACAGCAGCTTGTTTTAATTATCGGGGATGGACGTTTCCATGAGAAGGTACCTTTTTTTTTTTTTTTTTTTATGTTAGATTATAAATGATAGTTTCTTAATGATTTGCTGATATCCATTTATTTACACATTTGATCAAATCAATACAGGAGAACTTGAAGCGATGGGTCAGGGATCTCCTGAGAAAGAAGCGAATGGTCGCATTTCTGCTTCTTGATAGTCCACAAGAATCAATCCTGGACCTAAAGGTGAATATTCTTTCTCTCGTTTTTATTTATTATAGAGAAGCCAAGAAGGTTCGTTAATACCTCCAATGTCATACTAGCCGTTTTTTTTTTACTGACACGTCAGTTTGGCCTCCAGGAACTATCGTTTCAGGGTAAAGAGATCGTGGTCTCCAAGTATCTAGATTCCTTTCCCTTCCCTTACTACATTGTTTTGAGGAACATCGAAACACTTCCTAGGACTCTTGCTGATTTATTAAGACAGGTAAATTCTATCCATAAGTCGAATCTCTTTTATCTTTTTTCAGGTTCATTACATACAAAAAGTTTCGTTTTCTAAATAATTTTCCCGGTTGCAGTGGTTCGAGCTTATGCAGTACACAAAGGAATAAACCGTTTTTATGATTCGAGGGCTACGATGCTATACCTTCGTTTCTCCTTTTACTCGAAAGAGCTCAAATCAAGGAAGATATAGATAAATTAATTCACGGGGGTGATGTAGGAAAGGAGAAAAAATGTAATGCAGGATGAGGCCAGGACTGGGATGAATTTTATACAGGAAAAAAAAGTGTATCATAACTGAGAATTGACAATAGTTTTTCATGGAAGTATAGATACAGTTCATTCTTTTTTTTGTATCAAAAAAATGATTAATGAAAGATGGGGGCTAATTGGCCTGGTTGATTCCTGTGATTCATTTTCTTTCCATCTGAATTAACTTCTTGTGATTGTCCTTTTGTGTACTATCTATTGCAATCTTTTCTTTTTTTTTTTCAAAATAAAAATAAAAAATAAAATAATAGTCCGAAACTAATTTAATTAATGAAAAAGCATTTCCAGATTTTCAGCCATTGATGAGCTTTGAAGCTCTTTCTCTCTATATTCTCTTATGCACAGACAATGTGAATGCCACACAAAACTCATTCAAATAATTAAATTTATAATATTATATATTTATCTTAGATTTTTATTATAAGCAACTATTGTTTGGAGGAAACTCCTTTTTTTCTGGATAACAATATATTATAATACCATTTTTCCTGAGAAATTACATGCTCCTGTTCATGCACCAACAAAAATACACATATTTGAAAAAAATAAATACCCATAACTTTCTCTAAAAAAAAACTTGAAATTTCGGACCGTAAAATTCTATGGAAAACTAACTTCTGGATCTTTCCATCCATGTATGGCTCAACATCTAGTTCACTTTGTGCTAATATTTAATCCGTGAAATTGACTCATCTTGCAGAGTTAGTTTTCTCGGGATTGATTGTAAACCTTCCATTGTAAATTTACGTAAAAGTTTAACTCAAAACAAAGCGAGAAACTAAGAAAGAAAGGGTATCACCTCGGTTCAACCCAAGTTGATGGACAACTTGCATCCGTTAGGTTTGAACTTTCAACCGATAAAATTTTTAGTTTTGATTTGAGCCCGTTTGAGAATCCACATGTGAAGTGAAAAGAAGACGGAATGAATTCCAAATTTAAAAGACCATAGAATAAATATATCACATTGTGGTGGTTGTGTGTTTACAAGGAATATATATATCAGTGAGTTCGGGGCCGAACTTGCAACAATTATTTTATTTTATTTAAAAAAAAAAAAGGTGGTACCAAGATTCCATCTATTAATCTAATACAATTCATTGTACAAAAAGTCAAAAACTGCTAAATATATTAAAGGTAATGTGCAAATTAAATAATACAATTGGTGAATTAACTGATTAAATTAAGACTGTGATTGAGTTTTTAATTAATTAAATTATATTACTATATAAGAAGACAGCTTGCTACAAGTAAGCTATCTAGCTTGATTAGTCAAAATTAATCTCTCTATTAGAAATTTAAGAAAATGGTAGAACAAGCTTCTTTTTCTCAGGAGCGTTCTCTTAATGGCTTTGAAGCTTTTCAAGTAGGGTTATGGGGAGAGAAGAAAGGAAGGGAATGGAGCTATAAACCAAAGGGTGCAATTACAGGGGTTATGATTACTTGTGACTCGTATGCTGTTGTTTCGCTTGATTTTAAAGGTGTCGATGAAAATGGTAACACCGAGTATTCGGATTCATTTGGTTATCACAAAATAAATGCGTTTAAGGTAAGGATTAATTGATCATTTTATCTTTTGTTAAATTTTCATACTCGTATATTTTTATTTCCATGTTTATGAGAAATATTGATATATGCATTTTTTTTTTTTTTTTTTTTTGTCTTCTAACATTTACTTATTTTTCTTAAATGTTGTTTATTTGCACAATAACATATAGATTATGCTCGACTGGCCTCAAGAATATTTTACGTCATTAAGTGGGACTTATTACGAAGGTAAAGCAAATTATTATATATCATCTCTATCCTTTACAACAAATCTGAAAACATATGGGCCATTTGGTCATCCGGAGAGAAGCATTCCTTTTGAATTTCCTATGAATGGGAAAGTAATTGTTGGTTTTTATGGACAAGTTGTGAAAGAGAACTGGATATATGGAGGTCTTGGAGTGTATGTCAAGAATTCTACAGACTTTTTCGGTCCTTCGAGCCAAGTACAAGTTACCAAACTCAAGACTAAGGTAATTATAAGTTTATTACCTTCCTTTATATGATTTCTTTTAATACATACAAGTCGTGTTGGGGATTGATTCAAGTCTCACAGTGCGTATTTATCAACATTTGAGGAAAAATTTATCCCCTGTTAAGCGGAAGTGAATAACTTAGCTATGTATATAGTGCATGGTCTCAGCAAACTCCTGATCTGTTCGATGTCTGGTTTTGTTTTTTAAGTTAGATATAACTATTGTAATTTTTTTTTTTCAATTATATGAATTAATTATAATCCGTAAAAATATTACAAAATCAAATTGATCAATTTATGTAAACTTGATTAAGATTTTAATCATACAAAAATCAAACTGATGAATTTATATATATGCTGCAGATTATTGGTTCTAATTTCAAGAAGGAAACATGTATTAAGGTAGGGCCATTGGGTTGGTCAAGGTCATTAACAGAGAGACAATGGAGCTATATGTTAAAAGGTGCCACAAAGATAAAAATTCGTTATAGTGAAAAATATATCAAGTGGATCTCCTTCAAAAGTTCTGATGGAAATGTTGAAGTTAAACCTTCAAAAAAATCTAATACTAGTGATGATGAAGAGCATGAGGTATATATATACATATATATGATACATTTATTTTTCTTTAAAATAAATTCTTTGTCATGGATTCGACAATTTTCTTGTGGATTTGTGTTTACCTTTTTATGAATATTGTATACGATATGATATGTATGTAGATGGTGATCTCACTCAACTGGCCTGAAGAATATTTGATATCGATAAGTGGGACTCTACGTGATGACATCAAAGACATCGAATCTCTGAGTTTCTATACAAACCAAACAATATACGGACCTTTTGGTGTCATGGAAGGTCTCCAACCTTTTAGATTTTATATGAAAAGAGGGGTTATTGTTGGTTTTCATGGATGCATTGGTGATTACTTTGATGCCTTAGGAGTCTATATAAAGCCTTTTTCGGAATTGTTCAGTTTTTCAGGCCAAGGAGAAATTGAGAACACAAATGTTAAGGCAGGACCATTTGGAGGCCAAGGAGGGAAGGAATGGGATTATAAACCTAATGGTGCAATCACAGAGATAAAAATTAGTCATGGATGGGTCATTGATTCGGTCTCCTTCAAAAGTGTCGATCAACATGGCAAGTGCGAGGATTCAGACAGATTTGGTGGTGAAGGTGGAGGTACCTCCTTGGTAAGTATTCTTTGTTGTCTTACAAAATTTTGATAGTATCGTTAGTCTTCTATTTTTTTTATAAATTTTGTACAATTTACAGATTACAATCAATTGGCCTAGAGAGTATTTGACGTCAATAAGTGGGACTCATTATACCTTTATTAAGAAGCAACATGTTATGGGATCTCTATGTTTCCATACAAATAAGAAGAAATATGGACCTTTTGGTTGTACACAAGGCTCTCCTTTTGACCTTCCTCTGAAAGACCAAGTCATTGTTGGTTTTCATGGGCGTGCTAGCAATTACATTGATGCTATAGGGGTATATCAGAAAGGTCATTGATGATACAAGGTAACAAAAAGGAAACTTTATCCTCTTATTTCAATTATTGCATCATTTTTTTTAATATACCACATGTGAAGGTGATTGATAGCGAATCACCCCATGCTTAATCAACATATTACGGTGGTAATTATTGCATCATTGTTGTACTTATTTTATTAATAATTAGTAAATGCATTCAACTCTTGATATTTGTTTTTATAAAATGATATTATCTCTATTTTTAAAAAGTAAAACAAATTTTGAATTTTGGATTGACGAGTCTGAGATTTGGGTAAATGACTCACAGGTCAGCGGCTCAAATCCTATCAATAGCAAAAGCTTTCAAAAAAATACCTGATCCCAAATTAATAGATATTGTTAAAAAAATAATACACTAGTCTTTTTTGGGTCTTAAGGATATACTCATAATTATATGCTCCTCTTCACACAAAAACATAAATAAAATAACACAAAGTACCAAAATTTAACATAGTCAAACTGATATAAAATTTCATCAGCGTGGCCATTGGAAGTTGTGTGTATTACTATTAACTATTGCATTAGTTGCAGCGTTTTTGACAAAAGAATTAAACACACCGGGCAAAAAAGAATTAAACACACCAGGCAAAAGGTGGATTATTTGACAAATACAATCAGTTTACTAATTTGGGCTAAAAACAATCAACACCCTTAATTTTTGGTTAAAAAAGGCTATTTCCTCTTATTTTTAAGTATTATATAAATTTGGGATTTTTTTTAGGGAGGAGGATTCGAACCTGTAATCTCATAGTATAGGTGTGAAGGGTATACCACCGGATCAACATGATCCCGTATCCGGGTATGTTATGTGTTTATAAGGAATATATTGGTGAGTTCAGGGCCAAACTTGTAACAATAAATAATATTTTAATCAAGTGGTACCATGACTCCATCGATTAAACTAATACAATGGGTACAAAAACTGCTTAAATTAAATAATTAATACAATTGGCGAATTGACTAATTAAAAAAAGACTGATCAATAATTTGTTTAATGCATGCTTATATAGTTTTTTTTTCTGAAAAGCAAACCAGTGACATTCATGCATATATATAATAAAATAATATCAGATCAGGTGACGTCACATGTGAAGTTACTACTCCAATCCAACACCCACAACATTCAAATAATTGTTCAAATTACAAAATAATCTTAATTATGATTTACTTGTATTAATATAAAATATAATAAACATGTAAAATCAAGAGGTACCAAGGACCCTTTTCAAAAAAAATAAAATAAAAGGTGGTGCCAAGATTCCATCTATTAATCTAATACAATTAATTGTACAAAACCTGCTCAATTGAAGGTAATGTGAAAATTAAATAATACAATATAATTGACGAATTAACTAATTATATTAAGACCATGATTAAGTTTTTAATTAATTAATTAAGTTACTAATTAATTAAGAAGACTTGTTACAATTCAAGTGGGCCGTGTTGATGTGCTAGCTGGCTATATATATATATATATATAGAAATTCTATTATCAGTTCGAACTGACAAAAGTTATATCAGTTCCTTACATATGGGCCACTGGATTTAAATACTTTGACTTGGCTGTATGTACTTGTCAGTCAAAGTATTTAAATCCAGTGGCCCACATACAAGGAACTGATATAACTTTTGTCAGTTCGAACTGATAATAGAAAGACTGTATATATATATATAAAAGAAAACCAACTTCTCAGTTAACTTAATTAGTCGGAATTAATCACTCTAATTAGAAATTAAGAAAATGATAGAAAAAGCGTCGTTTTCTTTCGAGCATTCTCGTAATGACCTTGAAGCGTTTCAGATAGGGCCACTGGGTGAGGTGAAGGGATCGACGGAATGGAGCTATAAATCAAAGGGTGCGATTACTGGGATAATGATCACTTGTGACCCATATGCTGTTGTTTCTCTCAACTTTAAAGGTGTCGAAGAAAATGGTAACACTGAGTATTCGGATACATTTGGTTTTCACGATAAAGCTGTGTACAAGGTAAGTATATATTAATCATTTTATCTTACGAGGATTTCATTGTGTTTTTAATTTGCTTTCTAATATTTTTGTTTACCTGTAAATGTTTGCACAACAGATTATGCTAGATTGGCCTCAAGAATATTTTACGTCATTAAGTGGGACTTATTATCTGGATAAATCAGTTCATTATTTCTCATCTCTGTGCTTTCATACAAATCGGAAAAAATATGGGCCATTTGGCCACCCGGAGAAAAGTATTCCTTTTGAATTTCCTATGAATGGGAGAGTCATTGTTGGTTTTTATGGAAGTACTATAGTTAATAAGAACTGGATACATGGAACTCTAGGAGTGTATGTCAAGCATTCTACAGACTTGTTCGATCCTCCAAACCAAGTTCAAGTTGTGAAGCCCAGGAGCAAGGTTATATTACCTTCCTTTATACATACTGATTTTGCATTTGTTTTTTTTTTTTTTTTTTTAATGTTTTTGAGTACAGGTATATATATATATATATATATATATATCCATCCGTATAATGCCTATTAGGTTGTGACATCCATTGTTATATATTTACATATATACAATCTTTCTATTGTCAGTTCGTCCTGATATAAAATATATCAGAACGAAGAATGTGGACCATAGATTTTGGAGAAGTTTTGACAAGTGCATACACTTTGAATCAAAGTATGTAAATCTAATGATCCACATTCTTCATCTTTATATATTTTATATCAGGACAAACTGACAATAAAAAAACTGCACACACATATATATATATAGACGCACAATGACACACAATTTCAATATCATCTTCTCTAAGTTCACATGTAAGTTCTCTAAACACTCCCCCTCGAATGTGAGTCCGGCACAAACACATGATGCTGTTTGTCGAAGACTCATACCATGTTAAATTTGTATAGTTGTTGCATTATAAATTTGCATGCAATGGAGAATTGACAAAATAATACATTTATTTAAACTTGATTAAGATTTAATTTGGAAACTAACTGATAATTACATTTATTTGCTGCAGGTAATTCGTTCTATTTTCAACCAGGAAGAATGTATTAAGGTTGGGCCATGGGGTTGGTCAAGGTCATCAACAGAGGAGGAATGGAGTTATATGCTAAAAGGTGCAACAAAGATAAAAATTGGTTATAATGAAGAGTCTATCAAGTGGATCTCCTTTGAAAGTTCTGATGAAAATGGTGAAGTTAAACATTCAGTACAAAAATCTAATAGTACTAGTGGTGAAAAGCATGAGGTATATAACTATATATATATATATGTTGATTTATTTTCCTTTGGAACAAATTCTTTCTCGTGCTTTTGTTTTATCTTACAAGGTTTTGTGTTTACCATTTTATGAATATGGTATATTAATAGGTAATCTCCCTCAATTGGCCCGAAGAGTATCTGGTATCGATAAGTATGACTCTACGTGATACCATCCAAGACATTGAATCTCTATGTTTCTATACAAACCGAACAATATACGGACCTTTTGGTACCATGAAAAGCCCCAATTTTCCTTTAAGATTTTACATGAAAGGAGGGATTATCGTTGGTTTTTATGGATACGTTGGCGAATACTTTGATGCCTTAGGGGCCTATATAAAGCCTTTTTCAGAAATGTTTAGTTCTTCTGGCCAAGGAGAAATTGTGAACACTAAGGCAGGACCATTTGGAGGCCAAGGAGGGAAGGAATGGAACTATAAACCAAATGGTGCAATCACAGAGATAAAAATTAGTCATGGACGGGTCATCGATTCGCTCTCCTTCAAAAGTGTCGATATAAGTGACAAGTGCGAGTATTCAGACAGATTTGGTGGTGAAGGCGGAGATACCGACCTAGTGAGTATTCTTTTTATCTTACGAAATTTAGAATTGTAACCTTAATCTTCTAATCAGTTGATTTTTTTTTTTTTTTTAATATATGCTAAACAATTTGCAGATTACAATGGACTGGCCAAAAGAATATTTGACTTCCATAAGTGGGACTCATCATAGCTATAAGAAACAACATGTTATTGAATCTCTATGTTTCCATACAAATAAGATGACATATGGACCTTTTGGTGGTACACAAGGCTCTTCTTTTGACCTTCCTCTGAAAGACCGAGACATTGTTGGTTTTTATGGGCGTGCTAGCAATTACATTGATGCTATAGGGGTCTATCAACAAGGTACTTCGAGTTAACTGCATTTGTTGATATATAGTTGTTTCTATTTTCATATGCAGATTTCTAAAAAGTAAAACAAATTTTGCTGGACAGAAAAATAATCATTGTTTGTTTGGAATTTGATTTTCTGAATCATTAGCTGAAAATATCGTAGATGAAATTGGAACATTTTTCAGCTCTTTGATGAAATAAGTGGTTTTTTGGAACATTAATAAAATTTTATTTTATTTCTATTTTATGACAACCATCTTGAATTGAACCTAAGACATTATCGGGTTGAATTAGTGCACTTTACAATCAAGCCACGTAGGGCGGCGGTAATTATTATTTTTGTTTGTGGCACAATTAAGTCTAACTAGTTGTGTTTGTTTCTTTGTGGCAATATATATATATATATATACAAAAATTTTCAAGTGAGGGAAATTTTGTACGGAATCGTCGATTGCTACCGGTAGTAATCCAATAGCTATAGTTAGCTACCGGTAGTTATCGACGATTCCGTACGGGATTTCCCGTACTGGAAAGTTATTGTATATTTATATGCCATCCTATATATAGTCTAAAATTAATATATTAGTTTTAGACGGATGACATGTATATAATAAATAAGTCCCTTATAACAAAAATGATGATTTTAGAGTTATATATAAGCTAATTTTAATCGTCAACATGAATTCAAAACCCATCAAGCAAATGATTTAACAAATTAAGTAATATCAATTCAATTAAAATAAGATTTTTACACCCTTTAAGTTTTTCAGTGATTGTGTCACAATATTGAAACCCAAATCATGTATTTGTGTTTGACACATTGTTTGTGACCAAATCTTGTTTTATTTGTGTTTGACTCAGATTCTTTGAGAAATGTTGATAAATTTGAGAGAGAAATGTTGTGTTTATGTTTTGACACAGATTCAATAAATATTCAATTTGTATAAATTGAATTTGAATGGAATGATAATACAACACAAAATAATATTAATAAATTCTTGCTGGGTTTGATTCAACCCTTAAATAAAGCAGAACGGATGCAAGTTTTGCTTCGGTTGGGCGTGAACCAAAGTAAAAAAAAACACCTCGTTATAGGCTAAACCGAGGCAAAACTTGCATTGGTCCACGTTGAACTGATGAATTATTGCTTCGGTTATGGATGTACTTATTAGAGAATCTACATGTTAAGTTAAAGAAGATGCGAATGAATTTACAAACATATCCATTTGTATATATGAGTTTACCTTTCTTCACATTTATGATGGAACCGACAGCCAATCGTATCCCCGATGCAAGAAAAATAAAGATCAATTTACACCAAACCTTCCTCAGGTTAGCCCTCTTACCTCCCATGCTATTAGTCATTGGTTATGTCAACGGCAGACAAAAGAAACCATTGATCATGTCACACCGTCAAAAAGATGAAACTAACCCCGATCTCTAAATTAAATAAATATATATTTTTTTTAAAAATTTAAAAATTGATGTCCACCATCCATCCAATAGGTAATAGCAAACCCTAAAAATTAGAGAGTCAATAGAGAGAGAAAAGGACAAAGATGATAATCTAAAACTAGAGAGTCAATTTTACAATAACTAAAAATTGCCTTATTATTTTTTTATTTTTCTTATTTTAGTCAAGGGGAAATAAAATTTCACCATACGTTAGACTTTGAGATTTTTCTATTCTAAATGAAAATATTTTTGTATTTTGTTTAGTTGGTCAAATATAAGTTGGCAAAGGTGTGATAATCCTTTCTTTAAGGAAATCTGTCTAGATAAAGGTAGAAAGTTTAGTTTGGGTTTGGTTTTGACCAACAACTCTTTACCTAATATTTATAATATATATAGTAGTGGATGAATGAACCTCTGATAAGCTTTTGTTAATCTATTTTTATCTTTTTTAACTTTTTTCCTGGCTTGTGGGAATCTTCAATCCACACCCTCTCTGCAAAACAAGACAAGGCAAGTTTTGCCAAACCATAAACAACTTTGTTAATTGTCAGCTCTTGGAAAAAAGTAAAAAAACTCATCCTTGTAATTTGGAAATAGGTAGACAATCAACTAAATTTAATATGTCCTTAACAAACCCTGCTCCACCTATCTGGGAAAAAATCAAGCACCTGTACCAGATTAGATTTACTACTGATCGAGGAGGAATCATGAACCTGAAGCCTGAGCCACCTGAGAATACCCTTCAAAATAACCAAAGCTTGAGACACCATACCCTCATGATTTCGGATAACAAAACCCAGACCTACTAACTTTCTGGACGAATCAAAAGCTGCATCAGAATTTAGTGTGAGAAAAACAGTTGGAGGGGGCTTCCAACCTACAACAGCAGCGACTCTAGAAGGATTCAGATCTTAAGTATTAGAAAGTAAATTTATTCGTTAAAGATAGTTTTGGTATTTTAAAGGGTATAGAAAGTAAAAAAAATAATCATAATAACTTTTTAATATGGACGTAGAAAGTAAATGGGTGAGCAAGAATTTTGTTTGGGTGGCTCTAATTTTTTTTTTCCCTTCTATTAATTACATTGACGTTTTCAATGAAACTACACCCATAAATTACTTAGATAATAAAGATAAACAATTTCATGTTGCCAGCTAATAAAGACAAACTTAATTAGTAACTAATGGGGAGGGGGAGATTACATGTTGCCAGCTAGTCAGCTACTAAAGACAAACTGGTATATAAAAAAATGTTCACCTACTTTATTTATTTAATTTTTAATATTATAATTAATTCAAAATTTGGAGATAGAATGTGACTTTAATCGACAATTTTAATTGCCCCTAATTTATGGTATGATTTTTAAATTCTCATGCTTTTGATTTTTGATTTTTGATTTTATTTTATGAAAAATGATAAAACATTGATTTGTTAGGGTTTCTCACATCAAAATGAATATTCTTCAGCGTCTAATTAGCAATAATTATGAGTTTACCTTTCATGAGTTTTCTGAGGGAAAATATGGTGCAAAGTACTGCAGTGTCTGCTGTGAAGTGATCTGTGGGCCGGCTTACATTGCTGAAGAAGATGGTGGTAATAATATGCACAAATCATGCGCCGAATTACCTGGTAAGGTCGAACGACCCCCTTCTCATCCCCAGCATGATTTAACTATTCAATATGGTTTTAACCAAAATCCAGTAAAAGATATGATATGCGATGGATGCAGCCATGTCTCTTTGGGTTTGAAATTTCGTTGCAAAATATGTAAAATCAACCTTGATTTCCACTGCATTTCTAACCACCATCACCGGGGTGCAAGATTGAAAGACAATGAAGTGTTCGCCAAATACCATCCACACAAACTTCAACTGTTATATTTTTCGGCATTTAAAGCGAGAGATTCACTGTTTTGTTGTTGCTGCCTAAAATCCATCCTTGATTCAGCATATGTTTGTTTTCCATGCAAGTTATTTGTTCACGAATCCTGTTTCGATACAATTCCCGAAAGAATCAAAAGCTCATTCCACCCGCAACACTCTCTTATTCCTCGTAGAATTATTATCACTGCCGCAAAAGAATCTATATATTGTCAAGCCTGTCGAGAACGAATCGAGGGGATCGAATTAAGATGTCAAAAGTGCATGTACTCGTTCCATGTTTCTTGCGGTAAGCGCACCACACCAGGCTTGACACTTAACGATCAGGAGCACAAGTTATTTTACTTAGATTACTGGGATCACTCCGGCGACTGCGGTGTCTGCAAAAAACCCTGTGAGGGCGGCGCAGCTATTTGCAGATGCATACAGCGCGGTGAAAATTTCCATATCAATTGCATTCTACCTCATCAGCTCAAGCATGAATCTCATGATCACTGTCTCACTCTTACAAATTCGGTTGTACCAAGATGTAATCTGGACGAGTATCATTGTGATGTTTGTGAGACGAAAGGAGATATCAAACGTCATGTTTATCATTGCGAGGAATGCTATTATATTGCTCATATTGAATGCGTGTTGGCCGAGGTAAATTTTTCCTTGTATATATAAAGCTATATATAGCACATCTGATGTGATAAATTTGGGTTCATAATATTTCGTTGTCTTTGCAATCAGGTGTGTTATCTCGGTGATAATTAAACTGCAGTTTTCCCAAATTTCGTTGTTTTTTTTTTTTTTTTCGATTTTTCCTTTTCAAGAAATATTTTCAGATTTTGTCGTGTTAGTTAAAAATTTACAACAACTAAAAATTGCTTTTTATTTTTATTTTTCTTATTCTAGTAATAGGGAAATTTCACTTTTTAGTGAAATGAACTTTGACAGGTGTAAGTGCTAATGTGAAGTATTTTAGAAAGAGTAATTCTACTTTGCTTAAATTTGGTGTCAAAATCTGGTGCCCAAATGATGTGGCAATACTCTAGTCCATTAATTTAAATCATGCAAATATAATATAATTTAAATAAATGGATTATAGTATTGCCACATCATTTAGGCAAAATAACATTACTCTTTTAGAAAATGTAGAGATTAAAGTTATTGATATGGTAAAAACATTTAAAAATATGATATTTTACCAAAACATAGGGACTTTAATGAAATTTTCCCTTTAATAAATTTAGTAGTCTCAATCCTACTATTCTAGTGTGGAGTCTTGTTTTTGTTTTTCCATTAATTGTGGATCCGAAGACTTGTTATTATTATCCTTGATTATTTTTAATAAAATTATTCATTTGAAGAAAATTATTGTCTTGGTGGATTGAAGGACTATTCTATTGCTTTTGCTTTGTCACGATGTTTGTTACATGTTTTGTTACAGGAAGACCCTCAATCGAAGATTGTTCTTGACTCAGACCAACAAAATGGTAAGGTGCAAGAGGTTGAAGCGGAAGAACAAACTGATAAAATGCAAGAGGCTGATTATGCAAATGATGATCAAGAGATTAACGAATCAGCTGAGGAAAGCAGTGATGATCAAGTGAGTGAGGAATCAGATCAGGAAAGTATTGATGATGAATCCGAGAACGGCAGTAATGAAGATCAAAGGACTAAGAAGTTAAATAAAGAAGTCGAAGATGTCATGGGAAAAATTTCCAAATTAAGTTTCAAACTTAAACGGTTAGAAGAAAAACTAAAACAATAATTTAAGTTTTTAATATGTTTTAATTTGATTAACTCTAATTAAGTTTTACTTAATAAGTCTTGATGACATATTTGTTCTTTTATAATTTATATGAGTTTAGCTACTATAGACTATAGAGGATTACAAGAAATTGACCCAACAACATAACTGCTAATTAACAATATAGTTTATGTATCTTAGCTAAACCCAGTTTTTTGTAATATTGTCTTAATTTAAATGTTAATGGATTGGTTTTTACATTTTTTCCTCTTACAGCATTGTATCTATTTGTAAGTGATATCAATTTGTTCAACCATGCAAGATGATGGTTTAATTATTTCAGAGATGAAATCTATTAAATTAGTCATACCATCCAAAAACTAGTCTATTAGGATGCGACATATATATCATTATTTTGGTTTACATGTTTTCTGTTTTTTTTTTTTTTTTTAATTTTCATCTTCGGTAGGATTCGAGCAGCTGATCTGGGAATCATTTGCCCAAGCCCCAAGTTCGTCCAGAGCTATGCCTCTGTTGGGTTTATATGTTTTCAATATGGAATTCTTTCTCATATTCTAGATCTTCAACTTTACATGTGGGTTCATTTTGTGTACTGAAACATAAAATCGCCTGAATTAATGCACAACTTGCATCGGTTAGGTCTTAATCGATGCAATTAAACTTTGGCTCGGGCGAAACCCATACAAAATTTCATTGGTTCGGGTGCCTTCAAAGGTATCCAAAATTACACTTTTAAATTGGAGGTTGTTTGTGTGTATTTACTTTGATTTTCCCAATATGTAAAATCAAGTGGTTCCATGATTCCATGGATTAACTGTGGTTTGTGGTGGGTTTGTGTAGTTTGTCGTAGCTCTTTTTGGGTCTGTGTTTGGGCGTTGTGTGTGGCTCTGTTTGTTCTTTGTTTCTCGGCTTTCTTTGGCTTTTTTCAATAAAGTTTACCGTTCAAAAAATAAATAAATATAATGGTACAGAAACTGCTCAAACCTCGGTAATGTGCAAATTAAATAATACAAGTGGCGAATGACTAATTAAATTAAGTCCGTGATTAAGTATTAAATTAATTAATTAACTCACTAAGAAGACTTGTTCCTACTGGGGTAGATGGATACAGATCTAAGTAAACCAAACTAGTTTGATTTCTACTAATAGCTAGCTTAATTAGCAAAAATTAATCTCTCTATTTAGAAATTTCGAAAATGGTAGACAAAGCTTCATATTCTTCAGAGCGTTCTTTTAATGAGCTTGAAGCGTTCCAGGTAGGGCCATTGGGTAGGCAGCAAGGTAGGGAATGTGAAAAAGCAATAAATGTGTTTGATAGAACTGAGAGACATACAAAGTATTGAAGATTTCTCAAAGCTCCATTAATGGAGAGAAAGCAGAGCTTTTGCTCTGTGATTTTTGTTATTGATATTTTCTACAATGACCCAGACATCTGATTTATATACAGAGGATACACACAATAATCGTGTGACAGAGTTAACAGATTTCTAACAACCTCTAACAACTAACGTTGACTACACATTTAGGTAGCTAATACTAACAGACGTTAACTTGTTAACAATGAATTGCTAGCTCAGTGAGGTAAGGTTGTAAGCCTATATTGTGCATCTGTTCTCTGACTACTGTTTCCAGCTGTATTTACTTTGACACTCACCATACTAGTTGGACAGCTAGAATTCGTAGTCTTATCAGAATGGAGCTATATATCAAAAGCTGCAATTACAGGGATAATGATCTCTTGTGCCAACCCTGCTGTTGTTTCAAATGTCTTCAAAGGTGTCGATGAAAATGGTAACGTTGAGTATTCAGTTACATTTGGTAATTATTATCATGTACAAGGTAAGTATTAAACTATTAATGAATCATTTTATCTTAGGTGGTTCGATTGTCTTTTATGTGTTCTATTTATTATTTTAATTTTTTCCTTTGTATGTTTGCATAATAGATTATGCTTGACTGGCCTGAAAAAATATTGGGTTTTATTGAAAACTAACCCCTTTGGGAGGGTGAAGTTGAAATCTAACTCATTTTTGAAAATATTGCAAAACTAACTCTTTTGGGACATTATTGCCCTTGTAAAATTTAAAAACTACATTTAACTCAAGTGGAAATGGTGGAAAATGTCACATTTTTAAACTGATTTGGTGACAAAGTCACTGCTTTAATAAGTTAAGTTTAAAAAGCACATATTATGGTGAACTATCAAAATTGCCCTTACTTTACATATTCTCTCTCTTACTTTACACATTTTCTTTCTTACTTTAAAGTTTTCTGGTATTTTATTCTTTCACATTCCTTTATAACAGACCTCCAATAGAGGTTGAACACCATAATATTATCAATGCAACTTCATTGGATAATTAGTTTTGTGGTGCTACGCAGACGCATTCGGGGGTCGAGCTCACGGGAACAGTATTAAAAGTCACGGGAAGTGTATTAAAAGTCACGGGAACAGTATTAAAAGTCACGGGAAGTGTATTAAAAGTCACGGGAACTGTATTAAAAGTCACGGGAAGGGTTTCAAAGGTCACGAAAGGTCACGAAAAGTCACGGGAAGTGTTTCAAAAATCACGGGAAGTGTATCAAAAGTCACGGCAATATTTCAAAAAGTCACGGGAAAAGTTCAAAAACTCATAGAAACCCAGAACTTCATCGTCTTCAAAACAACTTTTTTTAGAAACTAAAACCCTAACCTAACCTCATCATACAAACATAATCAACCACAAATCAAATCAAACCTAAGCTCGAACAACGTTTCAAAAGGCTCGAAAACCCAGATCTTCATCGTCACATTTCTTGCAACGATGCTTTCTCTCTCCACTGTTCTCTCTCTCTCAACTTTTTTCTCTCCACGTTTGAAAAGACACAAACAGACAAAATGAGGGTATTTTTGTCTGATCACCTAAATAGGTGCCTTTTAAACTTAAATTAGTAAACCAGTGATATTCCTACAAAAACAGGTTGAAATAGTGACAAAATTTTTTTGAACCCTCAACTCAAAACACACTAAATCCCTGTTGTCTTTGAAATCGATTTAATTCAAAACACTCTCAATTTTTCAAATCCCTAATCTGTCTGACAACAACCAAACCTCTCTCACATTTCAAAATCCCTCATCTCTCTCAAATCGACCAAAATCTCACTCAGAAAACGCAGACCTTCTCTCCCTCTGAAGATGACGGCAATCCACGGCAGCGAAGCTTAAAGACGACGAAGGCGCGATGAGACGAAACCTTGAAGTCGACGACGGCGCGACGGGACGAAACCTTGAAGTCGACGACGGCGCGAGCAGACAGAAGCTTGAACACGACCTCAACTCCGTTTGGCTTCAAGAAAAAGAAGGTGAATGGTTCTTGATTTTTTGAATTTTTGTTTGTGAAGGTGAAAGGTGGTTCTTCAATTTATTAATTTTTGTTTGAATTAGAACCTTAAGGTGAAAGGTGGTTCTTCAATTTATTAATTTTTGTTTGAATTAGAACCCTAAAAGGTTTGTTTAATCTCTTTAGTTGTGTTCAATTAGAACAAATCCCTAATTTCTTCAGTTATTGAAATCCCTAATTTGAATTACCACCCTAATTTTATTTTTGAGTTTCAAAAATCCCTAATTTGAATGACAGATTTTTCAAATGTAATTTTTTGCTTTTGTTCTTGGTGTTTGTTTTTGGCCTGGGTGTGGCTTTTGTTTCTCGATTTTCTGCTATCTTGCGTTTTTGTTTCTACTGTTTGTCCTTTGTTTTCTTGCACTTTTTGCTTTTGTTTTTGGCCTATGGCGTTTTTGTTCTATCTTTGTCTTGGATAATGTTACTTTAAAGGAAATAATTGATGAAGAAGATGACAAGTTGAAAAACTTGAAGAGAGAGTACGGTGAACAAGTTTATAATGCTGTTACGGTTGCTTTGAATGAGAGAAATGACTATAACCTGTATGGGAGAAACCCAGAACCGAAGTTGTGAAATTTTAATGAAAACAGGAGGGCAACATTAAAAGAGGTTGCATTATATATTGTCAACCTCTAGCAGGATTTCTTCTTGGAAATTATAGGCTTCATGTAACAACTGTGGTGCTTTGCTTGCATGCTTTAATTACTCTACAAATCTTTTTAATTTTGTATTTTGCTATCTTCGTTTTGGTTTTGAAGCTTAGACAGTGTGAAGTATAGTAGCTTAATCACTGTCATTTTGACCAACCTTTATGTAAAAAAAAAACAAAGTTGGAGTAATATTTATGTGTGTTTATCTTTTGTCGCTACTTGAAATCCTGGTTTATGATTATAGTTTGATTTAATCCGATAAAGTTTTAAATCTCGTATGGGCTAATGACAATACAAGGTGAATATATTTGTTATTAGAATTGTATTGAACACAAAAGATGACAAAGGTGTCTAAATTTACTCATCAATAGAAAACACCGATGCATTCTCCTTAATCAAGTCATGTGTTGTGCGATCCACCACATTTGTATTGCTCAGTATCTGGGTCAGTTTCCAGGCTGCATTCTCCTTAATGAAGTCATGTGTTGTGTGTGATCCACCACATTGGTATTGCTCAGTATCTGGTATTGTCAAGTTGGTATATGTAGCTTTTGGTTTAATTTTGGCATTTACTGATCAAACATTTGCTATATTGTTGGGTTTTGGTTTTGAATGTTTTGAATGGATCTTGTAGTGGTCGTGTACTCTTAGGTTTGGTATTCTCAATTGCATTTTGGTTTTCTAATTGTGTACTCTTAGGTTTGGAATTACTAATAGCAGTTTGGATTTCCCAACGGGCATTGGGAAATCCCAACTGGAGTTTGGAATTCCCAACTGTAGTTGGGAAATCCCAATTGTTGTTTGGAATTCCCAACTGAAGTTGGGATTTCTCAACGCCTGTTGGGAATTCCTAACGCTCGTTGGGAAATCCCAACAGCCGTTGTGAATTTCAAATGCCCGTTGTGAATTCCTAACGGCAGTTGGGAATTCCAAATGCCCGTTGTGAATTCCCAACGCCCGTTGTGAATTCCAAACTCTCGTTGGAAATTCTCAACGGAAATTCTCAACAGTGTTGGGAATTCCCAACAGCAGCTGGGATTTCCAAACGCAGTTTCAAATATCACCTTAAATTGTTTATTCGGTTAAAACATGTGTACTTATATTAATTTCTTATGGTTTTATCTTATATTTCAGGATAATTAAATGGGAGAAGAGGTGGATTTGATACTAAAGGTTACAGAGCATTTCCCGACGAAAATTCACAGCACTTCATCAACGGCTGCTATAAAGTTGATTAAGGAGAAGTTGACGGAGGCGCAACTATCCCTCTTCCGGACAACATGCTTTGGGAAACTTCTTGAGATGAATGACTTTAAGTTTTCTGGGCAGCTGGTACATCATCTCTTACTTAGACAAATATGGTCTCCCAATAAATCTGAGATGTGGTTTTCATTAGGTGGCAAGATATTTCGGTTTTCTATTCAAGAATTTTACCTCATCACAGGTTTAGAGTGTGGCCCTGACCTGCCGGTGCTAAGTAAGGAAAATGGGGATGGTAGTGGGAGTTTTCGGTCGTCCATGTTGAATGGGGAAGTGCGATTCAATAACAAAACTTTGGAGGCAATGTTCAAAACTGATTCTTCAGATAATGATGAAGACATGGTGAAGCTAGCTTTGCTTTATTTTTTGGAGACGGTTTTGTTTGGTAAGGATCAAAGAGTACATATCGGAACCCAGCATGTTGAACTGTTGGAAGATTTAGAAATATTCAACAAGTACCCATGGGGTCGAAAGTTTTATGAGACAACCATGAACAGTCTTCAGAAGGATTTCAGAAAAATGTCTCAAGAGTACCATACAACCTCGAGAAAGATGGTATCAGGGAAAAAAAGTAAGCGTCTGGCCAACAATGAAAAGGATTGTATCAGACAATACACATTGCATGGGTTTCCTTATGCATTTCAAGTTAGTGCATCTAAAGTGTAAACTACACAATGCTTTTATTTTCAATTGTTACTTTTATTGATAGTTATTTTTGTGACAATTAGATTTGGGCGTGTGAGGCAATTCCTGCTGTTGGAGTTGCGATTGCTAATAAATATGGTTCTTTGCTTCTACAGATTGTAAATTAGATTACCCCCGGAACACCTGATGCAACATATGTTATGAAGTTGATGGACCGAAAGAATGTAAGTTTAAAGAATTTAATTGTGAAACTAATTTCAAACATTGAATTTATTAGACACTAACCCATACTACTATTTATCTATGGTAGACTCAGGTTTTGAAGTAGTTGCAACCCACTCCTCGAGAGAGTGGAGTGGAGTATGTGAAATTTCTACTTAGCCCTGAAAATGAGTTAGAACCACCCGAGCTCAACGGTGAAGATGAAGAGGATGCACGTGAAGGGGCTGAAGAAAACCATCCAGCCAATGCATATGCTCCGCATCAGCATAAGTCAAAACTTGTTTGTCTGGTGAGATAACACTTATTACCCATTGTCTGTTTTTTTAACTTATTGTGTATATATATATATAATCTAATATTGAAATGAATCATAGGATTGTAAAGCAAAAAATGAGGAGAACACGAGGAAATTAGATGCACTTGGAATGCGCATGGATCAAATGGACAAAAAGCTGGATTTCATAATCAATTTTTTAGGAGGCGAAGGACAGACTCATGCAAAAGATCGAGATAATTCTGAGGAAGCAATGAAGGATGATATGGAAGTGGATGGTTCAAAACCCGATGATAAAGTTGTCTTGTATATAGTAGAAGAACATGTGCATGTGGTTGTTAGTAAGAGTTAAGAGAAAGGTGTTCACGAACACTTTGAAGCACAAATGAATATAGATGTTTGGAAGGGAGAAGAGAAAGGTGTGCAGGACCACTTTGAACAACAAGTGCATGTGGATGATAAAAGTGATGATGAAGGAAACACCCCTTTTGAGAAGGTGATAAAAAAATTACTACATAAGCTTCTGTTGTTGTTTTTCTATTTATGTGATAAAAAATTGCTACAACACTGCTTCTAGGGTGAAGAGAAATATGTAGTTTTTCCATTGATGTGTTTATCAACTAATATGTAGGTGTTTTTATTTGTTCCTTCACAGGTTGAGGACAAATGCAACACAAACCTTGAGATCACCACCCCCATGGTAGATATGCAAAAGAAAGCGCCAGGCGAAGGGATTTCTACTTCAGGTAACTCATAGAGGAGTATCATAGTTTACGAAAAGCATCCACCAAGTATTCCAAAGAGACGCTCCAGAAAGGCTGCTATGTTGAAGTCTTCTTATACAAACACTGAGGCTTTTAAGCTAAAAAAATTACTGAAATTCAAACCATTTCCTAAGTTGCCGCAGTCTGAGCTGAACAAATTCATGTCATGGCTACAAGAAGACGATTCTGAAGATGACAAGTATATTATGTTTTTAATTTTGTTCTAACAACCATGGTTCTTCTCTCTTCCTCTCTTCCTCGTTTTTTTTGCTTATTTATTTTGATTTGTTTATGTTCTTTTGTTTTTTGTTTTTTGTTTTTTTTTTTGTATTTAGTTAATAACTGATTTGCCTAGTTATTAACTTAATATATATGGTAATGTACTGTTATGGATTAGGGACTGCTATGGACTTGTTATTTTTGTATATTTGTATGCAATAATAATAAATTGGGACTGCTATGGACTGTTAATATATGGGTTGTTGTGGACTTTTTTTCTTTGTATATTTGTATGCAGTAATCATAAATTAGGACTGCTATGAACTGTTAATATATGGGCTGCTGTGGACTTGTTGTTTTTGTATATTTGTATGCAATAATCATAAATTGGGATTGCTATGGACTATTAATATATGGGCTGTTGTGGACTTTTTTTCTTTGTATATTTGTATGCGGTAATCATAAATTAGGACTGCTATGGACTGTTATGGGCTGCTGTGGACTTTTTGTTTTTGTATATTTGTATGCAATAATCACAAATCTAAGTAAATAAGACATTCCAACAAGAAATAAACCTTAAATATATGTATAAACTTTAAATTGATCACAACAATATCAAATTCACACAATACCCATGCTTTATTATGTAAATGTAAACTATTTTCACAAAAATAATACACACAATCAACTAAATCGAAGATTGAAGATAAATATAAAGCATAAAAGTTCAAAAACAAAACTCACCTCAAAGCTTCAAAGAAGGAACCTTTGTGGTTGATGATGAACCAAAGCTTTCAACACAATCTATGGTAATTTCGAGTTGGATTTGATTAATTTCGACAAATGAAGGAAGAGAGAACAAAAGAAAAAAAAAGTTGACAGGAGAAATGGGTTGAGTCGAAGGTGGGTGTGGTGAGGAGAGAAAAGAGTGAGTAAAGGAAAATAATGGGAGGACTAATAGGTATAGAATGAGTCAAAGAGAAAATTGAGTAAGTAAAAGTAAAATGGTACTTACGCTTAAAAAAGGAGTTAGTTTTGCAATTTTTTCAAAAATGAGTTAGATTTCAACTTCAACATCCCAAAGAGATTACTTTTCAATAAAACCCGTCTTTCTATTGCATTTTTTTTCCTTACAAATCTAAATGTCTTGAAAAGACAAAATTATCCTTTTGCTATTAGATGTTAACGGAGATCTGTTACTTACTTTAAATACGAAATTTACCCAAACCTTATGGGTGTCACGTGTCAGTGTAATTTTTCCCTAAATAATAATTAATTGGTTTCTATTTGTCATTTGACCTACACATCATAGGTTGGGATTCAAATTGAAGATGTCTAAGTTATCTTTAAAAAAAAATTAAAAAAATAGTAAAATACATGCATGTTTTTTCAAACTTTAGCAAATGAAGCAGCCATTGGGTCTCTTGCCAATGTGGTGTGACTCTCTAAAGGGAGACTCCACCACCACGGTTCAACGCCCGGCACCGTGTATATATATACATCAATTATTTCCTTGTCCCACCTTATGTGTGGGTGTCCTCTCCCCTCTTGTGGGAGTAGTTGTCCGGGCTGTGCTAGTAGTGTCCAATCCTCGTAAGGTCTCGGTAGTTGTTTTATATTAAAAAAAAAAAGCAAATGAAGCAGAGAACTGTGAATTTGTCTATTTTATATTTATGGAATGAACAAAGATTAAAGAGGAAATTGGTTTATGTCACTCTATTGTTTCTATCCAGTTTAGTTTGATAAAATTAAAACAACATATATAGAACGAGTGGGACACGTGACAAATTTGTAGTTTTAAACCTTTAATATAATATATATATATATATTTTATAAACAAATACAAACTTATTTACAGCATATTTACAATAAAAAATTATTAGTACTCCTAATATTGCAATTGAACTTGGAGTTCTTATTAAGACTTGTCTATTATTTATTTATTATTATATAATAAAAACAATCAACAATAACATTTATGATTGCCACGTATCACTCCCACGGTCCCACATCAGAAGTATGAACATAAGCTATTATAATTATATTAAATAATGCTAAACTTCCCAAATTTCTTACTAAATGGTGTTCTCTTCTGTTTATTCAGATCCATGTTGTTAGGTGCGTCTTCTTTTGTTAAGATCCATATTATTACTTACCTCTTCTTTTGTTTAGATCCATATTATTATTTACCTTACATGTTTATTTTAAAAATTGTACTTTTGATTTTAATATTTTGTTTTGTTTAATAGACAATTTAATATCTTTTTATTGTTTAAATGTATGTCTTGTCTTCTCTTCTCTTGATCAGAATTTTGTATTCAAGATTCTTTCTGTTTTTTTCTTGATTATTGATGGATTTAAGGTTAATTTTTTTTTCTCCTTTTATAGTTCAAGGTTTATTTTTGATATATGATAGGACGATATTTAAAGTTAATAATTTATATATATATATATTAGGAATATTCAAGTCACTCCGAGATTTGGTCTAGAGCCGATGAATCCAATAGCAATCTTGCAAAGACAATTTTGTTTAAAATAAAAAATACTACACACTGTCCAAAAAAGTACACTGCCCAATTTCATTCTCTCTCTCTCTCCTCCTTTTATCTCTCTTTTACGTTTTCTCTCTCCAAACTCTCTCTTCCTCCCAAGTCCCATCTCCATTTTTGCAATAGAGCTTCCCATTGTATGAATATCCATTCGTCACACGGGACTTCGTCGAAACTCCACTTTTGGGCCACATAGAACTCAAGCAAACTTTAACCAATCTCTTCTTCTCTTCTTGAGATTTCATTTCTGGTTTTGATTTTTAGATTTCTCATTTACAGATTTTTATTTCAATTTTCTTCTCTCGTTTCGTCTCTTGCATGTTCAAAAATTTGATTTCAAAGATTGGGTTTTAATTTTTATTTTTAAAAATTATATCTTGATTTCGAAAGTTAAATTTTTTTTTTCCTCCGATTTTAGATTTGTTGGATTTAAGGTTAATTTTTTTTTATTTTAATTATTTTTGTTTTTCATGGATTTCTCCATGTTCATCATTGTGATTTTAAATTCAACAAACCTAGACAGAAAAAAAAAAAAATTCATATTCAACCATCATCATCACAGCTACAAGCTCTATTCAATTGATCACACCTGAATGTGTTAGATTTTGCTGTGTATGTAGTTGATTTTTTAGTTTTTTTTTCTCTAACTTTAATTGAATTTGGGTTGTGTACTTGTGTTGATGAACTGAGTTTTGCCTTGTGGTTTGCATGATTTGCTAGGTCTGGGTTTGATGTTGGTGATGCGAGACACATTCAAAGAGGGAAAAGATACAAGAGGGCAATTCATCTCAATCATTCACATCTGAGAAAAGGAAATTCATCTTTCATTCACAAAAGGGGAAAAAAAGGACACAGAGGGGAATAAGTCCATTGTGCAAACGAAAAACTACCATTTTGAAGGTTTTAGCCTCTTTTATATATATATATATAGGAAATGTGTAAATTATCAAGTAAAAGTAATTTTTAATTGTCTTTGAATTTTCCTTAAAAAAATTGTTTTTGAATTTAATTCTTTTAGGCTAGAAAATAATAATTATTTTTTCTTAAAAAATAAATAAATAAATACCTCGGCCAGTCGCAGTCGGCCTTGCTTTGGGAGGGTCATCTCAACTTCCGTTTCAGATTTACATTGTCAGTTGTTAAATATAATCAACAATCATGAAACTTAATAAGTGTAATTTATATATATATATAAACACAGAAATTTTTAAGTCAATGCATCTTGATATAACTCCGTGAGGATATTGAATGTGAGCCACTCGTTTTACATAATTTGACTTAAGTGTGTATGCACTTGTCAAAACTAATGACTCACAATCAATATCCTGAAAAAGTTATATCAGGATACACTGGGCAGATCAGGACTATATATATATAGTCTTTCTACTATCAGTTCGTCCTGACATAAAATAGACCACAGATTATGGAGAAGTTTTGACAAACGCATACACTTTGAGTCAAAGTATGTAAATCTAATGATCAACATTCTTCATCTTGATATATTTTTTATCGGGATGAACTGACAATAATATATATATATATATATATTCAATTACAAATGCTGCAGGGAGCCAGGGACCGGAGAGCTGGTTGCTTCCCTTTTGAAACAGTACTTCCCACACGTTGAGATTTTATGGGAAAAAATGTGATAAATATTTACAGCTACCAAGGCTTGAACCTTGATGGTGGAACTTCACCCTGAAGACTCCAACCACTAAGGCAAGAGACCAATGGTTATTTAATTTTTACTAATCTAAAGCACTTGAGAATAAGACTCTGTAGCTAAAAATAATGAAAGTAAAATGAATAAAAGAAATAGATTACAACCATCGATTACACATGTCAACAGATCTATATAGGTCAAGATAAAAATCAACCCAACAGAATATTCAAATACTTAATTTATAATTACTAATATTGGATTGTGGTATCCAAATATTCAATGATACCTTTCCTTCACGTGTAGGTGATCTTATTCCTTAAACTTTGTTTATTATTATTTTGAAACAAACTTATACTTTGTTTAATTTTCCATCTATAAAATTTAAAATATCGGAGGTTGTGTGAAGAAAAGACAAATCCTTGTAAATTCCAATTTCCAAAACCCACTACATTAACACGTGACAACTGATAAACCGACCCAAATGCCCAGATGGCTACAGCATGAGAGCAGCCCTATTACAATTGCTAGGAACATGGACAACAGAAATCCCAACATACCATGGAAAGGCCCTCAAAAATCTCCATTTGCCACATCTTCTTCTGTTATAACATTGGCCACATCTCCATTTGAACAAGTCTTCCCCTTTCAAGATTAACCACCTCCAAGACCCTTGTCAGCTGCCATGGATAGGCCATCAAAAACCTTGTTCACTTGGATATATATATATATATATATATATATATATATATATATATATATATATATATATATTTTATATAAGTTTTAGTACATCGTGTTTGACCTTAGTCAACCCTTATTCAAAACATCTTTATGGAAAGTTTTCTCCCGGTTTATGGAGTAGATATTCGAACTGTACATGTATTGCTTTATCTCAGTAGGTCCTGGTAGTCATATTGTAATATTTCAAAAAATATATATATATATACTCTCAAATTAAATAATTTAATACAATTAGCGAATTGATTAATTAAATAAAGAGTGTATGTGATAATGTTTGAATTAATTATTATAAAAAGACTTGTTACAAGTGGGTTTTATATTTATATATGCTACTAGAAGTATATATGAAGTTATGAACCCAAAATAAATAAGCAAATTGGAACGATTCCTTCACTCTAATAACATAATGGACCACATGGTGTTAGATGGTCAACACCGACAAAAATACAGTCCAGGAAATTCTGTCTCCGCATCTTACATTCTTACCGAGGGAGTGCCACGTGAGAGATCAACAAGTTGCTACAAATTAATATTAATTTATAGATATCATAATCATTGTTACAACTTTTCAATCATAACCCATATAATATTTGATATGTCAATTAGTGGGTGGATACATAAGTAACTAAGATAAATCATTATTAATATGTATCTACTCACCAATTAACACCTCAGTTACCACATGTGTTGTGGTTGAAAAGTTGTAATAGTGGTTGTGATATCTAGCATTACTCTAAAAATAAGGGTTTAACAACTCAGTAAGCTTAACTGGTAGACGGATGAGTTTATGGCTGAACAACTTAGTAATTATACTGAAAAGGTATAAGTAGCCGAACCTTGAACTATAATATAACAAAAAAAAAAAAAAAAAAAAAAAAACAATAATAATAAATTCTTCTTGACTTAGGTTCAAAGCAAGTTGTCACGGGCTTAGAATTACGAAGCGGAAATCCCGTGCGGCACCTAGGCAACTTGCGGGTGAAGGTTGCTAAGTAAGCCTTAAATGTTTGGCTTGTCACTCTCAAACTCACAAGAGAGACTAAAGGAAAGGGTTGGAAGAGCTTGGTTGGAATGTAAAGAAACTTGTATTGCTTAACAAGAAAACTTTACAAAGCTTGAATGCTAGTAGGCTTGGATGCCTTACAAATGGGAGGGGTTGGCTATTTATAGAGTGCCACCTCCTCAATGAATGGCTAGGATCACTTTGATTCAACGGTGGAGGTTTTGCCTCCGGAAATATCTACAAGCATCTAGAATTCTCTACATGTTATTTACATGCCTCTAGAATCCTATACAATTATCTACATCTTTCTAGATTATTCTACAAACATCTAAATATGTACAAGAGCAACCTAGAATGGTTGTGTTGCTAGAGACTTCTAGAAGCATCCGTTGCTAGGCTTTTTCGGAGATCTCTAGAATCTTCCATGTAACTAGAGACTTCCATCCATGCTTGAAGTGTGTGGAATTCTCTAGAGTTTTCCAGCAGCTTTACCTTGTTGTGGGCTTTTTAGGCACCTTGGCTGGAATCCGAAATTTGGATTTAGCGGGCCGTGACAAAGTGGTGCATTGATATGCAAGTTCAGGGCAAACCGATGCAAGTTTTTCTTCGGTTCGAGGTGAACCGATGCATAGAAAGGCCTCGGTTTAGGCCAAGGCAAAACTTGCATCGGTCCACGACAAATTGATGCATTATTGCTTTGGTTGTTCAAGTTGTACACACAAAATTACCTCGGTTTCAAGCCAAGTTGATGCATAACTTGCCAACTTGGATCGGTTAGGCTTGAACAGAAGCAATTTAGCTTCCGTTCGAACCAAACTGAAACAAAATTTCATCGGTTCAAGCCACACTGAAGCCTTAGAAGGTATCCAAATTACTTCTAAATTGGAACATTTTGTGTGTATTAACTAGGCATTTGTTGTGATGTTGTGTGTTTATAAGGGATATCTTGTAAAGTTTGGGGAAGATTGTTGTTAAATGTTAATCACAATGTGTATTTTGTAATGCTGTGAAGTAATCCAAAACCAACAGCATTACAATAATTGTTCTAATTTAATAGATCAGATTGATTAGGATTTAATTGTATTACTATGAAAGAATTTAATACAGTATAGTGAAGTGTAGAAGCATAATAAATATGTAAAATCAATTAGTACCATGATTCCATGGATTCCTTTTCAGAATTTTATAAAATATATAGATACCTTAAACTAATTTAAGTTTCGTAGGATTTGGGTTTGTCTGATAAAGGACAATCCCAAACACCACTCGCCATTTGAATTTTTAAACATTCTACAAATGTCAAATTGATATGAAATCTTCACCATAACGTAAATAACACTTGAGGTTTGAAAATAAAAGTGTCAAGGTGAAATACGACAAATAAGTATTTTAAAATTATTTATACTTTTGGTTTCCAAAATCTGTCTAATACTGGACAGACTGTAATACTAGGTTTCGAAAATTCAAAACTAATTCAATAAAACCCTAAAAATAGTAAATTAAATTTAGAAAACGTTTTTAACATGTTGGTAACATCTATTCCAAATTTCAAATTTTTTGAATAAGTATAACTTAATGAAAACGACTTTCGAAATCCAACAATGTTATAAAAACTGATATTTTCAGCACCATTGTTTCAAACTCAAAAATTCATAAAAACTACAATACTTATTATTTTGAAACGGAACTAATTTCTTTTGAACCATTATGTAGTCTAGTTCAAAATCTCAAAAGAAAAATCACTTAAATATCACAATTAAATTAACTAAAATTTTCGGAATAGGCACTAGTCAGCCCTAAATACATTGATAACAAAAAATAGGAACCAAACAATCACTCTAATATGCTTCTAGGGTTTCTGCTTAATCAAAACCCTAACTTTGATTCTTCTAAGCATTTAAGTAATAACGAAAACACATAAAAATGAAAAGAAACACACCTTGTAAACCTCTTTATTCTTCTTACTTGAAAACCGGTTCTTAATTGAAAGTATGAGAGTTCTTTTTTTTCTCTCTCACTTGTGGTTCACCAAAGAGTAATTTTAGGGTTATGTATTTTCTTTTGATCGTAAAATGAAGAAAATGTAGTCTCCCTCTTTATAAAAATAGGTGCAATATTTTAGGCATAATAAAAGGTAACAAAATCACTTAAAAGAAAAGAGTTGAAAAAGATATGATTCCTTATCAAATCAAAATTCATTTATTATTATTATTATTATTATTATTATTATTATTATTATTTATTCAACACTAATTTTTATTTTAAAACTTTAACCCTAGTAAAACCATATAAATTACAAAAACAAAAAGTGTTTTTAAAACCTAAACGCTTAGGGAAACAAATAAACTAAAAATCAGAATTTGGGTCTTACATGAAGTGGTACCAATGTACCATGATTAATTAATCTAATAGTACAGAAACTGCACAGTATTAAATAATACAATTAGCGAATTGACTAATTAAATAAAGACTACTGTGGTTAAGATTATTAATTAACTTATTAAGTAGACTTGCTACTAGTGGGGTTGAAGTGCAGCGCCCGTACACACACACACACATATATATATATATATATATATATATATTGCTGAGGGACAATGGATATATATCTGAGAAACCAAACTTCTTAGATTTCTATTAGCCAGAATTATACTCTCAAGAAAATGGTAGAGAAGGCTTCATGTTCTTCCGAGCGTTCCCATAATGATATTGAAGCGTTTGAAATGGGGGAATTGTATGTCGAGAGAGGAAGGGAATGGAGCTATAAGCCTAACGGTGCGATTACAGGGATAATGGTCAGTACTAACGAAAATAATGACATTCATTCCCTCGTCTTCAAAGGTATTGATGAAAATGGTAACTTTGAGTATTCAAATACAATTGGTCGCCATTATAAAAATGCATCCAAGGTACGTAAGAGTTCATTTTATCTTATATATGAGCCTTTGGTTGTCTTTTTTTTCTTAATTCTAAACCCATTTTTTATTTTTGTAAATATTTGCACAACAGGTTATGCTCGACTGGCCTGAAGAATATTTTACAACAGTAAGTGGGACGGTTGAACCGACCTATTACTATTTCGCATCTCTATCATTCACAACAAATCGGAAAAAATATGGACCATTTGGCAGAGACAACCATGGCACTCCTTTTGAATTTCCTATAAAGGACAGAGTCATTGTTGGTTTTTATGGACGTCTATATGAAGATAAACATATATTCGGAGGTCTGGGAGTGTATATGAAGCATTCTAAAGACTTGTTCGGTCCCAATTCAAGCCAAGTTATACAACAAGTTGTGAACTCCAACAACACCAAGGTTACGATTATATATATATATATTTCAACCCAATTAATTAATTAATTTATTTATTTTTGGTTCTGATATATATATATATATATAGTTAATTAATTAATATTTGGTTCAGGTTGGTTCTTTCAATAAGGAAGAATGTATTAAGGTAGGGACATGGGGTTGGTCAAGGTCAACAACAGAGAAACAATGGAGTTATATGCTAAAAGGTGGAGCAATTACAGAGATAAAAATTGGTTACAATGGAGATTCTATCAAGTCCATCTCCTTCAAAAGTTCAGCTAAAAAGGGTGAAATTAAATATTCACAAAAATCTAAAACAAGTGATGAAAATCATGAGGTATATATATTATTAACTATCTAGTTAATACTTTTGTTTGATCTTTAATGCTTTGAATAATTATCTCACTAGTGTTTATCTTTGTATGAATATATGGTACAATATGTAGGTGATCTCACTCAATTGGCCTGAAGAATATTTTGTATCGATAACGGGGACTCTACGTACTCCTGTAAAAGACATTGAATCTCTATGTTTTTATACAAACCGAACAATATATGGACCTTTTGGTCTCATGAAAGGCTCCAATCCGTTTAGATTTTATATGAAAGGAGGGGTTATTGTTGGTTTTCATGGACGTGTTGGCGATTACTTTGATGCCTTAGGAGTCTATATAAAGCCTTTTTCAGAATTGTTCAGTTTTTCCGGTCAAGGACAAATTGACAACACTAATGTAAAGGCAGCAGGACCATTTGGAGGAGAAGGAGGGAAGGAATGGAATTATAAACCGAATGGTGCAATCACGGAGATAACAATTAGTTATGGATGGGTCATTCATTCGCTCTTCTTCAGAAGTGTCGATCAAAATGGAAAATGCGAGGATTCAGGCAGATTTGGTGGTGAAGGTGGAAGTAGTACCCTGGTAAGTATTCTTTATTGTCTTATAAAATTTTGATTGTAATTTAGGGGTGGGCATGAGTTGGTTTGGGATGTGTCCAAACCAAAGTGTTATTTAATCGGTTTAGTAATTTACAACCCAAACCAATTATAAGGTAAAACCGAGCCGAACTAAATCAATAAAAATCAGTTTGGTTTGATGGTTTAGGATTAAACCTAAGATAGTTTAATTTTGGTATGTTTTTATATTTACTTTGAAGGGCGGACCCAAGTAATATTTATTGCCCAGTCTAAATTTTATATATATAGGTACATAAATGAATTTTACACATGAAAATCTGCTTTTAAAGACTAGTTTGAATTGTTTAATCTAACAATTAGAACAAAATCAAGTGAACATGGAATGTATAATAAAAACATTGAAGCAAAATCAAGGGAATATTTTATGTAAAACAGACATAAAATTATGTATTGGTAAAGACCATGTGAAATGTTTCGCATTGAGTTAGAATAGGTAATTGATTGATTGTGGTTTTTATTATTATGTTTTGATCTTCTGTTAGAATAGATAAATGAAATAATTTCCATTTTAATTATATATATATTTGTAAATCAATTCACATATAATTTTCTAAGTAAAAAATTATCAACACTTTTCTTTTATAAGTGATCTAAGACTAAAGTTTTATAAATCACATACCAAACAAATGAACAAATATCACAAGCCAAATACAAATAAAAAGTAGAGTATGAAAATAGGGTCTAGCTACATTACAGTTACTATACTGTTAATTGAGTGAAAACTGAACATTGGATTTTAATCCAAGGGTCTACAAAATTCAAGGGTTTGATAAACAAAAATAAATAAATAAACTAAAAACACTATTTCCTTTAGCAACCCTAATGGACGGATATGATTTATGTATGGGTTTGGGTTGAGTTTTTCTATTAAGCAACCCTATGGGTTTATTTTATTTAACAAAACCCAATCCAAGCAGTTTAAATTGGTTTGGTTTGGATTGGTTGATTGGTTTTACGGTTTGGGTGCCCACCTCTAATTGTTAGTCTTGATCATCTATGTTCTAAATTTTTTACACAATTTGCAGATTACAATCGATTGGCCTAGAGAATATTTGATGTCGATAAGTGGGACTCATCATACATTTATTAAGAAGCAACGTGTTATTGTATCTCTCTGTTTCCATACCAATAAGAAGAAATATGGACCTTTTGGTTGCACACAAGGCTCTCCTTTTGACCTTCCTCTAAAAGACCGAGTCATTGTTGGTTTTCATGGGTGTGCTAGCAATTATATTGATGCGATAGGGGTGTATCAAAATGGTCATTCTAGTTAATTGCATACAAGGTAAGAAATTGGTGGACATCCTTACAATCAAAAAGACATCTTTTGTTTTTTTGTTTTTGTTTTTTTTTGCTTTTCATTGTTAGATTTACACATGGGTTCTCTAACACGATCTGCACCAGAAAAATAATAATGATTTGTTTGGAATTTGATTTTCAGATTGAGCTGAATATATCGTTGTTGCACGAGTACTACCCAAAACATTGGTGGATAGGAAAAGATACAATGAATTTTAGGCAAAAACATTTAACTAGAGAAGAAATCTAATATTAGAAAAATGATGTTTTATAATGCTGTCATAAACGAATATTTATATATGACGGTTTTAAAGCATTAATGATTCTAGCATGTCAAGAGACAAGAATGATGACTGTATAAATTAATGATGGTTTTAAAGCATTAATGATTCTAACATTTTTTTTTAAAAAAAAATTCATTTTTATTATTAATCATAGATACATGCAATATAAATACAACTAAATATTCTGTTGTAGTATACAAAATAATTTAGAGAAAAAAAGTAGTGGTATTACACCAAAGCAATAAAGAATTTTGTTCTGCAAAATTTATCTCATTTACAATGAATAACTATGAAAAACTATATATATATATATATAGATTAATCATGGAAACAAGATATAAAATGTTTTAACTAACAAATTACAATTGAAAAATTCATCTAAGACTTCAACAAATGCTTCTACAGAATCTCTTATTGATAATCTATATGATTGAAACACCTAAAAAAAAAAAAGTTGCATATCAATAAAAATTAAACACAATATATATATATATATATATATATATACAGTCTTTCTATTATCAGTTCGAACTGACAAAAGTTATATCAGTTCCTTGCATGTGGGCCACTGGATTTAAATACTTTGACTGACAAGTGCATACAGCCAAGTCAAAGTATTTAAATCCTGTGGCCCACATGCAAGGAACTGATATAACTTTTGTCAGTTCGAACTGATAATAGAATTTCTATATATATATATATATATATATATATATATATATATATATATATATATATATATATATATATAGTCTCGTTCCTATCAGTGCATGATGATATAACTTTATCAGGATATTGAATGTGAATCACTCATTTATAAAAGAGCTTTGACAAGTGCATACACACCAAGTCAAAGTATGTAAAACGAGTGGCTCACATTTAATGTCCTTATATAATTCTATCAGTGCGCACTGATAGGAAAATTTTCGTATATATATATAGTCTTTCTATTGTCAGTTCGTCCTGACAATAAATATATCAGGATGAAGAATATGGACCACAAATTATGTAGAAGTTTTGACAAGTGCATACACTTTGAGTCAAAGTATGTAAATCTAGTGGTCCACATTCTTCATCCTGATATATTTATTGTCAGGACGAACTGATAATAGAAATTCTGTATATGTATATATAAACACAAGTGGTACTGTAAAATAAGTGCGATGATATTAATAAAATCTGGCAATACAAAACTAAAATTGTACAATAATCTGGTAAAAAAAAACAAGAATATAATAAAATTGTTTTTCCTTGGCTTTTTTAATTTTTCTGTTGCAGCCTCTGTTTCTGGCTCCATGTTTGTTGGTTTTGTTGGTTTTTCGTTTTCTTTCCCTTCTCTGGCATGTTGCTGTGCTCTCGTCTGGTCAGGTGGGGGGTCTTTTGGCCCTGTTTGGCCTTTGTTGGTTCCTTCTTCTTGGTTTTCTTAGCCTTATAAAATCTGACGTTTAAAAAAAAAAAAAAAAAAAAAAAAATGTAATGTTATACATCCAGCTTGTAATATGACAATTTAATTTCAGGTAGTATTATCCTGTGCCCCTAAGTCACAGTAAAAGGAAAAAGTTATTCAATTCAATCACTACAAGATAGAGACAAGATAATATATACATGTTTTTCTTTTATAGTTGTTTTTTAAGGGACACATGTTAATACTACCCTTTAATTTATTTGTCACGTGTCGAGTGAAATAATAATAATTAATTGGTATCTTTTTGTCAATAGACTTACACATCATAGGTTGAGATACGAAGTAAATTTGTTTAATGCTCAAGTAATATGGTAGTAAGAAACACAAAGAGTAATGTTATAAATCCAAATTGTAATATGTCTATTTAATTTATATGACACATGTCGAGTGAAATAATAATAATTAATCGGTATCTATTTGTCAATAGACCTACACATCATAGGTTGAGAACAAATTGTTAAATTTTTTATTTTATTTATTTTTTTTTATTTTTTTTAACATCTTATATATTATAGAGCCATAAAGGCCACAAGCACAAAACACACAAACACAAGGCAAAAACATCAGAACAAAACACATCCGGAAACAGGAGGGAAAACATCCCCAACAGCACAAAGACAGAACCAGCCTAGAATTTGTATGTTTGTTCGAACTTTAGCAAACGAAATACAGGATTGTGAATTTGTCTTATTTATTTCTAGAATGAACTGAGATTGAAGAGGAAATCAAAAATTTGACTCGTTTGGGTGTTCGCTCTACTGTTTCTACTGAGTTTAGTTTGATAAAATTAAAAAATAGAGAAAAAATTTAAATTATCTAATAAAAGAATTTTTTCTCAAAAAAAAAAAAAGTAAAAGTAATTTTTAATTGTCTTTGAATTTTAATTCTTTTAAATTAATAAATAATAATAATTTTTTCTCGAAAAAATAAAAATAAAATTTTAAGCTTTGGGCCATCTCAAGTCTCAACTTCCAATATTTCGTACGTGCGTGAGAGATTGTCGAGCTGTTCCTTATCACCAAAACCACATTGGTTGGTGGGTATTGATATACATTCTCAATTGTTATATCCAACAATCGAGACACTAGAATAAGTGTTATATTTTTAATTCTTTATTTAATTTATAATTACTAATATTTTGGATTGTGGTATCCAATGATACCTGTTCCTTCACATGCATGTGGATGATCTCTCACAGCTTAATCCTTAAACGTTTTTAAAATTTCCATATAATTTTTTAATACCTGATCCTTCACATGCATGTGTCCTTTGTTGCGTTGTGGGTGCTCTTGTTTCTTTTTGCATTTTTCTGGTTCTGGGGGTCTTTGGTTTTGTTTTGCCGTTTTGTGGGTGTTTTCTGTGGGGATGGGCGCTGTTGTGGTCTGTTCTGGCTGTTGTGTCTGGTGTTGTTGAATAAAGTTTGCCTTTTCTATAAAAAAAAAAATTCTTGTAGCATATATAATATCCACTTGTAACAAGTCTTTTTACAATAATATAATTAATTCAAACTTAATCACATGCACTTTTTATTTAGTTTATCAATTCACTAATATTTGTATTATTTAATTTGCAAATTACTGTCATTTAATTTAATTGCAATGTGGTGGGTTTTGGAATTTACAAAGATTTGTCTTTTCTTCACGCAACCTCCAATATTTTAACCCAAAAATAAATATGCAAATTGGAACGATTCCTTCGATCTAATACCATAATGGATTTTTTTTTTTTTTTTTTTTTTTTTTTTTTAATGAGGCCTAAGTGAACAACCCGAACAAGAACAAAACAAGCGCCAAGCAACACAATGCAAAGAAAACAGCATGAAAGACAAGGCGACCCAAAGAACAAAACAAAAACGACAGCAAGAGAAACAAAAGCATGAGGTAGTGTAATCCAGGTAATTCTGTCACCCCGCAAGGGAGTATCATGTGAGAGACCAACAAGTTGCTACAAATTAATGTAAGGTTCTATGTGAGCTAATCAATTTCTATTGAAAAATTTGAATTGATTGATAATATCAGTATCTATATCTATACTATATATAAAAGAGCGTAAGTCGGTTGTTTTATCGCATCTTTTTTTTTTTTTTTTTTTCCTTTCTTTGAAAGTAAAATTATAAATACAGCCCTTAAAGTTTATATAATTACTTAATAGACAGGTCTTAGTAATATTTCAATTATAGCATCCCTTGGATTTTCTCGACATTTGTAGATGTAATTTCAAAGTAACCTTGTGATTTATAATCCCAGAATTCGATATTCAATTGGATTGAAAATTTATTGCGACTTTCTCTCTTTCTTTATTTTTTCTTAACTTGGTGTAACTGAAAAATTAATGAACCCCTTTTTTTCCTTTTTCTTATTTTCTTTAAAAGTAAAATTACAAATATCACCCTTAAAGTTTATATAATTACTTAATAGTCAGGTTTTAGTAAGATTTCAATTATAGCATCCCTTGGATTTTCTCGGCATTTGTAGATGTAATTTCAAAGTTACCTTGTGATTTATAATCCCATAATTTGATATTCAATTGGATTGAAATTTTATTGCGACTTTCTTTCTTTCTTTATTTTTTTTTTAACTTGGTGTAATTGAAAAATTATTGAACCTTGATATACATTTGTGACATATTTTCTTCACTTTCTACACATTTGTTATACTGTTTTTTTCAAAATGGAACTACTGTTGTTCCTTCATCGGTGTTATTAAAAGTTTTCTTGTTGACATTTTTCTCAGGTGATTGTATTATGTTACCGGGTTATAATAATTGAGAATATCGATCTTTCAAGAAATATGTATGACAATGCAAATATATCTTTTTGTTGAACTCCAAACTAACAATAGTTGTTAGGAAATTTTTGAAATACCTATCTTTTGAAAGTTTATAGAGCTTTCAATAGTTGAGTTCTACAATTCTGTATACGTAGATAATGTAAAACTCCTTTTGAAAGTTTATAAGTCTTTAAATCGCTGGGTTTATAATTTTGTATATGTAGATAATGTAAAAAAAAAAAAAATCCTTTTGAAAGTATATAGGGCTTCAATCGATGAGATTTACAATTTTTGTACCCCGTTGATAATGTAAAACTTTATTATATTAACATATTTATATTTTAATTGCTTTCTTGTTTTTGCAAAGATATATATATATATATATATATATATATATATATATATATATCAAAATATGCAACTCAAATATTGATATAAGCACATGCCTTACATGTGCCTCAAAACCTAGTAATATAAAAGTAATGTTACTTTGTTCAAATCTGATGCTCAAATAATGTGACAACACTCTAATTCATTTATTTAAATCCAATACAATTTAAATGAATGGATTATAGTATTGCCACATCATTTGGGTACCAAATTTGGACACTAAATTTGGACAAAATAACATTATTGATAACATAATAATAATAATCATTTAAAAAAAACATAATAATAATAATAATAATGACAAAATTGTTTTTTTTTTTTTTTTTTTTGATTCGAATACAATAATAACAGGATTACAGATCTAGGACATGATTACATGATTTGAACAACAATTGGGACCCAACGAGAATCGACGTCCAAGCGCAGCCCAGACTGGAGCTCCCATGGACGGGGAGAGAGAACCCACACGAAAGAGGGACAACTACCCACACAAGGAGGGACAACACCTATGTTTTTAAATGGGCCAAGAAAATTTTGTATAATTAAATGCACACATTAGGTCTTGAACCTTGGTGGTGGGGGGTTCCCAAAGGAAGACCCACCACTATAGCAAGGGACCATGTGTGACAAAATTGTTGATAGATGAGGTTGACAAGGTGGAGTGGTTTGCCCCTCATACTTATACCATGCAGTTATGGATTCAAATCTATTGTCGTCTTCCAAATCCTTAATTATTGTATATTTCAAATAAATAAATAAATTCATGTTGACTTAGCTTCAAAGCAAGTGGTGCATTGATTTGTGCTGAACAGATGCAAGTTCATGCCAAACTGGTACATGTTTTGCTACAGTTCGAGGTGAACCGACGCATAAATTAAAATGCCTTGGTTTAGGCCAAGGCAAAACTTGAATTGGTCCGGGGTTCAATTCCCATAGTTTACATTTTTTTCAAAGAGTAGCTTCTATAGTTCTATATTTGCCTTCTTTTTTCTTTTTCTTTTTTTCTTTTTTTTTCAAATTTTCCGATTTTGTGATTACAAACTTTTTGAGGTTATCAGTAAGTTGTTACTTTGTTTGATATTCTCTCTACAACGGGGTTTCCATTTTTGATGATTTGATTAAAAAAAAAAAATTTAACTTGAATTGGTCCCCGCCAAACTGATGCATTATTCTTCGGTTCAAACTTCAAAGTGTACTAATACACAAAATGGCGCATTGGTTAGGCATTATGCATTGGTTAGGCTAGAACCGATGCAATTTTTATAGCTTTGGTTCGAGCCAAATTGATACAAAATTTCATCGGTTTAGACCACATTGAAGCCTTCGAAAAGGTATCCAATTACTTCTAAATTGGAGGGTTTTTTTTTGTTTTTGTTTTTGTTTTTGTTTTTATTTTGTTTTTTGTTTTTTTTGAACAGGAGAGGTTGTTGTGTGTATTAACCAGGCATTAGTTGTACACTTGTACCACAACCAAATCTGGTTCAGTGATAAGGGGCTTATTCAGTTTGGCAATCTCTCAAGTTCGATTTGTCATCACTACAAGTGATGTATACCTAACGGGTTCAAAAATTAAATAGCACTTTTTGGGGGAGGGCTTGTGCAAATAGCACCACTTTAATAAGTGTTGTTTTAATAGCACCAAAATAGGTGATGAGACCAAAATATCCCCACTTACTCTTTTCCTTTTTATTTTTTTTCTCGAAAATTCGAGACTTATTTGCAGTTTCGAGACTTATTCATGATTTTTTTCGAGACTTATTCATGCGTTTTTGAGACTTATTCATACGTTTCGAGACTTAATTCAAGTTTGTTCGGGACTTATTCTGTTCGACCTCCATCAATGGTGACAGTGACGATCCGATGACGGCGCCGGTTGACTTTGAAGATAGTTGGATCTGGAAGATCGAACGATGCCGAGTTCGTTGGCGCCATCGGTTTCGTCAGATTCACAATGGATCGTCATAGATCGGACGATGAAGATTCGCGACGGTTTGGGTTTTGCTTCGTTTCTCTCTCTACACAACTCGAAAATGATAACGAACACTTCGGTTACAATTATTGGCTCGACGAACGTTTTCCATATGGTTTTGCCGGTTAACTCGCCGGTCGACGGTGGCACCTCCATTGAAGCTCCATCAATGGAGGTTTAGGAAAAAGGAAGAAGAAGGTGAAGGACACACAAGAGAAAAGAAAAGAAGATGGGGGGTATTTTTGTCCAAATTCCATTTTTGGTGCTATTAAAACAAGAGTTATTAAAGTGTGATAGTTGTACAATTCAAAATTTAAAAAATGCTATATACCTCTATTTCCTCTATATATATATATATATATATATATATATATATATATATATATATATATAAATAAGCTCTAGGCATTAGTTGTGGTGGTTGTGTTTATAAGGGATATCTTGGAAAGTTCAGGGAAGATTGTTGTTAATCACAATGTGTTTATCTTTTATTGTAGCATTGCAATAATCTAGTGGTACCATGACCCTATGGATTTATCCAAAACAAATGAAGGTAATGTGCAAATTAAATAATACAATTGGCGAATTGACGAATTAAATTAAGACTGTGAGTAGGTGTTAATTTATTAGCTTACTACAAGTGGGATTTGATGTGTTGGCTATATATATATATATATATATATATATATATATATATATATATATGCGCTATTGCTACCAACTTCTCTGATTAATTAGCCAGAATCAATCTCTCTATTTAGAAATGAAGAAAATGGCAGAAAAGGCTTCAATTTCTTTCGAGCGTTGTCGAAATGAGCTTGAAGCGTTTCAGATAGGGCCATTGGGTGATGAAAAAGGAAGGGAATGGAGCTATATATCAAAGGGTGCAATTACAGGGATGATGATCACTTGTGATGCATATGCTGTTGTTTCATTCGACTTTAAAGGTGTCGAAGAAAATGGTAATCTTGAGTATTCAGATACATTTGGTTTTCATGATAAAACTGTGTCCAAGGTAAGTAGTAATCACTTTATCTTAGGGGGCTTTGATTGTCTTTTTTGACTTCTAATATATATATTTTTTCCTTACATGTTTGCACAACAGATTATGCTCGATTGGCCTCAAGAATATTTTACGTCATTAAGTGGGACTTATTATCGGGGTGAATTAGCTCATTATTTCTCATCTCTATGCTTTCATACAAATCGGAAAAAATACGGGCCATTTGGCTACCCGGAGAAAGGTATTCCTTTTGAGTTTCCTATGAATGGCAGAGTCATTGTTGGTTTGTATGGAAGTATACTGAATGAGAACTGGATATATGGAACTCTAGGAGTGTATGTCAAGCATTCTACAGACTTGTTCGGTCCTTCAAGCCAAGTTCAAGTTGTGAAGCCCAAGAGCAAGGTTAATTACCTTCCTTCATACGTGTTGACATTTTTATCGACACGTTTGTTACACTGTGATACCATTTTTTTTTTTTTTTGAGAAACTGTGATACCATGTTAAAATTACATAATTTGTGCGTTTATTAAAACTAGATTAAGATTTAATTAGGAAACAGATAAATTTACTTTGGTGCAGGTAATTCGTTCAATTTTCAACCAGGAGGAATGTATTAAGGTAGGGCCATGGGGTTGGTCAAGGTCATCAACAGAGGAGGAATGGAGTTATATGCTAAAAGGTGCAACAAAGATAAAAATTGGCTATAATGAACACTACATCAAGTGGATCTCCTTCCAAAGTTCTGATGAAATTGGTGAAGTTAAATATTCAGGAAAATATAATACTAGTACTGAACATCAGGTATATATGTATATATATATATATGTGTGTGTGTGTGTGTGTTTATGATTAACTAGGACAAAAGTTAAATTTGTTTTATCTAACAAGGGTGTGTGTTGATTAATTAGGACAAAAGTTAGATATGTTTTTATCTGATAAGGCTTTGAGCCTTTGATTATCTCACTTGTGTTTACCTTTTCATGAATGTATAACAGGTAATCTCCCTCAACTGGCCTGAAGAATATTTGGTATCCATAAGTGTGACTCTCCGTGATATTATCAAAGACATCGAATCTCTGTCTTTTTATACAAACCGAACAATATATGGACCTTTTGGTCTCCGTAAAAGCCTCGATCCTTTTAGATTTTATTTGAAAGGAGGGATTATTGTTGGTTTTCATGGGCTTGTTGGCGATAACTTTGATGCCTTAGGGGTCTATGTAAAGCCTTTTTCAGAAATGTTTAGTTCTTCAAGCGAAGGACAAATTGAGAACACTAACGTTAAGGCAGGACCATTTGGAGGTCAAGGTGGGAAGGAATGGAATTATAAACAAAATGGTGCCATCACAGAGATAAAAATTAGTCATGGACAGGTCATTGATTCGCTCTCCTTCAAAAGTGTCGATAAAAATGGCAAGTCCGAGTATTCAAGCATATTTGGTGGTGACGGTGGAGATACCGACCTAGTGAGTATTCTTTGTCGCCTTACAAAATTTTGATCGTAACATTAATCTCTATTCTACCTTTTTTTTACCTTATAAATGTTACACAGATTACAATCGTCTGGCCGAGAGAGTATTTGACATCGATAAGTGGGACTCATCATACCCATAAGAAGCAACATGTTATCGAATCTCTATGTTTCCATACAAATAAAAAGAAATATGGACCTTTCGGTGGTACACAAGGCTCTCCTTTTGACATTCCTCTTAATGACAGAGACATCGTTGGTTTTCATGGACGTGCTAGCAATTACATTGATGCTATAGGGGTCTATCTAGAAGGTCCTTCTAGTTAAGTGCATGCAAGATCATTCGAATTAATTTTATGTAATAATACTTCTAATCGACTTATAGACTTGTACGTCGAAGTTTTCATTGACTTATAAAATAATGTGAACATAAGATAAACACATGAAGATTAATCCACCCAACCACGACAGTCGTTGTGCAATTATGATGACATTGATTAATGAAACTTTTAGTTAAATAAATTATTTAGCTTAATTAATTTTTCTTAGATCAAATTAACAAGAGAATCAAGAATATTAAGGGCGCGTTCGGTATTGTTTCCAAATTGCGTTTTTCATTTTTCGAGTCACAAAAACAACAAAAACGCGTTCGGTGGATTGTTTCGAAAAACAAAATTAGAAAACAGTTCTCAGTGTTTTTACCAGACTCATCAAAATCAATCTCCCAAGAACAAATCAGATCGAAGAAAGAGATGAGATGAGATAGCAGCCAAGAACAAATCTGATGAGATAGTAGCCAAGAGATGCAGTAGAGATTGTTGAACGGAAGAAGAGCAGCAGCAGCGGAAGAAGAGCAGAAGCGGCGCCGTCGTGAACGGAAGAAGAGCATCAGCGTCGTGAATGGAAGAAGAGCAGCAGCGGCGTCGTGACTGGTGAGGATTGAAGATAGCGGCGGCTATATCTCAGATCTGCCCATCTCAAAAGCTTGGAATCAAAAAATTGCTCTGTTCCGCTTTCTTTGTTTGCTGTGCTGCTTTCATGGTCAAAGAGACAAAGACATGTGATTGTTGAATAAAAAAAATATTATAAATTAATTGTGCAGTGATAAGTACTGATAACCGATAAGGTTAAAAAAAAAAAAGTGCAGTGATTAAATACATACATAATAATTGAAATTTTAGAAATTATTAATAATTAGTCAATTAATTAGAGCATTCATGGATGCATTTACGAAAGTTGAAAACCAATTTCCTTTTTCAAATGAAGGGATAAATAACATTATCACTATTTTTAATGTTTTTTTTTTTCTAATATTGTTATGATGTGGAAGTAATGAATAATATTATTACAGGTTATTATCAATATATAACCATTATGATTAATTAAATTTTATTTGTAATTTCAAATGGTTATTATCAATATAATTTATTAGGTGTTCTAACTATATTTTCTTTATAATATAAATATTATCTTTTATTATTGTTGTTGTTGTGTTTTTATTGATATAAAAAAAAAATTGAATTGCTACTAGACGCATTTTTAATGTTTTCATTCTCGGAATATCGTTTTCTATAATTACTACCGGACGCGTTTTCAAACCCGAAAATCAGAAAATTAAAACAAAAAACGAAAATAGAAAACGAAAACAAAAAACAGAAAACAAAAACATTACTGAACGCACCCTTAATGGTTTGAAACTGTCACAGAAAATACAAACCCAAGGAAATCAAACAATCAAACACGAAACAAAATAAAGAATAATACAGAGAGACATAAGATTTTATGTGGTTCGGCGTAAGCCTATATCTACGGAGTGCACCAACACTCGACTTCTACTATCTTTTTTTTTTTAACTGCCAAAGTTTTATTGAAAAAGAAGAGGATCAAAGGCTGAAAGCCAACAACAAGAAAACTGAGAAAAACAGAGCAAGACAAACAAGCAACCTGAATGACTTGTTAATTTGTTCAACTTCCACTATCAAATCGAGATTGAAACCAGAAACCTAAATGACATGTTTGTTTGTTTGTTTTTTCTTACCTCGGAATACATTGTAACTTTTTAGGTTTTAAAGATAAAATTGTTTGAAAACAATTAATTCGACATCTATACCCTATTTACTACTAATAGTTATGTATTTTCATTTGATATTCTTAGAATACTACTAATAGTTATGTATTTTCATTTGATATTCTTAGAAATATGTTATCTTTGTAGGATATTATATATTGAAAGGAAATATAATGCAATTTAGTGATTTGGTATGGAGTGAAAGTGGTCAAGTTAAATCAACTTAAAATTTTGACTTCAATATTACAACCACTCATGTCCTCTTAATCCTTTTAAGTTATAAATTTAAGTTGTTTTGGGTGTTAGAGTGAAAAGTTGGGTTTTTTACTTTTTATTTCAAGTAAAAAAAAAAAAAAAAAAAAGACCTTTACGTTTAAATTATTTAAATGTAATTTTTTTTTTTGAAACGGGAAGATATAATAAATATTTCAATGAAAATAAAGTACTTACATAATAAAGATAAACAATCTCATGTTGCTACTTGCTGCACATTGCACAACTTGTTGCCAGCTACGCACTACAGACAAACTTAATAATAAATTAATAACTAGTGGTGTTTTAGTTAATCGACTTGTATTTATTATTATTATTTTTTTAACATTAAAACGAATTTGAAGTTGGGGGGAGCAGGAGGGACACATGATTCAAACCGGTCACAATCTCCACGGTGAAAGAGTGAAAGAGTGAGGGACAGCATATCCGGCCAATCAATATAATCACGTACGAGAGATGATCACCCACATTAAAAACATTGATTTGTTGTTAGGGTTTTTCCATACTACCATCACATCATCATCCCTGTAATGTTCCTCTACCTAAAATGATGAATATTCTTGAGCGTGTAATTAGCAATAATTATGAGTTTACCTTTCATGAGTTTTTTGAGGAAAAATATGGTGCAAAGTACTGCAGTGTCTGCTGTAAAGTGATCTGTGGACCGGCTTACATTGCTGAAGAAGATGATGCTGGTAATAATATTATGCACAAAGCATGCGCTGAATTACCTGGTGAGATCCAACGGCACCCTTTTCATTCCAAGCATACCTTAACTATTCAATGTCGTTTTAACAAAAATCGAGTAAACGATATGATATGTGATGGATGCAGACATGTTTCTTCGGGTTTAAAATTTCGTTGCAAAATGTGTAAATTCAACCTTGATTTCCAGTGCATTTCTAAACACCATCATCAGGGTGTAACATTGAAAGAGAAAGTAGAGAAATTGATCCCCAAATACCATCCACATAAACTTCAACTGTTATATTTTTCTACATTTAAAGCGAGAGACTCGATGTTTTGTTGTTGCTGCCTAAAATCCATCCTTGATTCAGCATATGTTTGTTTTCCATGCAAGTTATTCATTCATGAATCCTGTTTCGATACAATTCCTGAAAGAATCAATAGCTCGTTCCACCCGCAACACCCTCTTCTTCAGCGTTGTATTATTAGTACTACTGCGGCAAAAGAACCTAGATATTGTCAAGCCTGTGGAGAACGAGTCGAAGGGATCGAATTAAAATGTCAAAAGTGTAAGTACTCCTTTCACGTATCATGCGGTAAGCGCACCACGCCAGGCTTGACACTTCATGATCAGGAGCACAAGTTGTTTTACTTAGATTACTGGGATCACTCCGGTGATTGCGGTGTCTGCACAAATGTCTGTGAGGGAGGCGCCGCGATTTGCAGATGCATACAGCATGGTGAAAGTTTCCATATCGATTGCATTCTACCTCCTGAGCTGAGTCATGAATCTCATGATCATCCTCTCACTCTTACGAATTCGGTTGTACCAAGATGTAATCCGGACGAGTATCATTGTGATATTTGTGAGACAAAAGGAGATATCAAGCGTCATGTTTATCATTGCGAGGAATGCTATTATATTGCTCATATTGAATGCGTGTTGGCTGAGGTAAATTTATTTTTTTTTCTTCAAGATATATGGAGTAATTGTGTATATATGGATATATTTAAAGATTATATAGGAGTTCTAGTATTAGTTGGAGTCGGTTTTTGTTACTTATTATTATTAATGAAAATTTTCACAGAAGAAAATTATTATTGTGGATTCGACTATTCTATTGATTTACCAGACTTCATTCCTAGTACATGTTTTCCACAGGATCAAGACCCTCCATTGAAGGTGATTCTCAAAAGTAAGGATGACTCAGAGCAACAGAATAATGATAATGTGCAAGAGGTTGAAGCAGAAGAACACATTGAGAAAATGGAAGAGGCTGAAGCAAAGGATGATGAAGAGATTAACGAATCAGAAGAAAGCGATGACGATGATCCATCGGAGGAAAGCGATGATGATGTTCATCAATCGGAGGAAAGCGATGATGACGAATCTGAGAAAAAAAGTGATGAAGAGCAAAAGACTAAGAAATTGAATAAACTAGCCCAAGATGTCAAGGGAAAAATTGACAAATTAACTTTCAAACTTAAACGGATAGAAGAAAAACGTAAACTATAATTTGTAAGTCTTAATATGTTTTAATTTAATTAAGTTTTATTGAACAAGTCTTGATGACATATTTGTTCTTTTATTTGTAATGTCTTAATTTAAATGTTAATTAATGGATTGCTTTTTTACATTTTTTACACTTACAACAACATTGAATTTATTGTTGTAGATGAAAATGAATTTCACATTATAAAAGGAAGAGAAGAATATATATATATATATATATATACAGAAATTCTATTATCAGTTCGAACTGACAAAAGTTATATCAGTTCCTTATATGTGGACCACTGGATTTAAATACTTTGACTTGGCTGTATGCACTTGTCAGTCAAAGTATTTAAATCCAGTGGCCCACATGTAAGGAGCTGATATAACTTTTGTCAGTTCGAACTGATAATAGAAAGACTAATATATATCACAACCCATAACAATAGAGAAAATCTCGAAGTTCCAAAGTTCTCACTCTATAACTTTCTTTCTCTTTTAATTCTCTCTTCAACTTCGAAAGAGGCAAGAAATCAAAGTAAAAACATTAAAGTTGTATTTTGGTCACATTCATCATATAGCTAAAGTTGATAAAAATAGAAAAATAATTGGCGATAAATAAGTTTAAATTTTTTAATAATTAAAGGCTAAAAATTGGAATTTCCACTTTCTAAAAATTTGTTTAATTTTCCATCAAAATGATACTAGTTTCATTCTAGGGCTAAGAATAAAAAATTTGAGTTTATGATAAAAATCCGAATGGCGATATTTGCACCCCTCAAAACTTGTTTGTGCATCCCACATTCTTATTAATTTTAAATTTATATAATACCTTCGAGTAAAATGACTCTTATAGTCATTAAAATCTTTGTAATAGAAATTAATTTATCATATATCAAAATGAAAACTAGAAATTAAAAAAAAAAAAAAAATGGAAAGGAAATCTAGAGCAATCTGTAGTTCTGCACCATACAGAAACGTGCTCATTCTCCACCCAGATCATCAAGAATAAATCTAGGAATCCAAATAGTTGAAAATTTTAAAATGTAACCGGCTTTCTTCATAATTCATTCTCAAACGCCATTGTTGGTGGTTAGCTGGGCTTTGTTTTTTTGTTTGGGGGCCGATGCTTTTGAGCTGGTGGTTCGGGTTTCTCTTTTGTTGTTTGGGCTTTTTTTTTTGCCAGTCGGCCTGTTGGCCTCTCTGTTTGCTGGTGCCTTGATTAATTGGTTTGTTAAATAAAATTGCTCTTAAAAAAAAAAAACGTTGGGTTTGAGATTAAGTGCAGGTATTTGAACCCTTCTAAAACTGTATGTACATTCTAAATTTATATGTTTTCAAAATTCTAATGTTACCCTTAAATTAAATTAAATATTTTAATTCAAAAATATAATAAATTTTGTAACTATTTACTTTTTGGAACTTTTAACTAAATCTTTTATTTTTATTTAAAAAAAAAAAAACTAAATCAAATTAAAAACAATAAAGAAAAACAAAAATTCAAATCAAAAAGTGGGAAACTCATTATCATTCTCCCAGAAAAGATGGAGGAGGCTGCTGCTGCGGTGCTGCCTCCTCCATCATTAGATTAGAAAAAGATGGCCTCCAAAATTTAAAAGTGCGACTCCTTCCACTCTTTTAATTTTGTATTTTACATAAATAAAAAAACACATAACATTCTCTCTGGAAAGATGAAGACATAGGATAGGAGATGTCTGCATTTTTTTTTATGTGTCATTCATTTTTTTTTTTTTTTACGTAATATTTTTATGTGCAAAACAGAAAACTTATATTTTAGTTATATTTTATAATATTTTTAAAAAATTTTAAAATGACATATTTAGTAATGTGTGGGGTATAATTACAAGATTTCATATTTTTAAAAATTGTAACGGGGTGTACATACAAAAATGTTGGGTGTGCAACCAAAGTCCCACATTGACTAGACATGGGGATGATCTTGGGTATATAAGTATGGAAACAACCTTCATTGGTGTGAGGCCTTTTGGGTAGTGACCCAAGAGTAAATCCGTGCGGGCTTAGGCCCAAAGCGGACAATATCACACCAATGTGGAGAATGTGGGTTTCATACTTATAACAAGTGGTATCAGAGCCAACCCCAGACTTAGCCAGCCGTAGCCGAACCGAACCAGGAGGTGGTGGGCCCCAGGTAGCTCGCGATGGGTCCGTGATGTTAGCTCTCGAGGCAGGAAATGCTCCAGATCTTCACGTAAGACGTGTGCTCCAACGCAGTGGAGAGGAGTGACCTCGATGGAGTGTTCATCCTAGCATTGACGGATGGATAATCGTTTGAGGGGAGGCCCGAATCGTGAAGATAATGATGGTCCTTTGTTCGAGGGGAGGATTGTTGGGTATGCAACCAAAGTCCCACATTGGCTAGACATGGGGATGATCTTGGGTATATAAGTATGGAAACAACCTCCATTGGTGTGAGGCCTTTTAGGTAGTGACCCAAGAGTAAATCCGTGCGGGCTTAGGCCCAAAGCGGACAATATCACACCAATGTGGAGAATGTAGGTTCCATACTTATAACAAAAAAGGGATGCACATACAGTTTTAGAGGAGTGCAAATATCGCCACTCTTTGAGATTTTGTGTGAAAATTGGACATCTCCGACGAAAGGAAGAATCAATTTTGTGAAGAATGAAAAGAGCGGAGATTGTTGTCTGGATTTAAAAGAAAGGCTAGTTGTTTAAATTTTGAAATGGAATTTTCTGATTCCTAAAGAAGCAGTAGCAGAAGATCTGCCATGGAGAGACTACCTAGGTAGAGTTAGACTCCATTTTTCTCCTTTTCTTTTACTTTTTTTTTTATAAAAAAATAAAATTATGAACACCCTTACTTTGTTTTAAAAATTTTGAGTTATGACTTTGTTTTTTTTAAAAAAAAAAAAAAACATATTACAATAAAAGTTTATTAAGATCAATGGATTTATTTATAAAATTAAGATCAAAGGGTATTTATGTTATTACATGGTGTATTTACAAAATTTAAAATTTAAATAATATTTAATGAGGTGAACTAATTAAAGGGGTGTAGAAAATGTAATGTGGTTCATGTGGGAAATTCATTTAATACATAATCAATTTGTATTAAAAAAAAAAAAAAAAAGGATTACTGGTAATATTATATGATTATCATATTGAGATTAAGTTCAAGATATATAATGGACACAGCTCAGGAAAGACATACAAGAAAGTCAACAAGAAATTAAAGAAATATATTTTCGACTTTGTCATATATTATAGAGCAAATAGGCCTTTTTAACCATAAATTAAGAGGTTTGATTGTTTTTAGCCCAAATTAGTGTTTTGATTGTATTTGTCAAATAATCCACTTTTTGGACAAAAACACCCTCCAGTAAAAAGGAATTCAAAACGATTAAAAAACAAAAGGGGAGGGAATTCAAAACGATTAAAAAACAAAAGGAGAGAGGAGAGAGAACAGTTGTGTTCAGTTTTGAAACGAAAGAAGAGAGAGAAGAGAGAGGAGCGAAATCTGGGATTTTGAAATCAAAGAAAAGAGAGGAGACCAGCAGCAGAAGAGGAAATCGATGCAGACGGCGAGCAGTTCTGGGGGACCCACGGCGATCGACGAACGAGCGACGGCGGAGAATGACCAAGCGACGGCGACGACTGAGAGAGAACGAGCGACGGCGGAGAATGACCAAGCAACGGCGAGCCTTTCTGGCGGAGAAGAAGTTGCTGGACGAGCGACGGCGAGCCTTTCTGGCGGAGAAGAAGTTGCTGGACAGGTTTTTACTTCTTTTAATTTGTTAATTAATCTCTAATTTTTTGGATTTTTGAATTTGAATTGGGTCTATAATTGTTTTGTTTTTCTGAGGAATGAGCGTATAATACGGCAATTTCGGATAGTAATGTTGCATTTTGTTGTTGTCAATTTAGATGTTTTTTAAAAAAATATTTTTGTTGAAAATCAGATTAATTTAGATGTTTTGTGAAGAGAGGTGTGGATTTGGATGGCGAACATGTAGAGTGGAGTGAGTTTTGAGGTTTGGTTTGCTCTACTGGAAGGGCGCTGTCAGGGAGGGAGTCGTTTTTTGGAGTGGTTTGTGTGGGGTGTTGTTGGTGGTTTGTGTTCTGTTTTGCTGTTGCTTGTTGGGTGCTGTGTTGCTGTTGCTGTTGCTTGTTGGGTTGGTGGTGGGTGTGTGTGTTTACATTTATAAGGGTATTTAACTGGATAGTTTGAATAAAACTTGATAGCAGCATTCAAGATTCAAACAACATTCAAATACAGGTGGGTGTCGCCACAAACTATCTTGTAGTCAAGAAAATAGAGTTAAAACAAGTTTGGAATGGGAAAACTGTGCAAAGCAAGGGTGAATTTTTTGAGTTGGGAAGAAACTAGTCGTATATGTTGTTAGTGGCTGTGATTGATCGCATGGTGACACTTGGGTTCTAAAAAAATCATCATGCAGCTGCACATGAGGTGGTAGTATTGGCTGCAGGTTGCAATGGCGCATGTGGCTACGTGCTAGGTTAGGTTAGATTGTAAAAGGTTAGCTACTGTTGATATTTCCACTATATCTAATCAGATTGTGAAAGATGAGTAGCTTAACTTGCTGCGAGTTATATGTGGTCATGAGCTTGTTTGTGAAAATGGGACTATTCTATATATTATTACTAAGTTTAATTGAAGCTATATGTTGTGCCTCTTGGTGCATAAATATAGGGTTGGTGTGTTCTGGTGGTGCTTTCTGGTGTGTTTTGTTGGGTGCTTCTGTGGTTTGCTGTTTGTTTGCTGCGTGCCTTGCCTTGTGGGCGGTTTCTGGCCCTGGGGTTTTTGCTGATTGTTTCTAGTGTTTTGATGTTGTTTGGGCTTTTGTCCCTTGTTTTTTGCTGTTAAAAAAAATAAAAATTTAGATGTTCTGTAAAAAAATTAAAATTTATATTTTCTATTATTTGGATAACAAGATCTTCCCTTGAATCAAGTGCACCTATTGTAGCATGAATTTAGTAAAATTTATAGCGAATATATTGGTTTTGATGGAAGTATTGGTGATTCAAATATGTGGAAGTTTGGATGGAAATATAGGCAATATATTCAAAATATTGCCGATATCTTTAAAACATTGAAGATATTCAATAATAATTTTTAACGAAACCCTAAATTTTTTATATTTACTTTCTTGTTTTGGCATCTATCTATCTATAAGTGTTATGATTTCTCTTCAAAATTTGGTTATCAGTGTGGGTTCAATTGGTTGTGTTCTGGAAATTGATCGTATTTGCCTGTCTTATTTATATGGCTTGATTCTATATATTGGTTGCATATTGGACTGGTATTTTAGTGTTATGGATTTGAGTGATTTAACATACAAGTTGGGAAGGCATGCTTTCTTTGTTTATGAAAGGGGACGAATTATTTGAACATTTTCTGGCAGGCAGTGTTTGTTAATTGCCTGGTGTGGTTAATCGTTTTTTGACTGGTGTGTTTAATCGTTTTTTGACTGGTGTGTTTAATTGTGTTTTGCCTGGTGTGTTTAGCCTGGTGTGTTTAATTGTTTAATTGCCTGGTGTGTTTAATTGTGTTTTGCCTGGTGTGTTTAATTGTTTAATTGCCTGGTGTGTTTAATTGTTTTTTGCCTGGTGTGTTTAAATGTTTAATGCGTGGTGTGTTTAATTGTTTAATTGCCTGGTGTGTTTAATTGTTTTTTGCCTGGTGTGTTTAATTGTTGAATAGCAGTGTGGTGTGTTTAATTCTTCGATGTGCCCTGGTGTGTGTAATGTTTTTTTCCGTAGTGTGTTTAATTCTTGAAACATTGTGTTTTTAATTAATTGAACCCAACTTATTTGAATTGTGCAGATGGAAAATATCGACTATGAACAGTTTCTCAAGGTCAAAAGAAATAAATGGAATGAAGAAGCATTAATAAATGTGGGTTGTCGGTTAAAGAACATAGCAACTATAGAGAATATCATACGCAAGGAAGGGAAGCACAAGGAATTCATGTCCAGTTGCTTCAAGCAATTCACCAACTTCCCACAAAACTCGTTGTTCTCAGCTACGGTTGTGCACGGTGTATTATTGAGGGAAATTAGAATAGAAGGTGCGACTGAGAACGAATTGTTTATTTCCTTTGGTGGTAAGAAGGCAAGATTTGGATGTAGGGAATTTTGTTTGGTTACTGGTCTTCGGTTCGGCGAACTCTCAGAGATTATAAACACGCCGTACGTGGCAAATGCAAACGGCATCCATAAGCGGTATTGGCCTGGACAAGAAGGCGAGGATTTGAAAGTGTGTACAGTCTATGAACGGTTTTTAAAGCGTAAATTCAAAGACCCTGATGATTCGCTGAAGATGGGACTATTTTTGATAGCAAACAATCTTCTAATTGGTCAACCATTAGATAAAAAAGTCACCAATTGGCTTTTTAATTTGGTTGATGATTTGGACGCATTCAACTCTTTTGCATGGGGTCATTATGTTTTTAAGATGACGATGCACTACTTGAGGCACGGATTTCGATCAAGAAACTCCAATAAAGGGCATGGCAAGGTCAGGTACCGGTTATACGGCTTCCCATGGGCTGTTGAGGTTAGTTCTGCTTACTATATTTCTTTACTTAATATTGGCTTATAAATTAGAAGTTATTAAGTTTTATAGTTTTCATAACTTGTCATTTTTAGGTATGGGCGATGGAGGCTGTGGGCACTCTGATAGATGGGTTTGGCATTAGATTGCAGCATACATTGCCTAGGATGAGGTGTTGGACAATGAAAAAGAGGCCTCGAAATGGCGTGCAAATAATTTCAGATATTGAAGCTAATATTTGTGCTGGCAAGGTGGGTTATTTGCATAGATATATATCAATTTATGTTATGAAATTGCTTACAACATTTTACCTACTGTCTTTAATTCATTTACACTGGTGTGTTTAATTCTTTGAGCAACACTGGTGTGTTTAGTCTAATATGCCTAGTGTGTTTAGTCGTTTTTTCGTAGTGTGTTTAATCTGTCTTGGCTGGTGTGTTTAGTACTTTTTTCCTGGTGTGTTTAGTACTTTTTGCCTAGTGTGTTTAATTCATTATTCCTAGTGTGTTTAATTCACCATGCCTGGTGTGTTTAGTACTGTTTGCCTAGTGTGTTTAATTCATTATTCCCAGTGTGTTTAGTCGTTTTTTGCTGGTGTGTTTAATTCATCATGCCTGGTGTGTTTAATTCATCATGCCTGGTGTGTTTAGTTCTTTTTACCTAATGTGTTTAATTCATCAAACCTGGTGTGTTTAGTCCTTTTTGCATAGTGTGTTTAATTCATTATGCCTGGTGTGTTTAGTCGTTTTTGCCTGATGTGTTTAATTCATAATGCCTGGTGTGTTTAGTCATTTTGTCCTGGTGTGTTTAGTCATTTTGTCCTAGTGTGTTTAATTCATCATGCCTGGTGTGTTTAGTCCTTTTTGCCTACTGTGTTTAATTCATCAAACCTAGTGTGTTTAATTCATAATGCCTGGTGTGTTTAATTCATCATGCCTGGTGTGTTTAGTCATTTTGTCCTAGTGTGTTTAATTCATCATGCCTGGTGTGTTTAGTCCTTTTTGCCTAGTGTGTTTAATTCATCAAGCCTGGTGTGTTTAACTCATTAAGCCTGGTGTGTTTAGTCGTTTTTTTTCTAGTGTGTTTAGTTTATCATGATGCCTGGTGTGTTTTGTAATTTTTGCTTGTTGTGTTTAATTGCTTTTGACATTATTACAGGTTCAGGTCTTGGAGGAATTGAAGCTAACAGATGACGAGGTTGGAGCAGATTATTGGGTGGGGGTAGACTTCGATATGTCCATGGGTCCACAATTTATACCTCTAGTGGAAATGAAAGAAAAGAATGAGTTGTTGGACGATGGTGACGATGGTGACGATGGTGACGATGGTGGTAATGGTGATGGTGGTGATGGTGGTGATGGTGATGGTGGTGAAGTAGGTGAGGGTGGTGATAGAGATGATGTTGGTGATAGAGGTACTCGTGGTCAGAAGAAAAAGCGGAAGGCACCAAAGCAGAAAAAAAAGGCATCTGCCAAGAAGCAACAGAGGGAAACAGTACCAATCACCAGACTTGGTGAAGAAGATCCACTTCCCTCTCCATATTCACTTGGATATACACGTACTCAACGTGACGATCCACTTTCTGTAGGCTTTACACCAGGATATACACAGACCCTACCCGAAGGCATGGTACACACACCGTATCCACCTCGGTCATCCTTTATGCAACCACCCCCACAGGAACCTCGATCTAGGGTAAGTAGAATCAAATGCTGTTATTTATTTATTTATTTCATGTTTTCGTTTAATAATTTTTTAATTTACTAACGTGCATCCTGTATTTTTTAAATGTAAACTTTAGGATGGTGATAGGATAAACGAATTGTTAGAGGCAGTGAAGGCACTTCCAGATTTAATGAAAGACATTGTCAAAGGAGAGGTCTCACAACTTCCGGGTGTGCTTAAAGGCCTTATGCAAGAGAAACAATCGACTCGTGGTCAAAACAACAATGAGGTATTCCATAGTGGTTCTATGTTATAATATGTATTATTTGTGTGAGGAAAAAATGATGAATATTTGTTTCAACGATTCTTGCGTGTTGTAGGCACCTTCGACCGATGTTAGAGATCCGAGTTCGCATATTGAGTAGGCGGTGGATGCGCAGGCGGTGGATGCGAACGTGTCAATTGAGCAAGAGGTGAGTCCCTCAGGCCGCCAGAAGGACATGGACGAGGAGGGGTTGGTTGGTGGGGATCTTACGGTCAGTTACAACTATGCTTTGGAGGAGGATCGATCGCTCCGTCTTAGGCTCCGATCATATTACTGCTCCTCTCCATTTTTTGACCCGACACGGGCCTCAGCGACGAAACGTGCACAAGAGAAGCGCAAATATGAGGAGTTCAAGAAGAAAAAAACCCCACTTCGGTATGTTTTGGTTTTAAATATATCAATTCAGATGCTTTGTTGTTTAATGACCAAAACAATAATGATTTATTTGTTTACATTGAGTTCAGGCGAAACGTGGGAACGGAGGAGTCCGTTGATAAGTCTTTTTTTATGGAATTGGAAGATCCGAAGACATGGTTGTCTACTGACGTAAGTACACATTTTGTCTTACTTTTTGTTATCTTGATAGGCCTTTTTGTATCCAATATTCATTATCCATTGTTTTATACAGCACATCGATGCATACATGAGCTTGTTGGCGAAAAGGATGGAATCTGACCCGGATGAGTACAGACATAGCTTTGTTCTACTTTCTTCTGAATTTTATGTAAGTTTGATAATTAGTTGGGAATGAGTATGTGTTTTTGAATAGTACTAAGATGTATTATTTCAACTGTCAATGACTCATAAATCTCATTTGTTGCAGACAAAAGTCAAGGTCGAATGGAATAGGATAATTGAGGCTGATAACGAAGCTGGATCTTCATTCGATGCACTTGAGTACGAATGTCCGGAGGATTGGATTGAATATGGTCGTGGTAACAGACCGGGATGGGGACGACCATGGTGGTTGTATACACAAGTGAGTAACATGAACAATGCAGTTGTTGATTCTTTAATCTCGTTACATAAATTTATCTCTTAATTTTTACATTATAATTATTTGTCATAATCAATGCAGTTGTTGATTCCGTGTTGTGTGGGGGAACCCGACGGTCATTGGATTTTATGCAAAGTGAATCTACTTGACCGTCACATTGGAATATTTGACCCAACTGCAACAAAGAAGAAAAAGAAGAATCCCTTTGAGCGTTTCAGACAAGTAATGCCACTACGGCGATTGCTTCCAAGTATAATGAATAGATATGGTTTCTATTCGAGTAGGAGTGAAAAACCACGAGGAAGTATGTTCACTGTTGGTGTATCCAATAATCCAAAGATTCCACAACAAGTCGACGACTGCAGTTGTGGAGTATTTATTGCCAAGTATGCAGAAACAGCCATTGTGAAGAAGGCTGATTGGAACTGGGGCCAAAAGGAAATGGCCGACTACCGAAAAGAACTTGCATTCCAAATATTTATTAACAGTGTTGTATTTAAGTCTCCCATGCAGCAGTAGACTTTGTGTTAACATTTGCAATTCTAATTTTGCTACACTTTGTGTTCCTAACTATATTTTTGATACATTGATATTTATGAATGAATGAAATTAATGTTAGAGTAAATATAAATAAATTAGTGTATAATTATTGAGTAGCAGTGTGGTGTAATTGTTGAATAGCACTGTGTTTATTTGTGTGTTGAACAACGCAGTGTGGTGTGTTTAATTATTAACACTGGTGTGTTTAATGGGTTCAGCAACACTAGTGTGTTTAGTCCATTTGGCCTGGTGTGTTTAGTCAATTTGGCCTAGTTTGTTTAGTCTATTTGGCCTGGTGTGTTTAGTATTTTTTGTTGGTGTGTTTAGTCATTATTGCCTGGTGTGTTTAGTCGTTATTGCCTGGTGTGTTTAATCCATTATACCTAGTGTGTTTAGTCGTTATTGCCTGGTGTGTTTAGTATTTTTTGCATGGTGTGTTTAATTCATTATGCCTAGTGTGTTTAATATTTTCTGCTTGGTGTGTTTAGTCGTTATTGCCTGGTGTGTTTAGTAGTTTTTGCTTGGTGTGTTTAATTCATTTTTCCTAGTGTGTTTAGTCCATTTCTCCTGGTGTGTTTAGTCGTTATTGTCTAGTGTGTTTAATAGTTTTTGCTTGGTGTGTTTAATTCATTTTGCCTAGTGTGTTTAGTCTATTTTGCCTGGTGTGTTTAATCGTTATTGTCTAGTGTGTTTAGTCCATTTAGCCTGGTGTGTTTATTCGTTTTTGCTTGGTGTGTTCAGTCCATTTTGCTCGGTGTGTTTAGTAGTTTTTGCTTGCTGGGCAGCAAGATGGAGGAAGTCGATTAAACTCATTTTTATGGATTATGTTGACAACTTATTAATATGTTAAGTGAGTTTTTTTTTTTTTTTTTTTCTTTATGATATGTTTTGGAACTCTTTTTTTTTTTTTTATAACTTGTGGTTGCTGTTGCCTTTTTGACTTTCCTAGTGTGTTTAGTCATTTAGCCTTGTGTGTTTTATTACTTTTTTTCTGGTGTGTTTAGTTGTTTTTGCATGGTGTGTTTAGTGGTTTTTTCTTGGTGTGTTTAATCCATTTTTCCTGGTGTGTTTAGTATTTTCTGCTTGGTGTGTTTAGTCGTTATTTCCTGGTGTGTTTAGTAGTTTTTGCTTGGTGTGTTTAATTCATTTTGCCTAGTGTGTTTAATATTTTCTGCTTTGTGAGGTTTTAGATAATTTTTGTTTGAGAATGCTAGTAGGTGGTTACTGTTGCCTTTTTGACTTTCCTAGTGTGTTTAGTCATTTTACCTAGTGTGTTTAATCTGATTTTCCTGGTGTGTTTAATTATTTTTTGCTAGGTATGTTTAGTCGTTTTTCCTGGTGTGTTTAGTCATTTTGCCTAGTGTGTTTAATCTGACTTTCCTGGTGTGTTTAATTATTTTTTGGCTAGTGTGTTTAGTCATTTTACCTAGTGTGTTTAATCTGATTTTCCTGGTGTGTTTAATTATTTTTTGCCTGGTGTGTTTAGTCGTTTTTCCTGGTGTTTTGCCTCTTAAGCAGCAGCAGCAGTGACCTTCGCTGGTGAAGTGGTCGCTACCAGCTAGCCAACATGCCAGCGACCTAGTGTGTTTAGTCATTTTACCTAATGTGTTTAATCTGATTTTCCTGGTGTGTTTAGTTGTTCAGAAGCTGTTAACTGTTTCTTTCTACCAATAACAAATCTGACTTGTTTTCACCATAATGATTCATTTAAACATAACATAAAATCCAGTAAAATTAAAATAAATATCCAATACACACAATACTGAAACAAGAAAATCCGATACAACGAAAATAAAAATCCAATAAAGTGTTTCAAGATCCTGCCATTTACTTGAAGCTCTGAGTTGTCCATTCAAGCAGCAGGTCAATGATGTTGGAACAAATATTACCCTGTAAAAATCATTCAAATAAAATAAACATTACGCTAAATATGACCAATGATGCAATTACGTTAATCCTGATAAGTCGTACCTCATTCAACATCATTGTCTGCATCTGTAAGGTTATCAAATGGCCGTGTTGGACACGTCCTTATGTTGTGTCCCTCTTGTTTACATGACTTGCACTTATGACGTTGAGGAGGTTGAGGAGGTGGTGGTGGAACTATTGGTGGGTCGGGAACCTTGACTTGCTGATCAGCAGGGGGGTTTGGACAGTTTTGCCTATTGTGGCCAGATTTCTTGCAAATGGGACAGTGCCTAGTCTTACTACCATGTTCGCCTGCTGATGGAATCCTAATCTTCCTCGGCCTACCAGCTTGAGCTCGCCACTCCGGTGGAAGAACAACTTCGGAACGTACTTCAGCAGGAGTATTCCATTCAGTAGGGTGTCCAACGGGAAATATAAGACCAGAATAGCTTTCCAACCAAGTGTTTGTTTTGTAAAAATCAGAACAGAAGTCCACAAATTTCTTTTTACAGAACCTACAAAGACAGGCAAACAAATATCATTATGTTGAATCATTAAAAAATTAAATTCATATAAATATTACGAGAATATATACCTTATAGCAGCTAGCGCATGAGAACAAGGCAATAGGTCATTCTGAAATTCCTTGCAAGTACAAGTCTTCTCAGATAGGTTTACTAACCCATCTTTTTCACCGTCCTTCACATTGAAATTAACATTATCTATTGGGCGCACCGTGTACTTATGTGAATATTCATTTTTTTTGGTTAATTTCTCGGTAGCCCACCGGGACAGTTGTGTTTCATTTTTAGATGCAATTTCACGACGTTCATGAAACCATTTTTGCATCATATCTCTAATGTACTCAACCAACGTTGTTATTGGCAATTGACGAGCATGCCGCAAACAATTGTTCATGCACTCCACGATGTTTGAAGTCATCCCCCGATAACGCCTAACCGGACAGTATGCATGAGACCATCTATGAGGCCCAACTCTCATCAGATAATCATATGCTCGCATGTTTATGCGGCTCAACTCCTGCATCTTCTCCAAGAACTCTGATTCTCGATGTGCCCTTGAAGCTTCATGGAACAAATTGCAAACAACCTGGCTTTTGAATCTATTCTTAAGGTTCATGTTCATATGAAAACCACAAAGACCATGTGTTATTTCAGGGTACTGTCTAGCCATTGCTACCTTGATTGCAAGACTACGATCGGAGATAATGATACAATTTCCAGGACAACCTATTGCCTTTTTCAACTCTTTTAAAAACCAAGTCCATGAATCCTCGCATTCAACATCACCCCAACCATAAGCTAGAGGGAACACCTGATTGTTTGCATCTTGGCACGCTGCAATAAACATCACACCACCAAACTTACCCTTCAAATGAGTTGCATCAATGCAAATTGCAGGTCGTATACTGGTATGAAACCCATTAAGTGAAGCACTGAGAGCAATAAACAAATATTCGAATTGGTGAGCATCGTTTGTCTTTATTGCTGTTACAGTACCAGGATTCACACGCTTCAATTCGTGGCAGTATGCAGGCAACAACTGATATGACATATCAGGAGGGCCAAAAACGTTATTTTCAGCATGTTCTTTTGCCTTCCATGCCTTGGTATAATTTAAACGAAGGCCATATTCCACTTGCATATCGGTCATGATTTCTTTTGGTTTCAAAGATCGACCATTAACTGCAAGTTTCGGTGAAAGCATTTCACCAATAAGCCATGCACTTGCTTGACGGTAACGGTTATGCAAACCATCAATTGTACAACTGTGATCTCGCTCAAATATCCGAACGATCCAATAATTTCCACCTTCCATCTTAACCGCACATAATTGAAATTTGCACCCAGGATCCTTGCAACCAGCTTCGTATCTAGTCGTGCTTGACCTTGTAACACGAATTTCAAAATCCTCCTTCACCGCGTAAAACTGCAACGCTCGCTTCAAACATTTTTTGCTTTCGAACATCCCACCTTTTGATAAGCGGTTACATGAACTAGATTCCTCTGTTCTAGCTAGTTCGAAACAGTGGTTTGAAGCTCCAGGAATAATCCAAGGTCGTGGAAAAGAATTTTCGGACATTTTGGCAACATTAACGCCATCATCTTCAAATGTATCTCGACTTGGTCCAGCAAAAACTGGTGGAACAAACCCAGTACAACCACCACCATCTGTTGGATTCGAATCCATTCCATGATGATGTGCAGCCTCATCATTCACACCCTCACGACTTCCACCATCACCATTGTAATCTTCGTTGAAATAATCTAATCCATACTCACTATGGGGATTGTACTCTGGGATCGATCTGTCATCCTCATTATTAGGTTCTTCCACCATTTCATCAACGGTTTGGTCCTCAACAATTATAGGATTCATGGTCTGGTCAAATGACGGGTTTGTTGTTGGTATAGAACCCCAAACATTATTGCTTCCACTGCCAGATGGAAACTGTGCCGCCAATTGCTGTGAAAAGGTTTGGTAGATAGGCTGGACGGTAGGAACACCCACATGACCACGTTCTGCACTAACTTTCTCAACAGCACTAACATACACCTCCGGAACATGTTGATCATCGCACAACAACATTTCCACATCGCTATCATCTTTAATCTTCGGTTGGGCAGGCCTAAACCTTACACCGGTATCAACCAAAGTTCTTAACTCAATGGTAAACCTTCTTAAATCAACATTCGCAACGCCTTGTACCACCGTCAACAACTCATCATACGACAAATTCCTATGAACTTTGAGAAACTCTGTTTCACCACCCTCGTAAAAGTTCCCCACCCATTTGCCACCATAAGTGATTACCAATTTCGTTGGGTCCTTTCCTGCATTTCATCCAATAAAAATGTCATATTTAGAATTCAATTTGTTAAACCACTCACATTAAACACAGCAGGGGCAAACCAATTAAACACATCGGGGCTAAACAATTAAACACACCATGGCATACCAACTAAACACACCAGGGCAAAAAAAAATTAAACACACCAGGTAAAAAGAATTAAACACACCAGGCAAAAAAAAAATAAACACACCAGGCAAAAGAACAATTACACACACTAGGTAATTGTTAATTAAACACACCAGGCAAAAACAACTAAACACACCATGCATAACGAATTAAACACACCAGGCACAAAGGAATTAAACACACCAGGCAAAAAACAACTAAACACACCATGCATAACGAATTAAACACACCAGGCACAAAGGAATTAAACACACCAGGCAAAAACAACTAAACACACCATGCATAACGAATTAAACACACAAGGCACAAAGGAATTAAACACACCAGAAAAAACAACTAAACACACCAGGCACAAAGGAATTAAACACACCAGAAAAAAACAACTAAACACACCAGGCACAAAGGAATTAAACACACAAGACAAAAACGAATAAACACACAAGGCAAAAAATACTAAACACACCAGGCACAAAGGAATTAAACACACCAGGCACAAAGGAATTAAACACACCAGAAAAAAAAAGACTAAACACACCAGGCAAAAAAGAATTAAACACACCAGGCACAAAGGAATTAAACACACCAGGAAAAAACGAATTAAACACACCAGGCACAAAGGAATTAAACACACTAGGCACAAAAGAATTAAACACACCAAGAAAAAACGAATTAAACATACCAGGCAAAAACGACTAAACACACCAGGCACAAAGGAATTAAACACACTAGGCACAAACGACTAAACACACCAGGCATAACGAATTAAACACACCAGGCACAAAGGAACTAAACACACTAGGCAAAAGCGACTAAACACACAAGGCAAAAACGACTACACACACCAGGAAAAAACGACTAAACACACAAAGCAAAAACGACTAAAACACAAGGCAAAAACGACTAAACACACCGGGTATAATGAATTAAACACACCAGGCCAAAAAAGATAAACACACCAGGCAATCAAAAATTAAACACACCACTGCAACCAATCTTCTTCAACCTAAAACCATGGAACAAATTAAATTAGGGTTTCAAATACATACCACCCAAAGAAGGACCTGGATCATCTCGATTCATCATGAAATACGAAGCCAAATCCGTGAAATACACGTCCAAATCCGTGAAAAACGATGTCGAATCCGCAAAAAACGAAGCCCAAAACGAGAACGAACACAGAAAATTAAAGAGAGAGAGAGAGAGAGAACGAAAACAGGAAATGGTGGAGTCGTGGAGATTGAAGGGAATGAAAGTAACAAAAAAAATTGTGGAGTCGTGGTTTTCACAAAAGGATGAGAGAGCAGAGAGAGAAGACACTGTATTCAGATAAAAAGTAAACCAAAAAAAAATTAATGTAAAATGGAAAAATGAGGGGCAATTTTGGATGTTCAGTGGATTTTTTGACAAATACAATCAAAACACTAATTTGGGCTAAAAACAATAATCCTCCATAATTTATGGCTAGTTTCCATTTTCACCCTATATTATATATAGCTCAGCTTGTAATTAAGTTCAAAAAAAGTTGCGGCTACTGCTTTCTTCATGATGAAACTCATTCGAGGAGACCTCACTGATACGTATAGTACCACTAGAACTTGAAGACGATGAACAAGAAGAGATCTCAGGGCTTAATCTAATGTTATTGTCTCTCGTCATGAAGTCGTGAAACCGGCCGGGCTGATCACCCATCACTCCATTATGATCAGCATCCTCTCTCATGCTTCTTTTCTTCAAAAATATGCGACAGATTACCCAGTTATCCATCAGGTTTGAGTTAGTAGGCGTGGTTCCTGCTGCATTGACAAGGCGATATTCATGCATGATCCAATCAGTTCTAGATTCATGTGGAGGCTTCCCTCTATAGAAAACTAGAGTCTTCTTCATCCCCACCATTTGATTATTATTATTATTATTCCTGCTTGATGAAGATACTATTTGTCTGTCCACCCCAGTTGCTTTCCAGTAACCAGAAGCAGTGGTTCGGTTGATTCGGTTCCCATTTCGATACTTGGCTTCGTTATTGCAGAAGAAGTACCTCTCCTGCTTCATGTTACCTGAACACACGTACAAGTACATATTTATATATAATCAATTTGAGTAGGGATTCCTTATAAATAAAACACAGTTAGGAATGTGAGTGAGAGTGAGTTTCCAGTTTCCTCTAACCAGCTGGAAGATCCCAGGGATCGTATCTGCAGATATTGATGTGTGGAATGACAGTGGCAGGCAAGGGGCAGGAGAAGATCTTGCATTTGAGGTACTGAAAAACAAGCTCTTCATCGGTTGGCTGGAAACGGAAACCAGGAGGCAGTCTCATCACTCCATTCTCTCTAACAAATTCGAACCTCCTCTCCGCCATTATGAATTATGATGATGATGATGATCAATTAATTAACCTGAATTGGAAGATATGATGAGTACGTTGTTCCCTCTCTTTCAGGTTGGGAAAGTCAAGTAAGTGAACAAGCAATGTGGTTAGGTATTTATAATGCATGAAAAGGAGATCAGCTAGTAGAGTAAATTCAAGAACAAAAGAAGCGCTTCTTTTATATATGCTGATGTTGATTGGTGGTGGAAAGTGATCAGTCCATGGAGTGGGAGATTAAAATAAAAACAAATCAAATAGTATTTGTTTGACACATGATACAACAACGCACCATAATTAGCAATTCGAACAGAGAACAATATCTAACTGAATTAGCGTTCTTCTTATCACAAAGTCACATTGGACGGTCGTAATAAAATGTTGTTTTGAAGTGTCATCTTATTGAGTAGTTTAATAATTTTTAATTTTTAATTTTTAATTTTTTTATTTTTGCTTTTATAGCTTTTTAATTTGAAGCAGTAATTTTAGTTTTTTTTAATTTTTAATTTTTAATTTTATTTTTACACCATAGATATAGGGAAAGGAACTAAGTATGAGTACTTCTCTAGTGCAAACCACTATATATCATAATCATCTACATCATGATAATATTTAATGAATTTTGATGAGAGTTTTGTACAGATGTTAAGAAAAATACGATATTTTTGTGGAAAAGTTTTAGTATATGAATTTTACTTGATTTTTTTATATGTTCTTCCATTTTTTTTTTACATGTTTTAGCATTAAAAATAATTGAAAAAAATAGTTTCCAAACTTGAAATTTTTTGAATTATTTTCTAAAATTATATTTCATTTGTCTTATCATCCATACAAAAATTATCATCAAAATTCATTAAATTTCATCATAGCGTGATTAGTATGAAAATAAAATGGTTTGCATGCACTTTATATATAAACTTAAATTGTTTACGAATTTAATTAATTATAAATTCTTAGTTTTTATATATTTATGATATATATACCTCATCAATAGAGGATAGAGGATCAATCAAAATCTTGAAATATATACAAGTAAAAGTTTAAATCAATGAACAAAGAAAACTATATAATAATCTCTATTTGAAATTAATTGTGAATTAAGACAAAAATAAAACGTGAAAACTGATTTAATTTCTGATGAGTCAATATATGGCATCTGTGAGTTGCACGGCATGTTTGGTTGCACGTGTGGAAAATAGACTTTTTTGCACTCAATCTTCCACTTTAAAATGTCTGAACCAACAGTCATACGCCGACCTGTATGACTCAATAAGCAGTGATATGATGGATTTTGTCCCAACATAAAAAGCAAATAAGTAGTCAGCTAATCAATCCCCGAAGAAACATCCGTATCTATTATAACTCCCAAAGAAAATACATGTTACTAAACTTTAACCTCAAATATTCTTTTACATTGTCTGGTAAAAACAAGAGTTCATGCCATCCACAAACAATCTCACGTTTAATGCTACAACATAACAAACTTATGTCAACCATCCATTGTTTTGGTGGCCAGAGACTTCAAAATGAAGATTCATCACGAGGTTCAAATCTTGGTATTGTAAATATTGTAAAGTGTAAAGAGTCCCTTGTCGTAGGAGACTAGGAGTTGCAATTCAGTTAGTATTTGTGGAGTTTAATTTGGTTAGTCCCAACAGACCTATAATCTATAATTGCATCAACTCTCAAACAAAACATAACAAACTTATCATGTTTTTTAAATGTCATTTTTATTAATTAATTTGTGTTAATTAGGGTATTAGCACAAATTAATTTCTCAAATGACTTACTTTTCTAAAACAGGCCTTTCAAGCCCGTGGTAAACAAGCTGTGATGGAAAGTATATTTTCTTGTAGTGCATATTTTGTTAATTAAGTTGCTTTCCTTTTTCCATCTAACCATCCATTCTCTTAATTGTTTTAATTTTTAATTTAGTGGCAATTGGCTTTTAAGCCTTCTTTCTGTTAAACATTAAAGGGCAATAAGCCTTTACTTACACTTTCCAGATTGGCAAAATTTGGATTATAATTAAACACCGATGATATGCAAATAGTACGTGTAGCGCCGTAGCTCTTTTATAGAGCAAAGTCTCTTTCTTTCCTAAATTTTCCTTATCTAATTTCAAATGGGTAGGGGTTTGGTTCGAAAGAAAAGTCATGCTAGCTTTTGATAGAAAGCAAAAGGTCAAAGAAGCAGGCCATGTCATAGTAAGTTGAAATTGAATTTGCTACTTTCCTTCACTGCGAAGATATTGCTTTACCAACCACCTCCAAATGTGATTTAGCGGTGAGCGAGCTCATTTTATCTGACAATGTTCCGGATTCGAGTTATTACCACCTATGTGGTATATATATAAAAAAAAATATTGCTTTACCATCCCTTTCCATGTATTATTTGATTTATTTTTTGAAATGGCATTTTATTGATAGAAAACCCCAAGAGGCAAACAAACCCATGTATTATTTGATTGAAATCTCTTATATATATATATTTTAGGAGGAAATAGCCTTTTTTAACCAAAAATTAAGGGTGTTGATTGTTTTTAGCCTAAATTAGTAAACTGATTGTATTTGTCAAATAATCCACCTTTTGGACAAAAACACCCCTCATTATTTTTTAAAACCACTTCTCTCTCCTTATCTCTCTCATTATTTCAGCACACTCTTTTTTTTATCTCTCTCTCTCACATTTCTCACGAGTTCTTCTTCTTCTCCTCCATCTACTTCTTCTTCTCCTCCGTCTTCCTCTTCTCTCCTTCTTCTTCTTCTTCTTCTCTCCTTCTTCTTTTTCTGTTTCTCCAGTTTTTTTTTTAAAACCAGAATTTTTTAGAAACAAAAATTTTCAGATCTTGTTTTTTTTTCAAAGAAAATTTCCGATGGGTTTTTCGTGCGATGGGTTTTCCGATTTGACCATGATTTGGTCCAGATCGAGCGACCCAAACCCATATTTGAAAAAAAAAATCAGTTTTTTTTTGTTGAAAATTTTCAGATATTTCTCGTTTTTTCCATATATACATTTTTTAATTTCAGTTTTTTTTTTGAGTTTTGGTTGTGGTTGATTTGAGTTTGGGTTGTGGTTGTGGTATATTTTTCGGATTTAAAGCATGGGTTGTGGTTGTGGTTGAGTTTGGGTTTCCAGATTTGTTTTTTTTTTTTTTTTTCCAGACTAAACACACCAGTTGTAATCAACTAAATACACCAGTTGTAATCAACTAAACACACCAGGTAAAAACGACTAAACACACCAAGTAAAAAGGATTAAACACACCAGGCAAAAACGACTAAACACACTAGGCAAAAACTACTAAACACACCAGGCAAAAACAACTAAACACACCAGGCAAAAACAACTAAACACACTAGGCCAAAATGACTAAACACATCAAGCCAAAACGACTAAACACACCGGGCAAAAAAGAATTAAACACACCAGGCAAAATTTTTGAATGAAGGGCATTTTTGTCCGAAAAGTGGATTTTTTGACAAAAACAATCAAAATACTAATTCAGGCCAAAACCAATAAACCTCCTTAATTTTTGGTTAGTTTCCATTTTCACCCTATATTTTAGTAATGCAAGATTCGAAGAGTCAATTTGGTATTGTTGTAGATGTTACTGTAAGCTGTATACATGTGTTTGCTAATCATTTAATTGTAGTGAATTTATATAATGACTATTTTTTAAAAAAAAATTTTTTTCAAAGAAATGCATGAAAATTGATCAAATGTTTTAATAAGTAATTGGTATCAAACAATTAATTAATTCAAATGTAAAAGAAAAATAAAAAATAATTATACAATATTTAATTCAAATGTCAAAAAATAAAAATGAATATAAAATATATATTCTTTGTTTATATTTCACATTACCAACAAGTGTAACGATATTAGCCATAGTTACAAAGTGCCCAATCTTCTAATTTATGTATTTTTAGGGTAAATGAAAAAAGTCTTCTAATTATTATAACAGTAGATAAATAATAAAAATAATAAAAATAATTAATAAAAATGTTTATTTAAAAAAAAAAAAAAAAAAAAAAAAACTCAAATTCTTATAATAAAATTTGATCAGTTTTCAGATAAAAAAAGAGTTAAAAATACCCAAAAATAACTTAAAATAAAATGAAAAAAATCACGACTTTTCAAATAATTTCAAATCATTTAATATATTTCCTTCCAAAAATATCATACAAAGTTAACATATTTCCAAGAATATTCCATGAAAATACATAACAATTAATGTAAAAATGGTATATATGTCAAATGAACTGTTTTCAAATAATTTTATCTTATAAAAAAACAAACAAATTAACTCTACGTTCAGATGTGAGAATTTTTTTATTTTTTATTTTTTTTATTTTTTAAATGTGATTAGGTTCCACGTTTCAATCTTTATTAATTTGTATTTTATTTATAAAATTTAGTACTGTTCAGTATTACAGTATTCAAACAAAACAAACAAACAAACAATGCCCTAGTCAAACACAAATTAAAACAGCTCAAATTACGAAATGGTATTTCTACAATGACTGCAGCTTATAATGATTTTGGTAACCATTTTGTTCATTTTCTCTAGAGTCGTAACATTTGGAGAAGTTTCATTCCTCCTAAATATTATGTTCTTTATTGGAAGATGCATCATTACAAGCTTTCTACAGACGATAATATTCAGAAGCATGTCTCTATGTTTTACTCATGAAGAGACTATGAAGCATGTCTTTTTTCACTGTTCTACTTATTTGTGAAATTGGTTAGCCAATTATTATTTTTTTGGTACTACATTACCTACTAGTGGAGATTTATGGGACTTGTGGCATGTTATTATTTTCAAGCCTTTTGTCTCTCAAATTTATATAACTTATGGATTTTATGTGCTTTAAACATAAATTATTCCATAAGTTACAAAAATTTGAGAGACAAAAGGCTTGAAAATATGTTTTTTGCATATTGATATTGATTGATTTCGTAATACACACCACCACACACGAATATATACACGAAATCTCACTCACACGTACACACTATCTACTTTTTTCCTTAAAAACCAGAGACGCTAACCAATAGAAATTATCTAGGAATCCATGTCAGCTCACAGACCTCTATCCAATTCTAACAGTCAACTAACTCCTTCATTAATCAGACATCAACAAACTATCGTCTCCATCCAAAGCCGTTAGTTGCGAAGCTTTCAATGCTCTGCTTTTGATGCTCTCTTCTGATACCATGCATCATTAAGTTGAGTCTGCTTTCTGATGCTAAGCATGGTCGTTGGATTATCTTGCTAATATTGGTCTCAATTCTTTTACATGGTGGGATTAGCAGTTTACTTGTTAGAGATACTTATGGTCTTTCTAATTACAGATTTTCTTCACGATAGTTTATTTAATTTTTTATTTTTATTTTTATTTTTATTTTTATTTTTATTTTTTTGTTTCAATGCTTTTTTTCCTATTTGTTTTAGTTCATGGTGTGCTTTCTTCAACCATCACTTAAGTTAGCTCAACCCTTAACTAGATTTTTTTTTATTTTTATTTTTTAATTTTTTTTTTTAACATTATCTATCCATCTATTTAGACCAAATATTTTTTTTTGAAGCTTTTTTTATCATTGATAGGATTTAAACCGCTAACTTCGAAATTATTTGCCTAAACCACAAGCTCCTCCATCTACCAATTAAACGACTGATACAAAACTTGGCTGACCATGCATGCATTGCATGCCAATGCATACAATAGATGACGTTTGGGGTTGCACGTGCATGGAGACCAGGCCATGAAGGATCGTGGGATGCTATTCAAGTGCTATGAGTTGTTAGGATTAGATTGAGTTGTTTTAATTAATAGTTGTTGAGTCTGTTAATAATGGCAAGCAAGTGCTCCCCAAATAGTGGACTACACTTATTGCTTTCCTATTTTCTTGTTGTCATTTGATTATTGTGTAGGTTATATAATAGCCAAATTGAATTGAATAAAGCATTATGAATATTAAACCAAAAATATCTCCCTTTCTTCTATCTGTTTCAATCTTCTACTTCTCTTTCCCGATTCTGTTCTCAGGTTCTTCTTTCACCCAAAATTAAACCTTATCAGCGACGCCGATGTATTTTATTTTTTGCTTTTCAGAAATGACATGTTTCGTTTTAAAAAAGAAAAAAAAAAAAAAAAAAAACAAATTAAATATTGAATGCTAGAAATCCCATCTTTTTATCCCATTTGGTAAATGAATACACATTAATTATTGTTTATGTCACTTACCACATGTCATATGATTCCAATTATCACATCGATGATTGGGATACAAATGGGTATGAAAATGAGATGTGTAACATTATACATTAAATTAAATAATAAAATTAGTCAATTCATGAATTGACTGATTAAATTAAGACTGCGATTAAGTTTGAATTAAATATGTTATAATTAAGAAGACTAGCAGGGCCGGCCCATGGGGGCAGCAAACCTAGCAATTTGCTGGGGCCCCCAAATGGTCCATTCTCCTCCTTCTTCTTTTGGGGCCTCAAATCCAATTTATTTTAGTTTTAAAAGGGCCCAATTTCAAACATTGCTTTGCTTTTTTTTAATAAGACCCAATTATCTATATCTAGTCCAATTTAATAAATAAACATCAAAGCCCAATTGAATTCTAACATATCAAATTTAGTTTTACATCAATTGAGTCAAAATTGAGTAAGTCCAATTGATTTATTTTTTTATTTTATTTTTTTATAAGAGAGTTCAATTGAATTGCTAACCTAGTCAAAATCGCAGCCCACTCTCTCCAAGACTTCGTCGACTGGCCTCCTTTCCCATTTCGATTTGCTTCCAAAAAGGTGTATGTCTCACCTATCAATGTCTCCTTTTATTTTATTTCTGAAAACAGTCAACCATTTTTTGTAATTTACAAAATCAGTTGCTTTTATTTTTGAAGTATATGTTGAATTTAGTTATCACCACTCACCCCTCAATGAAGATTTTTTTTTTTTTTTTTTTTTTAATGTTAATGATAATAAATTTTATATGGGGCCCCAATTTTTGTTAATATCATTAAATGGCTCGGGCCCCAAGACGGCCCTGAAGACTAGTTACAAATCGAGTTGATATGCATGTGCACGTAGGAGTAGGATCATAGACTATGAAAAGTATTAATTTATAGTAAATAGAGAAAAACTTGCATGCAACCCATTGACCAGATGCATTGCATCGGTGCATGCATGTTTTTTTTTTTTTTTTTAATGAATAATCAATATGTAACCAAAAAAAAAAAATTTGAATTGAATGATAATATAACCACACACAAAATTTTTTACAAATTCTAGGTGGAACTGATGTAAGTTTGCATCGGTTCAAGGTGAATCGAAGTACAAAAATTAAGGCCTCAGTTTAGGCAAAACTTGCATTGTTCTACGCTGAATTGATGCATTATTAATTCTGTTCGGGGTGTACTAAAGCACAAAATCTCCTCAGGCTCAACTCATTATGTAAAATCAAGTGGTACCATGATTCCATCATTAATCAAATACAATATAATGGATGGTGTGCAGAAACTGCTCAAATTGCATGCAGTAAATTAATGTGCAAAATAAAAAAAATACAATTAGCGAATTGACTAATTAAATAAAGACTATGATTAAGTTAATTATTTATTCTTACTAAGAAGACTTGCTTCAAGTGGGGTTGATTTGCAGATATTGTTAGGAATACTGGTAATTAATGATCAATCTGAACAGATTATCAAGTGGGTCTGCTGTAGGCTGTCAAAGCATCTTTGCGGGAAAGTCTGGTAAGGCAGTTGCAGATGTCTAGAAGTTTCTTATGTGCGATTGAGGGACTAAGGGAGGCCGGAGCCTCCCTGCTGGTAACCAAGGGTGGCGATACCTCCCCCCTTAGCTCCTTCCATGGAGATCTCCATGGATGTTGCTGGAGATCCAGATTGGATCTCTACATTTTTACATATATATATTTTTTTCAATTTTTAATTGTAATATCTACCATTCATCTCAAAAGATGGATGGTGGAGATCAATTATTAAAAAAAAAAAAAAAAAAAAAAGTTTTTTTTTTAAGAAAATTAAATTTTCATTTTCATTTTATTTATTTTTAATTTGATCTCAACTATCCATCTTGGTCAAGGATGGATTGTGGAGATCTTATTTTTTTCATTTTAGAGAGCTTCTCCTTACAATCCATAAATTATCTATTCACACTTCAATTTAATTTTTTTTATTAATGACAACTTTAACCTAAATTAAAATTACTAAACAAGACAAAAAAAATTTAAGATACTCAAAACTAATTAAATTATTAAATATGTTATTACCATGTTAAACACTCTCTCCTAATTAATCTCTCTCCATTAAAAAAATAAATAAATCATATTTCTATACTTTCTTATCAATCTCTAATTAATAGTTAAAGAATATTTTAGTTTTTTAGTATAAGTAATATATATATATATTAAAAAGTCAATTTTTTTTATATAAAAAAAAAAGATAAATGAAAGCTTGAATTGTTTTAACTAGATTAGATTAAACTTAGAATTTATAAGACTAATGAAACAATTAAAGTTCTCTAGGCAATCACATACCTACAAAAGTAACAAAAAGCATTTTTATATTTCAATTTTTTTATATATAAAAAAAAAGGTACTTATTTTTTGAGTTTATTTTTTATTTTTAGTATATACATACATATGATTCCTACAAATCAAGCTTATTAGTAAGTTTTTTTTTCTTCTTAACTGTTAGTCCTGTTTGAAAAAGAATGGAGATAGGAAATTAGAGATATGTATTGGAGAAAAGAGTGTTTAATATGGTAATTAAAAATTTAGGAGAGAGTATTTAATATATAATGATTAATCTAATGATTTAGGAGAGATAATTTCCTTTTTTAATAATTTAATTCAAAAAAGATAAAAATGATAATCTTGTAACAAAATGAAGTGTCTTTAGAATTTTTTAAAATTTAAATTTTGAGAATGAAGTGTTTTTAGAAAAGAAATGTAAGAAGAAAAAATTGGATTGTCAAAAGAAGCTCTCTTCATTTTATTAAATTAAGGGTAAAATGACGATATTATCCTTAAAAGTGTTAAACTTAATGGTAGGAGATATGAGTGTCAATTAATGATATAGTTGTTTCTAAGCGTAAAAGAGCAAACCTTGGGGGAGTTTGGTGCAATTAGCTCTCCTCATAATGATATTGAAGCTTCGATTGGTTCTCTTTGTCACATGGTATGCTCCCAATGACCTGATGTATTGCATCAATTCATGCTAGATTTTCTCTAATAAATATGCAAATTGGAATGATTCCTTAAATCAAACATATATATAATGGTGGTCACATGGTGTTAGATGGTCAACCTCGACAGAACAAAAAAAAAAAAAGTACAATTCTTAAATGTTAAAGAGATAATGCGGTCTACAGAATTATGTCACTGCGATACTGCGTCTCACTGAGGGAGTGTCATCACTGTCATGTGTGAAATCAACAAGATGCTTCAAATGAAACGGGTTCATGTGGGAAATTGCATTTAATAAATAATCAATTTGTAATAAATAAATAAAAATTGATTTGAATGAAAATATAACAACAACAACAAAAAATTAAAAAAAATTCTTGCTGGCTTTGGTTCATTCATGAACAGGAGCAGGAGGTGCATCGGTTCAAGCTCAACTGATGTAATTTTGCATCGGTTCAAGGTGAATCGAAGTACAAAAATTACTGCCACAGGCCCACAGTTTAGGCTCAGCCAAAGGAAAACTTGCATTGTTCTACGTTGTATTGATGCATTATTGCTTCTGTTCAGGGTGTCCTAAAGCCCAAAAATTCTCCTCAGGTTAGCTTGGTTCGAGCCAAACCGATACAAAATTTTATCGGTTCAGGCCAGGCCAAATTCAAGCCTTACAAGTATCCAAATTACTTGTAAAATGGAGGCTGCAAGTAGTGTGTATTAACTATTTTTTTTGAACGATAGTTTATTAAGAAGAACAAAGGGGCAGAAGCCCTACAAAGCAAAACAGGGGAGCAGAGACCCAGCAAAGCAAAATGGCCACAACCAGAGACTGAGGCAAGGCCAAGAGGCACACCAGAGGCAGAGCCAAAACCAGAACACAGATTAACAACAAAACATCATATTTTCCCAATATTGTAAAATCAAGTGGTACGAAGATTCCATATTGAATTATTAATCTAGTATAATGGTAGAGATCAAAACTGCTCAAATGACAGTAACAATTAATGCGCAAATTAAAAAAATACAATTAGCAAATTGGCTAATTAAATAAAGACTATGATTTACGGTTGTGCTACTATACATCATATGTATACTTGCTGGGTTAGTTTTTATTTATGAGTCTTCGGATTTCAATCTAAAGGACTATAAAAATCAAGGATTTGAAAATTAAAAAAAAAAAAAATTAAATAAGAAACAACTCTCTCTCTCACATAATTACACAGCAGCTATATAGGTTCTATATAGTAGCTAAATCCTTTACTAAATTATTAATTAACCTATACTAAGAAGAAGACTTGCTACAAGTGGGGTTGATGTGAAGCCTATATGTATGATATTGCTTAGGGATGATGGATATATATCTGAGAAACCAAACTTCTCTGATTTCTATTAGCAAGCTTAATTAGCAATAATTAATCTCTCTATTTAGAAATCAAGAAAATGGTAGAAAAGGCTTCATATTCTTTCGAGCGTTCTCATGATGATATTGAAGCGTTTCAAATGGGGCAATTGGGTTACCAGAGAGGAAAGGAATGGAGCTATAAGCCCAACGGTGCGATTATAGGGATAATGGTCTCTTGTAACCAAAATAATGACATTCATTCCCTTGTCTTCAAAGGTGTAGATGAAAATGGTAACGCTGAGTATTCGGATACAATTGGTTGTCATTATAAAAATGCGTTCAAGGTGTGTAAGAATTCATTTTAGCTTTATATATGAGGCTTTGGTTGTCGATCTTTATTTATTTTATTTTATTTTTAAATTCTAAACTCTTTTTTATTTTTGTTTTTTGTAAATATTTGCATAACAGGTTATGCTCGACTGGCCTCAAGAATATTTTACGTCGTTAAGTGGTACTTTTCATACAACAAATTACCATTTCCATTCTCTATCCTTTACAACAAATCGGAAAAAATACGGACCATTTGGCATCAACAGCAAAGGCAGTCCTTTTGAATTTCCTATGGACGGCAGAGTCATTGTTGGTTTTTATGGACGTGTAGATGAGGATAGATATATATCTGGAGGTCTAGGAGTGTATGTGAAGCATTCTAAAGACTTGTTCGGTCCTAATTCAAGCCAAGTTATACAACATGTTGTGAACTCCAACAACACCAAGGTTACGTGTGTGTATATATATATATAACAGTCTTTCTATCATCGGTTCGAACTGATAAAAGTTATATCAGTTCCTTGTATGTGGGCCACTGTATTTAAATACTTTGACTGACAAGTGCATACAGCCAAGTCAAAGTGTTTAAATTCAGTGACCCACATATAAAGAACTGATATAACTTTTGTCAGTTCGAACTGATAATAGAATTTATGTATATATAGACCCTTATAATTAATTATTTAATTTATTTTTGGTTCTGATAGCTATAATTAATATATTTGGTACAGGTTGGTTCTTTCAATCAGGAAGAATGTATTAAGGTAGGGCCATGGGGTTGGCCAAGGTCATCAACAGATGAGGAATGGAGTTATATGCTAAAAGGTGGTGTTGTTACAGTGATTAAAATTGGCTTCAATGGAGACTATATCAAGTGGATCTCCTTCAAAAGTTCTGACGAAAAGAGTGAAGTTAAACATTCAGTACAAAACTCTAATACTACTAGTGATGAAAGTCATGAGGTATGTTGATTTAGGACAAAAATTAAATTAGGAACAATTAATGTTTATTCATTAATTTGAATTTTATTCTCCTTTGAAACAAATTCTTTCACTGGGATTTGAGGATTTTTATTTTGCTTCCAATATTACTCACTATGTCATGACTCACTATTGTTTAAATTTCTATGAATATAAATGGTATGGTATGTAGGTTATCTCACTCAACTGGCCTGAAGAATATTTGTTATCAATAACCGGGACTCTACGTGCTCCCATGAAAGACATTGAATCTCTATGCTTCTATACAAACCAAACAATATACGGACCTTTTGGTCTCATGAAACTGACAGGCATTCCTTTTAGATTTTATATGAAAGGAGGGATTATTGTTGGTTTTCATGGACGTGTTGGCGATTACTTTGATGCCTTAGGGGCCTATATAAAGCCTTTTTCAGGATTGTTCAATTCTTCAGGACAAATTGAAAACACTGAGGTTAAGGCAGGACCCTTTGGAGGCCAAGGTGGGAAGCAATGGGTTTATCAACCAAATGATGCAATCACAGAGATAACGATTAGTCATGGATGGGTCATTGATTCACTCTCCTTCAAAAGTGTCGATAAAAATGGCAAGGCCAAGTATTCAAACAGATTTGGTGGTGAAGGCGGAGATACCTCCGACCTGGTAAGCATTCTTTTTGTCTTAATTTTTTTTTTTTTTTGAAATCTGACACCGAATAAGTCAAGGATTTATCGAGATTAAACAATACATAAACGGTTCAGATATTTACTCCCATAACTAGGAGATTTATCTACTCCCACAATTACCTGGGAGAAAACTCCCCACACATTCTAATATTGTACATGGTTGGACTTGAAACCCCAACTACAAGTATATATGGATGGGGATATGCTTGTCTTACAAAATTTTGATTCAATATATCATTAGTCTTCTGCCCTTTTACAAATGTTGCACATTTGCAGATTAAAATTGATTGGCCAAGAGAATATTTGACGTCAATAAGTGGGACTCATCATACCTTTATGAAGCAACATGTTATCGAATCTCTATGTTTTCAGACAAACAAGAAGAAACATGGACCTTTTGGTCGTACACAAGGATCTCCTTTTGACATTCCTCTGAAAGACCGAGCCATTGTTGGTTTTCATGGGCGTGCTAACAATTACATTGATGCTATAGGTGTCTATCAAAAAGGTCCTTCAAGTTAATCAAGTACATACAAGGTAAGAAACCGAAACTATATATCATATATGTCCCTATCATTTCAATTATATTTAAATATATGCTACTAAAATTATTGATTCATTGTTATACTTATTTTCCCAAAAGAATTACCAGTTTGTTTACTTGGAATTTGTTTTTCAGATCCATCGAGCTGAATCGTTGTACGGGTACTGGCCAATTGATGGAAATTGTGGAAACTTTTGGAGATGAAAATGGAGCGTTTTAATTTTCAGCTTTTCGATGTCTGATATGCGAACAAGTTGTGTTTATTTATTGTTTTTTTTCATTTGTGACAAGTCCATCTAGTTGTGTTATTTGTTTGTGGCAAATAAATTAAATATATATATATAGGCCATCCTATATAATATATTGTGTAAAAGTAATAATAGATAAGACTTGTCGAGATCGAGTCTCTTTGTGATGTATTTGAATCTTTTTGTGAAATAATAATCTTAAGTTGATCAGCTTCTTTTATATATATATATATAAACTGAAAATTACCAACAATGACCACATATATTATAGGAAATTCGTTTTTAACCACAAACGAAATTTTATTTATTAATAACCATGTTTTTGTAAAATTACTTGAATACCCCCATATAAAAACCATCCCAATCACACTCTCTCTCTTCTTTCTCTCTTTTTCTTTCTCTCTCCTCAGCTGCTCTCTCCCCGATCTCTCTCTCTCCGACCAAACCGACGCCCGTAAATCACGCCATTGTTGTCGCCGGCGTCTGCAAGTCGTCGCAAATTGTCGCCGTCGTCTTCGTCGTCAAAACCTGATCAGATCGGAGCAAGCAATCGTCGCCGACATCCTCTCTATCTCCCCGAACTTCTCTCTCTCTCTCTCTCTCTCTCTCTGCATCGTGCGTCGTCGTGCACCGTCGTGCGTCGTGCGGCGTGTGGCGTGCTTCACCTGGGCTCCACGGCCATCGGAGCTCCTCCTCGTCGGCGAGTTGATCTGCAGAAAATGGACATTCAAAAAAAAATAATACCTAATTTGGGAATTTGGGGATTTGGGGATTTGGGGTGGAAGGGAAATTATGCATGATTTCAAGTTTCACATATTTCATTTTAGCCATGATTTCAAGTTTCATATTTCATTTTAGCCATGATTTCAAGTTTGAGGTTTTTATTTTTAAAACTATTTTTAGGGGTACTCTGGTAATTTATGGACATACACTGAAATTTTTTTAAAAAAGTGGTTACTAACAATTAAAATTTCAAAAGTGGTTATTAACAAAAGTTTAATGTTTCACATGGTTACTTTTGAATTTCTCTCATATATAAATGTTCAAGTCAGTGCATACTGATATAATTTTATCAGTGTATTGGATGTAGATCATTAGATTTATATACTTTGACTTAGTGTATATACTTTTTAAAGTTTCTCCATAATCAGTGGTTCACATGTATTGGTACTGACATCAGTGCGCAAACACACTACAAGAAAATTGACCTATTTGTCATTATAAGTGAAGAAATTGTCACAAATTCAATATTGTGACAAAAAAAAAAAAAAATGTCGCTAACAATTCGTCACTTTTGCCCCCATCACTAAAAGTATTTGTGACAGTTTTTTGGTACATGTCACAAATCATAATTTTTAGTGACACATTATCACTTTACCTTAATTAGTGACAAAATAAAAATTGTGTCACTAGATTAATATTTAATGACAATTATGACGACACATCGTTGCAATGTCGGTCAAAAGATGAATAATTAAGTTCGACCTCGCTAGCGCGTGAGTCACAGGGACTAGCACAACCGCAAGTGAGGGTATCATTCCGTAGGGAGGTGGGATCCGCCAACCGTTACCGGTTCTAGCTAGTATTACAACACTCCGAGAGAACTCATGTGTTGCGGGTGCGGAAAAGTGTAAATAATACTATAAATATATAAATTACATAAACTAATATTTACAAGGATAGGGTGGAATGGAGAGATGTATGAAATGTGGTTGCACTAGGGAAATGAATCAACCGTAGCAATCCACCTAATTAAGCTCTAGACTCACTTAGTCCCTCAATGTGCAAGTATATCATAGGCTCATGTTCTCTTAATTGATCTCTAATCTCTCTTGAGTCTTAGAAATCACATCCACACATACAAAGTACATATGAATTCATTAAGTGCCGTGGCACACACACAAGAGCCCTGTATGCCAGCCTAATGATCTTTCTACTGTCTGGTCATATATAGTGGTTATTTCATTGGGCATGTAATGCGCAACTGTGTGGGCCATACTACAGTCAATAATTCATTCACAATGGCTAACCAAATACGGGATGGCAACCAAGTGAAAGCATTAAGAATACGAGATACCCATACAACACATATGTTATATGCTCGTGTCCCCTTAATTAATCTCTAATCTCTCTCGATGTCTTAGAGATTACATCCATATATGCATAAATGCTTGGAATCATTAAGGACTATGAGACACACACACGAGCTCTATACGTCAGCCTAGTGATCGCTCAACTTACTTGTCAAATGTAGAGGATATCACGTTAAGCATGTTAATGCGAACCACACGATATGTAACACACAGCCTAAATATCATCCACAAGGTGGCTAACCGAGTGAAAGCATTAAGCAATGAAATATCCCTATAACTACACAACCACAAGAGGAATTCAGTTTGTCTTTACTCTAGATACAGATTCGGTTTTGGTTTTATCAATCTCCCTAAAATGGCTAGACATGGGAAACAAGTTTATCAAACAACAATGTGCAAATAAGTTGGTTGTTATACATTAAGAACATTCAATCTAGGTTAAGGGTTCATCCTCTTGATTTGGGAATTATCCCTACATCAATTTATTACCCAATCCGGCCAAGGATGGATAATTATGTCTTAAAAAGACTCATTAAGCACAAGGATTTGAACCAAGACCAATTTAGCAACTAAATGCCTGAATTGAAACCTTTTCTACTCTTTGGAGCTAAATCTCTAACACTCCAATTACTCTAAACATGACATTTTAGTCATCCATCAATCAATTAACAATCATGGGATGCTAAATTATACTACTCCTACATTAAATTACTCTACTCCTAATCCCAATCATGGACACAAATCAATTTCGGACCTCTACACACATGGATATTGCAATTAGAGCTTAAAACATATAATTAGCAAAAAGTAAAACAAAACTCACATGAATTTAAAAACAAACAACATATATAACACAAGTGTAGGGTTTACAATATTTCCCAAATCGGGATTACACATCAAAGAAGCAATAAATACAAAGAAATGAGTAAAAATGAGATAACCTTTGAAGACAAACCCTCCAAAGAAGCTCCTAGCTTTCCTAGCTCGGATTTGGTCCGAAAACCACTCCTATTTCCTTGCAAAATGCCCTAAGATGGATGGATGAAGTGTGAAAATAGTTGTGAAGGTGTGTGGTTAGCTCCCATGGAGGAAGAACCTCCATAGGAGTTTGGATCTCTCACTTATTTGGTGAAGAATGTGAAATAAATGAAAAAAAAATGGAAGAAAATGTGTGTTGGGCGGAAGAGAGAAGAGAGGGATTGAAGGGGTTCTCAAAAGAATGAGAGAAAAGGGGATATTTATATTGTGAGGAGGCTTAGGGCAAAAATAACGGTGAAAAGACGAGAATACCCTTCATAAGTGACTGATTTTGGGGGCTTCGCGGATGAGTTTTCAACAGCGCGCACCTTTACCAAAACGGATATAACTTTCTCCACAAATATTAGAATCTCGTTCTTGAAGAACCATTGGAAAGAAGACTTCTGGTGCTTTCCAACCATAGGTAGCATAAAACCTAGTTCATTTTGAGGAGAGAGATATGGCCCCCGAAAGTTGAGCATTATGTAGGAAGTTTTTGTCAAAATTCTACCTTGAATTCTATGCCCTAGGGCATAGAATTGCAAAAAACTGAAGCTCTGCCAAGAATTTGGTGGCCCCTAACCGCAGAATAGGTGCACCGAATCCAAGTTTCAAAAATTACACCTTTACCCCAATATTTCTCCATTTTTACACTTTAGCCCCTATGATGAAAAATAACCTAAAACACTTATTTAAAACGTTAAATACCCGGTTTTACCTGGAAAACAAGCATAAAAGATCTAAATAAGAGGCTACACAATGTGTAGAAATAAGAGTTATCAAATTAACCGTTTGAAGATTTTGTCATTGTACACATTTTTAGTGACAATTTATTGTTTAAAAAGTGTCACTATTCACAAATCTAGTGACAAATAATCATCTTCAAATTATGTCACTACAGACAAACTTAGTGACAATTAAGTTAACCATATAATAATTGTCGCTACAACGTAGACTTAGTTACAGATAACAATATAAATATTAAGTCACTATATAGATACTTAGTGACAATTTAATCAATTGTCAAAATTTATTATAAATTTAAATTGTATTAAAAAAATAAAAATTTTAAAAATATAACCAAATAAACATGTCACTCATTGAATGACATTGAGTTCCATAAATAATCATTCCATTAAAAAATATCCAAAAATTAACATAATATTGAATTGATACAAAAATAATCCAACATCTTTCAAAGTCTACTACTAAATAACATATGTAAGCCGACTAGTCTAAGTTAACATAAGTGTTAGGTCACACACTATAACTTCCAACTGAATAACCGTAACCTTGAAATTTCTGAGGTCTTGATTGTGAAGTATTAGAAGCCAATGATCCACTGTCAGTTGTCAGGTAGATAAAGAATCTTTAGATTTTGCAAGAGAAGCCTATATACATGAAGACACGAAGAAAAAAAAAATAGTGAGAACAAATTAAAGTCACCAAAATAAAACCGAGGAAAAATGCAACAATATTGACAAAACTTAGTACAAGTATACAATAAATTATACAAGTTTGATATCCAAGTATATATATAACTTATTGGAACTGTTAATATATTCATCTTCGTATAAAGTCCTCCATATGTCAATATATTTATCCAGCCAAATATCAAATATCTTATTGAGTGTTTGAACTCTTTTCTGTGATATATATGACAAATTATAAAATAACAGTTTGGTTGTATCAAACAATTGGTTGTTCTATAAGAATTATTTTATCAAATAGTTAGTATGCATGTAAACTACATTGACATATACTATGAAAATTTAAGAACAAAAAACTATAAATCATGAAATAATAATAACGAGTTCCTTAAAAAATTTGAAAACAAATTAAAGTTAAAAAACAACGCTAAACAGATATATGTAATTCTACATACAAATAACATAAATAAATAAATAAATAAATAAATAAAATCATACCTCATTCGAAAGCACTTTCAATATATGAAACTCAAATTTGAGATTCTAATCTTGAAAAACAAGTACCATAAAACAAATCCTAAAAATTTGAAATCAAGAGAAATAGAAGCTTAAGAGTTTTCTTTCAATGCTGCATCAAACAATTGATTATTCCATAAGAATCATTTTATCAAACAGTTAGTATGCATATAAACTAATATTGACATATACAGTGGAAATCTAAGAATAAACAACTATAAATCATGAAATAATAATAATGGGTTCCTTAAAAAAAATTGAAAACATATTAAAGTTAAAAAAACATCCCTAGATAGATATATACAATTCTACATAAATAAATTAAAAAAATAATAATCATACCTTATTCAAAGACACTTTTAATATATGAAACTTGAATTTGAGATTCCGACTTTGAAAAACAAGTATAAGAAAACAAACCCTAAAAAAATAAAATCAAGAGAAGCTTACATTTTTATCCTGGCAAAAGTTTCTTTATAATCTCAGTACTTAGTAGGATGAAATACTGTTTCAAACCTAAAAACTGTTTTTAAGGGGAAAAAAAACAGCACGATTGTTTTTTGATGTGGCTTTTTTTTTTTTTTAAAAAAAGAAAATATTAATTGATTTTGTTTTTAATGTAAATATTAATCGACTATGATGCCTTTTATAAACCTAATTATTTATAACATAAAATCTTTTCTTTTAAAAAGGTAATTTTGTGACTAATTATATTATTTGTCATAAATTATCAAGTCCTATAACTAATTGTGACAATTATTTTTAAAAATTAAGTTTCAATTGAATAAAACATAATGACAAACAGTTAAATTTGTCACAAAATAATGCCAACAGTGATACAATCAAAATTTGTCATAAAGAAATGTGTCACTATAAGTCACTTTTTTTTTTGTAGTGTGACCAGAATGGGACCGTGTATATATATATATATATATATATATATCTTACTATCTTAACAAGTATTTAAAGAACAATGGCATTTTGCTATTGTTTTACACACAAAAAATTGGAGGGAAAGACTGGAAATAGGAGCGGACCCACCTTCAGGCTAGGTGGGGCCCGTGCCCTACCTCAATTTTGAAAAAAAATTGATTTAATTTTCATTTATATATATATATATACAGCCTTTCTATTATCAGTTCGAACTGACAAAAGTTATATCAGTTCCTTGTATATGGGCCACTGGATTTAAATACTTTGACTGACAAGTGTATACATCCAAGTCAAAGTATTTAAATCCAATGGCCCACATACAAGGAACTGATATAACTTTTGTCAGTTCGAACTGATAATAGAATTTCTGTATATATATATATATATATATATTAACACTTAATACAAATAATGACTAATAGCATAGTTGGTATTATGTCCGTTTTCTATGTTGTTGGTGATGTGTTCTATGGCTAGCTCTCTTTAGAGCGACACTCGCAATAGAACGAGGTCGAAGAGTTAGCACAATAGTGAATAGAGTTCGTTCCCACAGGGACCGAGTGATCGATTACCGAAATTGATTAGCCTATTTGCTATTCAAACAAGCGAAAAGGATTTTCAAACTAATCAAATTAAACTAAATTAAACCTAAAGATTAATTCTAATGCAAGAAAGCAATAACAATGAAAATACACACAAATGTGATAATATAAAGAAACATGCTAGGACTTGACTCCACCCCACCCAACATTAACTTCCGCTTTAGACTCAATTATTCACCCAAAACATACTCATGCAATTTGTAGATTCATGCACCCTAATATTAACCTACAATCTTGGTCAAGTAGAATAGGTTACACCCAAAACATACCCAAGCTTATCTTTCTATTACTTGGAATGTATGAATGAGTTCATTAAGGATTTTGGTGCACTAACGAATCCTATACATTAGCCTAAGTAGGTCTACTTTTCTAAACATGCATAGAGAGCATTTTATCGAACACGTGGTGTGCGTCTCCGGTTAGTACATAACACACCACAAGATTCATTCAAAAGGAGATCAATCAATTGAAAGCTTTAAGCACACTAAAATACCCATACAAATCACACTTTGCACATAAATGGATAAACAAGAATCAATATAAATATATAGTCATGGGTGGGGTTTCATCAAATCCTAGCAAGTAATATTTAGCTCATATCACCAAATGTAGCCATACAATAAATATGCTCAAAATAATACATGGCTATAATAAAGAAAATGAAAGAGAATAAAGTAATAGAAGAAACTATGTAGAGCAGCTCCTCCTCCTTTGCTCTTCCTCTTCCAAGCTCTTTCTTCAACTCTCTTTTGCCAAAAAGATGAAGTGATGGTGATTGTGGTAAAATGGAAGTGATGGGTGTGTTTGAATGTTAGGGAGATATGGAATCTTGGTGGGTTTCTAAGGATAGAGATGGTGATGTAAGAGGAATGTGTAAATGTGAGGTCTTGGTGACTATTCTTGGGTGAGAGAGCTTGGGTGGTTTAAAAATATCAAAGGTTTATATAGATGAATGAATTAGGTCAAGGGCAAGGAGGTAAAATCTTGATTTTTAACATATTTTGGGTAAAAGGGCGAGCTTGGGGTGACCTGGGGGCGATTTGGATGCTCTTTGGTTGAAGAAAACTGTTGAAAACCCAAGAGGTTAGCAACCTTGAGGGGCGAGCTTGGTGAGCTCGCCTTGAGCTTGCATCTCTCTCGGGTGTAGTTTTCCAGCTTCGCGCACCGTTATAAAAACGGTAATAACTTTCTCTAGAGAACTCAGAATCGCGATCTGCAAAAGGCGTTGGAAAGTAGACTCATGGGGCTTTCCAAAAATAGGTAAAACAAAACGTAGTTTGATCGAAGGAGGGAGATATGGCCCTCGAAAGTTGAAAGCTCTGCACGAAAATTTCCAATTTCAGCCCTTTAACCTCCAAAACTCTTCAATTATGCTCAACACTTTATTTAGAGCATACAACCTATACAATGCTCACAATAGGCATTATATACAAAAACACGCTCGACAACGAGTACAAAATCTAGGAAATGAGGACCTCAAATAGGTATGTAAATCATCCAATCATTCTACTCCTACCATTTACACTTTTCAAGCAAATTAAATATTTGTTTTCTTTAATTCAATTTTATCTTGTAATTTTAATACTTTTTAATTTACCATCTTTTCCAATTTTTTTCTCAAATTTCCATCTCCTTCTAACATAAAATAATTCACTTTCTTTTTCTCTACATTGACAACTTCTTAACTACCTTTAATTTGTGTCTACTTAATTCAATTTATTTTATATTAAATAATATATTATTATTTTTAACTTTTATTATTTCTAATAATTTTAGTTTGACATACCTAACACATCCAATCAATACACTCTAAAATCTCAAATGTTAATTTATTGTATTAAAATAGTCCATCTATTATTATGATTTATTTTATTTATCCTTAGTATTTTTCTTTATTTTATAATTTTAATATTTTCAGAATCAATAAATCAATAATTTACCAATAATTAGAAAAATTTTAAAAATAAAAAATATATTTATTAATATTTATTAATCAATTATTTTTGTATAAATTTAATGTGAATTCATTATAAATACAAAAAAAAAAAAAAAATCTTATTATAAAATTATAATCTAATTTATTATATTAGGAATAAATATTGTAAATTTTAACTGTTTATGTTGTTTTTCTTGTTATTATTATTATTTTTTAATATCCTGTTTCTTGTTTTTATTTATTTATTTTAATGTAAAATTATTTAGTTTATCTTAAATATGTGTTCTATTTGTTTTATTTTACCTAAACTTCATTATACTATATATATATATAAACTCATTTTACAATTACCTTAATTTTTCAGTATTTTTTTTTAAATATAATTGTTATTTTGTTCTAGTATCTCACTTGATTAAAATTTCTGGGTCCGCCACTGACCGGAAACCTCTATCACTAATTAAATCTGAGCCATTGATCAATAACTAATTAATTCTACTGATGATCAGCCTGAGTCCCAGACCATTAGGAATGTTTACGACAGCATTCCCTGTTAAAGGAATAAATGAAGCAGCTTTAGCTCACGCTCACCTGAGCTCTGTAATCAAGTCTGGTGACCCAAAGGGAGCGAATAACTGCAATCTTGGTTAGAGGCAATCCTATTATGCTCCACTTGTTAGAGCACCTCCAATGTTACTGTAAAACACACACTAAATCACTTTGAAGCGCATTTTCACTATTTCCCTCTCCAATGTTACTTCAAATTGTTAATCCCCAGATTTTTTTTTGTGTTGCGCTACAGTGCACTTTTATATATAAAGCGCACTGTTCACACGCTAAACGACCCACTTCTCTCTTATTTTATTTTTTTTTATTCTGCAAATGTCAAATCAAGCTTTTTTTTTTTAAACAATTTCTAATTAAACCCTTTTATACTTAATTAAAATAATATGTATTCCTAAAAAATATACCGTTGGAAAGATCTCGTCAAGATCTTTAAAATAACACCCACTTTAATATATATTTTATGCCAATAAAATTATTGAATATTATATATGTTAACTGATAGAAACTAATTGATAATATATAAATATTTATTGTAAGAATATTCTTAGGAAACGTTTTTTTAGTGTAACATTGGGTGTTGAACATTGAAGTGGAAAAAAATTTAGTGTAAACATATTCCCAGAAGATTTCCATTTAACTTCAAATTGAAGTTGAAGTTAGAGCAAAACATTGGAGATGCTCTTAGTATAGACTCTCAACCATCACATCATTACTCAGCCAATCAACGGTTGTATCATCATCATCGTAAGCAAGATCAATCAATAAATCAGTCAGCCTCTGTTACAACGTTTTTAGTTAGTTAGATTTAACCTTGACTTGTAATCAAGTTGGTTATTTGCTGTTGTATATATACAGAGTGTTAATCACTTCTGCTAATTAATTAGAGAGAGTATTTTTCAGAGCTTCATTTTGAGCTCCAACAATGGCGTCTGGCTTCTCTAAGTTTTCTCTTCCGCACCATTCAACATACACTTCCGCTGCTTTATCAAACACTTTTTTGTTTATCATTCTCTAACATTTGTAACTAATTGAGAATCGTCACTCATGAGGGCCATCTGATTTAATTGAGCCAGACTACAATGCATTGGCATGACAGTAGTGTGCTCAATTAACCTCTGCTGTTGATCTTCACAGATGAGCTGTTAATCATCCGATCTTCTGTTCAAAGCTAAGGATTTGATTAATGGCTTTACATTGGCTTGATCATAACCAAGAGATGGAGCTGGAAACTTTTCAATATATACTTGACCATTTTGACTAGGGGTGTGCAGGATCCAATCCGATCCAATCCAATCCAATCCAATACGATCCATTGGATCGGATCCGATCCATTGGATCGGTTCCAATCCATTGGATTGGATCGGATCCAGAGAGGTGATTGGGTCGGATTGGATCCTAGATTCTAAAATCCATTGGATTGGATCGGATCTTGGATTTTCGTTTGGAAATCCGCCAAATCCGTCAATCCGCCTAAAATATTATGTCTTATTTTTTTATTGAGCAATTTATTTTATCCACTAATTTCTAATGTAAAGACCCAACCATAATACAATTTCTAATGTTACTATTTTGATTTTTCTTTCTCAATTTCTCTACAGCCAACAATCCACCATCTTCTTTTCTTCTATTATTCTTCATCAACATCATGGCTTATTAAGTTTACATTTGGAGCTGATGTATAATATTTATAAACTTTTTGATTTATATAAAGTTTACAAGTTATTTCCTGTATTTTTTTTAATGTTAATTTTATTTGAATTAATTAGTAATGTTTGAATAATTTATTTGATTTTATTTATTTCAGATTATAACTTTTATATATTATGAATGACTTTATATTAATTCGATCCATCAGATCATATCGGATCGAATTGAAGTATTTTATAAGTGGATCGGATCGGATCGGATCAAATAGTAATTGGATCGGATCGGATCGGATCGAGCTATAAAATTGGATCGGATCGGATTGTAATTTCTTCGATAAAATTGGATCGGATCGGATCGGATCGGATCTCGGATCATGGTAAATCCATTGGATCCGATCCGCCGCACACCCCTAATTTTGACTGTTATTCTGTAAGGTCCAGCTCCAAAAATTGACCCAAGCCCAAATCCAAGCTCAACAGATTTCAACCCAAAAGTTGATCAGGCCCAAACCAAGTTGGTCCAATTGAATTAGCATTAAAATAATAATAATAGTAAAATAAATTGAAGAGGCAACCAGCTGCTTTGTTGTCATCTCTAGGTGGCAAGAATATGGTGATAGGTGGCAAAGAAAATAAATATTAAAATAGAAAAAGAGATAGGTGAGAGATAGAGGAGAAACTGGGCCAAGACAAATTTTCAGACAGAAAGAGAGAATGAGAGAAAGAAAGAAAAATGAAAATAAAAAAGAATGGTACGTGAGAGAGAGAGAGAGAGAGAGAGAGAGAAATGGCTATTGAGAGATATAGAAGATGAGATTTTGAAAAAAATAAGGTGTAGCTGCTGGATTCAAAAAATGATGAATTCATGAGAGAACCTAGTCTCAGAACAGATTTGAGCACAAGAGTTCTGTGAGTAGATATTTTTATTTAGAAGTTAATCATGTTAGAATTATATGTTAGTTTTAATTATTTAGAGAATTATTAGAAATAAATTTATTCATTTATTTAGAAAACAGATTTTAGATGATTTGAGATGTTTTAAGAATTGCGTAGATTTTTCAAGATTCATAAATAGATTAATTAGAGAATTAGTTTTGTAGAACATGATTTTACAAAGAAAAATAGTACAAGCATTTTCAGATAGATTTCCCGATTTTCAGTTAGATTTCTAGATTTTCATATTTTCAAACAGATTATCAAATTTTCAGAAAGATTTACAGATCCAAGATATTTATGAGATTTTCAGAAAAGAAAAGAAAAGAATATTTATTCATGTTTTCAGAAAAGTGTTTCTAAAGATTATATATGTATGTTCAGAAAGCTAAAGGAGTTTTTAAAGATTGATCAGATTTTAAGATATCAGATATGTACCCTCCCCAGCAGTATCAGATTCAGAAAGCCTTTGGGGCTGCTCTGAACGTGTATGTGAGATTAATACTCTGCATGTGCGGTGATATCGCCATGTATGTGAGATTACTCTGCACGTTCGATCAGATATTGACGTGTATGTAAGATTATATGTATATATTACTCTGCATGTTTGATCAGATATCACTGTGTATGTGAGATTATAGCTCTGCATGGGTGATCAGATATCACAATGTATGTGAGATATGTATTTCCCCTACTCTGCGTGTGCTTTGCCACGTACGTGAGATATTACACTGGATACTAGTTTGGTAAAGAGTTTTTAGATTATATATATATATATATATATATTACTGATTATGATCAGAAAAGAAAAGATTTCAGATAATCAAAATATCAGTTTTATATCAGAAATATTATTTATAAAATCAGAAATTGTTTTATTGTATTATATAGTATCTACAGAATTGTCATACTTGCATGTGGTGTATTAAAAAAAAATGATTTCTGAAAATTTAAACAAATATTTTGATTGATTGATGATGTATCCAAAATAATCATTTTTGTTTGGAATTTGATTTTCAGATTGAACTCAGTGCCTCAGTGGCCACTTGAAGAAAATTGTTGGACCTTTTGAAGGTAAAATAAGGGGGTTTTATCATTTTGATCCCTAGCTTTTCGTGTGTTATGACTTTTTTAACTGTCTTTCTATTTTTCACTGGCGTGGTCCTTATGTTTTAAAAAACTCATTAATTTTGACTAGATTTTTAACGGTCAACCTTAACAGGAAAAGTAAATTGACCATTTTACCATTAACTTAAACAAATGATTTAAAAGTACTATGTAACCCTCTAACTTTGTCAATTTTTACAATTTAACCTAACTTGTAATATAATCATAATGACATGTATCACCAAATTTAAAAAAACAATGGTTAAAATATTGATGAAAATCTGAATTTTTTATAAAGAAAAGAAAAAAAATATAGAGAGAATAACAAAATTAAAAAATAAAATTCAGTTTAAAATTAATTTAAGATTTTATTTTATTTTTTTAAAAGAAAAATAAAAACACTGTAATTTGAAAATCATTATTTCAAAAAATAAGAATACTATTTTTTTTTTTTTTTAGAAAATCATTATTTAAAAGATCCGGAAGATTTCCAGATCTGGAAATAAAGTCATAAATTATTTAGTGATCTATTAGAGCATCTCCAATGCAAAAGTGACTTACATATCAATAATCGTTGACATGACAACAATGTTAAGAGACTTACTTCTTATGTGGTATAAAAATAGACTTGATAGACAATCAATTCAAAATTTGGTCTCTAATGCTTCTGTCTAAAACATAATTTTTTTTAATGACGTGTCCATTTTTTTTTTCCTGTTTTATTTTATATTTTATTTCCTTATCAAAATAGATGAAAAATTAATGTCAATTTTAAATACTTATTGAGTCAACCAAAAAAATAGTTGTGCAACAGACCGTTTGAAAGTAGACGGTCATGTTGATAATGTCTAATATTTTTTTGTCACATCAGCTTGAAGTTGAATATGCAGGTTGCATTGAAAAAATATTTATTAGCAGAATGTTTATTAATCCTACGTGGCATCTTTTTTTTTTCTTCACAAGTCACTTTTGCATTGGAGATGCTCTTAGCCTAAGAATTTGGATCTTCTTCTGAACTAATATTTTCCCCGACCTAAATAGATTTGATTTCATGTATAATTAATGACTGAGATTTTTTTATTTTATAAACCCTCCAAATCATGGAATGAGATTCAATCCTAAGACATCTAGCTTGCAACATATTAACAGACATTAATGTTGAAAAAGAAAAAGTAAATTGTAATAAACAAAAAATCTTAAATTGATTGATCCTGCACCAAGAAACGTGCGGGATCTAGGGATGGCCATTTTTCCTCAAGGCCCCAAAACTCCACTCTCCGATCCTCATTTGGAGGAAATTTTTTGGGGAAAAATGGGGTAATGGGGGGGATGAGGGAGCTTTTTAACCCCAAATTCAAATGGGGTTGGGGATGGGGGGACCCGGCCCCAGCCCCATTTCCCCATTTCCCCCATAAAATTCTGGAAATGGGGTTGGGGTTGGGGGTAGGTGCCCCCATCCCCATTTCCCTATTTCCCCCAAATATTATAATATTATAATATATATATATCTTTTTATATTTTCAATATTTTTATTATTTATATTTTACTAACTATAAAAACATATTTATAACTTAAAACCTAACCCTAAATCATATTTCCTTCCCTAAATCGTTTCTTAGACTCTCAGTTCTCACTTTCTCTGCTGCTCTGCACCACGCCACCACTTCACTGGTCATCCCATTTAAATTTGTATCGGATGTTATTTTGTATTTCAATTTAATGGATTGTGCATTTGAGTATGTTTTTTTTTTTTAATATATAATTTTTACTGATATAAGGAAAATGGGGGAATGGGGAAACGGGAGACACGGGGAAAAATGGGGGAAATGGGGGAATGGGGATGGGGATGGGGGGTGGGGGGACCTCCCCCCAAAACTACCCCATCCCCATTTCCTCCAAATGGGGAAATGGGGGGGGGGGGGGGGGGGGGGGGGGGGGGGGGGGGGGAGGGTTTGGAAAATGGGGGTGGGGTTGGGGGGACTCAGTTCTCACTTTCTCTGCTGCTCTGCACCACGCCACCACTTCACTGGTCATCCCATTTAAATTTGTATCGGATGTCATTTTGTATTTCAATTTAATGGATTGTGCATTTGAGTATGTTTTTTTTTTAATATATAATTTTTACTGATATAAGGAAAATGGGGAAATGGAGAAACGGGAGACACGGGGAAAAATGGGGGGGGGGGGGGGGGGGGGGGGGGGGGGGGGGGGGGGGACCTAACCTTGACCCATTTCCTCCATTGGCCATCCCTAGCGGGATCAATCAATTACCTACAAGAAATGTACAGTATCACAACTTTGTAATGATCCCGCACCAAGAAACGCGCATGGGATCCTGCACCTGATAACGTTTATTACTTACAATGTGCTTTTCCTTTGTTTAGACAGGCATGTTATGATCACTTTTGAGCTAGCAGGCAACAATTGTTTGACATATTTCCTTTGATTTATGTTTATTTTTCTGCAGGATTGTTCTTGCAATAAGGAGGTAACTACTAAAGCAAGACCATTTGGAGGCCAGGGAGGGACGTGTTGGATATGGCTTGAATTCTCCAATGGTTACCAAACACAATTTACCAATGCGGAGACTTCCTAGAGACATGAGAGCGTTTGAGAGTATGAGGTTATGTATGAGGGAGGCTTGAGGACGAAATGAATTGGAGAAACGAAGAACAAGTGAATCCGCTATCACTACCGCTGCGGCTTTGACAGCGGTAATGGCAGCAGTACCACACCGCAGTGAATTTTCTGTAGCGCAAGCGAGAGCGGTCCAATTCCAGTGCTTCACGCTGCGGGTGGCGCTGTGGCTTTCACAGCGGCCATGACAGCGGTCGATGGGGATGAGGCGCATGGATCACAGTTTTCTGAGTGATCAAGTTCAACACGGTTTAGGAAGTGGGTGGCCAACTGCAACTTGAATTGTAGTCAATCACAAGCATGTGTTAAATCAGGAAATATTCATGGAAGAGGAAATAGGTTGTTTCTAAAAGTTCTAATAGGAAAAGGATTTCTCCTTAAAAGAAGACTTGTCATAAATAGGAAATAGTATATATGTGGAAAAGTAATTCTTGTACGTATAGGAGTAGGATTTCCTTTTAGCCTAAACTCCCTGTAATTCATATAAATAGACCACAATAACTAGGTTATTGGTGGCAGAGCAAAATAGCAAATACTAGAGAGATCTCAAAGTGAGCATTGAGTGTAATTGGGTTTGGGGTATTATTTAGAGAGAGAACCTGAGTGTGTGGTTGTAACAATTTATTACATATTGGAACTTTCTCTTATCGTCCTGACGGCCGTGGTTTTTTTCATGATTTGGGTTTCCACATTAATTCTTGTGTTGTGTGATATTTGATTTAATTACTTCTCTTCATCTTATCTTTTCTTTGTTATTGTGTTTGTTTGTGTTCTATCCGGCAATGCTTCCGTGCGCTTAGTGACGTTTGTTCGCTAACAGGACGGACTGGAATTATAAACCAAATGGTGCAATCACAGAGATAACAATCAGTCATGGATGGGTCATTGATTCACTCTCCTTCAAAACTGTCGATAAAAATGGCAAGTCCGAGTATTCAGACAAATTTGGTGGTGAAGGCGGAGACTCTGACCTGGTAAGTACATATATTCTTTTTAGCTTAACGAAATTTTGATTCTCAGCCGTACTCTTCTACGGGTGTCAAAAGGCTGGACGGATGAGTTCCTTCTTATAAATTAATGTCACTGTACAATTTGTAGATTAAGTTCGACTGGCCGAAAGAATATTTGACGTCCATAAGTGGGACCCATCATACCTTCGAGAAGCAACATGTTATAGAATCTTTATGTTTCCATACAAATCGGACCAAGTATGGAACTTTTGGTCGTACAAAAGGTTCTCCTTTTGACCTTCCTTTGAAAGACCGAGTCAGTGTTATTGGTTTTCATGGGCGTGCTTGCAATTACATCAATGCCATTGGTGTCTATCAAAAAGGTCCTTCAAGTTAAGAAACGGAAACTCTATTCTCTCATCCAACTTGTTTTTAACATTCGGTTGGAGACTTAATTTGCACCAGAAAAATAATCATCATTTGTTTGGAATTGAATTTTCAGATTGAGCTGAATATATCGATCCTTGCACGCGTAGTGGCCAATTGAGGGAAATTGTGGAACCCTTTCAAGTCTATCCAGTTGTGTTTAATTTGTTTATGTTTGTGGCAAATAAATGAATATATATATAGGCCAGCCTATATAATATTTCGTGTAAAAGAAATAATAGATAAGACTTGTGGTGAGTCCCCTTGTGATGTATTTGAATGTTTTTGTGAAATAATAATTGGAAGTTCAGGTTCTTATGTAAACATATCTGTTTCAAGCTTAACAAGTTTTGTAGGAAACTTGACGAGATAAGGTTGGTTCGGTGGTAAAACTCCTCACACCTGCATCATGAGGTTGCGGGTTCAATTACTCCCCCTGTCCAAAAAACCCCAATTTATGTGAAAGTGTAATATTTCAAAAAAAAAAAAAAAAAAAAAAAAACCTTTTTAGGGAAACTTTAATATGCAGTCACAAACAACTAATGAAGATTGTTTAAAATTCAATAAACTATGTTGTCGACATAATAATAAATGGTTATATAAGTCACGACCAAAGGCTTGAAAACAAATGCATGACATATTTTGTGATTATGTCTAAAAAGATAATATATGGATATATCAGAGTAACTAGCAAAAAATGAAGATTGTTTCAAGAAAATTGTACGGGAACGAGATTTTCTCTCTCTTATTAGTGATTGAAGCAATTTGAAGTGCAGGCATGAGACAAATAAGGAATCGACGGGTAGTGGAAAGTTAAAAAATCACGAGAGAACATAACTTAAAAAAAATAATAATAATAAAATAAAATAAAAATTTCCAAAAAATGTGTAAGAATTTTTTATTTGAAAGGGGCTAAAGTATAAAGTCTACAAAATTTAAAGGCAAATATATAAATTTTTATAAAAAGGTTTAAAATTTTTTTTTGATGGAAGGGGACCACCGGCCATGGCCCCTGCGGGACCGCCCTCTTACCGCCATGAATTAAAATCATAAATTTTATGTTTATATAGTTATTTTAAATACAAATTAAAATTTCATGTGAAATCAACAAGATGCTCCAAATGTAATGTGGTTCATGTACTCGGAAATGCATTTAAAACGTAATCAATTTATTAAAAAATGAATTGAACTATGATATAAAAGAAAATTAAATAAATTCTTACCGGCTTCGGTTTGTCCTAAAACTAAAGCGGATGGTGCATCGATTCAGTGCTGAACCGATGCAAGTTTGTATCGGTTCAGGCCAAACCGATGCAAGTTTTGCTTTGGGAACTGAACCACAAAAACACCTCGGTTTAGGCTGAACAAAGGCAAAACTTGCATCAGTCCATGCCTGAACCGATGCATTATTGCTTCGGTTAGGGGTATACTAAAGCACAAAATGGAGGAATTTTAAAGCATCTTCGTCTTTATAATAAAATCCTTCAAAATTAAGACTCGTCAATCAGTACAGGCAGTATTTAAGCAAATTGTACACGAAAGTTAAAAGTTAAGGCAGTTTACACCACAAGGAAGTAAATAAATAAATCTTTCAAAATATAAACTTGCCAATTTATACTTTAAACGGCAAGTTTTTTCAGCTTATTGTTTTTAAGCCCTTTCTTATATGATATTTACTGTTTGTTTGTTTCCTCTAGTTTTGAGGAAATTTCTTTGAATAAGGTATCAACTAGATAACGGTTTCTTCTTTTATATATATATATATATATATGAGTGTTTCTATTATCAATTCGAACTGACAATAAATATATCAGGACGAAGAATGTGGACCACAGATTATGGAGAAGTTTTAACAAGTGCATACACTTTGAAAGCATGTAAATCTAGTGGTCTACATTCTTTGTCCTGATATATTTATTGTCAGTTTGAACTGATAATAGAAAATCTATATATATATATATATTTATATTTATTTTATTTTTAAATTTAAAGCTGGTTAGGATTTGCCACATGACTAGATTAGGCTCTACAAACACTATGGAATGTAACTCTCACACCAAGAAAGGGTTTCCCCATACTTTGCGATTTCCCCCCTATCTTTTTGTTCCAAAATTACAACTTTCTAACCCCGATTCCGATTACCGGTAATATTATATGATTATCATATTGAAATTAAGTTCCGGATATATAATGGACACAGCCCAGGAAAGACATACATGACAGTCAACAAGAAAGAAATATATTTTTGACTTTGTCATATATTATATATAGCTCAGCATGCAAGCTCAAAAAAAGTTGCGGCTACTGCTTTCTTCATGATGAAACCCATTTGAGGAAACCTCACTGATACGTACCACTAGAACTTGAAGACGATGAACAAGAAGAGATCTCAGGGCTTAAACTAATGTTATTGTCTCTCGTCATGAAGTTGTGAAACCGGCCGGGCTGATCACCCACCACTCCATTATGATCACCATCCTCTCTCATGCTTCTTTTCTTCAAAAATATGCGACAGATTACCCAGTTTTCCATCAGGTTTGAGTTACTAGGCGTGGTTCCTGCTGCATTGACTAGGCGATATTCATGCATGATCCAATCAGTTCTAGATTCATGTGGAGGTTTCCCTCTATAGAAAACTAGAGTCTTCTTCATCCCCACCATTTGATTATTATTATTATTATTCCTGCTTGATGAAGATACTATTTGTCTGTCCACCCCAGTTGCTTTCCAGTAACCAGAAGCAGTGGTTCGGTTGATTCGGTTCCCATTTCGATACTTGGCTTCGTTATTGCAGAAGAAGTACCTCTCCTGCTCCATGTTACCTGAACACACGTACATATACATATATTTATAAATAACCAATTTGAGTAGAGATTCCTTATAAATAAAACACAATTAGGAATGCGAGTGAGAGTGAGTTTCCAGTTTCCACTAACCAGCTGGAAGGTCCCAGGGATCGTATCTGCAGATATTGATGTGTGGAATGACAGTGGCAGGAGAAGATCTTGCATTTGAGGTACTGAAAAACAAGCTCTTCATCGGTTGGCTGGAAACGGAAACCAGGAGGCAGTCTCATCACTCCATTCTCTCTAACAAATTCGAACCTCCTCTCCGCCATTATGAATTATGATGATGATGATGATCAATTAATTAACCTGAATTGAAAGATATGATGAGTACGTTGTTCCCTCTCTTTCAGGTTGGTAAAGTCAATTAAGTAAACAAGCAATGTGGTTAGGTATTTATAATGCATGAAAAGGAGATCAGCTAGTAGAGCAAATTCAAGAACAAAGGAAGCGCTAGCTTCTTTATATATGCTGATGTTGATTGGTGGTGGAAAGTGATCAGTCCATGGAGTGGTGGGAGATTAAAATAAAACAAATCAAATAGTATTTGTTTGACACATGATACAACAACGCACCATAATTAGCAATTCGAACTGAGAACATTATCTAACTGAATCAATGTTTTTTTTTTTTTAAAAATTAAAACAACAAGCTCTATAGAGCTTTTTTATTAATAAAAAAAGAAAAGGCGGATAAAAGAGAAAAAAAAAAAAAAGGCACGCATGTCCTAAAACACGCTAATTTAAAAAGGCACGTAGGCCTTCAAAAAAAAAAATAAAAAAAAAATAATTATTTTGGCTCATCATGTGCGGCCCAATTAGCGACAATGCATGAAGTTGCAGAACTTCTCTTACTCACTTGAGACTTGGAACTAGATAAAATCTTAAAAGTTGACTTCACTTTTCTTTTTGATTTTGTCATCACAGGAATCCAATTATTGTCAAACACGGGATCTATTGGATCATGATTAGAATTTGAAGTATTAATATCTTGGTCTTCTGATATATGCTCCAAATTATTGTCTAACTGAATCAACGTTCTTCTTATCACAAAGTCACATTGGACGGTCGTAATAAAATGTTGTTTTGAAGTGTCATATTATTGAGTAGTTTAATATATATATATATATATATATATGCTTTTATAGCTTTTTAATTTGAAGCAGTAATTTTAGGTTTTTTTTTTTTTTTTTTTTTTTTTTTTTTCACCATATATAGATATAGGGAAAGGAACGAAGGAAGTATGACTTCTCTAGTGCAAACCACTATATATCATAATTATCTACATCATGATAATATTTAATGAATTTTGATGAGATTTTTGTACAGATGTTAAGAAAAATATGATATTTTTTGTGGAAAATTTTTCGTATATGAATTTTTCTTGATTTTTTACATGTTTTAGCATTAAAAATAATTGAAAAAAAATAGTTTCCTAACGTGAAAATTTTTGAATTATTTTCTAAAAGTACATTTCATTTGTCTTATCATCCATGCAAAAGTTATCATCAAAATTCATTAAATTTCATCGTAGTGTGATTAGTTTGAAATTAAAATGGTTTGCATGCACTTTATATATAAACTTACATTGTTTACGAATTTAATTAATTATAAATTCTTAGTTTTTATATATTTATGTCAGTCTTTCTATTGTCAGTTCGTCTTGACATAAATATATCAGGACGAAGAATGTGGACCATAGATTATGAAGAAGTTTTGACAACTCCATACACTTTGAGTCAAAGTATGTAAATCTAGTGGTCCACATTCTTCGTCCTGATATATTTATTGTCTGGACGAACTGATAATAGAAAATCTATATATACCTCATCAATAAAGGATAGAGGATCAATCAAAATCTTGAAATATATACAAGTAAAAGTTTAAATCAATGAACAAAGAAAACTATGTAATCTCTATTTGAAAATAATAGTGAATTAAGACAAGAATAAAACGTGAAAACTGATTTAATTTCTGATGAGTCAATGTATGGCATCTGTGAGTTTCACGGCATGTTTGGTTGCATGTGTGGAAAATAGACTTTTTTGCACTCAATCTTCCACTTTAAAATGTATGAACCAACAGTCTTACGCTGACTTGTATGACTCAGTAAGCAGTGATATACTGATATGATGGATTTTGTCCCCGAAGAAACATCCGTATCTCTTATAACTCCCATGCTACTAAACTTTAACCTCCAATATTCTTTTACATTCTTTGGTAAAAACAAGAGTTTATGTCATCCACAAACAATCTCACGTTTAATGCTACAACATAACAAACTTATGTCAACCATCCCTTCTTGTAGTGGCCAGAGTCTTCAAAATGAAGATTCATCACGGGGTTCAAACTTTGGTATTGTAAATATTATATAGACTCACTTTTGCTTATAATTAAAATCGTAAAGTGTAAAGAGCCCCTTATCGTAGGAGTTGCACTTTAGTTCGTATTTGTGGAGTTTAATTTGGTTAGTCCAGATAGACCTCTAATCTATAATTGCATCAACTCTCAAACAAAACATAACAAACTTATCATGTTTTTTAAATGTCATTTTTATTAAAATTAATTTGTGTTAATTAGGTTATTAGCACAAATTAATTTCTCAAATGACTTACATTTCTAAAACAGGCCTTTCAAGCCCGTGGTAAATGAGCTGTGATGGAAAGTATATTTTCTTGTAGTGCGTATTTTGTTAATTAAGTTGCTTTTTTTTTTTTTTTTTCCATCTAACCATCCATTCTCTTAATTGTTTTAATTTTTAATTTAGTGGCAATTGGCTTTTAAGCCTTCTTTCTGTTAAACATTAAAGGGCAATAAGCCTTTACTTACACTTTCCAGATTGGCAAAATTTGGATTATAATTAAACACCGATGATATGCAAATAGTGAAAGATAAACTTGCCTCCAGTCAGCCAACCTCCAGCAATCTCCAGCAGCTTCCCACCGAAATTCTAGAAGCAGCCATTGTTGACCCACCGTCCAAATTTCTTCTGTCATCTCCCAGCTGCCTCCTCCCAACCGCCATCTCCCAACTGAAGTTTGATTTTGTTGTGTTTTGCATTAATTGTAGCTCATCTTATTTCCCTATATAAAAGGGACTCAGTTTGTGTTGTAAGCAAGTGGAGTGGTGTAAGAAATCTAGAGTGAAATAAAATTTTAGAAAGCTTCTCCTTCGTTTGAGTGTTCAAATTTCTTACAGAGGTGCACCACAAGTGACCTCAACAATTGCCATTCTACCAACAGTGGTATCAGAGCCCAGGAGAGCCAGAAATTCGAAGAACAGAGGCAAAAACCAAATTTGCCCAGAATTCAGAGTGCTCAAAATAGAATTTTGAGTACACCAGAGTGTTCTACTCGTCGCAAGGAGTGCACCGGTGAAACTTTCACCCAAATCGGAGCATCAGAGAAGCCGCACGCGCCGCATTAAGTTGGAGAGTTACGTCACGCGCAGTCCACGCGCAGCCAATCCTCCGGCGCGTCACTAACACGCGCCAGTCATCTTCCTCGCCCGAATTTCAGGATCCGACCCGACGTCCGACCCGTTTATCCATTACCAGGTCCGACCCCAGTCCGACCACGTCAGCTCAGTCGCCCGGTCCGACCCGGAGATCCATCCGTGACGAGATCCGACCCGGATAGACCTGCCAACTCGGTCCGTCAGCCTGACGTCACTAACGCCGTTATAACGGCTGGAATATTCCGTCAGAAAAAGGTATATTCCGTTATCTCTGGTTGACTTTTGCAAAAAGTTTGACAGCCTGTTTCGGACGTTTCCGAACTCGTTTTTCGACAAACTCAGACTGTTTTTCAAGGTTTTGGACCATTCTAGACGCAACCGTCCACTCTGGTTTTGCAAATTCAGACTCCAGATCAGTGTTCTAAGCACTTCAAGTCTCGATGGCCAACGGAAATGCGCAAGTTATCATCCCGAAGCTCACCAAAGACAACTATGACAATTGGTGCATACAAATGAGAGCTCTACTAGGCTCTCAAGATGTGATGGATATTGTGGAAGATGGATACACAGAACCCGCATCCAAAGAAGCTGAAGGAACCTTAACAGAAGCTCAGACAACAACTCTCAAAGTAGATCGAAAGAAAGATTGTAAAGCAAAGTCCATAATCTATCAAGGACTAGACGAAGCCACGTTCGAGATCATAGCATCGTCTAAGTCATCGAAAGAAGTTTGGGACACCCTTCAGAAGACTTACAAAGGTGCTGACAAAGTAAAAAGAATCCGTCTTCAAACTCTACGAGGTGAGTTCGAATCTTTACGAATGAAATCTAATGAATCCATTGCTGAATTCTATACACAAGTTATGATCGTTGCAAATTAGCTAAGAAGAAATGGAGAAACTCTCGTAGACATGAGAATTTCAGAGAAAATTTTGCGATCATTAGATCCAAAATTTGACTTCATAGTTGTGGCGCTGGAAGAAACAAAAGATCTGGAGACGATGTCTGTTGAAGAATTAGTGGGTTCATTGCAAGCCCATGAGCAGAAAGTCAGTAGAAGAAGTGATGACAAAGTATTGGAGCAAGCTCTTCAGTCAAAGCTCTCCCTCAATGAAAAAAGATACGAGCAAGGGGGGACTTCACAACAAGGAAGAGAACGAGGTAGAGGATCCCGTGGAAGAGGTTCTGAAAATACAGAAACCAGAGGTAGAGGCAGAGGAGGAAGAGATACAAATAGGGGAGGACGTGGACAGCAGAATTATGTCTCAAGAGGAAGAGGACAAGGAAGAAGAGGAGGGTACAACAACCGTCCGAACGTTGACAAAAGAAATGTTCAATGCTATAACTGCCACAAATATGGCCACTATAGCAACGAGTGCAGAGGTAAGCCAAATGAAGTAAATGAAAATTCTAACTTTGCAGAGAAAGAGCAAGTTGAAGGAGAATCGTTGATGTTAATGGCACAGAACTCAACCTATCAAAATCAAGATGTTTGGTTTCTGGATTCTGGAGCCAGTAATCATATGACCGGCAGAAAAGACTTGTTCACTGAACTTGATGAGAAAGTTCAAGGAGAAATCTCATTTGACGACCTCTCTAAAATCTCCGTCTAAGGAAGAGGAGATGTCATGATCAAGCAGAAGAATGGAGATCATGCTTTTATCTCCAATGTTTATTATGTTCCAGATATGAAGACAAACATCCTAAGTCTCAGGCAACTCCTGGAGAAAGGCTATCAAATTAGCCTTCAAAATATGCAACTCACCATTACAGATGCTCGAGGAAAGCTGGTTACTCGAGTCCAGATGACGAAGAATAGGATGTTTCCTCTCGCAATCCATCATGATACGCCAAGGTGTTTGACAGCCATCATCAATGACAAAGACTGGTTGTGGCATCTCAGGTATGGGCATCTCAATTTTGAAAGTTTAAAGCAACTGGGAAGTAAGAAGGTGGTGAAAGGATTGCCAAACATACATCACCCAAATGAGATGTGTGAAAGCTGTGTTCTCAGTAAACAACATAGAAATAGCTTTGGAAAGGAGGCAAATTGGAAAGCAACCATGCCACTTGAGCTCATTCACACAGATGTGTGTGGTCCATTGACGCCGATATCAAATGGACAAAATCTACTTCCTCACTTTCATTGACGACTACAGTAGGAAGACTTGGGTCTATTTCCTCAAAAGGAAGTCTGAAGTATTTGGTTACTTCAAAGAGTTCAAAACTCTTGTGGAGAAGCAAAGTGGCTACTACATCAAAACATTGAGATCAGATCAAGTTGGAGAATACACAGCAGGTGCTTTCCAGGAATTCCTTAAGCAACAAGGAATTAGACATCAATTTACACCAGCTTATACTCCTCAGTTAAACGGTGTAGCTGAAAGGAAGAATCGGACAATCCTTAACATGGTCAGAAGCATGTTAAAGGATAAAAACATGCCAAAAAGTTTTTGGGCTAAAACAGTATTGTGTGCGGTATATCTACTAAACAGATGTCCTACAAAGAGCCTTGATACAAAGACACCGCAAGAAGCGTGGAGCAGTCACAAACCAAGTGTGAGACACCTTAGAGTTTTTGGCTCCATTGCCTACATCAAGGTCCCAGAAGCAAGAAGAACCAAGCTTGAAGATAAAGGAGAAAAGTGTATCCTGGTTGGATATGGTGATAGAACAATGGGTTACCGGCTATACAACCCCGTCACCAAGAAAGTGATCTTCAGCAGGGATGTCATTTTTGAAGAAAATGAATCCTGGAATTGGGACCAGACCAAAGCTTCTAGAAGTGCAGAGTTGATATCTGAAGAAGAGACAAGAGAAGTGGCTGTAGAGCCACAAATACCCAGAGATCAACAGACTCCTCAACGTGGTTCCTCTTCACCACAAAGGTATGATGCTCCATTACCAATTGAACATGACTTCTCAGATATGATGCCTAGAGGAACACGTAGCTTAGAAGATCTGTATGAAAATACAGAACAGGTAGAAGAAGATATTACTTTGTATTGTCTGCTGATGACAAGTGATCCAGTTAGCTTTGAAGAGGCTAACCAAGAAGAAAAATGGAGAAGCGCAATGGATGATGAGATTCGATCCATTGAAAAGAACAAGACATGGGAGTTGACTAATCTCCCAAAAGGCCGAAAAGCTATTGGAGTGAAATAGGTATAAAAGACCAAAAGAAATGCGAAAGGAGAAGTCCAGAGATACAAGGCAAGACTTGTAGCAAAAGGCTATAAACAGAAGGAATGAGTTGACTACGGAGAAGTCTTTGCCCCGGTTACCAGACTAGAGACCATCAGATTACTAATTTCATTGGCAGCCCAGAAAAGTTGGAAAATTTACCAACTTGATGTAAAGTCAGCATTTCTGAATGGCTTTCTTGAAGAAGAAATCTATATGGAACAGCCACCTGGATATGTAAAGAAAGGCAGAGAAGATAAAGTATACAGACTGAAGAAAGCCTTATATGGTTTGAAGCAAGCACCTCGTGCATGGAACATGAGGATCGATGATTACTTCCAAGAGAACGGATTTGAGAAATGTCCGTATGAGCATGCACTATATATGAAGAAAGAGACTGATGGAAGCCTGTTATATGCATGCCTGTATGTTGATGACTTGATCTTCACCGGCAACAATCCAGCCATGTTTGAAGATTTCAAGAGGAGAATGGTGAAAGAATTTGAGATGACTGACATTGGTCTGATGGCTCATTTTCTTGGTATTGAAGTTGTGCAAAGCGAAAAAGGTATCTTCATCTCACAGAGTATCTATGCAAAAGAAATTCTGAAAAAAATTTGGTATGGAAAAATGCAATCCTATCACAACTCCAGTGGAAACAGGATTAGAGTTAAGAAAGAATGAAATGGGAGATGTTGATCCAACCTATTTCAAGAGCTTGGTTGGAAGCCTGAGATACTTGACGTGTACCAGGCCAGATATACTCTACGGAGTTGGACTAGTCAGCAGATACATGGAGACTCCTGACCAATCTCACCTGAATGCAGCAAAGAGGATACTCCGTTACATAAAAGGTACTATTAATGATGGTATTTTATATACCAAATGTGAAAATTGCAGGTTGATTGGCTATTCAGATAGTGATTGGGGAAGAGATCTGGATGAACGTAAAAGCACGACAGGTTTTACATTTTTTATGGGAGATACAGCGTTCACATGGTTATCCAAGAAGCAAGCCATTGTGACACTATCATCATGTGAAGCTGAGTACGTTGCTGCATGCTCAGCTGTTTGTCATGGTATTTGGATTAGGAATGTGTTGCAGTACTTGGGATTTCCACAAGTTAATCCCATAGAGGTTTACATCGACAATCGGTCAGCAATTGCACTAGCAAAGAATCCAGTATTCCATGAAAGGAGCAAACATATTGATACGCGGTATCATTTCATCAGAGAGCATGTGAAGAATAAAGAGGTGGAATTAGTCTCTTGCAGGACATATGATCAAGCTGCTGATATTTTCACCAAACCGCTCAAACATGATGTGTTTTCAAGACTAAAGACAATGCTCGGTATGACGAAACACGGAGAGTCAAGTTTAAGGGGGGATGTTGAAAGATAAACTTGCCTCCAGTCAGCCAACCTCCAGCAATCTCCAGCAGCTTCCCACCGAAATTCTAGAAGCAGCCATTGTTGACCCACCGTCCAAATTTCTTCTGTCATCTCCCAGCTGCCTCCTCCCAACTGCCATCTCCCAACTGAAGTTTGATTTTGTTGTGTTTTGCATTAATTGTAGCTCATCTTATTTCCCTATATAAAGGGACTCAGTTTGTGTTGTAAGCAAGTGGAGTGGTGTAAGAAATCTAGAGTGAAATAAAATTTTAGAAAGCTTCTCCTTCGTTTGAGTGTTCAAATTTCTTACAGAGGTGCACCACAAGTGACCTCAACAATTGCCATTCCCCAACAAATAGTACGTGTAGCGCCGTAGCTGTTTTATAGAGCAAAGTCTCTTTCTTTTCTAAATTTTCCTTATCTAATTTCAAATGGGTAGGGGTTGGATTCGAAAGAAAAGTCATGCTAGCTTTTGATAGAAAGCAAAAGGTCAAAGAAGCAGGCCCTGTCATAGTAAGTTGAAATTGAATTTGCTACTTTCCTTCACTGCGAAGATATTGCTTTACTAACCACCTCCAAATGTGATTTAGTGGTGAGTGAGCTCATCCTATCTGATAATGTTCCAGATTCGAGTTGTTACCACCGCATGTTGTATATATATATAAACAAATATTGCTTTACCATCTCTTTCCATGTATTATTTGATTTTTTTGAAACGGCATTTTATTGATAGAAAGCCCCGAGAGGCAAACAAACCCATGTATTATTTGATTGAAATCTACTGATAACATATATAAAAAGGTATGTGGTGTTTACATGGTTTCTTGTCATTGCTTAAGACAACAGCAACTAAACTATATATATCACATGTTTTGTGATCGTTCAGTTTGTGATTCTTTTATTTGATATTTCTTAATGCTTTTTCTTTCTTTTATTTATTTATTAATAGTTTTTTTGGCCAAGCAAGATTATTCGGAAAAGAGCTTTTGCTATGGACAAATTTGTTTGCATAATGAATTATATATATATATATATATTGGTCATGTTAACGTTAGCGTAGAGCACACGTTAAGCGACTATGTAACGTTATACAGTGTAAAAATAACAATTTATTAACTCCCAAATTATTAAAAAAAAAAAAAAAACAACTATAATAAATAGCGAGCGTTATATAGCTGGTAACATTACATAGTCGTTTAATATGTCATTAATTAAGACACACGTTAATATAATCCTATATATAATTTGAGATTTCATTTTACTACCTATGTATATCCTGTGTAGAGATACAAAATAAGTCGGATCTTGAAGTTGCATGAGTGATTTATGGTGCGTTTGTTAACGTTTTCAAAAGCTGTTTTTTGTTTTTTGAGTCACAAAAATTGGAAAAACCCGTTTAGTGGGATGATTTCAAAAAACAAAATTATAAAACATTGAGAACAGTTCTCAGTTTTAATGAACAAAAAATTGAGAACTCTGAGAACAACAAATTGTTGTTCTCAGTATTCTTGAAAACTTTTTTTTAGCAATAAAATTTACTCAAACCAAATCCATCTCTTGGATCTTCATGGATCTATACCAAAAAAATATTAAGAATAAAAAGTAAAAATCTAAAAACCAAAAAAATCAAAATAAAAAAAAAAATCTTGTTGAGATGAAATTTGGATCCATACCAGATCCATCTCTTGGATCTTCATGAAGAACCTAGCACTGCCACCATCTCCTGCTCAATTTTTAATAAACCCTCAATTGAATTCAAACTCAAAATTAGAAACCCCAGAAATCAATCAAGTGAAAGTCATGGTACTCATTTCATCGCCCAACTCCAGAACTCTCTTTTTCAACCTAAACCCCAACAACACGACTCTCCATTCCCTGAAACAGACCCTCCATCAACACACCAGCATCCCGATTTCTCTCCAGCACTTTCTAATCCCATCCCACAATTTCCATAAAGAAGATTCTGCCCTTCTCTCCCAACTCGGCATCACCCGTTACTCAACCCTAACCCTCCACATACCCCTCCTTGGCGGCACGGCCACCGACGCTCCTCCTCTTCCTCCTCCCAGCAAGCCCCGCCTCGATTTCCTTAACTCCAAGCCTTAGGCCAACTATGTCGCTGGTATGGGTCGTGGAGCCATCGGCTTCACCACTCGGTTTGATATTGGGTCGGCTCGCGCTGCTCCCGACCTTCATGGAGTTGCTTTGGTTGAGTTCGATCTCCTCGACCGGAAAAGATAGGCGCATGGTATGGTGGTGGCTGGTGATTTGGGTGGGTTAAGGCGGTGGTGGCTGGTGATTTCAATGGGTTATGGTGGTGGTGGCTAGGTTTGATGAAGATGATTATGATGAGATGTGGGACTGTGGGTGGTGGTGGCTAGGTTTCGACCGGAGAAGATGATCCTGATGAGATTTATAATATTAATCATTTATTAAAACATTTTAATTTATATTTATACCATTATACATAAATCTATTAACAATTATTAAGGGTATAATTATCATGTTACTGATTTTCAGATAGACATCATAAATAAAAACAAACACATCATCCAGATTTAAGAAATTATTATGATATAATAAAATATTGAAAATGATTTTAAAAATATTATACCAAACACGTTTTTTATGTTTTGATTCTCCGAATATCGTTTTCAACCATTGCTACCAAACGAGTTTTCGAATTCAAAAAATCCAAAAATAAGTTTTTCGAAAACATCAGATTACAAGAAAACAAAAACCAAAAAACGAAAACGTTACCAAATGGCCCCTTAGTGTCTCTAATTACTTCAGTGCAAGTGATTTAGTATCTCTTTGAAACAATATTATTTTGGATATGAAATGATAATTAATATCAAATTACATTGAACAGACTGTTTTAACTTGCAAGTGATCGAATTAAATCAGAAATAAATTAGATTCTGAGTAACTTTTTGACATAATGCATGTTGAAGTAAATCTATGTACTGCTACAACTTTTGTTCTTATAATGCAATAGATAAGTCATATATCTTTTTTTTGAAACAACATTTTATTGCAAGATAAGGGCCCAACAACAGGGGTTACAACGACAGCAGACACCAAACACCGCCCAAGCACAAAAACAGACAGAGGAACAACAAAACATAACCCCAAGCCACACCCAGAAACAGCAAACAGCAAAAGCAAGAAAAAACAAAAACAACTCTGCAACAACAACGGGCAGAAGCCACCAGAGTGCAACAAACAAAAACCATGCAGCAACACAGACCAGGCGAGGAGGATCAGACATCACTCCATTCCACAAAGTCCCCTCTACAATCCGACCCCATCTTAGCCAAACTATCCGCAAAAGCATTAAAAATTCTGGAATCAAACACCACCTGAAGACCACCTCTCTCGCTTAAAATACTCCAAATTTTGTAAATTTAATTGGCATGCTGGACATTCTCAAATCCATTCGAATTCACCCAAGAGACAGCCACTTTAGAATCACTCACGACTGTGATATCCCGGTTCCAAAGATTCGGATTGGACTGGCATAACTCCACAGCCTTCTTGATAGCCATAAGCACAGCAGCATTAGAATAAAAAATCCCCAAAAAAGTAGAAAAGAGGCAAAGCACCTTCCCATTAGAATCCCTCAACACTTCGCCAATGCCAGCTGGGCTAGGTTTGCCTCTAGAAGAACCATCGACATTAAACTTAAGATTATCAAGCAAAGGAGGGACCCAATCAGCTATGTTTTTCCTCTTAACCCTCTTATGATCCACGCAAAGGACATTAACATTCCGAATCAAGGCATCAACCGAATCCTTAGACCCACAACTGAGATGTTTGAACCACCAAGCGATCCTGAATTTCACCATATCAACAGCATGATCCAAAAACGGCTCCTTCCCCTCAAAAATGAGAAGGTTCCTGTTTTCCCAAATTGTCCACAATGTTGCATACAAAAGAGAACACCATGCTCTCTCATTTTTGGATTTAGGACAGAGCCCCAACCAACCTTCAATCCACTCTTTCACTGGTTTATTAGCACAAAAGACAACTCCCCACCAAGACATACCTGTCACCCATAAAGCCGTCAACCATTTGCAATGGAGGAAAAGACGATCCACTATTTCTTCTTCTTCCCTACAGAGATGACAGCTGATATCAGTAATCTGATTCATCCCATGCCGCTGGAGGACAGACTTGACCAGCACTCTACCCTTCCACAGCTGCCATAAAAAAACTTCCACTTTCTGTGGGCTAATACCTTGCCACAAAATGTTTGGTACATACCCTCTGTGAACCATAGCGACCTCCAGAACTCTACGAAAAGATCCCACAGAAAAAACGCCTGAAGGACAGTAGGACCATGCAATAACATCAGCAAAGCTCTTACGGACTGTAATGCAATCCAGGGTCTTACGAAGGCACCTCTCCTAGTCCTTTTCCCAATCAAAGAAATGGCGTCTAAACTCAATGTTCCACTTCCAAGAAGACCCCAACTAGCTACCGTACTCCTGAATCACACCAGCCTTGTTCGAAGCAAGCACAAAACACCTTGGAAAAGCCATTTTCAGAGGTTTCCCTTCGATGCAGATATCTGACCACAAATCTGCTCTATTACCATCTCCTACCACCGTCTTGAAACCGTCATTGATTATTTTCTGTGTAAGAGAACCAGGATTCAACAAGCAGCCTACCAACTTAACGAAAGAGGAAGCACCATTATTAGCATGCCAGTCCCAAAACAGAGCAATGTTCTGAATCTTATAAATGGAGCAAATAATTCTCCTCCACAACGCCTTTTCATCTCTCCCGAATCTCCACAACCACTTAGCTAACATTGCTTTGTTTTTGTCCATCATCTTCCCAATCCCCAAGCCCACATTAGCCTTACTCAATCAAATCTCATCCCAAGAAACAGCATGAAACTTTCTTTTACACTCCCCATCCCCCCACAAAAAGTTTCTTTGCATCTTCTTAATCGATTTGGCAACTTCCACCGGCATTTTGAACACCGAAAGAAAGTATGTAGAGATACTAGAAAGCACCAATTTTAACAGGACAAGTCTTCCACCTCTAGACAGTAATTTCCTTTTCCATGTGGCTAAGCGCTTTTCAATTCTGTCCATAATCGAGTTCCAAAAACTCTTAGACCCCGGCCTTCCACATAAAGGAAAACCAAGATAAGTGATTGGTAGGGATGCTTCCTTGCAATTGAAATAGGAAGCCCAAAGCACCGACTCCCTAGCCCTACCAATCCCCACTTTAACCACACATGACTTGTGAAAGTTGATTTTTAACCCCGTAACAAGCTCAAAGCACCGAAGAACACGTTTCGCATTGAGAATGACCTTCGTCTTAGGCTTGAGGAAAAGAATCGTATCATCTGCAAACTGGAGGTGCATCATGTGCACCATATTCTCTTCAAAACTCTCCCCACAGATAAAATCCAACTCAAGAGCCTTTTTAAGAAGACCATTCAAGCCTTCCACCACGATATTAAAAAGAAAAGGTGATAGAGGATCGCCTTGTCTCAATCCTCTTTCCGCTCCCAATTGAGGCGTAGGCTTCCCGTTAACTAGGACGGACAACAATGGAGAAGCAATACAATTCTTCATCCAACCCCTCCATTTCCTACCAAAACCCATTCCCCTTATCATGGAGTCCAAAAACTCATGATCCACGCTGTCATATGCCTTTTCGAAATCAAGCTTAACAAGTAACCCCCCCTCTTTATCATGCTTCCACCTATTGATGATCTTTTCCGCGATAACAAAGCTATCGGAGATTTGCCTATTCTTAATGAATGCCATTTGTGTTTCGCCAATAACAGTGTCCATCGTCTTTCTAAGCCTATTTGCCAAAAATTTATAGCTTTTCCAAAAGTCATGTTAAAGGGATCCAGAAAAAATGAAATTCTTACGTATATGATTCTTGGGAGATTCCTATTTCTACTTTGAAATAGTATTTAATTAGGCTCATAAAAGTTTACGAAATTATGAGAAAACTGAAACCTGATCCAATCTCTAGCTCTATCTCTCAACAAACACTAGCTGAAGCCAACACTTGCACTGTGCTTTGATTGATTGATCCAATTTCCAGAACTAATTAACTATGCTTGATGTATAAAGATATTTTGAAACCGAATATGCAAATTTCTGATATGATATTTACTGTTTGTCTGTTAATGCTGATTCTATCTGGATGGAAGGGTACCCTCCCTGTGTGGAGCTTTTTGTTTTGGATGATATTCCAGCTGATTTGTAGTATTGTTCTTCTCTTTGTTGTTATGTTATGGTCATGCCTTTCGGAGCATCCGATAAACCGAAAAGCATGACCACCCACTCAAAAAGTCCCTTTCGCATTTTGAACGCGGTTTTCCACTCGTCCTCAGGTCGAATTAGTATTTGATGATACCCGCGTTTCAGGTCAAGTTTGGTGAACACGGATCCCCATCGGACTACGGATAGGGTTGCACATTGGGGAAATAGGGATGGATATAGGTCCCCCCATCCCCATCCCCATTTCCCCATTTTCCCCGTTTCCTCGTTTACCCCATTCCCCCATCTCCCAATTTGGTTGAAAATTACAAATTAAACTAAAAATAAATAAAAAATTCCATTACAAATGCAAAAGAAAATACATTACAAAATAATGTCATATATATATATATATATATATATATATATATAATATTTTTATAATATTTTAGGGGAAATGGGGAAATGGGGATGGGGGACCTCCCCCCATCCCTATCCCCATTTCCCCATTAAAAAAAAATGGGGGAGGGTCTCCCCATCCCCATCCCCCTCCCCCCAAATGGGGATCGGGATCCAGGGGAAAATGTGCAACCCTAACTACGGATCCTCAAGTATTTGGTGGTTCTTCTGGGTTTGTGATTGGAATGGTGATGATGGGTCTGGGGATGGTCAGGTTCTCTGGTTGTTTTCATTATTTGAACCACAATACTTGTCTTCTGATTCCGACTTGATTTTTTATTGACTATAGATTTTGATTTTTGTTGGTGATGAACTGTTATCTTTAATTTATTGGCATGTTTATATATATATATATAATTATTGGGTTAGAATTCTTTGTTATTTTAATTGAACAGATTGTGGACTTTTAATGTCTAGAGTAGTTCGTGATAATTGAAAAGAGTAATGCTAGAGGACCCAAAAAACTAACCCAAATTTTGAAACCAAACCTATGTGGCAACATCACATGGGATCTTCGGGAAGAGTGACGTGGGCCCATGTTGTGTGTGATGTTGCCACATAGATTTGGGTTCAAAATTTGGGTTAGTTTTTTGGGTCCTCTAGCTTTACTCAATTGAAAAATATGTTTGGGTTTTTGATCTTCTTCTAAAGTTCTAGTTCCATTAATGCTAATTTTAATTTTTTTAAGGGTTAAAATCATTTTTGTCCCTCTAGTTTAACCTATTAGCCGTTCTGGTCTCTCTAGTTCCAGTATTCCTCCGTAAAGTCCAAACGTTTACTAATAATCCTTAATTATTTTTTTTGAAAGGCATAATCCTTATTTTTGTCCCTACCATCCAATTCTGTTAGGGTTTTCAAAATTTCCGCCAATGGTGTGAGGGCAAAATGGTAACTTACATAATTAATGATATATTAATAATTAAAAAATAAAAAATAAAACAATTAAAAAATTGATTAATTAAAATCCTAATATTAAAAAAATCTATATTAAAATAATTAAAAATTAAAACTGAAAAAAAAAATCATATTTTTATCAAACTTCATCTTCTTCACCAAATCCTAGCCAACAATCTCATCATCCACACCCTCTCTCCAAATCTCTCATCTGTTCTCTCTCTCTTATCTCCCATATCTTCTTCTCATCTCTCTCTCTTATCTCCCATCTCTTTTTCTCATCTCTCTCTCTCTCACTCATTCAAAAAACCGTTGACCACCAAATCTCTCTCTCACCATCTCTCATATGATTCTTCTCTATTTGTTGATGGGAAAAAAAAAGTAAATAAAACAATCAACGCCATTTGCGGCCGATTCGATGGGTGGTGGTTGGGTTTTTTTCCTTGACTTTTTTGGGATTTTGTTTTTGGAGATGGCGATCGATCCAAATGGTTTGTGTTTGTGGTTGGTTGTTTTAGTGAGATGGAGGTGGAAAACGGAAAAAGGCGGCGGCGTGGTTGGATTTGGCTAGTTTCGAGATCCAGAGATGGATTTGGTGGAAATCAATGGATCTCCACCAAATCCATAAGCTTTTTTTGTTTGTTTGTTGTTTGCTGGGGATGGTGATTGACTGATTGAGATGGTGATTGGGTGGTTGGGATGGTGATTAGGGTTTGGAGTGGCGGTCTTGGAGAAGATTAGAGATATGCTTCTTTTTCTTTTCGTTTTTTTGATTTTTTAATTTTTTAATTTTTGATTTGGTATCCACCAAATCCAAAGTCTTAATTATTTATTTATTTATTTATTGTTGGGTTTAGTTGTTGTTGGGTTTGAGTTAGGATTTGATGATCTGGGTTTGGTGTTCAGGAGGTCCAAAGTTTAAAGTTTTTAATTTTAATTTTCTTTAGATTTGGTGGTGATCCATGTTTAAATTAAAGTTGCTAGAGATCTAGATTGGATCTCCACTGTCCATCATCTCAAATGGACAGTGGAGATCCATGTTTAAAAAAAAATATTTTTTTAAAATTAAAAAATAGAACTTAGATTCATCTCTCTTTTAAAAAATATTAGGGGCAGTAGGGTCATTTTGCCCTCTATCCATTCCAGATATCCAAATTTAATGAAAATCTTAACATAAGGACCTAATGGAGGAATACTGGAACTAGAGAGACCTGAATGGCTAATAGGTTAAACTAAAGGGACAAAAATGAGTTAAACCCTATTTTTAAAGGCAAATTTTAAAAAGTTAGTGCATTCTCATTGATTTTTTTTTTACTTGAATTGTATTATTACATAATTGACCAAAATAACCCTAGTATAGTAAAGCTTGACTAACCTTTGACTGACGGAATTGAAGGACTAAAGTGATGTATTTTGGGAAAAGAAGGGACTAAAGTTGTTAATATGACAAAGACGTTTAATAATGGTGACATTTGACAAAAAAGTAGGCACTTTTATGAAATAATCCCTTTAAAAAAAAACATATTACAATAAAAGTTTATTAATCAATGGATTTATTTATAAAATTAAGATCAAAGGGTAAATGTGGTATTACATGGTGTATTTACAAATTTTATATTTTAAATAATTTTAATGGGGTGAACTAATTACAGGGCGTATAAAATGTAATGTGGTTCATGTGGGAAATTCATTTAATACATAATCAATTTGTATTAAAAAAAATGAATCGAATGATAATATAAGACAAAAATAAATTAATAAATTCTTACTAGCCACACATCATCTTTTAGCAAAGCTGGTAGTGCACCTCTCTTCTATATAAGTGGTGAGGGGTTCAAATCCCACCATACGCATTTTACAAACATATGTGGGGAGTTTTCTTCTCGGGTTGTGAGAGTAGTTATCTCCCATTATGGGAGTGGATATCCTAGCCGTACATATATTGTTTAATCTCGACAGGTCCCAGTAGTCCTATTGTAATAGTTCTATTAATACTTAGAAAAAAAATTTCCTTATAAAAAATTCTCACAAAGAATTTGTGTGGGATCCCTGACTTGATAATTCATATATATATAAATATAATTTTTCTATTGTCAGTTCGTCCTGATATATTTTATATCAGGACGAAGAATGTGGACCATTAGATTTACTTACTTTGATTCAAAGTGTATGCACTCGTCAAAACTTCTCTATAATCTATGGTCCACATTCTTCGTCCTGATATATTTTATATCAAAACGAATTGACAGTAGAGAGACTGTATATATGTATTTTAATATATATATATTAGCTCATAATTAATAAATATGAAAAATGAAATGCTTCCTTATATCTAACATCATGGCCGACCCTGAGATTTTCGGGGCTCGATGTGAACTATAAAAAATAAGGCCCTCGATACTCTATGTCTATATACTTGATTATATTTTTTCTCTAGTAAATACTTGTAAAAATCAATATAATAACTCAAACTCAAGATTATAACACAACAAAATTGCAAAATAAAATTTTTATAATTGCCTCAAAGAATATATCATTTAAACCTTACTCATCTCACATTTTCAGTAGTAAAAGTTTTAATTAAGCTTACATAAGAAATAAAATGTGTATTGATTTAATTACTTTCGAAACAACGACTTCTTAATTTTTGTATCAAGAGGAGTTTTGAAAAACCCTAATTTGATTTTAAATTTTTATGGATTATTTGTGACAAACACGAGTATTGCTAGGATTCAACCCACTACCATCATTGATCCAATGTTGTTATTGTAAGAATGATAAGGAGGAGATTAGAACCAATGGTGTGCCCTTGAAGGAGGCTTTTCCAAGGATATTTTCCCTAGCCTCCAACAAGTTGGGCCGTGTGAAGGAGTATGGATGTTTCGTTAATAATAAGTGGCAGTGGTTGATTAATCTTAGAAGACCCTGCTTCAATTGGGAGCAGGACCAATGGGCTACTTTCAAAAATTGTTTAGATGGGATAATTATTAGGGAGTTATTCTGGATTTCGTTGGTTGGTCTTTGTGTACTAATGGCCAGTTTTCTGTTAAATCCGTTTGGAAAAATCTGGAGCAAGTTTCTATAGGGGATTCTATGGTGTTTAACAGTATTTGGAAGAGTATTTGTCCTCCCAAGGTTGAGATTTTCGTGTGGCATTTGATGCATGGTCGTGTGCTGGTCAAGGAGGTCCTAAAACATTTTAGGTTGTTGTTGGATGATTGTCTGGAGTGTCCTATGTATGGTAAGTATGATGAAACTATTGACCATCTTTTCTTACATTGCAATTGGGCGTGGAAGCTTTGGTCGTGCTGTATGAGTTGGTGGAATTGCTGTGGCTGTATCACGGATTCGCTGCTATCTTGGTGGCTAAACTGGAATGGTTGTTGTCCAAAGAAGAGTGCCGAAAGAGCTTGGAGCTCCTTAATCTTTGCTATTTCTTGGACAATTTGGGAATCCAGAAATGAAAAGGTGTTTAAAGATGTCGTGATCTCGTTCGAGCAGGCTATGGATATGGTGAAACTTCGAGTTGCCTGGTGGTTTAAATACATTGGTAAAGGGTCTATGGATCCTATAACTCTTATTACTCTTAACTTAGCAGAGAAGTGCACATACAACTACAAAGTCAAGCTGCCTAAAGCTAAGGAGTGGATACTGCCGGCTTTCGAAACTCTTAAACTTAACGTCGATGGTTCTGTCAGGGGAGCCATGGGTCAAGCGGGTGTTGGGGGTGTTTGACAAGCTGTCGTTTTGTGCATGTCAAAAATATTTATATTTAAAGTTCACCTTGTTAGTACAAGTGACTAGAGACTAGTATAGCAACAAGCAAGGGTATCGTCCATAGGGAGGTGTCATCCGTCAACCGTTTCGAGTTTTAGAGTTTATTGAAAGCATGTAAATAGAACGCGGATGTGGTGAGAATGGCGTGTGTGAGGTGTATGCATATTGCGGTGTGGTGTGTGTGGAAATGTAAAGAAAAGAATGCAAATAAAAACAAAGAGAATATGAAATGGTGAGAATGGTGTTTAAAGAGACAAATAATAAAATGGTGGCTAGGAGAGATGTAGGATAATGATCACACAAGGTTCAATAGGTTTACCATACATAAGTGCACAAATAGTGGTTGTTAGGCTTTAAGGACATCCAATTCAAGTTATGGGCTTATTCTCTCAATTAAGAGATTCATAAACACAAATCACTCCCCAAGGGTCATGGCTAGAGCAATTGAGCTTGTAATCTCAACTAAGGGATTCGAGACACGAATCACTCCCTAAAGGTCATGGCTAGAGCAATTATGCCTCAAGTCCCTACCATTAAGCATATGAACATGTAGCCAAAATCTATTCTAGCACGGTCATGCATAAAACAAGTTTCATCTATTCTTTTAGAGCTAAGTAGTTAAGACTGTACCCGGAAGGTCATCCATTGAGGTACAATCCCAACCCACATACACTCAAATCCATCAAAACAAGGCATTTCGACCTTCCATCAACATACACACACAAATAGAATATTTGATTACAACTACTCCTACATTTAAGTTAATCTACTCCTAATCCCATCCATGAGCACACATCAATTTCCAATCTCTACACACATGCATATCAAGACGAGATTTTGCAATAATAACAAGAACAAATTAAAACCCAAATGGATTTAAGAACAATCATCACATAAATGAGCACAAATATAGGTTTACAATATTCCCAAGTGGGGTTACACATAAGAGAAAACAATAAATACAAAGAGAATGAGTTTTAAGGAGACAATCCTTGAAGAAATCCCTCCAAGAGCTCCATGAATCCCTAGCTAGAAATTGGTGATAGATCACTTCTATCTCCTTGCAATCTACTCCCAAATGTGGTGGAGGATGTGTGGAAAGTGGTGGTGGTGGTGAGCTTCCCATGGAGAAGAATCTCCATGGGAGCTTTGAAAGCTTATCTCTCTCTTGATTTGGGGAAGAAGATGAAGTGCAACAGCTGCTGTGTTTTTCTTGGTGTTGGTGGCTGATTTGTTATGTCAAGAGAGGGCTCAAAATGGTGTATAAATAGGTTGGGAAACTTAGGGCACGATCTGGGTATGAAAGGACCAAAATGCCCTTCTGAAATGGTTTGAAAACTGACTTTTCGCTGAGCTGACAACGGAAGGTCACTACCAAGTTCGCTAGTAGGTGGCGACCAGCTAGGGGGCGAACATCACTGCCCCTATTGCTGAAAAATTAGGTCGCTGCCAAAGTCGCTGTCAGGGGGCGAACTTGGCAGCAAACCTCTCGTGCACTGTTACGGAAATGCTCATATCTCCCTCTAGAAAGCCCGGAATTAAATCCATGAAAACCGATGGAAAGTAGACTTCCGGGGCTTTTTGAATATATATAGAACTCAATGTGGTTCGATCTGAGGAGGGAGATATGCCCCCTGAAAGTTGGCTATTCTGCACAATTGGCTCTGCGACGGTCATATTTCCAGCCTCACGCACCGTTACGAAAACTGCCATAACTCCCTCTAGAAAGCCCAGAATCGCGATCCGTAAAAACCACTAGAAAGTAGACTTCCGGGGATTTCCGAAAATATATGGCATGAAGCCCAGTTCTCAAAGAGGAGGGAGATATAGGCCCCAAAATTTGTGTGTTCTGCATGGGCATTTGCAATGTCAGCTCATTAACCTTTGGAAAACAGAGTTGACCAGTGCCGCGGTCCCGATGTCGCGTTCTAGCTCAATGGCGGATTTACCACGGAAACATGCCGTGGTGGACCTCAAATCACGTCACGGTTTGGGTCAACGGTGAGACCGTGGCAACTCTGCATACTTTCTAATTCTTCACTTTTTAGCTCATTTTTGCCTCACAAACTTGACTTTATGTTCAAACACCATTGTAGGGAATATATACCTACACAAGGCTCACAAAACATATTATATACAAAAATATGCTCGAAAACGAGTACAAAAACTAGGAAATGGGGACCTCAAATAGATATATAAATCGTCCGATCAGTGTTCTTATAGACAGTAATGGTAAAATTTTGTGTGTTTTTTCTGAGTTCTTAGGCTCTCAAGATGCTATAACTGCTGAACTTTCTGCTAGTGCTATAGCAATTGCTCTGTGTGTGTTGAGACTAGAATTGGTGGACAAAAGGATTGTTTTTTTTTGAACAATGAAAGGAACTTTTATATCAAGAAGCCAAAAGGCACGCAACTACAAAAGAACAAGCAAACAAAGGACGACAAAACGCCAGAGAAAGAACAGAAGAGCAGGCATAGCACCAAAAACAGAACAACAAAAAGAGATCAACCATGAATGCTCCACTCCACAAAATCCCCCTCCCTCTTAGACCCCATTTTTGCCAGCTTGTCAGCGAAAAAAATAAGAGGCTCTTGCAGCAAAAACAACCACAGTACTATCTAGCCTTTGCAGGATACAATGAATATCATAAATTACATTGACAAGATTAAGATTGCCCACCCCACCTTTATTAACCCACGCCACCGCAACTTTCGAATCACTAACAATCTCAATATGAGGACCATGAAGACAGGGAGAAGACTCGCAAAGAGAAGCAGCTTTCAAAATCGCAAACAGTTCTGCAGAATTTGAGTCATGAATACCTAAGAAATTCAAAAATAAGCATAAAACTTTACAATCAGAATTTCTCAAAACATTTTCTATACCAGCCATACCTGGTTTCCCCAATGCGGACCCATCAACGTTAAATTTGAGACCACTATCAAGGGGCGGAATCCAATCAACTACTCTCTACTTCCTCTTCCTGCTGTGATCAACGCACAAATCTTGAATATTCAACAAAATTGTAGTTAAAGGCTCCTTTGATCTAGCACCATGATGCTTAAACCACCACCCCACCCTAAACTTAACCATGTCAATAACCTACTCAACATCAGCCACTTTGTCCCTGAATATCACTTGATTCCTCGTCTCCCAAATAGACCACACCACAACATAAAACAAACTGATCCAGGCTCTAGTATAGATACCAGAAGGAAAAAAACCAAACCAACTATCCCACCGATCAACCACATTCTTATTCATACAACTAGCCATCCCCCACCAACTCATACCCTTCTGCCAGATTTTCCAGGACCAAGGGCAATGGAGAAAGACATGAGACAGAGATTCATCATTCGCTTGACAGAAGAGGCACCTCAAGGCAAGACAAAACCCAAATCTTTGAAGCACATTACCAACAAGAACTATACCTTTCAGCAGTTGCCATAAGAATAATTCCACTTTAGGGGGGGTTATATCTTTCCAAGGGAGACTAGAGCACAGATACTCACTACCATCAGAATCCTCCAGAGCATAGCGAAAAGATGAAACAGAGAAGATGCCAGTTAGGTTGAAACTCCACCCAAAAGTATCCTCAATATTCTGCCGAATAGCCAAGCAGCTGAGGGCTTTAAGAAAGTAGTTCCACTGACACTTTTCCCAGTCAAACGGCTCTATTCTGTGCTCCACTTTCCATACCCATTCCTCACCCCTCCAAAAAACGAAATCAGCAATAAAACCATCCTTGACAGACGCCAAAGCATATATTCTAGGAAAAGCCTCCATAAGCTTGCTCGAATCCTGATCGGACGATAAATGTACCTAATTGAGGTCCCCATTTCCTAGCTTTTGTTCTCGTTTTCGAGCACATTTTTGTATATAATATGTTTTGTGAGCCTTGTGTAGGTATATATTCCCTACAATGGTGTTTGAATGTAAAGTCAAGTTTGGGAGGCAAAAATGAGCTAAAAAGTGAAGAATTGGAAAGTATGCAGAGTTGCCACGATCTCACCGTTGACCCAAACCGTGACGTGATTTGAGGTCCACCATGACATGTTTCTGTGGTAAATCTACCATTGAACTAGAACACGACATTGAGACCGTGGCACTGGTCAACTCTGCTTTCCAAAGGTTAATGGGCTGACATTGCAAAGGCCCATGCAGAACATATAGATTTCGGGGTCCATATCTCCCTCTTCATTCAGAATTGGGTTTCGTGCCATATATTTTTGGAAAGCCCCGGAAGACTACTTTCTAGTGGTTTTTATGGATCATAATTCTGGCTTTCTAGAGGGAGTTACAGCCATTTCCGTAACAGTGCACGAGGCTGGAAACATGACAGCGGCAGAGTACATTGTGCAGAATAGCCAACTTTCGGGGGTCATATCTCCCTCCTCAGATTGAACCATGTCAAGATTTATATATATTCGGAAAGCCCCGGAAGTCTACTTTCTAATGGTTTTTATGGATCATGATTCCAGGCTTTCTAGAGAGAGATATGTGTATTTCCGTAACAGTGCGCGAGAAGTTCACCGTCATGTTCGCCCCCTGACAGCGACTTTGGCAGCGACCTAATATTTTTAGCAACAAGGGCAGAGAACTTCGCCCCCTAGCTGGTCACCCCCTGACAGCCAACTTGGCAGTGACCTTCCATTGTTAGCTCAGCGAAGGGTCAGATTTCAAGCCAATTCAGAAGGGCATCTCGGTCCTTTCATGCCCAGATCGTGCCCTAAGTTTCTCAACCTATTTATACACCATTTTGAGCCCTCTCTTGAGACAACAAACCAGCCACCAACACCAAGAACAACACAGCAGCTGCACTTCATCTTCTTCCCCAAATCAAGAGAGAGATAAGCTTTCAAAGCTCCCATGGAGGAGAACCTCCATGGGAAGCTCACCACCACCACTTTCTACACATCCTCCACCACATTTGGGAGTAGATTGTAAGGAGATAGGAGTGGTCTATGACCAATTTCGAGCTAGGGATTCATGGAGCTCTTGGAGGGATTTCTTCAAGGGTTGTCTCCTTAAAACTCATTCTGTTTGTAGTTTTTTGTTTTCTCTTATGTGTAACCCCACTCGGGAATATTGTAAACCTATATTTGTGCTCATTTATGTGATGATTGTTCTTAAATCCATTTAGGTTTTGATTTATTCTTGTTATTATTGCAAAAATCTCTTGTCTTGATATGGATGTGTGTGGAGATTGGAAATTGATATGTGTTCATAGATGGGATTAGGAGTAGATTAACTTAATATGTAGGAGTAGTTGTAATCAAATATCCCATGTGTGTATGTATGTCTTTAGAAGGTCGAAATGCCTTGTTTTGACGGGTTTGAGTGTATGTGGGTTGGGATTGTACCTCCATGGATGACCTTCCGGGTATAGTCTTGACTATTTAGCTCTAAAAGAATGGATGAAGCTTGTTTTATGTATGACGGTGCTAGAGTAGGTTTTGGCTACATGTTCATATGCTTAATGGTGGGGACTTGAGGCACAATTGCTCTAGCCATGACCCTTGGGGAGTGATTCGGGTCTCGAATCCCTTAGTTGAGATTACATGCACAATTGCTCTAGCCATGACCTTTGGGGAGTGATTTGTGTTTGTAAATCTCTTAATTGAGAGAATAAGCCCATAACTTGAATTTGATGTCCTTAAAGCCTAACAACCACTATGTGTGCACTTATGTATGGTAAACCTATTGAACGTTGTGTGATCATTATCCTACATCTCTCCAAGCCACCCTTTTATTATTTATCTCTTTAAACACCATTCTCACCATTTCATAATCTCTTTATTTTTATTTGCATTCTTTTCTTTACATTTCCACACATACCACACTGTAATATGCATACACCTTACACACACCATTCTTGCCACATCTGTATTTCTATTTACATGCTTTCAATAAATACTAAAACTCGAAATGGTTGACGGATGACACCTCCCTGTGGACGATACCCTTGCTTGTTGCTATACTAGTCTCTAGTCACTTGCACTAACAAGGTGAACTTTAAATATAATATTTTTGACGTGCACAAAACGACAGCCTGTCAAATCCACCCTAATATCTTGCCGAAATCTAAAGCCCTTGCCACAACCCAACACCAACTTAAAGCCATCCTTACACACTTTTTCCGACCGAGATCCAAGCTTTAGAACATTAGCCACAGCATGAACAAACTGAGAAGGCACTTTAGAGTGTTGCCAATCCCATACTAGCCTCTCTTTCTTAATACTATATTTGGCACAAATAACATTTTTCCACAGAGAGGACCCTTCATACCCAAACCTCTATATCCATTTGGCTAACATACCATCATTTTTATCAACCATCTTATCAATGCCTAAACCACCCTTCTTCTTGCTTTTACACACAGTGTCCTAGTCCACAACATGCAATTTCCTTTTCACTAACTTGTCACCCCATAAGAACCCTCTTTGAATCTTTTCAATCCTCTTAGCCACTCTAACTGGCATCTTAAAAACAGTCATATAGAAGGTAGGGATACTGCTCAAAACATATTTAATCAGAACAAGCCTCCCACTTTTCGAAATGAATTTCCTTTTCTAAGGAGCTAACCTCTTCTCAATTTGAGCCACAACAGGATCCTAAAAACACCTAGCTCTAGACCTAGCTCTAAGTGGCAGACCTAAATAGGTAATAGGAAGTTTCACAGCCCTACATTTCAGTAAATCCGCCCAAAGCTCCACCCTACGCTTGTTTTTACCCACACTTGCAAGACACGATTTGTGGAAATTTATTTTGAGACCAGAGGACAGTTCAAAACAGTGAAGGATCCTTTTCAGATTCAGGACATAATCAATCTTTGGCTCAAGGAAAATCACAGTGTCGTTGGCAAACTGAAGATGAGACACATGCACATCATCCCTTTCAAACAACACCCCTTTAATAAGGTTCAAACTTACTGCTTTGTTAAGAAGAATGCTCAAACCCTCCACAACAATATTAAAGAGGAAAGGGGAAAGGAGATCCCCCTGTCTCAGACCTCTTTGAATACCAAATTGCTCTGTCGGACTACCGTTGACCAAAACCGATATCAACGGTGTAGAAATGCACTCTCTAATCCAAAACCTCCATCTCAAACGAAACCCCATCCCCTCCAATAGTGAATCCAGAAAATTATGGTCAACTGATGCAGTAAAATCTGTGTTCAATTTACTAAGAAAGTTCGTTCACTGGGATCGGCGATTCTATCGGTCGAATGCCAATTAATCTAGTAAGGATACTCTAAATGCGGAAACTAAATTGCATAATGCTTTTCTTTGGAAGATTGTTTAATTCTAAAATTAACCTAAATTATGAGAATCTAAACTAAAAGACTAAAATCAAATTAAATCAAAGATCACACAAGGAATGAATATATGGAGAGAAATACTAGGGAATCGATGCACCTTTCTTAGACACTCAATGCTCTCAATCAGTCTCAATAAACACTTCAATAAAGTTTAGGGCTTGTTTTGATAAACAATTAAGAACGAATCTCTTTCCTACCACTCGCACAAAGGCCATGTGTCAAGTGATAGTAACGAAATCCTTTAGAACAAAACTCTAAGCCAAATCAATGCAACAAGGCCATGCAAACATTAACTTTCAAATCTATTAAGCTTACGATTGTGATTTAAATGGAAAAGGCCATTCACATCTAAACCCTAATCTCATGGGATAAACTAAATCACAAATCCATATCAATTGAGGCCACAAAATAATATGAATAAGTAAAGTAGAACAATTAATTCAATAGACAAGACTAAAACCCAATTGATTAACAAAAGATAGACTAATTGATTACATAGAGTTATCCAAAATTGGTTACATCAATCCCCTAGTTAAAGGTTTAGTTACACATCAATGGAGAGAATAAAAACATAGAAGAGATGAAGATAAAACCCATTATGGCGAGATGCTTCTGTCTTGAAATCCCCGTCGTCTTCCTGTTTCCAGTAATCTTCTAATGATGGAATGAATATCAAAAAGTGAAAGGAATCGGTATCTGATGGTCTGATAAGGTCGGCCCTCCCTTTTATTTGCTTTTTCCTTTCTTTCTGTTTATAGGTCTTCAGCAGCTTTGAGGAAACGCGGAGACGGTCCAACGCTTGACGTGCCGCTGGGTGGGCACGTGCATGGACAGCGGAAAATCCAAGACAAACACGCTGGAATGGCTCGCTTGAGGGGTCGCTTGGGAGGCATGTGCCTCTTGAGCGGCATGGGACGCGGTAAATCACCCTTGTCGACCGCCTGGAGTGCCGCCGATGATGCATGTGCCTGTTGAGCGGCATGGGCCGCGGAAATTGAGGATTTTGGCCTTTCCTTCATCGTTTGACTCCACCATTTCCAAAATAAGATTAGATCAACGCCTCTATGGAAAGAGACCTGCAACGACTTAACAAACACATCAACCCACCAAAAAGACCCAAGAAACACGCATAAACATAGGCAAAATGGGCAAAATATAAGCATATAATTAGACTGATCAAATACCCCCAAACCTATCTTTTACTCGTCCTCGAGCAAAACCAAACATTCCTAAACTGAAAAGAAAACTAAATCCTAATAAAGCCACTTTCGCAGGGAACGCGATAGCATTGAGCACATGCTACAAGCCTTTAAACCTCTAGGTGTCCCTAGTAGGAGGAGTGTTGTCTCCTGAGGGTTCTCAGCTATGACACCCACAAACATATCCCACAAAACCAATCATTCGAGATGCAATCGATTAATGCCCAGATTGAAACAATGCATGCAAAAGCCAATAGGTAAAGACTAACATTATGTCACAAATTTGAATGCATTGCTCAATTTAAGATGAAAAGCCCGCACTCAAGATATTCAAGCATCAAAAAAACACCTTTCGCCGAATGCCATAGATGTAATTCGCCTCGACTCTAAGCCTCACCAGATATCGCTCATATTTCTCACAGAACCTAGGCAAATTCACTCATCAAGCATATGCGAAAGAAGTTATGCATAAGAAATTCAAATTATAATCGCATATGAATATGTCATTGAAAGAACGCTTGATTTGTATGCAAAGATCTCATGAAAAGAATCAAACATTATGAGCAAGATAACACACGCACACTTCTACTTTCATAGCAAGGATAACCAGCAGATCAATTAGACTTTTCATTAGGTTGTAATGGGGCTATTGGGTAAAGGTTAGAAAGGAACGGGATGTAGGAGTTCAAAAACCTAGGATCATTCAGTGAGAGCCTTCAGTTACCATATGGCTTGGCGCAAGCTCTTAGGTCTTCATTGACTTCCTTTGTTAGTGGAATAATGCCACTTACCATTCATTGATGTCCCCTTAATTCACCATTCTCTTTTGCCCACTCCTTCGAGAATAGATACAACACTGAAATCCTTTGACATGTTGTGTTTCTTAGATTCTTTTCTCTGGCACACGCAACTCACCATTCATTTTGGTGGCAAAACTTTCTCTTTTTTTTTTTTTTTTTTATTATTATATTTTTTATTTATTATTATTTTTTTTTTTTAAAACAAAAGGCTACAAAATATACAACCTTGCCTCTTTCATTTGGATTGAATGCAGCTCATTCTTCATTTGACTCATATCAAATTCACACAAATTCTTATGCGAACTCTTCAGCTTCCTTCACAATCTCAAAGCATGATCCCAAGTTAACAGGTATGGCTATAATATGGCTTACATGGGTTACAGTAAATGTGGTAAAGAAAGAAAAGGCAATCAGTGTTTGGCTTCAAACAGGGCTATGGAGCACACACAAAAGGGTAGGAAATATTACAGGCCTTTTAAGTAGTTCATGCACACATAGTCTAAAATCACTTCCACTGATTCGACTTACTCAAGATCAAAGATAACATGTGAAATCTTTTTATGATGAATGCTCTATAATGCTCAATGTTCAACCTATAGAGATCAAATCTAATGCTAAGAACCTACTGAGTGTTTAAAGAATAGAAACAAAATAATCCCTTATATATGTCATTTATGTACGCACTTTGGCTTAGTGAACTCACAGGGTAGTCTCCACTATTAATCATGGCAATCCAACTATGCATCCTATCCACTATCACATCAAGAGCATGTCATAAGTTATGAAAAATGCAATGCAATACTCTAAGCGGCAAGATGTTAGTTTAAACCCAGTGATTTAAGCATATCATTTCAAAGTCATATACCAAAACATCTCATCAAAGTTAATGCAGGAACGACAGACTCAAAACAACGACACACCCCCAAACCTAAACTCGACATTGTCCCCAATGTTGACAATCAAGAACAGACAGGAAGTGAAAGTCAAAGAAAAATAAAAGCAAATAAAAGTTCAAAAGAAAATCCATAGCCTGCTAATCTCCTCCATCCTCATCTGAAAGCTGTAAGATCTCGGTCCCCTGATCGGAGTCTATCTGGTCATCCTGCATCTGCTGCTCATCATCAAAGTTCAAGATCGGGGTCCGCTGGTCAAAGTTCTGCGGCTCGAATCCCGATCCGCCAGCTGCAAAAGGATCTTGGTCAGGAATAGGGGTCTGAGACGGTGCTCCACTCCCACTAGCCACAGAAAACCGGCTAGTCATCATCCCGCGCAACTCCTCTATGCTCGTCTCGACAGTGTCAAAACGAGCATCCATCCGTCCCTCTAACTGCCCAAAACGCAAATCCATGTGAGTCTGCATAGCCTGCAAAAGAGTGGTAAATGGATCACCTCCTGGCTGAGCTCCGCCTATCTGAGCGGCATCTGGCGCCCCTTGAGGCTGGTCCTGTAAAAGTGCTGCTGCCTCAGCCTCTCTTGCCTCTCGCTCCTCCCGGCGACGTCTTCTCTCCCCATAATTTCCAATAGGAGGAAGGCCCCTAAGGACTAACTGTTGGCTCCAGTTCGTCGAGTTCATCATACTCGGGTCATGATTCTCTAACCCTGCACTCACATCAATGCCTGCCTGTCTACAGAAAGCAGTGATCAAACACGGAAAAACCATGGACTGGTCATCGTGCGCACTAGCGTCATGAATGGCATTGAAAATCACCCGTCCTATATTGATAGGGCCACCTGTCCTTAGACGGAGCAACACACGGGCCTGGTCATAAAAGATCTCTGTACGGTGCTGGGATGGCATCAGTGAGTATGTCAGGAAAAGGTTCCAAAAGGCAACATCGGCATGCGTGTCGCGCTGGTATAGCTTCACTAATGTACCCCATTCCTCCTGTCCATCCATCCTAAGGCCTGCAGCCACTCTCCCTCTGTAAGGGTCAAGATCTGCAATATATTCTATTCCTCGACCATGACTGATAGCCACTTCCGGAGCGTCAAAGTACTGATTAATTGCCTCCGGGGTTATAAGAACCTCAACACCCTGCACTAAAACTGGGTCTCCAACAAACAGTCTCTCTGGTACAGCACTAGCATAATATTCTGCCACAATCCCCCTGTTCGGCCTTGGTGGGCGTGCAACATATCCACCCCATCTGCGGTCTGCAACCATCTGTGGAACAGGTGTCTGTACCAAACTCCCAACATCAATACCCCTCTCAATAATCCAAGGTCGCCTAAGGAAGTCGCTGAAACGATTCTTAAAGTCCTTGTTCTGCGCTTGCTTTGGCAATGCCTTCTGTTTCCCCTTATCGGACGTACTGACCCGAGGACGCTTCCCATGAGCAGTCCTTGCCATCTGCAGATAACATAAGCCAAAATAACACAACAAGTTTCTACCAAAAATTCGGCAGCATTCCGTTTCAAATTTCGTCTCCAAATATACACAAAAGTGCCAATTAAGTCCAATAATCACAAGCAAATCCATCTAAATACAACCTATCATTCAAATCAATTCAATCATGGCAACATTATTCAAGCAAAAACATTCAAACTCTCCTAAGAACAAAGAATTTCGGAATTCCCTAAATACCAAGTGAAAACACAAACCAATAACTTAATCATGCTAAATATCTCAATTTGAACAAAGCCCATTGGTCATTAAAACTCAGAATCCGAATTTGAGCACTAAAAAAAAAAAAAAAACTCAATCTCTTCATACCACATTGTAGAACCAAACTTCATAAGTTAATGCCATTGAAGCAAAATAGAAGAGAGAGAAGACATACCTTGTAGTCTAATTAGGAGAGGCGGAACCTTGGAGAGCAATTTAGAAGAGAAGAAAAGAAAGTGCAGGGAAAAGAAGAATAGGAGAAAACGCAGCTGTGGGTCAAGTGAGACCCACTAGACTGCTCGTCAATTATAAATAGTAGGGCAAATTTTGCACTTACCGCTGATGAGGCACGCTGCATGTGCAGCGGTCCGTCCAGCGGTAAGGTGTAATGTTGCTTACCTGGAGAGTCCAAACGCACCGTTTATTTAATGGATCGCTGGTCGTACCGCTTGCCAGGTACATGCAACATCAGCGTCACCTTCAGCGAGCCAGACCAGTGTTGTCAACATTCCAGGACCGTGGCTCGTGCATCCGCCTCTTGAGCGGTCTAGGCAGCGTTACATCATGGTGAGAGTCAGGTCTTCATTAACCGCAGCCCATGCACTGCCCTCTTGAGCGGTCTAGGCAGCGAGCCATTCCAGAATGTGGAAGTTGCTCGTACCGCGGCTCGTGCATGTGCATCTTGAGCGGTCTAGGGAGCGAGCCATTCCAGTGTTGCAACGTTGAGTGTACCGCGGCTCAGGTATAGGCACCATGAGCGGCACCTTCAGCGCTAATTCCCAATTTTGTGCAGTTCTAACCTGGTTTGATCAAGGCAACAAATACACACGTGAAACATATCTGCTCACAGCCCAACATAACTAGAAATTCCGACTCACCCTAATTACTGACTCAAATTAATCTAAATATAAAATAAAATAAAATAAAATAAAATAAAATAAAATAAAATAAAAATTACCTAGGTGGGTTGCCTCCCACCAAGCGCTGTATTTAGCGTCTAGGCAAGACGTGTGAGAGCGCTACGGCTCTATAAGCACGGAATCCTCCAATCGAATGACAGTTCCGAAATCCGTAATGTAAGGCTTTACCCTATGCCCATTTACCTTGAACTTGTTGCCATTCGTCTCGTTTTGCACTTCTACAGCTCCGTGGGGAAAAACTTGTGTAACCCTGAATGGTCCAAACCATCTGGACCTCAACTTACCGGGAAACAGCTTCAGCCGGGAGTTGAACACCAGCACCTGCATACCGGGACGAAGGTCTTTATGCACTATCATCTTGTCATGTATCAACTTAGTCTTTTCCTTGTACAGCTTTGCACTCTCATACGCCTCTAAGCGAAATTCGTCGAGTTCACACAGCTGAAGTTTCCTCTCCTCACCGGCCTTGTCATAATCAAAGTTCAACTTTCTGACTGCCCATAAGGCTCTATGCTCTAGTTCTACTGGTAGGTGACACGCTTTCCCAAAGACCAACCTATATGGACTCATCCCAATAGGCGTTTTGAAAGCTGTCCTGTAAGCCCACAATGCATCATCTAACTTCAAAGCCCAATCCTTTCGAGTGGAATTAACAGTCTTCTCTAGGATACACTTTATTTGTCTGTTGCTGACCTCAACCTGTCCTGAAGTCTGTGGGTGGTATGGTGTAGCAACCTTATGCCTTACACCATATTTCTTCAAAAGTGCAGCAAAGGATCTGTTGCAAAAATGCGTACCTCCATCGCTAATGATGGCTCTAGGGGTCCCGAATCTTGCAAATATCGTCTCCCTCACAAATTTCACCACAGTTTGACTGTCATTATTCCTTGTGGCCTTTGCTTCTACCCATTTTGACACATAATCAACCGCTACCAAGATGTAACTATTACCACACGATGGTGGGAATGGTCCCATGAAATCTATGCCCCAGACATCAAAAAGCTCTATTATCAAATCTCCAGATAAGGGCATCTCATTTCGCTTACTTATACTCCCTGTACGTTGACATCTGTCACATGCCAAACAAAACCGGACTGCATCTTTGTGTAACGATTCCCAGAAAAATCCAGATTGCAACACTTTCAACGCTGTCTTTCTTGCACCAAAATGTCCTCCACAGTGTAGATCGTGACAAAATTTCAGAACGTCTTTCTGCTCTGACTCCGGAACACATCTTCTTATCACAGAATCGGGACCATGAGTGTACAAATAAGGATCATCCCAAAAGTATTTTTTCGCTTTTGTAATGAACCTTTTTCTCCCTTGTGAGTTCAATTCCTCTGGTACTACCCCACTTACCAAATAGTTAACCAGATCAGCATACCATGGCTCACTATCGTTTATAGCCAACAGTTGTTCATCCGGATGGCAATTTGTCTACCTCATCCGGATTTGCCTGTACTAACCTGCTTAGATGATCAGCAACCACGTTCTCACTACCTTTCTTGTCTCGTATCTCCAAGTCAAATTCTTGTAGTAGGAGGATCTACCGAATCAATCGAGGTTTGGCATCCTTTTTCTGAAGAAGAAAACGAAGGGCTGCATGGTCTGAATATACAATGACCTTGGCGCCCACCAAGTACGTCCGAAATTTCTCCAATGCAAAAACTACTGCTAGAAGCTCCTTCTCAGTTGTTGAGTAATTTAACTGGGCGTCATTTAAGGTTCGAGAAGCATAGTATATCGCGTGCGGAACCTTATCTACCCGCTGCCCCAAAACTGCTCCGATGGCATAATCTGAAGCGTCACACATTAATTCAAAGGGCAATTCCCAATTGGGGGAAATTATCACTGGCGCGGTGGTTAATGCACTCTTCAAAGTGTTAAAAGCTACCATGCACTCCTCACTGACCTCAAAATCAATTTCTTTCTGTAGGAGCAAACACAAGGGCCTCGTTATCTTCGAAAAGTCCTTTATGAATCGTCTGTAAAAACCTGCGTGCCCAAGAAACGACCTCACATCCTTCACGGATTTTGGAGGCTGTAAACTACTGATCACCTCCACCTTAGCTTTGTCCACTTCAATTCCTCTTCTTGAAATCACATGTCCGAGAACTATCCCTTGTTGTACCATGAAGTGGCACTTTTCCCAGTTCAACACCAAGTTGTTCTCTTCGCATCTCTTAAGGACCAAGGTAAGGTTGTGCAAACACAAATCAAATGAATCCCCAAACACCGAGAAGTCATCCATGAATACCTCAATGATTTCTTCCAACATATCTGAAAATATTGACATCATACACCTCTGAAAAGTACCCGGAGCATTGCAGAGACCAAACGGCATTCTTCTATATGCAAACGTCCCAAATGGACAAGTGAAAGTAGTTTTTTCTTGATCATCCGGTGCGATAGCTATCTGATTGTAACCTGAGTACCCGTCGAGGAAACAATAATGACTATGCCCTGCTAATCGCTCAAGCATCTGATCTATGAAAGGAAGAGGAAAATGGTCTTTTCTGGTAGCAGTGTTCAGCTTCCTGTAGTCGATACACACCCTCCACCCTGTCTGAAGCCTCTGTGGAACCAACTCATTCTGCTCATTGCGAACCACGGTAATACCTGATTTCTTAGGAACCACGTGAATCGGACTGACCCATTTACTGTCTGATATGGGATAAATTATCCCCACTTGTAGAAGTTTCAGGACCTCTTTCTTTACTACCTCTTTCATTATCGGATTTAATCTCCTCTGAGCCTCTCTTGACGGTCTAGACTCTTCTTCGAGAAATATCTTGTGCATGCAAATTGTTGGACTGATTCCCTTGATATCTTCAATTGACCATCCTATAGCTGACTTGTGTTTCTGTAGAACCCCAATGAGCCTTTCTTCCTCATTACTCTGCAATTCTGAAGCAACAATTACCGGGTATGTCTCATTCGCACCTAGATACACATACTTCAGAGTTGTTGGTAACTCCTTGAGTTCCAACTTTGGCGGTGGATCATTGGCAAAACTGACAGTTGAAATTTGGAAGTCTTCAACTTCTTCTTCAGCTAGTTCAGAACTATCTTCAGTCTTGTCGTCTTGATCGTCCCAATCCCAATCCGCCAAATCCTCATCCTTGAATATTCCATCAATCCCAGGGTCTAAAACCTCGATGAATGAACAATCATCAGCTCCGGCAGGGTATGATGATGCTTCAAACAGTTTGAACTCCACTGTTTCATCTAACACTGTCATTGAAAGTTTTCCATTCTGCACATCAATAAATGTCTTTGCTGTGGCCATGAACGGTCTACCCAGAAGAACAGGTCTCATGTTAGTCTCTTTACTTACGTCCTCCATGTCTAATACCACGAAATCCGCTGGAATAATAAGCTTTCCAACTTGGACCAGTACATCTTCAACATTCCCTCTCGGATATCTTACTGAACCATCTGCTAACAGAAGTGACATTGTGGTAGGCTTCAACTCATTCAAACCTAACTGCTTGTAAATAGAATAAGGCATCAAATTAATACTGGCACCTAAATCTAGCATTGCTCTTTCAAGTTGGGTACCTCCTACTGTGATATTGATGCAGAAACTGCCTGGATCTTTCAGTTTGGGAGGAAGTTCCTTTTGCAAAACTGCACTAGCACTGCCTGCTATATATTCCTGATGATTTGGTCCAAACTTCTGCCTGTTGGTGTGAAGGCTCTTGAAAAATTTCGCATATGCAGGCATCTTTTCTATCATCTCAAGAAGAGGTAAGTTCACATGTACCTTGGACAGAACATCAAAAATCTCTTTGAATGCCTTACTTAGCTTGTCCCTTTTAAGTCTCCCAGGAAAAGGAATTGGTGGAACATATGGAGGGGGTGGAATATAAGGGTCTGACGATTTGTGTAAAACCGAGGTCTTCTTTGGTGGTGGATCTACCACTACCTCTTCTTCTTCTCTATCCTCCTTCGCACTCACCTCTTTTGATCCCCTGGTGTCCTCTTTCTTTTGCCTTCTAACAACTTCAGTGTCTAACACTCGCCCACTTCTCAACACAGTCAATGCCTTGGCTTGTTCTGATTGACTAGGGAACCTTCCTGGTTCATTCTTGCGAACTGCGTCGACTATTTGTCCCATCTGTGTTTCTAAATTTTTAATGGATGACTCAACATTGTTAATTCTCTGATTTGTATCACGTGAGAAGCGCTCTGTATTCTCAGCAAGGGATGTCACAATATCTTCCAAGGATCTCTTCTTCGGCTGATAGGTGGTACTGTCTCTATTTGCAGCATTGTTCCATTGTTGAGGTTGACTATTGGACCCTTGCCCTTGGTAATTGCCTCTGTTGTACCCTCCTTGAGTTGTTCCCTGAGTATTCGGTTGAATGAGCTGATGACTATTAAGAGCAGTGTTGGGGTCAGAATAAGATAAATTTGAGTGGTTACGCCATCCAAGATTGTAGGTGTTCGAGTAAGGATCGTTTCTCCCTCTTTGGTAATTGAAAGCTTGAACCTCCTCTGTCTCAAATGGTACCCCGTCTCCATCTTGCACTGAGTTCACCCCTCCTTGCTGTTGATCCCTATTCGAGTTCTGGGCCATCATAGCTTGTATTTGCTTAGCTAGATTTGCCATCTGAATTTCCACCCCAGTTGTCTGGTTGACTTCATACTTTCCTCCCTTTCTGACAGTTGAACTTCTATGCTGGGAGTTTAGAGCCAAAGTTTCATAGATCTCAGCAATCTCTAAAGCAGATTTCCTAGTAATGATACCCCCACAAGCGTTGTCAACAATGTTTTGTGTGAAAGGTGTCAATCCATCATAAAAAGTGCGGACTTTGTACTCCTCTGTCACCATGTGAGGGGGAATTTGATCTAACAGCTCCTTATATCGCAACCATGCTTCATGGAACGACTCACCATCTTCTTCACTGAAACTAGCTATCTTGATCCGGACTTCTTTTGCTTTTGAAGCAGGGAAAAATCTGTTGAAGAATGCAGTGCACACGTCAACCCATGTTCTCAAAGATCCTGCCCTTACTGAATTGTACCACTTGATGCCCTTGTCCTTCAAACAATACCAAAAACACCTCATCCTTAACTGCTCTTCTGTCAATCGGCCCATCGGGAAATTCCCTACGGTAGCTTGATAGTTCTTCATAAACTGGAGGCAGTCTTCTGTTGCCAAGCCGTGAAAAGATGGCAGCATATTTAAATGGCTACTCCTCAACTCATAACTCCTGGCTACGGCATCTAACACAACTGGCTGAGGTTGGTCTCCCAGCATAGGCTGTCCAGACTCTATCATTATTCTGATACCATCTTCTAGTGCACGTCTTGGAGAACCCGGTAGATTGTCTCGAACTTCCTGTCTATTTTGAACACCTTGTTCATCATGAACCTCTCTTTCAGCTCGAATAACCCGGTCACGTTGCTCACTGTGATCACCCATGTCCTCACCAAAAGGATCTAACTCTTCGAACTGTCTAGCAACCCGGCCTACTCGGTCAATCTCGTCGTTAGCAGGGATCAGAATACCTCCAAGCGAACGACGTCCGTTCATACACCTGTAAAACCTGAAACACCAAAAACACAACTACCACGAGATAAAAAGAAACAAAAGAAAAACTAAAACTAAAAATAAAATCTAATGACACACACTACCTAACTTAAACTAACTAGATTCAACTAATAAAATCTATACCAATCCCCGGCAGCGGCGCCAAAATTGATGCAGTAAAATCTGTGTTCAATTTACTAAGAAAGTTCGTTCACTGGGATCGGCGATTCTATCGGTCGAATGCCAATTAATCTAGTAAGGATACTCTAAATGCGGAAACTAAATTGCATAATGCTTTTCTTTGGAAGATTGTTTAATTCTAAAATTAACCTAAATTATGAGAATCTAAACTAAAAGACTAAAATCAAATTAAATCAAAGATCACACAAGGAATGAATATATGGAGAGAAATACTAGGGAATCGATGCACCTTTCTTAGACACTCAATGCTCTCAATCAGTCTCAATAAACACTTCAATAAAGTTTAGGGCTTGTTTTGATAAACAATTAAGAACGAATCTCTTTCCTACCACTCGCACAAAGGCCATGTGTCAAGTGATAGTAACGAAATCCTTTAGAACAAAACTCTAAGCCAAATCAATGCAACAAGGCCATGCAAACATTAACTTTCAAATCTATTAAGCTTACGATTGTGATTTAAATGGAAAAGGCCATTCACATCTAAACCCTAATCTCATGGGATAAACTAAATCACAAATCCATATCAATTGAGGCCACAAAATAATATGAATAAGTAAAGTAGAACAATTAATTCAATAGACAAGACTAAAACCCAATTGATTAACAAAAGATAGACTAATTGATTACATAGAGTTATCCAAAATTGGTTACATCAATCCCCTAGTTAAAGGTTTAGTTACACATCAATGGAGAGAATAAAAACATAGAAGAGATGAAGATAAAACCCATTATGGCGAGATGCTTCTGTCTTGAAATCCCCGTCGTCTTCCTGTTTCCAGTAATCTTCTAATGATGGAATGAATATCAAAAAGTGAAAGGAATCGGTATCTCCTGGTCTGATAAGGTCGGCCCTTCTCTTTTTTTGCTTTTTCCTTTCTTTCTGTTTATAGGTCTTCAGCAGCTTTGAGGAAACGCGGAGACGGTCCAACGCTTGACGTGCCGCTGGGTGGGCACGTGCATGGACAGCGGAAAATCCAAGACAAACACGCTGGAATGGCTCGCTTGAGGGGTCGCTTGGGAGGCATGTGCCTCTTGAGCGGCATGGGACGCGGTAAATCACCCTTGTCGACCGCCTGGAGTGCCGCCGATGATGCATGTGCCTGTTGAGCGGCATGGGCCGCGGAAATTGAGGATTTTGGCCTTTCCTTCATCGTTTGACTCCACCATTTCCAAAATAAGATTAGATCAACGCCTCTATGGAAAGAGACCTGCAACGACTTAACAAACACATCAACCCACCAAAAAGACCCAAGAAACACGCATAAACATAGGCAAAATGGGCAAAATATAAGCATATAATTAGACTGATCATCAACACTATCATAGGCCTTCTCAAAGTCTAATTTCACTATGAACCCGCCAACCTTATCTTTACTCCACTTATCTATAACCTCCTCGGCAATCATAAAGCTATCTAATAATTGCCTATTCTTAATGAATGCCATTTGCGTACTGCCAATAACCAAACCAATCACTTTCCTAAGACGATTAGCAAGGACCTTGGCCAACACTTTGTAGCTAGCCCCTACAAGACTAATGGGTCTATAGTCTTTTAAAGACACTGGTTTAATCACTTTTGGAATAAGAGCTATAAAAGTATTGTTTAAATCTTTGATAATCAAAGCATCTTTGTGGAATTCCATAATAAAGTTCAAGAAATCACCTTTAATAGACTCCCAATTAACCTTGATATAGTTGAGATTAAATCCGTCTGGACCTGAAGCTTTATCCCCATCACAACATTGAACAACCTCCCAAACCTCCTTTTCAGTAAAACCCTCCTCCAAAAACTGCATATCACCAGCTGACAGCCTCTGAAAGACACAACCCTCCATAGTCGGTCGCTCCTAATTGACATTCGCATAGTGCTTCTTAAAAAAATCAACAACACCTTGTCTAATCTGAGTCGGGTTAGAAACCACCTCCCCATTAAGAGAAAGGTCCTCAATATGGTTCCTCCTCATTCTGTCTGAAGCCACAAAGTGAAAGAGCCTCGTGTTCTTATCACCTTCTTTAAGCCGTCTTACTCTCGACTTTTGACGCCACGATTGCTCTTCTTTATGAATACACTCCCAAACTTTAGAAAGCAAGGACACACGTGAATTTCTGAGACTTTCCGTCCACCCCTCAGTCCCAGCAATCTTTTCAACAGCTGCTAAACTCTCCTCCAGTTGCTTTTGAGAACAAAACTGCTTTCTGTTCAAAACCAGCCACTTCTTCATACACAATTTGGACTCCTTAATCTTAGCCTTTAGAACCTGACTTTTTGAATCACCTATCTGACAGTCTTTCCAACCTCGCATAGCTTCCACCATTAAATCTTTATTGTCCAACAACCAGTTGAAAAAGTGGAAGTGGCTTGGACCCCAATCCACCTTGGGCTCTCCAATGCCAATCGGATTATGATCGGACACACTTCTATGGAAACCTTTTTGAAACAAATTAGGAAACCAAGCAAGAAATTTCGGTGACAATAGAAACCGATCCAGTTGAGCCCACGAAGCCTTTTCCCTAAAATTAGTCCAAGTGAAAGACATGCCATGCATTGGAATATCCACAACCTCTACCTCTCTAACAAACGAATTGAAACTTCTCATAGACTCCAACTAATTACCTTGTCCAATTCTCTCAGAAGCAACAAGCACCAAATTGAAGTCTCCTCCTATGCACCAAGGAATAGGAAAATCACGCCTAGACTTAGCAATGAAATCCCACAACACTTTTCTCTCTTTAGTACTTGAAGCCGTATAAACGTTACATAGAACCAATTCTTTATTTTTTGACAGTAACTCACCCACCAGGATAATACACCTCTCATTAAAGATACATGCTTTAGCCACAAACACATCTTCATTCCAAAGTGAAATCAGACCCCTTGAAGCCCCAACTGCATCCACCCCCATCCCTCTATTCAGAAGAGAACCACCAAGGCTCTTGACAAGCCTAGAATCAAAACAGAGCTTCATTTCTTGGATGAACAGGAAAGCAAGTTTATGCTTCTCTACTAAACCAAGGACAACTCTTTTCTTCTCCCCTCTACCCAGCCCTATAATATTCCAAGATAAACCTAACATTACAAGAAAAGAAACCCCAGAAAAGACAACAGAACAGAGCCGAGCTACCAGTTCTCTTTGAGAAGTCTCTCTTCATCTTCCATCTCTTTCCTCACCACCTCTACCCCAACATCATCTTCCTTTCCATTAAAATTAAAACCTAATGCCACCCCAGTTACAATGACCTTGGTAATTTCCTCTTCCAAGTTCCAAGTTGTTGTGAGTGATTGTAAACAAGCTGTGGCTTGGATTAATAGTAGCGGCGTGGGCGACTGGAGGTTCTTTCAACTGATCCTAGAGATCAGAAGTTTGTTGGGAAAGGGAGGTCAGATTTCTGTTGAATTTGATTTTAGAGAGACTAATACTTATGCGGATATGTTGGCGAAAAGAGGTGCTGGTTAGGAGGGTGATATGCTGGAGTGGTGGTTGCATTGACTGGTTTTGTTGGGGGTTTTGGTTTCTTTTGCTCTTGCCTTCTGTTTAGGCGCAGCCCTTGTCAAAGTTCTGCGACAGTTGCTACTGTGGCTCCTGTCGCGGCCTTTTGATGCTGTTGGCTTGTGGCCCTTTTCTTCTGTTCTTTGTTTGTTGTTTGCTTGGCCTTTGGCCTTTATTAAAGATGTTTTTCAAAAAAAAAAAAAAAAAGGGAAGATAAATAGGTTTCCATTGGTGGGCCTTTAAAAAAAAAAAAGTTATATGTATATGGTGGGTCATTTTTTTAAAGTCATTTATGAGCCTACTTTGCTTAAAATCTTATATCGGCCATATTATAAAACCAAATTTATTTTTTATTTTTTATTTTTTTTTAACTACAAACTAGGGGCCTATAAAATAAGGGCCCTAGACGGTTGCCTCACTGAGCTCCCCCTAGGACCGGGCCTATCTAACATAATGGTGGTTGCAACATGGTGTTAGATGGACAACCTCGAGAAAAAAAAAAAAAGTACATTTAAGAATGTTAATGAGATATTACTGGGGGTGCGTCATGTGTGAAATCAACAAGATGCTGCAAATGTAGTGTGGTTCATGTGGGAAATGCATTTAATACATAATCAATTTGTATTAAAAAATGAATTGAATGATAATATAAGAAAAAAAATAAATTAATAAATTCTTACTGGCGTAGGTTCGTCCTAGACTGAAGCGGATGATGCATCGATTCAGGCTGAACTGATGCAAGTTTGTATCGGTTCTGGCCAAACCGATGCAAGTAATAACCACAAAAACACCTCGATAATGCATTATTGCTTCAGTTAGGCGTATACTGAAGCACAAAATCGTGGAATTTGAAAGCATCTTTGACTTTATAATAAAATCCTTCATAATTAAGACTCGTCAATCAGTACAGGGTGTTGTGTTGGGTCTTGATTTTGAGGGTAAGAAAGTGGGGATGGCAGATATTTTTTCAGAAGCGTTGAGGAAGCTGAAGTTTGGCAGGGTGTAGTTTTTCATCTTTTTAGTTTTCAGTGGTTTTCTACTTTGGGGTGTTCCTCTTCTTCTTGCCTGTTTATTTGGGGTTCTGTTGTTTCAAGGTGTTGCGCTTATGCTCCTTTTTGCCGGTTGTGGTTTGAAGCCGGTGGTTTTCTGTTTTTTTTGTTTTGGGCTTTTGTTTTTGTTGGCTTTCTGGCTCGTTTTTAGTTGGGGATTGTTGGGTTTAGCTTGTGTTTCCTTGGGCCTTTGTTGAGTTCTTGTCCTTTGGTTTGGCTACGGGTTGGCGGTTTCTTGTAGCTTTCTAGCTGTGTTTGGCTTTTTTAATAAAATTTTACCGTTAAAAAAAAAAAAAAAAAAAATCAGTACAGGGAGTATACAAAGAAATTGTACATGAAAATTAAAAGTAAGGCAGTTTACTCCACAAGGAAGTAAATAAATAAATCTTTCAAAATATAAACTTGTTAATTTATACTCTAAACCGCAAGTTTTTTCAGCTTGTTGTTTTTAAGCCCTTTCTGATATGATATTTATTGTTTGTTTGTTTCCTCTAGTTGTGACTTGTGCGGATATTTCTTTCGTTTCTTGAAATGCTGAATAAGGTGGCGCTTTCTATTGAAGCTGATTAAATAATACAATTAGTGAATTGACTGATTAAATTAAGACTGCGATTAAGTTTGAATTAAATATGTTATTGTTAAGAAGACTAGTTACAATTGGGGTTGATATGCATGTGCGTGTACTCCTGTAGGAGAAAGACCATAGACTATGAGAAGTATTAATTCATAGTAAATAGAGAAAAACTTGCATGCAAACCCAATGACCAGATGCATTGCATCGGTGCATGCATGTCTTTTTTGTTTCTCTAATAAATATGCAAATTAAATGGAATGATTCCTTTAACAAACATATATATGTTAAACATATATATATATACAGAAATGTTCAAGTCAGTGCGTATTGATATAACTTTATCAGTGCGTTGGATGTGAACCCTTATATTTACATGCTTTGACTCAAAGTGTATGCACTTGTCAAAACTTCTCCATAATCAGTGGTCCACATACATTGGTACCGATGTAGTTACATCAGTGCACACTAACCAGAACGGGACTGTATATATATAAGTAGTGATCCATATAATTAGCAAATTGACTTATTAAATATAGGTTGTTATTTCCTTCAAAATATATATAGAGGTTGTTATTAAGTTTTAATAAGAAGAAGACTTGTTACAATTATGCGCGCGATCACTGCATATGTAGTACATTTATCTATTCTCATAGTTCTTCTTCTGACTTATTAAGAAGAAGACTCCGAAAGATATCTACTTACACATGCAACGTAATGCTTATCATCAAATAGCAACAGCTCTATCTCACATAGTTATAGATCGAGCTAGCTCACGTTCCCGTCTTCATAAGCAATCAACAAGAGTTAGGGCAGTAATTAAGGGATCATGATCTTCTATAGCGGCCTCTCATGCTATCCTTTGAGAAGTCAAGATAAGCAATGCCAAACCTGTAGAGAGGACCCTGGTTCCGTTCGGTTTCGGTTCTGAACCGCCAATTCCGGTTCACCCGGTTCCGACAATTTGTGTTGGATATGACTCGTATTTCCAATGATTACCAAACGTGATTCAACCGATGCGGAAACTTCCTGGAGACGTGAGAGCGTTTGGGAGTATGAGGTTATGTTTGAGGGAGGTTTGAAGACCGAAGAAGAATTGAAGAAACGGATTTTGAAGGGAATCACGGTGCGGATAAGGTGCACCAACTGCGGCATAGGGAGCGGTACATTCCAGCAAGTATTATGCGGTGTAGACCGCGGTGGAGACAAAATGCACCAACCGCAGTATTCTAAGCAGTGGACTTCAGTGGCTTTGCGCGGTTGATAACTCTTATTTCTACACGTTGTGTAGCCCCTTACTTTTATCTTTTATGCTTGTTTTCCGGGTAAAATCGGGTATTTAATGTTTTAAATAAGTGTTTCAGGATTTTTTCCAGAAGAGGGGCTAAAGTGCAAAAATGGTGAAATATTGGGGCAAAAGTGCAATTTTCAAAGGTTTGTTCTGCGCCATTGTTTTGCGATTAGGGGCCACAGAACAGGGTGCAAAAAGGGACCAGAAGACCCACTTTTTGTAAATCGGCGCCCTAGGGCGCAGAAAAGGGCGCAAAATCAAGGCGGAAATTCTGACGAAAGTTTCCTGCAGAACACTCATCTTGCGGGGCCCATATCTCTCTCCTCCGATCGAACTGGGTTTCGTGCTACATAAGGTTGGAAAGATCCAGAAGTCTTCTTTCCAACGGTTCTTCAAGATCACGATTCTGATGTTTGTGGAGAGAGTTATACCCATTTCCGTAACGGTGCGCACTGCTGGAAAGTCACCCGCGAGACCCCCCAAAAATCTGCCACTTAAGGGCATTTTCGTCTTTTCCCCTCAATTCTGACCTAAACCCTTCTTCCCACTATATATACCCCCTTTTCTCATCAGTTTACACAGACCCCCTTCACTCCCTCTCTCTCTCCTCCGCCCAACTCTCTCTCTCTTCCATCTTCTTCATCCTTCTTCATCTTCTTCACATAATAAGGAGAGATCCAAGCTCCCATGGAGGTTTTTCCTCTATGGGAGCTCACCATACACCTCCACCACCATTTTTACCCCTCCTACACCACATTTAGGAGTAGATTACAAGGGAAAGGAGTGGTCTTTGGACCAATTTCGAGCTAGGGAAGCATGGAGCATCTTTGGAGGAGTTGTCTTCAAGGGTTGTTTCTATTTACTCTTTCTCTTGTATTTCTTGTTTTCCTTTGTGTGTAACCCCAATTTGGGAATTTTGTAACCCTAAAATTATTGCAATATATGTATGATTGCTCTTATGTTCTTTGAGTTTTGTTCTACTCTTTGTTTTATTCATGATTAAATCTCTTGTTGTGATATTCATGTGTGTGATGGGTCTAAATTGATATGTGTCCATGAATGGGATTAGGAGTAGTGTAATTTAATTTAGGAGTAGAGTAATTTAACATCCCATGATTGTTGATTGATTGATGGATGATCCAAAATACCATGTATAGAATGATTTGAGTGTTGAGTATTAGCTCTAAGGAGTGGGAGAGGTTTGATTGATGCATGTATTTGCTAAATTAGACTTTGGTTCTATATTCTTGTACTTAATGGGTCTTTGTTTCAAAGGCGCAATTGCTCACCAATGGCTTGGGTTGGGTGATGAATTGATTTAGGGATAATTCCCAAATCAAGAGAATGAACCCTTAGCTTAAATTGAATGGTCTTAATGTAAAGCAATCAACTTGTTGCATGTAGTTGTTTGGTAAGCTTGTTTCCATTTTTAGCCATTCTAGGGAGATTGATAAAACCGAATCCGTATCTAGAGTTAAGACAAACTGAATTCCTCTTATGCTTGTGTAGTTATATAGGTATTTCATTGCTTAATTCTTTCACTCGGTTAGCCACCTTGTGGATGATATTTAGGTTGTGTGTTATATATCGCGTGGTTCACATTAACATGTCCAGCGTGATATCCTCTACATTTGACCAGACAGTTGAGAGATCACTAGGCTGGCGTGTAGAGCTCGTGTGTGTGTCCCACAGTCCTTAATGAATCCAAGCATTTATGCATGGATGTAATCTCTAAGACATCGAGAGAGATTAGAGATTAATTAAGGGGACAAGAGCATATAACATATGTGTTGTATGGGTATCTCGTTTTCTTAATGCTTTCACTTGGTTGCCATCCCGTATTTGGTTAGCCATTGTGAATGAATTATTGGCTGTAGTATGGCCCACGCGATTGCACATTACATGCCCAATGAAATAACCACTGTATATGACCAGACAGTGAGAGATACACTAGGCTGGCATACAGGGCTCTTGTGTGTGTGCCACGACACTTAATGAATCCATGCATTGTGTGGATGTGATTTCTAAGACTCGAGAGATATTAGAGATCAATTAAGGGGACACGAGCCTATGATATACTTGCATATTGAGGGACAAAGTGAGTCTAGTGCTTAATTAGGAGGATTGTTACGGTTGAATCATTTCTCTAGTGTACACCACATTTCATGCATCTCTCCATTCCATCCTATCCATGTATATATTATGTTAGTTTATTTATTTATTTATAGTATTATTTACACTTTTCCGCACCCGTAACACACGAGTTCTCTCGGAGTGTTGTAATAATAGCTAGAACCGGTAACGGTCGGCGGATCCCACCTTCCTGCGGAACGATACCCTCACTTGCCGCTGTGCTAATCTCTATGACTCGCGCGCTAGCGAGGTCGAACTTAAATGTTCATCTTTTGACCGACATCGCAACGACGTGTCGTCAGCGGTGCAGGTCATGGGTTGCAAACCGTGACCAGACCGTGGCAACGACGGATTTTGCCTTGATCAGGAATGTTGTGTGAAATAGGAAAGGTGTCTTTCTTCCAGAAGTTCTTTTGCTTGAAGGAAAAAAGGATTCCTCCTTTAAAGAAGACTTGTCATAAATAGGAAATAATATTTATGTGAAACAAGTAATTCTTGTACGTATAGCAGTATGATTTCCTTTTATCTTAGACTCCCTGTAATTCATATAAATAGACCATAATAGCTAGGTTATTATGTGTGAAGCAAAATAGCAAATACTAGAGAGATCACAAAGTGAACATTAGGTGTAATCAGGTTTGGGGTATTATTTAGAGAGAGAATCCCGAGTGTGTGGTTGTAATAATTTACCACATATTGAAATTTTCTGTTGTCGTCCTGACAGAAGTGGTTTTTTTTCCTAATTTGGGTTTCCATGTAAAACTCTTGTGTTGTGTGTGATTGGATTTGATTATATTCTCTTCATCTTATCTTTCTTTATTATTATGTTTGTTTATGTTCTATCCGGCAACGCTTCTACACGTATAGTGACGTTTGTTCGCTAACAGTTTGGTACTTATTTATTTATTTTTTATTTTTTATTTTTATATATTATTAAAAATAACATTTTAATTATAAAAAAATAAAATTTTAGGAAGGACATTGGAGGGTATTGGGCCAAGGCCCATAACCCTTGTCCAGATAAGTATTTTTTCCTTTGCCTTCTCTTCCTTTTTATATAGGTTAGACCTCTATGAACTTCTCTTATTTATCCAATGTGGGATGTGAGATTGAATTTCCATTTCCATTCATTGATATAACATAATGAGATTCTCTTAAATATCAATTTCTTCTTTAAATATGGAAAACATGGAGAGAGTTGGGAGGTCTATTGCGATCGATTGAAATTAAATAATGGTTTTGTTAAAAAATAATAATCAAATAAGCTATCTCTTCCTATTCTGTTGTCACCGAAGCTTTTACACCAATGAACAAAAATCATATATATATATATATATATATATATATCATCCATCAAATATCATTCACATATTCTTCTTCTCTATTCTTGATCATAGAGTGATTGATTATTCCCACATCTCACGTCAGATAAATAAGAGTAGTGAAAAGAGGCCTAACCTATATAAAAAGGAGAAGAAGGCAAAGGAAAACATAATTACCTAGATAGGGGTTATGGGCCATGGCCCAATACTTTAAAATATCATTTCTCTTTTAAACATTTCATTTTTATAAATAAAGTGTTTTTTTTTAATAATTTTTTTAGGAAAAAAAAAATTAAATGAATTGCCTGTTTCAAAACCGGTGTTGAACCGGCGGTTTGGGTCTGATTTTTCAAAATGGAGAACCGAAATTCGGTTCCACAATTGGAATTGAACCGTGGTCATGTCTACAAACCTGGCTTCACCTAATGTACTCAATTTTTTTATTTTTTTTTAAATTCTCTTAAAAAATTATAAAATAAATATTTAATCTTAAACTCTTTTCACTTTTGACCCTCTAAATTTTTTGCTTTTATATGATGACTCTCAAGCAAAACCTGGCTTCTCCAATATATATATATATATATATTTTGAACAACAAGCTTTATAACTGAAGCGGCAAAAACAGCAATGAGGATACAAGAGGCCGAAGGGGTAACACAAGGTCGAGATCATGGCAATCCATAAGGCTTGCGAGATTGTTCATTTGAATAGTTCTTGGAGTGGTCGTAATGTTGTTATCACGAGTGATTCTAAGGTGGCAATTTCATAGGTTAATAATGAAGACTTTAGTAGTCTTAATCATGCAAATGTGAGTTACCATATTCTTAGTTGGCTTAAGAACCTTGGCAACACAACGGTGGTTTTTAACTCGAGAGCATCAAACTCTTTTGCAGATATGTTGGCTAAGAGGGGTTCGGGTAATAGTGGTGTTTTGTGCGAATGATGGACAGATGATTCCTTTGTCTCTTCCTAGGTTTAATTCCCTGGTTGTCAGGCTTTGTGCGGTTGGTGGACAGTTGTTGTCTTTGTTTTCTTCCTCTGGTTTTTGTTTCTCTTGGCTTGGTTTGTTTGATGTTTCTTTCTTTTTCTCTGTTTTTTGTCTTCTGGTGAGCTACTTTGGCTTTTCTTGTTGCCTTGTGCTTCTCCTCCCTGTTGTTATTGGCCTATTCCCAGGCTTTGTTTAATAAATTATCCTCAGCTATTAAAAAAAAAAAGAAGCTAAAAGAACAACCCAACAGCTAACCTACGCAAAATCAAAAACCGAACCACCTTTGGCCCTAGCCCCTAAACCACGACAGTCAAAGCAAACTTGAAAGTAGCCTTTGACAACTTCTTTCCCTCTAGCAATTCGGTCCACCAATACATCATCTACAACACTGAAATTGAAATCACAAGCCCCACTTCTAGTCTTCATTCGGTGAGATCTTGGGGGTTTGGAACCTTTTCTTCGAAAAGGAAATGTGGGGGATTCTGCGGATTCTTCATGCTCGTCTGTTACAAGGCAGAGTAATAAGAAATTTTTTCTTTATATATGGAGGAAATGGGTCTAAATGGCGCCAAATCATATATTTATGTGTACATTCTAATGTACAACATTCTTTTAAAAAAAAAAAAGTTGGGGCTTGTGGATTGGGCAAATGACTCCCAAGTCAACGACTCGAATCTTACCAATGGTAAAAAGCTTTAAAAAAAAAATGTATGGTCTAAATAGGTGGATAGATAGATATTGTAAAAAAAAAAAAGTACAATATTGCACGATGCAATAGTATGTGATCATATATATATATATATATATATATATTCTATCTCCTATTAGTTTGACCTGATATAAAATATATTAGTGCATTCCATGTGGGCCACAGATCATAGATAAGCACTGGCAAGTGCATGTAGACTGAGTCAAAGCATTTGAATCTAATGACCCACATTCAAAGCACTGATGTATTTTATCTCATATTGAACTGACAAAAGAAAGATTATATATATATATATTATCGCATATGAGTTAACTTTACATGATCACACAACAAAAGTTTAGTGTGATTGTAAATGATCGTACTAAAAAAACATGATTCCAACAGTAAATTTTTTTAAAATTGCAACATACATGCAAAATGGAATGATTCTTTAAATCTAACATATCTAATGGTGGCCACGTTTTTTTCTTAAGATCACAAGTGGCCACATGGTGTTAGGCTTGACCCGATGCAATAATTTAGCTTCGGTTCCAACCAAGTTGATACAAAAATTTATCCATTCAGGCCGAACTGAAGCCTTCGAATGTATCCGTTACTTATAAATTTGAGTTGTGTGTATTAAATATTGATTTTCCCAATATTTAAAATCAAGTGGTACGATGATTCCAATCGATTCATCTGATGCACAAACAGAAACTGCTAAAAATTAAATAATACAATTAGCAAATTGACTAATTAAAGAAAGACTGTGATTAAGATTATTAATTAACTTTCTAAGAAGACTTGCTACAAGTGGGGTTGATGTTCTGCGTGTATATATATGCTATTGCTGATGGACGATGGAAGATATCTAAGAAAACCAAACTTGTCTGATCATTTCTATTAGCTTGATTTGTCAAAATTATTTCTCTATTTAGAAATTAATAAGAAAATGGTAGAAAAGGCTTCGTATTCTTTCGAGCGTTCTCATGCTGATCTTGAAGCATTTCAGGTAGGGCCATTGGGTGAGCAGAAAGGAAGGGAATGGAGCTATAAATCAAAGGGTGCGATCACTGGGATAATGATCTCCTGTGACTCCTATGCTGTTGTTTCGTATGTCTTTAAAGGTGTCGATGAAAATGGCAACACCGAGTATTCAGATACATTTGGTTATCATGATAAAGATGTCCACAAGGTACGTATTTAGTATATTAATTAATCCAATTAACTTATTACGATGCTTCGATGGTCAATTTTGTCATCTAACTCTTTTTTTTTTCTTAAATGTTTGCACAATAGGTTATGCTTGACTGGCCTCAAGAATATTTTACGTCAATAAGTGGGACTTGTTATAAGGGTCAAATAGCTCATTATTTCTCATCTCTATGCTTCCATACAAATCTGAAAAAATATGGACCATTTGGCCCTGTTAGTGGCACTCCTTTTGAATTTCCTATGAATGGAAGAATCATTGTTGGTTTTTATGGAAGTGCACTGAGTCATGAGAATTGGCCTCATGGAACTCTAGGAGTATATGTCAAGCATTCTAAAGACTTGTTGGGTCCGTCAAGCCAAGTACAAGTTGTGAAACCCAATACCAAGGTTACCAATCGTACTCCTTTCATTTATTTATTTTTGGTACTAAATAATAACCAATATCGGGGCAACTACACATCCACTTGCACCTTCCATTTCACATTTATGGTAGGGGGTTCAAGTCCCACCATACATATTAATTTACAGAGCATGTAGTCCTTAATTTAATCATTTTATTTATTTATTTTTGGATCCGATACACTATTCTATGGGGCTAGTACTGTTCATCCATTCTTAACACAGCTGGTTTGTGGTAGGGGTTTCAGGTCCCACCATATACATTTAATAGAACTATATATCCCTGGTTATATGGAAGTAAAATTTCTTTCATTTGTTGGAGTACTATGTTTGGGACATGCATTTATAAGAATAGTTCCTAACATTATTATTATTTGCTGCAGGTTGTTGGTCCTTTGAAGAAGGAAGATTGTATTAAGGTAGGGCCATGGGGTTGGTCAAGGTCATCAACAGAGGAGGAATTGAGCTATATGCTAAAAGGTGCAACAGAGATCAAGATTGGTTATAATGGAGACTCTATCAAGGGCATGTTCTTCAAAAGTTTGGATGGAAAGGGTGAAGAAAACTCACTAAAAACTAATACTTGTTATGAAAAGCATGAGGTATATATATATGTTGATTTCGTACAATGTTTATTATTTAATTAATTTCAATTTATTATTTTCCTTTGCTACCTTTAATCTGTTTTATCTTATAATTAAGGCTTTGACTATCTCACTAGTTTTTTTCTTTCAATGAATATATTTACATGCATGGTAAAATATGTAATGTAGGTGTTCTCACTCAACTGGCCTGAAGAATATTTGGTATCCATAAGCGGGACTCTACGTGATGGTGTCAAAGACATTGAATCTCTATGTTTCTATACAAACCGAACAATTTATGGACCATTTGGTACCATGAGAGGCAATGCTCCTTTTAGATTCTATATGAAAGGAGGGATTATTGTTGGTTTTCATGGACTTGATGGTGGCGATTACTTTGATGCCTTGGGGGTCTATATAAAGCATATCCAAGGACAAACTGAGAACAATGAGGTTAAGTTACTATGCTAGATGCTTCGGAGGTGTAAGATTCCACATGTTTTTCTTGCGTAGTATCACAACTTTGTAATGATCCTGCACCAAGAAACGTGCATGGGATCCCACACCTGATAACGTTTATTACCTGCAATGTGCTTTTCCTTTGTTTAGACAGGCATGTTATGATCACTTTTGAGCTAGCATGCAACAACTGTTTGACACATTTCCTTTGATTTATGTTTATTTTTCTGCAGGATTGTTCTTGCAATAAGGAGATAACTACTAAGGCAGGACCATTTGGAGGCCAGGGAGGGACGGACTGGAATTATAAACCCAATGGTGCAATCACAGAGATAACAATCAGTCATGGATGGGTCATTGATTCACTCTCCTTCAAAACTGCGATAAAAACGGCAAGTCCCAGTATTCAGACAAATTTGGTGGTGAAGGCAGAGACTCTGACCTGGTAAGTATATATATTCTTTTTGGCTTAACAAAATTTTGATTCTCAGCCGCACTCCTTTAGGGGTGTCAAAAGGCTGGACGGATTATAAATTAATGTTACTGTACAATTTGTAGATTAAACTGGACTGGCCGAAAGAATATTTGACGTCCATAAGTGGGACCCATCATACCTTTGAGAAGCAACATGTTATAGAATCTTTATGTTTCCATACAAATCGGACCAAGTATGGACCTTTTGGTCGTACAAAAGGTTCTCCTTTTGACCTTCCTTTCACTACAACAATATTGACTTTTTACAGCATTAATTTTACAGCATTTTTTATTAAATGCCGTAATTAATACAAATTACAGCATTTGTTATGGAAAATGCTCCAATAGATGTTTTTGGACATAATTTTTTGTAGGTTTTTACTAACGCTCAAATTTGATGTTTATTTGGAGCATTTTTAAAATGCTGTAATGACAAAATCTCTAAATAAAAGATATCAATCGTTTTTTATTTTGCGTATTGTGCCGTGCGGGGTTGCATTCGTACTTAATAATTTTATAACTTTTCCCCCAATTATACCCTGTCCATTTCTCTGCACTGCCCTAATAATTTTAAATCTTTGATTCTTCAATTTTCGTAAAGTCGTTACTCTATTCTCGTAGTGGTAGATCGTCTCAGCTCTTTGCATAGATGCCATTGCCGCCAACACTACCATCGCAGTCCAGCCGTTCTCGAACAACCTCGTCGTTCACTAGGCGGCGCCGTTTACATCGGAAATCATAAACGGTCGATCTACCTTGGATGTAGTCATTGTCGTCAACTTCATCGCTTCTTTTTCTTCACAATAGCGACTTCTACAGAAAACGCAGTCGAGTCAAATTGAAATCGCACAAAGCTCTCTCTCTCTCTCTCTCTCTCTCTTCGTGCCTCCTCTGCTTCCTCAGAACCTTCCGGTCCTCTTTCTCACTCATTTTCTCTCTACTTGTATTTTACTCTGTTTTTGTTGATTGTGTTTTGATAGAAATTTTGCTTTTGTATTTGTTTTTCGTTTTTTTTTCGTATGTGCAGTTGCGACTCTGCTTGATTATGGAGCTGGAAATGTTCGCAGTGTGAGAAATGCAATTCGTCATCTCGGTTTTGATATTAAAGATGTGAGTTTTTTTTTTTTTTTTTTTTTGCTTCGCTTTAATACTTGGTTTTGTTTTCCCCCTTTTTTTTTAGTAAATCATAGAAGTATGGTGATTTTGAATGTTCAATAATTATTGTGGATTCATTTGATTATAATGTTATACCTGTAAACAAAAGAGTCCAGCAGAGAAAGTGCTCAAAAAGAGTTGCTCACTACCTATAGTGTGACCCATTTTAGTAGCTGGCAGTGGTACATTTGTGTTTATTATCACTACAATTAAACAAAAAACCAGTTATATAAAATATATACCTTGAAGTGACTGGTCTACTAAAACAGTTTTTAGCTGAGACATTTCTCGATTTAGGACAATACTAAATATTGAAATGCTTCCCAGTTCTGCTTCCCAGTTCTGCTTCCCATATTTATGCATCTGCATATTATGTTGTTTTCTAGGATCATCTTATATACACATGGTGCATATGCAGGCTACCCACAGTATACTCATTATATGCACAAGGCTATGATCCCTATGCTTATGGGGCTGCTCATGATCCATCATTATATGCACATGGTGCATATGCAGGCTACCCACAGTATCCTCAACAGGTAAGGTGTTTGTGATTTAACCTAAGTACTGTACTAACAACAACTACCATTAATATATACTTTTTAGTTTACTGATAAGAATTGATAACCAGACCTGCCAATCCAGCCCAATTTTCTTATAAGTTGATCTAATGCTTGAGATTAATGTCAAAAATGATTTTCGAATAAAATTTGAATCTGGGTAGTTTTATTAGTGCAATTTGGCATCATGGATAAAAATACAAAGAGATGTGGAGATGTGACAAATATACTCTGCTTCTTGCAGATGAAAGAGAGGAGATTTCCAAGGCTGATTCCAATAAGTTTGACATTATAATTAATCAACTGGATAGCTTACATCAGCAAGGTTTTCATCTTATATTTTCGTGCTACTTTTATATAATTTTGATTATGCTTAATATATTCTTTAACTTATCATGTCTTCGATTTCGAATTGGTATTACATGAAGTTGTGATTCTATATGTTATTGCATATTTGCATAAAGTCAAAAAATGCTGTATATATCTATATGGTATTACATGATTGTTAGTTCTGTTATGCAGTGAAGGACAAATGGCCATAAATTTCATGACAAAGGGTAGAACTAATGCTTCTGTTTGTGTATCATTTTTACATTTATTATGGGAGCTATTATAATTCATAATTCTCATGTGTAACTTTGTGCAGGAGGCTTTTTGACGATGGCCAGCTATTGCCCAAGTCATTACACAAGAACTTGGTGTGTTGCAAATCCAATGTTCAGCAGCTCTGCACTAATTGCAAACCTGGACTATGCTTTCAAAAACCAAAAAAAGAAGGTGAGTGGTTTTTGATAGGTGATGGAGGTGAGCATCATTTTTGATAGATGATGATGGAGGTACTTCTTATCTTTCCTTTCAAGGATAATAGATGATTCAGAATTTCGATTTTATTTATTTATTTTACTCTTGGATAGATTTAAGTTTGTTAGCTACTTAGCTGTTAAAATGTCTTAGATTATATTATTCATTCACTTAGTGTGTTCCTAATTGGTTTGACAAAAAATACTATTCCAGAAAACATTTCTGCCCATGGCTTGATATTGAGAAGGAAAGATTGAAGTCCATGGAGTGGAGACCACATGAAGGCTCTACTTGGCAGTTCCATCGGCCGACAATTAGTTAGAAGATTTATTGTGTGGCTTAAAGTTTTGTTATTTTAGATTAGATCTATATATGTTATATAGTAGTAAGTTATGTAAAATCATATTTGATAGTAGACTTTGTAAAATGATATTCTTGGTTATATTATTTTGTTCTTCAATTTAATGTTATTACAACGACATGTTTTATTTGGCTTCTCTATTTTTGTTCAATTTGATTATTTCTTCATATGGAATAGTTTCTACAATTGAGACTTTTTTTGGCCTCAAAACTCCTTTTTAACGGCAGTTTTTGGCCTCACAACACCTTTTTATACGGCATTTTTCGACTGCCCCAACATAAGTCTTTTATGGCATTTTTGGGCTGCTCCAAGATGCATTGTAAGCTGCATTTCTTTGTTGCCCCAAAATGATTTTTTTGCGGCATTTTTTGCGGCATTAGTAACATGTTATAATAGATTGACGGTCTTTTGCGACCCCCTTCGTAATGACATTTTACTAAATGCCGCAAAAGGAGTTTTGCGGCATTTTTCAAAGCTCGTAAATGTCGATTTTTCTTGTAGTGTTTGAAAGACCGAGTCAGTGTTATTGGTTTTCATGGGCGCGCTTGCAGTTACATCAATGCCATTGGTGTCTATCAAAAAGGTCCTTCAAGTTAAGTTCATACAAGGTAAGAAACGAAAACTATGTTCTCTCATCTCAATTATATCTCTATCTCTAAAACGTAAAACAAATTTTGATTGTTTGATTCATGTATCCAACTTGTTTTTAACGTTTGGTTGGAGACTTAATTTGCACCAGAAAAATAATCATCATTTGTTCGGAATTGAATTTTCAGATGATCTGAATATATCGATCCTTGCACTCGTGGCGGCCAATTGAGGGTGCAATTTGAAGATGCAATTTGAACTTTTTTCAGCCCTTCCATGTCTGATATGCAATCAAGTGGTGTTTTTTTTTTTTTAAATTATTATTATTGTTTTTGTTTGTGGCAAGCCTATCTAGTTGTGTTTAATTTGTTTATGTTTGTGGCAAATAAATAAATATATATATGTAGGCCATCCTATATAATATATCGTGTAAAAGAATAATAGATAAGACTTGTAGAGAGTCCCCTTGTGATGTATTTGAATGTTTTTGTGAAATAATAATTGGAAGTTTAGCTTCTTATATAAACCTGTTTGTTTCAAGCTTAAAAAAAGCCCTTAAAGGCTTGAAAACAAATACATGACTTATTTTGTGATATTTTTATCATAAACACTTTTTTTGTATGATATTAAAACTCAAGTTATAATTAAGATGGTCCTAGTCTCACAAAATCAGTACTAAATGAGGAAGGGAGCCACTGGCCATTGCCCCTGCGGGGGGCATAGTTATTTTAAATACAAATTAAACAATTAGTGATCTACTGTGGAGTATCATGTGAAATCAACAAGATGCTCCAAATGTTATGTGGATCATGTACTGGGAAATGCATTTAATACATAATCAATTTGTATTAAAAAACGAATTGAACTATGATATAAAACAAAATTAAATAAATTCTTACTGGGATGGTGCATCGATTCAGGCTGAACTGATGCAAGTTTGTGTCGGTTCAGGCCAAGCAAGTTATACATACTGAAGCACACAATGGAGGAATTTTAAAGCATCTGTCTTTACAATAAAATCCTTCATAATTAAGACTCGTCAATCAGTACAGGCAGTATTCAAACAAATTGTACATGAAAGATAAAAGTAAGGCTGTTTACACCACATGGAAGTAAATAAACTTGCCAATTTATGCTTGAAACGGCAAGTGTTTTTTTTTTTTTTTTTTTTTTTTTTGAATTGTAAATTTATTCAAGGCAGAAGGTACCAACAACAAACAAAACAGAGGCCAGGAAGCACAGCAAGAAAAAGAAACAAACCAGAGGCAGCCCAAACAAGAGACCAACCAACAACAAAACAGCCACCAAAACTAAACAACCAAAACAGAGCAACACAGAGTGCAAAAACAAGGAAAGCAACAAAACAGAGGAAACAACACAACATCAATGAACTCCCCACACTAACGAATCCTCACTCCCACCAGAACCATTCTTTGCAAGATGGTCTGCCACTGAGTTTGAAGCTCTGGAATTGGAAATAACCACTGATCGACCCGTAGCTCTACGATTACAACGGATGTCATAGATAATTTGCTTATTGTTTTTAATCCCTTTCTGATATGATATTTACTGTTTGTTTGTTTCCTCTAGTTTTGAGGAAATTTCTTTGAATAAGGTATTAACTAGATAAGGGTTTTTTTTTTTTTTTTTTTCAATCAAATAAAACTATATAAATAAAAAAAGAAAAGAACAAAAAGTAGCAAAGGCCAAACCAACCACAAAAACACCACGAGCAAAAGCCCCAACTAGAAAAGTGGCGCGCAGGCCACACAAGAAAACAAAAACAACAAGAAAAATGAAAAGACTCCCGACCCATGCAGTCAACTCAGATCACTGAGAACCTGCCTCAAAGAACCATTCCCAATCCCACGACAATTCCAATATATGACACTAATCATCAGAAACCCTCGAAAAAGCCCGGGACCCGGACTTATAAGAAGCTAGTCTGCGTGCAATCCTAGTGGACCTTCGAGTAATAGTAGTAGTATCATTTAACTCTTCGTCCTCAACCTGGTCAGCCCAGGAAGAATCATCAATGGGGCGAAGTTCAGAACATGAAGATCCAGATCCATTTCTCAAAACAACCCTCTCAACCCTTTCAACCGAAGGAGAAACTATACCCACCCTATCGTCCAACTCATCAATTGAAACCACTGAAGAAACAATGGGTTGAGCAAAAGAAACCAACGGAGAAACAGAATCCCTACTAACCTTCGACCCCTGCCCGACCATCGAAGTAGCTGAAGAGATTGAAACAACAGCACCAGCTGAAACATCAAGAATCGAAGAAGGGCCCTCTGAAGAAACATGCACTGCTCCCACTCTGGAGGAATGAACAGGGACACCAATAAGAGAATCCTCACTCCGCCCCACCTGCTAGGACTGACAGACCTGAGCAGCCACCATCGAAGTAGTAGGAGCCACCAAAGAAGTTAAACATGACGAATCAACTAGACTAGCAGAAGAAACCATACCCAAAATCGGTTTCTTCTTTTATATATATTAATTTTAATTTTTTATTTTTAAAGTCGGTTAGGATCTGTAGTCTGACTAGATTAAGCTCTACAAACACTGCAAGAATGCAACTCTCACACCAAGAAAGGGTTTCCCCATACTTTGGGGTTTCCTCCCTATATTTTTGTTGCAAAATTACAGCTTTCTCATCCGGCCTGATTCAGATTACTGGTAATAATATATGATTATCGTATTGAAATTAAGTTCCGGGTATATAAGGACACAGCCCATGAAAGACATACATGAAAGTCAACATCAAGAAAGAAATATATATTTTTTCGACTTTTCATATATTATATATAGCTCAGCATGCAAGTTCAAAAAAAGTTGCGGCTACTGCTTTCTTCATGATGAAACTCATTTGAGGAGGCCTCACTGATACGTATCACTAGAACTTGAAGACGATGAACAAGAAGAGATCACAGGGCTTAATCTAATGTTATTGTCTCTCGTCATGAAGTCGTGAAGCCTGCCGGGCTGATCATCCACCACTCCATTATGATCACCATCCTCTCTCATGCTTCTTTTCTTCAAAAATATGCGACAGATTACCCAGTTTTCCATCAGGTTTGAGTTACTAGGCGTGGTTCCTGATACATTGACAAGGCGATATTCATGCATGATCCAATCGGTTCTAGATTCATGTGGAGGCTTCCCTCTATAGAAAACTAGAGTCTTCTTCATCCCCACCATTTGATTATTATTATTATTATTCCTTCTTGATGAAGATACTATTTGACTGTCCACCCCAGTTGCTTTCCAGTAACCAGAAGTAGTGGTTCGGTTGGTTCGGTTCCCATTTTGATACTTGGCTTCGTTATTGCAGAAGAAGTACCTCTCCTGCTCCATGTTACCTGAACACACGTACATATATTTACATATAACCAATTTGAGTAGGGGTTCCTTATAAGTAAAACACAATTAGGAAGGTGAGTGAGAGTGAGTTTCCAGTTTCCACTAACCAGCTGGAAGGTCCCAGGGATCGTATCTACAGATATTGATGTGTGGAATGACAGTGGCAGGCAAGGGGCAGGAGAAGATCTTGCATTTGAGGTACTGAAAAACAAGCTCTTCATCGGTTGTGATGTAGGACAATTGGAGTTGGAGTTTGAAGAAGAGATGGACAGGAAATTGGCTAAAAGAGCTGCTCCGAAGAAACGGGCATAACTTTTAGATCGGTTGTCAGATTTCCTATTATAATATGTTTTCGGAAAGGGTTTTTGGCACTCCATACCATTCTATCGGGATTCCCCGGTTGACGTCGTTTTCACCCTCATCGGAGTTGTTTAAGGCAGGCTGTCGGGCAACTGAAGTATTTTACTGTTTTTTTAGTTTTTCGTTTTTAATTATTTTTTATTTGTAAATGACCGTTTTGGTCTTTTAGCTTTAGTTAGGGTTTTCAGAGACTATTTAAGGCTCTTTTGTTTCAGTTTTGAGGCATTGAAAAAAATTATAAGTTTTGGTTTCTTAATTTTCTGGTGGATTCCAGTTTGTGTGTGCTTGGGGCTTACGCTGGTAAACCCTAGAACTTCCGTTCTGCATCAAGTGGTATCAGAGCATAAGGATTCGCCTTATTTGATGGTCAACAACGAAGCCGAAAGAGTTAACCCTAGCGATGTTAGTCATAGGGATACCGATATATGGGTAGCGACAGTCAATGAAGAAGTTGGAGGCCATGTTACAGCAACTGTTGGAGCGGCAACCTAATCCCAACACCCCTACGGTCGACGCCCCTGCCCCTGCCAACAGAGATGGAGTCGAGGGAGTTGCCCTTGGCCGCCCTGGAGGTGGAGGTTTGCCTAGAGCAGTGAGACATGTGTAGTTTGAAGATTTCAGTGATGAAGATTTTACGGGTTACCAAGGGAATCATCAGGAAAATCGAAATCACCCTAACTATAAAATCCGCGCAGACATACCATTATTCTACGAAAAATTACAAATTGAAGAGTTTCTGGACTGGATTTCTGAGGTTGAGAGATTCTTCGAGTTTACTGAAGTCGAGGAGGAACGGCAAGTCAAGTTAGTGTCATATAAGTTGAGAAGCGGAGCTGCTGTTTGGTGGGAGAAGTTGCAGATGGATAGATGACGACAAGGCAAGAATCCTGTACGATCCTGGAGGCGAATGAAACAACTTATGATGAACAGGTTTTTACCGTCAGATTATGAACAATTTATTCTCCAGAGTTTTCAGAATTGTGTGTAGGGTAACAAGACTGTTGCAGATTATATTGAGGAGTGGTCTAGGCTGTCAGTTCGTAACAACCTAAATGAGACTGAGGGACAGCAGGTTTCCAGATATTTGGGGGGATTGAAGCCAACCATTCGAGACAAAATTGGACTGCAAGTGGTTTGGACAGTAGATGAGGCACACAACATAGCCTTGAAGGCAGAGTTAATGGAGAAAACACCCAATTGTTTTTCCAACTACAAGAAAGACATGGGTGAGTCGTCCAATACAGTGGTGAGTAGGGGCAGATTTTCATCAAGCGATGGACAGAGTCAGCCTAAAACTACCGCAGATCAGACCCAGAGGGGTATCGGGGCACGTCTGACGACAACAGCTACGAAGGAAACCCCACGAGCACCAAATCCATATGCTAAATCAGGTGGTTTTAAGTGTTATAGGTGCGGTCAACCAGGACATCGTTCGAAGAGTGTCCAGCCAGGAAACCAGTGAATTTCGTGGGTGCTGGAGAGGATGACGAGGAGGATCAGTATGTTGAGGAGGGAGAAGACATGGACGAACTGTTGGAAGGTGCATAAATTGCAGAGGAACATGGAGAGCATGTAAATTGTGTGATTCAGAGAGTCATGTGTTCTACGAAGGTGGAGGACTTTTCATAGAGAAATAATATTTTCAAGACCTGCTGTAGCGTCCAGGGAAAGGTTTGTGATTTAATTGTCGATAGTGGTAGTTGTGAGAATTTTGTGTCTAGAAAGCTGGTGGAGCATCTGAAGCTGCGGATAGAAAAACACCTAAAGCCTTATGCGATTGGGTGGATTCAGAAAGGACCTAAGGCAAGCGTGATGGAGGTGTGTAAGGTTCCTATCTCAATCGGGCAATATTACCGGGATGAGGTGGCATGCAATGTAATCGACATGGATGCGGGTCACGTATTATTAGGACGCCATGGCAGTTTGATGTGGATGTCACTTACAGGGGGTGTGACAATGTGTGTGTTTTCAATTTGGATAGCAAGAAGATTGCAATGGTTCCGAAACGGAGTTCAGGCGGGGGCTCAACTAAGTCCACGGTTAAAGAGTAACCCTTAGTCTCTTTAGTCACGTCTGTAAATGAGTTAGAATCTGATATTAAGGAAGCACAGGAAGTACATGTTGTGGTTGTGCGAGCATTAGTAATAGAGAGCAAGGAAGAGCAGAGAGTTGTGTTGCCTGAGAAAGTGTAGTCACTGTTGGCTGAATTCAGTGAGTTGGTGTCAGAAGATTTACCAGAAGACCTTCCACCATTGAGAGATATTCAGCACCATATTGATTTAGTCCCAGGAGCAAGCTTATCGAATTTGCCACACTATCGGATGAGTCCCAAGGGATAAGTCCCAAGGAGAATCAGATTCTACAGGAAAAAGTGGATGAATTAATTAAGAAGGGGTTTATTCGAGAGAGTATGAGTCCATGCGCAGTTCCCACGTTACTGGTCCCAAAGAAAGATGGCAGTTGTGGGATGTGCGCTGATAGTTACGCGATTAACAAGATAACTGTTAGATACAGTTTCCCAATTCCGAGGCTGGAAGATATGCTTGACATGTTGGAGGGTTCAAAGTTGTTCACAAAAATCGATCTGCGAAGTGGGTACCATCAGATTCGGGTCAAACCTGGTGATGAGTGGAAGACAGCTTTCAAGACAAAGGATGGGTTGTATAAGTGGTTAGTGATGCCGTTTGGATTGTCCAATGCGCCTAGCACTTTTATGCGGCTTATGAACCAGGTATTGCAACCTTTCATTGGAAAATATTTAGTTGTTTATTTTGACGACATATTGATTTACAGTCGGAGTGAGAAAGACCATTTGGAGCTTCTTCAGGCTGTATTGGAAGTGTTGGCCGAAAATAAATTGTTTATCAATTTTAAAAAGTGCAGTTGGTTGACAGGGCGTTTGTTATTCCTAGGGTATGTGGTCAATTCAGAGAGCATATTGGTTGATGAAGAAAAGGTGAGAGCCATTCGTGATTGGCCTACACAAAAGACAGTAGGAGAGGTAAGGAGTTTTCATAGGTTGGCGACGTTTTATCGTCGATTTATTAGGGATTTTAGCAGTATTGTGGCTCCCATTACAGAGTGTTTGAAGAAGGGAAAGTTTCAATGGAGCGAAGCAACTGACACAGAGTTTGCGGTCATTAAAGAAAAACTGTGCACTACTCCTGTTCTGGCGTTACCCAGTTTTGAGAAGTTATTCGAGGTAGAGTGTGATGATAGCAAAATTGGGATTGGAGTAATGTTGTCACAAGAGAAGAGACCAGTGGCATTTTTCAGTGAAAAGCTTAGTGATGCACACCAAAAGTGGAGTACCTATGATCAAGAATTCTATGCTATTGTTTGAGCTTTAAAGAATTGGGAGCATTATCGGATTCAGCGGGAGTTTATTCTTTACACTGATCATCAAGCTCTAAAATATCTGAATAGCCAAAGGAGTTTGAGTAATATGCATGCTCGGTGGGTAACCTATTTGCAGAAATTTCCTTTTGTTCTGAAACACAAGTCAGGTGTTCTGAACAAGGTGGTAGATGCATTGAGTCGGCGTGCAAGTTTACTGGTGACTATGCAACAAGAGGTTATTGGGTTTGAATTTCTGAAAGAATTGTATTCTGATGATGAAGATTTCACTGAGATATGGGAAAAGTGTGTTCTGAAACAAACATGGGGGGAATTTCATATGGTCGATGATTACCTGTTTCATGGCAATCAATTATGCATTCTACGGAGCTCTTTGAGGGAGAAACTGATTCGAGAGTTACATGGTGGAGGTTTGAGTGGACATTTGGGGCTTGACAAGACTATCAATGAGGTAGTCGAGCGATATTACTGGCCTCAGATGAAACGCGACGTGGGTAACTTTGTTCGCAAGTGTTACGTTTGTCAGACTTCTAAGGGGCAGGCTCAGAATACAAGTCTCTACATGCCTCTACCTGTACCGAATGCCATATGGGAGGATTTGTCGATGGACTTTGTTTTGGGACTTCCACGAACTCAGCGTGGAGTAGACTCTGTGTTTGTTGTGGTTGACAGGTTTTCCAAGATGAGGCATTTTATTCCTTGTCGGAAGACATCGGATGCTTCACATGTTGCCCAACTATTTTTTCGAGAGGTGGTTCGTTTACATGAAGTACCTCAATCCATAACATCTGATAGGGATTCAAAACTTCTTAGCCATTTCTGGGTTACCTTGTGGCGGCGGATGGATACTACCCTAAAGTTCAGTAGCACTGTACACCCGCAGACTGACGGATAGACTGAGAACCTAAACAGAACACTGGGAAATCTAATTCGAAGTATTTGTGGTGACAAGCCTAAATAGTGGGACGTGGCTCTAGCTTAGGCAGAATTTGCATATAACAATGCTGTTCACACTGCTACTGGTAAATCCCCTTTTGCTTTAGTGTATTTGAAGCCTCCTAAGCATGCGTTAGACCTGGCCCGTCTTCCCAAGGTTGCTGGAGCAAGTATGGCTGCCGAGAACATGGCTGAGTAGGTTCGAGATGTTCAGGTAGAAGTGAAATCTCGGCTAGAGGAGAAGAATTCGAAGTACAAAGCAGCCGCGGATGTCAAGAGGCGTAAGAAAGTGTTTACTGAAGGTAATCAGGTTATGGTGTTTCTGCATAAGGAAAGGTTCCCGGTTTGTTTCTATAACAAGTTGAAGCTAAGGAAATATGGACCGTTCAAGTTGATCAAGAAGATCAATGACAACGCCTACGTGATCGACTTGCCTGCTGATATGAACATATCGCGTACTTTCAATGTAGCTGACCTTTATGAGTTTTGTGATGATGTTCCGCTTTATCCGGATTATAACTCGAGGTCAAGTTCTTTACAGGTGGGAAGGACTGATGTAGAACAATTGGCGTTGGAGTTTGAAGAAGAGATGGACATGAAATTGGCTAAAAGATTTGCTCCGAAGAAACCGGCACAACTTTTAGCTCGGTTGTCAGATTTCCTATTATAATATGTTTTCGGAAAGGGTTTTCGGCGCTCCATACCGGAGCTATTTAAGGCAGGTTGTCGGGCAACTGAAGTTTTTTTACTGTTTTTTTAGTTTTTCGTTTTTAATTGTTTTTTATTAGTAAATGACCGTTTTGGTCTTTTTGCTTTAGTTAGGGTTTTCAGAGACTATTTAAGGTTCTTTTGTTTCAGTTTCGAGGCATTGAATAGAATTATTAGTTTTGGTTTCTTTTTTTTCTGGTGGATTCCAGTTTGTGTGTGCTTGGGGCTTACGCTGGTAAACCCTAGAACTTCCGTACTGCATCAGGTCCACTGGAAACGGAAACCAGGAGGCAGTCTCATCACTCCATTCTCTCTAACAAACTCCAACCTCCTCTCAGAAATTATGAATTACCGTAAAGCTTGACTAACTTTTTACTGATGCAAGGACTAAGGTAATGTATTTTGGAAAAAGAAGGGATTAAAGTTGTTAACATGATAAAGGCGTTTAAAAATAGTGACATTTGACAAAAAAGTAGGCACTATTATGAAATCATCCCTTTAATAAAAAAACATATTACAATAAAAGCTTATTAATCAATGGATTTATTTATAAAATTAAGATCAAAGGGTGAATGTGGCATTACATGGTGTATTTACAAATTTTAAATTTTACATAATTTTTAATGGGGGGAACTAATTACAGGGCGTGTAAAATGTAATGTGGTTCATGTGGGAAATTCATTTAATACATAATCCATTTGTATTAAAAAAAAAATGAATCGAATAATGATTATATAAGACAAAAATAAATTAATAATAACTTACTGGCCACACATTATCTCTGAGCAAAACTGGTTGTGCACCTCCCTTTCCACGTAAGTGGTGAGAGGTTCAAATCCCACTATACGTATTTTACTAGCATGTATGTGGAGTTTTCTTCCTGGGTTATGAGAGTAGTTGTCTCCTATTATGGGAGTGGATATCCCAACCGTACATGTACTGTTTAATCTCGACAGGTCTCGATAGTCTTATAATAGTTCTTGTAATACTTTTAAAAAATAAAAAATTCCAACCAAAATGAAATGCTTCCTTATATCTAACATCATGGCCGACCCTGAGATTTTCGAGGCCTGATGTGAACTATAGAAAATGAGGCCCTCTGACAGGACCCATCCCGACTCCTTTCTTGAGTCCGAGTGAATCCTGTGGAAACTCAATCTTTCTAGCTGAAAATTTAATCTTTTGGAAAATATTACAGAAAATCATAAAATCTCAAGGTGGCTTCTAACAAAGAAACTTTAACAATCACTTGGTTTTACAAACTTTTCCACCTTGTAATTTAAAAATTTGTGGGTTATGGCCCATCATAAAATATAATTCAGTTAAAATAAGAAATTTGCCTTTTCTTTCTCTGGTGGGCTTGAGTTTGGGATTCGCAACCCAAACGCCTACGTACCCTATACTCAATAGATATCAAAGCCTTCGTAGTTCATTGAATATCTTCTTTACCTTTTTTTTAATTTTTAATTTTTTTTTTAATTCTTAATTTTATTTTTAAAGGTAGTCTTATAAAAGAGGCACCTAGCCAGGAATAGGAACAGGTGAACCCCAAACCAAACCTAATAGAAACCATAACAAAATAGCGACACAAAAAGCACAAAGGCACAACATGCCAGACGAAGCTAACCAAAAACATCAGACCAAAACAGTGCACGCCAAAAACAACGCAGCAAACCTCACTGCTCGCTCCACCACAGATCCTGAACTCCAGGGTTCAGACCTTTCTTCGCAAGAGTGTCGGCAAACAAATTGGTCGATCTTGGCCTGAACTCCACCACTGCCGACTGAAAACTACGCAGCCAACTACGAATGTCGACAATAACCTTCTCGTTGCTGTTATTAGCAGGCAGACCACCACAAATCCAATTAACAACAGTTTTAGAGTCGAAAATAATGGCGAAGTCTCTGTTAGCAACATGAGGACTTGAACCCACCAGCTCGCAGGCGCGCAAAATAGCCAGAAGCTAGCTAGCTCAGCCATGATGACGTCCTGCACACCCATATGATATGAAAAAAATCGCATAGAATCTTCCCACTGTGATCGCGAAGAACACCACCTAAACCAGCTGGCCCGGGAGAGCCTTTCACAGAGCCATCAACATTAAAAAATAGGCAATTGATTACCGGAGGAGACCGTCTCTCAATCCTCTGTTTCGAAACCTTTGGCTTCTCCGCGCAACATTCCACAATATTCAAAAGGATATGCGTTATGGGAATGTTCGAGCCACCTCCAAAGTATTTGAACCACCATCCCAATCTGAATTTCACCATATCCACAGTTCTACTAAACTCAGGCTGCTCCTTTTTAAAAATCGAGAGATTTCTCACATCCCAAAGAGTCCACGCAATAGCGAAAAATAGAGTTCTCCTAGCTCTCATCGATTGCTTCCAAGGACATAAATCAACCCACCGTTTCCACCACTCCACTATAGACTGTGAAGAACAACAAGAAATTCCCCACCAAGACATGCACTTTTGCCACAACTTCCACGACCACTCGCAAATTTGGAAAAGGTGATCAACATTCTCCACTTTGTCAGCGTACAAAACACAACTCATATCACTCAAAGACTGAATTCCAAATCTACTAAGAACCCCCCTAACGAGGACTCTACCATGAATCAATTGCCACACGAAGAGTTCAACCTTCAGAGGACACAGCCCCAGCCAAACATCCTTAAACACCAGGTCATCATCCATTGTCTCACCTTCCAAACACTTCCTAAAGGACTTAACCGAGAATTGGCTTGACGACTCATACTTCCACACCACCGAATCATTCACATTTTGAAGGATTTTAACATTCTCTAGGCATCTAAGAAAGCAGCGCCACTATTGAAGCTCCCAGTCAAACACTCTTCTCCTTAATTCCACCTCCCATTTCCACACATCTCCCTCCTAACACCTAAAATCACGCACAACACGAGTAAATCCTTGCAAAGGCCTCCTTAAGAGTCGAATCTTATAGTTTCAAATCCGACCAAAAATCCGCTCTAGTACCGTTGACCACCAATATAGCCAGCCCACGTTCGAAAATCTGATAGGAATTAGAATCATTTGAGAGGAGGTTGGTGACAGATTTGGTGAAGGCCGACCCATTGCCACCACAGTTCCAATTCCACTGAATTACCTCCCTCCCAACACCATATTTTGTGCAAATAACCCTCATCCATAGAGCCACATTCTCTACACCAAATCTCCAAATCTATTTTTCCAAAAGACTCCTATTAAGACTAAGTAAGGAACCAAAACCCAATCTTCTAGAGCCCTTGTTTTTACAAAGAAGATCCCATTTAAGGCAATGGATTTTCTTTTTAACGCCATCACCCCAGAAAAAATCCCTTTGAAGTCTTTCAATTTTACGAGCTATACACGCCGGCATTCTGAACATCAACATGTAATAAACCGAAATGCTAGACATCACGGACTTGATAAGCACAGGACATCCACCTTTATTCAAGAACAATTTCTTCCAAGGCGCCAGACGGCTTTCAATCCTTCTAACTAAACCATTCCAAAAAGCTTTCGTGCCCAGTCTGCCGCTAAGAGGCAAACCCAAATACGTTTTTGGAAACGCTGCCCTAACACATCTCATAATGCTAGCCCAGTTAACATTCTGCTGGCCTGTAATGCCCACTTTAACAATGCTAGTTTTATGAAAATTCAACCGAAGACCAGAGGCCAATTCAAAACGTCTCAAGATCTGTCTCGCATTGCGGAGAAAACACTCCCCTGGTTGTAGGAAAAGAATGGTATCATCTACAAACTGTAAATGGGACACCTTCATATCACCATTACCGATACTAGCCCCTTCAATCAAACCCAGCCCTTCTGCCTTTGACAATGAGGCACTCAATCCCAATACTGCTATATTGAACAAAAACAGGGATAGCGGGTCACCTTGACTATAGGTGATGGGTCCAGTGGACTCCTGTTCATTGCTAGAAGAATCCTTGCTGGTTGGGCCCTTACTGGTTGGACCTTTTTGCAATCCTTTCTTGCTTGTATCCTCTAGTCTCCATATTCTACCAATTTGTAAATTCTGGTCCACTGGGCCAAGAGGCCCTTATAAATTGGAACACTCACCTTTTCCTGCTCCAAGGAAGTTCATTTCGTCTGCCTCCTCTCCTGAAGAGCTGGTTTCTTCTGTGCTATTAGGATAGAACTGATTTGACCTACTGGCCCTAATACTGATACCCTTGTTAGGAGTTGGAATATGGTTTGAATTTGGTTGCAATTTTCGAGTCCACTTGGCTTTGCCCCCTTCCATTGCCTTACAATTATGATCCTCTTACTTTTGATTCAAAAAATTCACCTTGGGAGACGAAACCTTTCCAGCTGATACTTTTTTTTTTCCATCAAAAACCTTCCCACTCCAAGGTATTTCCTGACCCAAAAAGGCTCTACTGCCAGCCTTTGCCCTGACACCGTAGTGATCTTTCTTTTTCTCCTCTACACTGTCAAACGAAACCTGGCAACTTTCCACCAACTCCCACTCTTTATCTCCACTCGCCTGATGAAACTCATCTCCTTCACACCCATCTCTAAACTTTGATGATTTCAAACCCAGCTTTTTGGACAGCCATGCACTTGATATTTCTATCGGAGGAACCTCTAGTCGAATTAATAAAAGGCTGTTTCCAACCTTGATCTGAACGTCCGATGGTATCACTTTTTCTAGAGATGCAAGAATCAAAATTCTGGCTTTGTCAAGTCCGGTTTTACTCAACGTTTCTTCCTCTATCCACAAAGTCTCTCCAAACAGACCCACCCCTCTAATTTCATGAAAAAGGATTTGCACCAACATGATAAAGGGACCCCATAAATGTCCATCCAAGTAAGTTTGGTACAGTTCGACCATATTGTCTTCCATTACATCATAAAAGAAAAACATTTCCTCCAAAGAAAACCATTGTTGATAAAGCCATCTCTATCATAGGTTGAATCAAAAGTCTAGACAACATTCTTCCCACCCATGTAAGAAGATGAAAAGCCAAGACCTTTGTCCTCTAAATTTTTGTTAACTTGGAAAACACTGGTAAAATCCTTAAGCTTCCCTATAGCGTTGCGGGATAACCAGTCCTCCAACTCAATCTCAAAATCCCCAGTCCAATACATCGCAACAGCCTTCCTACTCTGTATCCCATCGACCCCATATCGCCTATTCTGATCTCCTTCAACCTCGAAACTCCTAGGAATGTCTTCCTATACAACCTTCGCGAAGGACCGTGAGCCCTATTGTTTAGTGAACCTTGGTATTGCCTGTTCCAAACCTCCTCTGTATGTCTGTTCTACTATATTATTCCAGTTTGGCCTACTAGCCTCATTAGCAACCAAGCCTGAAGAGGTTCTACGCTGAACCCACCCGAAATTCGTGAGCTTGGCCGTGATCAGCCAACCATAAATATGCATACCATTCACCATGTTAGCTACTTTGTGAGCTTCCTCCCTAGAACCGAAATGGATGAATGCAAAGCAGCTGCATCTGGACTCGTTTTTTGGCGATAGAAATATGTCTCTAACCTTACCATAAGGTTTGAACGAACATGCTCTACAATCCTACTGAATCCATCACCGGATTGAGATTGTCCACGAAAATGGAGAACAAATTGGCGTGAAAGTCTTTCCCTTCACCATTTCCGCCACCCAAGTGGGAGTTTCTCTCTCTAGCACCCTCTCTCATGATTTGTTAATAGTAACTTCTTTACCTTTCTGAAAACAAATCTCTTACTAAAAAAAAAACATTATGTACTTAATAAACTTTATACTGCTTAAATATCATACTATCTGAAAACTATTAGTTTTTTTTTTTATAAAGGCAAATATTATTAAAGCAAGAGGCACCAAGCCAGGAAAAACAGCACAAAGAAAACTATTAGCTATAGAAAAACTTTTCTCATTTTCTTTTTGAAATCTGTATTTCTTAGGCTAAACATAATCTACAGAATATCTTTCTATATCTCTATCTAAGTTCTACATCTCTTCCTAAAATAAATCTTAAAGCTATTCTATAAAACAAGCTAAGAACCAATTTAAGATCTTTTCTTTAAAACATATTTTTTTGTAGGTACTATATAATATAATAAAAGCATTTTCTGATTTTTATAAAATATAAACATCTTATTTAAGGTCTGATAATCTGAAATTTTTTTTGTATTGATCATAATCAGTAATATACATATACTTCTAAAAACTTTTTATCAAACTAGTACCCAGGGGAATATCTCACGTACGTGGTAAAGCATCTCAATGCACATGCAAAGTAGGGGAAAAACATCTCACATACACGGTGATATTTGATCACCCGTGCAGAGGCGATTATCTCACATACACATTGATATCAAATCAGACGTGCAGAGTAATCTCATGTAATCTCATATAATCTCACATACACTTCGATATCTAATTGAACGTGCAGAGTAATCTCACATACACATGCAGAGCAGCCCCCAAAGGCTAATAATTTGAATATAATCTCATATACACGTTGATTATCTAATTAAACGTTCAGAGTAATCTCACATACATGTGCAGAGCAGCCCCAAAGGCTAATATTCTGAATATAATACTGCTGGGGAGGGTACATATCTTATATCTTAAAATCTGATCAATCTTTAAAAACTCTTTTCTAAAAACATGAACAAATTTTCTTTTCTTTTCTTTTCTAAAAATCTTATAAAACACTAGAATCTGGAAATCTGGAAAACTTTTTGAAAATCTTGTAATCTTTCTGAAAATCTAGAAATCCATTTGGATTTATGGAAATCTATCTGAAAATCTGTTTGAACATACGTGAACTATTCTTTTTTCTAAATCTTAATTCTTAATCTATTTCTGGATTCTAGAAATCTACATATTTCTTACAAACATATATCATCTGGAAATTTGTTTTCTAAATAAATGAATAAATCATTTATTTCTAATAATTCTCTAAACAATTCAAGCTAACTTATAGTTCTGAAATAATTAACTTATTTATAAATATATAAAACTATCCGCTCATAGAACTCATGTGCTCAAATTTGGTCTGTTCCTGGATTCCCTTCTAGATTCATCTGTTCCTGGATCCACCCTGCATTTCTTAGTGCACTATTCATCATCTCCCATCTCTTTTTCTCTCTTATTCTTCTCTCTAACACTCTCGGCTGCTCTTCTTTCTTTCTATTCTTTCCTTCTTCTTTTCTTTTGTTTGGGCCGAATCACCCAAACCTCTCTCTCTATTTCATTTCTTTTATATCTCAGCTTTTTATTTTTGTTAAAATCTGTCTCTTATCTTAGCCGATCCCTCCTTTTTATATCTTACATCCTTTTTTTATTGTTATTAAACTTATCCCACCTCTTGCTTTGCCACTACGTACACACGAACATGTTGCCACCTATCACCCTAATAGCCACCTATTACCAAATCCAACAACCTGTCATGATTTTTTTATTCTTTCTTATTTTTTTCTATAAACTTTTCGACACAAAGGTGAAAGTCTATCACGAGCTTGGATTTGGACTCGGGTCTAGGTCATGTGTTCGGGTTTAGATTCCAGGTTAGAGAAAATTTCTCGAATTGGACCTTACACCCTCGATACTCTATGTCTATTTATTAATTATATATTTTTTCTCTAGTAAATACTTGTAAAAATCAATATAGTAACTCAAACTCAAGATCATAACACAACAAAATAGCAAATATGGATGATAATGCTTGAGGTACTCGATAATCTTCCACACGACCTTATCTATTCAGAAAATCAAGTTTCTCCATGGATGGAAGTATGGGTTGAGAAGCAAAGTGATAGAGAAACACTCTCTGAGTTGTATAAGCCACTAGAAGACTCTCTAATTACGCGATGTATAGAGATCATGGAATGGGAAAAAGATCATACTCAAAGCAGTGGTAAGTTGAGAAGCATTTGGTCTACAGTCTTTCCAAGACCTCGAAGATGCTGGCTTCCAAATGGTTGTATGAAACTGCTAGAGGTTTTACATGGGAAGCTACCAAAGATGTCCTTAATCGCTTCAAATTTTAGTTTCCTACCTGATGTGAAGATACCTGGTGAAAGAGCTCCATTGGTTTCAACCAAGAAAGATGGTCGGAGCAAAGATTATAGTAGTTATTTTGAAGCAAAGGGTGATGCTGATATCTTTTTCCCCACAGACTTTCTGCTTTTGGAACGTATTGACCATTGCTGCTCTGGTTGGCTGAAAATGCTGAAAGATAAATAATCCAAGCAAGGGAAGAAGAGGAGAACAATTATAGTATGTTCATTTGGCTTTTACTGTAGCATTTTTGTTGGTTGCACCTGTCAAATTTTAATTCTGAGAGTACAAAGCTCCATCCTATTTTGGCCGTTTGTTTTCATAAATATGTTGAGGTAATGATCTTTTCTAGTGGAGGATCAGGTGTATCAAGTGGTAATCAACACCTGCACTTCTTTACAAAACCAATTGTCAACATTGTGGAAGTTTCTTTGACAAATTGTTTAGAAATTTGGACAGTCAGCCCTTTATAGAATGCAATCATATCAGTTTCAAGTTTAAGAAAAAAAAATAGTAAATAAAAAGTTACCAAAATAAAATTTTTATAATAGCATCAAATAATATATCATTTAAACCTTACTCATCTTACATTTTTAGCAGTAAAAGTACTAATTAAGCTTACATAGGAATTAAAATATGTATTCATTTAATTACCTTTGAAACAATGACATCTTAATTTTTATATCAAGAGGAGTTTTAAAGAACCCTAATTTGATTTAAAAATTTTATTGATTATTTGTGACAAACAGGAGTATTGCAGGGATTCAACCCACTACCATCCTTGATCCAATGTTGTTATAAGAATGATAAATAGGTTTCCATTAGTGGGCCTTTAAAAAAAAAATTATATGTATACGGTGGGTCATTTTTTTAAAGTCATTTATTGGCCTACTTTACTTAAAATCTTATATGGGCCATACTTTGAAATCAAATATATATTTTATAACTAAAAGTTAGGTGCTTATAAAATGGGGGCTCTCGACGGTTGTCTCACTGGGCTCCCCCTAGAACCGGGCCTGACTAACATAATGGTGGTTGCAACATGGTGCCAGATGGTCACCTCGAGGGAAAAAAAAGTACATTTAAGAATGTTAATGCGACTTGGGGGAGCGTCATGTGTGAAATCAACAAGATGCTGCAAATGTAATGTGGTTCATGTTGGAAATGCATCAACAAGATTTGGCAAATTTTTTCAGCTTATTGTTTTTAAGCCCTTTCTGATATGATGTTTACTTTTTGTTTGTTTCCTCTAGTTGTGACTGGTGGGGATATTTCTTTCGTTTCCAGAAATGCTGAATAAGGTGGCGCTTTCTATATATTGAAGCTGATTAAATAATACAATTTGAATTAAATATGTTATTATTAAGAAGACTAGTTACAATTGGGTTTCATATGCATGTGTAGGAGTAGGATCATAGACTATTAATTCATAGTACTTAGAGAAAAACTTGCATGTGTAGGAGTAGGATCAGATGCATTGCATCGGTGCATGCATGTTTTTTTTTTTTTTTTTCTCTAATAAATATGCCATATGGTGTTAGATGGTCAAAACCTCGGCAGATATAAGGTTTTGGGCCTAATAAATTTTTTATCTACGTGTTTAACTGTATCGGCCTTTTGGACTATAATCCAATAATTCCAAGTATTAAAAAAATATTTAACTTCATAATATAAATATTTACCTACACAGAGTGATTGATTATTCCCACATCCCACATCAGATAAATAAGAGCAGTGAAAAGAGACATAACCTATATAAGGGCCAGTTTGGTAATGTTATTACTTTTATAATAATTACGGTTAGATATGCTGAAAGAATAATCAGCTATGAAGTTAATCAGCAAGTGTTTGGATAATTAAATTTTTAAAACTACTTTATACCTCAAAAGCAGTATACATATGTTTGGTAATTTTATTTCAAAATTGCTGAAATTAGTTACAATGACTAAAGTAAACATGATTGTAGAACTTTATTTCATTTTTTTCATTAATTATATTATATTAAATCACTATTTAAGTAAAATATTTAAATTGGAAAAAAAATCGTAAGAAGAATAAAAATATTTTTAAAAGATTTTATAACTCAAATCAATATTTAATTAGAATCTTTAATTTTTAGATGAAACAAGGTATGTAAATGATTTTAATTTGATTTTATAAGGATATAACGATATTTTAAAAGATTCATTAAATGCTGAAATAGATTATTTCATAATCACTTTCAAAAAGTAACCCCCCACCTATTCTCAAAATCACTATCAAAATTTGCCAGATTATCAATTAATCACTTTTGGAAGTTTTACCAAACATCATTTTATGCCAAAATTATAAAATAAGCTGATTTTAATTTCTCAAAAGCAATACTAAACTGGCCCTAAAAATGAGGAGAAGGCAAAGGAAAACATAATTACCTAACAGGGGTTCCACGGCCCAGTACTCTACAATGTCATTTTTCTTTTAAACATCTTATATTTTATAAATAAAGTATTAATTTTTAATTTTTTTTTAGGAACAAAATAATAATTAAATGAACCATCGGTTTCAAAACCGATGTCGAACTGTAAGTTTCAAAACCTATGTCGAACAATCGGTTTGGAACTAGCGGTTTGGGTCCTGTTTTTCAAAATAGAGAATCGGAACCGAAAATCAGAACTAGTGGTTCAGGTCCTGCTCTAACGTGGCGGTTTCGTAGGTTAATAACGAAGACTTTGGTAGTCTTAATCACGTAAATGTGATTTACGATATTCATAGTTGGCTTAAGGACCTTGGCAACACAACGTGGTGGCTTTTAACTCGAAAGCGTTGAATTCTTTACGGATATGTTGGTTAAGAGGGGTTCGGGTAATAGTGGTGATTTTGTATGGATGGTGGACAGCTGATTCCTTCGCCTCTTCCTCGGTTTCCTTGGTTTTTAGGATTTGTGCGGTTGGTGGAGAGTTGTTGTCTTTGTTTTCTTCCTTTGCTTCCTCTGCTTTTTTTTTTTCTCTTGGCTTGGTCTATTTGGTGTTTGTTTCTTTTTCTCTGTTTTCTGTCTTCTTGTGAGCTACTTTGGCTTTTCTTGTTGCCCGGTGCTTATTCTCCTTGTTGTTCTTGGCTTGTTCCTAGGCTTTGTTGAATAAATTATCCTCAGCTGTTCAAAAAAAAAAGAAAAAAAAAAGCTAAAAGAACAACCCAACAACCGACCTATGCAAAACAAAAACAGAACCACCTTTGTCCCTAGCCCCTAAACCATAACAGTCAAAGCAAACTTGAAACTAGCCTTTGACAACTTCTTTCCCTCTAGCAATTCGCTCCACCAATAAATCATCTACAACACTGAAATCGAAACCACAAGCCCCACTTCTAGTCTTCATTCGGTGAAATCTTGGGGTTTGGAACATTTTGATCAGAAAGGAAAGGTGGGGGATTTTGTGGATTCTTCGTGCTTGTCCATTGCAAGGCGGAGTAATAAGAATTTTTTTTTTCTTTATATATAGGGGAAATGGGACTAGATGGCACCAAATCATATATTTATGTGGGCATTCTAATTTACAACATTCTTAAAAAAAAAAAAAAAAAAAACATTGGGGCTTAGGGTTTGGGCAAATGACTTGGGAGTCATTTGCCCAAGTTAGTCCTGGGCCCCAACGTTCTTTTTATCTTTTTTAAGAATGTCGTACATTAGAACGTCCACATTAGCGGCTTGAATTCTACCAATGTCATAAAGCTTTAAAAAAACAATACCTGGTCTAGATAGATGAATAGATAGGTATCTATCTATTCATCTAACATTGATTCGCGCACATCAGATCCGTACCAATGTCGTACATCAGATCCGTTGATTCGCGCACGAATACTGGAAGTGAATCCTACTATTAATCTGTTGATCCGCGCACAGATACCAGAATAATAGGCTTCAAATTCGTTGATCCGCGAAGGATACCGAAGTTGGATAAAAGGAGATACTCTCTCTCAAATTTTATTAATCATCAAAAACTAAAAAACAAACAACTGGTTGCAATGAATTTAAATAGGAAAATAAACTAAACCTAAAAGATCCAAAACCTTGAATCCTAAACGGATTCAGACTCCTCAAATAACATAAATATAAAAAGGACTTCAAGACTCAATCCTAAACTAAAAAGGAAACTAACAATGAAACTAACAAGAACTCAAAAACATCCAGCTCGTCCAGCTCAAGTCTTTGCGCAACAAGATAGATGGCCAAATTTGGGCCTTTTGTGATCTATTACGGAGGACGGAGTCTTCATAACATCTGTAGGGCTCATCTTGGGCTTTCAGGAAACATATTATAATAGACGATCCGACCACATATGCCCTCTGTAGAGGTCCACGAAGTTCAGCCCGGCAGCTCTCGTCCAGCTCACGGCGTCCAGCTCTCGTCCAGCTCAAGTATTCGCGCAACAAGATAGATGGCCGAATTTGGGCCAGTTGTGATCTGTTACGGAGGACAGAGTCTTCATAACATCTGTAGGGATCGTCTTGGGCTTTCCGGAAACATATTATAATAGACGATCCGACCCCATATGCCCTCTGTAGAGGTCCACGAAGTTCAGCCCTGATTTGGTTGGTCCACGCGACCCAAATACGAATTCGCCACCCACTCCATGTATTCCATTGCCTTAGCTGCTGCTGCATCACAATAGAATGTGATCATATATATAATTAAATAAATATATATATTATCGCATATGAGTTGTATGTGATTACACAACAAAAGTTTGTTGTGATCGTAAATGATCGTTAAAAAAAAAAAACATGATTCCAACTGTAAATTTTTTTAAAATTGCACCATACATACAAAATGGAATGATTCTTTAAATCTAACATATCTAATGGTGGCCACATGTTTTTTTACTTAGATCACAAGTGGCCAGATGGTGTTAGATTGTCAACACTGACAAAAATATAATTAAAAAGCTCATTTCTTGAATGTTAACGGGTCCTTGTGATCCATTCAATTTTGTCGCCACATATTAATGGGGGAGTGTCTATCTCTGATCGGAACAGAGCTTCTAACGCATTTGCGGATAACTTAGCTAAGATGGGCGCGAGTTTGAGAGACGATTTCGTGGAATGGAGTGATTGTGGTTGACAGTGGCTTTGTTTAGCTGGTTTTCTTGTTGTTTTTGGGTTTTTTGCCTTTGTTGGGGCTGTGTTTCTTCCTCTGTTTTTGGGTTCTCCCTTGCGTGGGGCTCTGTTTTCTTGTGTGTTTTCTGCTGGTCCTTTTCAGGCGGCTTTGTCTTTGTTTGTTTGTTTTGCCTTTGTTGGCCTTTTATATAATCCATCGTTAAAAAAAAATTAAAAAAATGGGGGAGTGTCATGTGTGAAATCAACAAGATGCTACAAATCTAATGTGGTTCATGTCGGAAATTCATTCAATACATTATCAATTTGTATCAAAAAAATTGAATTGAATGATAATATAACACAGAAAAAAGAAAGAAAAAATATTCACAACTGAACTTAAGCGATGTGCATCGGTTCAATCTGAACCGATACGATCAATACAAGACGCTTTGGTTTAGATAGAACCGAGGCAAAACTTGTATCGGTCTACGCCGAACTGATGCATTATTACTAGTGTGCTAGGATTCAGGGTGTACTAAAGCACACTATTGCCCCGCTTCAACACTAATTGATGATGCCCACGACTTGCATCGGTTAGGCTTGAACCGATGCAATAATTTAGTTTCGGTTCCAACCAAATTGATACAAAATTTTATCCATTCAGGCCGAACTGAAGCCTTTGAAGGTATCCGTTACTTCTAAATTTGAGTTGTGTGTATTAAATATTGATTTTCCCAATATTTAAAATCAAGTGGTACGATGATTCCAATCGATTCATCTGATGACAATTAGCAAATTGACTAATTAAAGAAAGACTGTAATTAAGATTATTAATTAACTTACTAAGAAGACTTGCTACAAGTGGGGTTGATGTTCTGCGTGTATATATATGCTATTGCTGATGGACGATGGAAGATATCTAAGAAAACCAAACTTTTCTGATCATTTCTATTAGCTTGATTTGTCAAAATTATTTCTCTATTTAGAAATTAATAAGAAAATGGTAGAAAAGGCTTCGTATTCTTTCGAGCGTTCTCATGCTGATCTTGAAGCATTTCAGGTAGGGCCATTGGGTGAGCAGAAAGGAAGGGAATGGAGCTATAAATCAAAGGGTGCGATCACTGGGATAATGATCTCCTGTGACTCCTATGCTGTTGTTTCGTATGTCTTTAAAGGTGTCGATGAAAATGGCAACACCGAGTATTCAGATACATTTGGTTATCATGATAAAGATGTCCACAAGGTACGTATTTAGTTTATTAATTAATCAAATTATCTTATTACGATGCTTCGATGGTCTATTTTGTCATCTAACTCTTTTTTTTTTTTCTTAAATGTTTGCACAATAGGTTATGCTCGACTGGCCTCATGAATATTTTACATCAATAAGTGGGACTTATTATCAGGGTCAAATAGCTCATTATTTCTCATCTCTATGCTTCCATACAAATCTGAAAAAATATGGACCATTTGGCTCTGTTAGTGGCACTCCTTTTGAATTTCCTATGAATGGAAGAATCATTGTTGGTTTTTATGGAAGTGCACTGAGTCATGAGAATTGGCCTTATGGAACTCTAGGAGTATATGTCAAGCATTCTAAAGACTTGTTGGGTCCGTCAAGCCAAGTACAAGTTGTGAAACCCAATACCAAGGTTACCAATTGTACTCCTTTCATTTATTTATTTTTGGTACTAAATAATGACCAATATCGGGGCAACTACACATCCACTTGCACCTTCCATTTCACATTTATTTCAAGTCCCACCATACATATTAATTTGCAAAGCATGTAGTCCTTTAATCCTTTTATTTATTTATTTTTGGATCCGATACATTATTCTATGGGGCTAGTACTGTTCATCCATTCTTAACACAGCTGGTTTGTGGTAGGGGTTTAGGTCCCACCATATACATTTAATAGAACTATATTTCCCTGGTTATATGGAAGTAAAATTTCTTTCATTTGTTGGAATACTATTGATAACTCTTATTTCTACACGTTGTTTAGCCCCTTACTTTTATCTTTTATGCTTGTTTTCCGGGTAAAACCGGGTATTTAATGTTTTAAATAAGTGTTTCAGGATTTTTTCCAGAAGAGGGGCTAAAGTGCAAAAATGGTGAAATATTGGGGCAAAGGTGCAATTTTCAAAAGTTGGTTCTGCACCGTTGTTTTGCGATTAGGGGCCGCAGAACAGGGCACAAAAAGGGACCAGAAGACCCACTTTTTGTAAATCGGCGCCCTAGGACGCAGAATAGGGCGCAAAACAAGGCGCGGAATTTTAATAAAAGCTTCCTACAGAATGCTCAACTTTCGTGGCCCATATCTCTCTCCTCCAATCGAACTGGGTTTCGTGTTTTATATAGTTGGAAAGGTCCAGAAGTCTTCTTTCCAACGGTTCATCAAGAACGCGATTCTGATATTTGTGGAGAAAGTTATGCCCATTTCCGTAACGGTGCGCGCTGCTGGAAACCCATCCGCGAAATGCCCAATCTTCAGCCACTTAAGGGCATTTTCGTCCTTTCCCCCATTTCTGCCCTAATCCCCTAAACACTATATATATCCCCTCTTCTCTTCAGTTTTTTCAGAATCCACACTCTCCCTCTCTCTCTCCTCCGCCCAACTCTCTCTCTCTTCCATCTTCTTCATCCTTCTTCATCTTCTTCACATAATAAGGAGAGACCCATGCTCCCATGGAGGTTCTTCCTCCATGGGAGCCCACCATACATCTCCACAACACCATTTATCACTTCCTCCATCCATTTTAGGGCAGATTGCAAGGAATAGGAGTGGTCTTTGGACCAATTTCGAGCTAGGAAGCTATGGAGCAACTTTGGAGGATTATCTTCAAGGGTTTGCTTTTATTTACTCATTTCCTTTGTAATTTTTGTTTCTTTGATGTGTAACCCCGATTTGGGGAATATTGTAAACCCTACACTTGTGTAATATATGTTGTTTGTGCTTAAATTCTTGTGGGTTTTGTTTCACTCTTTGTTAATTTCATGAATTTAGCTTTAATTGCAATATCCATGTGTGTGGAGGCCTGAAATTGATATGTGTCCATGATTGGGATTAGGAGTAGAGTAATTTAATGTAAGAGTAGTGTAATTTAACTTCCCATGATTGTTGATTAATTGATGGATGACCAAAATGCCATGTTTAGAGTAATTGGAGTGTTAGAGATTTAGCTCTAAAGAGTGGGAAAGGTTTCAGTTCAGGCATTTAGTTGCTAAATTGACCTGGGTTCCATATTCTTGTGTTTAATGGGTCTTGTTATCAAGGCACAATTGCTCATCCTTGGCCGGATTGGGTAATAAATTGATTTAGGGAAAATTCCCAAATCAAGAGAATGAACCCTTAACCTACATTGAATGGTCTTAATGAATAACAACCAACTTATTGCACATTGTTGTTTGGTAAGCTTGTTTCCCATGTCTAGCCATCCTAGGGAGATTGATAAAACCAAATCCGTATCTAGAGTTAAGACAAACTGAATTCCTCTTGTGCTTGTGTAGTTATATGGTATTTCATTGCTTAATGCTTTCACTCGGTTAGCCACCTTGTGAATGATATTTAGGCTATGTGTTATATATTGCGTGGTTCACATTAACATGTCCAGCGTGATATCCTCTACATTTGACCAGACAGTGAGAGATACACTAGGTTGGCGTGTAGAGCTCGTGTGTGTGTCCCACAGTCCTTAATGAATCCAAGCATTTATGCATGGATGTAATCTCTAAGACATCGAGAGAGATTAGAGATTAATTAAGGGGACACGAGCATATAACATACGTGTTGTATGGGTATCTCGTATTCTTAATGCTTTCACTTGGTTGCCATCCCGTATTTGGTTAGCCATTGTGAATGAATTATTGGCTGTAGTATGGCCCACGCGGTTGCGTATTACATGCCCAACGAAATAACCACTGTATATGACCAGACAGTGAGAGATACACTAGGCTGGCATACAGGGCTCTTGTGTGTGTGCCACGACACTTAATGAATCCATGCATTGTGTGGATGTGATTTCTAAGACTCGAGAGATATTAGAGATCAATTAAGGGGACACGAGCCTATGATATACTTGCATATTGAGGGACAAAGTGAGTCTAGTGCTTAATCAGGAGGATTGTTACGGTTGAATCATTTCTCTAGTGTACACCACATTTCATGTATCTCTCCATTCCATCCTATCCATGTATATATTATGTTAGTTTATTTATTTATTTATAGTATTATTTACACTTTTCCACACCCGCAACACACGAGTTCTCTCGGAGTGTTGTAATAATAGCTAGAACCGGTAACGGTCGGCGGATCCCACCTCCCTGCGGAACGATACCCTCACTTGCCGCTGTGCTAGTCTCTGTGACTCGCGCGCTAGAGAGGTCGAACTTAAATGTTCATCTTTTGACCGACATCGCAAAGACGTGTCGTCAACTATGTTTGGGACATGCATTTATAAGAATAGTTCCTAACATTATTATTATTTGCTGCAAGTTGTTGGTCCTTTGAAGAAGGAAGATTGTATTAAGGTAGGGCCATGGGGTTGGTCAAGGTCATCAACAGAGGAGGAATTGAGCTATATGCTAAAAGGTGCAACAGAGATCAAGATTGGTTATAATGGAGACTCTATCAAGGGCATGTTCTTCAAAAGTTTGGATGGAAAGGGTGAAGAAAACTCACTAAAAACTAATACTTGTTGAAAAGCATGACTTATTTTGTGATATTTTTATCATAAACACTTTTTTTGTATGATATTAAAACTCAAGTTATAATTAAGATGGTCCTAGTCTCACAAAATCAGTACTAAATGAGGAAGGGAGCCACTGGCCATTGCCCCTGCGGGGGACATAGTTATTTTAAATACAAATTAAACAATTAGTGATCTACTGTGGAGTATCATGTGAAATCAACAAGATGCTCCAAATGTTATGTGGATCATGTACTGGGAAATGCATTTAATACATAATCAATTTGTATTAAAAAATGAAATAAAACAAAATTAAATAAATTCTTACTGGGATGGTGCATCGATTCAGGCTAAACTGATGCAAGTTTGTGCATCGATTCAGGCTAAGCATCAATTTATGCTTGAAACGGCAAGTTTTTTTTTTTGAATTGTAAATTTATTCAAGGCAGAAGGTTAAAAAGAAAAAACAAACCAAATGCAGCCCAAACAAGAGACCAACCAACAACAAAACGGCCACTAAAACTAAACAACCAAAACAGAGCAACACAGAGAGCAAAAACAAGGAAAGCAACAAAACAGAGGAAACAACACAACATCAATGAACTCCCCACACTAACGAATCCTCACTCCCACCAGAACCATTCTTTGCAAGATGGTCTGCCACTGAGTTTGAAGCTCTGGAATTGTAAATAACCACTAATCGACCCGTAGCTCTACGATTACAACGGATGTCATAGATAATTTGCTTATTGTTTTTAATCCCTTTCTGATATGATATTTACTGTTTGTTTGTTTCCTCTAGTTTTGAGGAAATTTCTTTGAATAAGGTATTAACTAGATAAGGGTTTCTTCTTTTATATATATTAATTTTAATTTTTTACTTTTAAAGTCGGTTAAGATTTGTAGTCTGTCTAGATTAAGCTCTACAAACTCTGCGAGAATGCAACTCTCACTTCCCCATACTTTGGGGTTTCCTCCCTATATTTTTGTTGCAAAATTACAGCTTTCTCACCCGGCCTGATTCCGATTACTGGTAATAATATATGATTATCGTATTGAAATTAAGTTCCGGATATATAAGGACACAGCCCATGAAAGTCAACATCAAGGAAGAAATATATATTTTTTCGACTTTTCATATATTATATATAGCTCAGCATGCAAGTTCAAAAAAAGTTGCGGCTACTGCTTTCTTCATGATGAAACTCATTTGAGGAGACCTCACTGATACGTATCACTAGAACTTGAAGACGATGAACAAGAAGAGATCTCAGGGCTTAATCTAATGTTATTGTCTCTCGTCATGAAGTCGTGAAGCCTGCCGGGCTGATCATCCACCACTCCATTATGATCACCATCCTCTCTCATGCTTCTTTTCTTCAAAAATATGCGACAGATTACCCAGTTTTCCATCAGGTTTGAGTTACTAGGCGTGGTTCTTGATACATTGACAAGGCGATATTCATGCATGATCCAATCAGTTCTAGATTCATGTGGAGGCTTCCCTCTATAGAAAACTAGAGTCTTCTTCATCCCCACCATTTGATTATTATTATTATTATTCCTGCTTGATGAAGATACTATTTGTCTGTCCACCCCAGTTGCTTTCCAGTAACCAGAAGCAGTGGTTCGGTTCCCATTTCGATACTTGGCTTCGTTATTTCAGAAGAAGTACCTCTCCTGCTCCATGTTACCTGAACACACGTACACGTACACGTACATATATTTACATATAACCAATTTGAGTAGGGATTCCTTATAAATAAAACACAATTAGGAAGGTGAGTGAGAGTGAGTTTCCAGTTTCCACTAACCAGCTGGAAGGTCCCAGGGATCGTATCTGCAGTTATTGATGTGTGGAATGACAGTGGCAGGCAAGGGGCAGGAGAAGATCTTGCATTTGAGGTACCGAAAAACAAGCTCTTCATCGGTTGGCTGGAAACGGAAACCAGGAGGCAGTCTCATCACTCCGTTCTATCTAACAAACTCCAACCTCCTCTCAGAAATTATGAATTACCGTAAAGCTTGACTAACTTTTTACTGATGCAAGGACTAAAGTAATGTATTTTGGAAAAAGAAGGGATTAAAGTTGTTAACAAGATAAAGGCGTTTAAAAATAGTGACATTTGACAAAAAAGTAGGCACTATTATGAAATCATCCCTTTAATAAAAACATATTACAATAAAAGCTTATTAATCAATGGATTTATTTATAAAATTAAGATCAAAGGGTAAATGTGGCATTACATGGTGTATTTACAAATTTTAAATTTTAAATAATTTTTAATGGGGTGAACTAATTACAGGGCGTGTAAAATGTAATGTGGTTCATGTGGGAAATTCATTTAATACATAATCCATTTGTATTAAAAAAATGAATCGAATAATGATTATATAAGACAAAAATAATTTAATAAATTCTTACTGGCCACACATCATCTCTTAGCAAAGCTGGTAGTGCACCTCCCTTTCCACATAAGTGGTGAGAGATTCAAATCCCACTATGCGTATTTTACTAGCATGTATGGTGAGTTTTCTTCCTGGGTTGTGAGAGTAGTTATCTCCAGTTATGGGAGTGGGTATCCCAACCGTACATGTACTGTTTAATCTCGACAGGTCTCGATAGTCCTATTATAATAGTTATTGTAATACTTTTAAAAAATAAAAAATTCCAACCAAAATGAAATGCTTCCTTATATCTAACATCATGGCCGACCTTGAGATTTTCGAGGCCTAATGTGAACTATAGAAAATGAGGCCCTCTGACAGGACCTATCCAGACTCCTTTCTTGAGTCCGAGTGAATCCTGTGGAAACTCAATCTTTCTAGCTGAAAATTTAATCTTTTGGAAAATGTTATAGAAAATCATAAAATCTCAAGGTGGCTTCTAACAAAGAAACTTTAACAATCACTTGGTTTTACAAACTTTTCCACCTTGTAATTTAAAAATCTGTGGGTTATGGCCCATCATAAAATATAATTAAGTTAAAATAAGAAATTTGCTTTTTCTTTCTCTGGTGGGCTTGAGTTTGGGATTCACAACCCAAACGCTTACGTACCATATACTCAATAGAGATCAAAGCCTTCGTAGTTCATTGAATATCTTCTTTACCTTTTTTATTTATTTTTATTTTTTTTATTTTTTATTTTATTTTTAAACGCAGTCTTATAAAAGTGGCACCTAGCCAGGAACAGGAACAGGAGAACCCCAGACCAAACCCAATAGAAACCACAACAAAACAGCGACACAAAAAGCACAAAGGCACAACATGCCAAACGAAGCCAACCAAAAACATCAGACCAAAACAGCGCATGCCAAAAACAGCCCAGCAAACCTCACTGCTCGCTCCACCACAGATCCTGAACTCCAGGATTTAGACCTTTCTTCGCAAGAGTGTCGGCAAACGAATTGGTCGATCTTGGCCTGAACTTCACCACTACCGACTGAAAACTACACAGCTAACTACGAATGTCGACAATAACCTTCTCGTTGCTGTTATTAGCAGGCAGACCACCAGAAATCCAATTAACAACAGTTTTAGAGTCGAAAATAATGGCGAAGTCTCTGTTAGCAACATGAGGACTTGAACCCACCAGCTCGCAGGCGCGCAAAATAGCCAAAAGCTAGCTAGCTTAGCCATGATGACGTCCTGCACACCCACATGATATGAAAAAAAACGCATAGAATCTTCCCCTTGTGATCGCAAGAACACCACTTAAATCAGCTGGCCCGGGAGAGCCTTTCACAGAGCCATCAACATTAAAAGATAGGCAATTGATTACCGGAAGAGACCGTCTCTGAGTCCTCTGTTTCGAAACCTTTGGTTTATCCGCGCAACATTCCACAATATTCAAAAGGATATGCGTTATGGAAATGTTCGAGCCACCTCCAAAGTGTTTGAACCACCATCCCAATCTAAATTTCACCATATCCATAGATCTACTAAACTCAGGCTGCTCCTCCTTAAAAATCGAGAGATTTCTCACATCCCAAAGAGTCCACGCAATAGCGAAAAATAGAGTTCTCCAAGCTCTCATCGATTGCTTCCAAGGACATAAATCAACCCACCGTTTCCACCACTCCACTACAGACTGTGAAGAACAACAAGAAATTCCCCACCAAGACATGCACTTTTGCCACAACTTCCATGACCACTCGCAAAGGAGGAAAAGGTGATCAACATTCTCCACTTTGTCAGTGCACAAAACCCAATTCATATCACTCAAAGACTGAATTCCAAATCTACTAAGAACCCCCCTAACGAGGACTCTACCATGAATCAATTGCCACACGAAGAGTTCAACCTTCAGAGGACATAGCCCCAGCCAAACATCCCTAAACACCGGGTCATCATCCATTGTCTCACCTTCCAGACACTTCCTAAAGAACTTAACCGAGAATTGGCTTGACGACTCATACTTCCACACCACTGAATCATTCACATTCTGAAGGATTTTAACATTCTCTAGGCATCCAAGAAAGCAGCGCCACTGTTAAAGCTCCCAGTCAAACACTCTTCTCCTTAATTCCACCTCCCATTTCCACACATCTCCCTCCCAACACCTAAAATCACGCACAACACTAGATTTTTTAACGGCTATCGAGTAAATCCTTGGAAAGGCCACCTTAAGAGTTGAATCTTATAGCTTCAAATCCAACCAAAAATCCGCTCTAGTACTGTTGCCCACCAATACAGCCAGCCCACAGAACTCATGTGCTCAAATTTGGTCTGTTCCTGGATTCCCTTCTAGATTCATCTGTTCCTGGATCCACCCTGCATTTCTTAGTGCACTATTCATCATCTCCCATCTCTTTTTCTCTCTTATTCTTCTCTCTCACACTCTCGGCTGCTCTTCTTTCTTTCTATTCTTTCCTTCTTTTCTTTTGTTTGGGCCGAATCACCCAAACCTCTCTCTCTATTTCATTTCTTTTATTTCTCAGCTTTTTATTTTTGTTAAAATCTGTCTCTTATCTTTGCCGAGCTCTCCTTTTTATATCTTACATCCTTTTTTTTTTTTAATTATTAAACTTATCCCACCTCTTGCTTTGCCACTACACACGAACATGTTGCCACCTATCACCCTAATAGCCACCTATTGCCAAATCCAACAACCTGTCATGATTTTTTTATTCTTTCTTTTTTTTCTATAAACTTTTCTACACAAAGGTGAAAGTCTATCACGAGCTTGGATTTGGACTCGGGTCTAGGTCATGTGTTTGGGTTTAGATTCCAGGTTAGAGAAAATTTCTGGAATTGGACCTTACACCCTCGATACTCTATGTCTATTTATTAATTATATATTTTTTCTCTAGTAAATACTTGTAAAAATCAATATAGTAACTCAAACTCAAGATCATAACACAAAAAAATAGCAAATATGGGTGATAATGCTTGAGGTACTCGATAATCTTCCACACGACCTTATCTATTCAGAAAATCAAGTTTCTCCATGGATGGAAGTATGGGTTGAGAAGCAAAGTGATAGAGAAACACTCTCTGAGTTGTATAAGCTACTAGAAGACCCTCTAATTACGCGATGTATAGAGATCATGGAATGGGAAAAAGATCATACTCAAAGCAGTGGTAAGTTGAGAAGCATTTGGTCTAAAGTCTTTCCAAGACCTCGAAGATGCTGGCTTCCAAATGGTTGTATGGAACTGCTAGAGCTTTTACATGGGAAGATACCAAAGATGTCCTTAATCGCTTCAGATTTTAGTTTCCCACCTGATGTGAAGATACCTGGTGAAAGAGCTCCATTGGTTTCAACCAAGAAAGATGGTCGGAGCAAAGATTATAGTAGTTATTTTGAAGCAAAGGGTGATGCTGATATCTTTTTCCCCACAAACTTTCTGCTTTTGGAACGTATTGACCATTACTGCTCTGGTTGGCTGAAAATGCTGAAAGATAAATCGTCCAAGCAAGGGAAGAAGAGGAGAACAATTATAGTATGTTCATTTGGCTTTTACTGTAGCATTTTTTGTTGGTTGCACCTGTCAAAGCTCCATCCTATTTTGGCTGTTTGTTTTCATAAATATGTTGAGGTAATGATCTTTTCTAATGGAGGATCAGGTGTATCAAGTGGCAATCAACACCTGCACTTCTTTACAAAACCAATTGTCAACATTGTGGAAGTTTCTTTGACAAATTGTTTAGAAATTTGGACAGTCAGCCCTTTATAGAATGCAATCATATCAGTTTCATGTTTTAAAAAAAATATATATATTAAATAAAAAGTTACCAAAATAAAATTTTTATAATTGCATCAAATAATATATCATTTAAACCTTACTCATCTCACATTTTTAGCAGTAAAAGTACTAATTAAGCTTACATAGGAATTAAAATATGTATTCATTTAATTACCTTTGAAACAACGATATCTTAATTTTTATATCAAGAGGAGTTTTAAAGAACCCTAATTTGATTTAAAAATTTTATTGATTATTTGTGACAAACAGGAGTATTGCAGGGATTCAACCCACTACCATCATTGATCCAATGTTGTTGTAAGAATGATAAATAGGTTTCCATTAGTGGGCCTTTTAAAAAATATATATATGTATAAGGTGGGTCATTTTTTAAAAGTCATTTATTGGCCTACTTTGCTTAAAATCTTATATGAGCCATAGTTTGAAATCAAATATATATTTTATAACTAAAAGTTAGGTGCTTATAGAATGGGGGCTCTAGACGGTTGTCTCATTGGGCTCCCCTAGAACCGGGCCTGACTAATATAATGGTGGTTGCAACATGGTGTTAGATGGTCACCTCGAGGGAAAAAAAAGTACATTTAAGAATGTTAATGCGACTTGGGGGAGCGTCATGTGTGAAATCAACAAGATGCTGCAAATGTAATGTGGTTCATGTTGGAAATACATTTAATACAGAATCAATTTGTATTAAAAAATGAATTGAATGATAATATAAGACAAGTGCCCGTTTTGTAGTTGTGCTTGTTGGTTGCCGTTGGGCTCTTAATATATATTGTCTGCTTGCTTAAAAAAAAATAAAAAAATAATATAAGACAAAAAAAAATTAATAAATTCTTACTTGCTTCGGTTTGTCCCTAGACCGAATCGGATGATGCATCGATTCAGGCTGAACTGATGCAAGTTTTCATCGGTTCTGGCCAAACCGATGCAAGTATCCACAAAAACACCTCGATAATGCATTATTGCTTCAGTTAAGACTCGTCAATCAGTACAGGCAGTATTCAAACATCTTTGTCTTTGAAAGCATCTTTGTCTTTATAATAAAATCCTCCATAATTAAGACTCGTCAATCAGTACAGGCAGTATTCAAACAAATTGTACATGAAAGTTAAAAGTAAGGCAGTTTACACCACAAGGAAGTAAATAAATAAATCTTTCAAAATATAAACTTGCCGATTTATACTTTAAACGGCAAGTTTTTTCAGCTTATTGTTTTTAAGCCCTTTCTGATATGATGTTTACTTTTTGTTTGTTTCCTCTAGTTGTGACTGGTGGGGATATTTCTTTCGTTTCCAGAAATGCTGAATAAGGTGGCGCTTTCTATATATTGAAGCTGATTAAATAATACAATTTGTGACTTGACTGATTAAATTAAGACTGCGATTAAGTTTGAATTAAATATGTTATTATTAAGAAGACTAGTTACAATTGGGGTTCATATGCATGTGTAGGAGTAGGATCATAGACTATTAATTCATAGTACGTAGAGAAAAACTTGCATGTGTAGGAGTAGGATCAGATGCATTGCATCGGTGCATGCATGTTTTTTTTTTTTTTTTTTCTCTAATAAATATGCCATATGGTGTTAGATGGTCAAAACCTCGGCAGATAAAAAAATAAAATAAAATAAGGTACTTTTCTTAAATTTTAAAATACAATTATGTCACCGCGTCTCAATGAGGGAGTGTCATGTGTGAAATCAACAAGATGTTACAAATGTAACGTGGTTCATGCTGTGGGAAATGCATTTAAAAAATGATATATAAACATATCAATAGTCTTGCAAAGTCGTTAATAGTTATCAATTGGACATTTTTAAAATGGACTATTTTAATGTAGATCGAGCTAGCTCACGTTCCTGTCTTGATTCGTAAGCAATCAACTAGAGTTAGGGATTTTTCCGGTTCAAGTTGGTTCAGTATAATAAGGTTTTGGGCCTAATAAATTTTTTTCCTACGTACGTGTTTAACTGTATCGGCCTTTTGGACTATAATCCAATAATTCCGAGTATTAAAAAATATTTAACTTCATAATATAAATATTTACCGACACAGAGTGATTGATTATTTCCACATCCCACATCAGATAAATAAGAACATTGAAAAGAGACATAACCTATATAAGGGCCAGTTTGGTATTGCTGTTACTTTTATAATAATCACTGTTAGATGTGCTGAAAGAATAATCAGCTATGAAGTTTGTTGTATGTATAAATTCGCCAACCTGACACGTCATCAAAAAGAGTGGATAAAGATTGCCACGTCACTTATTGACCGGGTCAAAGGAGGGAATGTGACAAGTCAATGTCAAAATACCTCGAACCGAAAGGGTCAAAGATATGGTCGCCAAAGCTAGATATGTACTCACCAAAGGTAGAAACATGGTCGTCGAAAAAGTGATACCCAGAAGTGAAGGTACTCGCCGCGCCAGCGAATTAAGCCTGAACCGACTCGACAGAAACACGAAAATAAACCCTAAACCTTTAAGAAGACCTTCGACACCAAGGAATCAGGGGAGAAAGAGGCAGGAAACCTATCTGTATCCGCAGCGACGTGGGACTCCCAATACAAATCCAAAAGGAAATCCTACTATGAGCAGGTCTAAAAATCAAGGGGAAACCCTAAATTATCATGTATAAATAGAACCACCTATCCCACGAGGAAGAGGTTCGAAAAGAGAGAGAGAAAAACAAGAATTCGAGAGATTTGAGTGTGTAACAAGAAATAAGCGATATAGTGATATTTTCCTGTCCTCCGGGACACCGTGGTTTTTTCCCATTCAAGGGTTTTCCACGTAAATCTATCTTTTGCATGCACTGATTTTCTTTCTTGTTTGATATTTGTTTTGATTTAATTATTGGCTGTGTGATAATCCAAAATTCACCGTCAACAATTGGCGCTAGAAGGAGGGGGGTTTGAACAGAAACTTCGAGGAACCCTTGCGAATTAAAGAACATGAACAACGACAATGACAGAGATGGTAACTCCAGCGGAGATCATATTGTTGAACCAACTGCGCCGACAGGAGATAGGGCAGTGACGATCGGGGAACAATCGGTGGCAACACCAGGGACTAGGGCCGCTGACCCCGGGATTCTGCAGCACTTCCAAGCTACATTGGTAAACTTAATTAGCGAAGCAAGCAAGATAGGGCTTTCGCTTCCCATAGGTTTGGGAGTTTCATCTCCTTACAAATTAACCACCCCTGGAATTCATCCGCCCGGAAGGCTACGGTCAGAAGTTCACATCGCAGTCCCCGATACTCAAACAAGACAATCCACTGAGGAGACTCCCCAGGACCACCCAGAGGATTTCGAGGGGAGAAAACGAAGGAAAGGAAAATGTGTGATGAATGAAAAATCCAGGGAGGAGCGAGACCAAGCACGGACACATGGGGTCAATTCCAGTGACACATATCAACGGAACCGGCAGAGACACCATTCTATCTCGTCTGAAGATAAGAGCCCACGTCCGCGAAGGGAGTTACGGTCCAAAAGAGCACGGTGAAGGAGATCCGAGAGCACAGAAGATCGAAGGAGCCCGGATAATAGGAACAATCATGGGAGAATGACAATCAAGAGCAGACTTGATCCAGCAGGAGAGCCAACTGGTCAGCGAGGTGTCACCCTACAAGAACTATCAAGAAAGGTTTCAGCGATGGCACGAAGGTATGGTCGTAACGTATCTTCGGATGATGAGTCAGACAGCCCATTCATTGAAGATATTGCTCGCACCCAGTTTCCAGACAGATTTAGAATGCCAACCATTGAGCAGTACAAGGAGAACAGGGATCCGAAGGAGCATGTTCACCGATTCCGCAACATCATGGCTCAGTATTCATCTAATGATGGGCTGCTATGTCTCACCTTCCCACAAACATTCGGCGATCTCGCTTCCAGGTGGTTTGGAAGACTTCCACCCGGAAGTATAAGTAGTTTCTCAAACCTCAGCAAGGCGTTCATAAGGCAGTTCATGGGTAGTGTACAGAGAAGAAAGTCACTCGCTCATCTATCAAACTTGAAGCAGGAGCACAACGAGTCGATCAAGAAATACCTAGCAAGATTTGGGAAGGAAGTTGCTCAAATTGAAGATGTCAGCGATGTAGCTGTGATCACCGCTTTCACCAACGGGTTACAGAGTGGGCGATTATCTTTTGACCTGCGAAGGGAGAGACCGAAGACTTATGAGGAGATGATGGAAATAGCTGGCGACTATGCATTAGCAGAAGAAGAAGAAGTAGCACAAGGGGGTAGCTACGTGCATGGACACAAACCTGACTCAAAATCAGACCGTAAGGATGACAAAAAGACTGTGTCACGTGACCACCAGAGAGACGAGAAAGGCCAAAAGGGGCATTCGAGAGAAAGCAAAGGAAATCCTCGAGCCAGTAGGTTTCGAGGAAGGTACAATCATTACACCCCTTTGACCGGCGATCAAGAGGAGATACTTTCTGTGGTGGAAGACAAAGGGCTCGCCAAATACCCTCGGCAGCAATCAGCAAATGCTAGGAGAGATACAACTACGTACTGCCGATTCCACAAAGATCATGGGCATGAAACCTCAAAGTGTTTTCAGCTGCGTGATCACATTGAAAGTTTGATCAGAGATGGGCACCTGAAGTACTTTACTTTGAAAGGAGACAAATATGGTGGTCGCCAAGACAGCCGCCAAGGAAACGGGCAAGAAAGAAAGAAAGAGTCCAAGGAGAAACAGCCCGAATGCCACCATAAACACCATCTTTGGTGGACCTCATACCGGGAGAAGTAATCGAGAAAGGATGTCAGAAGTCCGAGAAGTAATGTATGAAAGCAGAAGCATGGAGATCAACTCTGTGCAAAGAAACCCCAAGAAAGGAAGAAAAGGACATGATCCCATAACATTTACGGCAGAAGACTCAGACGGAATTGATGCAAAACCCAACGATGCAATCGTAGTGGGGGTTCGAATAGCCCACAGGGATGTCCTTCGGGTAATGATTGACAACGGGAGTTCAGCTGATATCTTAAATGCCAGGGTATACGATGAATTGCAGCTAGACAGAAAAGATCTTGAACCTTTCCATGTGCCGCTGAAGGGTTTTGGGGGTGCAGAAGTGAGATCATTAGGGACTGTGAAGCTGCCGGTAAGGTTTGGTACAGCACCGTGTCGGTGAACGATCCTACTGGATTTTGTTGTAGTCGACATCCATAATTGGCCGTATAATGCTTTGCTTGGCCGACCATTTCTTAACAAAGCTCGAGCTGTTACTTCAACCCATGCGTTGAAAATAAAATTCCCTACAGAATTTGGTGTCGGGGAATTGAGAGGGTCACAGGAGATGGCTCGCCGCGCCAATCTATCAATCTTCAAAGATAAAGTAGGGATGGAAACCTTGAACATATTCGAGGTAGATAGGGAAATGCAGGAAGATAATCTGGAAACCTTCGAACTGGACCCAAGGGACAAAACGAACAGAGAAAAAGAAGAGCCGACTGAGTCAGTTGTTCTAGATGAGGCGGAACCAGATAAAACAGTAAAGATCGGAGCAAGGCTGACTGAAAGAGTTAAGAGAGATGTGACAAGCTTGTTGAAGGAATATAAGGGGATTTTCGCTTGGTGCCACGAAGACATGCCAGGGTTTGATAGAAGCGTGATTTCACACAACCTGGCTGTGAATGAAAAATGCAAATCGATGGTGCAGAAAAGGAGAAACTTCAACCTGGAAAGAAGTGCAGCAATAAAAGAGGAAGTATCAAAGTTGCTCGCCGCAAGATCAATTAGAGAAGTTAAATACCCGGAATGGGTGGCGAATGTAGTCTTGGTGAAAAAGAAAAAAAATCAATGGAGGATGTGCGTCGACTTCACTGATTTGAACAAAGCCTGCCCCAAGGATAGCTTCCCGCTACCAAGGATTGACCAGTTAGTTGATGCAACAGCCGGACATGAGACTTTGAGCTTCATGGATGCATATTCAGGATATAACCAGATAAAGATGCACAAGCCAGACGAGGAGAAAACAGCGTTCACCACAGACTAGGGGTTGTACTGTTACACAGTCATGCCATTCGGCCTGAAGAATGCTGGAGCAACTTACCAGCGCTTAGTCAACAAAATGTTCGCCAGGCAAATAGGGAGAAATATGGAAGTTTACGTTGACGACATGCTGACAAAAAGCATCACAGCAGATAGACATACAGATGACCTGAGGGAAACGTTTGATGTGCTGGTCAGATATGGAATGAAGTTAAATCCAGCAAAATGTGTATTCGGCGTACCATCTGGGAGGTTTCTCGGATATCAAGTACATCAAAGAGGAATAGAGGTGAACCGTGAAAAAATCCAAGCACTAGCAAAAATGGTCTCGCCAAGAACTTTGAAGGACGTCCAAAAACTCACGGGGTGCCTAGCATCGCTGAGCAGGTTCATAGCCAAGTTGACAGACCGATGCCTACCATTTTTTAAAGCTCTAAAAAAGGAAAGGGAGTCGAGTGGAATGAGGATTGTGAAAAAGCCTTCCAGGCCTTGAAAGATTACCTTGGGCAAGCACCGCTGCTGTCAAAACCAGAAACAGGAGAAACATTGTACATGTACTTGTCCGTCTCTGAAGCAGCCACAAGTTCCGTGCTGGTAAGACAGGAAGATGGGATCCAGAAACCAATATACTACACCAGTAAAGCACTGTTGCCAGCCGAAACCAGGTACTCACCGGCTGAAAAAATGGCACTAGCTCTAATAACAGCAGCAAGGAAACTGAGGCCATATTTCCAGGCTCATAAAATCGGGGTAAACACCAACTGCCCACTGAAATTAATCCTGCAGAAACCAGAAGTATCCGGTCGATTAACAAAGTGGGCAATTGAATTAAGTGAATTCGATGTAGAGTACCTCCCAAGGACAGCAATTAAAGCGCAGGCAGTGGCAGACTTTGTAGCAGAGTTCACCGAACCAAACATAGAAGTGGCGAGAATGATGGAGGAACAAAATAAGAAAATATTCAAATGGCAACTCCGCGTTGACGGCTCATCAAACACGCACGGCAGCGGGGCAGGGGTAGTAGTGTCAACCCCAGAAGGAGATTCAGTTGAATGTGCCTTGCGTTTTGACTTCAAAGCTACCAACAATCAAGTCGAGTACGAGGCACTCATAGCAGGTTTAAAAATTAGCACAGTCCTAGGAGCAGATGAGGTGGAAATTTTCAGCGACTCTCAAGTTGTTGTCAATCAGGTGCTAGATGAATACCAGGCGAGAGATGAAAGCATGATCACCTACCTGGAATTAGCGAATGAGCTGTTAGAAAGATTTAAAGAATACATAATTGTTCATGTCCCCCGAGAAGAAAATGAAAAGGCTGATGCCTTAGCCAAGTTGGCATCTGCCACAATCAACATCTGGCCCAAAAATATCTCTATGATCCGCCTACTGCAGCCGAGTATAGTTAAAACAAAGGAAGTTGGGGCAGTCTTTGGCGAGAGGAACAGCTGGATCACACCAATCAAAGAATATCTCGTCAATGATGTACTCCCAAGTGACCCATTAGAAGCAAAGCGGCTGAAGTACAGAGCTACAAGATACTCAGTACTCAATGGAGAACTGTACAAGAGGGGATACTTGAGGGCACTGCAGAGATGTGTCGGACCTGAAGAGGCAGAAGGTATCCTAAGAAGCATACATAGTGGAAATTGTGGGAACCACGCTGGGGGTGCCAGCCTAGCCCACAAAACATTAAGGCAGGGTTTTTACTGGCCAACACTGTTCGCCGACTCCAAAAGGGTGGCAGCGAGACGTGAGGCGTGTCAGAAAATTGCCAATAACATCCGACAACCACCTGAACTTTTGCAAAGTATTACCTCGCCTTGGCCATTCGCCATGTGGGGAATTGACTTGATCGACCCAATGCCAACAGCAACTGGAGGAGCAAAGCATGCCATAGTAGCTGTGGATTACTTTACAAAATGGGTAGAAGCCAAGCCGTTGGTACACATAACAGAAGCAAACTCCATAAGCTTTGTGAAGAAAAATATCCTGTACAGATTCGGGATACCAAACACCATCATCACGGACAATGGGACCCAATTCGATGGTAGGAAATTCAGGGAGCTATGTGATAAGTATGGCATCAATAACTATTACGCCTCTCCAGCACATCCACAGACGAATGGCCAAACTGAAGCAGTGAACAAAATCATAAAACATAACTTAAAGGCTAAATTGGCAGCAAAAAAGGGCAGCTGGGCAGATGAATTACCACGGGTACTTTGGGCATATCGAACCACAGAAAAGAGTTCAACAGGCGAGACCCCATATTCCATGGCGTATGGAGCTGAGGCTGTCATCCCCGTGGAAACATCGTTCTCTTCACCAAGGGTACAACTCTTTCAGCCAGAAATCAATATTGATATGCTAAAGTGCGGCCTAGATGAATTAGAAGAAAGAAGAGAGCGCGCGCAAATAAGGAATACTGCGTACCAACAGAGGGTAGCCAGATATTACAACTCACATGTGCGTGAAAGAAGGTTCTCGCTGGGCGACTTAGTGCTGAAAAGGGTAAACCCAGGAACAAAAGACAAAGCTACAGGGTCACTCGCAGAAAAATGGGAAGGGCCTTATCATATTACAGGCATAGCTGGCCACGGGGCATATCGCATTACTCGAGAAGGTTTTGGCGAACTACCCCATCCATGCAATGCGCAGTACTTGAAGATATATTATCCTTAACTTGGGGGTCAAGTTTAGAAGTTTTTATGAGCTTTTTATTTTTTCTTAGAACAGTTTTCGTTTTAGCATTTTCTTTATGATTATGTTAACAAAGTTGCAGGAAGTATTCAATAAAGAGTAATTTATTACTGGGAAATTCTCTATTTCACTCGCCAAACACAAAGGGCATTCGCCATCGTACATTACTATCATCACATAAAGACAAGTTTTATGCTCGCCGCAGCAAGAACTGGCGAAAAATAAAATCCCAAGTTATAAAAATTGGCAATCGCCATCATGGGAAAATAGAATCCCTACGAACGAGTGAGCTAGCTAAAAGCAACAGCAAAGCAAAAGGGAGACGTCCCAATAAAAAGCCAAAACTCAGCAATGGCAGCTGAACAAACAAAAAGCATGTTAAAAACTCAGTGCATGGTCGGAAAAATCCTGACAAACACTGAGTACACCAAAATACAGCAATGGCAGTTGAATAAAAGATATAAGATATGCTAAAAAAAAAAACTTGGTGCATGGTCGGATACGTCCTGACAAACACTGAGTATGCCAAAAAATACAGCAAAGGCAGCTGAATAGAGATATAAAATATGTTAAAAAACTTGGCGAAAAACTAAGTAAAGCCGAAAACTCAGCAAAGGCAGCTGAACAAAAAATGAAAGAATTTTATAACTTTTGTCATTTACAGTTGGAGGAACAAAAGAAATAAAAATCTATAGTCCTAGACAGTAAGAAAGACCTAAGGCTCAACTAGCTGCAGGAGGACCCTCACTGTCTTCCTCATCCTCAATTTCCTCTTCTGAAGTCCAGGTGACTTCCTCATCCTCTTCTGGCATGAACGGCTCATAATTCCTTCCAGCAACAGGACCCAAGTCAGGCTCAGCACCAGAACCAGAAAAACTGCCTTTCTGACCCGAGTAGTAAGTATTGAAGGCGCGCTTACTGGGGATCTCCAAATGCATGGGATGAGGTTCAGTCCTATTATAACGGCAGTGGGCTCTCCATCGTTTTATCTGCTCTTTAATCGAGTCCACACCGGTGGCCATGTGCTGCTGAAGAGACCTGTCGAAGCGCCTCAGAGCTTTCTCGTTCGAATGATCCTTCATGACGAAGAACTTTTTCGCCTGCCTTATACCCTTCTCAAACTCGCGCAGCAAAAGCGCATCATAGGCAGGGGATCTCTTGAAACGGTAAACCGCCTCAACCTCCAACACAGCCTTGAGATCATTCAAAATAACTTCATGCGAGGCTAACTGGTTGCGCAAGTCCAAAGCCTCACGCTCGGCTTTTTCCTTCGCCTCCTCAGCTAGTCGCTCAGTCTCAAAACGTGCTGCGAGTGATTCTTGATTAGCAGAGAGTTGCTCTCGCAGCAAACGAATTTCCTCCTCAGCAGCACCTAATTTTTCTTCAACGGCCAGTTGAACTGAAAGATGCCCATCTGCCGATTCTCTTAGCTGTGCAAGCTGCTGAGCGTGGGTTTCCTCAGCCGAAAGCTTATCAGCTTCCAAAAGAGAGGCTTGTTCCCACAGGCGCTTCAAATCCCTTGATAAAAAATTTCCTCGCCTGTAGTTATCGGCCAACTCGGACAGCATCTGAAAAGAAAAGAAAAACAGAAGTCAGGAAACGCGTAAACAAAAATACATAAGTACAGCGAGAGGCTCACCAGAGAATGGCAGTTAAAAAAGAATTCCATTTTCCTGTTGCAGGATCCCTTCTTCATCTGCTCCCAACTCTTACCAACATAAACATTGTTGTTCATTATGTGAGAACAAATCTCAGCAGCTGTAAAATTCGAGAGGGAGACAGACTCAACTCCCTCACCAGCTTCAGTTGGATCAATGGGAGGAGCTCCGTGAGCAACGCCAGAACCAGATGCAGAAGCCCCATCCTGTCTCGACGACCCCGATTTATCAGTTGGCCATTGTCGACCAGGTGACCCAGGCTGACCAACAAAAGAAGTATCCGGCTCATTCACGGCTGTCGGAGGAGGAGTTGCACCGGTTGGGGAAATGGTAGGAGTGCCAAAATTGTTTACCCTCTCCGGAAGGGGAGATTCAGCCAAGACTGGTCCCTCAATAGAAGCCCCAAGGGCAGCCGTCTCAGTAGAAGGAGTCTCAGCGAGCACAGGCTCTTCAGCGACCTCCTCATCTGAAGAAAGAACGTATTGCACGACCCTTGACGCCCGCTTTGGGGGCCGTGCAGCATGTTCAGGTGTACTCCCAACTGGGCGCTTTCCTCTACCAGCTCTAGGGGCAAGATCGCTCGATGGATCGAGAGGAGTCTCAGGGACATCCGCGTCAAAAATAGGAATGTCACTGACTCCCTCTGAAGCACCAACCTTTTCTTTACCCTTACGACTGGGGGTAGCCGCAACAGGAGTAGTCGCAGCAGTAGTCGCAGCAGCAGTTGCAGTGGGAGTATTCGCAGCAACCTCTGCGCGCATTGATGGCCGCCCCGACTCGGCACCTCCCACTGAAATATCCCCGGCATCCTTGCCGTCGGAGGGATCATCACCATCCGGACTGGCAATTCCTTCCTTAGCCAAACCAGCAGCATGCCTCTTGCTGGCAGCCTCGGAATTCTTCACCGCCCGGGCTTGCAAATCGCAGACTGTGTCAAAATCACACACTGCAAGAGAAATAAACAAAGTATCAACTAAACAGAATAAAACAAAACAGTAAAGCAAAAGAAGGAAAGGATAATGACTTACAGCGAGGAAGCCTTGCAGGAAGGCGGGTGAAGATTTCTTGAGAAATCATTTTTTCCTCATCCAAGAGGAAAGATCTGTCCTTTGAATCCAAGGGAAGGACAGCCACCGCGGCGAGGTGGGAGATCTCCCTGTCCAGCAAAACAGGGTTTGTCTTCGACCAGGCTTCAGGAGATGTGAAGTGCATGGGAACCTTCTTCGCCGAAAGATTGTGACGACTAAGGGCTGGAACATCCCTTCCCCACTCGCCACCGGTGAAAAACCAACTGTTTTTCCACCTTTTATTTGAAGTAGGGAAGCCCCAGATAAAACCCTTCTTCTTCTCGTCACTGGAGACCTCAATTTGACCAGGGATCGCCGCACCCTCAGGAATCCAGTTCTCCACAGGCGTAGAGAGAAGAAAATATGTGCCACCATTGCCTGCCTGCCTGCCTCAGCGTATAAAAGTGACGGATCTCGCGGGGCGTAGGGGGCCTATAACCCTTCAGCTTCCACATAAGGCAGAGGCACATCAGTATTCTGTAGTTGTTTGGAGCGAGTTGTGCCGGTGCAATTCCAGCCTTCGTAAGAAACCGAGCGATAAAAGGCTGAAGAGGAAGGGTCACTCCACAACTGAGCATGGCACCATAGATGGCGACCGCGTTCTCGGGAGGATTCCATGCTGCACGATCGTCGAATAACATCAAAGTCACTGAGTCTGGAATGTTGAAGCGACTCTTATACTTGCGAAGCTCGTCCTCGCCAACCACATTAACCTCCGTGTCAAAAGAACACGGACGTTCTAGCGAAAAGTGAAGCATGTCCCTTTGATGGTCTTCGACGTCGGAGTCGACGGTCGTCTGCGCATCTAGCAGGGATTCGCGGGGAACCCTAGAGGCGCGTCGTTTATTGCTTGTTGGTTTAGAAGATCTCGGCATTTCTGGAGAATCACTGTTAGAAGATGGAGGAGAGATGTTAGGGATAAAAGAATCTTCAGCAGATGGAACAAAAGCAGAAATTGGGACCGGAGAATCCGGACAAAAATTGCGAATCAAAGACTCAATCTTGTCCGCAGTACATTTATCACCAAGCTCCATAACTTGCATCATCCGATTAAAAAGAGAAGAACGTAAGGAAGGATCCATGGGAACTCACCAGAAAACCCTAGATTTGCAGGAGAGTTAGGGACGCAGAGAAACAGGAATGGCAGAGTTCGGTGAACCGTCTGGCAATAGAAGACACAGGAGAGAGGCCGTAGTAAATGCTCGAAGAAACTGGGCAGATGAAGACAAAGGTTCGAAATATTTATGCTCTGAGAGAAGTGATGAAATAAACGAAGAGTGAAATGAAGGAGAAGAAACGATCGGGCCTTAAAAAGGGGAATTTCGAAATTCAAAAAAGAAAATCAAATAAAAAGATATGCAATTAATGAGAATGACAGCCACAGTGACTAGCCGCAATAGTCACCATCAAAAAACGGACATGTGGCATCTCAGGGATAACCAAGCAATCAGAATGTCTCTTCATCTATCAGGCAAGTGGGAACGCCAGAAATTGTGTGGCCCAAATTGAAAGCTTGCACCGGAAGGATCAACTAATCAATACAAGCGCGTGGTAAAAAAGGAAAGAGGGAGTTATTACAAAAATGCGCCGAAATCTTATAAGCATGTGTATAAATACTACTCACAGAGGCAAACGAAGTGAGAAGAACAAGTCATTCACCCAGCTCGGAGTATTTATGGGGGTATTGTTGTATGTATAAATTCGCCAACCTGACACGTCATCAAAAAGAGTGGATAAAGATTGTCACGTCACTTATTGACCGGGTCAAAGGAGGGAATGTGATCAATCTAATTCTATGCTTATATTTTGCCCATTTTGCCTATGTTTATGCTTGTTTCTTGGGTCTTTTTTTGGTGGGTTGATGTGTTTGTTAAGTCGTTGCAGGTCTCTTTCCATAGAGGCGTTGATCTAATCTTATTTTGGAAATGATGGAGTCAAACGATGAAGGAAAGGCCAAAATCCTCAATTTCCGCAGCCCATGCCGCTCAACAGGCACATGCACCATCGGCGGCACTCCAGGCGGTCGAGAAGGGTGATTTACCGCGGCCCATGCCGCCCAAGAGGCAAATGCCTCCCAAGCGACCCCTCAAGCGAGCCATTCCAGCGTGTTTGTCTTGGATTTTTCGCTGCCCATGCACGTGCCCACCCAGCGGCACGTCAAGCGTTGGACCGTCTCCGCGTTTCCTCAAAGCTGCTGAAGACCTATAAAAAGAAGGAAGGAAAAAGCAAAAAGGGGGACCGACCTTATCAGACAATCAGATCAAGATTCATAACACCATTCTTTCATTCTTTCATATTCATGCCATCATTAGAAGATTACTGAAAACAAGAAGACGACAGGGATTTCAAGACAGAAGCATCTCGCCATCATGGGTTTTATCTTCATCTCTTCTATGTTTTTATTCTCTCCATTGATGTGTAACTAAACCTTTAACTAGGGGATTGATGTAACCAATTTTGGATAACTCTATGTAATCAATTAGTCTATCTTTTGTTAATCAATTGAGTTTTAGTCTTGTCTATTGAATTAATTGTTCTACTTTACTTATTCATATTATTTTGTGGCCTCAATTGATATGGATTTGTGATTTAGTTTATCCCATGAGATTAGGGTTTAGATGTGAATGGCCTTTTCCATTTAAATCACAATCGTAAGCTTAATAGATTTGAAAGTTAATGTTTGCATGGCCTTGTTGCATTGATTTGGCTTAGAGTTTTGTTCTAAAGGATTTCGTTACCATCACTTGACACATGGCCTTTGTGCGAGTGGTGGGAAGGAGATTCGTTCTTAATTGTTTATTATCAAAACAAGCCCTAAACTCTATTGAGGTGTTTATTGAGACTGATTGAGAGCATTGAGTGTCTAAGAAAGGTGCATCGATTCCGTAGTATTTCTCTCCATACATTCATTCTTTGTGTGATATTTGATTTGATTTAATTTTAGTCTTTAGTTCAAGTAGTCATAATTTAGGTAAATTTTAGAATTAAACAAACTTCCAAAGCAAAGCATTATGCAATTTAGTTTTCCGCACTTAGATTAAATCCTTGCTAGATTAATTGGTTTTGACCGATAGAATCGCCGATCCCAGTGAACGAACTTTCTTAGTAAATTGAACACAGATTTTACTGCATCAATTTTGGCGCCGCTGCCGGGGATTGGTATAGATTTTATTAGTTGAATCTAGTTAGTTTAAGTTAGGTAGTGTGTGTCATTAGATTTTATTTTTAGTTTTAGTTTTTTCTTTTGTTTCTTTTTATCTCGTGGTAGTTGTGTTTTTGGTGTTTCAGGTTTTACAGGTGTATGAACGGACGTCGTTCGCTTGGAGGTATTCTGATCCCTGCTAACGACGAGATTGACCGAGTAGGCCGGGTTGCTAGACAGTTCGAAGAGTTAGATCCTTTTGGTGAGGACATGGGTGATCACGGTGAGCAACGTGACCGGGTTATTCGAGCTGAAAGAGAGGTTCATGATGAACAAGGTGTTCAAAATAGACAGGAAGTTCGAGACAATCTACCGGGTTCTCCAAGACGTGCACTAGAAGATGGTATCAGAATAATGATAGAGTCTGGACAGCCTATGCTGGGAGACCAACCTCAGCCAGTTGTGTTAGATGCCGTAGCCAGGAGTTATGAGTTGAGGAGTAGCCATTTAAATATGCTGCCATCTTTTCACGGCTTGGCAACAGAAGACTGCCTCCAGTTTATGAAGAACTATCAAGCTACCGTAGGGAATTTCCCGATGGGCCGATTGACAGAAGAGCAGTTAAGGATGAGGTGTTTTTGGTATTGTTTGAAGGACAAGGGCATCAAGTGGTACAATTCAGTAAGGGCAGGATCTTTGAGATCATGGGTTGACGTGTGCACTGCATTCTTCAACAGATTTTTCCCTGCTTCAAAAGCAAAAGAAGTCCGGATCAAGATAGCTAGTTTCAGTGAAGAAGATGGTGAGTCGTTCCATGAAGCATGGTTGCGATATAAGGAGCTGTTAGATCAAATTCCCCCTCACATGGTGACAGAGGAGTACAAAGTCCGCACTTTTTATGATGGATTGACACCTTTCACACAAAACATTGTTGACAACGCTTGTGGGGGTATCATTACCAGGAAATCTGCTTTAGAGATTGCTGAGATCTATGAAACTTTGGCTCTAAACTCCCAGCATAGAAGTTCAACTGTCAGAAAGGGAGGAAAGTATGAAGTCAACCAGACAACTGGGGTGGAAATTCAGATGGCGAATCTAGCTAAGCAAATACAAGCTATGATGGCCCAGAACTCGAATAGGGATCAACAGCAAGGAGGGGTGAACTCAGTGCAAGATGGAGACGGGATACCATTTGAGACAGAGGAGGTTCAAGCTTTCAATTACCAAAGAGGGAGAAACGATCCTTACTCGAACACCTACAATCTTGGATGGCGTAACCACTCAAATTTATCTTATTCTGACCCCAACACTGCTCTTAATAGTCATCAGCTCATTCAACCGAATACTCAGGGAACAACTCAAGGAGGGTACAACAGAGGCAATTACCAAGGGCAAGGTTCCAATAGTCAACCTCAACAATGGAACAATGCTGCAAATAGAGACAGTACCACCTATCAGCCGAAGAAGAGATCCTTGGAAGATATTGTGACATCCCTTGCTGAGAATACAGAGCGCTTCTCACGTGATACAAATCAGAGAATTAACAATGTTGAGTCATCCATTAAAAATTTAGAAACATAGATGGGACAAATAGTCGACGCAGTTCGCAAGAATGAACCAGGAATGTTCCCTAGTCAATCAGAACAAGCCAAGGCATTGACTGTGTTGAGAAGTGGGCGAGTGTTAGACACTGAAGTTGTTAGAGGGCAAAAGAAAGAGGACACCAGGGGATCAAAAGAGGTGAGTGCGAAGGAGGATAGAGAAGAAGAAGAGGTAGTGGTAGATCCACCACCAAAGAAGACCTCAGGTTTACACAAATCGTCAGACCCTTATATTCCACCCCTTCCATATGTTCCACCAATTCCTTTTCCTGGGAGACTTAAAAGGGACAAGCTAAGTAAGGCATTCAAAGAGATTTTTGATGTTCTGTCCAAGGTACATGTGAACTTACCTCTTCTTGAGATGATAGAAAAGATGCCCGCATATGCGAAATTTTTCAAGAGCCTTCACACCAACAGGCAGAAGTTTGGACCAAATCATCAGGAATATATAGCAGGCAGTGCTAGTGCAGTTTTGCAAAAGGAACTTCCTCCCAAACTGAAAGATCCGGGCAGTTTCTGCATCAATATCACAGTAGGAGGTACCCAACTTGAAAGAGCAATGCTAGATTTAGGTGCCAGTATTAATTTGATGCCTTATTCTATTTACAAGCAGTTAGGTTTGAATGAGTTGAAGCCTACCACAATGTCACTTCTGTTAGCAGATGGTTCAGTAAGATATCCGAGAGGGAATGTTGAAGATGTACTGGTCCAAGTTGGAAAGCTTATTATTCCAGCGGATTTCGTGGTATTAGACATGGAGGACGTAAGTAAAGAGACTAACATGAGACCTGTTCTTCTGGGTAGACCGTTCATGGCCACAGCAAAGACATTTATTGATGTGCAGAATGGAAAACTTTCAATGACAGTGTTAGATGAAACAGTGGAGTTCAAACTGTTTGAAGCATCATCATACCCTGCCGGAGCTGATGATTGTTCATTCATCGAGGTTTTAGACCCTGGGATTGATGGAATATTCAAGGATGAGGATTTGGCGGATTGGGATTGGGACGATCAAGACGACAAGACTGAAGATAGTTCTGAACTAGCTGAAGAAGAAGTTGAAGACTTCCAAATTTCAACTGTCAGTTTTGCCAATGATCCACCACCAAAGTTGGAACTCAAGGAGTTACCAACAACTCTGAAGTATGTGTATCTAGGTGCGAATGAGACATACCCGGTAATTGTTGCTTCAGAATTGCAGAGTAATGAGGAAGAAAGGCTCATTGGGGTTCTACAGAAACACAAGTCAGCTATAGGATGGTCAATTGAAGATATCAAGGGAATCAGTCCAACAATTTGCATGCACAAGATATTTCTCGAAGAAGAGTCTAGACCGTCAAGAGAGGCTCAGAGGAGATTAAATCCGATAATGAAAGAGGTAGTGAAGAAAGAGGTCCTGAAACTTCTACAAGTGGGGATAATTTATCCCATATCAGACAGTAAATGGGTCAGTCCGATTCACGTGGTTCCTAAGAAATCAGGTATTACCGTGGTTCGCAATGAGCAGAATGAGTTGGTTCCACAGAGGCTTCAGACAGGGTGGAGGGTGTGTATCGACTACAGGAAGCTGAACACTGCTACCAGAAAAGACCATTTTCCTCTTCCTTTCATAGATCAGATGCTTGAGCGATTAGCAGGGCATAGTCATTATTGTTTCCTCGACGGGTACTCAGGTTACAATCAGATAGCTATCGCACCGGATGATCAAGAAAAAACTACTTTCACTTGTCCATTTGGGACGTTTGCATATAGAAGAATGCCGTTTGGTCTCTGCAATGCTCCGGGTACTTTTCAGAGGTGTATGATGTCAATATTTTCAGATATGTTGGAAGAAATCATTGAGGTATTCATGGATGACTTCTCGGTGTTTGGGGATTCATTTGATTTGTGTTTGCACAACCTTACCTTGGTCCTTAAGAGATGCGAAGAGAACAACTTGGTGTTGAACTGGGAAAAGTGCCACTTCATGGTACAACAAGGGATAGTTCTCGGACATGTGATTTCAAGAAGAGGAATTGAAGTGGACAAAGCTAAGGTGGAGGTGATCAGTAGTTTACAGCCTCCAAAATCCGTGAAGGATGTGAGGTCGTTTCTTGGGCACGCAGGTTTTTACAGACGATTCATAAAGGACTTTTCGAAGATAACGAGGCCCTTGTGTTTGCTCCTACAAAAAGAAATTGATTTTGAGGTCAGTGAGGAGTGCATGGTAGCTTTTAACACTTTGAAGAGTGCATTAACCACCGCGCCAGTGATAATTTCCCCCAATTGGGAATTGCCCTTTGAATTAATGTGTGACGCTTCAGATTATGCCATTGGAGCAGTTTTGGGGCAGCGGGTAGATAAGGTTCCGCACGCGATATACTATGCTTCTCGAACCTTAAATGACGCCCAGTTAAATTACTCAACAACTGAGAAGGAGCTTCTAGCAGTAGTTTTTGCATTGGAGAAATTTCGGACGTACTTGGTGGGCGCCAAAGTCATTGTATATTCAGACCATGCAGCCCTTCGTTTTCTTCTTCAGAAAAAGGATGCCAAACCTAGATTGATTCGGTGGATCCTCCTACTACAAGAATTTGACTTGGAGATACGAGACAAGAAAGGTAGTGAGAACGTGGTTGCTGATCATCTAAGCAGGTTAGTACAGGCAAATCCGGATGAGGTAGACAAATTGCCATTGCATGAGAAGTTTCCGGATGAACAACTGTTGGCTGTGAACGATAGTGAGCCATGGTATGCTGATCTGGTTAACTATTTGGTAAGTGGGGTAGTACCAGAGGAATTGAACTCACAAGGGAGAAAAAGGTTCATTACAAAAGCGAAAAAATACTTTTGGGATGATCCTTATTTGTACACTCATGGTCCCGATTCTGTGATAAGAAGATGTGTTCCGGAGTCAGAGCAGAAAGACGTTCTGAAATTTTGTCACGATCTACACTGTGGAGGACATTTTGGTGCAAGAAAGACAGCGTTGAAAGTGTTGCAATCTGGATTTTTCTGGGAATCGTTACACAAAGATGCAGTCCGGTTTTGTTTGGCATGCGACAGATGTCAACGTACAGGGAGTATAAGTAAGCGAAATGAGATGCCCTTATCTGGAGATTTGATAATAGAGCTTTTTGATGTCTGGGGCATAGATTTCATAGGACCATTCCCACCATCGTGTGGTAATAGTTACATCTTGGTAGCGGTTGATTATGTGTCAAAATGGGTAGAAGCAAAGGCCACAAGGAATAATGACGGTCAAACTGTGGTGAAATTTGTGAGGGAGACGATATTTGCAAGATTCGGGACCCCTAGAGCCATCATTAGCGATGGAGGTACGCATTTTTGCAACAGATCCTTTGCTGCACTTTTGAAGAAATATGGTGTAAGGCATAAGGTTGCTACACCATACCACCCACAGACTTCAGGACAGGTTGAGGTCAGCAACAGACAAATAAAGTGTATCCTAGAGAAGACTGTTAATTCCACTCGAAAGGATTGGGCTTTGAAGTTAGATGATGCATTGTGGGCTTACAGGACAGCTTTCAAAACGCCTATTGGGATGAGTCCATATAGGTTGGTCTTTAGGAAAGCGTGTCACCTTCCAGTAGAACTAGAGCATAAAGCCTTATGGGCAGTCAGAAAGTTGAACTTTGATTATGACAAGGCCGGTGAGGAGAGGAAACTTCAGCTGTGTGAACTCGACGAATTTCGCTTAGAGGCGTATGAAAGTGCAAAACTGTACAAGGAAAAGACTAAGTTGATACATGACAAGATGATAGTGCATAAAGACCTTCGTCCCGGTATGCAGGTGCTGGTGTTCAACTCCCGGCTGAAGCTGTTTCCCAGTAAGTTGAGGTCCAGATGGTTTGGACCATTCAGGGTTACACAAGTTTTTCCCCACGGAGCTGTAGAAGTGCAAAACGAGACGAATGGCAACAAGTTTAAGGTAAATGGGCATAGGGTAAAGCCTTACATTATGGATTTCGGAACTGTCATTCGATTGGAGGATTCCGTGCTTATAGAGCCGTAACGCTCTCACACGTCTTGCCTAGACGCTAAATACAACGCTTGGTGGGAGGCAACCCACCTAGGTAACTTTTTTTTCATTTCGTTATTTTATTTAGATTAATTTGAGTCAGTAATTAGGGTGAGTCAGAATTTCTAGTTATGTTGGGCTGTGAGCAGATATGTTTCACGTGTGTGTTTGTTTGCCTTGATCAAACCAGGTTAGAACTGCACAAAATTGGGAATTACCGCTGAAGGTGCCGCTCATGGTGCCTATACCTGAGCCGCGGTACACTCAACGTTGCAACACTGGAATGGCTCGCCGCCTAGACCGCTCAAGAGGACAGTGCATGGGCCGCGGTTAATGAAGACCTGACTCTCACTGGAATGGCTCGCTGCCTAGACCGCTCAAGAGGCGGATGCACGAGCCACGGTCCTGGAATGTTGACAACACTGGTCTGGCTCGCTGAAGGTGCCGCTGATGTTGCATGTACCTGGCAAGCGGTACGACCAGCGATCCATTAAATAAACGGTGCGTTTGGACTCTCCAGGTAAGCAACATTACACCTTACCGCTGGACGGACCGCTGCACATGCAGCGTGCCTCATCAGCGGTAGGTGCAAAATTTGCCCTACTATTTATAACTGACGAGCAGCCTAGTGGGTCTCACTTGACCCACAGCTACTGCGTTTTCTCTTGTTCTCTTTTCCCTCCACTTTCTTTTCTTCTCTTCTAAATTGCTCTCCAAGGTTCCGCCTCTCCTAATTAGACTACAAGGTATGTCTTCTCCTCTCTCTTCTATTTTGCTTCAATGGCATTAACTTATGAAGTTTGGTTCTACAATGTGGTATGAAGAGATTGAGAGTTTTTAGTGCTCAAATTCGGATTCTGAGTTTTAATGACCAATGGGCTTTGTTCAAATTGAGATATTTAGGATGATTAAGTTATTGGTTTGTGTTTTCACTTGGTATTTAGGGAATTCCGAAATTCTTTGTTCTTAGGAGAGTTTGAATGTTTTTGCTTGAATAATGTTGCCATGATTGAATTAATTTGAATGATAGGTTGTATTTAGATGGATTTGCTTGTGATTATTGGACTTAATTGGCACTTTTGTGTATATTTGGAGACGAAATTTGAAACGGAATGCTGCCGAATTTTTGGTAGAAACTTGTTGTGTTATTTTGGCTTATGTTATCTGCAGATGGCAAGGACTGCTCATGGGAAGCGTCCTCGGGTCAGTACGTCCGATAAGGGGAAACAGAAGGCATTGCCAAAGCAAGCGCAGAACAAGGACTTTAGGAATCGTTTCAGCGACTTCCTTAGGCGACCTTGGATTATTGAGAGGGGTATTGATGTTGAGAGTTTGGTACAGACACATGTTCCACAGATGGTTGCAGACCGCAGATGGGGTGGATATGTTGCACGCCCACCAAAGCCGAACAGGGGGATTGTGGCAGAATATTATGCTAGTGCTGTACCAGAGAGACTGTTTGTTGGAGACCCAGTTTTAGTGCAGGGTGTTGAGGTTCTTATAACTCCGGAGGCAATTAATCAGTACTTTGACGCTCCGGAAGTGGCTATCAGTCATGGTCGAGGAATAGAATATATTGCAGATCTTGACCCTTACAGAGGGAGAGTGGCTGCAGGCCTTAGGATGGATGGACAGGAGGAATGTGGTACATTAGTGAAGCTATACCAGCGCGACACGCATGCCGATGTTGCCTTTTGGAACCTTTTCCTGACATACTCACTGATGCCATCCCAGCACCGTACAGAGATCTTTTATGACCAGGCCCGTGTGTTGCTCCGTCTACAGACAGGTGGCCCTATCAATATAGGACGGGTGATTTTCAATGCCATTCATGACGCTAGTGCGCACGATGACCAATCCATGGTTTTTCCGTGTTTGATCACTGCTTTCTGTAGACAGGCAGGCATTGATGTGAGTGCAGGGTTAGAGAATCATGACCCGAGTATGATGAACTCGACGAACTGGAGCCAGCAGTTAGTCCTTAGGGGCCTTCCTCCTATTGGAAATTATGGGGAGAGAAGACGTCGCCGGGAGGAGCGAGAGGCTGAGGCAGCAGCACTTTTACAGGACCAGCCTCAAGGGGCGCCAGATGCCGCTCAGATAGGCGGAGCTCAGCCAGGAGGTGATCCATTTACCACTCTTTTGCAGGCTATGCAGACTCACATGGATTTGCGTTTCGGGCAGTTAGAGGGACGGATGGATGCTCGTTTTGACACTGTCGAGACGAGCATAGAGGAGTTGCGCGGGATGATGACTAGCCGATTTTCTGTGGCTAGTGGGAGTGGAGCACCGTCTCAGACCCCTATTCCTGACCAAGATCCTTTTGCAGCTGGCGGATCGGGATTCGAGCCGCAGACCTTTGACCAGCGGACCCCGATCTTGAACTTTGATGACGAGGAGCTGATGCAGGATGACCAGATAGACTCCGACCAGGGGACCGAGATCTTACAGCTTTCAGATGCGGAGGGAGGAGATTAGCAGGCTATGGATTTTCTTTTTACACTTTTATTTGCTTTTATTTTTCTTTGTCTGTCTGTTCTCGATTGTCAACATTGGGGACAATGTCGAGTTTAGGTTTGGGGGTGTGTCGTTGTTTTGAGTCTGTCGTTCCTGCATTAACTTTGATGAGATGTTTTGGTATATGACTTTGAAATGATATGCTTAAATCACTGGGTTTAAACTAACATCTTGCCGCTTAGAGTATTGTATTGCATTTTTCATAACTTATGACATGCTCTTGATGTGATAGTGGATAGGATGCATAGTTGGATTGCCATGATTAATAGTGGAGACTACCCTGTGAGTTCACTAAGCCAAAGTGCGTACATAAATGACATATATGAGGGATTATTTTGTTTCTATTCTTTAAACACTCAGTAGGTTCTTAGCATTAGATTTGATCTCTATCTCTATAGGTTGAACATTGAGCATTATAGAGCATTCATCATAAAAAGATTTTACATGTTATCTTTGATCTTGAGTAAGTCGAATTAGTGGAAGTGATTTTAGACTATGTGTGCATGAACTACTTAAAAGGCCTGTAATATTTCCTACCCTTTTGTGTGTGCTCCATAGCCCTGTTTGAAGCCAAACACTGATTGCCTTTTCTTTCTTTACCACATTTACTGTAACCCATGTAAGCCATATTATAGCCATACCTGTTAACTTGGGATCATGCTTTGAGATTGTGAAGGAAGCTGAAGAGTTCGCATAAGAATTTGTGTGAAATTGATATGAGTCAAATGAAGAATGAGCTGCATTCAATCCAAATGAAAGAGGCAAGGTTGTATATTTTGTAGCCTTTAGTCTAAAAAAAAATATATATATATATATATATATTTGCCACCAAAATGAATGGTGAGTTGCGTGTGCCAGAGAAAAGAATCTAAGAAACACAACATGTCAAAGGATTTAAGTGTTGTATCTACTCTCGAAGGAGTGGGCAAAAGAGAATGGTGAATTAAGGGGACATCAATGAATGGTAAGTGGCATTATTCCACTAACAAAGGAAGTCAATGAAGACCTAAGAGCTTGCGCCAAGCCGTAAGGTAACTGAAGGCTCTCACTGAATGATCCTAGGTTTTTGAACTCTTACATCCCGTTCCTTTCTAACCTTTACCCAATAGCCCCATTACAACCTAATGAAAAGTCTAATTGATCTGCTGGTTATCCTTGCTATGAAAGTAGAAGTGTGTGTGTGTTATCTTGCTCATAATGTTTGATTCTTTTCATGAGATCTTTGCATACAAATCAAGCGTTCTTTCAATGACATATTCATATGCGATTATAATTTGAATTTCTTGTGCATAACTTCTTTCGCATATGCTTGATGAGTGAATTTGCCTAGGTTTTGTGGGAAATATGAGCGATATCTAGTGAAGCTTAGAGTCGAGGCGAATTACATCTATGGCATTCGGCGAAAGTGTTTTTGATGCTTGAATATCTTGAGTGTGGGCTTTTCATCTTAAATTGAGCAATGCATTCAAATTTGTGACATAATGTTAGTCTTTACCTATTGGCTTTTGCATGCATTGTTTCAATCTGGGCATTAATCGATTGCATCTCGAATGATTGGTTTTGTGGGATATGTTTGTGGGTGTCATAGCTGAGAACCCTCAGGAGACAACACTCCTCCTACTAGGGACACCTAGAGGTTTAAAGGCTTGTAGCATGTGCTCAATGCTATCGCGTTCCTTGCGAAAGTGGCTTTATTAGGATTTAGTTTTCTTTTCAGTTTAGGAATGTTTGGTTTTGCTCGAGGACGAGCAAAAGATAGGTTTGGGGGTATTTGATCAGTCTAATTCTATGCTTATATTTTGCCCATTTTGCCTATGTTTATGCTTGTTTCTTGGGTCTTTTTTTGGTGGGTTGATGTGTTTGTTAAGTCGTTGTAGGTCTCTTTCCATAGAGGCGTTGGTCTAATCTTATTTTGGAAATGATGGAGTCAAACGATGAAGGAAAGGCCAAAATCCTCAATTTCCGCAGCCCATGCCGCTCAACAGGCACATGCACCATCGGCGGCACTCCAGGCGGTCGAGAAGGGTGATTTACCGCGGCCCATGCCGCCCAAGAGGCAAATGCCTCCCAAGCGACCCCTCAAGCGAGCCATTCTAGCGTGTTTGTCTTGGATTTTCCGCTGCACATGCACGTGCCCACCCAGCGGCACGTCAAGCGTTGGACCGTCTCCGCGTTTCCTCAAAGCTGCTGAAGACCTATAAAAAGAAGGAAGGAAAAAGCAAAAAGGGGGACCGACCTTATCAGACAATCAGATCAAGATTCATAACACCATTCTTTCATTCTTTCATATTCATGCCATCATTAGAAGATTACTGAAAACAAGAAGAGGACGGGGATTTCAAGACAGAAGCATCTCGCCATCATGGGTTTTATCTTCATCTCTTCTATGTTTTTATTCTCTCCATTGATGTGTAACTAAACCTTTAACTAGGGGATTGATGTAACCAATTTTGGATAACTCTATGTAATCAATTAGTCTATCTTTTGTTAATCAATTGAGTTTTAGTCTTGTCTATTGAATTAATTGTTCTACTTTACTTATTCATATTATTTTGTGGCCTCAATTGATATGGATTTGTGATTTAGTTTATCCCATGAGATTTAGATGTGAATGGCCTTTTCCATTTAAATCACAATCGTAAGCTTAATAGATTTGAAAGTTAATGTTTGCATGGCCTTGTTGCATTGATTTGGCTTAGAGTTTTGTTCTAAAGGATTTCGTTACCATCACTTGACACATGGCCTTTGTGCGAGTGGTGGGAAGGAGATTCGTTCTTAATTGTTTATTATCAAAACAAGCCCTAAACTCTATTGAGGTGTTTATTGAGACTGATTGAGAGCATTGAGTGTCTAAGAAAGGTGCATCGATTCCCTAGTATTTCTCTCCATACATTCATTCTTTGTGTGATATTTGATTTGATTTAATTTTAGTCTTTAGTTCAAGTAGTCATAATTTAGGTAAATTTTAGAATTAAACAAACTTCCAAAGCAAAGCATTATGCAATTTAGTTTTCCGCACTTAGATTAAATCCTTGCTAGATTAATTGGTTTTGACCGATAGAATCGCCGATCCCAGTGAACGAACTTTCTTAGTAAATTGAACACAGATTTTACTGCATCAGAATGTGACAAGTCAATGTCAAAATACCTCGAACCGAAAGGGTCAAAGATATGGTCGCCAAAGCTAGATATGTACTCGCCAAAGGTAGAAACGTGGTCGCCGAAAAAGTGATACCCAGAAGTGAAGGTACTCGCCGCGCCAGCGAATTAAGCCTGAACCGACTCGACAGAAACACAGAAATAAACCCTAAACCTTTAAGAAGACCTTCGACACCAAGGAATCAGGGGAGAAAGAGGCAGGAAACCTATCTGTATCCGCAGCGACGTGGGACTCCCAATACAAATCCAAGAGGAAATCCTACTATGAGCAGGTCTAAAAATCAAGGGGAAACCCTAAATTATCATGTATAAATAGAACCACCTATCCCACGAGGAAGAGGTTCGAAAAGAGAGAGAGAAAAACAAGAATTCGAGAGATTTGAGTGTGTAACAAGAAATAAGCGATATAGTGATATTTTCCTGTCCTCCGGGACACCGTGGTTTTTTCCCATTCAAGGGTTTTCCACGTAAATCTGTCTTTTGCATGCACTGATTTTCTTTCTTGTTTGATATTTGTTTTTATTTAATTATTGGCTGTGTGATAATCCAAAATTCACCGTCAACAAAGTTAATCAGCAGGTGTTTGGATAATTAAAATTTTAAAACTACTTTATACCTCAAAAGCAGTATACATATGTTTGGTAATTTTATTTCAAAAGTACTGAAATTAGTTACAATGACTAAAGTAGACATGATTGTAGAACTTTATTTCATTTTTTTCCTTTATTATATTATATTAAATCACTATTTAAGTAAAAAATTTAAATTGGAAAAAAATTCGTACGAAGAAAAAAAATAGTTTAAAAGATTTTATAACTCAAATCAATATTTAATTAGAATCTTGAATTTTTAGATGAAACAAGGTATGTAAATGATTTTAATTTGATTTTATAAGGATATAACGATATTTTAAAAGATTCATTAAATGCTGAAATAGATTATTTCATAATCACTTTCAAAAAGTAACCCCCCACCTACTTCTCAAAATCACTGTCAAAATTTACCAAATTATCAATTAATCACTTTTGGAAGTTTACCAAACATCATTTTATACCAAAAGTATAAAATAAGCTGATTTTAATTTCTCAAAGCAATACTAAACTGGCCCTAAAAATGAGGAGAAGGCAGAGGAAAACATAATTACCTAGACAGGGGTTATGGGCCACAGCCCAGTACTCTACAATGTCATTTTTCTTTTAAACATCTTATTTTTATAAATAAAGTGTTAATTTTTAATATATTTGTTTAGGAACAAAATAATAATTAAATGAACCATCGGTTTCAAAACCGGTAAAGAGGGGTTCAGGTAATAATGGTGATTTTGTACGGATGGTGGACAGCTGATTCCTTCGCCTCTTCCTCGGTTTCCTTGGTTTTTAGGATTAGTGCGGTTGGTGGAGAGTTGTTGTCTTTGTTTTCTTCCTTTGCTTCCTCTGCTTTTTTTTTTCTCTTGGCTTGGTCTGTTTGGTGTTTGTTTCTTTTTCTCTGTTTTCCATCTTCTGGTGAGCTACTTTGGCTTTTCTTGTTGCCCGGTGCTTCTTCTCCTTGTTGTTCTTGGCTTGTTCCTAGGATTTGTTGAATAAATTATCCTCAGCTGTTCAAAAAAAAAAAAAAAAGCTAAAAGAACAACCCAACGACCAACCTATACAAAACAAAAACTGAACCACCTTTGTCCCTAGCCCCTAAACCATAACAGTCAAAGCAAACTTGAAACGAGCCTTTGACAACTTCTTTCCCTCTAGCAATTCGCTCCACCAATACATCATCTACAACACTGAAATCGAAACCACAAGCCCCACTTCTAGTCTTCATTCGGTGAAATCTTGGGGTTTGGAACATTTTGATTGGAAAGGAAAGGTGGGGGATTCTGTGGATTCTTCGTGCTTTCTATATATTGAAGCTGATTAAATAATACAATTTGAATTAAATATGTTATTATTAAGAAGACTAGTTACAATTGGGTTTCATATGCATGTGTAGGAGTAGGATCATAGACTATTAATTCATAGTACTTAGAGAAAAACTTGCATGTGTAGGAGTAGGATCAGATGCATTGCATCGGTGCATGCATGTTTTTTTTTTTTTTTTTCTCTAATAAATATGCCATATGGTGTTAGATGGTCAAAACCTCGGCAGATATAAGGTTTTGGGCCTAATAAATTTTTTATCTACGTGTTTAACTGTATCGGCCTTTTGGACTATAATCCAATAATTCCAAGTATTAAAAAAATATTTAACTTCATAATATAAATATTTACCTACACAGAGTGATTGATTATTCCCACATCCCACATCAGATAAATAAGAGCAGTGAAAAGAGACATAACCTATATAAGGGCCAGTTTGGTAATGTTATTACTTTTATAATAATTACGGTTAGATATGCTGAAAGAATAATCAGCTATGAAGTTAATCAGCAAGTGTTTGGATAATTAAATTTTTAAAACTACTTTATACCTCAAAAGCAGTATACATATGTTTGGTAATTTTATTTCAAAATTGCTGAAATTAGTTACAATGACTAAAGTAAACATGATTGTAGAACTTTATTTCATTTTTTTCATTAATTATATTATATTAAATCACTATTTAAGTAAAATATTTAAATTGGAAAAAAAATCGTAAGAAGAATAAAAATATTTTTAAAAGATTTTATAACTCAAATCAATATTTAATTAGAATCTTTAATTTTTAGATGAAACAAGGTATGTAAATGATTTTAATTTGATTTTATAAGGATATAACGATATTTTAAAAGATTCATTAAATGCTGAAATAGATTATTTCATAATCACTTTCAAAAAGTAACCCCCCACCTATTCTCAAAATCACTATCAAAATTTGCCAGATTATCAATTAATCACTTTTGGAAGTTTTACCAAACATCATTTTATGCCAAAATTATAAAATAAGCTGATTTTAATTTCTCAAAAGCAATACTAAACTGGCCCTAAAAATGAGGAGAAGGCAAAGGAAAACATAATTACCTAACAGGGGTTCCACGGCCCAGTACTCTACAATGTCATTTTTCTTTTAAACATCTTATATTTTATAAATAAAGTATTAATTTTTAATTTTTTTTTAGGAACAAAATAATAATTAAATGAACCATCGGTTTCAAAACCGATGTCGAACTGTAAGTTTCAAAACCTATGTCGAACAATCGGTTTGGAACTAGCGGTTTGGGTCCTGTTTTTCAAAATAGAGAATCGGAACCGAAAATCAGAACTAGTGGTTCAGGTCCTGCTCTAACGTGGCGGTTTCGTAGGTTAATAACGAAGACTTTGGTAGTCTTAATCACGTAAATGTGATTTACGATATTCATAGTTGGCTTAAGGACCTTGGCAACACAACGTGGTGGCTTTTAACTCGAAAGCGTTGAATTCTTTACGGATATGTTGGTTAAGAGGGGTTCGGGTAATAGTGGTGATTTTGTATGGATGGTGGACAGCTGATTCCTTCGCCTCTTCCTCGGTTTCCTTGGTTTTTAGGATTTGTGCGGTTGGTGGAGAGTTGTTGTCTTTGTTTTCTTCCTTTGCTTCCTCTGCTTTTTTTTTTTCTCTTGGCTTGGTCTATTTGGTGTTTGTTTCTTTTTCTCTGTTTTCTGTCTTCTTGTGAGCTACTTTGGCTTTTCTTGTTGCCCGGTGCTTATTCTCCTTGTTGTTCTTGGCTTGTTCCTAGGCTTTGTTGAATAAATTATCCTCAGCTGTTCAAAAAAAAAAAGAAAAAAAAAAGCTAAAAGAACAACCCAACAACCGACCTATGCAAAACAAAAACAGAACCACCTTTGTCCCTAGCCCCTAAACCATAACAGTCAAAGCAAACTTGAAACTAGCCTTTGACAACTTCTTTCCCTCTAGCAATTCGCTCCACCAATAAATCATCTACAACACTGAAATCGAAACCACAAGCCCCACTTCTAGTCTTCATTCGGTGAAATCTTGGGGTTTGGAACATTTTGATCAGAAAGGAAAGGTGGGGGATTTTGTGGATTCTTCGTGCTTGTCCATTGCAAGGCGGAGTAATAAGAATTTTTTTTTCTTTATATATAGGGGAAATGGGACTAGATGGCACCAAATCATATATTTATGTGGGCATTCTAATTTACAACATTCTTAAAAAAAAAAAAAAAAAAACATTGGGGCTTAGGGTTTGGGCAAATGACTTGGGAGTCATTTGCCCAAGTTAGTCCTGGGCCCCAACGTTCTTTTTATCTTTTTTAAGAATGTCGTACATTAGAACGTCCACATTAGCGGCTTGAATTCTACCAATGTCATAAAGCTTTAAAAAAACAATACCTGGTCTAGATAGATGAATAGATAGGTATCTATCTATTCATCTAACATTGATTCGCGCACATCAGATCCGTACCAATGTCGTACATCAGATCCGTTGATTCGCGCACGAATACTGGAAGTGAATCCTACTATTAATCTGTTGATCCGCGCACAGATACCAGAATAATAGGCTTCAAATTCGTTGATCCGCGAAGGATACCGAAGTTGGATAAAAGGAGATACTCTCTCTCAAATTTTATTAATCATCAAAAACTAAAAAACAAACAACTGGTTGCAATGAATTTAAATAGGAAAATAAACTAAACCTAAAAGATCCAAAACCTTGAATCCTAAACGGATTCAGACTCCTCAAATAACATAAATATAAAAAGGACTTCAAGACTCAATCCTAAACTAAAAAGGAAACTAACAATGAAACTAACAAGAACTCAAAAACATCCAGCTCGTCCAGCTCAAGTCTTTGCGCAACAAGATAGATGGCCAAATTTGGGCCTTTTGTGATCTATTACGGAGGACGGAGTCTTCATAACATCTGTAGGGCTCATCTTGGGCTTTCAGGAAACATATTATAATAGACGATCCGACCACATATGCCCTCTGTAGAGGTCCACGAAGTTCAGCCCGGCAGCTCTCGTCCAGCTCACGGCGTCCAGCTCTCGTCCAGCTCAAGTATTCGCGCAACAAGATAGATGGCCGAATTTGGGCCAGTTGTGATCTGTTACGGAGGACAGAGTCTTCATAACATCTGTAGGGATCGTCTTGGGCTTTCCGGAAACATATTATAATAGACGATCCGACCCCATATGCCCTCTGTAGAGGTCCACGAAGTTCAGCCCTGATTTGGTTGGTCCACGCGACCCAAATACGAATTCGCCACCCACTCCATGTATTCCATTGCCTTAGCTGCTGCTGCATCACAATAGAATGTGATCATATATATAATTAAATAAATATATATATTATCGCATATGAGTTGTATGTGATTACACAACAAAAGTTTGTTGTGATCGTAAATGATCGTTAAAAAAAAAAAAACATGATTCCAACTGTAAATTTTTTTAAAATTGCACCATACATACAAAATGGAATGATTCTTTAAATCTAACATATCTAATGGTGGCCACATGTTTTTTTACTTAGATCACAAGTGGCCAGATGGTGTTAGATTGTCAACACTGACAAAAATATAATTAAAAAGCTCATTTCTTGAATGTTAACGGGTCCTTGTGATCCATTCAATTTTGTCGCCACATATTAATGGGGGAGTGTCTATCTCTGATCGGAACAGAGCTTCTAACGCATTTGCGGATAACTTAGCTAAGATGGGCGCGAGTTTGAGAGACGATTTCGTGGAATGGAGTGATTGTGGTTGACAGTGGCTTTGTTTAGCTGGTTTTCTTGTTGTTTTTGGGTTTTTTGCCTTTGTTGGGGCTGTGTTTCTTCCTCTGTTTTTGGGTTCTCCCTTGCGTGGGGCTCTGTTTTCTTGTGTGTTTTCTGCTGGTCCTTTTCAGGCGGCTTTGTCTTTGTTTGTTTGTTTTGCCTTTGTTGGCCTTTTATATAATCCATCGTTAAAAAAAAATTAAAAAAATGGGGGAGTGTCATGTGTGAAATCAACAAGATGCTACAAATCTAATGTGGTTCATGTCGGAAATTCATTCAATACATTATCAATTTGTATCAAAAAAATTGAATTGAATGATAATATAACACAGAAAAAAGAAAGAAAAAATATTCACAACTGAACTTAAGCGATGTGCATCGGTTCAATCTGAACCGATACGATCAATACAAGACGCTTTGGTTTAGATAGAACCGAGGCAAAACTTGTATCGGTCTACGCCGAACTGATGCATTATTACTAGTGTGCTAGGATTCAGGGTGTACTAAAGCACACTATTGCCCCGCTTCAACACTAATTGATGATGCCCACGACTTGCATCGGTTAGGCTTGAACCGATGCAATAATTTAGTTTCGGTTCCAACCAAATTGATACAAAATTTTATCCATTCAGGCCGAACTGAAGCCTTTGAAGGTATCCGTTACTTCTAAATTTGAGTTGTGTGTATTAAATATTGATTTTCCCAATATTTAAAATCAAGTGGTACGATGATTCCAATCGATTCATCTGATGACAATTAGCAAATTGACTAATTAAAGAAAGACTGTAATTAAGATTATTAATTAACTTACTAAGAAGACTTGCTACAAGTGGGGTTGATGTTCTGCGTGTATATATATGCTATTGCTGATGGACGATGGAAGATATCTAAGAAAACCAAACTTTTCTGATCATTTCTATTAGCTTGATTTGTCAAAATTATTTCTCTATTTAGAAATTAATAAGAAAATGGTAGAAAAGGCTTCGTATTCTTTCGAGCGTTCTCATGCTGATCTTGAAGCATTTCAGGTAGGGCCATTGGGTGAGCAGAAAGGAAGGGAATGGAGCTATAAATCAAAGGGTGCGATCACTGGGATAATGATCTCCTGTGACTCCTATGCTGTTGTTTCGTATGTCTTTAAAGGTGTCGATGAAAATGGCAACACCGAGTATTCAGATACATTTGGTTATCATGATAAAGATGTCCACAAGGTACGTATTTAGTTTATTAATTAATCAAATTATCTTATTACGATGCTTCGATGGTCTATTTTGTCATCTAACTCTTTTTTTTTTTTCTTAAATGTTTGCACAATAGGTTATGCTCGACTGGCCTCATGAATATTTTACATCAATAAGTGGGACTTATTATCAGGGTCAAATAGCTCATTATTTCTCATCTCTATGCTTCCATACAAATCTGAAAAAATATGGACCATTTGGCTCTGTTAGTGGCACTCCTTTTGAATTTCCTATGAATGGAAGAATCATTGTTGGTTTTTATGGAAGTGCACTGAGTCATGAGAATTGGCCTCATGGAACTCTAGGAGTATATGTCAAGCATTCTAAAGACTTGTTGGGTCCGTCAAGCCAAGTACAAGTTGTGAAACCCAATACCAAGGTTACCAATCGTACTCCTTTCATTTATTTATTTTTGGTACTAAATAATAACCAATATCGGGGCAACTACACATCCACTTGCACCTTCCATTTCACATTTATGGTAGGGGGTTCAAGTCCCACCATACATATTAATTTACAGAGCATGTAGTCCTTAATTTAATCCTTTTATTTATTTATTTTTGGATCCGATACACTATTCTATGGGGCTAGTACTGTTCATCCATTCTTAACACAGCTGGTTTGTGGTAAGGGTTTCAGGTCCCACCATATACATTTAATAGAACTATATATCCCTGGTTATATGGAAGTAAAATTTCTTTCATTTGTTGGAGTACTATGTTTGGGACATGCATTTATAAGAATAGTTCCTAACATTATTATTATTTGCTGCAGGTTGTTGGTCCTTTGAAGAAGGAAGATTGTATTAAGGTAGGGCCATGGGGTTGGTCAAGGTCATCAACAGAGGAGGAATTGAGCTATATGCTAAAAGGTGCAACAGAGATCAAGATTGGTTATAATGGAGACTCTATCAAGGGCATGTTCTTCAAAAGTTTGGATGGAAAGGGTGAAGAAAACTCACTAAAAACTAATACTTGTTATGAAAAGCATGAGGTATATATATATATGTTGATTTCGTACAATGTTTATTATTTAATTAATTTCAATTTATTATTTTCCTTTGCTACCTTTAATCTGTTTTATCTTATAATTAAGGCTTTGACTATCTCACTAGTTTTTTTCTTTCAATGAATATATTTACATGCATGGTAAAATATGTAATGTAGGTGTTCTCACTCAACTGGCCTGAAGAATATTTGGTATCCATAAGCGGGACTCTACGTGATGGTGTCAAAGACATTGAATCTCTATGTTTCTATACAAACCGAACAATTTATGGACCATTTGGTACCATGAGAGGCAATGCTCCTTTTAGATTCTATATGAAAGGAGGGATTATTGTTGGTTTTCATGGACTTGATGGTGGCGATTACTTTGATGCCTTGGGGGTCTATATAAAGCATATCCAAGGACAAACTGAGAACAATGAGGTTAAGTTACTATGCTGGATGCTTCAGAGGTGTAAGATTCCACATGTTTTTCTTGCGCAGTATCACAACTTTGTAATGATCCTGCACCAAGAAACGTGCATGGGATCCCACACCTGATAACGTTTATTACCTACAATGTGCTTTTCCTTTGTTTAGACAGGCGTGTTATGATCACTTTTGAGCTAGCATGCAACAATTGTTTGACACATTTCCTTTGATTTATGTTTATTTTTCTGCAGGATTGTTCTTGCAATAAGGAGGTAACTACTAAGGCAGGACCATTTGGAGGCCAGGGAGGGACGGACTGGAATTATAAACCCAATGGTGCAATCACAGAGATAACAATCAGTCATGGATGGGTCATTGATTCACTCTCCTTCAAAACTGTCGATAAAAACGGCAAGTCCCAGTATTCAGACAAATTTGGTGGTGAAGGCGGAGACTCTGACCTGGTAAGTATATACATTCTTTTTGGCTTAACAAAATTTTGATTCTCAGCCGTACTCCTTTAGGGGTGTCAAAAGGCTGGACGGATTATAAATTAATGTTACTGTACAATTTGTAGATTAAACTGGACTGGCCGAAAGAATATTTGACGTCCATAAGTGGGACCCATCATACCTTTGAGAAGCAACATGTTATAGAATCTTTATGTTTCCATACAAATCGGACCAAGTATGGACCTTTTGGTCGTACAAAAGGTTCTCCTTTTGACCTTCCTTTTAAAGACCGAGTCAGTGTTATCGGTTTTCATGGGCGCGCTTGCAATTACATCAATGCCATTGGTGTCTATCAAAAAGGTCCTTCAAGTTAAGTTCATACAAGGTAAGAAACGAAAACTATGTTCTCTCATTTCAATTATATCTCTATCTCTAAAACGTAAAACAAATTTTGATTGTTTGATGCATGTATCCAACTTGTTTTTAACGTTTGGTTGGAGACTTAATTTGCACCAGAAAAATAATCATCATTTGTTCGGAATTGAATTTTCAGATGAGCTGAATATATCGATCCTTGCACTCGTGGCGGCCAATTGAGGGTGCAATTTGAAGATGCAATTTGAACTTTTTTCAGCTCTTCCATGTCTGATATGCAATCAAGTGGTGTTTGTTTTTTTTTTTTTTAATTATTATTATTGTTTTTGTTTGTGGCAAGTCTATCTAGTAGTGTTTAATTTGTTTATGTTTGTGGCAAATAAATATATATATATATAGGCCATCCTATATAATATATCGTGTAAAAGAATAATAGATAAAGACTTGTGGAGAGTCCCCTTGTGATTTATTTGAATGTTTTTGTGAAATAATAATTGGAAGTTTAGCTTCTTATATAAACCTGTTTGTTTCAAGCTTAAAAAAAGCCCTTAAAGGCTTGAAAACAAATGCACGACTTATTTTGTGATATTTTTATCATAAACACTCTTTTTTTGTATGATATTAAAACTCAAGTTATAATTAAGATGGTCCTAGTCTCACAAAATCAGTACTAAATGAGGAAGGGAGCCACTGGCCATTGCCCCTGCGGGGGACATAGTTATTTTAAATACAAATTAAACAATTAGTGATCTACTGTGGAGTGTCATGTGAAATCAACAAGATGCTCCAAATGTTATGTGGATCATGTACTGGGAAATGCATTTAATACATAATCAATTTGTATTAAAAAATGAAATAAAACAAAATTAAATAAATTCTTACTGGGATGGTGCATCGATTAAGGCTGAACTGATGCAAGTTTGTGTCGGTTCAGGCCAAGCAAGTTATACATACTGAAGCACACAATGGAGGAATTTTAAAGCATCTGTCTTTACAATAAAATCCTTCATAATTAAGACTCGTCAATCAGTACAGGCAGTATTCAAACAAATTGTACATGAAAGATAGAAGTAAGGCTGTTTACACCACATCGAAGTAAATAAACTTGCCAATTTATGCTTGAAACGGCAAGTTTTTTTTTTTTGAATTGTAAATTTATTCAAGGCAGAAGGTACCAACAGCAAACAAAACAGAGGCAAGGAAGCACAGCAAGAAAAAGAAACAAACCAGAGGCAGCCCAAACAAGAGACCAACCAACAACAAAACAGCCACCAAAACTAAACAACCAAAACAGAGCAACACAGAGAGCAAAAACAAGGAAAGCAACAAAACAGAGGAAACAACACAACATCAATGAACTCCCCACACTAACGAATCCTCACTCCCACCAGAACCATTCTTTGCAAGATGGTCTGCCACTGAGTTTGAAGCTCTGGAATTGTAAATAACCACTAATCGACCCGTAGCTCTACGATTACAACGGATGTCATAGATAATTTGCTTATTGTTTTTAATCCCTTTCTGATATGATATTTACTGTTTGTTTGTTTCCTCTAGTTTTGAGGAAATTTCTTTGAATAAGGTATTAACTAGATAAGGGTTTCTTCTTTTATATATATTAATTTTAATTTTTTACTTTTAAAGTCGGTTAAGATTTGTAGTCTGTCTAGATTAAGCTCTACAAACTCTGCGAGAATGCAACTCTCACTTCCCCATACTTTGGGGTTTCCTCCCTATATTTTTGTTGCAAAATTACAGCTTTCTCACCCGGCCTGATTCCGATTACTGGTAATAATATATGATTATCGTATTGAAATTAAGTTCCGGATATATAAGGACACAGCCCATGAAAGACATACATGAAAGTCAACATCAAGAAAGAAATATATATTTTTTCGAATTTTCACATATTATATATATATGTAGCTCAACATGCAAGTTCAAAAAAAGTTGCGGCTACTGCTTTCTTCATGATGAAACTCATTTGAGGAGACCTCACTGATACGTATCACTAGAACTTGAAGACGACGAACAAGAAGAGATCTCAGGGCTTAATCTAATGTTATTGTCTCTCGTCATGAAGTTGTGAAGCCTGCTAGGCTGATCATCCACCACTCCATTATGATCACCATACTCTCTCATGCTTCTTTTCTTCAAAAATATGCGACAAATCACCCAGTTTTCCATCAGGTTTGAGTTACTAGGCGTGGTTCTTGATACATTGACAAGGCGATATTCATGCATGATCCAATCAGTTCTAGATTCATGTGGAGGCTTCCCTCTATAGATGATAACTCTTATTTCTACACGTTGTGTAGCCCCTTACTTTTATCTTTTATGTTTGTTTCCCGGGTAAAACCGGGTATTTAACTTTTTAAATAAGTGTTTCAGGGTATTTTTAATCACAAGGGCTAAAGTGCAAAAATGTAAGATTTTTGGGGTAAAAGTGTAATTTTTAAAAGTTCAAATTATGCTCCCTTGTTCTGCGATTAGGGGCCGCAGAAAAGGGCACATAAAGGGATCAGAATGTGAATTTTTTGTAATTCGGCAGTCCATGGCCACAGAATAGGGCGCAGAATTCAAGGCGGAATTTTGATTAAAGTTTTCTGCAGAACACTCAACTTGAGGGGGTCATATCTCTCTGCTCTGATCGAACTAGGTTTCGTACTACATATGGATGGAAAGCCCCAGCAGTCTTCTTTCCAATGGTTCTTCAAGAATGTGATTCCAATGTTTGTGAAGACAGTTATGCCTGTTTCCGTAACGGTGTGTGCTGTTGGAAAGTCACCCTCAAAGCCCCCAAAATCAGCCACTTATGTAAGGGCATTCTTGTCCTTTCACCATCAATTCTGCCCTAGCCCCCTCCCCACTATAAATATTCCCTTTTCTCATTAGTTTTTCAGAATCCCTAACCCCCCTCTCTCTCTCCTCCGCCCAACTCTCTCTCTCTTTCATTTTCTTCATCTTCTTCACCTTCTTCACCAAACAAGGAGAGGATCCAAGCTCCCATGGAGGTTTTTCCTCCATGGGAGCTCCCCATATATCTCCACAACCCCGTTTTACACTTCCTCCATCCATTTTAGGGCAGATTGCAAGGAATAGGAGTGGTCTTTGGACCAATTTTGAGTTAGGAAAGCTAGGAGCTTCTTTGGAGGGTTTGTCTTTAAAAGTTGTCTCCTTTTTACTCATTTCTTTGTATTTCTTGCTTCTTTGATGTGTAACCCCGATTTGGGGAATATTGTAAACCCTACACTTGTGTTATATATGTTGTTTGTTCTTAAATTCTTGTGGGTTTTGTTTTACTCTTTGTTAATTACATGTTTTAAGCTCTAATTGCAATATCCATGTGTGTTGAGGTCCGAAATTGATATGTGTCCATGATTGGGATTAAGAGTAGAGTAATTTAATGTAGGAATAGTGTAATTTAACTTCCCATGATTGTTGATTGATTGATGGATGACCAAAATACCATGTTTAGAGTAATTGGAGTGTTAGAGATTTAGCTCCAAAGAGTGGGAAAGGCTCAGTTCAGGCAAGTTAGTTGCTAAATTGGCCTGGGTTCCAATTCTTGTACTTAATAGGTCTTGTTATCAAGGCACAATTGCTCAGCCTTGGCCGGATTGGGTAATAAATTGATTTAGGGAAAATTCTCAAATCAAGAGAATGAACCCTTAACCTATATTGAATGGTTTGAATGAATAACAACCAACTTATTGCATATTGTTGTTTGGTAAACTTGTTTCCCATATCTAGCCATCCTAGGGAGATTGATAAAACCGAATCTGTATCTAGAGTAAAGACAAACTGAATTCCTCTTGTGCTTGTGTAGTTATATGGGTATTTTATTGCTTAATGCTTTCACTCAGTTAGCCACCTTGTGGATGATATTTAGGCTATGTGTTATATATTGCGTGGTTCAAATTAACATGTCCAGCGTGATATCCTCTACATTTGACCAGACAGTGAGAGATAAACTAGGCTGGCGTGTAGAGCTCGTGTGTGTGTCCCACGGTCCTTAATGAATCCAAGCATTTATGCATGGATGTAATCTCTAAGACATCGAGAGAGATTAGAGATTAATTAAGGGGACACGAGCATATAACATACGTGTTGTATGGGTATCTCGTATTCTTAATGCTTTCACTTGGTTGCCATCCCGTATTTGGTTAGTCATTGTGAATTAATTATTGGCTGTAGTATGGCCCACGCGGTTGCGCATTACATGCCCAACGAAATAACCACTGTATATGACCAGACAGTGAGAGATACAATAGGCTGACATACAGGGCTCTTGTGTGTGTGCCACGACACTTAATGAATCCATGTGTACTTTGTATGTGTGGATGTGATTTCTAAGACTCGAGAGAGATTAGAGATCAATTAAGGGGACACGAGCCTATGATATACTTGCATATTGAGGGACTAAGTGAGTCTAGAGCTTAATTAGGAGGATTGTTACAGTTGAATCACTTCCCTAGTGTAACCACATTTCATGCCATTTCTCCATTCCATCCTATCAATGTATATATTATTTTAGTTTGTTTATTTATTTATATTATTACCTACTTTTCCGCAAACGCAACACACGAGTTCTCTCGGAGTGTTGTAATAATAGCTAGAACCGGTGACGGTCGGCGGATCCCACCTCCCTGCGGAACGATACCCTCACTTGCCGCTGTGCCAGTCTTTGTGACTCGTGCGCTAGCTAGGTCGAACTTAAATGTTCATCTTTTGACTGACATCGCAACGACGTGTCGTCAATAGAAAACTAGAGTCTTCTTCATCCCCACCATTTGATTATTATTATTATTATTCCTGCTTGATGAAGATACTATTTGTCTGTCCACCCCAGTTGCTTTCCAGTAACCAGAAGCAGTGGTTCGGTTGATTTGGTTCCCATTTCGATACTTGGCTTCGTTATTGCAGAAGAAGTACCTCTCCTGCTCCATGTTACCTGAACACACGTACACGTACATATATTTATATATAACCAATTTGAGTAGGGATTCCTTATAAATAAAACACAATTAGGAATGTGAGTGAGAGTGAGTTTCCAGTTTCACTAACCAGCTGGAAGGTCCCAGGGATCGTATCTGCAGATATTGATGTGTGGAATGACAGTGGCAGGCAAAGGGCAGGAGAAGATCTTGCATTTGAGGTACTGAAAAACAAGCTCTTCATCGGTTGGCTGGAAACGGAAACCGGGAGGCAGTCTCATCACTCCCTTCTCTCTAACAAACTCCAACCTCCTCTCAGCCATTATGAATTACGATGATGATCAATTAATTAACCTGAAAGATATGATGAGTACGTTGTTCCCTCTCTTTCAGGTTGGTAAAGTCAAGTAAGCAAACAAGCAATGTGGTTAGGTATTTATAATGCATGAAAAGGAGATCAGCTAGTAGAGCAAATTCAAGAACAAAAGAAGCGCTCCTTTATATATGCTGATGTTGATTGGTGTTGGAAAGTGATCAAATAAAAACAAATCAAATAGTACTTGTTTGACACATGATACAACTGATAAGCCTATAGACAGCTCAAGTAGAGTCTAGGCTCCAATAAGCTCCAGTAGAGCACAGCTTCTACACATAAGTCTTTACCTGATGCTATACTCTAGTTAGTCTACTGTGGTTAGCTTAAATAACAGATTTAGTTAACTAATCATAGTTAGTTTAACAACTTGCTGATGTGGCAATGGTTTTTAGCTCACACAAGACGTGTGATCACTCTTGTATATAAATGTATGTGTCTGCAGACTGATCAATCAATGACAACAGAGAAGATATTTTCTCTTAACTCTCTATTAATGGAGTTCTTCTTTCTTCTGCTCAAGTCATGAGATTCTCTCAAGACATTCATCAAGCATCTTGTGACTATAACCAAATACATCACTCTGTTTCATGGTATCAGAGCCATTATTGACTAACGTCATGGCTTTTCCACCTTCTTCGAATTCTCCACAATCATCAAACCAGAACTTGAGTCAAAGCTCATCAGAGGTTGATTCTTCAAAGGAGTTTTCTTCAATCTCGAAGTGCCTTAACTTCAATCTTGCGATCAAGTTAAGCAAAACAAATTACATATACTGGAAGGCTCAAGTGCTGTCTGCGATCCAAGCTCTTGATTTGGAGGATTTCGTCTGTGGTACAAATCAATGATATGTATGCATGGAGCATGGAAGGCACGGGGCTGTGCACAAGGGTGTTGGATATCTGATTGATTAAATTAAGTTGTTAGTTGTTATTGAATTGGTCAAATAAATTAGTAGTGGTTATTAGTGGGTGCTTAAAGCTCTCCTCATCTTCAGTATGCCACTCCTAGTAATCCCTATTTTTTAGAGTATTTCTTTTGGTTAGTTGTTATTTGTAAGACCTATAAAACGGTCAGTTGTTTTCTTTGGAAGATCATCGAATAATATATCAGTTCCAACTCTTCTTCTCTTATTTTCTTCTCTGTTATTCTTCTTCTTCCCAAATTCTTTTCAGTTCTAATTGATCCCAATTAGTTCATATCAAATTGGTATCAAAGCAGTTCCAATTCATGGATACACGCTCCAAATCAAATGCCGAATTCCGGACTGAGGTCAATGAGATTTTGGCCCGTCACGAAACCAGTTTTGATGAGATGAAACACACCTACGAGACCAGCTTTGACGAGATGAAAAACAATTACGAGACCCGTTTCGACGAGATGAAACACGATTTTTCTCAGGTAAACAATACATTGCAGGGAGTCATGGCCGAACTACAAGCTTTTCGACTCAATCGTCAAGACCGTCCAACAGAAAGAGATTTTAGTCCGTTTGATAGAGGAGACGCGTCGACCAGCAACCCCACCACAATCATCCGCTCCGGTCTCGACAGAAATCAGAATCCTAATTTTGACAGAACTCAGAATCAGGTATGGGAAAGAAACCAGAATCCGACGCAACTCAAGTTGAACTTTCCAACATTCGGCGAGGGAGACCCAACCGGGTGGATATTTAAAGCAGAGCAGTACTTTGAGTTCAAAGGAATCGCGCCCATACAACAAGTGCAGTTGGCATCATTTCATTTTGAGAAGTCCGCCTTACAGTGGTATCGTTGGTACACAAAAAATCATCGCGAGCCATTGCGTTGGACAGAATTAACCACTGCTCTACTTCATCGTTTTGGACCCACGGAATACGATGACCCGTCGGAGGCTTTGGCTAGGCTCATACAAATCACCACAGTTACTGCTTACCAAGAAATCTTCGAGAAGTTGTCGCAGAGGGTGGACGATCTACCCCAAACTTTTTTGGTGGGATGTTTTATTGCAGGGTTGAAAGACGACATCCGATTGGACGTACGGGTCAAGCAGCCTAAAACATTATCAGAGACGATTAGTGTGGCTCACCTTATTGAAGAACGTAACCTCCTTCAGAGAAGACCAGGTACCAATTTTCGCTCTCCCATTTTTGCAAACCAGACTCGACCTCAACCCAACTCCACCGTTGGAATTTTGGGACCTTCTCCTTTGCAGCGTGTCAATCCTTCCCCCACATCCTTTCAAGGACCTGTCCGACGAATTACGGGACAAGAGGCACGGGATAGGCGTGAGAAAGGGCTGTGTTTTTTTTGTGATGACAGATATGTGCCGGGACATCGCTGCGCACGTCCACAGCTGTTCATGATTGAAGACGTGCAGCCTATGGAGGAAATCGAAGATGTGGATATGGAGATTGAACCCACACAACTGGACACCATTCCGGAAATATCGTTTCATGCCATGGCTGGTACGACTCATCCACAGACTTTTCAGGTAACGGCATTGGTCAGAAACAAAGAATTGACGGTTCTCATCGACAGCGGCAGTACTCACAACTTCATCGATCAGTCCATTGCGTCCACTTTGGGGGTTCCGATCACTAGGGACAGAGTGTTTCAAGTTATGGTGGGAAACAAAGAGAAAATTGAGTGCACCGGGCGTTGTTTGGGCCTTCCTTTAACGATCCAAGGATATTCGGATACGACAGATTTTTATGTGCTTCCAACAGCGGCTTGTCAGGCAGTTCTTGGGGTGCAATGGCTTGAAACACTAGGGCCGGTTGAGACTGATTACCGAAAGATTTCCATGTCCTTCAAACGGAATGATAGACTCTACACCTTGCAAGGGTTGCGACGAACCGGGCTTGCACCTATGAATGACAAGGAATTAGTGCACTTGTCAGGGGAGGGATTTTTTCTTCACTTGGTGACCACGATGCAGTCAGCTCAAATGAATGAGGTCCCACCTGATCTTGGTGAAATTTTGAGTGAATTTTCTCATGTTTTTAATGAACCAACCAAGCTCCCACCAACACGTCAACATGATCACCACATCCCTCTACTGCCGAATCAAGCTCCGGTGAGTACTCGGCCTTACAGGTACCCTCATTACCAAAAAAATGAAATTGAAAGTCAAGTCAGAGAGTTTCTTCGGACAGGGATTATCCGCCCAAGCCATAGCCCTTTTTCTTCCCCAGTTTTGTTGATAAAAAAATCGGATGGGTCGTGGCGTTTTTGTGTGGATTACCGGGCTCTGAATGAAATTACGATCAAAGACAAATTTCCAATACCAGTTATCGACGAGTTACTAGATGAATTGCATGGTGCAAAGTACTTTTCGAAGTTGGACTTAAGGTCGGGTTACCATCAAATTCGCGTCCGTGACGAAGACATTCCGAAGACAGCTTTTCGTACCCACGATGGGCATTACGAATTTCTTGTGATGCCATTCGGATTGACTAACGCACCAGCGTCCTTTCAAAGCCTCATGAATGATATTTTTCGACCTCATTTACGTCAATTTATTTTGGTTTTCTTTGATGACATTTTAATTTATAGCAGGTCCTGGACGGAACATCTACAACACATTACAAGAGTTTTACAAATTCTGTCTGCTCACCAGTTGTATGTAAAAAAATCTAAATGTGTGTTTGGAGTGTTGCAAGTTGAATATTTGGGTCACTTAATATCATTTGAAGGTGTGGCAGTGGATCCGAAGAAAATACAGTCCGTACAAGAGTGGCCTGTGCCTGGTACGGTCAAGGGAGTTCGCGGGTTCCTCGGTCTCGCAGGATATTACAGAAAATTTGTAAAGGGGTTTGGTGTCATAGCTGCTCCGTTAACCAAGCTCTTGACAAAAAATGGTTTCTCATGGACATCTGAAGCACAAGTTGCCTTTGAGAAATTAAAATCTGCACTCATCTCTCCTCCCGTATTACGACTGCCGGATTTTTCAAAAAAATTTGTTATCGAATGTGATGCAAGTGGGACAGGTATCGGTGCAATTTTGTCACAATGTAACCAACCTATTGCTTATTTCAGTGAGGCCTTGAAGGGTACTACCCAATCTCTGTCCACCTACGACAAGGAGATGTTGGCAGTGGTAAAAGCGGTGCGGAAATGGCGCCCTTATCTCTTAGGTAATCCATTTCTCATCAAAACTGATCATCGCAGCCTCAAATATCTCCTCGAGCAGCGCATTTCGACTCCCTCACAAGCACGGTGGCTGCCCAAGATTATGGGTTATGACTATACAATACAGTACACACGGGGAAAAGATAACAATGGCGCCGACGCACTATCACGAGTCGCCTCTTTTCAGTTTCTGGCCATTTCCTTACCTGTGGCCGATTGGTGGTCGACATTGCAGCATGAGGTAATTCATGACCCCTATTATGCTTCCTTGCTTAACTCACGTTCTCAGTATTACTTCAAAAGGGATGGAGTGTGGTTGCACCATGGCAAAATCCACTTGAGCCCATCTTCCTCTCTATTGCACTCTGTGCTGGCGGACAGCCATTCTTCACCCATTGGCGGCCATTTTGGGTTCCATAAAACTCTCAGCAGAATATCCTCCAGTTTCGGGTGGCCCGGAATGCGTACATCGGTTAAAGAATTTATCCGTAATTGTGATGTGTGTCAACGTAACAAGACCGAAACTCTTCGTCCGGCGGGACTTCTCCAACCTCTGCCCATTCCACAACGAATTTGGACTGAAATCTCAATGGATTTCGTAGAGGGACTGCCATCCTCTCAAGGTAACGATACCATCATGGTGGTCGTCGATCGACTTTCCAAGTATGCCCATTTTGTTCCTATGAAGCACCCATTTACTGCCTTGACAGTGGCGAAAGCATTCATTTCTCATGTGGTTCGTTTACATGGAGTGCCGATCTCAATCGTAAGCGATCGCGGAAGTGTCTTTCTCAGCTCCTTTTGGCAAACACTCTTCAAATTGCAGGGCACTAAGCTTTGTTTCAGTTCAAGCTACCATCCGCAGTCCGACGGTCAAACGGAAGTTGTCAACCGAACCTTAGAACAGTACCTCCGATGCTTTGCTAGTGACCAGCCAAATAAATGGTTAAATTGGCTTCCGTGGGCTGAATTTGGGTACAATACGGCTGTGCACTCGTCCACCAAAATGTCTCCTTTTGAGGCCGTTTATGGGGTTCCTCCGCCTTCCCTACTTTCATACGTTCCAGGAACTACTAAAATTCAGGCAGTTGATGATCTGTTGCGTTCAAGGGATGACATTCTACGTGACTTACGACGTAATTTGCAGGCTGCCCAGGCCCGTATGAAGGCTCAAACAGATCAACATCGACGCGATGTTACCTTTGAAGTTGGGGATTACGTTTATCTTCGCTTACAGCCTTATCGCCAGAAATCGGTGTCTTTTCGTAGTTCGTTGAAGCTATCGCCTCGTTACTTCGGTCCTTACAAGATACTTGCTCGAATCGGTATGGTGGCTTATCGGTTGGATCTTCCAGCTAGTTCAAAAATCCACAATGTGTTCCATGTTAGTCAGCTTAGGAAGAAATGGGGTCCAATTGACTCAATCGAAAAATTGCTTCCAGTGGTTACTAATGAAGATACCTTGGTACCCCGTCCTATGAAGATTTTGGATCGTCGGGTGGTCCAGAAGGGGAAATACCGTCCAAAGACAGAAGTTTTAATCCAATGGTCAGGTACACCTGCAGAGGATGCTTCTTGGGAAAATTTGTGGAGGTTCTCTAAGACGTATCCGGAATTTATCCTTGAGGACAAGGAACCTTTAAGGGTGGAGGAATGATATGTATGCATGGAGCATGGAAGGCACGGGGCTGTGCACAAGGGTGTTGGATATCTGATTGATTAAATTAAGTTGTTAGTTGTTATTGAATTGGTCAAATAAATTAGTAGTGGTTATTAGTGGGTGCTTAAAGCTCTCCTCATCTTCAGTATGCCACTCCTAATAATCCCTATTTTTTAGAGTATTTCTTTTGGTTAGTTGTTATTTGTAAGACCTATAAAACGGTCAGTTGTTTTCTTTGGAAGATCATCGAATAATATATCAGTTCCAACTCTTCTTCTCTTATTTTCTTCTCTGTTATTCTTCTTCTTCCCAAATTCTTTTCAGTTCTAATTGATCCCAATTAGTTCATATCAATCAACCTGCAAACAAGTATGTTAACATAGAGGTTACGAACGAATCTGGAGAGAAAGTTACTGAAAAGCATATGAGCAAAGAGTTTACAAACTGGAAACGCATTGACAAACTCCTTGTTAGCTGGATCTACTCAACAATAAGTGAGAACACCATTGGACAGGTAATCGGTTTACAAACTTCTTTTGAGATATGGAATCGTCTGGAAAGATTATATTCACAGCAGTCAGTAGCAAAGATTTGTCAACTCAAAAATCAATTGCAGTCATTAAAGAAAGGATCAGACTCAATTGATGATTTTGCTCTAAAAATCAAAAACATAGGTGATGCCTTACTCTCAGCAGGAGAAGAAGTAAGAGATAGGGATCTGGTTCTAACACTAATAAATGGTGTTGGTCACGACTATGATGCTATTGTTGCTATGATTTCAACTCAACAAAGGTTTATTTCCTTTGAAGATGCTCTTTTTCTGTTAATGATGCATGAACAACGAATGGTGCATCTCAACTCCAGTAACATTGATGTCAGTCAAGCTTCTGTCAACTACGTTTCGAACAACTTTTTTCAGAACTACAGAGGACCAAGAGATGGCAACAATCAAAACAACAGAGGAGGTTGGCGTGGAAAAGGAAGAAACAATAGAGGAGGAGGTAGATCTGGAAATCGTTTACATTGTCAGGTTTGTAATAAACCAGGACATGGAGCCTTGAAGTGCTATCATCGTTTCGATCAAGCCTTCCAAGGTCCACCTCCTCAACAACCATTGAATCAAGCACACTACAGTCAGTCTACAGGTTTCAACAATCAGTCAACAAGCTTCAATAATCAGTCCACAGGTTTCAACAACCAGCCTACAGGTTTCAACAATCAATTTTTGCTTGGACCTTCCTTTTCACAGAACAATATGAGTCCGAATCAAATTGAACCACAAGCCAATATTCACCAAAACTCAGCCTTAGTTGCTACGCCTGAATCTGTTATGGATCCAGCTTGGTACATGGACAGTGGGGCGACTAATCACATCACTTCAGACTTCAACAATCTCTCAATTCGATCAGCTTTCAGAGGTAATGACAAGCTCATTGTAGGTAATGGAGCTCAACTCTATTTCTCATATTGGTGATACCTCAGTTGCTTCTCAGTTACAAAACAGACCACTTATTCTTAAAAATATTCTACATGTTCCACAAATCACAAAGAACCTTCTTAGCATTTCTAAGTTTACTTGTGATAATCAAGTGTTTGCTGAATTCTATGCTAATCACTGTGTTATCAAGGATATCACAACGAAGGTGTTACTCAAAGGAATTCTTAAGGATGGTTTGTACTGCTTAAAGTTTACAGGATCTCCTGAAGCTTTTTACTCTAAGTACAAGCAATTTCAAGATGAAGGCTTAACAAGCAGCTGTGATTTGTCTCTTGGTGTAAATATCTGTAATAAAATTGGTCTTGGGAAGAAATGTGTTCCTGAGCCACGGTGTGCCTATCTAGGAGCATGTGCAGCTGTGGATGCTAAAATTTGGCATGCCAAATTAGGACATCCAGCTCCATTGATACTACAAAAAATGTTGCACAATGTACATTTTAATAAAAAATTCCAAGCACCTCCCTTTTGTGATTCATGCAAACTTGGAAAGTTGCACAGACTACCCTTTGCAAGAGTTGAAATAACAGCCAAGGAACCTCTTGAGCTTGTTTATTCAGACATTTCGGGTCCCTCTCCCACTCTCTATAAAAGGGTTTAGATATTACATATCCTTTATAGATGCTAATACACGTTTTGTGTGGATTTTCCCTTTGAAATTGAAATCAGATGCCTTAGCTACATTCATCAAATTTCAACGAAATGTAGAGCTTCAATTTGGGAAAAAGATAAAAAGTCTACACTCAGACATGGGTGGAGATTACATTGCCATTGCAAAATATCTAGCCACTCAAGGAATCCAAGTAAGATATTCTTGTCCCTATACTCATCAGCAAAATGGGGTGGCTGAAAGAAAACACAGGCACCTATAGTTGAAACAGGTCTAACTCTTCTTGGCCATGCCGAGCTTCCTTTTAAATTTTGGTTTGATGCCTTCAGTACTGCAGCCTTTCTAATCAATAATATGCCTATTGCTAGTCTTCGGTTTCTTTCTCCCTTTGAAAAGCTTTACCATAAAAAACCAAACTACAATTTCTTTAAGACTTTTGGGTGTAGTTGCTTTCCATACCTACGTGACTACTCTAAACACAAATTCAATTTTCACACTTCCAAATGTGTTTTCATTGGCTACAGTTATTTACACAAAGGTTACAAGTGTCTTCACCCATCTGGTCGATCGAGTCTATATCTCATGACATGTTGAATTTAATGAGTTGGAATTTCCCTATGATTCCATTTTCTCTGTCACTCCCTTGCCTCATACAAGTAACCATGGCAGTAGCATGCCTTTGTCTGCTGTACAAGACATACTATCTACAATTCCTACACTCAATACCATAAATGGAAATTTTTCTTTACCTATCACTGCTGACACGCCTGTTACTGCTGAATCCATCCAATCTCCAAGACAATCAATGCAGCCAGCTCCTCATTGTTCATTGGATTCTACCAATGAACCAAATATGGGTTCTGATATGTCCATCAGACCAGCTAGCCCTATTTCAAATTTACAACCTGCATCAATACACTCTCCAAGGCATTCAATGCAGCCAGCTTTAGTTCAGACTCCACAACCTTCAACTCGGCCAGCCTCTACTTCCCTACATCCTATGATTACAAGAGGTAAGAATGGTATTTCTAAACCCAAAGTTTTCTCCAGTTGTTCCCTTGCAGATAGTGAACCCAAATCTGTAAAGGTTGCTTTACAAGATCCTAAATGGCTTAAGGCAATGCAAGAAGAGTTTCGAGCTTTACAAACCAACAACGCTTGGTCGTTGGTTCCATTCACTACAAACATGAATATTATGAAGAACGCACATTCAGTCCACTAATATATGAAGTTCGAATCGGATGACAAATCTGCCTTCGTAACTCTTCGTGCTCAGTGGGACTCATTCTGTAATGTGGTTTGTTTGGCAACATAGCTCCTAGCTCTAGGTCGATATGATGTTGAATGTCACGTAGAGGTGGTAGTCCTTCAGGTAATTCTTCCGGAAACACATCAGCAAACTCCGAAATCAGAGGAGCTGCCGCACTAGGTACCTCCATATCAGCCTGTGTTTCTTTTCCCATTAACACATACACCGTTTCTGCTTCCTTTATCTCCAACTCGAATTTTGCATATGATAACAGGTTAGTATTATCGCCATGCGCCTTAATCTTCTCAGATGGTTTGCTCGGTAGTAGCACAATTTTTTTTTCATGGAAAACGAAAGAATAGGTATTCTTAAACCCGTCATGATACACTTTTCTGTCATATTGCCACGGCCTCCCTAGCAGTAAGTGACATGCATCCATGTCCACCACATCACACCACATCTGATCCTTGTAGTTGGTTCCCATAGAAAACGAAATTAGCGCCCGCTGTGATACAGTCACCTCTCCCCCCTTTTGCAGCCAAGCTAGTCTATATGGTTTTGGATGTTTTTCTGTCGTCACCCCTAACTTTCGTACCGCTTCGACTGACACAATATTCTCACAACTTCCCTCGTCTATGACAAATCGACACACCTTACCAAGGATGGTACAAGTAGACTGAAAGATGTTATTTCGAAGCCACTCTCCTTCTCCAGTTCTCGGTGCCAAGCAAGTACGTTGCACCATCAACATCGTTCCGGTGTCACCATCTACCAGTTCCTCACTCACTTCCTCCGCTCCTGATTGTGGTTCTTCAACTATTTCCGCATCTTCCTCATTAAATTCTACCGGGTCAATAAATAATACCCTCTTTGCTGGCCTTGGACACTCAGACAGTCTGTGACCCGTTTCTCCACATCCAAAACACCGAAATCCGCCCGTGGTTGCCCTGGGAGTTTGAACGTTGTTTGTCGGGTTTCGTGGACTAGAATATGAACTACTACTAGCACTAACACCTGGTCGACTTCCAGTATTTTCGCTGGAACTACTTGCTCTGTTTCAACTGCTCATTCCTCCTCCGAAATTCAGCGTCTGTCCACTATTAGATTTTCGCGACAATGTCTTCTCCAATTGTAAAGCCCTCTGATGTGCCTCAGTTACTATCACGGGATCGAAAAGATTAACCATATCAAGGATTTGTGTACGCAACCCACCACAGTAGCGCGACACCAACTGATCATGTGTCTCCTCTATATCGTTTCGCACCAACAACTAATAGAACTCGGTTGTATATTCATCAACAGACCTCATGCCTTGACGCAGATTCTGCAATCTCTGGTACATCAATCTCTTAAAATTGTGAGGTAGAAACTCTTCACACAACTTTCGTTTCATCTTCTCCCAGTCAGAAAGTTTGGGTTTTCCCGCGCGATTCCTAGTGAGTTTAAGTTGTTGCCACCAAGCCTCGGCTCTACCCCGAAACCTCGTGGCCACCAATGCTACCCTCTCATTCGTAGGAACTCTTTTGAATTCCAGAATTTTTCAGCGATTCCAATCCACTCCAGAAACTCTTCTGGCTGCATGCTTCCACGGAATTTTGGAACCTCTGACCGCATCCCTGACTCCCATCGCCTGACGTCTTCAGTTCTGTCATCAGCCCTGTCATCAGTTAAAGGCGCTCTCTGTCGATGACATGGTTACGGATCCCCTTCCACTTCATCACTACTTGTCTCAGGATGTAAGGCCTGAAACGGGTTTTGGTTGGCTCTTGACGCCGCAAGTTGCACCGTTAATTGCTCCACCTGTCGCTCCAACTGTATCACATGGTCACGTTCGATGGCTAGGTCTACAGGAATCTGGTCTGGTCGTCTTCTCGACGGCATGATGATGTCGTCCCGAACGAACATGGCTCTAATACCAACTGAGGTAGCGGAAGCTCTGTCGAGAAAAACCTGCGTAAAACGATTAGAAACAACCTACTAAAGTTCCGTTGATTTGCGCACAAATACCGGAAAGTTAGGCTTCAATTCGTTGATTCACGAAGAATACCGAAATTGGGATAATTAGAGAAAACTCTAAATTTTATAAATCAAAAAAACTGAATGGCCAATTCGGCCTACATCTTTATTTAAAGCAAACAAATCCTAAACCTAATCGAATTCCTTAGAAAGCAAGAAAACGACTTAAAAACGGAAATTTACCAAAAAAGGCAAAAACAAATTTAAAGCAAAAACAAATTTAAAGCAAAATCTAATTCTACTGAGAATCCTAAACACTCCAGAATTGACGGAGGTCGATTCGGAATTGGGAAACTCAATTTATTGCGAAAAAGAAACTTTCCTAAAACGGCAAAAACTGCAACTTCAAGGCCTAAACGACGGAATTTGCCTAAAAAAGGACGTGCTTACTCAGCAAAGCTGCGTAGTAGTTCCGGAAACACCGAAACGCATCAGCTGTCAAAATTTCAAGTCATTCTGATTCCGTCGCCCGGGTTTGGTCTTACTTGGTTTGTTTCAATTCCCACCCCTCCAAATAATCTAATGCCAGTTGATCCACTGCTGCCACATCACAATAAGCTCCAGTAGAGCACAGCTTCTACACATAAGTCTTTACCTGATGCTATACTCTAGTTAGTCTACTGTGGTTAGCTTAAATAACAGATTTAGTTAACTAATCATAGTTAGCTTAACAACCTGCTGATGTGGCAATGGTTGTTAGCTCACCCAAGACGTGTGATCACTCTTGTATATAAATGTATGTGTCTGCAGACTGATCAATCAATGACAACAGAGAAGATATTTTCTCTTAACTCTCCATTAATGGAGTTCTTATTTCTTCTGCTCAAGTCATGAGATTCTCTCAAGACATTCATCAAGCATCTTGTGACTATAACCAAATACATCACTCTGTTTCAACAACAATGCGCCATAACTAGCAATTTGAACTTCATATATTAGTGGACTGAATGTGCGTTCTTTTTATTACAAAATCATATTGGACAGTTGCAATAAAATGTTGTTTTGAAGTGTCATCTTGTTGAGAGGATAAGTAAGTATGACTTCTTTAGTGCAAACCACTGTATATAAAAATTATCTACATCTTGATAATATTTAATGAATTTTGATGAGATTTTTGTACAAATGTTAAGAAAAATACGATATTTTTGTGGAAAATTTTTCTATATGAATTTTCTTGATTTTTTCTATGTTCTTCCATTTTTTTACATGTTTTAGCTTTAAAAAAAATTGAAAAAATAGTTTCCAAACTTGAAATTTTTTGAATTCTTTCTAAAAGGATATTTCATTTGTCTTATCATCCATGTAAAAGTTATTAAAATTCATTAAATTTCATCATAGTGTGTTTAGTTTGAAAAAAAAATGGGTTGCATGCACTTTATATATAAACTTAAATTGTTTACGAATTTAATTAATTATAAATTCTTAGTTTTGATATATATATATATATATATATATATATATATATATATATAAATACCTCATCAATAAAGGATGGAGAATCAATCAAAATCTTGAAATATATACAAGTAAAAGTTTAAATCAATGAACAAAGAAAAGTAGAAAACTATATAATCTCTATTTGAAAGTAATTGTGAATTAAGACAAGAATAAAACGTGAAAACTGATTTAATTTCTGATGAGTCAATATATGGCATCTGTGAGTTGCACGGCATGTTTGGTTGCACGTGTGGAAAATAGACTTTTTTGCACTTAATCTTCCACTTTAAAATATCTGAACCAACAGTCTTACGCTGACCTGTATGACTCAGTAAGCAGTGATATGATGGATTTTGTCCCAACATAAAAAGCAAATAAATAGTCAGCTAATCAATCCAGAAGAAACATCCGTATCTATTAGAACTCCCAAAGCAAAGACATGTTACTAAACTCTAACCTCCAATATTCTTTTACATTGTTTGGTAAAAACAAGAGTTCATGTCATCCACAAACAATTTCGCATTTAATGCTACAACATAACAATCATATGTCAACCATCCTTTGTTTTGGTTGCCGAAGACTTCAAAATGAAGATTCGTCTTGGGGTTCAAATCTTGATATTGTAAATATTGTATAGACTCACATTTACTCATAAAATCGTAAAGTGTACAGAGTCCCTTATCATAGAAGTTGCAATTCAGTTCATACTTGTGGAGTTTAATTTGGTCAGTCCCGACAGACCCCCGATCAATATTGCATCAACACTCAAACAAAACATAGCAAACTTATCATGTTTTTTTTTTTTAATGTCAGTTTAATAAAATTGATTTGTGTTAATTAGGGCATCAGCACAAATTAATTTCTCGAACGACTTACTTGTTAAGTTTCAGAAGAGAGGACCAACGTATTTTGTTAATTAAGTTGCCTTTCTTTTTCCATCTAACCATCCGTTCTCTTAATTGTTTTATTGATCGGCGTTTGGCTGTGCTTCGTTGAATAAAATTGCTATTTAAAAATATATATATATATAGTGGCAATTGGCTTTTAAGCCTTCTTTCTGTGAAACATTAAAGGGCAATAAACCTTTACTTACAATTTCCAGGTTGGCAAATTTTGGATTATAATTAAAACACGGATGATGTGCAAATAGTACGTGTAGCGCCGTAGCTGTTTTATAGAGCAAAGTCTCTTTCTTTCCTAAATTTTCCTTTTCTAATTTCAAATGGGTAGGGCCGTAGGGGTTGGATTTGAAAGAAAAGTCATGCTAGCTTTTGATGGAAAGCAAAAGGTCAAAGAAGCAGGCCCTGTCCTAATAAGTTGAAATTGAATTTGCTACTTTCCTTCACTGCGAAGATAATCACCTTCACCCTCCAAATGTGATTTAGTGGTGAGTGAGCTCGTCCCATATGAGAATGTTTCAGATTCGATTTGTTACCACTGCATATGGTATATATATATATAAAAAAAATAAAAAAGTAATATTGCTTTACCATTTCTTTCCATGTATATATTATTTGTTTTCCTGGCTTTTGTTTTTGTTGCTGCTCCTTGGTTCCTGGTTTGCTGTTTTGTGGGCTGTTGTTTTGTCCTGTTTTTGTTTCGCTGGTTGGGTTCTGGCGGGTGTTTCTTGGTGTTTCTCTGTTGGGTGTTGTGGTGGCTTTGGGCTGGCCTTTCACTCCCCTTTAATATACTTTAGCTTTTCAAAAAAAAAATTTATTTGATTGAAATCTGCTGATGATCATGATAACATATATAAAAAGGTATGTGGTGTTTACATGGTTTCTTGTCATTGCTTAAGACAACGGCAACTAAACTATATCACATGTTTTGTGATCGTTCAGTTTGTGATTTTTATTTGATATTTCATAATGCTTTTTCTTTCTTTTATTTATTTATTTATAGTTTTTTTTGACAAAGCAGGATTAATCGGAAAAGAGCTTTTGCTATGGACAAATGCAAACATTATATATATATATATATATATATATATCGGTCATGTTAGCGTTAGCTTAGAGCACACATTAAACGATTATGTAACGTTATACGATACAAAAATAAAAATTTATCAACTCCCAAATTTAATTTAAAAAAAAAACTACGATAATATGCTAGTAACATTACATAATCATTTAACATGTCATTAATTAGGGTACACATTAATATAATCCTATATATACTTTAAGATTTCATGTTACTACCTGTATATCCCATGTAGAGATACAAAATAAGTCGGATCCCTTTAACCTCGATCTTGAAGCTTCTTGAAGCTGTGTGAAGGGGTCGGATTTAATTTATGGACATCTAATTACTTCAGTGCAAGTGATTTAGTATCTCTTTGAAACAATACTATTTTGGAATATGAAGTGATAATTAATATCAAATTACATTGAACAGACTGTTTTAACTTGCAAGTGATCAAATTAAATCAGAAATAAATTAGATTCTGAGTAACTTTTTGACATAATGCATATTGAAATAAATCTACGTACTGCTACAACTTTTGTTCTTATAATGCAATATGGTGAGTCATATATCAACATTCAACAGATAGCTTTTCCAAAAGTCATGTTAAAGGGATCCGAAAAAATGAAAATCTTACGTATATGATTCTAGGGAGATTCCTATTTCTACTTTGAAAATAGTATTTAATTAGGCTTAGAAAAGCTTACGAAATTATGTGAAAACTGAAACCTGATCCAATCTCTAGCTCTATCTCTTACCAAACACTAGTTGAAGCCAACACTTGCGCTTTGCTTTGATTGATTGATCCAATTTCCAGAACTAACTATGCTCGATGTATAAAGATATTTTGAAACCAAATACGGAAATTTCTGATATGATATTTACTGTTGAATTGTTTGTTGAAGCTGATTTCATCTGGATGATATTCAAGCTGAGTTGTAGTATTGTTCTTCTCTTCATTGTTATGTTATGATTTCTCGACAAAATTTAGAAAGAATATCAAAGTTATGTAGGCATTTACCTAAATCAAGGTTCTAGTAAGCGATAGGCGCTAGTCGGGCGGAGACCCAGGGCCTAGCGCCTAGGCCGATTAATCGGGGATTAATCGAAAAACCCAATTACAAGAGAAACAACAATAGAATCATGGAACAAGAGGAATGTAAGGCCCAATTTCAAGGCACAACAGCAAAAAAAATTAAAATATAGCTTTTAAAACCCAATTTAGTTAGGCTTGCTTTTAAGGCCCAATGTAAGGCCCAATATAAAATCATAAATAAAACCCAACATAAATATATCAACATAAATAAAACGTTAAATCCTTATCTAAATATCAGAATTCATAATTCTTTTCCAGATTCTTCTCTCCAGTTTCTTCACTCAAGTTTCGATCTATTCTATTTCAATTCAGAATTCTTATCCGATGGTGTTGGAGGAGGCAAAACCTCTTTTTCTTCACTCCAATTTCTATTTCCATCGATTTAGGAACTCGTGGCGTTGGAGAAGGCAAAAACCTCTGTTTTTCAGTGGCGTTGGAAGAGGCAAAACCTCTGTTTCTTCACTTCAATGGCGGACGAGCAAATCGGCGACAAGCAGATCGGAAAAGAGAAGAGAAGGATGATGGGAGAGGTGAGAAGATGGAGCAGATCGGAGACCGACGGCAGCTTTTGGCGACTAAAGGCAGGCGGCAAGATTTGGTATTTCGATTTAGCTTAGTGAGTTGTTTGATCGAAGAAGAGGGAAAGAACTCAAAGATGTGAACTGAATCTGTCAAAAAAATTTGAAAACGATGTCGTTTTCCTTTTTTTTTTTTTTTTTTTTTTTTAACAGGCTAGGCGGAGTCAACGACTTTGACTCCGTCCAGCTGCCTAGCCGATTAGTCGGCGACTACCCCGATTAGTCGAAAACCACCTAATTGCTCTGATTTGCCTGTTTCTCTTTAGTTTCCAGCCGCCTAACCGTATTGGACCGATTAATCGGCCGCCTAGGCCGATTACTAGAACACTTACCTAAATTAAACATTACACTCAATAAAAGATGTGACAAATGGTAGATGGATACATATAAATGATAATTTATCTCATTTGCCACATGTTATATGAGTTCACATACCATGTGACCATGTGAGATATACAGCTTTACCCTTTCATAAATGATGAAAAAACTTCACTCTTGTATTTTGTTTTTATATATATATATATATATATATATATATATATTTTCCTGTTTTAGTAATGCAAGATTTGAAGAGTCAATTTGGTATTGTTGTAGATGTTACAATAGATGTTACTGTTTGCTAATCATTTAATTGTAGGGAATTTATATAATGACTAAAAAAATATTATTATTTTTAAAAGAAATGCATGAAAATTAAAATGTTTTAATAAATAATTGGTATCAAACAATTAATTAATTCAAATGTAAAAGAAAAATAAAAAATAATTATATAATAATTAATTCAAATGTCAAAAAAAAAAAAAAAATGAATATAAAATATATATTCTTTGTTTATAATTCACATTACCAACAAGTGTAACGGTATTAGCCATAGTTACAAAGTGCCCGATCTTCTAATTTTTTTATTTTTAGGGTAGATGAAAAAAAGTCTTCTAATTAATATAACAGTAGATAAAAATAAGAGTGGTGCTATTGGCACACCCCCTACTGATCTATTTATGCCTCATTTTTTTAATTATTTAGTTTTTTTATTTTTCCTTTATCAAAATTACTAAAATAGACATAAAATTTAAGAAAAAATATATTTTATAGAGTAAATCTAATAAAACCCCACATTCCTTTTCAAAAAAAAAAAAAAAAATATAACTGACGTGAAAACAAATCAAAAAAATCAAAGTTACCACAATTCAGTGACTTGAAGACTCAAATCATTAATTTCAAAATGTTCTTCAAGAAAACAAAATGTCCATATCCAGAAGGAAAAAAAAAGGCCAAAGCAAAGGAGCAAACAGTTGAAAACAAATTAAACTACATGTATCATTTTTAGAGTAAATTCTATAAAAGAAAACACGTTTAAACACTCAAAATCATTTTTTTTTTTAAACATATAAGAGACAAAACCCAAGTCCAGTAGCAGATTCAGAAGAACAAACCATTAAAAACCAAATTTTTGGACACTGAAATCATAGTTTTTAAAACAATCAAAGTGAAGCAAAACAACATGAAACCAGACTTTGAAACCAGAGTTGTGACACCAGATGAGGAGCCGTGGGCCCCGGCTTGTTGTTGGTATTGATTGTTTTTGTGTTCTTCTCCGAAGATATCCACATCTTATTAAGAGAAATCCATGTGTTGTTAACTGATTAAAAGTTAGGAATTTTTTTAGGGTTTAAAAGTTAAGAATTTTTTTTTTCAAGAAACCGATTAAAAGAACGTTGGTTTTTTTTTTTTTTTTGAAAAGAATGTGGGGTTTTATTAGATTTACTCTATAAATTATTATTTTTCTTAAATTGTATGTCTCTTTTAGTAATTTTGATAAAGGTAAAATAAAAAAACTAAATAATTTAAAAAAAAAGGGGCATAAATAGATCAGTAGGGGGTGTGCCAATAGCACCACTCTAAAAATAATATAAACAATAAATAAAAATGGTCATTTAAATAAAACTCAAATTATAATAATAAAATTTGATCAGTTTTCAGACAAAAAAAAAAAGAGTAAAAAATACCCAAAAATAAATTAAAATAAAATGAAAAAAAATCACAACTTTTCAAATAATTTCAAATAATTTAATATATTTCCTTCCAAGAATATCATACAAAATTAACATATTTCCAAGAATATTCCATGAAAATACATACAATTAATAGTAAAAAATAAAAATGGTATATATGTCAAATATATTGTTTTCAAATAATTTTATCTTATAAAAAACAAACATATTAACCCTACATTAAGATGCTGTGAGAATTTTTATTTTTATTTTTAAATGTGATTAGGTTCCAAGTTTCAATCCTTATTGATCTGTATTTTGTTTAAAAAATTTAGTACCGTTCGGTATTTAGAAAAAATAAATAAATACAACGCCCTAGTCAAACCCTAATTAAAACAGCTCAAATTACGAAATGGTATTTTTACAATGACTGCAGCTTATATTGTTTTTGGTAACCATTTTGTTCATTTTCTCTAGAGTCATTACATTTTAAATATTATGTTCTTTTTCAGAAGATGCATCATTGCAAGCTTTCTACATACGATAATATTCAGAAGCATATCTTTAAGTTTTGCCTTTGTTTTGCTCATGAAGAGACCAGGAAGCATGTCTGCTAGTGGAGATTTATGGGACTTGACGACTTTTGGCATGTTATTATTTCCAAGCCTTTTGTTTCTCAAATGTATATAACTTGTGGATTTTATGTGCTTTACAAGATGAAGCAAGAAAGTTTGATGCCCTCTATCATGGCCATTCAAACAAATTTATAAGCTCACCTTGATATCTTTTCTAATTTAGCTCCGAGATATATGAACTTTGGTAAAGATTTGGACATTTTTTTTTTTTTTTTGAAACTATTTGGCACTTTTCTTAATCTTGGTGTTTTGTTTCGTTTAGCTCCGACTGATGGAAAATATGCTTTTTAATTTTTGTTATTGATTGATTTCGTAATACACACCACACACGAAAATATATACAAGAAAATCTCACTCACACAAGCTATCTATATTTTTCCTTAAAAACCAGAGAAGCTAGCCAATAGAAATTCTCCAGGAATCTATGTTAGCTCACTAATCAGACATCAACAAACTTATAACGTCTCCATCCAACGCCGTTAGTTACGAAGCTTTCAATGCTCTGCTTTTGATGCTCTGTTCTGATACCATAAGTAAAAAATCAAGTGGTACCATGATTCCATGATTAATCAAATACAATATAATGAATGGTGTGCAGAAACTGCTAAAAAAAAAATAAAAAATAAAACTACAATATATAATGGTGGCCGCATGGTATTAGACGGTCAACCTCCATAGAAAAGCAAAAAAAAAAAAAAAAAGTACATTTCTTAAATGTTAAAGAGATAATGTGGTCTACAGAATTATGTCACTGCGTCTCACTGAGGGAGTGTCATCACTGTCATGTGTGAAATCAACAAGATTAATATAACGAGTAACAAAAAAAAAAAAAATTAATTAATTAATTAAAAAAATTCTTGCTGGCTTTGGTTCATTCATGAACTCAAGCAAGAGGTGCATCGGTTCAAGCTGAACTGATGTGAGTTTGCATCGGTTCAAGGTGAATCGAAGTACAAAAATTACTGCAACAGTTTAGGCTGAGCCAAGGCAAAACTTGCATTGTTCTACGTTGAATTGATGCATTATTGCTTCTGTTCCAAGTCACTGCAAACCTCTGAAATCCAGAAGGTTCCATAAATTGTGAAGTTCTCATCCTTGAAGAAGATCAAGATACATATTAATGTTCCAAATTTTACTCATGGGCAGGTAGATCCCATTCTACAACAAGAAATTGAATACTTGTGTTGTACGTAATATTTGCCTAGGAGACACGTCATTTGGCAACATGGACCAATCATGCCACATAAGCAAAAGTAAAAGGATGAGTCAAAAGACACACTGACAGGCCACCCAGACCACATAACACCAGCAGAGCGTTAATAAAACACCAGACAAGACTAGCAATGCTGAGTAGAAAACCGTGCTTGGTCGGCTATACTCGACATGAATAGGAAAGAACCTATATTAGGGTTTCTTCCGCACACAAGGTTGTACAGCCGTAGTAAGCAATCATAAATCAACTGATATACAGTCACCAAAAGGATACAAGAAATTTGGTCTACGACAACACGCAAAATATGTTGTTAAAACTTTTCGCAACGCGCGACTGTATGTTGCTGATGCGCTTGTTGCCAAAAGTTCAAAAGTTTTTTGCAACGTGCAGCGTGAGTTGTTTTTGCACAACGACAACATACTATGTGCGTTGCGGTAGATAAAAGACAACACACAATAGACGTTGTCTTAAACATTTAAGACAACTCACTGAGTGAGTTGTGGTAAATAAAAGACAACATGCGTTAGCTTTGTTCGTAGATGTTGTCTTAAACATTTACAGCAACACGCACTATGTGTTGCCTTAGATAGTTATAGCAACACGCATTGTGCGTTGTCGTAGCCCATGAAAAAAATATTAAAAAAATTGGCTCGCCTCATACACCCCACCAGCTGCTAGGCTTAATTACTTGGCTCGCCTCATGCACCCACCAACTACTATTGGATCTATGGCCCAATTGATAATGACACATTTAACTTTGCGTGGGAGAAGAATTGAGCCATGGTCTTGATAAATGAGAGTGAATGCTTTACCATTTTGCTGCAAGCTTGACTTTGTTATTATTATAAACTTATTTATATATAACCTATATATGTTATTAATTATTTATTAATTTTTTTAATTAATATTTTATTTAACAACTTAATATTTTTATTACTTGATAATTTAAACTCATTATGGTAATGAGTGATGCTAGACTGTCAAAAATATTTGTTCAAAATCATGTCCAAAATATATGACATATGAGTTGTCGAGATCATATCATACACTCGATGAGATGAAGATGGTCCAATGATATGCCTCTCACACCTGTATCACGAGGTTGTGAGTTCGAGTTCTTCCACTTCTTAAAAAAAAAACTCCGAATTTTTGTAATACTTCAAAAAATAGAAAGATTATATCACTCACACTATAATTTCATGATTTTCAGAATCTTGGCATCTCACATACCTCATCATTTGTACAATTTATTTATTATTTTTTTTGCATTCTAGCATTATTTTTCTGGTAATATTTTTGGATAAATATTGTTCTAATTTTAAAAAGTGGCTAGCTTAAATTTGTGTAAAAAATAATTTTACGAGAGATAGCAACACCATTATTTTTAAAAATTAATATTTAAATAAATTTAACAATTTAGAAAACATTTGTCAATAAGAAAAGAATGTTAATAATAATAATTAAAATAAATAAAGTAAGACTTTTGACAACTTAATAAAAATGCATGTTGTCAAAAGTCACCTACCATAACGTGTAAAAAATGTGTATTATGAAAGTGACTTACATCAATGCACAAAAATTTGTTGGCACTAACAAGACATGAACAACAACATCAAAATAGAATGTTCAACTCATAATTTCATAACTCCCTAAATGTTTATATATATTTTGCAATGAACAAGAATACATGAGATTAAATAGATTTAAAGATCTAAAAAAATCAAAATAATAAATTAGAATAAAATAATTTAGTTATTGTTTTATATATTTCTATATATTGTTAATATACATATAGTTTTCTATTTATAAATGAATTTCTAATTTTTAAATTAAAGTGGTCAGATTAAATTATCGTAGAAAATAATTTTATAAATGATAACAATGCAATTTTTTTTTAATTAACGTTTAAATAAATTTAATAATTTAATAGACCTTTGTTAATGTGAATAAAATGTTGTTAAAAAAACAGTAGACTTAGTTAAAAAAAAAAAAATAGACTTTTGACAGCATACAATTGCATGTTGCTAATGTTATCTCTACCACAACATACAAAAAATGTATGTTGTTAATTGTCACTCTACGACAACATACAAAAAAATACATGTTGCTAAAGATATATCTACAACAACATACAAAACGTATGATGTTAATGATATCTCTACGCCAACATACAAAAATGTATGTTGCTAAAGACATCTCTACGACAACATACAATAATAGCATGTTGTGGAATACATGACTTTTAACAACATACGAAGATGTGTGTTGTTAAATCCTAAAGTTTTAACAACTTTCAAAGCCGTGCGTTGCTAAATACTAACTTTTTAACAACACGCGAAGATGTGTGTTGCTAAATACTAGCTTTTTAACAACTCGCAAAGATGTATGTTGCCGAATCTCAGTAATTTAACAACACACGAAGTTGCATGTTGCTAAATATTTACTTTTTAACAACACGCGAAGTTTGTGCATTGTTATATATTATATTTTTTTAACAACGTGCAATGTATGTTGCAATAAGTGACTTTTCACAACATATATACATCGATTGTGTGTTGTCATATGTGTCTTATTATTGACAACATACGTTTGCGTGTTGCCGTAAGTCACTTCCACAACACACATTTTCTGTGTGTTGCGGTAGATGACTTTTCGCAACATATACCTCATGTATGTTGTTAATTGAATGTTGCCGTAGACTAATTTTCTTGTAGGAGGAGGAGTTCAATAAGGAAACAAACAGATCTTCTCCAATATATTAGAGTTCTAAGCAGATTCGGAATCAACAGCATTTAATACGCGACGACACCAAATAGGAAAAGAATCCTAAATCTAACTCTGCAATCCTCTACTTGCACAGCACGATTCAAAACCCTAGCAGCACCATATATAAATACACCTATAAAACACATTAGAAAAGGGGTGAAGATCTTAGGAGAGAGAGGACCTGAGTGTTTATCATTAACTTACAAAATATTGGATTTGCTTCTCAGTTGCTAACGCAACAACCCGTGGATGTTTCTCCGATCATCGGAGTTTTACCATGTATTTTACTCTGTTTATTATTCTTGCTTTTATTACGCTTATTGTGCAAGTTTCATTAACCAAAATCGTTGACCAGTTGACCATCAAGAAATCACCGTCAACAACTTGTTAAATGAAGATAATGAAATCAATTCTCAACTATTAATTTGTTTTTATAAAACCTTATCTCACCACCATCCAATGAGACTTAATTGTAAAAAATGTTCATTCAGCTAGATAATAAGGTTTTGTAATGTCATATCTGCACATGGTATATTAAAAAAATAATTTTTGAAAATTTAAACAAATATTTTGATTGCTTGATTATGTATCCAAAATAATCATTTTTGTTTGGAATTTGATTTTCAGATTGCACTTATCAAAACTTCTCCATAATCTATGATCCATATTCTTCGTCCTAATATATTTATTATCAAAACGAACTGACAATATATAAACCGCTGCACGAGTAATGGCCAGTGGGCAGTGGCCACTTGAAGAAAATTGTGGGACCTTTTGATGGTAAAATAATTGGATCGCTTTTTCAGTTGTTTGATATTCCTAAACATTAATTGCATCGTTTTTGTTTTTTTTTTTTTACGTATTACATATTTACATTTATAACTATTATAATTGGACTGTCGCCTGTCGGGACCTGCTCCTGGTCAGATCAGACAATATTTATATGTGATCAGGATAACTACTCATACTAACCGAGAGAAAACTCCTGATTGTAAAATGTGTATGGTAGGACTCGAACCCCTGGCCACCAAGTGTGGAAGGAAGGTGCACTACCATCTATGTTAACATGTGATATGTTATGGCTAGTCTATTTAGTTGTGCTTGTTTAATCATTGTTTTTATTTTTATTTTTATTTTTTATAAATAATGTTTAATCATTGAAGATAATGACTATTTATTTGTTTATATTTTGGCAATAATTAATAATAAATAATTGGCATATGCTAAAAACTGTGCTAAAAAACTGTGTCAAATTTGGCACATTATTTAGCATAAGCCAAATTTGGTACAGTAATAAATGCAGCCGTATTTGTTAACTTTTAAATTTTAAATAATAAAAATTTAACAAATTTGGTAGGGAAAATTGAGATTGAAACAATTCTAAGAAAATATTCAATGCATTCATTGAATGCATTGGTTGTATTTGTTAACTTTTATAATTTTAAATAATTAAAAAATAAAAAATAAAAAATAGCATATCAAATAGAATTTTACATTGGAGTACAATGCTAAAATGATGTGTTAAATATAACATTTTACAGAATTTTTATTGAATCCGTTGAAGAAATGGATCCATCTCTTGATTTCTAATTTTTATTTTATTTTATTTTTGAGATTTACACGTACGCTTGATTTCTAATTAATACTTAAGTTATCAAATACCTAAATTCTTAAGCCGATCTTTTTTTCGAGTAAGACTCGTTATGTAAATTTCCCTAATATCGTTGAATTTTTCCAAAAAAGGAAAAAAAAAAAAAATCAATGGATTCCAAAATGAAATTTATTCTTGCACTAAAGTTGATGTATTTCTTCTTGCTATATATAGGTTTCAGTGTTTCACCATACAAGAAAATAAGGCGTGTTGCTTTTATCAATTCTATTCCAAAATCTCATTCCGGAAAGATCTTGAGAAGAGAATTGGTCGATCGAGCTCTCTCTGCGAATTTTTCTACCTCATCATGATCCACCTACTCAAATAATGGATCTGTTCAACATTTGGAAATATATATAGCGATCGTATAACATGAGAGCAAATTAAAAAATAAAAGTACGGTTATGTGCTGCATGTTTACGGGATTTGGTATGTCATGATCGATACTAGTGTTATGTTTAATGTCATTGCTTAATTACTTTTAATAAAATGTAATATCATACGGCTCAGGAAATGAAGGGAAGGTGCTCAATTGGAGTTTCTGAGGTTCTGTTTGCAGTCCTGATGCAGGGGCTTTTGTTTGTTTATGCTGGTTCTTTTTGTTTCTCTGTCTTTTTTCTGGCTGTTCTGTTGTTAGTTCTGGGCTTTGGGTTGTTTTTATCTGTTTTTGGGGTTCCCTGCCGGTTGGCTTTTGCCTGGATGGTAGTTGAGCCTCGGTGCTTTGTTGCTCTGTTTCTCCCGGTAATAAAGTTCATGCTTCTTAAAAAATAGTTATGTTCAGGACAAGAGTACTTATATAAGAGAGAAAAAATATATATATATATATATTGACCACTCCAAAATGAGCACCCGCAATAGTACGGAGCCGTGAGAATAGTACAATGATAAATAAGATTCGTTCCATGAGGATTGATGTATTGAATACCACAATTGATTGATTAAACTACTATTTAGACAAACAAAGATTTGATGATTGAATTACACTACTCAAATTTAACTAACTTAAACTTATAACTAAAAAGCAATTAGTGAAACTAAACAAGTAAACAAACTCAAGCAAAGTCAAATACAAGCAAGTGATTATATTACTTATGGGAAATTAGGCTAAGACCATGAATCCACCTATCCAATTCTCATTAATTTTAGGCACATCATTGAAATAAAGTATGCAAGTGTGTATGTAGATTCATATGCCCTTAATAAGTCTTTAACCTATCTCAAGTGATAAAGACAACATTCAATTGCACCAACAACCTATTTCTCAATGGTTATCCGAACTACACACAAATTCATTAAGCAAAGTGGCATACAAATGGAATCCTACAAGCTAGCATCGCATATCTCTATCTTACTAGACTTGTTTCATGCATTTCATCGAGCACATTGCGTGCTTCTCCTCTCAGTACTTCACACAACAATCAAAGAATCATCTAAGTGTTAGCTAGGCACCTAGAAGCATTAAGCATTAGAAATACACATACATAACACGAGCAATAATGATAAAGTGATGGCATTTACTAATGATTCATGGAAAAGGTTTCATCTTGGCCTTAGCCAAGATGGATTTAGTTCATATTACAAGAAATTGCTACAAAAGATATGATATTTATGTGATGAACACATAAAAGTGTATGTTTAATAAGGGTTGTAATCATTATTTTACTCTAGTAGTATCATTAACTTTCCTAACTTAAGCATATTTACACTTTTGTCTTTTATTTTTGATATTGTTATTTTGATGCATGTTACTTGAAATGGGCATAACGTTTGACTCAATTATCGGATTGATCCCATTCTTTTTCCTGTGGAAAGATGATTCAATTTCCTACAAAAATGCATTTCACGTTGAATTCAAGATTCGGACGTTTTGAAGGTCAAACAGAGGGTGGAAGATGACATATGAACAGCTTCTGCACACAATGAACATACTTCAGTGTTTTGGGCATAACTTGAGCTACAGAATTCGGATAATTACGAACCAAACCATTCTGGAAAGCTAAGTCAAAAATACACACTTCTTCTGTTCATGTCAGAGGCCAATTCAGAAGCATGCAGCATGAAATCGGGGTTCAAAGATTATACATGCATGGGCAACCCAAAATTGTCAATATTAGGTGGCTAAACATTAATTAACCATGTTCCCCTTTTATGACCCTTTTACCTTTCGAAATCTCTATATAAAGGGCCTTGTATATTGCTGAAAATCATCTCTTTACACCTTGAAACTCTTAATTTGTTTCCTGAATCATCTTGGTTCATTGCAAGTTTACCTTGCATGTATTATTATTTCTCTCTTTCACTATAAACTTTCTTCTTGCCAATTAGTTTTATTTTATATGTTTTTCCTTTTATATTTCCATGCTTATTTCCATTTCCATGAGTAACTAGTTTCATTATGCTAAGGTGAAAAGGTGAAGCTCTTGATATGAAAATAAAGGTTTATTAAAACTCTTAAATTGTGGTTAATGTTTATATTCATTTGTTATTCACTTATATGATTTATATTTCTTTTCTTTATTTAACTGGACCCTAATATTGATTTCTCTCTTGTGTATGGGGACCTTGACTTGTTGTAGACAATCCTATTAATTGATACTTGAATCCTTTTGGACGGTTGTGTCCTTCTAGATACCGTACGGTTTTAGTTATACCTACACCTCTAGTGAAGGATTCTTGATTCATGATAGTAATTGGCACATTGAGTACTTGAAACCCATTGAATCGAAGAGTGGGTAATTCTTGTAATTAAATTAAATGGAAAGAGATATAATTTCATATATGTTCAAACAAGCTTAGATTGTTGTATTTTCCGATTGGAACCTCCTTTATGTGTGGATTCCGATTGAGTTAAAAAAAGAGTTAAATGAACCTTTATTCTAAATACCAAGAGTGGAACCTCTAACCTTAGCATACATATTTTTTATTTGAGTAATTTTATTATTATATTTGCCCATCATTCACCAATTTAATTATTTTATTTCTTGATAGCTCTTGTAATTATTGTTGGTTATTGTGAACATTAAAACTCCTTCCCTGAGGAACGAACCTGTACTTACCAGGTTATATTATTACTTCGACACTCCTACACTTGGGAGTAAGATCCTTTTTCCAGACGTGCCATTATGCAAGCCATAACAAGATACAAATGATAAATGAAAGAGAGAAAGGTTAAGAATAAACTAAGTGAAGATCTTTTCTCTCTTGGTTGGTTGAATGTGTTTGGCTTGCTTCTTCTCTTGATGCTCCAATTTATGCTCCAAGGTTGGGTTTTTATGGTGGATAATGGTGGAAAAGTTGAATAGTTGGTGTTTGGCAAAGTGGATCTGAAGGTTGGGTGATGGATTGAAGGTTGGATGTAGTGATTTGGTGGATTTTGAGAGTAAAAATGTGTTCTGTTGGAGTATTTGGAGTTGAAGGGTCATGCAAGAGGTAAGGTGAAAAGAACTGAAATGGGGTATTTATATGTTTGGAATTAAGGCACAAAACTCTAGGCATTCTTTTTAGAAAATGGCCTAATCGATGTTCACCCGCTGTACGTAGAGCGGGTGTACAGCAGTTCTTCTTGTTTTGATGAACAGCGGCTTTTGGGCGAGTAGGAAGTGGTGGCCCTCTGGAGTGAAACCGATGTACACCCGCTATACGTAGGGTGGGTATAGGGCGGTTTTTCTGAGTTTTGTCTTCAAACTGTTATAAGAAAAATCACACACACAAATCTAAACACACACAGATAATATAAAAGCAATAAGAAAAAAAAGACGACACCAAAGATTTTATATGGTTCAGCAATTTGTCTACGTCCACGGAGCGCACCGCACTCAATCCACTACTTTCAAAGTTGATTACAATCTCTTTGTCTCTCTCTCAGTCTCTCTACAATTTGCTCTTTATCTCTCTAGCAATTTTTCTCACACACATTAGGGTTTACGTAATGGTGGTATTTATATGGGAGCACTAGGATTTGCCAAATCCTAATTGGGATCTATTTCCTTTTTCCTCTTTCTTCACTATGCAAATCTTCATCACACACGGATTTGCGTCGGACCGCTGTCGGTGCCACAGCGCTCCTCACAACGAAACCTACTGGAGACAATACGCTGTCTCAATCGCTGCTGAGAAATTAGCAGCGCAACACACAGCGTGCAACACTGGTGACAGACCATTGCCTTGCAACTGCCAAAACCCGCAGCGCTACTCAACAAATTGGACCGCTATCATTCTACGCTGTGAAAGACACAGCGTGAATGCGCAGCGCTTATCAACAAGCAAATCGTTGTGAGTTTGTGATCTAGAAGCCACAACGGTGAGCAATAATATGGCCACCACAATTGTTGACTTTGCAATCAATTATTCACCAATCCTAACAAAGCTAATTTGCTTTTTCAATTTCACAAGAGACAAAACTTGAATTAACATGCTTTATTTTCATCTTGTTGACTTGAAGTCTTCATACTCCAACAATCTCCCACTTGAAGACTAAACTCAATTTACGTTCTCCATCCTTCCTCGATGACTTAGTGGATAAATAACGGTGCGCTCATTCCCCACGTCTTCACTCTTGAAGACCCATTGAAGCTGCACACAACTTCAGTTTCTCAATAGTGACTGGCTTGGTTAACATGTCAGCTGAATTCTTGCTATCTGTTATCTTCACAAGCTTTAACACACCTTCTTCGATTAACGATCGAATGAAATGGTAGCGAAGATCTATATGTTTGGTCCTAGAATGGAACGCCGAATTCTTGGCCAAGTGTATTGCACTCTGACTGTCACTGTGCAACACATTCATCACTTGATCGAATCCCAATTCAGCTAACAAACCTTGTAACCATATCAGCTCCTTGCTTGATTCTGTCACAGCCACGTACTATGCTTCAGTTGTAGAGATTGTCACTATCTTCCGCAACTGGGACATCCAACTAATCGCGGTACTAGCCATTGTGAACACATATCCGGTGGTATTTCTCCTATGATCCACCTCCCCAGTAAAATCTAAATCCACATAACCTTCCAGGTTGAGTTTGTCTCTTCTGAAGGTTAGACATCTCTCTGTCGTACCCCGTAGGTATCTTAGGATCCACTTCACAGCCTCCCAGTAAGGCTTGCCTGGATTTGACATATATTGGCTCACAACTCCCACTGCTTGGGAAATATCTGGTCTTGTGCAAGTCATGGCATACATTAGACTTCCAATGGCTGAAGCATAAGGAACTTTAGCCATGAAGTCCTTCTCCTCTTCCGTATTCGGACTCTGGTCCTTGGACAACCTGAAACAACTAGCCAAAGGTGTTCTTACCGATTTTGCATCACCCATGCTGAATCTCTACAACACCTTCCGAACGTACTCAGCTTGAGAAAGCTTCAGTGTACCCTCTTGTTCGTCTCTGCTAATTCTCATTCCAAGAATTTGATTTGCTACACCTAAATCCTTTATCTCGAACTCACTCAAGAATTGCTTCTTCAAATTGTTAATCTCTTATAAATCTGCACCAGCTACTAACATATCGTCAATATAAAGTAGCAAAATAATAAAACTTGACTTAACCTTTATGAAGTAACAGCAGTGGTCAGCATTGCATCTCAAATATCCATTGCCTTGCATAAACCCATCAAACTTCTTGTACCACTGTCGGGGAGCTTGTTTTAAACCATACAAGCTTTTTGTCAACCTATACACCAACTCTTCCTTGCCCTCTTCTACAAACTCCTTTGGTTGCTACATGTATATCTCTTCCTCTAAATCTCCATAAAGAAAGGCAGTCTTCACATCTAACTGCTCAAAATATAACCCTTTCGCTGCGACAATACTCAACACTAATCGAATCGTAGTTAGTTTAACAACAGGAGAAAAAATTTTAGAGTAATCAATACCTTCTATTTGTTGGAAGCCTTTGACCACTAGGTGTGCCTTGTATCTCTTGGAACCATCATGTTCCTCTTTGATCCGAAACACCCACTTATTCTGTAGAGTTTTCTTTCCTTCAGGCAACTTGGCTAACTCCCAAGTTTGATTAGAAATCAACGACTTCATCTTATCCTTCATTGCAAGCTCCCACTTGCTCGCATCTTTTCCCTGATATGCCTCATCATAGCACTCAGGTTCCCCTGCATCTGTCAACAGCATGTATTGCAAATACTTCCTATTTGGTATAGGAGTTCGAGTTGATCTTCTCACTACACTCTGAGCCTGTGTTGCTGGAACATCTCTATGTGGGATAGGATCTATAACCTGGAGTGGCACACCTTGTTCTTCATCATTCTGATTAATTGGTTCCACGATCTTGTTATCTGACACATCATTCGGCCTAAAGTACTCTGGCTCTTCTGGCTCAGACACCTGTGTGTTTCTGTCTTTGTACATAACCCTTTCGTTGAAGACAACATCTCTACTTCTGATCATCTTGCGGTTTTGGTCATCCCACAGCTTGTAACCAAATTCATCTTCTCCATAGCCCACCAAAGTACACTTCACTGACTTGGCGTCTAGCTTATTCCTCGCATGATCACCTATATGTACATAAGAAACACACCCAAACACTTTAAGATGAGAAAGTTTTACCTCTTTCCCAGTCCAAATCTCTTATAGTATAGCGAGGTCTAAAGGCTTTGATGGTCCTCTGTTGATCAAATACGCTGCTGTATTGACTGCTTCCGCCCAGAACTGTTTTGGCAACCCAGAATATAACCTCATGCTTCTGGCTCTCTCAGTCAGTGATCTATTCATTCGTTCTGCTATCCCATTTTGATGTGGGGTTCCAGGAACTGTTCTACTGAGCTTTATCCTGCTCAGGTAGCAAAACCTCTTGAACTCATTGTCTTCATACTCTCCACCATTGTCTGAATGCAACTTTTTGATCTTTAACCCTGTCTCGTTCTTAACCCTAGCTTTCCATCTCTTAAAAGCATCAAACACCTCAGACTTGTGTTTCAGAAAATAAACCCATACCTTCCTGAAGTGGTCATCAATGAATGTAATGAAATACTGTTTACCTCCGGTTGACGAGATTGAAGCTGGATCCCAAATATCGGTGTGCACTAGTTCCAACTTCTCCTTTGCCGGTACCTTTCCGGTCTTCTTGAAGCTCACTCTCTTCTGTTTTCCCAACACGCAGCTCTCACAGAAATCAACCTCAACACTCTTCAAATCTGGCAACTTACCTTTCGAATGTAGACACTTCAACCCCTGACTACTCATGTGCCCAAACCTCTGGTGCCATAAGTTCGGATCATCTTTACCTTCCGCCATAGCGATTGAACCACAACCATCCGTAGTTGTGTAAAGCGACCCATTCTTATTTCCTCGGGCGATTGTCATAATACCTTTCAAAATCTCCCACTTATCATCTGTGAAAGTCGTCATGTAACCCTCTGATGCTAGTTGCCCAATGGAGATCAAATTCTTCCTCAAATCTGATATGTGCCTCACGTTGTTGAGCTTCCAAACTGACCCTTTTAGCTGAATCTTCACATCTCCCTTCCCGGTAATGTTGCATGCTTAATCGTCACCAAGATACACCTTACCCAAATTTTTGAAGACGTAATTCTCGAACAACTCCCTGTGAGGTGTGGCATGGAAAGACGCTCCTGAATACAAAACCCAAGACTCATTCTTACTTTCCAACGAGCAGATGAGGCAGTCATCTAACTCCTCCGACACACAATTCGCACTACCCTTGCCCTTATCTTTCTTCTCAGATCTGCACTCATACGAGAAGTGGCCTTTCTTACCACAGTTCCAGCACTCTACATCTTTCTTGTTTCATTGTTGATTTCCCGAATAGTTGACCTGATACATGGATTTAGACTTACCTCTGGACTTTGATCTTCCCCGTTGATTCGTGTTCCGATTTCTGTTTCTGCTTTCTCTTCCTTCCATATTCAGTGTTGAAGATGTAGACACTCCAAATCCCTCTTCACGCATCCTGATTTCTTCAGTCATGATCATATTCACAACCTGTGAGAAATCCAATTTTTCTTTCTAGAACGAGTTAGCAATTGACTGACATGTCATCTTCCAACTTTCTGGCAATTGGGTGAGCATAAACATCGCCAAGAATTCTTCATCGAAACCTATAGACACAGAAGTTAACCCATCCTTCACTTCATTAAACTGGTTTAGATACTCTCTAAAACCCTAACCTTCCATCATCTTTAGATTTGATAACTTTTTGACAAGATGGACCTTCCTTACCACAGAAGGCTGTTCATATAAGTTTGATAAAGTCTTCATCAGATCTCTGGCAGTCTATTGATCCTTTACGTTAAAAGCGACCTGCTTCGTCAAACTGAGACGAATTGCTCCCAATGTTTTCCTGTCTAGGAGTTCGAGATCCTCTTCATTCATGTTCTTCGGCTTCCGCTTTTTTGACCACTCTTCATCGGTGATAGTTGCCGGTTTCTCTTTTATCGGCCAATGCAAGTCCTTCTGGTATAGATAATCCTCCATATGTATCTTCCAGAAACTGAAATTCATCCCATTGAATTTCTCAATCTTGTGAGAATCTTTCTCTGATCCCATCTTCGCGATAAAATCGTTGACCTCGAGAAAACTTAGATTTGTATGAAAAAATAATCTGCCCAACCTAGGGCTCTGATACCAATTGTTGTAAGAAAAATCGCACACACACAGATAATAAAAAAGCAATAAGAAGAAAAAGATGACACCAAAGATTTTACATGGTTCAGCAATTTGCCTACGTCCACGGAGCGCACCGCACTTAATCCACTACTTTCAGAGTTGATTACAATCTCTCAGTCTCTCTCTCAATCTTTCTACAATTTGCTCTTTATCTCTCTAGCAATTTTTCTCACACACATTAGGGTTTACATAATGGTGGTATTTATATGGGAGCACTAGGGTTGGCCAAATCCTAATTGGGATCTATTTCCTATTTCCTTTTTCCTCTTTCTTCACTGTGCAAATCTTCATCGAACGCGGATTTGCGTCGGACCGTTGCCGGTGCCACAGCGCTCCTCACAGTGGAACCTACTAGAGATAGTACGCTGTTTCAATCGCTGCCTAGAAATTAGCAGCGCAACACACAGCGTGCAACACTGGTGACAGACTGCTGCCTTGCCGCTGCCAAAACCCACAGCGCAATGCGCAGCGCTACTCAACAAATTGGACCGCTCTCATTCTACGCTGTGAAAGACACAGCATGAATGCGCAACGCTTATCAACAAGCAAAGCGTTGTGAGTTTATGATCTAGAAGCCACAACAGTGAGCAATAATATGGCCACCACAATTGTTGACTTTGCAATCAATTATTCACCAATCCCAACAAAGCTAATTTGCTTTTTCAATTTCACAAGAGACAAAACTTGAATTAACATGCTTTATTTTCATCTTATTGACTTGAAATCTTCATACTCCAACACAGACTGTTGTTCGTAGGGCCATTTGGAGACGAGTAAGAAGCGGTGATCCTCTGAAGTGAAACCGCTGTTCACCCGCTCTACGTAGGGCAGGTGTACATCGGTTTTGGCATTTCAGTCATTTCCAATTTTGCGCACCATCACGGAAATGGGCATAACTTTTCGTTTAAAGACATCAGAATCGCGTTCTGTAAAAACCATTGGAAAGAAGAAATCTAGGGTTTTCCAAACATAGGTAGTATAAAACCTAGTTCAATCTAAGGTGGGAGATATGGCCCCCGAAATATGGTGTACTGCTTGAGTCTTTCCCATTTCAGCCCTTTTAACTTCCAAAACTCATCAATTAAGCTCAAATACCTTAATTATGGAAAATAACCTACACATTAAATATACAAAAACGCTTGAAAACGAGTACAATTGATAAGAAATGGGGGCTACACCAAGTGTACAAATGGGCACTATCAATGACTTAGTACATTTTTGAGTAACGTTTCTTGTGAGTATATGTAAGTATTCACCGATGTTAAATTAATTACTTCCTTGGTAAAATGCCTTTTGTGGTTTGACACATTCACTAGGTTTTTCGTCAAAGTGGTTTGCTTAAGGCAACTCCAACCAATTTTCATTTCTTCAAAATGAAGACTAGATTGGCTCCACTCAAAGCATCTCCAACCAACACACCAATTAAATTTAGTGGAGCTACATTGCACACCAAATCTGGTGTGCACTGTAGCTACACCAAATGCCCATTTTTTTTTGTTAAATGTCACATTAGCAATTATGATTTGTTAAAATTACTAATTTAACCATCTCATGCTTAATTATATATAATAATATGTATTCCTAAAAAAATATACCATTGGAAAAATCTCATTGGGATCTTTAAAATGATACCAATATTGATATACATATTTAATTTATTAAATTTAATTATTAATTATTACATTGAACTAATTTAAACTTTTATAATAACTTAATTTAATGCAATGCAAGATTATGTTGGCTCTAGTATGTCTCTTGTATCAACACCATGAGTTTGTGGGTTCGAGTCTCTCCCCCACCTCAAACCCTAAATTGTTGAAATATTAAAAATAAAATAAAAAACTTAATTTAGTGCAATTAAATACATAACATAAATAAATTCTTAAATAAAGAAAATTATAACATAGCTTAACAATAAAAAGACTCGATAACAATAATTCGAAAGGAAAAAAAAAAAAAAAAACCTTGACTTAATCAGTTAATCTGTGCAATTAAATACATTACATAAATAAACTCTACAATAAAGCAAATTGCAACACAGATTTACAAAACTAATAAAAACTCGATAAAAATAATTCTAAAAAACCATTAAGAAATTCGGATTATTTCCACTTCCTCCATCACCACCAAAATATTGGCCAAAAGTATTGGTTGATCCACTTCCTCCTTGAAATTTTAGATGATAACCTCTTTTTCCATAAATTCTCATTTGTTCACTTCGAAGAGCATCACGTAGCATTGGATGAGAAAATTAGATGGAAAAAGATTAATGTGAAAAAATTTGGTTGAAATAATTAAGTGAAAATTAGTTGAATAAATAAGTTCAATAATATTCGGTATAGTAATTATTTTATTTTTTGGACATTATATGAGTAATTATTTAAGAATAATATTGTTATGCCAATATATATATATATATATTATTTTATAAGTTAATTAATAAAAATTAATTAGTATTGTATAAATATGTATTGGGAGAATATTCTTTAAAGATGCTCTTTTGGTGTAAAATTTGGTGTGGATACATTGGAGTGGAAACAAAATTTGGTGTAAGAAAGATGTTTTTTTTATGACAAACTGGTGTAATATTTGGTGTATTGGGTTGAAAATGCTCTCAATCTTCAAAATAAAGACCCTAGAATGAAGATTTGTTTTGGTTCAAAATTGAAGATCCATTTTTAGATCTTCATTTCACTATTCCATTAAAATAATATTATTTTTTCTTCTCATCTCATTTTTCACATTTTTAATTAAACCCAATTAATTATATATAATTTTTAATTTATAAATATAATCAGTATAAAAATTATACCATTAGAAATATTTTGTTGAGATCTTTCAATTGAGTATAATATTGACTATATTTTAATTATTTTTTAATTTTAAATTTTTTATTAATGAATTGATAAGTATTTTAATTCAAAACAAATGTTTACAAATCATCAATTTTTATATGTAATTAACATATATCATAATAATTAACTCAAATAATTTAGTAAAACCAAATAATAACATTAACATTCTTAAATTAAAATATTACAATGGAAAAAAAGTACATTGAAAGTGAAAATAAAACCAATAAAAATAACCTTGAAATGTGTTAAAATTTGTTTATCAGAATCATTACATGAAAAAAATAGTTTGGTGCGACAAATTATAAAAAAGATTAAAAAAATTAGATGTAATAAAAATGAGTAAATTATTATCTAATAAGATAATGTAGAGAAAACACTTTTATTTAAGGAAGTTTGAAATATTATTTACTAAAGTAAAATAATAATATTTTATTATTTAGAGATTGTAAAATGAAGACCGGTTGGACTTTGGATTAGTAAAATTATGGAGATGAAATATTCTAGAAATATTCTATTTTCAATCTTCAAAAAAAATTGAAGACTCGTTGTAGATGGTCTAATAAGTTGTTTTGTTAAATTGTTTTGGCACTTGATCAAATTAAGACCGACAGACTTTGGATTAGTAAAATTATAGAGATGAAATATTCTATTTTCAATCTTCAAAAAAATTTGAAGACCCGTTGTAGATGGTCTAAAAAGTTGTTTTGTTATAAAATTGTTTTGGTACTTGATCAAATTAAAGAGACCGACCAAATTTTAAAGATAATTATTTAAGAAAAGAAAAGGACAAAAAATTGAATAAAGCTGATTTATTATTATTATTATTATTATTGTAAAGGTGTTGAAGTGTCGTTAAAAGTCTCAAATTTAAGTGCATGTGAAAACACACCATATCTACTTATCTAGCGTCCCATGTCCAGGTAATATTACTTATTTTCTTCTCAAAAGATAATTGTTTGAATAAGTGTTTTCCTTTATTTATTTTTTTCTTGTGTTGTTTTGTAATGAGAGTGATCAAATTATTTTTGGTTTGAGAAAATTAAAAGGGTATCATTTTGTTTGCACCTTTGTTTTTCATTTTTTTTACTCTGAAAACAAAAGTAAGAAGTGTAAATCTAAATTGCAAGAAGTATATGGATGACAGAGGAACACAGGTATTATATATATATTGGAAATTACAAGAAGTAACCAAAACAATTATTGGTTTATCAATTTATATTTTATTATACTTATAACCTTTAGCCTTGAACAAACAAAATTACCCTCTATTTTGTCTTTACTTCACCCACCCAAAAATTTGGAAATCAACTGGCATGTAACTTGAAAACCATTGACATATGAGTTGAAAGTCAGTTATCATGTAATTTAAAACTTAATCGACATGTAACTTGAAAAATCAACTCACATGTAACTTGAAATCAAATGGCATGTAACCAAGTTACGTATTAGGTGAAGTAAAATTTAGGGGTAATTTTGTCCAAAAGTGGTCAAAATTGATGAAAACAATAAAATATAAAGAGTGGTGCTATTGGCACACCCCTACTGATCTATTTATACCCCTTTTTTTTTAAATTTTGATTTAATCAAATAAAATTAAATGGTTTTATTAATTTATTTTATTTATTTCCAAATCTACCCTTTTTACTCATTTTTCAAACTTAATAAACCCCAATTATCTTTTGAACCGTAATTTTGGGAACTGGGTTTATATCTTTTGTTGTTTCTGGGATTTGTTGTTTGAGTTACAGATAGGTGTTGGTATATGCAGTTGCCCGATGTTTCGCTGCTTTAGTGGCAACGACTTTGGATTCTAGAGTTTCAATGGCGTCCTCTTAGATACACTAAACATTATATTATGAATAATGTTACACATCCAACCTTTTTGTCCAACCTTTTTGTCCAACCCCTGATGTGTCAGTTGGTGAGTGGATGCACATTAATAATGATTTATCCATATATCCACTCACCAACTGACACATCATGGGTTGGACAAAAATGGTTGGATGTCTACCATTATCCTTATATTATATAGCCTTTTTTTTTTTTTTTTTTTTTTTTTTTGGGGGATTGCACTAGATCTGATTTCACGTTATAATTGTAAGAAAAATCTGAAAAGTGGGTCTCTGTTTCTGGTTCACAAGATAGGTGTTGTTGTTTGAAGTCTGACTCGTGTTTTTACTTTTCTTCATTGTTGTTGTTGGTGTTTCGGTTCTGGGTTCTTAATTTATTTTTTGGTGAGAGATTGAATTCAAGTCATTAGAAACTCTGTTTGGAGAGCAAGTGAGAAAAGAAAAAAAAATGGGTCACACTGCAATAGCAGTTTGGGATCATAATTGGGGTTTATTAAGCTTAAAAAATGAGTAAAAAGGGTAGAAATGTAAATAAATAAAATAAATTAATAAAACCATTTAACTTTATTTAATTAAATCAAAATTTAAAAAAAAAAAGTGTAAATAGATCAGTAGGGAGTGTACCAATAGCACCACTCAAATATAAATTGGTGGATAAAAACAATAAACCAATAATTTTTTTAACTCTTTATGAATTCACCCCATATATATATATATCCTATTTTTTTTTTCAACTTTATAATTTTATGTCAATTTTTTAACAATATAAATTTACTTAAACCCACCAAATCTAAACAAACCTCGCTTGAATGAATTTAACGGGTTTGATTTCGTGTTGTCTTTTATTTTTTTTTGTTATATATATATACAACTAATAATTTTCTTTGTCACCAGCCAACTAATGAAGGCACTAATGAAGGAGAAACAATCACTTGCCACAGCCAGCCTGACCTTTAATTGCTCTGTCCAAAAGGTTGGTTTATTAATAAAGTTTTTGAGAGGCACTTTACTTATGTGTTTTTGTTAATATATATTTTGATCATTAAAGATTTGAAAATCTTTTCAATGTTTTGGTTAATGTCCACAAAAAGAATCAAAATCCTCACAATTTTCTGCTTTTCAAAGATTTTCTGATCAAATCACAATTTTCTGATGTTCAAAGATTTTCTGATCAAATCACATGAAGAGAGAGAAGGAGAAATCAGTTTGTTTGTACTTTGTACTTTGAACACAATATTTTTATACATTAGAAAGCAAAGATAGAAAGAATCTTGTACAACTACTCCTTTTGTGTGTTTCACGTTCTCATTATAAATTTATAATAAACACACTATGCTTTACTTTTTTTTTTTTTTGAATTGAGAAAACAAGCTTACAACACAGAACCAACAGAAAAGGGGTTGGGGTCCAACCACAAGCACTCCCTTACAGAGGAGAAGGCAACCGAAGCAAGTTTACGTGCCAAGAAGTTCCCCTTGTTAGAGGAGGCTTGACACTTACAAATACCGACTTCGGAGAAAAGAGCCTTAATATCATTGATAATAAAACGAGAGTACCCTGGACTAGAGGACTGGTTACACAGCACCGACATAACACTCGCAGAAGAGCACTCAGCTATAGACGTGGGAATGTTGTAAAATCTGGCGAGCTTCAGACCCTCGCGGAGAGCCAACAGGTGACCAGTTTCCACATCGAAGTTGCCCAGCAACGTAGTTGACATGGCTGCAATCACTTTCCCTTTACTATCCCTTATTGCAGCCCCTACCCCAATGCTAGAAGATTGCCTGCGAAAAGCCACGCCAGAATTAAGTTTGAGCTGGCCGGGGGGAGGGGCTAGCCAATCCGCCGGGGGAGAGGAGAGAGAAACAGAGGGAGAAGGAGAGATCGCAAACTTAGAATTCACAAATTCGTCAAGCAAAATGACCGCACCTTCAGCAACCATATCAGGGGGTTTTACTCTGCCATTATTAAGACGGGCATTCCGATTCTCCCACAGAGCCCAGGCAATCATACAAAACTGACTGAAATCATCATAGTCAAATTGGTCAGCCAAAGCTTGAAAGATTTCCAGAGTAGTACGACAACGCAGGTTCTCAAAACTCCTGCCAAACCGTGTCTGGTTCCAGGATTTCCTTGCCACTTTGCAGCCAAACAGAGCATGGAAAGAGGACTCCACATTCACGCCACAGCTAGAGCACCTAGGATCTGTTACAACTTTTCTAAGCCACAGGTTTTCCACTATGCTTTACTTAATTCCTATAACAAACGCATAAAGTTGACATTTTTTATTAGCCTTGAAAATAAGTGAGTAATTGTATAAATAAATTGCTGATATTAAGTTTTTTTTTGTTTTGTTTGTTTTGTTTTCTTTTAATTAGTGGTCAAACAATTGAAACATATAAACTAAGTTTAAATTACAAATTTAAATCAATTTAGTGGAACCCATAAAATAATGAAAATTTTCTTGTAGCTCGATCTGCATTTATTTATGTGCATTTGTATGCTTCTTTTTGTTTCATTAATTTATAAATATATCTTTTCCGGTTTTTCTTGGAAAAGAAAAGAAAAGATGGTGCGACTGTGCACGTGTGAAATACTGAAATGTGAATGTCCTACTAGGGTTTTTGTTTTTGCTTTATATGCTTACTTTATCTTAATTGCTAATTAGAAGGCTTTGGAAATTCAAGCTACAAAGCTCTTGTCCTTTACTTCTTTGCTGTAATTCCAGTTTATACATAGTGGATATAATGTTGTCAAGTAATTTCAACATTTTTGCTTTTGTGAATTAGTAGTTTCTTGTAGCTCTGCATTTATGTGCAGGCTTCTTTTTTGTCTCTGACTTACTTGAATTTTGTTTGCAGTAGAAGAAAAGAGAATAGAGGAGATTGAGTTATTTTGTAATTTGTCATAACTTATTCAAATATTGTCTCTGGCTATTTATAGGCCAATTACAACAATTGATAACCAAATTACATTCAATGCAAGCAAATGGGTGCTATCTTTCAGCAACACTACTACACTACCTATCTAATAAAAAGAAATGTAACGATAATTAAGGCTGAAGAATCCAGTGTCGCTCGACTCAGTCCACCCATACAAGCATGACAGTAATGCTTGGCGTGAATGAAGACACAATGTAAGTCACGTATCATTTATCAATTTTTAGGATTTTTTTTTTTTTTTTATCTAATCTGACATTGGATTGTATTTTTTGCATTTGCATTCGAACTTCCAGTGATTTTCAAATCAGTTATATCATTCCTATACTTTGAATATTGTTAGGCTGTGTAATCATGTGTTAGGCTGTCTACTGTTTACTTTGTTGTTTTGTAGACTAATATCCATAATGAAATGATGTTTGATAAATGAAATGCTGTTTGAGTACCAAGACTTTGCTTGTGCCACGGCTCGAAATTCATTGCTTTAAACAATGACATATTTGGAGGCACACAATTTGGAAGTCATACAAGGGGCATATTCGTGAAGGATGCTATCTTGTCACCAGGAGAGAAACCAATGTCTGTGATCACTTGGAGCAAATACAAATCTACATGGTAGTGCACCATAGAGATCTCCTTTACCTTGGTAAGAGTCAATTCCTCCCACGTGCCCACGTTGTCGTTTTGGCTTTCTAAAACCAGTGTTATCACAAGATTGTAGTAACATAAATTTGTTGTTTCTTTTTTGTGAGAACATGATAGGTTTTTACAATTGTAGACAACTTCGATTTTTCCTCAAAGAGAATAACATAATAGTGAACAACTTATCCAAACAATGTTTAGTTTACCACATGTTTAGGGAAATTTGCCGCTGGCCAACTACGGCCTTTTAGGCCATTTCATAATTTGACAAGCAATTAGTATCGAATATGTTTGGAGTTTGTTAAGCACGCTTACAATCTTACATTTGGTCCAGTTCAATTTTGTATTTTCTCACAGATGATATAAGCACGCCTCCTATGATATAAGAGAAATGAGACTCAGATCAAATTTAGATCATTCACATCCTAAAAAAAGCTAACGAATTATAAATAAGCAAACGTGTAACATATAGTCATAGAAAACACAAATGTAATTAAATAAACAGAATTTGAGAAACTCTTATCAAATATTCTACTGCAGCTAACCTAATTTTTTTTTTTTGAAAAACCCACAACAGAAATTCACATTCATGCATAAGATTGCTCAAAGAAAGATGCCAAAATAATACTGTCTATCTTTGCCCAAAATAAAAAACATCTGATGAATGTCAAACATCTAATTAAACAAAAAACCCACATGAAGTAACATAAAGAGCCAATTGAGTAATCTAAACACAGATGCGTATGAATGAAAGAGACCACAAAAAAAGTGTATCTATCAATTCCCACCCACTACTGTCCTGAGATGTTTTTCCCTTGATTGTCTTAAAATCAGATAAGACTTTAGGATGAGTACAGCTGACTAATTGTTTTTTAAAGCATTTTCACATGCTATCTCCCAATCTTTCATCCCAGATTCAGCCATATGAGTAGGGGAAGAAAGAGCATTGCGGATGAAGATCATTGTATCTCTAGAAGTGAAACTTTCATTTTATGTAATGTAGGACAATCCCCGTGTCCAATGATCGGTCAATATTTCTTATAAAAAGAATTCTATTCTTTTCTTCACAGCTTCACCAGGTACGTGCCTAACATCCACACCTGTAATTTTCTCTCTATACACTCTTAGAAATTAATTTTAGATCAAATTACACTTATACCCTCCCTCCCACTGTTGACCGTGTAGAATTGATTAAGTATTTAAGTCAGGACCACATGTTGGTTGGTTGGTGTAACAACTACAGCTAACCTAGCTAATTATTAAGTCAACCAAATATAAATAACTTGAAAAATACAAAATTTGAAATATAAAATTAATATTTACAGTTTCAACTTTCTTAGTGATGAAGAGTTAATTAAATCATGAATTGTTGCAAGATGAGCATCAATTATAATAAAATATAACTCACCTTATATACAGTTGTTGGTGGTAATTCGGTCGATTCCACATTTTTCCAACACCTCCCATACCGAAATATGGATACCACACAAAAACTATTCTCACTTGTTTGTAAGTTGCTTCGACTATGCATCTGTACAACTGAGAACTGCTTATTTGATTTGAGATATCCTCAGGAAAACAAGTGAGAAAATGAGAGAAAATAAGTGAGAGAGATATGAGCTTTGAGAAGAATCTGGAAATCTAAATAAAACTAAATTTCTCTCTGAAGGATTTACAAGCCTTTTGAACATATATATATACACTATACAGTCTGACTAGGATTATCACACTGACTTGGCAGCCTTTCATTGGCTCTTTACTGTTTGACACGGATTGCTTACATTAACAAACACAATCAACTTTCTTGCAAACAAACACATATTCAACTTTCCCGCCAACTTTATCTTTCAATCACCTGCAGTACTACTCTGCTGTTCTTAATTAATTAATATCTTTGCTTAAATCGTATGAGATCTTCTTTTGAAGATCTCTACCATATTTATGTAATAATTTGAATGTTTTACTGAATAAAGTGAAAAACATTTAAAGCTTTTGTTTTTAGGAAGACGTGTGTGTGTGAATGTGATCCTTGACCTTTACTTTTTGTGATTTTTTTTATGTTAATTAACAAATACCCGATTCTTCTCATCGGAACCGATGCATTGCAATTTACTGTGCTCGAAATTAAATTTTCTTTTTGGTTTGTAAAACCATCTCCGATAAACAGTGAAAGCTATATTTATATTTAGGCAGAATGATACTTGTATATTCTTTTTCAGGCTCCAATGTTATATATAATAATTATTATTATTATTCAATTAAGAACAAATCTGAATTTGTTCTTACAGTTTCAGAAATTATCACATATAATATTCGGTTAATTGATATTTCACTAATTCTCACATATGATAATCCTTGACCTTGAGGTCTGATGATACTGACAGAAAAAGAACCCATATATATGAGAATTCCCGTGTACAAACTATTTTATATTCAAATAATGAATTTTGATGAGATATTTAATATTTTGTATGCATGATAAGAAATACTAATATAAAATTTTTTTTAAAAGTTTAAGTTTGTGAACTAGTTTTTCTTAATTTTTTAAGTAAATGAAGAAATCCTAGAGTATCTTCAAAACGACAAAAAATTGAACAAATTAATGAAAGTGAACAAATTTAATAATTATTAATTACCTTCAATAACATGTCAGTAGGTAGCTAAGAGTAGATAAAATTTACGAAAATACAATAAATAAGCTCTTGGTGATGGTGGTCAAAGTGAAAGAGAGAAACCATCTCCCACCTGTAATCTGTTTTGCAGTAAATGTATTTATAAAATATTATTTAATAAGTTTTGAAAAACCTTCTTGTTACTTGTTAGGATCATTTTTTGAAGTAATAAAACTCCCACCTTGCATGAATGAAAGTGAACATTGAGCATCTCTAACCCAATTCATCAAATTTTACACCAATTTATCATAAAAAGAATATCTTGCTTACACTAATTTTTTTTTCACTTCAATGTATCTACATCAAAAGAACATCTTTGAAGAATATTCTCCTAATAAATATTTATACAATACCAGTTAATTTATATTAGTTAATTTATACAATATTCAATAATTTTAATGTCGTAATATATATATCAAAGTGAATATTATTTTAAAGATCTCAATGAAATCTTTCCAACGGTATATTTTTTAAGAATACATATTGTTATAATTAAGTGTAAAAGGGTTAAATTAGTAATTTTTGTAAAAAGTAAATACTGATTTGACATCTTAATAGAAAAAAAAAAATTGGTGGAGGAACGGTACGCACCAGGTTTGGTGGGCACTATTCCTCCATCAAATATTAATGAGTAATGCTAGATATCACAACTATTCCAACACAATACATGTGGCATATGAGGTGTCAATTGGAGAGTGAATACATAGATAGGTGAGATAAATCTGTTGGAAATTTTGTGACAAACTCATGATTTGAGAGCATTATTTGGGTATGATTAATTTCACGAAAATGGAAAATTAAAATGGATTCGAATTCTCCTCTGTGAGAGCTTCGAAATGATATACTCAAATTCACAAAATGGTTAATGGGTGAATGAGAAATTGAGTCTCAAAGTGAACCCATTGTGTAGGGATCAAAGTGAATCCCACATTGCTTAGGGAAGTCACTTATGTGTAGTATATAAGTGAATGTGTGATATGAAGTATCAACAGTGTGTGGCATAGAGGCTCTCTCTCGCGCGCAGGGGGGGGTGCAAATCTTGGACCTCGAACCTTCGAATGCACGACTCGTGTGTGGGCGCGACCTGCGTACACGAATGCTTGCCACTGACTTAAGTCAACGTTTTTGATAAGGAAAGAATTAATTGGTTGGATTCTGATTTCTTACTTGATCACTAAGAATAAAGAATCAGTTTTAATTAGAAATAAATCTCTTCAAACGGAAATTATTCTCTAATTAATTGGATTTCCTTATTAAAATCAAAAACGTATTAACCAAGGAAATTCCACATTAATCCCGAAACCCTAGTGGTTCATTATTATCTATAAAACCCTAGGTAGTCTGTTCATTATTTCACATCCCGAATTACAAAGTAGCAGCAGCCGTAATTCTTCTTCTCCTTCTTCAGTTCTTTGGTGAGTTTCATCCCGAATATTTGAGTTCGCTGAAAGTGGTTTGCTCCACTGTCGAACCGTTGTATCCTGGGAGACGATCGCTAACACATACGGTGTAATATACAGCGAAATCGTCTTAAGGACACCGTGTGAAACACGGGCCTCGGTTCCTTTGATTTCTAACGTTTTTTCTTTTCTCGTTTATTTACATTATCTTGCTGCAGGTTCAATCCAGATTGTGGTTTTTGAGATAGTAATAACAAAATCATTATTAATGTGTATCCACTCACCAATTGACACCTCATGTGCCATATATGTTGTGTTAGAATAGTTGTGATTTTAGTTGTGATATTTAGTATTACTCAATATTAATTGGTGTGGATGGTGTATCGGTTGGAGAAGTTTTTTTAGTGTGTGTGGTGTGATTGGTGTACATGCTTTAGTTTGACTCTTCACTCAAAGTGGCAATAGAAAATTTCAATGTGTATGTACAGGCTTTTGACTGTTCCTGAAAATTGGCGATATATATTCATTTATGTGGGTTTGGGAAAACATGTGGACGTTATAATTCATTCTACAATGTCCTTCATTTTTTTACTTTTTAGCATTTTAATTTGTTGTTTACATACTTCAGTATCTGAAGATCTTATGAATACGAGGCCTTTGAAGTTTACTATTTGATAATACTATTTGATAAATTGAGGATTGTTTTGTTTTGGTTTTTTTAACAATTACAAATAATTCGGATACGAACCCACTAACCTCAAAGTATGCCAAATAAATTATACACATGAGCTGTCAACTATTGCACCAATAGCCAATAGGTGCGTAGCTCAACTGGAAGATATACGAGCTTGGGACTTAGGTAAATAACTCCCAGTCAACAGTTAGCTTAAATCCTACCAATGGTGAAAGTTTTAAAAAGAAATACCTGATCTCAAATTAATAGATATTTTCAAAAAAAAAAAAAAAAAAAAAACTATTGCACCAATATCAATGTTCATATATTTACTCCCAGTCAACAGTTAGCTTAAATCCTACCAATGGTGAAAGTTTTAAAAAGAAATACCTGATCTCAAATTAATAGATATTTTTAATAAAAAAAAAAAAAAAAACTATTGCACCAATATCAATGTTCATATCTCTGCTTTCCAGAATCGGCACATGATACCATAATTCTTGACTATATATATATATATAATATCATGATCGTAGGCTTGATAGTTGGAATGTAGCCACCGTAAATTTTAGATTTACAATCCCTTATGCCTTGTAGATAATATATAATACAATTCTCATAAACTCTAAGCTTCATCGATTTGGACTTAGAGAATTCACCTATTTATTGTGTATTCTTTCAAAGTATACCAAATTTGATCATCTTTGTTCACAGTTGTAGAAGCAACCATAGCTGCAAGCAGTGGCCCCAACCAATAAAAAATATATATATATTATACAAAATTAAAATATGAACCAATCAAAAAAACTATTATACATAAAATGTGATATATATATAGTAGGTGATAATATTCCATTGTCCTTTTATTATTTTAATAATTTAAATTAGTGGAAATTAACTTATAATTTTTGTTTTCATAATTCTATTGACCCTGAAAATAGGAGATAAAATCAATCCTTTTTAATATTTTAATTTCCTATTATTTCGTACATTATTACATAATCTAGTGTGTATTATATACGAGTAATGCTAGTCTTTTCAAAAAAAATTCCAAATTATTTCTCAAATGTATGTAGCACGTGAGGTGTCAACATCTTGTAAATTATGAGATTATGTGGTGAGTGATGTGATGTTGACACCTCACATTCTACAAACATTTGAGAAAGAATTTAGGAAAAAAATTGGGAAGTCTAATATTAATCATTATATATATAATTTTTTTTTATTTTTTTTTAGATTTCACTATAACAAACTAAGTAAATATTAAACTCTTATAACGACTACCTTTATTATTTATTTTGTTAGGTTAAATATTGATTTGATTTTGATAAATTTACTTTATTAGTTTATTATTTAAATTTTCTTCAAAATTATTATAAGTTAATTTGGTTTGACATGAATATTATAAAATTAAGTTACAAATATGTAAATAATTGTGATTTAAATATATCAATGGTATAATGATATTTTAATTCAGCTATAGAAATTTATATTTTATAAGCTGGGAACTATTAAAATATTTTTTTCAGTTATGTACACCGTTAAGAACAGACATAAATTTTGCAACAAAATAAAAGATGTATTCTTTTATACTCTTTGATTATATAATTGATCGAAATGAAAATTAAGAAGAAAATTAGATTGATTTGGTTATAAATAATTTTCTAGATATAAAATAGACATGTTACATTTTAATTAGTTTCTATTTTATTTATTTATTTGTATCATTACTTTTAACACCAAACAGTATCATATTTTGTTGAAAAGTATCAGGTGCGGGATTTTGCACATTTTTCTTGTACGAGATTCCTAATGATATTATTTAAAGATCATGTGACCTAGTTTTTGTCTTGGCCCCTAAAGCTAAAATCCTGGCTTCGCCCCTGGCTGCAAGCTTCTTGGTGGGTACACAGCCTTCTGCCATCATATGCATGATCCATTCAATGTACCCCCATCAATTATTTTTGCATTGTCTCGGTATATATTAATTGAAGTAACTCTTAGGTCACATTCAATTGAGCTCTCTTTTAAGCTACAATACAAATTACACTTACACAAGGTTCTGGATTTGAATCTCTCTCTATTTCCAAACTCTGAATTATTATAATATTTAAAAAAAAAAAAAAAAAAAAAACTATAATGCATATCATTAATTATATATAAAACAATGGACGATTTTTTTATGAATCAAATCATTAATTAAAAGTGCAGGGATCTTTAATTAAGCTGCAATCCAAGCAGGAGATGAAGAATATTTTTATTTTATTTTATTTTATTTTATTTTTTGAAAGAGAGAGTCGATGAATATTGATCGACTATTAATTTTAGAGTTGGAGTGTGGACGTACCGGACAAGTCACAGGTCACAAGATCACTCTCTCCCTCTCTCCTGTTGAAAGTTAATATGGGTCAAAAAGCTGCATATATGACACCCCAATTTACTCCCTTTTCTTCTTCCATGTTCCCAGAAATCACATGTTGAAGCAAACAAATTAACCGAGTAGCTGAGCACAATAGCTAAAGTAATTAATCGCAGTGTGTACACAGCTGGAGAAGTGTTGGTCGGTAGATCAGGGGGGGCCGGGGTGGGTCGAGGGTGGGTGCCCGCCCCGGGCCTATCATGCCTAGGGATCCCAAATATATGATGTGAGTTATTATTATGGGTTAAGTTATCAGGAAAAAAAAAAAAAAAAATTATAACATGGTCCAATTCGTTTTATTCTAGTACAAAACCCAATTTTTTTTTTTTTAAAGTTTCATACTTTTCTATCATCTATTACCTATATATTCTTCATTTCTTAAAAAAATAAATAATAATAAATAAATAAAAAGAAAAACAAAAAAAAAAAACTAGAGAATCATGGATCTTTTACTTTTGAATTTTATTTTAGGATGAAGTGGGACTGATTTTGTTGGTATGGGACCCATTTTTTAGATTTTGCCAAGGAGATCTCGGAATAGTCAGGATTGGCCCTACTGTAGATATAGGGAAATGGATGAATTAAAGCGAACAAATTTAATAACATGTCAGGCAGGTAGATAAGAGTAGATAGCAAATCGACCTTAACTACCTTATCTTCCACATGTAATTCAATATCATAACAATAACTATCTTATCTTCCACATGTCGTAAACCATGCACTTGGCAATCGTTGGTATATAGTTGTTATTACCGATATCCACAGACGAGTCTCCGAAAACTATAATGGCAGGAACTTTATTAGCTCCAGTTTTGGAACCTTGTACCAGGATTTGAATAATAAAGAGCAACAGAAGGTGCATGGTTTCCATTTCCATGCCACTGACTCTCACTCATAAGACATTAGCTTGTATATATGGAGAAGAGATTAAGGCCATCTTTGGGATTGCCTTTGCTGGGGAAATAATAACTTATTTCACAAGTTTTGAGCGAATGGGTGTTTAGTAAACTTTTCAAAAGCAACTTATTTTACAATTTGTTTCTCCATTAATCAACTTTTGAGAAGCTAGGTGAGGGTTGTTTTTGGAAGCAGAAGTTGACTTTTTATTTTAGAAATATCTAAAATATCCTCACTATTTTAATAAAAGACAATATTACCCCTACATTTAATAAAACTACAAACTAAAAAATAAAACAGTAAGGTTTTCAAAAAAAATAATAATAATAAAATAGGGGTGGTTGCCACTGCCGTGGTGGACACCACCGGATGTCGAAGACGGAGGAGGACCATTATTCTCCGCCAATGACCGTTGTCGAACTAATCACCAGAATCGTCGTCGATGTCACCATCGAAGATCGACCTTATCTACCTTATCTTCCACGTGTAATTCAATATCATAACAATAACTATAAAGACAACACTTGGGTGCTGACCGGTCAATACCCAAGGTACTGACCAACCCATTGGTTGGTTGCCACGTAACTCAAAGCAAGGAGAAAAATGTAAAAAGTAAAAGAGTTTTAGCCATATGGCAACACTCCATTAGGTGGTCAGTATGCTTGGGTACTGACGTACCCAAGCATTTTCCTAACTATAATTGCACCCATTTACATATGAGGATAAAAGAAAGTCTACCATCATTTGAAACACCTTATATCTTTCATTCAATTCAACCATGAATTATTTAATCGAGGGAGGACCAGGTTTCGAAATTCTATTAACTTATCCAAATCTGATCACAAACAAGAATATTGCTCAATATTTTTTCAGGTGTATAGTAATTACTTAGACACTAGTGCAAGCTACCTCAAAAAATAAACTTAAATGATGTGTCAAATGATTTATCTTTACCGTGTCATTTGCCACAACATCCTTTGATTTGTATGGGGATAATTACCACATCATTTGGGTAAATTATTTGGATTGTATAATATTACACTTTATTAAACAAAAATCTAAAAAAATAAAAAAAAATCTTTTAACAAACTAATTAAATTAATAATCATTTTATAATAGGACGTCATGTTGTCAGGATTATTTAACTCTGTTTTGCATTTATTAGGATTTGTTTTTTTTTTATATTCTCATGTCCAACGTTAAGGATTTAAATCATTTGTCAAAAATTGGTGTCTAAATTTATGTCTAAACAACCAAATTGAGCCATGTCACTACCATTACATTTAATTATTTAAAAAAATAAAACGTTTACACATGATTCGATTTGGTTGGTTAAACACAAATTGAGACACTATTTTTTGATAGATGATTTGTTTCTGTCCAAGTTTTTAAATATCCACAGGGGCTAGTATATAAATTACCGATAATATGAAAGCTATTATTATAGTTTTCTCAAATTATAAAGTTTGAAACCATGACATCCAACCAGAGCTGGCCCTAGCCCTGAGCCGATGCAAGAGATGCAGCTGCCTAGGGCCCATAAATAAATAGACAAATTTCTTATTAAATTTTAGCTTAGAGGGGTTTAAAAGCCAAAATTCTTAATAGTTTACCCTAGCCCTGATATATCAGGGCCGGCACTGCATCCAACGTTATATGCTTTCACAATATTTTATGATCTTGATAAGATTATCCAACAAGGCGACAATAGTATATATAATGAACCCACTAACATATGCATGTGTATAAAGAAAGTCTCTACCTAAGTAATCAGATCACCGGATATCTTTCATTCAAATCAACCTAGCCAAACTCCGGTTTCGAATTTCTATTAATGGATCCATACAGCGGCTTCTGTTCACAAACAAGAACTTACCATAGCCTAAGACCCCAAATTCTTGATCTCCCGCCACCATCTCAGCCTCTCTCTATCACCGAATATGTTTTCTCCATCCTCCGTCGCTCCTCCTCCTCCGCCAACAGTACTTTTTCAGACTCAACATTCATGATCAATGCTGCCACTGGCCACCGCCTAGCCTACTCCGATTTGCTTCGCCAGACCAGCTCTCTGGCTATATCTCTCAAAAAACACTATTCACTCTCCAAAGGGGACGTCGCTTTCATCCTCTCTCCACACTCCCTCCAAATCCCCATCCTCTACTTTTCTCTTCTCTCTATTGGTGTCGTCGTCTCGCCGGCCATCCCGGACGATTCCAGCTCCGATATAACTCGTAAAATCAACCTCAGTAAACCAGTCATCGTCTTCACCACTTCGGAATCCTCCCACAAGCTGATAAACCCCACATCAAATCTGGTCACCCGTCGCACAGTGTTGATCGACTCGCCGGAGTTTCTCTCCTTGTTAACACGATACAATGATAACAAGTACGACGTTATAAATCATGGAAATGATGTAGTGAATCAGTCTGATGTCGCTGTAATCCTTTACTCGTCCGGAACAACCGGTCTGAAAAAGGCCGTGCAATTGACTCACAGGAACTTGATAGTAGTGACCACTGCAACTGCCCGAGTATACCATCCAACTGATCATGATCATGATCTTTATAGTAGTCAGCCGAGACCAACAAGGCACGTGTCATTAACAACGCGAACTTTGGCCGCTGTGTTTGGTTTAACAGTGATGATGAGAGCTGTTTCGCAGGAGGAGACTCTGGTTTTGTTGGAGACACCAGAGCTTCAGGAAATACTTGAAGCTGTGGAAAAGTATAAGGCCAATTATATGCCGGTTTCGCCGTCAGACGTTGTAGCATTGTTGAAATCGGATTCTACGAGTAAGTGTGATCTCAGCTCGCTGATATTTCTCTGGTGTGGTGGCGCGCCGCTTTCTAAGGAGGTTGCCGAAAAGTTCAGAGACAAATTCCCCAACGTGCAAATCCTGATAGTACGTAAATCCTGAAGTTGTAACTTTCAAGTGAACTAACAGACAAAATAGCTAGCTAGCATTGAAACTTCGAACTCTTACAACTCTATAAAAAATTATGCAAAATTATGCAAAATTAAAATTCACAAATCAATTTGATTATCCTGCAAAAAACGTGTGATATTCTGATTTGTTTTGGTAAAAATATGGACCCCCAATAGATATAGAGTGCGGAATCCAATTCTGTAACAGTATGAGGCTCACCTTGTATCTCTTTAGAGCAGGGATTTCACACGAATAAACCTACAGATTATATTCCACACCTAGTAATTCTCATATGGATTGATTTCCAGCAAAAAAAAAAAAAAAAAAAACGAAATCCCACACCTGAATAAACAATTTGTTTGTATCTTTATCTTAGGGATACGGTTTAACAGAGACTGGAGGACCGACTGCTATTACGAAAGGGCCAGTGGAGGTAACTCGGCTGGATTCGGTTGGTCGGCTATCTGAATTTATGGAAGCCAAGATTCTTGATCCTATAACCGGTGAAGCATTGTTTCCAGGGCAGAAAGGAGAGCTGTGGTTGCGTGGTCCAACTATCATGAAAGGTAATGCATGGAGGCAACTGATTTTTCATTCTTATACCTTTAAACATATCATCCCTATAATTTATACGGTAAAAACAAATCATTTTGTCATGCCAGAGAAAATAATGTTTAGAAAAAACCGAAGTGTTGGTATATTTAGGTATAGGTTGAAGACGCATTATACACCTAAGTGGGTCAATATCACAAGCATTACATGGAGAGCCCAAAATCCATGTACACCAAACCCATGCTATAAAACCAAGAACCGAATCCCATGCATATTATTATAACTGCATGAGCAGTTAGCATAAGATAAGTGTTTTAAACAGTTTACTAACAAGATCAACGTGAATTGATCTTTGTTCCAGGTCTTGGTCATGTTGTTTTCTCTTCGTTTTGTCTTGGTCTTGGCTCTGCCCTGTTTTGCTTTGGCTGGGGTTTTTTGTTGGGCGTTCCTGGTGCTCTTTTGTGGTTTGGTGGGGTCTCTTGTTGTTCTGGTTGGCTTGTGCCTTTAATAAAATTCGGCAGTTCAAAAAAAATAAAAACGTGAATTGATCAGTAGAGAGTTGGGGTTGTCTGCCATATGGTGTGTGCAACACAGAGACGTGTGCTTGTGTTTACAGAGACACAAGCTGATGTGGAGAAAATCAAGAAGAATTTTCTCCCATCTTCAATCATTGTGTGGGTACTTGCATCGTGATTTGATTAGAGGGGATTTTCCGTTATCGTGATCATCTTCCAACCGGTGATATAACCAGTGTTTGATCCGCTTCCGCTGAACAATTTGGATTCCGATGGTGAACCATAATTTGAATTTATCTATTGTTTATTTATTGAATTTATCTTCATGAACAATTACTAATCATCTTGTTCCATGACCATAGAATAACGGCGCATGCTAATAATGCAGGTTATCTAGGAGATGATAAGGCGACCGCTGAAACTTTAGATTCAGAAGGTTGGTTGAAGACCGGTGATCTTTGCTATTTTGACTCTCAAGGTTTTCTCTTCATTGTTGGTAGGCTAAAGGAACTGATAAAATACAAGGCATTTCAGGTGAATTGAATTTTTTATTTTTTATTTTTTTAAATATTTACCAGCAAATTATAACTTGTTCTTCATTAAAATTTGATATATATACATACATACATTTGCATAGGTTCCCCCAGCTGAATTGGAACATTTGCTTCTTTCAAATCCTGAAATAGCTGATGCTGCTGTGATTCCGTATGTATTTTTAATCTCATTATTTTTGGAGTGATTATAAATCTGCAAATATATACTTGACTCTGTTTATCAATATTATTGATAATAAATTTGAATAAAATTATGATGAAGATGTTGATGAAGCAGGTATCCAGATGAAGATGTTGGGCAGATTCCAATGGCCTTTGTGGTGAGAAAACTCGGAAGCAACATTACTGAGGCTCAAGTCATGGAATTCACTGCAAAACAGGTTGCATCCGATTACCACTTAATAATATTTTGGATTTATAAATATATAAAAGATATCAAAAAAAAAAAAAAAATTAGAAAAAAATCAATTGAATCCGTTGAAGAAAAGGATCCATCTCTTGATTTCTAATTTTTATTTTTGAGATATACAAGTACGCTTGATTTCTAATTAGTACTTAAGTTATCAAATACCTAAATTCTTGAGCCGGTCATTTCTTTTTTTCGAGTAAGGCTCGTTATGTAAATTTCCCTAATATCGTTGAATGTTTCCAAAAAAGGAAAAAAAGAAAATCAAATCCAACGGATTCCAAAATGAAATTTATTCTTGCACTAAAGTTGATGTATTTCTTCTTACTATATATAGGTTTCACCATACAAGCAAATAAGGCGTGTTGCTTTTATCAATTCTATTCCGAAATCTCATTCCGGAAAGATCTTGAGAAGAGAATTGGTCGATCAAGCTCTCTCTGCGAATTTTTCTACATCATCATGATCCACTTGCTACTCAAACAACGGATCTGTTCAACATTTGGAAACATATTGGTGCAGCAAGCAAAGATGATACGGCAAACAAAGGTTTGGATATCATGGAGCGGAGGAATCGACTCAAAGACGAAGGGTGCGGAAAGAAGGAAGCAAGGACTCGGAATGGTTTTAATGGGCAAATTTCGGGGGCCTTTTCAGAGGGCAAACGAACTCAAAATCAACATTATAATATGTTTCCGGAAAGCCCAAGACGAGCCCTACAAATGTTATGAAGACTCCGTCTTCTATAATGGGCTGCAGAATATCCAATTTCGGCCATCTAGATTATTGCGCGAAGATGGACGAGAGCTGGACGAGATGATCCGGGCTGAACTTCGTGGACCTCTACAGAGGACATATGAGGTCGGATTATCTATTATAATATGTTTCCGAAAAGCCCAAGACGAGCCCTACAAATGTTGTGAAGACTCCGTCTTCTATAACGGGCCGCAGCATATCCGAATTCGGCCATTAAGTTTCATGCGCACCAAGAGAGCTGTTTCTTGTTTTATTGTTTCTAATTATTGTCATGATTCAGCTGCAAGGCTGATGTTCCAGCTGGAAGGAGGCGTGAGCTGGACTGGAAGGAGGCGTGAGCTGGACAAATAGAGGTGATGTGGCAGGTCACATGAGCTGGCCGAATTGGTTCCTTGATGGTTCAGGAATTGGAGTCCAGGATTGTTCGGATTATTAGCAGCATAATTCTTTTCAAATTAGGATTAGTTTAAGTGTTTCAGAGTTTGATTAGGATTTAGAGTTTGAGTTTTCTTTTGTTAAGGTTAATTATTGCCTATTTATATTCCTGTAATTGCATTCTAATTCTTTAGCTTTTGATTTATAAAAAATACCAGAGAGTTATTTCTCAAATTCCAGTTACTATTCGTAATTGAAGCCTTTTAACAATCCTTCGTGTGCGAAGTTGAATGTTATCAGTAGCCTGATATTCTGGCATCCGTGCGCGAATCAACAGAATATTAGTAGGGTTCGTTTCCGGTATTCGTGCGCGAATCAACGGATCCGAATCGTTTATCCCAGGTTGTTTCTAATTGTTTCTTGCAGGTTTTTCTCGACAGAGCTTCCGCTACATCAGTTTGGTATCAAAGCCGTGTTCGTTCGGGACGACATTATCATGCCGCCGAGAAGACGTCCAAACCAGGTTCCCGTAGAAGAAGCCATCGAATGTGACCGCATGGCACGATTGGGGCAACAGGTTTCGCGATTAACTGAGCAAATTGCTATGTTAATGGCCAACCAAAAAACCTTCCGTCCCCTAGACTCAAGTTCGAATGGAGACAAGGAAGGAAGTGATGAAGACTTGGTTCCGCGGCCACGTCAAAGAGCTCGAGTGTGTGAAGATAGCCAGCGGTGGAAGTTGGGTATGCAGACAAAGATTCCGAAATTTCAAGGAGACCTTTCACCTGAAGAATTCCTTGATTGGCTAAGAGATGTGGAGGAGATCTTGGAGTTTAAAAAGGTGCCGACGAATGCAAGGGTAGCCTTGGTGGCAACTCGGCTTCGAGGACGGGCAGCCACATGGTGGCAGCAACTGAAGCTCTCACGGACTCGAATGGGAAAATCAAAAATCACAGATTGGGAGAAGATGACTCAGAAATTGCGCGCTCAATTTTTGCCCCTCAATTTTCAGAAATTAAGGTATTGCGGTGGTCGTCGTTCACAAATCGTTGATGTGGTGAAACTCTTTGACCCAGGTACTGTATCTGAAGCCCATCGAAGAGCCTTGCAAGTGGAGAAGACTGTCACACATAGGGGAAGAGCTCCACGTCCAACCACCAATCAGTTCCAGCCGAGAACAGTGGCAGCAGGGGTGCGGTGTTTCAGTTGTGGAGAAGTAGGACACCGTCATACGGAGTGTCAAAAGATGGGAAAAAAACCAATCTTTTTCAATGAGATGGATGACAGTGGAGAAGGAGATGCAGAGATTGGAGAAGAGGTGCAATTTGATGAAGAGGAGGGAGAAGCAAACATTGGAGCTGAACCCATATTTGATGAAGTGGAGGAAGTCCAAGAAGAAGATGTGGAAGTTGGTGAAGAACCTCAGTTTGACGAAGTAGAGACCATGGAAGAGGACCTTGTGGACATTGACACTGGTGCTTTGTTGATGCAGCAGCGTCTCTGTGCAGAAAGGCAGCAGTTTGAAGAAGAAGACCAAGCTGAAACAGGGGACGAACTGCAGCTTGATGGAGAGGAGATGGCCAACAAAGATTGGGTGGAAGGCGATGTTGGTCCATTGTTAATGGTCCGACCTGCTGTCATCACCATTATTGATGATGTCAAACCAAAGATAGTTGAAGAGAAGTGTTATTCCGCACCAAAATTTGACAAGGAGGTGGTTTTGGGAAGAGGCAACACAACAGAAATAGGAAGAGGCGACACAGCAGAAGAACAAGGGACAACCATGGTGGAGAGACCTGTGTGTTTCACTCCACGTGCAGCCTTTGCAACAATTACTAATGTGGATGAGCAGGTAGTTGACGAAAATTTGGGAATCAAGACCGAGAAGCATCCGACGCCGTATAGGTTGGTGTGTTCAGTTTACCTTTCCAAAATTCGAGGACGAATTTTCTCCAACCTGGAGAGAATGGTGCAGCAAGCAAAGATGATACGGCAAACAAAGGTTTGGATATCATGGAGCGGAGGAATCGACTCAAAGACGAAGGGTGCGGAAAGAAGGAAGCAAGGACTCGGAATGGTTTTAATGGGCAAATTTCGGGGGCCTTTTCAGAGGGCAAACGAACTCAAAATCAACATTATAATATGTTTCCGGAAAGCCCAAGACGAGCCCTACAAATGTTATGAAGACTCCGTCTTCTATAATGGGCTGCAGAATATCCAATTTCGGCCATCTAGATTATTGCGCGAAGATGGACGAGAGCTGGACGAGATGATCCGGGTTGAACTTCGTGGACCTCTACAGAGGACATATGAGGTCGGATTATCTATTATAATATGTTTCCGAAAAGCCCAAGACGAGCCCTACAAATGTTGTGAAGACTCCGTCTTCTATAACGGGCCGCAGCATATCCGAATTCGGCCATTAAGTTTCATGCGCACCAAGAGAGCTGTTTCTTGTTTTATTGTTTCTAATTATTGTCATGATTCAGCTGCAAGGCTGATGTTCCAGCTGGAAGGAGGCGTGAGCTGGACTGGAAGGAGGCGTGAGCTGGACAAATAGAGGTGATGTGGCAGGTCACATGAGCTGGCCGAATTGGTTCCTTGATGGTTCAGGAATTGGAGTCCAGGATTGTTCGGATTATTAGCAGCATAATTCTTTTCAAATTAGGATTAGTTTAAGTGTTTCAGAGTTTGATTAGGATTTAGAGTTTGAGTTTTCTTTTGTTAAGGTTAATTATTGCCTATTTATATTCCTGTAATTGCATTCTAATTCTTTAGCTTTTGATTTATAAAAAATACCAGAGAGTTATTTCTCAAATTCCAGTTACTATTCGTAATTGAAGCCTTTTAACAATCCTTCGTGTGCGAAGTTGAATGTTATCAGTAGCCTGATATTCTGGCATCCGTGCGCGAATCAACAGAATATTAGTAGGGTTCGTTTCCGGTATTCGTGCGCGAATCAACGGATCCGAATCGTTTATCCCAGGTTGTTTCTAATTGTTTCTTGCAGGTTTTTCTCGACAGAGCTTCCGCTACATCACATATATATATATATATATATGGATCGTATAACATATGAGAGCAAAAAAATGTTTTCTTCTTGTTTTGTCTTTGTTGTCTGGGGTTGCTCGTGGTGCTGTTTGGTGCTGTGTATTGTGAGTTCTGTCCCTTTTGCCGGCCTTTGGTGCCAATGAATAAATTGTGCCGTTCAAAAAAAAAAAAAAAGTATGGTTATGTGCTGCATGTTTTCAGGATTTGGTATGTCATGATCATATGCATGATCGATACTAGTTTTATGTTTATTGTCATTGCTTAATTACTTAGAATAAAATGTAATAATTTTTCTCAAGTTTTGGATCCCAACATAGTTATGTCCCAACATAGTTATGTTCGGGACAAGGGTACTTATATAAGAGAGAAAAAAAAATATTGACTCTGTAATGGTCAATATTTTGGTTATGAATGTTTTATAAATGTTTCCGTAATTATAAGGTTATGAAACGTTACATCCACAACATTTTCTTGGTGCCGATCCTCCATAACTAATTTAGTATTAATCAAACAGTTATCCCTGAACATGACACATGCACCCACTAAAACTTTAACAAGTGTGTATAGAGAGAAAGTCATCTCTCCACGCATTCGAGGCACTGTACATCTTTCATTCAAAATCGATCGGCTACAAGTCTGGTCGAGGCTCTAGTTTTGAAATTCTATAAATGGCAGAAGCAAACATTACCAAGAACCATATATAGCCGGCCTGTGAGGATCCATTTTTTCTGTACGATGGATCCTGACAGCGGCTTTTGTTCTCAAACAAGAACGTACCACAGCCTAAGACAAACAATTCATGATCTCCCGCCACCATCTCAGCCTCTTTATATCACGGAATATGTTTTCTCACTCCTCCACCGCTACCACTCCTCCTCCACCACCACCATCAGTACTACTGTTTCAGACCCAACAACATTCATGATCAACGATGCCACCGGCCACCGCCTGACCTACTCCGACTTACTCCTCCAGACCAACTCCCTCGCTATCTCTCTCTCAAAACACTACTCTCTCTCCAAAGGGGACGTTGCTTTCATCCTCTCTCCTCACTCCCTCCAGATCCCGATCATCTACTTCTAATAACTTCTCTCTTCTCTCTCTAGGTGTCATCATCTCACCAGCCAACCCGGATGATTCCGGCTCTGATATAACTCACCTACTCCAACATTAGTAGACCAGTCATTTTTTTGCCACTTCGGAAACCTCCCACAAGCTGATCACCAACCCCACATGGAATTATCGTACAGTGTTGATGGACTCGCCCGAGTTTCTCTCCCAGGAATATTCCATCTTCATAATTTTACTACTTCAACTATTCTTCATTTTACGATCTCTAAACAATAAAATATTATTATTTTACTTTATAAATAATATTTCAAACTTTCTTTAATAAAATTGTTTTCTCTGCATTATCTTATTAGATAATAATTAAAATATAGTCAATATTATATTCGATTAAAAGATCTCAACAAAATATTTATAATGGTATAATTTTTATACTAATTACATTTATAAATCCAAAATTATATATGATTAATTGAGTTTAATTTAAAAAGTAAAAAAGGAGATGGAAAGAGAAAATAATAATATTTTAACCAAACAGTGAAATAAAGATATAATTTTGGATCTTCAATTTTGAAGAACTAAAAGCCATCTTCATTTTGTGATCTTCGTTTTAAAGAATGGTTGGAGTTAATATTTCTTCATTCTGAAGAAATGAAGGATGGTTGGAGAAAGCCTTAGTAACACATGTAACTTTCATGAATACTGGATCAATCTGACTTGTCAGATTTCAAACAAATTTTGTTGACCATATTTTCACATACACTTCATGAGTCATGACATAGTACATTTTTTAGTAACGTTTCTTGTGAGTGTAGAAGAAGAGTAAACAAACAAAAATTGGTTTTGCATTGACTGTGTTAGTATATGCAAGTATTCACCGATGTTAAAAAAATTACTTCCTTGGTAAAATGCTTTTTTGTGGTCTGACACATTCACTAGGTTTTTCATCAAAGTGGTTTGCTTAAGGCAACTCCAACCATTTTTCATTTCTTCAAAATGAATACTAGATTGGCTCCACTCAGAGCATCTCCAACCAACACACCAATTAAATTTAGTGGAGCTACAGTGTTGACAAATTGGCTCAACTTCCACCTTCTCAACTTCCATCTACCACCTACCACCAGCCACCAGCCACCAGCCACATTCATGAGCACAACCACCATGTTGAAAATGGGGGACGTTTATCTCTGCCTTTCCCTATAAATAAGACCCTCAAACAAGCAAGGAGGGTAAGCAGCAAGAGAAGCAAAGCTTCCTGATTTCTGAGAGAGTTCTTGAGAGAATCTGAGAGAAATTCTGTTTATTGTAATTTGTATAATTTCTCAATAATATTAGTTTGCTGCCTCCCGTGGACGTAGGCAATTGCCGAACCACGTAAATATCTGTGTTTGTGTGTTGTGTGCACTTTCTATCGAATTTTCTGGGCATTTCCGCAACAAATTGGTATCAGAGCTTTGGTTTTGCTCCCGGTCCAGAAAATTCGAAGTGCTCGAATTGCTGTTTGGAGGACACCGTTGTGTTCCTCTCGGAAATCCGATTCCAACGCACCTGACCGCGTCTCAATCGGAGCTCTAACGAACTCTCTAGCTCCGGTCAAAGTTTGGTCAAACCTGGAAAATTTTCCAGAAAAATTTCTGCAAATTTCTCAAGGAAGAAGACGACCACGTCAGCGCCACGTCATCGTCTAGGCAGTCACACGTCATCGCCACGTCATCGACCAGTCATCGCCCAGTCATCGCCACGTCAGCGTCCAGTCATCGCCACGTCAGTACCAGTCATCGCCACGTCAGCATACAGTCAGCGCCACGTCAGCACTCAGTCAGCGCCCAATCAGCACCACATCAGCATACAGTCAGCACCACGTCAGCGACCAGTCAGCATCATCACTGTTCCACAGCCAGAGAATATTCCGTCCGTAGAGAATATTCCGTTAGGATAACGGAATATTCCCGAGTCAACTCGGTCCAGAAGTGTTTTTTGCCCAACTCAGTGCAATTTCCACCCGTTTTCAACCGAGTCGGACCTGTTCCCAGCTATTTCGACCGTTCCGGACGCAACCGTGCCATCAGTTTCAGCTAATTCCGCTTGTAAGTACTGTTTTTACTTAGACAAGCTTTAATGGGCACGATGGAAGATCCAAAAGCTGGAGAAATTTTGGAAAGATCAACTGAAGCTCAAGCATCGGCATCAACCAGCAATACAACAGCATCAACCCGTAGTTCTTGGCAAAGGAGCTCGATGTCAAATGCGAAGTTTGATATTGAGAAGTTTGACAGCACCAACAACTTCGGCATGTGGCAATGCGAAGTTCTGGATCTATTATTCCGGGAAGGATCCGATATTGCCTTGAGTTCCAAACCCAAGGATATTTCTGATGAAGATTGGGAGTATGTAAATCGTCAAGCCTGTGGCACAATTCGGTTGTGTTTAGCCAAGGACCAGAAGTACTTTGTCATGAAGGAGACTATGGCATCAAGTCTCTGGAAAAAGCTGGAGGACAAGTACATGACGAAAAGCATAGAGAACCGACTCTACCTGAAGAAGAAGCTCTTTCGATTCCAGTACAAGAAAGGTATTTCTATGATTGAGCATTTGGATAATTACAATAAAATTCTCGCTGATTTACAAAATTTAGATGTTGAAATTATCGATGAAGATAAGGCATTGCTGTTGTTAAATTCCTTGCCTGATACCTATGAACACTTAACCACAACTCTGTTATATGGAAAGGATGAGGTTAAATTCATAGACGTTTCTAATGCTCTGGTGAATAATGAGTATCGGAAGAAGGATCAGCTTGATCACAGAGACTCAACATCAGAAGCACTGACTGTTGCCCGAGGAAGGACAAACAACAGAAGATCTGGAGTGCCCAGTGAGCGTGGCAGATCTCGCTCAAAATCAAGAGGACCATCTCACTCAAAGCCAAAAGGAGAATCATCATTCAGACGACCCGCGAAGGACGAGTGTGCCTATTGTCACCAGAAAGGGCACTGGAAAAAAGATTGTCCAAACAAGGACAAATCTAATGTGAATGTTGCAAGTAAAGCTGATAATGAAGAGGATTCAGCTTTTACAGTTTCATCATCAGAAAGCCATTCTGATAGATGGATTCTAGATTCCGGCTGTTCCTATCATATGTGTCCCAACAGGCAGTGGTTCTCAAGCTTCCAGGAGCTTGACGGAGGAGTTGTGCTTATGGGCAACGATAACACCTGCCAGACGAAAGGGATAGGAACTGTTCGCCTGAAGATGCACGATGGTACAATCAGACGACTGACAGACGTCAGATATGTTCCTGATTTGAAGAAGAACCTCATTTCACTAGGGGTCTTAGACTCTAGCGGTTACAAGGTGACCATGGAAGATGGAGTCCTGAAGGTTGTACGAGGTGCATTCTTGGCAATGAAAGGTACTCGACAGAGAAATTTATATTTCCTGGATGGGTACACAGTCACAGGGAGAGCAGCCGTCTCCAGCAATTCTGACGATGAGGCATCTGATACTTCCCGACTCTGGCACATGCGTTTAGGGCATGTGGGGGAGAAGACTTTGCAAGGTTTGGTGAAGCAAGGTCGTTTGAAAGGTGCAAAGACTGGTAAACTTGATTTCTGCGAGCATTGTGTCATGAGCAAGCAGACGAGAGTCAAGTTCGGCACCGCCATTCATCGTACAAAAGCAACACTGGATTATGTTCACACTGATGTTTGGGGGCCTTCCAAAAATGCTTCATTGGGAGGTAAACATTATTTTGTGACATTTATTGATGATTTCTCCAGGTATGTCTGGGTATACACCATGAAGCATAAAGATGAAGTTCTGGATATTTTTTCTTCAATGGAAGAAGATGATTGAAATTCAGACAGGCAGAAAGATTAAAAGGCTCAGATCAGATAATGGCGGGGAATACAAATCAGATCCTTTCATGAAGTACTGTCAGGATGAAGGGATAATCAGACATTTTACAGTTCCCGGCACGCCACAGCAGAACGGAGTAGCAGAACGGATGAATCGTACTTTGGTGGAGAAAGTTCGGTGTATGCTTTCTCAATCTGGCCTAAGGAAGGCATTCTGGGCAGAGGCTTTGATGTATGCCTCTCATATAGTCAACAGACTACCCGCTTCTGCACTTGATGGGAAAACTCCCAAAGAGGTATGGTCTGGACAACCTGTTTCTGATTATGACCAATTGCATATATTCGGATGTCCAGCATACTTTCATGTTACTGAATCCAAACTGGATCCTAGAGCCAAGAAAGCTATTTTCGTGGGCTTTAGTGAAGGAGTCAAGGGATTCAGACTATGGAATCCCGAGTCAAAGAAGATCATCTTAAGCCGAGATGTTACCTTTGATGAATCTGCAATGCTGAAACAAATACCTCGAGACACAGAGAATGAGAATCCAAACTCTCAGCAACAGGTGGAGTTTGAAACTTCCAAGAAGTCAGAAAAGGCTTCTTCGACAGTCGATTATCCTGATGATGAATTTGATGATCAAGATGAGATATCAGTTGAGGTGGAGGATTCAGCACCAGTACCTGAAATCAGACAACAACCAGAGTCCATTGCCACCAGTAGACAAAAAAGAGACATTCGGAGGCCTACCCGTTACACAGACATGGTGGCATACGCTCTTCCAGTGACTGATGATGATGTCCCATACATTTACAGAGAAGCTATGGACAGTACGGACAATGTCAAGTGGAAGATGGCGATGGAGGAGGAGATGCAATCACTTCACCAGAATGAAACTTGGAAGCTGACACAACTTCCAAAGGGAAAGAGAGCTATAGGGTGCAAATGGGTCTATGCCAAGAAGGAAGGTGCTCCAGGCAAAGACAACATCAGATACAAAGCCAGATTGGTAGCGAAAGGTTATGCACAGAAGGAAGGAATAGACTACAATGAGGTATTCTCACCTGTTGTTAAGCATTCGTCTATTCGGATCTTATTGGCTCTAGTTGCACAATTTGATCTCGAGTTAGCCCAACTCGATGTAAAGACCGCATTCCTCCATGGTACTTTGAACGAAGAAATTTATATGTCTCAGCCAGAAGGGTTCAAAGTTCCAGGACGTGAGAATTGGGCTTGCAAGCTGAACAAATCCCTGTATGGTTTGAAGCAGTCACCGAGACAGTGGTACAAGCGGTTTGACAGCTTCATGATGACTCAGAAGTACACACGCAGTCATTTTGATCACTGTGTATATTTTCGCAAACTCCAAGATGGTATGTTTGTCTATTTGCTCTTATATGTGGATGATATGTTGATAGCATCTAAGAGCAAGGTGGAGATAGACAGGCTGAAGGCTCAATTGAGCTCAGAGTTCGACATGAAGGATCTTGGAGAGGCTAAGAAGATTCTTGGTATGGAGATCAAAAGGGACAGAGTGAAAGGTACCATCTGTTTGACACAGACTCAGTATTTGAAAACTGTACTTCAGAGGTTTGGCATTGATAGCAAATCTAAACCTGTAAGTACACCGTTGGCTCCACATTTCAAACTGAGTGCACTGATGTCACCGACTACTGATGATGCAAAGAGGCAAATGGATCATGTTCCATATGCAAATGCCGTTGGTGCCTTGATGTATGCGATGATGTGTACTAGACCTGACATTTCACACGCCGTAAGTATGGTGAGCCGTTACATGCATAATCCTGGTAAAGGCCACTGGCAAGCAGTGAAATGGATTCTACGGTACATTCAGGGTACTGTAGATGTTGGTTTGAAGTTCGAGAGAGATCAGATGATTGACAAACATATCGTAGGATATGTTGATTCTGATTATGCTGGTGATCTTGATAAGCGCCGATCTACTACTGGTTATGTGTTCACTATGGCAGGAGGACCAGTAAGTTGGAGATCAACTTTACAGTCAACAGTGGCTTTGTCTACTACTGAGGCAGAGTATATGGCTGTAACAGAAGCTTTCAAAGAAGCTATTTGGTTTCGTGGTTTGATCCGGGACTTGGGCATTGTTCAGGAAAACGTGGAGATTTTCTGCGACAGCCAGAGTGCCATTTGTTTGGCAAAGAACCAAGTCCATCACAGTCGCACCAAGCATATAGACGTCCGTTACCACTTTGTTCGGGAAATAGTAGATGAAGGGAACATTCTACTCCAGAAGATCGGAACTACAGACAATCCTGCAGATATGTTAACAAAGGTGGTAACAGGGATCAAGTTTCAACATTGTTTGGACTTGATCAATATCTCTCGAGCCCGTAGCGCCTAAGGGTGTAATGGAGGCAGCATTGATCGGTGGATTCTCGCCAAGGTGGAGATTGTTGACAAATTGGCTCAACTTCCACCTTCTCAACTTCCATCTACCACCTACCACCAGCCACCAGCCACCAGCCACATTCATGAGCACAACCACCATGTTGAAAATGGGGGACGTTTATCTCTGCCTTTCCCCTATAAATAAGACCCTCAAACAAGCAAGGAGGGTAAGCAGCAAGAGAAGCAAAGCTTCCTGATTTCTGAGAGAGTTCTTGAGAGAATCTGAGAGAAATTCTGTTTATTGTAATTTGTATAATTTCTCAATAATATTAGTTTGCTGCCTCCCGTGGACGTAGGCAATTGCCGAACCACGTAAATATCTGTGTTTGTGTGTTGTGTGCACTTTCTATCGAATTTTCTGGGCATTTCCGCAACATACAGTGCACACCAAATCACTTTGGTGTGTCTTTGGTGTGCACCGTAGCTACACCAAATACCCCATTTTTTTGTTAAATATCACATTAGTAATTTTGATTTGTTAAAATTACTAATTTAACCATCTCATGCTTAATTATAATAATATATATTCCCAAAAAATATACCGTTGGAAAAATCTCTTTGGGATCTTTAAAATGATACCAATATTGATATACATATTAAATTTATTAAATTTAATTATTAATTAATACATTTAACTAATTTAAACTTTTATAATAACTTAATTTAATGCAATACAAGATTATGTTGGCTCTAGCCTCTAGTATGTCCCTTTGTATCAACACCATGAGTTTGTGGGTTTGAGTTTTTCTCCCACCTCAAACCCTAAATTATTGAAATATTAAAAAAAAAAAATTAAAACTTAATTTAGTGCAATTAAATACATATCATAAATAAACTCTAAAATAAAGCAAATTATAACATAGCTTAACAATAAGAAGACTCGATAACAATAATTCGAAAGAAAAAAAAAAACTTGACTTAATCAGTTGATCTAGTGCAATTAAATACATTACATAAATAAACTCTACAATAAAGCAAATTGCAACACAGATTTACAAAAATAATAAAAACTCGATAAAAATAATTCTAAAAAACCATTAAGAAATTCAGATTATTTCCACTTCCTCCATCACCACCAAAATATTGGCCAAAGGTATTGGTCGATCCACTTCCTCCTTGAAATTCTGGATGATAACCTCTTTTTCGATAAATTCTCATTTGTTCACTTCGAAGAGCATCACGTAGTATTGGATGAGAAAATTAGATGGAAAAAGATTAATGTGAAACAAATTTAGTTGAAATAATTAAGTGAAAATTAGTTGAATAAATAAGTTCAATAATATTCAGTATAGTAATTATTTTATTTTTTGGACATTATATGAGTAATTATTTAAGAATAATATTGTTATGCCAAAAAAAATTAATTAATATTTTATAAGTTAATTAATAAAAATTAATTAGTATTGTATAAATATGTATTGGGAGAATATTTTTTAAAGATGCTCTTTTGGTATAAAATTTGGTGTGGATACATTGGAGTGGAAAAAAATTTGGTGTAAGAAAGATGCTCTTTTTATGACAAATTGGTGTAATACTTGGTGTATTGGGTTGGAGATGCTCTCAATCTTTAAAATAAAGACTCTAGAATGAAGATTTGTTTTGGTTCAAAATTGAAGATCTATTTTTAGATCTTCATTTCACTATTCCATTAAAATAATATTTATTTTTTTTGGACAACACTTGGGTGCTGACCAGTCAGTACCCAAGGTACTGACCAACCTAATGGTTGGTTGCCACGTAACCTAAAGTAAGGAGAAAAATGTAAAAAGTGAAAGAGTTTTAACCATGTGACAACACCTGGGTGGTCAATATGCTTGGGTACTGACTGGTCAGTACCCAAGCATTTTTCTTTTTTCTTCCCATCTCATTTTTCACATTTTTAATTAAACCCAATTAATTATATATAATCAGTATAAAAATTATACCATTAGAAATATTTTGTTGAGATCTTTCAACCGAGTATAACATTGACAGTATTTTAATTATTTTTAAATTTTAAATTTTAATTTTTTTATTAATGAACTGATAAATATTTTAATTCAAAACAAATGTTTATAAATCATCAAATTTTATATGTAATTAATATATATCATAATAATTAACTCAAAATAATTCAGTAAAACCAAATAATAATATTAACATTCTTAAATTAAAATATTACAACGGAAAAAAAGTACATTGAAAGTGAATATAAAACCAATGATTAGTAAAATTATAGAGATGAAATATTTCAAAAAATATTCTATTTTCAATCTTCAAAAAATTTCGAAGACCCGTTGTGGATGGTCTAAAAAGTTGTTTTGTTATAAAATTGTTTTGGTACTTGATCAAATTTAAGAGACCGACCAAATTTTAAAGATAATTATTTAAGAAAAGAAAAGGACAAAAATTTGAAAAAAGCTGATTTTTTTTATTTTTTTATTTTTTTTTTAAAGGTGTTGAAGTGTCGTTAATAGTCTCAAATTTAAGTGCATGTGAAAACACGTACCCACTTATATTAAAAAAAATAAACAATAAAAAAACTTTACTATCTATTTCCCAGAGGAGACTCTATGTATATATATTAATCAGTTACCTCCATTTATATATGGATGACAGAGGAACACAGGTATTATATATATATAGGAAATTGCAAGAAGTAACCAAAAAATTTATTGGTTTATTGTTTTTAGCTATCAATTTATATTTTATTATACTTATCATCTTTATCTTTGAGCAAACAAAATTACCCTCCATTTTGTCTTTACTTCACCCACTAAAAATTTGGAAATCAACCGGCATGTAACTTAAAAATCATTAACATGTAAGTTGAAAGTCAATTGTCCTGTAATTTAAAACTTAACTGACATGTAACTTGAAAAATCAACTCGCATGTAACTTGAAATCAAATGGCATGTAACTTGAAATCAAATGGCATGTAACCAAGTTACATGTTAGGTGAAATAAAATTTAGGGGTAATTTTGTCCAAAAGTGGTCAAAAGCAATGAAAACAATAAAATATAAATCTGTGGCTAAAAACAGTAAACCAATAAAAATTTTAACTCTTTATGAATTCACCCCATATATATATATATATATATATAACCTATTTTGTTTTTCAACTTTATAATTTTATGTTAATTTTTTAACAATATAAATTTACTTAAACCCACCAAATCTAAACAAACCTCGCTTGAATGAATTTAACAGGTTTGATTTTGTGATGTCTTTTATTTATTTATTTGTTATATATATATATACAACTAATAATTTTCTTTGTCACCAGCCAACTAATGAAGGCACTGATGAAGGAGAAAACAATCACTGGCCACAGCCAGCCTGACTTTGATTGTTCTGTCCAAAAGGTTGGTTTATTAATAAAGTTTTTGAGAGGCACTTTATTTATGTGTTTTTGTTAATATATATTTTGATCATTAAAGATTTGAAAATCTTTTCAATGTTTTGGTTAATGTCCACAAAAAGAATCAAAATCCTCACAATTTCCTGCTTTTCAAAGATTTTCTGATCAAATCACATGAAGAGAGAGAAGGAGAAATCAGTTTGTTTGTACTTTGAAGTTTGAACACAATATTTTTATACATTAGAAAGCAAAAAGAGAAAGAATCTTAGCCCCCGATGTTCAAAGATTTTCTGATCAAATCACATGAAGAGAGAGAAGGAGAAATCAGTTTGTTTGTACTTTGTACTTTGAAGTTTGAACACAATATTTTTATACATTAGAAAGCAAAAAGAGAAAGAATCTTAGTACTACTACTCCTTTTGTGTGTTTCACGTTCTCATTATAAATTTATAATAAACACACTATGCTTTACTTAATTCCTATAACAAACGCATAAAGTTGAGCCTTGAAAATAAGTGAGTAATTGTATAAATAAATTGCTGATATTAAGTTTTTTTGTTTTGTTTTGTTTTTTTTTTTTGTTCTTTTAATTAGTGGTCAAACAATTGAAACATATAAACTAAATAAATAAACAATTGGTTGTGATAGTCAAAAGTTTAAATTACAAATTTAAATCAATTTAGTTGAACCCATAAAATAATGAAAATTTTCTTGTAGCTCGATCTACATTTATTTATTTGCATTTGTACGCTTCTTTTTTGTTTCGTTAATTTATAATTATATCTTTTCCGGTTTTTCTTGGAAAAGAAAAGATGGTGCGACTCTGCGCGTGTGAAATACTGAAATGTGAATGTCCTACTTGGGTTTTTGTTTTTGCTTTATATGCTTACTTGATCTTAATTGCTAATTAGATGGCTTTGGAAATTCAAGCTACAAAGCTCTTGTCCTTTACTTCTATGCTGTAATTCCAGTTTATACATAGTGGATATAAATGTTGTCAAGTAATTTCAACATTTTTGCTTTCGTGAATTAGTAGTTTCTTGTAGCTCTGCGATATTTATGTGCAGGCTTCTTTTTTGTCTCTGATTTACTTGAATTTTGTTTGCAGTAGAAGAAAAGAGAATAGAGGAGATTGAGTTATTTTGTAATTTGTCATAACTTATTCAAATATTGTCTCTGGCTATTTATAGGCCAATTACAACAATTGATAACCAAATTACATTCAATGCAAGCAAATGGGTGCTATCTTTCAGCAACACTACTACACTACCTATCTACACTACCTATCTAATAAAAAGAAATGTAACGATAATTAAGGCTGAAGAATCCAGTGTCGCTCGACTCAGTCCACCCATACAAGCATGACAGTAATGCTTGGCGTGAATGAAGACACAATGTAAGTCACGTATCATTTATCAATTTTTAGGATTTTTATTTTTTTATTTTTTTTATTTTATCTAATCTGACATTGGATTGTATTTTTTGCATTTGCATTCGAACTTCCAGTGATTTTCAAATCAGTTATATCTTTCCTATACTTTGAATATTGTTAGGCTGTGTAATCATGTGTTAGGCTGTCTACTGTTTACTTTGTTGTTTTGTAGACTAATATCCATAATGAAATGATGTTTAATAAATGAAATGCTGTTTGAGTACTAAGACTTTGCTTGTGCCACGGCTCGAAATTCATTGCTTTAAACAATGATATATTTGGAGGCACACAATTTGGAAGTCATACAAGGCCAGCTTATTTGGAAAGGATGCTATCTTGTCACCAGGAGAGAAACCAACGTCTGTGATCACTTGGAGCAAATACAAATCTACATGGTAGTGCACCGTAGAGATCTCCTTTACCTTGGTATGAGTCAATTCCTCCCACATGCCCACGTTGTCGTTTTGGCTTTCTAAAACCAATGTTATCACAAGATAGTAGTAACATAAATTTGTTGTTTCTTTTTTGTGAAAACATGATAGGTTTTTACAATTGTAGACAACTCCGATTTTTCCTCAGAGAGAATAACATAATGGTGAACAACTTATCCAAACAGTGTTTAGTTTACCATGTGTTTAGGGAAATTTGCCGCTGGCCAACTACGGCCTTTTAGGCCATTTCATAATTTGACAAGCAATTAGTATCGAATATGTTTGGAGTTTGTTAAGCACGCTTACAATCTTACATTTGGTTTAGTTCAATTCTGTATTTTCTCACGGATGATATAAGCACGCCTCCTATGATATAAGAGAAATGAGACTCAGATCAAATTTAGATCATTCACATCCTAAAAAAGCTAACCAATTATAAATAAACAAACGTGTAACATATAGTCATAGAAAACACAAATGTAAATAAATAAAGAGAATTTGAGAAATTCTTATCAAATATTCTACTGCAGCTAACCTAATTATTATTTTTTGAAAAACCCACAACAGAAATTCACATTCATGCATAAGATTGCTCGAAGAAAGATGCCAAAATAATACTTTCTATCTTTGCCCAAAATAAAAAACATCTGATGATTGTCAAACATCTAATTAAACAACAAACCCACATGAAGTAACACAAGGAGCCAATTGAGTAATCTAAACACAGATGCGTATGAAAGAAAGAGACCACAAAAAAAGTGCATCCATCAATTCCCACCCACTACTGTCCTGAGATGTTTTTCCCTTGATTGTCTTAAAATCAAATAAGACTTTAGGATGAGTATCACTGACTGATTGTTTTTCAAAGCATTTTCACATACTATCTCCCAATCTTTAATCCCCGATTCAACCATATGAGTAGGGGAAGAAAGAGCGTTGCGGATGAAGATCATTGCATCTCTAGAAGTGAAACTTTCATTTTGTGTAATGTAGGGCAGTCCCCGTGCCCAATGATCAGTCAATATTTCTTGTAAAAAGAATTCCATTCTTTTCTTTGCAGCTTCACCAGGTACGTGCCCAACAACCACACCTGCAATTTTCTCTCTGATACACTCATACACATTTGAAAATTGGTTTCCAAATAAATAAGAATTCTTTGGCTCATCCCTTTCAGAATTATTAAGTCAACTTGAAAAATACAGAATTTGAAATATAAAATTAATATTTACAGTTTCAACTTTCTTAGTGATGAAGAGTTAATTAAATCATGAATTGTTGCAGGATGAGCATCAATTATAATAAAATATAACTCACCTTATACGCAGTTGTTGGTGGTAATTCGGTCAATTCCACATTTTTCCAACACCTCCCATACCGAAATATGGATACCACACAAAAACTATCCTCACTTGTTTGTAAGTTGCTTCGACTATGCATCTGTACAACTGAGAACTGCTTATTTGATTTGAGATTTCCTCAGGAAAACCAGTGAGAAAATGAGAGAAAATAAGTGAAAGAGATATGAGCTTTGAGAAGAATCTGGAAATCTAAATAAAACTAAATTTCTCTCTGAAGGATTTACAAGCCTTTTGAACATATATATATATACACTAAACAGTCCGACTAGGATTATCACACTGACTTGGCAGCCTTTCATTGGCTCTTCACTGTTTGACACGGATTGCTTACATCAACAAACACAATCAACTTTCTTGCAAACAAACACAATTTCAAATTTCCCGCCAACTTTATCTTTCAATCACCTGCAGTACTACTCTGCTGTTCTTAATTAATTAATATCTTTGCTTAAATCGTATGAGATCTTCTTTTGAAGATCTCTACCATAATTATGTAATAATTTGAATGTTTTACTGACCTTTACTTTTTGTGATTTTTTTTTTATGTTAATTAACAAATACCCAATTCTTCTCATCGGAACCGATGCATTGCAATTTACTGTGCTCGAAATTAAATTTTCTTTTTGGTTTGTAAAGCCATCTCCAATAACAGTGAAACGCTATATTTATAATTAGGCAGAATGAGACTTGTATATACTTTTTCAAGCTCCAATGTTATATATAATAATAATTATTATTATTCAATTAAGAACAAATCTGAATTTTTTCTTACAGTTTCAGGAATTATCACATATGATAATCGGTTAATTAATATTTCATTGATTCTCACATATAATAATCCTTGACCTTGAGGTTTGATGATGCTAACCGGAGAAGGACCCATATATATGAGAATTCTCGTGTACAAACTATTTTATATTCAAATAATGAATTTTGATGAGATATTTTGTATACATGATAAGAAATACTAAAATAAAGTTTCTAAAAAAATCTTAAGGTGCTGTTTGGAACCGTTTTTAAAAACGGTTTTCTGTTTTTAAATATAAAAAACAACTTTAATGTTGTTTGTTTACACGTTTTACAAAACTGTTTTTCAAAACAAAAAACAACTTTTTAAAATGTATAACTAAAAAATTAAAAACAACTTTTTATTGTTTTTCACCATTTTCAAAAACATCATTTCAAAACAAATCAACTTTTCCCTCAAAATAACTATTTTATCCATTTAAAAAACAATAACCAAACACTTTTACATTGTTTTTCGTTTCAAAAAACTACTTTTAAAAAACAATACCAAACATATTACATTTTAAAAACATCATTTTTAAAACATGATTTCCATTTTTAAAAAAAGTTTTCAAAAACACAATTTTAAAAACAATACCAAACGCGCCAAGTTTGTGAACTAGCTTTTCTTAATTTTTTAAGTTAAAAAATAAATAGTGTACTCGGAAAATAAATGAAGAAATCCTAGAGTATCTTCAAAACGACAAAAAAATGAACAAATTAATGAAAGTGAACAAATTTAATAATTATTAATTACCTTCAAGCTCCAATGTTATATATAATAATAATTATTATTATTCAATTAAGAACAAATCTGAATTTTTTCTTACAGTTTCAGGAATTATCACATATGATAATCGGTTAATTGATATTTACGAAAATACAATAACTAAGAGCATCTCCAATGCTATTATGCATTTAGAGAAAATGGAGTGCCATATAGGATAGATATTAAAAAAGTTAGAAAAAATCTCTCTAATGCTATTATCTAAGTTGAATATGGAGATGATGTGGCCAAAAAAAAGTTAGAGAATATGGAGTTGGGTTTCTAATTCTAGAAACTCTCCTAGAAATGCTGACTAGGATTTCTAACTATTTCCACTAATAAGATTAAAGCTTTCAATTCTTTCCACCAATAAGATTAAACCTCATTTAATTGTAAAATAAAATAGGAGAGAGAGTGTTATAATTGTTTTATTATGATTAGACATAAAATGGATGCATATTTGACTTTAAATAATTGCATTGGAGATGTGAATATGTATTTCTTTAAAAAAAAATCAAAAGTGGACCCATAATAAATAAAAATGCTGATGTGGCACTATTTAGAAACTCAAAAATACATATTTACATTGGAGATGCTCTAAGCTCTTGGTGAAGGTGGTCAAAGAGAAAGAGACAAACCATCTCCCATCAGTAATCTGTTTTGCAGTAAATGTATTTATAAAATATTATTTAATAAATTTTGAAAAACCTTCTTGTTAGGATCATTTTTTGAAGTAATAAAACTCCCACCTTGCATGAATGAAAGTGGACATTTACAGGCTTTAGTTTGACTCTTCACTCAAAGTGGCAATAGAAAATTTCAATGTGTATGTGCAGGCTTTTGACTGTTCCTGGAAATGGACGATACATATTCATTTATGTGGGTTTGGGAAAAAATGGGGACGTTATAATTCATTTTACAATGTCTTTCATTTTTACTTTTTAGCATTTTAATTTGTTGTTTACATACTTCGGTATCCGAAGATCTTATGAATACGAGACGTCGAGACCTTTGAAGTTTACTATTTGATAAATTGAAGATTGTTTTGTTTTGGGATTTTTAACAATTACAAATAATTCGGATACGAACCCACTAACCTCAAAGTATGCCAAATAAATTATACACATGAGCTGTCAACTATTGCACTAATAGCCAACAGGTGTGTAGCTTAGTTGATAGATACACGAGCTTGAGGTTTGGGCTAATAACTCGCAGGTTAATAGCTCGAATCCTACTAATGGTGAAAACTTTCAAAAAAATAAAAACATATATCTGATCCCAAATTAATAAATATTATAAAAATAAAATAAAAACTATTGCACCAATATCAATGTTCATATCTCTGCTTTCCAGAATCGGCACATGATACCATAATTCTTGACTATATATATATATATATATATATATATAATATCATCATCGCAGGCTTGATAGCTGGAATGTAACCACCGTAAATTTTAGATTTACAATCCCTTATGCCTTGTAGATAGTATATAATACAATTGTCATAATCTCTAAGCTTGATCGATTTGGACTTAGAGAATTCACCCAATTATTGTGCATTCTTTCAAAGTGTACCAAATTTGATCATCTTTATTCACAGTTGTAGAAGCAACCATAGCTGCAAGCTTCTTGGTGGGTACACGGCCTCCTGCCATCATATGCATGATCCATTCAATGTACCCCTATCAATTATTCTGCATTGTCTCGGTATATATTAATGGAAGTACCTCTCAGGTCACATTCATCAATTGAGCTCTCTTTTAAGCTACAATACAAATTACACCTACATGATATTGTGGGTTCGAATCCCTCCCTATTCCTAAATCCCGAATTATTATAATATTTCAAAAAAAAAAAAAAAAAAAAACTACAATGCATATCATCAATTAATTATATATAAAACAATGGCTGATTTTTTTATGAATCAAATCATTAATTAACAGGGCAGGGATCTTTAATTAAGCTGCAATCAAAGCAAGAGATGAAGAATATTTTTATTTTATTTTATTTTTTTAAAAGAGAGAGGTGATGAATATTTATCGACTATTAATTTTAGAGTTGGAGTGTGGACGTATCGGACAAGTCACAGACTCACAGGTCACAAGATCACTTTCTCTCCCTCTCTCCTGTTGAAAGTTAATATGGGTTAAAAAGCTACATAAATGATACCCCAAGTTACTCCCTCTTCTTCTTCCATGTTCCCAGAAATCACATGTTGAAGCAAACAAATTAACCGAGTAGCTGAGCACACTAGCTAAAAGTAATTGATTGCAGTGTGTACTCAGCTGGAGAAGTGATGGTCGGTAGATATAGGGAAATGGATGAATTTAAGTGAACAAATTTAATAGGATTTGAATCCTCTACTGATCTGATCTTTTTAAAGCATATGATTGGTGGATAATAAAGTGGTTGTGAAAACCAATCACATCTTAATCACCCATTCATTGCAATGCTTATATGTCGTAAGATTAAGTGAGGTCAGAAAAAAGATCATATCGGTAGAGGATCTAAATTCAATTTAATAACATGTCAGGCAAGTAGATAAGAGTAGATAGCTCTTCCACATGTAATTCAATATCATAACAATAACTATAATAGCACCCATTTACATATGAGGATAAAAGAAAGTCTACCATATCATTCGAAACACCTTACATCTTTCATTCAATTCAACCCTGAATTATTTAATTGAGGGAGGACCTGGTTTCGAAATTCTATTAACTTATCCAAATTTGATCACAAACAAGAATATTGCTCAATATTTTTTCAAGTGTATAGTAATTACTTAAACACATTAGTGCAAGCTAACTCAAAAAATAAACTTAAATGATGTGTCAAATGATTTATCTTTACCATGTCGTTTGCCACATCATCCTTTGATTTGTATTAAAATAATTACCACATCATTTGAGTAAATTATTTGGATGGTATAATATTACTCTTTCTTAAACAAGAATATTAAAAAAAAAAAAAAAAAAATTCTTTTAACAAACTAATTAAATTAATAATCATTTTATAATAGGACGTCATGTTGTCGGATAATTTCATGTAGATAAAAATTTATACTATATATAAAAAAAAAAATCATTTTTATTGAGAATCTTGATGATACAAGAGAATTTTCATTAATTAAAAAAAAAAAATCACCTAGTTAGGGGACATAATGAACATTACCCTCAAATACATATTCTATTACATACCCTAAAATTTCCCATTTGATTTTTGAGTTATTAAAGTGTTAAAATTTCCAATTTGATTTTTCACTTGATTAAAGAAATCCAATGGGCTTGAAAGAGTTTGATGCATAAATTTTAAGTTATTTTGCCATTATTAAGATGAGGAAAAATATGGTAAATTAAAGGGGTAATTACCCTAGTGGCCATCAACTCTTACCACCACTATCAAAATGGCCACCAAATGGGGAAATGGATGGAAAATGACCATTTTTGGCAAACATTGTTACACTAATGGCCATTCCATCAATTTCTATACAATTCCATCCAATGAATGGCATTTTGGTAAATAAAGGGATGACATTAATTTATTTTAGATGTTTTTTGGAAATCAATTTTTTCTTTTGTTTTTTGAAATAAATAATTATATTTAGTGTGTATATATGTATAGCATATCTCAAACATATATATATATATATATATATGTATTTCTTTTTTGAGAAGATTAAGACTACAAAATCTAAAAATACTAAAAAATATATTTGAGATAAGTTGAAAAGAAATATATATATATATTTTCTTTTTTTAGAAGATTAAGGCTATAAAATCAAAAAATTCTAAAAAACATATTTGAGATAAGTTGAAAAGATATATATATATTCTTTTTTGAAAAGATTGAGGTTACAAAATCTAAAAATTCTAAAAAATATATTTGAGATAAGTTGAAAAGAAATATATATGTATATATATATATATACATATATGTTTGAGATATGCTATATGTATATGTACACACTAAATATAATTATTTGTTTCAAAAAACAAAAGAAAAAATTGATTTCCAAAAAATATCTAAAATAAATTAATGTCATCCCTTTATTTACCAAAATACCATTCATTGGATGGAATTGGATAGAAATGGATGGAATGGCCATTAGTGTAACAATATTTGCCAAAAATGGCAATTTTCCATCAATTTCCACATTTGGTGGCCATTTTGATAGTGGTGGCAAGAGTTGATGGCTGTAGGTGGTAGATCGACTTGGTACGTCAAGTGGGTCGGATTTTATCAGGCCCAAAGCAACTAGGCTGAAGTTCGTCGGTCGACGTCGACTGATTTCTGTGTATGGTCGTCTGATCCTAGCCGAACTTGCAAAAGAACTATGAGCAGAAATAATATAGAGAAAAGAGAAAGATGGGGGGTTGGATTATAGCCTTAGGTGTGCTTGGGCTGAGCAATGTAGTCAGGTGATGATAGATTTCCAGTGATCGGAATATGCTTCGAATCAGAGTTTCAGTACGCTTCTTAGTGAGCTTTAGTTGAGAGAATTCAGAGAGCGTTTCAGTGTGTGAGCCACTTTATTTATAGTGAACAAATAGGGTCCCAACGTCTATGGAGAGTCTACCCTTGTGGGAGAGATTTTGGTGGGATTTGGGAGCGATTTCCTCTTCCCTTATCTATCCACTGTGAGCAACTGTCAGTTTGACTTGGTCTTTCAGAGACCAAGTCAGATTTGTTGCTGATGCATACGCTGGATCAACCAATCTGACGGGCCTGGGTAGGATTTCGTATTGCGAAGATTGGGCCTTTTGCATATTGGGCCATTGGGCCATTTTTGGCTACCACAGTTTGTCCCCCACTCTCTGAAGAAGAATCTATGATTTAGAGAGTGATTTCCGTCGGGTCGACCTTTATCGGATCCACCATTGCTGAACTTTTTTGAGTTGATCATAGTCGGCCGACTCCGTGTCGAAAGGGATCAATATCTATTTGAATATTTGTTTTAACTGATACCTTCATTGGATGAACGACGTTTTTAATGTTGATTTAGCGTTCGTCGTTAGACGGTAGTCTCTTGTCATCATTGATGGCAACCTGATGTGATAGATGCTAAATCGATGTGATGGAAGAGTTTTTCTATGCTGGCGTCAGCTGCATTAATTTCACGCGCAGCTTTCAAGATAAGCTATAGCTATTTCGAATTTTGAACTGGATAGGTTACCTAGGCTAACCGGTGAGTTTTACTTGGGTTAACCGGTAGTTGAAGGGGCGTCGACACGTGTCAACTAGGTTTTTTTTGCTTTATAAAACCCAAACCGTTTCATTCAATACTTTGCACGAAAAGTTTGGAAAAAGTTTGGAAAAACTGAAACGAAAAGTTTGGAAAAAGTTTGGAAAAACTGAAACTGAAACTTATCTCTTCACCTTCTTCGTTGGGACTTTGAAACTGAAGCGCACCATACCATTTCGTGGGATTTCTTCACGATATTCTTCTTTGAATCTCTTTCAGGTTGGTGAAATCTACTTCTATTTATATATATTTCACCATTTATTCGAGTAGATATATATATATCTATATATATATTTCCTTTATGTTTGCTTTGATATGTTTCCTTTATTCTTCTGGGAGTGCATGTTCTTCACTATATCTGCTAGATTCTGCGGTTTTGATCCACATCGAGTTGGTTTTATCTGCAAAGTATTGTTTTTTACGTGTTGTTGCCTCGTTGTGATGAGAGAAGTCGTTTAGAACTTGGAAGCCTTCGACAGTAGGTAGTCTCCTCATCCTGGGATCTAGGTCGGCTTTCAAGTAGAGGTTAGGAAACCCAACCTTAGATTCTTGGTCAAAAAGTCCTTAGGTTGTGATTGTAGCGTTCAGCTTTTGTCTGACTTGTGCATTTTCCGCATGTCAGATTTTGGAGATACGATGTCGAGCGACGACACAATCTCAGACTTGGGAATTAGCTGGACTCCCAGTGATGATGATGGAGTCGATAGTAGGATTCGAGCTGATGATGATGGAGTCGATAGTAGGACTCAAGATGTCGATCGACGAGTCACAGTTGAAAGTCCATCGACGACTATCCCTATAAATGCCAGGGATATGCTGGAGCTGGGCACCGTGTATGCTATTGCGTCGGCTGTCGAGCAACCAGAATATATTGAGGTTCCTGAGGTATCGACATCTGGTCGACCTTTAGGTATATTGAGAGAGAGTCCGGCGAGCTTGATCACAGAGGATATGTTACCCGGCATAAGGACGATTTACGGTATTCCTAACGACGTTGAATTACGTGCGCCAAGGGAACATGAACGTGCTGATTGGGATATTCCTGGGTGGACGTGTTTTTACGAGTACACCCTCCGTTTAGGTTTTAGATTTCCTGTCCCTCAGCTCGTTCGACGAATGTTGCTGTACTATGATCTAGCTCCTGGTCAGTTGATACCCAACACCTGGAGAATACTGTTGGGTCTAGGAATATTAAGTGAGAGGCATAATATACAATTCGGATTAGGGTGCCTCCTCCATAACTATTATCTGAAAGAGCATCTGATCGACACTGGTCGTTATTTGTTAGTGCCTCGAAATAAAAAGAAGGAACTCATTATCGACACTAAGACGAACGACAGACTTTGGAAAGATACGTTCTTTTTCGCGAAGGGACCTCCGGTCGATGGCCCATGGAGGAGAGGTGAGGAGGAGTATCAATATCGATGGATCTGGAATCGATATGGTAAGTTTCGTAAATCATTGTCTGATTATTAGTATGTGTTCGTTATAAGTTGCTTGTTTTGATCATTTCATTGTCTTTACAGAAACCAAGGGGACGGTAAAACCTCCGTCGTGCGAAGTTGCACCTGAGCGTACTAGGGCTTTGTTAGAAATCCCTGCTAACCAAAGGAGTGTTAGTAATTTGCCAACGGAAGGTAATTTTAGGCCAAGTCAACTGTGGAGGTGGTCGACATTAAATAGGTCGCGCGGTCCTTATCCTCATGTGAAGGATTTCTTGTCGTACATGTGGATTAGGAGGAGTTTTGAGATTCTTCGGTACAATTTGACTTTTTTACCGCCTCTAACTGATGTTGAACGTCGTTTCGCAGTGACGACGATGGCGAGCGCAGAGATTAACGTTCCCGACAATGCTGAAACTATGAGGCGTTTTAGAGATGAAATTGCCAGGAAGCGGGCGGCATCTCAAGCCAAACAGAGACGGCTTGCAGGGAAGTCGATGGAAGGCGCTTCAGCCGCAGTGGACCAAATCCTGGATTCGTCGCCAGAAAGGAGTCCGCTGACTAAGAGGCAAAAAAGGGCTTCTGTCGTCGATCGACAGAAGAAAGCAGCGACCAGCTCAAAAGAAAAGTCGGCTGAGGAAGTTTTTGAGCCTGATTCGCCAATGAAGCTCCTTGCTTCTGGGCTCTCGTCATTCAAGGATCCTGCAGGATTTTTGAAGAGGTCGGACGACTTCACTCTTGCTCATGTCGACTTGCATTTGAAGAATGTCAAGACGGAGGAAGTTTTTGATACGTTGCTGCTGTCGAATTTCCAGGTAGAAATATTTTTGTTTTCACTGGTATTCTCATGTATTTTTTGACGATCTGATATTTCGTTTATATAGGCCTACCAGGCGACGCTACATTTACACGGTCGATACAAGGCCGTAAATGACAAGAGTGTGATGCATCGCAAGGCGGCCGACGCTCTTAAGGCAGAAAATGCGAAGCTCTCTAAGGAGAAGGGTGTAATGGAGCACCAAAAAATAGCCCTGGAGGAAGAGTTAAAAGTTTTAAGGGATCGACGCCAAGCTGAGGAGGCAAAGTTTAAAGAAGCAGCTGACCAACAAGAAAAAACAGTTGAGGCTCTAAAGGAGCGGGCATTGTCGATAGCGGTGGAAGCTGTTTGCAAGGCTAGGGCGGAGCTTTTCAAGGAGTTCTTGTTGGGCGTCCAATGGGATCCTCAACATATAAAAGAGGAAATTGACCTCTACGAGGAGATGGAGCGCCTGAAGCTCGAAGAATCCCTTGCTAGAAGTGGCGCTGTGGATGTCGACGAAAGCCCTGGTGCTAATGAACGCCCCGACAACAATGAAGAGAGTGCTGCTGCTACTGTCGTTCCTCCTCCTAGTGATGCTCCCTGAAATTTTATTTTGTAATGCTAGATAAATCTTGATTGACTTTGCTTTGTAATAGAATATTTTGCTTATTTGAATGGATCGACTTTTGTTTATTTTGATCTGATTTTGTGAAGACAGAACGTACGACCATCGAATAGATGGGGTTTACACAAGGGTAAATTATAGTTTGAATGAGATGTCTAAAAAAACTCATGATCAATCGTGGGTCGAACGACGTAAAATAAATAAGATAAGCCTGTAAACTTATGCTCGATCGTAGAAAGGATTTAATTTTGAATGTAATGAGCCTGTAAACTCATGCACATTCGTAAGTCGGACGACGTTGATTGTCGTATGGAGATCTTTTACGCGTTTATTGAGGATTGTAATTTTCATGAAGAGTTACTAGGATTCTTTTAACGCTTCGTGTAAAGAAATAGTCGAAAAAAGATATTTTCTATTTATTCGGATTCACGTACATGCGTTATATATGGTCGACAAGACCTTTTCAATTGCATTCGCGTACATGCGTTATATATGGTCGACAAGACCTTTTTTGATTGAATTCGCATACATGCGTTTATACATGGTCGACAAGACCTTTTCAATTGCATTCGCGTACATGCGTTATATATGGTCGCCTGCCCCCAGTGTTGCTCCCCCACTCTTAATATGCGATTCTTCTGAATGAGGATATTAGGAGTTTGAGGTCGACGTTGGCGATGAATGCATGTCGTCGAAGCTGTATATATCCAAAATAGAAAGTTTGCTTGTCGCTGTTGACAGCGTTATAAGATGGAAGATGATTTTGTGAGCTCAGTTTTGCACTTAGTTGCACTAAGGTGTCATCATTGCTCTTCTCTGGTCGATTTGTTAGAAATGAAAAACAAAAATAATGAAATCAAAAGACAGGTTAGAAATGGTACTTTTTTAGATGTAGAGCGTTCCAGCTGTTGTGTATTTCTTGTCCGTCGAGTCCTCTAAGTTTGTAAGCTCCACGCCCGACGATATCTGTAATTTGATATGGTCCTTCCCACGTTGGTCCCAATTTTTCGGCGCCTTCGTCCCTTGTGTTTTGGAATACTCGTCGCAATACCCAGTCGTGGAGTTTGAAGACTCTGACACTTACTTTTTTATTGTAGTGTCGAGCGACTTGTTGTTGGTACGACTAGATTCTTAAAGCAGCACGATCTCGTCGTTCGTCGAGGTGGTCAAGCTCGAAATTGAGTTCCAAGTTGTTTTGTTCTTCATTCGGATTTTCGCTACGGGCGGTCGACATCCTGGTCTCTATTGGGATGACTGCTTCTGAACCATAAACGAGTGAGAAGGGGGTTTCTCCTATCGACCGGCGTGGGGTAGTTCTGTATGACCACAAGATTTCTGGAAGTTTTTCTACCCATTCGCTCTTTTCTGCCTCGAGTCGTTTCTTCAATGTATTAACAATGGTTTTGTTAGTCGACTCAGCTTGTCCATTTGCTTGGGGATATCGTGGAGTCGAGAAACTTAGTTTGATACCGTACTTGTCGCAGAAGTTCTTGAAGTCGTATGAAATGAATTAGGACCCGTTGTCGGTCACTATTTCCCTGGGTACTCCAAACCTGCAAATAATATTTTTCCAAACGAAGTTGCGTACCTCAATTTCGCGTACTTGCTGATACACCCCGATTTCAACCCATTTGGAGAAATAGTCCGTCAGGACCAACATGTAGACAACGCCACCAGGTGCAGCCGGCAGCTTACCTACAATGTCCATCCCCCATTTTATAAAAGGCCAAGGGGACGAGATTGAATTCAGCATACCTGGGGGGAGGTGTGAAATTGGTGCGAAGCGTTGGCATTTGTCGCACGACTTGACGTGATTTTGAGAATCAGTCCGCATGGTTGGCCAATAATACCCTGCTGTGATCGCTCTGTTCAACAAACTACGGGCGCCAGAATGATTTCCGCATTCCTCATAGTGTAGACTTTTTAAAACGTCGTACGACTCTCGTTTGGTGACACACCTCAAGTAGGGTCCGGTGAAGGACTTTTTGTAAAGCTTGCCATATATGATACAGAATTTAGCTGCTTTTACCTTGATTTTCCTTGCTTCTGACCTGTCGTCTGGCAGAATATCAGCTTGGAGATAATTGAAGATTGGTTCTATCCAGCTTCTACCATCGTCGATCGGTGCCAATATCTTTGCTTCTTGAATTGACGGAGACATAAGATGAACTATAGGAACCGATTTTGAGCCGTTTGTTGCTGTCGATCCAAGGCTTGCTAATGCGTCTGCTCGCGCGTTATCGGATCTGGGTATTTGATCTATCAAAAATTCATCGAAGGTCGATTGAAGCTGTTTAGCTTTGATTAGGTAGGCCGACATTCTCTGATCCCTCGCTTCGTACGTTCCATTCATCTGTCGTACGACTAGTTGGGAGTCGCTTAACACTTTGATTATTTTTACCGCTAGGCTTTTTGCTAATTCGAGCCCTGCGATCAGAGCTTCGTATTCGGCTTCGTTGTTTGTTGCACAAAAACCATAGTGGATCGACTGCTCCAGTATATCCCCCTGGGGGGATTCGAGTACCAGTCCTAGTCCGCTTCCCTTGATATTACTCGAGCCGTCGACCGACAAGGTCCATTTTTCGCTGAGTGTATCAATGGTGAGCGCCACCAGTTCCGGTTCTGACTGCATGTTTTCATGTGGAGTAAAGTTTGCTACAAAGTCGGCCAATACCTGTGATTTCATTGCTGATCTTGGGTGGAAGCTGATGTCGTACTCGCTGAGTTCTACTGCCCACTTTGTCACTCGACCTGAAAGCTCAGGTTTATGCAAAATATTTTTAAGAGGGTAAGTGGTTAGTACCTTGATGGAATGGCACTGGAAGTATGGCCTCAATTTGCGTGCTGCTACGACAAGGGCCAGTGCGAGTTTCTTCAGTCGACTATACCTGGTTTCTGCGTCGAGCAAGGTTTTACTTACGTAGTAGACTGGATGTTGGTTGTTTTCTTCTTCTCTGACGAGGACTGCGCTTACAGCAGTGTCGGATACTGCCAGATATATGAACAATGTTTCGTTGTCCTTTGGCTTCGACAATAATGGTGGCGACTTCAAGTAGGTCTTCAAATCCTGTAGCGCCCTTTCGCAGTCGTCGTTCCATTCGAATGACTTGTTTCTTTTGAGTGTATTGAAAAACGGTAGACATCGCTCAGACGACTTGGAGATAAAGCGGTTCAGCGCTGCTACCCGACCGGTAAGTTTCTGCACGTCTTTGATGCATCTAGGTGACTCGTTGTTTTCGATCGACCGTATCTGGTCCGGATTTGCTTCGACTCCCCTATGGGTGACCAGATAGCCCAGAAACTTTCATGAAGATACACCAAAAGAGCATTTAGTGGGGTTTAGTTTCATACCATACTCGTCGAGGACGTCGAACGACTGTCGCAAATGGTCGATGTGTTGTTGTACGACTAAGGATTTGACTAGCATATCGTCGATGTAGACTTCCATTGTTGATCCAAGCATCTTTGCGAACATCTTGTTGACCAATCTTTGGTCGGTGGCACCTGCATTTTTTAAACCAAAAGGCATTACCTTATAACAGAATGTACCTCGTTCTGTGATGAAGGCTGTTTTCTCTTGGTCGTCCGGGTGCATTAGTATTTGGTTGTAGCCGGAGTATGCATCCATAAAACTCAGTAGATTGTGCCCTGCAGTCGCGTCGACTAACATGTCGATGTGAGGTAGTGGGAAAGAATCCTTGGGGCAGGCTTTGTTGAGATCTGTAAAGTCGATGCAGACTCGCCACTTTCCATTTTTCTTTTTAACGACCACGACGTTTGCTAGCCAGTCGGGGTATTTTACTTCTCTTACCGAACCGATGTCGACTAATTTCTGGATCTCGTCGTTGATCACCTTATTCCTCTCTGGAGCGAACTTTCTTCGTTTCTGTTTTACTGGTTGATGATCTGGGTCGACCTGTAGTTGATGTACTATTACGTTTGGGTCGATACCGATCATATCTTCATGTGACCAAGCGAAGCTGCTACGACGTTCCTTGAGGAATGTGATTAACTGGTTTCGGATGTCGTCCGGTAATCTGGACCCGATGTAGACTTTATGTTCTGGATTATCAGGATCGATAGACACCTCGTCGAGTTCTTCCATGTTTGGTTCCTTCTGTGTCGACTTGACTTTGGTTTCCTGTAATTGCTATAAATCTTGTCGCTTCTTTTTCATGGCATGTTGGTAGCATTCCCTAGCGGCTCTTTGTTTTCCTTTAATTTCCTTTACTCCCCACTTGGTTGGAAATTTGATCAACTGATGATAGGTCGACGGGATTGCCTTCAACTCGTGTATCCAGGGTCTGCCGAGTATGGTGTTGTAAGGAGATTGGCAGTCGAGCACAAGGAAATTGATGTACAGGTTGACTCCTTCAGCGTAGACTGGTAGCATAATTTCGCCTAGTGTACTTTTTTGTTCTCCACTGAATCCAGTTAACATGGTCGTTCGATGACTAAGCTTTGATTCGTCGACCTGCATTTCTCTTAAAGCACTGTTAAATAGAATATTGCATGAACTGCCATTATCGATTAAAATGCGTTTTGTTAAACAGTTAGCAATGTGTAGTGAAATGACTAAAGCATCATGGTAGGGAGAGAACAAATCTGATTTATCTGTCGACCGAAAGGTGACAGTTTCGTCGACTTTTGATTTATGTTCTCGATTTGGCTGGATTTCTGTGTTTAACACTTGTCGTGTGTGCCTCTTGGCTACTGAGTAGCTTACGCCACTGACTTCAGATCCACCGGAAATGCAATTGATTACCCTATCTTGCCTAGGAGGTCCTGAAGGGCTGTTGACTGCACCGGTTTGTCTTTGGTCCTCTCGTCTTGCATAAGTTTGTTTTCCCTTGTCCGTTAAGAATTCCCGTAGATGCCCCTGTTTTAGCAGCTCGGCGACCTCAAACTTTAGGGCGATGCAATCTTCCGTGCGATGGCCGTGGTTGCCATGGAACTCGCATCGTAGTTTTGGGTCCCGATGTTCGGGAAGTGCGTTCATTTTTCACGGCCACTTGATGGTTTTACCCATTTCTCTCATAATTGCAACGAGGTCGACTGGTTCGATGCTGAGGTTGTATTCCGGTGCTTCCTCCTTTGGTCGACTCGACCTTTGAGTACCACGCCCGTAGGTGCTTCTTTCGCCAAAACTTTCATGTCGCGACTGGACATTTCTTCTGTTGCTTGTCGGATATGGTTCTGGTCGTCTGTCATTAGACCTCTTGTCGACGCGATCGCTTCGTCGATTTCCATAGTAACTACTGTTGGCTTTTCCAACAAAGTTTGCTTCATCTTCTTCCCATTTGATTTGGGCCCATGCTTTTGCCAATACATCTTCCATTGTCCTGCAAGGGTATTTTGTAAGTTCCTTGTATAAATCAGAATCAAACCTGAGACCTTTTCTGAAGGCGTAGATGGCAGTAGCCTGGTTGCAATGTGGGATCTGTACTTTTTCTCTGTTGAAACGCCCGACGTAGGTTCGTAAGTTTTCGCCAGTCCTTTGCGTTATAGTGTAGAGGTCGTCCGACAATTTTTCCAGCTTGCGGCTGCTGGCAAATTGCTCCACGAAGGTGTCCGTCAACTGCGCGAAAGAATCAATGGAGTTGTTAGGTAAATTTGTGTACCATTGTAAGGCGGGACCACCTAGGCTTGATCCGAAGGCCTTGCACATGCACGCTTTTCTAAGGTCGCGCGGGATTACGGCGGTGAACATTCTCTGCTTATATTGTGCTATATGGTCGTCCGGATCGGTCGTCCTTTCGTACTGCTTCATGTTTGGGAAGTTGAATTTCTTTGGCATCTCGGTGAGAGCAATTGCGTCGACGAAAGGTGAGTCAGCGAAGCTGTTGGCTGTACTTTTTTTGATGGGGGCTGGGACTCCTGGGATTCTCTGGATGAGAGCCTCCATTTCTGCAAACCTGCGAGTGAATTCTAGATTAGCAGATAAATGTAAATTTGGCCCGGGTTTTACCAACCCGGGAGTCGAATGGAGAGACATAATCGTTTTTGGGATGTTGTCTGGTTGTTGATCTACTGCCGGATCTTGTTCGTTCAAAGCATCATTTTTGGTGGGTACGTTGTTGAGGTCGATCTCAACCTTTGCCGTCTGAAATGCTGGTTGATTTTGGTGGTCGACCGGATTTGCCTCTGGTACGACAGGGTTGCCTGGAGCTCTTGGAGCAGGTCGATCGACATCCTGTTCGCCGTTTGGTGTCGTAATTGGATGCTCCGAAGTGGCTGAATCGGGAACTACCTCGTCGACCAACGTTCTCAACTCTTCATTTGCCGCTCGGATTGCTGCATTTTCTGCTTCAAGCGCTTGTAACCTCTCTGCACTGGCGGTCATTTGGGCGGACAACGCAGCAATCTGCTCTTCCACGGTTGGGTTAGATCCACTTCCGGCCATGTTGAGTTGCAGTTGGAGTAGACTGATTTGAACTTGAAGATAGTTGCAATGGGCCCCACGGTGGGCGCCAAACTGTAGGTGGTAGATCGACTTGGTACGTCAAGTGGGTCAGATTTTATCAGGCCCAAAGCAACTAGGCTGAAGTTCATCGGTCGACGTCGACTGATTTCTGTGTATGGTCGTCTGATCCTAGCCGAACCTGCAAAAGAACTATGAGTAGAAATAATATAGAGAAAAGAGAAAGATGGGGGGTTGGATTATAGCCTTAGGTGTGCTTGGGCTGAGCAATGTAGTCAGGTGATGATAGATTTCCAGTGATCGGAATATGCTTCGAATCAGAGTTTCAGTACGCTTCTTAGTGAGCTTTAGTTGAGAGAATTCAGAGAGCGTTTCAGTGTGTGAGCCACTTTATTTATAGTGAACAAATAGGGTCCCAACATCTATGGAGAGTCTACCCTTGTGGGAGAGATTTTGGTGGGATTTGGGAGCGATTTCCTCTTCCCTTATCTATCCACTGTGAGCAACTGTCAGTTTGACTTGGTCTTTCAGAGACCAAGTCAGATTTGTTGCTGATGCATATGCTGGATCAACCAATCCGACGGGCCTGGGTAGGATTTCGTATTGCGAAGATTGGGCCTTTAGCATATTGGGCCATTGGGCCATTTTTGGCTACCACAATGGCCACTAGGGTAATTACCCCTAAATTAAATTAGAATTAGAATTGGGCTGAGGTGTACTTAGAACTGAATGGGATGTATATAAAACTATTGAAAAAAACTTAATTTAAAAAAAAAAAAAACCTAGGGTGGGCTAGTCAGGCCCAATTCGGCCCCTGTCCACAAGGGCTAGTATATAAATTACCGATAATATGAAAGCTATTTTATAGTTTTCTCTAATTATAAAGTTTGAAACCATGACATGCAACGTGATATGCTTTCACAATATTATATGATCTTGATAAGATTATCCGACAAGGCAACAATCAGGGATGGAGCCACATAATGACGAGGGGCCCACTGCCCCTCTGAAGTTTTTCAATTTTATAAAATTTTCTAAGTTTTAGAGTTCTTATGTTTTTACCCTTATTTTTTTATTTAAATTTTCTAATCTTTTTAGAAATTACAATGTATTGAATCTTGTAATTAATAGCTAAAATTTTTAGTCTATATTATTTTTAGAGTAATGTTAGATATCCCGAACTAGTTGTGTGTCGATTGACAAATGGATATGTACATATTAATTATGATTTATTTCACTCGTCATATTTATATGAATTAAATTGTCTAAGTTACAAGTTGAGATATGAGTTGAAATATCTAGCATTTTTCTTATTTTTATTATGTTTTCATCATATTCAATGATCATTTTAAATGGACAAAATGAGGTTGGTCTGGTGGTATATCCCTCACACGTACGCTATAAAGTCGTGGGTTCAAGTCCTCCTCCTCTTCCAAAAAGAGCACCGAATTTATGTAATATTAAAATATATATATATATATATATATATATATCATTTTAAATGTTTTTCATAAATGCACAAATTAAGATAATTTATCTCAATAAAAAATTATTATTCATTTTAAATAATTAATAAAAAATTAATGTTTTAAAATATAAACAACAATATTTTTTATTTAATGTTTTGTTTAACACAACTTCTAAAATATATGTCAATCTAACCTATTATTTCATGGTGCTTCCCCTGGAACATAATCCTAGCTCCGTCCCTGGTGACAATAGTATATATAAATATATAATGGACCCACTAACATATGCATGTGTATAAAGAAAGTCTCTCCCTAAGTAATCAGATCACCGGACATCTTTCATTCAAATCAACCTAGCCAAACTCCGGTTTCGAATTTCTATTAATGGATCCATACATCGGCTTCTGTTCAAAAACAAGAACTTACCATAACCTAAGACCCAAAATTCTTGATCTCCCGCCACCATCTCAGCCTCTCTCTATCACCGAATATATTTTCTCCATCCTCCGTCGCTCCTCCTCCTCCGCCAACAGTATTATTTCAGACTCAACATTCATGATCAATGCTGCCACTGGCCACCGCCTAGCCTACTCTGATTTGCTACGCCAGACCAATTCTCTCGCTATCTCTCTCAAAAAACACTATTCACTCTCCAAAGGGGACATCGCTTTCATCCTCTCTCCTCACTCCCTCCAAATCCCCATCCTCTACTTTTCTCGATCTTCTCTCTATTGGTGTCGTCGTCTCCCCAGCCATCCATCCCGGACGATTCCAGCCCCTATATAACTCGCAAAATCAACCTCAGTAAACCAGTCATCGTCTTCACCGCTTCGCAATCCTCCCACAAGCTGATAAACCCCACATCAAATCTGGTCACTCGTTGCACAGTGTTGATCGACTCACCGGAGTTTCTCTCCTTGTTAACACGATATGATAATAACAAGTACGACGTTATAAAGCATGGAAATGATGTAGTGAATCAGTCTGACGTCGCTGTAATCATTTACTCGTCCGGAACAACCGGTCCGGGAAAGGCCGTGCAATTGACTCACAGGAACTTGATATTAAGGATCACTGCAAACGCCGGAGCATACCTTCCAACTGATGATCATCATGATCTTTATAATAGTCAGCTGCGACCAACAAGACCAGTGTCATTAACTACGCGACCTTTGGCCGCTGTGTTTGGTTTAACAGTGATGATGAGAGCTGTTTCGCAGGAGGAGACTCTGGTTTTGCTGAAGACACCTGAACTTCAGAAAATACTTGAAGCTGTGGACAAGTATAAGGCGAATTATATGCCAGTTTCGCCGTCAGACGTTGTAGCATTGTTGAAATCAGATTCTACGAGTAAGTACGATCTCAGCTCGCTGATATTTCTCTGCTGTAGTGGCACGCCGCTTTCTAAGGAGGTTGTCGAAAAATTCAGATACAAATTCCCCAACGTGCAAATCCTGAAAGTACGTAAATCCTGAAGTTGTAACTTTCAAGTGAACTAATAGACAAAATAGCTAGCTAGCATTGAAACTTTGAACTCTTACAACTCTATTAAAAATTATGCAAAATTAAAATCCCTAGAATAATCACAAATCAATTTGATTATCCTGCAAAAAACGTGTGGGATTGGTGCAAATTTCGGACCCGCCTCAATAGATATAGAGTGCGGAATCCAATTCTGTAACATTAGGAGGCTCACCTTGTATCTCTCTAGAGTAGGGATTTCACACGAAAAAAACTTACAGATTATATTCCACACCTAGTAATTAATTCTCATATGTATTGATTCCAGCACACAAAAAAATGTAAAATCCCACACCTGAATAAACAATTTGTTTGTATCTTCATCTTAGAGATACGGTTTAACAGAGACTGGAGGAGAGACTGCATCGACGAAAGGGCCGGTGGAGGTAACTTGGCTGGATTCAGTTGGTCGGCTATCCGAATTTATGGAAGCCAAGATTGTTGATCCTATAACCGGTGAAGCATTGTTTCCAGGCCAGAAAGGAGAGCTTTGGTTGTGTGGTCCAACTATCATGAAAGGTAATGCATGGAGGCAACTGATTTGTCATTCTTATACCATTCACCGTATCATCCCCATAATTTATACTGTAAAAACAAATCATTTTGTCATGTCAGAGAAAATAATGTTAAGAAAATACCGAACAATTACTAATCATCTTGTTTCATGATCATAGAATAATGGTGCATGCTAATAATGCAGGTTATCTAGGAGATGATAAGGCGACCGCTGAAACTATAGATTCAGAAGGTTGGTTGAAGACCGGTGATCTTTGTAATTTTGACTCTCAAGGTTTCCTCTTCATTGTTGGTAGGCTAAAGGAACTGATAAAATACAAGGCATATCAGGTGAATTGAATTTTTTATTTTTTATTTTTTTTAAATCTTTACCAACAAATTATAACTTGTTCTTCATTAAAGTTTGATATAAATATATATATATATATATTTGCATAGGTTCGCCCAGCTGAATTGGAGCATTTGCTTCTTTCAAATCCTGAAATAGTTGATGCTGCTGTGATTCGGTACGTATTTTTTTTCTCATTATTTTTGGAGTGCTCATCAATCTGTAAATATATAGTTGACTCTGTTTATCAATATTATTCATAATAAATTTGAATAAAATTGTGATGAAGATATTGATGAAGTATGTATCCTGATGAAGATGTTGGGCAGATTCCAATGGCCTTTGTGGTGAGAAAACTCGGAAGCAACATTACTGAGGCTCAAGTCATGGAAATCACTGCAAAACAGGTTGCATCCTATTACCAATATATATATATATATATATAATACTTCTCTAATCAGGATTATATGACTTTATAATTTCATAACGTCCAACCACAGCCATACATTCACAGTGGACCCACAGCCCCACATTAACAAATACCCACATCCAATATGAATATGTGGTTGTGGTTGTGGTTAAACGTCTTTAACTTATAATTTTATGACGTCCTTACTAGAGAACCTATATATATATATATAATTTGGCTCGTTATGTAAATTTTCTTAATATCGTTGAATTTTTCCAAAAAAGGAAAAAAAAGAAAAAGAAATCAAATTCAATGGATTCCAAAATGAAATTTATATTCTTGCACTAAAGTTGATGTATTTCTTCTTGGTATGTATAGGTTTCATCATACAAGCAAATAAGGCGTGTTGCTTTTATCGATTCTATTCCAAAAACTCATTCCGGAAAGATCTTGAGAAGAGAATTGGTCGATCGAGCTCTCTCTACGAATTTTTCTACATCATCATGATCCACCTGCTACTCAAACAACGGATCTGTTCAACATTTGGAAACATATATATGGATCGTATAATTACATGAGAGCAAATTAAAAAATAAAAGTACGGTTATGTGCTGCATGTTCAATGGATCATATGCATGATCGATACTAGTGTTATGTTTATTGTCATTGCTTAATTACTTAGAATAAAATGTAATAGCATATCTAATTACATAGTTATGTTTGGGACAAGGGTACTTATATAAGAGGGAAAAAAATATCTTTATTGACCGTGTAGTGGTATTATTTTGAACTATCTTTATTATTCAACATGAGTCATATACAAACCAATTATCTTCCCAAACATTGGTGTGAGTGAAATTCCATACTATGATTTCTTACATAACTATAAGATATATAGTTGGTAACTCACTTAAATTTTTACATTTACAATAACCACATCAAGTGGCCGTCAGGGGATATACTGTCGAAAATAAGTAATCTTTGCATCCGTATTGACTAGTTCCCACCTGAAATTCAATGAAAAAAAAAAAGTGTTTAAATGGATTCAAAGCTTTAAGAGAATCGGAAAAAAAAAAAAAAAAAAGAATTTAATTCCTAATTTGTTTATAGAGTTAACTTAACTTGATTCGCAACATACATTTTTTTATCAAGTCTGTGATCACAAATCAAGAATTAATTTCTTTTCCCGCTTTAGTAGTTTGATTTATCACTTGTGTCCAACAGACAATTAATGGTGAAGCCTGGTATGTGCAATTTTGTAATCGAGCAAGCAAAAGCCTGGTATGTTCCTGGCCTTGATGAGTTGGGATTCTCTCTTTGGTCCTTGTTTTTCCTTGGCATTCTTCAAATGTAATTCAAATATTAAGTTGCATGAGAGAGAAAAAAGTGAACCAATCTTGATCATGTATTTTGTATTTTACTTAGGTGTCATTGGATTATGGAAAGTCAAGGAAAAACAAACCAAGGAGGGGATCTTGATCCGGCCTTGATAGTTTTAAAATATCCACGTGATCTAGTTTTAAAATTACTAATAATATGAGAGCTATTTATAAATGATTCCCTAATTATAAGGTTATGAAACCATGACAAGAAACGTTACATCCACAACATTGTTTTGGTGCCGATCCTCCATAACTAATTTAGTATTAATCAAACACTTATCTCTGAACATGACACATGCACCCACTAAAACTTTAACAAGTGTATATAGAGAGAAAGTCGTCTCTCCACACATTCGAGGCACCGTATATCTATCATTCAAATCGATCAGCCACAAGTCTGGTCGAGGCTCTAGTTTTGAAATTCTATAAATGGTAGAAGCAAACATTACCGAGAACCATATATAGCCGGCCTGAGAGGATCCATTTTTTCTGTGCGATGGATCCTGACAGCGGCTTTTGTTCACAAACAAGAACGTACCACAGCCTAAGACAAACAATTCATGATCTCCCGCCACCATCTCAGCCTCTTTCTATAACGGAATATGTTTTCTCACTACTCCACAGCTACCGCTCCTCCTCCACCGCCATCAGTACTACTGTTTCAGACCCAACAACATTCATGATCAACGATGCCACCGGCCACCGCCTGACCTACTCCGACTTACTCCTCCAGACCAAATCCCTCGCTATCTCTCTCTCAAAACACTACTCTCTCTCCAAAGGGGACGTCGCTTTCATCCTCTCTCCTCACTCCCTCCAGATCCCGATCATCTACTTCTCTCTTCTATCTCTAGGTGTCATCATCTCACCAGCCAACCCGGACGATTCCAGCTCCGATATAACTCACCTACTCAACCTTTGTAGACCAGTCATTGTCTTTGCCACTTCGGAAACCTCTCACAAGCTGATCATCAACCCCACATGGAATTATCGTACAGTGTTGATGGACTCGCCGGAGTTTCTCTCCTTGTTAACACGGTATGATGATGACAACAGCATTATAAATCATAGAGATGATGTGGTGAATCAGTCTGACGTAGCATCTATCATTTACTCCTCTGGAACTTCTGGTCCAAACAAGGGCGTGCAATTGACTCACGGGAATTTGATAGCAGTGATGAGAAGCACCACCGGAGCTGATAAATATTATGAAAAGCAATTAGTGTCGTTAGCTACGCGAGCTTTGGCTGGTGTGTTTGGTTTTACAGCGATGATGAAGGCTATTTCGCGAGAGGAGACTCTGGTTTTGCTGCCGACGACTGAGCTTGAGACAGTACTTGAAGCTGTGGACAAGTATAAGGCAAATTATTTGCCGGTGTCGCCGTCAGAGATTGTTGCATTGTTGAAATCGGATTCGACGAATAAGTACGATCTCAGCTCGCTGATATTTCTCGGGTGTGGTGGCGCTCTGCTTTCTGAAGATGTTGCCGTCAAGTTCAGAGACAAATTCCCCACCGTGCAAATCCTGAGGGTAAAATCTTTCAATTTAACTAATAGACAAAATAACTGAATTCATATTATAATGTTAATTTAATGTTTACAAAAACTGAATTCATATTATAATTAACCACAAATCAATTTTTCTTACAATGCGGGTATCCCCGTACATAAAAATATATATAGAGAGAGAGAGAAGGTTTAATCAAGGGCAGAATTTGACCCTGTAAAGTTAGGAGTGCACACTTTGTACTGTTATAAAATTGGGATCTCGTAAGAAAAAATATAGGTTAATAGCACAATTCCATATATCTTTTTGTGTGAGATTCCAAATGATACCGTTGTTATTGAAAAAAGATACCGGTATCTATTGGAATCATGCACGAATATAATCTGATCCGAACCTTGATTTGGTAAATATTGTATCTTTGCTTAGGGATATGGTTTAACAGAGACAGGAGGAATGACTGCAGCAACGATAGAGCCGTTGGAGGTAACTCGCCTGGATTCAGTTGGTCGACTAGCTGAATTTATGGAAGCCAAGATTGTTGATCCTATAACAGGTGAAGCATTGTTTCCGGGCAAGGAAGGGGAACTCTGGTTGCGCGGTCCAAATATCATGAAAGGTATATTCCACTCTTAACAAATTAACTATATACAAGAGTACAATACCACAAGTTTTTTTTTTTCATTTTTTTTTTTCATTAAATATAAACCCATGTCTCTGGGACCTGACAAGATCAACCGTTTGCGATTTAAATGGTAAATATGGGACTCAAACTCTATCGTAAGTGAAGGAGAAGTGTCCAACCACATTGCTAAGAGTGGTTAATTTAAGAAGCAATATTACTTGGATAAAGTACTATAGTAATTATTTTGACATTTAATTTTCTTACTGGGAAAATTACTAATCATCTTGTTTGATGATCATAGAATTAATAATGGTGCATGTTAATGTAGGTTATGTAGGAGATGATAAGGCGACAGCTGAAGCTTTGGATTCAGAAGGTTGGTTGAAGACTGGTGATCTATGCTATTTTGACTCTCAAGGTTTACTCATCATTGTTAGTAGGCTAAAGGAACTGATAAAATACAAGGCATTTCAGGTGATTTAATTAAATTTTATTTATTTATAAATATTTACCAACAAATTAACTTGTTTCTTCATTATAAAAAATATGGATTTTAAGTAAACACATTTGCATGTATAGGTTCCTCCAGCTGAATTGGAACATTTGCTTCTTTCTATTCCAGAAATAGCTGATGCTGCTGTGATTCCGTACGTGTAAATTTGTAACCTCATTATTTTTGAACTCATCAATCTGCAAATATATATTCATAATAACTTTACTATGCTTTCAAGCTGCAGATATCCTGATGAAGATGTTGGTCAGATTCCAATGGCCTTTGTGGTGAGAAAACTCGAAAGCAACATTACTGAGTCTCAAATCATAGAATTCATTGCAAAACAGGTTGCTCCTGACTACCACTGAACAATTTTTTTTTGAGAAATATATAAGATGTTAAAAGAAGAAAAAAACGAAATTTTTTTTTTTTTTGATTCTGTCGAAGAAATTGATCCATCCTTGATATCTAAGTTTATCGAGTAAGCTAGGCTCATTACATCGACTCTCCTAACTAACTAGGTTTCACTGTTTTCTTTTCTTTCGAATAAATTTCCCTAGTACGGTCGAAGTTTGGCCAAATTTTTTTTTTTTTGAATGGAAATCAAATTCAACGGATTCCGAACTCAATCTTATTCATGACTACTCTTACAAGTTAAAGTTGATGCATATATTTCTTCTTGCTATAGGTTGCACCATACAAGCAAATAAGGCGTTTTGCTTTTATCAATTCTATTCCGAGATCTCATGCTGGAAAGATCTTAAGAAGAGAATTGGTCGATCGTGCTCTATCTGCAAATTTTTCTACATCATCATGATCCACCTACTTAATCAACAGATCAGGGAGCTCGATCTTAATTTGTTGGATGCTGATCAGAAATGCATGATGTTGTTCAACACATTTGGCAAGATATATGGATCATATATATATATATATATATATATATATATATATGCACGATGTAAATTGATGTTGGGTGCAAGCAGTGCCGGCCTGAGGCAGGTCAACCAGGGGTGCCCGCTCCGGGCCCAAAAGGGTCCATTTTATTTTATTTTATTTATTATTATTATTTTTTTTTTGTTTAGTGCTCGTATCTTTGGACTTTGATAAATAAAGGGTCCAAAAAGTGTCCAGATCTTTATATAATTATATCAATTTTAGACCCCAAATAAGAAAAAAGATGTGGAAATCAACTTCTTATATAAAGATCTGGCTAAATATGGATTTTCATAAGAATTATTAAAAGCAAATGAGTAGCTCTATTTGCACTCCTGGACATTTGTATGTGCATCCCTCTTTGCATGTACATCTCATTAAGAGTTTCTTAAAAATTATATTTTGTAAGCACACCCCAAGCATTACCAAATATATCCTTTCTTTTATTTTTTATTTTTTAAAATTCTAACAAAATTAAAATAAAATAAAATAAAAAAGGAGGAGGTCTCCTCTCTTTTCATTTTCTAAGTTCGTTCGTCTCTCCTTATTTACATACACTATTTCTTTGAGTGAAAACTGTCATGCATGCAGATCTACACACGATGTAAATTGATGTTGGGTGCAAGCAATGCCGGCCCTGAGGCAGGTCAACTAGGCGTGCCTGCCCAGGGCCCAAAAAGGGTCCTTTTTTTTTTCCTTTTTTATTGCTCACATCTTTGAACTTTGATAAATGAAGGGTCCAAAAAGGGTTCAGATTTATTATTATTTTTCAAACTTCATATAATTATATCAAATTTGGACCCAAATAAGAAAAAGAGTGACGATATTTACACCCCTATAAAACTATATGTACACCCCAAATTTAAATATTTTTAGAATTCCAAAATTATCCTTTAGTTAAATTATCAATATTTTAATTAAAAGTTATTATTGACATCATCCAAAACAAACTTGACAATCCAAACAACATAAGAGTTGAGTGCATATTGAGCCAATGTCGGATTGCAGGCTTGCAGCCAAGCAAACAAATTTCCCTCTAAAACTCAAAGTGAATCGAACTTAACATTACTGAGGCTCAACTCTCAAGTCATGGAATTCATTGCAAAACTGCAGGTTGCTCCTCACTACTACTTAACAATTTTTTTTGAGTTATATATAAGATGTTATAAAAAAACGAAAAAAAAAATCAATTGATTCTGTGAAGAAATGGATCCATCACTTCATTTCTAACAAGGTGTTACCGTTTTCTTTCTTTTAAATAAATTTCACTTGTATTGGTCGATCTTGCTCTCTCCACAACTTTTTCTACATCATCATGATCCACGTACCTACTCAAATTAACAACAGATCAGTGAGCTCGATCTTAATTTGTTAGATGATGATCAGATATTCGTAATGTTGTTCAACACATTTGGCAAGATACAGGGATCATATATATATATATAGGATGTTGAGTGGAAGAGTGGTGAGAAAAATATAAGAAAATGAAAAGTTTGGCATAGAGAATTGCTATTTGCAAAAATGCATATTTTTTCTTGCTGTATTTCAATAATAATTTATGAACACTACAAATACATCACCCAATTTATTCAAGGCAAGGAGAATTCAAGAGAAATATTTAAGTCACTTCAACAGGTTACAAGGACTTATAGTTTCAATACAAGTTCTTGAGAAATTTAGATTATTTGACTAAGAACTTCGTTTTTTTTTTTTTTTTTTTGAAGAGCGGTATGATCTTTATTAGAAAACCAAAACAACGGGCAGCAGCCAAGCAAAGGCCAACGGCCTACAAGCCAACCCCTAAAAAAAACTAACAAAACCAAGCAAAACAAAAATCAAATACAACCCCAAGCAGACCCAAAAAACACCCCAAAGCAAAACTACCCAGCAAGGCACAACAAAACAGAGCAAACCCCGCAAAAACAGAGGCCAGACCCAAGCAAGAGGCAAAAAACAGGGGTCAGAACAAGAAACTCAGAACTTTGCATCATTTATTTAATTTCTTGGAAAATATCATGGCAGCTGTAACCAAAACTTTCAATTCTAAAATAATAAATTACTTTTCAACATTATATAATAGTGATATGTTTGTAATTACTTAATTACTTATAATAAAATGTAATAATATATATCATTACACTTTTTCTTGATCAAGTATAGGTTTCAAACAACGCTCCTAGGGGCATAGCTCAAATCAATGGTCGATGGATAAACTTGAGGCTTGGACAATTCAACGACTTGAATCCTACCAATAATAAAAAGCTTCAAAAAAAGAAAAATATAAGATCCAAACATATTTATGCTTAGGAAAATGGTAACTATGTTCGGGATAACGGTTCTCTAACGTTAGATCTTTTTTAGCTTGATTGCAAGATGAGCAAAAAAAATAAAATAAAAAAACCCCTTGACAGTAGGTATTATTTTGAACTATCTTTATTATTCAACACAAGTCATATACAAACCAATTATCTTCCCAAACATTGGTGTGAGTAAAATTCGATATACAATAAGATATATAGTACTTGGTAACTCACTTAAATTAATTTTTACATTAATTTGAAGGACATCATACATTTACAAGAACCACATAGGTTTATTCAAAAACAAAAAAAACAAAAAACAAAAAACAAGAACCACATAGGAATTACTATATGTAAATAAATACTAAATTTGGCTGAACTTGACTTCAACCCCATCAAGTGGCATGGGATGTGGAAGATAAATAATCTCTGCATCTGGATTAACTAGTTCCCACCTGAAATTCCATGAAAAAAAAGGTGTTTGCATTGATTCAAAGTTTTAAACATGGCATAACACCGGTCGCCTGAATGAAATTGAAAAGAAATCAAGTTCCATTGGAGAGAGAATTTAATTCCTGATTTGTGTTTGTGGTTCACGTAACTTGATTCTTAATAGTTTGTTAATAAATACGTACTATGATTACAAATCAAGAATTAAATTCTCTTTCCCACATTAGCATCATTCCCGATTAGTAAACGCACTCTGAAATAAAATGAATAGGTTAATTTTCTTTACTTGTATCCAATTGACAAATGGTGAAGAAGTAGTGCAATTTGTAATCGAGCAAGCATGTTTCCTGCACAGATTCTAGATCCACCACCAAAAGCCTGGTATGTGCCTGGACTTGCTGGTTCCTGTTTAATAGATTAATTTAACACTACAAGCATTAGTTAAATATAACAAATAATTATCTTAAATATTATCATAATATTAATCAGAGGATCATGAGAGCTTACATTCCATCTATCAGGATTAAAGCACATGGGATCATTAAAGTTTTCAGGATTTGTGTGCAGGTATCGATTCCACACAATTACTTTCCAGTCCTTTGGTATTTTATAACCTGCATAATATGATAATAATATTTTTTGGAGAAAAAAAAAAAAACAGTTTACTTTCATTTTGTCACAGACCATATATCATTTTGTATCCGACATTGATCGCAACCCATGATGTGTAACAAGTGAATTTGTACCTTTATACTCTGCTTCCTTGATAACCAAACGAAAAGTGATTCCCGCAATGTTGGCCATTCTTATAGTTTCTTCCACCACCTGTATCAGTCCCATAAAAAAAAAATCATGTCATATATATCTCACGTTGAGGTTCAAGACTTGTATATAAGTTTTATCTTTCTTAACTAAGTAGAAGCATTTTGGATTATGGGTGAATCGTAAGGGTGAATATCGTTTTCAATATTACATGGGTGAATGAAGCATGCATATCCCAAAGTAGTAGACAATATCCGATCTACATGATGGATCTATTTATTACAAAATAATTGAGGCGGAACATGCATATACATGAAAGTGGATAATATCTACTTGATAGACTTGAGCTATTAAAATTTATTATGTGAGGTTTTGTATATTACATACCTTATTGGTGTATTTCAATTGGGAAACATCTTCACTTGTAATAAAATTTTCTTTTTTGTTCTTGCATATACCCATGTTTTCTTCCTGCAGTTAAATAAGTAGATAAAAGATTATATATTCATGTCTTCTTCCTTACTTTCTCCAGTTATATAATTGTAATTTCTAAATGATCATACATACATACATACCCGTAGTTTTTCCAGGACATTCGGATTCTTTGCAAGAAAGTAAAGAGCCCAAGTTGAAGCCATGGCAGTAGATGTATATCCAGCAACCACAAGGCTGACAATGTTGTCTAGAACCTCTTGATCACTCAATCTTTTTCCCATATCATCTTCAATTTGCATCAGCCCATCCATTAGATCGATATTCATCGTCTGATCGATTCCAGTTCGATTCTTTCTCTTCTCTAGTTCAATCCTAAAAATGTCCTCAAGCTTCTTCCTACACTGCCATATATTTATAAACATATATACAATTGTGTCATCATATATAATTTATACAATCAATTCCTGCCTTCAATTTCTAACAATTCAGGATACTATAATGAGAAAATTAATTATGCTTCCAATCTTCCATAATGGTGGCATCTATATATTGTTATGTGAAATAGAATGAAATTATGTGATCATAGTGTTTACTAAAGTAATGAATCAAGTTACGTGAATCCCACACACAAATCACGATTACCTAAATTCTCCCCCCTCTTACCCAAGGAAGTTCCCTTTCCTAATTTTTTTGTTTCCCTGTAATTTTCATTCTCAATTAGTGAAGTACGCAAACAAAAACAGAATATAGAGCAATTTTTATTTTGCTGAAAAGTGTAGAATTTAGAGCAGCTAAGGGGACAGACACACAAATAATTATACTTAATTAGTTTGTGATGGTAATAACTAATAATGTAATATAATTAAAACCTGACTGGCATGGTGATAAGCAGTTCCAGGAAAGTTGAATGGATGAGCTCGAAATCCTTTAGTTAACCCTTGAAATAATTTTTCCAAGCTTTCCAAACGAGGCCCCGGTTCGAAACTTACAAATAATTTTCCGATGTTCTCAAATGTCACCTGTAACCATTAGTCATTAATCAGTTTTTCTGCTATCCAGCATATCTGCGTACATTGCTTTCTTTCAGTCATGAAATTACTCAAAGATAAACTTACGGAAAGTGGATTTTTGATGCATATATATTCTGAAATAAATAAATTACTCAATAATAACATTTTTCTGGAAGGTTTGTTGAATAAAAGGAAAAGTTAACTATCCATGCGTGCAATTTCACCTAAATACACGGGATGTTTGTGCAATTCACCCTTTAAGTTATCAAGTGTGGGAGATAGGGGCGGCTCAGTATATAGATTTTGAGGTGCTATGAGAAAAAAAAATAGGCCCCAATAATATAAGAGTAAAGCTGTTGGATCCAAAAAACCAACCCAAATTTCCAACCCAAACCCATGTGGCAACATCACATGGGATCTTGGAAAAAGTGATATGGGCCCATGTTGTGTGTGATGTTGCCACATGGCATTTGGGTTGGAATTTGGATTGGTTTTTTTGGGTCCAATAACATTACTCATAATATAATATAAACTTTTTAAATATTTTTTCTTCTTACAATATAATAATCTGTCAGTGTCAAGTAATAGATAAACAACTACTTAAAAAAAGGACTCAAATCAGTTGTCAAATTTTGGTGCCCAATTTGTGTCCAACCAATCAAATTGGAACATGTGTGCACATCTAATTATTATTTTTCAACTGCTTCTATAAATGTGCACACATGTCCCAATTTGGTTTGTTGGACACAAATTAGGACACCAAAATTTGACAGCCGATTTGATTCCTTAAAAAAAAAAAAAAAAATAGATAAACAACACTGATTAGTAAGTAGAACTTAAGGATAATATAAATAAAAGATTTAAATAATATTGTTGACTGCAGAGAGATATAACTTGTATATGGTAAAAGACAACAAATTATAGCAAAAAGTGAGGTTTTTTTTTTTTTTTTTTTGTATTGTTGTAGATAAAGGAGAATGATTTTTTTAGATCATCTTTAATGGTTTTTTTATTTTTTTATTTTTATAAATTATAATGATATTTGAAAAGTGGTTACTCAACAATCATTTCTAACATTATAAAAAAATAAAAATAAAAAAATAAAAAAATTTCATTTTTAAAGGTTTATTGTTTATTGTAAAAAAAAAAAGTTAAATGTTTAATGAATAATTTATATTATTATTAATATGATCTTAATTTCTAGTTACATTATCGATATTCTATTTAATGAGGCAAATAATAAAGACAGAGGCCCCTATTTTTTTTAATCATGTCTTCATGCTTTGTAAAAGAAGAGGCCCCTAATTTTATTATATTTTTTTGCCTTTTTTTTAGGCCATAAGCACATGCTTTGTTGGCTTTGCCTCATAGCCGGCACCATAGTAACCCAATATATATATATATATATATAATTTCCATATACGGGATCCCATATGGTCTCTACTAGCTTTAGAGATTAACTGGAAGACCAAAAAAAAAACAACATTTCTCTAACGTTAGAGAACTGTTTTCAATGACCAAAAAACAACAACATACCTTCTTGGCTTCGGAAGAAATTTTGACTGTAGTCTTCTGTTCCCACGATTGGAGTGCAGCTACTATGCAGGGTTGTACATGATCTGCAATACGCCTGAGAGCATCAGGGCCGTTAATCGCTTTGATTACAAACCTTCTGACCCGATCATGTGCTTTTCCATGAACCGCTACAAGAGAAGTACGGCCCACCAAATCAACGGCTGGCCATTGGAGGACAAAGGTGTCATCTGACTGATATACAATCTTGCTGATCAACGGGAAACATGCTATAACAGACGGTGATCCGAAGAGGTGGGTCCTGTACAATCCTACTCCGTCACCGTACCTGATCATGAAAAATGGATTTTGAACGAAAGGTTTATAGCTAGTATACATGAATTTTATCAGGGAACATATGCATATGTATGTATTTATATATACTTACTTTCTACGTTTAGAATTGATGAATTCATCAGGGCGGCGGAGAACTTTGAAGTACCAAAGAAATGTGAGCGTCTCTCCTAAAATCGGAATGCCCATATAGCCTGGTGGTAGCCTGGTTCCGGTACCAGAATATCGGAATTTGAGAGGAACAGCATACCACAGCTCGTTCCAACACCATAACAGCAACACTAGCATTGGAACAACTCCTACAACCCAAGTCATCCACACTCCCATTGAAGTTTCCATCTTGAAAAATATTTAATATTGGTTCAAACCAGTGTTCTATAAATCGGCCGACTAGGCCGATTAATCAGCTCCGGTCACTGCGGCGAAATGGCCAAAATCGGCCTTATTAGTCGGTCTCCGACTAATCGTCCAAATCGCCGATAAATCGGAAAGTCGGTCTCCGTCTTCCGTCGCCGTCATCGCCAGTTCGCCGAGATTGCCATCGCCATCGCCATCAAAACGATTCTACACTTCACTTCTTCTTCATCCAAAGCTGTCGAGATCGCCGTCCACTTTTAGTCGCCGAGATCCACTTTCAGTCGCCTCCCGTCTCCACAGTCCAGCAAAAGAAACGTTGGAAGATGATTGAGAAGAGAGAGACAGAGAGAGCGTTAAAGATGATTGAGCAGCGATGAAGTTGAGAAAAACTGAAAAAGAAAACAAAAGAAGATAATTGAGAAGAGAGAGAGCGTTGAAAAGATGAGAAGTTGGAACTTGGAAGCGTCTAGAAACGAGAAGAAGATGAGGATTGAAGGAAATTAAAAAATAATTGTATGTGATGTAAGATGTGTCATGTGTGTGTCCCACCAAAATGAGTGTTGAAATTTTGAATTGCATGTGATGTGCGTGTGTCCCACTCACTCCCACCAAAATTACTAACAAAATGGTTTTCCGATTAATTGCCTATTAGTGGGGAGTCTCCACCCAGCGCCAACTACTATTATAACACTGGTTCAAATAATGACTTCTCTTGTAAACTTTATACTATAAAGGGTACGTGGCTCTATTGCCACCCAAAAAGTTGTTGTTATACCTATATTTTAATAAAAATTTTATTATTAAAATATACATAAATATAAGGTTTCTTTCAATATATAGCACTCTTTACTTCTCTCATTTTGAGAATAACACAAACTTAATAATTTAGGTTTAAATGAAATTAACATATGGTGTGATGGACAAAATACCCTCCTTTCCACTTTTATTATTATTATTTTTTTCCGATGGAAGTCGTTGAAGAAGATATTAAAAAAATAATAAAAACTTTGGGGGCAATAAGTTTTGGGTGTCCCACCCAAAGACTTATTACTCCAAACCTTTTTTGCAAATTTTTTTTTTTTTGCTGGATATAAACCAAAGGTTTACAACACCTGGAATTCAGATCCAGGGTAGGAAACATGAAAAACATGTTTACCACTACAACTGGGACTCTTCAGCAAATGACACACAAGCACAGCTCAGACGAAAGTCCCACAAATGGGAGAAAAAAACCCACACACAAAGGTGGGACTAACACCCTCACTAAGAGGGACTACAAATTAGTAAAACCATGGCTCTCTAGTGTTGGAGGGATCCAAAAGGAGGTCCAAACACACTGGCTAACAACTAGCGGCCAAAACGGTTTAACTAACAACCAACTGTACAAACCCAAAAAACCTAAAATAAAAGGACTCAAAGCCGATCTGGAGGAGGGAACCAAGGCAACCGGAGAAGATCACCATCAGGACGCCGCCGGCAAGGGGACTGCTGGATTAGGCTAGATTTGGATGGAACGATGAGGTACTGGCCGAACCAGAGGCTTGCCGACGACGACGGAGATGTCGATCTAGGCCCGGCGCCACCTACCCAAGTAAACCACCACCAAGATCGGGAGACCGCCGCCGAAAACCAGTAAAGGCCGCCGGTAAGCCACAGAGAAAAGAGGGAAAACCTCCACGAAGCTCACTGGACCACCGACTAACCCGCCGACATCCCTTTAAGTGGTGGGATGTCGGTAGAGACACTGAGAGGAAGCGATAGGGGTTTACTTGTTTAGAGAGAGGTTAGAGAAAATAACTAAAGAGAGAGGTTATTCAATCCTATAACTTTTAAGTGTAAAACCTTTTTTTGCAATACTATACTAGTAAGTCTCAAAAAGACCACTTGAAATTTTTTTTCTTATCCGTTTTTTTTATGATTTATGTTCTTTCGCGATTTTTTTTTTGTTCCCTCTTCTCGTCGAATCATCTTATTCGTCTCAAACATTTACAAAAGAGATAAAATCACAATTTCTCTACAACTTTCTTAAGAGATTATTTCTTTTTCCTAAGAAAAAGTGAAGGAAAAAGTTTTTTTTTTTTTTTCCTTAGAGAAAGATCGAGAAAGAAGACATAAAAGTGAAGTGCAAGGGTTTTTTTTGTCCCATTACATACTTTGGTGCTAAAAAAAATTAAATTATAAACTAGGTGTTATCCCCGGTTGTAAAATCCAACCCATTTGGTGCTATATTTACCCCTATTCTCACAAAATATAATTACTTAAAAGTATATATTTGTAAAATTGGAAATTTAAATTTACTTCCTACACTCATAAGTTGAATATTCAATTTATCATAAACCATAATAATAAAAACAAAATCAAAATCAACATCACAAATAAGGATAATCTTATATGTTCTTTTTCCATAAATTTTTTTTTTCTAAAACTTATTACATTATTATAAGAATTCTCACTAAATAATTAGTTAACCGGTGTTTGTGGTTAGAATGTTAAATGCATGTCTAAAAACTGCAGCATAGTACCAGCAAATATATTTGCTCAAGTGAAATATTCATTTATTCGAAAAAAAAAAATTAAAAGAAAAAAAAGTAGGAATTTACAAGATACGTACTACTATCGATACTGTGATGATTGATGACAAAGTCATGGTAGGGTTTGCCAAGCCGAAGCAGCTATTAGAGAGTGGCTATGCCAGCCGAGTGTCAAACAATGCCATCATTTTCCTAAACAAAAGTAACCCTCAAAGGAATTGCTTAAGACATTTGTATTGATTAAGTTCATTATATCTTCTCTTCAAATCCTTCACATGAATTGCTGAAGTTATTGTTCTTGAACTCAAAGCCTTGATATGTTAGGCATGTTTAGTTTTGTTTTCTTTCTTGTGTTTTTAGTAGTTTGTTTAGGTTGTTTTCTTTCTTGGTTCGTGTTGTTTCTTGGGATAGTTTCTTGTCTTTCCTTGTTATATATCCCTTTGTGTCCGTTTTTGGATCCACGGTATTCCTCTGCCTCAAGCGCGGCTTTTAATAAATTTGGATCAGGGCTGCTTTGTGGGTGGCTTCTGACTCTTTTAAAAAAAAAATGGATATAATGAGATATTTTCCTAATTTAACAATAGTAGTTAAACGACAGTTTTGGTATTTTGAAGGGTGCATGAAGTAAAAAAATAAATAATAAAAAGTAGATGAATGTAGCAAGATTTTTTTTGGATGGCTCAGTCTATAAATCGCCATATAAATATATAAAAATAAAATTAATTATCCGGTGAATGGAGGATCCCGGACGTTTTGTTGTACATGATCCTTATTCTAAAACATTTGAGAGTGAATCATCATGTACAAAGTCGGATATATGAAAAAAAAAAAAAAAAAGTGTGATTTCTTGTAAATGAAACTTTATATATAGAGAGAGATGATATCAAATTCAGAATAACATTAAAAAGTTAAAATCAGACCCGTACAAAAATAAATATACGGGATCATGAATTTGATATATATATATTTATATAATTTTTCTATTGTCAGTTCGTTCTAATATAAAATATATCAAGACGAAGAATTTGAACTATTAGATTTACATGCTTTGACTCAAAGTGTATGTACTTATCAAAACTTCTCCATAATATATGATCCATATTTTTCATCCTGATATATTTTATATCAGGACGAACTGATAGTAGAAAAACTGATATACATGAGTGTGAACGCGAATGTTTATCATATTGTTCCCGACTTCCCGATCTTGGTTTTGATCCTTAGTAGATTATTCCTCTGCTTCATGGAGAGCTAAGATACAAGATACACTTTGACCTATAAAATTTGTCTGATTTGATCTACATTATTTTGCAAGTTGTTTCTTGGATCTCATGCATGTAGATATCGATGTAAGCAATTTATGTTGTCATTCATGGAGCCCACGAGTTGGGAATTGAATCTTATTCCTCTTACATATTTAAAAATTCATTTTAATTTTATGAGAGGTGGGTCGAAATTTCTCACTTTGAATCAATAATGTTGTCAGAACGAAAACAATAAAGGGATTACATAAAAAATAAAAAATTAATAATAAAAAAATCTTATTAGACCATTACTTCAACGAAGAAAAATCTTCATATTAAATTGCAATACCACTGTTAACTTATGGAAGATTGGAAGACAAAGAGTCGAAGATACAACTTGAGATTTTTTTTATTTTTATTAAAAATAATTGTTGGTTAATATTTTTTTGAAGTAATTATATAATTATTTATTAATAAAAGTTGTGGTTGCCAACTTTTAAGCATATATATATATATATATATATATATATATATATAGATTTTCTATTATCATTTCGTCATAACAATAAATATATCAAGACGAAAAATGTGGACCATTAGATTTACATACTTTGACTCAAAGTGTATGCACTTATCAAAACTTCTCCATAATCTATGGTCCACATTCTTCGTCATGATATATTTATTGTCAGGACGAACTGATAATAGAAAGATTATATATATATATATATATATATATATATTATGTCTTCATGATATGCCTTTTCGTTGCTCTCCTCAACTAAACCAAAATCCAAGCTCTCTAGCCAACAAAAATTGAAAATTCTTTAAAAATTTTGAAAAACAAGAACCCTGCACCAATTAATATAACATGAAATTAATAGAATCAAGAAAATTAAATTACTTGTCAAACTATAATTGTGAAATCAACTAGCAATATATAAGATGAAATTAGAATTAAGAAAAAGTTATCGATACGTTCTATTCTGACAAGATCCGAGTGAAAATTAGGTGAGACAAGATTCTCCATGTATACATATGCATGCTATAAAGTCTAATACCATCAAAAACAAAAAAACTTATATCTTTCTCCTTCATTTCGATAGCCAAATATCCCTCAATCATGCATCATCTGAATTCAAAAATAGGAATCCGTTGTTCTTCCACGAACATCTGCCCTTGTACGGGTTCCGTGGTATTGAAATTCTAATCCATGATTCTTTCACACCATATTCCTCCACATAATTCAAAATCCATCATGCTTGATTATGCAAAGGTACTTTCCGAGACCAAATGAAATGCCACGATCTCTGATTCTCTATGGAATGATGATGCTCCAAGGTCATCAACCACCTGATGGATTGTTCCATTGAGAAGTATTCTGTACGTATGACATTTATCAACATTAAAAGTACAAACACGTTGAATATAAAAGAACAAAAAAATTGAATAGTTTTCCAAGAAATGTTTTTTAGAGAGAAAATTTGCATGATTTTTCTTTTAATAAGAATGTTAACAAAATTGTAGTCATCAGTCGATTCAGCGTATCCAAAACCATGCATGTAACGTGGACGAAGCACCATAGTGAAAAAAACATATTATTATTGTCTAGGAACGGATAGGGATATGGCCAGTTTTGTCGCAGATTCAATGTCGGGGATTTTCTAGGATTATTCTCTAGTCAAAGGATTGTATACAAAAATGTAAGAGAACCCAATACTCTTACGCCCGGCAAAATTATACCCAACCCACTAATTCGATCCAAACCCACTCACATAAAAGGATCAAGATCCCCTACCCATCTTATTTGTGCTCATCTTTTAAATATCTGATGACATGTAGTAACCAAACAAATGAATGGTTATAGTTAATCTGTCTTATTTGTTTTCTCTCCCCACCTAACAAAAGACACCGTATCTTTTAAAAAGTTAAATTTTTTTTTTCATTTTTTCTCTCCTCTGACCTCTGTCATCATCACCGTCTTCCTGTTCATCTTTTCTCGTTTCTCTCTCTCTCTACCATCCCTCCTTCACTCTCCATCCCTCCTACATTATATCTCACGAAACCCATCAATTCTGGCCCCTCCAGTCTTGGATTGTTCACAAAACTGCATGAACCCAGAAAAAAAAATCAAGCTCTAAATGATAGTAGTATATATCAATCAATTAATTTTGATATTGAATATGAGTCGAGCAAATCTTCACCTTTCTTCAGTGAACTTTGAGAACGAGCTTGAAGTGGGAAATGTGCCACACAAATCATTATTCGACACGTCCCTGAACCGAAAAAAAAAAAAAAACCCAGATTTTAAAAAGGGGTAATTATTGAAAAAACAATAGCTTTTTTGGAGATTAGATTTTAATTCACATACATGATCTTGAGGTCTCCAAGCTTGGTAAGTTCTCTAGGAATCCTTCCAACCAATCTATTGCTATTTAGTCTCCTGCAATGCATATGATTGATTTTGATTTGATCAGAAAGCTATCATTCAAAGGGTACAAGTGTGTGTGTTTGGTGGTAGCAGTAACAGGAATTCGAGATTGGAGAGATTGGAGAGTGAAGGAGGGTTGGTAGAGAGAGAGAGAGAAACGAGAGAAGAGGAAGACGGTGATGCTGGAGAGGAGAGACAAAATGAAAAAAAAAAAAACTTTTTGAGAGATACTGTGTCGTTTGTTAGGTGGGGAGAGAAAAAAAATAAGAAAAATTAATCCTAACCATTCATTTGTTTGACTGCCATATGTCATTAGATGTTTAAAATGTGAGCACAAATAAGATGGGTAGGGGATCTTGATCCGATCAAGATCCTCTACCCATCGGATCAAGATCCCCTACCCATCTTATTTGTGCTCACCTTTTAAATATCTGATGACATGTGATAACCAAACAAATGAATGATTATGATTAATTTGTATTAAATATCTTGATCCCACATAAAATGATTGATGGGTCTAACTTTATTGGATTGGATCATTAATGAGTTGGGTTATTAAAACCTAAAAAATATTTTGTTCTTTTATGATTAGTAAATCTCCAAATAAAATGCACATGAAAATTCCAAAAATTCTATAATACATGTTTTGTATAGTTATAGGGTTAGTTGTTAGTCATTGGATTCAATATAATATTGGTTTACAAAAATCAAAGATTCAAAAATTGAAAAAAAAAAAAAAACTTCAAAAAAAAAAAAAAAAAAAAAACTGTCTCGCAACTTTTATCAATTATATTCCAAGATCTTGAGAAGAGAAATATTGGTCAATGGTGCTCTCTCTGCGAATTTTTAACATTTGGCAAGATATATGGATCATCATGATCCACCTATGTGTACTTAAAGAACAGAGGGAGCTCGATCGTAATTTAATGGATGCTGAGAAATGCATGGTATTGTTCAACATTTGGCAAGATATATATATATATATATATATATATGGATCATAGTTTGACATATGAGAGCATGCACCAAGAAAAGTTTTATGTACTAGTGCATGTTTTTAGGATTTTGTATGTCCTGATCATATGCATGATATACTTATATATAGTGTTATGTTTGTTGCCATGCATTGGTATTTTTTTTTTTTTTTTTTTTTTTTTTTAAGTATTACAACTATCACAATATCACTACCGGGACCTGTTAAGATCAAACATTAATACATATGAGGCCCAAATATCTATTCCGGACAAATCGGAAGAAAACTTTTCACATATGCTTGTAAAATGTACATGATGGGGTTCGAACCCTTCATCACCAACGTGGAAGGGAGATACACTACCACATGTGTTAAGAGGTGATGTGCGTGCATTATTTAATTACTCATAATAAAATGTAATAACATATAATGTGGTGGTGTCTTGGGTTAATGATGAGAGTTTCGGCAACATAAACCATGTTCAGATGATTTATGATATTCGAACAATGCTAAATTACTGAGGAAATTCGTCGGTCATTCACAACTCAAGAGCGCTTAATTCCTTCGCAGATTTGCTAGCCAAGAAAGCATCTAAGATGGAGGGTGACATTCTTGAGCGGAGCTTGTAGTGTTTTTTGGCTTGTTTTTTCCTTGCTGGTTGTTTGGAGAACACTGATCTTGCTGTTGGCTCGTGGGTATATTTTTCTCTGTTTCGGTGTGTTTGTTGACCCTGTTTTTGGTCCTGTTCTTGTCAGTGGTGGCCCTGTTGTAGTTGGTGCCTGTTGCTTTGTCTATTTTTCTGGGCGTAGTTTTTGCTCTTTGGCTTAGCTGGTGGCAGCTTGTTGGTGTTTTGTTGTTTGCTTGTTATGTTCTGTTTTCTCTGCTTTGTGTTGCAGGCTTTAATTTTGGCCTTTGTTTCTATTCGTTTTCAATAAATTTTTCACCGTTAAAAAAATATATATACTTTTCTCAAGTTTAGGATCCGAATATAGTTTTGCTCGGGACAATGGTTTTCTAATTTTAGATATTGTAGAAAAATAAATAAATCTTGATCGTATTTTTTAACAATCTTTATTATTGAACGCATGTCAAATACAAACCAGATATCTTCCCAAACATTGGTGTGAGTGAAATTCGATCAATACTTCTTACATAACTATAAGATATGTAGCTGGTAATCACTTAAATACTTGCAATAGAAGTACAACATACATTTACAAGAATCACATTGGAAATAATATATATATGTAAATAAATACTAAATTTGGCTGAACTTGACTTCAACCCCATCAAGTGGCATGGGATGAGGAAGATAGATAATCTCTGCATCCGGATTGACTAGTTCCCACCTGAAATTCCATGAAAAAACAAAAGGTGTTTGCATTTCAAAGCCTTAAACATGGCATAACACCGGCACGTGAATGAAAATGAGAGGGAATTGATATCAACAGGAAAGGGAATCAAGAAATGGAATTTAATTCCTGATTTGTGTTTGTGGTTCACGTAACTTGATTCTTAACAGTTTTTTAATAAATACTATGATTATAAATCAAGAATTAAGTTCTCTTTCTCACATTAGCATCATTCCCGATTAGTAAACACACTCTGAAATGAAATGAATAGGTTAATTTTCTTTACTTGTATCCAACTGACAAATGGTGAAGAAGTAGTGCAATTTGTAATCGAGCAAGCATGTTTCCTGCACAGATTCTAGATCCACCACCAAAAGCCTGGTATGTGCCTGGACTTGCTCGTTCCTGTTTAATAGATTAATTTAACACCACAAGCATTAGTTAAATATAACAAATAATTATCTTAAATATTATGATAATATTAATCAGTGGATCATGAGAGCTTACATTCCATCTATCAGGATTAAAGCACATGGGATCATTAAAATTTTCAGGATTTGTGTGCAGGTATCGATTCCACACAATTACTTTCCAGTCCTTTGGTATTTTATAACCTGCATAATTCCATTTGAAAAAAAAAAAAAAAAAGTTTACTTTCATTTTGAAACGGATTATATACACAATTCAATATTGACACATCATAGATTCTTAGGTTGGAATCAAGGTGGGATACAAAAGGTGGGATGTCTAGCATAGTTGTCATTTAATTTGTACCTTTGTATTCGACTTCCTTGCTAGCCAACCGAAAAGTGAATCCCGCAATGTTGGCCATTCTTATAGTTTCTTCCACCACCTATATCAGTTCAAAAAGTAGAAATAAAAATCATGTCATATCACAGATTGTTAGCGAATGAGGTTCACGGCTTGTATATAAGTTTTGTATTCATTAACCAACACTTGTATGAAACCTGTAATTCAAAGCAAATATGTGAAGGTGAATGGCACGTGAATATGTCCCAAATTGGTTAATATCTACACAGTGGGTCTAGACTATTACAAAATAACTGAGGTGGAGCGTAAGGTGGCGGCGTGTGGTTATATGTTTCAAAATAAACAATATCTACATATATGGTTGGCCTGAGCTATTAAAACTCAAGTGAGGTTTTCAATATTACATACCTTGTTGGTGTATCTCATTTGGGAGACATCTTCACTTGTAATGAAATTCCCTTTTCCGTTTTTCCTTATGCCCATGTTTTCTTCCTGCAGTTAGAATAGTAGAGAGATTATATATCATGCCTTCTTCGGTTCTTCTTTACTTTCTCGATTCTCCAGTTATATAATCGTAATTAGCAAATGGTCTTATGTATGTCAGGATTCTCTCCTAGTCATGTTTTTTCCTGATCTATTGACACTTACATAAAAGATATTATAGGGTCAAGATTATGTACCTGTAGCTTTTCAAGGACATTAGGATACTTTGCAAGAAAGTAAAGAGCCCAAGTTGAAGCCATGGCAGTAGATGTATATCCAGCAACCACGAGGCTGACAATGTTGTCTAGAACCTCTTGATCACTCAATCTTTTTCCGAAATCATCTTCCACTTGCATCAGCCCATCCATTAGATCAATATTGGTAGTCTGATCAATTCCGGTACGATTCTTTTTCTTCTCTAGTTCAACCCTAAAAATGGCCTCGAGCTTCTTCCTACACTGCCATATATAAATAAATATACAATTGGTGTCATCATAATATATATACCATTTACAATGAATTTCTAAACAATTCAGGTTACTATATATAATGAGAAAATTTGTGCTTCCATAATGGTGGCATCGATCTATATATTATTACTTGAAAAAAAATGAAATTATGTGATTGCAGTGACCCTATAGACAAATTAGTAGAAAAGGAACTTATTTCCCCAATTTCCAGATTCCCTTTCCGGCCAATAGAACTTGTTTCCCTTTGATTTCCATTCCCGGTTAGTAAATACACCAACAAAAACAGAATATATTTAAGAGATCAACACACATATAATTATACTATTATTTTCTGATGGTAATTAATTAACATTACCTGACTGGCATGGTGATAAGCAGTTCCAGGAAAGTTGAAAGGATGAGCTCGAATTCCTTTAAGTAACCCCTGAAATAATTTTTCCATGGTTTCCATACGAGGCCCCGATTCGAAACTTACAAATAATTTTCCGATGTTCTCAAATGTCACCTGTAAGTGTAACCATTAGTCATTAATCAGTTTCTCTCCTTCCCGGCTCAGTGTCACTTTATTCAGTGATGATAAAATTACTCGATGATAAACTTAAAGAAATGAGAGATTTGATGCATATATCAATATCACAAAGGACTCAAAATTCATTTTTCACCGGTGCAAAACGGAATTGGGATCCTGTAATATGCTGTAAAGTTAGAGATCTACTAGATGACAAAAGAACAACATATGCTTTTATGATTTTACCTTCTTGGCTTCGTAAGAAACTTTCAATTTACGCTTCTGTGCCCATGATTGGAGAGCTGCTACCATACTAGGCTGAACAAGAGCTGCAATACGCCTGAGGGCATCAGGACGGTTAATAGCTTTGGTTACAAAGCTTCTGAGCCGTTCATGGGCTTTTCCATGAACCGATACGAGAGAAGTACGGCCCACCAGATCAACGGCTGGCCATTGGAGGCGAAAGATTTCATCTGACTGATATACAATTTTGCTGATCGACGGGAAGCATACTATAACAGACGGTGATCCCAAGAGGTGTGTCCTGTACATTCCTACTCCATCACCGTACCTGATCAAGCAAAACGGATTTTTAACGAAGGATTTAGCTAGTATATAGGAATTTTAAAATTACCAGGCAGATACTATCTATTTTCAGTAAGTGAAGCTGGAACATGTATGCATATAATATATATGCTTACTTTCTACGTTTAGAATTGATGAATTCGTCTGGGCGGCGGAGAACTTTGAAGTACCAAAGAAATGCGAGCGTCTCTCCAAAAAACGGGAAGCCCATATGGCCTGGTGGTAGCCTGGTTCCGGTACCGGAATATCTGAATTTGAGCGGAACGGCATACCACAGCTCGTTCCAACACCATAACAGCAACCCTAGTATTGGCACAACTCCTACCACCCAAGCCAACCACACTCCCAATGAAGTTTCCATTTTTGGAAATTTCTATTAGTTCAAATTAAGACTTCTCTAGTACATTTTATGCTAAAAATAACCACACGAAATTATCTTTAGTTTATAAAAATATGCTATAAATAGCAATATATAAACATATAAAAATAATAATTATTATTATTAGGTGCGTGATGTAGAAAGTTTGGTTGTATAGGATCCTGATTCTAAAACTTTACAAAGTGAACCTTCTTGATTTTGTAACGTTACAGAGTCGGTCTGATTCTACACTGAAAAATGTGTGATATCCTACTATTGAAACCTCATATATATATGGGATCTCAGACGTTTTTCTGTATATGATTTGATTCTGTAACGATACAAATTCAGGATTCCAACTCTACATCTTATAAATTCGGAATCCAATACCCAAAAAAAATGTTAACGATCATACAACGGATAACTATTGCATATACATATATATATATATATATATATATATATATATATATATATATATATATGTGTGTGTGTGTGTGTTTGTGTGTATGAATGTGAAAGTGAATGTTTTAAACTTTTAACATATTATTCGGTTATTCCAGAGCTTGGTTTTGATACTCGGTAGATTATTCCTTTGCTCCCTGAGAGCTAACAGACAAGTTACACTTGGCCTTTAAAATTTGTTTGATTCGATCTACACTGTTTTCCAAGTTGTTTCTTGGATCTCATACATGTAGATGTAGATAATTTAATTGCCATTCATGGAGCCCACAGATGAGATCAATTATTATATCAATAATGCTAAACATCCCACCTAAAATTCCACATTTTTCATCCCACTACATGTGGCATGTGAGGTGTCAAATTGTGAGTGGATACACATTAATGACACCTACCTCATGTATCCACTCATAATTTGACACCTCACATGCCACATGTAGTGGGATGAAAAAAAAAAAAAAAATTTAGGTGGGATGTGTAACATTACAGTTATTATATATATATATATATATATATATATATATATTAGCTTTCAACTATAAAATCCTAGATTTTAAGACATTTTTGGGATTCCGGATCGGATGAATCCAAACGGTAAAAATAAATATCAAGTAAAAATAATAAAATAATAAAATAATAAAAACGTGGGGCCCAAATACCATAAATTCTTCTCTCTTCCCTTTTTTACGGGCCTACATGTCATTAATTTCCCTCTTTTTTCTCTATTCGGAGCCCATCCGAGTATCCGACCATCAATTTCCATCACTTCCTCTTTCCTTGTTGGACTCGTGGGACCACAAATCAGCTTCCTCTCTTTTGTTTTTTTTACTTTGTGTGTTTTTCTTTTTTGGCCGTCCATGATAGGATCCCGGAAAGTTTTTAAAATCCGGGATCCTATAGTCGAAAACTACTCTATATAAAGAATACAAAAATATAATAATTATATAGTTAGGAACTGTCTATTCATTATTTTTGTAAAATAAAAATCGATGGATCGTATTAGAATCATTTTCAATGTTCTTCTATCACCATGAAAGTTGAGGTTGCTCAGTGTTAGTAACAGGTAAGCCTCTGGCACTTCTATTGTTGGAAGAAGTGGGTGCATTTAGCATCGTATATATAGATACAGTTTCAAGAATTGAACAAGCCCAAGTTGATCTGGCTAGTCACTAGTGTCGAAATGGAAGAAGAAACTGGACCTCGTTATAGAGTCAAAAGTATCCAGTTTTTGATGATTTTGTTTCTTAAAAAAAATGTCATTTGCCTTAAATAATGACAAATTTGAACATTTTAGAGTAGAATAGATAAAAATAATACTGTAATAGTAATAATAAATCAGGATCTTAGTTTTGAACCGTTACAAAACCCGCTCTGATATAAGTGGAAGCCGTTGAGAAAGACAAGTACACGAAATTGAACAAGTTTTCTTAATCCCTGTTGATTTCGTAGAATGCCAAGAAAACAGAGGAGAATAGTCGAGAAATACTCAAAAAAAAATTATTCATTAAAAGCTAATCTTCCAAACCATAATACAATCTACTTAAATATGAAAAAAAGAAACAAATTAGAATCCACAAGAATTCGAAATATCCTAGAATCCTAAAGCTGTTAAACGAACTCGGGAAAGAATCTCATCTGAAAAGCTAAAAACAAATCCTAAACAAAAAGGAAAAACATCTAATTATTGCGCAAGAAACTAAAAGTCTCCGGACAACAAACTAAACGGCCGTTTTTGGGCCTCTTGTGGTCCATTACGGGTGACAAAGTTCCATAACATCTGTAGAGCTCACTTTGGGCTTTCCAAAAATATCTTATAATAGTGATTTTGAGCTCGTGTGTGAAAGTTCTATGCCCGCAAAGTTCAACTTCGTTTTGGGTTCTCTAGGCGACCCAAATACAAAATGGCGGTCCGCATCAAGCTCTTTCATAGTTTGTTTCAGTAACCTTACACAACAAAGGTTCTGATAAATTATCGAAACCCCTTAATCTTGATAAGCCAATAAATATATATATATATATATAATTATCACATGAGATCAGTTTTTGTAAGAACTTTTTAATGATATTCATGTCTTGTTCGTCGTAGTTCTTAATAATATATTATTGCTTAAGACCGTATGAAAAATTATATAATAATAATATAAATCATGTCAAATATTATAAGGTTTTGAAACCATGACACATGCAACATGACATCCAAAATATATATATATATTTTATATTTTTATATATCAATTCGAACTTAAAACATCCTCAAACTAAATGAGTGTCCTCTTCTTCAAATCAAATTAGACGGGGTGACATCACTAACATTTTGATATTCTTTTCCGATCATGATATAAGATTACCAGGCACCAGTATATTTCGTGCAGATCCTCAAAATTATTTATTATAAAGCATGACACTTGCACCAATAAAAGCACTTTAACTTGTATGTTTAGAGAAAGTTTCTTCGTGCAGATTCTCTAAAATTTTTATTATAAAGCAAACATTTTCAGCTCCGGTGGTAAACCCTTCACCATGAAATTATACGTTTGAATCCTCGATCCTCTACCTAAAAAAAATTCCAAATTTATATAATACATAAAAAAATAGTAAATAAATAAATAAAATAAAGCAAACACCTTTCATGAACATGACACTTGCACCAACTAAAACTTTAGAATATGCGTATTGAGAAAGTTGTCTCTCCGCACATTCCATGCACGGTACTGTGCCAGTTGGTGAGCAAATGAGAACCAGAGAAACAGAGCTTCAAGATATTTAGCAAGAATAAGCAGGTGTTTGATGAAATGTCTAAACGAAAAAAATGAAGAAAGGAAACTCTGTAAATCGCCATTGATGGCTTCTTGAGCTCTCTAGCTTTTCTATTTCATTCTCAGAGATAATCAATACGGTGTTACACACACACGTTCCATGTGCTTTCTATTTATTTACATCTTTGGCTCTATTCTGATAACAACTAACTTTCTAACTAACCTTCTAACTGATTCCTGATTATCAGAAATTCTAACTTAACAGGATGATGACACCTCAGCTCTATTTACTACCTTTGACTAGCTAATGGTTGACAAGACCAACCAATCCACCTGAATTGACTTCTTAGATGATGAGCTTCCAGTATAGGGCTGTGTGTCTAATAATGGCAGAAGCAAATACCAACCGTGTGATGGATCCCAACAGCGGCTTTTGTTCACAAACAAGAACTTACCATAGCCTAAGACCAAAACTTTCTGATCATCCGCCACCATGTCAGCCTCTCTCTATCACAGAATACGTTTTCTCGCTTCTCCTCCTCCGCCGTTCCTCCTCCTCCTCCTCTGCAACCAGCACTACTGTTTCGGACTCAACATTCCTCATCAACCACGCCAACGGTCACCGCCTGACCTACTCCGATTTACTCTTCCAAACCAACTCAAAACACTATTCTCTCTCAAAAGGGGACGTGGCTTTCATCCTCTCTCCTCAATGCCTCCAGATCTCGATTCTCTACTTCTCTCTTCTCTCTCTAGGTGTCATCATTTCACCGGCCAACCCGGACGACTCCGGCTCCGATATAACTCACCTACTCAACGTACATCAGCAGACCAGTCATTGTCTTTGCCACTTCGCAAACCTCCCACAAGCTGATCATCAACCCCACATCGAATTGTCGTACAGTGTTGATGGACTCGCCGGAGTTTCTCTCTTTGTTAACACAGTACAATAACAACAGCTTTATAAATCATAGAGCTGATGTGGTGAATCAGTCTGATGTCGCAGCAATCCTTTACTCGTCTGGAACTTTCGGTCCAAAAAAAGGAGTGCAATTGACTCACACACTACAACAAATTTGACTTTTAATTGCATGAGATGAATACTATGAAAAGTGAATGATAGCATTTATAAGCATGCTATATTAGCCCAAACTATTAAAAGTCTTTCATTTTCATAGCATTTGCTAAATGCTACCAATTTTGCTATAAATCTTTTTTTGATAGCGTACATGTGATGTTATGTGCTCTGTAGAATAGTTATGATAACAATTTATAACTTTTTTATAATACTATAATAACCCTTTGATAGCGTTATAAAAATGCTATTATTTAAAGTACATTAAACAAACAAAAAAATAGTTTTATTAATTTTTATTTTATTCATTTGTTTGGATAAAACAAAAAGTATCATATAAACTTACAATTGATTCAACATATTTCTGACATACAAATTACATTGTCCAATACAAAATTACATTCAAGTGGAAACGGAGCAATAACGTACTTGAAATCCAGCATTTCTAGATGGAGAATCTCTACTGAGGACTTGCAAGAGAAACTCACACAAGCATGAAGGGAGCATTTACCAGTATATTGTTTAATCACATTTATATGGTAGAACATTGCATGTGGCCCCAGACTCCTAGTTGTTACTGTAATCATCTGCAACATCTGCTCAAAATACAAGACCACCATATTAAGGAAAATAGGAGAAAACTTCTGGAAAGATTGAAAATGCTTAGAACTCATTATTGCAATCTCATTGCACCTTTTGAAAAGAAAAACTAAACGTAATCAAGAAACAATACCCAAGCTAAGAAGACATGCAGAAAAGCAAAGGACATGGTAAAGAATAATAAAATTAATATTTCACTTCCACATAAGTGCGCATGCAACCAAATTATTCAATGAAAGGTGAAATACAGAGTCCATATTCGGACTTATCCATGTCATTATAACAATTTTAAAGCAGTGGGAATTCTTGCTGCAAGCATATGTATATTTGCACTGTACCACAAATAAGCGAGGGCAAGGAAATTAACTCTTTAGTGATTCCAATGAAAGATATGTAATCCTAGGGTCATTGGCATTGACTACTTTATTTCAGTTGATCCTTGAAAGATCAACTTTCAGTAGTCTGGAGTTGCGGCTAATCTGTGAGATGTGTCAAAGGATATACCATAATCTTATTTAAAACAGCACCAACCAAAACAAGAAAACAACTAATGAAACCGAAATTACTAATCAATGACTTATATATCATAAAAAAATTAGCTAAAAACTTTAGATTATCATTGTAACCATTAACACTTTCACATGATAAATTATTATATATCCTAGCAATTCTCACTTTCTAGATAGATAACTCTTCTACCAACAAAAACTCTAGGCATAAAAAATATCCGTACTATGAGTTGTGAGAATTCACCCAACATTATTCACCTTCACAGCCATTATTGTAATCATTGACGAATTTTATTCAGTAAAAGTAAAAAATATAAATAACATGCAAACATGAATAAGAAATGTGCTTGATGTCTTTGATGTATGCCAATGAGTATATTAAGGCAAAAAAGAATCGATAACCATTATAAAGATAAATCAACCTCCATGCAATCATCTTAATCATGGGTAGGAGGAATGACCATAAAAGTTAATTAAAGCTAACCTGAAGGTACTCAAATATTGTGGTGAAAGGAAGTTTCAACAGGACACCTCTTTCAACTGCCTGCAATGACATAAGTCCCAAAAGTGGCTGATCATTAAATTGCATAACACTTCAGTGATTGCGATGCTAATGAAGAGAGTGACAAAGGTAAAAAACAATGGGGAAAATAATCCAAAACACTACAAATTAGCAAAGATATTAATGCTTTATACAGCATGGTGATCACTAATGGCCCTCTTCACTGCTTCAAAATAAGTTACGCGAACTGAAATATTGGACATAACCCAATCATCTTAGTGGTGGATCATGGAACATCAATTCATGTAAAAATTGAAAAAATCCCATATAACCGATAAGAAATAAATCATTATCGCCAGAATAATCAACTATGAGTCTATAACTCAGCTAGCATGACTAAAGTCAAAAGCTTGATAAAAAAATAAATCAAAAAAAGCTACAAACCTTGAATACTTGATTCATTAGTGAACTCGAAACACTCGAGGAAGGCATTGTCAGGAAGAGACCTGCAATTCGGCTGACATGTTCCTCTGCATAAAAAGAACAACACATCATCCACAATACAAGTAGACAATCAACAATCCTATGAAGGGTAAGCAAGTGAAAACCAACAAAAGCTAACCTCATATACAAGAAAATAACAGCATTTCCAGCATTGACAAAATAACTACAAATTTTCAAATTCAAATGCAAATCAATAAAACATTAACGAGAGTGACTTGCAAAAAATTGAAATTATCAATGTAACGAACACAACGTTGCTCCAACGGAACGGTGGTCCCACCAGAAGTCACGCACACAACTCTTCTTCTATTCGTATCATCATTTTGGATAAATTGCTTCAATTTCTAGCAGATGATGTCACGCTCCTTCAATGGAGGAGCCGATTCAAAAAACGATTCCATCTCTGAATCCATTTATTCAGACGAATCCTTAATTAGACGAAAAAAAAATTGAACGGATGAGAAGAGCTTACCTCTGAAAACGATTCGAAGTGGGTTTGAATTTTCTGTGAATCTGATGTCGGTTTGCGTAACTCAACTCCCCTTGTGAAGATTTGTGATTGAGATATTTGCAGATCCAGATAATGTTTGGTTCTGAGAAAAAAATAAATGATAGAGCAAGTTTTTTTTTGTTTTGTTTTTTAGAGTAGAATAAAAAAAAGTAAGAATATAATTTTAGCCTGAATGTTTTGCACACTAAGTGAAATTTAGCGGGCCTTTATTTTTGTTCAAGCCTTTTGATTTTTGTATACCGCTCAATTTTATTTTATTTTTACTTTTTTTATTAATCATAGCATATTTGAAAAGCTATTAGTTTAAATTAAACTTATGAAGAGATTAAATTATAGTGGCCATTCTTGACAATTTTCACACTTGATGAATTGTACCGGTTATTATGTAGCATTCTTGGAATGATTTATTATTACAATTAAAAAATAATAAAATATAAAATGTTATTTTTTGTATATCCATTATAGCATTTTATAACATAACAAGCATTTTAAAAAGAATGATATGGAGGAGTGCTATCAAAGTTGAAATTTGTTGTAGTATATATACAGGGGCAATTTTAGCTTGGGGGGGGGCCAATCCAACACAAAAACTAATATTCTAGGTCACACAACACAAATCTCGCACCTGATACTTTTTAACAAAATGTAATTTCGTTATGTGTTAAAGGTAATGATACAAATAAATTAAATGTGCCGCTGTTTTATTTCTAGAAAATTATCTATAATGAAATTAATCTTTTTTTTTTTTTTTTTTTTTTTTTTTTTTTTTTTGTGATTTCTATTTCAATTACATAATCAAGATCGTGTGTGAGTAATTACATAATTATAGACAAGATGAGATACGCTCAATTGTAAGCACCTTTTTTTACATACAAGAGGTTGTGAGTTCGAGTCATGCCCTCTCCAATCCCAAAATATTGTAATAGTTCAAAAATAATAATAATAATAAAATTAACCTAACAAAAAACATTAATAAAGATAGTCGTAAACTCCCAACCGAATGCAGCAATTATTAGTTGCTGATCGAATTTTCCGTACAGAATCGTCAATTGCTACAGGTAACTATTGGATAGCTACCCGTGATAATTCAATAGACACATGTAGCTGTTAGATTGCTATCGATTGCAATTGACGATCCCGTATAGAAAATTATGTACTTGACCGACCTAATAGTTCAATATTTATTTAGTTTATTTTAGACTTTCTCGTGAAATCTAAATAAATATATATAATTCAAACACATTAATAATGAATGAAATAATAGGTAATTAAAATCTTAAAATGAATTGATTTTGATTTTGTTTCTATTTTCGTTGTTAATGGAATTGTAGGAAAAATTATTAGTTCATTTATATTGTTAAAATAATAAGAGGGGCCATGTGATATTATTACCTACACTATATGTATCATAGTTTAAACACAATTGAAAATTGTTGTGATTTGATTGGTTGGGGGGGCCATGGCCCCTATGGGCCCCCCCTTGAATTCGCCCCTGTATATATATATACGGTAGTTTTTCTATTATCAGTTCGAACCGATAAAAGATATATCAATTCTTTGTATGTGGGTTATTGGATTTAAATACTTTGACTTGATTGTATGCACTTGTCAAAGCATCATTTAAATCCAATAGTCCACATGCAAGCAACTGATATATCTTTTGTCAGTTCGAACTGATAATAGAAAGACTGTATATATATATAATTATTTTATTATCAGTTCGTCCTGACAATAAATATATCATGATGAAGAATGTGGACCACGGATAATAAAGAAGTTTTGACAAGTGCATACACTTTGAATCAAAATATGTAAATCTAATGGTCAACATTCTTCGTCCTAATATATATATTGTCAATACGAACTGATAATATAATATACACAGTCTTTCTATTATCAATTCGAACTGACAAAAGTTATATCAGTTCCTTGTATGTGGGTCACTGGATTTAAATACTTTGACTGACAAGTGCATACAGCCAAGTCAAAGTATTTAAATCCGGTGGCCCACATATAAATAACTGATATAACTTTTGTCAGTTCGAACTGATAATAGAATTTCTGATAATATATATATATATAAGCTTTATCACGTATAAGGTGATAACATGCCTATCTTACCAAAGCAAAGCCTAATAATTGTGCTAGTCAACATATATTTTAAAATTTATTGCATTAAAAAAAAAATCATAATCCTAACCTTGGGGGTCATAAATTGTCCTTGGATTGAAGTAGCTGTCTTTTGATAGACCCCTATAGCATCCATATAGAGGCCAGCTCGTCCATGAAATCCTACGATGATTCAGTTCTCAACTGGAAGACTAAAATGAGTGCCTTTTTCAATACCAAAAGGTCCATGTGTGCGCCAATTTGTGTAGAACGTCAGAGATTCAACAAGAGATTTGTCATTAGTAGTTCCACTTATCGACGTCAAATATTCTTTGGGCCAATCAATCAAAATCTACATGTCGTGTAATGAAAAATTTATGAAAAGTATAATGGTACTAATTAGTCAATCAAATCAAAGCCCTATAAGATAATTAACACAATACTAATTACCTGGGCTTTTGTTCCACGTTTGCTACCAAAATTGCTTGAAGATTCTGCCTCTTTATTTGCACAGACACTTTTGAAGGATAGCGAAACAATGATGGATTTCGAATCAGTGGTAACTCCATGATTAATTATTATCTCTACAATCCCACCCTTGGGCTTATAGCTCCATCTTGTTCCTCCAAGGCCACCCCATGGTCCGACCTCAATTGAAGATTGGCAGACCTGATAGGAAGAACCTCCATGAGACCAAAATGCAAACATAAAATAGATTTCAGGTGCGAGATTCCATCCGAAAAAACGTGTGAAATCCCGTACCTAATAATTAATAATTAATAATCGACACATATTTTTTTACATATTTTTTTTTCATATTATACTTATGTCAATGTGCGGCATTCCTACATCCACATCCGATAATTTGTATACATATATATATATTGAAACAAAAAAAAAACTTGATTTTTTGTTTTTATGTGCTTTGAAATTTAAGTTGAAACATTTTAACTTTATCATTGGCTGAAACCTGAAACAAAGATTAGAAGGTTTACATTTCTACATCGCAATATATCTTCAACAGCTTCTCCAAAACCCATTGTCATATTTGTTATTACTACTTATGGTAATCGGAACAACATGAGTGTAATCGTCGTTGACGTGATATTTCATATAAACATTAAAGATATAGAACAATGGATACAATACAAATAGGAATACATTCTTAATATTAGGAATAACCAAGATTTTGAACATGCCTCATTAAGTATGGGAATTATACGATAATTATAGAGATGAGATAAAATACAATTCGCACCCTAAGTAATTTCATATTGATTTCGAAAATAATTAAAATAACCACAGAAAAAACATACTTGTGATCTTAAACTTGATGAAGCAAATTAAGAAGAATAGGTAAGAAACAAGATTTCAATACTAACAGAGATAGATGATTAAAATCACTAAACCGAAACACCAATCTTCAGTCAGACGAAGGGAAAAAATAAGGAGAGACAATTTTGGTCACCAAGAAAGAATCTAATACGAACAAAGATAGACGCTTAAAATCACCAAACTAAAACTTTGATTTTCAGTCAGACAAAGGGAACATGGACAGCCATGATTTTGGGAGAGAAACGATTTTGGAAGACGTTTATAAAATATATATAAAAAATGAAGTATGGTTTGGAAAGGATAATAAGATAATGTTAAGTCTTGGGAAGAAAAAGTTTAAAATGGTAACTATTTGATCATATGAAGAACAAACGGTAATATTAGAAGTGACCTGCTAAGAAGGTAACTTTAGGATATATAGGGAATCACAACAAGTTTAAAACATCACCATTAGATGTAAGTGTTGGATAAATAAATGGTCAAGATTAGATGAGTTTGATTTTTTTTTTTTTTAAGATGTATTAAACACCCGGTGTTTTATAGATTGTCCCATATATATATATAGGAAATTGCAAGAAGTAATCAAAAAATTTATTGGTTTATTATTTTTAGCCATCAATTTATATTTTATTATACTTATTACCTTTAACATAGAACATATAATATTGCCCTTCATTTTGTCTTTAATTCATCCACTAAAAATTTTAGAAATCAATTGGCATGTAACTTGAAAATCATTGACATATATAAGTTGAAAGTCAATTGGTATGTAATTTAAAATTTAACTGACATATAACTTGAAAAATCAACTCGCATGTAACTTAGAATTAAATGGCATGTAACAAAAATCAACTCGCATGTAACTTGGAATCAAATGGTATGTAACCAAGTTATATGTCAGGTGAAGTAAAATTTAGGGATAATTTTGTCCAAAAGTTATCAAAAGTGATAAAAGAAATAAAATAAATAAATTGATGGCTAAAAACAATAAAGACATATCACCTTATCACGTATAAGGTGATAACATTCCTATCTTACCAAAGCTCAGGTGATAACATGCCTATCTTACCAAAGCAAAGCCTAGTAATTGTGCTAGTCAACATATATTTTAAAATTTATTTCATAGAAATAAAAAAAAAAAAAATCATAATCCTAACCTTGCGGGTCATAAAATGTCCTTGGATTGAAGTAGCTGCCTTTTGATAGACCCCTATAGCATCCATAAAGAGGCCAGCTCGTCCATGAAATCCTACAATGACTCGGTCCTCAACCGGAAGACTAAAATGAGTGCCTTTACTAGAACCAAAAGGTCCATGTGTGTGCCAATTTGTATAGAACGTTAGAGATTTGACACAAGATTCGACAATATAGAACTTTCCGGTGGTTCCACTTATCGATGTCAAATATTCTTCCGGCCAATCAATCGAAATCTACATGTTAGTTAATGTAAAAATTATGAAAAGTATAATAGTACTAATTAGTCAATCAAATCAAAGCCATATAAGATAATTAATACAATACTTACCTAGTTACCTGTGATTTGTTTCCACCTTCGCCACCAAAATTGATTGATGATTCTGCCTCTTTATTTGCACAGACACTTTTGAAGGATAGCGAATCAATGATATCTCCATGATTAATTACTATCTCTACAATCCCACCCTTGGGCATATAGCTCCATTCTGTTCCTCCAAGGCCACCCCATGGTCCTACCTTAATTAATGAAGATTGGTAGACCTGATTGGAAGAACCTCAATGAGACCAAAATGCAAACATAAAATTGTTTTTGGGTGCAAGATTCCATCCCGCACCTGATAATTATTAATTAATAATAGACATCAGTATAATATACCCTTTTTATTTTTTTCTTTTTTTTCATTTTACACCTATGTCCATTGTATCTTACACTAGAAAACCATTCCTGCATCCACGTCCGATAATATATATATATATATTTTTTGAAACAAAACAAAATAAATCATTAAATCTTGATTTTTGGTTTTTATGTGCGTTGAAATTTAAGTTGAAACATTTAACTTTATCATTGGCTGAAACAAAGATTAGAAGGCTTACATTTCTACCCCGCAATATCTCTTCAACAGCTTCTCCAAAACCCATTGTCATATACATATATATATATATATTGTTTTCATTTTATACCTATGTCAATTGTATCTTACATGAGAAAATGTGTGGCGTTCCCACCTCCACATCCGATAATTTGTATATATATATATATATATATATATATATATTTATATATTGAAACAAAAAAAAAATCATCAAAACTTTATTTTTTGTTTTTATGTGATTTGAAATTTAAGTCGAAACATTTTAACTTTATCATTGGCTGAAACAATGATCAGAAGGCTTACTATGAGAAAACAAGTGTTTGAACAAATGCTTCAAAGTGAAGCAAAAACAGAGTAGAAGAAGAATGCAAGAAAAGTAAAACAGAGCAAAAAGAAGAATTCACATTCTAACAAATTTTGTATTTTCTTCGTTGTTTGCATTATGAGACTAAGCTCATATTTATATGCATGTGGCCACTTGCAGATTAAGATTTGGATAAGATTGAGTACTTGGAAATTCTGTTACAATAATAACAGAATTGCCAGCCAAAATATTTCCTTGGAAAAGATCCTCTATTCCTAGGAGCTCTGTTCTTCATGTTAGCAATGTGATGTCCTCCGTCTGATCAGAATAATCAAGGTCTTATTATTTGGATGTTGACCTTACTGGAAAGCTTGCTTAGTGGCAAATTTGCTTGACCCAAAGATTTCTTTTCCTTGCTCAGTTTTACAACGAATCTGACTTGGTGTTGATGTAGTTATTTTATGATTTCTCATTTGAATTGTTGGAATTTATGTCCTAAAGCTTGTAATTTGTAAATGTTATAAATTTATTAATAAAAGAAGTAGTATTTTAATTCAATAAATATAACTCATATGCTTATATCATATGTGATAAACATCCAAGTTTGCTAGATGTAATCTCAAATTGAGTATATGAACGTCATATACAGAGGAATTCGGTTTGAGACGTGCAATCTAAAGAGTTCGTAGGAAGCAAATAAAGCTGGGTACTTTAATTGCGGTTAATCTACAGCTGGGATCCATTCTGTAATGTACGGTGGTCTTATCCTAGACTACTCATATGGTGATATGAAATTGGAGGCACCTTATATGATGTGATCATATAGGACTGGACCACGATCTATATGAATCTATCACCAAGATCTGTTAATTGAAGAGATTCATATATATCGTCAAATGATGGCTATATATGGGTGATCTAAATCCTGAGTGTCTTATTGACTCCTTCAAGTTAGATTGTGGTTTTTGACATATCATGGATGAGATTGGAGTAACATTCCCAATCAATGACTCCGTATCTTGGAATCACGGTTTGGCTTGTTGTTGGGAAGGTATGCACACAATAGAGGAATCCACTCCTTCTTGTGAGAAGTAAATGAGCAGTTCTCTTAAAGGTTGATCTGGGACTTGAACAATTAAAAGCACTCTCCCTTTTCCGTAAAGGAAAGAAAGATATAATTGTTCATTAGAGAATCAATGGTACTTAAAGGAAAATATATAATTAGATCGAGAGGTATAGACCCAACTCTAATTATGAACTACTTGTGGAGGATTATACCATATGTAATAGTTATATCGATGGACTTTAACATTTTGGTTCGTGTAAAATATCTACAGTTACGAGAATGCAACCTCGGGTTCTTAGTGGAGTAACTCCGAGGTTAATAATCATGAAATATTAATTAAAGAGTTTAATTAATTATTTTTAAGTATTATTGAAGCTCAAAACTGTGGGTCCATTAGGTCCCCTTGCTAGCTCTTACGGTTATTGGTAATAAGGGTCACGGTTAATTAAATTGATAGTCCAAATTAATTATGTTACGAAAGTGACATGAATAAATTCAAGGAACTAATTAAATAATATGATTATTTGATTAGTATATTTATAATTGCATTATATTAATAATTGAGAATTATTAATTGTTTATTTATTATTAGGAGGTTACAGGTTCGAACCATGACTAAAACAAAAGGATTAAAAATAATAAAGATTATTTTAAATCCTAAAGATCAAAGGTTCAAATCATAGTGATAGCCGAATTAAAAAGGATTTATAATCCTATTTTTACTTGGTCAACTAAACCCTAGGATCCTGATATATAAGATATATTTATCAAGAAATAAAATACAACCTAAACCTAATACAGAACAGAGTGTGCGACAAAGGCAAGGAAGAAAAGAAAAAAAAAAGTTTTTTGTTTCCTCTTGCAGGTGGCTGGCCGAATCCAAGGAAGAGGGCAAAGTGTTGTCTTCCCAATTTTCTGTATACCTCCGTCTAGTCCTGACTGCATCCGTGACGTGCCCACACACAAGTTATTAGATCATGGGTCATAGCTCAGAAGACTTGGTGGTAACGAATTGAAAACAAACGAAGGAGAAAGCTTCAAAGGTATTAATGAAATCCCTCCTTGTATTCATGTATACCGAAAAGGTCCAAGATAATTTTAAAACCTATCTTTTTATTCCGCTGCGCGACTTACATGAACACATTCAAGTTTAATTTGACTCACATCCCCCTTTAAGCTGAACATTGGAGAGTTATAGAGGTTCAACTTAGATCAAATCGAGAAATAGACAATGCCTTCGTAAATATATCAGCACATTGATGAATAGTGGGTACATATTGAACCTTTAGAATCCCATAAGCTATCTTCTCATAAACAAAGTGAACATCAATTTCGATGTGCTTTGTCCGAGCATGAAAGATCGGATTCTGAGTAAGAGAAGTCGCACTTTGAATGTCGCACCAGATAATGGGACATTGCAAAATAGGAAACCCATTTCGAAGAACAAAGAAGCAATCCAGATGACCTCGGTTGTTGCTAACAAAAGAGGCAATCGAGGTCGATATTCAACTTCACAGCTAGAATAAGCAACGACATGTTGCTTCTTTAAACTTCAAGCAACTAGATTACCACCAACATAGACAGAACATCCGCTTGTAGATCGTCAGTCATCAACGCAAGACGCCCAATTAACGTAGATAAAGACCTCAACAGAAAGCGAAGTAGAAGCTTGGAAGTGTAGTCCTAACCCTATTATTCCTTTTAGGTATCAAAAAAGACATTTACAAGCTTTCCAATGATCCTCAGTTGGTTGAGCTAGATATTGACTCAATTTATTAACGCAAAAGGAGATATCCGGTCAGGTGTATGTTAAGTATTGAATCGTGCCAATCATGCTTCTGTAAAGAGATGGATCAGAGAATGCTCACCCTTGTTTGGTAAGTTTAGTGCCTGAAGAGAGAGAGGAGATGAATAGGGCTTATAATGAGCCATGTTTGTTTTCTTCAAAAGATCACTAATGTACTTTGTTTGAGTCAAAAACAAACCACTTGAGGAACGAACTGCCTCAAAACCCAAGAAGTAGCTGACGGAACCCAACAATTTCAGTGCAAATGTAGAGTTGAGTGTAGCAATGGTGTCAAGAACCAGAGATGGATCATCACCAGTTATTAAGATGTCATTGACATAGAATAGTAGGAAAATAACGTGAGTACCTTGACGTTTGATATAAAGTGAGGCAACGGCCAAAGAAGGCACAAAACCCCAGCCTATTAAGGCATGCCGAAGTTTGAAGAACTAAGCTCTAGGAGCCTGTTTCAGGCCATAGAGAGCTTTGTTGAGTTTGCAAATGAAAGAGGGACGTTGAGGATCAACGAAGCCAATAGGTTGCTCCATATATACAGCTTCTCAAAGATCGACTTGTTAAGTTTGATATCGACTTGTTGTAATCCCAATTATAAGTGACCGCCAAGGTAAAAATAATTTGTATGGTTACAGCCTTAACTACTGGGCTAAAGGTATTATGAAAGTCGATCCCACGTGTTTGATGAAAAACTTTTGCCACCAAACGAGCCTTGTGTTTGAGTACGGATCCATCCGGCTAGTATTTTACTCGAAAAACCCATTCACATCCTACTAGAGTCGTAGATTCAGTTGACAAGTGACAATGTGTCATTGTGTTGTTTTTTACCAATGCTAAGTATTCTTCTATCATTGACTCATGCCACCTTGATTGTGTTAATGCTTCCTCTGCTGTTCTAGGCTCGGTTGTCTCAGCTGAGTCACCCAAATTGTCACTTACAGAAGCATAGGCTCTAGGCCTGATAACACCAGATTTCAGGTGTGTGATCATGTGATGAGATCGTATCGGTACAGTCTGTTGGTCTAGGCTTGGTGAAGGTAAAGGTCCAGACTGTTGTGTTTGACTGGTTGAGGTAAGATCAACATGAAGGGAAATTGGTGGTGCCTTTACACTTAGAATTGGTCGCATTACATGATCAGGAAAGCTTGGTGTTATCTGATTTGATTTAGGCACTATGTATTGCAAAATCGAGGTTGACAAACATCCAAGCTTGAAAGAAGATGCATAACTATCTTTTAGTGGGAATAAAGAATAATACGAAAATTCAAACTCGTTGAATACTACATTTCGTGATACATAGATCCTTCTAGACGGATGAAGACACTTGTAGCCTTTTTGACTTAAACTATAACCAATAAAGACACACTTGGAAGTGTGAAATTGAATTTTTGAGTCAAATAAAGCCTGAGATAAGGGAATGCAGTACACCTAAAAATTTGAAGTAATTAAATTAAGCAACCATTTGTGCAATACTTCATAAGGTGACTTTAGCTGAAGAATTGGTGTTGGTAGATCACTGACAAGCATCACAACCGTTTATAATGCTTCTACCCACAATGTGAGAGGCATTTTTGCCTGAGCAAGGAGAGGGAGTCCAGTTTTGACAACATGATGATGTTTTCATTCAGGTATCCCATTTTGTTGATGTGTGAATGCACAAGATGTGCGAAAATGTATACCACATTTTATAAGATGAGGTAACAATGGCTTATATTCTGTACCAAGATCATCCTGTAAGCATTTGATTTTGCTAGTGAATTGAAGCTCTACATATTTCCTGAATTGAAGGAAAATTCCCAGCACTTCTGATTTCAATTTTAAAGGGTATATATAGCCAACTATATCTAGAGTACGAATCAACAAAAATCACATAGTATCAATGTCCTTCTAGAGATGGCATTGGTGAGGGACCCCACACATCTGTAAACACTAGCTCTAGAGGCTTTGAAGCCTTGTAACTTGACCTTTGAAAAGGCAATTGGTGCAATTTTCCCATTTTGCAAGCATCACAAAAACGAATTTGTGCATCATTACACTTCAAATGTAAGCTATTCACCACTTTTCTTAAAATCAATGGAGTTGGATGTCCAAGCTTCAAGTGCCACATATTCTTATTCAAGTGGTCTTTATTGCATGTATTATTAGCTCTAAGAGCATATTTACAATGTGTATTTCGATTATTTTGAACTCTACTACATGAGTTATTAGCTCCAAGTCCATAAACACAAGCTGAGCGCTATAACCTTTGTTCTTTAAATCTGAGCAATTTATATTGCCTTTGCTCCTTGACAGCCAATTTTTTGCTCTTGATTGTGCTCTTCTCATATTTAGCTTGTAGAGACCATTCTCAAGCTTGCCTTGAAGAAGAACTTCCTTGGTAATCTTGTCCATTATGACACATGAATCATATCGAAACTCAGCATAAGCATTGTTATCATGAGTAAGTTTAGATATACTTAGTAAATTCTTCGTAATAGAATGCACATATAATATGTGATTTAACAACAAACACCTAGAGGGCAATTCAAGAGAAGAAAACAAAGATTTACCAATGTGTGAAATTTGAAGTTGTTACCAACTGTAAGGTTATTGGTACCTTGGTACTTTGAGTAGGAGGAGAGGTTAGATAGGTCTAATGTTATATGATTGGTGGTGCCACTATCAGCGTACCACGTCGGATCACAAATGGATTCAGGATTGGCATAGTACACAGCTGGTTGTTGGAATTTTGCTTGGTGTGGAGAGTTGGTCAGGGACGACACATTGATTGGTTGAAACTAAGAGTTTGAGTTCTGGAATTGACTTTGTAAGCCAAAATGTCCACCTCCAGTCTGATTGTAGTTACTCTGATAGTTCTTATGAAATCGATGGTAACAATTCATAGCAATATGACCGGTTTTTCCACATACTTGGCATACAGGCCTGTTGTTATTATTCCATCTTCCACGTCCATGATTTCTACCTCTGTTTCCAAACCTGCCATTCATATTATAGTTGCTTGAAACTTCTCTTTGAGTTCTCCTATCATTTTGACCATGAGTGGCCACGAAATTTGCACTTCTTGTTGATACATCAAGCTGAGTGGTTGAGCGGAGTTGTGCAATCCTTTGCTCATGATTCAGGAGCAAGTATTGTACTTCTTAAAAAGACGTGGAGCTTCTTTGAGAGGTAATTACCGTTATGACGGAATCGTATTCATGTCCAACTCCATTTAAGACACTCAAAATGAGGTCATTGTCACTCACAATTTGACCAGCTGCTTTCAAACTATCTCCAATCATCGTGACTTTAAGAACAAATTCAGTTATAGAGCTGGCTCCTTTCTTTGCATTTTGCATCTGATGTTTGAGTTATAGAACTTTTGCCAAAGATTGTTATGAGAACAATCGATCAAGTGTACTCCAAACTTCATAAGAGCTGGTACAATCTGTCACTTGACCTATTATCGTTTGACTTATCGAAGAGAATAGCCAGCTTAGGAGTAACTAATCAGACCTTTGCCAAGTTACATACTCTTTATTCATAATCAATTGCTTATCTCCTCCATCATGTGGTTGTATCTCAACATATTTTGATGGAATTGAGTGTGAATCTAAGATGAAATCAACCAATTGAAAAGCTCTAATAATAGGATGTTATTAAGCTTTCCATTGAATGTAGTTATCGCTATCCAGTTTGACTTGAAGATTGAAATGCATTGATTTTGCAAAAGGCACAAAATCTCCAGACTTTGAGCCTCTTGAAGCATCTTCTTCGTGACCTGTTGTCTGATACCATATGAGGAAACAAGTGTTTGAACAAATGCTTCAAAGTGAAGCAAAAACAGAGTAGAAGAAGAAAGCAAGAAAAGTAAAACAGAGCAAAAAGAAGAATTCACATTCTAACAAATTTTGTATTTTTCTTCATTGTTTTCACTATGAGACTAAGCTCATGTTTATATATGCATGTGGCCACTTTCATATTAAGATTTGGATAAGATTGAATATTTGGAAATTCTGTTACAATCATAACAGAATTTCCCGCCAAAATATTTCCTTGGAAAAGATCCTTTGTTCACAAGAGCTCTGTTCTTCATGTTAGCAATGTAATGTCCACCGTCTGATTAGAATAATCAAGGTCTTATTATTTGGATGTTGACCTTATTGGAAAGCTAGCATAGTGGCAAATTTGCTTGATCCAAAGCTTTCCTTTCCTTGTTCTGTTCTACAACGAACCTCACTTGGTGTTGATGTGGTTATTTTATGATTTCTCATTTTAACACCTTTAAGTTCAATATCACTCACACTTACATTTCTACACCGCAATATATCTTCAACAGCTTCTCCAAAACCCATTGTCATATTTGTTATTACTACTTAAGATAATCGGAACAACGTGAATGTAATCATCGTTGAAGTGATATTACGTATAAACGTAAAAGATATAGAACGATGGATATAATACAAAAGGAATACATTATCAATACTAGGAATAACATAGATTTTGAACTTGCCTCATTTAGTATGGAAATTATACGATAATTATAGAGCTGAGGTAATATACAATTTGCACCCTAAGTAATTTCATATTGATTTTGAAATTAATCAAAACAACCATGGAAAAGACATACCTATGAGTTTAAACTTGATGAAGTAAAGAAGAATTTGTAAGAGACGAGATTTCAATACTAACAGAGATAGACGATTCAAATCACCAAACAGAAACACCAATCTTCAGTCAGACGAAGGGAAGAACAAAGAGAGACGCGATTTTGGTCACCATAAAAGAATCCAATATGAATAGAGATAGACGATTCAAATCACCAAACCGAAACACCAATTTTCAGTCAGAGAAAGGAAAATAACAGGGAGAGACACGATTTTTGAAGAGAAATGATTTTGGAAGACGTTTAAGAGACGAGATTTCAATACTAACAGAGATAGACGATTCAAATCACCAAACAGAAACACCAATCTTCAGTCAGACGAAGGGAAGAACAAAGAGAGACGCGATTTTGGTCACCATAAAAGAATCCAATATGAATAGAGATAGACGATTCAAATCACCAAACCGAAACACCAATTTTCAGTCAGAGAAAGGAAAATAACAGGGAGAGACACGATTTTTGAAGAGAAATGATTTTGGAAGACGTTTATATATATATATATATATATATATATATAATTGAAGTCTGGTTTGGGAAGGAGAAGAAGATAATGTTGAGTCTTGGGTAGAAAAAGTTTAAAATGGTAACTATTAGATCATTTGAAGAACAAACGGTAATATTGGGAGTAACATGCTAAGAAGGTGACTTTAGGAGGTATAGGGAAGCACAATAAGTTCAAAACATCACCGTTGGATGTGAGTGTTGGATAAATCAATGGTCAAAATTTGATGAGTTGGATTTTTTTTAAAGGTGTATGATAAGAAAAGAATTTGGGGAGGAAAAGAAGAAATGAAGAACAGAGGTTTTTGGGGAAATATTTGTTATTTATCTGATAAAACTTCAATACAAAAAGTGTGAACCTAAATAGGCCACAACATTACAACGAGAATCCAACATATCAGGGACTCCAGTAGTGGAGCCGAATACTAGGAATGCTTTTAGCAACTCCTGTTATTCACAACTAATTTATTAATTGACTAATTCAACTTGTAACAAAACAAAGACTACTTCTTCTACAAGACTTATCTAAGCCCCGTCTAACGAATGCAACTTCTCAGGTCATGACCAAGTCACCCATGTAAGCCATGTAATAGAGATTTCTTATCAATCCATCCCCCTAAGAAAGTCCTTGTCCGCAAGGCCGAATTTCGGATAAGTTTTTGAGAAACGCCACAAGTTTTCCCACGAAGCATCTTCAGGCGGAGCTCCTTTCCATTGTACCAAAATTTCTGTTTTCAGACGGTGTTTCCCTTTTTGAATCACTCGGCGGTCCAAAATAAATTCAGGTTCTGGTAACAAGACTTCATCCGCTGAAACAGGAGGAAGAGTTATCACAGTGTCATTGACGACAGTTCCCCATTTCTTTTTGAGCAAACTAACGTGAAAAACATCATGTATCCGTGCCCCCGCTGGAAGGTCTAACTTGTAAGCCACTGCTCCGATTCGAGCCAAAACCTTGAACGGCCCAAAAAATCTTGGTGACAATTTCAAAGAACTTCGGAAAGCTACTGATTTTTGGCGGTATGGCTGCAGCTTGAGGAATACATAATCACCGACCTCGAAGGTGATCTCGCGGCGATGCAAGTCTGCCTGAGATTTCATGCGAACCTGTGCCTCTAACAAATTTCGCCGTAGGTCCCGAAGTATTACTTCCCTTGAGCGCAGTAATTCGTCCACAGCCTAAATTTTTGTTGTGCCTGGAATATAAGAATTCATAGACGGAGGAGGAACCCCGTAAACGGCTTCGAATGGAGACATTTTAGTCGCTGAATGAACCGCTGTATTGTATCCATATTCAGCCCAAGCAAGCCATTCCATCCATCTGTTGGGTTGGCCGTCATAAGAGAAACAACGTAAATACTGCTCAAGAGTCCGATTTACCACCTCGGTTTGGCCGTTGGATTGAGGGTGATAGCTGGAACTGTAACAGAGGGATGTGCCGTGCAATTTGAACAGAGACTTCCAAAAGGTGCTAATGAAGATTTTGTCACGATCGCTAACGATCGAAAGAGGCATTCCATGTAATTTCACAACATTATTGATGAAGCATTTGGCTACTGATGTCGCTGTGAATGGATGTTTTAATGGCACAAAATGTGCATACTTTGAGAGACGATCAACAACAACCATAATCACATTGTAACCTTGTGACATTGGTAATCCTTCGACGAAATCCATGGATATTTCCGTCCAAATGCGCTGCGGAATGGGAAGGGGTTGAAGTAATCCCGCAGGCCGAACAGTCTCATGTTTACAACGTTGACACACTTCACAATCCCGAATAAAGTCTTTAACAGAGGTGCAGATGCCAGGCCAAACAAAGCTTGCTGAAATCCGTGTGAGAGTCTTCAAGTAACCAAAATGACCACCTGAAGGAGAGGAGTGGCCATCAGTCAAAACAGCGGGCAATAGTGACGAAGTAGGACTCAAGTGTACCCTCCCATTTTGCATCCAGATTCCATCCCTTTGCACACAATGTAAGGACTGATTAGTGGACAAAGTATCATAATAAGGTTGTTGAATTACCTCCTGCTGTAGAGTTTTCCACCAATCGGCAATGGGCAAGGACAATGCATGACTTTGAAACGCAGCCACACGAGAGAGAGCGTCAGCACCTTGGTTCTCTTTACCCTTGCGGTACTGAATAGTGTAATCGAATCCCATTATTTTTGGCAACCATCGAGCTTGCGAAAAAGTGGTGAGTCTTTGTTCTAAGAGATACTTCAGACTTCGATGGTCCGTTTTGATCACAAATGGCTTGCCCAAAAGGTAGGGTCGCCATTTTCTCACGGCCTTCACCACAGCTAACATCTCCTTGTCGTAGGTGGATAGTAATTTAGATTTTCCCTTCAAGGCTTCACTGTAATAAGCTATAGGTTGGTTGTGTTGAGACAAGATAGCACCTAACCCATCTCCACATGCGTCACATTCGACTATGAACTGCTGTGTAAAATCGGGCAGCCGCAATACAGGAGGTGAAGTGAGAGCTTCCTTCAATTTGTTAAATGCCAAGAGTGAATCTTCGGACCAGAAAAAACCATCCTTGGTGAGAAGCTTTGTTAAAGGTGCAGCTATTATACCAAATCCCCTCACAAACTTGCGATAAGACCCGGCCAATCCAAGGAAACCACGAACACCTTTAGGGGTTGTCGGCACTGGCCAATTTTGAACGGATTGTATCTTCGATGGGTCTACTGCCACTCCATCGAAAGAAATGAGGTGACCCAAATACCCCACCGTTAGCACCCCAAACTGACACTTAGAGAGTTTGACATACAGCTGATTTTCAGACAGAATTCGAAGTACTTGTTTTAGGTGCTGTAGATGATCCTCCCAAGACCTACTATACACCAAAATATCATCAAAAAATACTAGAATAAACCTTCGTAAATGTGGGCGAAAAATGTCGTTCATGAGACTCTGAAAGGATGCTGGAACGTTTGTCAATCCGAATGGCATCACTAGGAATTCGTAGTGACCATCATGAGTTCGAAAGGCAGTTTTTGGAATATCGTCATGCTGTACGCGGATCTGGTGGTACCCGGAGCGCAAGTCAAGCTTTGAAAAAAATTTCGCACCATGTAACTCATCAAGCAGCTCGTCAATGACGGGTATTGGAAATTTATCCTTTACTGTAATCTCATTGAGTGCCCGGTAGTCGACGCAGAAGCGCCAAGACCCATCAGATTTTTTTATTAGCAATACGGGTGACGAAAATGGACTCCGACTAGGGCGAATAATTCCGGTTTGGAGGAATTCTTTGACCAGTTTTTCGATCTCATTTTTTTGGTAATGTGGGTACCTGTAAGGTCTTGCATTAACAGGAGGTTGGTTCGGTAGCAACGGAATTCGATGATCGTGGCTGCGCTTGGGTGGCAATTCGGTGGGTTCCTCAAATACATGTGCAAATTCTGACAGAATTTGACTGAGGTCTGGCGGCAGTTTAGTGTCTTGAATTGGTTCCATATCTGAAATCATATGAACAAAAAACCCCATACCTGATAAGTGTAACAATTCTTTCTCACTCATGGGAGCGAGCTCGGAACTGGTCACCCCCTTCAATATGTGAGTTCGGCCGGCTTGTGTGAAAGACATACTGAGTTTCTTGTAGTCCGTTTCGATTGGACCTAAGGTCTCCAACCATTGTACTCCTAAAACGGCTTGACAAGCGGCCACCGGAAGAACGTAAAAATCGGCTCGTACCGTGAACCCTTGAATTGAGAGGGAGAGTCCTAAACAACGGCCGGTGCATTCAATAATTTCTTTATTTCCGACTGTTACCTGAAATGTCTTGCCTCGGACCACTTGTAGTCCCAACTTGGTAACCACAGACTGATCGATAAAATTATGGGTGCTTCCCCCATCAATGAGCACTGTCACATCTCGGTTTCCCACCCTTCCGATAAATCGAAAGGTTTACGGATGGGCTGTACCAACCAAGGCATGGAACGATATTTCTGGTATTGCTTCCTCGGATGACTCTATTTCCATGTCCACATCATCTTCTTCCTCATCCGGCTGCACATCTACCATCATAAACAGCTGTGGTCTTGAACGACGGTGTCCCGGCACGTATCTATCATCACAATAAAAGCACAAACCTTTTTCACGCCTCTCCCTAGCCTCCTGTCCTGTGAGACGCCGAACAGGTCCATTGAAGTTACTGGTTGCCTGTGGTGTCCGCTGAGATGGGGAAGGACCAAGAAGCCCCACTGTGGAACTCTGCTGATGACGTGGTTGATATGCAGATGCAGCTGGTCGAAATTGATTACCTGTTTTTCGTTGCAACTGGTTCCGTTCTTCAATTAGATGAGCTATACTGATTGATTCGGATAGAGTCTTTGGGTGCGTAACACGTACATCCAAACGAATTTCGTCCTTCAAACCAGCAATAAAACATCCCACCAAGAATTTTTCCGGAAGGTCATCTACCTTGTGGGACAATTTCTCGAATGCCTCTTGGTACGCATTAACAGTCAATGTTTGCTTGAGTCGCAACAACGCTTCTGACGGGTCCTCATAATCCGTTGGACCAAAACGATAGAGGAGAGCTTTGACAAATTCATTCCAACGCAACTGACCCTTATTTTTGGTATACCAGCGAAACCATTGAAGTGCTACATTTGACAGATGAAACGAGGCCAATTGTACCCGCTGTGGAGCGTCGATATTCTTAAATTCAAAGTACTGCTCTGCTTTGAAAATCCAACCTGTGGTATCCTCACCCTCGCTTGCATAAGTCGAGAAATTCAACTTGAGGTTGGTGTGATTCCGGTCTACAAAAGGGGTGGTTGAAGCGGAAGGCCTGTCATGGAAATTGTCTCCAGCTGCAAACGGATTGACATCCCTGTCAAGTGTGCGATTGGATTGGTCTGGTGTGTGATTGGATTCTGGTGTGCAATTGGATTGGGCGATTCTCATTGCCTGCAACTCGGCCATGACTCCCTGTAAGGCGTCACTGACTCGACTAAAATTGTGGTTCAATTCATCGAAGTTGGTGTCGTGTCGGGCAAGGGCTTCATTGACCTCGACGCGAAACTCCGCATGCGTTTTACTGTGTGTATCCATGAACCGGAATGGCTCTGATACCACTGATAAGAAAAGAATTTGGGGAGGAAAAGAAGAAATGAAGAACAGAGGTTGTTGGGGAAATATTTGTTATTTATCTGATAAAACTTCAATACAAAAATTGTGAACCTAAATAGGCCACAACATTACAACGAGAATCCAACATATCAGGGACTCCAGCAGTGGAGCCGAATACTAGGAATGCTTTTAGCAACTCCTGTTATTCACAACTAATTTATTAATTGACTAATTCAACTTGTAACAAAACAAAGACTACTTCTTCTACAAGACTTATCTAAGCCCCGCCTAACGAATGCAACTTCTCAGGTCATGACCAAGTCACCCATGTAAGCCATGTAATAGAGATTTCTTATCAGTGTACTAAACACCTAGTGTTCTATTAATTGTCCTATATATATAAGCTTATCACGTATAAGGTGATAACATGCCTATATTACCAAAGCAAAGCCTAGTAATTGTGCCAGTCAGCATATATTTTAAAATTTATTGCATTAAAAAAAAAATCATAATCCTAACTTTTGGGGTCATAAATTGTCCTTGGATTGAAGTAGCTGCATTTTGATAGACCCCTATAGCATCCATAAATTTGCCAGCTAGCTCATCCATGAAATCCTACAATGACTCGGTTCTCAACTGGAAGACTAAAATGAGTGCCTTTCATAGAACCAAAAGGTCCATATGTGTGCCAATTTGTCTAGAGCATTAGAGATTCGACATTATTATACTTTATGGTAGTTCCACTTATCAACGTCAAATATTCTTTGGGCCAATCAATCAAAACCGTAATGTAAAAATTTATGAAAAGTATAATAGTACTAATTAGTCAATCAAATCAAAGCCCTATAAGATAATTAAGACAGTACTTACCTGGGTTTTGTTTCCACCTTTGCCACTAAAATTGCTTGAAGATTCTGCCACATTATTTGCACAGACACTTTTGACAGATAGAGAATCAATGATTTCTCCATGGTTAATTATTTTCTCTACAATCCCACCCTTGGGCATATAGCTCCATCTTGTTCCTCCAAGGCCACCCCATGGTCCTACCTCAGTCGAAGATTGGTATACCTGATTGGTTGAACCTCCATGAGACCAAAATACAAACATAAAATAGGTTTCAGGTGCGAGATTCCATTCGAAAAAACGTATGAGATCCCGCACCTAATAATTAATAATTAATAATCGACACAAGAGTAATATACATACATATATATATTTTTTCATTTTATACTTATGTCAATTTTCTCTTACACGAGACAATGTGCAGCATTCCTACATCCACATATATATATATATATATATATATATATATATTTTTTTTTTCATTTTATACTTATGTCAATTTTCTCTTACACGAGACAATGTGCAGCATTCCTACATCCACATCCGATAATTTGTATTATATATACATATATATATATATATATATATATATATATATATTTTGAAACAAAAACAAAAAAAAAAAAAAAAATCATTAAAACTTGATTTTTTGTTTTTATGTGCTTTGTAATTTAAGTTGAAACATTTTAACTTTATCATTGGCTGAAACCTGAAACAAAGATTAGAAGGTTACATTTCTACATCGCAATATATCTTCAACAGCTTCTCCAAAATTCATTGTCATATTTGTTATTACTACTTATGGTAATCGGAACAACATGAATGTAATCATCGTTGACGTGATATTACATATAAACACTGAAGATATAGAACGATGGATACAATACAAATAGGAATACATTCTTAATATTAGGAATAACCAAGATTTTGAACATGCCTCATTAAGTATGGGAATTATACGATAATTATAGAGATGAGGTAAAATACAATTCGCACCCTAAGTAATTTCATATTGATTTCGAAACTAATCAAAATAACCACAGAAAAGACATACCTGTGAGCTTAAACTTGATGAAGCAAATTAAGAAGAATGGGTAAGAGAAAAGATTTCAATACTAACATAGATAGACGATTCAAATCACTAAACCGAAACACCAATCTTCAGTCAGACGAAGGAAAAAAAACAAGGAGAGACACGATTTTGGTCACCAAGAAAAGAATCTAATACGAACATAGATAGACGCTTAAAATCACCAAACTAAAACACTACTTTTCAGTCAGATGAAGGGAACATGGAGAGTCAAGATTTTGGGAGAGAAACGATTTTGGAAGACGTTTATATAAATAAAAAAATGAAGTCTGATTTGGGAAAGAGAATAAGAAAATGTTAAGTCTTGGGAAGAAGAAGTTTAAAATGGTAACTATTAGATCATGTGAAGAACAAACGGTAATATTAGGAGTGACCTGCTAAGAAGGTAATTATAAGATATATAGGGAATCACAACAAGTTTAAAACATCACCATTAGATGTAAGTGTTGGATAAATCAATGGTCAAGATTAGATGAGTTTGATTTTTTTTTAAAGGTGTATTAAACACCTGGTGTTCTATAGATTGTCATATATATATATATATATATATATATATAGAGAGAGAGAGAGAGAGAGAGAGAGAGAGAGAGAGAGAGAGAGAGAGAGAGAGAGAGAGAGAGAGAGAGAGAGAGAGAGAGAGAGAGAGAGAGGAAATTGCAAGAAGTAACCAAAAAAATTATTGGTTTATTGTTTTTAGCCATCAATTTATATTTTATTATATTTATCACTTTTAGCCTTGAACAAACAATATTACCTTTCACTTCACCCACTAAAAAATTTAGAAATCAACTGACATGTAACTTGAAAATCATTGACATATAAGTTGAAAGTCAATTGATATGTAATTTAAAACTTAATTAATATATAACTTGAAAAATCAACTCGCATGTAACTTGGAATCAAATGGCATGTAACCAAGTTCCTGACAACCAAGTTACATGTCAGGTGAAGTAAAATTTAGAGATAATTTTATCCAAAAGTGATAAAAGCAATAAAATAAATAAATTGGTGGCTAAAAACAATAAAGACATATCATCTTATCAGGTGATAACATTCCTATCTTACCAAAGCAAAGCCTAATAATCTAGTAATTGTGCTAGTCAACATATATTTTAAAATTTATTTCATAAAATAATAAAAATAAAATAAAATAAAATAAAAATAAATTCATAATCCTTACCTTGCTGGTCATAAAATGTCCTTGGATTGAAGTAGCTGTCTTTTGATAGACCCCTATAGCATCTATATAGAGGCCAGCTCGTCCATGAAATCCTACAATGACTCGGTTCTCAATAGGAAGACTAAAATGAGTGCCTTTACTAGAACCGAAAGGTCCATGTGTGTGCCAATTTGTGTAGAACGTTAGAGATTCGACACAAGATTCAATAGTATAGAACTTTCCGGTGGTTCCACTTATCGATGTCAAATATTCTTCAGGCCAATCAATCGAAATCTACAGTTAAGTAATGTAAAAACTATGAAAAGTATAATAGTACTAATTAGTCAATCAAATCAAAGCACTATAAGATAATTAATACAATACTTACCAGCTGTGTTTTGTTTCCACCTTCGCCACCAAAATTGATTGATGATTCTGCCTCTTTATTTGCATAGACACTTTTGAAGGATAGCGAATCAATGATATCTCCATGATTAATTACTATCTCTACAATCCCACCCTTGGGCATATAGCTCCATTCTGTTCCTCCAAGGCCACCCCATGGTCCTACCTTAATTGAAGATTGGTAGACCTGATTGGAAGAACCACCGTGAGACCAAAATGTAAACATAAAATTGGTTTTAGGTGCGAGATTCAGTCCCGCACCTGATAATTATTAATTAATAATAGACACCAGTATAATATACCTTTTTTTTTATTTTATTTTTTTTTATTTTCATTTTACACCTATGTCCATTGCATCTTACACTAGAAAACCGTTCCACATCCACGTCCGATAATTTATATATATATATATATTTTGAAACAAACCAAAATAAATCATTAAATCTTGATTTTTGGTTTTTATGTGCGTTGAAATTTAAGTTGAAACATTTAACTTTATCATTGGCTGAAACAAAGATTAGAAGGCTTACATTTCTACCCCGCAATATCTCTTCAACAGCTTCTCCAAAACCCATTGTCATATTTGTTATTACTAGTTCTTTCAAAAATTTGAGATTTACCAACCCTTGAGGCTGCTTCAGATGCTCACAGTCTCTGATTTCAAGCCTATTTAGGTATTTCATGGCTCCTTCCTCCACAATCCACTCTTCCAGATTTGGAAGGGACCGCAGTTTCAGGATGAGGAGATTCGGAAATGCTTCGCTGGGAAAAATTAACTGTTGCCCAAAGTAAGAGTCACAGAAAAGCCTTAGAATGTTGAGGTGAGGCAACTGCCCTAGGACCAGCAGTTGATCATTAACATTTATTCTTGATGATAACAAAGTTAGCTTCCTGAGGTAAGGAGGAAATAAATTATCAAACCCTTCTTGTACCAGTTGTCCTACCAAATAAAGGTCTCTTAGATATTCATGCTCTTTCAATGACAAGTCCAAGCTGATGTATGAATTATCTTTACATCTCAACTTCAAGAATTGAAGTTTGGTCAGCTTAGAAATACACTCACTCATTTCCTTGCTCCCAATCATATTTCCTGGGCCTGTCAGCTTCAGCTTTCCGAGTCTTGTCAACTTTTGGAGCTCGGTTAATTCACTTAGAGATTCGATGTTTACCCCACATAAAGTTTGCAAGTTTGTTATTGACCTTAAATCTAACCGGACTTTATCAGATGAATTCTCAAACAAATAGAGATGCCGTAGCTTCTCTGCCTTGTCTATATGAATAACATTGCTTATGTTAGTGTGCTTGACATCTAAAGTCTCTAAACATGGCAGACTTGCTACAGCATCTGGTAGACTATCGATAAAAGTCGACCTCAGGCCAAGATACTTCAAGTGTATCAGTTTTCGTAGAACATCGTCAGATAACATAGGCTTGTATAGACCCTCCAGATCAAGCATATAAAGCAATCCAAAGCCTCTATTAGAAATAATCTTGTTAAGGAACATACCTACATCTCCAGCATGTATTTGGGTGTTGAAAGCTACAAAAGATCGTAGGTTCTGAAGAAATGCAGAGGGGAAGTTGTTGATCATGCCCGAGTGAGCTGCCAGCCGCCGAACTGCTGCTAATTCTGATTGTTTGTCTGTGGATACGCAAGACGTGTGGAAGAATCCTACAGCTTCTGCTTTTGAAGAGAAGAAATCATATAGAAAACCAGGCATGTAACATGTTTTAGGACTTCCATCTGACTTCCGTCTTACTTGAATCATGTTTCTGATGACTAGTTCTTTAAAGCACCTTTCTGCGACATCTTCGTGATTAGTTTTCTCAGGATCCGAAGGCATCACAAATCCCTCAGCAACCCATAGATGAATCAACCTCCTCACAGGTATCTCAGCTTTTCTTGGGAAAATCCCCATGTAGAGAAAGCATGGCTTTATTTCTGAAGGAAGATCATGATAGCTTAAAGCCAAGATATCTCCTTTATTATTACTTGCACGCACAATCACTCTATACCAGTCGTCATAGTCTTGTCTTTTGGTAGACAACAGACCAGCAAGCAAGACAATTGCTGATGGTAAACCACCACATACCTTCAGAATTTGCTTTTTAAATGTAATCAACTGTGAATTATTCGTCATATAATCAGCTTCTGCCATTCGAACCTTGTTCAAAAACAATTTCCAGCTCTGCTCTTCATTTAATCGGCCTAAACGTAGAGTTAAATAAGTAGCCTGGTATGGCAAATTAAGTATAATGCGAGTAGTTATAATTATTCTGGCATCAAACTGAGAAGAGTTCAAGAGAGTTGCCAAAATTTGACTACTCTCAACACCAACACCTTCCAAAACTATAAGGCACCTCCCCCCGTTTAAGAGTTCACCGATCCTAACCATCAATTCATCTTCAGAAAGCGTTGATTCCACCACCAACTCGACTTGATTAATTTGTCTTAGTATATCAGCCAAGACATATCTAGCATCGAACAAACTTGGAACCTGAACCCAGGCACGGTTTGTGAAATTCCGCCTCACATCAACTCTGTTGTATAAAGTTGTCACCAGAGTTGTTTTGCCTAAGCCTCCCTCTCCAACGACAGCAATAACTTTTGGAAAGTCATGAGGCTTTAATCGAATGAACAACTCGTTCATTTTCTGTTCAGGACCAACGAAATAATCAGTTTCCTCCAGAAAAAGCCAACGGCTGACATACTCATGGTCATTTTCAAAGCTCAATAATCTTGATGTTGTAGCATTAATATCCCAAGTCACAGCTTTTTCTTTCTTTTTTACCAAGCGTCTGACCTCATTCATGAATTTCTTCATTTCATGGATGAAAAGAATATGGCTGCACAGTGACGTGAGGGAAAATATGAAAGGACTGGTTTGATTCTCTCTCCTTCTGAATCTGATCTGCTGCAATTCATTTCTTATAAGCAAGGTGTCTGTGGCATCATCCGCGGAGTAAATTGCTTTCAGAACCCGGCCCACCGTCTGATCATTCATTGACCAACAACCTGACAAAGCTTCACGATCCTCTGCATCCTGTAAGAATTGCTCGAATGAATGGAGATTGTTGATAGTTGTCTGGACTTTTTTTTTGAACAGTGGATTGCTAGTGGCGGCTTGGCCTCGCAGAAAATCTTGTAACTTCTCGATCAAAAGGGAAACGCTAACTTTGGCATCCATGGATTGAAACTGTCTGAAAACTGGTCAGGATCTTTCTACTCTGGCTATTGTTTTCTCTTTATTTTTTTTTCTCTTCTTCTTCCTTATTAAAAGTTTTTATTGAATAAAATATAATTTGATATTTGGAGGTGGGTGGAAAAAAACTCCAGTCCAAACCATTGAAGATAAAAAATTGCATACGTGTACGAAGTGCCACATGTGCGCCACATTTAATCTTCTTGTGCCACAAGTCTTAAATTCTTTGTGTTAGGGAGCAGTGGCGTAGCCAGGATTTCGGAGTTGGTGTGTGTGTGTATGTGTGTGTGTGGTTTTGGGGGGGTGGGGGAGGGTTGATGATCAAAATGAGTACACACAGTAGGGGAGATTCGGGCTCGGGCCTTACCCTTCAAAATGAATATGCTATAAATAAATAAAAAATGTAAACCGAAAGTTATCTAACCTCTGTGCAGCAAGACTATGTTGAGAATAAGCATGCCCTTCATAGCTTGCGAAAGCACATTTATCTCCATTATGAACTCTTTTCCAATTATTGAATCTCTAACTGATAAATGCAGGATTCTTTGATGGAATACTGTTAAAAAGAAAGCATGGAAAACAATATACTCTGTCTTTTTCAACAGAATACTCAAGTCAAGAAAACTTGGAAAACCAAAAATAATTAAACCGTCGATTTTGATTACAATTTGTTAGGTTTATATTCTTTTAATTTAGGCTGACAGGGTCCCATAATAATATATGCTCTACGAACATCATCACTACAGTTAACAGGATATGTCGTTATTGGAAGACGTAACCCTAGATCACGTTCGAGAGCATTAGTATCGACATCTTTAACTTCAACTATATTAGGCTTAGAAACATGCTGGTTCTCGATAATTGGAACATCAACATTTGATGGAGAAGCTATTTTACTTGATAATTGATTCTCATTTGATTTTGGGAAGAAATCCAAAATATTTTTCCTTTGCTTTAATTTTTGATTATTTGACATAATAACCTACAATAGTATGCATTCAATAAGAAACAGAACAGAGTCCACACACACACACACATGTATAGCAAAGTCACAATCTCAATCAAAAATCATCCAAATAACATGAAATATGTAAATATATTTTATAGAACAATTTAATTCTAGACTTCTAGTTAAATTGTCAATGACTATAGAGTAGATTAAAAACCCAACTCGGCAGCTCCCCAATCCCCAATCTAATCTAATCTAAAATCCAGTTACTTGCCTAACTAAATTTCCTAATCAAATGTAAATCACAAATTAAATGATCTTTAAGCAAACACTAAACTTCAAAAAAAAAAAAATTACCCGTTGATAGGAGCATCATCAATCAAATAAGAACAAAACCAAAAGCAAATTGAAAACAAGATTGTGATTGAGGGAATGGGTAACTTCTGATTCGAGGAAAGGAGAGGAATTTGATGAACTTGACAACTTGACAGCCTTGACTATACCGGATAGTGGGTGGGTACGCCGTAGGCGGTCTGTAAAATCAAAATAAAATGTGATTTTGATTGGAACTTGACAGCTTCACTTGTATATTAATATTATTCTATACATTTTCTTTTGTTTATGCTTTGTCTCTCCTCTTGTCATGTCGGGTGAGTGAGTAGAGCAGTACCACTATAGTGAGTGGAGGTGAAAGAAAACAAAAATATAAATATATAATTTATTTTTTTTGAAAATCGAGACCGGTCTACAGCCCAGTCTAGCCTACCTCTACCTCCGCCCTTGTTAGGGAGGGGGTAATGCTCACCCCCCTTAAAAGGGGGGTGAGCAAAAATAAACTCTTTATCGGTGGTCATGTAAACTATTCAACGGTTGATGCGGGAGATATTATTGAAGATATTCTTGAAGATTTTGGCTTTTAAAAATATTGTTGTAAATAATATATATTATTATGTTTCCGTATTTAATTAGGTAGTAAATTATTTTATGATTTGATTTTATTGAATCATATCTAATTTCCTAATTACATAGGTTTCTTTTTAATTATTTTATGATTTGATTTTATTGAATCATATCTAATTTCCTAATTACATAGGTTTCTTTTTAATTATTTTATGATTTGATTTTATTAAATCAAATCTAATTTCTATAGGTTTCTTTTCAATTATGAATAAGAGTTATTGTAGCCTTAGAGGCAATTTAGAGCATCTCTAATGTAAGAGTGGCTTGTGAAAAAAAAAAAAAAAAGCCACATAAGATAAATAGGTAGCTTATTAAAAAACATGTATAGTTGTGCATATTCAACCTCTAGTTAATGTGGCAATATATATATATATATATATATATTAGACATTGTCAACATAACCATCTACTTTCAGAAGGCATGTTGCACAACTATTTTTTTGGTTAACTCAGTAAGTATTTAAAATTAACATTAATTTTTCATCTATTTTTTGTATGGAAAAAAAATTAAAAAGAAAAAAGGAAAAAAAATGGACACATCATTAAAAATAAATGTGTTTTAAATAGAAGTATTGGAGACCAAATTTTGAGTTGATTATCTATAAATCCATCTTTATGTCACATAGGAAGCAAGTCTTTTAACATTATTGTCATGTCAACGATTTTTTGTATCTAAGCCACTTTTGTATTGGAGATGCTCTTGGTTGATTATTGAATAAAATTCAAAGAGTTTGCTCTAATTATCTTTCATTTTCGGTATCTGTGCGTAGATCAATATAATAATAGTAGGTTGCTTTTAGAGTTGTTCGTGTGAGTTTTTCTCGTAGAAACTTTTGCTACATCAACAATCCACTCTGATTTGTTTTTATTTATACCAAATTCCAACTTGATAATTTGTTATATATATATTATAAGTCAGGTTATAACAATTCAAATTTTTGACTTAATTGTTTTATTTCAGCATTTCAATTACCCATTTGCTCATGTGCTATGATTGGATTGGCAAATTTTCAACACAACACAATTTGAAAACATCTGCCCATACATATATATACAATTTTTCTATTGTCAGTTCGTCTTGTCATAAAATATATCATTAGGACGAATATACACTTGTCAAAATTTGCTCATGTGCTATGATTGGATTGGTAAATTTTCAACACAACACAATTTGAAAACATCTGCCCATACATATATATATAATTTTACTATTATCAGTTCGTCCTGACATAAAATATATCAGGACAAATATGCACTTGTCAAAACTTCTCTATAATCTATGATTCACATTCTTCGTCGTGATATATTTTATGTCAAGACGAACTGACAATAGAAAGACTGTATATATATATAATCTCATTTGAGAGAATCTTTATTTTAACATAAAGTAAAGAACCTTCATGAAATTTATCGATTTCAATGAATTTTGATATGAAAATTTTGTATGGATGATATGTTCAAACCAAATTTGAAACTTTATCAAACACTATAACTATTTTTTTATTTTTTTTATTTTGTTAAATATGAAGTATCGAGGAAAATGTTGAAAAATAGGAAAAATATAAAAAATAATTGTAATACTTAGATAATACAATTTCATAACATTTGACCGGTTAAAGTTAACTTAAATCGTTGACCGTTTGGTCAAATATACCTATACATATTTAAGTAAAAATGTAATCTTGTGTTTCTTTTTTTTTTGGTATACTTTTATCCTTACACATTGGGTTCATGTGAAAGATGGACTCAAATCGTCTATTCAAAATTGGTGTCCTAATATGTATCTAACCATTTAAATTGGGATATGTATCTATATTTATGTTAGAAGTTAAAAAAATAAATAAATAAATAAATATAGACATATATCTCAATTTGACTGGTTAAACATAAATTGGGACATCAATTTTAGGCAGACGGTTTGAGTCCGTCAAAGATATATACTTTTCATATTTACCTAAGCACGAATTAATTCCAAAGACTAGCCATCCAGAACCAGCACGTACACAATAATATTTAAAAAAAAAATCTCAAACGGTTAGGTCCCACTCAAAAATTCTAAATGGTTTTGACAGACAATCATACGCCTTCGTATTTAGTGTGATGTGAGTCATGTGACCCCATCATCACACCACTTGCATTATTTGATGATGAGAGTTTGAATTCAACTTTGAAGTGATGATCGGCCAGCATTTCCCCATCTCATCTGTAGCTTTCTCTTTTAATTTGGCTTTTTTATTTTCTGGCCCTTTGGGTGAAATTATTATTGTACGTAACCCCCAATGTCAATCTTTAATTGGATTTTGATGGAATTAATTATAGAAAGTAAGTAAATACTAAATACATATGCATCACTTTTAAGCATGCTGATAAGATATAAAAGTAGGTAAATAGACTTTTAAGCATACCGATAAGATATTCTCTATCTATCTCCATGTGCCTGCCCAGTGCCCACTATCTTTTTCAGTCAGCTTCACTTGCAAGTTGCAAGTCTTAAACAGCACATCTCTCTCGATCAATCTCCGACGGACCGGCACAAATTTAAATGGATGTAAACATCGACTTAATTGTTGGATTTGTATGTGCAACGTAGACAATTTCAATTCATTTGTGGTATTATGATCGTACCAAGCTGCATCAATTTGGTGTAAACATGCTCATAAATTTAATAGGCAAGTTAGTACACTACAAGAAAAAAGGCTTATTGGGACGAAAAAATTATTCGCCCCTAAAAAATGCAAACCTAATAAAACCTTTAGGGACGAACAAATTTGTCCCAATAGAATGTCTCTTGGGACGAAATAATTTTTTCGTCCCTAAAAAGTACAAATCTATTAAGACCTTTAGGGACGAAATAAATTATTAATTATTCGTCCCAATAGATTGTCTTTCGGGACAAATTTTGTCTAATGTGGTAAAACCTTTAGGGACGAATTTTTTTTGTCCCAATGTAACGTCTATTGAGACGAAATACATAATTCGTCATAATTCGTCCCAATAGACTGTCTATATGGACAAATTTTGTTTCGTTCCAATAGGTTTTCTTTTTATTTAAAATTATAACAATTAATTAATTTTGTTGAAAATTCTTGATTTTTTTTGTTGTTGAAGTTTTTCCTTAAAGATAGATTAATAATTAAATTACAATATAAATTAGAAAATGATTTTGTTCGTCCAAAGTGGTTTTCTATCGAGATGAATTTTGTTTTTTCCTAATAAGTTATTCATAAGGATCAATAACTATTAGTCTTGAGAGGTTTTCTATTTTTTTTTTTTTTAAAAAGAACCGAACCGTCGGAACCGGAACCGATGGTTCCGAATCAGAAATTGGAACCGCTGGTTTCGAAACGAGAACCGAAACCGAGGTCAGGTTTAATTCCGAGTACGATTAACGATTGACCCTTTAATCTGACAATATATGATTTGAACAAAATAGTTTAACAAAATCGGAAAAAATAGTTTTAGTGTTTGAAAATTTTTCAAATTTTATTCATAGGAACATTTCATTGAATTATCATCCATAAAAAAATTAGATATAAATTCATAAAAATCGATGTGATTTCATTAAGGTCCTTACTGAAATTAAAAAAAAAAAGATCCCTTATGAGAGACTAATATATATATAGTGAGCCTCATGTATAGTGAGTCTCTCATGAGGGATCTCTTATTTTAATTTCGATAAGGACCATGATGAAAACACATCGACTTTAATGAATTTTAATCTGAATTTTTGTGTGGATGATGATTTCAATGAAATGTTCCTATGAATAAAATTTGAAAAATTTTCAAACACTAAAACTATTTTTTCCGATTTTGTTAAATATGAAGGCATCGGAAAATAGGCGAAATATAGGAAAATTCAAGAAAAATAATTATAGTATTCGAAAAATTCTCATATTTTAATTTAGGTAAGGACCTTGATGAAAATATAGGATCTCTGATGAGAAACTCACTATATATATATATATATATATATATATATATATATATATATATATTATTAGGTGAAACATCCCTTTCTTGGTTCCTGCCTTTCAAACATAAAGCTAGATATAAACATCTCTAGCGCACCAGGGGGAAGTTGAGACTTGAGATATATATTCATTAGGTGAAACATCCCTTTCTTGGTTGCTGCCTTTCAAACATAAAGCTATAGATATAAACATCTCTAGAGCACTAGGGGGAAGTTGAGACTTGAGGAAGTATAAAACATCTTGCTTTTATAGTCAAGGTGCGTACCTTTAATCCCCGTGGAATGATACCTCATTTGTCGTTATACTTGTTTTGAGAAAACATTTTGAGCATATTTCGAGGTCTTACAATATCTTTTTGACAAACAAATTTCATACAAAAACGACTTTGTCAATCATAACACACTTGCATTATTTGATTTTGATGAGTTTGAATTGATGATCAACTAGCATTTCCTTTACCAGACTGTAGGAGTAAGACCCCATCTCATCTGTAGGACTGTAGCTTTCCCTTTTAATTTGCATTTTTATTTTCTGGCCCATGGTTTGGGGTTAGAAAGAGAATCATGGAGCGTATGGTCGTACAAATTTATTATATATTGGATTATTTCTCTATCCTTCTGACAGTCTGTGGTTTTTTTTTTCTGATTTAGGGTTTCCATGTATATCTTGTGTTTATGTGATTGATTTATTTTCTCTCATCTCATTTTTCTACTAACAGACGTTATTTGGTATATGTGAATATTAGGTATATCATTTCTGCGTGCATCGGTTCAATTCCCAATAAAAAGTTCTAGTGTTTTGAAGATTTTGTGCAGTCTTGATGTTATTCATTTTCTGGTTAAGATTCTTGTTGCTAATGAGTTGCATTGGTTCTAATGTTCTTCGATATATGCTTTACATACAATCTCTAAGAAAGAAAAACAAAATCTTCTATTTCTAGTTATTCGTATGTTGTGATTTACTTTGGGATGGATTGGGTTGTCAAATTTTCAACCCAAACACAACTTGAAAATGCCCACCCATAATATAATATATATAAATATATATATAATTCTCACTTTAAGGGATTGTATATTTTAACATAAAGTAATGTTCTTCATGAAATTTATTGATTTCAATGAATTTTAATCTGTACTTTTTTTTAATGATAAGTTTAATGAAATCTATTTGTAAACTGAATTTGAAAATTTATCAAACACAACTATTTTTACTTGATTTTGTTAAATATGGCAAAAATGGTAAGAAATAGAAAAAATATAAAAAAATAGTTGGTGTTTAAATAATACAATTTCGTAATATTTGAGTATTCGACCAGTTAAAGTTGATTTCAAAGATCAACTTCTTGGTCAAATGTACCTATCCATATTTAAGTAAAAATGTAATCTTGCACATTGGGTTCATCCGTTCATGTGAAATATATATACGCTTCATATTTACTTCAGCACGAATTAATTCCAAAGACTGGCCAACCAGTCAACCACCACACAATGATATTCAAAAGAAAATCTCCAACGGTCCCACTCAAAAATTCAAAAGCTCTACTTTTTTAAATGGTTTTGATATTCAAAAGAAAATCTCTAACGGTCCCACTCAAAAATTCAAAAGCTCTACATTTTTAAATGGTTTTGGCAGACAATAATGTAACTTCGTATTTAGTGTGATGTGACCGTCATTAATTGATGATGAGAGTTTGAATTCAACTTTGAATTGATGATCGGCCAGCATTTCCCCCATCTCATCTGTAGCTTTCTCTTTGAGTTTGCACCGGGGCCGCTAAGAATTTGACATCTGTATTTGCATCCCCCAACAACTCAGCAAACTCAACAAAAATTAATTATCACACAAAACAAAATGGTGGGGACCACCTCAGCTTTTAGAAGAAAAAAATTTCATCACACTATTCCATATTTTATTCAAGAGGAAATTACACTAAACTCTCCAAGGTTTGTCCTATTGCATTAAAAAACAACTCTATTATAAATTGACACTCACACCCCAACAATTAGTCAAATTTGATCAAATTTAACCGTTGACTAAGTTTAACCAGTGTTCTAGTAAACGCTAGGCGCTAGTCGGGCGACGGACTAGCGCCTAGCGCCTAGGCGGTCAAGTTGGTGCCTAGACGGATGTCTAGACGGTCAATTGTTTTTATAATTATTTTAATTAATTAATTAATTAATTTTTGACAGACTGCACACCAACAGCAAATTTTAATTTATTTTTTTACTTTGTACTTTTGTATTAGTGGAACTGGCCCACATTGAACCACATTCAAATTTTTTACTAACCCACATTGAAAAATAAAATATCAAAATAATAATAATAAAAAACTAATAACTTATTAACTTTAATAATATTGTCTCAATAGTCAAGTTTCAACGTCTTCACATTTTCAAATGCAATTTTTAATATAATATAATAAATATGTGGTGTACAGAAAAGTGTGTCTGATTTCACTATTACAAAGTACAGACCTCATCTCTCTTTCAAACATCAGCTTTCACTTTTTCCTTCACTTTCTCTTCCTCAATCTTCTCGTTTCTTCAACCTTGCTTCACACCAGAAATCAAGCATCGTGAATCCATTTCCACCGCCATCACCTGCAATTCTTTTCTTGCAAAAGGCCAAAAAACCATCAAGATTTGTCAATCCCGACGACAGCGGATGCAACGACGAAGGTCGCGATTGCCGTTAATGGTGTCAGATCTGGACAACTGGCACCTTGGTTTTGCTCTCCGACGCCTCCTGAAGCTTCTGGTCGGGGTGGTGACAACCCACTCGCCGGCGGTGACGAACGGCGACTAATATGGACGATTTGACCGAAACGGGACGGTCGGCGTCCGCTTAACGTATAGACGGAGCCTAGGCAGCCCGTTTTTTCCGATTTTTCGAACACTGAGTTTAACTATCAAAAGACTATACTACCCTTGATCCCTAAATAATTTTTTTTTAATAATGAATTAATAAAAATCTAATTTTAAAAAAAAACAAAGCAAAATTTAAAACATAAAAAAAAATTAGAGGGGCTGAAAAAAAAACCTTTTTTTTGCCCCCTAATTTTTTATGTTTTAAATTTTTCTTTGTTTTTCAATTTTGTTTTTCTTTTTAAATTATATTTTTATTAATTCATTTTTTATTAAAAAAATGTTTTTTTTTAAAAATTATTTAGGGATCAAAGGTAATATAGTCTTTTGATAGTTTAACTTGTTCAACGGTTAATTTGATCAAGTTTGACTAATGGTAGGGAGTGTAAGTATTAATTTATGATAAAGTTATTTTTGAGTGAAATAGGACAAACCTTGGGGAATTTAGTGCAATTTGCTATTGAATAAAATATTGAATAGTGTGATGGGATTTTTATTCTTCTAAAAAGCTGAGGTGGTCCCCACTACTTTGTTTTGTGTGATAATTAATTTTTGCTAACTTGAATAAGTTGTTGGGGTACAAATACAGAGGTCAGATTCTTAGTGGCCCCAGTGCAACAATCAGCAAGGGATGAGTGTTGCACCGGGTGCAACTAGACCTGGCACGATTTCGGTCCGATTCTGGTTTCGGTTCGGAATCTACGGTTTCGGTTTCATAGTTTGGTGGAACCGGAACAGCTATATATCAGTTTCTGTTCTGATTCTGGTTTTGGTTTCGGAACTGTTGGTTCTGATTCTGGTTTCATAGAAACTGACGGTTTTGAACTTTTTTTGTTTTTTTTAATTAAACAAACAAAAAAAAGACTTCTAACTTCTAAGTTCTAACTTGACAACTTGTAACTTATAAGTTGTAGATTGTAATTGAATAAAATAAAATATATAAATGACAAATTATAAAATTAAATTAAATTCATTGGGTTATTATTTGAATAAAATAAACAAATGACAAATTACGAAATTAAATTAAAATAAAACTAAACAAAATGACAAATTACAATTTACATTTCATTGAGTATTTGGAAATTGAGTCACCCAAATTTTAAAAATAATATAAAATAAATAAATGACAAATTACAAAATTAAATTAAAAAATATATATATATATATATATATATATATATATGTAAACGTATTAGCCTTGCACTTAATTTTTACCACAATTAAGTTGTCTACGTATCCTCTTGGGGGGGTTTAGAGGAATCAAATGTCAAATAGTTCTCTTACCTTTTATTACAGGTTTGGTGATGACTGATGACGTGGAGTCGTGGACTAATTTTTATTACAGGTTTGCTATTCTGGCTCCACTGCTCCAGAGCCTTCAGGTTCGTCATCTTTAAAGAAATCATATGTTGGCTCCTGATCGATTTCTTGTTGTCTGTTTTCCGCCTTTGTCCAATCATCAACACAAACCTGTATCTGAAGTGCTTTCGGTGTCAAGCACGAACGTCTTTCATCTAGGATATTCCCCCCGGCGTTGAACTCTTGTTCCACCGCCACAGTAGAAACTGGTGTTGAAAAAATATTTTTGACTATCATAGCCATGATTGGATAGTACACTGTAGCTTCATTCCAATATTTTAAATTATCAAATGCTTCTGTAAACTCACAAGAAGAAGCTAGATAAGATTCAAGCTCGAAATATGAACCGGAGCTTGATGAAGAACATTTTAGTTTTTTGGTTTTTTTTGATAACATACTATACCCTAAATTTAAAAATCCAGAGGAGGATGATGGAGGCTGAGATGCAGTTTGTGTTCGTGTAATATCTAAGTTCAGTCCGGATCCATACAATGTAACATATTCATCATATAAACTATACAATAATTTCTTAACTCTATCACAACATGCATCAACATTATATTCAATATTTAAACCTTGTTTGCCATAATAACCTTCTAGATAATAAGACAAAGATTGTAATTTACAACATGGATCAAAAACCATAGCAATCAAATAAATATTTGGAAACTCCTCATAATAATTTAACCATTTTGTCTTCATAGCACTAACGGCTTCCGCTATTATTGGGTCAGATTCACAATAAAAAAATGCACCAGCAATATTAAGACTCTCAATAATAAATAAATGTGTTGTAGGAAAATAAATATGTTGTAGGAAAATAAATACTAGATAATTTTTTTGTAGCATTATTAAAAACTTTTAACAAATTGAAAACATTGTAACAAGCATCCCAATGAGTTTCAAAAAGTTCAATGGTAGGAACATGAAATTGAATAAAAGAAACTAATAAATCCCTATACTCATAACTTTGAGCAAACATTTTATAAGTAGAATTCCAACGTGTTGGAACATCACGAGCAAATTTAACGACACGTCTACCATTTTGTTTACAATATCTTACCCATGCTTTCATTGTAGAAGAATGTCTCCATAAAAACATTATGGCTTTTGTAATAGGTAGAATAAAATCTCCAAGAGTTTCTAATCCTTTTTGAACACATATATTTAAAACATGGCATGCACACCTTTGATGAAAAAATGTACCACCAAGAAAGGGTTTGCATAAATCAATTAAAGATGGAATAACAGCGGTATTGGCAGAAGCATTATTAAAACCAATTGCAAAAATTTTGTTTTCAATATTATACTCTGAAAAAATAATTCTAAGCTGTCTATAAATATTCTGAGCAGTGTGTGCATCATCAAAAACTCTAAATGCAAGAATTCTTTTTTGGATAGTCCATGCATTATCCATATAATGGCAAGTGACACCCAAGTATGAATGCGATTGCCAATGGTCAGTCCATATGTCGGCACATATGGTAACACGACCATTATATTTTTCAAAATATTTTTCTAACTTTTTTTTCTCTCTCGAATAAATCTTTTCAAGTGTTTGTGTGAGTGTGGATCTAGGGACATGACATGCAGTAGGGTTTAATGCTCGTCGACAATAGTTAACAAAACCAACCCTTTCACCAAAATTGAATGATAAGTGTTCCACTGCTACCATCCTAGCTAATTCTTCTCTATTTTGTTCATCAGTATAACGAAATAATTGTTGGTTAGGAGTAGCGTACCTGGGAATTTGTGATTGTGACCTCGTTATGGTCATTGCGTCTGGATGTTTGGTTTCAATATGCTTCCAATAAGTGCCATATCCTCCGTATTTGCTCCACTTATATGTTTTGGTGCAGTAATTACAAACCGCTACATAGTTTCCATCTTCTTTCCTAACTTTCTTCATATGTTTGGCGAAGAGATCAGATTTGTTCTGCTTCTGTATTAGATCTTCCTCCTCTTGTAGTTCCACTTCCGGTGGATCATAATCAATATCGGGCATATTTTTTGACTGGCTTGTCAAATTGGGGGTGGTGTCATTGGGATCGGGTTCAGAAATTATTAGAGGGGGAGTAGGACAGTTTAGGCCTAGGTCTTCAGCATAGGCCTGACTTTGCAGATATTCGTAATAGTTGGGGTTGTTATGATTGAGATTATTGATCATAGTACCATTACCTTTCATCGAAATCGAACGCCTAGGACCGTCACGGCCGTGACCCCTTCCATTTCCACTTCCACTTCCACTTCCACTTCCATTTGCCATTTAAAAATAAATTTGGGAGAGAATTGGAAACAGAACTTAGAAGAATAATAGTATTAGACTATTAGTAGAATAGTAGGTACTATGTAGTAAAGTACAAAAGTAGTAAACTAGTAATTGCAAATAAATGAAAATGAAATTGGAAACTTAGTAATTGACTAATTGGAAATTAAATAAATTAGAAATAAGATTAATTGCAAATAAAATAAATTGGAAATAAAATTAATTGAAAATAAAATATATTGGAAATAAAATAAATTGCAAATAAAATAAATTGGAGATAAAATAAATTCGAAATAAAATAAATTGTAAATAAAATTAATTTCAAATAAAACAATTACAAAATGAAATAAATATTAAAAACCTTGGAAACTTGGAGAGTTGGAGAGTTGGAGATTGAGAGTTGAGAGTGTTGGAGAGAAATTAGAATTAGAGAATTGAGAAGAAATTGGTGTGAGGAAAAATGAAGAGGGGGGGGGGGGGGGGGGGGGGGGGGGGGGGGATTTATAGAAAAAAAAAAATGAAAAAGGGGTTGGGCCTCCAACGGTAACCCAAAAAAAAAAATTGCGCGAACCGGAACCGCCGGTTCCATTCCAGTTTAAACCGCCCGGTTCCTCAAATCTTAGAACCGGAACCTGCCTCCTCTAGTTCAGGTTCCGGTTCCGATTCCGGTTCGGTTCCACGGTTCGAACCGAAACCGTGCCAGGTCTAGGTGCAACCAAGTTTTTCTCCTATCTATCTATCTCCATGTGCTCAATGCTCACTATCTTTTTCCATCAGCATCACTTGCAAGTTGCAAGTCTTAAACAATACATTTATACATCTCTCTCAATCAATCTCCGGCGGACCGACACAAATTTATATGGGTGTAAACATTGACTTAATTGTTGGATTTGTATGGGCAAAGCAGACAATTTCAATTCATTTGGGTTGCGTTTGTTGCACAAGATTGGATTAGATAGGATTGGACTATTTTTATGGGATTGGATTGGATTGGATTGGACTAAACTAATACTGTGATGTGTTTGGTGCAGTACGGATTGGATTAAATAAATATAATATTTTAAATATAAATAATATAATATAAAATAAATAAAGTATGGGTCCCATCCAAAAAGTAATAATATAAAATATATAATGGCGGGTCCCATCCAAAAAAGTAACAATATAAAAAACATAGTGGCGGGTCCCACACAATAAAAAATAAAAAATATATATAAACGGCTAGGACTAAAATAGTCCAAGCATCTCAGGCGAGATTAAATAATCCCACAGTAACTAGATAATGGGTGGTCCCCACAGGACTGCTTTCTCATCCTGTCTGCACACCAAACGTGGGAACATGACTAAAAATTGTCCAATACTTTCCAGTCATGTGTAACAAACACAGCCTTGGGGTATTATGATCGTGGATTTGGATCCTCTTTTTATCTCATTTTTCTCTTGACCTCATATAATCTTATGATACATAAGGATTGTAATGAATATGTGGTTAAGATATGATTGGTTTCCACAACCACTTTATCATCAACCAATCACATGTTTTAAAAACTTCAGGAAAAGGACGAGGTAAAGAGAGGATCCAAATCCTATGATCGTGCCAAGCTGTATATCCATTTGGTGTAAACATGCTCATAAATTTAATAGGCAGGTTAGTAGTGATATTATAGTTAATACTGCTAAGAATTTTGGTGATAGCTAATTAATTAAATGCGATAATTATATGTTTTCCAAGGTTGTGCTCCCTTTAGACATTTATCAAAAATGTGAATTTGCACAAGAAGCAATCTTAAATGTATTGAAAATTCTCAAGAAAAAACCTTAAATATGTTTCTAAGGTTCGTTTGTTGTTTCCATTCAAAATTTATATATATATATATATTAGTTGATACCCTTAAAACCGAGAAGACCAGTCTACTGTCATCTTAATTTTGTATTCATGTCATCTTGTTTTGGTTTCAACGTGCTATATATATATGGGGACAACTTTACGAGATGACATGATCATAATCGGAAAAGTATGGTGATGCATTTGCATGACCACGTGGCCAAACCAGATAGTCACCAGATAGTCAGTTTGACTAAGTATATTTGCATCTGTTTTGTTATTTCTTTTATTTGTCAATAACTGTCCACTACCCCTTTTTCTTGTAAACAAGTGGTGGATCAATAACTACCCACTTTCCCCTGTTTTGTGAGCAAATGGTGGAACGTGGATATTGCTTTATGTAATGGATAGTTAGTCGCTTAATTTTCGAATTCAGTTGTTTGTAATTTGGCTATTTAAAGCCTCGTTCTGATTAATAAAGGTAGATTAGTTTATAAACTCTTGTTAATTACTTGGAGAGATTCCAAAAGAGCTTTTCAGAATTTGATGAGATTCTAATTTCTGAGAGTTAGCCTATTTTAGTTCATAGTGTTATCAAATTGGTATCAGAGCTAGGTTTCGACTTCTAATACTTCCTTTTGCCGGAAACCAGAAGTGGTCATTCCTACAACATCATGGATCAAGGTTCCACCATTCCCAACCCATCAAATCCAAACCCAAACACCAATACTTCCCAAGCTTCATCCAGTTTTCAACAACAACTTGACCAATTTTCCCAAACTTTGAACATGGTGATGCATCGTTTGGACGTGATCGATGAACGCAGCAACCGAGAAGTGGGACGACCACCTAGGGAAGCCAGACGTGTCCCAAGAAGGCGAGAAGGGATTGGGGACAGCGGAGACGAAAATGAGGAAGTGCAGCTGGGCGGGGTCAGACACAGGGCTGTACCAAGACAACCACGCGATACAGATGTTCGAAGAAACGTCTTGGATGAATTAACCAGACGTATGAAGGTGGAGGTAGCAGATTTTTGTGGCAAACTCAATCCGGACGCATTTTTTGATTGGGTTACTTCACTTGAAGATTATTTCGACTGGTTTTCAGTACCTGAAGAATGCAAGGTTCGGTTTGTCAAATTGAAGCTTAAAGGTCCAGCCCGTGCTTGGTGGGGCAGCGTGGAAGAGAGACTCAAGCGAACCCGTTAGGCCCCTATTACAGAATGGGAAGACATGAAGGAACGGTTAGAAGCAAAATACTTACCCATAAACTATGAACAACTTATCTATGAAGATATGCTACAATGGAGCCAAAACAACAGAGCCACAGTGGACCAGTATACAGAGTGATTTCATGAACTGACAGTGAGGAGCAAGACCAACGAAACCGAGCCTCAAGTATTAGCTCGATATTTGAAGGGATTGAAACCTGATATTCGCAAAGACATGTTGACAGCCCGACTATATAATGTTGAAGAAGCTTACCAGCTGGCTTTACAATTAGAGAGACAAACCTCAGGTAACACACGTCGCTTTTATTCTGCTGACTCTGGGAACTTTCGTTTTTCCAACCTCTACCAGTGCAAAGCCAACAGTCGAAACAACAAGAGGAAACGTAAATGGTGATATTAAAGGCAAGGAAAGGGCTTTCGGAGAGGGACCCCAATGTTACAAATGCAAAGGGCGTGGACACTTTGCAGTAGTGTGTCCCACTCGAGATCAGAGAGTGGCTTATGTATGTGAGAAGGACCTGTTGTTCGACGATGATAAAATTGACCATGACGAAGGCCATATCCAAGAAGAAACCGATTCTGAGGAAGAACGATTACAAGCCACTGACCTACCCATTTGTGTGATTCAACATGTTTTGACAGGGCACAAAACCAAAGAGGACGTGAACCATGACTGGAAGAGAACTAATATCTTCCACACAAGAGTTGCACACGGAGACAAAGCTCTGAATGTTATCATCGACAACGGTAGTAGCATGAATGTTGTGGCCAAGGAAATAGTCGAGCGTCTTGGTCTTTCCCAAGAGACACATCCCACGCCATATCGGGTGAGTTGGATTAATGATAACAATTCAATTTTGGTTCAAAGTCGTTGTCTTGTGAAATTTTCATTGGGAAAGAAGTACGTGGATCAAGTTTGGTGTGATGTATTGCCTATGACCGTATGTCATCTGTTATTGGGAAGGCCATGGATGTATGATAGGCGGGTCAATTATGATGGTTTGGAGAATACCTATTCGTTCAAAATTCAAGATCGAAAGGTGGTATTGGAACCTCTCCACATCTCTGCGTTTGAAGATCCTAAGAAATCCAACCCAATGCTGACTATGCGACAAGTTAAAGAGGTCGTGCAGAATGGGAACATTCTTCTTTTTTTAGTTGGACGTGAATCCAAACAACTAAATGGTAAAGTCCCTGAAAGTGTTAAATTTCTACTCCAAGAGTTTGAAGACCTGATGCCAGAAGACCTTCCCCAACAGTTACCACCATTACGAGACATCCAACACGCCATCGATCTTGTTCCAGGTTGTGCCCTACCTAATTTGCCTCATTATAGAATGAGCCCAACTGAACATGCTGAACTCCAAAGGCAGGTACAAGAATTATTGAATAAAGGATTCATTTGTGAAAGTTTGAGCCCCTGCGCTGTACCTGCATTACTCACCCCCAAAAAAGATGGTAGCTGGCGAATGTGTATCGACAGCCGAGCGGTGAACAAAATCACCGTTAAGTACAGGTTTCCAATCCTACGCCTGGATGACATGTTGGACCAACTGGGTGGTGCAATGATCTTCACTAAAATTGATTTGCGGAGTGGTTACCACCAAATCCGAGTAAGGCCTGGGGATGAGTGGAAAACCGCTTTCAAGACAAAAGAAGGGTTGTATGAATGGTTAGTCATGCCATTCGGCCTCACTAATGCTCCAAGCACTTTTATGCGTGTCATGACACAAGCACTTCGACCTTTCCTTGGTAAGTTTGTTGTAGTATATTTTGACGATATACTCATCTTTAGCAAGTCTGTTGCAGCACATATAGAACACCTACGCCAAGTTTTGGAGACACTTAAAAAAGAACATCTCTACATCAACAAAGGTAAATGCTCCTTCCTTGAAGAAAAGACCAATTTTTTGGGGTTCATTGTATCACACAAAGGGGTTGAAGTCGACTCCTCAAAGGTCTAAGCAATCCGTGAATGGCCTGAACCTCAATCTTTTTTTGATATACATAGCTTCTTGGGTTTGGCAACATTTTATCGCAGATTTGTCCAAGGGTTTAGCACCATTACAGCTCCTATTACCGAGTGTCCGAAGTCCAAAATCTTCAAGTGGACTCTCGCAGCTGCCAAGGCATTTGATGAGATAAAAAAAAAGATGTCTTCCGCCCCAGTTTTGAAGCTTCCTGACTTTTCAAAAGTATTCGAAATTGCATGTGATGCCTCTAATGTTGGTATCGGTGGAGTATTGAGCCAAGAAGGACATCCTATTGCTTTCTTCAGTGAAAAACTCAACGAGTCTCGACGAAAATACTCAGCCTACGATGTGGAGTTTTATGCTTTGGTTCAGACCTTGAAACATTGGCGACCTTATTTAGTGCATCGTGAATTCATTTTATTTACTGACCATGACTCCTTGAGACATCTCAATTCTCAAAACAGGTTAAATGCAAAACATGCAAGGTGGTTCGATTACCTTCAACAATTTAACTTCACTATTCGACACACTGCTGGCCGCGAAAATAAGGTAGTAGACGCACTCAGTCGACGACCGCATATCCTGACCACATTCACTGTCAATGCCGCTGGTTTTGAAGCCATGAAGAATGACTATGCATCAGACCAATATTTCAAGGATATCTGGGCAACATTGCAGACCAACACATCTACCAACACCGACTTTTCCTTATCAGGTGGATTCCTCACAAAAAATGGCCGTATTTGTGTTCCAGGAGGTTCAATACGTGATTTCATCATTATGGAATTACATGGAGGAGGATTAGCTGGCCATTTCGGGTTTGATAAAACATACATGTTGGTGGCTGACCGTTTCTTTTGGCCACATATGCGACGTGATGTGCACACGATAGTCTCCAGGTGTCGAACCTGCCAAGTTAACAAAGGTACAAAACAAAACACTGGGCTCTACACTCCTTTGCCGATTCCTCATCACCCTTGGGTTGATATCAGCATGGATTTTGTTCTTGGTCTACCTCGTACTCAACGTCACAACGACTCTGTAATGGTGGTGGTAGACCGTTTCTCTAAAATGGCCCATTTTGTCCCATGCCATAAAACGTATGATGCCTTTAACGTTGCTTCCCTATTTTTAAAAGAAATTGTGAGGTTGCACGGCCTCCCTACTACTATTGTCTCCGATCGTGATGTAAAGTTCATTAGTTATTTCTGGAAAACATTATGGGCGAAATTGGGCACTAAACTGGCTTTCTCTAGTGCATTCCACCCGCAAACTGATGGACAAACTGAGGTTGTCAATCGAAGTTTAGGAAATTTGTTGCGTTGCCTAATCAATGATCATACAACAAGTTGGGATCTGATCCTCCCGCAAGCTGAATTTGCTTACAATAATTCGGTTAATCGCACCACGGGTAGCTCTCCATTCCAGCTTGTTTACGGTATGGATCCGCGTACACCTTTGGATACTATTTCGTTACCGTTACCGTTACCACAGCGGACGAGCGAGGCAGGCCTAGATTTTGCTGCTCATATGATCTCCGTCCATGATGAGGTTCGACAGAAAATCGCCCTGCAAACAGAGGTTTATGCTCAACGTGCCAATTTACGGAAACAGAATAAGCAATTCGAGGTTGGTGATCATGTGCTGATTCGATTACGTTCGGAACGTTTTCCTCCTGGAAGCTACAGCAAGCTACATGCTCGTCGAGCAGGACCCTTCAAGGTTTTGAAGAAAATGGGTCCTAATGCTTATGTTATTGACCTACCTCCTACTTATGCTATTAGTCCGGTGTTCAATATTGAAGATCTGACTGAATTCGCCAGTCAAAATGACCTTCCAGCCCCCTTGGACGACACCCCAATCCGAATTCCATTGACTCCTCGTCCATCCGATATTGTGCTTGCTGTGTTAGACCATCAGTTTGTCTCTACTCGTAGGGGTGGTTATTATAAATTTTTGGTTCAGTGGGCGCACAAGCCTCTTTCGGATTCCGTTTGGCTCCAGGGAGATGAGATACACCGTCTCGCTCCTGACATATATCACGACTATCTCCAGCGGTGCTTGCCGGAGGCAAGTTCTTTGGGAGGGCGGCAATGATGCATTTGCATGACCACGTGGCCAAACCAGATAGTCACTAGATAGTCAGTTTGACTAAGTATATTTGCATCTGTTTTGTTATTTCTTTTATTTGTCAATAACTGTCCACTACCCCTTTTTCTTGTAAACAAGTGGTGGATCAATAACTACCCACTTTCCCCTGTTTTGTGAGCAAATGGTGGAACGTGGATATTGCTTTATGTAATGGATAGTTAGTCGCTTAATTTTCGAATTCAGTTGTTTGTAATTTGGCTATTTAAAGCCTCGTTCTGATTAATAAAGGTAGATTAGTTTATAAACTCTTGTTAATTACTTGGAGAGATTCCAAAAGAGCTTTACAGAATTTGGTGAGATTCTAATTTCTGAGAGTTAGCCTATTTTAGTTCATAGTGTTATCATATGGTCATCTGGTTGCTCCAGAATTTTTCCCTAAAATAGAAACCATCCCCGCGAATTTTCACTTGCAGTTTTTCACATACACTTTGATTCTCCTTTCTTGTTAGTTTCAATATTCCATGGATGCTATAGCTGTTGTTTCCCTTGTGATCAAGAAATTACAAGGTTTACTGCCTGCGGACGAAAATACAACTACCAATAATGATCCTACAGTGTTCCAAAAACAAGTCCAGGGAGCTATTGACAGTCTCGATTCCTTGAAACAATTCCTAAAAGACGAAGATGATCGTGAAGCTTCATCTGGCCATTCATCAATGGATGATCAGGTGGTGGCACAGCTTCTGAGAGCCGTTTATTCTGCAGATGATGCCTTGAACACCCTGATATTAAAAAAGGAATTACAGGAACAGACAGATATCAAAAGCGGGACTATCAGAAAATCGAAGAGGTTCATGAAGAATTTGATATCTAGAAAAGGAATGGGGAAACTCAACAAGGAGATCAGACGCTTGGTAGAGATAAAAGAAAAGGCTGTGACTTCAGATACAAGTTTCTCGACAGTTGGAAATGGTGGAGGTCGGCATAGCAGCAGCTGGCAGGACCGTCGGGCAAGAATTTCTGATTTCTGTCTGGAAGAGGAAACTGATGTTGACTTAGTAAATGAATTGTTAATTCGATTAGTCCCTTATCAGTTTCCAAAGCTCATTGCCGTTATTGGTGAGGGAGGCTCCGGCAAAACAACTCTGGCAAGAACTATATACGACAGAGTTGATGTGAGGCGCTATTTCACCAAACGTGCCTGGATCCAAGTTCCAAGTTTGTTCAATACTAGACAAGTGTTGGGCGATATACTACAACAAATTAATGAAGCCGAGTTGGTGGAGGAATCAACACTTTCTGAAGATGAATTGATGTGGAGAATCATCAAACTCTTAAACGGGGCGAGGTGTCTTATTGTCTTGGAAGATGTTGAGACTACTCAAATTTTGGAAACTGTTCTAAATCCACTCTGTAACTCATCTCAATTTGATACCAGAATGATTTTAACCACTAGCAATGCAAATAAGTTACCACCCCAGACTGGTTATTTAGCTCTTCATTTAGGCAGATTAAACGAAGAGGAGAGCTGGAAATTGTTTTTGAACAAGGTTCGAATGAAAGAAGATGAGGTGGTTAATTCAGAGTTGATCTCACTCAAGGAGAAAATCCTGGAGATATGTGGTGGTTTACCAGCACGAATTGTCTTGCTTGGAGGTTTGCTGTCTACCAAAGAACGGAGCTATAACGAGTGGTCAAGAGTAGTGCTTGAGCGTGCAGGCAATAACAAAGTTGATATCATGGCTTTAAGCTATCAAGACCTTCCTTCAGAAATAAAGCCATGCTTTCTTTACATGGGGATTTTCCCCAAAAAAGTTGAGATACCTGTGAGGAGGCTGATTCATCTATGGGTTGCAGAGGGATTTGTGATGCCATTGTTGGATCCTGAGGAAACAAATCATGAAGATATGGCAGGAAGGTGCTTTGAAGAACTAGTCATCAGAAATATGATTCAAGTAATAAGACGGAAGTCGGATGGAAGTCCTAAAACATGTTACATGCCTGGTGTGCTATACGATTTCTTCTCTTCAAAGGCAGAAGCTGTAGGATTCTTTAACCGTCAATTCCGCACGTCTTCCAACAAAAATCCAGAATTAGCAGAAGTTCGGCGGCTGGCAACCTACTCGGGCATCAAGAATCTCCAGTGTTCATTATTTGCTCACGTTCATCAGAACCTACGTTCTTACGTTGCTTATGACACCCGAATACGATGCTCACCATCTATAGAAACAGGTATGCTTCTCAAGAAGATTATCTCTAACAGAGGGTTTGGATTGCTCAATTCACTTGATCTTGAGGGTGTATACAAGCCGAAGTTATCTGATGATCTAGTAGGAAAACTATTACACTTGAAGTACCTAGGCCTGAGGTCAACTTTTATAGATATTCTTCCGGCTACTGTTGGCAGTCTGCCATGTTTAGAGACATTAGATGTGAAACACACTAACATAAAAGAGGCTGTTCATATAGTGAAGGCAGAGAAGTTGCGACATGTCTATTTGTGTGTGAATTCTTCTAACAAAGTCTTATTAGATTTAAGTTCATTAACCAACCTGCATACCTTATGGGGTCTAAACGTTGGATCTTCGAGTGAATTAACCCTGCTCGAAAAGTTGACAAGACTCACAAAGCTGAAGTTGACAGGTGACATCAAACTATTTAGATCCAAAAAATCGGTTGAATGTTTTGCCAAACTGACCAATCTTCAATCCTTGAAGCTGAGATCAATACCGAAGAGTATAGAATACGATTCGTTTATCTATTTGGATTCATTGGCAGAGCATCATAAGTTACAGGAGCTTTACTTGCTAGGAACACTGCCAGGAAATAGGTTGTCTGATTACATTCCTCCTAACCTCAGGAAGCTAACCCTGTCCATGTCAAGACCAGGAATCGACCCGATGCCATTGCTAGGCCAGTTACCTCACCTGAACGTCCTTAGGCTTCTCTCTAATTCTATCATGGTGGAAAGATTAACTTGTAGCGCTGGAGGATTTCCAAAACTCCGCCTCCTGAAGCTGTGGCATCATAGATATTGGAAACCAGTACTATTGACTGTGGAGGAAGAAGCAATGTCTAGCCTAAATGAATTAGAAATCAGAGACTGTCTCATGCAGCCGCCTCGAGGGTTGGAAAATGTGATTACTTTGAAGGAAATAACATTAACAAATATGCCAGATACTTTTAGAGAAGATGTTGAAAAAATTCTACAGGGTAGAAATGTATACATCAAAAACAGTACTTGTCCTTCTTCTTTCAAGGTATGGCCTCTAGTCCTTTGCATTAGTTAATGCTAGCATTCAAATTCTTCCGCTTTATTATTTCATTTATCTCATGGATTCATATAATTAGCATCCTAAACTTCAAAGCAACGCACCTCTCGATGTAGTTTGGTGGTAAATGATACCCATTCAATATGTCAATGCAAACAATGATTCCTTTCAATCTTTTTTTGTTGTTGTTGTTGTTGATAAAATGCTGAATAAATGTAGGAATACAGTTCTGAGAGTGAAGACGAAGACCATGTAGGCGATGAAGACGGTGAAGGCGATGATGAAGATGGTGAAGGCCATGGAGACGATGAAGAAAATGAAGATGATTAAACTTGCATTTTCATCCAAGTTGTATCCTCTAATCTCCGAGAAAGACTTCACTGCACCGGACCACTAAGAATAGAACATGTGACAACTTTTTATTTAAAAGTATTTCAGTTGGAATTGTATATTTGTTGGGTCAATTTTCGGTATTTAGATTTTAATTCAACTATATATATATATATATATATATATATATATATAAAAATAAATAATAAATAAAAATAAAAAAAATAAAAAAATTACTTTAAAAAAAAGTATATAAAAATTAAGGATTTAAAAATTAAAACAAAAATAAATCAAGTCTCTCATGACTATCCATCAATTATAGTTAAACCTTATTTAAAAAATAGTGGGAGGAGAGAGAATTTTTTTTTATATATAATGTTTAATTTAAAAGTTGACACATGTCAAATTGGTCAGGTGCACTACATCGGTTGCTTTGAATATTTTCTCCTGGAGAAAATCTTGCATGGGACTACCACGTGATGAGTCCGTGAGACCGTCCAATGAGATTGCATAATTTATCTTGGAAACATAAAAATAGAGTGGTGCTATTGGCACACCCCCTACTGATCTATTTATACTCCACTTGTTTAAATTTTGATTTAATTAAATAAAGTTAAATGTTTTTATTAATTTATTTTATTTATTTCCAAAACTACCATTTTACTTATTTTTCAAACTTAATAAACTCATCTCTAATATCTCCATCTATCTCAGATCTTTTTATCTCTGGTCTCGTCTTTCTCTCACTTTTCATGAACGAATTTTTTTTTTAGTGTTTTTTTTTTTTTTTTTTTTTTAACATCAAACTTTATAGAAATGGCCAGGAAGTCACGAGATAAAAAACAAGCAAACATCCCCAAGAAAAAAAAGCAAAGAACAAAGCAACCCAAGACAAAACACACAGAGAGAAAAAAAACGAAACAGCCTACAAACAAAACGAAACAAGAAGCAAATATCAAGTATTTATTTTGGTTATCATCATTTCACTTTCAGATTCTAAAGGAGTAATGAGATTAAATAATAATCAATATCTCATATGTTTAATGCACCCCAACTGTTTGATTTATTGTTTAAATATGATTCGTACCAGTATTTTTAAGGTTTAAGAGTTATGAAATAAAAATATTTCAAGAAAAGGATTAAAAGAACTTTTTTTTTTTTTTTTGAAAAGGAATGTGGGGTTTCATTAGATTTACTTTATAGAATATTTTTTTTCTTAAATTGTATGTCTCTTTTAGTAATTTTGATAAAGAAAAAAAAAACTAAATAATTTAAAAAATGGGGCATAAATAGATCAGTAGGGGGTGTGCCAATAACACCACTCTAAAAATAAATTATTATCGGTGGTAGTGGTTTTTTATTTATTTATTGAGGAGTGCTAGATACACTCTCTCAACTCACTCTCCCAACCCACTATCTCTTCTCATTTTGACACTTATATATTGACTTTCTATAAATAAATTTTAGAGCCATCATTAATGAATTATATTTTGTATGTTATTTAAAATTCAAATCATCCACATCTTCCCAAATTACCCTTTTTTTACACCAAATTGCCATTTCCAAATATGTGAGGAAAAATCTTCAAAAGTAAAATGGGTTGAATAATATTTATTAAATTTATTTTATATTTATTTTAAAAAAATAGAAAATATATTATTAACAATATTTAAGTTATTAAAATACAATAAACATTGGCATCTTGTGTTTTTTAGTATATTTGAGTTTTGATATTATTAATGAATTTTTTTTAACTATATTTTATAAATTGCGTAAAAATAATCACTTTATAAAATATGATGAACTTATGATAATATAGACAAAAACGATAATTTTTCAAATATAAATTGTATTTGTTATGATATTTTAGAAAATAAAAAAAGAGGTATATAAAATAATAATATTATTAATATTTAAGTAAATGACTATGACAATTAGGTGTAAAGAAAAAGGGCAATTTGGGAAGATATGATGGTTTGAATTGTAAATAATATATAAAAATAAGAGAGATGTTATTGACAATCCACTAAATATTTTTTTACAATCCATTTTAGTTTTTTTTATTACATGACAATTTTATCCTAATTAAAATTACTAAAGAGGACAAAAGATTCTCTAAACACACTACACACTAATTTTGCTAAAATCTAAACACAATTCCTATAACATTTTTTTTTTTTTAATATCTTTAAAGTTTTATTTGATTTCTAAGTGAAGGGAAAGATTTACAACAAAAAATAAACAATTTTTTTAAAGTGTTGATATTCATAAATTGTTTTGCAAAAACAATCCATAAGATTTCGTCGCAAATTAAGCCTTTAAGAATTGTAGATTGCACCATTCCCATGATGTTGTTGAGCTTGTTGAACCTAAAATCGACATCATAATTCGAAAATTCTGAATTGCCAAATATGCATAGATCACCCCGCAGAAGAGTTTCTTGGATCGGAAGAGTTTTCTTCAAGAATTTCTCATCCCTTGAAGCACATAAACTCGATTTTCTTTTGTTTTCTCTTTTTCTATGCATTTTGTTTTTTCTTGCTAAATCAATTGCATCCATAAGAAATATCTTTGTCCATATTTTTTTGACTTCTAGAATTTTTTTTTTATATTTTAAATTTAAGGTTTTAGAATGAATTGTTTTCAAAAATAAGTGTCAAAAGATAAAAAGGCTAATTTTGGAAGAAAATTGAGTGTCTTTAGAAATTTTTAAAATTTAAGTTTTTAGATGGGAGTGTCCTTAGAAAACGAGTGTGAAAAGATGAAATTGGATTGTAAAGAGAAAATCTCTAAAAACAATTCATTAATGATGACTCTAAAGTTTATTTCAAAAAAGTAAATAATAGACATATGTCAAGAGGAGAAGAGGGAGTGGGTTGAGAGAGTGAGTTGAGAGAGTGATTCTAGCACTCCTCCTCTCTCACTTTCTCTAAACTGAATCACTCTTTCTCTACCTCTCTCTCTCTTTCCCTTTATCGTTTATAGTTTCAAACTTCACCATCATCATCACGAATCTATATTAATTTTTCATCAACAAAAGATGTGAAGTTTTTTGGAAGCTTGAAAGATGAGATTCATTTTTATTTTTTAGTTTTTACAACAAAAGGCTTGTTAATATCTTGTTTCTATTTGCCAAAATAGTTACATTTAATGCTAGCTAATAGCATGGGTTTTGATTAAATTTGAGGTTGTGGTCGATCTACTCTACGGATTTTTTTTTTCCGAAAATGTTGACAGATCATGTTTCTCAACGGCGTTAGGATGTCTCAACTGCATTTGGACACTAGATGAGATATCTCATCGGCGTTAGGAATTCGCAGCTGTGTTCAGAATTCACAACTATGTTTGGATTTTACAACTGTGTTTGGATTTCTTATAACTTGACCAAACTTGTGTTTTTAATCGAATTAAAAATCAATTTAATCATTTTGTTACTTATAAGTGGATCATACTTGTGTTTTTAGTCTAATTAAAACTCAATTTCTTGACTAGGAACAAAAGTTACATCTATGATCTACATCTAATGAGACTTGACTCCATGGAATAATTAATGTGACTAATATATTGCTACATCCAGATCAGTGTACCTGGCCTTCCTAAATTTCGATAAGAAAACGGGCATGGAAACACCAAACTTTTCTTGCCACATTGATAAAATTTCTATTAAAATATCATTGAGAGCTGCATATTCCCCTCTAACGATTTTCATAAATTTAACATGAACGGCTATTATTGCTACCACGAGGACTGAGCTGGAGGATTAATTGCACCAAGTCTCACTCATTCAAGACTTTGCAACTAAGTGGTGCCAACCTGTTATAAGAACAATGCTAGATATTCCAATTTATATTTGAACTTGTAACTTAGATAATTTAATCCATATAAATGTGACGAGTGAAATAAATCATAATTAATATGTATATATCCTTTTGTCAGCTGAAACGCAACTAGTTGGGGTATGTCAAGCATTACTCTAAACAAGATATAGGCTAAAATTTATAGCTATTGATTCAAGATTCAATAGTGTTTAAGAGATAGAAAACAGATTGAAAATTAAACTATACTCCTAATATTTTTCTAGGGCTCAAAAATTAAATGTCACTATTCGGACCGGGTTTTGTAAGAAAATCACCACATTAGTAATTCATGTTTAAAAGACACCAATTTAGGTGACTAGACAAAAATACCCACACAGTACTTCCACGTCAGCTTTCTTTCATTCATTTTACAATGACAGAGTTGTGAAGTAGCGAGAGAAAGTCAAATTGAAACCCAAGCGATCACTCGAACAGCGAAGGAGCGGTGCTACGCTAGCTTTTTTAATTTAAAACCCTCTGGTTGTGTGAATTTTGAATCTCCGAGCCTTTCTAAGCTCTGTCCGAGACTTTCTAAATATTGTCCGAGCCTTTGTGAAGTTGTGTAAAAGGCTCGAGTAGTTATGTAAAAATCTCGGGCAGTTCATTAAAAAACTCGGGCACTATATAGAAAGTCTAGGAGATATAAATTAACAAAAAAAAAATGATTGTTAAAAAAGGCTCGAATAGTGTTTCAAAAAGCTCGGACACAGTGTTAAAAGGCTCAGAAATTCTAATTTTACAAACATATTCATAAAAAAAGCTCAGATTACAAGTTAAAAGGCTCAAATAGTGTTTCAAAAGGCTCAGACTGTGTTAAATGGCTCGGAGATTCTAATTTGACAAACATATTAATATTCATAAAAAGCTCGGATTATAATTGAAAAGGCTCGGACACAGTGTTAAAAGGTTCGGAGATTCAAATTTGACAAACCTATTAATATTCCTACAAAAGGCTCAGGCAGTTCATGAAAAAACTCAGAAACTGATTAAAAAGGCTTAGAAACTATTTACAAAAGCCTAGAGTTTCGTTGATTTCCTATCTCTGTTTCCATTTTGCCTTTCATTGTATGAATTTTGATATTTATAACCTGATAAGAGGAGAGATCTTATGTAACTATATGAATGTCGAACTCATTGGAGAAGAAAATGAACTTGGATTTCAGTTTACATAGCTTTCCACTTTAAGACAGTTAAAGAGAGAAGTAGATCTTAGATAACTTCAAAGTATCTTCCAAAAGTTAAAGTAAAAAAGATAATCAAAAATTGTGTACAGTAAAGACATTTTTGGAAGTCACTTACTTTGGTGTCTTAAATTAAGTTATTAAATTAAGTTAGGACAAGACTTATGAGTCATTGATTAAGTTTAAAAAGACTTTGACTAAGCTGAAGTATGTGAATCGTTGATAGTTGTGGAACTGATATAAATAAAATCAGTTCGTTCTAAGGAGAGAAAAACTTATATATATATATATGGTGGTTCTCTAGTAAGGACGTCCAACCACAGCCACACATTCACATTGGGTGTGGATATTATTAATATGTAGTTGTGAACCCAATGTGAATGTATGATTATGGTTGGACATCCTGAAATTATAAATTAAAAACGTCCTAAATTGTGATCTGAATTTTTGTGTGTAGATGATAAATTCATTGAAATTTACCCATGGATAAAATTTGACAATTTTTCAAGTACTAAAAATATTTTTCTTGAATTTTCCTATATTTTGCCCATTTTCTGATGCCTTCATATTTAACAGAATCGGAAAAAATAGTTTTAGTGTTTGAAAAATTTTCAAATTTTATTCATAAGTACATTTCATTGAACTTATCATACATAAAAAAATTAAATCTAAATTCATAAAAATCGACATGATTTCATCAAGGTCCTTACCGAAATTAAAATAAAGGATCCCTTATGAGAGACTAATATATATGAGGAAATACCCCCTTTTAACCAAAAAATTAAGGGCTTTATTGTTTTTGGCCCGAATTAGTAAATTGATTGTTTTTGTCAATAATCCACTGTAAAGACTTAAATGCCCCTCATTATTTTCTTTAACTCTTCTCTCTCATTTTCTCTCTAGAACATTTTCTTTTCTTCTTTCTCTCTTCAATCTCTTCTTTCTCTCTCTCTCCACCGGATCTCACGCCTCTCTCCTCTCTCCACCATAATTTTTTTATTTGCAACCCAAATCTCCTCTCTCACGCTTCTCTCCTCTTTAATCTAAATTCCACATTTTTTAAAAGAAAATTAGTTTTTTTTTTTGTTGAAAATTTTCCAGATTTTAAAAAGGTTTGGATTTGAGTGTTAATTGTTGATTTTAAGGGTGGTTGTGATTGTGCTTAAGTTTGGGTATTGTTTGTTTAAAAAAATTTCAGATTTTGTTTTGTTTAAAAAAATTTCCAGATTTTTTAATAAAATTTCAGCTTTTTTTTTTTTGTTGAAATTTTTTCAGATTTTAAAAAGGTTTGGATTTGAGTGTTAGTTGTTGATTTTAAAGGTGGTTGTGGTTATGCTTAAGTTTGGGTATTTTTTGTTTAAAACAAATTCAGATTTTGTTTTGTTTAAAAAACAATTCTAGATTTTTTAATAAAATTTCAGTTTATTTATTTATTTATTATTTTGAACACATCAGGACAAAAATGAATTAAATACACCAGGCAAAATAAATTAAACACACCAGACAAAAACGAATTAAACACAATAGGGCAAAATGAATTAAACACACAAAGGCAAAACGAATTAAACACACCACAACTAATTAATTAAACACACTAGGGCAAAAACAATTAAATACACCACCGCAACCAATTAAACATACCACGGCAACCCAATTAGCCCTGGTGTGTTTAATTTGTTTGCGTTGATGTGTTTAATTGATTAGCTCTGATGTATTTAATTTGTTTGTCTTGGTGTGTTTAATTGATTAGTCCTGGTGTGTTTAATTTGTTTGTCTTTGTGTGTTTAATTGATTAGCCCTGATTTGTTTAATTGATTAGCCCTGATGTGTTTAATTGATTAGCCCTGGTGTGTTTAATTCGTTTTTGCCTGGTGTGTTTAATTCATTTTTGCCCTGGTGTGTTTAATTGATTTGTCCTAGTGTGTTTAATTTTTTTACCGTGGTGTGTTTAGTGTTTTTGGCGTGATGTGTTTAATTCATTTTGCCCTAGTGTGTTTAATTGTTTTTGCCCTGGTGTGTTTAATTGATTAGTCGTGATGTGTTTAATTCATTTTGTCATTGTGTGTTTAATTTGTTTTTGCTAGGTGTGTTTAATTTGTTTTGTCTGATGTGTTTAATTCGTTTGCCTAGTGTATTTAATTCGTTTTACCCTGGTGTGTTTAATATAGAAAAAAAATTAAACAAACATAATCATGAAATTTTTTAAAATCTGGTATTTTTTCAAAATAAAATATAAAAAAAACCTGAATTTTTTTAAAAAAATCTAGAAAAAATTTTAAACAAAACAAAATGTGAATTTAACAAACAATACCCAAACTTAAGCACAACCACAACCACCCTTAAAATCAACAACTAACACTCAAATTCAAACATTTTTAAAATCTGGAAAATTTTCAACAAAAAAAAAGAACTGATTTAAAAAAAATAAATATGGAATTTGGATTAAAGAGGAGAGAAGCGTGAGAGAGGAGATCTGGAGAGAAGATTTGGGTTGCAAAAAAAAATTATGGTGTAGAGAGGAGAGAGGCGTGAGATCCGGTGGGGAAAGGGAAAAAGAAGAGATTGAAGAGAGAAAGAAGAAAATAAAATGTTCTAGAGAAGAGTTAAAGAAAATAATAAATAAAATGTTTGATTTTTTTAATCATTTCTGAATGAAGGACACTTTTGTCCCAAAAGTGGATTGTTTAACTAATTCCAGCTAACAATAAAACTCCTTAATTTTTGGTTACTTTCCAATTTCACTTTTTATATATATATATATATATATATATATATATATATATATATCTCATTAGGTGAAACATCGCTTTCTTGGTTGCTGCCTTTCAAACATAAAGCTAGATATCAACATCAATCTCTAGAGCACTAGGGGGAAGTTAAGAATTGAGATATATATTCATTAGGTGAAACATCCCTTTCTTGGTTGCTGCCTTTCAAACATAAAGCTATAGATATAAACATCTCTAGAGCACTAGGGGGAAGTTGAGACTTGAGGAAGTATAAAACATCTTGCTTTTATAGTCAAGGACCCAAGGTGCATGCCAACAAGCCAAAGTCTTAAAAATCAATATCTGCAGCGATGATATTTCCAGGTATGTATTTACTTCGTTGATCTTGTATTTAACTAGTATTTCTAGTTGTTTGTTCTTTCTAAACTAATATGTTATATATGCAAGACAATAGAGTTACAGTTGAATGCAAAACCTTTTATGAGTACGAAATGCATAATTATTTGATTAACAGCATTGACTTTGTATTTCTTGGAATTGTTAATGGTTCTGTTTTTGTATGCACAATCTTTCTAAATCAGTTGTTAGCAGTTTGATCTATTCAATGAAGAGGAGGATAATAGCGGAGCTATATTCTCCAAGTTTAAGGAATCTTTGGAAGGAATGGGATGCGCGGGTAGTGGTTGTGCTCAGTCTTACCCTCCAGATACTACTTAGCATTCTGGGAAATCGTAGAAAATCCAGTAGAAAACTTGCAATTCGAATTTTTATTTGGTTTGGCTACATTTCTGCAGACTCTGTAGCAACTTTTGCCCTTGGTATACTATCAAGTAACGTTACAGATATGTATGATCAGCGTAATAATAATGCTGTGGATGCCAACATTGAATTAGCTGCATTTTGGGCACCGTTTCTTCTTTTGCACATGGGTGGTCCAGACAGCATTACTGCTTATGCCTTAGAAGACAATGAACTATGGTTGCGACAAGGGATTGGACTAATTGTTCAGACAGGAATGGCACTCTATGTCTTTCTCATGGGTTGGACAGGCTCTCGCCTTTCAGTTCTGTCCCTTGTAATGTTTCTTCCCGGGTTGGTCAAGTATGGAGAACGAGTATGGATACTTAGATCATCAAGCGATAAGATACGCAGAACATCAATGGCTAGAGAGAATTATTTTTATAGACAAGAAAAATTCTATAAGGAAACTGATATCAAGAAAAATTCAGGATACCTTATTGGAGTAGATAGACTTGTTGAGATTCAGCTCCCAGTAGATCTCTCAGGGTTGAATAATAACAATTCCATCACCGATGAAGATGTATTACTTGTAGCCTATGGATTAATGGATATAAGTAATCGTCTATTTGTAGATTCTACTCTCAATTACATGGAGAGAGACACCGGCCATACCTTCTTCAGAAACATATCATCCGAAGATGCTTTCAGGGTAATTGAAATTGAACTTGGATTGAGATACGATTTGCTTTACACCAAGACATCGCTACTCTTTAAACCTTGGCACTTATGCCTGCGCGTCTTCACTTTCTTTCTTACCACTTTAGTACTGATTCTCTTTACTGTTCTTGTTCACAAAGAAAAGCATTCAAAAGTTGATCTTTCCATAACATTCATGTTGCTAATTGTATATTTTCTTCTAGAGATATATGCAGCACTAGTTCTTCTCTCCTCGGACTGGTTTCTTGTTTGGCTGACTAAAAAGCATTACAAAACTTCCAACTTGATGAAAGCCCTTATTTCTTCTTCTTTAATTTCCCTGTCTAAGACTCCTAGGTGGTCAAATAAAATGTCCCAATACAGTCTTTTAAACTTCCCCAACAAAGCAAAACCTCACCTCTACTCTTGTAATAAGCTTTTGAACATGCTTGGGTCGATACACATGTACTTCAATAGTCAATATTGGGACAGTGACATCCCCGAAGATTTAAGAAGACTAATCTTCCGGATTTTCAAGCAGAAAGCTGAGGAAGCAAGGACTGTGGAGGTACCCTCTAAATTATTTCGCAGAGAGGAGAGCGAAGAAGCGGGCAATATTAAAGACATCATTCCAGGTGTAAGCATCAGGGAAGAGTTTGAGTACAACATTATGGTTTGGCACATTGCTACCGAAGTTTGTTACTACTTGGATCGAGAAATTAATCCTGTGAATTGTAAATCGATAAAGCAAATTTCTCGATACTTGATGTATCTTCTAGTCGAGTATCCTTCCATGTTATCAGCTGGAATGGGACAGATTAACTTTCAAGAAATAAGTGGTGAGATTGAGTCTGTAATTTCATCCAAATGTGCTGATGATGTGACAAGGAAAAACCAAGTATGTGATACATTACTTGAATATTTTACCAGTGATGTTGTACTTAAGGCCAACAAAAAAAATTATGCAACAAAATGGTTTGTGATAAAGACAGCGTTCGACCTTGTTAAAAAATTGAACAAAACTTACCCATCAAAGGTATGCTTAACTTTAATTTTTTTTTTTATTTCTTTTCATGTTTGTTAACATGATCTATATATTTATATATATGTAATATTTTTAATTATAACAATTTACTTACTTTGTTTAATTATATATATAATCACTACTGCAGCCATCTGATGCGGATGCAAAATGGCAGAAAATTAGTAGCAAGTGGTTTGAAATGCTGGTACAAGCAGCAAACAACTGCAGAGGAAATGAACATGCTCAGCAGCTGAGACGTGGAGGAGAGTTTTTAACTCATGTATGGCTTCTCCTAGCTTATTTTGGCCTAACTGATCACTCTGTGATATCAAGAGAACCACGTCCTATTGCTAGGCTCTTTACCAAATAGCCAAGTAGCACAAAGCCACAAATTATAAATATGGATTGTTTGCTTTTTTGTTTTTCATTTTATTTTATATGTTGATCAGTAATTTGTTCTCATTTGATTAACGATTGATTTTGTTTTCTTTTCGAGTTAGTTTTGAAAGATTAGAAAGAGTTTGCTTTGACCCGTCTGATGTTAGCTAGATTTCAACGTCTAATATGTAGGGGCGGACCCCAAATCTGCAAGGGGGCTAGCCCCTAGCCCAATGAAAAAAAAAAATATAGTTACAAAATTTATAATTTTTTAAAAAAATATATGTATTTTTTATATTATAGTACTATAAATTTCAAGTATTTTTCATTTGGCCCCCAACTCCAAACTCCTAGTTCCACCCCTACTAATATGTACGAATATTGCCACTTTTAATCGGTTGAAGAAGATTCATTCAACAAAATTTGTTCATTGCCGGTTTTGGTATTTCTTTCAAAAGTTGCAAGAACACAAAGATTTTAATTCCTTCAAATAGTTAATGCATGCAAGAAATTTTTTATATACGAAAGGTTTGTAAAAAAGAGTTATATGCATAGTTTGTATAGTAATAGATCAATTAAAACAATATTTTCTTTCTTTCAAAAGAAAAAAAAAAACAATACTTTCTGTGTTTATTATTGTACTTCATTATTTTTATTGCACTGTCATGCTAGGGCATACTGCATTACTGCATAGGCCAGTGATATTATGAATCAAAAACTTGCGGATTTTCATAAAATGTATTAGAGTCGTTAATAAAAAAATGGGGGAATTGTACAAACATCTCCGAGATTTGATATAATTACACGCATACGGCAGTTTTGGTCATATACATACAAACTTCCCTCAACATTTGAAAAATGTTGCACAAACATCCCCTACCGTTAGATGGTTCCGTTAGTCATTGGTCAAACGTGTAAAAAATCTAAAATACCCTATATTTTTATTTTAAATAAACTAAAAAATTAAAAAATAAGATAAAAGATATTAAAAAAATCTTTTAGAAAACATGAATGTATTTTAAATCTGAAACATGAAAAAAAAAATTCATCTTAAAAAAAAAATGTCTATGCAATCTCCCATGATTTTAAATAAATTTAAAATTTAAAATTTAATTATTATTAAATTGTTTTAAAAACTATTTTTTTTTTTTGTAAAGATTAATTTATTTTTTCCAGGTTTCGGATTTAAGATACATTTATGTTTTTTAAAATATTGTTTAAAATATTTTTTATCTTATTTTTTTAAAAAATTAGTTTATTTAAAATAAAAATAAAGGGTATTTTAGACTTTTTACACGTTTGACCATTGACTAACGGATCCATCTAACGGCAAAGGATGTTTGTGCAATAATTTCCAAATATTGAGGGAAGTTTGTGTGTATATGACTAAAACTGTCATATCTGTGCAATTGCATCAAACCTCGAGGGATGTTTGTGCAATTCCCCCTTAGTTTTTTGTATGTTGTGATTTACTTTGGGATGGATTGGATTGGCAAATTTTCAACCCAACACAATTTGAAAACGTCTGCCCATAATATATATAGTCTCATTTGAGAGAATCTTTATTTTAACATAAAGTAAATAACCTTCATGAAATTCATCGATTTCAATGAATTTTGATATGGAATTTTTTTGTGGATGATATATTTAAATCAAATTTGAAACTTTATCAAACACTACAACTATTTTTTCTTGATTTTGTTAAATAGGAAGTATGGAAAAATATAAAAAAATAGTTGTAATACTTAGATAATACAATTTCGTAATATTTGACCGGTTAATGTTAACTTCAATGGCCCAACGTTTGGTCAAATATACCTATCCATATTTAAGTAAAAATGTAATCTTGTGTTTCTTTTTTATTATTATTTTTTTGCTATACTTTTATTCTTGCACATTGAGTTCATGTGAAAGACTGGCCATATTTACTTAAGCACGAATTAATTCCAAAGACTGGCCATCCACCACACAATGAATGATATTCCAAAAAAAAAAAAAAAAAAAAAATCTCAAACGGTTAGGTCCCACTCAAAAATTCAAAAGCTCTCCATTTTTAAATGGTTTTGGCAGACAATCGCCTTCGCACACTTTATTTGACGATGAATGTTTGAAACTTTGAACTTTGAATTGATGATCAGCTAGCATTTCCCCATCTCAATATCTCATCCGTAGCTTTCCCTTTTAATTTGCTTTTTTAATTTCTGGCCCTTTGGATGAAATTATTATTGTACGTAACCCCAAAGTCAATGTGTATCTTTAATTGGATTTGTCATTTGTGATGGATTTTGATAGAAGTAATTGTGGATTTGATATATCTGTGAATTTACTTACTGTTTGCTTACAATGTGGATAAATATTAAATACACACGCTTGACTTTTAAGAGTCTATTTTTGCTCACCCCCTTCAAGGGAGGTAAGCATTATCCCCCTCCCCAACACATGACATGTGTCCAAGGAGAGGGTATTTTTGTCTAAACACATGATAGTTTTTGGACAAAAATACCCCTCCCTTGACACATGTCAAGTGTTGGGGAGGGGATAATGCTTAACCCCCTTCAAGGGGGTGAGCAAAAGTAATCTCGACTTTTAAACATGCTGGTAAGATATGAGTAGATAAATACTAATTACATATACATGACTTTTAAGCATGCTGATAAGATATAATTAGGTACAGATAAGATATTCTATCTGTCTATCTCTATGTGCCTCCCACTATATTTTTTCTTTTAAGCATGCTGATAAGATATAATTATGTAAATACTATGACTTTTAAGCATACAGATAAGATATTCTCTATCTGTCTATCTCCATGTGCCTCCCACTATCTTTTTCCGTCAGCATCACTTGCAAGTTGCAAATCTTTAAACAATACATCTCTCTCAATCAATCTCCGCAAAAGCAAAGACAATTAGTTTAACAATATGGTAATATGGTATCAGATTTTTAGAACTTGCCTCCCGACATTTTTTATTTTTATTTTTATTTTTATTTTTATTTTTATTTTTTTTGATATAATCAACTGAAAACAATACAAAGGAAACAGTATTACAAGGAACTAAAATCTAGCCAAAGACTTTCCGTAGACGAAGAAAAAGATGTAAACGCAAGTTTAAGAGTTAAGGAATTTCCAGATTTGGAAATAGCTAAACACTTAATAATACCAACATCAGCAAACAACACTTTTATATCATTCACTAAGAGTTTAGATTCCCCTTCTAGAGGGACAAAATTGTTTAAGATGGAAGCCACCGAGGGAGAAAACACCTCAGCGAAATCAACTTTCAGATTATCATGTGTTTGTCAAATTGAGCTTTGTGTGTATAAACGTATATGTAAAGTAGCTCGGTCGGGTCGGACGGCCTGTATACAGGCAATTATTTATTTAATTTTTTTGTCAAGTTGCAATGGTGGGAATCAAACCAAGGTTTTAAGGAAGAGATTGTGTAACTTGACCATTTCACTACAAGTTTAGTTTTGTTAAGTTATACATATTTTAATATATATTATTTAATAAGTTCTTAATATTTTTATTTTTGATTTATTTAGAATATTTTTTTAGTGTTCAAACGGGTAACAACAAAAATTCAAATAATATATGGGTGCGGATATTACAACCCATAAAACTAATCAGTACACCCATGTCTAAAATTTTAAAAATAAATATTACTATAAGCACCCATTATAATATCAATAGCACCCTTATTGAAATAAAAATCTTCATATTAATACATTTTATTTATAAACCCTCTTAAATTATTAACACGTCAAATTAAAAAATAAAAAAAAATCATATATATATTAAAGTATTCACAACTTAACAAAGCTACTCAATTTCCTTATCTAGATCCCTGGTTCGATTCCTACCACTGCAAACATCAAAAGTTAAAAAAAAAGAAAAAAAATTAAAATATGTAAACAGGCCTGAAGCTGGCCCATGTGCCTTTGTATGGGGCAGGGCTTAGCATGTTCCCTCTAACAGGCTTGGGCTGTGCCAGACCCGATACAGTCAGAGACTGTGCCTAATGGGTTGGGCCTGTTAGACACGGCCTGTTTTAACACCACTTATCTGAAGGGATAAATTTTTAAGCTTATCTTTTTCTCTTTATTTTATATATACATACACTTGAAAAAACACAAACTCAGTTTCAACTTTCAAGTTCAAAAACTGTATAATCATATCTAAATTAAAACCAATAATTGAAGTCAAGAAATAAAATTGATTAATTAAACTAAAACAAGTGAACAACAAACTCAAAAACAACATATTAAGAATAGTAAACTTAGCAGTATCTTAGTAATTTATCAAATAATCAAGCAAAAGCTACAAACTGAAAAAATGAAGCAGAGAAAAGAAGATACCTCATACTGGATCCTAGTAAAGGATCACATAATCAAGGAAAACCCATAAAATCAAAAATACGAATCAAAGAAGAGAAGTAACTTACCATAGAAGATAAGGACTTGTTTTTGTTCTTCTTTTTTTCTATTTTTTTAGAAGATGAAGAATGCAAAAAAAAAATTATTTTTTATTTTTTGGTCATTATATTAATGTATGACAGTTATGAATCCAGAATATAAACTCAATGACAAATTAGACAATGAATCAAAATCCAAAAAGTAAAAAAGTAAACTAGAGAAGAGAAGAAGCTTACCGTTAAAGATATGAGTAATCTGACATAATAGATTTTAATACATTGCATCTACTCAAGCAAGAAAAATTTACATGATGAAAATTATCATAGTTCTAAAACCCAGTGACTAAAAGTTAATAGTTGTCTAAAACCATAAACTTTCAAAAAATATGTATATCAAAATTAGTTTGGGTTTTAAATAAGCTAACAATATTGTATAAAAAAATATAACCAGGTCATTAAAGTCTTGCTCTTTTATGCTTAAGAGAGGCTAGTTTACTTTGGGGATTACCTAGATTGCAACAACATTGAATTTATTCTTTGTTTGTCCTTGACTTTCAAATGCAGTTGCTCTAATATGAACGACAAAGTCATTTAGATTACAAAGTGTGGCTTCAATGTTGATGCTTCCATCCTGCTACATGCAAATATAATTTTAATTAAGGTATTAAAAAACAAACACAATCACTAAATGACAATTTAAAAAAAAAAAAAAAAAACACAGAAAAACCAGAAATCCAAATATAATGATCAAATCTTTGAATCTCAATTACAGTTGCAGTCGGTAGAAGATTTTATCAGAGCAACTAAAACTGAAATTCAAATATCATGTTTAAAAACGTTTTCATCTTTGAATAACCATATCTAAGTTGAAACCAAGAATTGAACTAAAACAATGAAATTGACTAATTAAACTAAACCAGGTGAATATGGAATGTTCATTGCAGGTGGAAGAGCATACCGAAGTAAAAGAACAAATTGCTATAATGAACTTGATCCGATCATGCCAAAATGATGCGCAACTTTTGCAATAACAAAGCCCAAAAGTGGCAAGAATATAAGCCGCACTGCTATATAATCAGTAAAACTCCCATCTTTGATCTTTTTAAACCTGAAAGGAACACACACACACATATATAGTATCTAGCTAGTAAAATAACCAAATTTGGGGGGACTAGAACCATGTCAACTTATGCTAAAAAACTGAAGTATGAAAGCACCTCCAAGAAGATTTGCCTCAACTATCAGGGTCACATGGAATTGTTGCCTCCCTGTAGGTGATCAGATTTCATTTTCAGCTTTCATTACTGAGTAATCTTAAAGTCATATAAATATATATATATATATATGACACAACATTCAATAATAATAATAATAATAATAAAGTCTACCAATCAACAATATCTGTAGGAGATTTTTACCCCAACAATGATACAGAAGTATCAATCACATGGAGAGGAGCACTGTCTGATAACTCTTATTTCTACACGTTGTGTAGCCCATTACTTTTATCTTTTATGCTTATTTTCCGGGTAAAACCGGGTATTTAACGTTTTAAATAAGTGTTTCAGGATTTTTTTTCCAGAACAGGGGCTAAAGTGCAAAAATGGAGAAATATTGGGGTAAAAGGGCAATTTTTGAAACTTGGATTCGGCGCCCCATTTCTGCGATTAGGGGCCACAGAAAAGGCTGCAGAAAGGGACCAGAAGACCTCCATTTTGCAATTCTGCAGCCTATGGCATAGAATAGGGCGCATAACAGGGTGCGGAATTTCGACGAAAGCTTCCTGCAGAATGCTCAACTTGTGGGGGCCATATCTCTCTCCTTCGATCGAACTGGGTTTTGTACTACATATGGTTGGAAATCCCTAGAAGGATTCTTTCCAACGGTTCATCAAGAATGCGATTCCGATGTTTGTGGAGAAAGTTATGCCCGTTTCCATAACGGTGCGCACTGCTGGAAACCCATCCGTGAAATGCCCAATTTTCAGCCACTTAAGGGCATTTTCGTCCTTTCCCCCATTTCTGCCCTAATCTCCTCAACACTATAAATATCCCCATTTTCTTTCCTCTCATCAGTTTTGACAGAATCCACACTCTCCCTCTCTCTCTCCTCCGCCCAACTCTCTCTCTCTTCCATTTTCTTCATCTTCTTCACCAAATAAGGAGAGATCCAAGCTCCCATGGAGGTTTTTCCTCCATGGGAGCTCACCACACACCTCCACCACCATTTTCACACTTCTTCCATCCATTTTAGGGCAGATTTCAAGGAAACAGGAGTGGTTTTCGGACCAAATCCGAGCTAGGAAAGTTAGGAGCATCTTTGGAGGGTTTGTCTTCAAGGGTTTGCTCTTATTTACTTATTTCTTTGTATTTTATGTTTCTTTGATGTGTAACCCCGATTTGGAAAATATTGTAAACCCTACACTTGTGTTATATATGTTGTTTGTTCTTAAATTCATGTGGGTTTTGTTTTACTCTTTGCCAATTACATGTTTTAAGCTCTAATTGCAATATCCATGTGTGTAGAGGTCCGAAATTGATATGTGTCCATGATTGGGATTAGGAGTAGAGTAATTTAATGTAGGAGTAGTGTAATTTAACTTCCCATGATTGTTGATTGATTGATAGATGACCAAAATGCCATGTTTAGAGTAATTAGAGTGTTAGAGATTTAGCTCCAAATAGTAGGAAAGGTTTCAGTTCAGGCATTTAGTTGCTAAATTGGCCTGGATTCCATATTCTTGTACTTAATGGGTCTTGTTATCAAGACACAATTGCTCATCCTTAGCCGGATTGGGTAATAAATTGATTTAGGGAAAATTCTCAAATCAAGAGAATGAACCTGTTATAGGTAAAAACCGTCATAGAGGACACGTCACCCCCATGAAAAAGCCACGTAAGCAGAAGCCAGGAAAAGTCAACTCGAAAGAGGGAAATCCCCCAAGTAACCTACTCGGCTGAAACCAAAGCAACCCAATCACAAACAAAGAGAACCAGCTCGGGCAACACCACATACTCGGGCATACTCGGGCATACTCGGGAATCAATAAGAAGAGATGGTTGCGGAAACTCACTTCCCAAATACATGGAAGGAATCAGCAGTGAGCACCTCCACGATACGTAGCAGTGTAACCCTTCAGAGTTTAACAAGGAAACAAACAGGCCTCCCGCGAATAAAGGAGAATGAATCCGTCCCAAACTCGGATTCAGCCAAAACAGGAAACATATCACACCCAAGAAGGAAACAGAATCCGACTAGGACTGGGAATCCGCTCAAGACTTGGGCGCCACGACACCAAACCCTAGTGGCATCCCCAAACCCTAGAAACAACATGTATAAATACCCTTTGTAACGCATAAGAGAGGGATGGATCTTTTTTAGCATAAGAGAGACCCGAGCGTATTTTGTAATCAATTTGATATAGTGGATTTTGGCTTCGTTGCTTAGGCAACAACCCGTGGACGTTTCTCCGATCATCGGAGTTTTACCATGTATTTCTTGCTCATTATTTTTACAGTATTAAGATTCAAACTATTATCACTCGCAAACGTGATCTCAAATCATCGATTGAGTGTTGACGAAAAATCACCGTCAACAATTGGCGCTAGAAGGAGGGGCGATCGAAGCACTTGTGAAGCAATAGTCGGCGAAGGAGATGGTAGCGATTCCAGGTACAGTCACGGACTACCCACTAATGAGTTGGAGGATGAAGCCACTCCCAACACTGCGGATGCAGCCTTAGCAACTGCAGATCAATCAACTGCCCTGGCTGGCATCCAGCGCTTCCCCCCAACTAATGAAGAAATCGTGTAAAGATTCCGTAGTTCTCTACAGCAACTCATGGCGGACGCAGCGAGGCAGGGAGTTGATCTTTCCACCACGGAGGGTTTGATGTCACCTCACAATCTTTCCGCCCCAAATCAGCAGGCAACGAGATTGCGTTCCACGGTGGTGGTACCAACCCCGGATGCACCCATAAAGGTGAGCCGAGGTCCTGCAGATAGGCCAACAATTTTGTCTGAAAGGTTAGCCATAGATAGCAGGGAGCATAGAGAGGAGAATGATTCTGACATAGGGCATGATCGAGATCGGGATCGGGATCGGGATCGGGATCAGTTGGCCAAGGATCGAGATCGCCCCAGGAGAAGTACTCATCGGAGAGCCAGGTCATCATCCTCAGGAGAGAGTGAGCAGAGTTATCATCGCAAACGCCAAAGGGGCACAGTTCGGCTGCATGGCCTAAATCGAGAACATAGAGAGTTGAATCCAGAGGAAAGGGGCCAAAAGTTGGTCGTAAGTCAGAATTTCAATGCGATGGGAGAACCGGAAGGAGACAAGGACATACTCATACAGAGTTTGACCCGGGAAGTTCAGAATAATCGTCGACAGATGGATGCTTTGGTCAGGCGATATGGGCGTAATGAATTATCGGACGACGAGACCGGAAGCCCTTTCACCAATGAAGTCCTGAGGACACCCTTCCCGGAGAGATTCAGGATGCCTCACATAGAGCAATTCAAAAAGGATACTGATCCAAAGGAACACGTCAGAAGGTATAAGATTGCCATGGCCCAATATGTCTACAATGACGCCTTGCTGTTTTTAAATTTCCCCCAAACTCTCGAGGATTTAGGCTCCAGGTGGTTCGGTAGGTTACCAACAGCAAGTATAGGCAATTTCAGCGAGCTGAGTAAAGCCTTCTCAAGGCAATTTCTCGGTAATGTACATAGGAAGAAGTCAGTGGCCCACTTGTCCCAGTTAAAACAGGGAAAATACGAGTCACTGAAAAAATATTTGGGGAGGTTCGGTCAGGAAGTGTCCGAAATTGGGAGTGCAAATGACGAAGCCATAATTGCCGCGTTCATCAACACAGCCCGACTAACCAGTTATGCCGATATGATGGACATGGCCGGCGTTTCCGCATTCATCGGTTCTAGAGGATTATCCCCAACACTCTAGTCAGCTGGTTGTTTAGTATGTCCCAACAACTCATCAATGTGCTGATATTCTTACCAAGGCAATGATTGTTGCACGTTTCAACTACCTTAAATCCAAGCTGAATCTTTGTCTCTCTCCATCGTCCAGCTTGCGGGGGCATGTAACTGATAATATTAAAGTCACAAGAGAAAGAGTGTGATATGCAAACAAAGGAGCTGCACGTACAAGTGGTGCTAGTGCATCATCATCTAGAACAAACAAGTTCACTACATTGCTAGTATTTCCAGCTCAGTAAAATCCCACATGATCCTTCTCCATCACAACGATCAGACGGTGACTGTTATAGCACCTCAATCTAGAACAGAGCACCTGAAGCGGAGAAGTATTTCAATTCAGTCTTATCCAATTTAGATTTAGTGTTCTCAATTGTGTATAAATAGAGGCTTGACCTCAAAATTTCATTTGTGTAAAATCTTGTAAAGTTTTCATTTCTCTACAAAGCTAATGATATCTTCTTTTCTTTGCAATTGCTCTTCAACTTCTTAGTTAATATTTTCTTATATTTGTTTCTAGGGTCCAAGCTGGAGACCATTTATCAAACACTTAGTGTTCATTTCAATATTTAGTGCTTGTTTGGTTGAGTTTTCTACTGCTTCAAAAGGTCTACAAACGTCTATTTAAGTTTTTTAGAATTGTTTGATTGGGCTTTTGAGATTGTTTATATTAAATTGAGTAGAGGCTAGTAGAGTTTAAACCTCTACTAGGCAAAAGCTCATGAGAAGGTGTTTCTCCAAATAGACCTTTTTTAAAATTAAAAAAAAAAAAAAAAAAAAAAGTCTACCAACCAAACAAATATATATATTTTTTATTTTTTTGCTAAAAACTCTATTTTTAATAGATCTACTACAAGTAAATCTTTTACCAATAGAGATTTGTCAAAAGCCTGGCAAAACAAGCTTTTACTTTTCTAAAATAGAAAAATCGTAAAAAGAATGAAATATGAATTATTATCTAGGACAACATGCAAGATTCTGGACATGGTTTTTGAGAAAGGAACAAGTTGGTATACTTGTGCACTTTGATAAGTAGTGTATTTGAAATGTATGAAACTGAAATTATATTGAATCAAATGAAGAATTCATTTTCTCTATTGTTTATGAATTGCTGCATTTTATCTATTGAATGAAATTTTATTGTTTATGATTGCTTACTCTATTTTCCAATAGAATATAGATGTACATATAAAGACCATATTGATACCAATTAACGAAATGGATGGCCAATAGAGTAATTCTAGAAAAAGTGGGACAATTATAATGGCATTTTGACATCAATTGACCAAATGAATGGCCACTAGAGTAATTATGAAAAAAAGTATTATAATGTCCATTTTGATACCAATTAAACAAATTGATGACCACTAGAATAGTTATAGAAATTAAAAAACTTAACGGTGTTATAACGGAATTGACATTAATGTAATAGTATTCACCAAAAATGATTATTTTGAAATCAATTCCATATCTAATGAGCATTTTGATAGTGGTGACCCAAATTAATAGCCAATGGGGTAATTATCCCTTTATTATATTTGGTGGAGACTTTAAATCTCTTGGAAGGATATGGAACTTGGAAGATGTATTTTATAAGTTTTGAAGAAAGAAAGAAGTTAAACTTAAAAAAATATTAGTATTCCAGATTAAGTAACTCTCTCCACCTCTATGTCTTTAATTATCACTCTCTTGAACTAATTAAAAAATTTCTCATTGTAGAACATCCATCCTTATTTATACAACAAATCAATAATCAATCAAACATCTTCTTTGACGTTTGATTGGTCTAACTATAGAGAGAAACCTGACTAGTCGAAACATAATTAATCGGTGTTAATTTATTATTATTATCATCATCATCTTAAAGACTAAACGGTATTACATTATGGTATATTAATATATTTTTTTGCGTGACCTTTAATATTATTTTCTAACTTGGTCCCTCCAAAATCAAAATCCTGTCCATGGCCTTGCGAACAACTGAGAGATTGTATACCTGCCAAATTCATCATAGTGATAGAAAAATAACATATAAATTAATGATTGTCCAAAACAATTAAATAAAGAAAGCAATTCCCATTGAACATGAAGAAGTTTCAGATCAAACCTATGTTGATTGAAGGCGGGAGAATTGCATGTTATCCCACAAATTAACCACATGAAGAATATTGGCCAAAGTGTAAGAGAAACAGATGCCAATATGTAAGTCCATAGCATTATTACTGAACATTCACTCTGACCAGCTCCATGCAACTGGGTCATTGTACCTGCATTAACATCACATTCCAATCTATCATTAATTTAAGCTATGTTAATCTGTTGCAGTTAAAAAAAAAAAAAAAAAAATCAATTTAAGCTATATATATACTGTATATGCCAAATGAGAACATTTTGTACTAATAATCCTACCTATATTTATAGCCGGGGGAACTGCAAACTGCAGTAGAAGAATAAACTGATACAATTTATGATCCGAGTTAACCAACCCAAAATGGATGGCACCTTTAACAATACATACTCCCAATATTGGTAGAATAATGTATCGAATCACAATGATCCCAACTATTATTGATAAATGTATCCGTGACCTTTTCAAACCTGAACAAAATCATGATTGCGGTAATTGTGTCTAAAACAGACTAAACTTAAACTTAAAATTATAAAGATCAATGGTAACCTCTAAGAAGATTTGCCCCCACAATTAAGCTGACTGTTGGAATTGCTGCATCACTATAAATTATCAAATCATAAGAAACAAGCATAGAGCAATACCAAAACCAAACCAATTTACATCAAGAGTTGTATATAAGATATAATTAAGAGAAGATACACACACCCCAGCAAAGACGTAGTGTCTTGAACCACCCGGAGAGGAGCACTGTCACCAATTATCACCTTCCGTAACTGAGGGATGACACCAACCATAAACCCAATAATCTATGCAATTAAAAATTTTACTTGTGTTAGAAAAAAGAAAAGGTTAACAATTAATCTCTCATAATATATAGCTTGTGCTCCATACGCGTATAACCTTAATAACGAAATCATGCATAAACTAAATTCATTTTCTGATATATATATATTCAATAATGCTACATTGCCCAAATTTGGTGCTCAAATCTGGTGCTCAAATCTGGTGCCCAAATGATGTGGCAACACCGTGGGCCATTCATTTAAATTGTATTAGATTTGCATGTTTTAAATGAATGGCCTAGAGTGTTGCCACATCATTTGGGTACCAAATTTAGGCAATGTAGCATTATTCATATATATATATATTATTGTTTTTCTCACTTTTGGACAAAATTACCCTTAAATTTTACTTCACCTGACATGTAACTTGGTTACATGCCATTTGATTCCAAGATACATGTGAGTTGATTTTTCAAGTTACATATCAGTTAAATCTTAAATTACATGTCAATACTTTCAATTTATATGTCAATGATTTTCAAGTTACATGCCAGTTGATTTCCAAATTTTGGGTGGGTGAAGTAAAGACAAAATGGAATGCAATCTTATATGTGCAAGGCTAAAGGTGATAAGTATAATAAAATATAAATTTATGACTAAAAACAATAAACCAATACATTTTTTGGTTACTTCTTGCAATTTCCGAGATACATATATATATATATATAAATTTTCAAGTCAGTGTGCATATATATATATAAATTTTCAAGTCATTGCACACTGATATAGATTATATTAATGCGTTGCATGTGAACCACTAGATTTACATGCTTTGACTCAAGTTTGTATACACTTGTCAGTGCTTCTCTATAATCAGTGGCCCACATATAATGCACTGATAAAATTATTATATCAGTGCATATTGACCGGAATGGGACCATATATATAGTTCGCGTATGATTGAGGAAATAGATTTCTACTTTTCCCTGGTTATAAAATGCATTAATTCTACAATGATCATGAAAGGAATCATACAGAGAATATTAATTATTATATATAAGGAATTAGAAAAAGCATATATACCGCTCCAATAGTTGAAGGTGCGAAGACCTTCCTCAGGTTGAGCTTTGATGCAAATGTTTGGAAGCACTGCTTAATACTTGTAAAAAATGGCATCTGTCATCAGAGACAAGAGAAGGTGAAGACATGCATCGATCATGCATGCTTGTTGATCATAGCTAGGTAATATTAATTCATTTTCAATATACGAAGAAGATACCTTGGGATTGGGATTCCCCTCAGATATATCCTTGGGTAAGCAGCCAATATTTAAAGGTATTGAAACATTTTCATGTCTTATAGTACTACCGTCTATATTATCTGCTGCTTTAATGACTACTACTTCAAATTCAGAATTCTTACTTGAAAATATCCGCACCATGTTATACACGTATAACCACATGTACATATATGAAATCTGCAATATAAAAACATGATCAAAAGGCCAAATTAAATATTATGGAATTGTATTTTGAACAATATGCAGTTGTGAGTTGGGCAGAGCATTCTTACTGCCATAGAAAGTGAAGCATATGCAATTCCTTGGTTATAACACACGTCAGCATTGCCAAATGGACCGCCCCTTTCCTTACACACTGCTGGAATTATAATCAGAGGCATAGTCCCCAGGTTACCTGCTCACATCATATAATCATATCCATTAATCCAAAACAAAAACCAGAAATATATGATTACATGATTTCATTTATGCAAGAGAAGATTATGCAAGAGAAGATTATTCAAGCAAATTAAATTAGTATATGAGATATATCCAAGAAAAATAAAAGACTACGTACCTGCTGCACAGCACCCTATAATAAGTCCCCATAAATCACGAGGAGTTCTAGTAATTTTTACTAGTATCCATCCGAGTGCTGAGCCAATGATGTACGTGAAAAGGATATTCAACGGCATAAACCACCTACAAGTACATACATAGTTTTACAAATGCTACTATCAGCTATCAATGAATGATAATATATATATATGAGGAAATACCCCTTTTAAACCAAAAATTACGGGACTTTATTGTTTTTAGCTAGAATTAGTATTTTGATTGTTTTTGTTAAAAAATCCACTTTTCAAACTTAAATGCCCCTCATTATTTTTCAAGACCTCTTCTCTCTCCTTCTCTCTCTCTCATTTTCATCAAAATCTCTTTTTTTTCCTTTCTCTCTCTCCCACATATATTCTTCTTCTTCTTCTTCTTCTTTCTCTCCTCTCTTCTCTTTCTCTCTCACGTCATCTTCTTCTTCTTCTTTCTCTCCTTTTCTCAGTCACACCTTCTCTCCTTCATCTTCTTCTCTTTCTCTTCTCTCTTCTCTTTCTCTTTCTCGTTTTTTCCAGATTTTTTTTTTTAAATTAAGTTTTTTTTTTGAATTATTTCCATATTTAAAAAAAAAAATTATGTGTTTTTTTGTTGAAAAATTTCCAGATTTCCAATGGGTTTTCTGATTTGACCACAATCTAGTCCAGATCAGGCGACCCAAATCTAATTTTTTTTTTTAAAATTCAGTATATTTTTTTTTGTGAAAAATTTCAGTTTTTTTTTTTTTTTTTGTTGAAAAATTTCCAGATTTCCGATGGGTTTTTCACGCGATGGGTTTTCCGATTTCACCATGATCTGATCCAGATCGGGTGACCCAAACTCAGATTTAAAAAAAAAAAAAATCAGTCAGTTTTTTTTTTGGTTGAAAAATTTCTAGATTTTTAAAATAAATTTCAGGTTTTTTTTTTTTTTTTTTGAAAAATTTCTAGATTTTAAAAAGGTTTGGATTTGAGTGTTAGTTGTTGATTTTAACGGTGGTTGTGGTTAAGTTTGAGTATTGTTTGTTTAAAAAAATTTCAGATTTGTTTAGTTCAAAAAATTTTCCAAAATTTTCCGGTTTAAAATTTTTTCAGGATTAAGGATGGTTGTGGTTGTGAATGTTTGGATTTGAGTGTTAGTTGGATTTGAATGTTTAAATTTTTTTTCTAGATTTAAAAAAAAAAAAAAAAAATCCAGGTCTTGTTTTGTTTAAAAATTCCAGATTTTTTTTTTTTAAAATTCAAATCATGTTTGTTAAATTTTTTTTTTTCCAGATTTTGTTCAATTAAACACACCAGACCACCGATTGAACACACCAGGGTGGACCAATTAAACACACCATGTGTAAACCAATTAAACACACCGGTTGTAATTAGACAAAATGAATTAAACACACCAGGGTAAAACGAATTAAACACACCAAGGTAAAACGAACTAAACATACCAGGCAAAACGAATTAAACACACAAGGCATTTTTCCATATTTCGTTTTTTTTTTTTTTTTTTTTTTAAATTTATAAGTGTGGTGGTTGCTTTTATGAATGATGGGAGTTGTTTTTTTTTTTTTTTTTTTTTTTTCCAAATTTTCGTGTTGAAGTTGAAATTTTCAGATCATATTTGATTTTTTTTTTTTTCCAGATTTTGTTCAATTAAACACACCAGACCAAAACGACTAAACACACCAGGCAAAAAGGACTAAACACATCGGGCAAAAACGACTAACACACTAGGAAAAAAGGAATTAAATACACCAGGCAAAAACGACAAACACACCAGACAAAAATGACTAAACACACCAGGCCAAAATGACTAAACACACTAGGCCAAAACGTTTAAACACATCAAGCCAAAACAACTAAACATACTAGACAAAAAAGAATTAAACGCACCGGGCAAAAAAGATTAAACATACCAGGCAAAAAAGAATTAAACACACGGGGTAAAATTTCTGAATGAAGGGCATTTTTGTTCGAAAATTGGATATTTTGATAAAAACAATTAAAATACTAATGCTGGCTAAAAAACAATAAACCTCCTTAATTTTTGGCTAGTTTCCATTTTCACCCATATATATATATATATATATATATATATATATATATATATATATATATATATATATATATAGATAGAGAGAGAGAGAGAGAGAGAGATTAAACAAACTCACAATATGCCAACGCTTTTAATAGTTACGCTATTGGCCAAGCTGCTAGCAATAAGTGATGGACTAAAGACGAAAAATGCTACCTGTATAAAATCTCAAGTAGACATTCATTTATCAACTATATATTCTAATGTTTTCGAAGAAATAATTTATGTGATTGTAATATGAATACTATATATAATATAACTTACATTGTTCAAATGCTTGCGTGCCTCGGTTCCCAAAATATCTACACGCTCCAGTGCAAGAAATAAGCCGAGAACAGTGAGGAGGAGTACCTTTAAAACGGGAATGAATGAAGCAATAAAGATGTCCAGAATCCTCATTGTGAAAGGCTTCTAGTCCTTCTACAACCACATGCAGCTACATATACATGATGATCATCAGCCGAAATTTTCACTTATATACCCACTTAATTACTTAATTAGTTGACTTTTTTTTTCATAAAGCAGCATTAATAAATAATAATAAATGGAATGTGGAAAAGTTGATGCAGAGTTGTTAATATTTTTGATGTTTCGTACAAGACTACAAGTTGAGGCAAATAATTGAAGAGGCTTTAATTTCTGTCATGTATGACATTGGCTCGTTATGGACTTTAAAATGAGTGAGTAATGCGTTGATAGAATATAAGGGTGAGCACAAAAACTGAAATCGAATTGAACCGAATCGAACAAAGCCAAAAAAGAGTGTTTGGTTCGATTCATAACTTCTATTCGGTTTAAACCGATTTGAAATTTGAAAACCGAATTGAATTCGGTTTGGCTTTGGTTTCGAACATACAAAACCACCGAACCGAACCGAATTATCTTAATGAATTATTTTGTAAAGTTTAAGTTTATTATGAACTATTTATTAATGATATTTTATTTTGGATTACATTATGTATTGTATTTTTAGACTTCTATTTTATAGAAATTATGAAGATTTGACATTTTGATTGAATAAATAGACTGAATATGATTGAAATTTTAGATTTGAATTGAAATTAGATTATATTTTGTTTAAATTATTTTTTACAGATTATATTTTTTTATAAAAGTTTAAGCACAAATGCCAAAAAAGTAGCTTAAAAGCCCAAAAAATTTATATATATATAAACCTTCAAAGCTCAATAGGCCTAAAACTGAATTGAACCAAACTGAACCGAGATAAAAATGTTCGGTTCAATTCGATTTTTAAGTTTAAAACGGTTTAAACCGATTTATATTTTTAAAAACCGAACTGAAAATATGTCGATTCAATACGGTTTTAGTCAAAACCAAACCGAATCAATCCTTGCGCACCCCTAATAGAATCAGAAATATTGAAATTATAAATCAGAATCGCATTATGCAATTAAGCTAATTATTCAATTCGCAATCACTTTCATCTTCAACTTCAACTTCAACTAAAACCCACCTACATTAGAGCATCTCCAACCAACACATCATCCCCACCAAACACGCTAAAAAAAACTTCTCCAACCAGCACACCATCCCCACCAAATATATTTGATGGAGGAAAAATGCTCACCAAACCTGGTGCGTAATGTTCCTCCACCAAGTATTTTCTTTTTCTTCTTCTGTTAAGATGTCAAATCAGCATTTAATGTTTACTAAAATTACTAATAATTTAATCTTCTCATGCTTAATTATAACAATATGTATTCCCAAAAAATATACCGTTGGAAAGATCTCATTGAGATCTTTAAAATGATACCCACTTTGATATATATTATATGCCGATAAAATTATTGAATATTGTATAAATTAACTAATAGAAATTGATTGGTATTATATAAATATTTATTGGGGGAAATATTATTTAAAGATGCTCTTTTGATATAAAATTTGGTATGATACATTAGAGTGGAAAAAAATTTAATGTAAGAAAGATACTCTTTTTATGACAATTTAATGTATTGAGTTGGAGATGCTCTTAGAAACTATTATACATATAGCCTAGCGCACCATATATAGCCTAATAATAGCTGTTAGTAGGTTGCTTAAAGGTGGGTATGAGTGTATGACACACACGGCACAAAAATTATTGTGCCAAATTAGTGCACACAACAACCAACTAACAGCTATTATTAAAACAACTAACTAACTCTACTATTTTGGCAGCAGCCTACTCTACTAACAACTCTACTAATCTGACAATTAACCCTAATTTGGTTTAATCCTACACCTATGGCTTTGCTTCACGCTTGTATAAATCATAATACATCACTCTTGCAAAAAGCTGAAGTGCATACATTAATGTAACTACAAAGGATTCACTCACAAGAAGCCCTGGCCATAGAATTAGTGCTAGCCATTTTTGTTCTTTGTACGTGTAAATAGTGGTGGCCACGGTTCCGGTTAACCGACGGTTTTGTCTGCGATTAAACCAGATCGAAAACCGAAACCGGAAACCGAAACCGAAACCGAAACCAAAACCGAAACCGGCGGTTTGGAAATCGGACCGTACGGTTTCGATTTCGATTTCGGTTTCGGTTTCGGGTGGGTGAAAACCGGCCAAAATCGACGGTTTTTGAATTTTTTTTTTTAAATTAACCAATTAGACGCTGCCATGTGGCAGAGTCTTTAAAAACAGACTAAACTGGGAAAAAAAACCGGATAAAACCGGCAGTTAAACCGACGGTTTTGTCCGCAGTAAACCGACGGTTTTATAAAAAAAAAAAAAAAAAATTTAATTAAGCCAATCAGACGCTGCCTAACAGTTGCTTAATTGCTTCCAACCGTTGGAAGGGAAAATAAAATAAAATAAAAGTGACCAACCAGCCACTGACACGTGGCATATGATTTGAAAAAAAAAAAATTCAATTTGTGCCGTTGGGCACTGGGCAGCATCAGACGACCATTCTGATGCCTAGTCCCAACGGCACAATTTTTTTTTTTTTTTTTTTTTTTGTATAAATACCCCCCAACACTCTATTTTTCTTCACACCACTCTCACTCCCTCAACTTCTCTCAATCTCTCTCAATCTCAAATTCTGAATTCTCTCTATATTTACAATTTCCTTTAATTCTCAATTTCTCATTTCATATATAAATAATTTATTATATATATATTTTTTCTAGCATACAATATTTATTTCTTCTATTTTTTACCACTATTATTCCAATAATATATTTTTTTTACTTGCTTACCACTCTTATTCAAACAATTTTTTTTTTCATTCATATATCTCTCTCAATCTCAAATTCTAAATTCTCTCTACATTTACAATTTTCTTTAATTCTCATATCATATAAAATTTTTTTTTTCTAGCATACAATATTTATTTCTTATATTTTTTACCATCATATATTTTTTTTTACTACAATTATTCCAACAATATTTTCTTTTTCAATCATATATTTTTTTTACTTGCTCACCACTCTTATTCCAACAATATTTTTTTTTCAATCATCTATTTTTTTTTACTTTGTTACCATCATTATTCCAACAATATTTTCTTTACATATATCTATATTTTTTTATTATTAATTTTTCAATGGCAAGTGGGGGAGATGGTTCAAGGAATGTGAATAGAGGAATGGGTCACATGGAAAACTTGTTGGAAAACATTGGTGATGCTGTCATTTCCGACGATGTGACTTTTCACCAGTTCCTTCAAGATCGATTTGGATCCGATCACCCTTCTACTCCTAATCCCCCTCTAATAATTCCCAAGTTCGACGGACTCAACCTTGCTTACAATACCCCCAATACTAATGAAAATGTATCTAACCCCCCACCCCCTTCGGATGATTTTTTTGCAGGTGCAGGTGAAGGTGAAGGTGAAGAAGAAAAGCCGGCGAAGTCCGAACTCTTCAAAGTGCATATGAAGAAAACTAAGTTAGATGATACATATTGGCACATCCAGTGCAATCACTGCAGCAAAACATACAAGGTTCCAAGAAACTTCGGATATGGCACGTTATGGACCCATATCAGAAAAAGTCACCCGTCTGAATACGCGATGGCGAATAACCAAACCCAAATTGCCAGGTACGCAACCTCTTATAATCAATTATTTCATTACACGTCTGAAAAAAAAAATAGAGAACAATTAGCATTAATGGTTGCAACTGAACACTTACCTTTTGGTTTTGGTGAGAAAGTAGGTTTTGTTAATTACTATCAAAATGCATTAAATCCTGCAATGCAACGTGTTCCTAGAACCACTCTCACATGTACACTAAATGCCATTTACAAAAAAGAAAAAAAAATATTGAAAACATTTTTTGAAAATTTTCAAGGTCGCGTTTCTATATGTGCCGACATATAGACCGACAATTTTGGTAGTCATTCATATTTGGGTGTCACATGTCATTATATGGACAATGACTGGGACATGCAAAAAAGAATTCTCGCATTTCGTGTTTTTGATGACTCGCATTCGGCTAAAAATATTTTTCGACTCCTTAAAATCGTTTTTGAAGAGTATAATATCCTAAACAAAATTTTTGCTATTGGCTTTGATAATGCTGCAAGCAATACTGCAGCTATTCCTATGTTAACGGATTTGTGCAATCCCTATTTTGGGGGTAAATTATTTCATCAACGTTGTGCATGCCATGTTTAAAATTTATATGTTCAAGCTGGATTAACAGAGCTTTCTGCTTTTATTAGACCAATTAGAGATAGTATTAACTATATCTGGAGGCATAGCAAAATCCAGAAACAATGGTTAAAATATTGCTCACAGAATAATATGCGTCCAAAAAAATTTTCTCGAGATATTACCACTCGTTGGAATTCAACTTATAAGTTGCTTTACGAAAGTGTTGAATATAATGATTTATTAGTTTATTTTATTAATTATAATGTTCCTTCAATTTCTTTTCAATTGAACCATTGGGATGTATGTATAAAAATTCTTGAATTGTTACGTGTTTTTAATGATGCTATCAATGTTTTATCTGGTATTTACTATCCCACTACTCATTTATTTCTTGTTCAAAGTGTTAATGTTGTTGGTGCATTTAGTGGCTGTGAATTCGATGTTCAATTGAGTCCATGTGTTGCTGCCATGAAAGCAAAATGGTGTCAGTATTATGAGAAGATTCCAAATATTTACTTGCTTGAACTGTGTTTTGATCCACTCTTTAAATTAGAATGTTTGTAGGACTATTTATCAAATTATTACAAATGTTTAGATTTAGATGTTGATGTTGATGTTCTTAATTGTTGTGATGACGTTACGACTTTGCTTTATGAATTATACGATGAATATCTTAAAATATATGGTCAGTCTTTGAACGTGCCGATTTCACAACCCCAACCCACATCTGGTGGTAGTAGTTCTTCCGCAAAATTTCAATTAAAGGGTTTAGGGGATCTACTATTTTCCCAAAGATCCAAAAAATTACGAACATCTTCTTCATCCTCATCTAGCTCTGAGCTTGACCGGTATTTAGAAGACAATCATCAATTTCCAGATGATAAATTTAGTCTTCAGGATTGGTGGAAGAGTCATCAACAGGATTATCCAATTTTGGCTATTATTGCCAAACAAATTCTTGGAACGCCGGTTTCTACAGTTGTTGTGGAGCAAGAATTTAGTGCAGGTGGAAATATTTTAGACCCAAGACGGTCGGCTATATCTCCACAATCACTTGAAATCCAGGCGTGTGTTGATGATTGGACGAAGGCAAAATATAGACAACAAGAACTTCAGCCAGAGATAGTGAACGACTTCTTCGAAGGTGACCAAACCACGGGAACGGAAGGCAGCGAATAATTCCGTTCCAACTTCAAACCTCCAACACCGAGCAAGTAATTAAAGGTAAAAGAACTACGTGGCCTTTGATTTCTCTACATTGGTGGAGGATACGTAGGCAACTTAATTGTGGTAAAAAATTAAGTGCAAGGCCGATATTTTTATTTATTATTATTATTTTTTTAAATTTGAACTTTGTTACATTGTAAAATTGTATATTTGAATTCAAGCCTTCAAGGCCAATTTGTAATTTATTTATTTATTTTGTGAAATTGTAAAATTGTATTTATTAATAAATGTCAATTTTTTTCTTCTAAACATTGTGAAATACTTAAATACTTTAATGAAAATGTTTGTAAATATTTTTTTATTTACAACTTCATGATTTTATATTTAATAAATACAATATTTTATTATTATTTGTCAAGATTTTAATCATACAAACAATCTTTATGATATATTATAATAATAATCAATGAAAAGGTAAAAAAAAAAATTAATAATAATATAAAAACCGAAACCCACACAATCTTTATGTTATGATATATTATAATAATAAATAATAATCAATGAAAAAAAAAAAAAAAAAAAAAAAAACCAAAACCGGCCAAACCGAAACTGAAACCGGAAAAAACCGAAACCGAAACCGAAAAACCGATGGTTTGAAACCAGTCACCAAACCGGTTTTTCGGTTTCGGTTTCAGTTTCGGTTTGGGGCTCCATCCAAACTGAAACCGGCGGTTTCAGTCCGAAACCGAATCGGGGTCACCACTACGTGTAAAAGACTTCATTCTCTTCCCATTATTTTTTTATGTGCATATTAGATAGAATACAATTCACAATACAATAATAACAGTACCGGTACATAAGAGCAAAATTCACAACTTAACTGGTAACGATTCTAAACTTATGTAGCGGAATCGTCTACGAGAAAAACTTGCAAGAAACAATTCGAAAACAACATGTCAATATTCTATTGTTCCACGCACGAATGCCAAAATATCAGGCTTCAAATTCATTGATCCACTTAGGATAGCGAAATTGGGAGATAATAGAGAAAACTCTAAATTTTATAAATAAAAAAAACTGCATAGCCTTTCGGCTTACAAGACTATTTAAAGTAAACAAACCCTAACCCTAATCTGAAACCTTGTTGATCAAGGAAAGGGTTCAAAAATTAAATCACTATTTGAGGCGCCTTTTGTATGAAAGTTACCAGATTACTAATTTAAGTTTAAAAGGCACATATTTAGGTGACCAGACAAAAATACCCATTTTTTGTCGTTTTTGCTTTTTGAAAAGTTATGAGAAAACCCTTGAGAGAAAAGATCTGACGGCACAACAATCCAAAAGGCGACCAAAAATTCACGGTGAACTCATCGGCGACAACCTACAGTATTGACGTCGAAGATACCACTAAAATCTCACTGTAAGTTATGTTTGTATTTCGTTTTTGTTGTTGATACATTTATGTTCGTTGTTGTTTTTATTTGTTTATGTTGTTATTTATTTGTGTTTTATTTAGATTATGTTTGTGGGTTAGTTTAGGTTTAGATTAGGGTTTGAAATATTTCCGTGACTTTTAAAACCTTTTCCGAGACTTTTTCCGTGACTTTTAAAACTGCTTTCATGCCTTTTCCGTGACTTTTAAAACGGTTTCCGTGACTTTTCCGAGACTTTTAAAACGTTTTCCATGACTTTTCCGAGCTTTTTAAAAACTTGAATCTCTGTGCCTTTTCTGTGACTTTTAAAAAGGTTTCTGTGACTTTTCCGAGACTTTTAAAACAGTTTTCGTGACTTTTCCGTGACTTTTCCATGACTTTTAAAACGGTATCCGTGACTTTTTAGATGTTTTCCGTGCCTTTTCCGTGACTTTTTAAACGTTTTCCGTGACTTTTTTGAGACTTTTAAAATATTTTCCGTGACTTTTAAAATATTTTCCGTGACTTTTAAAACGGTTTCCGTGACTTTTAAAATGGTTTCCTTGACTTTTAAAATATTTTCCGTGACTTTTCCTTGCTTTTCCGTGACTTTTTCGACATTTTTATAACGTTTTCCGAGACTTTTCATATACTCTCCGAGGCTTTTCAATGAACTTATATATTTTTTTTCGTTGAATATGCAGATGATGAATGAGCTTAAAAATTTCCTGAAAACTCCAGAGGATGGATGGTTCTTGGAAAAAATAACTCGGCATGACCATTTCGATGACCTTTCAGATATCGACAACGCACTTGACAGGGTACCTGAACATCTAAGAGTCGAAGACCGACGTCGGTATATTGAGTCATGCTTTGGACATTTCCTTCGGATGCAGGGTCAAATGACCTTTTCAAGTGGCATTTTCTATCGGTTGCTTATTCGCGAGTTGCATCACGATGGACTGGAAGATGAGATGAGATGAGATTTCTTTTAGGTCATCATTCGGTCCGGTTCTCGAAGACAGAGTTTTGTCCGATCACCAGATTGAAGTTCGGAGTCATGCCCAACACGTCAACCTATGGTATGGTAGAGAATGGCATACACTAGCGGTATTTTCAAGGTCGATATGACATCGACTATTTGCAGCTGAGAGCCACATTGCGGATTGGTGTTTTTACCGAGCAGTACGATGTGTTTAAGATGTGCTTATTGTATATGCTTAACTGGATACTGATGGGGTTGGATGAGAGAGAGAAAGTTCCAGTATGGCAGTTTCGCCTTGTTGAGGACTTGGACGCTTTTGATGCTTTCCCGTGGGGTGCACACGTGTATTCGTGGTCTGTTGCTGGTTTCAAGCATGTGTTGGCCGAAAAGCTCAAGCGACAGAAGGGCGTTGACGTACAGAGACAGCATATGTACAATGTCTACGGTCTAACGCACGCGCTGTTGGTGAGAATTTTGAATTTGATGACGTACTTTAATTGTAATTTTTTTTTTCATATCAGTGATGTATTGGAATCTTATCGTACTTATCTATTATGCAGATATTTGCTTTTGAGGTTATCCCCGGGCTTGCCAACAGCAACTATGGGCGCCGTAGGGAAATAGAGCTATCCCCCCATATTCTGAAGTGGGAGTTGCGTCAGCGACCGAGAGGGGACAAGCTGGATGACATTTTCTGCGATAACGTAAGTATCTTTTTTTTTTTTATCTGTTCAGTATGTATACATTTACAATGGTCTAACCACGATTTCAGATGCATGCGAGGGTTGAATTGGTGCCGACGACAGCTGAGAGGGCTGAATGGTACTTCAAGGGCATTGACGAAGGAGACAGTCGACATGAGAGTCCATCTTTCGTACCTATTGATACTGAGGGTCCGTATTCCAGACGCGGTGATACGGAGGGTCCTAACCAGGAGGGTCGCACTAGGAGTCCCGTGAAGCATAGGCGGGTTCGAATCACGTTGCCCAGATAACCTTATACTGGAGGTAACTCACGAGTAGGCGTTGAACGACATCTAGAGGTACGTTAAAATATTTGTACCGCATAATTTAATTTAAATCCAATGAAAGGTTTTAGTACTGACAGAGTTCGGAATCCTTTCAGGACCGGTGGGACCAAAAATTCACTGAAGTGATGGATGTCGTTCGAGACTTACGGGAGGAGATCCGAGGTTTAAAAGAGGATGTCGAAAAGGGTAATGAGAAACAAGATCAGCAGCATACGGAGTTGTTGGCGTTGATCCGAGCACTTCAGGGTTCCACTTCGTAGTCCCGTCGGGATGGTCCACCATTTGACGATCGAGACTTTACTCTCAGTGACAGGCTAGGTGGTCATCAAGACGGGACAGGGCATGACACCGAACGAGGGGGTAATGGTCCTACGGAGACAGTACTTGATCAGTGGGAGCCAGTTATGACCATAGGAGAGCAGATGCATGGTGGTACACAGACAACACTATTGTCCGAGGACCTCACCGTGGACCGGTCGATGCAGCTGCTGCCTGATCCTGTACCTTTGTAGGACCTCACACTTGACCACTCATCGCAGCGTAGCCCTCCAGCCGATCCCAGCTATGTGCACCTATCCAGGCAATCCACGGGGATAGATTTGGTCTGCCGCGACCCACCCTTACAGTTGATCCCACACCACTCCTCCTCACATCACTCCCCCTCACACCGCAGGGATGCAGTAGAACCTAGCGTACAGACGCAGTCCTCACACCGCAGGGATCCGTTCGGTCGCAATGCTTTGGACCGAAGTCCCCCACCTCTAAGGCGTGAAGATCGGATTCAACAACGAGGTTGGCAACTGCACTCCTCATACACAGACCCCTGTCGACCGAAGAGGCCAAGGATTATGCCACGGCCAGCACACGAATGGATGCCACACGAATTGGTTGATCTTGACCAGCTTGAGGCGTACCATGCTTACAAAAGGAACATGACGGGGGAATTATAAATATTATCACATTACTAATTTAATTTATTTATAGTATTTTCAAAATTCTTTGGTTACCTAGCTTCTTGGTTATCTAACTTATTAACTTGATGCAAACGTGGTGTGAATCTACACGTGCCAGTTGGCGTCACTTGGTTCCACCGGTTTGAGACCAATTTCATGGTGTTGGAGGATACGGTATGTTCCTTACTTCAACTGTCCGTATAAGTTTCTCTCAGAAATGGTACAATCCTAACAATACAAAATGTTGAATTTGTCAGCACATTGACGCGTACTTGAAGATTCTCCGGAAGCGCCAGTGAGCATACCCAACTTTGTACAGTTCGAGAATTAACATACTGGATTCACAATTCTATGTAAGTGTTTATATTGTACGGTTTTCTCTTCTGATTTGATGTATTTCATACATGTTTAACCTAACGTTTCGGTAAATTTTATATGTACAGTCATTGTTATGTCATACTTGGGACAGACTGCACCCTATTGTGGAGGGCAAACCCTCACAGGGTTAGTCTATGATGAACCACCGATGGCCACATGATGAACTTACGATGGTACGTGGAGAGCTCCCGTTAGGAAGTAGGCCATGGCATGATGTTGACGCGGTAAGTGTTTATTTTACATGGCGTAAATATTTTATAAATTTGACACTGATAACACTTTGTTAAACACCTATAGGTGCTGATTCCTTGTAACCTTGGAGGTACGCATTGGGTATTGTCCAGTGTCGACCTCGAGACAGGGTTACTCTACGTGATGGACCCGTTCAGACAGGAGATCCCATTCAAACACAGGAATGCCCAGGTTGCGTGCTTAAGGTACCTGTTACCGTCGATGCTGAATGCGGTGTACTTTCACAGGAACAGACGGTACGGGGATAAGATGTACAAACTGAATGATGGGCCCTTCTAGATGAGGTTTGTGTCTGCAGACCGTGTGCCCCAACATGATAGAGGGTATGACTTTTTGAAGATCGGATTCTATCCCATTTGGTTTTATTAAAATTCCATTGTAACGGCTGTTCATGTGGTAAATTGCATGGGTAACTATGGTGCCCATACTTCGAGAATCATAGAGTACTTGACGGCGAACAGGGATCAGTTCGACTAGAAAGAAAAAGATATGACCACCATCCGCTTGAAGATGGCCATGAAGGTTTTTTGTAACTCCGAGAGCATTTAGTTGATGTATATAACATTTGAGTAATGAAATGACGAATTCAAAATTTTTTTAAGTGTTTGCAATGAAAAGTTCAACGCACAATTCATACATTCAAATCCATAAATAATATAATGAATTATGAACACTATAACAAAAAATAAATCAAAATAGTTCAACATAAAAGCATAAGAACCAAGGGTCTCATAAGACAACGGTATCGAGCATGGTTCCCAAAGTCTGAACGATGTTGGAAGACATCAAGTTGGAGACATATTCCTTATTAGCAATCACAAGCTTTTCTGGTGGCAATTTGTCTTCCTTTTGTACTGCCTTGTTATGTTTGATCGCCTTCCTCAACGGCTCGATTCATTTCATGGTAGAGTCCTTCTGGGGACACATTTGTTTGTTGTGTCCAGTTGAATGACAGATGCTGCACTTTCGACGGTATTTCTCGGGGACAATTATGCTGGAACCTTCATTAACCATAGGCGGGTTGGAACACCTCATGCTATTATGTCCTAGTTGCCCATATCTTCTACATGACTATGTGGTTGTCCTCGCCGAAGACAAGGCATGTCGACCCTCCATCGGGTGACCTGATTGTCTCTTCGTCTTTGGATTTAAAACCACCCGCGCGACGATGTTGGATGGCACTACCCATGAAGAAGGATGGCCAACAGGTATAATAGGAACCGAGTATGCATCAATAAGTGTCTCCCTCTTGTAGTAGTCCGCATATAAAGATATGAAATCCACATTCCGCTCCCTGCAACAATGAAAACAGTGAGATTCACGTTTGGGTAATATAAAGCGTTAACTATAACTTGTCATGTACCTTGTCGTTGCGAGTGCATGTGAACATGGAAACAAGTTCATTTGGAATTTATTGCATGTGCAAGTCTTTCGGGCTAAGTCCACCGTCCACTGTTTTCCCATGTGTTTGACAGAGAATATGTTCCAGTCAACTGGATTTACGGTCATGTAACCGCACTTCTCCACACGTTTTAGGATCACAAAATGTGCTACGTCAGTCAATCGATGATGCATGGACCGTGCAGCTGCATGACGATCGTTTTTTTTTTTTGAAACCACTTTTGTAGCATATTCCTATGAACTCTGCCAGTGTCATCAGTGGCAGTTGTCGTGCGAATTTTAGGCATGAGTTTATGCACTCTACAACATTTGTGGTCATCACCCTGTACCTTCTTTGGGGACAGTGTACGCAGGACCACTTGTGTGGACCGGCAGTAATGACATAATCGAATGCAGCCTTGTGCAAATTACGTAACTCCTCCATGTGCCGATCATACTTCATTTCACTGTACGACCTAGCTGTGTCATCCATTATGTCAGCAACATCCTTTTTTGTGGAATCATTTCTTCATATTTTCACCAAAATGCCAGTAACATATGGTATGGGTTGCATAAGGGAACACTTTAAAAATCCCTGCTTCAATGCTTGCATGATGATCGGAAATGAAAACCAGATCATCTATATGACCAAGGGCACCCTTCAAGCATTCCAAAAACCACTGCCATGAAAGGTTGTTTTCTGAGTAACCATACCCAAAAGCAATTGGATACACTTGTTTGTTTCCATCTTGTGTAGTTGCAACAAACATTGTACCCCTGATTCTTCCCTTCAAATGGGTACCATCAACTGCAATCACATGACGCATACACCTCCAGAAACCTCTAATTGAGGATCATAATGACATGAAAAAATACAGGAATTTACCATCATCTGCGCACTGTAAGTCAGTGATTGTGCCAGGATTTTGCTGTTCCAAAATGTATGCAAAAGATGGTAGCAGCTGGAAAGTTTCTTCATGCATTCCATAGCTCAATGACAATGCATATTGCAGGGCATCATGTGCCTTACTGTACATGATTTGGATGCCATACATTATTTTCATATCGGCGATTACATCCTTGGGACGCATGAGACGACCATCATGTTGTTGAAGTCTAGGTGCAATAACTTCTCCGATTATGACTGCACTAGCTTATCGGTGGTGAAGGTGAATCTCCTCTAAAGGACAACTGTGTTTGTTGACAAAACTTCTTACTTGAAAGTAAGTCCCTTCATCTCTCCTCATCGCTCTTAATTTCCACGTACAGTCGTCAATGATGCAAACCAGATGTAAAGTTGTCTTATTGGACCTTTCACCTTCCATTCAAAGTTCTGATGCATTGCAAAATGGCCAACTAACCTCTTCAAATCTTTTTTACTCGGAAAAAATTAACCTTTATAAATCATGGTTCTAGGTTCTTGCGCTGCCAACGTGTTGCTTCTACCAATACCAAACGAGTATGAATCTGCTCCGGGAATAACCCGCATTGTCGCATTATCAGAATCAGATGCCGGTACATTATACCAGACCTCGGAAGTCCCAGGCATATCTGGTGCAGTGCAACTATTACACGTCTACCATGTGTTTGATTTTGGGCAGGCTCTTCATCCACATTTTATATATCATCAACCTGTTCATAATTTGTCTCATTATCCACCTCATAGTTCTGCTCATTGAACTGTTTACTGTTCTGCTCATTGTTCTGCTCAATTCGACAACCAAACACATCGCCAAATTGAGGTTCAACTACATCTGCATGGTCGACCGCTACCGAGGGGACACCATACATGTTTCCCCCTTCTTCGGTGGCACTCCTTCGGGTGAACACTTGGTTGCTACCGCTAAAGGATCCAAATTGTTGGGTATTTTTAAGAGGAGGAGTATCATTCTCTATCACATGTCCAGCTGTTCTCAGTTACACTGACATAAACTTGAGGGATCACCCTATCTTCCCCAAGCATAAACTGGACATCATCGTCATTTCTTATAAATGTGCGACATGTACTGCCAGGAACGATTGCTATTGATGACAGATCAACATCGAATTTGTTTGCGTCATACTTGACAATGGTATGCACGATCGCCACCAATTCTTCGTAAGTCATGTTCTTTGACACATACATTCCCCGGTTATCGGATCCAACAAACCTCTGACTTTCGTCGGGTAACTGCTCCCATCGACCGTTGTAAGATATTACTATTCTAACTCGATTCATGATGCTGTCAAATTAATCACCACAAACCATTAATAAAAAGCCAAGACTACAAATATTTTCACATATTACATTGACAAAGGCTTAGTGAGGATATTGAAAAGTCTCGGAAAAGTTACGGAAAAGTCACGGAGAAAACATTAACAGTCACAGAGGAAACATTAAAAGTCACGGAGAAAACATCAAAAGGCTCGGATAATGATTCATTGTAAAAGTCACGAAGAAAACATTAAAAGTCTTGGAAAAGTCTTGGAGAAGTCACGGAAAAGTCACGGAGAAAACATTAAAAGTCTCGGAGAAGTCACGGAGAAGTCACAGAGAAGTCACGGAGAAGTCATGGAGAAGTCACGAAGAAGTCTCGAGAAGACATGAAAAGTCATGGAAAAGTCTTCAAAAGGCTCGATACTTATTCATTAAAAAGGCTCGGAGAATTTTTTTAAAAGGCTCGATACTTTTTCGTTTAAAAGGCTCGAACAAAAGTTTAAAACAAAACGCTCGGAGATCAAAAATTTTCACAATGGCCAAAGTTTACAAAAGACTCCTATGAACAAAATGAAAATGAGAACAAATTAAAAGAAGTATTTGCAAGAAATATTACCTTGTTGTAATGAAGCAACCTTGAACTTGTATTTGTAGAGAGAGAGAGAGTCACTGAGTTAACACCACTGTCGTTTTTGTTGGAAGTGTGGAAAGAGAAAAGTACAAAGAGAATAACATTAATGAATAACTAAGGGCAGTTTTGGTAGTTCATCATAATTGGTGTTTTTTAAACTTAACTTATTAAAGTACTGACATTGTCACCAAATCAGTTTTAAAAAGTGACAATTTCCACCATTTCCACATCAAGGAAACGGGCCTAATTAACAGAAATCACCAGAAAAGGCAAATTTGATATAATTGCATAAACAAATAAAGCTAAAGACCTAAAGCAAGTCAGAATTGACAGCAGACGATTCTGACTTATAAAACTCAACTTATTACGAAAACAAAACTTTTCTAAAACGGCAAAAATGACAATTTCGGGGCCTTAACGATGGAATTTGGCCAAAAAAGCCACACGACCAGATCTCAACAATTCGCTTCAACCGTGAAAGTTTCACGTCATTCCGACTCCGAAGCTAGCACTAGTAGAAATCATTTGGCCTTCTTGCGATCCCACTGCTGCTGCATCATAAACGAATAATAAATACTCATATAATAATCACTACTTGCACATTACAAATGCCCTTAAACCCCCGAAATTGAATTTGATCATTAATGTGTCTTGTGACATAGGTGAATGTAATTTATATAAGCTCAATTGCCATAATAAATTCAACAACAATAAACTTTAAGCCACAAGCCACATGTAAAAGGTTATCCAAAGTGTGATAGAGAATGCAGCCAAACGTAAGTCCATAGCATAATTACAGAACATTCACTCGTATTTGTTTTGAACAACTAAGTCATTGTACCTGCCAAATTCATAAGAGTGACGAAAAAGAACCAATAAATTAATGATTGTCCAAAACAATTAAACCCACTAAGAAAGCAATGCCCGTAACGTACATTATGAAGTTTTCAATATATCATACCTATGTTCATTGCAGGTGGAAGAGCATACTGAAGTAAAAGAACAAATTGTTATAATGAATTTGATCCGATCATGCCAAAATGATGTGCAACTTTTACAATAACAATGCCCAAAAGTGGCAAGAATATAAACCGTAATCAGTAAAACTCCCACCTTTGAACTTTTTAAACCTGAAAGGAACACACACACACACAGTATCTAGCTAGTAAAATAACCAAATTTGGGGGTACTAGAACCATGTCTACTTAATTATGCTAAAAAACTGAAGTATGAAAGCACCTCCAAGAAAATTTGCCCCAAGTATCAGGGTCATACATGGAATTGCTGCCTCCCTGTAGGTGATCAGATTTCATTTTCAGCTTTCATTACTGAGTAATCTTAAAGTCATATATATATATATATATATATATATATATATATGACACAACATTCAATAATAATAATAATATAATAATAATAATCAAGTCTACCAAATACCAATCAACGATATCTGTAGGCGATTTTTACTCCAACAATGATACAGAAGTATCAATCACACGGAGAGGAGCACTGTAACCAATCAGGATCTTTCGAATTGGTGATGCTATCCCAATTATAAACCCTACAATCTTAAAGAGAAAAAACAAAAAATAAATAAACGATTGCTATATATATAGTAAAACATTAGGTCATTTACAATAAGGTAGACAGCTAGCTAAAAAACACGTCCAAAGTATAACTCACGAATTTCTTTTGTGTAATTGCCTTCATAATCGATAATTCGATATTGTTAGTGATACTGGTCAGAGTGAAAGAAATACAAAGGTTCAGGTAAGCATGCCTAAAAACTCATGAGGATTTATTAGTATTTGTTAATATTTGATAGGAGGATTTGTTAGTATTTGTTGTTGTTGTTTTTTTTTTTTTTTTTTCATATTTGTAGTGTTAATTGTATTGGGTTTGTAAGAATGTTCTAATTTGGACTTAAAAGTGGACTACACATACCACTCAGATTTAACTGCAATTGTAGATGGTGCAAACTGCAAACACCTTCTTCGGATTTAACTTGGCTGCCAAAATCTTGGAGCTGTGAATCATCTTATCCTGAAAGGAGTCCTGAATGCATATTCAAAAGAATTCAACAAAGTCATCTACAAAAATGCATTATGTAATTCTTTGTTCTTACACTGGATCTAATGTGAGGCAGTTGAGTTTGATTTGGATAGTCATCAGAGCTAGGCCGGTGATCCTGTGATGGTACTAGTGCTTCTGTATGACTGTCGGAGGTTTCTCCAGAAGATATTATGATGATTGTGGAATCATTTTTGTTGCTCTTATTTGCATATATACTCATGATTGGATAAACATAAGTCCATATATAAACTGCTCCCACCTGTAGAATCAGATTCAGAACTCATAAACAGACTCCCTTGATGATGGTTTATTTCTATTTTTGGATAAGTAAACAAGTGACAAGTTGACATAAGTGTTAATCTAAAGCTTATGCAAAAAGGTTGCTAATCAATGATTCAAACCAAAAATTAAACATGAAATAATTAGAGGTAAGAAGAGAGAAGCATACAGCCATAGAAAGGGAAGCATAAGCCTCTCCATATGCGGAGCAAACTGATGATTCTCCAAAAGGACTGCCTGACTCCTCACACAGTGCTGGAACAATTATGAGAAGCAAGTTTCCCAAGTTGCCTGTGCACATAATTAATTAAAAGACAATTATGTTAATTTATATCGAGAAGATTGATAAATAATTAAAGTGAACACAGAAGCGATGCCAGTCAAGTTTCTGACATCGGAGGCGTTCAACTTACTGAAGCTATGAAAAAAGACACCGGAGACATACATGATACTAACTCAATAGCAGACATCGGAGCCATTCAAGTTCCTGACTCTATAATCGAAACTGAAGCTGACACAGTCAACACTCTTTCCACCAATTCTAAACTGACTGCAAATCCAATAGCTGAACCTGCTACACCTAAGCCTGCAGCTTCTACTGCTATAGTATCTGAAAATGCAAACGGGAGACAACTCATTTTTGACGAGGATTATGAGGGTAGGAGGAACAATCAGCATTCATGAAGATGGAGGAGCTTGAAATTTTTTTTAAGGAGAGCAGCATGGAGTTTAAGCCCCCTATATTAATCATACACGGTTTGATCAGAATTAGGAAATTAGAAACACTGCAACAATTACAACACACCTTTGGATTTTCTGTTTTTATAACAAGGAACTCGAACGGTCACAAGCGTCGGAAAACCAAGAAGCATTTATAAATCTGTACGTAGTGTCTCCACCTATGGGCATCAATTTTAACTATTGTGCCACAACAGATATGGCCAGAAGATTAATTTCAAGTTGACTGCTCCAGCAGAGGGGTATGGATTCGGTTTCTTGTCATGGAGGGGAATATGTTCGGGCTCCCATGAATATGAGGTTGATGAGATAAAAGGGCTAATATGTATATAAAAGCTCAAGAACTTTGATCTTTACAGTTGGAGATAAAAGGGCCAACAATAATTATGTCCATTAATGTCACAAAAATTAAACTATTAAAGACCAAAAAGAACTTAAAAGGTCTCAAAATTCCCAACAATAATGATACAGCATAAAATTCACTGTCCACCACATTATAAATAAATTTAATTTTAATTTTAATTTTTTTTAATGAAATTAAAATAATTTGAATGAAAACATTAATTTTTTTAATTAATTTTACTAAACTTGAATTATGAATACTAGACTTGTCACATTATAAAACAACATTTTATTTAAAAATAATTAAATTAATAAATTGTTTTAAATATTTATTTTTATTGTTGATGCAATTCGGTTGTGATGATTTTAAATTAATAAATTATTTTATTTTACATTAATTATAATTTGTTAAATAATTATTGATAGTGTTGGTATTTAAAATATATTATATAAATTATTTATTAATATATATATATAATATTTTAAAGAAGTGTAAGGATTGTTTAGAAAAGAAAAAAAAAAAAAAAAAAAAAAAAAAAGTGGATCCAATTTCTCTTTTCCAATTTAACCCTATTGTGGGGAAAAGAGTCCCATTTAGAGAGGATCCAAATGGGAAGACTCATTTTTTTGAAAATAAGACTCATTGTGTGCCACATCATCACTAATGGGTCTTATTGATTATTAATGGGTCTTGTGTTTGGGTCTTGCCAATTGTGGATGCTCATGAATGACTTGGGTGGATCGGAGAGATGCAAGAGAGTGGTCGCACTAGGTACATAAGTTCACCAAGCAAGCATACACCGATACGCATCATATTGATTACTAATCATTAAGTACATTCAATTTGAACTCAAGGGTTCATTCTAATTACGATTACAAAAATTAACGAAATCAAGTCATTAATCACCTAAAATTCTTTTCCCATTGCGTTTGGACCAATCCACGTTATTGTTGACCAAAGCCAAAACTTATTAAATAAGTCCAAGCTTTTAAATGCTTTTTCTTTTGCTTCAAAATTTGTCTTTTTTTTTTTTTTTTTTTTTAATTCGAAGAAAGTTTGCCTTGTGGAGGGAAGTAATGGTATTTTAGTTCCGGACTCAAATTAGCTATCAAATTTTGGTGTCCTAATTTGTGTCCAACCAATCAAATTAGGACATATGTACACATTTAATTATTATTTTTCAATTGCTTCTATAAATGTGCACACATGTCCCAATTTGGTTGGTTGGACACAAATTAGGACATCAAAATTTGACAGTTGATTTGATTCCTTTAGTTCCAAAGTGTTAAAAAAAAAAAAAAAAAAAAAAAAAACTTAGATTATTATTTCACAGTTACAAAATTCAAGTATCAATAGATGCTATTAATAAAAGAAATGAGAACCATAGGCTATAGAGAGAATAAGTACTATTATATTATTTCTGACTAGATGAGGTTGGTCCGGTGATAACCCCTTGCACCTGCATTATGAGGTTGCGGATTCGAGTCCTCATTTCCCCAAAAAAAAAAAAACCCCTAAATTTAATTAAATAATAGTGTAATATTTATAAAAAAAAAAAGTACTATTATTTCTTTTTCCTAATTGGGAATTAAATTCAGTTGTTGGCAGCTTGGTGCATTTGAGGCAGATCAGGAAATTGATAGAGATATATAGTCCATCATTGAGGAAACTGTGGAAGGAGTGGAATTTGCCAATAGCGGTTCTACTTAGCACAATAAAATGCTTTTGGTCAGAGTTTTGTTATGGTCAGCCTACATAACTGCAGACTCCTAGCAACTTTTGCTCTGGGTATACTCCTGAACAACCTCACACAGATACATGACGACGCCAACACCAGATTACTGGATTCAAACACTCGACTAACTGCATTTTGGGCACCCTTTCTCCTCTTGCACATGGGTGGCCCTGACACCATTACTGCTTACTCTTTGGAAGACAACGAGCTTTGGTCAAGATACTTGTTTGGGCTAGTTGTTCATACAGGAATGGCACTTTTTGTCATGCTCATGGCGTGGATAGGCTCCAACCTTTCGGTTCTCCTCCTCATAATGTTTATTTCAGGGCTTATCAAGTATGGAGAACGGACATGGGTGCTTTGGTCAGCATGCAAAAGTAAACGTAGAGTATCCAGTCAATCCATGCTTAAAGAAGGTATTCGTAAGTTCCCATTAGAGCTCTCAGACGGCTCTGCCCTCTCTGAAGAACTTATGTTACGTGTAGGATATCATTTTTTAAACCTATGCAAGCATCTTATGGTGGATGCTACGGTTGATGTCAGCAATGGAAATGCCATTTATGATGTTATCACAAAGATGTCGGCCAAAGATGCTTTCAAAGTAATTGAGATTGAACTAGGATTGATGTTCGGTTTGCTTTACACCAAAGCACCATTACTCTATACTCGTTGGGGATTAGGCCAGCGGCTGATCACTTCCGTTCTTACCTGCTCTGTTTTGGTGTTCTTCTCTGTTCATGTTGGTGCTCATTTAGACAAGTATTCAACGGCTAATGTTTTCATAACATTTCTGTTGATAATCATAGCTGTGATGCTAGACATATATTCAGCACTATTGCTACTCTTCTCTGACAGATTTCTTATTTGGTTGATTAAGCATCGCAAAACTTCCACTGTGAAAACCCTTCAATCTTCTTCTCTACGCAAGTCTCCCAGGTGGTCAAACAACATGTCCCAATGCAGTCTGCTAAGCTTCACCCCCCACAAAGCGAAGCCAAAGCTATGTTGCAAGCTCTTTTTGAGAGATTGGTATTGTCAGGTCACTAAAGATATAAGACAACTAATCTTCCAGTATATCAAGCAGAAAACTGAGGAACTAGCAATAACTAGTCAAGTTCCCTTCACTGCATTGCCTGCCATCCGAGGATTTGGAGATCAACAACACGAAAACAATGGCACAAACATTAGGGGAGAGTTCGAGAAAAGGATTGTCATTTTTCACATTGCAACTGAAGTTTTGTACCATTTAGACAAAGAACATTTTCCATTGGATTTTCATCATCGTTGTAAGCTGATCAAACGACTTTCTAGATACATGTTGTATCTCCTAAAGGAGCATCCTGCCATGTTATTAGCTGAAAATAGTCAGATCAAATTCAAAGGCATAAGCAATGCGGCTTCTTGGTATGCCAATCTCTTACCAGCCAAAAAGGAGAAAAGTAAAGCAGATGCTTGCAAAACATTGTATCAAAGTTTTACAGATCCTGCATTTCAATATGGAAATTTCACGGTTCATGAACGTTTCCTAAAGGAAGCAATGAAGCTTGCTCGAGAAATAAATGCTCAGGTATATTTTACGTAGTTCTTCTTAATGTCTATCCTAGCAACTACTCACATCGATCATAGTTATTCTTCTAAAAACATCAAGTGCATGTAATTAGAATTAGCGAAGGAATTTGTTTTTGTTTAGACTATCAACAACATGTCTCATATAATGTGTGTTCTTATTAGTACGAATGTCAGATTATAATACACAGTTAGTTAGGGTATAGCTTATCTAATATGCTCAGGAAAAAAATAATACAGGATATATATAGAATGTCACATCACCATACATTTTTATTGGGAAAAAAGTTGATCATTGACTACTAAAGAATAATGTGCTTCACCTATTGATAAATTTGTTTACGACTGACAGGGTATGGGTGATCGATGGATTAAAATTGAGAACTCTTGGTTGGAGATGCTGGGATATGCAGCGAGAAGAAGCAAAGTAGACGAGCATGCTCAAATGCTGAGACACGGTGGAGAGTTTCTGACTCACGTATGGCTTCTCTTGGCCCATTTTGGCTTAACCAGCAACTTTCAGATCATACCATAAGCATTAGGCACCAAGTGTGTTCGAGTACCTACATGCAACATTTGCTTTATTATTCATGTCAGTATCTTATTGATGAAGATGACTCAACTTGAGTCTAATATTGCTGACATGGAGTTGCTTAGCTGGAAGATTTTTTTTAGAAGCTTCTTAGCTGTTATTGGATACAACTGGCAAGCTAGCAGTAGCTTCTACATTCTGAATTGCCTTGATATATCTACTGCAGAGTTAGTAAGAGAGGTGTAAAAAAAAGAGAAAGTGAGAAGATACTAAGAGGGATTGCGTGTAAGAGAGAAAACATTGAGAAAGTTCATGTATGAGTGAGCTTGAGTGTTTTCATCTGTAATCCATTTTCTCTTCTATATTTTGTATCTTGATCATCCTCTTGTAATCTGATTACTTCATAGTGGATTTGTCTTCACCAGCAACTGGATGTAGGTTCACATTTATTGTGAACTGAACCAGTATAATTCTTGTGTTCTTTGATTGTTTTCTTTGAGTTTTATATTGTCATCAGATTTTCTGCATCTTTTATTCTTAGATTCATAACAAAATTGGTATCAGAGCCTGGTTGTGGTTGTGGCTGTTGAATCTAAAGTTCTACTCTGAAGTTCTTGCTGTGATAGAATAGAACCCACAAGGTGCTCGAAGAAATTCTTGTGATGGCAACATCTTCTGCAAAGCATGAAATCGAGAAGTTCGATGGCACCAATGACTTTGCCATTTGGAAGATGAAGATGCTAGCTTTGCTTGGCAATCTGGGACTTGATGAAGCACTTGAAGGAGAGAGCAAAATGCCAGCAAGCTACAGTGAAGAGAAGAAGAAGGATATCATGAAAAGAGCTTACAACACCCTGATTCTTAGCCTGAGTGATAAAGTGCTGAGAGAGATAAACAAGATGAAGACAGCAGCAGAGGTATGGCTCAAACTCGAAAGTCTATACTTGACTAAGAACTTATCAAGTCGATTGTATCTGAAAGCCAAGTTCTTTACATATAAAATGGCTGAAGGAAAGAATCTGCAAGATCATGTTGATGAGTTTAACAAACTGTGCTTGGATTTAGAGAATATCCAAGTTGAATATGATGATGAAGACAGGGCTCTTGTACTGTTACATTCACTGCCTAAATCGTATGAAACATTTGCTGACATTCTGAAGCATGGTAGGGAAACGTTATCTCTAGAAGATGTTGTTGGTGCTCTGAATTCTAAAGAACTTCAAAGAAAAAATGATCAGAAAGAACAAACAGGTGAAAGTCTGGTTGTGAGAGGTAGAACTGAGAAAAGAGATCAAAGAAACAAAAGCAGGTCTAGATCTAAATCGAAGAATTGGAAGAAGATAAAGTGCTTTTACTGTCATGAAGAAGGCCACATTAGAAGACTCTGTCCCAAGAGGAAAAAGGAAGCGAAAGAAAAGGACATTGCAAATGGAGATGCTGCTGTAGTAGAGGAAGGATATGAAAGCGCTGATGTGCTTGTAGTTGCTACAAAGAATTCTGATAAGCAGTGGGTGCTTGACTCAGGTTGTTCGTTTCATATGACTCCTAACAGGGATTGGTTTGAGTCTTTTAGAAGTATAGATGGTGGTAAAGTACTGCTTGGTAATAATAAAGCCTGCAATGTTGTTGGAATTGGAACAATCAGAATTAAGACACATGATGCAGTTGAAAGATTGTTAACTGATGTGAGATATGTTCCTGAATTGAAGAGAAATCTAATTTCTCTTGGAATGCTAGATCAAAATGGGTATTCCTATAAAGGAGAAGACGGTGTTCTGAAAATAACTAGAGGCTCTATGGTTGTTATGAAGGGAACCAGAAGCAATGGGTTGTACACCTTACAAGGGAGCACAATGGTTGGAGTGGTAGCATCAGTTTCTGCAACTGATATCACAAAGTCACAGTTATGGCACAAAAGGCTTGGACATGTTAGTGAGAGGGGGCTACAAGAACTTCAGAAACAGGGGTTACTTTGTGGAGACAAACTTGAGAAACTCGATTTTTGTGAACACTGTGTTTATGGAAAGGCAACTAGAGTAAAGTTTAGTTCCTCAATTCACAAAACCAAGGAGATTTTGAGCTATGTGCACTCAGATTTATGGGGTCCTTCAAGAATAGAATCTCTAGGTAGAGGTAGGTATTTTATATCAATCATTGATGATTGTTCAAGAAAGGTATGGGTATATATTCTTAAGTCCAAAAATGAAGCATTCCAGAAGTTTAAAGATTGGAAAAGAATGGTGGAGTTACAAACTGGTAAGAAAGTGAAGAAGTTGAGAACTGACAATGGCCTTGAGTATATCAATGATGAATTCAACAAATTCTGCAGAGATGAAGGTACGGTTAGGCATAAAACAGTCACCAACACACCTCAGCAGAATGGTCTTGCTGAAAGGATGAACCGGACTCTTCTTGAAAGAGTAAGATGCATGTTGTCTAGTGCAAACTTACCAAACAAATTCTGGGCAGAAGCTGTTAACACAGCTGCTTATCTAGTGAATAGGTGTCCTTCTGCAGCAATTGATTTTAAAACACCTGAAGAAGTATGGTCTAAGTCACCTCAAAACTATGAGAACTTGAAGGTGTTTGGTTGTGTGGCATATGCTCATGTTAAGCAGGGTAAGCTTGAGCCTAGAGCAAAGAAGTGTATGTTCATTGGTTACCCAGATGGTGTGAAGGGTTACAAGTTGTGGTACACGGATGGAAACAGCTCTAAAAGCTTTATTACTCGAGATGTGACATTTAGAGAACAAGAGGTGTTCATGATTGATTCAAAGTTGCCATCAACTTCTGAAAGAAACTCTACAAGAACTAAAGCTGGTTTTGAGGTGGAGCAGCAAGATGATCAAAATGACCAACAACACAGTGATGCAGATTTGATTGATCATTCCAGTAATCAACCAAATGACTACCTGGGTGATGAAGAAGTCTATGAGGAGCAAGATGACTTGAACAACTACCAGTTAGTCAGAGACCGAGCAAGGAGAGAGCACAGAGCTCCTGTCAGGTATGGTTATGCTGATTTGATATCTTTCGCATTGACAGTAGCTGAAGATATAAATGAAAATGAGCCTAGAAATTTTAATGAAGCTGTTAGAAGTAGAAACAAACAGAATTGGTTAGAAGCAATGAATGAAGAGTTGGTATCTTTGCATAAAAATCACACTTGGACACTTGTAAATAAATTTGCAAATCAGAAAATTGTAGGTTGTAAGTGGGTTTTTAAGAGAAAGGAAGGCATACCAGGTGTGGAAAAACCAAGGTTCAAAGCTAGACTAGTAGCTAAGGGTTTTACACAGAGGGAAGGAGTGGACTTTAATGAAATTTACTCACCTGTGGTAAAACATACTTCTATCAGGATCTTACTTGCTCTTGTTACTCAATTTGGATTAGAATTAGAGCAAATGGATGTGAAAACTGCGTTTTTACATGGTACTTTGGAAGAGAGAATTTACATGGCTCAGCCTGATGGCTTTATAAGCAAAGGAAACGAGAACAAAGTCTGTTTTTTGAGGAAGTCACTTTATGGACTAAAACAAAGTCCTAGGCAATGGTACCTTAGGTTTGATGAGTTTATGATCCGAAACAAATACACTCGAAGCATGTATGATAGCTGCGTGTATTTTAGAAGTTTGGAAGGTAAGCCAAGGGTGTTTCTCCTATTATATGTTGATGATATGCTTATTGCATCATCTGATATAACTGAGATAAGAAAACTTAAAGGGCAGCTTAGCATGGAGTTTGAAATGAAAGACTTAGGTGCTGCAAAAAGAATTTTGGGAATGAATATTTCTAGAGATAGAAGGAACAACAGCTTGTTTGTGTCTCAGGAAGACTACATTCAGAAAGTTTTGAGAAGGTTTGGTATGACTGATTCTAAAGTTGTACAAACCCCATTGGCAGCACATTTTAAGCTTTCATCCACTCAGTGTCCTAATTCTGAAGAAGAAAAGAGTTACATGGAAAAAATTCCCTATGCTAACGCTGTAGGAAGCTTGATGTATTCCATGGTCTGCACTAGACCAGATTTGGCATACTCTTCAAGCTTGGTTAGTAGATTCATGGCTAATCCAGGGAGAGATCATTGGGAAGCTGTTAAGTGGATATTTAGATATCTAAGAGGAACAAGCAGCTACGGTTTGAGGTACCAGAAAGTTCAATCTGATGAACATAGACTTATAGGCTATGTGGACTCTGATTATGCAGGTGATCTTGATAAGAGGAGATCTCTTACAGGGTATGTATTTACTTTGTTTGGATGCACTGTCAGCTGGAAAGCAACCCTGCAACCAGTAGTAGCTCTTTCCACAACTGAGGCTGAATATATAGCGGCCACTGAAGCTGTTAAAGAAGCATTGTGGCTTCAAGGAATTGTTGGAGAGCTGGGTGTTAGACAAGAGAAGATAACAGTCTTCTGTGATAATCAAAGCACTATACATCTGACCAAAAATCAGATGCATCATGAGAGGACAAAACATATTGATATAAGGCTGCATTTCATCAGAGAAGTTGTCTCACAAGGAAGTGTATCTGTTGAAAAGATTCACACGGATGATAACCCTGCTGATATGATCACTAAGCCAGTCACAGGTATCAAGTTCAATACTTGCTTGGACTTGATAAATGTAATGGCTGAAACAAGATGAGAAGAACTGAAAGTGCTGGAAATCTGCTGTGAAGGTTTTTTTTTTTGTTTTAACTCAAGCTTGAATCAAGGTGGAGAATTTGATGAAGATGACTCAACTTGAGTCTAATATTGCTGACATGGAGTTGCTTAGCTGGAAGATTTTTTTTAGAAGCTTCTTAGCTGTTATTGGATACAACTGGCAAGCTAGCAGTAGCTTCTACATTCTGAATTGCCTTGATATATCTACTGCAGAGTTAGTAAGAGAGGTGTAAAAAAAAGAGAAAGTGAGAAGATACTAAGAGGGATTGCGTGTAAGAGAGAAAACATTGAGAAAGTTCATGTATGAGTGAGCTTGAGTGTTTTCATCTGTAATCCATTTTCTCTTCTATATTTTGTATCTTGATCATCCTCTTGTAATCTGATTACTTCATAGTGGATTTGTCTTCACCAGCAACTGGATGTAGGTTCACATTTATTGTGAACTGAACCAGTATAATTCTTGTGTTCTTTGATTGTTTTCTTTGAGTTTTATATTGTCATCAGATTTTCTGCATCTTTTATTCTTAGATTCATAACACTTATTGCTATGGATATGTTAAAACTTAGCTATTGGATATAGATATTGTTTCCAATCTTGGTTGAAATCTTGGATATAGATATGGTTTCCAACATTTGCTTTTATGGTTATGTTAAGACATTCTGTGGATTGAAATCTTGGTTGATTATCTTGGATACTACCATCCATTGTTGTGATATATTCTGTGGGTGGTCATAGATGTGATTCATTCTTGTCTTTTCAGGAAACTGTTCAAGTTCCTTCTGCCAATAGTAAAATATAAGCAGATGTCTAGAGAGATTGTTTGAGAAAACAATAATCTAAGTCCTGGTTGATGTTCTTCTTTGGTAAAATTGCATACTATATACTATGTCTCCAGACTCCAGAGTTCTAGGTTACATGATTTCCTTGCTCCTAAGAATAATTGCATGAGGATTTGGATTGTCTATTGATTGTATTCAGTTGGGATTTATTATTAATAAGACTTAAACAAATCAATTACAATTAGTTGTTACTTGATAAACTATAAGAAGAAAATTAGAAGCTATTCACCGCCATTAAAGAGCATATATTGAAGCTCTCTGGTTCTTTTTAAGCTCTCTGGTTCGAGCTCGAGAAGCTAAACATAGCAAAGGTGATCATCAACCTTAATCTTCTGTAATCTTATCACTGGAGTCCTATCTCCTTCTTCTAATTATGTTGTCACCGCCATTTATTATGTTGCTACTTTTATTGGAGTCGCCGGAAATATCAGCTGCCAAAGTGAAGGAAACTACGCAAGTTCTGGTTATAAACACTGTAATGTGTTTGATAGAAGTAGTGATATGTTTGACAAAAGTACTAAATGAGAAAGAGAGCTAAAACAGACCTTGAAGAAGCTCCATTAATGGACGGAATGAGAGAGAATATTTATGATAAGAATATAGAGGCTCCAGACATAATGTCAGCTGCATTTATGAACAAGTCTCCAACGAGTCTGATGAGTATCAAAGCTCATCAGACTCGTTAGATAACAGAATGCTGACTGGGTATATAACTAGACACTTTGTATCGTTTTATAACTAATGAAATATAGAGAAAATTTTGTCTCATCTTCTCCATTAATGGAGCTTCATCAAGCTCTGTTTTAGCTTGTTTTCTCTTTCAGTACTTTTATCAAACACGTTTTACTTTCTATCAAACACTTTACAGTGTCTTTAATTTAATGAAAACGTTACAAAGAGACTGGTTTTTTATGTCACCAGTGTAAACATGCAAAAATTGCTGTACATCCAAGTCAGCAGTCTGTTACATTAACTATGATTAACTAACTAATCCTGTTAATTAACTAATTAACTAGAGATAGACCATCTATCATTGTTGGAAGCTTCTTCACAACTGCACGAGAATAGAGGTAATTAGCATCAAAAAGACCTTGATTTCATGTTTACCACTGCATTAATAACTTGAATTTTTTTAACACAAAACTAAAATGTACTCACAAAATTGTTTCCGACCCACCTTCTTAATTGCTTTATTTTTCTTTCTCTCACCAATATTATTCACTCTTTTTATAAAAACTCATTTGATTCTAAATTTCAAAAGACAAGTTTGAAATCTTAGTTAAGGCATTAAAAAACATTACTTGATTAGTAATTTAGTAGAACACTCTCATCTTGACGAGCATTAAAAAGAAATACTAAAATCAACAAATTTTGCACATTAATCGTTACTTCAACTTTAAATTTAGTTTTTATGTGTTTTGGTAGCATACATTTTTTGTGGATTAAAAATTGAAAATTTTATAACATCACATTATTGTTGAGACTTGAGACTCATAGGTTAAAAAGAATGAAATTATTAAGTTTCAATTGAACCACGTTATTGTTGACCAATTAAAGCCAAAACTTATTAAATAAGTCTCAGCTTATTAAATGTTTTTTTTTCTTTGATAAGCCAAAACTTATTTATTTATTTTTTTTTGAAAGGAAAGCATTGCATTAAGAAGAACCAAAACGCCTACAAGAACTCGGGACATCGCCCAAGACCAGACTCTCCACAGACAAGGGACAGTCCTCCAACCAAACCGACTCACCCACAAAACGCAAAGCAAGCTTTGCCAGACCATGGGCAACCTTGTTTGCCAACCTAGGGACAAAACTAATAGAATTAAAACAGGGGCTACTCAGGAAACAAGAGATATCATGGATAATGATACCAACATCAGATAAGGAACAATCTTGAGAGCCAATAGCACTAACAACCACAGAAGCATCTGATTCCAACACAGCCGGAACCAAACCAGTTTCCACAGCCAACCGCAGACCACGACGAATAGCAAGAGCTTCAGCAATTTCAGGGCTATAACAGACCCCCAACTGACTGCAAAGCGACGCCATCACCTGACCATTACAGTCACGGATAACCACCCCCAAACCAGACACTTGGCCCTGCACATTCAAAGCAGCATCAGTATTAATCTTGAACACACCATCAGGAGGAGCCTTCCAGCGAGGAAGAGCAGACTGAACCGAAGCAGCCTTCAAATCCTTGACATTCGCAGCCCTAAACTCCTGGATAAAATTGGAAGCCCACTCAAACACTTCCGAATCAGGTAAGAGCACCGAAGAGTGCACCAGATTATTTCTCCTAAACCAGACGCGCCACCACACAACACAGAGAAGCTCGAAATCCAACTGACTGACACTAGAGTAGCAAGAGAGCACAAAATCAATAAAGGACATAGCATCAGAAACCTTACCCCAACCCCTCAGACAGGACCTGGACCGTACAGCCTTCAAAGAAGAACACCGCCAAAGAGCATGAAGAGAAGTCTCATTTTTAATACCACAAACTGGGCATAAAATATCAAGCTGAATACCGTGACTCGCCAAGTTCGCTTTCGCAGGAAACCAATTGTTACACGCCTTCCACATAAAGAATTTAATTTTATTAGGAAGTTTGAGACGCCAAAAGAATTTCCACCAGGAAACCTTGCTACTCAGACCCGAACAGCTGGGGTTAGAGCTCGCATCAAGAGCAACCCAATAGCCACTTCTAACAGAAAAACGACCCAACTTCTCATAATGCCATAAGAGAACATCATCCAAAGCCGATCTACTAGTAGGGATCCCAAGAATCGAATGCACCTCATCCTCCTAAAAGGTCTGCCGAACCAGCTCCTCATTCCAAGAACCATCCTCTCTTAAGGTCAGCCACTGTCATCACTCCCAGGCTAGGAGGAGAAGCAATTTTAAAAGTGGAAGCACGCGGAATCCACCTGTCCTTGTAAACCGAAATCGAACGGCCATTCCCAACTCTCCAACGAGAACCTTTCTCCACAACCTCTTTGCCCCACATTAAGCTATTCCACAAAAAGGAGCCAGACTTGCACCTTTTAGCCTCAAGAAAACCGGAATCAGGGAAATAGCAGCCCTTAAGAATCCGAGCAATTAAAGATCCCTGATTATGCAACAAACGCCAGCCTTGCTTGGCCAACATCGCTTTGTTGAAAGCCCCCAAATCCCTAAAGCCAAGCCCACCATTAATATGAGCTTTGCAAACTTTTTAAACAAGCCAAAACTAGTTTTTTTCTCGGTCAACTAAATTCAACCATGTCAACAACTATCATTTATGTAAAGGCATTTGAAAAAAATAATAATTAAATGTCCATGATAGTGGTTGATATGACTGAATTTGGTTGGTTATACATAAATTAGGACAACATTTTTTGACAGACGATTTGAATCCGTTGGTGTGTGAATGGATTCTCTCATATATATATATATATATATATATATATATATATATATATATATATATAAGAGAAGCCTTGTATTAATATCTTAAATCAATAAAAGAACTCCAGAGAAAATATTCATTAAGATTTTCTTAGCTCCCAAACACATTCTTTTCTTTTAGTCATTTTATCAAACACTTATCAATGTTAATAGGTAGGTCATTGTTAGTTTTTGAATAAGTTGATTTCGGGCGAAAAAGAACAAAAATCTCAGGAAGGTTGGGTTTAATTTTTTCATAGATTTATGACGGATTTCACAAACATATATATTTATCCATGTGTAGTGTTTGATATTAGTAAGTCTCAGTAGCCCTCTAACCGGTCTAGGTTTTTTTTTTTTTTTTAAAGAAAAGAATATATCCTTTCTTTTATGTTGTTTTCTTACTATTAGATCTAGACTCGATAATAACTACAAAAGGCACGATGACATTGTTAAAAGGCACGAATAAATTTGAAACTCAATCGAGCCTTTTAGAAAGGTTATCGAGCCTTTTGAAAAGTTATCGAGCCTTTTGGAAAAGTTATCGAGACTTTTCCAAAAAGGCTCGATAACAATTTCAAAAGGCACGATGACAGTGTTAAAAGTTATCGAGCCTTTTGGAAAAGTTATCGAGCCTTTTACAAAGGTTATCGAGCCTTTTGGAAAGGTTATCGAGCCTTTTGGAAAGGTTATCGAGACTTTTCCAAAAAGGCTCGATAACAATTTCAAAAGGCACGATGACAGTGTTAAAAGTTATCGAGCCTTTTGGAAAAGTTATCGAGCCTTTTAGAAAGGTTATCGAGCCTTTTAGAAAGGTTATCGAGCCTTTTAGAAAAATTATCGAGACTTTTCTAAAAAGGCTCGATAACAATTTCAAAAGGCACAATGACAGTGTTAAAAGTTATCGAGCCTTTTGGAAAAGTTATCGAGACTTTTCCAAAAAGGCTCGATAACAATTTCAAAAGGCACGATGACAGTGTTAAAAGTTATCGAGCCTTTTGGAAAAGTTATCGAGACTTTTCCAAAAAGGCTCGATAACAATTTCAAAAGGCACGCTGACAGTGTTAAAAGGCACGAAAATATTTCAAAAAGGCACGAATTTTTTTTTAAAAAGGCTCGATAACAACTTCAAAAGGCACGATGACAGTGTAAAAATGCACGAAAATATTTCAAAAAGGCACGAAATCATTTTCAAAATGGCTTCAAGTTTACATACTAAAATGTGAACAACTTAAAAGAAGCAAGTTCAAGAAATGGTACCTTATTTTACTGAAGAAGAAAGTCGGGGCAAGACCTTGAACTTTTATTTGTAGAGAGAGAGTAACTGAGTATTTCAAGCCTTCCCGTTTATGTTGCAGAGAACAACTCAAAGAGAATAACATAAATGTTTAACTAAGGGCAATTTTGGTAGTTCACCATAATAGGTGCCTTTTAAACTTAACTTATTAAACCAGTGACATTCTCACCAATTCACTTTAAAAAGGTGATATTTTGGACCAATTCCACTTCTTCTCATATATATATATATATATATATATATATATATAAAAGAGAAGCCTTGTATTAATATCTTAAATCAATAAAAGAACTCCAGAGAAAATATTCATTAAGATTTTCTTAGCTCCCAAACACATTCTTTTCTTTTAGTCATTTTATCAAACACTTATCAATGTTAATAGGTAGGTCATTGTTAGTTTTTGAATAAGTTGATTTCGGGCGAAAAAGAACAAAAATCTCAGGAAGGTTGGGTTTAATTTTTTCATAGATTTATGACGGATTTCACAAACATATATATTTATCCATGTGTAGTGTTTGATATTAGTAAGTCTCGGTAGCCCTCTATCCGGTCTAGGTTTTTTTTTTTTTTTAAAGAAAAGAATATATCCTTTCTTTTATGTTGTTTTCTTACTATTAGATCTAGATCAATTAATCTACAATTCTACATACATGTTCAAGTCTTATTCATAAGATAAGAGTACCTCACTTTTTTATCCAAATAAAGCACAAATAATAATTAAGCATATATTTCTTGAAAATATTCTTAACATGAGTTACAAGTTAAGACTTAAGAAGATTCAATAAAAAAGAAACAGAAAAAAGAGTTACTTGGAGAAACGGGAAGGAATATAAGACAACAGTCGATCTCTTGTAGTTATAATAACAATTAACAATTGAGACTCACCAGCAGAAGTCTGTGGGACAGAAATATAACTAATGATATCTCCAGGTATGTGGTCCGATCCTTACTGGTTTTCTTCTTTTTCATTGACAAAAATTTGCTTTCGATTTATATATATATATATATATATCAGTGTTCGAAAACGCGGCCGCCTAGGCCGATTAGTCGGATCAATATAGTTAGGCGGCTGGAAAACACCCCAAAAAGGTGAAAATTGGACCAGTTATGCGGTGGGCGCGTAATCAAGCTGGGCGCATCGCCTAGGCAGGTCAAAGCTGTTGACCCCACCTAGCCAGTTTTTTTTTTGTTTTTTGTTTTTATTTTTATTTTTTAAAAAAAAGGTAAAAAAGGTCACCGTTTAAACAAAATTCCACATTTCCCTTCATTCTTCCATTCTCTTCTTCGACCAAATAGAATACCAAACCTAATCAAAAATTCAAAATACCAAATCGAAGGTTCAATCGCCTGCCTTCAGTCGCCGAAAGCTGATGCAGCTGTGCCGTCTCTGATCACTCGTAACAGTGAGAGAGAGAGAGAGATTTATATGTACATAAAAGGATCTAGAGAGAGTAAGAGGTTGAGGGTTTGTTTCTTTCATTTTTGAAAGAGAGAGAGAAACGAAGCTAGGAGAAGAAGAAGCTAGAAGAAAGAAAGAGAGAAGTTAGTGTGTGCAGTGTGCGTAGAAGAAGAAGCTAGAAGAAAGAAAGAGAGAAGTTAGTGTGTGTAGTGTGTATGTCTATTTTAGTGCTTATTTTATCAAATTTTTTTATTTGACTTGTTTATATTTATTGACTTCTTGTTTTAGCTTACATGTGAACTTTATTTATCATTTTTATTTGGTATTTATGGATTTGGAAAGAATTTTGTTTGGATTTATAATTGGAATTTATTTTTGATTGGATTTTTATATAGAAAAAAAAAAGGTCTAAATTCGTCAACCGATTAATCATTGACTAATCGACCTAATTAAGCGCTAGGCGTCGGGTCTCTGCCCGACTAGCGCCTAGCGCTTACTAGAACACCGATATATATTATCCTCGCAGCCAGCTTATTGAAATCATAAAATCAATTTCTCATTTATCAACTTATATATATTTAGTCAATATTTACTTATATTTAATTAGTATCTCTATAAATCTAGCAAGTCGCACCGACTTTATTTTGGTCAAATTAATGTAAAAAGTGGTGTTACCTTACAAGTCTACTGAGTCTACTTAAATTGTTCATATTTATAACCTCTTTGATAAGTGATGGTTGTTTATGACTTTGCCATTTCCTGGGAATTGTTTCACCATGTAAGGTCAGCTCCAGAAAATATTCCTAAGCCAAAAAAAACAAAATAAATAAATAAATAAAATAAAACAAAATATTGATCATGCCCAAACCTATTGATTCAGCCCAATTAGTAGAAAAGAAGAAGAAGGGGGAATTAAATTATGAATAGGCAAGCAGCTGCCACCCGTTGGTGCATGAAGGAAGCAATGTGTATCAAATTGTGATAGATGTCAATTGTGTGAGTTAGTGGAATATATATTATATATTATTTTATATTATAAAAGAAAGATAAGAAAGAAATAAGAGAAGGAGGTCAGAGGCGTGCCAAGAAAAAAAAAATAGAAGAAAAGAAAAGAAGAGAAAAGAAAGAGAGACCAGGTCTGTGTGTGCGTGAGAGAGAGAGATGAAGGCATAGAAAAGAAGAAAAGAAAGTGAAGATAGGCGTGGAGAAGAATAAGAGAAATAAAGAGATAGAGATATGTGAGAGAGAACTAGAGGAGATACTCGGCCAAGACAGATTTTTAGACAGAAAAATAGAATTAGAAAGATAAAGATAGCAAGGAAAGAAAAGAAAGAAGAGCTCAGGGAGAAAGAGATCGAGAACCGAGAGAAATAAGAGAGAGATGGAGAATTTTTGATGAGTAGCATATTGAGAATTCAGGGCGGATTCAGAAAGTGACGAATCCAGACAGATATCCAGTTCCATAACATATTCGAGCAGAGCACTGTGAGTGGATACGTTTTTATAAAAGTTACCTGTTTTACAGTTATATGCCAGCATTAATTATTTAGATAATTATTAGAAATAAATGATTTATTCATTTATTTAGAAAACAGATTTTCAGACAGATTTCCAGATACTCCAATTCAAGTATTTTATGAGAATTTTCAGAAAGAAAAGAAAAGAAAAGAAGATTGATTTATATTTTCAGAAAAGTATTTAGAAAGAATTATATATATATATATGTATTTTCAGATTGTATTTTGTTGGCAAGTATGAAGTTAAATGAACTACGAGAGGGCTTTGATCTTTATTAAGTATAGGGTACGAAGGCATTTGGGGCGTAAATCCCAAATTCAAGCCCACTAGAGAAAGAAAAAGATAAGTTTCTCACAGGATTCCCTCGTACTCAAGATAGGTGTTGGGGCGGGTCCTGTCACACCATCTTGATTACTCTTCTTCTCGTCCAAAAATTAGTTACTCTTTTCTGTTAAATTTTCTCACATTAAGTGACAAAATTAACTCAAACCTACTATTTTTATATCTATCATTAGATAATCGCCACTCCTAAATAAGATATTATGCATGTTTTGATAAGATGGACTGATGATGATTGTCCATGGGCTTTAAGCCCACAAAAGTTTTTTAATTCTTATATATTTATTTACAATTTGAATCCTTTTAAATTTGACTTTTCCTTAATTTGACCCATCTAAATTGTAAATTGTTGCACTTTGTAGAGTTTTTCTCTGGTAGATATATAATTGTGGGATCAAGATCCTCTCATTGGCTTGTTTTTCCTTAGCTTTCCATAATACAATAACACCTAAGCAAAATACAAAATACATGGTCAAGATTGGTTCACTTTTTTCTCTCTCATGCAACTTGATATTTGAATTATACTTGAAGAATGCCAAGGAAAAACAAGGACCAAGGAGAGGATCTCAACTCATAATTGTGAGCATAATTATAACAAACTTATCTGTCTTGATCACTTTTTGTCATGTAAGAATTATTTGACCAAATTACATTACTGAACCCTAATTTTATTAGTTAACAAAATAGTCGGAAACAAAAAACATATCTAAATACTGTATAATTTAATACAATCTTATAATGACCATGTGCCAAACTTAGTCTTATACAAGACTATAGGTATGCACCAAAGAATGATTATTTAGTGGCCCGTCGCAGTAGCGTAGGGTAGCTACATAATCTTCCCTCCTCCAAATTCAAAAGAATAATAATAAAAAAATGAATAATTATTATTTCTACTTATTATGTGTAGATTGAAATTCAGTTGTGAGCATTTGGTGTATTCAAAGAAAAGGAGGACAATGATGGAGTTATATCCTTCATGGTTAAGGAAACTATGGAAGGAATGGGATCTACGAGTAATGGTTTTGTTCAGTCTTACCTTTCAAATATTTCTCATCTTTCTGGGTAACCGTCGAAAGTACAGTAACAAGTTATGGATCAGAATTGTTGTGTGGTCTGCTTACATAACTGCAGACTCTGTAGCAACTTTCGCGCTTGGTATACTCTCAAGTAACCTCATAGAGCTATACGATAAGGATCATGACGTTGCCCTATCATCACTGGATGCAAACACTCAACTATCTGCATTCTGGGCACCGTTTCTGATCTTACATTTGGGTGGCCCCGACACCATAACAGCTTATGCGTTAGAAGATAATGAGCTTTGGTTGAGACACTTGATTGGACTAGTAGTCCAGACAGGAATGGCAATTTCTATCTTTCTCATGTCCTGGACAGCTGCCTCTAGCCTTTCAATTTTATCCCTTGTAATGTTTCTTCCTGGGATTATCAGGTATGGAGAACGGACGTGGGTTCTTAGATCAGAAAGCATCCAGCAACGTCGAGAGTCCTCCAGATCATTATCTATTGACTTCATCTATCGACGGCTACATATTGCTCGCCAGATCAATTCTGAAGAAGATGCATTGCGTTTTGCTGAAGAAATACTATTCATAAGTAAACTTGCTTTCTTAGATGATAAAATGGTACAAAGTATTAGAAGATACAGCTTCGATACCTTCAAAACTATGTCGCCCGAAGAATATGGTTTCAAAGTAATCGAATTAGAACTTGGAATGATGTATGATTTGCTTTACACCAAGTTACCATTACTCTTTACTGGTCGGGGCATAGTTCTGCGGATGATCACTTTCTTTCTCACCTGTTCAGTTATGGTGCTCTTTCCTGTTCTGGTTGACAAACACAAGTATTCAAAGGTGGATCTTTCGATAACATACCTATTAATAATTGTAGCTGTTATTCATGATATATATGCAGCACTATTAATGGTTTTATCGGATACATTTGCCTTTTGGCTGATAGAGCACCGCAACGATCCCATCGTAAAAACACTGAATTGTTTTCCACTACTGAAGAGGCAGCTCAGTACCAGCACTAGGAGGTGGTCCAATAAGATGTCCCAATGCAGTCTGCTAAGATTTACCAGCAGCAAAGCAAAGCCAAAGATGTCTTTCAAGCTTCTAAACAAAAGAATAGAGATGGGCAAATACTGGCATTGTGAAGTCTCTAAAGATTTAAGAGAACTACTCTTCATGTATGTCAAGCAGAAAGCTGAGGATGTAGAAACAAGTAGAGGGACTAGCCAATGGAGACCTCCCTTCGCTGAATTGCCTTCCCACAGAAGCATTGTGCAACAGCTGATCAAAAGCCTAAACAAAAAAAATCTCGGTACACTTCTTTATATTATATATCTATGAACCTAATTAAAATTAAAACATATTACATACATATATATTTTTGAATTCATGCTTAATGACATGATGTGAATGTTCAAGATGAATCTGAAAATATAAATATATATATTCAACAGGTGAAAGTACCAACAGAAGTACAGATCAGAATGCATGGTGAAATGTGCATCTATGCATAGACCAAGTATAATTGGTTTTTCTAATAATAAAAATAATGACTTAAATTGTTTTTTTTTTTAATCATTGCAGGGGCCATTGCAGGGGTTATTGCAGTGGCCATGGCCCCTGCTGGCCTCGACGGCGGTCCGCGCCTGTCAGCAGGTGAAAGTATCTATGAAGAATTTGAGTTTGAGTTGAGTATTATTGTTTGGCACATTGCTACAGAAGTTTGGTACTATTTAGATCAACAGCAGTTTCAGACTGACTTTCGTCAGAATTGTAGAATGATCAAAAGAGTTTCTAGATACATGATGTATCTTCTAGTGGAGCGGCCTTTTATGTTATCAGTTGAAGATATTACTGATCGTATTAGCTTCAAGCACATATGGAAAATAGCTGGTAAAGAGAGAATACAATTACCATCCAGAGCAGACAAAATTTCAAGCAACAAGGCTGAAGCATGCAAAAGATTGCTTGAAAAGTATCCACATATCTCTTATAACAATCGTGAAGAGTTAGTGATATATTTTGCAATGGAACTTGTAAGGAAAGTGAACCATAAATCCCAGGTATATATTTATTTCTAATCAAAATAACAACTAGAGTCATGAAGCATAAGGTCCTAGAGTCATGATGTGCCCTTCCCAGTTCCCTCCCTGCATGCATGTCTCCATGTCCCTTTGCTCTCAATTTCTTATTGCATATATAGGTAGGAATAGAAACCATGTGACATATGTGTCTTCATTATCTGTCTTTGTCTTCACGTTTGTATGTGAGAACTACCATGTATGTTAACGAGTCAAAACTCATGTACCTTAAAATACTATCATTCATTGCTAAATAAAATGTTTACATTTATGGATTTAGTGATTGTCGACTATGAATTGTGATTAAATTTCTTTCATGTCTATTGACACAGACATTAGAGGACAGATGGGAGGTCATTAAGAATCAATGGATGGAAATGTTGGGATATGCAGCAAGAAAATGTAAAGGAAACGAGCATGCTCAACAGCTGAGACGTGGTGGAGAGTTACTAACTCATGTGTGGCTGCTCTTGTGTCATTTTGGCTTAACCGACCACTATACGATCGAACGTTATGATGAAATCAAAAGTGATGAGGAAGAATAATTGCATTTAGATCTTATTATGATTATCTATTTGTTTGCTCTGTTCTGGTCCTTGCTCTGTTTTAGCTTTGCTTTTGGCCTTGTTTGTGAGTAGCGGCGAATGTTTAGATCTGTTAAGGTTAATGCTGCCACCAATTCCTCAATTGAAAGAAACAAAACAAATGCTCCAGCAAAATCAATCAACTATGCAATCACCATGTTATCTTTTCCTGTCAAAGCAAGCTGATGGTCCAGCTCTATCATGTGTCTTCAAATAGACCAGCAGCACCTGATTCTGTCCTCTTAGAATTTCTGGCGGGAAATCTCATTCTATTTTTCAGAAGCTGATGTGGCAAATGTCAGCTGGAGCACATGCGTTTCTGATTTCCGTAATTTACGGAATTGCTGTTAGACTCTATAATGTAGAGCTATAAAAGAAAAGCTCTCTTCACTTTGTATAATCAATTCAATCAATCAAAAAACAGAGAACTTAGTTTCTCTCTCAAATTCTCATGAAAACTCTTTCTTCATTTCAATCATTTTAGTTTCAGATTCTTGTTCTAGATTCAATCCTTGAATCTTTTCATGGTATCAGCTGAAAAAGGACTAATCGTCCATGGCTCCATTAGATAGCTTGATCTCTGGTCAAACCGAAGGAAATGGAGAAGCAATCTCATCATCTTCAACTTCTGCCGATTTCAACACACTTGCCAAATCGTTCAACTTCAATCTTCAAGTCAAACTTGATGCTGATAACTACTTTTACTGGAAAGCACAGGTATTACCTATCATCAAAGCTTTTGATCTTGAAGATTTCTTAACAGGTCTAAAACCTACTCCACCAAAATTTGTTGAAGCTGTAAAATCTGATGGTACAAAAACATTTAGTTCCAAACAAGGACTATGTTTCTTGGAAGAAATATGATCAACTTCTACTGTCATGGTTATTTTCGTCCATCAGTCAAAGGATCATAGGTCAAGTCACTAGTTGTACTAATGCATCAGAAGCTTGGAATGTTTTAGAAAACTTGTTTTCACAACAATCTCTTGCTAAAGTTCTCCAGTTGAAACATCAGTTGAACAATGTCAAAAAGGGATCAAGTTCTATTGCTGATTTCACTCTAAAGGTTAAAACTATTGGAGACAATTTGATAGCTGCAAATCAAATAGTTACTGATGATGATTTAATCCTGAGTATAATAAACGGAGTTGGACATGAATACGATTCAGTTGTGTCAGTGATAACCTCTCAAAGAAATTCAATCAGCTTACAAGAGGTTCAATATCTCTTAATGAATCATGAGCAAAGAATTGTTCAACTGGATTCAATTAATCAGATTGATGTGAGCAGTGCAAATGTGAACTATGCTGCTAGTAATCAAAGTGATAGAAGAGGTCAACGAGGTGGAAATTACAACAATGGTGGTCGTTCTAATGGAAATAGAGCAAGAGGCAGAGGTAGGTACAATGGCAGATGGAACAATAACAATAGGCCACTCTGTCAGGTGTGTGGTCGAATTGGTCACACGGCAATGACTTGCTATCATCGCTTTGATAGAAACTTTCAGAGGCAGGATCAACAACAACAGCAGGCTACACATCATTCCTATCCCAATTCCTCAACACAATATCAGAATTCTCAACACTTTGGAAGCAATATGCATGCTATAACAAATGCTCATCATCAAGCCAACCTCAACCAATCCACTGCCTACTATGCTACGCCTTAAAATGTGTGTGATCTAGCCTGGTACGCTGATAGTGGTGCAACTAACCATGTCATAGCTGACTTGTCAAACCTGTCTCTTCACTCAGAATATCAAGGGACTGACAGACTTGCTGTGGGAAATGGCCAACAATTACAGATTTCTCACATAAGTAACACTCTTATTCCCTCTCATGCCATGCCTTCGTCTCTTAGCACTTAATCACATTCTGTGTGTGCCTTCAATTGCTAAGAACTTACTAAGCATATCTAAGTTTACAAGAGACAACAATGCCTTTGCTGATTTTCTTGTGACTCTTGTGTTATCAAGGACAAGACTACCAAGGTAGTTCTTCTTCAAGGAAAACTTGAGCATGGACTCTACAAGCTCAATCTAAATGGTGTAGAGTCTCCAATAAAGCATGCTTCGAATAACTGTTTTACAGCTTTTCCAATTTCTACAAATAAAGATGCAAATGTTCATAGTATTAGGTGCAATCCTGCTCTTTTACATGAGAACATGTGGCATATGAAGCTTGGTCATCCAGCCCCCTTAGTGTTAAGGAAAGTGTTAAATACCTTGCATTTAAAATGTAACACAAACCAGTTAAATTTTTGTGATGCTTGTAAGCTTAGGAAGATGCATCAACTACCATTTTATGCTTCTACCTACAAAGCTTCAAAACCTCTAGAGTTAGTTTACAGTGATGTTTGGGGTCCTTCTCCAATGCCCTCTCTAGATGGTCATAGGTACTATGTTGTATTTGTAGATTCATATTCAAGATACTCTTGGTTGTATCCTTTGAAGCAAAAATTTGAGGTGTATTCTGTGTTTCTTCAATTCAAGAAATGTGTTGAGCTTCAATTAGAGTGTAAATTGAAATGTTTACAAACTGATTTGGGCATTGAATATAAACCGTTACTGCCATTTCTTAAGCAACATGGTATTGCCTTTCGTACATCGTGTGCTTACACACACCAACAAAATGGAATACCCGAGAGGAAGCACCAGCATGTTGTTGAATTCGGTCTTACACTTCTTGCTCAAGCTCAAATGCCTCTCATGTTTTGGGTTGAGGCTTTTCAAGCTGCTACACTTCTTATTAATAACCTTCCAACACCCATACTCAAGCTGAAATCACCTTATGAAGTCCTCTTCCATAGACTTCCTAACTACATTTTTTTTTTAAATCTTTGGTTGCTTAGCTTTTCCTTATCTCAGACCATATTACTCTCAAAAATTCAATTTCTATACATCCAAATGTGTTTTTATTGGATATAGTCTCACTCAAAAAGGTTACAAGTGCTTGGACTCAACTAGTAAAGTATACATGCATTTCAAGGAATGTTGTCTTTAATGAGTTTGAGTTTCCTTACAAATCCTTATTTCCTGAAATTCAATCACCTACATTAGAATCTTTACCAAGTCTACCTATAACTAATCTATGTTCTCCACAATTTGAGCCTTCTTTTTCTCGGTCATGTGCTGGTCTCCCATCTCCTGTCCACATTACTGGTGACTTATCACCTGTCCACATTGATGTTAACTCATCTCCTGTCAACATTACTACCAATTCATCACCTGTCAACAATAATGTTCACTCATCACTTGTCAATCCTATTTCTTCTAGTCCTCCTACTTACAATACTGTCATTCCACCAGCCTCTATTGTTAACTCACCTCCAGAATCAGTTATCAATACTCATCCAATGACAACTCGCCTAAAAGCTGGTATCACAAAACCAAAGGTCTACTCTGGCATTTGCTTGCCAGCTTCAGAATCTTCTCTTAATATTGAGCCAAAGACTGTTAAAGAGGCTCTCTCCAAGCCTCATTGGCACACAGCTATGAATGAAGAATTTCAGGCTCTCCTAAAGAACAATACATGGTCTTTGGTACCTTACAACAATTCTATGAGTGTGGTTGGTTGTAAGTGGGTCTATAGGACTAAATACAAACCTAATGGTGATTTTTTGAAGCACAAGGCAAGGTTAGTTGCCAAGGGATTTCACCAAACACCTGGGATTGATTTTCATGACACTTTCAGCCCAGTTATAAAGTCATCCACCATTAGAGTTATCTTCACCTTGGCTGCAACTTTCGGTTGGGACATACAGCAGATTGATATAAATAATGCTTTCCTTAATGGTGATCTAAATGAGGTGGTGTTTATGGAACAACCTCCTGGTTTCACTCATTCTCAGCTGTCTCATCATGTTTGCAAGCTTCACAAGGCACTTTATGGGTTAAAGCAAGCCCCAAGAGCTTGGTTTTTAAAGCTGAAAACAGCTCTTCTCAGCTGGGGTTTTACTTCGTCACAGTCTGATGTTTCATTATTCATCAAAAGAATTGGATCTCAGGTCTTATACTTACTGGTATATGTGGATGATATTCTGATTACTGGGAATAACAAGAAGCTGATTCATCAAACCATTTCAACCTTGAATGATGTGTTTGCCTTGAAGACTTTAGGATCGGTTAGTTATTTTCTTGGCTTTGAAGCCACACGAAATTCAGCTGGTATTTTCTTATCTCAGACTAAGTATGTTCTTGACTTGCTCAAGAAAACAAAAATGGAATTTGGTAGACCATGTTCTACTCCTCTATGTCCTGGCACCAAACTCAGCAAAGAAGGAACTCTGTTTGCTGATCCATTCCTTTATAGAAGTACAATCGGTGCCTTACAATACCTGACACATACAAGGCCAGACATTGCATTTAGTGTGAACAAGTTGAGTCAATACCTTGTTGCCCCTACTACTGATCATTGGACAGCATGCAAAAGGCTCATTCGATACTTAAAAGGCTCTGCTGGCCTTGGTTTGCATTTTACTCCAGCATCTTCTTTGCAGGTTGATGTCCTCAGCGATGCTGACTGGGGTTCTTGCTTGGATGATCGTCGATCTACAAGTGGCTGTTGTGTTCTACTGGGTGGTAATCTTATCACTTGGAGCTCAAAAAAGCAACAGGTGGTTACTAGGTCAAGCTGTGAGGCAGAATATAGAGCTCTCTCCCAGGTTGCTACATAGGTGTTGTGGCTCAACTCCTTATTCTCTGAGCTTGGAATCGGTTTAATTGGAACTCCTATTCTTTGGTGTGACAATCAAAGCGCTGGTTCCTTAGCGCAAAATCCTATATTTCATGCTCGGACGAAACACATTGAGCTTGATGTCCACTTTGTAAGAGAAAAGATTGCTTCTGGTGTCTTAAAGGTTCAGTATGTGCCAACAGAATTTCAGTGGGCTGATATCTTCACCAAAGCATTTGCTGCTCCTCGGTTCCAGTTTCTGTGTTCCAAGCTGCCACTTCGGATTTCTCCTTCGTTTAGCTTGAGGGGGGATGTTAAGGTTAATGTTGCCACCAATTCCTCAATTGAAAGAAACAAAACAAGCAATCACCAATTAACTATGCAATCACCATGTTATCTTTTCCTGTCAAAGCAAGCTGATGGTCCAGCTCTATCATGTGTCTTCAAATAGACCAGCAGCACCTGATTCTGTCCTCTTAGAATTTTTGGCGGGAAACTCTTGGCAGGAAATCTCATTCTGTTTTTCAGAAGCTGATGTGGCAAATGTCAGCTGGAGCACATGCGTTTCTGATTTCCGTAATTTACGGAATTGCTGTTAGACTCTATAATGTAGAGCTATAAAAGAAAAGCTCTCTTCACTTTGTATAATCAATTCAATCAATCAAAAAACAGAGAACTTAGTTTCTCTCTCAAATTCTCATGAAAACTCTTTCTTCATTTCAATCATTTTAGTTTCAGATTCTTGTTCTAGATTCAATCCTTGAATCTTTTCAAGATCGAATGTTTGCTGCGGCGAATGCAGTGGGAGGGCTGAGCGCGGTGGTGGCGGCACAGCTGGTGTGGACTCCGGTGGATGTGGTAAGTCAGAGACTTATGGTGTGAAATGTTAATGATCCGAATTGTAGATATGTGAATGGTATTGATGCTTGTAAGAAAATTGTTAGAAATGATGGTGTTAAGAGGGTTGTATAGAGGGTTTGGGATATCTATATTGACATAGGAACGGTCTATTCATTATTTTTGTAAAATAAAAATCCATGGATTGTATTATAATCATTTTTAATTTTGTTCTTCTATCTCACCATGAAAGTTTAGATTGCTTGGTGTTAGTAACCGGTAAGCCTCTGCGGTAGGACTGAAACCCCACCATCAACGTGGAAAGGCATATAGACATATATTCACAGCCATTAAAGAGCATTGAAGCTCTCAGCTAGTTCCTTTTCTTCTCTCTGTGCATTGTTACACTTCTTCGATTCCTCAAGAAAGTACTAGTTTCTTCCAAATGACAATGCATTATGCATGCAATGGTGTTCTATATATCATCCGTTCATTCATTCATGTGTCTCTTTAAACAAATATCTACACAGTATTTCGTTTTTCAATATTTGTGTATACAATATCAATATCTGATCCTCAATTTATGAGAAAATTGTCAAAATTAACTATCTAAAATTATTAATTTTTATTTTTAACCATAAACATTTGTTTATTATGTTTTTAACCTAATATGAAAATTTCATTTCACCATATAACCAAAGAATTACATTAATATTTCCAGACGACCTTGAGATTATTATTTTTTTCACATTGGGCCTATCAATTTCATGAGCCCAACGAGAAAAGGATCACATTGAAATAGAGTCTGCTGTGACTTGTGACATGCACTACCCCAAAAAAAACATGTCGTCACCAAAGATATTCAGATTCCCAGTTATGTGATCTTTTTTTGTCATGATCATAATGCAAATATGTTAATGCCTATATTATATATTTTTCATTTCTTATAAGCTCATATATGTTAATGCTGTTAGAATAAATTGGAAATTAAGAATTGAAAAGGCAGGTTGAATATGCTTTCTCTCTCTCTCTCTCTTTTTTTTGGTTTCCATATTTGTTTTTTATGATTTCCATATCTTTGTTTTTATGTACATGTTTCCAAATTTGAACAATCTCTAAGTTTTTAGTTATTAACTTTTAAAATGTTGGTTTTTTTTTTTCAACAACATTTTTTAGAAAACATGCAAACAAACAAATTTAAAATTGTTTTTTTTTGACACATTATATATATATATATATATATATATTTAAAGGAAGCTGTTTTTTTTTTTTTAATGCCATCACCTGGTGTTATCGCAAGCCGCGATCAGTTGCTAAATCCTCCACTAAGGTGGAATATAGAGTTGTTGCTCTTCCTGCGTCTGAAGTACTTTGGCTCTCTTCTCTTTTGCGTGAGTTGGTAATTCATCCTGCATCTCCACCAACAATCTACTTTGACAATGTCAATGCAACTTATCTCCGTTCTAATCCGGTCTTCCACTCACGGATGAAGCATATAGCCATTGACTTCCATTTTGTTCGTGAAAGAGTTCAACGAGATCAAATTCGGGTGTCTCATGTGGCCTCTTCAGATTAGCTGGCTGATTCCCTTACCAAACCATTTTCTTAAACACGGTTCTCTCTACTACGGTCTAAGATTGGTGTTTCTGACATGCCCACCATCTTGTGGGGACATATTAAGGATAATCCAAATAATCCAGTTTGATTGTTTGAATTTTGTATAAGCCAGATAATCTAGTTTGATAGTTTGAATTTTGTATTCATTTGGCTTTGCTATTATCAGCCAAGTAGTTAGAGATATCATAGGTTATCTTTTAGTCTTTTAAATCTCTCATACATTTAAGATAGGTAGTTTACTTCTACAACTGATACTTCATGTATTTATATTTTTACAAAGACTGATAGTAATATAGCAGTGAAGATTTATTCTTTATAGCTTGCAGCGTTGTGTGCCCTTAGCTGTTTTGTTTGGTATGATGTGCTGCTTGTTTCGTGGCATTGGGTTTGTTGTTGTTGGCAGGGGTGGACCCAAGAAATATTTACAGACCGGGTTAAATTATATATACACAAATAGTTTTTTTTTTTTTTTTTTTTTACTAGTAGTATATAGTCAATTCATTAGATATCAATTGTTAGATTTATCTATTTTTTTTTAGTCAATATATTCTAATATTTAATTAGTGGCTCACAAACCCGTACATTGAATTGTTTAGTCAATATATTTGAATGTTTAATCAATGACTCACAGACTCTCACATTGATTTGTTTGTCAATATATATATTGTTTTTAAATAGATTCTACATATTATGGAAATTTACTATTAATAACCGATTTGAATTGTTTAAACTAACAAATATAATAAAATGAAATGAATTTAAATTGTGCAATCAAAAAATTAAATAAAAGCAAGTAAATATTATATGCAAAACAAGCATAAAATAATACTTTTGTCAATTGTGATCGAATTTTTGTAATTTTTGTTATTGTCTTTTGATTTTAAGTTAGAATAAATAAATGAAATAAATTATACTAATGGTAGGGGATGTTAATGCAATTATAAACAAAATTTGTATATAAATACAATTAGACCTAATATCAGGGGTGTTTGTGCAATTAGTCTTAATAAATATAATTTTTTTTATATGTGGAAATAGAGCAACCCTTCATCAATATCGATGGTTCTACTGATTTTAAGGTAATGGCCTTCGCTATATGTTGATGTTGAGTGGGACGGAGGTAGTCAAACACCCCCACCCACCCGCCCACCGAAAAAAAAAAAAAAAAAAAAAAAAAAAAAATTTGAAACTTTTGTCTCTTTATAAAATATTCTTCTAAAATGACTGAACTTGGAAGAACTCTAGAAATCTAGAACTTGTAAAATATTAATTGTTTTTAAATAATCATTCTAATTCAACAATTAATAAAGTCACACAACATGGCCCATATATAAATTTTTTTCAACAATGGGACCTATACAATAAATAAACAAAACTTTCTTTCCCCACTTTACTCTTTCAATTTCAAAATAACCTAAAAAATCAACACTCCTCATTCTTCAAGTCTCAACTCTCTGCAAATCGAATTCAAGCAACACTTTTTCCAGATATTTTATATATTCTCTTAAGTCATGACAATTAAATCTGGAAATGGTAATCTTTTAATCCAAATTTTTTTTTCCTTTTTCAGTATTTGTTTCCCTTTTATTTTCTATTGTGTAATTGAACAAAATATAAATTTAAAACTCATGTGTTATATGTAACGTGTTTAATCTATTGACATTCGACATATTATATAATAGGAATGCTTGTTAAATGTTACTAGAAGGTTGTAGGCCATGAAAGCTTGAGAATGTGATATGTAAAAGTTTGAAGTGGAGAGTAGAAAAAGGTAATATTTACTCTTATTAAGTCACTAATCATGTATTATACATAATTACTTGAAACCATTATGAGTGTTAATTAATTATTTTTATTTCTTCTATATTTTGGGGAAAAAAATGAATGTCTTTTGGAAATGCAAAAATTAGTACACAAGCTGTTAATTGATTAAAGTTTCCATCCCTATTATTGATTTTGCGGGAAAAATTACTAATACCAGATTACCAATGGAGATCAATGGATGAATGATAATTTGGTTGTTTATATAAAAAGGACATATCTGATGGCATTGATAATGAGTCTATAATGCAACATTTTCAAAAGATGAAATCATATCGAGGACAGTTGTAATTTGTAAATATGTTTGAAGAATTATATGAATCTATATCTTCCAACTTTTTGTTTAGTCAAGTTTTTTGTTTAACCTGGGATATGCCCCTTATAAACTTGTGATGTTTTATTTTTAATTAATGTACTTTAAATAGTTCAAAAAAAATTATCATTTTTATTATTATTTAATGATGCCCACCTGAAAGAAATCCATGGCTCCGTCCTTGGACTTGAGTGGTTACTGGTTAATGGTTATATACTTTATTAAATTAAAAATAAAGAAGTAGAGAGACATCTCTTTTTAGTTGTAAAAATGACTATATATACTGTGAAGTTTTGTTAGCCCATCAATGTAATTATGGCCCAATGATAAAATGGTTGAAGCTAGAAGAAGCCTAAGTACCAAATGCTCCCTGTTGACCCAATGCCAATACGCTGCCGTTTCACTTATGTTATCTGATCACTTGAAGAAGCTGAGTCAGGATTTCCTTGTGAGCTGGCACGTTGTGATTGGTCTCTCTTGGCTGATGTGTACCTTATCCCTTAAGCACTATATAAATGAAGAGATGAGGAGAGAGAAGGCAGATCGTTCAATTTTCTAGGTTTTCTATTTTTTACTGAGTCCGTTTCTCTCTCTCTCTCTCGAATGTTCTTCGTGTTCTTGGTATTCATCTTGAATATTTGTCTTCTCTGCTTTGAATTTGCAAGAGTGTTAGAAGAGAAAAAGAGAGATCGTTGTATTGTGATTCTTCTGATACCATCTTTGTGTATTTCTAGGTTGTTTTTAGAAGTGAGTTGAGAGGTTAGGGTTTCAGAGGTTGAGCTTTTGTTGTGTAAGGGTTTCTGGGCTCCTTTTGAGGGCTGATCTCGAAGAGATCTGTGTTGTTTAAGGCTGTAAAGACTCTATATAGTGAAAGAGTCTCCTCTGTGTGGCTCAAAAGTGGATGTAGGCTTATTCTTAGCCGAACCACTATAGATCTGGTGTCCTTTACTTTTCTGTTTATCATATACTGTTATATCTTGTTAGATTTGCATGTATAGGTGATATATTTCTAATAGTATGTTAGATGATGCATGAGTAACTTAGATCTTGATATATATATGCTTAGATCTGAATGTTTTAGGCTTATATTGAATCTGTAATTAGTCTTTTGCATATCTGATATATATATTACTAAGTTTGGTTACTAGATAATTTTGTTTGGTATCTCTATTAGTAAGTGAATCTTGCTAAGCATGTTTTAGAGATATTATTATTAGTTTTAGAATTTATATTTACTGTGAATTCACAACAGTGGTATCAGAGCCTCTTATCTAGTACCAACGGCGAACTTAGGAGGCATATTCCCTCCAGTGGAAGAGTCTTCAAACTCTGAAGACTCGTCTGGAGAAGAGGTAAGCTCCAGTGAAATTGCAAGCACTCAAGCTAAGGTAACTGCTCCTAACTTTGGCAATTTTAATAATTCTTTCAATTCTTTATTCAACATGAAGTTTGAAATTGATAAATTTGATGGTACTAGGGATTTTGGAATTTGGAGAAGGAAGGTGAAAGCCCTCCTGTCTCAACAAAAAATCCTCAAAGCCATTGAAAGCCCTGATAAATTGCCTGATAGTCTAAGTAAATAACAAAAAGATGACATGTTAGAAATGGCAATAGGAACAATAATTCTAAATCTGTCTGATAATGTTCTTAGGGAAGTTAATGATGAAACCACACCTTTTAATATCTGGAAAAAGCTTGAAGGCCTATATCTTACTAAATCCTTAACAAACAAGATTTATCTAAAAGAAAGGTTATTTAGTTTTAAGATGGATCCCAGTAAGGGCTTAGGTCAGAACTTAGATGAGTTTAAAAAGATGACCATTGAACTAGCTAATGCTGGTGAGAATGAGAAGTTGAGTGACGAGAATGAGGCAATCATTCTCCTCAACTCACTTCCAGAGTCCTTCAAAGATGTTAAAGCTGCCATAAAATATGGCAGATCCTCTCTCAGCCTTGAAGAGTGCATTTCAGCTCTCAAGTCTAAGGACTTGGAACTGAAAATTGAGAGGAAAAACAGTGGTGAAAATCTATTTGCTAGAGGCAGGCCTTTAGTAAAGAATAATAATCAAAACTGTAAGAACAAAGGCAGAAGTAAAACTCCTAATCACCATAGATCTCAGTCTAGAAACAGATCTAGGAAATGCTACCTCTGTGGGAAGGAAGGGCATATAAAGAAATACTGTTATGAATTTAAGAAAAATACTCAAGATAAAACACAAATAGATAGCAATGTTGCAGTAGCCTCTAAATGTTTTGAACCTAGTGAAGTCCTTACTGTGAGCACTGATGAGATAAAATCTGAATGGATTTTAGACTCTGGCTGCTCCTATCATATGTGTCCCAACAGGGACTGGTTCACTGAGTTTGAAGAACTCAATGGTGGATCTGTGCTGATGGGTAATAACCAGCAATGTAAGGTAGAAGGAATAGGTTCTGTTGCTATAAGAATGTATGATGGCATGATTAGAGTCTTTAGGAATGTTAGATTTGTCCCAAATTTGAAGAGAAATCTTATTTCTCTATGAACCTTAGATGAGGAAGGATATTCCTATAGAGCTGAAAGAGACACTCTTAAAGCCTCTAAGGGATCCCTTGTTATCCTTAAAGGAGACAAGAGGAATGTGCTCTATTTCTTAAGAGGGGTTACTGTCACAGATGAAGCTGTTTGTGTGGCTTCCAAAATTTGTGACAAAGGGTCTCTATGGCATAAGAGACTAAGTCACATGAGTGAGAAAGGGTTGGGTGAGCTAAGTAAGCAGAATCTTCTTGATGGTGATCAAGTGAATAAGATTGAATTTTGTGAAAATTACATCCTAGGTAAGCAATATAGACTTAGTTTTAGTACTGCCCAACACACATCAAAACAGACTCTTGAGTACATTCACTCAGATCTGTGGGGACCTGCCAAGGTCCCAACTCATGGAGGTAACCATTATTTCCTAACCATGATAGATGACTTTTCTAGAAAAGTCTGGATCTATCTCCTATAATCTAAGGACCAAGCCTTTGAAAATTTTAAAACTTGGAAGAAGTTAGTAGAAAACCAAATTTCTAGGAAGATTAAAACCCTTAGAACTGATAATGGGCTTGAATTATGCAAAGATGAATTTAAGAAGTTCTGTGAGAATGAGGGTATTCAAAGGCATAGAACAGTGAGGTATACACCTCAACAGAATGGTGTGGCAGAGAGAATGAACAGAACTATCTTAGATAAAATGAGATGCCTTCTTATTGGCTCAGGTTTGAGCCAAAGTTTTTGGGGAGAAGCTGCCACCACAGCTGTTTACCTTATTAACAGGTCTCCCTCCACTGCCATAAACTTTAAAACACCTGAAGAATTATGGACTGGTAGAGCTCCCAGTCTCAAACACTTAAGAGTGTTTGGGTGTGCCTGTTATGCACACCAATCTGAAGGGAAGTTAGAACCTAGGGCCTTGAAAGGTATTTTTCTAGGTTATCCCTTAGGTGTTAAAGGTTATAAGCTATGGCTTAGGGATCAAAAGGGTTTCAAGGTTATCATTAGTAGGGATGTTGTGTTTGATGAGTCTAGAATGCCTTATAAAGACATTGACTGGCCCACTGAATCAATAACAGATCCTTCAAAGGATTCTGCCTACCATATTCATGTGGAAGTTGGTAGCCCACCACCAAGTCAGGTCTCGGTTCAGCTTGACCCTGTTCAGGATCAAGAGGCTACCCATTCTGATGGTATGCATCAAGTGGAAGAGGATCAGATTCAGCTAGAGGATAACATTGATCCTCTAGCTGATTATGAGCTTGTTAGGGATAGGGTTAGAAGGAATGTCATACCTAATAGTACGTATTCCAATGCAGATTTCATGTCTTTTGCATTGTGTACTGGTTTGAACATTGAAAACACTAAACCTAGGACCTTTGATGAAGCTATAAGCTCCATAGACAAAGCTAGATGGCTGAATGCCATGAGAGATGAGATGGACTCTTTAGCTAAAAATAATACTTGGTCTTTAGTTAAGAAACCTGAAAAACAAAAAATCATAGCCTGTAAATGGATCTTAATTAAGATCAAAGATGGGGATGGGCAGAGTGAGCCACCTAGGTATAAGGCTAGATTAGTTGCTAAAGGGTTTACTCAAAGAGAAGGAATTGACTACAATGAGATTTTTTTCTCCTGTAGTCAAATATAAGACCATTAGGATTATTTTAGCTTTGGTCAGTTTCTATGACCTAGAATTAGAGCAGTTAGATGTTAAAACTGCTTTTCTGTATTGGGATTTGGATGAGACAATTTATATGTCTCAACCAGAAGGATTCACATCCAAATCTAATCCCTACCATGTCTGTCTCCTTAGAAAATCTCTTTATGGGCTTAAACAAGCCCCTAGACAATGGTATAAAAGATTTGATGCTTTTATTACTAGCCTAGGTTTCTGTAAAAGTAAGTATGATTACTGTTTTTATTTCAATAATACAGTTGTTGAAAAATATGTTTACTTGCTTTTATATGTGGATGATATGTTAATTGCTAGTAAAGATATGTCTAGGATAAAAGATTTAAAGGAGAAACTGAAAACTGAAAACTGAATTTGACATGAAAGACTTGGGAAATGCTAGGAAAATTCTAGGGATAGAAATTTTAAGAGTCATAAATGAAAACAGATTGTGCTTGAATCAGTCTATATACCTGTCGAAATTAATCAACAGATTTGATATGAAAAACTATAAACCTGCCAATGTCCCCTTAGCCTTTAATTTTATATTGTCTGCTGCTTTGTCTCCTAGAACTCTAGAAGAAAGTAGATTTATGGAAAATATTCCATACTCTAGTGCAGTAGGATCAGTGATGTATTCAATTATTAGTACTAGACCTGATTTGGCTCGGGCTATCAATGTTCTGTCTAGATATATGGCTAAGACTGGAAAGGGACATTGGAATGCCATGAAATGGCTTCTGAGGTACATCAGTTCCACTACTTCAGTAGGACTGATTTATGACTGTTCTAACAATGAATTAGAACTAATAGGCTATGTTGATTCAGACTATGCTGGGGACAGAGATAAGAGAATGTCCACTTCCTCTTATTTTTTCACTTTTGCATGATGTTGTGTTAGTTGGAAAAGTCAGCTTCAGTCTGTTGTGGCTTTGTCCACAACAGAAGCTAAATATATAGCTGTTGCAGAAGCTATTAAAGAAGCCATTTGGCTTTAAGGGTTGTTAAGTGAGATTAATGTGTTTAAAGGAAAATCACTAATATACATTGACAGTCAAAGTGCCTTGTATCTTTGTAAAAACCTTGTATTTCATGAAAGAACTAAACACATAGAAGTTAAATACCACTTCATCAAAGATCAAATCTCAGATGGAGTGGTGGAAGTGGATAAAATTTCCACTGAAGATAATCCTGCAGATATGGGTACTAAAGTTGTACCCTATAGCAAACTTAAACACTATTTGAATTTGCTGAAAATTGGTGATTATGGCTAATTTCTGTTTTTCTGTGTCTTGAGCCAGGTACAGCAGGAGATGTCTTTTACTATATAATGGAGTCTAAGCAACCTTGTTCAACAGTGATGGTCTAAGGTGGAATTTGTGAAGTTTTGTTAGCCCATCAATGTTATTATGGCCCAATGATAAAATGGGTTGAAGCTAGAAGAAGCCCAAGTACCAAATGCTCCATATTGACCCAATGCCAATACGTTGCCGTTTCACTTATGTTATCTGATCACTTGAAGAAGCTGAGTCAGGATTTCCTTGTAAGCTGGCATGTTGTGATTGGTCTCTCTTGGCTGATGTGTACCTTATCTCTTAAGCATTATATAAATGAAGAGATGAGGAGAGAGAAGGCAGATCGTTCAATTTTCTAGGTTTTCTATTTTTTATTAAGTCCGTTTCTCTCTCTCTCTCTCTCTCTCGAATGTTCTTCATGTTCTTGGTATTCATCTTGAATATCTGTTTTCTCTGCTTTGAATTTGCAAGAGTGTTAGAAGAGAAAAAGAGAGATCGTTGTATTGTGATTCTTCTGATACCATCTTTGTGTATTTCTGGGTTGTTGTCAGAAGTGAGTTGAGAGGTTAGGGTTTCAGAGGTTGAGCGTTTGTTGTGTAAGGGTTTCTGGGCTCTTTTTAAGGGCTGATCTCGAAGAGATCTGTGTTGTTTAAGGCTGTAAAGACTCCATATAGTGAAAGAGTCTCCTCTGTGTGGCTCAAAAGTGGATGTAGGCCTATTCTTGGCCGAACCACTATAGATCTGGTGTCCTTTACTTTTCTGTTTATCATATATTGCTATATCTTGTTAGATTTGCATGTATAGGTGATATATTTCTAGTAGTATGTTAGATGATGCATGAGTAACTTAGATCTTGATATATATATGCTTAGATCTAAATGTTTTAGGCTTATATTGAATCTGTAGTTAGTCTTTTGCATATCTGATATATATATTACTAAGTTTGGTTACTAGATAATTTTGTTTGGTATCTCTGTTAGTAAGTGAATCTTGCTGAGCATGTTTTAGAGATATTATTATTAGTTTTAGAATTTATATTTACCGTAAATTCACAACATATACACTAATGTAATAGTGTTTGATCTTGATAGTAGTAATAACAAAACTCTATCTGTGCCTCTATAGTATTGCTTATTATTATTATTATTATTATTATTTGGGAAGACAAATTTGAATTTGAAATTTCAACTTTTTTTAGAAATGTATTACTACCGGATGTTAACTTGGACTTGCTATTAGACATTATTGATGGCCCTTTTGTTCTGTGTTTGGTCTTACTTTTCTTTGGACCATTAAAAACTGAAAATGACTGACAATTCCGCCATCATGCTACTTTTCAAATGGTATAATATATAATGAAGTGAATTTAACTCAATGTATATTTATTGTTCCGTGTTTGGTCCAGGTCTATTAGAAGCTGAAAATGATTAACAATTCCAGCATCCTCCTACTGTTCAAATGGTACAAGATAATAATGAATTTAATTCAATGTAATACCACTATATATATATATATATATATATATATATATATATATATATAGAGGTTCGGTCTCGTTCCTATCAGTGCATCTTGATATAACTTTATCAGGATATTGAATGTGAGTCACTCATTTATAACAGTGATTTGACAAGTGCATACATACCAAGTCAAAGTATGTAAAACGAGTGGCTCACATTCTATCAAGGTCCTTACCGAAATTAAAATAAAATATCTCTTATGAGAGAACCTCTCTCTCTCTCTCTCTCTCTCTCTCTCTCTCTCTCTCTCTCTCTCTCTCTCTCTCTCTCTCTCTCTCTCTATATATATATATATATATATATATATATATATATATATATATATACAAATTTTCTATTGTCAGTTCGTCCTAACAATAAATATATCAGGACGAAGAATGTGGATCACTAGATTTACATACTTTGACTCAAAGTGTATGCACTTGTCAATACTTCTTCATAATCTATGGTCCACATTCTTCGTCCTGATATACTTATTGTCAAGACGAACTGACAATAGAAAGACTATATATATATATATATATTGTTAGGACGAACTAACAATAGTCTTTCTATTGTCAGTTCGTCCTAACAATAAATATATCAGGATGAAGAATGTGGACCACAAATTATAGAGAAGTTTTGAAAAGTGTATACATTTTGAGTCAAAGTATGTAAATCTAGTGATTCACATTCTTCGTCCTGATATATTTATTGTCAGGACGAACTGATAATAGAAAATATGTATATATATAGTGAGTCTCTCATAAAGGATCCCTTATTTTATTTTTGGTAAAGACCATGATGAAATTACATCGATTTGAATGAATTTTGATCTAAATTTTTTTGTGGGTGATAAGTTCATCGAAATCTATCTATAAATAAAATTTGAGAATTTTTCAAGCACTAGAACTATTTTTCTTGAATTTTCATATATTTCGCCCATTTTCCGATGCCTTCATATTTAAAAAAAATAAAAATAAAAAACAAATGGGATAAACAGTGCTTGAAAAATTCTCAAATTTTATTTATAGGTAGATTTTAATGAACTTATCATCCACACAAAAAAATAAAAAAAAATAAAAAAAATCATTCAAATCAATATAATTTCATAATGGTCTTTACCAAAATTGAAATAAAGGATCCCTTATGAGAGATTCACGATATATATATATATACATTATGTGTATCATAAAATCTAATTAATAAATCTAATTATAGGGGCAATAAATATGTATAAATTATGTGTAGCATTGTTGAAAGTTAAGTTTTGGGGCTTAGATGAGGTTGGTTAAGTGGTAAAGTCCCTCACACCTACGTCACGAGATCTAATAGGTTTATGTCCTTCACCTAAGTGTTTTTCACCATGAACTATTACAATGTTTCACCATGTGTTTTTCTGTCTATGCCTCTTTTTTCCCGGTAAAGATCCAAACTTTCCGGCGAACTTCACGGTCGCCGACGGTCATGATGATTAATTCTTCCATGGTTAGATCAGTTTGATCTGGGTCTGTTGTTAGATTCATCCTCCATAAACAAAAACAAAAAACAAAAAAACAAAAAAAACGTCTGTAAATTAATAGTTTTTTTTTACTGTGTATATATATTGTAAAATTCTTAATTCCATGGTTTCTCTATTCTAGGGGTGGGCGCGGTTCGGTTCGGTTCGGTTTTAGCCAAAACCATATTGAACCATTATATTTTCGGTTTTTGAAAACTTGAATCGGTTTAAACCGTATTGGATCATGAAACCGAATTGAACCAAACACATTTATCTCGGTTCGGTTCGGTTCGGTTCGGTTCAATTCGGTTTTGGGCCTATTGGGCTTGTTGGGCTTTGAGGTTTTTTTTATATAATTTTTCATTTTTTGTATCCTTTAACAACTATTTTGTATTTGGACCTTTGGATAATTGATTTTGGTTTTTTTAACAATCCCTCACATTCAAAACACATCTAAATAGACCCCATTAATCAAATTTAATCCAAATCAATCACCATTATATATATATATACCTTCTGTTCTACTCAATAGCTACCACCATTCTAGATAGGGTCTGATAGGAAAACTAGAAAAGTAAAATTAGGCTTTTTTATTTTATTTTTTATTTATAGTTCGGTTTGTCGGTTCGGTTCGGTTTTGGAAGGTCCAAAACCGAAACCGACCCATATTCAATGTGGTTCATTCGGTTCGAACCGAATTGAACCGAATTGAACCGAATTGACCATGTGAACCGAACCAAACACCATATTTCGACTCGGTTCGGTTCGGTTCGGTTCGGTTCAATGAACCGTGCCCACCCCTACTCTATTCTATAGAAGACCGATAATTTGTTGATTCAAACAGTGGATTTATAAACCGTAACTGAATTTAGTACATAACAATTACAACATTTTTTTTTACCCAAACAATTACCACCACAGTTCTCTATGAAAAAACAAGAAAGAAAGAAAGAAAGAATCAATTGCAATGAAATTACATAGATAAGGAAAATCTTTTTCTGAAAACAACTCTGGTGAAAATGATTGTGAGGTTCATATTTGTCCTCCAAAGTTATTGCTTGGCTTGATAAACTTGACACAGTAAGTGATTTAACCTCCACCATTTGAGCTAAGAGATGACGTACATGTAAAAATTATATTTTGTCAGCATCCGTTTACCTGCATATCTAGTTTTAGACTAATTTAAACTAGTCAACGTAATTAAGTTTGCGGGGCAGTAGAGAAAGTAATTGAGAGAGAGGTGACACTGACGGATACAAAGTGCCTTGTGGACAGTTGGACACGTTATGTCCAGTGTCCACTATCCACAATGCACTCTATGTTAGGTGACGGACACGGAGTGGCTTGTGGTCCAAAATCAGACTTTTGTCTTCCTTTTTTTATTTGGAAATGAGAATTTCAAGAATATTTGGAATTGACAATTTTAAAAATATTTTATTGAACTTAAATAATTTTTAGATTTGTAATACTAGAATAACATTTTATTTTTAAACCGTTATATTTACAATGCACTCTAAGGTTTGGGTTTTGACAATGAGAAACAACTATATACTTAATTGACAATGATCTCCCCTGTCATTAGTCAAAGTTAGTCAAACTTAATAGAGACAATGGTATTTTCATCATTTCAAGCCTTTTTATTTATTAAAAAAAATAGATTTAAAATATTTAAGTCTTCGCCATTCATCTTTGTCACATTTTTTATTTTTTATTTTTGAAAAATCTAAAAAACTTGAATCTGAATAAAAATCTGGAAATACATCAATGGAATAAGAAAATGTTGTTAGATTAGATTTAGATGAGCCATATTAATTTTTTTAGTTTTGAAAAATCTAAAAAACTTGAATATGAAGAAAAATTTAGGAATCCATATAGAAGAAGAAAAAATTATCTAAAGAAAATGTTGTTGTATTGGATTTTGATGATCCAGATTACTAATTTTTTAGAATTTAGAATTTGAAGAAAAATATAGAGATACAACCTATGTCTCCATGCTTTTTTTTTTTTTTTTTTTTAATTTGTAAATTTCAATTGTTTTATAGTGGAGATCCAAATTTGTTTTCATATATTTATATATTTTTAAAATCAGATTTTTTTTTTATTCATGGGCATTTAGGTATTTGTATCGGCCAAATCCGGTCAACGGTTAAACTTAACTAACGGTAGAGAAAGTCATTGTCAATTAATGATAAAATTATTTTTTGTTGTCAAATGCCAAACCTCAGGGAGGATGGTTGCAATTTGCTCTTTAGATTAATTTGAACAATTTGAACTAGTTAAAGTTTTCACTTTTTCCCCAGTGTAAGAACCTGAAGTATATATGGCAGCATCTTCACATCCAAAAACTCAACTTTTTCTTACCATCTCTCAAAATTATTGGATGAGTGAACACAAAGCTGAAATTGCAAATACAGAGAGCTGAAATTTATCCTCTTGCGCCGAAGAAGAAGAAGAAGGAGGTATATATGTTCCTTCTTGCTCTCTCCTTGCTTTTGTTTTAGACAACATTTTTTTTTTTTATATAACCGCTAGAAATTTCAAAATGCCATAGAAAGTTTGGGAATACTATTGTTATTTAATTTCTTGCTAATTATTTAATTTTATTTTTTTTGAATGGCAAGAGTTTATTAAAGAGGTCAATCAAGGCCAAGGCACAAAAGCCATACCACATAACAAAGACATGAGCCAGCAATGGCACACAAACACCCAAAACCAAGCTTGAAGAAAGACACCCAAAAGCACACAAACAAAAATAAAAAAAATCCAAACAAAAAGACCGATACAGCAGCCAAGAAGCTAACCCACATAATATTTCTTGCTAATTATTAGACATGAATATTTCGTTGGTCTAACATTTTAAAGCATATATAGGATTATTGTACTATGCATGCCCAGAAGAATGATTTTTCTTTCTACTTATGTGCGAATTGAAATTCAGTTGTGAGCAGTTTGGTGTATTCAAAGAAAAGGAGGACAAAATAATGGAGTTATATCCTTCATGGTTGAGGAAACTATGGAAGGAATGGGATCTACGAGTAATGGTTATTTTGAGTCTTTCCCTTCAAATACTTCTCATCTTTTTGGGTAATCGTCGAAAGTACAGTAACAAGTCATGGATCAGAATTGTTGTGTGGTCTGCTTACACAACCGCAGACTACATAGCAACTTTTGCGCTTGCTATACTATCAAGTTACCTCATAGAGCTATACGATAAGGATCATGATGTTGCTGGATCATCGTCATCACTGGATGCAAACACTCAACTATCTGCATTCTGGGCACCATTTCTGGTCTTACATTTGGGTGGTCCCGACACCATAACAGCTTATGCATTAGAAGATAATGAGCTTTGGTTGAGACCCTTGTTTTGTCTAGTTATCCAGACAGGAATGGCACTTTCTATCTTTCTCATGTCTTGGACAGCTGCCTCAAGCCTTTCAATTCTGTCCCTTGTAATGTTTCTACTTGGGATTATCAAGTATGGAGAACGAACGTGGGTACTTAGATCAAGCACCCGCCAGAAACGTCGAAATTCCTCAGCGATGTTAAACAATAAATCAGGTGACTGGCCACATCTTTCTCAGCAGATCGAGTCTGAAGTAGATGCATTGCCTTTTGCCAGAGATTCACTATTCGTAAGTACTAAAGCTTTCTTGGACGATAATACATCCTTGGTACAAAAGCAAAGAGAAGATGGCTTCAATAAGTTCAGAGCTATGTCGTCCGAATATGCTTTCAAAGTAATCGAAATAGAACTTGGATTGATCTACGATAAGCTTTACACTAAAGCACCATTACTATATACTCGTGGGGGATTAGTTCTGCGGATGATCACTTTCTTTCTCACTTGTTCAGTTATGGTGCTCTTCCCTGTTCTGGTTGACAAACACAAGTATTCAAAGGTCGATCTTTCGATAACATACCTATTAATAATTGTAGCTGTTATTCATGACATATATGCAGCACTATTAATGGTTTTATCAGATACATTTGCTGTTTGGTTGATAAAGTACCAAAAACAGCAAAAAGATTCCATCTTAATGAAAACATTTGATTCTATTCCACTATTGAAGAGGGAGCTCAGCACCAGGAGGTGGTCCAATAACATGTCCCAGTTCAGTCTGCTAAGTTTTACCAGCAGAAAAGCAAAGCCATGGACGTCTTTCAAGCTTCTAAACACAAGAATAGAGATGGGAAAATACTGGCATTTTGAAGTCTCCGAAGATTTAAAAAAACTAATCTTCACGTATGTCAAAGAGAAAGCTGAGGATGCAGAAACAAGTATAGGGACTAGCCAATGGAGACCTCCCTTCACTGAATTGCCTTCCACAAGAGGCATTCCAACTTTTGGTACGTACACTTCTTTAAATAAATAAATAAATATATATATATATATACAGTCTTTCTATTATCGGTTCGAACTGATAAAAGTTATATCAGTTCCTTGTATATGAGCCACTAGATTTAAATACTTTGACTGACAAGTGCATATAGCCAAGTCAAAGTATTTAAATCCAGTGGCCCACATGCAGGGAACTGATATAACGTTTGTCAGTTCAAACTGATAATAGAATTTATATATATATATATATATATATATATATATATATATATATATATATATATATATATATATATAAGAATTATATATGAATTCATACTTTAGTAACATCATGATGTGAAATTCAAGAATGAATTTGAAAAATAAAAAATATATATATATATTATACGGAGGAAATACCCTTTTTAGTCAAAAAATTAGAAGGTTTATTGTTTTACTCAACATTAGTATTTTTATTGTTTCTTTTCTAAAATTGGCTGTGAAGACCTAAATGCCTCTCATTTATTCATTTTTCATTATTTTCTTTATCTCTTCTCTCTCTCTCTCTCTCTCGTTAGAAACATTTTTTTTTCTTCGTTCTCTCTCTTCAATCTCTTCTTTCTCTCTTTCTCTCTCCACTAGAAATGGTATCTCTTCAATCTCTTCCCATTTTTTTGTCTGAAATTATACCTCTCTTCAATCTCAGCTTGAAACAAAATCCCATCTCTTTAAAGAACCCATTTATATTTCAAACCATTGTTGTTGGAAACAAAATCTTTGTAACAACTAACAACACCGTTGTTGAAACCCAAAAATTATTTGTGTTCAAACCCCTTTAATTCGGATTTGGTTTCGTTTGTCACGGATTCGGCGGTGTTTGTCACGGGTTTAGCTTCATTTGTCCAGATATGTTCTTCTTCTTATTATTATTTTTTTTTTTGTTTCTCCAGATCTGTTCTTCTTCTTCTTATCATTAAAAAAAAAAAAAAAAAAAAAAAAAAAAAATTTGATGAAGATTGGTGTTATCCTATTGTTGTGTTGAGATTGATGATGAAGATGTTTCAGATTGATGAAGATTGGTTTTTTAGTTTCTTGTTTTTTTATTTACTTTTTCATTTGAAGAGATCCAAAAATCCATCCAGATCTCTTCAAAGATTTTTTAATTTTTTTTTGGTATGAGGAAATTTGGAAAATTTCCAAATCTATTCAAATCTGGAAATTTTTCCAAATTTCTTTAAACACACTAGACCACCAATAAAACACACCACGGCAACCCAATTAAACAAACCAAGGTAGACCAATTAAATACACCAGACCACCAATTAAACACACCAGGGCAACTCAATTAAACACACCATGAAAAATCAATTAAACACACTAGAGCAAGACCAAATTAAACACACCAAGTCTAACACAATTAAACACACAATGGCAAAAAAAAATTGAAGAAGAAGAAGATGGAGGTCCAGGAAGAAGAAAAAGAAGAAAAAGAAGAAAAAGAAAAAGAAAATAGAGATTTATATATATATAAAGAAAATTAGTCTTTAAAAATAAAAATCAATAAAAAAGGGCAATTTTGTCCAAAAAGTGGATTTTTTTAGTAGAAACAATAAAAATACTAATCTTGGGTAAGAACAATAAACCTCCTAATTTTTTTGGTTACTTATAAATTTTACCCTATTATACTATTTTATATATATATATTTGGCAGAATTTCACATAAGTCCTACCTTTTTGGTGATCTGTCACCTTTATAAATGTTTTTTCAAATTCATCACTTTAGTCCTTACTTTTTCCAAAACTCATCACTTTAGTCCATTTGACCAAATATATGAAAGTCAACTATTTTAAAACCTGTGAAAGTACACTTTTGCCCTTATTACTGTTTAATTTAGTTAAAATGATTATATTAGCTTTAAATTAAAATGAAAAATAATAAAATTCTCAATAATAAAATCTAAAATAAATATATTACAAAAAAAATCTAAAATAAATAATAATAATAAAATCCATTATTATTTTTTTTTTTTTGTATTTTTGTCATAATAGATATTAATTTAACTAAAATGATTATCTTAGCTTTAAATGATTTTTTTTTCATAATTTTTTTTTTTTGTAATCTATTTATTTAAGATTTTATTATTGAGAATTTTATTTTTTTTCAATTTAATTTAAAGCTAAGATAATCATTTTAGCTAAATAAAAATCCATTATGAAAAAAAAATACAAAATAAGAAAAAATTAATGGATTTTTTAATTATTTATTTAAGCTTTTTTTTTTTTTGTAATATATTTATTTAAGATTTTATTATTGAGAATTTTATTTTTTTTTCATTTTAATTTAAAGATAAGATAATCATTTTAGCTAAATTAAATAGTAATAGAGGTAAAAATATACTTTCACATGTTTTAAAATAGTTGACTTTCACATATTTGAAGTGATGAGTTTTGGAAAAAAAGTAAGGACTAAAGTGATGAATTTGGAAAGACATTTATAAAGGTGATAAATCATCAAAAAGGTAGGACTTATGTGAAATTCTACCTATATATTTACATTTATATATATACTTTTTAACAGGTCAAGTTCTCGGTGAAAACATTGAGTACAACATTAAGATTTGGCACGTTGCTACAGAATTTTGGTATTATTTAGATCGACATCATTTTAAGCAGGATGATAAGTTTTCTCTGAAGTGTAAATTGATCAAAAGAATTTCTAGATACATGATGTATCTGCTAGTGGAGCGGACTTCTATGTTCTCATCAGCTGATGAACATGGTAATGATCCAGATGTATCTGCCACGAGGAATATTACCAGAGCAGACAATATTACAAGCAAGGCCGAAGCATGCCAGAGCTTGCTTGAAACGATTCTACATACTCCTGCTGGACGTCTTATGTTTGGTCCAGCGGAACTGTTATGTGATGCGGTGCGACTTGTGAATGAATTGAACGATGAATCACAGGTATATATTTGTTTTTCAAAGTATACTATCATTAGGTTTTATCTTACAACATAAATTTTTGAGTTTAACAACATGACATATACTAGGAATTGAACCATCTGTCATACGTGTCTTCATTATCTATCTTTTTCTCTGCATTATAGGTGAGGGACTGGCATGTATCTCAAATTACTATCATTCGAAGCTAAATACAAATTTTAAGTTTTTGGATATAGTGATCGTTTCCTATTAATTATGATTAAATTTTGTTCATATACATTGGCACACAGTCAATAGAAGACAAATGGGAGTTCATTAAGAGCACTTGGATGGATACGTTGGGATATGTAGCAAGAAATTGTAAAGGAAACGAGCATGCTCAACAGTTGAGACGTGGTGGAGAGTTACTAACTCATGTGTGGCTTCTCTTATGTCATTTTGGCTTAACAGACCACTATCTCAAAATTTAATTACATTTGGATTTGGATTCTGTATTGATTACTTAATAATTACATTGCAGTTTGCACAATTTGCGGGCGTTGTAAAATACTATGTGCGCGAGCTTTGTAAAGTATTGTAATGACAATGTATTATCTCATATCTATGATAAAATGTAGCAAATAATTTCATAGACAGAAACATAGGAAATGTACGTGTCATGAACTTTAAATGATAGACTACTAAATATTGAAAATAATAAGGTATTGTTTCAAACAGAAACTCAAGAAATGCAGAAATATTATTTCTCAAAGATTTAGTTATTTAAATAAATCATTGTTCCCACTCATAGAGCTAGCTACAATGATGTAACCCTAATTTCTACATTTTTTTTGGATGGGGGAACTTTAGTTCAACCATTTTTCGGTAGTGTAAACATCACTAATATGCAAAATTGCAAATAGATGATTCATATATATATATATACTAGTCATTTTCTAGTGCGGGATCCCGACAGAGTTTTCATGTGGGATAAAAGTTTATCACGTGATAATCTTAAGCTTTGATCCCATACAAAAAAATCGTGTGGAATCTCACACTAGATAATAATTATATATATAATCATAGTTAATAAAAACGCAAAGTTATGTCATATTATCATGATATCACTTAACTATACCAAATATGTCAAATTGTCAATATAAATATGGAAATAATAATCAGCAAAAGGCAAATGCAAAATAAGGAGCAGCAGCAGCCAGCAAGTTCCAACGATAAAAAAAAAAATGGGTGCTCCAAGGAAAAATAGAATTTAAAATTAAAAAGAAAAAAAAAAGCAATTAGTAATAATTTAATGTTATACGATAAGGATCATGATGTTGCTCTGGAGAAAATCTTACATGGGACGGTCTCATTGTCAATTAGTGAGACTGTCCAATAAGATTGTACCATTTATCTTAGGAACATAAAAAATTATTATAAAACTTTAATTTAGTGTAATTTCATTGGACGGTTTTACCAAGTTGCAGTGAGATTGTCGTTGTCCCATGCAAGATTTTCTCGTTGCTCTTGGCACCGTTTCTGGTCATACATTTGGGTGGCCCCGACACCATAACAGCTGATGCATAAGAAGATAATGAGCTTTGTTTGAGAAACTTGCTTGGACTATTCGTCCAGACAGGAATGGCACTCTCTTTTCTTTCTCATGTTTGGACAGCCTCTAGCCTTTCAATTCTATCCCTTCTAATGTTTATTCTTGGGATTATCAAGTATACGTGGGTTCTTAGATCAACAAAAGGTCGAGAGTCCTAAAGTAGATCTTTATTGTTAAGTAAAAAAATTATTTCAGCTGCAACAGAATGTCTGAAGAAGATACAATGCATGATACGTGCACTTTTGATTATTTTTTTTTTTAACATGATACGTGCACTTTTGATTGACCTCCCAAAATGTTAGAAAAGACCAACACATAATTTATAGCAAATTAATTTATCGTTTTATTATTGACAGCAAATCATATTTATAAGAGAAATACAATAAAGATTAGATAGTATAAAAATCCTATATAATTACAACTTAATTCAAATTTAAATCTAAAACAAACTTCTTCTTTTTTTAATTCGTGATTGTAATAATACACTAGAACTTATAGTGGAAATTGCTAAAAATGACCACATATATTATGGGAAATTCATTTTTAACCACGAACGAAATTTTAATTGTTAATAACTATGTTTTTGAGAAATTACTGAAAAGCCCTCATATAAAAACCCCCAAATCATCTCTCTCTCTCTCTCTCTCTCTCTCTCTCTCTCTCTCTCTCTCTCTCTCTCTCTCTCTCTCTATTCTCTACTCTCTACTCTCTACTCTCTCTCTCTCCCCGATCGTCTCTCTCTTTTCTTCCTCCATCCGGCCAATCATCACCGGCGATGATTAACACCCTTGACGTCGTCCGGCGATGCTTGCCCAACTCTGGCGATGATTGGTGCCCACCTTGACGACACCGGCGATGATGAGAGGAGAAAACCTAAAAAAATAAAAACCTAATTTGGGGATTTGGGGAAGAAGGGGAAGAAGGGGAATTGGGCATGATTTCAAGTTTCACATATTTCATTTTAGTCATGATTTCAAGTTTCACATTTCATTTTAGCCATGATTTCAAGTTTGAGGTTTTTTTAAAAATAAAAAACTAATTTCAGGGGTACTCTTGTAATTTAAGGACATACACTGAATTTTTTTTAAAAAAAGTGGTTATTAACGATTAAAGTTTCAAAAGTGGTTACTAACAAAAGTTTAATATTTCCAATGGTTAGTTTGTTTTCTCTCACTTATATAAGTACTCGTGCTATCTTAGATGATTCAATAAAACAAAGGCTTAAAGACCACAGCTTCTAGACCATATGCTTTATGGCATTGTGAACTCTCTGAAGATTTAAGAGCTTGCTTGATTTGTAAAGGAAGTAAACGATGAATCACAGGTATATATTTATATTTTTCTTTTTCGAAGTATACTCTGGCATATGGTCTCAAAATCATATCGTGCTCTCCCTCCCAGGATGCATGTAAAGTATGTGTTTTTGTTATCTGTCTTTGGCTCCATGCATGTCCCTTTGCTCTCACTTTCCTATTTGCATATATGGTAGCTAGGAATCATGTGACATACATGTCTTCATTATCTGTCTTTGTCTCCACTAAAATACCTTAAAAATACTATAATTCGAAGCAAAATAAAAAGTTTGAGCCTTTGGATATATTTAGTAATAGTTGACTATATATTGATTGTGATTAAATTTCATTCATGTCTATTGACAAAGTCATTACATATCAAATTAAATGGGAGAGGATTGAGAGTGTTTGGATGGATTTTTGGGGATATGCAGCCAAAAAAAAAAAAGTAATGGAAACGAGCATGCTCAACAACTGAGACGTGGTGGTAACTCATATCTGGCTTCTCGTGTCATTTTGACTTACCAGACAACCATGAGAATTTTGAATAACTACATTTGGATTTGGCCGGACTCTCTAATTTTATTTTATTTTTTTGTTGAAGTATTATATTATTACATAAATTCAGGGTTTTGGGGGGAGGAGGAGGACTCGAATATACAATCTCGTAGTATAGGTATGAGGGGTTACCATCAGACCAACTTCATCTCGTCAAAATATAGATTCTCTATTGATTGTATTTCAATTGAGATTTCTTAAATAAATTAATTGCAATTACTAGTATTTATTCAATTTGATCATTATTGTAATGAGGTGGTTTGTAGAATTCATCAAAAGATTTCTAATTATGTTCGCGGCCATTAAAGAGCATTGAACTTCTCTGGTTCCTTTTCTTTCCTCTTTGGCTCTTTGTTTTGTTACACTTCTTTGGTCCCTCAAGAAAGTGCTGGTTTCTTCCAAATGACAATGACAATGACAATGACTAAGACAATGCGTGCTGTGGTTTTCAATATATATATCATTCATGCATCTCTTTAAACAAATATCTACACATTATTTCGTTTTTCAATGTTTGTGAATACAATATTTAAGTAGATGAAAATTATCCCCAAATTGAAATGGGGATAATTTAAGTAGACTTGCTAAAGAAAAAGTTTAAGTTTTTGGATTTAGTGATTGTTTACTGTTGATGTCTATTATTTCGATACAAACATTAGAGAGCAAATGGAAGAGAATTGAGAGCGTTTGGATGGATATGTTGGGATATGTAGCAAGAAAATGTAAAGGAAACGAGCATGCTCAACAGCTGAGACGTGGTAGAGAGTTACTAACTCATGTCTTTCTCTCGTGTCATCTTGGCTTAACCGATCACTATCTGATCAAACGTAACGAAGTAATCAAATTCGAAAGTGGTTGGGAAGAATAATTGCATTTGGATTTGGATTTGGATTTGGGTTATCTGTTGATTGTATTTCAATTGGAATATATTTCTTATTAATACGATTAAATATTAATCAAACATAGATAAGTTAATTACAATTACTATAGTAAAGATTTTTAATTATGTTCACCCTCATTAGAGAGCATTGAAGCTCCCTGATTCCTAATTTTCTTCTCTGTGTATTACACTTCTTTGATTCTTCGAGAAAGTACTAGTTTCTTCATAATAACAATGCATACAATGGTGATCTATGTATCATTCATTTGTCTCTTTAAACAAATAACCACGTATTATTTCGTTTTTCAATGTTTGTGAATAGTTAATCTACTCTTAATCCTAGATTAATGATGATAAACAAATTTATTGAACGGGACGGAAATTTATCGAGACCAATCAAATATCATTTAGGACATACATTATTGCCCGATCCAAATATTCAGAAAACGCTCCCACGTGTATATATATATATATATATGCTAATAAACCATAACAATTCCATCAAAATAATTCCCCCCAAATCATTTTCAACCATTCTGGATTGAAATCCAAAAAATATATATTTACTGCTCAATAAACATGCATGTGAATCACTTGTTATTTATGTACTTCTATGTGATATGTTTAACTCAAATTGACTTTATTCAATGCATGTGCAATTAATTTATTAAAATCAGTAATGGCAGGTATGTGTATTCAGGGAGTAAAAACAGAGGAACATGCTAACACAGAGCATCACAAGCATTACACAAATTCTATTGCTTAGCTAAGTTTAGAGAGTTAGTTATCAGAAGGTTAGTTACTGTTAGTAACTAAATCTGCTGATGTGGGTTAGTAAACAAATTCTATTGGTTAGCTTTTCCTTGAATCAAAAAATAAATAAAAATCTTTTAGTGTGGGATTCAAATCACCTGTCAAAAAATAGTGTTCTGATTTGTGTCTAACCAACCAAATTTAGCTATATCAACCACTATCATATATTAAATGTAAAAGCTTTTTAAAAAATATATATATTAAATGTACATGACAGTGGTTGACATGGCTGAATTTGGTTGGTTATACACAAATTGAGACACCATTTTTTGAATGGCGATTTGAATCTGTTAGTGTGTGAATCGATTCTCTCATATATATATATGGGAAAATTGCACAAACTTATCCTAACATTTCCCATTATAGCATAATATTCAACTAATGCATTTAATTGCACAAACAACCCCTCCTGTTAGTCAACTTCGGTTAAAAATAACCATTGACCATTATTTTTTTTGAAAGCCCAAAATTGCCCCTGCACTTTATTACAAAAAAATCTTAATTGCCCTTTATTTAAAACATTATCTACTTTAAATTATTAGAATATAAAAAATAAATACTAAACATAATCCTTTTTAAATAAAAAAAATTCAAAAATAATATATTAAAAACAAAACAATTTAAGAAAACGTTATTTTGAGAAAATACAATTTAATAATATACTAAAAACAAAACAAAAAAAAAAAACGTTATTTTGAGAAAATATAATTTAAAATTATGCAAGTCCAATATGAATAGTGGTAATGTGCTACATATTTTTGAAATTTAAAACATTTTTTTTTTATTTAAAAAGGATTATGTTTAGTATTTTTTTTTTTTTGAATCAAAATATAATGCGTAATTTATATTGAGTCAAATTATTTTGTCTTATAGAGATGAACATTGAACAAATTTTCGGTTCTACTGTATTTTATTATAACAAATGATTATATTTTTATTTCAAACTCTTGATGATTTTATTTATATTTGTGTTTAGAATACTAAACATAATCCTTTTTAAATAAAAAAATTCAAAAATAATATAATAAAAACAAAAACAAAAAAAAATTCAAAAATATGTAACACATTACCACTCTTCATATTAGACTTGCATAATTTTAAATTATATTTTCTCAAAATAATGTTTTTTTGTTTTATTTTTAATATATTATTAAATTGTATTTTCTCAAAATAACGTTTTCTTAAATTGTTTTGTTTTTAATATATTATTTTTGAATTTTTTTATTTAAAAAGGATTATGTTTAGTGTTTAATCTTTATATTCTAATAATTTAAAGTAGATAATGTTTTAAACAAAGGGCAATTTAAGATTTTTTTTGTAATAAAGTGCAGGGGCAATTTTGGGCTTTAAAAAAAAAATCATGTTCAATGGTTATCTTTAACCGAAGTTGACTAACAGGAGGGGTTGTTTGTGCAATTAAAGGCATTAGTTGAATATTATGCCATAATGGGAAACGTTAGGGTAAGTTTGTGCAATTTTCCCTATATATATATATATATGCTCCCGTTCACATCAATACGCACTGATGTAACTGCATCAATACCAATGCATGTGGACCACTGATTATGGAGAAGTTTTGACAAATGCATACACTTTGAGTCAAAGTATGTAAATCTGATGATCCACATCTAAGTCACTAATGAAGTTATATCAGTGTACACTGATTTGATCATTTCTCTACATATATATGGACAATCTATAGAACACCAATGTACCCGTACACCGTATAGAAAATATTGCGATCGAAGGTTGGATCACATTTTTTCAAATTACGATCACAATATTTCCTACACCGTGTGTTCTATAGCCTGACCCATTTATATATATATATATATATAAGAGAAGCCTTGTATTAATATCTTAAATCAATAAAAGAACTCCAGAGAAAATATCCATGAAGATTTTCTTAGTCTTTTAGTCATTTTATCAAACACCTTATCAATGTTAATAGGTAGGTCATTGTTAGTGTTTGAATAAGTTGATTTCGAGCGAAAAAGAACAAAAATCTCAAGAAGGTTGGGCTTAATTTTTTCATAGATTTATACGATATCAGAAACATCTTACAGCTCAATCCTGGCTATGTGGTCAAGTTCAGCTCGAGATCTACTAACTCCTTTGCCGATGGTCTCGTTAAAAGTGGATCTGATAGTAGTCCGGATAGAATTGTGTGGGGAGATGCCTGACTTGGCTGTTCTTCTCTGTTTTCTTTTGCTCGGTTGGTTTTCTTGTTTTTGTTTGGTTTGCGGTTGTCTGGGAGCTGTTGTCTGGCCTCTTTGTTGAGTCTTATGCCTCTGTTTCTTAACGTTGCTCGTTTTGTTTTTTTTGGTTGTTCCTGTTTGACCTTCTTTTGACTTTCTATAAAATTTAAGCAGTTCAAAAAAAAAAAAAAAAAAAAAAAAAAAAAGAGGTTATGACGGATTTCACAAACATATATATTTATCCTGTGTAGGGTTTGATATCAGTAAGTCTCGCTGCCCTCTAACCGGTCAATTTTTTTATTTTTAAGAAAAAAGAGTTACTTGGAGAAACGGGAAGGAATATAAAACAACCAGGGCCAGCCCTAGGGTGGTGCACCAAGTGCAACCGCCCTAGGTCCCAATTTTTTTTTATTAAAGCTAATATGTAGTATTAGGTTTTGGATACATAAGTTTAGGTCTGATGTAAGTTGTTATAGTCCATAGAAAAAAGAATTGTGACTCTAAAGGGCCCAATTTTTTTTTTAAAAAAAATTATATGTATAGAATATATCAAAAAATATTGTTACTTTGAAGGGCCTAATTCTTTTTTTTTTTTTAATTATCTATTTAATTTTTTACCCCATAGAATATATTAAAAAAATTATGATCATTTTGTGACCATCCTATTCCTCATTTCACATGTCATGGGGTCTATTTTCCCAATTTTTAACATTTTCGCCCCGGCCACCAAAAAACGTCAAGGCCAGCTCTGAAAACAACAGTCAATCTCTTTTAGTTATAAAAACAAACAACAGTCGAGAGTCGAGACTCACCAGCTGAAGTCTGTGGGACAGAAATATAACTAATGATATCTCCAGGTATGCTTCTTTTTCTGTCATTTATATCATTATATGTATAATATATCCTTCTTCATTGTTAAAAATTTGCTTTTCGATTTTATATATATATATATATATTGTTTTTGTCTTCAGTACTGCATATTGATTTTCTCATTTATCAACTTATATATATTTAGTCAATATTTATTTATATTTAATTAGAATCCTATAAATCTCGCACCGACTTTATTTTTATCCAATTAATGTAAAAAGTGTTGTTACCTTACAAGTCTACTTAAATTGTTCATATTTATAACCTGTTTGATAAGTGATGGCTGTTTATGACTTTGCCATTTCCTGGGAATTGTTTCACCATCTTGATTACTCTTCTTCTGGTCCAAAAATTAGTTACTCTTTTCTGTTAAATTTTCTCACGCAAATCTTTACTCATTAGGTTAAATTTTCTCACGTTAAGTGACAAAATTAACTCAAACATGCTATTTTTATATCGTATCATCGGATCGTGTAGATAATCGCCACCCCTAATTAAGATGGTATTAGAGATGCATATTTTTTCCTGGGCCCCAATTCCCTGCGTCCCCATCCCCATTTTGGGTTTTTTTTTTTTCCCACCAGGGGGGTGTGGGGGTTGGGTGGGTGGTGTGAAATGGAGAAATTGGGGGGTGGTGATGGGGGATGGGGGGACCCCTCCCCATCCCCATTTCAATAATTGTGGGGAAAATGGGGATGGGGATGGGGGACCCATCCCCAAATGGTATAATATAATGACTAACAATTCTAGCATCCTGCTACTTTTCAAATGGTATCATATAATGATAATGAATTTAATTCAATGTAATATTTGAAATGATATACCCTTTCGAGTTTTGACCATTAAAAGCTGAAAATGACTAACAATTACAGCATCCTGCTACTTTTCAAATTGTATAATATAATGATAATGAATTTAATTCAATGTAATATTTGAATTGTTAGTTTTTTTTTTTTTTTTTTTTTTCTAAACTATTACAATGTCTCAAGATTGGAGAAGAGGAATGACTCGAACCCACAACCTCTTAGATGTAGGTTTGAAGGGTTTACTATTGAGTCAACCTCATATTATCTTAGATGAATTGTTAGTTGGTTATTTGTATATACATTGAATCATAATTATTGATATCGATATTTATGATATTGAATCATATATATACATATATATATATATATATATGGCCCTTCATCAATATCGATGGTCCCAATGATTTTATGGTAATGGCCTCCGCTATATGTTAAGTGGTTACTGGTTAATGGTGAAAATGATTTTATGGTAATGGCCTCCGCCATATGTAGGTTTCTTTGGACCATTAAAAGCTGAAATGACTGACAATTTTGCCATATCAATTTTAATTTCAGTAAGAACTTTGATGAAATCATATCCATTTTTATGAATTTTGATCTTTTTTTTTTTTTTTTTTTTTTTTTTTTTGTTTTTGTATGGATGATATGTTCAATGAAAAGCTTAACTTTTTTAGAAATGTATTACTACCGGATGTTAACTTGGACTTGCTTTTAGACGTTATTGATGGCCCTTGTTTTTGTTCTGTGTTTGGTCTTACTTTTCTTTGGACCATTAAAAGCTGAAAATGATTGACAATTCTGTCATATCAATTTTAATTTCAGTAAGAACTTTGACGAAATCATAGCCATTTTTATAAATTTTGATTTATTATTTTTTTTTTGTACGGATGATATGTTCAATAAAATCTATCTATAAAAAAAAATCTCGATTTTTCGTGAATTTTCCTATATTTCGCCAATTTTTTGTTTTCTTCATATTTAATAAAATCATGATAAATAGTTGTAATGCTTGAAAAATTCTTAAATTTTTTTGATTGGTAGATTTCATTGAACTTATCATCCACAAAAAAAAATTTCAGATCAAAATTTATAAAAATCGTCATGATTCCATCAAGGTCCTTACCGAAATAAATAAATAAATAAATAAAAACTCTTATGAGAGAAACTCTATATATATATAGTTATATATTTCTATGTTTGGTACGTCTTACTTCTCTTTCAACCGTTAAAAGCTAAAATTGACTAACAATTCCATCATCCTGCTACTTTTCAATTGTTATAATATAATGATAATAAATTTAATTCAATGTAATATTTGAAATGATATATATAGAGAGAGAGAGAGAGAGTAATGCTAGACGTCCCAAATTATTTTCCTAAATTTTATCCCAAATGATATGGCACGTGAGATGTTATCATCACATCAGTCACCACATAATCTCATGATTTATAAGATGCTAACACTTCACGTGCCACATCATTTGGGACAAAATTTGGGACGTCTAGCATTACTCATATATATATATATATATTAGAACTACCATAAATTAATACTCGATAAATTAATAATCTCTATAATATAGTAATTTGTTCCGGTTCCGACTTAGGCCAATGAGATAAATTAATAATTTCGATAAATTGATAAGATAATACTTTTCAGAAAACCCCTATATAAATGTGTGGTCTCATTCTCATCATATATTAATAATCTGCCAAAATTACAAACATAATTTACTATCATATTTAATTAATGAATACAATTATAATGAATTTTATTTAATTAAATTGATAGGTACAATATATTTAGTTTTTTTGATTAATTTCATATATTTTTAGTTAATGAACAATTAATTAATTAGATTATTTGAATCGATAAGTACAATGGAACTAGTTTTTTATTGACTTAATAAATTTTTAGTTGATTAATAACATTTAATTAATTAGATTAGTTGAATTGTTAGTTTTTTTTTTTTCTTTCTAAACTATTAATTTGGTACGAATTTGATTAGTGAATTTGGTACGAATCCAAAGCAACACCTCACGCTTTTCCTCTGTTCTTCGAACTGATACGATTTTTTCTTTTGTTCTTTACATCACTCAGAGCATCTCCAATGCAAGCGTGGTTTGTGAAAAAAAAAGATGCCACGTAGGATAAATAGACGTTATGTTAATAATTGTGTCTCCAATGCAACCGTGCATATTCAACGTCAAGCTGACATGGCAAAAAAAATATTAGACATTGTCAACATGACCGTCCACTTTCAGACGGTCTGTTGCACAGCTATTTTTTAGGTTGACTCAGCAAACATTTAAAACTGACATTAATTTTTTATATATTTTTGGTAAGGAAATAAAATAAAAAATAAAATAGGAAAAAAAGATAGACACGTCATTAAAAAAAAATGTGTTTTAGACGGAAGCATTGGAGACCAAATTTTGAGTTGATTGTCTATCAAGTCTATTTTTATGCCACATAGGAAGCAAGTCTCTTGACATTGTTGCCATGTCAACAATTATTGGTATGCAAGCCACTTTTGCATTGGAGATGCTCTCAAAAACCTTTTCTTTTCTTTTTTCCCCTTTTTTTAGACTTTACTTTGACTTAGTTCAATTGTGGCCAACGACTCAAATTTGTGGTCCATTCTTGTCTATGTGACCGGCTTTTCTTTTCTTTTATTTTTTATTTTTTGCTTAGACTTGGCTTTGATTTTTGGTCTGCAGTTGGGTTTGAAAATTCTGCACTTGATTCAATTTAATTTAACTTGTAAAACATCTCAATTAACTCAAATTCCAAAATCATCCCTTTTTGTTCCACTTTCACCAAAAATGAATCTAATTTAAAAAAATATATATATATAATTAATAAATCTAATTATAGGGGCAATCAATATGTATAAATTATGTGTATCATTGTTGAAAGTTAAGTTTTGGGGCTTAGATGAGGTTGGTTAAGTGGTAAAGCCCCTCACACCTACGTCACGAGATCTGACAGGTTCGAGTCCTTCCCCCAAGTGTTTTTCACCATGAACTATTACAATGTTTCACCATGTGTTTTTCCTGTCTATGCCTCTTTTTCCCGATAAAGATCCAAACTTTCCGGTGAACTTCACGGTCGCCGGCGGTCATGATGATTAATTCTTCCATGGTTGGATCAGTTTGATCTGGGTCTGTTGTTAGATTCATCCTCCATAAACAAAAACAAAAACAAAAAAACAAAAAACAAAAAACAAAAAAAGGTTTGTAAATTAATAGTTTTTTTTTTTTTTAGTGTGTGTATATATAGTGCAAAATTCTTGATTCCATGGTTTCTCTATTCTATAGAAGACCGATGATTTGTTGATTCAAACATTGGATTTATAAACTGCAACTGAATTTAGTACAAAACAATTTCAACATTTTTTTAACCCAAACAATTACCACCACAATGCTCTCTGAAACAATAAGAAAGAAAGAAAGAAAGAATCAATACTTTAAAATTGCAATGAAATTACATAGATAAGGAAAATATCTCTCTGAAAAACTTGACCACATATATGCAACTCTGGTGATAATGATTGTGAGGTAGATTGGGTGAAGAACAGGGGAAAGCGCTGCTCTAGTCATCTTCAGTTGCTGCAGTTTATTTGTAATAGTTTGGATTTTTTTGGTCTGGCTTATATTGTTTTCTGTCCTCGTGATGCTGGTCTAGCATTTTAAAATATTATTTGCATGATTATTCTTTCTATTTCATATGTGTAGAAAAGGAGGACAATAATGAAGTTATATCCTTCATGGTTAATGAAACTATAGAAGGAATGGGATCTACGTGTAATGGTACTGTTCAGTCTTACCCTTCAGATACTTCTCATCTTTCTGGGTAACCGTCGAAAGTACAGTAACAAGTTATGGATCAGAATTGTTGTCTGGTCTGCTTACATAACTGCAGACTCCATGATGTAGCGGAAGCTCTGTCGAGAAAAACCTGCAAGATACAAATCGAAAACAACCTACTAACGCTCCGTTGATTCGCGCACGAATACCGGATTATTAGGCTTCAAATACGATAATCGACTTCGCGCACGAAGGATAATGTAATTGGATAGTTGAGAAACATCTCTGAATTTTTATTAATCAAAAGCTAACTTTCAAACCCTAATACAATCTACTTAAATAGAATTGTAAAACTTGACTAACAAGAAAATCCTAAACAAACGGGAAAGAATCCTAAATGGAAAAGATATCAAATCTCCTAAAATCAAAAGAATTCTAAAACCTTAAAAACCTATCTAAAAAGGAAATAATTAATAACCTAATTACATATAAACTAAAAGGAAATAAAATAAACGTACGGAATCATGACTGTAATTAAAAACCATAAAACAAGAAATTGCTGTCTTGGTGCGCCAGAAACTAAACGGCCAGATTTGGATATGCTGCGACCCGTTATAGAAGACGGAGTCTTCATAACATTTGTAGGGCTCGTCTTGGGCTTTCCGGAAACATATTATAATAGACAATCCGACCTCATATGCCCTCTGTAGAGGTCCACGAAGTTCAGCCCGGATCATCTCGTCCAGCTCACGGCATCCAGCTCTCATCCAGCTCAAGTCTTCGCGCAATAATCTAGATGGCCGAAATTGGATATTCTGCAGCCCGTTATAGAAGATGGAGTCTTCATAACATTTGTAGGGCTCGTCTTGGGCTTTCCGGAAACATATTATAATGTTTATTTTGAGTTCGTTTGCCCTCTGAAAAGACCCCCGAAATTTGCCCATTAAAACCATTCCGAGTCCTTGTTTCCTTCTTTCCGCACCCTTCGTCTTTGAGTCGATTCCTCCGCTCCATGATATCCAAACCTTTGTTTGCCGTATCGTCTTTGATGGCTGCATCACTCCATAGCAACTTTCGCACTTGGTATACTCTCAAGTAACCTCATAGAGCTATACGATAAGAAGCTATGCGATAAGGATCATGATGTTGCAAACACTCAACTATCTGCATTCTGGGCACCGTTTCTGCTCTTACATTTGGGTGGCCCCGACACCATAACAGCTTATGCGTTAGAAGATAATGAGCTTTGGTTGAGACACGTACTCGGAATATTCGTCCAGACAGGAATGGCACTTTCTATCTTTCTCATGTCTTGGACAGCCTCTAGCCTTTCAACTCTGTCACTTGTAATGTTTCTTCCTGGAATTTCCAAGTATGAAGAACGGACGTTGGTTCTTAGATCAACAACCATCCAGAAACGTCGAGAGTCCTCCAGATCATTATCTCTTATATTCATCTCTCGATTGTCACATATTTCTCGCCAGATCAATTCTGAAGAAGATGCATTGCGTTTTGCTGAAGAAATACTATTCATTAGTAAACTTGCTTTCTTAGATGATAAAATGGTACAAGATATTAGAAGATACAGCTTCGATACCTTCAGAGCTATGTCGCCCAAATATGCTTTTAAAGTAATCGAAATAGAACTTGGAATGATGTATGATTTGCTTTACACCAAGGCACCATTACTCTATACTCGTCGGGGATTAGTCCTGCGGTTGAGATCTTTCGTTCTCACCTGTTCAGTTATGGTGCTCTTCCCTGTTCTGGTTGACAATGACAAACAAAAGTATTCAAAGGTGGATCTTTCGATAACATACCTATTAATAATAGTAGCTGTTATTCATGATATAAATGCAGCACTATTAATGGTTTTATCGGATACATTTGCTGTTTGGTTGATAGAGCACCGCAACGATTCCATCATAAAAACACTGAATTGTTTTCCACTAATGAAGAGGCAGCCCAGCAACAACATCACCAGGAGGTGGTCAAATAAGATGCCCCAATACAGTGTGCCCAGCAGCAAAGCAAAACCGTGGATGTCGTTCAAGCTTCTAAACAAAAGAATAGAGATGGGCAAATACTGGCATTGTGAAGTCTCCGAAGATTTAAGAAAACTAATCTTCGAGTATGTCTGGCAGAAAGCTGAGGATGCAGTATAAAGTAGATGGACTGGCCGAACTCCCTTCCCTGAATTGCCTTCCCACAGAAGCCTTGGGCAACAGGTGCAACAGCTGATCAAAAGCATAAATCGTATAAATCAAGGTACACTTCTTTATATTATATACCTATGAACCTAAATAAAATTAAAACATATTACATATATATATATATGTCTATCTATCTATCTGAATTCATGCTTAATGACATGATGTGAATGTTCAAGATGAATCTGGTGCAGCAAGCAAAGATGATACGGCAAACAAAGGTTTGGATATCATGGAGCGGAGGAATCGACTCAAAGACGAAGGGTGCGGAAAGAAGGAAGCAAGGACTCGGAATGGTTTTAATGGGCAAATTTCGGGGGCCTTTTCAGAGGGCAAACGAACTCAAAATCAACATTATAATATGTTTCCGGAAAGCCCAAGACGAGCCCTACAAATGTTATGAAGACTCCGTCTTCTATAACGGGCTGCAGAATATCCAATTTCGGCCATCTAGATTATTGCGCGAAGATGGACGAGAGCTGGACTAGATGATCCGGGCTGAACTTCGTGGACCTCTACAGAGGGCATATGAGGTCGGATTATCTATTATAATATGTTTCCGAAAAGCCCAAGACGAGCCCTACAAATGTTGTGAAGACTCCGTCTTCTATAACGGGCCGCAGCATATCCGAATTCGGCCATTAAGTTTCATGCGCACCAAGAGAGTTGTTTCTTGTTTTATTGTTTCTAATTATTGTCATGATTCAGCTGCAAGGCTGATGTTCCAGCTGGAAGGAGGCGTGAGCTGGACAAATAGAGGTGATGTGGCAGGTCACATGAGCTGGCCGAATTGGTTCCTTGATGGTTCAGGAATTGGAGTCCAGGATTGTTCGGATTATTAGCAGCATAATTCTTTTCAAATTAGGATTAGTTTAAGTGTTTCAGAGTTTGATTAGGATTTAGAGTTTGAGTTTTCTTTTGTTAAGGTTAATTATTGCCTATTTATATTCCTGTAATTGCATTCTAATTCTTTAGCTTTTGATTTATAAAAAATACCAGAGAGTTATTTCTCAAATTCCAGTTACTATTCGTAATTGAAGCCTTTTAACAATCCTTCGTGTGCGAAGTTGAATGTTATCAGTAGCCTGATATTCTGGCATCCGTGCGCGAATCAACAGAATATTAGTAGGGTTCGTTTCCGGTATTCGTGCGCGAATCAACGGATCCGAATCGTTTATCCCAGGTTGTTTCTAATTGTTTCTTGCAGGTTTTTCTCGACAGAGCTTCCGCTACATCAGTTTGGTATCAGAGCCGTGTTCGTTCGGGACGACATTATCATGCCGCCGAGAAGACGTCCAAACCAGGTTCCCGTAGAAGAAGCCATCGAATGTGACCGCATGGCACGATTGGGGCAACAGGTTTCGCGATTAACTGAGCAAATTGCTATGTTAATGGCCAACCAAAAAACCTTCCGTCCCCTAGACTCAAGTTCGAATGGAGACAAGGAAGGAAGTGATGAAGACTTGGTTCCGCGGCCACGTCAAAGAGCTCGAGTGTGTGAAGATAGCCAGCGGTGGAAGTTGGGTATGCAGACAAAGATTCCGAAATTTCAAGGAGACCTTTCACCTGAAGAATTCCTTGATTGGCTAAGAGATGTGGAGGAGATCTTGGAGTTTAAAAAGGTGCCGACGAATGCAAGGGTAGCCTTGGTGGCAACTCGGCTTCGAGGACGGGCAGCCACATGGTGGCAGCAACTGAAGCTCTCACGGACTCGAATGGGAAAATCAAAAATCACAGATTGGGAGAAGATGACTCAGAAATTGCGCGCTCAATTTTTGCCCCTCAATTTTCAGAAATTAAGGTATTGCGGTGGTCGTCGTTCACAAATCGTTGATGTGGTGAAACTCTTTGACCCAGGTACTGTATCTGAAGCCCATCGAAGAGCCTTGCAAGTGGAGAAGACTGTCACACATAGGGGAAGAGCTCCACGTCCAACCACCAATCAGTTCCAGCCGAGAACAGTGGCAGCAGGGGTGCGGTGTTTCAGTTGTGGAGAAGTAGGACACCGTCATACGGAGTGTCAAAAGATGGGAAAAAAACCAATCTTTTTCAATGAGATGGATGACAGTGGAGAAGGAGATGCAGAGATTGGAGAAGAGGTGCAATTTGATGAAGAGGAGGGAGAAGCAAACATTGGAGCTGAACCCATATTTGATGAAGTGGAGGAAGTCCAAGAAGAAGATGTGGAAGTTGGTGAAGAACCTCAGTTTGATGAAGTAGAGACCATGGAAGAGGACCTTGTGGACATTGACACTGGTGCTTTGTTGATGCAGCAGCGTCTCTGTGCAGAAAGGCAGCAGTTTGAAGAAGAAGACCAAGCTGAAACAGGGGACGAACTGCAGCTTGATGGAGAGGAGATGGCCAACAAAGATTGGGTGGAAGGCGATGTTGGTCCATTGTTAATGGTCCGACCTGCTGTCATCACCATTATTGATGATGTCAAACCAAAGATAGTTGAAGAGAAGTGTTATTCCGCACCAAAATTTGACAAGGAGGTGGTTTTGGGAAGAGGCAACACAACAGAAATAGGAAGAGGCGACACAGCAGAAGAACAAGGGACAACCATGGTGGAGAGACCTGTGTGTTTCACTCCACGTGCAGCCTTTGCAACAATTACTAATGTGGATGAGCAGGTAGTTGACGAAAATTTGGGAATCAAGACCGAGAAGCATCCGACGCCGTATAGGTTGGTGTGTTCAGTTTACCTTTCCAAAATTCGAGGACGAATTTTCTCCAACCTGGAGAGAAAGGTGCAGCAAGCAAAGATGATACGGCAAACAAAGGTTTGGATATCATGGAGCGGAGGAATCGACTCAAAGACGAAGGGTGCGGAAAGAAGGAAGCAAGGACTCGGAATGGTTTTAATGGGCAAATTTCGGGGGCCTTTTCAGAGGGAAAACGAACTCAAAATCAACATTATAATATGTTTCCGGAAAGCCCAAGACGAGCCCTACAAATGTTATGAAGACTCCGTCTTCTATAATGGGCTGCAGAATATCCAATTTCGGCCATCTAGATTATTGCGCGAAGATGGACGAGAGCTGGACGAGATGATCCGGGCTGAACTTCGTGGACCTCTACAGAGGACATATGAGGTCGGATTATCTATTATAATATGTTTCCGAAAAGCCCAAGACGAGCCCTACAAATGTTGTGAAGACTCCGTCTTCTATAACGGGCCGCAGCATATCCGAATTCGGCCATTAAGTTTCATGCGCACCAAGAGAGCTGTTTCTTGTTTTATTGTTTCTAATTATTGTCATGATTCAGCTGCAAGGCTGATGTTCCAGCTGGAAGGAGGCGTGAGCTGGACTGGAAGGAGGCGTGAGCTGGACAAATAGAGGTGATGTGGCAGGTCACATGAGCTGGCCGAATTGGTTCCTTGATGGTTCAGGAATTGGAGTCCAGGATTGTTCGGATTATTAGCAGCATAATTCTTTTCAAATTAGGATTAGTTTAAGTGTTTCAGAGTTTGATTAGGATTTAGAGTTTGAGTTTTCTTTTGTTAAGGTTAATTATTGCCTATTTATATTCCTGTAATTGCATTCTAATTCTTTAGCTTTTGATTTATAAAAAATACCAGAGAGTTATTTCTCAAATTCCAGTTACTATTCGTAATTGAAGCCTTTTAACAATCCTTCGTGTGCGAAGTTGAATGTTATCAGTAGCCTGATATTCTGGCATCCGTGCGCGGATCAACAGAATATTAGTAGGGTTCATTTCCGGTATTCGTGCGCGAATCAACGGATCCGAATCGTTTATCCCAAGTTGTTTCTAATTGTTTCTTGCAGGTTTTTCTCGACAGAGCTTCCGCTACATCAGAATCTGAAAAATATATTTATATATATATATATTCAACAGGTAAACGTATCAATGATGAATTTGAGTTTGAGTACAGTATTATCATTTGGCACATTGCTACAGAAGTTTGGTACTATTCAGATCGAGATGATTTTGTGCAGACTGAATTTCGTCTGAAATGTAAAATGATCAAAAGAGTTTCTAGATACATGATGTATCTTCTAGTGGAGCGGCCTTCTATCTTATCACTTGAAGATAGTACTCATCGTATTAACTTCAGAGACATAAGGAAAATAGCTGATAAAGAGAGAATACAATTACCATCCGGAGTCACCGGAGCAGACAAAACTACAAACAGAAAGGCTGAAGCATGCAAGAGATTGCTTGAAGAGTATAAGTATCTACATGCTGATCCGAAACGTGAAGAGGAATTGATATATTTGGCAATGGAACGTGTAAGGAAAGTGAACCAAAAATACCAGGTATATATTTATTTCTTATCAAATTAACAACTTAAGCTTTTGACAGCAGTGGGTTTAACAATATGGTATATCAGAGGTATAAGGTCCTAGAGTAATGTCACAGTCCCCTTCCCTCCCGTAATGTAACGTATGTGTCTTTGTTATTTTCTTTGTCTTCATTATCTATCTTTGTATATATATATATACAGAAATTTTCAAGTCAGTGCATCCTGATATAACTTCGTGAAGATATTGAATGTGGGCCACATGTTTTACATACTTTGACTCTAGTGTGTATGCACTTGTCAAAACTAGTGGCTTACATTCAATAGTCTGATAAAATTATATCATGATGCACTGACCAGATCGAGACTGTATATATATATATATAGTAGTTATTAAGTAAGGTATACATTATTTTAATTTCGGTAAGGACCTTAATGAAATCACATCTATTTTTATGAATTTTGATCTTATTTTTTTTGTGGATAATAAGTTCATTGAAATCTACATAGGAATAAAATTTGTTAACTTTTCAAGCACCGGAACTATTTATCCCGATTTTGTTAAATATAAAGGCATCGGAAAAATAGATAAATATAGGAAAATTCAAAAAAATAGTTCTAATTCTTGAAAAATTCTCAAATTTTATTCATAGGTAGATTTCAATGAACTTATTATCCACACAAAAATTTAGATCAAAATTCATAAAAATATATGTGATTTTATCAAGGTCCTTACCGACATTAAAATAAGGTATACCTTACTTGATAACTACTCAATATATATATATTAACAAGCCAAAACTCACGCACCTTAAATTACTATCAATCATTTGAATTATTGCTAAAGAAAAAGTTTAAGTTTTTGGATTTAGTGATTGTTTACTATTGATGTCTATTACTTCGATACAGACATTAGAGATCAAATGGAAAAAAATTGAGAGCGCTTGGATAGATTTGTTGGGATATGCAGCAAGAAAAAGTAAAGGAAACGAGCATGCTCAACAGCTAAGACGTGGTAGAGAGTTACTAACTCATGTCTGGCTTCTCTTGTGTCATTTTGGCTTAACTGATCCAAATCTGATCGAACGTGCTCAGGGAATTGAAATCTAACGTGCCGAGGAAAAATAATTGCATTTGGATTATCTGTTGATTGTATTTCAATTGAGATTTCTTATTAATATGATTAAATTTTAATCAAACATAGATAAGTTAATTACAATTACTATATTATTTATTCATCAAAAGATTTTTAATTATGTTCACCCTCATTAATGAGCATTATTGAAGCTCTTTGCTCCTTTTCTTCTCTCTGTGTATTACACTTCTTTGATTCCTCGAGAAAGTACTAGTTTGAGTTTCTTCCTAATAACAATGCATGCTTATTAGGGCAATTCTTTCTAGTATTCCTACTTATTATATGTCTGTCTTTAGAATGCCAGTGGGGGTTGCTAGAAAAATTGAGAAGCTCCAACGTGACTTTTTTTGGGGTGATGGTCCTGAGAAGAAAAAGGTTCACTTGGTTAATTGGGATTTGGTGTGTAAGAGTGAGAAGATTGGAGGCCTTAGGATCGGCCGTATGCTTGACAAGAATAAAGGGTTGCTTGCAAAGTGGGTTTGGCGCATTGGCTGTGATTCTGATGCTTTGTGGAAAAAGGTTTTATGTTTGGTTAAGATGGAATTGGTCTAGCAAAATTCTGCCATCCCCTTTTGTGAAAGCTATCCACAGTCTTTTTGAGCAAGGCTCTACTTCAGCAAAGTGTATGGACATCGTCTTTCATGTCATCATTGGTAGAGGGGATCGGGCTAGATTTTAGTCTGATATCACCTGGAATTTGGTGTCTTTTTTTATATTTGTAAATCAACAATCTGATGAGGACCTGTGGAAAACGAAAGCAAACCAACACAAACCAACACGTTAGAAAACCGGTTAGGGAAAAACCGAGACCCGTGTTACACACGGTGTCCTTAAGACGATTTCGCCGTATATTACATCATATGTGTATAGCGATCGTCTCCTAGGATACAACAGTTTAACAGTGGAAGTGCGAAGCACAAGCCACTCTTAGCAAACTCAAACCGAGCTCAAACTTACCAAGAATAGAGAAGAGAAGAATTTTCGGCTGGTGGGAGAGAATAAATTTAGGTTGCTATATGTATTATTGGATGATAGGTATGAAAAGGACAGTAGGATATTTATAGGCAAAACCGAAGCTTGGTGAGTACGATTCTTGGTTCTTGGTGAATAAACAAAACCGAAGCTTGGTGAATAAGCCAAAACGAAGCTTGGTGTATACGATTCTAGACCGAAGCTTTTTGAACACGTTTTTGATTTAATAAGGAAATAATTTAATTAAATAATAATTAAAAACCCGATTCTATATTCTTGGTGATCAAACAAGAATATCATAATCCATACAATTAAAGCTTTCCTTATTCTTTACACAAAACGTTTGACTTAGGGAAGTGGTAAAAAGTCAACTGCATACAAGTTTCTTCCCTAACCAATGTGGGATGTGCCATCATCCACCACATTTTTGGCTCACCTTGAGACTCAATTTCTTATTCACCCATTAACCATTTTGTGAGTTTGAGTATACCATTTCAAAGTTCTCACGGAGGAGAATTCAAATACACTTTAATCTTCCATTTTTCATGTAATTAATCATACTCAATTTGTGCTCTCAAATTAAGAGTTTATCACAAAATTTTCCAACATCTTTGAAGTAGGCTTTTCCTAGAATTTACGCGTTATCTAGCAAAAAGAGTGGTTTTGTGCATGATTTTGGAAGTTGGCAAGGGGATGTGTAGAGGTGGGAAATTATCATGAGGCTTCCCTTGTTTGATTGGGAAACTGAGGTGTGGAGGAACTTTAGATCAATTTTGGACAAGATCATTATTCGTTGGTAGACTTCAGACAAAATCGCTTGGTCTATGTGCAAGTCGGGCATTTTTTTTGTCAGCTCTTTTCGAAAATGTCTCGAGAACTGTCTTCAATCTGAGTTAGCTAGGGATAGTTTTGTTTGGGGAGGATTCTGCCCTCCGAAAGTTCAAGTCTTCGCTTGGCAGCTCCAAAAAGGAAGAGTTCTGGTGAAATCTGAGATGTTGAGATTAGGTATGAAGCACATTTAGGATCCTGCTTGTGTGTTGTGCAAAGCTGATGTTGAAACCACCAATCATTTTTTCGTTCAGTGTATTTGGTCTGTGAACCTCTGGAAGCTTTGTATGAGTTGGTGGGGTGTGTCCAGTTGCTTTAATTTGAGGTACAACGATTGGTTGGCAGGTTGGCCAGGTCTATGCCCTTCTCCGAAACATAAGAGAGCATGGTTTGCCCTGTTTTTTGCTCTCATTTAGACTATTTGGGAAGTTAGGAACCAGATGATCTTCAAAGGTTCTGATTTAAACTTGGTTTCAGCTGCTGATATGGTCAAGTATAGGGTGGTTTGGTGGTTCAAGCACTGTGGAAGTGGTTCGACTGACCCCATTTCGTTGCTTATAACAAATATTGCTGATTTCTGTGTTGAGAAGAGTGGCTCTAAGTGCATGAAGGTGCAAGAAGATTGGTCTCCTCTGCCTTCTGATGATAGTCTCAAATTTAATGTTGATGGTTCGTCGAGAGGGAATCCTGGTCCTGGTGAGATTGGTGGGGTGCTTAGAGATTCTAGAGGCAAGGTTCTCTGTTCCTTTTCGGAGTACAAGGGGATTCAGGTTTCGATCAAGGCTAAGATTATGGCTATCCTTACAACTTGTGAACTTTGCGCCTCTAATTCTGCTTTGGCGAGTAAAAAGATCATAATAGCCAATGACTTAAAGGTGGTTGTTGCTTGGGTCAACAACAGGGAGTTTGGTAACTTTGCTTACCTGGACCTACTGTATAATATCAGGAGCTTCATTCATTCTTTGGGAGATATCTGGGTGTGTTTTAACTCTAGGTCCACCAACTCAGCTGCGGATAATCTGGCTAAATTGGATTCTTCCAATGGTGGAGACAAGATTGTTTGGGATACCTTTTGATGTAGTTTTGTTTTTGGTCGTCCCTGTTGGTTTCTAGGCTGTTTTCTTGCTTTTTGTCTTCTGTTTTGTTTTATTTCTGGGCTCTTCGCGCTAGTGTCTCGCTTGTTTGGGTTTGGCTGCTCTGTTGTGGTGTTGTTCTTTCCCTGGCTTGGTGCCCCTGTTATGAATCTTGCTGTTTAGAAAAAAATAAAAATAAAAATGAATGCCGTGGTGTTCTATCATGCATTCGTCTCTTTAAACAAATAACTACATATTATTTTGTTTTTTAATATTTGTGAATACTGAATAGTTAATCCACTTTTAATCCTAAATTAAGGATAGTAAACAAATATACCGAACGAGATAGAAGTTTATGGAGACCAATCAAATATCATTCTAGACATGTATGATTGTACGACCCAAATATTCAGAAAACGCTCCCACATATGCTAATAAACCATAACAATTCCATCAAAATAATTCCCCCCAAATCATTTTCAGCTCAACCTAACTTACTAAAAACTAAATAAATAAATAAGAAACCAACAAGTAGCCGATGTGGCAAACGCTCATTGGTAACATATTATTTTCATATCTAAGCTCAACTACACCAAAACCTAACTCTCCCTATTCATTGATAAGAATTTACACGTCATCTAACATCCCCAAGTCCTCTCTCGCAAAAATCTCAACCGTCCACACCTACTAACCCACTCAAAAATAAACGGCTTTCCCTTCTCCATATCCCCTACACCCAACCGCACCAAATAACTCACCTCCCTCAGACAAACTACCCGCAGCCGAACATTAAAAATTAATTAAATAAATTTAAAAAAGGTTAATTGGTATAAATACCCATCAAACTGTATGCGAATTCGCATGTTGTCCCATAAACTTTTTTTTCGGTAGTGTAAAGATCACTAATATGTAAGGGGAATGCTATCTATCTTTCCCATTTACCTTTCCCACTCATTGCTTGACACGTATATACTTTTTCATTTAATAAAAAGCTCTCACCTTTTGCTGCAAAACTTGTTTACATCTTTACCTCTTATTAATGAAATGATCAACAAAAGGTCGAGAGTCCTACCAAAAGGTTGATCTTTATTGTTAACAAAAAAAATATATATATTTCAGCTGAACAGAATGTCTGAAGAAGATACATTGCATGATACGAGCACTTTTGATTGACCTCCCAAAATGTTAGAAAAGACTAACACATAACTTATAGCAAATTAATTTATCGTTTTATTATTGACAGCAAGTCATAAATATAAGAGAAATGCAATAAAGATTAGATAGTATAAAAATCCTATATAATTACAACTTATTCAAATTTAAATCAAAAACAAACTTCTTCTTTTTTTAATAATACACTAGTACATAAGTACTCATGCTTTCTTAGATGATACAGCAAAACAAAGGCTTAAAGAACACAGCTTCTATATCTTCAAAGCTATATATGTTGCCCGAATATGCTTTCAAAGTAATGGAAATAGAACTTAGATTTATGGCATTGTGAAGTCTCTGAAGATTTAAGAGCTTGCTTGATTTATAAAGGAAGTAAGCGATGGATCACAGGTATATATTTTCGAAGTATATACTTTGGCATATGGTCTCAAAGTCATATCCCTCCCAGGATGCTTGTAAATTATGTGTTTTTGTTATCTGTCTGTGGTTCCATGTCCCTTTATTTGCTCTCACTTTCCTATTTGCATATATGGTAGCTAGGAATCATGTGACATACATGTCTTCATTATCTATCTTTGTCTCCACTAAAATACCTTAAAATACTATATATCATTCGAAGCTAAATAAAAAGTTTAAGCCTTTGGATATATTTAGTAATAGCTGAGACGTGGTGGTATCTCATGTCTGGCTTCTCGTGTCATTTTGGCTTACCAAGCGACTATGAGAATTTTGAATAACTGCATGTGGATTTAGACTCTATAATTATTATTATTTTTGAAGTATTATATTATTACATAAATTCGGGGTTTTCGGAGAGGAGGACTCGAATCTACAATCTCATGGTGTAAGTGTAAAGGGTTTATCATCAGACTGATCTCATCTCGTCAAAATAAGGATTCTCTATTGATTGTATTTCAGTTGAGATTTCTTAAATAAATTAATTACAATTACTAGTATTTAATTTATTCAATTTGATCATTATTGTAATGTGGTGGTTTGTAGAATTCATCAAAAGATTTCAAATTATGTTCAGAGTCATTAAAGAGCATTGAACCTCTCTGGTTCCTTTTCTTTCCTCTTTGATTTTTTACACTTCTTTGGTCCCTCAAGAAACTGCTGGTTTCTTCCAAATGACAAAGACAATGACCAATTGACAATGCATAATGTGGTGTTCAATATATATATCATTCATGCATTTCTTTAAACAAATATCTACAAATTATTTTGTTTTTCAATGTTTGTGAATACAATATTCGATCATCAATTTATGACAATTTTATCAAAATAAACTTTGTAAAATTATTAATTTCTGTTTTTAACTATTCTTATCTTTTGAACCAAATATAAAAATTTCATTTCACTCCATAACTAAAGAATTAAATTAATGGCCCTACCTTAGGGTTTCTTTTTTTTTTTCTTTTTTTTTTTTCAAGTTGAGCCTATCTATCTCACGAGCTCAACATTTTTTTTACTCTAACAATGAGAAAACACTCCACACTATTAGTAAATCATAATAATTCCATCAAATAAATCTCCCAAATCATTTTCAACTCAACCTAACTTTTTTTTTTTTTTTTTTTTTTTGGCATATTACTCGACCTAACTTACTATAAACTAATTAAATAAATAAGAAACTATCAAGTAGGCGATGTGGCAAACTCTCATTGGAAACAGAATATTGTTCTATCTAAGCTCCACTACACCAAAACCTAACTCTCCTAAGAATTTACACGTCATCTAAGTATTAACATCCACAAGTCGTCTCTCGCACAAATCTCAACCGTCCAGGCCTCCGACTCACTAAACAATCAACGGCTTTCCCTTCTCCATCTCCTCTACACCCACCCGCACCAAATAACTCACCTCCCTCAGACAAACTGTCTGACAACTGAACATTAAAAAAATTAATTATTCTAATAAAAAATTAATTTAAAACTTTACTTTTTCACATCCAAATTTGTCTCATGATTTTGATTCATTTTCCATACTTAACAATAAATTTATATTTCCTTAAAAGAGATTGCAAATATATTTAAAAGAAAATCTAGGGTTTATTACTTTATTAAAATAGAAAGGGTTTTTATGATATATATTAATATCAAACCAGTAATAGGAAAAAAAAAATACAACAGATTAAAATAGGAAACTAATTAATAATTATTGATAGGTAGACTAACAAACAATTAGTCCTCTTAGTAATTTTATTCAAGGGTATTATTGGATTTTTAAAAAACATACTAATTTAAAGTGTACATACTATTTTTAAGAGTTGCAAAATATCGTAACTCTAGAATATATTTAAAAAAAATTTGTTACTCTTAAGGGCCTAATTCTTTTTTAAAAAAAATTATATGTATAGAATATATTAAAAAAATTGTGGCCATTTTGTGACCATCCTATTCCTCATTTCACATGTCATAGGGCACATTTTTCCAATTTTTTACATTTTCGCCCTGACCCCCAAAAAACGTCAGGACCGGCTCTGAAAACAACAGTCGATCTCTTTTAGTTATTAAACAAACAACAGTCGAGAGTCGAGACTCACCAGCTGAAGCCTGTGGGACTGAAATATAACTAATGATATCTCCAGGTATGTGGTCCTTACTGGTTTGCTTATTTTTCCGTCATTTATATCATTATATGTATAATTTATTCTTCTTCATTGACAAAATTTTGCTTTTCGATTTGATATATATATCATAAAATCAATTTCTCATTTATCAACTTATATATATTTAGTCGATATTTATTTATATTTAATTAGAATCCTATAAATCTCGCACCGGCTTTATTTTTATCCAATTAATGTAGAAAGTGTTGTTACCTTACAACTTACAAGTCTACTTAAATTGTTCATATTTATACCTCATTGATAAGTGATGGTTGTTTATGACTATAATATTTTCTTCTTCATTGATAAAAATTTGCTTTTCGATTATATATATATATATATATATATAAATGTTCAAGTCAGTGCGTACTGATATAATTTCATCAGTACGTTGGTTGTGGACCATTAGATTTACATGTTTTGACTCAAAGTATATGCATTTGTCAAAACTTCTCCATAATCAGTGGTCCACATGCATTGGTACTGATGTAGTTACATCAATACACACTGACTAAAACGGGACCGATATATATATTTTCTCTTCGCTGCGTATTGATATCATAAAATCAATTTCTCATTTATCAACTTATATATATTTAGTTAATACTTGCTTTTATTTAATTAGTAGCCTATAAATCTCGCACTAACTTTATTTTTGTCAAATTAATGTAAAAAGTGTTGTTACCTTACAAGTATACTTGAATTATATTTATAACCTCTTTGATAAGTGATAGTTGTTTATGACTTTGCCATTTCCTGGGAATTGTTTCACACTTTCACCATCTTGATTACTCTTCTTCTGGTCCAGAAATTAGTTACTCTTTTCTCTCACGCAAATCTTTACTCATCAGGTTAAATTTTCTCACATTAACTGACAAAATTAACTCAAACCTACTATTTTTATATCGTATCATTGGATCGTGTAGATAATCGCCACCCCTAATTAAGATCGTATATTGGTATGCATCATGCATGTTTTGATAAGATGGACCGATGACGAGTGGCCATGGGCTTTAAGCCCACAAAAGTCTTTTAAGTCTTATATATTTGTTTACAATTTGCATCCTTTTAAATTTGACTTTAAATTATAAATTATAAATTATAAATTGTAAATTGTAAATTGTAAATTGTCGCACTTTGTACCTCCAACTCCAAGTCGGATAAGCTAACTTTGTCCTTGCACTGACTTGTTATCAAGGAAATGAATATCTATTTCAAATGGATATATCAAGGGTCTAAATTTATGAATATTAATGAAAATATCAAAATTATCATCAAAGTTTTGATATTTTAACAATATTTCTTATATCATAATTAATTTGAATTTGAAAACATCATTGAAATTTTGGGATTATTATGGATATTTACTTCCTTGTTTATTCCTTGTTTATTATTAGACATGAAAATTATATTTGGTGGCTTGTATTGTATTGTATTGTATTCAAATTTTAAAATGTATTAGAATAATAGAATATAATGTTTGGCTTGGTTTGTACTTTAAATTACATTGTATTAACTAATACAATATTAATTGATCTAACAGAGTGGATGTTGTATTAGCTAATTGAAAGAGGAAATAATAGCAATAATAATAATATTATTATTATTAATAAATTTTCGATAATAGTAAAATAATAAATTTAATAATCATGAAAATGATGATAAATTTTAATAATAATAATAATAATACATTTAATAATAATATTGATAATAATAATAATAATAATAATAATAATAATAATAATAATACATTTTAATATAATAATAATTTTAAATATAATACTAAAACAATTTTATTTTAATGTTAAATTTAAAATTTAATTAAATAAAAATATAATGTTATTATAATAATATAAATCTAAAAACTATTTAAGTTAAATAAAATATTAAAAACAAATTTTCAAATATTCTCTTCGAATTTGTTACATGAATAATAATTTATTTAATTTTTAATTTTTAAAATATAATACAACAAATATATACTTTATAATAGTTTTTTTTTTTTTAATATTATACTTTATAATAGTTGAATCAGCAATATATACATGACCCAACAACCATACAACCATGTATTATAGTTGAACCCTTAATTTTATGGGTTTAGCTACAATACAGGAAATGTATTGCAAATTAAATGGGTAGTTATATGAGAGAGAGTTGGTTACTTTCTATTTAAATTTTTTTAAATTTTTAAATCCTTAATTTTTATAAACTCTTCGATTACAAATTGACCTAGCAACCATACTATCTTATATAGTAGTTGAACCCCAATTTTATTAGTTAACAAAATAATCGGAAACAAAAAGCATATATATATAAGACTGTAACAAGTTATCGAAAGTACAGTAACAAGTTAAGGATCAGAATTGTTGCGTGGTCTGCATACATAACTGCAGACTCTGTAGCAACTTTCGCGCTTGGTATACTCTCAAGTAACCTCATAGAGCTATACGATAAGGATCCTGATGTTGCTGGATCATCGTCATCACTGGATGCAAACACTCAACTATCTGCAGTCTGGGCACCGTTTCTGGTCTTACATTTGGGTGGACCCGACACCATAACAGCTTATGCGTTAGAAGATAATGAGCTTTGGTTGAGAGACTTGCTTGGACTAGTTGTCCAGACAGGAATGGCAATTTCTATCTTTCTCATGTCTTGGACAGCTGCCTCTAGACTTTCAATTCTGTCCCTTGTAATGCTTCTTCCTGGGATTATCAAGTACGGGGAACGAACGTGGGTGCTTAGATCAAACACCCGCAAGAAACGTCGAGCGTCCTCCAGATCATTTTCTCTTAGATTCAATAATCTTCCAGAGATCAATTCTGAAGAAGATGCATTGAGTTTTGCTGATGTAACACTAGTAATCCTAAGTAATCGTGCTTTCTTAGATGATACAATGGATCAAAATATTAGAAGAGACAGCTTCATGATGTTCAGAGCTATATATGTCGTCCGAATATGCTTTCAAATTAATCGAAATAGAACTTGGATTGATGTACGAGTTGTTTTACACCAAGGCACCATTACTCTATACTCGTCGGCGCTTAGTCTATACTGGTGGGGGCATACTTCTGCGGCTGATCACTTTCTTTCTCACCTGTTCAGTTATGGTGCTCTTCCCTGTTCTTGTTGACAAACACAAGAATTCAAAGATCGATCTTTCGATAACATACCTACTAATAATAGTAGCTGTTATTCATGACATATATGCAGCACTATTACTGGTTTTATCAGATACATTTGCTGCTTGGTTGAAAAGGTTGAAAGATCTCCACAACGATTCCATCTTAACAAAAACACTGAATTGTTTTCCACTACTGAAGAGGCAGCCCAGCACCAGCACCAGGAGGTGGTCCAAAAAGATGTCCCAATGCAGTGTGCTAACATTTACCAGCCGCAAAGCAAAGCCTCAGATGTCTTTCAAGCTTCTAAACAAGAAAATAGAGATGGGCAAATATTGGCATTGTGAAGTCTCTAAAGATTTAAGAGAACTAATCTTCAAGTAGGTCAAGCAGAAAGTTGAGGATGCAGAAACAAGTAGAGGGACTGGCCGACCTCCCTTCACTGAATTGCCTTCCACCAGAAGCTTTGTGAAAAAGCTGATCGAAAACGTAAATAATTACGGTACACTTCTTTATATCTAGAACCTAATTAAAATTAAAACATATTACATATATTTGTATATATATATTTGAATTCATGCTTAATGACATGATGTGAATGTTCAAGATGAATCTGAAAATATATATTTATATATATATGTATACAGAAATTCTATTATCAGTTCGAATTGACAAAAGTTATATCAGTTCCTTGCATGTGGGCCACTGAATTTAAATACTTTGACTTGGCTGTATGCACTTATCAGTCAAAGTATTTAAATCCAATGGCCCACATACAAGGAACTGATATAACTTTTGTCAGTTCGAACTGATAATAGAAAGACTGTATATATATATATATATATATTTATAGATATTCAACAGGTGTAGGTATCAATACAGAATTAGAGTTCTGTATTATTCCTTGGCACATTGCTACAGAAGTTTGGTACTATTTAGACAAAGAGAAGTTTCAGACTGATTACTTTCGTCAGAATTGTAGAATGATCAAAAGAGTTTCTAGACACATGATGTATCTTCTAGTGGAGCGGCGTTCTATGTTATCACTTGAAGATAGAGATCGTCTTATTAATTAGCTTCAAATACATACGGAAAAAAGCTGATGAACGGGGAGGGCAATTCCCATACAGAGCAGACAAAATTACAAGCAACAAGGCTGAAGCATGCAAGAGATTGCTTGAAGAAGAGTATCCACATCGTACTGGTACTGATTTTTATTTCTTATCAAATTAACAACTTAATATATATATATATATTAGCAAGCCAAAACTCACGCACCTTAAATTACTATTAATCATTTGAATTATTGCTAAAGAAGAAGTTCAAGTTTTTGGATTTAGTGATGGTTTACTATTGATGCCTGTTATTTCGACATAGACATTACAGAGTAAATGGAAGAGAATTGAGAGCGCTTGGATGGATATGCAGCAAGAAAATGTAAAGGAAACGAGTATGCTCAACAGCTGAGACGTGGTGGAGAGTTGCTAACTCAGGTCTGGTTTCTCTTGCATCATTTTGACTTAATCAATCACAAACGTGATGAGAAAATCAAAAGTGATGAGGAAGAATAATTGCATTTGGATTTGGATTTGGATTATCTGTTGATTGTATTTCAATTGGGATTTCTTATTAATATGATTAAATTTTAATCAACCATTGATAAGTTAATTACAATTACTATAGTATTTATTCATCAAAAGATTTTTAATTATATTCACCCTCGTTAAAAAGCATTGAAGCTCTCTGGTTCCTTTTCTTCTCTGTGTGTATTACACTTCTTTGATTCCTCGAGAATATACCTAGCTTCTTCCTAATAACTATGCATACCGTGGTGTTCTATGTATTATTCATTTGTCTCTTTGAACAATTAACTACATATTTTTTTCGTTTTTTAAAGTTTATGAATAGTTAATCTACTCTTAATCCTAGACTAAGAATAATAAACAAATATACCGAACGAGATAGAAGTTTGTCGAAACCCATCAAATATCATTCAGGACATGCATGATTGTATGACCCAAATATTCACTCCCACAATTCGAGAAGAAAACGCTCCCACATATGCTAATAAACCATGACAATTCCACCAAAATAATTCCTCCCAAATCATTTTCAACTCAACCTAACTTACTATAAACTTAATAAATAAAAAGAAACTATCAGGTAGCCGACGTGGCAAAATCTCATTGGAAACAGAATATTCTCATATCTAAGCTCCACTACACCAAAACCTAACTCTCCCGATTCATGGATAAGAATTTACACGTCATCTCACACCCGCAAGTCCTCTCTTGCACAAATCCAAACCGTCCATACCTCAAACTCACACAAAAATCAACGGCACTCCCTTCTCTGTATTCCCTACACCCACCCGCACCAAATAACTCACCTCCCTTAGACAAACTACCTGACAACCGAACATTAAAAAAAAAAGAATTAAATAAATTTTAAAAATCGAAAAAATCGAAAAAAGCTTATCCAACTAAAATCGCCACGTGTCGGTATCACACCCGTACACGTCACCCAAATCAACCTCTTTTTCCGGTCACCCACACACAGCTAACTCTAAAATATACTTTTCTCACCGTATATATATATTACTTTTTCTCTTTATCGAAATTTTTGTTGTTTTTTTCTGTCTATGCCTCTTTTTTCCCGGTGAAGATCCAAACTTTCCGGCGAACTTCCCGGTCGCCGGCGGCCATGATGAATAATTCTTCCATGGTTAGATCAGTTTGATCTGGGTCTGTTGTTAGATTCATCCTCCATTAACAAAAATAAAAAATGTCTGTAAATTAATAGTTTTTTAGTGTGTATATATATATATATAGATTAAAAAAAAATTGGATTTTTGAGAGATGAATTTGAGGACGGCGGAGGAAGACGAATCGGCGTCGGTTTCGGGCCGAGAAATCGACGTGCCGGGCGAGATAGAGTGGCAAATGTTGAACAAGTGGAAGTTTTTCATTCACGGGGCGGCGCTTTTCTCCGGCGTGTCGGCGATGCTGTATCCGGTGGTGGTGTTGAAGACCCGGCAGCAGGTGGGTCAGTGCCGTGTCTCATGCGTGGGGACGGCGGCGTCCATTGTGAAAAGCGAGGGCATCCGGGGGCTGTACAGAGGGTTTGGGACGTCTCTGACGGGGACAATCCCGGCACGGGCGCTGTACATGGCGGCGCTAGAGGTGACAAAGAGCGAGGTGGGTGGTCTAGCGGTGAGGCTGGGGTGTCCGGAGGCGACGGCAGCGGCTGCGGCGAATGCAGTAGGAGGGCTGAGCGCAGCGGTGGCGGCGCAGCTGGTGTGGACTCCGGTGGATGTGGTAAGTCAGAGACTTATGGTGTGTAATGTTAATGATCCGAATTGTAGATATGTGAATGGTATTGATGCTTGTAAGAAAATTGTTAGAAATGATGGTGTTAGAGGGTTGTATAGAGGGTTTGGGATATCTATATTGACTTATGCTCCGTCCAATGCGGTGTGGTGGGCGTCGTATTCGGTGGCACAGAGAGCGGTTTGGGGCGGGATAGGGTGTTATTATTATAGCAGGAGGGATGGTGGTGAGGGTAGTGGTAAGGGTGGGATTAGGCCTGATTGGAAAACGGTGATGGCGGTTCAGGGAGTGAGTGCAGCCATGGCAGGTGGTGTTTCGGCATTGATTACAACGCCAATGGATACGATCAAGACAAGAATGCAGGTTCTGGACGGGGGTGGTGGTGGGGATGAGAACAATGGAGGGGGGAAGCGTGGAGGTGGACCGAGTTTTGGGCAGACAGTGAGGAGTTTGGTGAAGGAAGGTGGTTGGATGGCTTGTTATAGAGGGTTGGGGCCGAGGTGGGCTTCAATGTCCATCTCTGCAACTACAATGATCACTACTTATGAGTTTCTCAAACGGGTTTCGGCTAAAACTCAAGAGGTTCTAACATGAAGCAGAGGATTGATTGAAAGCTTTATGCTTCAATGGCAGTGCCTGAAATGGCAACCATCATCACAGCCTGTGAAGTGTCGAAAACGAAAACGACTATCACAGACCAATCAAAATGGTTTGTGAGGATGAAGAGAAGAGAAATGATGAGAAAAAAAAAAAACAAAAGGAGTAGGTTTTTAGAATGATCTTTCTCCAATCTTGTTAAATTGCTCTTTACTTCTACTATATATTTTACTTTTTTCTTCCTGGTTCTTGGGTTGATGATCAATGTAAATTGATTGTACATCTTTTTTGCATATATATAAATGTAAAAATCCTTTTTGTTTCTTCTTTTCAACACACTTGTTTTTGTTTCATTTCATTTTAAACAAGATGAATTTCATTGATGAACTTGAAACCATGAGTATCATCTCTCCATGATCTTCAATCTTGGATCAGATTAGTATTTTTTTTTTTTTTTCTTTTTTTCTAATAATTAAAGTACACATGATAGATAGTGGAAAACATATTAGGCAATCAAAAAATGAGTGTGGTTTGTTGTGGATAACTTTATTATATTTGGTGGGGAATATAAATCTCTTGGGTGGATATGGAACTTGGAAGTTGGTAAAACCGTAAAAGTATTTTATAAGTTTGCAAGAAAGAAACTTAATGGGCAGAAAAATTTTAGTATTCAAAATTAGGTAATTGTCTCCACTTCTTTCAATTATTAAAATCATCTTTCCTTGTTTATACAAGGAATCAATAATCAATTATGAAGTTTGGTTCAAATCAATAATCAATCAATAGTCTTCTTTGAAGTTTGGCTGGTCTAACTATAAAGACTCGTCTAGTCAAAACATAATCATAAACCTCCATGGAGAGCTTCTAATAATTCTTACGAAACTTGAGGGATGTCGAAACATAATCAAAAACATCCATGGGGAGCTTCCGATAAATTTTATGAAACTTGAGGTATGTCTCTTTAAGTTTTCACAAATCTATCTGTATTTTAATCAAATCTGAAGTAGAAGGTCGTGACTTGTTAGGTCACACCCAAGTCAAGAGAGATTTTTCTAGGAAACCAAAAAACCTAACATCTAATTATGAGTTATGACTTTGTTTAGTTTCTTTCTATGAAACAGGATTCTGATTGGTAGGTGGAACAGGATAAGATTTATAGCTGATGTGGAGGGCAAAGATTGGGTCCCAAATTTGGAGTCCATGATAAAGATCCATGGACTCTCTCTCTCTCTCACTTGGACCAGTTGATCAGATTTTGCAGAATCTGAGCATGGTCCTGGAGGACCTGGACTGTATCAACCTGTTGTATTCTTATAATCAATGCAAATTATTCCTTTTCTTTCTACAGAGATATTAAAAGCATAAAAATGAGCCCCAGATACAAAGATGCAGTCATGGCATGTGAAGAAAATGTAAAGGAACAGAGAAATTTCAGGATCTTACCGTTCACAGATGCCACCAAACATCCAGAGTACGATTTTCGAGATGAGAATCCTCTCTTCATCTGAACTCAAATCGGAAGAGGAACGGAGCCCTAATGATTCAAGCATCATGTAGAAATTTATGCATGAATAAATGCACAAAAAGAACTGCAAATCTTTGAATACAAACACGAGGATTCGAACAAATTTAATGAAAAAACCAACCATTAGGATAAACAAGGAGATGGAGTCTTTCACTATTATAGAAAGAGATTTGCCTACTCGAGGGAAAGAAATTACAATTATGTTTTCAGAGGAGACCAACCAAACTACGAATAAACAGTAATAAATTTAAAACTAAAATCTCCTAAACTTAATTATCCATTCACATGTTGAACTACTGAAAAGAAACCGATTAACAGGGGCAGGACAAAGATAAAAGTACAAAGAGAGAGAGAGAAAGAGCATATCACTTTGGCCGTTGTATCAAGGGCGAGCTCTCTTGTTGTTGCTGCATGAAGGGCACTTGTACTGCTTGATATGCTCAGCCCTGGCTGGGGTGATCTTCACACACTTCCCATGGAACCACTTCTCACAGATGTCACAGCAAATCCAGAATTCATCCGATGCATAGTTCTCACCACAAGCCCCGCACAATGTCTCACCATGCTCATCTTCATCTTCTTCATCCAAGCCTTCTTCTTCTTCATCCTTTGGCGTCGATGCCTTCAAAATCTTTGCCTGAGGTTCAGATCCCGGCTGCTTTTATCACAACAAAAATTAGGAGGCAAATGTATACCAATTAGTAAAATACTAGACTTACAATGTATTAATTGAAAAAAAAGGCTTGCTTTCACAATCTTAGTTACCAATAAACAAAATTTGTATCATGAAAAGAGAATGGTGCTACAACTTATAGCATCTTAGAAGAATAAACATTTTGTAAACTGGATATATATATATATGTATGTATGTATACACTTCAAAAATATAAAGATTGTGTATAGAACCTCTTTTACAGCTTTGTTGTTTGACTTGGATTTGTTGCTACTATTATTTGATACCGATGACTTGTCCTTTACTTGTTTCTTTGCAGTGCCAGTTACAACTTCAAATATTGTTGGAAGCTCATTTATCATGTTAAAAAGCCGTTTCCTGCATCACAAATATGAAGACGAAGCAACATTGCATCAAAAACCAGTAACATGATATTATAAATTGTATGTTACAACAAGAATCACGAATTGAAAATTTGAATTAAATGTCTGTTTTTTTTTTTTTTTTTCTCATGTTTTATATACCAAGAGGAGATAGACACTAGTCCAGTGTCGGCAACCACAACTATGCTTTTAAATTGAAAAGGTTGTGCCACATGAAGCACATGATTGAGATCAAACCCCATTGAGAAATTTGGCCTCAACTCGACAAGAATATGTATTAAATCTTAAACACTCAGTTTTATGTATAGATTATCTTGGAGATAAAGCATAGACATCATTTAGTGCAAAAATATGAAACATGTGAAATTAACAGACCATGAGTTCCCATACCTCAGATTGGCAGCTTATATATCTCATCATTTAAAACACACAAAAAGAGGAGAATCCTACCTAATCATATCATGACCAAAGACAACAAACATTATAACAGCATTTTAAAACCAGAAAATATTATAACAAACAATTAGAGAAGAATTCTTTTCTAATCAACATTAAAAAAAGAAATCAATTTATTGTGTTCGACGGTTTAATTAACAGCCCAAAAGTAAGGCCAACCAAAGAAACATTTAAACTCATGTCACACACTACTTTTGCTTGAAAGACAAGAAACTGAACATCATAAGATCAGTCAATGTAAAGAAAATCGGAGACAATCATTCCAAATTTTCAACAATAAACAAATATTAACGCAATGATAGAATTATTCACCTACTACATACATAAGATTCCACTCTATCAACCAAAAGTCAATCCCCACTTTGTAGAATTTTTTTATAAAATCCACCGTACTTCATGATCTCAGCAGGGGAAAAAATTTATCACCATAAGAAATTTACCTGTCAGCCTTATCAAATCCAAATCTGGAACCGAAATAAAATGCTACAGCCAGCAGCCATGCATCACTATGGACAGCAACTAAAGACAACCAGTCCTTTTCCTGCATGCCATCTCTTGCAAAATTGATACCCAATGCAGGCTCTGGGAGTTCTGGAGGCACTTCCTCAGCTGGTAAATTGACTTCCCATTGCTCACTAGGAAAGCCATACAAGCAGAGATTCTCCTTTTCTGCAAGTAGAAAAAACAAAATCATGAATATGAGCTGAGACTAACTATAGAAGGTAGCCACGAATGGGACATAACAAGCATGAAACGTTGGCTAATGGCTACTAAATGATTAAAACATGAAGATAGACATCAAACAGGTGCTAAGTTGTCGTTTAATATTTCCGTTCTTCAAAATATTCTATATTGAACAATGATATAGCACTATCCAACCTACACAAATCCTCTTTTTCCAGAACAGCATTTCCAAAGTAGACATCAACTCAACCAACTTAAGCACAATCAGTGAATCCCAAACATAGAGAGAAACTTAAGCCGCAAATCCTTAGCTACCAAACAACTTAGCAGTGAGTGATCAAAGTTCCAATGGGTAGTTTATAGAATAAATAACATAATCACTTACTGACCTATAATCAATATACTATATCAATGCTCAACCACAACCCTCCCCATGCACTCCATCATAATTAATTCCGTACACAACAATAAAGCCCTATCCAACAGCACAGACAGACAACTGAAGTTTGTAAATCCATCAAGATTCATGACGATTCATGACATTTAATGTTACATTAAATGAGTTCTTATAAATCCCTGAACAGAAAATACTGATTAATGCATAATGAGTTGTGATGTGATGTCAATGCAGCCAAGTTGAAACATCATTAGATTGAAAAAGCAAAGGGCTACCTCCCATAGTATTTGAGATGTCTCACAACAATGTGTCTAAAATTTTACGATTTCTAAACACGAAGCTCATTACCAAATGCAGTTCAAGCAGAAGCAAAATCCTGGGAGGACTATTTAGGCTACAGTAGTACCCTTTAGCATTTTACATAAAGCGGCAGATCTAAGAGCCTCTTCTTATCAATCCAAGACTTTTACCATTTGCCAAGTAATGGCCCCTCTGGTTATTCCTAAATGGTACACTCAGATTATACCTCTACATGTTATCAAATTGTTCATGTTACGAAAAATAGGTTCCCTCGATGTATGTAATGTATGAAATGCTGCAATATTTGAACAGTTTCAGACTCCCTGAAACAAACAGACAAAAAAGCTAGATCCAGAAATCAATTTGGAAAGAACTTTTACAATCGATTGATAAAAGCGTTAGTGGAAACCAAAAGAGATGGACCATTATAAATGAACTTCCATAAAGCATTCCGGACAATTTGCAATCATGAGTTGCAATATATAATTTTACTTGGGACAAACTGACTTCAAATCCAATTGGAAGACAGAACTAAAGCAACACACATCTATTCTTGTCTTCTTGAAAAATGATCCTTCAAAAACATTTTTTATGGACACAAACTTCATTGTAAAGGGGGTCAATGATACATCACACAAATTCATATATCCCATAAACATGGCCAACACAAGCACTTGGACAACTAGTCAACTACCAAGAACCCCAAACCAACCTAAATTTACAACCAGTAAAGGCATGAAAAGCACCACAGAACACTTCTCATTAGCACCACACGCTGTTAAATATCTTTCCCGATTCAAAATATATGCCATAATTCTTGAAGCCGTGCAACTTATAAACCAACAACGAAAGACCAGCATATTTTATTGCACAGAAATATAACATAGACAGTGTAAAAAGACACCAACAAGAACCAATTTGCAAAAAGAATAGATACATTAAATAACATATTAGGCATTTGGTAAAGTGCTAATAAATAATTAATATACACAAAATACTGCAGAGGTAACACTTACCAGGATCACACTGCTGATAGAAATCTTCAACATCTGCAAGACCATAACCAAAACGAATTAATAAACCCTAGAAAGACCACACGTTGAGAAACCCAGTTTCAAACAACAAACATGGAATTCAAAACACAATGTTCATTTATTCACAAACCAAAACAACATAGAAACATTGTAAGTCAAATATTAAAACAAAAAAAAAAAACAAAAAACCTGCAGAAAACAAAATCTCAAACCAAGACAATAGAACTTCATATTTCAACAAAATTCTCCAACTATTTTCTTTCTTCTTCAAGGAGAAAAAGAAAACAGAACTCTGCTGTCGTCAGAAACAAACCACATTCCAGTGAAACCAAAGGAGCTCGAAAACACTAAAACAACTCGAAATTTGAAATTTTTCTCCAGTACTCTCACCTTTGTTGAAAAAAACTATTACGACCTGTTGTAAACAAAATCTATAACAAAAATTTGAAAACAAACCAAATTCAACAACCAACAAAACACTGAAAGCACAAAATTCAAAAATTTCCTCTTCAAACAAACAAGCTTTGGAAACAAAAAACTTTCGGTTCGCTTGCTCGGATTCTCGAGAAACAAACAACCACAAACTGTGTTAGAACACGAACGCATTAAAATTCTCGAAATTACAAAACTTTATTTCAATTTTCGCATATATTCTCGAGAAACAAACAAACAAACAATTATAAGCTGAAAAAAAAAATACACTAAAAATTCTCAAAACTTTCGTTAACTTTCTCGGATATTTCCTCGCGAAACAAACAAAACACAGCGCATTCAACTGAAAACCATAACAACAACAACAACACGGAAAACACTTTTTTTTTTTACAAAAAAACTAGAAAAAAAAAATTCTCTAAGTTATTTTTCTCGGGAAAAAAACAAGACCTGTAGTGAGAGCTTTGATCATTCCTGCTCTCCGTCCCTTTAAATCTTTAAACACCTCCTCCACCGTGCGCGGATTGTACTGTGCTCCAACTCCTCCGCCTCCTCCTCCGTCCATCTCTCAAAATTCAATTAGATTTACAAATTTTTATTTATTTATATATATTTTTTTTTTTGGTTTATTTGTTGGAGTTGAAAACTTGAAAACTGAGAGTTACAACAGAGAGGTTATATATATAATCTGGAGAGTGGAGCAGACAAGGGTAAAACGGGGATTTTAGAAGTTTTATTAGGGGTATTTTGGGAATAATGATGGAAAGAAGTTTTGGGCGGATTTGAATCTGGAGTTATTTGTCGGGCTACAAAACAGTTTTGAGTCCGAAAATCGAAGACCTACAGTGGGTTATAATCGTGTGCGGTCGGTTTGGATTCAAAGTGTTTGCGATTGGTGACGTGGAGAGGTTGTATTTGAAATGTGATCATGGAGGGAAGGAAAAAAAATTATTTAATTATTTTTTCTTTAATATCAAAGAATACGAATCTCACAATGTATAAGATCATAGTAAATATGCATAAATGACGAAAAAAAAATATGCATAAGATTCGTAATTTTGATTTAATAAATGTTTTTTTTTACTTGAAATTTCACAAATATTAATGAAGATATTTGCATTCAAGAGTAGAGTCAGAAATTCATTCTTGGAGGGACAATACATTTAAACGAAAAATTTAGGAGAACCCAAAGTATAAAGTTTACAAAAATTATAAGTAAATGCACAAAATTTATAAGTAAATATATAGATTTTCATACGAAAGTTCGAAAATTTTTCTAGTTACATTCTGACTAGAGAATAGAGATATCAAATGGGTTCGACGGGTCAAGCTTGTGTAGCCCTATGGTTGGGTGGGCTAGACTTAACTAACAAGACTCGTAACTCGTAAGTCCGGGGCACCATGCTTGAGGTCAAAGTCGAGCTTAAAGAATGAAAAAATAAAGGGTTAATTGCACTAACTTTATCGAATCTAGTAAAATTTCAAACAAATACATGAAACTAACACAAACACCCATTGTTGTTAGTCAACACCGTTAAAGTTAACCATTGACTTTCAAAAATACAAAATTGACCTTATTATTGAGAAGTCGAAATTGCAACTGCCCAGCAACTTTGAAAAATTAATAAAAACATATTGCCACGTAAGCTCTAATTTTATTTTTTATCAATTTAAATATTAAAAAAAACAAAACAATTTGGTTTCTAAAAAAACATATCAATTTAAAAATAAAAAAAATAAAAAAATAAAAACTCTCAAATAAAAAGCTCTCAATTTTTATTTTTTTTTAAATTGATATGTTTTTTAAAAAACCAAATTGTTTTGTATTTTATTTAAATTGATAAAAAAAAAATAGAGCTTACATGGCAATATTTTTTTATTAATTTTTCAAAGTTTGTTGGGCAGTTGTAATTTCGACTTCTCAATAATAAGGTCAATTTTATCTTTTTGAAAGTCAATGGTTAACTTTAACGGTGTTGACTAACGGAAAGGGGTGTTTGTGTTAGTTTCATATATTTGTTTAAAATTTTACTAGATTCGATAAAGTCAAGGTATGTTAGTGCAATTAACCTAAAAATAAATAGTATTACATACAAAACAAATTAAAATATACGAGAATGGTCACCTGCTTTACATAACGCTCATAGACAGGATTAGGCCTCAAAAAAAAAAAAAAAAAAAAAAAAATGGTCCGACCCCAAATGAACCTTAGGTCCCTTGAGCTCAAATGAACCTGGAAATTACGGAGACTCAGCCCGACCCATTTGACACCTCAAGTCCTGACAAACCAGATTTTTTTTTTTAACTACAACAAACAAGAAAAACAGACAAAACAGAAAGAGCTAGCCAGGCTGATCAAACCTAACAGCTCTGTTAACACAGGGAGGGTACTCCATCCTGAACTTGTCTTCAGACACCGACAAGGCAAACTTAGCGAGCCCATGAGCGATATGATTCGCTAATCTAGGAACATAGTTAATGGTAATCCCATCCAGACTAAACATCAGATTCGAGAGATATCGGAAAGGATCACTCCACAATCCAAGTCCATGTAACTGCCATCATTAATCCATTTAACTACCACGGCCGCATCGGACTTAAGAACACACGGGGCTTGGCCACAATCATTGCTGAATTGAAGAACCCTCTGAATTGCCACTGCTTCCGCCACCTAAGCACTAAAACCAGCCACCAAAACTTGAGAGCAAGAAGCCATGACAAAGCCAGTAGAATATCGAACCACAAAGCCAATTCCAAACCAGATTTTTCTTGATAAGGTGTTTGCAGTAACTAAATGATAAAACATGATTGTTGTTGTTTTTTTCAATTGGGTATAATATTACAATGATTGATAAGAGTCTAATTCTATGGTAATGTTATTTCAAATTTCCATTAAAGAAACAAATGCTTATAATAGAAAATTATTGTTGATGCATAGTTGGATACAAGAAGCTAAAACAACAGCAACCGAAACTCCATTGTTGTTGGTGTTCAAACAAAGTTGAAATTACAAGCAACAAAAGCATTAGAAAGGTAAACTAAACGAGCCAAGGATGACTTCCCAAGGGAACAGAAGAGTAGCAGCCGGATTCTCTATTCGGGGCTGCTGAGATGAGCGTTTTCCGGCTTCATCTCTCAACAGAGGGCAGGAGCCTCTGCAGGTTCCGGCCACCGCTGTTGATACCGGCAGAGCAACCTTGCATGGTTCTGCCCAGGTGAGAAGGGTAGCCGGAGAACCTGAACTCCGGCGGCTGGAAGATGTCTGCACTGTTGGAGGCAGTATTGATGTTGGAAGCAGCAGCAGCTTTGTAGTTCGCTGGCTGAACTTCGGATTCTGACCTGTTTCTAGTCAAATGCAAATCAGCAGAGCCTGACCTGTCTAGTCCGTTGCTTGTTGGAACAGTGGATTCCTGGAGCTTCTTTGTGTTGAGAAAACGCCCACCGGATCCTCTAGCCCTCTTCATTGCATGAGCATGCCGCGACTCGTGAAGATATGGCTGCAGCAAATGTTTACAACAGCAATTATCAGAAAATATCACTTGATCAATCAACCACAATACCAGTGTGCATTATTGCAATTGAAGCACAATGGAGAGTTAGAAAAACGCAAAGGGCTCGTACCTTGCGGCCTTTGGTGAGTTTGTTTTGAGCTTCAAGCTTGGCACGATATTGTCTCCGCCTCAGAATTGCTCGATACTGTTTCGCATTGACATAAATGGGCTCGTCCGCTGTAAGTTCCAGAGGTAATGGCACTCGACCAGGAGTCATCCCCATCAGTTGAGGATGATGAATCTGTCCACATTTGAATGACAAAAAATATCTCATGAATGGGTAACAAAGAAGACACATCACGTTATAGTCATACTCTAACAGAGAACTGGCTTATATACAATTACAGGCAACAGACTGAATTGATTCAAGGACATAAAAAATCAGAATCCTATCAAAATATCAATGGGTTGTAGAATCCATAGAGTTGAAAAAACACATGGAATTCTATCGGATATATCTAGAATTTTTGTGATTCTCTGCTTATAAGTGGTTGATAAAAAACTGTCCCTCTTAGTTACAATCATTTTGCATTTATGCCTAGAAAGTGTAGACTCTAAAAAGCAATAGCACTTGATTAAATAATTCGCTTAATGATAATCAAAAACGAAAGAGGAAACTTTCCCACTATAAAGAATTATTAAGATAAGCAAAGCAAAGGAGAATAAGGACAAATGTAGATGCAAAGTTAAACATATTGATAAATAAATCCTGAAAAAGAAGAATACTTAGTAGACCTCCTTTATGGAGTTTGAAGAATCAAAAAGTAGGCAAAACATGCATTTGATGCAAATACCCTTTTAAAGAATTAAGTAAATACAATGCCAAGGAAGGTGCTACCCGGTGAAAAGGATGGTCTCTTTGAAAAATCACTAGTTGGGACAATTTAATAAGCGATACTCTTTCCACGCAATAAAGAAAGCAATATGATGAAAGAGCTTGAAAACTTCAAGTGCAACACAACTCGACAAAGAGTCAAGGCGACAAGAATTTATTTTCCCCCATCCACCCTTTCCAAAGACAAATTCTCAAGAAGCTACATACAAACTTTGATGCAGTATGTTATACAAGCTTATATTGATGCATCGGAAAGAAACTATCCATTCATTTTCATTTACTCTATGCCTTTTGGGAAAGGCTGCACTATTCATAGCAAACAATTGTAAATATGTTTAGAGAGAGAGAGAGAGAAAACATGACCAAACACTTGAAGGTACTTACCATCGGTTGTGCCCCGTAAAAGGGAGTCATTAAGCCACCAAAATATGGTTCAGCATAATGGATTGCAAAGGGAGCCTGCAATAAGATCCTCAAAACATGAACATTCACCCTTACAAGTTACAGCCAATTGTCCACAGATTACAGATAGGTATTAACTTACAACTGACTGATTATAGTCAACATGTGAAGGATTGATGACAAAATCCTGAGGTCCAGTTGATGAGGCCACTTTAGTGTGACCTTCCACAGGCTTCCCATGAGTACTGCCATTAAATCCTGAGCGAGTATAAGAACAAAAACAGCTAAATTAGACATACATCTAGCTTAGTAACAAAGGAAATGCATTGGATCTGCTTTTATTAATAGAGAAAATCTACAGTTTTGGTTATGAGAAGGATTGTCAAAGCTATGGTAATTGAATTCAAACTACCTACAAAGTAGCTTTCGAACGGAAAAAAGGCATATAAACATTGTATGTAGCATAAAGTTCAACATCTTTTTGTTTATAAGATATAGTACAATTTACGAGTCACTTCCCATGCAACTCTTTTTACCTATCCTTTTGCTAGACAGAACACATATAGAAGGTGAAAAAAAAAATTACCAGTAGCATTTATTTAAAATAGAATAACACCAAAATATATGTATATTTTCATTTTTATCAAACCTCAAAAGAGAACACGGGGAATTCATAAAAATAACCTGATGCTGTCGAAAGAATGCTTCGCCCAATAGGATTGCTATCTTTCATACGAGCCTCTTTAGAACAAGATTGACCAGACGATTGAGTTGATGATGTTTCTTGGTCTTGGAATTGAAAACTCAATTGCTTAGTGTTCAGAAATTGTTGTGGAGGAACTCCCATCTTCAAGCATAAAGTTTCGGACATGGATGATTGTTGCACACATGATTCAGACGAACTCCCCCACGATGGGCAACTTACATCATACAGCGACGTTGAATGGGGAGAACTTATGCCAGAATCTTTCTCACAAAATTTTTGCATTGTCATACTCGTACACAATGCTTAAGCGTCTCAGATTACGATAAGTTCACTTCGATGTGAAATCTAATAGAAAAAATATTTAGCCACCTGCTCATCAGCAAACCAAACCAAGTATCAGCTTCCACAATGTTATTGTGGTTCAAGTAAGATGCAACTAACATTTGCCACACACTTATAAGCACGGAAAGTCCTGCACCCTTGACATCAAAGTAGCATCAAAATGAAAGGGATAAAGAAATACTCGTCTTAGAAGAAAATCAATTATAGACATTTTGTTACAAAGCTTAATGGACTGACTTTTTAAAGACTCTAATTTGACATTAATCAATACACAAGCTAATTCCTTAGAGACTCTAATTCTTCCTGGATATCCAAAAGAATCTCAAAGTTAACGCATATTACGTCAAAAAAAGCAAACAAACTAGCAAACTTAATCAAACAAACTAAACTTAGATTGAGACGAAGAAGCCAATTTCCAGCAATCACATAGAAAAACTAGTAGAATCAGCACATGAAAGTCCAATGCAAGAACCAAAAACAGAACACTAAAGTTGAAAGAAAAAATTGCACATGTCATGCTCAATAACAGAAGCTGAATTTAACTTTTGAACATTCCAATACTAGAATGCACAAGCCAGAAAATCACATGAATCACTAATATAAAATTTAAATCATAATTTATTGCAAAATAAGAACACAAAAACAAGAACATAAGGGTATATTTCAATCATAACATCCCAAGCTCAAACTTGAAAGCAATTCATATATGCAAACCCAAAAGTCAAATCCCCAAAGAGAAAGAAAAACAAACAGAGAGATTACTACCCAAAACAACAACAGCTCCTGAATTCAATTCCCATATAAATTCTCTCACAAATCACCAAAAACATACAAAACTCTTACCCAAAACCAAAAAGCCCCATCATTTTTTCACAAAACCAAGACCTTCCCTCAAGCTCCAAATTCTAGCATACCAGATTCTCTAAACCATAAAAACATTAAACAAAACATAAAGCAGATACTTTTACAAACAAAATCACATAAAACAAGCAAACAAACAAACCCATGACCAGAAGAAAGGATGAAAGAAAAGCACAGACCTTTACAATATTGTTGAAATGAAAAATGAGAAACAACAAATGGGTATTCTTCTAAGTTCTAACCACTGATTTCTTCATCTCTCTCTCTCTCTCTCTATCTCTTGCAAGAACTCATTTTTCTCTCTCAAGAAACTCACTTTACTCTTCTCAAAACTCACATCTCCTGTGCTGAACTCTCTTTATCTCTAAAAATCTCTCAAACCCACCACCATATTCATTTACACCACCACCCCACCACCTTCTTCAACCCATTCTCACATCTCTCTCTCTGCTTCATTTTATATAATATTTTAATGTATTCTTTTTCTTTTATAAATAAATTATTATTTTTGAAGAAGTTGGGTTTGTTTGCATTCTAGTTTTGTCGTGTTGTGGTAATGCTTATTGAATTTTTATTTTTTATTTTTTTTCATGTAATAAATTCTTAACATTTAAATTTGCAGACATTACACAAGTTTCTAACTACTACTTTCTCTTTCTCTCTCTTTCAGTCAATACAATGTTTTTTCTCCTGTACTTCTCTCCCACACGCGCCTTCACATTGCGTGACATACTTTTTATTTGATTTTTATTTCAATATCATTATTTAATGCTTTTTAAAAATATATATATCATTATTTAATGAATATTTATAAATAAATAAATAAATTATTTAATGAATTACTTTAAAAATAAAATAAAAAATGGAGCATCCAACAAAAAAAGGATTTTGATCCTCTCTTTACCTCATCTTTTTTCTAACCTTTTTAAAACATGAGAAAAGGTTGTTGATAAAGTAGATGTGGAAATCAATCACATCTTAAATATACATTCATTGCAAATGTTTATGTGTTATGACATTAGATGAAATCAGGAAAAAGATAAGGTAAGAAGAGGATCCAAATCCTAAAAAAAGACTTGTGAGATTTCACTGGAATGAAAAAGCAAATGTGTCGGTTCTGTTCGGTTTTGGTTTTGGTTTTGGTTTTGGTTTTGGTTTCGAAGTTACTTTGTTAATAATACGTAGATTTTGGGTTTTGATTTTGGTTTTGGTTTGGGTTTTGGATTTGGTTTCGAATTAACTTTGGTAATAGACTAATAACAAGGGGATTTAGGGTTTCGATTTTGATTTCGGCTTGAAATTACTTTAGTAATAGTAAGGGGATTTTGGTTTACTACGAGGAATTTAAACCAAATCTAGGAACATCATTATTTAATAAATAAAAAAGTAGTGAGAAATGTACCAAGAAAAAAGACTTGAAGACTTCAACAAACGATTTTGGTTTTGATTTCGGCTTTGGTTTTGAAGTTATTAAGGGGATTTTGGGTTTCGGTTTCAACTTTGGATTTGGTTTCAGTTTTGAAGTAACTTTGGTAATAGTGAGAGGATTTAGGGTTTCGATTTCGATTTCGCTTGAAATTACTTTGGTAATAGCAAGGTTATTTTGGTTATGACGAGGGATTTTAATATGAAACTTAGGGATATCAAAATAACCCGATGGAACATGACCCCATGGGGACCCGCACTAATAGGGTGTGGTGGGTTTTAATTTGGTAGGGATGAACCGAGGATGGAGATATATAGTAAAATCTACAATAAGTATGGGGCAGAGACAAATTTTATACTCCCCGGCTCCCTGCGATGCACCCACCACACTTAAAATATACTTTTTAATATTTTTATTATTTATTTTTGTATTTATTAAAACTACTTAGTTTTAAAGAACATAATCCTTAATTTATTTATTTTTTTATATCAAAAAACATAAATTTTACTTTAGGAAAAAATTAAAAATGAGAAGGAAAAAAAAAAAAAAACATGTGATTAGATGAAACCTATATATCATTTTCCTATTTTTGAAGTTGAAAAATGAGCAAATTTGTTGGGTTTTTGTTGCAAGTCAAGCAAACAACACTCAAAAAGAAAAAAGATGTTGGTGTTTCTTCATCATCAACATAAAAACCCTATTTTTCCCTGTCCACTTGGAATTTTTTTTCTTGGAAAATCAACTCGACAATCACCAAAGAGAAAAATGAAAATTTATGGCCCACCTTTTTGTCTTGATTAGTTTTCGACCTCCATCTTTTTCCTTTTAACCTTGACACTTTTCAATTTTGTTATGATATTAAAATATTTAGGTTCAATTAACAATCACCCACTTTGTTTGTTTTGGCATAGCTTTAAAGCATGATTAGTAAGAAATTAAATTTCTTAATTATATAATTATTTTAGATATCTTCATAATTACTTTACTAAAATATCTATCAACTAATATAATAATATACAATAGATATTATCTTACAATAGATACTATCTTATCACTTACCATATCAATATCTTTAATTTATATATAATTTATTATTTAAACTCTTACAATTACTATATAAATAGTAGGAAAAGGGGAATTTTGTTTTAAATAAAGTGTTAAATTTTCATAGAATTGAAAATTTTATATAGAAATTATATAAATATTCTACAAACAATGATAAAATAAAACTGTGGATATTAATTAATCTAACTAACCAAATTTATTATAATTTGATTGCTAATGTATATCAAGTTTTGCATATATAATTACTCAAGTCATTTTTATCAAATTATATTTTAATCTAGTATCGAATTGAGTTTATCTTGAATCCAGCTCATGATATTGTTTTATATGGTTTAATATTATTTAAATTTGGCTCAATTTAAATACATCTTAACGCGTTGGAGCTATCATGTTTAACCCCTCTAATGAAATTTTAAAATATAGTTTATCTTTTAATTAACAAAACTTGTATCATTTAACAATATTGCAACTTAGGAAACTCTAATAATTATATGGGTTTTCATTGTCAAGTTGGGGGAAAAGATAATAACAAAGAATCTCATATAATAAAAGACAAATTTCAACAAAGAGTCAAGCTTATCTCTTCATACTTTTTGCCTTTTTATGGTGTTATAAAATATAATTAATTACTCTTAATTAATATAGTTAATCATGGACTTATCTTGGTTTAATTATAAATTATTATATCCACTCAATATATAATGACAAGGATGATGATAACACAAACCCTTGTTCTAGAAGAATAAATAGTTATTAATAAGTCAATGAAGTGTTATGTTAACAAAAAAAAAAACATATTTACTTAACTCAAACCACTTTAATTAAAATAATCAAGAAATACCAAAAAAATTGGAATATTTCCATTGTTGTTTCCTAGTACTGGTTCAAGTCATCTAGGTCTAGAATAGCCTAGTATATTAACAGCTAATTAATTAATTTATTTTAATGATATTGAGATCATCAAAACAAGAATTTCTTTTGATTGACAAAAACTTTACTAGTATAACTAATTATAAAGACAGGAATTTGTCAAATTTAATCCTCTAAAATTATTGACATAGTCATGTATCACACACAAAACAAATTTATTTTCTTTTTTTTTAAATCAATTTTTTTTTTTAATCAATTATGTTATATCGCGTGTCATTTTAAAGAAAAATTGTTTCAACTTTCACGTATAACCAACACGAAACACAATTTTTCCAAACGTCGTCACCAACGTGAAACAACTTTTCTCCAACTTCTCTCTCTTCATCGGCCGATTTCTTCTCCGCATCAACCGTTTCTTTTCCGTTGCCCGCATCCCTTTTTTATCTCTCATCTTCTTTCTTGCTTTCTCCCTTGTCCTCAGCAAACCAACAATTGATGAAAGAGACCTTCTTTTGACAATCTAATTTTTTCTTTTAACACTTCTTTTTTAAAAACACTTTATTCTCAAAATTTAAATTTAAAAAAAATTCTAAAGAAACTTCATTTTATTCCAAGATTATTTTGGCACTCCTAGTCTAAAGACACTCCATTTTAAAAAATAAGTTTCTAAAGACACTCAATTTTATTTTAATAAAAGTTAGGATAAACCATCGTAGCCTTTGGATTCATCTAAGAAGTAGTCTTTTTTGAATTAAATAATTAAAAAAAGAAATTATTTATCATAAATCATTAGATTAAATATTACATAATAAACTATCTCTCCTAAATTTTCATTACCATATTAAGCTCCCTCTCTTCTAATACATATCTTTAATTTTCTATCTCCATTCTTTCTCAAGAAAGACTAACATTAAAAGAAAAGAAAAAAAAACTTACGAATAAACTTGATTTTTAAGAACCGTATATATGTATATATTAAAAAAAAGAAAAACTCAAAAAACAAGTACCTTTTTATTCAAAAACAAAATCGAAATATAAAAATGTTTTTTGTTACTTTTTTAGGTATGTGATTATCTAGAGAACTTTAATTCTTTCATTAGTCTTAGAAATTATGAGTTTAATCGAATTTAATTAAAACAAATCAAGTTTTCATTTTATTTATTTATTTATTTATTTTATTTTATTGTTGAGAAACAAGGTATTTGTATTGAATTATATATATATATATTACTTTAGTAAAAAAAAACAAAATATTTATAAGTTTTTTTTTCTTTAATTGTTAATCAAAGATTCATCAAGAAAGTATGGAGATAAAATTTTTATTTTATTTTTTATTTTTTTGAAAAATATAGAGAGAGTAATTAAGAGAGAGTGTTTAATATGGTAATAACAAATTTAGGAAAGAGAATTTCTTTTTTTAATAATTTAATTAGTTTCGAGTATCTTTAAAAAAAAAAATTGTCTTGTCTAGTGATTTTAATTCAGGTTAAAATTGTCATTCATAAAAATAAAAAAAAAATTAGAGTATAAATAGATAATTTATGGATTGTAAGGAGAAGCTCTCTTGATGAAATCTTTTTTATTTTGGTTGTTGTTTATACATGTGGGTATTTTGGACATTTCACATTTTATAATTAATGAAATTTCAAAGAGAGGTATTTGACATTTCTAATACAAGTACAACTATCAAAACAAAGTAATCAACCTATATTGTAACCAAAACTCAAGGGGTTCAAGTTTTAAAAATAAATAAATAAAAAATAAAAATAAAAATTACCCACAAGAGACTTCAAATTTAACATATACAAAACATTTGAATCCAAGGGATATCTCATGGTATATAGCTTGCATTATATTAAAATTAATGACAAAAAAATCCCTACTTTTGATTCATGTAATCAAAAGAAAAAGTTTTCAATAGGACAAACATTCAACATCATTTGTACACCTATCGCTATATATAATGATGCAATGATGACGTGATACATCAATCGCACCAAAGACTTTTCTCAATGGAAACACACAAATTTTTGGATTCTCTATCACAAAACAATTTTATAAATATCAAAGCAAAATATCCAATAAAAAATATATTTGTTTAAAAAAGAAATAAGAGAGAAAAACAAAGGTATAAGCATGAGTTGGTTGCCACTCTAAATTAATCCAAACTACTTTGTCAAATTTAAAAAGAAAAAAGAAAAAAGAAAAAAAGGACAGAGAGTACAACAGGAAGGAAGGAGAAATTCCAAGTCAAAGATTACTAGTAAAAGCAAAAGAAGTTGTAAGATTATATTCCCATAATGAAGAAAGAAACATCCCTCAGCACACAACATATGGGATGTTCATATTTGATGGGATCTTCACATAGCCAGTTAGCCGGGATTCGTTCTAGGAGGATCGTTCCAAGCAGTCCCCCCATGTTTATTCTTCACTAGTAGAGCAGAATTGTCATGAACGTTGTTGTCAGCTGACTAACCAACTAAAAGTCCCGTCCTTTATACTGCATTTCCTGTCAAGACAGAGTGCTCAATTTCATGAGTTCCGTAAAACTCATTCCTGTTACAAAGGCAAAGATCATTTCAGTACACAACTAAGTAATCAGTTTTCTAATCTCAGAATCGTTGAGCTGTTTTGGGAGGAAATGTGACAATTCTCTTTTCGTAAAGCACAAGCTAACTGAAAGTATGACATACAAAACTTTGAAACATGATGAAAAATTTTCTTACAGGCTGGTAGCTTGGCATGTAAAAGAGTTGTCGAGGCTGGCCAACGAGCATCTGCTGACCATACTGTAATCAGAGAAATACAGGTAAATTAATCTGTATAGAGATGATAAATATAAACAGGCTCCAATAGAAGTTTAGTAGGTTTAATTCATGATCCAAACACGATTCTCTACTTTTGGAAGCATTAAGAAAAAGAATTCAAAAGGAAAAATAAAAGAATTGGAGGGTATGTAAAAACATTTTTGGAACAATCTTAAAAATCATTTCAACCTCTCAAAATAAGGAAATTGTATCCAAATCATTTCCAAGATTAGCTTTTAAAACTTAAGATCATGAAAAACCTCTCAAAATAAGACCATGAATCAAATGCCTCTTTAAATTTGTCATACCTGAGGTCCATGGGGATAATATGGTTGCGGTGATTGCATTTGTGCAACCTGGGGATTATATACGACAGGCTGGTGACCGGCAAATGAAGGTGGAATCTGCAAAAATAATGGGAAGTTGACCACAACTATAAACGAGTAGAACAAAATGCAAAGCACAAATCTATAACAAGTGCACGTACATCAATAGGCACCAGCAAAAGGATTTTACATGCTATCAAATCCCTACAAATATCAACTGTTGAATAGAGTTTACTTCAATAGTTGATATTTAAAGTAACTGACCCATAATACATTGCCCAGGAAAGAGGGGGAGAATACAGAATAAATCATGCATACGTAAATATTCATTTATAGCCCCACCATCACGCTTCAAATTAGTTTTAAGATTTTACTCGAACCAAAAAGACAACATTATTGACCATCCCCCTTTCTTATTACCAAGATTCCATGTGTTACAATCAGGAATAAACAACTTAGTTCCATGAATTCCAGATAAATTACAGCAGCAAGAGCATTTCACTAAAAAGATATTATAACAAGAAATAGACTAGACATTTAGAAGAAATAACAAAAATGGCTTAGTCATATGAAATATACTAGATATTTTGATTATTTAACTTAATGAGAAACCTCATCTAGAAACCTTTCGCTCTCATTATGTAAAATAAAGAAACAAGGGATAGAAATAAATAAATAAGATATATTCAAGTACTTACCCCAAAATTCATAGGCATGCCATGCATATGAGGTACGCTAGGATGATAGAAGGAACTATCAGCAACGGGGGATGGAGGCCTAGGAGACCCTTGAGATGGGACGAAACTCCTTGCATTAGGATTGAGTTTGAATTCCTGATTGCGACATTTGAAAAAAAATTATATTAACAATGCAACGATAAACTATTTAAGCAAGAGACCATGTTAAATAAAACAAAAGTTATGTAGTCTTAATAAAATGATTATGCCTGCATTAAAGTCAAATGATCATATAAAATCCACAATTATACAAATCCATTTACCTTGGCATGGGGATTTAATGATGATTTTTCAGAAGATAAAGAGCCAACTGACGAGCTTGGTGATAAACCACGATGACCTGAAGCTGACACAGCACCCGGACAATCTGAATTGGACGACACGGAACTAGCAGCCCTTCCACGAGAAACTACAGATTGTGTTTCTCCCGGAGCTTTACTAGGTAATGGCACCTCCAACTGTTCACCAGAAGAACTTGTCTTTTCATTACCCTTTGATGAAGCAGGAGCATACGAAGAGGCACAAGCAGATAATCCCACTTTTTCAGAGCCATCTATCTTGCTCGACTGCAAATCTACAAGAAACATATAACTACATCTTTAGCATGGTAAATTTATTAGCAAAATTATTATAAAAAGGATTCCATGCTGATAATTGGGGGGGGGGGGGGGGGGGGGGGGGGGGGGGGGGGGGGGGGGGGTGTGGGGGTGTGGTGGAGGAGACAAAAGGTTTGTGATCAATATAAAAAGGCATTGAAGTAAGCTCCAATTTTTCCGCGTGAATCATACCAAGTAATGGTGATTTGTTTAAAAAAAATAAAAAAAAATAACCTCAAAAGTTCTTATATATTTTCATAATATTTGCATCTCAGGCACATTATTATCATAAATCAGTATTAATAAGGAGGAAATACAACAGCATTTCAATTGAAACATTTTCACTTACCCCTGGATTTTGACAATTGAGCATTCTCCTGGAGCTGCATTAATACAAACAGCAGCAGAATAAGGAATATGTACACTAGAAACAAGTAAGAATTAATAATCGCAAGGGAAACTCCAAGTTTTCACCCAGAGATGTTATATGGCTACTTATTCAACTCACCGGCAGCTTTTCTACAAATCCCTTAGAATCGCTATTTCCTCCATGTTCAGCAAGCAAATCCTCCTGAAACCTATAATGTTCCAATGTTGAAACTCATTCTCAGTGTGACAAATAATTTATTTTACTGTCTTGAAACAAGTAGTCAATATAAAATAAAGAAAAGAGAACCTGCTTCCGCTGTCCAAAGTAGAGACACTTTTAACTGGAATTTCAGATGCCATCTGTCTTGCATGATCATACGAAACAGTGCAATATAAATCTGCACCAATACTAGACTGAGAAGACTGTGCCTCATCCTGCACCCAAGGAGAGGAGCATTATTTAGCTAATAAGAAAAGGCCTAGCAAGAACAAACACACTGCATAGTAGTTAAATGTATCTTATATACTCTATTATACAAGAGGTTCATTTACTGCAGACAAATCTAAAAGTCTGAAGAAACTTTCGGTGGTTCCAAAGTACAATAAGTTTGCCAGACGATATGTTTCAGGGAAAACTTTATTGTGCAAAACACAATAGTGGGTAATAATCCCAATATTGTTTTAGGGTTTTGTATAGCCATATTAGACAGGTTTCCAGATGATGAAATGATAAAAAAAAATTTAAGTACAATATGCTATTTCTCATTTCATAAGTGTGAAGAGCCTCAGTTACACTTAAATTATTATTCTTAAAGGATATCAGAATTTCTAATGATGGTGTCAAGGTGACAAACTTCATACCATAAATTTCAGATGTTTATGGTATAAGCAAGCTGTTGCAAGAACGAACCTTATGTATATGGCATTTGGCTTATTTAAATAAAATAATAAAGTTAGTTATGAGTCTGCAACTGGCTGTTGGAGAATGCAACTCTTCTATTCTAATGTACAAATCTAATATCAGAAATCAACAGTAGACAAATTTAAAATTGTGATTCCAGATTTGGTTAATATCAATATTACCAGAGGACAACATCCAGAAAAGCATTTTATCTTTTCACTTCAGAAAGGAGCATTATGTACAAGCTCGAAGAGTAAACAGTATCAATGATGCGCAGATGCATGCAATCAAATTACCCCTATGCTTGAGATCATGGAGTCATAAAGAACCATTGACCAATCGTTTTTCAAATTTTATATATATATATATATATATATATATATATTGTGTTTTTTCAAATTGAAAGAACACAATATTTTTAAAAGTAGATCGGAGTTGAAATAATTTCATTAAGCTAAAATGTTGAGGAAATGCGAGGCAATGTGGGTTTTCCAGTAACAAACTAATGACAAACGTCCTGACATGCTTATGTTTCCAGCATATAACAGCTTCTGAGAACATTAAAACAATCATAATCACTAAAATAGGGTCACGATTTGAAGCAGAAAAGTCAGCACGACCAAACTTAAATCGCAAGTTCTATATAACACAGTACTGCATAGGTTTGAGAACTCCCTATATAGCTTAATTCAACCAGAAGTTTTCAGATAATTATGAACGTTTCTGAAATAATAACTCCAAGATATGCCTCTTCAAATTTAATTGGGATGGGGAAGCTACTAACACTGAATCTAGAAGTAAAACACCTTTAAGTCTTACTCCATGGTTCCAACTCCGAAGGCTCCAGGTGGTCCAAACTCTAAACAGTAAGATCAAGTTTACTCATATGCAATTTTAAGTTTTCAATATGAATAATTCTACAATCTCCTAGATACTATATATGCAAACCTACATCAAGAGGCACAATGTTATTGTGCGCAGTCTCTTAATCAAATCCCTCCCCCAAATTACATGCTCATTTAAAGAGTAACTGTTTACTAACATAACTACACAATCACCTAATTGACAATGGGTCAAGAAATACAAGTATTTAAACGCAAACTAATATGACATAAATGTCATAGAAGGAGATTACCGATGGAGGAATTACCAGTAAGGAAGAACTTAATAATAATCTAGCCCCGTCATTGCTTTTCCCACTGGTCAAATCAGTAGATCTGTTACTGACAGAACCAGAACCTCCAAAAGTTTCATCATTATGTGAATCCAACACTATATCCTCGTCTTCTTCATATCCACTATCATCCAAATTCCTGCCCCTGTAGACTGAAGAGAATCTGGTCTCCTCATCGATTTCATTATTTTCATTAAGGTCCATGCCTCTTTCCTGTTGAACAAATGAACATTCAAGTGTCAGCAATATAAAGAGACATTAGCCAAGTAAAAACTTTTGGGAGGCAGCAAATGACATTGGGAAACCTCACCTCTGCTAAATGAAGATCCAGTGTATCCTCACACTCAATTTCTCTGGCGATTCTCATAGCTTCTCTTTCCCGTTCTCTTGTCTCAGGACCTTTTAAAAGTTTTGTTGTATAAATTTCCTCATCGAAGGTGGTCTTGACTCCAAATAATGCTTCATTTGTTTCAAATTGATCCCAGTTCCTAATACAAAACCAACACAAAAGTAGTCAATCAATATAACATATAACAAAACCAAAAAAACCATAAATACATAATATACATTTAATTAAGTAATTAACCAAATTTACTCAGCTTTGTTCCAAATATTCAGGATTAACTACAAGAATCCCTTTCAACACAACACCCTAATTCCATACTCTTTAATAAATTTCCTTAGTGCCACAACAAAACCTTTTCTACATTTGATTGGTGCTAAAACCATGTTGCCACTTGCCACACCTAACTATCACCAAAAATAAAATGATCCACTTAATTTTCTTCTGAGAATAAGATGACATCTCTGAGATCCTGTCCACCATAAAAAAAATTCATCCAGGAAATAATAAATTTCACAAGTTTGCAGGCTTACATACAATTCCATCGAAAAAATCAATACTAAAATGCTAAAAAGCATTTAATATTGCTACAGAACATCCAAGACCAGGTCACACTGCATTTAATCATATATTTCATTCAATCGTTCTACCATAACTAGTGGCCATGATTTCATAAATGCATTCCGAAACTTAGTCTCTCAACAGTACCAAGCAAAGTCTAGAGGTCATCACGACATTGTATTCTATTTCTGTAACTTAGTTCTTAATGCCATAACTACGCCTAAGCAATTCCACGGAAATCATAAACGAAAGAATCTTCAAGAATACATATTATAGAAGCATGTGTTGCTGTTACCAATTTACCATTATTGAAAGAAATATATTAAATTTACAGATATTCTTTCAATTTATGCATTAAAGAGCAACTGATACCTTCATAACATTTTCCTAAGTAAAATCACATTAACTAGCCCTTAATAACAACCATTCACAAATCATCTAAATAAGAAGGAACAAGGCAACATAAAGATAAAAAAGGTAAGATAAATGAACAATAGCTGAAGGTTGCTATGGGAAACAATTTAAAAACACTCAGATGTGATCCTACAGAACAAGAGGTAATAGAACTGTAGTGTAATAATCAAGAGGTTTTAGGAAAATATTAATTATTAAAACCTGTGCCAAGGGGCATCAAATATATTTTCCAGCTCAGGCAACTGTGGATCATCTTCACCAGGCATCCATCGTTCTAGCTCTCTACCCACATCAACATGACGAGACTGAGATATAACCGAGTCTATCATAATTTCCTGTTGCCTGTCCCTTTGGAGATCATTTGCCAACCCATCCCTAGTTACAGCTACCTCCTGAAACCATCAATCAAAAAACCTGATCAGATCACCGATCAAAAGAATATAAAAGATCAATTCCACTACTTCATCCAACTATATAGTATCAGTACTTCATATTTACAACTATATAGATGCTTTAAATGAAAACATGTTAATAAATACAGCAGAACCTTTGCTACAACTTGCACAAGTTCATTGGCAGGTATAATGAGTGTCTTTACAGGTGCCTTGCAAACAGACTCCACGATTGCTCTCTGCCCTCGCAGAGTACCATCTTTTATCAAGTGGGCCATTTTCAGGACAACTCCTAAGGAATAAACAGGTGAACAGGTAAAAACAATTAAATAAATGAATAATTTAGATAAAATGGTTGTAAGAAAACCAAACATAATGAAGGATAGAAGCATGTTCCCTTTGACTAAAAGAAAATCAATAGAACATACCAAAATCTTTATCATTGCTTTTTGCATGAAATATTCCAGAGTATATTGATCCATTTTTCACATGGACTTCCACAGGAGAGCCAATAAGGCAAGTCATTACATATAATAAACGATCATCGGAAGCACTCTCAAAACCTCTAAATTTGCTGGCTGTCACTGCACCTGTGACGAACTAATATTAGAAAGGAAAACAAAAGTAGTATCTAATTAATTCAGTTTAGAGAAGCTTACCTGTACTTGGTACTTTAGAAGAGTTAGATTTTCCAGATTGTAACTTATTGTCCAGCCTAGTCCCTCCTTCTCTTTCACCTCTTCGACGGCCAAATCCATTAACTGAGGATTTGGGTTGCAGCACTGGTTGCATATTCATCATCGGCAGAAGAGTCACTAACCTATGAGAAAAGGTTTTAATCACTTCAAGTCATTCTACTGTAATGTACACTTCAAAAGATAGATCCACCACAGAGCATGCAAAGATAGTATATCAAAATATGAAATCAACACAACGAAGAAGGTAGAATATACAGTTAGCAAATTATATGGAAAATTTAGTAATAAAGTGAAAAGGAATGCATATATGACTCCATAACTCTAACAGCATTCTTAAGGAACAATCTTGAACAAAAGCTACCCAAACCATATATAAACATCCCAGATTTTACTACCAACATCAAGAGCACAAAATAGAAACAAGATTATACCTTTTCCCTAAAAGAGTTACTCAATGAAGCTAAAAAAGAAAGATAATTTTATCAAACTAACCAAAAGACTTCCAAATTAAATATATAGGTATAATTACACCTATCTATCTCTCTCTCTCTTCCACAAATACAGATGCAAATGCAAACATATGTATCAGTATCAATACCGACATCAAAAGTTTGAGTACATGAAGTACCCTTAAAATGAACTAATCAACATTTGAGAAATGAAAAGGAAACCAAAATCAACAGTAAAGCACATCAAATACACTCTCTTGACCGAAAACCAAACTGATTTTAGAAAATCACAGATAATCTGGTCACAGAAACATATCTGACTGCGAAAATGAGCACAATAGCCGGATCCAAGAATATGTATCTACTTGTTCAGTTGCAATAAACTAAACGAACCTCTCCTGTTACAGCCCTAAAAACCGCCGCAAACCCCCGAAGCTTCTTTCCACTCAAATAATCAATCCTAGGTTCCTAGCATCAAATTGGAAACTACAATCCGAAATAATAAAAACCCCCTTGTTTTTAACCTTCTAATCACCCAAAAAACCACAAAATTTTCACAAGTTACAACATTTAACACATACCTTGTACTACGAGGCCCAGAGAACCCTAATTTTCTAATTCCAATTCAAAATACCAAAATTAAAACACAAAACATGATATTTCGAAATGGGAAATTAATTAATTGAATGGAATTACAAAAACAGAGAGGGGTTTGATTCGTTACCTCGAATGAGTTCAAATGGTCCAATTTACGGTGATGAGTTTGTGAAAGAGAACGAGTCAGCAAGCGAGCGACAGAGATAGAGATAGAGAGAGCTGTGCGATATGACTCAGTGAGTTAGGGTATTTGTCGTTCGATGACAGTGACGATCACGTGACTCGATCACGTGCGTCGGGCGAGAGATGGAACTAGAGAGAAAGAGAGGACTCGGTGTGATCCAGCGAAGAGGAGAAGCAGAAAATAAATTTTGAAGAGAGAGAAAGAGAAAAGAAGAAGAAGAATTATGTAAGGAAAGAAGGGGCTGATTGTCTGTATGCTGGCACACGGTAAGGCATACATGACAATATTATCATGCAGTTTCATTGGTAACAAGAATCGGTATAAAAAAAATTACATTATCTCTCGATAAATAGAATTAGTGAAATCGCACGATAAGGTAATACATGACCTGATAAATTATATATATATATATATATATATATATATGATGTTAATCAGTAATATATAATGTTTATAAGCATTTGAGGAAGAAGAAATATTAATAATAAAATCAAAATTTAGGAAAATATTATTTTCAAAAATAGTAGAATGGTTTTTTTTTTTCTTACATGTTATCAAAAATTATTACTGTTCTTTTTGAAAAATAAACATAAAGGCTTTTCTTTTTTTTATTTTCAAGCTATTTTTGGTGGTTCCAAGTCAAAATTTATCTAAATAAGGAATCAAAACTTTCACATTAAAATTTGTCAAACGTTAGATTGTGGCCCGAATGGTGGGTGTGATCATTGATGGAAAGAAAGATTATAAAATATTTCGCAATTGTCTTCCTCACGGAGATATAATTTACACGTCTCTGTGACGAAGCATGCAAGTTCTTGTTGTCAAAAGCATCAGGATAGTAAGCGTTATTCATTGGATTTGATCAATACTTTCTTTTGAGTCACATAACTTGTCTGAATAAGGAATCAAAATGAATGAAAGAGTATACCAAATGATATTTCCCGCTAGTCTTCTCGACAAAGATGTTGTTCACACATGCCTCTCCGATGAAGCATGCAACTACTATGTGTGAGAAGCATGAAGGTGCGGTGTTTGATAAAAAGATAAACAGGTAGTTATTTTCCCACGTGTCTTCTCGACATATATACTATTCACATGCTTTTCTCCGGCGAAGCATGCAACTTCTCAATGCCAAAAAGCATGAGAATGTTAAATGTTGCTCATCGTTAGATCCAATACCTTGTTTAAGAGTTGTAAATTTTAATTTTCAATTAGTAAATTGAACATGTTTGATTCATTTTAACAACATCATTCTTGTGATAGAGTAAAGTTTTTTTTTTCCCTTATATTTTCTGAAAGTTCTTCAATATAATTTACTACAAAACTAAAAATCAAGGTGCTTTTAGCTATTTTTAACCTAAATTTTTTAATACATGATTGAACATATGTAAAATTGGGTTTACTTTGATTATTGAAACTTGTCTAAATTAGGGATCTAAATAATTTACATAATAAGTTCCCAACCGTTAAAATTGCATCCCAAAATGGTATTCCCAACATGGATGAAAAAACAACCAACAAAGAAATCTTCAAATTAATAAACAAGTTCAATTCATTATAATTTTACATTGTTTTTGTCTTAATTGATTAAGTTGGTTTCTAAATAAACTACCTTTTTTAGGAAAATGTGATCGGTTTGATAATTCATGTTTAGGAGGATGATTGAATCCCATGATCAAAATAGGAATAATTTGAGATTGACAAACATTGAAGTAGATTTGAAAATTAAAAAATAATCCAATTTATAATAGATAATTAATTATATTTAAAATGCATGCTAAAAGATAAATATTGTTTTCAATAATTTTATATTTTATAGTAACTCAATTTAATGAATTATATCATATATGTAAATATTGCATTAATATTCAATAAATGTAACTTCAATTTAAAAAATAAATAAATAAATCATAGCAATCGAGTAATACTACACGATCCAAATATTTATTAAAATTCATTATTCAAACGATGTGACAAAAAATTAATCAAATATAAAGAAAATTATATATGTACTTTCACTCCCACTTTCTTATAAATCCTATGAGACTTGTCACTAATTAGTCATTAATCATTATCATAATCTCAGTCACAACTCATTAACACAGCAACAGAAGGTTACTTTGTTTTCTTGTTCACTGTTCGTGAGCCTGAATACTGAATAGTGAATATTTTCAAGTTCTTTTCTTTTTATTATTTCTATGGTTAATTTCACAAACAGCCCTAAGTTTTGGGAATATTGCAATCACATTCAATGTTATGTTTTATTACACAAACATCTCCTAAAATACGTTGACCAAATAATTGAGTAATTGTGAAGGCATTTGGGTGTGTACATTACATTAAAGTTCAATTACAATGAAAAGTTAAATAAAGAAATAAGAATACACAAATTAATAAGTGGATATCATTAAATGTCAATCACATCAAGTTATATAGCTAAAAGTAGCATTACTTAAATTCAGGAATTTTTTTATTTTTTATTTTTTATTATTTAAGTTGATCCATTTTTCATTTTGAATGTAAGCGAAGATTCAGGATTTTTTTTTTTTTTCTTTTTTAAGTTGTTTAATCATTTAAAAAACAACTTAATAGGTTTAATTCATACTCATAAAAACAATCAACTCTTAAAAGAACCGAAACTCAAAATGAGGATACTCAAACTTTATCTCACATCAATACTTCCTACTATGAGCGTGATCCCAAGAATTCCAGAAACGTCTTCCAATATGACAATATTTTGTTGACAACCAATATGACAATATTTTGTTGACAAGCAATATGAGATTAGAAGAGTGTAAGTCAACTAACGTGAGATCATTTCAACGTACTCATGACTATCCACTCTATCAAAGTGGGAATTAGAGTCGTCAATTTCATCGATCTTGGTTCATAAAATCACAAATTAAAATTAATATAACCCAACCAATATTTGTTATATATAATTGCATTCTTCTTCCGGTGAACAAGCACAAAAATAAAAATACACAGTGTTCAACAAATCTTCTGTTGATTCTAGCCTTGGCAAGCTTCTAGTGTCATCTTGGAAGAAAAGATAATCTAGATAGATCTACACAATTACAAGATGTAGCTTTCATGCTTTCTTTTTTTGTCCCTATTTAATAAATATCTTATTTTCTTTTTCTTCTGCATAGATCATTTTATTTGAATCAAAATATTATCTTTTTAGGTGTTATTTGTATTTTTTTTTTTTTTTTAATTTGTAAAAAATATAATAGAAATGATTTCTCAAGATACATTATACATGCAAATGTTACAACACTTCCAACAAGTGATTTTTTTTTTTTTCACAAGTTAATAAGATCATAAATTATATTGATTACATTTGATTTTTCTCTGGAACCAAATGATTGAAGAATCAGAAAATAATGATACAAGAACGAAGAGCTGTAACGTAGTTTTACTCCATGAAATCTGGAAACTCACCAGAGAACCGTCTCCGACAAGAACACAAGAAGAGATTTGTTGCAATCTATTTGCAGATATATGCACTGATGGGTAGAAGAGACCATTTCAAAGACATCACTCATTTCATTGAGTTCCAACTTCCAAGCTGCACAGACAATTATTTATATAACATGAATGTTTGAAGTGTAAGCTTAGAATATCAGCAGCAGAAATTAAAAATCTGAAAGCAGATAATGGAAAATTAGCCGTTTTTCGTTCACCTCACGAATTTGATCATCATAAACTCGCGGGATGTAATATCCTAGATGTTCGTATAACAAAGACGAACAATGAAAGGAGAAATATATAAACTATAAGGAGGAAGTGCATACCAGCTTGAAAAATTACAGTTGCAAGTTGATATTCTCAGACCACTTGAAGATGTCGGAATAAACTTGATCTCCTCCTATGTCTTCTCCTGAACCCCCAGCAGCCACCCTTATGATATCCTCTATTAGCGCGAAATTTCCCATTATATCGACATGAGCACCACTCTGAGTGCCCCGGCCCTCCAGCAGATTGGATGGAGGAGAATGATCGTATTCTCTGATATATGTCCGGCTTCCTGATGGATTAAATCTGGTTTTCCCGCGCCAAGCTTTGGCACACATAAAGCCTGCACTTAAAACGGGTACAGTCTCATCCCCATCAACAGAATAGACTCCATCATTCAGACAACTATCTTCTTCTGTGTCATCAGCTGAAGTATCGATTTGAAATGGAATGTAGCATTCAGCTGAAGGAGATAACTTGTAAACATAGGCTCGCTCAGTTGGTATTCCAACTCCGTACATTGAAAAGATTTCCATATCCGGAGCATTTGGTAACCTGCAATACCAAAGTGATGGAACATAACAGTTGGAATAATTGAACACTATGAGCTATTACGAAGATCTTCCCCGAGAAATTTCAATAATCAATAACTATAGCAAGCAGATGAACAATAACAACAGAAAAGACACTTAGTAGAAATGAGGAAGTGCATAGATTCTTACTTTGTTTCCAGGGGATTTGACCAATACTTGTAGTGTTGGTATTTTGGGTCGTCCAAATTGTCGGCAATTCCATAAGAGAAGTGGGCACTGCCACGCGCCATCATTTTCGGGGCAACGAATTGAAGCAGATCTATAATTGATCCAGCAGTGTAAGTTTTATATTCTGCAACAGCCTTAATTCCTCCAATTCCCATGTCATGGTATTCTGTCCACACATCTTTACATGTAGTATTTGCAACACTATTACCCTTAACAGCATCCTGCACAACAACAGTGTTAGAAAATGTAAATGTCATGCCTGGAAAGTAGTTGACTGAGAAGTTCAACACATTTCAGAGAGACTAATATTCGATTATGTAGCAGCAAAGGGCACGCTGGATAGAAGATCAGTTTGATTTTCCAAAGAAAAATTATGAAAACAACACAAGCCACACAAAGATTCTCAGCGACAAAAGCATATTGCATCGGTTCAACAGCATACCGAAAAATTTAATAGATTAAGCATGTAGAGGCTGAAATTTGGAAGGTATACTATTTCTACCAACATTTAGGAAAGATGGTAGATAGCTAGAGGAATGGTTAAAGCATCGGACAAAGAAACAGAAACAACCTTCCTATAATTTATTAACTTGATAACTAGCAACTCAACATATAAAATGAAGAAAAGCAGAATTTCAGTGGGTTAGTTCATTTCTATCTACTAAAAAATCCACCAAAATATTTCAACTTGAATCGGCATAATCTGCAGAATATAGTGAATATAGAAAAACGCTGAACAATATAAAACTTAAAAACTTACTAGAATCTAATGAAACACATTGCCTTACCCTAAAATCTATCATCTCAATCTCAGATGAAGGTGCCTCAGCTACATCTTTCCCAAATGATATAATCCTTCCATAATTTACGCGCTTTGTATTTCCAGTCTGATGACTCTGATCTCCATTTGCCTGAGTATCATTGTTTCTTTGCTTTCTGCTGCTAGGAGAACAGATTTCCTCAGGTGACCAATCAACACCACCCCATATAGTATCCCCTCCTTTTGGTACCATTGACATGGTTGAATCCCATGTGCGTGTCATCTTCATTGCATGTTGCAGTGTCTGAAGGCGGAATAAATCATTGTCCAGAAAACCCGGTGCAATGGCCCTGCATTTTGAGGGACATATTCTTCAATCTTCATTATGTGCAAGAAACCAGAGAGGCATGTGTTTCATATATAATTAAACCTTTTTTGATAGGAAATTAAAAGTTCCATATACACAGCTAAATAAGTATCCGATAAAAAATGTATACATGCAGAGGAGCTACTGCCTACGAGGAATATATCAGAATGTCTACGGTAGTACTAGACACAAATTTTGCTTCTCAAGAATGAAAATGAATTTTGGTGCAAAAGCAACTTTAAACATCTAGCTGTAAATAAAAAAGCAAACAGAAAGTTGTTTTAGAAAGACTTTCAATTTAAACTCATGGACGCTGTACTATAAGACTACTAAACAGCACCTCCAGAACAGCCAAGAAGCACATTGGGATAAACATGTACTGAGCTGGGATAAGTCTGCTATTTGGGTCCACAATACTGACTATATCAATCGAAACACATTAATTTAGCAGAAATTTTTAATTTTCTCCCACTGTGTCAAGATTGTTATTCTGGAAAAACATTTTTACACCAAAACAATACATCAAAGGATTACTAATTTACTACCTCTTTGTTGTGCACTATAGCGAATGTATAGTGGATATATACCTGGCAACTGCTATATCTTTTGCTTCAGAAGAGAAAAGCCCAGCTACAGCTTTTGGAACACCTAAAAATGGTCCACCAATGTTCATCACTGCCTTTATATGCTTAGAACACCAATCAGGTCCACCGCCACCACCCATGGGAGCTGGTGCCTCAACCCACTTCATAAAGTGCAGAAAGTACAAAACACCCATAGAATGTGGAATAATAACTGCCTTGTTTCCACCATTGGTAGCTACCATCAACTCTATGTGACTTTTGATGCGGCTGAGTGTTTGATCCCTTACCTGAGAATCAGTTAAAAAAGAGAAATTAAACAAAGCAGGAGCAAAATCAATGAACTCCACAGGCATAGTATAACATCAACAACAAACATAGTCTCTTACCTCAGTGTTTTGGTATGAGATTCTCCAATCATAAGAAGCCATATACATGGTTTTCTCTTCGTATCCAATGCGTGCCAAGTTAGCAATCAGAACAGCCCACACAAAGTAACCTGGAGCAAAGTAATCCGCAGCCACAAGTCCAGAGACAGGTCTGACTCTTATACCAGAAGGATCCAATCCAGTTTCGTTGTCCAGTGACATATGCTCCACCCAACATAGAGGTCTGCAGAAAAATCCCCACTAGAAGTCATCACTAAACAAACAGAAAGCAGACAAGAAACTAAAAATATTCATACCAATACATATGCAACACAGGTTATCGATCATCATGTCATTTGTATTATATTTCAAGACTGTCAATGAGTCAATCACATTAGTTGTCTCTGACACTCGATAATCAAGGAAAGACAAGTTGTTTCTCATAAAACACTCTTGCTATCAAAACTGAAAAATGAGTTAACACTCAATACAAAATTTCTTACACTCAGTTGTTTAAAGGGAACCACCTCCTTTAACACCCAAGTCCACTTCTATTCACATATATTTGCCATCAACTTACTCAAATTCCATTTTCTAAACCTCATTATATCCAACAATCAAAACCCAAAGAGGAAAAAAAAAATCAAAATGATTGTCATTAATTGTACAAATCTTCTTACTCTCAATTGTTGAAAAGGACAGTATTTTACTCAATTTTCATCTACTAAACCTCACTATCCAACAACCAAAACCAAAACCAAAACCAAAAAACGAAGGAAAAAAAAAATGAAAATGGTCTACATTAATTGTACAAAATATCTTACACTCAATTGTTTAAAAGTCAAGTCCTTTAATTCTATTCACATACATTTCCCACCAAACTACTCAAATTCCATCTTCTAAACCTCATTATAATTTAAATCCAACAACCAAAACCAAAAAAAAAAACACCTTTTTTCACAAATTCAACAGCAGAAACCTCAATTCATTACCAGAAAACAGGCAATCAAATTTCAAAACAATGATTGAAATTCAATTAAGCATCACAAAAGCAATTGTGTTATCAAATTTATTTACCTCTTGTAGACCTCACCAAAAGTGCCACCCCACAACCGCTTCCTAAACAGCCCATCAGCACACTGCTTCCCTTCCCACAGCTCCAGCCCTCCCGTCACGATTCCGGGCACGAACACCACCGGATGCCTCGCCCTCAGCCCCTCCTTCCTCAGCTTCACCCCCGGCGGGTCCGGCACCGGCCCCGTTATCGCCTCCGTCACGTATTGATTAAACGACGCCGGCATTGCGTTGTACAGAAACAACAACAACCACCAGGTCACGCATATGCAACCAATCAGCCAACAACACGTGTCCACGCACGACCACTTCTTCGGCTTCTTAGTCTTCTTCTTGTTGTCCTCTTCTTCCTCATCGATTTTCTTCTTCTTATCGTCATCGCCGTCGTAATTGGTATTCTCCGAATTCGTAGCTTTTGAAGCTTCGCTGTTTTTTCTCCGGCGAATTGCCGACATTTTTTTTTTCTTACAAAATTCTGTTAATTCCCGCGAAAATCAACTCTATTTTCTCGAGAAAATATCCAAATGTCGAAAACGTTGAAAACAAAAATTATCAAGCCCTGTTTGTCTACTGAGAAAACTTATTCAATATTTTAATTTTCTCTAAAAATAAAAAATAAAAAAATACTGTACCTGAGTAACGAAGAAACAGAAAAACAAGTAATTAATTTAAAAAAGAAGGAAAATAAATAAAAGATTTCCAGATTATAAGCTAATTAACTGAAAATAGACGTCAAAGAAACTGAAAAAGTGTTTTAAATTGATTCCAACAAAAAAAAAAAACGCAAACTTTAATTTTAGCTGATATTTACTTTTTTTTTTTTTAATTAAAAAAGAAAACACGTGAAAATGAGTTTTTTCTAGAGAGAAAAGTAGAATATTTGTGAATCTCACGGAAATTATGCGTGGTGGCAAGCAGTTTTTTGAAAAAATTTGTTTTCTCGAGAAACAAACAAGAGGGATCGATGAATGCTTGGGTTGGGCGGGAGTGGGACGACTGTAAGATGAGACTCGAGAGGATTGGGAGCGTTGAGCTTTGATTGGTTGGTGTTTTTTTTTTTTTTGTTTTTTTTTTAATGAATCGTGTGGGTCCCGGTTAAATAAGAAACGAATGAAAGGTTGACACGTATTGTAAAGTTTATGAAATAAATTCGTTGTCTGTTGTCAGTCTGTCAAATGTTCTGGAAATAGAATCGAATCGAATCAGTGAATCACCATACGAAACGCTGCGTTTTAATACTAGTAGAGTCTTCACGTTAAAGATTTCAAATGAGCTGTGAAGCTTGAACCAGGCCCAGGTAAGGCCCTGACACGAGCCCGAACTCTTTGGTCGAGACTGATTTTAAGCGAATTCAAAAACTATAATATATCGTTAACAACATGCCAACATGCATAGGTTTTTTTTTTTTAATTTTTTTTTTAAGCTTCTTTTGACAATCCAATTTTTTCTTTTCACACTTCTTTTCTAAAGACAATCCATTCTCAAAATTTAAATTTTAAAAAATTCTAAAGACACTTCCTTTTATTCCAAAATTATCCTTTACATCTTTTAGCACTCCTATTCTAAAGACACTCCATTTAAAAAAAATAAAATTTCTAAAGACACTCCATTTTATTTTAATAGTTTACCCATTATTATTTTTGAATTTTAATTTTAATATATAACAAAACCAAAAAAACAAAAAACTAGTAATTTGAATTTGATCTTTTTAGTCCACGGATACAACAGTGGCACAACTCATATGATGACCTCATTTTTTATTTTGTATATTTGTTGAATGAAAATTAAGGTGGAGTGATGTTTAGAGCAGCCCCAATTTTGGTATGTCTTGCTTTTGAGGTCCCATGTGCTGACTGTCTCTTGGTGTGTTTTTTGGTATGTTTGTTCACAAGTGTGTTTGTTTTTGATACCCTTTTGTCTGTTCTTCGAGTGGGTATTTTAGTGATTCTTTGGGAGCTCTGGTTGTATCTTGGTTTGTTGTTTCTTGGCCTTTTATGGTTTGTGAATGAAGTCTGAACTGTTTAAAAAACAATTTAGTGTTTTGGGTTAACAGCAACATATTGAATTTAGTTTTAATATTAAAGTACAGTTTAAGGAAGAAGAAGAATCTCACTTTTATAAGACCAGTAGTCTTGTTGAGTTCGTATTTAACCTTGCTCCCTTTCCCAATTTCAACCATCTGGCATAGAGAGTTATACTATGATTTGGGCGCATGAATGATCAGCAGGTGCACTTGGTCCTGCATAGATCAAAAGATGTTGGCACACGTTACAAATGATTGACATTTCAAGCAAGCAATACAAATATATCTAGCTATCACGAAAAGTATTATTACAAGTACGCGAGCTGTAGAAATTGAAAACAATTTATGGACATGTACCAATTTCAAGATCGTGTCAGGGATGAGCAGCTACAGATCTATGAGACATCGACGACGAAATCAATAGTTATTGGAAAAGAAACATCACTTCTCAATCAATAAAAATTTTAAAATATTGGAAAAGAAGAAGAAGAAGATATTTTAGGGTTTATAAAAAAAACACAAAAAAGAAGAAAACTTTATTTTCTAAAACAAAACTAGTTTGGAGTGTCTTTAGATTTTTTTGTCTAGTTTAGTAATTTTAATTTAGGTTAAAATTGTCATTAAAAAAAAAATTAAATTGGAGTGTAAATAGATAATTTGTGGATTGGAAGGAGAAGCTTTTTTTTTTTTTTTTTATCATTGATAGGATTTGGGCACTTAAGAGTCATTTACCCCTACACCCTTGGGGCAACTATATGTATAGTTACATAGTTAATTATATAATTCAAAAAGGTAAAATTGTTCGGTCTCAAAATTTGGAAAAATAAGTTTTTTTTTTTTTTTAAATACTAAATAAATTTGGGGTTATTTTTTAGAAAGAGGAGGACTTAAACCCATGATCTCATAATATAAGTGTGAGGGGTTTACCACTAGACCATCATCATCTCATCTTCCAAATTTATAAAGAATAGTTGAGACAATTCATATGTTTTAAAAAAATCTCAAAAAAACTTTAAAATAGTTTATAGCATTACAAAAAGCATTTTTTATTATTTCAAAAGCAATGCGAATTCTTCAATATAAAGAGCGATTTTTATGAAAAAGAAGAAAGATCTTCGAAAAGTGAACCAGTGGGCTTTTGAAAACTAAATTTAATTAATTAATTTATTTAATGTTATTAAATATTAGGATTTTGATTATTATTTTAATATTTTTTCATTATTAAGAACCGGAAGATTTTTGTTTTTATTGTTTAATGTGATTAAATATTATGAATTAATTTATTTTAACTTATTTGTTTGATTTTAAAATTATTATAAAATTGAAGGGCAGTGATTTAAGACAATCTTGGAGAAGGTTTACAATATGCAGCAGCATAAAGTATATGTGTATATATCTTTCATGATTTTTAATCCAATTAATGTCGACTGTGTATCTAATGAAACACATTGCCTGAATTGATTTCCTCAGGTGACCAATCAATACCACCCCATATAGTATCCCCTCCTTTTGGTACCATTGAAATGGTTGAATCCTATATATGTGCGTGTCATCTTCATTGCATGTTGAAGCTTTTGAAGCTTTCTCTGAATTCGTAGCTTTTGAAGCTTCGCTGTTTTTTTCTCCGGTGAATTGCCGACTTTTTTTTTTTTTCCTTATAAAATTCTGTTAGTTCCGCGAAAATCAACTCTATTTTCTCGAGTAAATATCCAAATGTGTAAAACGTTGAAAACAAAGATTATCAACCCTGTTTGTCCACTGAGAAAACTTATTCAATATTTTAATTTTCTCTAAAAATATAAATAAATAAATAAAAAAAATATATTTTATTTAAAAAAAAAAAAACGATTTCCAGATTATAAGCTAACTAATTGAAAAGAGACTTCAAATAAACTGAAAAATTGTATTAATTTGATTGCAAAAAATTATAAATAAATAAAAAAAAATGCAAACTTTAATTTTAGCTTATATTTACTTTTTTTTTTTAATTAAAAAGAAAACACGTGAAGATGAGTTTTTTCTGGAGAGAAAAGTAGAATATTTGTGAAGCTCACGAAAATTATGTATGGTGGCAAGCAGTTTTTTTGAAAAAATTTTGTTTTCTCGAGAAACAAACAAGAGGGATCAATGATTGCTTGGGCGGGACTCGGGAGTGGGACGACTGTAAGGTGAGACTCGAGAGGATTGGGAGCTTTGATTGGTTGGTGTTTTTTATTTATTTATTTTGAATGAATGGTGGGTCCCGGTGAAAAAAGAAACGAATGAAAGATTGAAACGTATTGTAAAAGATTTATAAAATAAATTCGTTGTCAGTTGTCAGTCTGTCAAAGGATCTGGAAATAGAATCGAATCGAATCGGTGAATCACCATTCGAAACGCTGCGTTGTAATCACCACTAGTAGAGTCTTCACTTAAAAGATTTCAAATGGGCTGTGAAGCTTGAACCAGGCCCAGGTAAGGCCCAGACCCGAGCCCAAACTCTTTGGTACGTCGAGATTAATTTTAACCGAATTCTAAAACTATAATATATCGTTAACGACATGTTGAACACGTCAACATGCATAGTTTGTTTTTGATTTTATTTTTTTGATAGTCTTTATCTATTCATCTATCTAGACCATGTATTTTTTTTAAAATTTTTTTATCATTGATAGGATTCGAACAGTTGACTTGAGAGTCATTTACCCCGACGCCCCTGGGGCAACTATATGTATAGTTACATAGTTAGGGGTCATTTGTTTTTTTCTCTGAAGACTGAATAGTCCTGAATTTTACTGAAAACTGAATAGTGATTGAAACCTGAATCTGAATAACATGTTTGTTTTTTTTTTTTTTTTTATTAAAATAAAGATTTATATACAATATATAATTATGATGAAATTTGATATATATTATATATGGAGAATAGTATCGGAAGAAAAGATTTTGGATTGCATTTAATGCAATTCAGTGATTTACAATTAAGTTAAAAGTCATGATTTTTTACTTTTTATTTTAAGTTGTTTTTTGGTATTTTTAAGTTGTTTGACCACTTAAAAAAAAAAAACAAAACAACTTAATAATTATGATTCAGACCCATTAAGTTTTAAGTGAAAAAAACAAACGACCCCTTAGTTATATAATGTTATATAATTCAAAAGGGCAAAATTGTTCAGTCTCAAATTTTGGAAAAATAAGTTTATTTTTTAATTTTTTTAATTTTTTTTTTAAAATACTAAATAAATTTGGGGTTATTTTTCAGAAAGGGGGAGGACTTAAATCCATGATCTCATAATATAAGTATAAGGGGTTTACCCGTAGACCAACATCATCTTATCTTGTAAAAAATAAGTTTTGCGACTAATAATCTAGAGAATAACATTACAAGATCACTAGGGTCGGAACTCGGAACTAGCATTTTTTTATTCAAATGGGTTGTATCACTAAAAAAAAATATTTGAGAGGGGCCAAAAAAAAAAACCTAGGTAAAAAAAAAAAAAATACAATTTTTATGAATAATTTAGGAGAAAACAATTTTATGTTGAAAATTTATAGATATTGGTCCAAAAAAAAAATCTCAATAAACACCATTTATTTAATTAGTTGTTTATTTGACTATACATATAACTCATAATAATAATAATAACTTAGTCGGGACTATAGAAAAAATCATTATCAGAGAAGAACCCTATTTCCTAAAACCCTTATGTAATTTTGTTTTTCCAAATCCTAATCCCTATAATTTACAATTTGATTCCAATAAAAACTCTTAAAAACAAAAAGTTTTCCTTCTCCAAACAAGAAAACAAAAACAAAACAAAAAACCTTTTACTCATCGAAAACAGTTTCCTTCTCTGATTAGTACTCCAAAGAACTTACCTATATATACAATATAGTTCTCCTCTCTCCAACAAATATTTCACAAATACGTTTTCGTTTTCTCCGTTTTTCAGTTTCCGTTTATTTTAAACACTTTCTAGGGTTTATCTCTCTCAATCCACAATGTCGACAGCAGCAGCTTCCTCATCATCAAACTCCGCCGACTCCTCCTCCGGCGACACCACTGAAGGCAGCGTTAAGCTTTTAACTTTACAGTCCGAGGACGGCGAAGTCTTCGAAGTGAAAGAGACCATCGCGACGCAGTCAGTGACGATCAAAGGCATAGTCGACGACGACTGCACTAGCTCGACGATCCCGGTCTGCAACGTCATCGGCCGGACTCTGGCGATGGTCATCGAGTGGTGGAACAAGCACGACATCGGCGCCGTCTCCGACGAGAAGGAGCTGAAGGAGTGGGAGAGTCAGTTCGTCAACATCGACGACAAGAGCGGCCGGGACAAGGTCTACGATCTACTGATGGCGGCCAACTATCTGAACATCCCGACGCTGTTGGACTGCTGCGCCAGTGCTGCGGCGGAGGCAATGAAAGGGAAAACGACGGAGGAGATTCGCGAATTCTTCGATATAAAGAACGATTTTGAAGAAAAAGAAGAAGAAGATCTTCGAAAAGAGAACCAGTGGGCTTTTGAAAAGTGAAAACTAAATTTAATTGTTTTTTTTTTGTTTGTTTTGTTTAATGTTATTAAATATTAGGATTTTGATTTTTTTTTTTTTTTTTCATTATTAAGAACGGGAAGATTTTTGTTTTTATTGTTTAATGTGATTAAATATTATGAATTATTTAGTTTAACTTATTTTAACTTAACTTATTCCCCCTGTAGTTTTCCATATTAGACACTTTGCCCCCTCTATTTCCAATAATGGCCGGTCTCCCTCCTGAAAACCAAAATATTAGACGTTTTACTCCCTGCTGTCAGGATTTCGATTAGACTAACACTTTGACTGTCAATTAGCAAGGGCAATATTGTAACTTCGATGTATTAGTCTCTTTTTTATTTAATTTTAAAAAACTGAAATTTAAAAAAAAAAATGAAAATCTAAATCTAAAAAAAATATCATCCAATTCACCGAATTCCAGAAATCACCAAACTAAATTCCACCATCATTCTCTTTCTTTTTCATTTAATCTAAAACCCATCAAATCAAATTCCAGAAATAGTCACCATCATCAGCACCACCACCAAACCATAATCATCATCTACAATACCAGACTCAAAATCCGTAACCCATATCAAACCCAATCATCTAATTCATCTCAAACCCAGACATCCCCACCAGACCCAAACCCAACCACACCCACTGTCAACCACTACCACCACAACACCCAGACCCTGAACCGGACCGCCATTATCACCATCGAACCCAAACCTAAACCCAGTACCCGAACACCATAAAACCCAAACCAAAAACCAAAACACCACACCACCACTAGAACCGGATCAAGAGAGAGGGAGAGAGAGATTTGCGATGACAGATTCGAGAGAGAGGAATTCGAGAGAGAAGGTGATGAGAGAGAGAGAGAGAGAGAGAGAGAGAGATTCAATAAAGGAGAGGGATTCACAAAGAGAGGGTTTCGAGAGACAGAGATGGATTCGAGAGAAAGAGGGATGAGGGATGAGGAAAGAAGAGGGTTGAGATAGAGAGAGATGGGGCTTGGTTTGATTTCGATGAATTTGTGTATATTGTAGATTTTATGTTTAAGGTGCATATATGGATTGGATGTTTATGCAACTGGGGATTGGGTAATTTTTTTCTTTTCTAGATGAACTGGTTTGTGTGTACTGGGGACTGGGGAGTTTATGTTCATCTCTTCCAGATTTGTTTCAAGACTGGTTTGATGTGTTTTTTTGTTTTACTGCATGTACATGAACATCGTAGACTACACCTCCACCATCATATATTTTATTTTATTTTTGCTTTTTTGCTTTTTTGTTTTTTGTTTTTTTGTTTTTTTTTTTTGTTTTTTTTGTTTTTTGTTTGTTTTATGATTAGTAAATTATCTTTTGATCTCCACCATCCATCTTTGAGATGGACGATGGAGATCCATTTAAGTTAATATTTTTTTGAGCAAAATTTTCTTTTAAAATCCTTGAATTTACAATTAAATAGAAAATAAAAAGAGATGGATCTCAACTGTCCATCTCAGAGATGGACGGTTGAGATCCATCTCTTTTTATTGAGATGGACAGTTGAGATCTATCTCTTTTTATTTTCTATTTAATTGTAAATTCAAGGGTAAAGATGTCTTTTTACTGTTAGGATTCAATTTTTTAACGGTCAAAGTGCTAGTCTAAAGGAAATCCTGACGGCGGGGGGCAAAACGTCTAATATTTTGGTTATTTTGGTTTTTAGGGGGGGGGGGGACTGGTCATTACTGAAAATAGAGGGGGCAAAGTATCAAATAGGTCAAACTACAGGGGGGAAAATGATTATATCCCTAAAATTAAAGGTTCACAATATGCAAATATTAATATATTTTATATAATTTAGTCTTTTCATACAATTATTTTTAAAAAATATTAAAATATAAAAGAAAAAACAAAATTCTGACTTCGACAAGAGTATAGGCCACGACCCAATACTTTACGATGTCCTTTTTAACATTTTTTTTATAAATTTTAAAAAATAAAATAAAAGAAAAGAAAAAACAAAATTCTAGTCTTTTTACCCGTGTGTCTTATTGCATTTTATGTTTGAATTTAAGGTTTATATAATTTAGATATTACATTCGATTAGATTTTAATCTCTATATGAAATTTATAAGTGTACGATTGTACGCTAAACTTTAAGTTTTAATATTTATATGTTGTTTATGTTTAAGTTTAAATATATATTTTCAAATTAATATATTTTAAAATTTTGATTGAATGTTAAACTTTAAAATTCAACAATACGATAAATTTTATATATTTAATGGTTTGATTTATTTTTTTCCCCTTTTGGTTAAATAAAATGAGTCTATTCGGGACGATATGGGTCACCTCATCCAAACGAGTTCAAGTATGGGACAGAAATTGAAAACCCATTTGGGACACGGGCCAGGTATTACCCAATCCGATTTTGGGTATGAGGCATGCAATTTGAGCCGTTGGCATGCCCATTGGTATCAAGAGTTGTATTTTTTATTTTATTTTTTTTTTTATATAAATTTAAAATGGTATTTTCTCACTTTCTTATACGTAGGCAAGGTAGTGCAACTCCAATGGGCAATGGTTTAGCAATTTGTTTAGCAATTTGTATTTAAGATTTAAGAATAATAATATTTTATGAAGATGAAGTAGTAAATGAAGGTATATATACCTTTAATTGTAGTTTAATGAGCCGATGATTCTTATTAAAAAGTCTTTAATTCAGACATCCAATTTTTAGACCACTTTAGGAATCAGCAAAAACTATTTGTAATACTGATTTAAAACTGCATTTCCAACTAAATCATCATTATGAAATATTTGATTGGACTATTGGAGGTGATTAGAGCAAAATTAATCAAGACATGAAACCAAAAATTAGACTATTGACACTTGTGTATTTTGGACCAATAAGTGGTATGTTAATTAATATCCAAAAAGCGAAACCAAAAATAGTATAAAGAAGAAACAACGTAACTTATTAATGCAAAAATAGATGAGTTTGTCTTTATTTTTGGTTCAGTACAACAAGTCAATTAATTAATTGTCTTCTTTAATGACAAGAAAAAGTTTAAAGCAAAAAAGAATTAAGGATTGAATTGATTTCCTTTCCTTATTTGAATGAATCCATAGCAATTTCAATGAAGTCAAATGTTTCCGAGAAAATATTGTAAGTTACAGACAATTAACTAGTTCTTTGTAACGTCCAAATGTTGATTTACTGAATATCACAAAACAAAAAACAAAAAAAAGTGAAAGGAAATAATACTAACTGTTTCAGACATTAATTGAATTAGTATAGTAAAACTCCCCATTTTCCTAGAAATTTTATTTTATTGTATCCGTTTAATTTAGTTTTAGTAACGGTGTAAATAAATTAAAAATCATAATTAATTTAAAAAAGTGTACCAACTTCTCTCTTAAAAAGATAACAAAAAAGCCAACATTTTCTCTAATTCTCACGGACATCCAAAAGATAACAAGTGATATAAATATAATGGTATATCTTAATTGTAATTTAATGAGTTGTTGATCACATTGATCATTAATACCAATTATTGATATGGGCTCAAAATTTATTTGTCACTATTTGGGTCTGACTTTGTAAGAAAGTCACCACTTTAATAACTTAAGTTTAAAAGTCACTTATTATGGTGAACGGACAAAAATGCCCCCTACAATAACCTTATTCACCATTTTTTTTTTTGCTTTTCTTTCAAAATCCTCCATCAATGTATGATGGTGGACCATGAACACGAGTTCGTCGCCGTCGACGACCACGACCAAACACAATAGCAACTTTTTTTTTATGTCCGAGCCTTTGTTAGTTGCACATAAGATACAAATCATCTTGTTAGTTGCTTTTTTTTTTTCTTTTTTTTTTTTTCAATTTAAAACCCTCTTTTGTAAACCTTAAGCTGATTGTGTGAAGAAAAAAAATAATTGTTAAAAAGGCTTGGAAAAGTCTCTGACAGAGCTTAGAAAGGCTCGGGCAGTTCGTTAAAAGGCTCGGAGATTTAAAATTAACAAAAAAAAAATGATTGTTGAAAAGGCTCGGGGAACAAAGGAAAAGGCTCAGAGATTCAAAATTAAAAACAACAAAAAATGATTGTCGAAAAGGCTCGGAGAACAAAGGAAAAGGCTCGGAGATTCAAAATTAACAACAACAAAAAATGATTGTTGAAAAGGCTCGAAGAACAAAGGAAAAGTCTCGGAGACTAATTGAAAAGTCTCGAAGACTAATTGAAAAAGGCTCAGGGAACAATTGAAAAGGCTTGAGCCTTTTCAATTAGTCTCCGAGACTTTTCATTTGTTCTCCGAGCCTTTTCCTTTGTTCTCCGAGCCCTTTCAACAATCATTTTTTTTTTTTTTGTTAATTTTGAATCTCCGAGCCTTTTCCTTTGTTCTCTGAGCCTTTTCAATTAGATTCAAAATTCACACAACCAGCTTAAGGTTTACAAAAGACTCAGAGATCAAATGAAAAGGAACCCAATTTGGGTTTTAAATTGAAAAAAAGCTCTAGGGGTGCTGCCCCCTGCACCCCCGCGAGCTGACCGGGGACCACCGCGAGCTCAGCGGGGAGCTTGACCCCCGAATGCATCTGCGTAGCGCCACAAAACTAATTATCCAATGAAGTTGCATTGATAATGTTATAATGTTCAACCTCCATTGGAGGTCTGTTATAGAGGAAGGTGAAAGAATAAAATATCAAAAAACTTTTAAGTAAGAAAGAGAATGTGTAAAGTAAGGGCAATTTTGGTAGTTTACCATAATATGTGCCTTTTAAACTTAACTTATTAAAGCAGTGACTTTGTCACCAAATTAGTTCAAAAAGGTGACATTTTCCACCAATTCCATTTATTGATATATATGTTCCTCATGGCCGCATCTTAAAAGTTCTTTGTTGGCTCTTCTCTTTTCATTCATTATTAAAAGGTTTAATATTAAAATCATCCCCTCACCTTTGAAATTGAATGTCTATATAAAAATGCTTGAATGTCTATATAAAAATGTTTTTATTTCATAAACATCCCATATGGACTATCAAACAATACTTTTATTTGGTAAAATTCTGAAGGTATAATAATCAGTTAATACAATTGAAGCTTAAATAGGGACATTTAACACTTTTTAACATTCAAAAATAGTCAATTGAATCACTGTTTGTTAGTCTATAGGCTATGAAGCACATACACGGACACAGACACGGGGATAGGACATAATACAATATGGGGATATGGCAAATCTAAAAAAATGGGGACATTACACAATACAATGCTGGTTATATATATATATATAATGCTAATTGGTTACAAATTGCAGTTACTAGCTCTTCGTTATGACAACAGTGCAAAAGTTCATCATTTAAAGGACTCTGCAGTTTCTGAGCAAGTAAAAGAAATTCTTGTTGACATACAAATGAACTTGTTTGAAGATGCAAAATCTAGACAAGAAGCTTGCATCAGAATTGTAACAAGTTGGGATGAATTTGTGGAGGTTTTTAAATTTGATAGTGCAAAGATAGTTTTATAGTGAAAGTATTGTGTTCTGTGAAATTGAATTCCAATTCTGATTGAGTCTATGAATTATTATAATTTAAACTCAACTATGGTTCATCATTTTCTTCTAAAACCTACCGCATAGATCAGTTGTGGCCAAAGTAAGAACCGAACCTAAGCCCGAGCCTACACCCACATGTTCGTAGCCCAAAGAACACACCGAGTTTTTAGAATATTTGGGTAGGTACTCACCGGAACCTATTTGGAATCGGTTGAGTCCATTTGATCGACGATGAATACTTCACAGATATGAGTCTCGCCTGGACACTTATTTGAGGTGGGGTAAAAGAGCGGAGGGGTTCATTCCAGGTAATAATGTTAAAAAGTGGTAGTTCAGACTTCATACCGATAATACTAGCCGTTGTAAAACTCGTATTATAGGTCACACACATCTCACATTCCCTCTCTTAAAAAGAAAACAAAAAACCCAAAAGACAACAAATTATATAAAGATAATGGTTGGTGGTTCTTAAGTATATAACTTCTCTCAAGTCTCACTGCCTCTTAAAAAACAAACTATTTCTTAATTTCTTCATAAACACTCAACTTCAGTTCGTCATTATCTTTCAAAAACCCACCACATAGAGCCTTATAATTTTCAGCCCGAACCAGAGCCTACACTCAATTATGGTTCATCATTTTCTTCCAAAACCTACCACATAGATCAGTTGTGGCCCAAGTAAGAATTGAACCTAAGCCCGAGCCTACACCCAATTATGGTTCATCATTTTCTTCCAAAACCTACCACATAGATCAGTTGTGGCCCAAGTAAGAACTGAACCTAAGCCCGAGCCTACACCCACATGTTCGTATCCCAAAGAACACACCGAGTTTTTAGAATATCTGGGTAGGTACTCACCAGAACCTATTTGGAATCGGTTAAGTCTATTTGATCAACAAGAAATACTTCACAGATATGAGCCTCACCTAGACACTCATTTGAGGTGGGGTAAAAGAGCGGATGGGTTTGTTCCAAGTAATAATATTTTAAAAGTGGCAGTTTAGACTTCAAACCTATAATACTAGCCGTTGTAAAACTCGTATTATAGGTCATGCACATCTCTCACATTCTCTCTCTTAAAACTAAAACAAAAAAAACCCAAAAGACAACAAGTGATATAGAGATAATGGTTGGTGGTTATTGAGTATTTAACTTCTCTTAAGTCTCACCGTCTCTTAAAAAACAAACTATTTCTTAATTTCTTCATAAACACTTAACTCCAGTTCATCATTATATTCCTAAAACCCACCACATGGAACCTTAGAATTTTCAGCATGAGCCGGAGCCTAAACTCAACTATGGTTCATCATTTTCTTCCAAAACCTACCACATAGATCAGTTTTGGCCCAAGTAAGAACCAAACCTAAGCCCGAGCCTACACCCACATGTTCATATCCCAAAGAACACACTGAGTTTTTAGAATATCTAGGTAGGTACTCACCGGAACCTATTTGGAATCGGTTGAGTCCATTTGATTGACAAGGAATACTTCACAAATATGGTGAGTGGATCCTCAAAAAAAAAAAAAAAAAAACATAATCTTGTACATTTCAGACTCATCAAATTTAAAAGGTATTCGTCGAATTAATATCGAGATATCAATATACAACAGTTTACCCCACACAAACTTGAATTCACTATGATCTCAACAAGTTAATTATTATTCTTAAAAGAACAACTTACATGATCTTGTATTGTATATGCAACTATGGTAAATGAATCCTCTATAAAAACATAATCTCTTCGTAAAATTTAGACTTATCAAATTTAAAAGGTATCCGTCAAATCAATATCCAGATATCAACATACAACTGTTTTCCCCATAAGAACTGGATGCAGCTCTTGGAGGACGTGATGTTCAGTACTGTGAAGTACAGGGCCATGAAACCGAGAAGTTCCTATCTTATTGTAAACCATGTATCATACCTCAAGAAGGTGGAGTTGCATTCGAATTTAAACATGTTGAGGAGGAAGAACATCAAACACGTTTATTTGTTTGCAGAGGAAAACATGTTGTTCATGTAAAAGAGGCAAGTCTATTTGACATAGCTTTTTCCAGGATGAGAGATCATTCTCACCAATGAGTGTCTATACATGCTGCTTCTTTGTTAATTTTGTTTTGTGTTGGTGACAGGTTCCTTTTGCTCGATCATCACTCAACCATGATGATATTTTCATTATAGATACTAAGTCTAAGATTTTTCAATTCAATGGTTCCAATTCATCTATTCAAGAGATAGCAAAGGCCCTTGAAGTTGTGCAGTACATTAAAGATTCTTATCATGATGGCAAGTGCGAGGTAACTGTCATTGGTAAGTCAATTTACAGGTTAGAGAGTTTTCATTTGAAATCTGACTTGACTTACATTTTTTATTCTAATTGCTTGCCATCAATGTAGAGGATTGTAAGTTGATGGTTGATGTCGAAACTGGAGAATTTTGGGGTCTCTTTGGTGGGTTTGCTCCACTGCCAAGGAAAACAGCTAGTGAGGAGGACAAGACTATTGATTCTCAACCTACTAAGCTATACCGGTGATTTATCATTTTAGTTTTTCCTCTTCTCTTTTACTTCAAATTTAAGTTGATTGTTGCAACAAATGTATCTTGCCATTTCTAATTGGACTAATAGGTTGTCATTTTATAGAAATTGGATTTTGTATTATGCATATGCATGTGCAGATGCATGTTCCTTCTCCATTTGGTTTTCTATTAACTTTCTTTTGAGATGATTCAGTTAAAAACCTAAAAAAACAATTTAAATTCTCTGTATTGGTTTAGAGAATCTATGGAGTTGTTTGTTTAGAGAGGAATTTAATAATTTTTAATGAAGCTAAAGAGACCGGCAACAAACTTTCATGGAATAAGGCTTCCTTCAAAGTCACTTTGGCTATATTCAAGGAAAACAATTCTGTTGATTTGGTGGTTTTGGTTCGAACACTCACTTTGTAACATCCCCGCCTTAACTTTTTCTTGATATTTTTCGATAGGTGCAAAAAAAAAAACCTTTAGTTTTCATTCCTACAATCCACATAATTGTCACAACAGTGCAAAAGTTCATCTTTTAAAGGACTCTGCGGTTTCTGAGCAAGTAAAAGAAATTCTTGTTGACATACAAACGAACTTGTTTGAAGATGCAAAATCTAGACAAGAAGCTTGCATCAGAATTGTAACAAGTTGGGATGAATTTGTGGAGGTTTTTAAATTTGATAGTGCAAAGATAGTTTTATAGTGAAAGTATTGTGTTTTGTGAAATTGAATTCCAATTCTGATTGAGTCTATGAATTATTATAATTTAAACTTAACTATGGTTCATCATTTTCTTCCAAAACCTACCGCATAGATCAGTTGTGGCCAAAGTAAGAACCGAACCTAAGCCCGAGCCTACACCCACATGTTTGTATCCCAAAGAACACACCGAGTTTTTAGAATATCTAAGTAGGTACTCACCGGAACGTATTTGGAATCGGTTGAGTTCATTTTATCCAGATATGGTGAGTGGATCCTCAATAAAAAAACATAATCTCTTTGTAAAATTTAGACTCATCAAATTTAAAAGGTATCTGTCGAATTAATATTCAGATATCAATATACAATGGTTTTCCCCACACGAACTTTAATTCACTATTATCTCAACAAATTAATTATTATACTTAAAAGAACAAACTCACATGATCTTGTATTGTGTATGAAACTACGGTAAGTGGATTCTCAATAAAAAAACATAATCTCCTTGTAAAATTTAGACTCATCAAATTTAAAAGGTATCCGTTGAATTAATATCCATATATCAACATGCAACGGTTTTCCCCACAAGAACTGGATGCAGCTCTTGGAGGACGTGTTGTTCAGTACCATGAAGTACATGGCTATGAAACCGAGAATTTCCTTTCTTATTTTAAACCATGTATCACACCTCAAGAAGGTAGAGTTGCATTCGGATTTAAACATGTTGAGGAGGAAGAACATCAAACACGTTTATTTGTCTGCAGAGGAAAGCATGTTGTTCATGTAAAAGAGGCAAGTCTATTTGACATAGCTTTTCCCAGGTTGAGAGATCATTCTCACCAATGAGTGTCTATACATGCTGCTTCTTTATGACTTTTGTTTTGTGTTGGTGACAGGTTCCTTTTGCTCGATCATCACTCAACCATGGTGATATTTTCATTCTAGATACTAAATCTAAGATTTTTCAATTCAATGGTTCCAATTCATCTATTCAAGAGAGAGCAAAAGCCCTTGTAGTGTTGCAGTACATTAAAGATTTTTATCAGGATGGCAAGTGCAAGGTAGCTACCATTGGTAAGTCAATTTACAGGTTGAAAAGTTTTCATTTGAAATCTGACTTGACTTACATTTTTGATTCTGATTGCTTGCCATCAATGTAGAGTATGGTAAGTTGATGGCTAATGCCGAAACTAAAGAATTTTGGGGTCTCTTTGGTGGGTTTGCTCCACTGCTAAGGAAAATAGCTAGTGAGGGGGATAAGACTGATGATTCTCAACCTACTAAGCTATACCGATAATTTATCATTTTAGTTTGCCCTCTTCTCTTTTACTGCAAATTTAATTTATTGTTGCAGCAAATGTATCTTGCTATTTCTAATTGGATTAATAGGCTGTCATTTTATAGAAATTGGAATTTGTATTATGCATGTGCATGTGCATATGCAGATGCATGTTCCTTCTTCTTGTGGTTTTAATTCTGTTAACTTTCTTTTGAGATGATTCAGTTAAAAACCTAAAATATATATATATATATATATATATATATATATTTAGATTTTCTGTATCTATTTAGAGAATCTATGGAGTTGTTTGTTTAGAGAGGAATTTAATAATTTTTAATGAAGCTAAAGAGGCTGGGAACAAACTTTCATGGAATAAGGCTTCCTTGAAAGTCATTTTGGCAAACACTTCGAATCCACACAGGAATGTAAATTGTCTATGAACATTAAAACTAACCCATTCTGAAAATCCTTTTTCTGCTATCTGCAGTTGAAATTTACCCGACTCCCTTCACGGTCAAGAGAGTCGGTCTCTCTCTCTCTCCCTCTCTAGTTATCACTTTCTTTCTCATTTTATGCTAGCTTGTTATTGATGGAAAGAAAGTGATAGTTGACAAAATTTCTAGACAAAAAAAGTGATATGATCATATATATTGGTGTTATAATTAATCATCATATCTGCAATTAACTAAGGCCTAATTGTCACAAGAGAACTTTTGGGGCACATGGATCTCCTTGCCAATTTGATCTTTTCACTCCATATATACTGTGTCTTGACCATTTATAATCATTATAGCATCAAATTATAATGTTTTCAATTACATGCATATAAGTCAACGATCAAAGAATCAGAAGTCATAGAATAGAAAAAGATCAAAAACAAAACTGATCGAAAAGTTAAACTCATAAGGGTTCAAATTATAGTTTTGAAGACTTAAGTAGATGAGAAAGATACCAGGAATTCTTTAGTTGGAATTTTTAATTAAAAAGTACAGAACTTATTTGGTAATTGAGCTTATTTTTTTTAATATTTTTTTTCATTTCATTTATATATTATTATTTAATTTTATTCATTGTTATAGGCTAGGCTCGATGTGGTGACGCTTGAGATGGTAGAAAAGGAATTTAACCCATATCTTCATGTAAGTTTGTATTTTATATATATATAGATTGTATTTTTTTTAAATAATACTTATTCTGCAGATGCATCTTTACCATGACTACAACCAAAACTTCCTTAAATGGTATGTTCAGGTACAGGTTTGCTTTGAGGGAACTAAAATGTTAAGAACACTGACACATAATTGTAACAAATTTATTCATCTTATTATTATTACTGTTGAAAGCAAATAAAAACCTTATGTGATAACACCCTACTTAAATTTAAAACTAAAACAAATATTTATTATTATTTTTATAAACTTAATCGTAACGGGTACTCCAAGGTAAAATGATCAATCAGGGTGATAATTCTGGTTTTGATATAAGGCCTTGGATTACATCTATCTGGACGACTTTACAGGTGAGTTTGAAACCATATTCTAAGTACTAAATGTTAATTATTTCATTTAGGTACATTTCAGTTAATTACTTTTTTTTTTTTTTTTTTGTGTGTGTGTGGTTAATATTAGTTTGATGTTTCCCTTAGTCATTAAATCTGTATGTTTGACTCAATGGTGTTGTCAACTTGCAGGAGTTTTTTAATTCAAAATTAATTCAGAGAAATGAAAGTTGAGGATATTGGAATGATAATTTTTTTTTAGGGTTATGCTTGAGAGGTTTCTTTTGGCACATTAGATTTGGAAATGATCCACAAAATGTCCAATTCTATCATTTAAATTTGTTTGTCATATTTTTTGTAGCAAGAGCATAGCATAGTATAATCATTCAAAACTCATTTATAGAAAGTTCACTCCATTCTGACATATTAAAATGAAAAATTAAAATGTTTCTTAAATGCCTCAAGTTTCTACTGTTGTACTACTAATCTGGTTATGAATAAACATGTCATGTGGTTATTGATGGAGAGTTTATTTTGAAAATGCAGAGCTAAGGCTGAGCATACATATATATTCATTATTCTTAATTCCTTTACGTTATTTTTTGTTTGATAACATGTAATAATTTGAATGCCTTAGTGTGAGTGTGTATGTGAAATTTTGTTTTTGCCAGGTTTCTATTTGAGCTATGTGCTCATAGAAATAGAGACATTTTCAGTTCTAGTACTTAACAGTTGCCTTGTTTCAGATCCTTGAGATACTGGAACTCTACAGAGTTTTTTTTTTTTTTTTTTTTTGAAGAATTCTTAGCTGTTCCAATTATAAAAGGCAAGACGGGTAAGCTAGAAAAGTTTGTCGATGAGCTCTACACCACTACTGTTGAGGCAGGGCCGGCTTTGACATTTTTTTGCCCGGGGTGAAAATGTAAAAAATGGAAAAATGGACCCCATAACATATCAAATGAGGAATAAGGTATTATTACAAAATGGGCCCCACGATTTTTTAATATATTCTATACATATAATTAAAAAAAAAAATGAATTGGGCCCTTCAGAGTCACAATTCTTTTTTCTATGAACTATAACAACTCACAACAGACCCAAACTTATGTACTCAAAACCCAATACTACATATTAGCTTTAATAAAAAAAATAAAAAAAACGGGGCCCAGGGCGGTTGCACTTGGTGCACGACCCTAGGGCCGGCTTTGAGAAAAGGGAGTGTTGAGTTGTTGACTCATTGAGAGCTGAGAGGTTGAAAGAAATGAGAAATGGGATTTGGGAACAAGAAAGTGAAAAACCCCTTTTGGACCTCTAGGTGATATACCAAAATCTTTGGACTTTGTTTGTATTGGGCCCAATTTTAATTTTTTTGGTATTGTTTTAACTTTGAGTGGCGATATTGACACCCTTCAAAAACTGTATATACACCCCTTTCGTAAGTACACCTCTAAAATATTTTAAAAATCTCTGGTTCGTAAATAAACCCCACTTAATGCCAAAAATACCCTTTCTTTAATTTTATTATATTATATTTTTGTTAGCACACCCCACTATTTTGTTATCTAATTAGATTTATTTAAAATTTTATTATTTTATATCTTTTTATTCAAATAAATAATTTCTCCTTAAAAAATAATTTCTAACTTCTGCAAAAACATTTAATGTCACTAAAAAATTGTATGAAAAAAATTATTTTCATTGCATTAAAACTTTTTTTTTTTTAAATTCTTTATGTAAAAAGAGGCTCTCAGCACACAACAGTATATCTCAATTTTTTTGTTCCTAAGAATTTTGTTTTTTTTAAAAAAAAATTGTTCATAAGAAAGTTTATTGTTGGTATTGATTTTTGTTTCACTCAATTATAACAGTAAATTGTTTGTCAACTCAATCAATTTGTATTCCATAAAAGAAATTAAAATTAGTATTTAAAATAGAAGTTAGGGTTTGATAAAATAGAAAGGTTTTTATTATCATATCAAACAATTAATAGGAAACTTCCTTTTTCTTTTCTTACAAAGGATTGATATAAAACCAATTAATAATTAGGGTACGGATATTGACACCCATAAATATGTTAAACACACCCATATTTATAAATACACCCATGTCTAAAATTTAAAATTAAAACATTACTATATACACCCATCTTAATGCCAATAGTATCCTTATTTAAATGAATGTTTTCATTTTAATACAATTTATTTATAAACCCTCATAAATTATTAACACACCCAATTTTATATATGATAAATTTGTAAGTTCTTTAAATTCGAAAACACAGTCTCGGGAATTCTTAAATTCTTAAATTTCAAAAATCTAGTTGAAAAAATGACTGGATTTAAAGAAAAACATGTCATTTGCTTGAAGCTGGTAGAGTGATAGGCAAACATTCTATAGATGAATTTTTACACATCATTGACAACATTTAATAACAAGAACGAATGTGAAAGGTTGGACATTGGTACTCTATTAAACAAGTCATCATACTTACCATCAGAACCATGGAGATGTGATTTTCGAGTATTATGATATGCAGAATAAATGTTGGAGGAAGCTTGATTGAGTTTGTAGAATATGACTTGCTTCAGACGATTGATAAAGAAAAACAACCTGAATTTACATCTGTATATTACCTTGCAATTAGTAGAATCAATCCCTGTTATATGTAACTATAAAAATATAACGGATGATGCTCGACTACCTGCGTAATAACATAGGTTTAGCAAAAGCTATGGATTGAAGGAACAAGCTCATGCATAACCTTTTTCAAGTTTGGTATGCATGAGAAAGTCTTTCATGCTTTGTCGCTTGATGAAGTGTGCCGGTGATAAGATGGTCAATTAACCGTACAAAAAAAAAAATGGCAGGGGCCACCGGAGAAATAATAGGAATTGGTTCCAGCACTTCTCAACAAATATAATAATGATAGGGAAAGCCAAGTTGGCAGCAACAGCTTTATTATCGGTTGAAGGTGCTGGAGTAATAATCTGATTAATTAATCTGCATAATCAATTTACAATTTGAAAGAAGAGATGCTTTTGATCTCTGTAGTAGCTATTTTACAACCAAAATTACAGAAAGTTAGTATTAATAAAGTGATATCGTTGAAGATATGGGTGTAATTAATGGGTGTAAATAGTATTTTGTTTATTTTTAATTAAACTAATTTGTCCTTATTTGTAAATTCCTATTAGGATATTTTTGTAATTAAATTTTTTATTAAAATATGGGTGTGCTTATCATATTTATGGGTGTTAATATCGGCTCCTTAATAATTATTGGTGTATACTTACAAACTATTTAGTCCTTTAAGTAATTTTATTCAAGGATAATATTGGATTTTCAAAAATATACTAAATTGGGGTGTACATACAGTTTTTGAGGGGTGTAAATATCGTCACTCTTTAACTTTTCAGCTTTTTTATATGGACTAATACCCAAAACAAATAGTCGGGCCTTTTATAAATTTTTTTTTTTTAAAAAAAAAAAACAAGACAAAAATGGACCCTTAAACTAATACTAAAATATGTAAATATGAAAATGGACCCCTAAATTAATACTCAAAATATAGATATCCGGCTGTTTAAAATTGGGGCCTGGGGCGGCCGCCCCTCTAGCAAACACAGTAGGGCTGGCCCCATGTTGTGGTAATTTCTAACTAGCTTACAAACTTTCAGCGTTTTCAATGTTATATCTTTATAACTATGAACTTGCCTCAATTTTACGTATGTATTATGTGTTCAAGGTATTTATTTGAACTATCGGGGGTACGAAAAAATGTTCCCTTGCTCGTCACAGTAGGTTCGGAAAATGATCAGTTGTGGTAGTATTCCCTTTGATGTTTTCTTATTGTTGCTTTCACTTTCTTTTTATTTTCTAGCTTAATATGTAATTGATGCTAATTGGTTACAAATTGCAGTTACTAGCTCTTCGTTATGACAACAGTGCAAAAGTTCATCTTTTAAAGACCTGCAATTTCTGAGCAAGTAAAATAAATTCTTATTCTTATTGACATACAAACGAACTTGTTTGAAGATGCAAAATCTAGACAAGAAGCTTGCATCAGAATTGTAAGATGAATTTGTGGAGGTTTTTAAATTTGATAGCGTAAAGATAATTTTACGGTGAAAGTATTGTGTTTAGTGAACTTGAATTCCAATTCTGAATGAGTCTATGAATTATTATAATTTAAATCTTGAAACTGAAAGGGATCTCATTGTTGAAACTTGAAAGTAACTTCTCTTAGAAATTAAAAATTGAAATAATAAAGGAAAATAGCTTTCTTGTCAAAGACGTATACTTTTTTTTTTTTTTTTTTTAGAAAGGAAGGAAAATTGATTACAAATAATTAAAGGTTAACTTGTAATCAATTATCATCTTTTCCAAGAAAGAAAAAGGAGCACATTGAAGATATTATACAACAATTATAATTTACATTTTAATGGGGTAGTTGAAATTACATCCCCAAGCCAAATGAAAATAAAAACACACAAAAACTGGGATTATTAAGTTTGATTTCCTTTCTATTATCAACCTCAACATTTCTTTGTATTTTGCATCTCTCTTTCTACTCTACAGTTATTTGTAATATGGTGGTAAGTCTTGGCTTTTTGTATCTTCTAAGAAGCAAAGAAGAGCAGACAACACTAACTGATGACAGAGCCATGCATGCACCTGCAGCCCATGGCGGCAAAATGATGCCTAACGATGGAAAGAAAACTCCTGCAGCAACAGGGATTGCGATTACGTTGTAGGTCATGGCAAATACATAATTCAACCGGATACGGTGGAAGGTTTTCCGTGAAATATCAATGGCTGTGACTACATCTTCCAAATTGCTCCTCATCAAGACATAGTCAGCTGCTTCGATGGCGATATCCGTTCCTGCCCCAATGGCCATACCAACATCAGCAGCAGCAAGAGCAGGAGAATCGTTAATTCCATCCCCAACCATAGCTACTATACACTTCCATCATTCTGAAATGAGCGTATGACGTCGGCTTTTCCAGCCGGCATAACCTCTTTGGTCACATCCTGAATGCCAAACTCTTTGGCAACGACCCGTGCAGTCCTCCAATTATCCCCTGTGACCATGATTGGTCTCACCCCCATTTTCACTAGACCCTCTAAAACCACAGCAGCTTCTCTCTTTAGAGGGTCTGCAACCCCTAAAACACCAATTAAGTTATTATCATACGCAACAAGTATGCCTGTCTCCGCACTTTCTTCCAATTCTACAACAAAATTTTCGACATGGGTTGGGATGGTGATTCTAATTTCAGTCATCAACTTACGATTACCCACCAAAACCCCTTTTCCATTTATAAAGCATTGGACACCTCTCCCAGGCAGGGCAGAGAAATTCGACACATCATGAAGCCATCCAGAAACAGTAGACTCTGTTTTGTGGTTCGTGGCATTCTAGTCTGGAGAGGGATCATCGAAGAAATGGAAATGACGTGCATACTCCACTATTGCTCTTCCCAACGGATGTTCACTGCTTGCCTCTGCAGAAGCCACTAACGTAAGAAATTCACCACGATCGATTCCCACGAAAACCTTTGCAGTTGTAACAATGGTATATGAGGACAAATCACTCGTATGAAAAAGACAGGAATACTGAGAAACAGGCTTGAGGTGAATTGCCAAAACATATTTGAGGCTTCTTCAACGTTTCTAGAGGTCATCCTTGCGTATGGATTCATAACATACAATTTAAACTTCCCATTGCTTCCTCCCTCAATCCCGTCGACTAAGGATCTAGAACCAACAACTTCAGGATCAAAGAGAACTTCTAGTTCTCCTGATGTCCTGTGTCAAAGCGAAACTGTCTCACTCCTTTCAAGTTGATAAGAATGCCTTCTAGAAACTGTACATCCAACTCATAGCAGAAAACCCCAGTAACCCCAAGTACAATTTTATCTTGTTCACTGCTCTGTACAAATGAACCTTCAAAACCAGCATCTTCAATTGCGTTGATTATATCATCTTTACTAATTACAGTAGAATCATACTCAACCTCTCCTAATGCAGTAGCCAAGGCAACTACTGCCCTTTTGACGCCATGAAGATCCCTCAAAATACCTTCGACAGAGTTCACGCAGGCAGCACATGTCATACCCCCTATTGTGAACTGCCACAATTGGATTTTATGTGGCTTTGATCCAGATGAACATGGCTCTGTTAGTATTTCAGCCTCAAATCCAGCATCTTCAATTGCATTCTTGATGTCCTCCTCATCCTGAATTATCTTCATACCCTCTTCGATTCTGAGCAAATTGTCCTCGGTCCGGTCTTCATAGGAGTCGAGGAGTCGTACGTCCTCCATGACGTCGGCGGCGACGCCGTTGACCGCCGTCAGCAGCAAGTCCCTCATGCTCGGCGCCATTCTGAGTTTTCGAAAACACAGAGCACAACAGCGATTCACAGCCCACAAGAGCGAGAATTTTGTTTGCACAGAGAGGGACTGTCAAAGATGTATACTGTACTTATTTGTTAGAATATTAATAGGAAATTATTTATAAAAAAAAAAAAAAAAAGAAGAATATTAATAGGAAATCAGAATCTAATTTGTTCCATCCCATGACAAATAAAATCTTTATAGGAAATCAGAATGTAATTTATTAGTCAATCCCATAACAATTTAGAATCATCACAGGAAATCAGAATCCTAAACAAGTTAGGATTATATTAAATATATAGGTCTATTCTTACTCAAAAAAAAAAAAAAAAAAAAAATCTATTTCTTTTGGGGAAAGAGAAAACTCTGAAGAACCTTCAGTGGCTAGGCTGGAATCAATTTGAAGACGAAAAAGAAAAAAAAAATCGGTATTTTTTTTTTTTTTTACATGCAACCTGTGGTGTACGTGGACGACTCGAACTTGATAATTATCAAATTGAATAAGCATCTTTCACCATACATAAATCTCTTCGTCTCATTATTATTATTTTTTTAATTTATTTTCCTGTAATACTGTTTTCTTATTGTTGCTTTCACTTTCCTTCTATTTTCTGGCTTATTGTGTAATTAATGCTAATTGGTTACAAATTGCAGTTACTAGCTCTTCGTTATGACAACAGTGCAAAAGTTCATCTTTTAAAGGACTCTACAGTTTCTGAGCAATTCAAAGAAATTCTTGATGACATACAAACAAACTTGTTTGAAGCTGCAAAATCCAGACAAGAAGCTTGCATCAGAATTGTAACAAGTTGGGATGAATATGTGGAGCAGGTTTTTAAATTTGATAGCGCAAAGATAGTTTTATAATGAAAGTATTGTGTTTTGTAAATCCAAATTCTGATTGAGTCTATGAATACTGTACTTATTTGTTAGAATATTAATAGGAAATTATTTATAAAAAAAGAAAAAAAAAGAAGAAAATTAATAGGAAATCAGAATCTAATTTGTTCCATCCCATGACAAATAAAATCTTTATAGGGAATCAGAATATAATTTATTAGTCAATCCCATGACAATTTAGAATCATCACAGGAAATCAGAATCCTAAACAAGTTAGGATTATATTATAGAACGAATTACACCCACCTCCCTTGAGGTTTGCTAAATTACAGATGAAAACGATTTTATCATTAATTAACACTCACCTCCCCTCCCGTCAGTCAACGTCCGTTACATTTAGCCATGGACTATATCTGGAAGGGTAATATCGTCTTTCAACGTATATTAAACTGTATACATCTTGTCAAACCCACTAAAAGACAAAAAAAAAATCATTTAAGAACAAATTATTTTTTCAAAGAAATATAATTAAAAAATTTAAATTGTTTTCAATAAATAGAATTTTAAGAAAAGATTTGTCTCCACCGTCCATCATGGTGATGGACGGTGGAGATCAAATTTAAAAAAAAAATGAAATTTTAAAAATTTAAAAAATTTAAAAAAAATCCTTTTGTAATCTGGAAAAAAATATATTCTAATATCTTCATCTTCATTCTTACAACCCAGATTTTGATAAGAACAGTTAATTTTAATATCTTCATCTTCATTCTAATAACTAAAGAACAACTCCAAGAACAACCCAGATTTTGAAAAAAATATTCTAAAATCTTCATCTTCATTCTTATAACGAAAGAACAACTCCAAAAATCAGTTAAATGTTTACAACAAAAAAAAATCCAAAATTATATCCATTTAAAAAAAATTCAGAATTATATAATTTATAACGTACAAACTTCTTCTATCAATCATATTCGTCAAAATCAAAGTGGCATACACAACAAACAACAAAACAAACATCTCACAATCAGATTCGAAAAAAAATCTCAAAAATCATATAGTAATTCGTAAACCAACACAAATCACAGAGATCAAGTTTCTTCTATCAATAATATGAAATCTGGGTAACTTTACCCATTTCAAAAAAAAAAAAAATTTGAATCAACAAAGGCAGTAGAGAAAGAGAGAGAGAAGCTGGAGGTGGAGCGGAGATTCGGGGACTCGGTAAGGCGGTGGAGGTGGTGGAGGTGGTGGCGGATGCGCAGCGACGACGGCGACGCGAAGCCGGCTTCGTTGGGGGATTCGTCAAGGCGGTGGTGGAGGAGCTGGAGGTGTGGTGGCAAGGCGGTAGAGGTGGTGGCGGATGCGCAGCGACGACGGCAACGCGAAGCCGGCTTCGTTGGGGGACTCGTCGAGGCGGCGGCGGCGGAGGAGCTGGAGGGTGTGGTGGTGGTGAGAGTGAAGGGTGAGAAGAGAGTTTTTTATGTGGGATGATGATGATGATGATGATGATTTAGGGTTTGTGAGGAGAGATGTTTTTATGTGGGATGATGATGATTTAGGGTTTGTGAGAAGAGAGTTTTTTAATTTTAATTTTAATTTGTTTAGGTGAATAAGAAGAAGAAGGTGATTGGGTGGTGGTGATTGGAGATGAGATTTAGGAGATAAGATAAGAATTTTAATATTATTATTTTTTAATTAGTTTTTTATATATTTTAATTTTAAATTTAATTGTAATTTGATTTTTTAGTTTTTGTCTTTTTCTGGGGTTATAAAAGTAAATAGATATACTTAGGGGTATTTTAGACTTTTACATGGTCTGACAAGGTCAACGGTTAAATGTAACGGACGTTGACTGACGGGAGGGGAGGTGAGTGTTAGTTAATGATAAAATAGTTTTCATCTGTAATTTAGCAAACCTCAGGGGAGGTGGGTGTAATTCGTTCTATATTATATATATAGGTTTAATGGGTTATATACTTACACGCTAGTTCTATTTTTACTCAAAAAAACAAAATTTAAATTCTATTTCTTTTGGGGAAAGAGAAAACTGTGAAGAACCTTCAGTGGCTCGAAAAAGAAAAAAAATGGGTAATTTTTTTTTTTTTTTTTTTTTTACATACAGCCTGTGGTGTCGGCGACCTCGAACCTGGTAATTATCAAATTGAATAAGCATCTTTCACCATACATAAATCTCTTTGTCTCATTATTGTTATTATTTTGATTTATTTTCCTGTAATAATGTTTCTCTTAGTTGTGTTTTAAGTGTATTAAATATACAGAAATTCTATTATCAGTTCGAACTGACAAAAGTTATATCAGTTCCTTACATATGGGCCATTGGATTTAAATACTTTGACTTGGCTGTATGCACTTGTCAGTCAAAGTATTTAAATCCAGTGGCCTACATATAAGGAACTGATATAACTTTTATGAGTTCGAACTGATAATAGAAAGACTGATTAAATATAATCCCTTAATTTACTGATATTGATTAAAAAAAGAAGAGGAAGCCGTGCTCCGTCACTATACCCAGTTTACAATTATGCATCCTCTCTAATTTAACAAATATATCTAAGAATATAAATTGGTGCTATTTTTTTATTTGAAAAAAAAACACAAATATACCCATGTAATTTATATATATATATATATGACAAGTTAGAATATTAATAGGAATTTTTTTTTTTTTTTTTTTAAAGAAGAAGAATCTTTTAGGAAATCAGAATATAATTTAGTCAAACCCATGACAAATTAGAATCATCACAGGAAATCAGTTAATCCTAAATAAGTTAGGATTACATTATGTAAATATACGTTACTGTTAGTAATTTTAAATTCTATTTGTTTTGGGGAAAGAGAAAACTTTTGAAGAACCTTCGGCGGCAATTGGAAGACGAAAAAGAAAAAAAAAAATTGTAAGTTTTTTTTTCTCTTAGTTGTGTTTTGAATGTTCATCCAGTCTTCTTGATATTTCTTTTATTTTTGTTGCAATATTCAGAAGAATTAACAACTTAATTAATCAAGTTAGGGTTAATTAATTCTTTTGCTGATTCTCTTGCGAAAAAAAGGCTCTCGTATGGATGGCGATTCTTTGGTTTGGGAGTTTGGTCCTTAGGCTTTTTGGCTCGTTTCGCTTTTTTTTCGTTTTTCTTTGGCTTTATTCTGTTTGGTTTCTGCTGTTGTTTTGTGTTTTGTTTTCACGTTTTTTTGTTGCCCTTTGTCTGCTTTGTTGTTTTCGGGGCTCTGTTCGTTTCCCCTGGTTTTCTTCTGTTTTCTGTGGCTATGTGGCTATGTGGTTCTTTGTGTTTTCGGGTACTCTTTTCTTTTTATTGCCTTTGTAAATTGATATGCGTGTTTTGATGGATATTTTGTTCAGAGATCGAAGATATGACTGATGTTGAGGAGAGAAACTCTGAAGGAATTTCAAGCTATGGCGAGTCTTACTTTTACATTCTACTAGTCTTCCTCGATCATTGGATATACGTAAATATAGAAATTCTCAAGTACAAACCATCTAATATCTGAACGTTAATTTATGTCCGATTTTGTCCTGATTAATTTACACACCTAAGAATGACCTATACTTGAAATAAATTTATTAGGGTAATTAAGTGTGCATTGCATGCATGTGTGGTATTAATTTTCTAATTGTGTTGATCACTAATTTAATTTACAGGAAGGAGAAAGAAGGTGGTGAGGAAAGAGACTCGTTTAGGAATCTCACATGGGAAAGATGAAGACTTTGGGAAGTGGTATTCTGAGGTATAGTATATACATACGTACGCTTATTTAAATATGTTTATAATTTTACGGTGTCCTGTAGAAAATCTTGAGGTTCCATGGAAAAAAAAGTCACTGTAAAAATAATATTTTGTTTGTAGTGTACGTTTTTAGATATATATATATATATACACACACATTTGAAATATTGTGATCTTATATTGTTATTCTTATTCATTTTGTATTTTTTTTCTAGGTACTTGTCAATAGTGAAATGATTGGCTATTATGACATTTCCGGTTGTTATATCATAAGACATTGGGCGGTGGTGATTTGGGATATTATGAAGGTGAGTTTTTGTTTTTTGTTTTTTTGTTTTTTTTTAGGTTTCTATTTAATCTTCTGATCTGCAAATTAGAGTCTATATGAATATGAACTAGTTAATGGTGTGCAGGAATTTTTTGATAAGGAAATCGAAGAAATGGAAGTGGAGAAGTGCATGTTTCCTCTATTTGTTACCAGTGCTGTTCTACAAAAGGAGAAAACCCACGTTGCAGGATTTGAACCCGAGGTAAGATTTTGAGTTGTTTTAAAAAAATACTACCAAACACATTACATTTTTAAAAACAACATTTTAAAAATGATACCAATCCCGTCCATAGTTTCTCAGATTTTTTTTTTTGTCGGATGTATAGTTGTTCTAATTGTATTTTAAAGCCATTACTCGACACATTCAATTTTTTTATTTTTTATTTTTTATTTTTTGTTGTTAATTCTTTAAGTCTATATCTTGCAAACTTTCTTTTATTATATATAAAAACATTATAAGCTGGTTACTTGGCTACCTAGCTAGGCTGTGTTCATATATATATAGAAGAATTGATTTTATTAATGCATTTAATTATTAAAATCATGAATTATGATTTTTTTCTTCAGGTTGCTTGGGTGACAAAAGCTGGAAAATCTGATTTGGATGTTGATCTAGCGATACGCCCAACAAGTGAAACAGTGATCTACCCTTATTTTTCTAAGTGGATAAGGAACCACCATGATCTGCCTATGAAAGTTAATCAATGGTGCAATGTTGTTAGATGGGAGTTTAGCAATCCTATGCCATTTATCAGGTTAGTTAGTTTATGTTACACTTGTTATATTTTCAAAATGCATCTGATTTTTTTTATTTTTTTTTTGTCGGATTCATTTGAGCTATCAACATTCCACACCGCTAGCGAGAGGGAGTCTGATTAATTAGTTTAAATTATAAACACCTTGTGAACTCATTTTGTGTTGCAATGTCCAAAGCAAACTCGTGAGGAAACTTGTTAGAATGACTTAAATATTATTGTTGGATCATTTCCTATCGGATTAAGCTTTTAAGTTTAATGGCAACTAACAAAACCATGTGTCCAAAACGGACAATATATACACTAGACAAGAGTGTTTTAGTTTTTCCAATTAGCAATATTAGCTTGTGCTAATATATATATTCTTTTGATCATAGGAGTCGAGAATTTTACTGGCAGGAAGGACATACAGCATTCGCAACAAAGGAAGAAGCAGATGCAGAGGTATCGAATTTCTCTCGTAATTTCGATAATGTTTATGTCACTATATATTACTCATTTGGGCGTGACAATTTTTGTGTTTGAACATATAGTTGCCAGCAATTTGTGCTTAATGACATGCCTTGCTTCCCTTGCATGACTTCCCTTGATCGATGTCACATTTCAGGTCCTGGAGATATTGGAACTGTACAGACAAATTTACGAAGAGTTTTTAGCCGTTCCAGTTATAAAAGGCAAGAAGAGTGAGCTAGAGAAATTTGCTGGTGCACTTTACACCTGTAGTATTGAGGTAAGTAATTATAAGTACTGTACACGGCCCATTGATTGTTGTTTTTCCTCTGAATTGTGAGATTCTATCTTCAAAATTGTATGTTTATTATGTATCTGCAGTCATTTATTCCAAACACAGGTCGTGGTATACAAGGTGCAACTTCACATTGTTTGGGTCAAAATTTCTCAGCTAAAGAGTTTTTTGATATTACGTTTCAAAATGAGAAAGAGAAGAAGGACAGTGTTTGGCAGAATTCCTGGGCCTACAGTACTCGAACGGTAAGCTTCTGATAGAATTGTTGTTTTGATGTATTTGCACTTGAAAAAAAAAAAAAAAAAAAGTATATGAAAATATCTCGTATTTGGTTCCTGTCGCATTAATTTTTTCAATGATATATAGTCTTTACTTTTATCATATGATTATAATGTTAACATTTTTCTATAATGTACTTAATAATTTTGAATAGATTGGTGTAATGGTGATGGTTCATGGAGATGATAAAGGCTTGGTACTGCCACCAAAAGTGGCATCACAGCAAGTTATTGTGATTCCTGTGCCTTATAGAGATGCTAATACGCAAGAAATTTTCGATGCCTGTGCTGTCACCGTAAAAACTTTGCGTAAAGCTGGTATTCGCGCTAACGTTGACAAGAGAGATTACCACACTCCTGGATGGAAGTATTCTTACTGGGAAATGAAAGGCGTTCCTCTCAGGATAGAAATAGGACCAAAAGACTTGACGAATAATCAGGTTTTTTTTTTATAAAATTACAGTTTTTCATTTATTGCATTCACTTTCTTTCATGTTTGATATAATTTTTCTGATTTATGTTGTCATCTCTGCTAATTTTATCGATATGAATGATTTATAGGTACGTGCTGTTCGCCGTGACAATGGAGCAAAAATGGATTTGTCCGTGGTCTCGTTGGTAGAGCAAGTAAAAGAACTTCTTGATAAGTACAAGAAAGTTTGTTTGATTCAGCGAAACAAAGAAGGGATGCTTGTATTCAAATTGCGAGGACTTGGGATGAATTTGTGGAGGCTCTTGGGCAGAAGAAATTGATCTTAGCTCCCTGGTGCGACGAGGAGGTATAGATCTTGGAACTATTATGATTCATATACAAGAAGTGTTGGTAGTTGAATTCGTTTTCTTGCAACTTCGGTTGATTATATTTTATGTGTTGTAATTTTCCAGGAGGTGGAGAAAGATGTAAAGGAACGAACAAAGGGCGATACTGGAGCAGCTAAGACCCTTTGTACCCCATTCGACCAGCCAGAAATGCATGAAGGTACCTTCTATCGTATTAGTTTTAACTTGTATTCTAAAAGCATACGTTAAGAGTAACATTCTTATTTTTCTTGCTTCAAAATTTGTGTAGGTACTAAATGTTTTGCCTCCGGGAAGCTTGCAAAGAAGTGGAGCTATTGGGGCAGGAGTTACTAAAAAATAAATTACATTCTAATTTCTAAACATTAGATATTAACTAAAAAAAAAAAAAAACAAAATTTGTATTTGCCTAATTCTCGAACGTTAAATATTGTTTATTACATGACATTTATAATCCAAATTTGCCTAAACGGCTAAACCTCTTATATATACATATATATATATATATCATGAGGTTGTGGGTTCGTGTCCTCCCCCTTAAAAAAACAAACATGAGTTATGTAATACTTATAAAAAAAAAAAAAAATTACTACGGTTTGCTTGACTATTAAACATTGATGATATTTCGTTTATTGTTCAATCCTGTTATTATTTCAATTATATCACTAATTTGAGCGTCGGAGATTCAGAGTTCACTTGACTAGCACCACCCCGGTTGCCCAAGTGATTGTCAATCACGTTTTCAGTCTTGCGGGTTGTCGATGCCCACCTAGAAATTCGATTATAGTTAAGAAATCTGTCACAATGCGTAATAAGATACGAGGGAATATTTCCTCATGCATAATTAACAGCATATATATGCAAAAAAAAATTTAAGGGACTATTTTTAATATAAATTTTTCGTTATCTCTAATCTCTATACATATTTAACAGCATATGGGTAAAGATTTTAGAATCGGAACTTGTAATATGTATATGAGAATAAATACAAGAATCGAACATATTTGATCTCACATGTAATATTTACAAGTACCCGTATGATCTCATCTCAACAAACCATTACCATTTTTTTTTTTTTTTTTTGTTGTTGTTGATGAAATTGGACTCACTTAAGGCCATCTTCAATAGAAAGCTATATGCTCATTTTAAGTCTCAAAATCATCCCCTATAGAGAGTTAAAGTGAGAGTTAAAATAGATTTAGAGTTATTTGAGTGAGTTATATTTAGTAGAGATGAGAGTGGGAGTTATATGGTGGTACCCATATGTAAGGTGGTGGGGCACATATGTTGAATGAATAAAATAGTGATATTTTAAAAATAAATAAATAAATAAATAAATAGTGATTTTTTTGTTTTTTTGTGGGACCAATACCATAATTAAGAGAGATGAATGTGTGGGACCCAGTTGGATTTGTTGATTGTTAGAGATGGACGGATCAAATTTGTTGACCGCTAGAGATAAACGGTCTACAATTTTTCAGACATTAAAATTTGAAATAATCTAATTTTTTTTATCACAAAAATACTAGAAAATCAACAAAAAATTCAAAATAAATTATAAATTTTGTAGTTCAAATTTGTGATTTACATTTATGTTTGTGATTTACATTTATGTTTCAAATAAATTTTATTTATTTATTTATTTTGACTGTATGTGGTTTATTATATATTCTTAAATTTTATTCATAGTGGATTTCATAAACTTATACTCCACAAAAAAAAAAAAAATCAGATCAAAATTCATAAAAATCAATGTGATTTAATCAAGATTCTTATTGAAAGTAAAATAAGGGATCCCTTTATATATATATTCACACCGGTGGCATATTAACTCCCTTCTATAGAGGTGGTGGTTCGAGTCATTGTAATAGTAACCTTAGAAGTTATCTCCTAAATGTAAGGATAAATATTTGGACCGCACATGTACATTGTAGTATTTAATCCTGGTATGTAGGTATCGACAAACCAGATAGCTCTCAGATATTAAAATAAAAAGTAATTAATTAATTATTAAATATTTGTTTCCAAAATCAACCAATTCTGAAAAAAAAAAAAATTACCTCCTCTGTCGATTCCCGCCTATTAGACAAAGATTAATTAGTTATTATGACGCGTTTACTAATCGGGAATGAAAAGAATCAGAAATAAATTCCATCGGAAAGGGAATGGAAGGGAATCAGAATTAAGTTACTAAATTCTATTACTGTGTTCACTAACTTTCTTAGAATTAGAGATGGAATCAAATTTATACAAAATTGATTACAAAAATACCCTTCTGTACTATATATATATAAAAGATGTATGACCGTAACTAATAAAAAAAGTTTATATTTAAAGAAAAAACAATAGAAATCCAAAGCAAAAGCAATATGAATTCATGTCAATTCATTTTTTTTTTTTTTTTTTGTCGTAGTATATTGTTTTGATTTTCATCAAACAATTTTTTTTTTAATTAACAATTCACACACATATAAAGTAAAAATCAACTGCGAAGTATATAAATATATATAGTTATTTATTTATTTATATATGTATATATAGTTATTTATATAGATATAGTTATTTAAAAAAATAAGTGGGGATATTTTAGTAAAAACATATGAATTCCCTTTTCAATCAGGAAAGGGAACTTGATTCCTGGGGTGAGTAAGGGGAATCAAGTTCCCTTTTGATCAGGAACTTAATTCTTGATATATGTGTAGGGTCCACTAAACTTAATTCCCCAAAAAATTAGTAAACACATGAATTCGAAAATCAGGAACTTAATTCCCTTTCCAAGTTAAGATTCCTGATTAGTAAACACGTCATTAATTACTTGAATAATTTTTCTTAAATCCATCTCCTTTTAGGTCAAGTAATTAAAAAAAAAAAAAAAAAAAAAAACTAATTAACTATTCGTTTCCAAAACCAACTCCTCCTGCTTCTCGAAAAAGGAATTTTCTCCTATAACACCTCCAATTCCCTCCGCTATAAGTCATCACATCCAAATTCACTTCTATTTTCAAGTTTTCAAGCTCTTTATTCACTTTAAGCTTTCCGGTTTTCGAGTGTTTTCAAGTTCTTTTAATCGTTTTCGATCATGTCAACCCCATCGTCCTCCGTCTTTAGTTATAGGGTTCTGAAGCTGAAATCTTCCGACGGTGAGATTTTCGAAGTGAAGCAAACCGTGGCAGTGCAATCGGGAGTGTTGAAACAGATGATGGAAGACGGCTGCACGGAGGGCGAGATACCTCTCAACAACGTCGACTCTCCAACCCTAGCGAAGATTATCGAATGGTGCAACAAGCACCACGACGACGACGTCGAGGGCCGCGTTTTATCGCAGGAGAAGGAGAAAGAAAAAGAGAAGGCGGATATGAAAAGGTGGGAGAGCGAGTTCATTGATGCTCTGAACCGTGACGAACTCTACTTTCTCCTGATAGGGTCCAACTATATGAATATCAAGGAGCTGCTTGACTGCGCTGCCCAAAAGGTGGCGGGCATGGTCAAAGGAAAAACGCCGGAGGCGATTCGTGAGATGTTCAATATCCAGAGTGATTTCACTGAAGAGGAAGAAAAAGCCATTCGAAAGGAAAATCAATGGGCTTTCAATTGATCTAACTAAGCTATATATATATATATATATTCTAGTTTCTTATTATTATTATTTAAAAAAATTATTGAGAGTTGTAATGCTTTTTTTTTTTTTTGTTTAACAAATAGAACTATTTTTTTTTTTTTTAACTATTATAATATTTTTTCGATTCTTCGTACCACTAGTCAACCACATCTTATCTGATACGTATGAATTTGTATTTTTGATTAGAATTGGTTGTAAATAACACCACCTATCGTTCCAGCCTTAATTTTAAATATACATATGGAATAAAAAACAAAATCAAAATCTCATTAAAAAAACAAAACTATACTTTATCATCGATGTATGCACTTGAACACTCTGCTACTTGATCACCAAAAACACCGTTATTATTTCTATGGCTAGAGTAATCGCCAAATGGAATACAACTTCGATTATTCCAATTATGATGCCCTCTTAAAAGTTTAATCCTGATCACTTGATCTGGCAATCTCAATGTATGTTTATCGTCTTCGTTATTTATTCTAAGTATCGAGTGCCCCGTTGAATGCGACCTTGTAAACTTCTCCAGTTTTTGATCCCATGTTTCCTCTTGTTTTATCGAAATATTACCTTGTTCATGATCTCTTTCTCTTCTACCTTCTTCGTTATCGTTATCATCTTCTTTGATGTAAATGCTAATGGCGTCTTCTAATATTGACCCATTGTCACTGATTATGTCATTCATTGAGTTGCTGCGGTGGACAAGTACCGGAGATTTTTCCAATGTTTTTTCCGGCAAATCGAGGTCTCTACGACAAACCGGGCACGTCTTATGAGATTCAAGCCAAAGATCAATGCAATCTTGATGAAAAACATGGTAACAAGCTGTTAGAAGTCTAAGCATACTATCATCTCTAAACTCAGCCAAGCATATGGCGCATTCTAATCCATACTTTTCGCGACGAAAATCTTTGACAGTCGAATAAGCAAACGTCGGAAACGTTTGTATTAGTGAAGGATCAAGACCGTGATTGGTAGTAGCTGCCGCGGCCACGCCAACAATATTGCCTGAGGGACTATTCCGGAGTTGCATTGAGTGAATTATATTTTGCATGAAACACTTACACAAATATATGGATAAAAAACCTGCAAAGAAGAAGATTAAGAGGGTGAAAATTAGAACAACAGTTATAGGAGGCGACACTACGTAGTTTCCAGGCTGTTGAGCGTAAGGGGAATTCGGCGACATTGAATAGAGAATCGGGGAGTGGCCGGAGATTGGAAGGTTCTGGCCTGCAGGAGTGCAGGGACGTGGAAGAGAGAAATTGAAAAATTGGAAATGAATGTGTGTATATTAATGTAGTGAGCATAATAATAATGCCAAATTGTTTTGTTTTGTTTTTGTTTTTTGTTTTTTGTTTTTTGATTGAAATGGAATGCTAAACAGTTTTATTTGTGAGCAAATAAAATGGGTTACTTAATTTGGTTGGTTTATGTGAAGAGGGTTGGTTTCTTGTCTTTGGTTAGAGCATCGAGTATTGAACGAGTCTTTCTCACAAGGATAAGAAGGACTTTTGAGTTTTTATTCTCTTTACCTTTTCTACCAAATACTAGTAATTCTTGTTAAATATAATTAATGGATATTTATTATATGATTTATATCTAAAAAACAGTGAGATATATATATATATATGTTTAACAGTATCTAGATTATGTATTTTTTTTGAAGCTTTTTACTATTGGTAGAATTCGAGCCGCTGACTTTGGAGTTATTTACCCAGGTCCAAACTCGTTCATTTACTAGCTAAGCTATGCACTTAAGGGCAACAGTGAACTTTCTAGTAAATTTGGATTGGATGATTTCGATAAAATTACTATACCTATTAAAAAAAAAAATAGCATATGGTTACATATAGCTCTCTCACTAGACACTAGTGACTACAATTACAATAACATAGGGTGCATGGCTCCGAGCGGAGGTGCACCTAAAATCAAGGAGAGAGTTTTCGACAAAAGAGAAGAAATTAGAATGAAAAAAAAATGAGAAAAAAAAAAGGACAATGGTAGACATCCAACTATTTTTGTCCAACTTTTTGTCCAACCCCTAATGTGTCAGTTGGTGAGTGGATATATGGATAAATCATTATTAATGTGCATCCACTCACCAACGGACACATCAGGGGTTGGACAAAAAGGTTGGATGTGTAACATTATCCAAAAAAAATTAAAGGAAAATGAGTCTTAAAGCGAAGTCCATGGGTAATTTTGTCAATTTATTACTTTTATACTATTAAAACTTAACTTATTAACTTAGTGAGTATGACACTGAGTAATGACAATGCCACAATTTCAGCTGAAAAAGGTATTATTTACACCAAATTTCACTTACAAATTATAATTGGAGATTTTTTTTTTTTTTTTTTTTAACAATATCTATTAATTCGCAACCAGATATTTTTTTGAAAACTTTCGCCATTTGTAGGATTCGAGCCGCTGACCTAATAATCATTTGTCTAAGTCCCAAGCTTTAATGGATATTTGATAGAGAGGAATAGAACTCAAATCCATAACTTTGATGGCATAGATATAGATGTGAGTGACGTCCTATTAAACCATTCTCATATCGTATCACCTCAACCTTTAAATCTTAGGAATACAAAAAGTGATTTATCTATTTCAACACAAACATTTCTTTAAATAAATAAACATCATCTCCAACCTCTCTCTCTCTCTCTCTCTCTCTCTCTCTCTCTCTCTCTCTCTCTCTCTCTCTCTATATATATATATATATATATATATATATATATATATATACGCTTAATGTGCAAATAAAGGTGGAGCAAAAAGCACTTGTAGGCTTAGTTGGAAGCCAACCAGAACAAATTAAAACTTTTAATTTTTTTTATATAAAGTACTCTCACTCTTGTAAACTCTAGTATTAAGTAACTTCTTGACTTTTTCACTTTGTAAAAGAATGATTATGGGAGATTGTCATCATCATTAAGAAAAGCATAATAGAATTGTCAAAAAAAGAAAAAAAGAAAAAAAGAAAAAAAGCATAATAGATAAAACTTTTCTTTAATGTAATTATAATTTTGTTTTGTTAATTATATTAGAGAATTCTATATATGCTTTCTACTTTTTTTTTCTTTTATTTATTTATTTATTTATTTATTTTTGTCTTATGTACATTACTAATTGAATTTATATGAATATTGACTATTCATTAACTATATTAGATACATATAAATATATAATAGCATATCATAGTCAATCATCATAAACTTCCAATATATTAACATGACATTTACTAATTACTAGAGAGATCTCATTAAAATTTCTACGAATATTGATTATTCAGTAATGTTATCATATTCATATCATAGTTAATTATCATAAGGTTTCAATATATTATCATGAAATTATTACGGACATCATCTAAGTTATATTAAAATTTATCAAAACCATTGTTAAAGACGATTTTTGTTTGGTTTATGAACTAGATTAATTTCAACAATAAAAAATATATTAAAAAAATAAAACAAAAAATAGATATGTTTTTTCTACACATAGAGTGTCAAATAATAAAATCCTTACTTAATTGGTTATAACTTATAATATTAGATTATTAGTAGTCCACGTGACACTATCATTTGCGTCGTGACCATATCTTCATAGACAATACTTTAATTAAAAAAAAATATTATAAAAATAATCAAGTTGATTTTAGTTTAATTAGGGCACAAAGAATTGACAACTACGCTGTCGTTTTCAGCACTATTTTTATTTATTTATTATTATTTTTTGTGTGATTTGAGATTTTGAGTTAGTCATTTTCAATACTGTCAAAAAAAGAAGAAGTTATTGAACGGTTGAACCTTCAATGGGTTATGGGTCCCAGATAATAGTTTTTTTTATTTTTTTTTATTTATAATTAGGGTAAATTACACTGCACCCCTTGAGGTTTGGCCTTAAGACACTTAGATAGAAAAGTTTCGTTATTCTACACTAGCACCCCTTTTTGACCATTGTAAGGTCCAAAATGCCCTTGGGTGTGAGTGTAAAAAAACTTTTATTTTTTATTATTATACAAGGGCATTTTCGACAATACAGGGGTGTTAGCGTAGAATAATGAAACTTTTCCATCTTAATGTCTTAAGGCCAAACCTCAAGGGGTGCAGTGTAATTTACCCTTTATAATTATTAATCTTTGACCAGTTCCTAGTGTCAAAATCACAATTCACCTTTAACAAATCTATCCTTGAATTGTGCATTGATTTATTTATTTATTTTATTATTATTATTTTTTAAATAGATTGAATTTAGAATATGGTTAAAGATGATCAAAAAATAAAGTATTTCAAATAATATTAAAAATGATTTTATTCAAAAAATGAATTAATAAATATATATCCATATACTTGATTTTATTTTTAATTAATATTAATTCAGAAGTTGAGAGAAAATATTTGATTCAAAACTACAATCTAATTGACTCGACTACCTTAACTTATGTTATACTTCATAATTACTTAATTATCGGAAATGTATTTCGATACACATCAGCTAATTAGTTTACAAACAGATTATGATGATCGCATATTGTATGATAATTGATAATATTATGAATGCTACTTGAAATTGTGTCAATATCACCATCCATGTTTAGGTGTTATTTATTTTAGTTTTACTACAAATAATTCATATATATATATATTAACATTTAATTGCCAAATTTTATGTCTCACCTAATTATATATATATATAGAGACACTTAATTAATGTAGCAACATTTATATGCATATAGCACCTAACTCAATCCTTTTTTTTAGCAAACTTAAAAGTGTCACGTTTTAAATATAGTAATTTATTACCAAGAATTGATTGATAATTCATGGTAATTTACTTGTGTTGCCATTTCTAACCTTATTACTAAAAATATATTTTATTTTATTTTTAAAATCTAATATAAAGAAAAGTAATACTATTTTGTTCAAATTTAGAGTCCAAATGATGTGATATCCTTAAAATCCAATCATTTAAATCATACAATTTTAATATAAAGAAATCAAGCTCTTCATTATATATATATATATATATATATATAGTCTTTCTATTATCAGTTCGAACTGACAAAAGTTATATCAGTTCCTTATATGTGGACCACTAGATTTAAATACTTTGACTGACAAGTGCATACAGCCAAGTCAAAGTATTTAAATCTAGTGGCCCACATGTAAGGAACTGATATAAATTTTGTCAGTTCGAACTGATAATAGAATTTCTGTATATATATATATATATATATATAAAGAAAGAAATCAAGGATCTACATTATTATTATTATTATTATTATTATTATTATTTGAAGCATACGATTTACATTATTTAGACATTAGATTTGGACATCAAATTTCGATAAAATAGTATTATTGCATATAAAAAAGTAATTTTTTATTTTTTTTTAAAGCAAAAACTTCATAAAACCAAAAAAGAAAAAGGATTACAATTGCCTTGGACATTCATCTACATCCACTAGGTAGACATCTATAAAATTTAAAAGGTAAATTTTACTTCAATTAAATTCATGATTTTGGAAGAAAACGAGGTTGATTTAGTAGTAAACCCTTCACATCTAGACACCTAGTGGGTTTGAGTTATGTCCATCTTCTCAATCTTAAAATATTGTAATAGTTTAAATAAAAAATTTAAGATTTTAAATAGAAAATATGATTTGAACCTACACACTCAATGCTATAGGTGTGTGAGGCAATTTTTATTTATTTATTTGAATAATAGTTTGTTTTTTTTTGTTCTTTTTAATTCTTGTGTTTTAAAGAATTTTGTGATACATCACCGTAGACGTTGTAATCATAATTATCAAGATATACAACTTTATTCTATTGTCAAAAAAAGAAGAAGCAAGAAGATAAACAACTTTATTCTTATCATAAGTACTTATTAACATCGTAACATTATCAAGAAAAAGTTAACGGAATGAGGTTGATTCAGTATTATATCCCTTATAAGTTCAGTTACATCATGATATTTTGAGTTCGATTTTTTTCCCAATCTTAAAACCCTGAATTTATATAATATTTTAAAAACAAAAACATTATCGGAAAAAAAAATTTCTAACGAATTTATAATGGAAATTGAGGTGATCGAGTAGTAAATTTACGTAATCCATTCTCATAAGTTTGGATTAAATAATTTCTATAAAATTACTCTCCCGATAAAGTAATAGACTAGTCACAGTACCATTACAATTTACAATAGCATAGGGTGGCGCCGAGCGGTGGTCCACCCAGAATCGACGACACAACAAAACCCACGCCGCCGCCGCAGCCAACCAGCCGCCACCACAATCCACCTTTTTCTTCTTTTTAAACTCTCACCTTCACTTCACTTCACTTCAACCTTCCAGTCACTTTTTTTGTTTTATTTATTATTATTATTTACTTTCAACTCATAATTTTTTTCACTTTATATATTTATATATACACACACAAAACACAGTCACACACCCCACTTGCTTCTCGCTGCCCAAATCTCCATAGCCAACCCACCTCTCTTTCTCTCTCTCTCTGTCTCTCTTTGACATTGAAGTAGGAAGAAGTTTGATTATTATTATTATTATTATTATTTTTAATGTTTTGTTTTGTTTTTTTGAATTTTCAGAGAGACAGAGTGTTTGTTACTCAAATTCTAAAGACAGTGAAATCATAATTAAAAAAATATTAACTTTGCCTTCAATATCGCCATAAACCATGCCTTAACTTCATATCTCACCTTCTCTCTCTCCATTAACGGTCACTTTTTTGTTTAGTTTTCTAAAAAAAAAATTCTATTTTTTTTTGTGGGATCTCACTGTGATCGAATTTCTTCATGTTTGAGCTAACCGTGTGTACCTGTGACTTGTCCTAGTTGATAAGCTAGAGATTCGAGATTCCATTCTCTCAGTGTAAGCATTACATCATTTGTATGTATATGTTTGTGCTTACATATACACATATAAAATATATATACATAAATGTCAAACTAAAATTTGGAGGGTCTCATTTTTTTCTCCAAAAAAAATTCTGGGTTTGTGTTAATTTTGGTTTTCTATGAGTTTCTTGACATAAAAGTATAAAACTGATCTGGGTTTGTGTTATTGATGTGAATTTGATTGAATCTGATCTGTTTTGTTAATTTGTTTTGTTGCAGGAAACAGAGATGCTGACTTGTATAGCGTGTTCGAAGCACCAGCAGCAGCTCAAAAATGGATCTCTGCGACCGGAGGAGGAGGAAGATGTCGTCGCGACGCCGAGGACTAAGCAAGCCATCAAGGCTCTCACTGCTCAGGTAATAGCTGCTCTCCAATTTGTTGGTTGTTGAGAAATTGAGAGAAAATGAGTGACAGCTTGAAAGTTTGATTCTTTTTGTGTTTTATCATAAGTATTTGGAGGAATTGGGATTTGTGGGTGATGTCATTTTTGTTTTTTTTCTAGTATAAAGTTGAGTCTGTTTGGGTGATGAGAAAGTGAAAGAAAATGAAAGAGGAACTGGAGTCTATATGTGTCTTGTTGTTATTTTGTTTTTATGGAGCCTAATAGGACAAATAATGATTGCTTAACTTTTTTAGTTGGGTTCATTTTAACATCTGGGGTGCTAAAAATTGGAACCCAGATTTTATTTTTCCAGAGTTTTCTTTCTATATTTTCCTTCATTTTCTCTGCAACCAAACAGTTTCTAATCTCAACTTTTTTCAAATGAAAGCAGTGGAAATGATGAATTTTTACTTCTTAATCTCGACCAAACAGGCTCTGTTGGGTTGGTGAAAAAGAGGAGAGATCATGAGTTTTAGGCCTTTTGTATTTTTTGTTTTTTAGAGCCTAACGAATGGGACAAAAGGAAAAAGTGCCACCATTTGTTTGTTTTTATTGTACTGTTTGGTTGATGAGAAAGGGTAGGAAAATTATTGGAATCTCGGATTTAGGTGTTTTCTTCTTCTTCTTTTTGCCTTTTCTTTTTTAGTGATTTTCTTTAGGAGGTTGTGGGGGCAAAAGAAAAAGGGTCCAGTTTTACTTTGTTTTTGGTTTCTGCAAAATGTGCAAAAAAGAAGGATAATATAGGAGGTTTGAATCTTATGATTTTGATAGAAAAATCGAATTATGATTCTTGTATTTTGAATATTTCGGAGCTGGAAAGACGAAATGGTTTAATCGGATTAAGGTTACAGTTTCGTGAAGTGAAAACAATTGAACGAACAAGAGTTTAGTACCAGAGAACTTTTTATTTGACACCATTTTCTCAACCATATAAGAATTTGATTATTTTCTTTCTTTTGAAGAAGTGGTAGAACATGAAGAACTATAGAACTTTTCGATTGTTTTTTTGTTTTTAATTTGTATTTTATTTTTAGATTAAGGACATGGCAATGAAGGCATCGGGTGCATATAAAAACTGCAAGCCATGTTCTGGATCATCAAACCGTCACCAGAATGGAAACTATGCTGATTCTGAGGCTGCCTCAGACTCGGCAAGGTTCCATTGCTCATACCGTCGAACGGGAAGTTCCAACTCGACACCGAAAATATGGGGGAAAGAAATGGAATCGAGATTGAAAGTCTTATCAAGTGGGGAAGGGACACCTGCATCTGTGAGCGGACGGACTGAGTCTGTAGTGTTGGAGGAAGATGAGCCCAAGGAATGGATTGCACAAGTGGAACCGGGTGTTCTCATCACTTTCGTTTCTTTGCCCCAGGGAGGGAATGATCTTAAGCGGATTCGATTTAGGTACACTCTCAATTCTCAATTGTTAGATATTGAAGCCTTTTATTTGTTGGTATCTCATTCTTAATCTGATAGTGAAAGTTTTTTTATTTATCGAGTGTTTTATCATTTTCACAATTTTGTCCGGTTTGCTGGTGATAATCGGAAATCATAGATTCGTAGGTGACAATGTCATTTCAAAGTTGCACTGCACTGAATTTGTATGTGACTTCATTTTCATTATCCAAAATATGAAGTGGTTCCCAAGTATGATTCTGATTTTTATGACTTCTCCTTCATATCCATCACTGCTCTGTTGTAATTCGAGAACGTCCTGTTATCCCCGCCTTAATGTATGGTGCAGTGCACTGAATTTGCACGTGACTTGTTATCGTATCACATTAATTTTGCATTTGCATGATTGAAGTTGCCCACAAGTATGGGTCTGATGGCTCTGTTGTGATTCCTGTAAATTGTTCTATACCTGCAATAATTGATAATCACAATTTTCATTAGAAAAACTTTAATGGATACTAGACAGAGATGTTCTATGTACTCTTTGCTTTGAATTGTTAAACATTAGCTCCAACGGACCTCTATCCATTTACAGTTTAAAATGACCGAAATTTGAATGGGTCAAATTTTTTTTATGTCAATTTCTGAGGCAGTAAAATCAAGAACCACTGATTGATGAAATAGGCAGGCATGACAATAAGTACTAAAGACATCTCTGGTGCACATGTATGTGTTTGTACTTCGAGTTCATTATTTTACCTGCTCGGAACTTCATAGGAAAAAGAAATACATCACCTGATGAAAGTGACCATCAACCGGTCCAAATCTTTATATATAAATTTGGTTGTATCATTCTGTCGTTTTTCGTCAACTAGTATTTGTTCTTTGATGGACCAGAAATTTATATGAAAATATTCTGCATTGGATGGCAGACAATTTGGGTGTTGGGTTCTTTGGTAATGGATAGTTGTGATGTGTTTTTTTTTTATTACTTTCGTTATAATTAGCAATGGACAATACGGAGATTTGTTTCTATACAATAATTGAAAGAGCTCATATGGTAATACTGGTCACAAAAATAGTAGTAGTCTTGGATGGAACATAATGGTCAGAAAACAGGAATAGCTCCTGTGTTCCTTTTTGCCGTTTTCGTCTATGATGTGGCCTAGGATTATTGCTTTTCAACAAAAAGCGCATTTATTTGTGTGGAGAGTTAATGGAGTTATACAACTACGAAACTGAAATTGGTAAATTGGCTTGTCAGGCTAGGATTTTGGCTTTATATTTTGAAGTTGATAAAAAAAAAATTAACGGTGGCTTCATATTTTACTTTTTAATCTTGAATTTGCTGTAATCTTCACAGCTTCTTTATTCCTGGTTTTACATCACGTCGTCAGTTCCTGTTTGTGATTGAGCTGCTATTTTGTGGAATTTATGAATCAAGATATGAGAAGAAAAGGTTTGTAATTGCATGAAGGCAGTTTAGAAGTTAGAATTTAGGAATGACTATTTATCGAATCTGTTCATCGTTCTATCTTTCCGGAAACAATCTCTAGACGCTAGGCCCTTATCTAGCGCTAGTCTTCTTTTTATGCAATCATATATGTGCTTTCAGGTTATGAATATTATGATAACAACTTTTAGATTTTAAAATGTCTACTCTCAAAGCAGCTGAAATTTCGGATTATTCTTAATTTTGAGCAAAACATTGCTTTATTGTGATATTTAGCAAGCAGCTAATAACATAAATTGAAATCCATTATTAAATTTCTAGTGTTTAGCATTTAGAACTTTCTTTGTCATTGTAGAAGTGCGAAAATCTGCTTGTTTCATTCTCTGGTATTCTTCTCGCTCAACTTTGCTAATCTTTGTTTTCACTGTTTCATCAGTCGTGAAATGTTCAACAAATTTCAAGCTCAAAGGTGGTGGGCAGAGAACTACGACAAGGTCATGGAATTATACAATGTTCAGCGGTTCAATCGTGAAGCAGTTCCACTTCCAATTTCGCCAATATCTGAGGATGAGGTAAGCTCACACCATAACTAACATTTTTTGGATTCAATGAAATGAATTTTTTGTGTACAAATGAAACGATAGATTTTGGTTTGGTGATTACAAGTATTTTTTACATTCTTCCAGAACTTGAGGGTTGAATCTGCCAAGCACAGCCCTATGACTCCACCGTTGGGCAAAGAGCGCCCCCGCAACTTCCACCGCCCAATGGGAGTGGTTTATTCCTCATCGGATTCACTGGAGCACCAACCAGTGCAATCCCGTCAATGTTATGACTCAGCTGGTCTTGCTTCTTCGACACCTAAACTTTCAAGCATCAGTGGGGCAAAGACGGAGACTATGTCATCAGTAGATGGCTCCGCAAGGACTAGTTCATCAAGAGAGGCTGATCGATCTGGAGAGCTTTCCATCAGTAATGCTAGCGACATAGAGACTGAATGGGTTGAACAGGATGAACCCGGTGTGTATATCACCATCAGAGCACTTCCAGGTGGTTCTCGGGAGCTTAGACGCGTTCGCTTCAGGTAAGCAGAATTCAAACTCTCTATGACAAAATTAATAGTCTGCTTTGTCAACAGCATAGTAGTATTCGAATTGTGAAGCCAATCCCTGCCTAAATATTTCATAAACTGTTAGTAGCCCTCGTTAACCCATTTACGGACATTAGTCCACACATTAAACCTCCAACTTACTTGATATTGTTAATTAACATCATTTCGGATAAGAAAAACTCTTAAACATACGTTATTTTTGTTCGATATGTTTGATGCAGCCGGGAAAAGTTTGGAGAGATGGAAGCAAGGATGTGGTGGGAAGATAACCGAGCCCGGATACAAGAACAGTACTTGTGATGAAGAAGATGGTGTGTTGGACAATCTCATAACATAGCTTTTTACAGATATTTAATTTAACTTTGTTGCTCAAGAAGCCATTAGCTTTGTTCCAATATAATCTTCATCAAGGTTGTGTTTTTCTCTTATTTATTTTTTTAGATTTTTTTTTCTTTTCATATTGGGAGGAGGTGGATAATGTGCAATTATTGTTGGATGTTTTAGAGTTTGGTGAATGGGAGTGGAAAATGAAAATGAAAAAAAAAAAAAAAAAAAAAAGAAGGGTGGGAAATTGTTAATTTCTATAATGATATTTAGTTATTTTATTTTATTGAGGCTCTTTTGAATAGTTAAATCTAATATGGTGTTATTTTAGTTGCATTTGTAATAATTTTATCTTAAATCATAATATATATAGATTTTAACATATTAAATCATAATTATGTTTCTTTTGATATATGATTATAAGTGTAGATCCAATATTAAAAATTATTTTGAATCCCAAAATAATATTATGATATTGTAATTAAGTTATTTTCTAAACTTATAATGAAACTTGATTAAAAAAAACCTTTAAAGATATTTATCAAAATCAATATATTTAATCAATTTTTCTATTGTCAGTTCGTTTACATATTTTGACTCAAAGTGTATGTACTTGTCAAAACTTCTCCATAATTTATGGTTCATATTTTTTGTCCTCAGTATGAACTGATAGAAAGACTATATATTTAATTATTTATTTTTTACATAATTAAATTTTTATTTTTAATAAAATAAACTTGATCATTTATGTGTGGAATACACAGCCAGCCCAGCCCAGCCCAGCCCATTTTTAGTATACTTAGAAATTGGACCAATCCCTCCATTTGCTTACACAAATAAAAAAAATGCCCACTTTATCTTTTTTAAAAAAGAAGAAAAATCCAAAAAGGCACTTCTTTGAGATTTTTTTTTGATGGAAGCACTTTTTTGAGAATTGACAATTGCTTTTGTAATTAATTTAAGTGGTTGTTTGATTTTGTCTAAAACAAAAAAAACAAAACAAAACAAAATGTCACCATAAAATGCATAAATTTTTGTTAGACTTCAAAACATTTTTATCAAAACTTCTGCATTGGAATAAATTATAGTGAAGAATACTCCATATTTGAAAAACATTTCAATGAAAATAACTTCTATTTCATAAAGTTAGGTCAAGAGATAATAAACTCATAAATTTAGACATTTCATATTTGATTAGATTTATGACTTAGAAGTTGCAACAATTATTTAGGGTTATTTGAGATCAAAAGTGAACTAAGAAAAAATATATATATATTTTCAAAACTTTTGTCCATTTTTAAATTTAAATATGTACCAATTAACTAAAATAATCAATATTTGAAAAATATTTTAAGCTTTTATATATTTCAAGAAAAATTACTTGTTTTTCTCTGATATCACATAAGGAGTACGTCCACTTTTTCCTGAATGGTATACACTTTCCTTTCTACTTTTGTGGTAAGGTTCGATGTTGTGAGAGTAGATATCCGGTTACATATATAGTATTTGATTAGACATGCCCTAATTGTTGTAAAAAGAAATATCACCAAAAAGAGGTGGAAAGAAAAGAAAAAAAAAAAAAAAGAAGAGCAAAAACGTAAATGAACCCAACAACTAAGGGGCAAATCCGTCAAATAAAACAAAAATCAACACAAATTCTAGGCTTCAAAGAAGTCTTATTTGAGTGGTAAAACGTTTTTCAAAACCCCAACCCAAAACAGCAAACACAAAGCCGTTCCCTCTCTCTCTCTTTTATTTTTCTCTCAATGCAAACCCTAATAAACCCAGAACCCTAATCTACATATAAACCTTGAACCACCCTTAAAAATCGTATCTTTACACACAATATCTTTCACATTCACAATTGATGATTGGACATTGAACGTTGCTTTCTCGCCGTGTCTTTTTCTCGGTTTTTTTTTTCTCGGTGGGGTTTGGGAACTTTTTCGTTTAGCGTGCGGCGGCGGCTGCGGCGGAGTAAGTGGTGGTGGTTGATTCTGAGATGGTCACTGGTGGTGCGAGAAGCAGCAGCGAAGGAGGAGGGACGCGGATTTTGTCGGCTGGAGTGAGGAAGACCATCCAGACGATAAAGGAAATCGTGGGCAACCACTCGGATGATGATATCTATTCTGCTTTGAAAGATTCTGACATGGACCCTAACGAGACCGCCCAGAAGTTGCTCAACGAAGGTCTCTGCTGGTTCCTGTTGTTGAATTTCGATTTTTTTTCTTCTTATTTGATGGTTTATGTTGCTTTTTGATTTTGTGGGGTTTTGTTGTGGAAAAAAAGTGTTTTTTTCTTTCTTTTCTTTCATAGTGTTTTGATTAATGGGTTTGTTTAATTGATTGGTGGGTTTACTTTTGTTGGGAGGTTTTTGTTAGGTTGTGGTTTTGTATTGATATCGAATGTTGTTGCTTGTTATGTGATGAGTTTGTCTCTGGAGTTAAAAAAGAGTATTAGTGGGTGTATTGGAGTTTTGCCGGTTCACATGAATTGCTCTGTATTTATAATTTGACTCTGATGGTTGTGGTTTCTGTTTTTGGGGTTTATTTTCATGGTCTTGGAAGTTTTTGGTTAGATGCATTTTGGTTTCTAGGTGTTGATTAATTGTGGGTTCACCGGGATACTTCAGTTAGCATTTTGTTTTGGTTTTTTTTTTTTTTTGGTTTGCTTTTGTTTTTCATTGTGGCTGCAGTTTTATAAATATTTCATTGTTTTTTCCTTTGTAAGAGTTTTTTTTGTTTGTTAATGAATGTTGGTTACCTTGTGTTGGTTTCGAATTTTGAGTTGGAATGGTACTCTGACCTCTGTTTGAGTAATTATAATGGTATTTTTATTTTGCATTGATGTACTCTGTTGGTAGTGGGGTTTTGAATTTTTGATAATTGTCTTTTGAAACTATGCTATGAGTGTTTAGTTTATTTTTGTTTATTTGGATTTGTTCTTCTACAGATCCATTTCTTGAGGTAAAGAGAAGAAGAGACAAGAAAAAAGAGGTACAATTTTGACCTCTGAGGCAAGCTTGTTCCACGCTTTTATGTTTCTCCTTATAGGGATAATTTGAAGTTATTTTGCATATAGTTCCCCAAATTTCCTTTGTTTTGGCTCCCTCGTTCTTTAACAGTAACCTATATACTCTATAGTGTTCAAGTTGAGTTGTTCATATTAAAGCACCATTGAGCAATTAAGTTTGTAAGTCACCATAGTAAATGTTGTTCTAATTTGGTATTTTTCTGAATGCAAATGTTCATAGCCCCAGATTGTCAACTACAAGGTTTCATCTGATACAAGAAAAAACTCTGAGAACACCTTGCCACCAGTGAAGTCTCGTCCATTTACTGATCGTAATGCTCGAAGAGGTGGCTATAATCGAAATGCTGTGCCTGGTAATGCAGAATTTAACTTGTTTATTGTTTATTGTGGTATTTGTTACCTTAAACAAAGTATTATACAGTTCGATTTTTATTTTGAAGTTTTTGAGACGCTACGGTGATGATATTCAACTTTTTTGTGGAATAATTTAATATTATAGGAGAGATAACAGAAATCTTGAAATGTGACATGTCTTCTGGAACGACAATGCATGAAAAATTGAATTGACCATGAGGATCAACTTCTGAACTGTTGCTTGGCCAAGTTTTTTGGGCAGATAATATCTTTTTATAAAACTAATTAAATTAAAATATACAAATATTCGACATTTTTTAATGTTTTTCAGATAAAGGCAGTTTGCTCAGCCTTATGAAACTTAAGTTTATTCAAATGAATCAAATTTGTAAAGTACAGTACCACACTTCAAAGTACTAACTGTTAATTAGATCACAATTTCTTTTTCAGCTGATAGAGAGAAGCCTTATTTGTCCACCAAACAGAATTCTTCAATGTTTTAGGCATGATTTAATGCATTCACATTTCACAATTATATTTTGAAATTTTTAATCATTGGCATTATGGTTAATTTGTGTTGATTGTTTCACATCTCCAATTTTTAAATCCTGTTAATGTAAGAATTGTAGCTGTTTTACTTCTATCATATGGTGTTCTCAACTGTTTGTCAACTGTTTATTATGAGGCCTTTTCCATGATCTTGTGCGTGATGGAAGCGCTGTTACTAGATGCAGGAATGAACAGAGAGTTCCGTGTGGTGAGAGATAACAGAATTAACCGAAATGGAAATAGAGAAATCAAGTCTCCTCCACTACAAAGCTCAACATCTGCCAATGAGAAAGTGGTAGCAAATATCACTGAAAAAGGGTGAGTTCATGTGGGTACTTTCTATTTTTTTTAAAATCTAAATTTGTGCTGTTCTGTTAACCTTTGCATTACATATATTGCGATCTAAATTGTCTTGTAAATTCCAACATTTTGGGAATGTACCTTTTTTAGATGAAACTAGAACATTCTATTTATGTATGTGTTGATTATCATTTTAAGTTATAAGTAGACTAGAATTATTAGGTGTTGACTGTTGATGCTGTTGGCATCGCCAATTACCTTCATACCTTGAAAATCGTTGTTATCCATATTGGAAAACATATTCTACTTGAATGTAGGTAGTTTGTTGAGTATCTCTTGTTTTATCGAATTGAGAAATGAGGACATCTAATATAAGAAGAATAAATTGGTAGTGGGTAATCTGAATGATAGAATAAACAACAGTTGGTGTTTCAAAATAATGTAAGCTCTGCCTGTAAATGTATTATAAAAAATTGAGGAAGCTTTGATGGATGTGGGTTCTATTAGTAATTTTTAAGTATCTAGATTATTGTTTGAGAAGGTCCTTAATTTTTGGTGTTCGATTTACAGTACATTTCAATTTTATCAATAGACAATTTTGCTTTGATGTTTGTTGTGTTTATAGTTGCTGAATCTTGCTTGTCATGGAAGACATATTGAATATGGTCCTGTTGTTTTTTCATTAGCTCAAAAGGAATTTTAAGTGGTCAAAAACCCTATGGCGGCCGGAGTTTATCTCAAGCTTCAAATGGACCAGCTGATTTACAACCCAGACATGCCAGAGATGCTAATGCTAGTGGTACTCATAGAAAAGAAGTATCAGAGGAAAAGCACACTAAAGGTCCTGGTGCAGATTCACGTGCACACGTGGCCAAACGTAACAATTCACATGCACCTTCTGCCACATTGGCATCAAGCAATTCGGTTGTTGGGGTGTACTTCTCATCTACAGATCCTGTTCATGTGCCATCTCCTGATTCTAGATCATCTGCTGCTGTTGGAGCTATTAAGCGCGAAGTTGGCGTTGTGGGTGGAGGTCGACTGTCTACTGAGAGTGCTGGCAAAGATCCATCAGCACCAAGTGGTTCTTTCTCAACTTCTCTTGTGGGAAGAGATAATTCTTCAGAGCCATTTAGACCATTTCCTGCTATTTCTAAAAATGATCAAGTGAGTCAAACTGCTGCAACAGAGTCTGGAATGCCTGGCATTCCAGTCAGCAGGCCATTGTTAAGCAATCAGTATACTAGCAGATCACACCAACAATCTGTAGGTCATCAAAAAGGTACTTATCATATATGGGTTTACACGACGTATGACTCCTAGTACAAGGGAATAGGGTTTTATTATAAATACTAAAATAGTATTCTCCTTGGTGATTTTTTTGTTGCTATTTTAGTTGCATAAATTTAACCATATGGTTTTCTCTCTCTCTCCTCTCTCTTCTGTACTTCTTCAAGTAGATATGTTGTATGATAGCAATGCAAAAGAAATATGTTAGTTCAAAATCGAACAGAAGCTTGACTATTTGTCTCCTGGTTGAAGCTGTCACAATTTTTGATATGATGCCATGTTTTTCTTGGTTTTAGTGCTTTTGCAGTTTCATGTGGTATTTTTGTAGATGCTGTTTCTGAATGATTCAGAGTATGATGCCTTTTCATCAAAACGGTTCTTTCTAAAATGTATTAGAAACCATCACTAGCCTTTTTTATTTTTGGATTTTTACTGTTTAGGAATTTGAGAAATTAGGTTGTCATTAGATAAAGTTGAATGTTATAGAAATAGTTGACTACTAAATTAATCAGTCATGACATGTTGGTTAAGGAGGTGGATTTTTTCTGTTTATGTTGAGTTTCGAGAGGACATTGTATATAATGATGCATTTTCTGAGTGCCGTGAAACCTTAAAATGTTATTATTGTGTTATTTTATTTTGATTTGCCGATTTTCATTTTGGCCTTGTGAATCAAAGTAGGCAGTCATGTTCATTCTTTTCCTTTAATGAATGAGTGTCTAAAGTTTAAAGCTTACTTTTTTTATATCCGATGCTTTCTGAAACTTAGTGAGTTCATGGAAAATAGTTAGATTGCTGCTGTAAAGGAATTTAATTATTAGAGGTTTCATGCTTCCATGTTTGTCAAATTTTTGCGAAATAATTATTTACAAGATTTTATGCAGCTTCACAACATAACAAGGAATGGAAACCAAAATCAAGCCAAAAATCAAGTGTTACTGGCCCTGGAGTGATTGGAACGCCTACTAAGTCTACTTCACCTCCGGTTGACAATTCTAAGGACCTGGAATCAGATGCGGCAAACTTGCAACATAAAGTTTCTCGAGTAAACATTTCTGAAAACCAGAATGTAATCATTGCACAGCATATTCGAGTCCCTGAGACTGATCGCTGCCGGCTGACTTTTGGCAGTTTTGGAGTCGATTTTGATTCTTCCCAGAAATTTGGATCTGGATTTCAAGCTGTCAGTGCTACTGAAGGATCAAATATGGACTCTGCAGCTAGGTTGGTGCTCTTTTTAAGAAATTAAATGCATTTGAGTGATGGCTATACTGTTGCACATTTGAATATTTGATCAATAATTTTGAATATATGTTTGTTTAGAAGTTCTCTATAAAATTGTGACTGAATTCAATTCTTGACGATGAGTAATTGTTTGGCTGATCTGACTTCAGAATTATAATTACAATATTTTGTTATTGTTAATGTGTATGTTTGAATTGACATGTATGCATATAGAAAACTTGATTTGTATCAGTGTAGTGAATTAGTAACCATGGGACATTTTTAAAACTAAAGTGTGACATGTTAATGTTTATGGCAGCTCATCTGTACCTGCTTCCATGTCTTCTGGTATTGATGTTTCTGGCAGCAAGCCAGCAGAGATTCTAAATGATCAAGTTATAAATTCTGAGTCTAACTCACCAGCATCGGATGAATCATCGGAGCATCAATTGCCTGATGACATAAAAGATACCTCAAGTCCCCAGAATTTGGACAGTTATGCTGATATTGGATTAATTCGGGACAATACTCCAGCCTATACTCTTTCAGAGTCGCAACAGCAAGATCCTCCAGAATTGGCAAGTTTTTCGGTGAGTTCATGTTTCCAACACTTATTTTACTCATTGTCTTTGAGCTTATGAAGATCGAAACTTGTGTATGCATGGCATTTGACTCTAATTTATAATTTATTTTTAACATTTTACTCTGAAAAGAAGTATAGTCGCACTTTTTGGCCTAGCTGTCTTATTACTTCTTATATGGAACATTCTCATCTTCATTGGTTTTCTTGCAGGCATATGATCCCCAAACTGCTTATGATATGCCGTACTTCAGACCCACAATGGATGAAACCGTACGAGGGCAAGGTCTACCAACTCATCAGGAGGTCAATGTGAGTTTCTTATTTTTCATGTATTTATTAAATCCGTATTCAGTCCATCTCTCTTTCAAATATGTGTGCACTCTGAACTCAAACGCATTTATAGCTCTTCTTGATAACAGATGTGTCAACCTTTTTTTTTTTTTTTTTACTGATGTCAATCTAATGGAGAATATTGTGCGCACAATTTGTTCATAGACTTTGTATTGCCATAAAGTTTTTGGTGGAGTTCTTTCAACTATTCTTTGTTGAAGTTTGGTCTTTGTTGCTTTATGTATGTGTGTGTGCCTGAATGACTTACGCTTCTTCATATGCACAATTTATGTCGTAATGGCTTTGTGCTCTAGGCAGGTTTTATTAAGGGCATCGCCGCTGCATTTAGTTTGACTTATTTTCTGTTAGTTAATTGAAGGCCACTATTTATTGTCATCTCCACTAATGTTTTTGTAATTTTATGACTACAGGCCTTAAACAGCATCCCTGCATCAACAATAGCTATGGTACAGCAACAACCACAACAAATGGCCCAGATGTCCCAGATGTATCCTCAAGTTCATCTTTCCCATTTCCCTAATCTTATGCCATACCGCCAGATCATCTCCCCGGTTTATGTACCACAAATGGCTATGCCTGGCTATTCTAATAATCCTGCCTATCCACATCCATCAAATGGCAACAGTTACGTGTTGATGCCTGGCGGTAGTTCACATCTCAGTGCAAATGGCGTCAAGTATGGAATTCAGCAGTTTAAGCCAGTTCCTCCTGGCAATCCGACTGGGTTTGGAAATTTTACAAGTCCAGCTGGGTATGCCATTAATGCTCCTGGTGTGGTTGGGAGTGCAACTGGGCTTGAAGATTCATCTCGAATGAAGTACAAAGATAACAACCTTTATGTTCCGAATCCACAGGTAAAGCTGATATATTCTTCTAAGGCAATAGCAACAAATTCTTTGCTTTTATAATAAGATTGAATGTTCTCCAAAATGCTTAACCATGTTTTAAATATATGACATGGCAGGCTGAAACATCCGAACTCTGGATACAAAACCCTAGGGAGATTCCTGGATTACAATCTGCTCCATACTACAACATGCCTGCACAATCGCCTCATGCTGCTTATATGCCATCCCATGCTGGTCATGCTTCCTTCAATGCTGCAGTACCACAATCTTCTCATATGCAATTCACCGGCATGTACCATCATCCTTCGCAACAACCTCCTGCAATGGCCAATCCGCACCATCTGGGCCCTGCTTTGGGTGGGAACGTTGGAGTCGGGGTTGGCCCAGCTGCTCCTGGGGGACAAGTTGGTGCTTACCAGCAACCTCAATTGGGAAATTTCAATTGGACACCGAACTTCTGAAAGATACAATACGCCAAATCTAACCCTCGTCGCTTGTAAGGGATTTAAGTAGCTCTATAGAAAGTTTCTAGTTTCATTTGTGAAATGAGTTACCCATAATCTTTTCTCATTTAATGCATCATTTGGTGTTCATTTTCCAATATCTTCGGTTCTGTTCATTTTGGCTGACTCTAATCACTGAGATTATGCAAATTATCTTAAACCTCCTTAAAAGACACAAGAGACTTCTTGAAGTCCACAGAATTCATCTGAAACCTCATCATTCGTAATTAGATCAAAACCTTATATTATTATACTTTATAGTTAATATATCAATGTGATGGAATCCATCCCAGCTTCACATTGATTACCTTTCTAATAAAAATTTAACTTGGGTTTGCTCAAAACTCGGTTTTGCATGGACATGGACATGAACATCTCTGGTGTGGGTAAAAAGCATAAAGCAGCTTATAAGGAAATTGATCATCATGTGCCAATGTCTCTGTTTTTTGGAGAATAATTTCCTGTGATTGTTTGTGTGTTACATAAATCAAAATCAGAGAGAAGGGTTGTTGTTGTTGTTTCCTTTGTCAGAGGAAAAGAAGAAAAGTGTGAAAAAAAAGAGAGAGAAGGAATTAGAGCATTGTTCATTGCTGTGTCTTTGTTCACTTTAAAAAAAAAAAAAAAAAAAAAAAAAAAAAAAAGAGTACTATTCTATGCTTTCTTCCTAGGGATCACCAAACATTCCTTTTCATGTTTCATGCCACAACACAACTCTCTCTGTCTCTCTGTCTCTCTCTCTTTATTTTGCCTAGCATAAACCTTCCTTTATCTCCTACCAATGCCTCTCTCTGGCTCCTCCATGTGAATTCAAATCCCCAGTTTGATGACCTTAGTTGTCTATGAATTACTTTCCATGTCATTTTTTTTAGATATTTTGAGTTAGAGAATACATACATGCATTGTTTTGTACTAGTGGGTTCAAAAGGAGAAAAGGAAATTAAGGTTGTTTATGGCATGAGATGATTTGCCATGATCTCTGCTTCTATTGAAGATACCAAATCACCATAAATGTTAGATGCTTGTGTGTGAGATTCCTTTCTTTTTTTGTTTATATTTCCTCATTACAACAATTAAATATAAACCGAAAACTCCCTAAATCTAGACGCGGTGAGATTCCGGTCTAGAACCTTTTGCATAACAACAAAATATCTTTAGAAAAAGGAATAAAATGAAAGAGAATTAAGTTCTATCAGAAAGAGAACTTGATTTCTGAGATGGGATGGTGAATTAAGTTTCCTTTCCGGCAAAAACTTGATCACCAATACTAAACAACCCAACAAATAGTCCAAAAATTATAACTCAAATGATGTGTCAAGTAATTTGTCATTGATCATATCATCTCATGATTTGTATGGTTATGACAAGTGTCTTACCACATCATTTATGTTGGGTTTTGAGCTAATTTTTTGGGTTGTATAGTATTGCTCAAACTGGATTCCTAGTGAGTCAGACACTCATACTTACATAATTTAATTTTCAACTGGTTTTAATAAACACTATAATCACAAATCAAGAATAAAGTTCATTTTCCCCATGTAAACGTACCCTTAATATTGAATACCTAGTACTGACACGTGGCAATGTGGCCCAAATTTATGAGCATATATTGTCAAAAATTGTCTTTATATATTACAAATAAAGGAGGGGACGTTAAAAAAGACTATTCACATCACAACCCTTTTGTTTTTTAAATGGAGTTGTGAGTTGTCCGCAATGAAATCAAATCACCTTCCTTGTGAGTCTTAATGTTATTATAATGAAAAGATTGAAGTGCCAAGATGGGCCAAGCATGCATATCTATCTAGGGTTTTGATTAATGGAGCTAATAAGGTTGGAGGTGACCCACACATTTGAAATGAAGATCAACAAGAAATGATGGAATTATGGAAAAGTTTGATCCTCTTGAAACAACTATCCTTTCCGAGTATAGAGGATTTGTAAGCGTGTGGCATGAAAGTGGAGACACATGCACTTATATATATATATATTCCGTATACATCGATGTTATTACATCAGTGCAATGTATGTGAGTCATTGATTAAATAAAAGTCATTGTTGATTATCCTTTCGGTGTATACTGTACACTTATATAACAAAATTAGTGTAATCTATGTGAGTCGTTGATTAAATACAAATCATTATTGATTAAGTTAAAATAGATGAACTTAACGGTTGATAATTGAGAAAATTATTATATCAGTGTACACCATGGAGAAAATGACTAAAATATATTTCACATGCACCACCTTCTTGTGGTAGCCACCACACAAGCATTCATACAAAGTGGTGTTGTGACCCAACAAGCAATATGGGTCAAATTATCAAACAAGGTATTAAGATCAAAATTTATTTTCAACTTTTTTTCCAATATTGTTGTCTAAATGGTAGACAGTTTTTATATAGACTTAGATTTCACAAAACTGTTCCACTATACTAAAGGTTGTTGATTTTTTTTTTTTTTTTTTTTTAAAATAATGTTTTTAATTTTAACTAACTCATTGAAAGAGATTTTAAACAAATTTTCAATATAATAGATAGATCATTGATCAATTTTCAAGTTATTATGTAAGGGTTAAAAAATTAAATAGCACTATTTGAGGCTCTTTTTTGGGAACATGCACCAACTTACTAACTTAAGTTTAAAAGGCACCATTTATGGTGAACGGACAAAATTGCCCCCCACAGTAACCTTCTTCACCAAAAGGCTCGAAAAAGGTTCGAAAAAAGTTCGGAAAAGGCTCGAAATGATTTCGTGCCTTTTTGAAATATTTTCGTGCCTTTTTACACTGTCATCGTGCCTTTTGAAGTTGTTATCGAGCCTTTTGGAAAGGTTATCGAGCCTTTTAGAAAGGTTATCGAGCCTTTTTGGAAAAGTCTCGATAACTTTTCCAAAAGGCTCGATAACCTTTCTAAAAGGCTCGATAATTTTTCCAAAAGGCTCGATAACAACTTCAAAAGGCACGATGACAGTGTAAAAAGGCACGAAATCATTTCGAGCCTTTTAGAAAGGTTATCGAGCCTTTTGGAAAAGTTATCGAGCTTTTTTGGAAAAGGCTCGATAACCTTTCTAAAAGGCTCGATAACTTTTCCAAAAGGCTCGATAACTTTTCCAAAAGGCTCGATTAAAAAATTAAAAAATTAAAAAATATTTCGAGCCTTTTTGAACAAAGTTTCCAGCCTTTTTGTACAGTAATCGTGCCTTTTTGTACATGAAAAGGCACGATTGGTGTATGAAAAGGCACGATTGTACAGTAATCGTGCCTTTTCATTAAGTGTTCGAGTTTTTTCATACACTAATGAAAAGGCACGATTGGTGTATGAAAAGGCTCGAACACTTCATTTCGAGCCTTTTCAATGGAAGATTCAAAACCAAAAAAAATCTCCACACCCCCACGAGCTGACCGGGCAGCTCGACCACCGCGAGCTCAGCGGGGAGCTCGACCCCCGAATGCGTTTGCGTAGAGCCACAAAACTAATTATCCATTGGAGGTCTGTTTTAAATCTCAGAAAACTTCAAAGTAAGAAAAGAATGTGTAAAGTAAGGGTATTTTTGTCCGTTCACCATAATATGTGCCTTTTAAACTTAACTTATTAAAGCAGTGACATTGTCACCAAATCAGTTTAAAAAGGTGACATTTCTCACCAATTCCACTATTATGTAAATATATATGTGTTTAATTGATCATAATATTCACAAGAGTATGCTACTTTACCTAAATTTGGTGTTCAAATCTGATAGACAAATGATGTGGCATCACTGTAATCTATTCATTTAAATCATACAAATCAACCATTATGAGTTTATGACATGATGTGTCAACAATTAATATTTTCTTGTCTTAAGTGGGTATGATATTCTTTATTTCTTCAAATTAATGATAGCATATTATTATTATTATGTGCTAGGATACAAGAAAATTAATGAGTAAATAGCCCCAAAAACAACCTTTTTATATGTGCTAACACCCTTTGCATTGTATATGCAATAGGACAATTTCATTAATGTGCTATAGGAAAAATTAACAATGTCATCTCATATGATGTGTCAAATCTGGTGGGCTAATGCATCCACCAATTATTTATATATATCCTTTTGGTATGTGTTCTTGGGTGGGATGATGGTGAATTGGAAAAAATAAAATGGGATGAAACTTTTCCTTGTTAGGAGTTAGGACATGTCAATGGGGCATTTTAGTTGGGGTTTTTTAGGCTTTTGGGGTCCCTCAAATTGGTCACTCTCCATGATCTGAATGGAATCTTGTGTTTCCATGTAATTCACATCAATCGTCCGTGATCTGAAAGGAATCTCTCAACCTTTTATAATTTTATTTATTTAGACCTAATTTATTTAAACTTAATCTCTACAGTATTATCTCTTCAAAAGTGCCATTGTTGTTGCTCAATGTTATATATGTACACAACTTCCTAATTTATTAATTGAAAGGAAGTTGTGTTGATATTTGTCCAATGCTCTTTGAATTAAGAGCATATGCTTGAATCTTGATATAGTTTTACTAGAAGCAAACAATACAAAACGTACTCTGAATTATAGGACACAAAATGAAACTGCAAGTCATTGAAGCTTTGTAGAGTGGTCACATTTTTATCCTTCCTTAATTCCTATCAATGTGTGTTTACTGATCAGAAATCCAAGAGAACTTGATTCATATTGTGATTATATTGTTTACTAGAAATTGTTAGAGATCAAATTACGTGGACTTTACACACAAATCGAGAATTAAGTTCCTGATAGAAATAGAACTTTAATTCCCCCTCCCATATAGTGAACCATGTTCACTTTTCAATGAAAGTTGATTTGATCCCTTTGATTTTCATTCCTGATTAGTAAACGAACCCTCAATGAAATACATTGATGATGATAACTTGAAGCTTTTGAATGCATTATTATATGAACCAGGCCAGTGCAATTATGAGAAAATTTCTTGAGTTTGAAGGGAAGTCTAGAGGGGAAAAGATAAGAATAAGAGGAATAGAGTACATGAGTACATGTGAGGAAAGGAAAAAGATAGAGAAGAGAATTTGAAGAGGAATTTAATGCACACGCACACGTAACTTTTTTGAGAGACCCTTTTTCTTTTTAGTTAAACAAATCATGATCATTATCAATTTAGTTATCTAATTAATCTTCCTTTTTTTTTTCTCTCTTTCTCTCCACACACACAACACATATTCTCTTTGCCTTAATACTTCCTCAAAACATTAATAAATTAATTAGTTAATTAATCAAATCACACTGATCATCTTATAAAGTTAAGGATCCACGAGTGTAATCATTGTACAAATAAACACCACCCCACTTACAATAACATGCTCTCTCTCTTTTTGTAATCCCGGCCCTCCTCATCAATCCTTGTCCTCCATCCTGGTGTGAGCGGATTTCGAACCCATAACCTTTTATTTAATTGATATAATCAAGAGATTTTACTGGTTAACTAATCCGTACCCCAATTTATCTCTCTCACACAAAAAAGCACATGCACACACAAAAAAGAGAAAGAGATATATATGTATGGGCAGCCAATGGAATTAACGAAGGGCATATAACTATATATATATATAGTGGACAAGATGAGGTTGGTCTGGTGATAAAATCATTTACACCTGCACCATGAGGTTGTGGGATCTTGTCCTCCCTCTCAATATATATATATATATATATATATAGTATTATAGTGTGAAAGTTTGATCAATGTGATGCAGAAATTAAATTAGTTTCTTTTCTAAAGTTGTTTACAGTTTTTATAGATATCTTCATCGGGCCATATATATATATATATATATATTATATACCACATGTGTGGCGACCTGAATTCGGGACATTATAGGATTTAATTAACATCATTTACCAACAAACCACATTAGACGGTGATTCATGAGGATATATATGGATGGATATTTTTTTTTAAAAACAATGGAGCTCTATTAAAAGCCAGGAAAGATATGGATGGATACTTATGGTGAAATGTATAGGATGGGTACATGATGGTTTGATAAAGCAAGATGATGATGTGCATGAATCCTCTCAACAGCTCATTGAACGTGTGTTGCAAGATATCTTGTTATGATCATTCTACAAATCTGATAAAAAAAATATATGAAAATTTTTAGGTGCAGATGTCTACATTTTTCTTTAAACAAGGATTTTTCAATTTGTAATGAATTTTTCACATCAAGAATTACTGGGTAATAAAGTATCCATCAAGGTTTATTCATATTATTTATATGCATGCATATACATACATATGCAAATACTCATAACTCATGTCTCTCGATGTTGTGTGTGAGTAAGAGATTCCATCGTCTCTATATGTTAATTATTTAAGAGATCATTTACACGTTATAACAAATAATTAAGTTAGGAAGTACACAGTCGAATGATGTTGAGATTGAATGATATATGAGCGGTTCAAATATCTACTTACATAAACCTCGGGTAAAAACTCACAGGCATGCTAAAACTCCAACAAAAAGTGCACGACAATTAGCTAGTGAAGCTACCAACCAATGTATGTTATCAATTACCCTAAAAATATGATTGTAAGAACATGAATATATTCCTTTCAAAAAAAAAAAAAAAAAAAAAGTAAGAACATGAATATATAATCACTTTCACCCAAAATTTTTGGAAGTACTTGTAAAAAAATATAAAATTAAGATGATAAAAAAAAAAAAAAAATGGGAGTGCCCACTAGTGAAGGTCAAATGGGTGACAAGGTAAATTTAATTAGTTGTAAAAGGAAAAACACACCAAATCATATTTCCTTAATTATTGATTGTTTTGTTAATCAAGATTAGTGAGAGAGGTAATTAGTGGATGTTCACTGTACCAACTGCATAATCATATGATTTGCCATTTGAAAGGCTAGCTAGTTTATAGGCTTTAATAGAAGATAATTAATAATTAATCTTATTCTTGGTAGTTAATTAAATAAATTATAATATCATAAATATTGCTTTAATTATGTCTACTAAAATATCCCTGTTTAATTACCCTGTTTAAACCATATCAACCCCATAATTATATTGGTTGATTTGCTACTTAAATGGCCTATAACTCTAAATCACCAGAGGATTTGCCGACCATCACTGTTTCTCATTACTATAATATTATAAAAATGGCATTATCGATGCTAAATTTGATAACCTTTTTTTCTGTTATGAAAAACATTAAAAATAGTTTTTTTATATGGATCAGGCTATGTCAACTCAAATTTCTAACTACATAAAAAAAAAAAAAACTCAATTTTTTGACTTCAATATCTCAACTATTGAATTAAAAAGCACATGAACAGATGGGCTAAATCTAATACATTATAGACTGAATGAGTCATCTTTACCACCAATAACAAAATTATTTTTAGGATCGAAGATATCGCAACGTTACGAAACTAAATGTCTATTTTTGTAATGTAACATTGGTTCTGACATTGGTAACCACACACGTATTTATTAAGATTACATTTATCTCCTTGCATTCTTTCAAAATGGGTTACGTGTCAACACCCCATTGATGGGGTCAGTACACAAGCATCGTCCGAAAAGGAAAACCAAGTCTGAAAAATCGAAACCAACTTTAATTGGTTGAAAATACAAAGGAGGGCACAGCATAATTTGTGTTCATCCGATTGGTTGATGGTGAAAAAAAGTCAAAAGATCAAAGGGGCCGCATTAGTTGACTGTTCAAGCTATTTAATTAGCAGGCACAATAATGTTTCCTATTGAAAGCAAATGCTAGCGGTCTCCAAATCTCTATAGTTCCCACTAAAATTATATTTAATTCATTTGCCAAAAAAAATTAAAATAAAATCTTGGATTGCTATCTCTAAATCAGTAAATCTTGTTTTTTTTTTTTTAGATTTAATAACAAATAAGTATTTCATGCATGTAAAAATGAACTACGACTACTTTTAAAAACATAAAAGCCATTTTAATTATATTGTACAAATTAAGAATTGTTTAAAGATTGCCTGTTATATATAAGTAGTGATTTAAACCTAGAGGTTAATCATATTCTGACAACTTTTTTATTTAAAAATATATATATATTTATATCAAATAATACAAAATGGCTTTGAAATAACATATATTAAATATATAACTTGATTAGACAATCGAGACAAATTAAAAAAAAAATTAAACAATCTTGCAATAATACACTTTATAAATTATAAGTTCGATCCATAATTTAATTTAATTCATCGTATTTTTATATAAAAATAATAATAAATAAATAAAGAGAGATAGAGATAGAAGATCTTTTTGGGTTAGAAGAAAAGAAAAATGATATTATAATTCAAGAAAATCAAAGAAAGTATATGGCCCCAGATGAAGATTGGCTTTGTTGTTAGTATCAACATATCTTCTTTGCTCAATCATAAAAAACACTAATAATTATTTACCATCCCTTTTACTTTTTTTGAAGTAAAAGCAAGGATCTTAGGTCACTTCATCAACCAAGATTTATTAGTGTAAACTAAAATTTATTAGTGTAAATTAAAGAAAGAGAGATATTCTCCTCATCTGAACTCTTATTTTACTTCCATAGTTCTTGATTTCAAAAGTTCTTGTATCACATAGATATTATTAATATCTAATGCTTTTAACATGTTTAGGTTGAATAGTTTGAGTTTTTATATATATGAGTATAATTTGTTGTTAATAAAGAAGAAAATTAAAAGAAAATAAATCCTAATCACACCGATGATTAATAATGCTAATGGGTATTTGCGCATTCCTTTTTTATATTTGAGATGAGGTTTGAATCTCATTTCATTCCTTAAAAAAACAAGGGTGAGAAGACGACTCTCATGTATTGTCAGAGTAGTTATCTAGACCGATATATAATATTTGGTTTTGCAGGTCCTAGTAAATTGCTGACATCTGCTCTCGATTTGAATGAAATCTTTAATACATTGGGTGTATTGTTGAGCGGTACACCCGGCCACTAAAGATCCAATATGAGCAATATCAAGAGTGACTCAGATGCATTTCTTAACATGTCACATCTTCAGTATCCTGATGCACTACTCATCAGTACTATACGATATATTTAAGTCGACAAAAGTTCAAATCATCATAAGTAGGGGCGTGCGGCAGATCGGATCCATTGTCCATGATCCAAAATCCAATCCGATCCGTTTGGATCGAGGAAATTACAATTCGATCTGATCCAATTTTAGAGTAAAATCCAATCTTATCCGATCAAATGGTAAAATATTTAAATTTGATTTGATCCAATCCAATGGATTAGATTCAAATTAAGCAATTCTTTATATATAATATTTATAACATTCTTAAAATTAACAAACTAAAAATTAACATAAAAAAGTCTAACAAATTAGAAACATCGAACACAAGTTCCAAACACACACATAAATAAAATCATTCAAGAGTTTAAAATAAAAATATAAGCATATGTTATAAAAAAATACAATAGCACCCAAAATTTGATCATAGTTCATCTATATAAAACAAAATAAATCGGCTCCATATAAATTATGCGTATATTTTGACGGATTCGGCGGATTTTTATATGGAAATCCAAGATAAAATCCGATCCAATGGATTTTAGATTTTAGGATATATCCAATCTGATCATTTATGTCATCAAATCCCATCCAATCCAAAAGATCCTATTGAATTTGATTGGATCCTGCACACCCCTAATCCGAAGCTCTGTGTTAATACTCAAATTAGAATATATAGTAGAAGATCCAGACTAGTTAACTAAGATTAGTAGTGTAAATCTGAATTAATTATCAATTATAAGCCCCATCATGAATGCCAAACTGGCACACTCTTTGTTAATCCAAAGCTTATTGACAAAAGCTAGCTTGGATTCTTTGGCCTTCTTATAAAGCCTTTTGTGAAAGAGAGTTGCACAGAAACTCTCTCTCTCTCTCTCTCTCTCTCTCTCCATTTCAATAATTCTCTCTTCTCTCCAGGCGTGGCTTTTGGCTTTCATTACACAACTACACACATTCTCTCTCTCTCTCTCTGGAGAACCAGCCCCCCATAATCAATGGCCATGTCTGTGTTGTTTCCTTCTGATTTGTGCCCACAAACTCATGAAACACAAAAAAGAAGACAATCTCATGTCTCTGCTGCTGCTGCTTCTAGCTCTCTTCCTTTAATTAATTTCCTTCCATATTTCATCATTTGATTTGATTTTCTCTCCCAAAAACAACTTTAATTTGAGTGCCACCACCACCACTACTCTCTTTGAAGCAGACAACAATATCATTTAAAAACACCTCCCAAGTACAGTGTTTGTTCTTGAAACTGATCTAATTGTATCATATAAAGCTGTCATGGATGTCTGGGAGAATTCGCTGAGTAGAGAAGATCATCACAACACAAAAAGGAGAGAAAACCCTTCTTTCTCTTCCACTCTTCTTGATGCTATCTACCGTTCGATCGACGAACCAAACGGTAGTAAAGGAGCTGATCATCATAATCATCATCGTCGTCATCGTGATCAAGAAGAAGAGCTGATTTTCTACAAGGAGAAAACCATGAGGAAGAAGAAACATAGCGGTAACATTAATGAAGAAGAAGTAGAAGAAGAAATGCGAAGGGCTTGCATGATCGAGAGGTGGATAGAGAAGAAAACCAGCTGTGAAAAGGTTGTTGTTCGACGAAAATCCATGGCGGATTTTGACAGAACGAAGAAGCTGCCGCCTAGAAACGAGTTGCTGATGAAAAATTCGAGCTCCAGCTCTTCAGATTCCAGCTGCGGTGGTGGATTTTCCTCCTCCGAATCAGATTCCTTCTACGCAGCCACGGCGAAGAAAAATTCTTGTTATTCAATGCAGAGGCCTAAGCCTATTCGAACCAGCATCTCCACAGGGCAGCCTGATCGATACGAAAAGGCGGTATTCCATCAAACACGTAGTGAAAATTCTTTTCAAGTATTACAGAAGCCGATCAAGAAAAACCATGAAAATGGTTTCATGAAGACGAAATCCAAGGCCATGAAGATTTACAGCGACCTCAAGAAGGTCAAGCAGCCGATCTCTCCGGGTGGAAGGCTCGCGAGCTTCCTCAACTCTCTTTTCACCGCGGGAAATGCGAAGAAGGCCAAGATTTCATCGTCAAATAATGCAGTGCATGATCAATCAATAAGTAGTAGTACCACTACTTGTTCTTCGGCTTCTTCGTTTTCGAGGTCTTGCTTGAGCAACACTCCTTCTTCGAGAGGGAAGCTTAGCAGCAACAACAATGGCATGAAAAGGTCTGTTAGATTTTATCCCGTTAGTGTGATTGTTGATGAAGATTGCAGGCCTTGTGGGCACAAGAATTTGTCATATGAGAATAATAATGATCATGATCATGTCATGAGCGAAAATCGCCGCGTCGCGGAGGCTGCAAGGGAGCTGTTGAAGAGTTATCAAAAGAAGAAGGAGGACTTTGATGATCATGATCATCAAATGATCAGGGATATTTGTGATGTAAATGGACGGTTAGATGTTGAAGACGACGATGATGCAGCTAGTTGTGCAAGTTCTGATCTGTTTGAATTGGATACTATTGGGATTGAGAGGTATAGAGAAGAATTACCGGTTTATGAAACTACTCATCTCGGTACCAATAGAGCCATTGCTAGTGGGCTGCTCTTGTAATTTCAAAAAAAAAAAAAAAAGTTTTTCTAATTAATAGCTTTAATTAATGAAATATGGTTTGGGGGTTTACATCAAAGAATAAGATGTTTCTTTCTCTTTATTAATTCTAATTAACCTCTTTTTTTGTTTGTGCATATCTTTGTTATTTTTAGCTATGTTTTTACAAAAACGAAGATTAATTTCAGATTCTTAGAGATGAATCGAACATGTCGATATATGTTTTATCTCAAACCTGTAACAGCGTGGTGCATGTGTGAAGGGGTTTATCACCGGACCAACTTTATCTCATCGATATGTGTTTAACTTGCAAAAATTTAGATAGTTTGTGTTAGCAAATAACGACAAAAATGAAGATTATATTATGGATATTTAGTTAGATTAGACATATATACACAAATCTTGAAAACAATTATGAGTGAAAAAAATGTGATCATTGTATAAAGATAGAGATCAAATAAATATAAAGAGGAAGTATATTAAATAAATAAATTAGTCAATTAAATCTATGGTGGAGATTCTTGAAATTGCATTCACACACTTGAAAAAAAAAAGTAATTAAAAAGAGAGGGTGTGAAGAAGATATGAAGATGAGGTTAAAGCAAAGGGCAGATTTTCTACCCCATCAATCCATGGGGAAGAGAAAGAGAGAAAGAGAAAGAAAGTTATCAAAGCTAGCTTTTGCTTTCTCATTCTCTCACACATATACTCTCTCTCTATTTTCTCTCACTGTATATGTGGGGTCCTTAATTGCTTGAACTTAACACTAACTTGATGATCATGACCACATATATAAATATATATATGAGAAGGAATATTAATTTTTAGTAAAAAAAAAAAAAAAAAGTGACCAATTTTACTTTTATAAGCTTAAATTTTGATTAAAGTCGCCGGCAGACTGCCGGATAATATTTTCCATTAGCCGGAGATAGAAACAGAGAGAGAGAGAAATTAATGAAATGAATACATGGTCTCTAAAGCTGTGGACAGAAGGATCTAATCTTTGATCCTGAAAACCCTAGTTGTCAAATTTGGTTGGCTCATAAGCCATGAGTATGGTCGAAAAAGTAATTGAAAGTTTTCTCCAAATTTCTACCTAAAATATTGCCCACAAAACTTCATTTTCAAACCCGCCAGTCCGCCACCATATCAAAATACTATTCGTCCATATTAGTTGTTTGCTTGAGCTTTTTTTATTCTTTTTTTTTTTTTATAAAATTTTTTTCCACTCTCTTCCTCTCACATGCACATAAAATAACAAAGGAACATGCGCAGCATTAGGGTTCTAAATGGGAAGGATTTTGAAATTAGATTTTTTATGAATATTTAAAGTTGGAAGCACTAATCTAGGACAATAGAGTTCAAATGTTTTGGGAAATTTTTTACCCTTTTAAAATTCTTTTTCTTTTTTGTCTATTTCTTTACATTTGTCTCTGATATTGACAGCATAATTATTGAGAAGAAGCATTAAGAATATATAGATCTATATCCTCAATATATTGAGAGTGCGACCATACCAGCACCATCTAATGTATCGAATCCCATCAAAATTGTAAAATTAAGTGTGTTTTGGCGAAAGCAGTACTATGATGATTGAACTCCTCCTCATGTTGCACAAAGAAAAAAAAAAATCAGAAATGCTTCAAAATCAAAATGTGAAACGTCAAATACAAAATTTAATAGCATTTTGAACTCTTGATATTTCAAATGCTTTAGATCTATTTCCGATCAGCTTTATAAAATCTTGTGATGTTAAACATTATTACAATACATTATCGACTTATATATATATATATATATATATATATATATATATACAAACACTAATTACTAACCACAAGCTTTTCATGTGTTCTTGTATAGAATCTTGCACTAATAGGGATGGGCATTTATCCCCGGATACCTAAATCCCCATTTGGGAGAAATTTTTTGGAAAAAAAAATAGGGAAATGGGTGGGGATGGGGATGATTTTCATCCCCAAATTGAAATGGAGACCCCATCCCCATTTCCCCCAAACCTTATATATATATTCTTAATATTTTTTTATTCTTTCTTTCCTTAATATTTTTGTATTCGTATTTGAATTTGTAATGTATTGTTTTTTTTTTTTTTTTTTTTTTTTTTTTTTTTTATTTAATTTTTAGTAAAACGGGGAAACGGAGGATGAAAAAAAAGAAAAAAGAAAAAAAAAAGGGGATGGGGAAGGGTTTTGGAAATGGGGATGGGGATGAGGATGGGGGGACCTATGTCCATCCTTATTTCCCCAATGCCCATCCCTACGCACTAGTCGCTAGCATAGAATTCAAATCATCTATTGTTTTCCCTTTTAAAAGTAATCTAACAAGGATGGGTCAGAGGTCTAGCAGAAGTAGTTGAGATCAAGAAACAATATATATATAGTCCAAATATATACTCATATAACTAAGAGATTTTTACTCCCACGATATTGGAAAGAAATCTATTCATACATGATGATACTTGAACCAGCCTCACCACAAATGTGGAAGATGTTACACCACTCAACCAAGAGTGAATGCACCCAAATCCTCTATTGTTTATATTATTAAAAAAAATGACTATGAACTACGAATTCGGTTTTGATCTTTGATTTCTCAACAATGAAAAAGGAATTGGTATTAACTAGGCCTATCATATGCTTTATTCAATATTGATAGCATACTTAAATTTATAAAATTTTCACCAACTGATATATATATATATATATATATTTTTGATATACCACATGTTGTGACATGCGTCAATGACTCAAATATAGAACATTGTCATACTGAATAAGTGTTCTTTTCATCAAGCCACATTGGACGAAGGTCACCAATTGATATAATTATTCTTGCTTAATTATATAGATTAATTAGTTGGCCCTTATCCCTTAAAAAAAAAATAATAATAATAAATTAGTTGACCCTTATTATATGATCTAAATACCAAATTCTTATATTATAAAAAATAGGTACATAGAGTACCATTAACAAATTATCTTCCTCATAATATTATGAGAAGCACAACTCTAGAGATCTAAACTTGGGAAGGACCACTAAATCATAACAGTTTGATATACTAATTAAGTGATCATCATAGCATAATTTTCAACTAACATATTTTATTAAGGCACAATTTTTTATTTTTTTAATTAATTAATTTAATTAGAGTAGTACTTGTTGAAAAGAAAAGGCTAACCCTATAAGTCAAAAGTATACTGTAGGCTCTAAATACCTATACAATTCAAAATTATACTTGGGGCCATAAGATTAATTAATTGTTAATCAATTAATAAAACAATATACTTGGTAGTAGCTTTAATTAAACATCAAGAAAATGACATTGCCATGCAAATTGAACATCATTGGCTTTGAAACTTAAATATTAATTTTCTAATAGCTAGCTATACAAGTTAATTGAATTTATTAATTAAGCTAGTTAATGGATATTACATAAGATTTAAGATCGGTTTCGATTAACAACAAATCTCTAATTAATACTTAGCAATTAAATAAAGAAGAAGAAGAAGAAATTGAAATGTAGTTAAAAACCTTTTTAATTTTAAAATTAAATAGTTGGTGAAGTGGGAAGTTGAAAAACAATGATGAGATTTGATGGGTTATGGGTCTTGTACTAGTGGTGGGTGTGACTTGTGAGATCATGTACCAACCCATGCATTCATGCGTTGACAATACTTTTCTTCAACATATTCCCTAATCATGATTTCTTAAACATATTAAGAATTTCTCTAATTAATTATTATTATTATTATTATTAAGATTCTCGATGAGAACTTGATCGATACATATAGATAAAATGTAAATAAGTCAGTTATTGTCACAAGGCAATGTATTATATCATCATGAATTCATCTATTTTAATGGTTCAATATAATTACTAAGTTATTACAAATCATTGGATTTCAATCCAAGGATTTATAAAAATCAAAGATTTAAACTTGTAAATAATAAAAAATTAATAGATAATGCGATAATAATCATCCCTCATAAAACAGCCAATGCATAATCGCAGCTCCTGTATCATAACTAAATCCTATCATTACATATGTTAATTATATATGGATGTTCATGTGATTGCTTCTGTATCCGGAATGCATAGTAGTGTTTGCTCTAGTTAAATCTCGGCGGATCATCATGAACTTGGCCAAGTTCATATATATATAACACACATGATTTGCTCATATAACAGCCTCACCTGCCCAATAATTAAATGAGAACTCTAGCTCTGCATCACGAACCAATTAACTCGATAGAAAAAGCTCAAAAAAGATATCTATATTAATTGGATATGACCCATTTTAATGTGGTTTTAATGAATCATGTCCTCTAACAAGATCGAATTGTTACTATCATGTATCATCTTCTTTCAAGTAGTACAAAACATTTGGGAGGCAACCAATTTGCCCTGGCTAGTGTTGTTACTCACCAACCATACACAAATAATTGGTATATAGTCATGAGCAGATCCAGAGAACGTTTCAAAAAACAAAATCAGGAGAACATATATATATATATACTCTTAACAAAGTGGTTGTGTACTTTTTTTCTTCACTTCGGTGATAAGGGTTCGAGTTTCACATTTACCTATTAAATCGTTAAACATATGAAGACCCCTTTTCGTAGTGGGAGTTGCATGTGATTTAGCGGTTGACCTTACAAAATCGATCTCTGCTGACTCTTGATCCGATTGGTATCAAATTTCATAAAAAAAAAAAGCATGAAAACCAACTTAATTAGTTATATGTGGCTATAATAGTAGCAATAGCATTATTGAATTGGGTCTACAAATTTGGATTAGGGCTCCAGTGTAAACCACAAGTGGATTGATAATTGGCTAGACCACCTTTTCTAGCTGTCTATTTACAAGGGCGCAAGTCGGGTCAAGTAAAAAAAAAATTTTGGCAGAAAATATGTGAAGAATAAGAATAGCTTTGTCTTTAGGGATATATACATAACATTTATGATCAGAGAACTTGAACCTCAGATTTGTTAATTTGGGATTTGATCTTTTTCCTTCTCAATAATTAATTTTGGCAGCATTTGGACATTAATTATTAGTAATTGACAAATATATACAGGTTAAAAAGTTTGTGAAATTCTAAGTTGTCAAGTTTGTTTTTTTCTACATGGGATCTGGAGTTCATTTTGTTTTAATTTATAAACCATTCATTTTATAGATGATGTAGTGCAAATGTTTTTTTGTTAGGATGTTGAATCAACTAAGATACAAGAAGGAACTATAAAAACTAATTAATGACTTTGTCGAGATTCGTAGAAATCGAACACCGTATGAAATGAAATTAAAATGACAATTTGTGATATGCATAAGAATTGTTAGGATCGAATCTCATCTATGACCACACCCGAGTTTGAGAGGGTTTATTTTACATTTAATTAAGTTATGTTGTTAATTTGTTATATAATTATATGTAAAAAATAATATATAATTAAATAAATGTAATTAATCATCTAAGTTTTCTTCAATTTTTATATATAAAAAGGAAAAAACAGAAAGAAAAGAAAAAAAAAAAAGAGAGAGAGAGAGAAAATAAAAAAATAAATAAGAGAATGAAAGTGGTACCTACAACTCTAAAAGTACTGCACAAGATTGCAAGCCAACCCACAAACACACACACGTGTGAGTTAAAACGTTTAAAAAAAAATGGGCCGCACGTGACAATGTGGTCCACGTGTGACGTGTCTCAATCCTGTCATGCATGCACACGTGTGAAGTACTCTTCACTGATCCCCGTATGATCCTCTGATCTGATCATCGAATCAAATCACACACACAAACACAAAGCATAAATATCACATCCTGTAAGGGGCCCACCATTTTTTTTCTTTGATTAAACTTGCCCCCCTACTGCCTAGCAAAAAATACCACCACTGGTTGCTCGACACGTGTCCCTACATACACGTGTGGGTTGATACCACTTTATTTTTTGGGGGTAAAATTACCATCTCGTCCATGGAAGTTTAATGATGAATTGCTTTTGAGATGGGTATTGGTGGAAAAAACAGAAAATTTAGAATACGAGAATTTTAAAGAGAGAAAACAAGGCATCTGTACCTTCTCTTCACTTTAGTAACGGGAGAATGTCTTGGGTGCATCCGATACACCATGCATCGTTCACTCTGATGTAGCCATGACAGCATCAGGGTAGGTGATGTATGGTGCATCACGTTATACATAAGTTTTAATCCAGTCGTAAATTAGAGATTCAAGTTTTAGATTTACTCATTTAATCATAGAGTATAGAAAAAAAGAATAACATTATGTATTGTACATATCGATTGATCTCGACTGGTCCATTTAGAACATGAATTGGTTGGCGACTTGGTGTCATATCTCAAAAATAAAAGAATGAGAAAAAAGAATGAGAAAAAAGTAGACAAGGCAGCTTTAACAAAAGAAAAGAAAATAAAATTAAAAGAAAAAGTTGAGGGAGAATTTTGGTGATCCCAAGAAGATTACAATCTCTGGATTTAAACTGTTTCAAACCGTTGCAGCTTTTTTTGAGTATATTTTTTTTTCTTTTCTATATTCCCAGAAAATGACAGTGACATTGGAGACGGATAATAGGAAATTAATATAACGAGAAGATGACATTTTTAATTGAGCATAGCTTTCACTTTCGTCCGAGTTGAGTTGTTTTCTAAAAGAGAAATTCAATTTATTGGAAATTCGATAAATTTTTAAAACAATTTTAAATGGTTTAGGGAATAGGGACCCCGACGCCCAATGCCAGACGGCTCCCCTTCTCTTCACCCCATAGATGGGTGTATTTTCGTATCGAATATATCTCTAATAATACTCTACTTTCTCTTCTTTTTATTGAAAGATAAAAGCAATTTATTTCTTGAAAATTCTCTCATTTGGGAATCTACAATGACACATTGATTCATCCAAATTCCTATTGATTCCACACATCATTTTTGTACGTATATCGTATATATCAAGAATTGTGTTTTCATTGAATCTTTAAACTCGTTCAAATATAAATTGAAATTATACAAGGAAGAGTACTATACCACTCAAAATGATTTCAAATTAAAATATATATTTGTTTAATCTATAGCATTCGATTTACTAGTGTTTCCTGATGAATAGGAAACTTCTCTTTATTTTTATTTTTTAATTTTAAATTTTTTTTTTCTTGGTCTAAGAAGTATTGGATTAGTGTTTATAAGGTAAACACCAACCAAAAGTGTTTATTAAACAAAGTGCTTTTGCATGAAGTCGAAAAAAGCACCCTCCACCAACCTCACACTCCCATAGTCCCATATAGTGCATTAAACAAAGTGCATTTTCATATTCCAATTAAGCACTTTTTGGCACCACGTTTCTCACATATTTAATTGTAATTAAAAATATGATCATTACTAGACTGAAAACTAACCATCAAAAGATAATGATTGCATGATGGCTAATTAATGTAATTAGATTCTAATAAACATATAAATAAACCTTTCCACTTGAACTCTCACTTTCAAGTTTCTACAAGCACTTTTCATCTTTTGAGTTAAAAAAATAAAAATAAAAATTAAATTAAACTAACCACCATTGTACACCAAGACCAATTGCAAAGAAATTAACTACAATTTTTAGGGTAAATTTTGGTGATGAAAATCACACGCTTGTAAATTAGATAATCTTTCTTTAATTTCTCAAGTACAAGTTAAGTTTTATTGACATTTTTGAGATATGCAATCTAATTAAATACAAAAAACAAAAAAAAAAAAAACCCTATTAAAGTTATCAATGAAAAAGTAACTAATCAATATACATAATTCTACATAAAAAAATTTAATAAATAGAATATTCTCTATTAGTTCTGGTGGTGTGTACTTTTGATCCTTTTTCACATTAGTAGTGAGGGTTCGAGTTTCACCAGACCACACATATAGTGCTTGATCTCGATAGGTTCCGATAGACCTCTGATATGTTCGGTATCAAATTTCAAATAAATAAATAAAACATGGAAGTGTCTATTGTTCTCTTTGACTCTCATCCGGTTCCGGCCATGAAAGAATATCTCTTTGATTGTGGATTTGATTTTTTGGTTTGAAATTAAGTTGAATATATGTGTGATTTAAGCACAAGTTTCATGAACTATTATAAATGTTGACTTGAGAGGAAAAAACAAATTAAAGACCCTATGGTGGGAAAAGCATTATATTCGTTGAAAATGAAATTGTGTTGCTACGACTGTTTGTGTGGTTGCAGGATCAGCTAGAGAGGCCAGAGAGAGGTGACTGGTGACCCACCTTGGCTTTTGCCTTTAGCTAGGCTTTAAAGTGAATGAGTTGCTATATGCTATCTAGTTACACACATAATTAGCTAGGTTAGCATCTTTACGTAAACTTCAGGGTTTAGATCCGTTTAATTAATCGTCGGATCTGTAGTGTTCAGATTTACATAAACACGAATAGTAACTACTATTTTTAACACAATCTGTGAATATGATATAAAGAGGATAATTGAACAAGTTAGGGTTGTAGGTTTTGGTAGTGGGGGGCCTTGGGGGTTACAACTTACAAGTATGTTAGGTCTGGATTTATATGACCACAATAAATGCAAATTAATTTTGCTATCCCAGTGTTTATTACATAACTAAAATTTAGGTTACGTGTACGCATACTTGCTTATTTTTTTTAAGGGTTTAAAAATTTAATAACACTCTTTAAAGAGTGAGTTTTAAAACCATCACTAGTTTTTGTTTTTTTTGTTTTTTTGTTTTGGAAACAGAGAGATAGCTATCACCAATTTAATAACTTAAATTTTTATAGCGTCTAAAGTGTGGATCTGACAAAAATGTCGTTAAAACACACTCACAAAAATAAGTTTCACGCTTCTTTTGTGTTTTCGAACTTATTTTTGTATTTTCGAGACTTATTTTTGTGTTTTCGAGACTTATTTTGTATTTCCGAGACTTATTTAGTTGTTTCCGAGACTTATTAGTTAGTTTCCGAGACTTATTATGTATATTTGTATTTTCCGAAACTTATTGTGCAAAAATGAAATTTCCAAAAATAAAATAAAATTGGTCATCTTCTTCATCGAGACCTCCAATGGAGGTCTTTTATCTCCATTGGTCCTCCATCAATAGAGGTTTTTGGAAAATAAAAATAAAAAAAAGCACAAATGTAATACAAGAATGGGATGACGGTATTTTTTAGTCGATTGGTACCATTTAAATTTAACTTATTAAACTAGTGATATTTTTAAAATTCAACATAAAAAGAGTGTTATTCCCACAATTTCCACTTTTTTCTAATCAGTCGTTGTATGTATGTAAATCACATATGATTTATTAGTTAAGTTTGAGATGTGTGTTTGTATTCTAAGTGCAATAATGCTATATTGCCTAAATTTGGTGCCCAAATGATGTGGCAATACCGTGGGCCATTAATTTAAATTGTATTAAATTTGCATGTTTCAAATGAATGGCTCAGAGTGTTGCCACATCATTTGGGCACTAAATTTGGACAATGTAGTATTACTCTTCTAAGTGAGTCATCGAATCAAGAATATTAAAGTTTTGAACGGATTTTGGGTTCCTTATTTTATATTTATTGAAAATTTTGTTGGACCCTCTCAATCAAATATTTCAAAAATGACAATTCTAACAATTAATTGTTCAACAAGAAAATCCAGTCAAAGTTTTCGACATCTATAAATGATGAAACTAGATGCAATCATAGGCATCATATCAATGCCAATTTAAAGCCAAAATTATAGTGATTTAGCACAAGTTAGGTGTGGACTTGAACCTAAAAAATCTCTCTATATATAAAAAAGGAAAGCAAAAGATTTTCTCATGCATGGAATTTCATTTTCATGCAATCAATTGCTCTAGCTTGTCTTCAATATAAACAGTCATGACTAGAAGTCTAGAACTGTATATCTTTTCCTGATCGCAATGGCTATCGATAATGACCATGAATTTGGACAGATTTTTGAACATTAATGGTGATAAAAAATAAATTTATAATAATATGCGCCGATGCAGCTGGCCAACCAGGATTGCTTTCAGTTTCTTGGCATTGTATCATTATTTGTTTTTGAGTTCATTTTTCTCACCCACCTTAATCGGGTGAGCATTACCTCCCATCCAATTGAATACCAAGTGACCTTGAGTTAATCTAGGGTTAACAAATATCCACACCGACAAAAATTTTATTAAATAAATGAGGGTAATTAGCTAGGTAAATTTGATAAAAAAAAAAAAAAAAAACTTAAATTAATTTTTTTAACAATTATTTAGATAAAAAAAAAAATTCAGATCAACACCAGAAACCATCTACCAAAACCACACCAGATCAACGTATCAAACACCAGATCAAAAAATAAAATAAAAAATCAACCACCACAAAAATGAACTTTTTTTTTTTTGATCTGGTGTGGTTTTCGTAGATCGTTTCTGGTGTTGGTCTGGATTTTTTTTATCTAAATAATTGTTAAAAAAATTAATTTAATTTTTTTTATTAAAAGTTTACCTAATTACCCTCATTTATTTAATAAAATTTCTTCAATGTTGATATTTGTTAACCCTGGGTTAACTCAGGGACACTTGGCATTCAGTTGGATGGGGGGCTCACCCCCGTTAAGATGGGTGAGTAAAAATGAACTCTTTGTTTTTTGGGTTGAAAATGATATTGAAAATAAATTAGGTTGGAGTCTCTATTGTGTGGATAGTGTTATTGAAGTCTTTAGAGTAGACTTATTAACAGTAAAATTTAATGTTAATTTGACCATTATATGATGTGATAGTAAGAAAATCCAAACCCTAGCTAATTAAGATATTGTTTAATTTATCAACTATTTGATTTTATTTTTTGAACAAGCAATACAATAAATCATGACAAGACCCATGTTTCTATTCCTATAAAAAGAAATATGTACTTCCCATAACGGGGAAAAAATTATCCACTTACACATACTTATAAAATGTATACGGAGAAAAACTACTAAAAAATACTCAAACTTCTTTCAAATATAAATTGTATAACCAATACTGAACCATTCTATCGTCAGATTAGTCCTAAAAAAATAATTCAGGACCAAAGTTATGTTATGCTGTGGAACCAACATTACGAAACTAGACGTTTTGTTTTTGAGGACATACCTAACTAGATAATTAGAAGTCAAATAATACTCTCGAAAATGATTTATTTTTTTCTCACGAATACTCTCGGAAATGTTGGTGTACATAAAAAGAATATATTCAAAAAATACTTTTCAAATTTCAAAGTCACTAAAATATATAGTATCTTGATTTATGGGCCTTAATCATTGGCCCAAGCATATAATATCTTGCTTGGAGTATTATAAATGGGCCTGGTTTTGGGCCTGGCCTTGTATGATCCAATATTTGGTTGGATCAAATTGGGAATCTGGAATTGTACTAGTTGTTTTTGTTTTTAAGAAAAAATAAAACTAAAAACTATATAAACTATTACATAACAATAATCCGTGGGTTAATTGCAGTAACTTACCCTTACTTTATTGAATCTAGCAAAATTTCAAAAGGATGCCTTAAATTAACACAAACTCCCCTTGTCATCAAGTCAATCCGTTAACTTTAACGGTTGACTAACCTTGACCTATAGAAAATCAAATATACCCTGCCACATCATCCCAAACATAAAATATTTTTTAATTAAAAATAAATAAATAAATAAATATATAATATATCAACCGCCTACGGAAACATCCTTGATTCGCGGAGGAGCTTTCTCTGCGAACTGTAGAAGATCGATCTCCGAGATCGTCAAAGATCTCTTCTAGTAAGAAGGAGATCGTCAATCTTGTTTCCTTCGGTGGTGAAGCTCCACTACTGGTAAATTATCTTGTTTTTATTTTAAAAAAAATGATTTTTCAATTTTAATTAAAAAAATATTTTATGTTTGAGAGATATAGTAAGGGCATATTTGGCTTTCCAATTGTCAAGTCAACTGTTAAAGTTAACGGATTGACTTGATGGTGGGGGGTGTTTGCATTAATTTTAGATATCTTTTTAAAATTTTGTTAGATTTAATAAATTAAGGGTATATTAGTGCAATTAACCCATAATCCATTCATCCTTCAAAGATTTAATTGTTTTTTACACTAGCTAGGACAATTTGTGCTACTGCTTCAATCAACAATAATTTTATTAAATTGAAAATAAAGAATTTAATTGGTGGGAAATCATAATTTTATATCTACATTTATTTATTTATTTATTTATTTTGCAATAGAATATTTCTATCTCACTCGCATTGGGAAAAGTTTCAAGCTTGTTTTCACTTTTCCCATAATAATTAAACAACTCATGCACGAGAAAAACTTCAGTGGGACGGTCCCAGTGACGTGGATATGAGACCGTCCAATCAGAACACGCCACATATACATTGGGAGAATATGTGGCACATTTATTACACACTTGTAGCGTGCTCTGATCGGACGGTCCCATATCCACGTCAATGGGACCGTCCCACTGAAGTTTTTCTCCTCATGCACACGTAAATATATCAATCTTTTGATTGAATCAAGAAAAAAAATAAATTATAATTGAGCATTCAAATTCTACTTGCTAATTAAATCTTTATATTTTTCAAGGTAATTGAGCATTGTAGAGAAATTTCATTGACCAAGAAGCAAGCACCAAGTCACCAACTTTGTCTTGGATCTGTGTATATGATGATGGCAACTTCATCAAATTCAATGGTGGTCAACACCAGTTTTGATGCTTTAAGTCCCTTGAAAATGCCCACTATTTCAAAGGTTTGATTCCCACAACTTGGAACTTTCCAATTTCTTGTTCTTAATTAGCATTATCAGCTTTCAAATTTCAATACTAAATTTCTTGAAAGATGCATTTGAAGATGTATTATATGGTATTTTTGAAGTGGGTATCTGATTTCTTGTTAATTTTCAGATTCTAAACTGTTCTTGGGTTAGATTATGCAATCAAGTTTTGATTTTTATGTTTCATATATGAAAAAAACTAGAAAATGTTGGGTGAGTTAGATTATGCAATCAAGTTGATACCATTTGCTGTGTGTTTGGATAGTTCAAGGTTGGACTTTGCCAGTTATCAGTTACATTAGACAAAAATCAAAATCTAATGCATGCCAAGAATTCGATAAAAGTTGCAGCAGAGCAAGGAGCAAAGCTTGTTGTATTGCCTGTGAGTTTTCACTGCTAACTAGCTTGTAAAAAAAAATGGCTATTAGAAGTGTCTTTGGATGCATAATTGAATTTTGGTTTAACTTTATTTGGTGGTAGGAAATGTGGAACTGTCCTTATTCGAACGATTACTTTGCCAAATATGCTGAGGATTTTGATGATAAGGATGCCTCGCTGTCATTTTCATTGTTATCGGAGGCTGCTTCTTGTCATGGAATCACAATTGTAGGTGGCTCTATGCCTGAATGGAACAATGGTCAGTTGTATAATACTTGTGTTTTTGGACCGGATGGAAAATTGAAGGCTAAGCATAGGAAAGTAAGTCTAGACTTAAATACTTAATGTTAATGAATTTCATTTCTTATGTTCAACGGCGTTAAAAGGAAGTTTCGCGTAAATGAAATATGTTTGCAGATACATTTGTTTGATACTGACATCCAGGGAGATATTTCATTCAAGGAATAGGACACCTTTATTGCAGGAGATGAACCTACCATTGTTGAAACAGGTATGCAATTGAACAGAAACCATGATTTTGGATTGAATTTGGTTCAGTTACCAAACTTGAGTTGAGATACATATTTGTGATGCTCTCTTTGGTTTAACCAAACCCCTGGATATTAAATTTTCGATTAAATGAAGTGATTCGGGGCCACCACATTCATGTTTGTTTTTCTAAATTACGTATTCTCAATTCACTTTTATATGTACTAAGCAACTGACAAGTTTTCGATAAATGCAGAAATGGGCTGCATTGGAGTGGGGATTTGTCATGATATGCGCTTCCCTGAACTCGCGCTATTATATAGAGCGAAAGGTTCTCTATTTTGTTACAAGTATTAATTAGTTTCAACGTGAAATATGCATAAATGTTTATAAAGCTAAATCGACATTTTGATTAATGCTAGGTGCTCATATGATTTGTTATCCCGGGGCATTCAACATGAGCACAGGGGAATTGTTGTGGGAGCTGGTGCAGAGAGCAAGGTAAGAATATATATATACTGCACGCTAATGGATCAATTGATGGAAGATATATAATAAGATCCTGCTTTCGAATAAAATTTCATTGGTTCGATTTCTCAAAGAACCTTGAAAGGAGAATAAGTAAATCCCGAAAAGAAATTTTATATTAGAAATGTTCATACAATGTTGTATTGTTGTTTAATTGTCCCACAAAGTTTGGACAACGTCTGCACTTGTACTTACATTTCACTTGTACTTCAAACATTTCAGGGCAGCGGATAATCAGGTAATCGTTAAAGCTTATATGCATGATCTCTGTATATATAATTCATCTGTAGCCTGAAAGCTTGAGCTTACATTAATGGAATTTGCAGATATTTGTAGCTACTTGCTCACCTTCTCGAGATTCTACCGGGTTCTATAAGATATGGGGTCATTCCTCTCTTGTTGCACCGGTATTCGAACAAGTTCTGGTTTAGTTACTTAACTTACTTATTTGCCTCATAATAAAGAGTTGGTTCCAATGAATTGCTAACAATGTTTCAATCCATTTGTGTCTTTAACAGTCTGGGGAGATGATCGCGACTTCGGGCTGTGAAGAGACCGTACTAGTAGCTGAGATTGATTATTCTGCAATTGAGCTTCAAAGGTACTGGTGTACAATCATAATCAATCAATCAAGCTAAAAGCTTTAGTTTATTAAGACGTTCCTCATCTTGATCAAAATGTTTTTTTTTATTTTTTTATTATCCAGACATAATATACCACTTGAGAGACAATGCCGGAGAGATGTTTACGAGTTCATCGACATATCAGAAGCAGAACCTTGATTTATGAAGAATCAATACAGGAACATCATGTAATAATTTGCATATTGTGTTTTATTGACATAATATACCACTTGAGAGACAATGCCGGAGAGATGTTTACGAGTTCATCGACATATCAGAAGCAGAACCTTGATTTATGAAGAATCAGTAGTACATGAACATCATGTAATAATTAATTTGCATATTGTGTTTTATTGACATAAACTTAGATGTCTAACGAAAATGATCTTCTTCTATGAACTTTGATCATATGCTAATCTAAGATGTTCCGGGTTTTAGTACTCGATAAATCAATAATCTTTCACTCTTTTGTTATATAATAAGTTTTGTCTGTCCCTGCGTTTTCGATTAAATTTTAAGATAATACATCTATGAAGAATATATACATATATCATATATGAGTGACAATATATATATATATTTTTTTAAATATGAATATATATTAATCTATCTCTCATTTTTAGCAATGCACTCAAAAGTTTTGGGGTTGAATTCTTGTATTGCTTGTTTTTGGAATGAATTTTAGCTTAAAAAAAAAAAACTAGAAATTAATATGGTATATTTTGATTACTTAAATACCACCTGCCATTCTGCCAACATTAAATAGTCTAATTAAGTCAACCAATCATTCAATTAAATAATCATTCTTTAATTATTGTAATTTTTTAATTTGTAAGTCATATTATATATAGGGTTAGGTTAAAACAATTTAAATTTATGATTAAAAATTTTGGTTTCAACGTCTTAAGTCTCAACTACCTATGTGTCTTTAATTCAATAGTTATAAATACATTCAAATCTTAATTATTATTATTATTATTATTTTTTTGACAAAACAGAGAGAACTGGTAGCAAGACCAGAGGAAACAACAGACGGGAAAAATAGCAAAGCTGGAAAACAAGGCCAGCAAAAAAGCAAAAAAGCATAAAACAAACAATAGGAAAAAGCCAAAGCCTAGCTTGGTAAATCAGCCATCACCATATTACTAACGCAGCTTGGAACCTCCTCCATCCAGAAGTTGTCATCCTCACACTTAAGGGCAAAATTAGCAAGTCCCTTTGCCACCCTGTTAGCAAATCTATTGGTCGTACAGAAGGTCACCCTACCAAGATTAGCCACAAGAGAATCAATATCCTCCAAAATTGAACCATTATCCGACTCTCTAAGGTCTCCATTCGCAATCCATCTTACAATGATAGCATCATCCACCTCAAAAGAGCAAGGTGACAAACCACAATCACAACTGAAAATAATACTTTTGTAAACAGCAGTAAGCTTAGCAGATTTTAGGCTAAGATTGGCCAACATCCGTTGAGAACACGAAGCCATCACCTCCCCCTTGAAGTTCCGGATAACAATCCCAAAACCAATTTTACCGTTTAGTTTGTCAATAGGCAATGTCACAATTTGCTTTGTACATCCCCTCTTCCGGCGGCAACCATTTATTGAAAACCTTGTTGACCTGAGAACCCACCTTGCCCTTGAAACCCGTATTGGAAATCCTGAAGGAAACATTCGCTCCAGCTTAATACTTCACTCCAGCAGAAATCACTTTGGCTATGCATAACAGAGTTTCTTCCAAACCAGATTCTCCAAAGAACCACACAGAACAATTCAGTTTCAACCAAACTCTGGTTAGTGACACACAACTGCAACATTTCAAGAAGATTCGAGAATTGACCAGTTAAGGCCCTTTTCTTTTTGTTCCACTCACTCTTGATATTCTTCAATCTTTTGCAGTCCCATAAAGCATGAAATAATCTATTTGCAAGCTCCGAATTAATCGTAATAGTTCAAAAAATAATTATTAAAAAGATTATATGATATAGAATTTAAAGAGAACTAAAAGGGAAAAGTCTTTAATGAAACAGACATATTAAGTCATTTATTCCATATCCTCTAATTGAAGTTTTTTTATATAAATTTAACTTCAAAATGTGTCTTTCTTGATTATCTCAACTACCATATCATGATCGATAATTTATATATATATAAATTGTCTATTGAATAGTCTAAGGTATAGTCCGGTGGTAACCACACCTCTCAGCAAAGTTGAGATCCGAATTCAAATTCCCCCTCTCCCAATTCAAATAGAAAAAGAAAAAAAGAAAAAAAGAATAGCCCAAAGTCAAGGGTGCAATGTTACAAGTTATAGTCTGGCAATATGCAGTAATGGTTTTATGCATGCTGAAGCCTGGAGGCGCAGTGAAACATTCATAGGGCAATGCATACTGAATGTGGATGATAGCTTGTGTGAGAGTCAATGCCTGAACAATGAAAATGTTAGCAGAGGTGGCTGTGATTCCTCTACGGCAACTTGCATCTGCGAATTCAATAATTGTTGACAATTTGACATGCATGCATGCAACTTCTACTATTGTGGTCTAAGAGTGGAAGTTATCCTGAACAGACCCAGGGCGGCTCAAGAGTAGCTGGGGCCTTAGGCGAAAATTTAAAATGAGGCTTTGCAATTCCATAGCCCTTTTTTCTGCTACCGATTACAAATTTATCAAGAGCCCCTTTTCACGATTCAAATAATTTTTCTATTTTTTGTTTTTTTTGTTTTTTGTTTTTCATATCCGGATTCGTATTTTCTACTAGACATGTCGAATATCCGATTATCAATTATAAAAGCTTAAAAAAAACAAATAGTTCTGTTACAATGGAAAATAAAATAAACAAATAAATAAAATTTAAAGTAATAGATTTTAGAACAATTAAACTTAGAATGTTTATGAAAGAGTACGTAGAGAAACAATGAGAGAGTTTGATTGTAATAAGAAAGTTTGATTTTGCAGTAGGATGGTTTGATTGGAACATAGATGATAGAACTATCAAAGAAAATATAAAATAATAGATTTTAGTGTGAATTTATAATTTAAAAAAAAATTAACCTTTTAAAGAAAAAGAATAACATTAACTTGTAATGTTTTTTTTTTTTTTTGGAAAACGTTAATGAGTATTTAAGTCCATTTAAATGTGGTTTACTTGAAAATAGAAATCTTTGACTTGAAAATAGGAATGAAGGGTAATTTATAAATTTAAATAGATATTTTTTAAATAATATATTGAATATTAATTATTAAAATATATATATTAATAATGAAAATATTTAATTTTAGATGGGGCCTTAGGCAAATACCTCAGTGGCCTAGAGGTCCCGCCGGCCCTAAACAGACTGCGGTACTAGGACTTGTTTCGTATGTGTTGATCAAATAATCTATTGCTGTGTAAAAGTAAAAGTTATTCCAATCAGACTATGGTACACCGTACACCAATCAATGTGTTTGAACTTGCTTTGTGTGTGGTCAGATAATAATAAAGCTATATATGTATAATTGTATATGCTTTAATTTGTTTCTAATATAGTAATAGTTCCATCGATCATGTGTGCAGGGTGTGTCTAGCTATAGCTAGTAATTAATTTAATAACTAATTGTACTGTTTCAGTTGAAGATGTGAGATATCATTATAATTATATTATCATTAAATATTAAGATAACCGAACAGAGCCTGTTGGGACTTATCGAGATCAAACAGTATATATATATATAGTCCGGATATGCTTTCATACGGGATATCTACTCCCATGACACCAGGTCACTAGCAGAAAACCCTCCTCACATACAATGAGAACAAACAAAATGAAACCTCTTTTAACACTCAATCATAACATGACCATACAAAATGTCCAAAAACATTCATGACAATCAACAAGTTTCCTATCCAAGATTTAATATCTCACTGCTTGAACATAAGCAAAACCCTAAATCAACTAAAACAAACCCACACACTCTTGATCAAAACCATAACCAAACCCCACCAAAAATATCATCTCACCCAGTTCCTGACGAAGCTACTTCAGCTTCCTGGTGACAACCTAACCTATGCACGCAACCTGTTCGATCAAATTCCCAACTGTAGAAGAAACCAGTTCCTCTGGACTTCTCTTATACGTTACCATGTTGTCAATGCACATTTCAGCCAATCCATCTTTTTATATGTTGAAATGCAGCAACTGGGTGTGTCACCATCTGGGTTCACCTTCTCTTCTGTGCTGGCTGCGTGTGCACGTATTCCCGCCTTTGTTGAAGGCAAGCAAGTTCATGCTAAAGTAGTTCAATTGGGTTTTTTGCAGAATAAGTTTGTGTTAACTGCATTGCTTGACATGTACGCGAAATGCGGGTTTGTAATGGAGGCAAGGAGAGTTTTTGATGTAATGGATGATAACGCTAAAGATGTAACTGCTTGTACTGCTATGATATGTGGATATACTAAGATGGGTATGATGGATGATGCTCGAAGATTGTTTGATCTAACGAAGGAGCGGAATGTGATTTCTTGGAGTGCAATGGTTGCTGGGTATGCGAATTGTGGTGATATGAGAGCAGCGAAAGAGTTATATGATAGGATGATAGAGAAGAATTCGGTGACATGGGTTGCTATGGTTGCTGGTTATGGGAAGTGTGGTGATGTGCGTGAGGCTAAAAGAGTGTTTGATGGGATTTTGGAACCGGATGCTTCGTGTTGGGCGGCAATGGTGGCTTGTTATGCGCAAAACGGGTATGCAAAGGAGAGTATCGAGATGTATAAGGCGATGAGAGAAGGGAACGTGAGAATCAGCGAGGTGGCTATGGTGGGAGCCATCTCAGCTTGTACACAACTTGGAGACATTGAAATGGCAGCCATATTGGATAAGCATGCAGAGGAAGGTTGTTGTGGTAAGTTGTCCTGATCACATGTTTTGGAGTGATTTTGTAAGAAACACTTTTAAAAGTAAAAGCACACCCTATATAAGTACTATTTAAAAGTGCTTTTGATGGTACTAAAAACACTCTCAAAGACACTGTAAATTGTATTGAAATGCTCACTAAATAAATCCTCCATTGGCATAGGTATTCAAACTATTGTAAAACTGATTTCTTTTACACTTTCAGACAGGACACAATTCGTATCAAATGCATTGATCCATATGCATGCAAAATGTGGATGTCTGGAGCAAGCTCGGAGAGAATTCGACAGAATGAAGGACAGAGACGTTGTATCATACAGTGCAATGATCACGGCCCTTGCTAACCACGGGAAGTCCGAGGAAGCTCTGCATACATTCTTGAAGATGAAAGAGGAAGGAATAAAGCCAAACCAGGTTACATTCATTGGGGTCCTCAATGCATGCAGTCAAGGAGGGCTGGTTGAAGAAGGGCCCAAGCACTTTGAGCTGATGACTCGAAATTTCAGCATTGAGCCCTTACTCGAGCACCTAACTTGCATGGTTGATCTCCTCGGAAAAGCTGGGCAACTCGAGAAGGCATACGGTGTTATAATGGAGTACACAAATGCTGTTGATGGAGGAGTTTGGGGTGCTCTGTTAGGAGCTTGTAAAGTTCATGGTAATGCTGAATTGGGAGAGATTGCAGCCAGGCATCTGTTTGAAATCGAGCCTGATGATGCAGGGAATTATGTTGTTTTGGCGAACATTTATGCATCGGTAGGTAAATGGAAAGATGCAGAGAGAGTGAGGTTGATGATGAGAGAAAGAAGAAAGCGAAAAACTCCCGGTTTGAGCTGGATTTCAAGTTTCAGATAACTGAAAATTCTATGTATATACAGTAGTGAGATTTTGAAGTGTCAAACTCAAAAGGAAAACCATAATGTTCAAGATGCAATCCTTTGCTTTCAATGTATAAGCAGAATATAATGAATCCCATTTCAAAGGTTTCGATTTCTTCTCAAGCCAAAATATGGTAGTTTTCGTCTTTATAAAAGAACGAACGACTCAGAACGAGTGCTGGAGTCATTGAAGTGCACACTTCCTTAATGCAAAACATTCATATAACAACCTAACATCCATGATACAAAAATGATCTTGGTTTTACATGCATTCTAGTTATAGTTCCAAAATTGGAAATCATAGCCGGGTAGAAATAAAGCATCTATAATGAGAACCCCATTTAAATAATAATATTAAAAATACACCGACAGGCCAAAATATACTACGCGACCAGAATAGCCATCGGGAACTCTTGGCAAACAATACTTCAGCATTCATTTGTTTCTGCTAATGGCTTACTTCATTGGAAAACCAAAGGTCTGCATGGCGGTGCCTGTGGATTTAATCATTGTTTCAACGGAGCTTTCTTCTCTCTGTCAGATATTCGAGCAGGGGCATTCGAATGTGATTTGAACCTACCTTTCCCTCCTCCATCTTCCCTTTCCTGAAAATTTCACATCACAAACATTCAATTTTCCTTGTAAGCCGAGTGGCATAATGTCACCTAGTATAAAGGGCAAGACTTCTATTCAAAGCAACTAATCAATACAAATAAAACAGCTTGTCAGGACTCGAAATGAATTTTCTGTCAATCAGAATACTAAATAGAAGTAACGGATCTCTTTACCTTTTTCTTAACAATCTGTACCACATCCTCATCTTGAAGAACATGACTAAGGCCACAATGCTGTGGGAAATGCCTTGCACTTACACCCCAAACTAGCACATATTTGACATCCTTTACCAAACTCCTGTGTATGTGATTACAGAAGTCTTCCACCGTGCAGCCACCTCTATCCTATGGAGTACCAAACGAGATAAAATAAATAAAAATAAAGAAATGGGTAAAAGAAGAGCTCGAAAATTGCATGCATAAATTATCCACGTATGTACATATGTATTCATCGAACAAGAGGTTGATAGAGACATACAAGAGATAGAACCACAGGGTCTGTGAAGTCAGGTTGCTGGCCTTGTGGCTTAGTATAAACTCTAACAAGTCCCATCGCTTCCCACACACTTGCAAGCAGTCTGTCGAAGTTCAGCTGTATAAGCAACATGTACAATAAGTTAATGTTTCACAAAACCACTACATGAAACAGAAAATTTATATGCAATAATCAGCCCATTTACATTTAAAAAAAGAAAAAAGAAAAAAAGGATTATAAGCTTAGAACATACCTTGAGATTGCAGCTAATGACAACCGAATTCGGCTGTCGGGCTAAGTAATCCACATCGTCGATACCAATGACATCTATCTTATTGTAAACATATATACACTTCATGTATTTACGGTTCCCTTCAATGACATCTATAAGATCATCCACAGTAGCATCCTCTCGAAAAAGCAACTACAACAAAATCCATCACAAAAATAAGTACACTTTCCTTTGGGATAGCTGGTTAAAGATAGAAAAGAGATGAAATATAGACCATTTCAGAGATGATGCATATAATGCTTGTCAAAAGAGAGTGATAATGCCAAGAAAATGACAGTCCTGTAACCATTATTTCATGCCAATATTGGGATATTTAAAAGTTTTTGACACTGAAACAATCACATAATCTGAGCAAATATTTAACTACTCCCACAGATTCTGATGCAAACCATTAATGCAATACAAATTACAAGTATAGGGGTAAAAAGTACCTCTGCATTGTGGATCTTGTATTCATGTAGAATTTGGTAACAGAGCTTCTCATCCACGTGAGTTAATTGTAAAGTACTGTTGAAAGAAATACCGCCGGTTTTTTTCTTTTTGAAATAAATCTGCCAATGAAACAAAAGAAAAGGCCAAATGAAGCAAATCCATGACTATACATCCTTAGAGATATGGGGAAAAGATTACATATATTTCATTATTAAGTACATAAGATATGATGAATGATGCTTGAGAGGAAAAAGAAAAACCATAAACAAGTTTTTTGAGAAAGTGAAGATGAAGGGCAGAGAAGAGAGAATAATTAAAGAGAAAACGCAATCTTGCACGTGGACTTTATTAGATTTCACAAACAAAATGACATGATTCATTTGATTGAGATGTTAAACATAATTAACTTTTATAAATGCATAATTGAAGGGATAAACTTACTTGAGGTGGTCTCTTGTTTAATCGTAAACCTACAGCTTCCAGTTCTTTTGTCAATATTTGCCGATGACCCTCACTCTGAAGTGTTTTGCAAACAGATTACACAAAAGGGATTAAGGAAAGTTTAGATACAACTTAAAAACCCGAACATGAGAGTGTCATAAATAAGAACAGATCATGCAGTGAAGCGAGTTGGATATAAATATTCAGCAACAAAGTAAAAGTATCATCACCGCAACTACAATATGCGTTCACCATCCAGAAAAAAAAAAAATATGTATATATATATATATATATATATTAGAACATGAACACTTACTTTTGAGGCATCAAGAACCATCAACACAATGTCTGAAGACTTCGAAACAGCAATAACCTGACAGATGAACAGTTATGTCATATTTCTTTAACTCCTACCGTCCTACGACATCCAACCAAGATGGGCCAAAGAATGGGTAACAAAAACAACCAAGTGCCAAGCAAGTTTGATTAAAATAATTTCCACATGAATTCTACCAAATAAGATCTAATAAGATATCCGCGAACATTTTCTTTGCTTGGGGTGTAAACACATGATTAATTTTTATATAAACAGTCTAAACATGCTGACACGATACCATATAAAATAGGAGTTGAGAGATTTTTACCTGCCGCCCACGTCCTTTTCCTTCAGAAGCACCTTCGATAATTCCAGGAAGATCAAGCAGCTGAATTTTAGTGTCGTTATAGTGTATGATACCCGGAATGCAAGTAAGTGTTGTGAACTCATAAGATGCAGCTTCAGAACGAGTGCCCGTTAACATAGTTAAAAGGGTAGACTTCCCCACACTGCAATCAAATTACAATTACAACTCAATATTAGCTCTCTTATCCATCTCTTCATCTTTCCCTCTCCTTCTAACACACACAGAAATGCATATATGTGCTCATATTTAAAATTGCATGCAATTGATAGGATAATAGGATGCTTATGATAATGATGATAACACAAACATGAACGAGCAGCTAAGCTTTCAAATTTGCAAAGATGTTCCATTTTTTCGGAGTTGAGCACAGATATTTAGGACATAAAGGTGACAGACCTAGGAAAACCTATAAGTGCAACACGTCCATGGCCAAATTTTGTAACTTCAAAACCTTCTCCAGCTCCACTAGAACCCTGTACCACGGATTCAAATAACAATAAGTAAAAACCTCAAAGGTTTTTCTAAACTATCCGTAATTAGCAACACAAAACCAACACATCCACACAAATATAAAGTCCCAAATTAAGTATGCCAACCAACAGCATCCAACACTGATAATTTCGCAAAATTTTCCACTTCATAACTACAAAATCATCACAATAATGTACAAATAAGAGAGAAAATTTAAATGGCATACTTTTGGAGGCTCCAACAATTGTGTTCTTAGTTTTGCAATCTTTGCCTTGAGCTGCCCAAGATGATACTCTACATATTCAATAAATTCCATTAAATTATTATTATTTTTTAAAAATTCAAGCACTTGCATATAAACATGAACTGCACATATACATATACATATACATATGTATATACAAAAACAAAAATTTACATGCATTTAATGATATACCTGTGGCTTTATTTTTCTGGGTACGAGCCATCTCGGCTTCGATTTCTTTAATCTTTTCAACGATCCCCATTGTTTGTTTTTCTTTATATTACCTGCTATAAACTATAAACCATAAATAAATAAAAAGTGTCAAAAACAAAAATTATAAACTTGCACACACTAGGGAACTGAATTGAAGTTGATATAAAATAAAAAATCAGATTGAATTGATAGATTTGTATTGGATTTGAGCAAAGTGGGTGGAGAGAAATCCGCGAAAGAGGAGATTTTGATGTTAGTTTTGAAGAGAAATATGTGAACTGTACAGGAATTGTAGGGAAGGAACTGGAGAGAAAACGGAGTGCTGTGGAAACTCGGTAGAGAGACTGACGACTCACCGGGACTGAGTGAACGCGGATCGGAGCAGCAGCTGCAGCAGATTAAACACAGACCAGAGAGAGAGAGAGAGAGAGTACTTATGAGGAAACAAAAAGCAGAGAAGAAGAGGTGGTGACAAGGGCTACAGGGGTGTATGTAGCATTGTTGCGGGGTTCGGTTAGAGGTGTGCTATTAGTTTAAATATCGGGGTCAAATTGTTGGAAATTTCGGTGAAAATATCGTTTGGTCTTCCAAAATACGGAAAATATTGAGATATTCCGATCAAAATATCAATTTGTATATTAGGGTTCAATTTGTAGAAAATTTCAGTAAAATACTATCAATATACTTAAAATTTACTTTCTTTTAGTAAAGTTGTGGGTCATCTGTTTTTTTTTTTTTCTTTTTCTTTTTTCTTTTTTCTTTTCGGATAAATATAAGAATAAGAGGTGAAAAATAGAAAATATGATCTGGAAAATGTTGACAGGTTTAATGTAAATAATAAAGATTAAAAATAAATAAATAAAATATTACATTTAATAATTTACATAATTTATGTGATTTTTTTGTGTTTTAAGATCTACATAAAAAAGAAGAAATATGTTGTCTGTTGGAGAGACCTCTCATTGTGGGATTACACCTCCCATCCCTCAAGGCTGTACTTGTAGCGATTAACCTCACCAAATTCAATCAAACCCCTGACCCGATTGGTATAAGATTTTCAAAAAATAATAATTGATAACAGACGAGTCAAATTCATAGGACTCGAATCGAATTAGCAGACGATTTCAAATTTGCAGAAAAGCATTTTATATAAAAGAATAAGTAGAGCAGCATACAATTATATGAAAGGTCATATGCCAAAGGACATCTAAGTTCATGTCAGCAGACTCAGCACAACTGATGTTAATAGACAGTATGCAAAATTAGTTAGTTTATTTTAGTTTTAGACAACTAAACTTGTGAATTATTTATTTACAGTATTACAAGTACCCAGATGATCTTGTTTCATGTACATTTCTCCCGGTAGACGCGACTGGCTTGCCGGAACTTAGATTTGGTGAAGCCTGTGACTGCATCTCAGCGAGTTCTCTCACTCGTAGTAGAATTGCTGCAGGGATAGGCATTGCAGATGCATGTTTCCGGGAATTGATCTAAATGTTTACCAGAGAAATGAAACAACTTAATGATTTTCGATAATCAAACCCAGGAAGATTGTAATAGCGTAATCAAACAATGAGAATGAAGAAAACAAGAAGCGGACTGCTCACCTTTTTGTCTTGAGGTGTTTGTGCAAGGCTAGCTTTCAGCAGATTCCTCCACTTGTCCTACAAAATACGCTATGTTATCAGCCTACAATTATTTGGAATGGCTGAATCGAGCCCTATAATTACGAAACAGGTGTTGATTCTGCAATACAGAATCTAGCGTTTGAAGTATTATGTACGTACCTTGAGATCAACAGAGGTACGGTATGAATAAGATGCAAATGCAAGCCTTTTGATCTCAGACCACCTTCCAGCTCCGTACCTGGATACACCCTCAACAAGTTTCATAACTTCGGAGAGAGTCCAAGCACGGTGATGTTTCCTTCTAATTCCACCTTTCCCGGTAGGAACAGTAACTACATTTTCATCTGAAGTATCCCCAGATGGATCTATATGTTTTGGTTCCACATTTTGCCCTTCCTCAATTGAATCTACAGCTGATAATTGTTTATCCTTCTCTGGTTCAGCCGTAACCTGGGTATGCAAATAAAATTTCCTATTAGCAATAGAAGCACTGTGGAATTGCTGGGTGAAGTTCAGATTTATCATAGGAATTAGTACTCGATACATAGAAAACCGGTCAACAGTCTTATTGTAAAATGCACAAAAACTTGAACCACAGTACATTATGACCAGGAGAACCATATTCTGTTTTCTACTCTTCTCAACAAATATAAAACTTAACATCAAAACCTATATCCCGATCCTGTTCATATGCTCATTTACCACTCTGTCCTTCAAGAAATACCAGGTGTACTCCCTATCAATACACGTTCTAAGTCTTAAAGAAAGATAACAAATCATCTCACTCTTATTTCATTTCATCACCTATGAGGACTACTACTGCTAGGTTTCATATATGCCAGATCACTTGTTGCATGCAAGTCCTGCCAGCTCTCATGGTAAACAATGTTAGATTCAGACAGATGGAATCCAATAAGATTTACTGTTCATATGAACTGACCAGAGATCCAGGGTAAAACAAGTGTCATATGTTTAATGAATTAGAAAGACGAACATAATTTTTTGAGGCAGAGGTCTTACCGGCTGCTGAATCTGTTCAGGAGCAGATCTGGCTTTCAACGCTTCATCCCCGCTCTCATTATTTGGTTGAGTATTATGCACAACAATGGCCTTCTTTACTAGTGTAGCTGCCACGCTCATGCCAATGGGATGGAATCCCTACAGATTACAGAATGAGAGCCAAATTAGGTCATAAAATTAAACACAGAAGTAGTTATACTCTCTCTAGAAGAACCATTTTTAGGGAGACAAGTAAAATCATGAAGACATGAAGTAGGAGGTCGCCTTGCCTCAAGTAAAGCAGAAGTTATCTTCTATAGAAAATATTCCGTAGGAAAAATTGTCATTTAAGAACAAGGAAACCGTACCAAAAGAAAATTTTAAGCACATGAAAATATGTGCCCAACTATATCATAATTAAAAAAATTTATGTAATTTCCATGAACATTGAATGCTTTAACACGCTGGGAATGGAAACAAACAAATGATTGATTTGCTTTTTGTACCTTGGCATAAAGAACCTGCAAACAGTTCATTTTCCTGTAATATATAGAATTTTATATTTTATTTATTATTATTATTTTAAAGAGGTGTATTACAGCTTCAATTTCAGAACCATGAAGCATAAGAACACTTAACATGCAAATAGGTTTTGAGAAAGAGATCACAGCATTGCTTTCGAAGTCCAAAAAGAAAAGGTTACATGAGAAATGAAATTCAATACTATGTCATAAAAAAAATTTGTGAAGAAACTAGCATGTTAATGGATAAAATAATGCAAAACCTAGTCAATTTAACATTTAGCAGAAGGGGAACTGATATGATACAGCCAATGTTTGCATTTTAAAACAAGCTTAAGGAGCAAAAAATATATAAGCCACATTCAGTGATAGGCATGAAGGGGTTTACATACCATAAGTGCCATGACATTTTTCCTCGGACGGCTTCTTCGGACCCGACAAACGTATGGAACCTCAACCCCAGATCCTCCAAAGGAATCCATCCTGGCCATTTTGAAGGGCCTAACATTAGATTTTATGGATATCTGTCGAAGGCCAGAGTTTTTAGTTGAGGCTATTGACTTTCCACTGTGCTCTTTGGACTCCACTTCTGAAAGTTCTTCAATGTATCTTCTTGTGGGCTTCCGAACTCTTTTGGCAGCTCTCTCTTCTGTGTTAAGATCTTCAGCTCCAAAATCATCGTCTATGCTAGAGTTTCTCAGTCTCTCACCAGAAGCAATTTGAAGATTTTCTATTTGGTCACTGCAGTTGATTGGTGAATCTTTGCAGTTGTCATTCACTGTTCTAACTGCTGGAGCCTTGGCCGAATCACTACCTAGATTGTTACGGTTTTCTTCTTTATCTTTGTTCACCAATTTGTTATCTTTAATTACGAAACTTGACGTTGAAACATCACAAGAATTAGTTAAGCCCATAGTAATCCTTCTCTTAAGCCACTGCTTGTCCTTGACAGTAGTTTCCCGCCCAAATGTCGCTTTAAAAGTTTCATGAAGCTCTTTTATTGATAGATTGTCCAAGCAAATTTCCCCCTTTAACTTAGAAAAATCAGGATTTAAACTAATGCAATCAGCAGAGGCTGATGACTGACCTTCTACCAGTTCGTTTGGAGGATTTGAGCACTCCCCAACACTCCCAGATTGATTAATATGGCTTTCATTCATACTTGGAGCAGAGGAAGGGTCATTTTCCTGCAAAGGAATTTCAGACGGAGCTTCTCATCAATAGCGAGCAATTTATCATGTTGATCAGAATGCTGGCTGTCTACAATCACATAAGCAGAACAATGATCAGACGATCCTAAAACTAAAAGAAGACTCTTCCTTTTTGACCTCTCGCGACATCTCCCCAATGTACTAGAAGAAATTTTATAGGCTGAGAAAGATCCAAGATAATTAACAAGTCGGTCACTAATTGGTAAGCTAGAACCTACCCATATTTGCAAATGTACAAGCTAAAAACATTAGACGCTCAGAGAATAAATGTATACTACAGGCATAAATTCAATGTGTGAGTTGTAACTTAAGCCATTGAAAGCAAGCAATCTATGGTATCTAACACGACTCAGTAAGAAAAGGAAAAACTCATAAAAGAGGAAAATGAAGAAGGGGGCAAAAAGTACAAGTGAGAAATAACTTCAACAATTAAAAATCCAAACTACAATCCTATCCATGAAACTACACCGATGCTAAGGACCCAACTGGTTCCTAAATACTAGTAAAAGTAGTAGTTTTGGTGGCGGATCACATGGTGCTGCTGCCTGCTGGCAGTAGTAGAAATGTAAAATAGAAATTAATAATCAAGAAAGCAATAATCCATTCCATTTAAAAAATAAAAATCAGAGAATCCCCTTAAAAGTTCTAGGCAATACCTCAAGATGTACATTTGATTTTCCAGCATCAGCTTCAGTGTTTTCAGATTGTGACAAACCTGGCATACTTGCTAATTCAGACATAAAAAACGTACTGAACAGACAATACAAGATGATAAAATAAGATGTGATAAACAATAATCTATTGAGCCAAGATGGTGATGTGGCTAACCTAAAGGAAATTATCAGGTCTAAAGTAACTTGGAAAAAGGCATACAAGAACAAAATTCAATTATTAAACAGTTAAAGGCTTGATAAGCAAAGTCGCAACAAGGCGTAAAAGTATCAGTGATCTATAATGAAGTATGCCTTGCTGAAAAAAAAAATCCAAATCAAAGATTTGAGAATGATTCTCATAACCTAGACATTGGGAAAATGAGATAATGATGAAATTTAGCCCACATTAGAAAAAAATAATAATCATTGCCTACAACCTATTTCATCATCTTTAAGTTAATGGTCAAAATGTTTCATGTTGTGACACTACTAGTAGTAATAATACTAGCAGAATGTTTCAGTTCATAGCAGCTCTGTTATTTTCTTAAAATTGGTGTTTAATAGTCTCAGAAGTAGTAACACAAACCTTCTGAGTTCTCTAATTGGGGAATCCCAGAGGAAGTCCTTTCACTTGAAATGCACCCTCCTGTCTGCCCAGTGTCTGCAACAAGATGCATTTCTATCTTGTCATCTGCTAGCAAATTTCCGACCTCCATAATTTCATCATCTGTTGCAGGCACGAATCTCCCATCTCCCTCAATCTGTACATTATACAGAACATCAGAACTTCATATCCCATCTAAAACAAAGCAGTACAGGGTAAAGAATGAGAACATAAAGGAAACAATCATGAGATACATAGATCCATTATATCAGCACACATCCACTGATGTACAAAATTGTTAGATTCTGCTTTCAATATGCTTCTTCACTGATTTTCAAACTAAAGGCATCATAATTGTGATCCACTTTTAACAAGTGTTGCCCTGACCAGATTTCAAACGTACAACCTATCTTATGAAAGCACTTTCAATTGACAAAATAAAATCAGTAATTGAGTCTAGGATCTAAAATCAACCTCATTTTGTCACATCTTTATGTAAAAAAGACGAGTAAGCAAATTAAATACTAATCACTCGTCATATGTTTCTAACTACCAGTGTTCTAAAAGGCGCTAGGTGGCGCTGTGGCCGCCCTTAAGTGGAGAACAGGTGTTGATTGAAGACAGAGTGGAAAAATGAAAAAGAAAAGAGGGGCTGCTGGCTTGTGTTATTAAACAGAAGCCAAAAGCAACGTTGTTTTAGTATTCTTTTCTTTTCTTTTTCATTAAAAAAAAAAAAAAAAAAAAAAAACCTAGGCGGTCAACGCTGCCTAGGCCACGCCTGGCACCGATTATGCACCCGAACGCCTAGACTCACTGATTAGGGCATAGTCAGGACGGCCAGTGGTCGCTGAGCGCCTAGGGCGATTTTTAAAACACTGCTAACTACTATTATGAATACCATATTGCCATCTAATCAAGGCAAATAAGTCATGAAGAAATCAAATTAACTAATAAGTAACTCCATAAAAAACTGAAAGATCACATACCTTGCTGTTGTATAGCAAAAAAAGAAATCATATCAGCCATTGCGTGTTTCAAAAATGTAGAGAATACTCATCTTGAATTGCAATTGATTAACATCAGCCATTGCGTGTTTCAATAATGTAGAGAATACTCATCTTGAATTGCAATTGATTAACAGAGAAAAAACGAAGACACGATTCATTTGAAGGTTAAAATGCTTTATTCCCAACAAAGACTATTAAGAAATTTCAGGAGGCATAATACACAAAGTTGTTCCTCTTGAAATACTCGAACATTCTCAAGCTACTATGCTTTCCTAATTATAATAAGTGTAGCATACAAGCAGAGCAGATAGCACAAAATATGAAGCTCTTTCAAAATTTTACAACTCACATGCACTATATATACAAATGCAACAAGCACTCCTTCACATTTCTATTCCAACTCTAAAGCAAAATTACTGATTTCTAACTCCAACTTAAGTTAAATCAGAGTGATTACAACTACCTTGAGCAACAACTGATCAAATATTCAACTTCATATCCCACATTCCCATCTAAAACAAAGCAGTTCAGGACAAAGAATGAGAACATAAAGGAAAGAATTATGAGATACATAGATCCATTATATCAGCACACATCCACTGGTGTACAAATTGTTAGATTTAGCTTTCAATATGCTTCTTCACTGATTTTCAAAATAAAGGCAGCATAATTGTGATCCACTTTGAACAAGAGTTGTCATAACCAATTGACCAGATTTCAAACATACAACCTATCTTATGAAAGCACTTTCAATTGACAAATTAATATCAGTAATTGAGTCTAGGATCTAAAATCAACCTCATTTTGACACATCTTTATGTAAAAAAGACAAGCAAACAAATTAAATACTAATAACTCATATGTTTCTAACTACTATTATGACTGCCATCTAATCAAGGAAAATAAGTTATGAAGTACTCAAATTAACTAATAAGCAACTGCATAAAAAAAAAAAAGGGAAAGATCACATACCCTGCTGTTGTATAGCAAAAAATAAAATTATATCAACAACTGCATGTTTCAAAAATGTAGAGAATACTCATCTTGAATTGCAATTGCTTAACAGAGAAAAACGAAAACACTTACGCTTCATTTGAAGGTTAAAATGCTTTATTACCAACAAAGACTACTAAGAAATTTCAATGGGCGTAATACACTCCTCTTGAAATACTCGAACATTCTCAAGCTATTATGCTTTCCTACTTATAAAAAGTGTAGCATACAAGCAGAGCAGACAGCACACAATATGAAGCTCTTTCAATTTTTTACAGCTCACATGCACTATATATACAAATGCAACAAACGCTCCTTCACACTTTTATTCAACCTCTAAAGCAAAATTACTGATTTCTAACTCCAACAGCAACTTAAGTAAAACTAGAGTGATTACAGCTACCTTGAGCAACAACTGATCAAATATTCAACTTATCTTCATTTATATACAATAAAACAACATCAACAGCAAGACAATTACAATTCTATACATACATATATATATATATATATATATATATATATATATATATATATATATATATATATATATATAAAAACATACCCGGACAAGCTTGTACACAACTGGATCTGCACGCAGCTTCGGCGAAGACAATGAAGAGCTACTTTTCTCAAACCCACTTTCCTCAAACTTCCCTTCATCATACCTCTCAACTCCAACCACTGTTTCCATGGAAAATCCACCACATGCAACTCAAATATACTAACTGAAAAACCACCCAGAAACAATTAAAAAGAAACAAACAAACAAAAAGAAAGCCAAAGTCAAGTATTTTCCTTTCCAAAACAATAAAACCATCAATTAAATTAACATCTTTAACTTCATTAATGAAGTCACAAGCAATCCAATACATGAAACATTAAAAGTTATTAACTTTTTTCCTATACAAATCAAAATTATAAAACCTATCAAATAAAAATTCAACGAATAAATATATATTCAATTAAATTTCACTTCTTTATTATTCTCATTTTGAACATGCAAATACCAAATAAACAAAATTTACTTTTTTTTTTCCTATTCTCAATTCAAACAAATTAACTACATTTCGAGTACTAAAAAAATTGACTAAACAAAGATAAATTTGTTCGCATAAACAAAACAAAACAAAAACACTAAATTTCCTAAAATAGTAATAATAAAAAAACCACACTTTAAAAAAATAAAAAAAAACAGATTACATATAAATAGAGCAATACAAGTAACTGGAGAGTGAAATCAAAGGAGATTGAGAGATATTGTTGACTCACCATAGGAGTGTAAATAGTGGTCTTGAAAGCGACCGAGTTGACTCAGCGAAAGCTACCGAGTCGCAAAACTGAGAAAACAAAATAATTCGCGAGAGAAAAAGAGGGAGGAGAAACAATCTTTTGGTTGTTTGTGTGCTGCGCGCGTGAGGTTAGTGTAGGTGTGTGTGTGTGTGTGAGGTACAGTTCCTGGATTCGAAATTTCGCGTAAATTGGATTTGATAAAATAGGGTGGGGTCCGATTAGTCCTCACAGACTCACAGTCTCACAGTATGAGGTAACATTGTAATTAGGTTATGAAAGTCTAATTTTTTCATCATATAATATAATACTGCACGTGTGAGATTAATGTCATAGAGTCGCACATGCGAGATTAACGTTATTTGGTCAGGATAATTTTGCACATTTCTTCGTAAGAGATTCGACTTCACTATCCTATTAGAAAGGCGCTTTGTTACATGCGGGATTAACGTTATGCAATCGGGATAATTTCACACATTTCTTTACAAGATATTCGACATTACTATAATATTACAGAATCGCTATGTAACGCTATAGAAATGAGAATTCGCAACAAATTTGTTGTAATATTACAAATAAGGACATAGCTACTTTAGGACAAGTGAGAGCCATTGCCCTTAAAGTTTTAGGCCCCGTTTATTTTGTCACATTGTATTGTATTAGATAATTAAAATATACTAAAATAATATAATACAATGTTTGCACCAAACATTGTATTATATTATTTTAGTATATTTTAATTGCTTAATACAGTAAACACCGTATTAGCTAATACATTATATTTGTGGTATTAGGTTGTATTATATTAGAAAAAATACTTTTTTTTTCAACAAATATCGAATATTGTTAAAATATGTGTTATGTTGTTAATATTTTTTTTATAATTTCAAAATTATATAGGAAATATTTATTTTATATATAAAAAAATTATTTATTAAAAAAAATCAATTAAAATAAATATTTATTGATTTTTTATATACAAATATTTATTGATTTATTCATGGTAAGGATATTTAAAATTAATTATTAACTATTTTTAAAAATATATATATTTTTTTTAATCTAAAAAATTTCAATAAATTCATAAGAATAACTTAATACGAAATAATACAGTGCATCACCAAACACAGGTTTGTATTAATGATAATACAGTGCAATACAACACAATACAATTCAATACAGTCCAATTCAATCCAATACGGTATGCCAAACGAGCCCTAAATAGTTTTATAAATTTCTTTCCAAAGCTTTCAGATTTTTATGCTTTTACTCGTGTTTCATTTTTAGATTTTATAGTTCTTTAAAAAAAAAAAAAAAAAAGTAAACAACTTTCTCTTGATCACGTAGAGAATGTATTTTATTATAAATATATTATTTCTTTCTTTATATCTCAAATATAAATCTAATTAAATCTCAACATATATGTTTTATTATATTAATTATAATTCTTTCTTCTTATCAAAATTACACTTACTCAATTTTATCTTAACTAATTTTATTACATCCTTCAAATATGTTCTCTATCTCCAAATCTTATTTGTCTCACTCTAATACTAGGCCATACTTTGGATAGGTTATTTATTTATTTATATAGTTTTTGCTTATTTTTTTTTAATAATAATAATAATGTGTTAATTAATATAATTAAAACATGTCATACTTTTTTTTTTTTTGAACTATTAAAAATATTTCGAAATTGGGAAATAGGGCATGACTCAGACCCACAAGCTATTGGATGTAGATGTTAGAGTTTGATAGTCATATATTTATGTTTAATTGTTAAGAAATTTTATCAAACAAAAGTTTATAATTTTTAACAATTAAAATAGTTTTTGGATATTAGAAAAATATTAAGAGTACAATTTAAATTTAAATTTATTTTTTTCTCTTGAACACTATTAATACTTTTTTCTGTAAAGGAAACTTAAAGAAACAAGAAACAACTAGCCCAGAATTTCTTCCACGACAAACCGCTCCACACACGGAGGGTATTCCTCTAACCAGAAATAGTCTTCATCCACAATTAAAGCCTGCTTCGAAAGGTTGTGGGCGACGAAATTCGCTTCTCTTGACATAAAAACCACTGAGCATCTCGGATCACTATGCAAACAGTCCACAATTTCGTCCACCACCAACTCAACCTCCGACGGCTATAAGACTGTCGGACATAATTCTGTTAACAACACCCAAAGCATCAGTTTCAACAACATAGGGCACTAAACGAGTTTCAGACGCAAACTTAATGCCACGAAGCACAGCTACTACCTCCGCCACCAAAGAGTCATGGCCCAGACTGATGCGAATCACCAAGCCCACCCCAACCAGTTGGTCATCCACATTTAGAGTTAATTTTGTAATTCCTTGCTCTGGAGGCTGCCATTTAATATATATTTTTTCCTCCACCTTCTCACCACACCTATTATTAATAACGTTAGCAGTATGATTACTTTCCAGAAAATCCAAAGACCATGCAACCACTCCGTCCACAGTCCACACCAAGATTACAAGGCCCATACACATCCTTATCAGAAGAGCCACACATCATAAACACTATTAATACTTAAAAAAAATAAAAAAAATAAATGGTCATAAATTTTAGTTTATATTATTTTTAGAGTAAGGCTAGACATCCCGCCAACTTTATATCTCAACTATACTTCAAATATATATATATATATATATATATATATCAACTTGTATTTTAACTAGTGTTGTGTAAATAAAAAAAAAAAAAAAATTGATACATATTAATTATGATTTATTTCACTTATCATATTCATATGGATTATATTGTTTAAGTTACAAGTTGGGATATGAGTTGCAATATCTAGCATTGTTCTTATTTTTATTATGTTTTCATCGTAATTCAAAGATCATCTTAAATGTTTTTCATAAATCCACAAATTAAGATAATTTATCTCAATAAAAAATTATTATTCATTTTCAACAATTAATGATTTTATTTTTTTTATTTTTTATGTTTTAAAATACAAACAGCATTTTTTAACTAATGTTTTCTTTAACATAACCTCTAAGATATATGACGATTTAATTCATTATTTCACAGCTCCCCCTCTAGAACATAATCATGGCTCTGTCTCTGATTACAAATTGGTTTCGTAACTATACACATTTGGATTTTTTATATTTTGATAAGGCATAATATGTACGAGCGTGTGTACGAGAGAGTTATTAGATGCGAAATTCTACACATTTTTATGTGCACGATTTTGATTCTCTAACATTAGAGAACTAACCATGGATTCTTTGATGTCAAACATAAAGACATGCAAAATTCTCAATGAGAGAAGTACTATATATATATATATAAAATAAAAAAATAAATTTATTATTATTATATTATTCAAAAAAGAGTTTTAATATTGTTTTAGGACCAACAACAATATGAATTAATTAAGTTAACAATGAATTTTATTTCATATATATTTAAATTTATATGTAAATATTAATTTTTTTTCCAATAGTAATTCAATTTTGAATTGATAAATTAGGTTTGTAAATAAAACAAAAATTGATGTAATTCTTCAAAATCATGTGTCTAAATGCATTATATAAACTAACTGAATTAAATAAGCAAAACTTGCACAAAAATTTCATTTAAAAAGGTAAACGTAATATGCACACATCACATAATAGCACTTACGAAAAAAAACAAAAAAAAAAATTAAGAAGTAAAAAAACTCAGTCTTTCTACAAATATTTTTATTTTTTTCAACAAATTTTTGATAATCATACTTTTCTTCACAAACAAATCTTTTGATATCTTAACGTATAAGTTTTAAAATTCTCTATCCTTTATTTGTTTTTTAGCTTAAATTTAGTCTAAAACAAATAATAGTGGTCAGAGATATAGAAACTTTTTATATACACATGAAAGCACCCATTGATCATTACAAATTATAATTAGATAAAAAATATATATTTTTTAATCTATTATAGTTATGTTTTTCTCAATGGTGATAACAATCGTAATTATCATTCTTTGCAAAGTGATAAACCCTCTATCCAATCTAATTCAATCTCATTAAAATAATCCAACACATTCTCACGTGCCAAAAGTGTCCACGAATTATGCCAAACACTCTCATTCTTCTCTTTCTCATTTTGAAACCTAATATCAAAAACCAATTATTTTTTTCTTCTATGCTGCCTAAAAATATATCTTTGAGATTAAAGGATAATTATGAAACTTAAAACATAACAAATTTCAAATGTTTACCGCTATAATGCTACTAGACCAAGAGTTGAGCCACCCAATAGACTACTCTCATTTCTTATTATTAAAGTTTTCTGTAAAATTTTGTCATAAACAATGTGTAGTTGTATCTCGTTTACCTCATACATGTAACCTAGTATACTCCATTGACTTCGGATCAAACCATCCTTCATTTAAAATAAATATCTTGACCATAGTACTAACGTAGAATTGATGCAAGTTCATGATAATTTATACATTAGTTAGAAATTACCTCAACAATAGCGGTGTAGAGTCCATCATCAAACTTTTCTAGTTCACTCTTGACCTTTATAATTTGAACAACCAAGAATTCTTTAAAAAAAATTATCTGTATAGTTTCATGTCTACTTCTATCTTAGTTGTAAAAACACTATGAGCTTTCTGGCATGAGAATTGAGAACATGTCACTTAGTAAACCAAATTTCAAAAGTATTTTCAATACTCAAGCTGATTTTTTATGTTTTTTTGATTACATGGAATTTTAATAGAGTCATATAAGTATTAGAAAAATGTTTAATGGAAGCAACATAAAAATGTAGTACTTTGAAATATTTAAACTTCTCAAATCCCTAAGAAAAAATAAATAGACAATATGGTTACGGAAACAAATAGTCATACAACCTAAACTAAACTAAAAACATCTTTTCATGACAAAGGAAATTTACATCAACATGAGAATATCAAATAGAAAGGAATCATTGAACTGTTAACATCTTTTCCACACAAACTAACCTTAGAAGTGGTATAGGATCATACTCCCTTTTAACAATATAATACCACCGATTGTTTGGAAATATTCAAGATCCCATTGTAACGAAACTTTATCATTTTTATATGACATTAGTCAAATATATATTTATTTTCTAAAAGATATAGTGAAACGATCTTTAATCAAGCACACTCATACCAAGGCATTCAAATAAGAACTACATAAGAAACCAACAATACGTGATTATTCACTATAATATGGTATAATGGAGTGAGCTTTATATAAATGAGTTCTAAATAACTATGCTATGTTGTTGTTACAGAAAATATAACAAACAAATTTAAATCATGGAATTGGACATCGTCACTCATCTCTTATTTTTTTGAGCTATATGTCGCAATATGAAGTGGTTACGGGCGATGAACCTATATAAACTTTCTTCTATGATGCCTAGAAATATATCCTCAAGATTAAAGGATAATTATGAAACTCAAAACATAACAAATTTCAAATGTTTACCGCTATAATGCTACTGGACTAAGAGTTGAGCCACCCCATAGACTAATCTCATTTCTTATCATCAAAGTTTTTTGCAAAATTTTGTCATGAACAATGTGTAGTTGTATCTCGTATACCTCATACATGTAACCTAGTATCCTCCATTGCCTTTGTATCAAACCATCCTTCATTTGAAATAAATATCTTGACCATAGTACAAACGTAGAATTGATGTAAGTTCATGATAAGTTATACATTAATTAGAAATTACCTCAACAATAGCGGTGTAGAGTCCATCATCAAACTTTTCTACTTCACTCTTGCCCTTTATAATTTGAACAACCAAGAATTCTTTAAAAAAAAATTGTCTGTATAGTTACATGTCTACTTCTATCTTAGTTGCAAAAGCATTATGAGCTTTCTGGTATGAGAATTGAGAATATGTACACTTTTTTTTTTTTTTTTTTTACAATCAATATTTTTCAATATATATCAACACTATAAACACAATCAATATTTTGTGAGAGCTGGCTAAACAAAATGCTCTCACACATAAACTAAACTCAAAATTTATGGAATTTAAAATTGAAAATCAAATCAAAAATTTTCCTAATCAGCGGCGAGCAGGCGAAAGGAAAGCGACCCCGACCGAATTTAGGAATCCCTCCGCCAGAATTCGGCCCCCCTCTGCCCCGGCTGCCTGAGCTCCGATGACGAGGGCAGCAGCCGCCTGAGCAGCCGTTAGGGCGGCAGCGGCACGTGCACCGGCTGACTAAGCTACGACAGCCAGGGCAGCTACAAACAGGGCAAGGACGGAGATAATGGAGGCCGCCATTACGGCCACTGCTAGTAGGATTCCCACCGCGGCTATGATTAGTTGTGCGGCGGTGGCATGAGCCGCGGAGGCAAGGATGGCCATGGCGGAGATGGGTGCGGTCTCAGCTGTGAGCTCAGCAGCGGTCTCTGCGGCGGTCTTAGCGTTATGAGAGTGATTTCTTCGTAAGTGATCGGTGTATGCTTCCACATCGACGAAATAATATTGATTACAAGTAGGACAAAGAAATGGATTATAATGCTCCATTTTTTATTTTTTTTTATGTTTTTTTATTACATGGATTTTTAATAGTCATATAAGTATTAAAAAAAAAAATTAATGGAAGCAACATAAAAATGTAGTATTTTGAAATATTTAAACTTCTCAAATCCCTAAGAAAAAATAAATAGATACTATGGTTACGAAAACAAATAGTCACACAAGCTAAACTAAACTAAAAGCATCTTATCATGACAAAGGAAATTTACATCAACATGAGAACATTAAATAGAAAGGAATCACTGAACCGTTAACATCTTTTCCACACAAACTAACCTTAGGATCATACTCCTTTTAACAATATAACACCACCGATTGTTTGGAACTATTCAAGATCCCATTGTAACGAAGCTTTATCATTTTTATATGACATTAGTCAAATATATATTTATTTTCTAAAAGATATAGTGAAGCGATCTTAAGGCATTCAAATAAGAACGTAACGACATAAGAAACAAACAATACGTGATTATTCACTATAATATGGTATAATGGAGTGTGCTTTATATAAATGAGTTCTAAATGACTATGCTATGTTGTTGTTACAGAAAATTTAAATCATGGAATTGGACATCGTCACTCATCTCTTATTTTTTTGAGCTATATGTCGCAATATGAAGTGGTTACGGGCGATGAACCTATATAAACTTTCTTCTATGATGCCTAGAAATATATCCTCAAGATTAAAGGATAATTATGAAACTCAAAACATAACAAATTTCAAATGTTTACCGCTATAATGCTACTGGACTAAGAGTTGAGCCACCCCATAGACTAATCTCATTTCCTATCATCAAAGTTTTTTGCAAAATTTTGTCATGAACAATGTGTAGTTGTATCTCGTATACCTCATACATGTAACCTAGTATCCTCCATTGCCTTTGGATCAAACCATCCTTCATTTGAAATAAATATCTTGACCATAGTACAAACGTAGAATTGATGTAAGTTCATGATAATTTATACATTAGTTAGAAATTACCTCAACAATAGCGGTGTAGAGTCCATCATCAAACTTTTCTACTTCACTCTTGCCCTTTATAATTTGAACAACCAAGAATTCTTTAAAAAAAATTGTCTTCATAGTTACATGTCTACTTCTATCTTAGTTGCAAAAGCACTATGAGCTTTCTGGCATGAGAATTGAGAATATGTACACTTTTTTTTTTTTTTTTACAATCAATATTTTTCAATATATATCAACACTATAAACACAATCAATATTTTGTGAGAGCTAGCTAAACAAAATGCTCTCACACATAAACTAAACTCAAAATTTATGGAATTTAAAATTGAAAATTAAATCAAAAATTTTCCTAATCAGCGGCGAGTAGGCGGAAGGAAAGCGACCCCGACCGCATATAGGAATCCCTCCGCCAGAATTCGGCCCCCCTCTGCCTCGGCTGCCTGAGCTCCGATGATGAGGGCAGCGGCCGCTTGAGCAGCCGTTAGGGCGGCGACGGCATGCGCACCGGCTGACTAAGCTACGACAACCAAGGCAGCTACAAACAGGGCAAGGACGGAGATAATGGAGGCCGCCGTTACGGCCACTGCCAGCAGGATTCCCACCGCGGCTATGATTGGTTGTGCGGCGGTGGCACGAGCAGCGGAGGCAAGGATGGCCATGGCGGAGACGGGCGCGGTCTCAACTGTAAGCTCAGCAGCGGTCTCTGCGGTGGTCTTAGCGTTATGAGAGTGATTTCTTCGTAAGTGATCAGTGTATGCTTTCACATCGACGAAATAATATTGATTACAAGTAGGACAAAGAAATGGATTATAACGCTCCATTTTTTTTTTTATGTTTTTTTATTACGTGGATTTTTAATAGTCATATAAGTATTAAAAAAAAAAATTAATGGAAGCAACATAAAAATGTAGTATTTTGAAATATTTAAACTTCTCAAATCCCTAAGAAAAAATAAATAAATACTATGGTTACGAAAACAATAGTCACACAAGCTAAACTAAACTAAAAGCATCTTATCATGACAAAGGAAATTTACATCAACATGAGGACATCAAATAGAAAGGAATCACTGAACCGTTAACATCTTTTCCACACAAACTAACCTTAGGATCATACTCTTTTTAACAATATAACACCACCGATTGTTTGGAACTATTCAAGATCTCATTGTAACGAAACTTTATCATTTTTATATGACATTAGTTAAATATATATTTATTTTATAAAAGATATAGTGAAGCGATCTTTAATCAAGCACACTCATACCAAGGCATTCAAATAATAACGTAACGACATAAGAAACAAACAATACATGATTATTCACTATAATATGGTATAATGGAGTGTGTTTTATATAAATGAGTTCTAAATGACTATGCTATGTTGTTGTTATAGAAAATATAATAAACAAATTTAAATTATGGAATTGGACATCGTCACTCATCTCTTGTTTTTTGAGCTATATGTCACAATATGAAGTGGTTACGGGCGATGAACCTATATAAACTTTCTTCTATATATGATGCCTAGAAATATATCCTCAAGATTAAAGGATAATTATGAAACTGAAAACATAACAAATTTCAAATGTTTACCGCTATAATGTTACTGGACCAAGAGTTGAGCCACCCCATAGGCTACTCTCATTTCTTATCATTCAAGTTTTCTGTAAAATTTTGTCATGAACAATGTGTAGTTGTATCTCGTATACCTCATACATGTAACCTAGTATCCTCCATTGCCTTTGGATCAAATCATCCTTCATTTGAATTAAATATTTTGACCATAGTACAAACGTAGAATTGATGTAAGTTCATGATAATTTATACATTAATTAGAAATTACCTCAACAATAGCAGTGTAGAGTTCATCATCAAACTTTTCTAGTTCACTCTTGCCTTTTATAATTTGAACAACCAAGAATTCTTTAAAAAAAAATTGTCTGTATAGTTCCATGTCTACTTCTATCTTAGTTGTAAAAACACTATGAGCTTTCTGGCATGAGAATTGAGAACATGTACACTTTGTCACTTAGTAAACCAAATTTCAAAAGTATTTTCAATACTCAAGTTGATTTTTTATATTTTTTTATTACGTGGATTTTTAATAGAGTCATATAAGTATTAGAAAAATGTTTAATGAAAGCAACATAAAAAGGTGGTACTTTGAAATATTTAAACTTCTCAAATCCCTAAGAAAAAATAAATAGATACTATGATTATGAAAATAAATAGTCACACAACCTAAACTAAACTAAAAGTATCTTATCATGACAAAAGAAATTTACATCAACATGAGAACATCAAATAGAAGGGAATCATTGAACTGTTAACATATTTTCCACACAAACTAACCTTAGAAGTGGTATATGATCATACTCCTTTTAACAATATAACACCACCGATTGTTTGGAGATATTCAAGATCCCATTGTAACGAAACTTTATCATTTTTATATGACATTAGTCAAATATATATTTATTTTCTAAAAGATATAGTGAAGCGATATTTAATCAAGCACACTCATATCAAGGCATTCAAATAAGAACTACATAAGAAACAAACAATAGATGATTATTCACTATAATATTGTAAAATAGAGTGAGCTTTATATAAATGAGTTCTAAATGACTATGATATGTTGTTGTTACAGAAAATATAACAAACAAATTTAAATCATGGAATTGGACATCGTCAGAGCATCTCCAACAGTCTACCTTGGAGACTCTCTTAAATAAAAGTGGATGTTGATGTAAAGGGTCATTAAAGGAGTATGTGCTCCAACAATACTCTCTTAAATAGTCCCTTTAATAATTCATTATTATTATTTAAATGTTTGATGTTGTGTAATAAATATTATATGGAGTTTTTAAGAAATAAAATAATTTTAAATAAGTGGAGCCCACTTTAATGGGGTCTAAAAACACCCCTTAATTAAGGGAGTGAACTCTACTTGAACACAATTAAGGGGGTCATTTAGGGAGTTGTTGGAGTTGTAAAAATACACATACTCCCTTAATTAAGCTAAGGGATGTCATTAAGGGAGTCTGTTGGAGATGCTCTCACTCATCTCTTGTTTTTTAAGCTATATGTCGCAATATGAAGTGGTTACGAGCGATGAACCTGTATTAACATTTAATTGTTAATTTTTAATTTTTATACTTTTTTATCCCTCATATAAATAATATTTAAATATATTTTCTTAATAAATTTTTAAACAAACAGGTGCTCTATGTTAAATATTTAAGTTTGGTTGCCTCATAACAGCCAAAATGCCAAATAGAACAGCTCTCAATTATTTAAGTAATGTTATTAGGAATAGAATAGCCAAACCATATTCAAATAATTGATATGTAATTAATTAGACTTTGTCTAATAGGAAATTAATTGAAGAAGGCAAGTAAATTTTTACGGAATTAGTTGGATTTGGAAACAAATATTTAATAATTCATTTATTATTGTTATGGAGAATTGTAAATAATCTGTAAGAGTATCTCCAATGCAAAAGTGACTTGTGGAAAAAAAAAAAAGATGCCACATAAGATAAATAGACGGTCTATTAAAAAATATATCTCCAATGCAGCTGTGCATATTCAATCTTACGCTGATATGGTAAAAAAATATTAAACATTGTCAACATGACCATCTACTTTCAGAGGCTTGCACAGCTATTTATTCGGTTGACTCAGAGCATCTCCAATGCAAAAGTGGCTTGCACACCAATAATTGTTGACATGGCAACAAAGTCAAGAGACTTGCTTCCTATGTGACATAAAAATAGACTTGATAGACAATCAACTGAAAATTTGGTCTCTAATGCTTCCGTCTAAAACACAATTTTTCTTTAATGATGTTTCCACCTTTTTTTCCTGTTTTATTTTTTATTCTATTTCCTTACCAAAAATATATGAAAAATTAATGTCAGTTTTAAATGTTTGTTGAGTCAACCTAAAAAATAGATGTGCAACAGACCGTCTGAAAGTGGACGGTCATGTTGACAATGTCTAATATTTTTTTTGCCACGTCAGCTTGAGGTTGAATATGCACAGCTGCATTGGAGACACAATTATTAACATAACGTCTATTTATTCTACGTGGCATCTCCTTTTTTTCACAAGCCACACTTGCATTGGAGATGCTCTCAGCAAGTATTTAAAATTGACATAAATTTCTCTTGACATTAGTTTTTCAACTTTTTTTTTTAAGGAAATAAAATAAAAAATAAAAAAGGAAAAAAATTGGACACTAAATTTAAAATAAATTTGTTTTAAACAGAAGTATTGGAGACTAAATTTTGAGTCGATTGTCTATCAAGTCTATCTTTATGTCATATAGGAAGCAAGTCTCTTGACATAGCTATCATGTCAACGAGTTTTGGTTTGCAAGCACTTTTGCATTGAATATGCTCTAATGTTTGATCAAATACCAAATCAAACCCTCTGATTTAAACAATTAGAAAAACAAATCTATCATTAGTTGACTTTATTTGTTTTTAATAGGAAAAGTTAACTTTATTTAAATATAATGAAATATGATTATTTAAGTTATTTTTTTCTATAATTGTCTGTTATTTAATTTTTTCTATAATTGACCGTCAGTTATTTTTTTTTCTTTCCAATCTAGATCTCCACCTCAAAGTTCTTTTTTTTTTTTTTTCAATTATTATTATTATTATTTTTGTAATTGGATCACCATCGTCCAAATTCAAGATGGACGATAGATCCATCTACCTATTTTTTTTAAAAATATTATATATATATATATAAATAGATCTCCGTGGGAATGGTGAGAAATGTCACTTTTTTGACCGGGTTTTGTAAGAAAATCACTACTTTAATAACTTAAGTTTAAAAGGCACTAAAGTAAGTGATTTCCAAAATGCCCTTACTTTACATATTCTCTTACTTTAAAGTTTACTGAGATTTTATTCTTTCATCTTCTTCATAGAGGTATGTTTAACAGACCTTCAATGGAGGTTGAATATTATAACATTATCAATGCATCTTCATTGGATAGTTAGTTTAGTGGCGCTACGCAGACGTATTCGGGGGTCGTGCTGGGGGGCAGGGGGCAGTGCCTCCAGAGCTTTTTTTTTCAATTTAAAACCCAAATTGGGTTCATTTTCATTTGTTCTCCGAGTCTTTTGTAAACCTTAAGTTGGTTGTGTGAATTTTGAATCTAATTGAAAAGGCTTAGAGACTGTTCACAAAGTCTCGGAGACTAATTGAAAAGGCTTGGGGAACAATTGAAAAGGCTCGAGCCTTTTCATTTAGTCTTCGAGACTTTTCAATTGTTCTTCGAGCCTTTTCAACGATAATTTTTTTTTTGTTAATTTTGAACCTACAAGCCTTTTCAATTTGTTCTCTAAGCCTTTTAATGAACTGCCGAGCCTTTCTAAGCTCTATCCGAGACTTTTTCGAGCCTTTTTAACAATCATTTTTTTTTTCTTCACACAATTAGCTTAAGGTTTACAAAATAGGGTTTTAAATTGAAAAAACAAAACAAAAAAAAAAGGCAACTAACAAGAGGGTTTGTATCTCATATGCAACTAACAAAGGCTTAGACATAAAAAAAGTCGCTATTGTGTTTGGTCGTGGTTGTCGACGGCGACGTACGCGCGTTCATGGTCCACCGTCGTCCATTGATGGAGAATTTTGAAAGAAAAAAAAAAAAACCAAAATGGTGAAGAAAGTTACTGTGGGGGGCATTTTTATCCGTTCACCATAATATGTGCCTTTTAAACTTAAGTTATTAAAGTAATGACTTTCTTATAAAACCCAGTCCAAATAGTGATAAAAAAATTTTGAGCCCATAGATCTCCACTGTCCATTTAAGAATTTGGACGGTGGAGATTTAGTTTTTTATATTATTATTTGGAATTATATAAATATTTAAAAAAAAATTGTTTTCTATTTTTTGGTGTTGACACTGCACGTTTCTGGTTTAAAGACAATAATACCATTAGAATCATTAAATTTAACAAATGGTTGATTAGCTGAGGGACCAAATTAATGGATTTAGGAAAACAATATTTCATAAAAACTAGAGACCAAAATGATAAAATCCAATTTTTTTTAAAGAAAAAAAAAAAAAAACAGGATTGATAGTGCCCTGACTTGAGGGTTGTGACACGATTATACAATCTTGTTATGCTCAAGTTGAACAAAAATAATCAGGTCGAATTGGATTTAGTCAAGAGACTCGTCAAACCGAATTGCCAGTCCTATAATCTCTATATATCATTTGGATTAAATCAATATGTGAATTGATTATAAAAGGATTTTTTTTTTTTTATATATTTTATATCTAAAGTTTCGTCAATAGTTCTGTAACACAGAAATCTTTTTCCTTCTTTTGTTTTCTATTTAATAATTACTCGAGGGAAGTATATATATATATATATATAATTACTTAAGGGAAGTTAACACAATAATTACTAAGTTTATAGTTACAAAAATTTTATCTTCTCTCGTTTCATTATAATATAGTTTTTTTTTATTTTTTTTTATTTTTTAATCCAACAATATATGGGTTAAGGATTTATCGGAACGATATCAACCACAACACGTTCAATTCATATATTTACTCTCTCATATGCTGTTAAATATATTAGGTTAGGATTAACAATAGAATTTAAGATAAAGTGAGTGAGATTAAAAAGTATTGTAATTTTGATCAAATTGATCCTATGTTTTTTATAAGCATCAAATTGGTCACTCACATTAGTCAATTATAGAGCTAAAATTATATTTTAATCTGTATTCATTACACAAATAGATGATTTGTCAAAATTACAATATCTGAAATTAGAGAGTTAGATATATAAGATTTTTTTTTATAATTAATATCTAATCTTTAGAGGTTAAGTCCCTTTTACCCATTAAATCGACACTCGCCCTCTAACGTGAGTTACATTCCGAGTCCCAATGGGTATTTGATTTTTAAAATTTTTATTAATTATGTTATAATTTATTAATTTATGGTATTTATAAATAAATTTAGAGAAAAGATATATTTGGTAAAATGTGGAGTGTACTTACAAATTGTAATATTTTAAAATTTTAATGTGGGTGTACATACAAAACGGGGTGTACATACGATTTTAGAGGGGTGTAAATATTGCCACTCTTTATATATAGCCAACAATCCACCATCTTCTTTTCTTCTATTCTTCTTCATCAACATCACGGCTTATTAAGTTTACATTTGGAACTGATGTTTAATGTTTATAAACTTTTTGAATTATATAAAGTTTACAAGTTATGTTATGTATTTTTTTAATGTTAATTTTATTTGAATTAATTAGTAATGCTTGAATAATTTATTTGATTTTATTTATTTCAGATTATAACTTTTATATATTAAGAACGACTTTATATTAATTTGATCGATCAGATCAAAGTATTTTACAATCGGATCGTATCGGATCGGATCAAATAGTAATCGGATTAGATCCCGTTATAAAATCGGATCGGATTGGATTGCAATTTCTTCGATCCAATCAGATCAGATCTTGGATCATGGCAAATCCATTAGATCCGATCGGTTGCACACCCCTAGGTTCTTAATACAAAAATCCCTTGAGGTTTGCTCTTTTATACACACAAACAACTCTATCGTTAATTAACATTCACCCCCCTACCGTTAGTCAAACTTGGTCAAAATTAACCGTTTACCAAGTTTTTACTGTCAAAATACCCAAATACCCGTGAAAATTCTTAATTAAAAAAAATTAAAACAAAAAAATCAGTTTTTTTTAATGGATCCATTTTTTTTTTGTTGAAAAAAACTAATAAGTTAAAATCAATAATTTATTAAAAAAGGAGAAATATTTTTAAAAAATAAATAGATTGATCTCCACCGTCCATCTTAAGATCAAATAACAAATTCTTTTTATAAAAAAAAAAAGATGAACGGGTGGAGATGGACGCTTGGATCTCCACCATGGATTATGGGAATCACTGTCATGTATTGTAAACAAACAATCCACACACCATTCCAAATAAGTTTAGAACTTAGAAGCCATGCATATTAAATCACCACAAACAAGCTTTTACAAGTATTCATGAAGTATAATATGTACCGTGATCTTACAAGACATCACTAGTAAAGTTGGTCCAGCCACATCTTCCAATATGCCTTCCTTATTATAATATCGGTTACCTGAAATTTGAAACAACAAGATCACAAAGGTAAGTTTCTAGCTTCAAAACCAACTTCAAAACTTGCATACTTGGAGATAAAACAACATTTAGACATCGATCAATACACCTAGATTAAAAATTTTATCTCCAAAAGAGAAGTCAAAAGGTTTACATATGTATGTCAATTGTGATGGGTAACTATTTCATTGCATGAGACTGAAGATATTAAAGAAAAGTTGCACAACCAAAAGCATCCATCCATCCATCCTGAACAAAATACCTCCAACGACCAACTTCAATCAATAAAACAAGCTAAATTCCGCATGCATAGATAACAAAGATATCATGATCAACATGTACCATGTGATCACTATGGTAACAGTTTCTTGTATATATATATTGACCATACTCGAGGAAATTGAAGCCTACAGAGAATCCAAAATTACTCTATAGTCTATCCTATAATGAACAACTACTGTTCCCATTTTAGTCACAAAAAATTCCCATGTTCCTCTCATTTTTGTTCCCTCCAAATGGCTAAAAATATTCAGCTAAAACACCCTTGCAAGAGGCAACTCAGCTTAACTATCTTAAACAGTCTATTTCACAACTTGACAATTAGGACAATGAGGTAATAAGTGATCACCACTCCCAGCATTCATCAGATAAACCATATTAAGAATTGAGAATAAGAGCAAGTGATTTAGAATCCAAATAAAATAACTAGTTTAAATACAAACTGAGCATATCTTTTGATCAAGTTTGAGCATATGATTTTGACCTTGAAGTCGAAACAGAAGTAAATACGGGAAACATGTTAAAGAGTGAACAATATGCTCTCACCTAGTGCGGACTAAACCATATACTTGTCACTTGTGCACAAGTTTAGGGTTCCAGGTTGGGGATAAACACAAAGCATGTAGTTGCATTGCTTGGTATTTCTCTGAATTTGTTACAAAACAATATGAAAGAACGACATGGGCATTGTTCCGACATGTCCACCATCTGTAAAACATCACGGAATCTTGCTAACCTGCATGTTCTAATGAATTGGAAATTCTGCATAAAACCAACAGAGAAAAAAAGTTCTAAGTCCAGGCTAAGACAAGGACAGAAAGGCAATCAATATCTCACATCCCACTCTGGCCTGATACTGTCTAATGGAATTGTAGCAAGCCTTAGATATGTAAAGCAAAACTGGTGATCAATAACCAAACCGAACTCTAATGTTGTACAAATGACACGATAGTTACGTTACAAAAAAAATTCTAGTGAAGAGGACAGATAAGTTAGAAGAAGCATACAAAAAAATCATCCTAGCTACTTGTGAAGAAATTATTATAGCAGAATTTCCAAGTCGGAAAAAGAGTAGTATAGGAGTTCCCGAACTCCAAGAACTATAAAGAGTTCAAGAAGACTAACAAACTCCAAATATTCAATTTAAGCATTGTTGTGATCCTCTTAGCCCATTGTTATTGGGAAAGGGAGTAGCAAAACAATGCTAGCAACATTCTGTTCTGCCAAGCAAGCATAAAAGAAATCTACAACAATTTCAAAAAGTTTAACTCGATCACATGATTTCACAACCAACGCTGTAACAAGTAACAAAAACTTTTAAAAAGCTAAAAAATGTGGAAAGTAATACACAACAATATACAAAAAAGCCAATGGAACCATCAAACACAGCTTACGGCCGCCTATAATCAACCTTCATGTATTCTTCAGGCATTATTCTTAGGGTCCGCCACCCATGAGGCCATGATCAACTATTTCAGGTGTTAGGGCTGCAGGCTGCCACCCATTATATATCTAATGACATCATATCAAGTCCTATAATGTGAAGCAGAAATGGTGATCGAAAACCAAAATGAACTTTAAGTTTAAAAGTTTATACAATGACATAATAGTTAAATCACAAAAACAATTTTTAGAGTGTCAAACAAATGTAGGATCCCAACACTTACAGAGTAAGTATTACCGTAGAAGATAGATAAGGTGCAAAGCATGAGACATAAGAGTCATCCTACTAATGAAGATATTATTATAGCAGAGTCGGATACAGTTATAGGAGTTCCCGAACTCCAAGAACTATAAAGAGTTCAAGAAGACTAACAAACTCCAAATTTTCAATTTAAGCATGTTTATGGATCCACTTAGCCCATCGTTATTGGGAAAGGGAGGAGTAAATCAATGCTAAAACTGAAATTCTATATTGCCAAGCGGATGTGAAACAAATCATACGACGACTCCACAAATATAACCTAAATTTATAATCTCACAACCAAAGCTATAACTATGAGCAAACAAAGACAATGATTGGTTAAAAAGCTATAACAACGAGCAAACAAAGAAACACAGAACACTATATAAGAAATAAATAGGAACCATCAAATACAGCTTATGGTTAAACATAATAAACCTGTGCATATTTTTAGGGTATTATACTCGGACACTGCCGCACATCAACTATTTCTGAGATGTTATACTCTGGATCAACCAAGAACGATCAACCTGCGTGTTTCTGAAAAGCAAAAGAAACCATCAAATTAGCTTATGGGAAATTCTAGAGCAAAAGCATGAACTTGGGAAAATAACACATTTCTTATAATAAAAAAAATATAAGTAGAATTGGGAGTTACAAAACTCCAAATGCATAAATCATAGTCATTGGACAGAGAACAGAAACTGGATCGATGCTAACGATAATTAAACATATTCAGAAGAATGATGCTCAACAAATTAAATTCAACTTTGAAAATCTCACAAAATCAAATTTAACTTCAATACAGAAACCAAATAATTTTCTGTTATAGTTTCTAATTTAATTACAAAAAAAGTAAATAAAACATGAAAACGCATTTAAGAAACTCCAAGAATAAAAATTTCAAGAGCTATCATTTCTAGTTATAAATACATAATAAACCAGGGTGGTGATTTCCAAATAGGGACTTACAAATTTCAAGAGCTGTTTCAGTGGCACAAAGGACCAGAATTGATTTTCCCCAACTCAAAATTGAACCAAAAAATCAATCTATTGATCTTCTGCTATCCTAACCGAAACCATATTTTCCAATTTGAACAAATTTGAAGGAATAAAGCACATAGTAAGTCCAGCATAAGCATTAGACAAGCAAATTTCTCATTCACTACAGCATCAAACTCCTCAACTGACGAATCTGGGAGGAAATTGTTCACACACACACAAAAAAAATAAAATAAAAAAATCTCTCTATAACTTTTCATGATAAAAAAAAAAAAGGAAACGAGAAAGAATAGAACCTTAAACGAAACTCTTTTCTTTCTATAATCTGAACGTCAGCCGCGTCATCATACACGGCGTTTTCTGCGGGGAGCGGATCTGAAGAGACGAGAGCAGATTTTGTCGAGAGAGGAGTAGATCAGAGAGTCCATTCTCGAGCGTTGCGAGAAAAAACGGTGGTGTTTGGAATGGTCGGAAATTTTCTCTAGAAATTTTTTGTTTTACACTAAATGATGACGTGAGTGAGCACGTCATGGCTTTTTGCCGAGTGACCGGACACGTCATCAGTTGGGTGCTGACGTAGTTAACATTACCATGATGTGGTTTGCCACGTTGTAAGCCACCGGGCACGTCATGATGAAATTACATAATTACCTGAAGATCGGGCCTGGGCCGTTTGGTTGGCCCAAATAAAACAATTGCTCGTCGCTCTTATAGTCTTATTATTCCTTTTATCTCCTTATTATTCCTATAAATTCGGCTTTCGTACTTCATTTCCGAGCTAACTAAATTTCAAAATCAGTTATTCGTATGCAATTTAATCCATTTTTATTTAAAATTACAGTTTGTAGTAATAATCAAAATTTTGTTTTATTAATCTTTAATTATCATCACCGTATAAAGGAATTGACGAAGAACAACTTTTGCAGTGGGGATGGAATCATTTTTGAAAGGCAATATTATTGAAGAGGGAAGACCACACCGAAACGGGGGAAAACCCCGAAGCAACGCCCACACAAACAAGAAAAGCACAAAGCGACCCAAAGAAACAAGAACAAGCAGCAACACCAAACAGCTGCAGGAAAGAAGAAGCACGCAGGCAACAGCAACGAAAAACAATGAGGATGGAATCATATATAGAGGCACCTGCTTATACATGCATAAAGTGCTTATAAAAATGCACATAATTAATTAGTACATAAATTTGGTGGTTAAACCAATGAAATGATGCAAATGATACAAAAGCACATGAAATATGTTGGGGGTACATTAAAGAATAGCTTGTGCAATACTTGGGGGATGGAATCATAATCATCACCTCCTTATTATTATTATTATTATTATCATTATCATTATTAGTTTGAAACAATCACCTGCTTAATTAGTTATGTAAAAGGAAAATGTTTGGGTACTGACCCACCAATGGGATGTTGGCACGTGGTTTTTATAACTACCCACATACATTCACACGGTAGAATTACGTTTTGATCGGGTGTGAGATTATATATGTTTTTATAGGGAGAGGATTTCAATTCTCTAACCTTAGAGAACTACACGTAGTTCTTTAATATTAGAGAACATGAAAAAAAAAACTTCTATATATTTTAGTGAGAAAACTTTTAGTAATGGTGATAATAAATAATACGGTGGCTGTATTGTCATCTAAGAAAGTTCTTGTCACACCCATTTTGACTTTCAACACCCATGTTAAAAACTTAAAATTAATGAATACTTTACTAATCTCATGTACAAATTAAGATCAAAACAGATGAAGAAACTATTTTAAATCAAATGTAAACAAATTCTTTGAACATGTAAACTATTTTTAATCAAATGTTAACAAAACTAGAACATTACATATATGTATCTTCTTCCTAAGCAAGCTGCTGTATAGTAAATCCTTCTGGATTCATTCCATCAATGGGCCATAAGAAGACAGACATGAGTGAGAAGCTCTCCACCCTTCCGAAGCTGCTGAGCATGCTGTTTCCATCCACAATTGTGTGCAGCATATACCAACATTTCAACCCAAACATCACTTATTATCTTCCATTTTCTTTCTGCTGGCTCATTTTGCAATTGCGTAGAAACCATAAGTCCATACTTCAACAACGACTGACTTCCTCCCTTAAAGAATTCATTGAAGTCTTCATCAGCATCTTTTTCATCATTTCCAACCAAATATTCGAATTTTTGAAGCAAATCGAGATAATTTTGAAGCAAAGCTTCGCAAGCCTTACTTTTAATGTGTGTATCATGCAGCTTATTTTTCTTCAAAAGTCGTGTGATCTCATCACTGGTCTCATGTAACCTTATCTCACCAATCCCTTTGGCTTTGGGCAACATGAATGGACGGAAGACTAGAAGATACAACGTGTAATCTGATAAGTATTTACTACATTTGCAATCTAAATCATCATCATCAAGTTCATCATAGAAGTATATATCAGTAGCAATGTGCCACAAAATAAGACTATCCACAAATTCTACATTAATAGTGGACCACTCAGATGTCAACTTATCGAATCCGTAACTTTTTATAAGAGCAAAGTTGCCTCTTCCGCGCAAAATTAAATCACGCCTTTGATGTGACGACTTGTCATCTACACCCAGAAGTTCAGCGCCTAGCTTCTTTAGATATCCTAAGATTTTTTCTTGTAAATGATGATCACTATTCACATCTATCCAAGTTAAGTATTTTCTCTCTAATAATTTACCCATGAAAGGTAACTTTTGGACTCCAAAGTAAGCAGGTTGCACCTCTAGGCAAGAACTTATGAGGTTGTACTGACCCATGGATTCCGACCACTGTTTATTGGTCAAAAGTGATAGAGAATGACCAAAAAACCTATGAAAAAGATCGGCCAAAGTTTTCAATAACGAATTATTTTGTGCTCTTTGGAGTTTTATCAACCAAAGCTTTGCCCAATCGGTTAAGAAGAATATGATGAGCTCATAAAGCTCTAGAAGAACGGCCCCAACAAGCAGCAAATAGGATACAAGCAGCAAATAGGATACGGAGATGTCAGTTATTGGGTAGACATGGGTATCAATGATAGTGGAGAAGATAACTAAAGAAGAAACGGAGAAAAAAAAGGTGATGCAACGGAGACTGATTCCCAAATGAGAATAAACAATGGCGGCCTTGGTGTAGAGCACCTCATACATAAAACCAAGCTCAACTGCTACCAATTTGAAGGCTTCTGCAGTCGTTTTGTTTTTGATGATGGAATAGATGCGTTTTTGTTCATCCTTATTGATAGTTCCTTCTGCAAAGAAAATTTTAGTACGGTTGAATAAATAATAAGCTAGAACATGATTATGGTCCTCCGTACGAATGCCATCTTGTGGAATAACCATTTCTTCTTCCGATTCTCCTGATTCTTCCACTCTTTTCCCTCTAGTATCTTGATCATCAACATATTTCACAAAGTCCTGACAAGGATCGGGGACTCAATGGCAGGGAATCTTTAAAATGCTCACTAGAAGACATAAGAGCATATGTCCTCTCGCCATATTTGATTACTCCTGAGATAAAAATTGGAATGGTAAGGAATGTAAGGGCAGTGTCGCCCCAAGATCGTAAGAAGACATAAAACGCCACTCCAACTTGGATAATCAGTCCAAGAAAGTGTCTTGACCACGTCTCATTATCTTCTAATGAATAAGCCGTGATAGTGTCGGGGCCACCCAAATGCAAGAGCAAGAACGGTGCCCAAAATTCTTGGAGAGCATTGTTTGGTACATGAATGCTATCTTTAGAGTCTTCTATTGTGCTGGCAAGGTTGCCGAGGGCAACTGTTGCTACCCAATCAGCTGACATGTATGCTGACCAAACGAAGATTCTAATCCAGAAGCTAGCTGTCAATTTTCGTCGCTTACCCAATATGACGAGGATGATTTGTAAAACAAGGCTAAGTAGAACCATCACTCGTACTTCGCATTTGTTCCAAATATTTATGATCCTTTTTGGGAAAAGCTGCATTTTGCCTTCTTTGATAAAAAAAATCAAAACTTCAAAAAACTTACAATTTAAGCGAAGAAGAAGCAAAAAGGACATTAATTAGTACCTCTGTTCATGAATCATTACAAAGGCTACATATATCATATATGTGATAAATGAGGTTATCAAAAGGCAAGGCTACATATATTCATGAATCAAGTCATTATGCATCCTGAAAAAGCTTGAGGAACAGAGAATTTGCACACTTTACAGAATACAGAGTTGGATAATCTTGCACGGGCGGGATTAAAGTTACAGAGTTAGAATAATCTTGTATGTCTTTCGTGTGGGATTCAACTTTACAACCACTTTTCAAAGTTAACTTCAACATCCAACCAACTACTCATGCGCTCTTAATTTAAGAGTTGTAAATACATTACAAATTCAACGATTGTCGCAACTATTGGATTAAGAGCATATGAATGGTTGAAATGTTAAATTAATGGGATGGTATCACAAGCACTTGCTTACCATAAAAATCACTTTCCCTTTCAAAAGCTGAAAATAAAAATAATAAATACTTAGACCAGTAAGAAAGAAATGTATTGATGCAAAGAACAAACAGTATATGAAATGGAGTGGGAAACAAGTCATTATGCATCCTGAAAAAGCTGGAGCCTGGAGGAACAGAGAATCTTGCACTTGCACAAGCGGGATTAACGTTGCATAGTCGAAATAATCTTACATGTTTTTTGTGTGGGATTCAACTTTACAACCACATTTCTAAGTTTTTGTGACTTAATTTTTTGACTTCAACATCCTATCACTTATACGTTCTTAATCCAAAAGTTATAAATGCATTACAAATTTAACAATTGTCTCAACCATTGGATTAAGAACACTTGAGTTGTTGAAATGTTGAATTGAAGGAAAAACAAAAAAATTGATGCATAAATGCATTAGATAAACCAAATTAAGAATTGAGAATGAGAGCATGTAATCAAAATACAATAATTAGTTTAATTACAAATTGAAAGCATTTGATAAATAAAATCCAAATATATAATAATTCACAGGGGTGAGGAAGATCACAAAACATCATATCTTTTGATCAATATGTATATCTTGTAAACAAAACTGACAAGGAATCATATTTTAAATAGTAGAACTTCCATTGCACATATGAATAGCATATTTTATATCTGCTTTGCCTTCTATAAGTTCACAGAACCCTTCGGTTCATCATTATTGACTAAGAACACCTAAGTGTTTGATGAAGGCCTGAGAGAAAACTCAGAGAAGAGAGAACTCCTTTAATGGAGCTTTTTAGCTTCTGATTTTCATTAATCTTTTGGAGGGAAAATACAAGAGTATTTACACAAGAATGAGAAGAGCTACACACACGTTGTGCAGGCTCTAAATGATTCCGTAATTTACAGAAATCAGTTGTTTACAGAAATAACTAATAATGTCATCTCAGTACTAACTCTATTAACTTTAGTCTTGCTGAGGTATCGACTACTAACTTGATCATGCACCATATTGCATTTGTATGTTCTGTGTATGCACACACAGTGTAGCAAATCCAGACTTGGTCTTCAAGCTACTGATATGCAATTCTGGTTTAGTGCCAGAGTTGCTGAGCTGTTCTTGACCATTACTCTTCACAGAGCATGATTTTGACCTTGAAGTCGAAAGACAAGTAAATACAGTAAACATGTTAAGATTGGAAGATATGGTCTCACCTAAACCATATACTTGTGCACAAGTTCAGGGTTCAGGGTTAGGGATAAACCCTAAGCATGTTGTTACATTGCCTGGCATTTCACTGTATTTGTTACAAAACAACACGAAAGAAAGATTGATAACCAAACCGAACTCTAACGTTATACAAATGACATGATAGTTATGGAACAAAAAAAAATTCTAGTGTCTAACAAATGTAAGATCCTAACACTTTTGCAGAAGCATCACTGAAGAAGACAGATAAGTAGAAGCAGCATACAAAAAATTCATCCTAGTTACTCATGAAGAAATTACTGCAGCAGAATTTTCAAGTCGGATATAGAGCAGTATAGGAGTTCCCGAACTCCAAGAACGAAGAAGAGATCAAGAAGACTAACAAACTCCAAATATTTAATTTAAGCATTGTTATGGATCCTCTTAGCCCATTGTTATTGGGAAAGGGTGTAGCAAATAAATGCTAACAACATTCTGTTCTGCCAAGCGAGCATAAAAGAAAACTAAAACAATTCCAAAGATTTAACTCGAATACATGATCTCACAACCAAGGTTGTAACAATCTAATAAATGTGGAAAGCAACACACAACAATATAAAGAAAGCCAATGGAACCATCAAACATCAAACACAGCTTATGGTTGCCCATAATCAACTTTCATGTATTCTTCAGGCATTATTCTTAGGGTCTGCCACCCATGATCAACAATTTCTGAGGCGTTAGGGCTGCCACACTGTATATATCTAATGGCATCATATTGAGTTGTATAATGTGAAGCAAAAAAAGTGATCGGCAACCAAACTGAACTTTAAGGTTATACAATGATATAATAGTTAAATCACAAAAACAAATTTTTAGTGTCTCCAACAAATGTAGGATCCTAACACTTATACACCAAGTATTACTGTAGAAGATAGATAATGTGCAAGCATACGACACAACCAAAGAACTATAAACAGTTACAGCAGATTTTTCAAATTAGATAAAACATTATAGGAGTTCCCGAACTCCAAGAACTATAAAGAGTTCATGAAAACTAACAAACTCCAAATTTTCAATTTAAGCATTGTTATGGATCCTCTTAGCCCATCGTTATTGGGAAAGGGAGGAGTAAATAAATGCTAAAACTGAAATTCTATCTTGCCAAGTGGATGTGAAACAAATCATACAATGACTCCACAAATATAACCCAGATTTAATCTCACAATCAAAGCCATAGTAATTGGCAAGCAGAGACAATGGTTGGTTAAAAAGCTATAACAACAAACAAACAAAGAAGCACAAAACAATATAAAAGAAACCACCATGCCATCCATGCATATATTTATAGGGTATTATTATACTCGGAAACCACCACGCCATCCATAAACAATTATTTCTGAGACGTTATCCTCAGGATCAACCATCCACGATCAACCTGTGTGTTTCTGTAAAGCAAAAGAAACCATCAAATTAGTTAGCTTAAGCACGCGCTTGGGAAAATAACACATTTCTAAATATAAATTGATGTAGGAGTTACAAAACTCCAAGTGCATAAATCATCGTCGAAAGAGCCTTAAAACTTCTTCAGTTTAATGCATTGTCCACAATCCGCTCGGAACCCAAAATCTTTAGGTAGTGAATTTAAACCGTATCAATGCTAACGAATTAATTTCTACTTTGAAAATTTCACAAAACCAAATTTAAATTCAATACAGAAACCAGATAATTTTCTGCTTTAGTTTCTATTTTAAGTATAAAAAAAAAAAAGTAAATAAAACATGAAAACACATTTAAGAAACTCCGAGAATAAAAATTTCAAGAGCTATGTGCAATGGAAGTTATACATACATATAAAATTGATCTTCCCCAACTCAGAATTGAAAATGGAAAATCAGAAAAAAGCACCAAACATTCAATCTTTTTTCTACTATGCTAACCGAAACCATATTTTCCTCTGAATTTTTTTTTTTAATACATTAAACAAATTAAAACGCATTGAAAAAGCAAAAAAACAAAAACAAAAACAAAAAAAGGGACCATCTATACCATTTTTTGATGCGTTTGGATGCTGAGAAAAGGCTGGCATGTGAAGATGACATACAGATTACGATCATCTAATTGAAACAAAGCATAGCGATGAGATTTGCAGAGGGGTTGGTTCACGTCGGCCGTCAAACGCGATTTCGTCGATAGAGGAGGAGAGCAGAGAACCCATTGTCGAGCATAAAAATACGGTGGTGTTTGGGTGACTGGAAATTTTTTATTTTCCCGATTTGGATTATCCAGAAAAAAAAAGAAAAAAGAAAAAAAAATTACACAAAATGATGACGTGAGTGGGCACGTCATGGCCTTTTGCCGACGTGACCTGCCACGACATCGGCTACGTGCCAGCGTGGTTAACTTTGCCATGACATGACTGGCCACGTCGTAATTAGTTACAGATTGGGCCTGGGCCGTTTGGTTGGTCCAAATTGAAGAATGGTCTGCAAACTTTGTAAAGAAGGCCCCATTTGACTTATACTGGTCTTAAAGCAATGTTTTGATGAAAAAAAGAAAGAGTGACGATATTTACGCCATTTAAAACTGTATGTGCACCATAGATTAATATTTTTTCAAAAATTCCAACGTTACCCTTATGAAACTATTAAAATAATAATTAATGCACCTTATATATCAAATAGATGCAATAGTTGATATTTTGAACATATATAATTTTTTTTGAACTTGGCTAAAAGTCTGCAACTATCATGTTTATGGCTAGAATCTGATGTAGGTCGGTAATGTCATCGTGGAGATTAATAGTATTATTGAATAATTTTGGTGTTGTAAGTTGTAACTGATGATGTAAGGACTTGGGAGTTGCTAAGAGCATCCCCAATAGGCCGGAATCCACAACCTCCTTGATTATATTTAGGGAGGTTGGACCGGAATTTGCTCCAACAACCTCCCTATCCCACTTCCTAAATTTTATTCCGGCCAAAGGCTCCCCAAATGTAAGGAGGGAAGACATCCTCCCTATTAATTTTTTTAGGGAGGCTTGTTGGAGTGTTAACTCGTTGGAGTGTTAACTCCTTATATGACTCCTTATATGACTCCTTATTTGTAAAAAGTAAAGTTGGTAAGGAAAATATAGGGAGCCTTGATGGGGATGCTCTAAATGCCTTCCTGTTTCTCGTTAGAGAAATGGCAAGGCTCAATCTCTTGTTTCCTTATGAGAAAAAGTTGTGGCTCGGTGAAGTCAAATGTTTTTGCAATTCTTTCTTTTATTTTTAAATATATAAAAATTTATTAATTAATGTATTAAAAAACCATTATTAAATAGTTTAAAAATAAAAAACCATTTAATTTAATAAAAACAAGTTAAAATAACAATTAAATATAAAAAAAAAAAACAAAAAAAAAAAAAACAAAAACAAAGGAGGCGTGGTGGGAGGCTAGTAGCCGAGAGGGAGAGGCTCCGCTTCTCCACATTTATGTTTTTACTTTAATTATTTAATAATTATTTTTAGTTTACATTATTTATCAAAAGCTAAAGAGAAATGATATTTTCGGTAACGTGTGAGGTGTGCTTGCGAATTATAGCATTATAAATTTTTTAATGGGGTATAGAAAAAAAAAAGGGGTGCACATATAATTTTTTAGGGGTGTAAATATAGACACTCAAGAAGAGAAGGCACATGAGTTCATGGAGTGGGACTCAAGTCATTAAGGGTCTGTTTGGTGCCATCACGAACACGATCTTGAAACAAGTCAAGTTGGTCACTAGATAAGATGAAGTTGGTCAAGTGGTATGTCTTTCACACCCACTAACCCACATCACAAGGTTGTGGGTTAGAATCTCTCCCCCTCCCTAAAACACAGAATTATTGTAATATTTCGAAAAAATAAAAAAATAAAAAAATTGGTCATTGTAGCAACAAGTGCCTTTCACTTTTATTTTTGTGGTCGCAGGCAATCTCCTTCTTCGTTGTGGTCATGGTGAATTCCAAATTCAGAGATCAAAAAGATTTTAATTGATTAATCAAGAAATGTAGTAGATGTGACTATGTGAGTACTATAATTATATAGTACTTTGAGAAGCTGCAACAACGTCCCTTCGGCCTTCACCCTCCTAAATGATAGTTATAAGATGGAGGGCATGCGTGTGTTTGTTAAATATTTTAAATCAAATACTATCAAATTGATAGAACTTAGAAGGCACAAAATCATAACATTTGATAAAAATTCATTCATAGAAGAAAATAAAACCAACACTCTACGATCTCATCGATTAATGAAATTGTGGGTTTGAATTATATTTCACTCCCTATTTGTTGGAGTTCCTACGATAATTTCTCTTAATTCTGTGGATGATTGTAGATTAAGTTTTAAGGCCCCGTTTGGTGCGTAGGATAGGATAGGATTATTTTTATGGGATAGGATTGGATTGGATTGGATTGGATTAATTTGAATGTTATGCTATGTTTGGTGTAATATAGGATAGGATTAAAAATAAGGTAATCATGTGTTTGGTGTAACACAGGATATGATTAAAATTATAATGGTAAATTACAAAAACTTACCCTTAATAATAATAAAAATAATAAATCAAATTTTAAAAAAACATTTTTTGGTTAATTTAATCGGTGTGGTGGGTGGTGACTCATCATGGTGAGAGAAGAATCTGACTTTACCAAATGCCATTCATTTTTTCTTCTTTCATCCATCAATTCTTTTTCTTCATCTTCTCATCTTCAGTTCCTCATATGCCTCTCTTCTTCAGTTCTTCTTCCTCATCTGTCCAAGAAGATAGCGAAGAATCACGCGTCAAGGCCTTCATCAAGTTGGTGAACTACCAACATCTGATGCCCACTCGCTACACTCTCGATGTGGACTTGGTGAACTACCAGTATCTCATACCCACTATCTAATTCAGATTCAGGTTGGATGGATCTTGAAGGTTTTCTGTAGTGGTGTTTTGATCTCAAACTTTGTTTTTTATTCAGATCTGGTATCGTAAAAAAAAATCAGTTATGGTATCGTATTGTTGAGATATTTTTGTGGTTGTATTATTTTTAAAAAAATCATCATCAGAAGCAGAATTTGGAAGAAATCATCATCAAGCAACCAAAGTTGAAGAAACCCAGTTGTGTCGACTGCCACCAACCGAACCAGAACCAGAACCAGTCGAAAAGAAGAAGACGATGATGGGGTGTTTGTGTAATTAAGACGATGGGAAAGATTTGAATCCCATGAATTTGGTTGGGATTAATTAATCCCATTGCAGTGGGATAAATCAGGTAAATGGGATAATTTTATCCTATCCCATCGGTCTTGCCAAACATGGGAATCGGACTAAAAATAAGCCGATTCCCATCCTATCCCAGCTGCCAAACGTGGCCTAAGTGTTTTGACATTGTAATGCAATGAAAGAAATGAAAATACATGTTTTATAAAGCTTGTTTTCTTAACTACAAAATCATCGCATCATAACTGCTCGTCTGCTCTCTAGCTAGTAAAGTTAATTTTGGCTGAAAACAACTCTCCTATTTTATCAATTACTTTATTTATTAATATGTTTCTCTCTTACAAATAACAAAACAATGAAATGACATATTTTTATTTTATTTTATCATGTGAAAACTGAAAACCAAAAAGTTGATATTTGTTGACCTATCAACTTTTTGATGGTTAGATGCACCGCTCAACATGTGCACCCGGTGTATCGAAGATTTTCTCTGCAACCAGATATCTAATTCATTAATACTTCACATAATCTTCTGTACAAATATCATAACAGATGAAGAAACTTATTTGAATCATATGTAATTAATCAAATTCATTAGACTTTGTAAACTATTTTTAATAAAATGTCAACAAACTACATATATAGCACATTACATAAGCATCTTCTTCCTAAGCAAAAGAATAAAATACCTACAATTTCTGCTGTGTAGTACATTCTTCTAGATTCTTCTATCCAAATCAGACGAATTTGTTTCTCCGTCCTCCGAATCAGATTCCTCCAAATCAGATTCCGACATTTTTTCCTCCGCCTCAAGCGTCAAACTAATCAAAACTGTTGAAACATATTGTTTAGTAAAGCCAAAATGGGCCATAAGAAGACAGACATGAGTGAGAAGCTCCCCACCTTTCCTAAGCTGCTGAGCATGCTCTTTCCATCCACAATCGTGTGCAGCATATACCAACATTTCGACCCAAACATCACTTATTATCTTCCATTTTCTTTGATGCTTGTTTTGCAATTGCGTAGAAACCATTAGTCCATACTTCAATAACGATCGTCTTTCTCCCTTAAAGAATTCATTGAAGTCATCAATATCTATTTCATCATTTTGAAGCAAATTGCCAAATTTGTGAAGCAAATCCGGATAATTTTGAAGCAAAACTTTGCAAGCCTTACTTTTACTGTTTGTATCATGCATGCGCAGCTTATTTTTCTTGAAAAGTCTTATGATCTCATCACTGGTTTCTTTGAACCCTATCTCACCAGTCCCTTTGGGCAACATGGATGGATGGAAGACTACAAGATACAACATATAATTTGATAAATATATGCTAATTTTGCAATCTAAATCATCAGCACGATCATCATAGCAGCATATATCTGTAGCAATGTGCCAGATAATAAGACTCTCCACAAATTCTATATTAATAGTGCACCAATGAGATGCCAACTTATCGGATTTGTACCATTTTCTAAGCGCGAAGTTGCCTCTTCGGCGCAAAATCATATCGCGTTTAAGATATGACCCGTCATTTTTACTAAGCTCATCGCCTCGTTTATTTAGATATCCTAAGATTTTTTCTTGTAAATGATGATCAATATTCACATCCATATTCCAAGTTAAAAATTTACTCTCTAATAATTTACCCATAAAAGGTAACTTTTGAACTTGGATGCAAACAGGTTGTACCTTTTTGAGGCAAGAACATAGGAGATTGTATTGACCCATGGTCTCTGACCATCTTTTAGAACCGGTCAAAAGTGATTGAGAATGACCAAAAAACCTCCAAATAAGATTGGCCAAAGGTTTTGAGAAGGAATTATTTTGTGATATTTTGAGCTTGATCAACCAAAGTTTTGCCCAATCAGATGAAAAGAGTAGGATGAGTGCATAAAGCTCTAGAAGAACGGCCCCGACTAGCAGCAAATAGGTTATGAAGACGTCAATGAAAGGGTAGACATGGGTATCAATGATAGTGGAGAAGACAACTAAAGCAGAAACAGAGGAAAAACAGGTGATGCAACGGAGAAGGATTCCCAAACGAGAATAAACAATGGCGGCTTTGGTGTAGAGCACATCATATATAAAACCAAGCTCAACTGCTACCAATTTGAAGGCTTCTGCAGTCGGTTTGTTTTTGATGATGGAATATATGCATTTTCGTTCATCTTCATTGAGAGTTCCTTCTGCAAAGAAAAATTTAATTCTATTGAATAAAAAATAAGCTAGAATGAGACCATGGTTCTCGGTATGAATGCCATCTTTTGGAATAACCCTTGCTTCTTTCGTTTCTTCTTCTCTTTCCACTGTCGTATCTTGACGATCAGTATATTTAACAAAATCTTGACACTCATCGGGACTTGACGGTAAGGAATCTTTGAAATGCTCACTACTTGAAGACCAGAGTGCATATGTCCTCTCTCCATATTTGATTACTCCTGAGATAAAAATTGGAATGGTAACGAAGGTAAGGGCAGTGTTACCCCAAGATCGTAAGAAGACATAAAACGCCACTCCAACTTGGATAATCAGTCCAAGGAAGTGCCTTAACCATAGCTCGTTATCTTCCAATGAATAAGCCGTGATAGTGTCAGGGCCACCTAAATGCAAGAGCAAGAACGGTGCCCAAAATTCCTGGAGAGCACTGTTTGTCATAGGGGTGCTATCTTCAGAGTCTTTTATAGTGCTGGCAAGATTACCCAAGGCAACAGTTGCTACCCAATCAGCTATCAAGTATGCTGACCAAACAATGATTTTGATCCAGATTCTGGCTGTCACTTTTCGTCGATTACTGAAAATGATTAGGATGATTTGTAAAATAAGACTGAGTAGAATCATTACTCGAACTTCGCATTTGTTCCAAAGATTTATGATCCTCTTCGAGAAAAGCTGCATTCTCCTTATCCGATGAAGATCTATTATAACTGCAAGCAACTCAAGATTAAAGTGAAGAAGAAGAAAAGGAGACATTAATAAGTATCATCCTTCATCGATCATTACAAAGGCAAAGAAATGTAAGCTAAATGGGATTATCAATAGCTTTTTTGCTAAAATAATAGGTACCCACAAAATACAATGACACTAATTAATCGATCTTCAAAATCAGTGCATAATCTATTTAGACAAAAAATATATATACAATTCAATAGCTCATGCATTATTATTAAGGGGGAATTACATTTGATCCTTATGTTTTAAGGAAATATTGTTTTTTTACCCGACTTATATGTATTAGGAGTAAAAATGTACTTTCAATCATGTTAAACCCTTTTTTTTTTTTTAAATAATAATAATTTGAAAAATGAAAAACAAATATATTTTTTTAATGGGTATTAGAGGGTTATTAGAAAAAAAAAAATTAAAGAAAACCCGGTAAAAACAAAGTCTAGTGGAACAACAACAACAAAAACAAAGTCAAGTTTTGCTGAGTGTTCAAGTTTGGGTGATGGTATAGGAGCAAGAAAAATGAAGCCAAAAAGGAGGGAGACAGTGGAGATCTCCATGTATCTAATCTCCACCAGATTTTTTATTTTATTTTACTTTTTAAAATTTTCTTCCTTTTTTTATTTTATTTCTTTTTAACATACATATTTTTTTGAAATTTTTTGTTTATCTCAAACCGTGCTTGGAGATTGATTTTTCCATTTTTTAAGTTATTTTTTTTTAAATTAAAGATATTTTTTTTTAGTTTCCTTATTTAAGAAAGATTTTTTTTAAAAAAAAATATTTGATTTCCACCTCCCATCTCTAGATATGGATGGTGGAGATTCATTCATTTATTTATTTTTCAATTAATTTGCTTTAAAAATACACAATTATTTTCCTTCAAAAATAAATACATAATTATTTTAAACAGGGGTAAAATAGTACTTTCACGACTTTGGTTATGTTTGACCGTTACTTTGTAGTCAAATGGACTATTTTGATGTATTTTTAAAAAGATGAGGAGGACCATAAGTCAAGTAAAAAAGCAATATTTCATTAAAACATAGGGACCAAAATGTAATTCCCCCTATTATTAATCATGATAAAAAAAAAATATAAACAACGTATTATATTTATAACTAGGCATATGAGGTGCCCTATTTAGGATAAAATATAGGGATATTATTATTTTCCCCCTGTAGTTTGTCATATTCTGACTTTGTCCCCTTTAGGTTCAAAAATGACTAGTCTTCCCCTTGAAAACCAAATTATTCAAAGATTTATCCCATACCGTTAGGATTTTCTGTTAAATAGTGGTTTGACCGTTATCCCTTTTTGGGATATTATTATTTCACCCCCCCTGTAGTTTGCCATATTCTGACTTTTCCCCCTTTACTCGAAGGGTAATATGGTAAAAATGTAATTAAAATTAATTAAACACGGTATTAAAATAAAAAATAATACTTTTTCTACAGTTGAGAAAACAAATAATTTTTTTAATAATAAATAAATATTTAAATAAACTTTTAAAAAAACTTATCACTTTCTCTCTCATCTCTCCTCAACACTGTCTGAGTATTTGATGATCATTCAATAATAGTCATCTATTGATCATCATCAACACAACCAAACCAGACAATTCATCATCTTTAACATAACCAAACCAGAACAACAGTGAGTGTTTTGTTTGGTTTGGGGGGTGGTGGTTGATGGTGTATTGGTGTGTTTAGGCGGCTAGGGTTTAGGAAATGTGGATGGTGTGATGAATATTGAAGATAAAGATTGATGAGATGGGCGGCTATGGTTTGGTGTGGTGTTCTGGGTTTGGTGGTGTTGATGATAATGTTCTAGTATGGTTATGTTGAAGATGATGAATAGTCTGGTTTGGTTATGTTGATGATGATCAATGGATGACTGTTATTGAATGATCGTCGGATACTCAGATAGTTTTGAGGAGAGATGAGAGAGAAAGTGATAGGTTTTTTTTAAAGTTTATTTAAATATTTATTTATTATTAAAAAAATTTATTTATTATCTCAACTGTAGAAGGGGCAAAGTCAGAATATGACAAACTACAGGGGGAAAAATAATAATATCCCAAAAAGGGATAACGGTCAAACCACTATTCAACGGAAATCCTAATGGTATGGGGTAAATCTTTGAATAATTTGGTTTTCAGGGGGAAGACTGGCCATTTTTGAAACTAGAGGGGGCAAAGTCAGAATATGGTAAACTACAGGAGGAAATAATAATATCCCTAAAAAATATATATATATATATATTAAAATTAATCATGATGACAAGTTGATGCTGGCTTAGTGGTACACCTATAACTTAGAGGTTGTGGGTTTGATTTGTGTCCCCTTCCCCAATTCTGAAATATTGTAAGAGTAAATGATAAAAAGTTGATAAAAAATTTATTATAACTAGACATATAGTTTAAAAAATATATAAAACAATGTTTTCATCGAAGCTCTGTCATATTTGTGTGAGATCTATACATAATCTGGATATTCGTAATAAAGAGTAAAATATTTCTATAATTTAGAATGATGATTTCAATTCACCAGTCTAGAGTTTCTACAACATGTATACTCAGATAAAGAAAAATAATCATCACTTTACCTTCAGAACATATGTTTAGCGAACATAATAAAACTTTTCAATATACAATAGTTAACAAAAACAAAACAATATAGTATCACGTTTTTGTCATATATATGAATATTAAATTTCTTTACAATATTAAGTTGTACATAAACATGCCTGATATGCTTAAGATAAAATCCATAAAATTTCCCATGGACAATCTATGAAAAAAGAAAGCTGTAGTCATGATATATAGCAAGTATTTTAATAAAATAACCCACTTACCTGGAAAAGAAAATGCACTCAAGAACGTTGGAAGCTATTTGAGGCAGGTGGCGTAATTGGATATTTTAGGGTCCGACTTTCGTGGCCATTTTATAATAGAACTACAAGAGACAAGGCTAATTGAGAAGTATTACGGAATAACTTGTGCAATGGGGATGGTATCACAAGCAGAGCACTTGCTTTCCAATTAAAAGTGATTAAATTAAATCACTTTTCCTTTCAAAAGCTGGAAATTAAAATAATCAATACTTAGACCACCGATAAAGCAATGTATTGATGCAACGAAGAAAGAGTAAATGAAATGGAGTGGGAATTAATCTAGGTCATTAGGCATCCTGAAAAAGCTGGAGGAATAGAGATACTTTAATTTAGGGATATTATCATTTTCCCCCTTGAGAATAAACTATTAGAAAGGTGAGGACAACGTTTCTCCATATTGACCTTTAATCACCCCAAAATAGAATTAATGGAAACCGTACCCCTTATGTTAAGAATTCCATCCAAAAATTGGGTTGACCGTTATTGTTTGAAGGTAATTTCGAAATCTCATAGGTGGGGACAATAAGGGTAATAAGTATTGAGGGTTAAAAACGTAATTTGATATTTATAATAAATAATATATTAAATTAAAAATCAAATGAGTGGAGGAGATTTCGCCAGGTCACTCCTCCACCCATCAGTTATTTCTTTTAACAATATCAAAATAATAATAATAATAATAAAATAAAATAAAACAAAAAGAAAAAATAAAATAAAACAAAAAGAAAAAAAGTGAAAGAGATCGAGAACCATCATCATCAAACCAGTCACCCTAAACCCTAGCCACCCTCTAACCACCATCATCAAACCAGAACAACCATCACTAACCCACGTTTTCTACTTCTTCAACTTCTGCTTCTCGTCACCACCACTAATACAACCACGCTGCCGCCGCTCGATCTCTTACCGTCGCCGATCCCTTTCTCTTTTTTTCCATCTCGTCTCTCTCTCGCTAGCGGCCGATCTTGGCTTTCCCATGTCTTCCAAGTTTTTGATTTGTTTTTCGGTTTTTTGATTTGTTTTTTGATTTTGGTTTGATGATGATGAATTTGATGATGTTGGTGATGTTAATTTTGATGAGGTCCAGTTTTTTGATTTGTTTCTTGGCTTGATGATGTTGGTTTATGGGTTCGATTTTTGGGGTTTGAATGGGTTGGTTTGAATCTGGTGTTGGTTCAATTTTATGGGTTCGATCGATCTGGTGATGGTTTGAATGATAGTGTATGGATTTGGCTTGATGTTGGTGATTTGAATGGGTTGGCTTGATGGTTTGAATCTGGTGTTGTGTTGTGTTGTGTTCTTGGCTTGATGTCGGTGATTTTCTGGTGTTGTGTTGTGTTCTTGTTTCAATCTGGTCTGTTTCGAATTTTTTTTACAAATAGATGGATTTGGTGGAAATCCAGATTGGATCTCCACCGTCCATCTCATCTGGACTTCCACCAAATCCACAATTTAAATTTTTTTTTTTTTTTTAATTAATTTTGTTTTTAATTTCTTCTTTTTCTTCTTCTTCTTCTTGAGATGGACGGTGGAGATCCAATCTGGACTTCCACCAAATTCACAATTTTTTTTAAAATTCTTTTTCTTCCACCAAATCCACAAATTTTTTTAAAATTCTTTTTTAATTAATTTTGATTATTATTATTATTATTATTAGTAAATTTAAATAAAAAATAAAAAAGAGATATATCTCCACCGTCCATCTTGATCCATCTTTTTTATTTGTTTTTTTTTTCTCTATTTTTTTAAATGAATATTTTGTCTGTCATTTAAAGGATATAAGGGCAATTTGGTCCTTTAGCCCACCGACTTGTGTCAGTGTTCACTGTTCTGTCTAAAAAGCTAACAGAAAGGGGTCTTCTAATAATATTTTGAACTTAGGGGGAGATCGGCCAATATGGGGAAACACTGTCCTCACCGTTCTAATAGTTTATTCTCAGGGAGGGGGGTTGGGAATGATAATATCCCTTTAATTTATAACATAAGATTTTGTTGTATTAAAGACATATTTGGCTTGGCCCCACCTATTACTAGAAGCATCGGATGAGGTGTCAACGTGGAGAAAAACTTGGGTGCAAGTGTGTAACTGATGTACCGCACTAGAATCTAATGGTGGTGCAATGTTTCCGTTCAATTAAAATTGAATTTGTTTTTCATTTTCGCTTAAGCCCAATTTTCCTAATTTCCTCTATCTCTCTTCGTCAAGGAAGCACGGATACTCCGTTTGGTGGAGGTAACCCGTATCGAACTCGTATCCGGTTCGGATACACCCCGGATACACTAGGATACGTATCCGATACGCCAAATGGCGTATCCGTTGACTTTTTGATAAGTTTGACTGGCGGATACTTGGGGGATACGGCTAGGATACGGCAAGATACGGAATGGATACGCAAGGGATACGTTTGGGGCAAAATCATAAATATTTTAGTACAAAACGAGGTCAAATTATAATTTTAAAAATGTATGGGTCAAAATGAAATTTTAAAGAAATATATCAGGTTAGGTCAATTACTCAATTGCAATTAGGGCTCATTTCATTCAGCAGCCGCTTGAAAGAAAAATCAGAAAGGTGCTTCCAATTTTTTGGCTGATTTTCTGGCTAAAAAAGGTGCCGGTGGTGAGGTTGATGTGCTGAATTGGAGTTTGTCTTGATCGTGGCTTCGGTGGGCTGTGGTTCTTGTTCTTTTTTCTTCTCTTGTGAGCTTGCTTTCTCTGTTTTTGGGCAGTGGCTGGCTCTGTGTTGTTGTGTTTTGTTTTTGCTTGGATTTCTTTCTACGTCTCTTTTCTCCTGTTTGGCTTATGTTGGCTGTAGTAGTTTTGCTGCTTTGTCAACCTCCAACGTCAGTGGTTGTAGTTTTGTTTCTCTGTCGCAGGTGGTTGAGGCTGCTAGCTTTGCCTTCGCTGTTTTCTTGGTGTTTGTTGTTTTGCCTGACTTTAGCCTTGTTTTTAAAGATTGCCTTTCAAAAAAAAAAAAAAAAATCAGAAAGAAGAAAAGAAGAAGGAGAAGAAAAGAGGAAGAAGAAGAAAGAGTTTTGTGAATTGGGCACAAAACAGAGCACAAAAACTTTATTTAGATGATTGGATATGAATATGTTTTGATTTTTGAATGAATTATCAAATATCCTTTTATATATTCTTATTTTAAATAAAATATAAATATATATTATTTTAATAAATGTATCCCTGCCGTATCCGTATCCTAGTTTTTTGAGATTTGCCGTATCCCCGTATCGTGCCGTATCCGTATCCCGTATCCGTATCCGGATCCCGTATCCGTATCCGTATCCGTATCCGTGCTTCCTTGCTCTTCGTCCACACATCTGATTCATATAAATATCAACTTGCTGTGATAGTCGTTTCTAGTACTCGCCATCTTTTGGTGATAGTCGGCGTCCCGTGCTTGCCATCTTCCGTTGACTATCGTCGTCATCCAGTTCTCACTATCTTAAAGTTAATTTTTTCTTTCATTCTCTCTATGCATCTTCATTTGAAACTGAAACCCAATTTCCCTTTGCCTCTCTCTTCGTTCTCGCATCTTGAGCCTCAAGGTCAACTTGCCATCCTTCGGTGACCGTCGTCGTTTCAGGAACACGCCGTTTTGTAGCTAAGAGTGTAGGCAAGAACAAATAAAGATAGATGAGGTCAAAGAGAAGATCTGGAAAAGATTAATTTACAGATCTAGAAAGGAATGGTGGGTTGGTGTGTAAGTGAGAGACCAATTGAAGAATTTTGTGTGTTTTTTGTGGTTTTTGGTTTAAAAGAAGAATTAAGAGGAGGCAAACCAGCATACTTTGATGGGATGATATGTGTAATTTTTGTATCAGATGTTTCATTTTTGAGGTAATTAATTTGCTCTAGCTCTTGTATTAGATGTTTCAAATTGATCTGCCAAGATGATTCATTTTTCAATTTCCTATGTATGTTTTTCATGTCAGAATCCCACAGTGGGATGGCGAGAACCGGACGATGGCGGTGACTGAAAATGATGGTGACGGCAAGTTGTGATGTTCAGATGTGTGGACGAAGAGAGAAAAAGGGGAAATTGGGCTTAAGGGTATGTTTGGTAAGGCTTTTCAAGCAGAGCTTCTAGATGAGATCTTTTAGGGTGTGTTTGAAATGACTTTTCAAGTAGAGTTTTTATAGTAGATCTTTTACTAATAGAGCTTTAAAAAAAAAAAAAAAAAAAAAAAGCTTTTAGTTGTATAAATTACAAAAATTACAAAAAGGGTGTTGACAGTGTATTTTTAAAAATAGTTGGTTGTGTAAATTACAAAAGAAAGTGTTGACAATGTATTTATAATGGAGTTGTATGGTGGAATATCTAAAATTTATAAATAGTAGATGAGACAATTCATGCTAAAAAAAAAAAAAAAGCTTTTTGGAAAAGCTCAAATTTTAGGCTTCTCCTAGTAGACATAAAATAGCTTTTATAAACAGTATTTGAGATAATTCATATAATAAAAAAACTGTTTTGATTTTTGCCAAAAAAAAAAAAAAAAAAAAAACTTAAAAATAGATTCTAGCATTAAAAATGCGCTTTTAACCTTTACAAAAGCCATACCAAATATACACTTACTAATGAAGCTTTTATTAAGTAGAGCTTTCAACAAAACAAGCTTTTGGTTGTATAAATTACAAAAATGATGTTGACAATGGATTTTTTAAAAATAGCTTTTGGTTGTGTAAATTATAAAAAAAGTGTTGACAATGTATTTATAATGAAAGAGTTATATGGTGGTGTTGACGGTGATTTTTCGTCAACTGGATTATTGATTAGTCAAGGGGTGATATATGTGATTTGATAATAAAAAATGAACAGTGATATAAAAGAGAACAAGAGTTTTATGTGGAAAACCCTTGTAAAGGGAAAAAACCACGGGTGTCGGTGATGATATGAAACGTTCACTATGAAAAAGGTGGAAAAGGTGAACGATGTGAAATGTTCACTATGAAAAAGAGTTTCAGCGTATTGATCTTTCTCTCTCACACACACACAACCCTTATAAAGGGAAAAAACCACGAGTGCTGGTGACGATGTGAAACGTTCACTATGAAAAAGGTGGAAAAGGTGAACGATGTGAAACGTTCACTATGAAAAAGAGTTTCAATGTTTGATCTCTCTCTCTCTCTCTCTCTCTCTCTCTCACACACACACACACACACACACACAAACGTTCACTATGAAAAAGAGTTTCAGTGTACTGCATATATTACGAGATATAACCAAACCAGAAAGAGATCAAGACAAATACGAAGACCTGATAAAGGAGAATCAAAGTGGGATTCTACGAGTCAACTACTTGCACGCCAAGTCTAGGGTTACGAAATATTTATAAATATCACTCATTTTTCACTATATATATATATATATACAGAAATGTCACTCATCGAGTGGAACTAATACACCACTATCATATTCTAGCATAGTGCATCGGTTGCATGATAACTCCTATTTCTACACGTTGTGTAGCCCCTTACTTTCATCTTTTATGCTTGTTTCCCGGATAAAATCAGGTATTTAATTTGTTTAAATAGGTGTTTCAGGTTATTTTCCAGTTGATGGACTAAAGTGTAGAAATGGAGAAATATTGGGGCAAAAGTGCAATTTTCTAAAGTTGGATTATGCACCCTTGTTTTTGCGGTTAGGGACCATAGAATTCTTGGCAGTGCTTCAAATTTTTGCAATTCTGCACCCTAGGGCGTAGAATTAGGGTGCAAAATTCAGGGGAGCTAAAATTGTAAACCTTCCTACAGAATACTCAACTTTCGAGAGTCATATCTCCCTCCTCAGAATGAATTAGGTTTCGTGCTACCTATTTTGGAAAGCTCCAGATGTCTGCTTTCCAAGGTTCTTAAAGAACGCGATTATGATGTTTGTGGAGAGAGTTATGCCCATTTCCGTAACGGTGCGCAATGCTGGAAACCCACCCGCGAAATGCCCAATTTTTAGCCACTTTTGCAAGGGCAATCTCGTCCTTTCCCACCATTTCTGCCCTAAACTTTCCTCATACTATAAATATCCACTTTTCTCAACTCACACATAGAATCACACTCCTCTCTCTCTCTCTCTCTCTCTCTCTCTTATGCCCAAACACACTTCTTCTTCCATCTTCTTCATCTCCTTCACCTTCTCTACCAAATAAGGAGAGGATCCAAGTTCCCATGGAGGTTCTTCCTCGATGGGAACTCTATACACCTCCACCACCATATTTAGACATCTACCATTCATCTTGGAGTAGATTACAAGGAGCGAGGACTGGTCTTTGGACCAATTTCGAGCTAGGAAAGCATGGAGCATCTTTGGAGGAGTTGTCTTCAAGGGTTGTTTCTATTTACTCTTTTCCTTGTGTATCTTGTTTTCCTTGATGTGTATCACCAATTTGGGGATATTGTAAACCTACACTTATTGCAATATATGTATAATTGTTCTTATATTCTTTGAGTTTTGTTCTACTCTTTGCTTATCTATGATTAAATCTCTATTGTGATATTCATGTGTGTGATGGGTTTAAATTGATATGTGTCCATGAATGGGATTAGGAGTAGTGTAATTTAATTTAGGAGTAGAGCAATTTAGCATCCCATGATTGTTGATTGATTGATGGATGATCCAAAATACCATGTTTAGAATGATTTGAGTATTGAGTATTAACTCTAAAGAGTGGGAGAAGTTTGATTGATGCATGTACTTGCTAAATTATACTTTGGTTGTAATTCTTGTGCTTAATGGGTCTTTGTTTTCAAAGGCACAAGAGAATGAACCCTTAACCTAAATTGAATGTCCTTAATGAATAACAATCAACTTGTTGCATGTAGTTGTTTGGTAAGCTTGTTTCCATTTTTAGCCATCCTAGGGAGATTGATAAAACCGAATCCATATCTAGATTAAAGACAAACTGAATTCCTCATATGCTCGTGTAGTTATAGGGGTATTTCATTGCTTAATGCTTTCACTCGGTTAGCCACCTTGTGGATGATATTTAGATTGTGTGTTATATATCGCGTGGTTCACATTAACATGCCCAGCGTGATATCCTCTATATTTGACCAAGAAGTTAAGAGATCACTAGACTGGCGTGTAGAGCTCGTGTGTGTGTTCCACAGTTCTTAATGAATCCAAGCATTTATGCATGGATGTAATCTCTAAGAGATCGAGAGAGATTAGAGATTAATTAAGGGGACACGAGCATATAACATACGTGTTGTATGGGTATCTCGTATTCTTAATGCTTTCACTTGGTTACCATTTTGTATTTGGTTAGCCATTGTGAATGAATTATTGGCTGTAGTATGACCCATGTGGTTGCGCATTACATGCCCAACGAAATAACCATTGTATATGACCAGACAGTTGAAAAATCACTAGGCTGATGTACATGGCTCTTGTGTGTGTCCTAAAGTACTTAGTGAATCCATGCATTGTGTGGATGTGATTTCTAAGACTCGAGAGAGATTAGAGATCAATTAAGGGGACACGAGCCTATGATATACTTGCACATTTGAGGGACTAAGTGAGTCTAGCACTTAATTATGAGGATTGTTATGGTTGAATTGTTTCCTTAGTGTAACCACATTTCATGCCATCTCTCCATTCCATCCTATCCTTGTAAATATTATGTTATGTAATTTATATTTTATTTATATTATTAATTACTTTTCCGCACCCACAACACATGAGTTTTCTCAGCGTGTTGTAATAATAGCTAGAACCGGTGACGGTCGGCGGATCCTACCTCCCTACGGAATGATACCCTCACTTGCCGCTGTGCTAGTCTCTGTGACTCGCGCGCTAGCCAGATCGAACTTAATTGTTCATCTTTTGACTGACATTGCAACGACGTGTCGTCATTGCACCTAAGTTTTTCTCGTCAACGTGTCATCCTCTCCTCATGTGTGGCAAGAAGTTATGCAAACAAATGAGGTGTCATCATGCAATGCAATGGGATGTTTTTTTTTTTTTTTCTTTTTAAGGGTATTTTGGTATTTTTGATGGTAAACTTGGTTAACAGTTAAGTCTGACCAAGTTTGACTAACGATAGAAGATGTGAGTGTCAATTAACGATAAAGTTGTTTCTGGTTATAAAAGGGCAAACCTCAGGGGAGTTTGGTGTAATTTGTTCTAAAGAATATGGAGAATAGAGAAGGACAAAGAAAGAAAATAGAAAAGTTGTTGTAGGGGTATTTTCATAATTTATGATTATGAATTGAAAACAAATTTTACAATGAGGTTATTAACAATTAAAAACTTTGTGTGGTTAAAAATAAATTTCATATAATATATGTGATCATTTTTGACAATTTTCAATATATATATATATTTATTTATTTATATATGGTCCTTTTCTAGTCAAGTCGGTCCTGAAATTATTTTTGATGTCCTTAGAATTTTAGTATGGGATGATATGGTTAATGAAAAAACCACTTAGCACTTGCCACATCATTTGGGTTGAAAATAGACTAATTTTTTGGGTTGTCTAGCATTAGTGAATTTTTTTTGCACTAATTTCAATCAGTTGGAATTCTAAGGACCTAACGAAAAATTTCAAGACCAGAGTTGACTAGAGAATTATTATATAATATATATATATATATATATGGGTCTTTCTATAATTAGGTCGATCCTTGAATTTTTCTTCAGGTCCTTACCAATTGGTTGGAATTAGTGTAAATTTTTTCAAGAATTATAACTATTTTTTTTTTCCGATTTTATTGAAAATCAAGAATCAGAAAATGAGACAAAAAATAGGAAAAATCAAACAAATAGTTGTTGTGTTTGAAAAAATTTCAAATTTTGTTTACATGTATATTTCATTGAACTTATCATCAATAAAAAAATATAGATCGAAATTCATTAAAATTGATGGATTTCAAGACAGTCCTTACTTTATGTTAAAATAAGAGATTCCTTATTTAGAAAACTATAATATATATATACAATTTTTCTATTGTCAGTTCGTCCTGATATAAAATATATTGGGATGAAAAATATGGACCATTAGATTTACATACTTTGACTTAAAGTGTATGCACTTGTCAAAACTTTTTCATAATCTATGGCCCACATTCTTCGTCCTGATATAAAATTTATAAGGACGAACTGACAAAAGAAAGACTATATATATATATATATATAAGACTTTTTCACCTATAAACCCACTAATATAAAATACTCTTGGATTTTGATCATAAGTGTGAAAAGTGGGTTTGTATATAATTTTATATCAGGGGGTTTGTAGGTGAGAAATCTTGTGTGTATATGTATATATATAACTTTTCCTATCAGCATCCAATTATTTTAATACAATAAATACACAAGATTTCTCACTTACAAACCCCTGATATACAATTATATACAAACCCACTTTTCACCATTTGGATCAAAATCCAATAGTTGTTGTGTATTCTCTCTCCTAATCCACCAAAGGTGGATTAGGAGAGAGAATACACAACAACTATTGGATTTAGGTGGATTAGGAGAGAGAATACACAACAACTATTGGATTTTGATCCAAATGGTGAAAAGTGGGTTTGTATATAATTGTATATAACGGGGTTTGTAGGTGAGAAATCTTGTGTGTGTTTATATATAACTTTTTCTATCAGCACCTTATTATTTTAATACAATGAACACCTTTGATGAAATTGCATGTAATTGAATGTTTTTCAATGAGATTTTTTGTATGTATCCCAAGAAAATTAAAATAAACATTTTGTACTTTTGGATTTGAGAAATATTTTTTCTTATATTTCTCTATTTTTAAATGTTTTATCTTAAAAAAGTCGAAAAAAATTAGTTATTGTACCCAAAAAAATTTCCATTTTTTTCCGCAAATATATTTCAATGTTTTTATCATCCATACAAAAAATCACAACAAGATTCAATATATTTCATTAAATTTCATCAAAGGTGCTTAAAGTATGTATTGTAAAAATTCCTTATTGGAAAATTTCTCTCTCTATTATATGTGTATATATATATGTATTTATTTATTGTAGTGTATCACTTTTAATTACAATTGGTGGGATATTGTAGTATAAACAATTAATTTGTACTTAAATTAACCCAAGAAATTACATGAAATATGTATATAAAAATAAAATTCAAATGAGATAGTGAATTTCGAATCAACAACCATGAAGACGTACATGAAGGCAGATGTTTTCCTGATTTTGCTTAAGCGCGTGTGCTAGCCTCAATTTCAGTTTCGGTTTCAGTTTCGGTTTCAAGTTTGGTGAGCTGCGGCAATAAATTTTGAAAATATTGTTTAGACAAGCCAAAATGTGCCATGAGGAGGCGAACGTGAGTGAGCAATTCTCCACCATTCCTCAGCCGTTGAGCATGCTCTTTCCATTTACAACTGTGTGCAGCATATGTAACCATTTCCACCCAAACATCACTTATTATCTCCCATTTTTTCTTATAATCATGCCCTGCCTTGTTCTGCAACTGTCCGAAAAGAATACATCCAAACTTCAACAATGATTGACTTCTGCTCATCGAAAACTCTTCTTCGCGGAAGTCATCTGGTTGGGCGAGGTCACCTGGGTTGTACTTTTGAAGCAAAGCCTTGCAAGCCTTAGTTTCACTGGATATATCATCCTCGTCATCTCTCTTTTGCTTGAAAAGTTTTGTGGCCTCAGCACAGGTTTCTTTGTACCTTACCTCACCTATCCCTTTGGGCAACATGGATGGACGGAAGACTAGAATATACAACATGTAATCCGATAAATATTTGCTAATTTTACGGTTTGAATCAACATCACCTCTTTGTATATTATCAAGATCAACATAGTAGCATATATCTGTAGCAATGTGCCAAATAATAAGACTATCCACAAATTCTAAACTAAAAGTGCACCAATAAGCATTCATCTCATTAAAATTGTACCTTTTTCTAAGAGCAAAGTTGCCTCTTCGGCGCAAAATTAAATCGCGTCTTAAGTACGACCTGTCATCTTTGTTAAGCCTATGACCTTGTTTATTTAGGTATCTTAATATTTTTTCTCGTAAATGATGATCAATATTCACATCCATATTCCAAGTTAAAAATTTACTCTCTAATAATTTACCCATAAAAGGTAACTTTTGAACTTGGATGCAAGCAGGTTGCACCTTTTTGAGGCAAGAACATATGAGGTTGTATTGACCCATGGTCTCTGACCACCTTTTAGAACCGGTCAAAAGTGATTGAGAATGATCAAAAAACCTCCCAAAAAGATTGGCCAAAGGTTTTGAGAAGGGATTATTTTGTGATATTTTGAGCTTGATCAACCAAAGCTTTGCCCAATCAGATGAAAAGAGTAGGATGAGTGCATAAAGCTCTAGAAGAACGGCCCCGAATAGCAGCAAATAGGTTATGAAGACGTCAATGAAAGGGTAGACATGGGTATCAATGATAGCGGAGAAGACAACTGAAGCAGAAACAGAGGAAAAAATGGTGATGCAACGGAGAACGATTCCCAAACGAGAATAAACAATGGCGGCTTTGGTGTAGAGCACATCATACATAAAACCAAGCTCAACTGCTACCAATTTGAAGGCTTCTTGTACACTCTCTTTGTCTTCGAAGATTGAATAGATTCGTTTTCGTTCTTTCTCATCTAGATTTCGTTCTGCAAAGAAAAATTTAGATCTTTCAAATAAAAAATATGCTAGAATGAGAGAACGGTCCTTTGGATGAATGCCATCGTGTGGTTCAACCAATGATTTTGTTAATCCTTCTAAGCTTTCTAATTCCGTTGTATCTTGTTCAGTGACTTTAACAAAATCCTGACAGAGATCAGGAGTAGAAGGGAGGGAATCTCTGAAATGTTCACTGCTGGAAGATCTCAATATAAAAGTCCTCTCACAGTACTTGATAACTCCTGAGATAAAAATTGGAATGGTAAGGAAGGTAAGGTAAGTGTTTCCCCAAGATCGTAAGAAGACATAAAACGCCACTCCAACTTGGATAATAAGTCCAAGGAAGTGCCTTAACCACAGCTCATTATCTTCTAACGAATAAGCCGTGATAGTGTCGGGACCACCCAAATGCAAGAGCAGGAACGGAGCCCAAAATTCCTGCAGAGCATTGGTAGGTACATGAGTGCTATCTTCAGAGTCCCCTATAGTTCTAGCAAGGCCGCCAAGGGCAACAGTTGCTACCCAATCCGCTGACAGGTATGCTGACCAAACGATGATTCTGATCCAGAATCTAGCTGTCAATTTTCGTCGATTACCCAAAATGACAAGGATGATTTGTAAAACAAGGCTGAGTAGAATTATCGCTCGAACTTTGCATTTGTTCCAAAGATTTATGATCCGTTCTGAGAAAAGCTGCATTTTGCTTTCTCTGATAATTAGAAGATTAAAACTGCAAGCAACTCAAGATCCCAAAGAAGAAGCAAAAAAGACATTAATAAGTACATTTCTTCATGGTTCATTAGAAAAGCTAGATATATATGCTAAATGCCTAAATGGGATTATCAAGAGCTTTTTTGCTAAAATACGGTAAAGTAATAGGTAACCACAAAATATAATGACACTAATGCTAAAAATATTTCACAGTTGCTTCTAATTAATTGATCTTCAAAAACAGAGCAAAATCTATTAGGACAAAATATATACAATTCAATAGCTCATGCATTATTATTAACCATGATAAATATATATATATATATATATATATATATATATATATATATATATATATAAACAATGTATTATAACTAGGCATAAGGGACCAAAGTTTTCATCGATACTCTGTTCGTATACTTGGAAGATTCTGTTAATTACTGTTAATAATCTGATTAGTTACCATAAAGAGTAAAAAATTCCGAGGTCTGCAATTTCTACCACATGTATAGTTAGTTAACATACGTTAAGATAACATCAAAATTTTCATACTACAATCTATAAAAACAAAACGGTAGATGATAACATGAAGTATAATATCACGTCTTTCTCATATGATTTTAAATATGTATTAAATTTTATACATTCCTAGTAAATAAATAATAATAATAAAATTACAATATTCAGTTGTATATAAACATGCCGTACAAACTATAAAAAAAGAAAAGCTGTAGTCATTGACAACATGTAGTATCATATAGTAGCAAGTATTTTTCTTTTTCTTTTTTCAATTTATTAATAAAATAAATCACTTACCTGAAAAAGGAAATGCACCCAAGAACTTTGGAAGATATAATTGAGGTAGGTGGTGTAATTCAATGTTTTAAGCTAATTGAGGCAGGTGGTGTAATTGGTGGCCATTTTATAATAGGAAAACAAGAGACAAAAGCTGCTGGAGAAGTATTAAAGAATAACTTGTGCAATGGGGATGGTATTGGTATCGCAAGCACTTAATTGCTTTCCAAAAAGTGATTAAAATTAAATCACTTTTCCTTTCAAAAGCGGGAAAAAAAAATGATAAATACGTAGACCAGTGATAAAGCAATGTATTGATGCAAAGGAGAAAGCAGTTCATGAAATGGAGTGGGAATCAAGTCATTAATTATGCATCCTGAAAAAGCTTGAGGAACAGATAATTTGCACACTTTACAGGGTACAGAGTTGGATAATGCACGGACGGGATTAACGTTACAGAGTCTGATAATCTTGCACGTGCGGGATTAACGTTATAGAGTCGGAATAATCTTACATGTCTTTTGTGTGGGATTCAACTTTACAACCACATTTCAAAGGTTTTTATTTTTTATTTATTTATTATTATTATTTTTTTTAACTTCAACATCCAAGTATCCAACCAACCACTCATGCGCTATTAATCCGAGAGTTATAAATGCATTATAAATTCAACAATTGTCTCAACCATTGGATTAAGAGCATATGATTGGTTGAAATGTTAAATTGATGGGGATGGTATCACAAGCACTTGCTAACCAAAAAGTGATTAAATTATATCACTTTCCATTTCAAAAGCTGGAAATAAAAATAATAAATACTTAGACCAGCGACAAAGAAACAGTACATGAAATGGAGTGGGAAACAAGTCATTATGCATCCTGAAAAAGCTGGAGCCAGGAGGAACAGAGAATTTGCACACTTTACAGAGTACAGAGTCGGATAATCTTGCATATATTTTTTTTGTGGGATTCAACTTTACAACCACATTTCAAAGTTTTTGTGTCTTTTCAAAGTTTTTGTGACTTAATTTTTTGATTTCAACATCTATCACTAATGCACTCTTAATCCAAAAGTTGTAAATATATTACAAATTTAACAATTGTCTCAACCATTGGAGTAAGAACACGAGTTGTTGAAATGTTGAATTGATGGGAAATTTTTTTTTGATGGAAATTCTTCATCAAAATCATGTGTAAATGCATTAGATAAACCAAATTAGGAATTGAGAATGAGAGGATGTAATCAAAATACAATAATTAGTTTAATTACAAATTGAGAGCATTTGATAAATAGAATCCAAATATATAATAATCCAAATCTTTTGTTCAATATATATATCTTGTAATTAAACAAAACTGACAAGGCATCATATTTTAGCTAGTAGAACTTCAATTGCACATATGAATGGCATATTTTATATCTGCTTTGCCTTCTATAAGTTCACACAACTCTTCGGTTCATCATTATTGACTAAGAACACCTACGTGTTTGATGAAGGCTGACAGAAAACTTCAGAGAAGAGAGAACTCCTTTAATGGAGCTTTTTAGCTTCTGATTTTCATTAATCTTTTGGAGAGAAAATATAATGAGTATTTACACAAGAATGAGAAGTGCAGGCTCAGCACTAACTAACTGATTCCGTAATTTACGGAATTACGGAAATCAGTTGATTACATAAATAACTAACTCTATTAACTTTAGCCTTGCTGAGGTATTAACCACTAACTTGATCATGCACCATATTGCATTTGTAGCTTCTGTGTACGCACACACAGTGTAGCAAACCCAGACGTGGTCTTCAAGCTCTTCAAGCTACTGATATGCAATTCTGGTTTAGTGACAGTTGCTGAGCTGTTCTTGACCATTACTATTCACAGAGAATGATTTTGATCTTGAAGTCGAAAGACAACTAAATACAGGAAACGTATTAAGATTGGAAGATATGGTCTCACCTAGCACGTACTAAACCATATACTTGTGCACAAGTTCAGGGTTAGGGTCCTAGGGATAAATCCTAAGCATGTTGTTGCGTTGCCTGACATTTCTCTGTATTTGTTACAAAACAACACGAAAGAAAGATCGATAACCAAACCGAACTCTAACATTATACAAATGACATGATAGTTATGGAAAAAAAAAAAAAAAATTCTAGTGTCTAACAAATGTAAGATCCTAACACTTATGCAAGAAGCATCACTGAAGAAGACAGATAAGTAGAAGCAGCATACAAAAAATTCATCCTAGTTACTCATGAAGAAATTACTGCAGCAGAATTTTCAAGTCGGATATAGAGCAGTATAGGAGTTCCCGAACTCCAAGAACGAAGAAGAGATCAAGAAGACTAACAAACTCCAAATATTTAATTTAAGCATTGTTATGGATCCTCTTAGCCCATTGTTATTGGGAAAGGGTGTAGCAAATCAATGCTAACAACATTCTGTTCTGCCAAGCGAGCATAAAAGAAAACTAAAACAATTCCAAAGATTTAACTCGAATACATGATCTCACAACCAAGGCTGTAACAATCTAATAAATGTGGAAAGCAACACACAACAATATAAAGAAAGCCAATGGAACCATCAAACATCAAACACAGCTTATGGTTGCACATAATCAACTTTCACGTATTCTTCAGGCATTATTCTTAGGGTCTGCCACCCATGATCAACAATTTCTGAGGCGTTAGGGCTGCCACACAGTATATATCTAATGGCATCATATTGAGTCGTATAATGTGAAGCAAAAAAAGTGATCGGCAACCAAACTGAACTTTAAGGTTATACAATGATATAATAGTTAAATCACAAAAACAAATTTTTAGTGTCTCCAACAAATGTAGGATCCTAACACTTATACACCAAGTATTACTGTAGAAGATAGATAATGTGCAAGCATACGACACAACCAAAGAACTATAAAGAGTTACAGCAGATTTTTCAAATTAGATAAAACATTATAGGAGTTCCCGAACTCCAAGAACTATAAAGAGTTCATGAAAACTAACAAACTCCAAATTTTCAATTTAAGCATTGTTATGGATCCTCTTAGCCCATCGTTATTGGGAAAGGGAGGAGTAAATAAATGCTAAAACTGAAATTCTATCTTGCCAAGTCTATGTGAAACAAATCATACAATGACTCCACAAATATAACCCAGATTTAATCTCACAATCAAAGCTATAGTAATCGGCAAACAGAGACAATGGTTGGTTAAAAAGCTATAACAACAAACAAACAAAGAAGCAAAAAACAATATAAAAGAAACCACCATGCCATCCATGCATATATTTATAGGGTATTATTATACTCGGAAACCGCCACACCATCCATAAACAATTATTTCTGAGACGTTATCCTCAGGATCAACCACCCACGATCAACCTGCGTGTTTCTGTAAAGCAAAAGAAACCATCAAATTAGTTAGCTTATCGGAACTTCTAGAGCAAAAGCACGAGCTTGGGGAAATAACACATTTCTAAATATAAATTGATGTAGGCGCCTTAAAACTTCTTCAGTTTAATGCATTGTCCACCATCTGCTCTGAACCCAAAATCATTAGGAAGTGAACATAAACCGGATCAATGCTAACGAATTAATTTCTACTTTGAAAATACAGAAACCAGATAATTTTCTGCTTTAGTTTCAATTTCAAGTACAAAAAAAGTAAATAAAGCATGAAAACACATTTAAGAAACTCCAAGAATAAAAATTTCAAGAGCTATGTGCAATGGAAGTTATACATACATACAAAATTGATCTTCCCCAACTCAGAATTGAAAATGGAAAATCAGAAAAAAGCACCAAAAATTCAATCTTTTTTCTACTATGCTAACCGAAACAATATTTTCCTCTGAATTTTAATTTTTTAATACATTAATGATTAAACAAATTAAAACATATTGAAAAACAAAAAAACAAAAAACAAAAAAAGGGACCATCTATACCATTTTTTGATGCGTTTGGATGCTGAGAAAAAGCTGGCATGTGAAGATGACATACAGATTACGATCAGCTAATTGAAACAAAGCAGAACGATGAGATTTGCAGAGGTGTTGGTTCACGTCGGCCATCAAACGCGATTTCGTCGATAGAGGAGGAGATCAGAGAGTTCATTGTCGAGCATAAAAAACGGTGGTGTTTGGGTAGCTGGAAGTTTCTTCTTTATTTTCCCGATTCTGTTCCTCGAGAAAAAAATAAAAAATAAAAAAATTTACACGAAATGATGACGTGAGTGAGCACGTCATGGCCTTTTGCCGACGTGACAAGTCACGTCATCGGTTAGGTGATGACGTGGTTAGCTTTACCATGACGTGGCTTGCCACGTTGTAATTAGTAATAGATTGGGCCTGGGCCGTTTGGTTGGATCAAATTGAAGAATGGTCTGCAGACTTCTCATTCCAGTTTGTTTGCTGAGAAAAAAAAGCCCTATTTTACTTATGCTGGTCATAAAGCAATGTATATATATATTTTTTTTCTTTTTTTTTTCCGAGTATTACAATTCAGATTTTTTTGGAGGAGAGGGAGGACTTGAACGGGTGCCCTTCACAATCTTGAAACAAGTCAAGTTGGTCACTAGAAAAGATGAGGTTGTCCTAGCGATATGCCTCTCACACCCACACCACGAGGTTATGAGTTTGAGTCTCTCCTCCTCCTTAAAAATCCGAATTATTGTAATATTTCTTAAAAAAAAAAAAATGTAGTACATGTGACTATGTGAGCCCGATAATTATATAGGACTTTGGAGAAGCTGCAACAAAGTCCCTTCACCCACCTGGCCACCTAAATGATAATTGTATAGATCCGTGTTTGTTAAATACAAACAAATTGATAGTGGGCACTAAAGAGATTTAGAATTGAATCAGATGATTGTATTCATGTATTCTATGGCCATATATACACAGCATTACAATATAACGGAAACAATATAAATGTGATCCTATAATTAAGGTAAATACAATGGCTTGATTACAGGAAATATAAATGGTAACTAATCACTAGAATCATGCATAACATTATTCCTATCATGCCCCCGCAAGATGGAGCGTCCGTCGACGATGCCAATCTTGGAGCGATGAGTTTGGAAATGTTTCCGTGGGAGAGATTTGGTGAGAGAATCTGCGAGTTGGTCACCGGTGTGAACATGAGTGACACGTAACCTTTTCTTCTCAACTTGATCTCGAACAAAATGGAAGTCTATGGCAATATGTTTCATTCTTGAGTGAAAAACTGGATTGGCACTGAGATAAGTGGCGCCTATATTATCACAGTAGATTGTTGGAGGAGCAGTTAATGGCACATGAAGTTCAGCCAACAAATTGGTAATCCAATTGACCTCGGCGGCTGTAGAAGCTATGGCACGATATTCGGCTTCAGTAGAAGAACGGGGCAACTGTACGTTGTTTCTTAGAGCTCCAGCTTATCGGATTTGCACCAATAAACACAACATAGGCAGTAGTGGATGTGCGATCGTCCGGATTACCAGCCCAATCAGCGTCGGCAAAGGCATGGAGAAGAGATGGAGACTTTCGATGAAGGAGAAGACCATGAGATATTGTCCCCTTGAGGTAGCGAAGTACACGCTTGACTGCAGTCCAATGTTTAATAGTGGGACAATGCATAAATTGGGAGAGTTTATTAACTGCAAACGAAACATCAGGACGAGTCAAGGATAAATACTGCATTGAACCAACAATTTGGCGATATTGAGTAGGGTCAGTGAGAGGGCTGCCATCATGTAAGACCAAAGAGTCAGTGACTGACAAAGGAGTGGAGGCTACATTTGCATCCAACATATGTGTCTTATGAAGAAGGTCCCGAATGTATTTTTGTTGGGATAAAAACAAACCAGTGGAGGTAGTAAGAGCTTCAACACCAAGGAAGTACGACAATGGACCGAGATCTTTTAGGGAGAATCGTCGAGCAAGGGACTGTATGAACTCATGAACTGGTGAAGAACCTGTAACAATGATGTCGTCCACATAGACGAGCACATAGAGCACCCGACCACCAGTCCGACAAATAAATAATGAACTGTCTGAATGGGAGTTGGTGAAGCCAACAGAGATGAGATGAGACTTGAGTTCATTGTACCAAGCCCGTGGGGCTTGTCGAAGACCATATATCGCCTTTTTAAGTTTGCAAACATGAGTGGGTTGTTGAGAATCGATAAATCCCGGAGGTTGTTCCATAAAAACATCATCTGTCAGTGTACCCTGCAAAAAAGCGTTATTGACATCGAGTTGGCGAATGGGCCAATCATTAGTCACAGCAAGACATAACAGAATGCGAACAGTAGTAGGTTTGACAACAGGGCTAAAGGTGTCTGTGAAATCAACACCGGGACGCTGATGGAAGCCCTTAGCTACTAGACGAGCTTTGTAGCGAGAAATAGTTCCGTTGGGGTTACGTTTGATTTTGTAAACCCACTTACACCCAACAATATTTTGTGTTGAATTTTTTGGAACCAAATTCCATGTTGAATTTCGTAGCAAGGCGTCATATTCCTCTTGCATGGCCTGGCGCCATGAAGAGTGCTTTTGGGCTTGATGGTACGTAGAGGGTTCTGTAAGGGATGGTGAGAGAGCAGTGGTTGTATTCAAATCAAATATTGGGTTTGGTTTGAATATATTATTTTTGGATCATGTTTGTATGTGGTAAGTAGGTGGTGGTGATGGTGTAGATGAAGATAAGGAAGAAAAAGAAGGTAATACCTGAGAAGTCTCATGGACGGTTGCATCTAGTGGCCGAGACGAGGTAGAGGAGTCCACACGTGAAGGCATAATTGTTGCAGTAACCGAGTCAAGCCGAGAATTGGATGAAGGTAATATGGAAGTTGAAGAAATCGTGGAATGACGTGCAGAGTTTGAGGAAGGTGGGGTTCTGGATGGGAAGGTTGGGATTTGAAAATGATTATCAGTATTTCCTAAAATTGGGGAGGAAGATTGACTATTTGTGGCATCAAATGGGGATTCGATTGATATAGAAGAATCAAGAGAGGGTGACAAAAAATCAGACCATTGACTTGGTGTATATTTAGAGATATCAGGTATATTAAATGACTGATTTTTAAAAGGAAATGTAGATTCTATGAAATTTACATGGCGAGAAATAAAGATACGGTTGGTTTGAAGGTCAAGGCAACGATAGGCATGATGGGCTATGGAGTAGCCAACAAAGACACACGGTCTAGACCGTGGTTCAAGCTTGTGCGATGTATACGGACGAAGCCAAGGGTAGCATAAACACCCGAATACACGCAACGTATTGTAATTAGGACCTTTTGAGAAAATTTGTTCAAACGGAGATTTGAAATTTAAGGAAGAAGAGGGCATACGATTAATAAGGAATACAGCAGTTTGAAAGGCGAGAGACCAGTATTTAAGAGGCATGGATGCGTGGTGAAGCAAACTGAGAGCAGTTTCGACAATGTGCCGATGCTTGCGTTCTGCTGTACCAACGTGTTCAGGTGTATAGGGAGGAGATATTAAATGTTGTATTCCATATTGAGTGAGACGATTACCCAAGCTTTGAGCTTCACCACTACCATCGGTGTAAATTGTTTTAATGGAGGTGTGAAAAAAATTTTCAACAAGCTTTTTGAAACGTTCGAAGACAACAGGAACTTCAGATTTTCTTTTTAGAGTATATATCCATGTGTATTTTGTAAAATAGTCTACAAATATAACATAGAATTTGAAATGATCAAAGGATATAACTGGGGCTGCACCCCAAACATCCGTGAATAAAATTTCAAGAGGTTTGGTACATGAAATAGACGAAATTCCAAATGGGAGCTTGTGACTTTTATTGCAAAGACATGCATCACAATGAGAAAACGGAGAACATAATTTAGAAACTGGAACAGAATGAGCAAAAATAAGGTGCTTGAGAACCTTGGTGGATGGGTGACCGAGTCGACAATGCCAGGAATTAATGGAAGGGGCTGTGATGAAAGCGGATGGCGACTGAATTGGGGACTGCAACAATGTCGGCCACTCGTACAAATTTCCTCTATTCCGGCCTCGGACCAAGGATGCCCCCGTACTCAGATCCTTCACAAGAAAAAAATCAGGGAAAAATTCAATTGACGTTTTATTTTGAGAACAAAATTGAGATACACTAAGGAGATTCTTTTTAATATTAGGTGCACACAATACATTTTGTAACTGAAAATTAGAGGTAGGAGTAGTAAGTCTAGTGGATCCAATGTGAGTGATAGGAATACTTTTACCGTCGCCAACCATGATATCTTCATTACCACCATAAGTGGAATGAATAGATAGGTTTTGAAGGTCAGATGTCATGTGGTGAGACGCGCCTGAGTCAACAACCCAGTTGTTACTGCGATTGCTTGCTTGATCATTTGTCATGAAATGAGCTTGATATGGAGAGGATGACTGAGACCGACATACTTTTGCAGTATGCCCCACTTTATCACAAAGTTGACAAATGGGTCTCAATTGCCCATTGCTGGTTGGAGGACGCCAGAACTGATGTGAGGGATTATCAAAATTTGAAGGGTTCCCGTGAGCAGGGCGATAACCATAGCCTTGCTGAGTAAAGTTCCCTTGCTGAGTGAAATTACCTTGCTGACTAAAATTACCTGCATTATTAGAATTACCTCTGTATCCCTGATTGTTGCTTTTGGTATTATTGGCAAAGTGTCCGCCTCTGTTTTTCCTGGAAGAAGACCGTTGGTTGAACTGTGCTGTGATTTGAGGGATGCCTTTCTTGATCTCTTCTCGCTTTAGAAAGGATTCATGATCGAGAAGCTTGTCATACAGTTCTTCAAACGACATTGGAGAGTCACGAGCACGGATTGCGGCTTGTAATTCTTTATAATCATCACCAAGTCCATTGAGAGAGTGAATGATGATTTCTCCATCACTCATGGGGTGATCGATTAGAGCAAGGTCATCAACAAGACTTTTTATAGTCTGCATATAATCTGCTATGGATTTACCCTCTTTAGTTATTTTGGTAAGAGAGTCAAGAAGACCAAGCATTCTTGTGTTGGACTTGTTGGCAAATGTAGTTTCAATTTTTGCCCAAGCTTCAGCCGCTGTTTTGCATCTCGACACAAGAGGTGAGACCGAGGCTGTCACGGATGTTTGGATGGCATGCAAGATTAATCGATCTTGTCGCATCCAAAGCTTTGCATCAGGATTTGGAGTGTCTGCTATGGTTTCAGAAGGGCATGGATAGGTTCCATCTAAGTAGCCCATGAGATCATAGCCAAATAGTAGGTTTGTAAATTGAGATGACCATGAGGCATAGTTGCCTCCTTTGGACAGTTTTTGTGGGATTTGAGTGGCTGTGTTGATGCTGATGAGTATTGATTTTTGAGATAGAGGGTTGCTGTTTAGGGTGATAACTGTTGGTACGTTAGAAGGGATGTTTGGAGTGCTTTCTGAATTTTCAGACATGATTCTTGAATATAGCAGAGAGAGAGATGAGCGGAAGCAAGGAAGCAAAGAGAGAAGATCAAGTTTAGGTTATCTTAGAGCTCTGATACCATAAAGAGATTTAGAATTGAATCAGATGATTGTATTCATGTATTCTATGGCCATATATACACAGCATTACAATATAACGGAAACAATATAAATGTGATCCTATAATTAAGGTAAATACAATGGCTTGATTACAGGAAATATAAATGGTAACTAATCACTAGAATCATGCATAACATTATTCCTATCAGGCACAAAATCATAACATTTGATAAAATTCCATTCAGAGAAGAAAATAAAACCAACACTCTTATGTGTAGTACACAATATTTAATATCATGTCATGGGTGACAATATCACCCTATTATGTTACTACATTAATTATTAATATATTGATAAATTTCCTTTTTAAAAAAAATATTTGATAAATTCGAAAATAGATTCTTAGCATAATTTATAGAAGAGATTATTGACAGATATTAATTTATTGATTTCTAAAATAACTTCCATTGACAAAAACATCAATACTTGTCTATCAAGCAAAGGAAACCATCAATACTTGTCATAATAAAAAATTCACCAATATTTAATGTTGTTATGTATAATGTTTTAGGTTCTTATTGAATCATTATGTACGTATTAGAAGATTATATGTCTTTCAACATTGATATATGATAGGTAAACATTGATATATTATGTCTTTCAACATAATATGTTTCTCTCTTTCAAATAACAAAACAATGCAAACTTAATTTTGGACTGATTAGTAGGTTGTTAGTTGATGTCTGATTAGTTAAGATAGTAACAACCAGATGATGTGGCTGATTAGCTGGTCAACTGGAAATGCTTTTAGCATGTGATTCAGATCAATTGTATATATAATCAAAGCTCTGTAATTTTGTTTGCAATTCAATGAGAAAACGCACAGCAAACCTCCATTAATGGAGTCTCTCTAAAACTTGAAGCTCTGCCTTTTCTTTCAGTACTTTTATCATACACCTTTACACTTCTATCAAACACCTTCTGTGTCTATAATTTGACCCTCATTCAATAATGTTTTATTTGTAATATTATTTGTAATAAGATCAGTTTTGTAAACACAAAAATGGGAAACTTGGATTTTGTATTCTTAACATGTGGTAAAATACACTCATCAGCATAATAATATTGCAAGTTCGAGTTACTGCAAAACATATATATCAATAAAAATAATTATTATGAGTTATTGTATCATTTATAAATAAATGTCTCAGCTCTCTACCAGAGAGAACTATATAAATATATATATATATATATATATATATATATATATATATATATATATATAATTAAATACAATCTTTTACTTTATTTGTTGATCAGATCATGCATACTACATGTATACATCCTTAATTTTCATCGGTTTATGAATGCCAACCCCATACATGAAAATATCACGCAAAAGAGGAAACTGAATCCATGCAAATAAGGTCACTGGAACAGTGCCAGATGAGGCTATTAGAAATGTAACCCATCTCCATGGATGAGAAATAACTATGCAAAATGTTGAACCAAATGCTACTGTCATGCTTGCAATGGAGAAGAATAAGGTGATAAGGCCGATAATCAATTGATTCGGTAAGGAAAAAAGGAAATCGGCTTCTGCATAACGCGAAGTGAGGATTCCCAGGAACATTTGGACCGAAGCAGTTGAAGAAAAGAATGCTAGGGCAACAGAGATGGCAAAGATTTTGAATGATAATTCATGAAGAAAATTCGGCCTTCCATGACTGTCGGTTCCCCCGGGAACAGTGAAGGCCGCAGTGAAGACAATTGTAATTATGAGTGCAGCCACAACAGAGCACGATGTGGCGGTCTCTTTCATCCATTTTTCACCTTTCTCTACCAGCACTTTGTGTGTTTCAGTAAATAACTCTCTAGGAGTTTTTCAATCTAAATTATGCTTTCTTTGAAGGGATGGATGGAAAAGATCTTCCACTGTCTGAAAAAAAAAATTTAGTACTTATGAATAGATGCTATATATGATTTTATAGAATATTATCGCTCTGCATCTGCAATGCTGCACAGGGGATTTTACTCGGAGGAGCCAATACTGCAGCAATATGCAAGATGGTGTCGCCGGGAATGTTCTTCCCCATGGTTAACTTGTCCCTAATCATAGGATGACACACTTCGTATACGAGCTTGAATACTTTCTCCTGACGATGTTTAACCGCCAAACTCAACATGTGATATCCCAATTCATCGGTAAACGAAACCAAACCAATGTAGGCCTTGAGGATTTCATTGACGACCTCGTAAATCCCCAAACTTACAGCAATGAAGGCTGGCTCTTTGAGAAAGTCGATGGCTTTTTCATAATTCCACTTACTATAACCACCAATCATCTTTTTTACAATTTCAAGTGTTTGAGTATGCATTAGCTTTTGATCATGTATGTGTCTGATGCTTGGTGCTGGTTTGCATACACATGTAGAAACTCAATCCATTAATTGTCAATTAATTATAAAAAATAAAAAATCTTTCAAATAAAAGAATTAACTCAATTTTATTTATATAATTAATGCTAAAATATATAATATTACCTAGCCGCATGATTCGCTTCCACAGCATAATATTCAATTCATGGCTCAATTTACCTGGTGAACATATATATATAAGCAGAATGATTTAATTTTGAAGATTACTAAAAATTAATTACTAGGTACCAAAAAAGGCTAATGCAAATATTTAACTTTTTTCGAGCTATTATAATAAATTCAGGGGAGGGGGTGGGGACTAACGAAACAAGGGTGGAGCCATAAAATTTTGTTTGGAGGAGATCAATTAGAGATGCACATTTTCCCCGGATCCCCACGTCCCCATCCTCATTTGGAGATTTTTTATTTTTTATTTTTTATTTTTTAGGGGGGGTTGGTGGGGGGAGGCATCCCCATTTCCCCCAAACATATATAAATATAATTATAATATATATATATATATATATATATATATTTTTTATTCTTTGAAAACCCTAACTATATATACTCATTTACTCTTTTTGCAGACAACCTAAAACCTAAATATAAAATCTCCTCTCAAGATTTGTAATGGAATATTTGTTTTTTTAGTTTATTTATAATTTTTAGTCAAATGGGAAAACGAGGAAACGGGAAAAAACGGGGAAAATTTGAGAAAATGGGGAACTGGGATTGGGGATAGATATACCTCCCCCCAAAATTCCCTATCCCCATTTTCCCCAAATGAGGAAATGGGGGAAGGGTCTGGGATGTGGGGATGGGGATGGGAGACCTATATCCATCCCCATTCCCCAAATGTGCATCTCTAGGATCAATGTATATAGTGTATTTTGGGACGACCAAAGTGAAAATTTACAAACCCCTTGGCTTCACCCATGACTAGAACCTGCCACCTCAATGCTGACTAAAGTACTAAAATTAAATTACCAATTAATTAGTATATGGATAGAAAAGAGAGTTTTACAAACCAAATGTAGCTTGAAGAAATCTCAAAGGTTTGGATTCTGCTAAGCAGCTTTGGAATCTCTCAGTTTGCTTCTCTATGTCTCCTCCCACTCTTTTAGGGAGAGGGTAAGGCTTCTTTTCTTCTTGCAAAGGAATGCCTGCATGAAAATAATAATGACTTCTCTTAGCAAGAATTTATATCCAGATTTTGTTATAAAATATGGACTTTGAATTCTCAATTAGAAAAAATAAAAAAATAAAAAGATGAAATTAAAAGGATTGTAATGGAAACCAACATTGATAAATAAAGCTATGCCAAAATCCGACCCGACTCCCACTTGCATATATCTTAGGCGTTCTGGCCAATCTTTCAAAAATTCTTTCCCAGTAATAGTTTCGATCAGGAATAGCTAACACCGGATATCGCTCCAATAAATCAAGAGCTGTACCTGCGCATATATACAAATCCAGCACCAAAAAAAAAAAAGAGGATGAATTCCGGTTCCTCATAATTTTGGTCTATCTAATTACAAAAGCAAGTAATTAATTAAATTGCAATACTCACCAAAGAGATTAGACCTGATCAGTATTTTAAGCAGCAACAAACCACTGTCCTGAGTCAAGTCCTCTACTTTAGCAGTCTCTGATATTAGATATTCAACTGTTTCCTTTCGGCTACAATAGGCTGCGGCGTGAACCGGAAGAAATGTACAATCCCCTTGACGTTCCGACTTCTTTTTCGCAAACTCTTCCATATCTTTCCTACTTGGCGGATTGTTTTTGTTTCTCACTAACATTTCCATATCTTCCTTACTTAGAACATTAATCTTTCTCTTTTCCACAAACGCAGCTTCCTTATGTTTGATACTTAGCAACTTAATGTTCTTATTCACAAACGCTTTTGCAGCCTCCGTGTTGCCACTTAGAGCTGCGATTGTTAGAGCTGTAATACCTTCAATATTTGTTCTTTCCAGTGATTCGGGAGGGACTTTTATTAAAAACTTGTTGACTAGGCCAATGGCTTCATTAAACTGACCCAGAAAGTGGAAAATGTTCTCTCCCGTTTCAGTAATATCATCGTGCAAGGCTTCCGGATTGTTGGCTACGAAATCTTCCACACGTTTCCATTTTTTCTCTCGTATAGCCCTGTATAGGGGCAGGTAACGAGCTACATCCACATTCCTTTCTATTATTTTCTTCTTCATTAATTCGATTTGCACCTCTGTAATATGATGGAAACTTTTAGATAGTTACGAATTCAATAAAATACAAAATAAGATAGTTCTTCGCTACAAGTTGGATACAATTCAACGGTTGAGATTTGACGAATAAAGCATACATCCGCGCACCAAGAAGAAAATATTGATAAACTAAAGAATGTAAAGCATGCATAATGAATAACATCAATATACTTGTATGCATTTATGAATTGTGCAGTTTCATTGGATATATACTTTGGTCATCGGAGTGAATAGCCCCTTTGCTTGGTTGGACACAAATTGGAACACCAAAATTTGACAGCTGATTTGAGTCTTTTTTTAATTATGAGACTACCACCGAGTTAATAATTTAAGTTTAAATATACTACCTTTTGAAGAGCTTTTTGTGGACTAGCAGAGCTAATCATTTAAGTTTAAATATAGCATCTCATAAGGAGCTTTTTGTGGGACTAGTATTGAGTTAATAATTAAGTTTAAATAACACAAAGTACAGTAACGGACAAAAATACATTGACTTCACTTATCCTTTTGCTTTGTCTTTCTCTCAAGAAAAACCAATGCTTAGGTTTTGATATCTTAAGATTTCTTTCTATCGGTGCGCACCGAAGAGAAAATGACTAATATATATATATATATATATATATATATATATATATATAGCTTTATATTTTTACCTTGAAAGATCTTTTGAAGATCCTTCATTTGCTGATCTCTACTTGCATTATTTGGCTCCATATCGATCAGTGATTTTCTCTGTTGACTGACAAGGAAGCTTGAACCTTATTAATTCAGTGATCTGATGTAGAGAAAGAGTGCATCGGTTTCCAATTATTTATAATTAGAATATAATCTATAATAGAAATTGATTGATCAATCTAAAGTTTATATAACATGTATACTTTAGATGAAAAACAATGATTATCACTCACCTTCAGGACAAACGTTAAAATAACATAAAACTTTTGATACGACAATCTACAAAAACAAAGCATTAGATGATCACATTAAGTATAATAGCACGTTTGTTTTTTCCCAATATCTTCATTACTAATAAAATAAGTCACTTACCTCTAAAAGGAAATACACCCGAGAACTTTTGAAGCTAATTGAGGCAGGTTATGTTGTGAAACCAACAGGTGATGTAATTTAATATTTGAAGGTCTAACTTTGGTGATCATTTTATAATATCAAAACAAGAGAGAAAGCTGACTGAGAAGTATTAAAGAATAACTTAGTACAATGGTGATAGTATCATAAGCACATGCTTTGCAGAAAAGTGATTAAATTAAATCATTTTTAATCGGTACTTAACAGGTCATAAAAGTACAACATACCTGAACTGGAGTGCGAATCAAGTAATGTGAGGGTCCCATCACTACTTTCGTGTGAGCAAGGAACTTAAAATCCACATATCCACCGATATATCTATATTTTGGAGGGACCGATATTGAAACAGGGACCGATATATCCGCCGATAGAGAAGAAATTGGTGTAGATCGTGGAGCTACTGTTAACAAATCCTTTTTTTAATTTTTTACCGAATATCCACCGATATTGATAATATTCCCGATATATCTATAAATTTAAAAGCCCGATATCGATACCGATACCGATATTTTATTCCTTGCGTGTGAGTGGGAATCAACCATAATATGTTATTTTGTTATCTTAACTTTCTTTTGTAATTAAATCTTGGGTACGGATATTGACATCCATAAAAATGATAAGTTTACCCATATTTATAAGTATACTCATCTCTAAAGTATAAAATTAAAACATTACTAGAAGAACTCATCTTAATGCCAATAGTACCCTTATTTAAATGAATGTTTTTATTTTAATACAATTTATTTATAAACCCTCATAAATTATTAACACACCCAATTTTACAAATGATAAATTTATAGTTAAATAATAATATAAACATGTAGAATGATGGTTAAATAATATTATTCTTGTTGAAACAAAAATAAAGATGCTTGCCTCCTCTCTAACACTTTCCATAATTGTTCTTCGTAAAACTCAGAACTTAGCTACACAGTGGTGATCGTAACTGAAAAACTCAACTGATTTCGGTGATCAGAACTTGGCTACATAATGATGTGAAGAGCCATCAAAGAGTCTCGTTTTACCTGTGTAGAAGACAATATGGGATGTGAACTTCAAAACTGCACAATAATTATAAGATGTAATATTATAATTAAAAAAAAAAAACCATTGAATTAAAGTTGAATTAGGGTTTTTTTTTTTTTTTTTTTTTTTTTTTTTTTTTTTTTTTTTTTTAATAAAGTGATATAGTTGAAGATATTGGTGTAATTAATGGGTGTAAATAGTATTTTATTTAATTTTAATTAAATTAATTTGTTCTTATTGATAAATTCTTATTGGGATATTTTTATAATTAAATTTTTTTATTAAAATATGAGTGTGCTTATCATATTTATGGATGTCAATATCGGCTCCTTTAAATATTACTATAAAGAATTTTATATGAAATACAAAAATTCATTTTAAAAGACGTTGTAAGGTCTTGATATGATTTTTTTCTTTTTTTGAAAGGTGATATGAAAATTATTATACATATATATATATATATATATAATCACCTTGGACCATTGCAACTCGTGCTGCATCTGCAATGCTGCACCGGGGATTTCACTCGAAGGAGCCAATACTGCAGCAATATGCAAGATGGTGTCGCCGCCAACGTTCTTCCCCATGGTTAACTGGCCCCTAACCATGGGATGACACACTTGATATACGAGGTTGAATACTTTCTCCTGACAAACAAAACCGCCCAACTCAACATGTGATATCCCAGTTCATCGGTAAACGAAACCAAACCAATGTAGGCCTTGAGGACTTCATTGACGACCTCGTAAATCCCCAATCTTACAGCAGCGAAGGCTGGCTCTTTGAGAAAGTCGATGGCTTTTTCATAATTCCAGCTTCCAGAACCACCAATCATCTTTCATACAATTGCTAGTGTTTGTTTATGCATTAGCTCTTTTGATCATGTTTATTATTATTATTATTATTATTATTTTATGCTTTTTGGTGCTGGTTTGTATACACATATAGAAAATTCATTAATTGTAAATTAATTATAAAAAATAAAAAATCTTTCAAATAAAAGAATTAACTCAATTTTATTTATCTAATTAATGCTAAATATATAATATTACCTAGCAGCATGATTGGCTTCCAGAGCATAATATTCAATTCATGGCTCAATTTACCTAGTGAACATATATATAAACAGAATGATTTAATATTGAAGATTACTAAAAAATTAATTACTAGGTACCAAAAAGGCTAATGCAAATATTTAACTTTTTCCAAGCTATTATAATAAAGGGATATTATCATTTTCCCCCCTACTGTTCACTATATTAGAAAGGTGAGGACAAGGTTTCTTGACTTTAGAAAGGTAGCCCCCCCAGAACAGATTTATTTAACAAACACCCCCCTCTGTCAGAAAAATCATCAACAGTGAAGGTTGACCGTTACTGTTGGAGGGCAATTTTGTAAACTCCCCATGGGAACAGGAATCTAATTTGGACTAAGGGTTATTAAAGTCATTTGATATTTATAATTAATAATATAAAAAAAATAAAATAAATGGGTGAAGGATATGTGGCCACGTCATCTTCAACCTTCATCTGGCCACGTCATCTTCAACCTTCATCTTCCTCCACCCAAACGATCTCTGTTAAACAAAATTCATCAAATTCATCTTCAACCTTCATCTTCCAAAACCCATTCATCTTCAACCTTCATCTTCCAAATCATTCCCAACACCTAATCCCTAACCTAATCAACAACAACTCACACCAAACCCTAGCCTCCACCACCACTAAAACACCAAACCCAGCCGATCGATCTTCTCCCAACCGGAGATTGAATCCCGCCGCCGCTTGATCTCTTACCCGCCGTCGATCCCTTTCCCTTTCTTCTCATCTATTTTCTCCTCTTTCTTTCCCTTGACAAAGGGGTGGCCACCTGGCGTTCAATCTCTCCAGTGGCCGATCTCGGATTTGGGGTTTCTTATTCGGGTTCGGTTTGGGGTTCGGGTTCGGTTTCTAGGGTTTGGTTTGGTTCGGTTGGAGGTTCGATTCGGTTTGCTGGTTTGGTTCGATTCGGTTTCTGGGGTTTGGTTCGATTTGGTTCGGTTGGAGATTGGATCGATGAAGTTGAAGATGAATAGGTTCAATTTTTTGTTAGTGGTGATGAAGTTGAAGATGAATAATTTTTTATGGTGATGAAGTTGAAGATGGATCGATGGTGGTGGTGTGGTGATGAAGTTGAAGATGGATCGATGGTGGTGGTGTGTTTTCCAGAACTTCATTGATGAAGTTGAAGATGGATTGATGAAGTTGAAGATGATGATGAATCAATGATAATGGTGGATCTGGTGGAAGTCCAGATTGGATCTCCACCGTCCATCTCATGAGATAGATGGACGGTGGAGATCCAATATGGACTTCCACCAAATCCATCTTTTTTTTTTTTTTAATGTTTTTAAATTCTTTTTAAATTATTTTAATTTACATTTTTATAAATAAATAAATAAATAAAATCTCCACCGTCTATCTTAAAGATGGACGGTGGTGATCTATCTTTATTTTTCAATTATGTTTTTTTGTTTTAATTTTTTTTTAAAATTTGTTAATATACACACTAGATTACAAAAAATTAATTAGAGGGTAAATTAGTAATTTTATATTTAGAGGGCATTTTGGTCTTTTTACAAACTGTAAATGGTTGCATCAAGTGTAATATGTTTTCAAAAGGCACAGGAGGGTATTTTGGTCAATTCACACATAAAAATATGTCAGGTCAAGAAAAAGCTAACAGAAGGGGGAGTTTTAATAATATTTTCACTTCAGGGGGTAGACCGGCCAATTTCAGGAAACCTTGTCCTCACTTTAATAATATGGTGAACAGTAGGGGGTAAATCGATCTTTTCCCTATAATAAATTATGGGGAGGGGGAGGAGGGGATTAGCTAGACAAGGGCAGAGCCATAAAATTTTGTTTGGAGGGAACCAATGTAGTATATTTTGGGACGACCAAAATGAAAATTTTCAAAACCCCTGGCTTCGTCCATGACTAGAACCTGCCACCTCAATGCTGACTAAAGTCATCTAGATGTAGATATTTTTCTATTAGTAAATTCATTGCAACAAAGAATTCAAATTCTCAGTACTAAAAATTAAATTACCAATTAATTAGTATATGGATAGAAAAGAGAGTTTTACAAACCAAATGTAGCTTGAAGAATTTCAAAGGTTTGGATTTTGCTGAGCAGCATTGGAATCTATCAGTTTGCTTCTCTAATATGTCTCCTCCCACTCTTTGGAGAGGATTCTTTTCTTCTTGCAAAGGAATGCCTGCATGCAAATAAATAATGACTTCTCTTAGCAAGAATTTATATCCAGATTTTGTTATAAAATATGGACTTTTGAATTCTCAATTAGAATTAGAAAAAAAAAAAATCCGAGCCAACTCCCTCTTGCATACATATATCTGAGGCTTTGTAACCATTATATCAAAATTTGTTTTCCAGTAACGGCTTCCTTCATTAGGAGCTAACTCCGGATATTGCTCCAATAAATCAAGAGCTGTATACGTGATCAGTGTTTTAAGCAGCAACATACCACTGTCCTGAGTCAAGTCCTCTACCTTAGCAGTCTCTGATATTAGATATTCAACTGTTTCCTTTTGGCTACAATAGGCTGCGGTGTGAACCGGAAGAAATGTACGATCCCCATGACATTCGATTACTTTTTCGCAAACTCTTCTATTCATACTTGGCAAATTGTTTTTGTTTCTCAAAAACGTTTTCATATCTTCCTTACTTGGAACATTCTTGTTCTTTTTCACAAACGCTTTTATATGTCCGATTCTTAGCAACTTCTTGTTCTTTTCCACAAACACTTTTGCAGCCTTGGTGTTGCCACTTAGAGCTGCGATTATTAGAGCTGTGATACCGTTAGTATTTCATCGTTCCAGAGATTCGGGAGGGACTTTTTCTACAAACTTCTGGACTAGGTTAATGGCTTCATCAAACTGACTGAGAAAGTGAAACTTCTGCAGTAATATCATCATCGTGCAAGGCATCCGGATGTTTTGTTACGAATTCTTCCACATCTTTACAGTTTTTCTTTCGTATAGCCTGGTATAAGGCCAGGTAAGGAGCTACATCCACATTCCTTTCTCTGATTTTGTTCTTCATTAATTTGATTTGCTCCTCTGTAATGTATCATATGATAGAAACTTTTAGATAATTACGAATTCGCTAAAATACAAAATAGCATAGTTCTTCGCTACAAGTTTATACAATTCAAAGGTTGAGATTTGAAAAATAAAGCATACATCCGCACAACAAGAAGAAAATATTGATAAACTAAAGAATGTAAAGCATACATAATCATGAATAACATCAACATACTTGTATGCATTTATGAATTGTGTAGTTTCATTGGATATATATTTTGGTCATAGGAGTGAATACCCCCTTTTAAGTAGCTTTTTGTGAGACTACCACTGAGTTAATAATTTAAGTTTAAATATAGTAAACTTAACTTAGTAAACTTCAAGCTTGGCTAATGCACACTGAAACTTCAATAATCGATGTAAACCAAAGAATTTTTCTTTATGTATGTGTTTATGTTGAGTGTATTCTAATCTATGAAATTTAAATTTTATGATGTTTCTTTATTTAAAAATTAAAATTTTCAATATTATCAAATTTGGTAATAATTTAAAAATATTAATTATTAGTACCATTTTAAAGATCTCATTGAGAAATTTACAAGGGTATTATTTTTATCAACATTAAAGTTTATAAATTACAATTTATTGACCACTTTTTATAAATTAGGCATAATTAAATTTGTTACAAAAATATCACTCTCAAATATCAGCCTCAGCACCACTGGAATAAAAGTACATATAAACATCACTCTCAACACTATTTGAGACCCAAATATAACTATAGCTCTCACTCTCTATTGGAGATGACCTAAGGTGATTATTATTATTATTATTATTATTATTATTATTATTATTATTATCTTAAGTATTACAAGTCCTTATTTTACATAAGTCATTAATATCACTTAAATATTAAGACACTCTCATTTGTTTTTTTATTTATTTATTTGAGATCATATATCTTAAATATTAAGTGGTTTTGGTTTTACTATTATTCTTTTTTTACAAGATGAATGCCTGGGATTTTTTTTAAATCACGCATGAAAATCAACGTCAGGAGGCACAAAAATGTATAAAAAAACACTTGTCAGTTGTGCATCACAGTTGCTATTCTAGTCTTCTTCTTCGTCCTAGCAGCAGCTGCCTTCACAGTACCTGGTGGCGGCGGTAGTGGTACTATTGACAGTGATTATGGTAGTACTCTTCCAATTCTCCTCCTCCTCCTCCTTGGCAGCCGCAACCCGCCTTGCTTCCTGTTTTTCACCGTCCCGGATATCATCTCCTTATCTTGTTCCTTGACTGCCGCTGTTATGTTCCTCTCTTTGCCTCAAACATCGCCTCTCAAGTGGAGATATTTCCTTGGTTGGATCCCAAGACAACTGAGTCTCGGCTTTGCCTTGCTTTTTGTGTCGGTGGCAACAACCATGCTCGCGTTTGCATTGACAGTTTACCTCTTCATCATCCATCATCATTCGGAACACCTACAACTGTGGTGGAGGATGAATCTCGTATGCACCACTGCATTCCTCCCTTTGAGCTTGTTGTCATTGACATACTTCCCGTTGTTCGGGTCGTTTATACAGGCTTTGAAGAACATTTTCAACTTCATTATTCCTTGCGATTTACTACTGCACTTTCTCAGGTTTCTTGGGAACTTAATTGGTCCGTACTTCAGGAAGACAAGAAAGTAGGTTGCTCTCTCTTGAGTAAAAACTTTCTTACATAAATTGTAATTGTTGTGACAATTTACCTAAACAGAACCTTTAACACCTGTTGTTAACACTCACAAAATTCTATTAGATTCACTTATAATAAACTGCAGTAATAATTCTCACCAACAATAACGAAATGTACAGAATCATACAAGAAAATTAACTGTTATCAAAGACAGGATCTGAGGCAAATAAGTTCTTCCAATCAGTATCAAGAAAGTATCCAAGACCTAACCACAAATAACTTTCTCTTGTGTTACTCAAAGTCAACAAGAATCACTTGCTAACAGAGACCAGATAAACGAACCGGATTATGGATCGAAATCTAACACATACAAGAATAGAAGAAAGAACTTAAAGAATAGTAAAGAACACAGGAGATTATCGTGGTTCGGTCAAGTGACCTACATCCATGTTGAGCTTACACAGAGAAAGATTTAACTTTTAATATATTCACTTGTTCACTCTTTTTTATTTTTCAACATGTATTTAATTTAATTTATAATTATTTATTAATTTAAAATAAATAAACAATAAAATAAATATTTTAAAAAATTTTGAACTTTTCTTCTGCGACGGAAACCTTGACAGCTCCCCTCATCCTCCTCCCTTGTCTCGGCGTTCGACGGCCTTGCCGTGCGAACGACTCTCGCCCTCCTTCAATCTTGTACTCGAAATGCCTACTCCAGGCTGATCGAGGCCGCCATCATTTTCAAACTTTGGTTTTTGAAATGAATGGGAGGAGGCCGACTGACCTCTTCTCATCAAATCACAAGGAGGCGCTGCCTCCTCCTAGGCCAATTTAGGGATAGGGTTAGGGGTTAGAGTTTTGGAAATTGGGATGTGTTAATTATGACTTATTACATAAGTGAAAAGACAAATTTTATTACTTTTTTCTATTAGATATATATATATTTTTTAAATAAGATATAAATTGAAAAAACAAACAAATTTATTTATCTTAATTTAAGTGATAAGAGCTAATATGACTTATATTTAAAAAAAAAAAATAAACAGCCCCTTAGTCTCAATCAAAGGCTAAAAAAAAAGCGTGTCATTTATTTTTCTGAAGGATATTTTTATCAGAAAAACATTTTTATGCAATTAAAGCTTAAATTATTAGCTAGATGCTAATTCCACGGAATCAGCATCAAAAAAATGCTAAAAATTTATTAACTAGATGCTAATTCCACATAATCAGCATCAAAAAATGCTAAAAATTTTAAGAATATATATATATTTAGTAATTTTTCAATAAGGACTTTTACAATACATACTTTAAGCACCTTTTAATGAAATTGCATATAATTAAATATTTTTCGATGAGATTTTTCATATGGATGGTTAAAACATTGAAATACAATTATGGAAAAAAAAATAAAAAAAAATTGGGGTGTAAGAACTAATTTTTTCCGATTTTTTTGAAGATAAAAACATTTTTAAATAGGGAAACATAAGAAAAAATAGTTCTCAAATCCAAAAAATTTCCAAATTTTTACCAAATGTATATTTTAATTTTCTTATGATACATACAAAAAATCTCATCGAAGAACATTTGATTACATGCAATTTCATCAAAAGGTGCTTAAAGTGTGCAATGTAAAAGTCCTCATTTGAAAATTACTCTATACAATCTTTCTATTGTCAGTTCGTCCTGACAATAAATATATCAGGATGAAGAATGCGGACCATAGATTATGGAGAAGTTTTGATAAGTGCATACACTTTGAGTCAAAATATGTATATCTAGTGGTCCACATTCTTCGTTCTGATATATTTATTGTCAGGACGAACTGATAATAGAAAATCTATTACTCTATATATATATATAGCTTTATATTTTTACCTTCAAAGATCTTTTGAAGATCATTGATCATTTGATGATCTTCCTTGGCTTGCTCCATATCGATCAGTGATTTTCTCTGTTAACTGACAAGGAAGCTTGAACCTTTTTAATTCAGTGATTTGATGTAGAGAAAGAGTGCATCGGTTTCCAATTATTTATAATAATTAGCAATCTCTAAAAGCTAACGAATCCAATATTCCAATGCACATGAATTTCACTTTTTTTGTTTTGTTTGCTGAATCTTGACATCCACAACCTCTCGAATGTAGGTGTTAAGGGAATTACTGAATCAATCTTATCTTATTTGCTCTAAGCATCTTAGACGGCGTGAATAGAAAAAAAGAATATATTCTTTAATTTAAGTTGATAAGCAATACCTTTCTCTTTCATGAAATAAAATATATGATTCTTAGAATTTTTGTTTTTTTAATGTTCTTTGAGTCAAAACAAAGATAGTTATATACTTATATGCATACCATTATTTTGAACCAAGCCAAGTAGCCAACCTCGTTTTCTCTGCTTGTCTGCTCCAAGCATCGTTGAAGGCATGAATAAAAAAAAGTTCTAACCTTTAATTTAAGTTATTGATAAGCAATACCTTTCTCTTTCATGAATTAAAATATATGGTTCTTAAGATTTTTTTAATATTCTTTAAGCCAAACGAAAGATAGTTATATGCATGCCATTATTTTGAATGAAGCCAACCTCGTTAATTTTGTCAGCTCCAAGCATCTTAAAAGACATGAATAGAAGTTCAGTGTATGACTCTCACACATACATTAAAAGATTGTAGAAAAAAAAAAAAAAAACAGACATGAATAGAAAAGATTCTATCCTTTAATTTAAGTTGTTGATAAGTAATGCCTTTCTCTTTCATGAAATAAAATATTTGGTTCTTACTTCTTAGATTATTTTTTATTTTATTTTTAATGTTCTTTGAGTCAAACCAAAGATAGTTATATATGCATGCCATTATTTTGAAATACAACTATTATATGTAAATATAACTAAAATGAACATCTTATTTAATTTAATTTCCTTAAAAGTTTAATTTAATACTATTATTTTGAAATACTACTGTATTTTATTTTAATGTTCCACAAAAGTTTCATTTAATTTCCAGTGGTACATCATGCATTTCATTTGCTTTTCTTCTTGCATCAATTCATTGCTCCAGTCTCCGATCTTACATTAATACTACATACTTTATTAGACTATTTTTTTTTTTAAAAAAATACTACAATTAATTCGGGTTTTGAGGAGGGAATATGACTCGAACCCTCGACATCGATGATGTAGGTGTGTAGATCTAGCATACCACCGGGTCATCCTTATCTCCTCATATTTTATTAGACTTTTAATTTCATTTGCATAAGCAGCTTATCTTTATCATAGTTTTGTATAAATTGCATCTCATGCACTGTTTTCCATATAATATATATATATATATATTTGGTATTGAGGATCCCGGATTTCGTCCAGGCACCCATCCGCTTGTCCTCCCCAACTGTGTGACACACCCATAACCAATTTGTTGGTTCTGACGGTCTGACGGTCTATTTGTTGGATGTTATGAAGTAGGACAAATAGGAAACCTCGCCCACACCTCCGGCCACCTAAAGATGCAAGCAGGTAAATCAAAACTCGTCTTCCCCTGGGTAGGATTCGAACCGCTGATCTGAGAGTTACCCGTACCCCATACTCGTCCTTTCACTAGCTGAGTCAGTGCCCTGATGGCTGGCCACAATGTAATTGCCAAGAGTAGAACCAAGGACTTAAGATTTTCATCTCAAGCCTTGAACCATTAAGGCAACCACCTCATGGTTTATAATATTGTTGATATAACAACCTTTTGCATATATAAATTTGGAATTTAGATCAACGAAAAAAAATTGTGGGAATATTACGTATATTAATAGTTTTTGTGGCACGTGATTAGATATTTATTAATATTTCGTATTATTTGTTAATTATATTATTTTAATTATTTTGAACAACCTAGCATTAGTACTCTTAATAAAATCAACCCTCAGCGTTACGTTAGTCAACATCATTAAAAATAAAAATCTACTGGAATTTACAAGGGTAAAACTTTTATTTAATAAAAAATATATAATAATATATAATTCAATAATAAAAAATAAAATAAATAATAAAGAAAATAAATATAATAATAATAATAAATTAAACAACCAACTTGGAGATCGATCTCCATCGGATCTCCAAGTATGGAGATCTGGTATGGAGCTTGAACCATATGCAAATCTAGTTCTTAATGAAGGAGACCCTCCATTGTTTTCTCTTAAAACCACCGATAATAACCCGATTGTCTCTCTTCCTTTGATGCGTCATCCGGTTATTTCCAAGGGTGGAGTTAAAAAATTTTATTTGGGGGGTCAATGTAGTAAAATATAATATTTTGGGGGACCAAAGTGAAATCTTACAATATTTAATATGAAATGTATATAAATATATTTTTAAGCAAATCATTAAAAAAAAAAATGTTTGGGGGGCCATATGTTAGATTTTTGGTTCGTATTCTCAAATGAACCCAATGTTAACCAAATGAGACTCAACTGATGTGAAACTTCCTAGAAACGTGGGAAAATGTTTGAAAGTTGGAGATGGTGTTTGAGGGAGATTTGAAGACCAAGAAGAACTGAAGAAATAAAGACCGAAGAAAACTGTTCTAAGTAATGTTGTGGGTTATACAGTGGTTCCCACAATAGTCGATCCCAGAAAGAAGCGATGTGCCTTATGTTGTGCAATTGCACGACGGTAGGGACAGCGGTCCAATTCCAGGAATTAGCGTTATGGTAGGGACAACGGTTTCACCAATATGTGGCGCATAGATCGCGGTTTTTTGAGCGGTCAATTCCAGGTGACTTGTAATAGTGTAGGGTGAACGTGACCCGAACCGCAGTCAATCATAAACATGTATGAAGCGGAAAATCTTCAACGGAAAAGGAAGTTATTTATTTTGGGAAGTTTTTGTGCTTGAAGGAAAGGAGTTTCTCTTTGTGCGGAACATGAAAGTCTTGAGCGTAAAGGAGTAGGACTTTGCATGGAACGGGAAGACTTGTGCATGTAGGAGAAGGTTTCCTTGTTGGTTTCAAACTATATGTAACTAGTATAAATAGAACCTTGTAACTAGGTTATTTTGTGTAGAGCAAAAAGAAACATCTATAACATTAGAGAGTTTTGAGATCCGGGGGAGACTCTTGGGAATATCTTGGGAGGGATATAAAGGAATATCAGTGGATCAAATATGAGATCTGTGGGTGATATTCAGGGAAGACCTAGGGTATATTCAGGAAGTACTCAAGGGGATCCGTGGATCGTTGTGAGCTGAGAGCCATGATGTAAACTCGGTTGTTTGGGGTTTGGGTTGTGAGAGAGAGAATCATGGAGTATATGGTTGTAACAATTTATCATATAGTGGAACTTTCTCTGTCGTCTTGACGGCCCGTGGTTTTTTCCCTGATTTAGGGTTTTCCATGTAAATCTTGTATTGTGTGTGATTGGTCTAATTTTTCTCTCATCTTATTTTCTATTATAGACGTTATTATTTGATATGTTGTGAATATTAGGCATGTCGCTTCCGCGTTCATCCGTTCAAATTCCCAACACCATGGCCCCTATCAACCCCTTTGTCTTCACCCCTGGTCATCTCCCTCCCTCCCTTCAATGCTCGCCTCTAAATCGTTTGGTGTTGTGGATTTCTGTTTCAGTTAGGTTTTGAGCTTTTATTGGGTTTTTTTTTTTTTTTTACTTTCTATTGAGATGAACAAGAATGACAATCTATTCATGCTTGTTTTTTTTTTTTTTTTTTGAAATGACTATTCATGCTTGTAAGTTGTAAGACGATAGTAGATATGGTTAGTTCTTTTCTTCAGAGATTTCAAAAAAAAAAAAAAAATGGTGATGTTGACCAGATGGAAGATAATTTTCAAAAAAAAAAAAAAAAAAAAGATTGATCTGGTGTTAGAGATAATTATTATTTGATTTTTTTAAGGAGAAATTTATCGAAAATTATTGTTCTCTAATCTCTACAGAGTTTTTTTTTTCCTATTAAATGAGCATATTAGAAAATTATTTTTCTCTAATATCTACAGAATTCTCTAAAAAGATTCTCAACTATAAACCCTGGAGCTCACTGATTATAATTATGCCATGATAATTTGTGCGGGAGTTTGCAACTGAGAAGTTTCCAGTACAACTATATTATAGGTTTGAATAAATATCCAAATTTGTGACTTGTTGTGTAGGTTTAGCTTTTGGTTTCTTGAATAAAAATCCAAATTTAGGTCTTTAAAAAAAAAAAAATCCAAATTTAGGTCTTTCAAAAAAAAAATCCAAATTTAGGTGATCGTCATGAAAATATAATTTTTCTAATTTAATATTAAAATAATATTATTTTTGTATTATTTTTAAAATTATTATTATTATTATTATTATTAAATTTTGTTATCATCATTATTATTATTACTGTCATTGGTGGACACCGACAATCCTACAAAATAAGTAGAGGGATCGACGAGGTCGAGCGCTCTTGTAACCTAAAAAAGCAAAGTTAACACAGAGTGGTGGTGGTCCTTTGGAGGACTCTCTGACACTCAAGTCAACGGAATATTCGTAATAGATAAATGTTATAGTACGAGATAGTAGAAGATTATATATCAAATACTAAATAAATGATCAAACCGTATATGTGGGCGTTGAGCTGTAGGGCCCTCATTTTGATGTGTATGTGTGGGCGTTGGACTGTAGAGCTCTCGTTTTGATGCTAATATAGATTCAAAGAAGAATGAAACAAACGTGGAGTTTAGCAAATTACATTGCAGGGGAAGACTCATAATAATAACAATAATATAACATACAGAGGGTCTCATCACTACTTTTGTGTGAGTGGGAGTGCCTAGTCGTAAACCCATTCCAATGTAGAAGGTCTTGGTATTTATAGTAGTTAGAGCATCTCCAATGGAGTGCACTAAAAATTACACCAATTAGTGTAAAAAAAAAATCTTGTGGGAATATTCTTACAATAAATTTTTTCTCACACCAATGCACTCAATACCAATATAGAGTAAAAGAGCATCTTTACAAGAATATTATCTCAATAAAACTTTATACAATAATAATTAATTTCTGTTAACTTAAACAAAATTGATTAATTTTTTTAACATAAAAAATATTATTCTTAAATAATTAATTGTAGAATATAAAAAATAATTAATAATTACCATCATAATTTTACCCCAAATTTTTCACCATAATATTATTCAACTTAGTTACCCAATTAATTTTCATTTAATTATTTCAACTAATTTTTCTCACATTAATTTGTTCTCATCTAATTTGCTTTCCATCTAATTTTCTCATCCCATTTTCTTATCCAATTTTCTCATCTAATTATTTATTCATTCTCTACTATAAAAGGCAAAGCACCTCCATCTATTTCATCATACAACCCTCCACCAATTTATGAAAATGAGAATTTATGAAAAAAGAGCTCATGAACAACAATTTCAAAGAGGTAGTGGATCATCCGATGGCTTTGGTCAGTATTTTCGTGGTTATGGGGGAAGTGGAGATAATCCTTCGGATTTCTAAATGGTTCATTAAAGTTATTGTTATCGAGTTTTTTTTATTGTTAAGTTATGTTGTTATTTGCTTTATTTTAGCATTTTTTTTTTGTCATGTATTTTGTTTTAAGTATTTTGTCATGTACTTTTTTTAAGAATTTATCATGTCTTTTTTTTTTTATAAGTATTTTGTCATTTCTTTAATTGCACTAAATTAAGTAAATATAAAAATTTACCATTAATTAAATGCATAATTAATAAGTAAAAATAATAATTTAAATAAATATATATATATTAATATTTGTATCATTTTAAAAATCTAGACGAGATTTTTCCAACAGTATAATTTTTGAAATAAATATTATTATAAATAAGTGTGAGAAGGTTAAATTGGAATTATAATAAAACAATTTAGTGTTGATTTGACATTTTAATAAATTAAAATTTTAAAAAAATTAGTGTTGGTGTGAATAGTTCACACCAACACTAAATTTATCTTGATATTTGTAATTTTGTGTTGCATTGGAGCAACATTTTACACTAACATAGTGTTTTTACACTAACCTAGTGTGCCATTGGAGATGGCCTTAGATGATAAAGTATTGGAAGATTGTTAACGTGACCCCCAAATCACGGACTCCAAGTAGGAGATATGATATCCAAATATATCTCAGAATATCTTGGATACTATGGTAGCCAAAAATGGTCCATGGACCCAAACGTAAAAAAGCCCAAGTCTTCATGCTGAAAATGGTCCAGACCCACATATTTTGGGTCGACCCAAAGCTCCAAATCAGTTAAAATGGCAATTAACTCAGTCAACATGGAAGTTACAGTATTCAATGGGCAGTTACAACATTCAATGAGCAGTTACCCCATTCAATGGCAAACGGTTGTAACAGCCGACTTGAATAGGAGTAAACCACTCCTAAAATCTCTCCTACAATCAAGTCACTACCAGGTTTTTTCCCTATAAATAAGAAGGGCAAAACCACAACAAGGGGTGGGAGATAATTTCAACAACCAACAAAGCTCTTAAGCATCTTGAAACTCTGCTTGATGTCATTCCGTCCACCGGAATTTAACTTCAAGTATGATAAACGCTCAGCCTAAGCGCACCTAAGGTTATAACAATCTGACCCTCATTTCTTTGTTCTCTTCATCTTTATACTTTTCTCTATTATTATTCTTTTGCAGGTTCTACACGAAGTCGAACGACAAACTCCATCACAGATTCCTGGAGAAGACGACAACCCTCATTCGACCAGTTCGACCAAGTTGCCTTAGGCCTAACACAAATCCGACCTGATCCACATCAACCGTAGGTCGACCCCCTACAATTTGGCGCCCACCGTGGGGCCCATCGCAACTTTACAGGTGAGCTAGTCGAATCAACTGGAATTCTTCTCAACATGTCTAGAGATGGAGATGCACCAATTGTCGAGGAGCAGATCGCCGCGTTGACAGCCCAAATGGCTGCAGACACAGAAGTTGAGGGCGCTCGAAGTGGAAAATGTAGAGATCAGAGCGACAAATGACATGCTACGAGCCTTGATCAATAGGGTACCCAACAACATTGCACTTGGACTCCCAATCCCAACTCCAAACGGCGAACAGGAGGTCGACATGACAGCTCCAGTCACACCTACAAACATGGGTCGACGACTAGAGAATGCTCTTAGAGCACCTGTGTCGATTCGGTCGACACCAGGATTGGTAAAAACTGGGTCTGATCTACATTTATTCGCTGACCCCGAACTTTCACGCAGGTTTGTAGAAATGGAAGCCCTTATCCAAAGGATTCCAGGAGTCCCAACTCCAATCAAGAAAAGCAGAGCGAGTAGCTTCGCTGACTCACCCTTTGTCGATTCGATTGCCCTGATCGATATGCCAAGAAAGTTCAGCTTCCTAAACATGAAGCAATTCGAGGGCACGACAGATCCGGACGACCACATAGCGCAGTACAAACAAAAGATGTTCACTATTGCAATCCCACGCGACCTAAGAGAAACGTGCATGTGCAAAGCCTTTGGATCCAGCCTTAATAGTCCCGCTTTACAATGGTATACTAATTTGCTCAATAACTCTATTATTTCTTTTGCACAACTTACAGATACATTCTTGGAGCAATTCGCGAGCAGTCGAAAGCTTGAAAAACAGTCGGACGACCTCTACACAATAACACAGAAGCGTGAAGAAAACCTGAGAGCATATGTCTGACGCTTTAACAAGGAAAAGGTACAGATCCCACACTACAACCAGGCTACCGCGATCTCCGCCTTCAGAAGAGGGCTTCGATTTGACTCTGACCTCTACAAAGAGCTCACCAAATATCCATGCAAGACAATGGAAGATGTACTGGTAAAAGCATGGGCCCAAATCAAATGGGAGGAAGACGAGGAGCGTAAAAGTCGACAGACCACGACGGTCGAGAAATACACGACAGCTGGAACATCCCACTTAAAATAGTATCATTTCTAACCCTTATCTATTTCATATTTTGTTACGATTATCGCGTTTTACTTCTACATTATTTAAGAAAAGGTCAATCGACCACACAACGCATGTATGCGAAATTTGTGAATGAGATGGTCGATCGATCACATAACGCATGTACGCGATTTTGTGAATGAAATGGTCGATCGACCCAATAACGCATGTACGCGAATTATCAAAACATGATCGATCGACCGACCCCATGACGCATGTACGCGACTTATCAAATGAAAAGGTCAATCGACCACACAACGCATGTACGCGATTTTGTGAATGAAATGGTCGATCGACCCAATAACGCATGTACGCGAATTATCAAAAGACATGATCGATCAACCTCATGACGCATGTACGCGACTTATCAAATGAAAAGGTCAATCGACCACACAACGCATGTACGCGATTTTGTGAATGAAATGGTCGATCGACCCAATAACGCATGTACGTGAATTATCAAAAGATATGATTGATCGACCCCACAACGCATGTACGCAATTTTATAATTGAGATGGTCGATCGACCCCATAACACATGTACGCGATTTTCTAAAAGAAATGGTCGTGTCGACCCATAACGCATGTGCGCGAATTCAATGTGACAATAGCAGATGGTCGATCGACCCCTACGCTCTATTCGATAAATCTGTATGTTGTTTGATGCAATAGTTCGATTGAAACAAACTACTCTCTTAACTTGAAGGCTTCAACTCAGAGAGTGGGGGGCTAACTATGGTAGCAAAAAATGGTCCATGGACCCAAACGTAAAAAAACCCAAGTCTTCATGCTGAAAATGGTCCAGACCCACATATTTTGGGTCGACCCAAAGCTCCAAATCAGTTAAAATGGCAATTAACTCAGTCAACATGGCAGTTACAGCATTCAATGGGCAGTTACAACATTCAATGGACAGTTACCCCATTCAATGGTAAACGGTTGTAACAGCCGACTTGAATAGGAGTAAACCACTCCTAAAATCTCTCCTACAATCAAGTCACTATCAGGTTTTTTCCCTATAAATAAGAAGGGCAAAACCACAACAAGGGGTGGGAGATAATCTCAACAACCAACAAAGCTCTTAAGCATCTTGAAACTCTGCTTGATGTCATTCCGTCCACCGGAATTTAACTTCAAGTATGATAAACGCTCAGCCCAAGCGCACCTAAGGCTATAACAATCTGACCCTCATTTCTTTGTTCTCTTCATCTTTGTACTTTTCTCTATTATTATTCTTTTGCAGGTTCTACACGAAGTCGAACGACAAACTCCATCACAGATTTCTAGAGAAGACGACAACCCTCATTCGACCAGTTCGACCAAGTTGCCTTGGGCCTAACACAAATCCGACCCGATCTACATCAACCGTAGGTCGACCCCCTACAGATACTGATAAAATTATGACTTGGTCAGTTGCTTGAGTTGCACACCTGACATTGTCCTTCATAGACTTGGTCAAGGCTTGAGTCTATTTTGGACCCACGTTGGGCCTGTCTTTGGTTAGATCTGACCATGCTTGTACTTTAATATCAATAGTTTGCCTGACTCATTTGAATTTCAAAATTTAGGCCTTAACATTTAGGATTTGTTATTTTTTGCTATCATAGTTAGCCCCACGCTCTCTAAGTTGAAGTCTTCAACTAAGAGAGTGAATTGTTAATAGATTAGTCGATCGACTCTCACGTCGAACGATATAAGGTAGTTGTTGGTGTGACCGTAGCTGTCTATGCTAATGATTTGAGCATAAAGGAAGTAGTAATGCTTCTTCTCGAAATTCGGATTGTCAAGCGTAAAAGTGTTGAACTTTTGGGTGGACAGGAAGTTGTTTGAACTTGTTTATTACGTTCACTTATTTTTTTCATATGACTTTAGTCGGTCGATGGTGTTGACTTACGTCTTTTTTGTTGTTGAATTTTAACTTGTTAATATCAAAGATAAAATCTTGGCTCAATTTGCGAAACAACCCATTTGGAGTTTGGACATTTGCCATTAGATTACATGATTTGCGATGCATTATTTGTTCCAAAGAGCGTAGCTCTACATAGAGCGAAATACTAACTTTTATTCGTTGTTCGACGTAGAACAAAAAACACTATAAAACTGAAATTTGATCATCAGCTTGTCGTAAAGCAGAAAATTCATTCTTACAAACTAAGATTTAATTCATCGTGTTACAATACTACCTCTGTCATCCTTGATTATAGATTATAGACTCCTACATTCTTGTATATGATATTATCTTAGTCTATATTTCTCATTATTATCTCTAGTATGGTTTCTAGGATTTCCCTTGTTCTATATAAATAGACTTGTAATGTAATATAATGTTTTATCAGAAATACACAACTCACACATCATTGTAGCTTGACGTAGAACAAAAAATTATGAATCTTACAAACTAAGAATTAATTCATCATTGTAGTTCGACATGGAGCAAAAAATTCATAATTTTTTGATATTGTGATCTACATAGATCTTGTATAAACTTTACAGATAGAGATCAACTTGGATCTTTTTATGAAATAAGGGTCCATAAAACCTTAAAACTTGTACATAAATTTTTCAAGAGATCGACTTAGATCTTTATTTTCAAAGTGGTCTCTGGATGTGAAACAAATCATACAACGACTCCACAAATATAACCCAGATTTATAATCTAATAACCAAAGCTAAAACAATGAGCAAACAAAGACAGTGATTGGTTTAAAAGCTATAACAATGAGCAAACAAAGAAGCACGCAACAATATATATATAAGAAATCCAAAGGACTGAAGGAGGATCTGTCAAACGCAGCTCATGGTCAAGCATAATAAACCTATGCATATTTCTAGGGTATTATTCTCGGAGTTGGTGACGTACATTATACTCGGGATCATCAAAGTTAGCTTATGGGAATTTCAAACACATTTCTTTTAATAATTTTTTTTTTTTTTTGAACAGCAAGAGTTTATTAAAGAGGCCAAGCAAGGCCAAGGCACAAAAGCCGCACCAAACAACAAAAACAAAGGCCTACAAAGGCACACAAACACCCAAAACAAAGCTTGAAGAAAGACTCCCTAAAGCACACAATCAAAACAAAAAATCCTAACAAAGAGACCCAAACAGTAGCCAAGAAGCCAACCCACAACAGAATTACACGCCAACAAAAACGCTCATGAAAAGGAAGGATGCTCTAGGAAAGAAACTAGCCTTTGACAGCTTCTTTCCTTCCAACAGATTTGTCCACCAACACATCATCTATCACCTTGAAATCGAATCCACGAGCCCCACTTCTAGTCTTCATTCTGTGAGATCTTGAAGGAAAAAATCTCTTATTACTCTGCTTAGCAATAGACGGGCATGAAGAATCCACGGAATTCCCCAACTTACCTTTCCGAACAAAAGGTTCCAATCCTCCAAGATCAACAAAAAGATCAATAGCTGGACTATCAAAATTAACCCCCTGCAAATCTTTGTCTTCTTCAAAATTAATATACACCACTTGGTTACCAGAAACACTCACACCCCATGCGACCTATCTTTTGAACCAAAGACCTTAACACTTCGTCTATTAGCCAAATTACTCTCAACACTATCCGAATGAGCCACCCTATAATTACCACCTTGCCCAACACAAGACCCCACAACCCCATCAATTGAATCACAATCACAAGAGTCCAAATCACAACTCCCCACCGAACGCCACTCCCCTCTCTCTTCCTTTTTTTCGATGTCCCCACCATTGGTACCCCATTCCCCACTAGCTTTATTTAGCTTTATGTTTTCTGCCATGAGTTGATTTCTCTCCACTTTATCAACTTTCCCAACTGAAGACCCTACTACCCCATCAATCAAATTAAATGCGCCCAACTGACATCGCCCACTCTTCTCCCTATTTTCAGTTTCCTTTACACAGCCAACAACCCCATTACCTTTTTTTAGCTTTATGTTATCTACCATGTGCTTTTTCCTTCTCTCTCTCGTGTGTTGTCTCTTTCCTAAGTCACTTTTTCCTGAGTCACTTTCCAAAATCATCTCACTAAGGACAGTCCCTCCCATGGAGCTAGGATGGAGGTCTGCAACTTCCTTTTCCGGCAAGAGATTCAAATTTCGACTAGGATCTACCAAAACCAAACCCAAACCCAAAAATTCATTTAACCATTTGAAACAAACCGGAGCTTTATCTTCAACTAAATTCACAGCAACAACAGCCCTTTCCATCTTGACATTCACTGTCCAAGAGCTCAACTTAGCATGTGGGATCAATACCAACATCTTCCCTCTGCCAACCTTCGTCTAAGAACTGTATCCTCATCAATGAAGAGTGGTTCCCCAATCAACCATCCAAGCTTCATGAAAAAAGAAGATTCCCAGCAGTGTAAGGGGACTCTTGAAACTTCAACCCATGCCAACCTAGTTTGGGGGATGAGAATCTCAGACCATCTAGAAAAGGATGAAAAACAATCATCCCAAAAGAAACGGTTTGATAAGAAACTATCCCTATCAATCTCTGAATCAAAACAATAAAGGATGCTTTTGTCACCAATGTAAGAAGAGAAGGAAATCCCTCTGTTACTTAACCTTTTGCTTACACTTGAGATGTTAGCAAACTTCTTTAGAACCCCAACCGCACACCTAGACAACCACTCCTCCACACCTTTCTCACTCTTCCAAGACATGTTGAAGTTGGCCTCTGTCTTTATCGAAGGAACTTTTTGGCTTAAGTTCCTCTTTACCACCTCAGCAAAGGATCTCTGGCTTGGATAAACAGAGTCAACAAAATTTCCTCCTTGGCGATCAAGATCCTCCTTGAAGACCAAACCAGGTCCTGGGTTCCAAACACCTCCTCCACCCTTTCTAGTTTCACCTTCCGTATTAAACAAAGCTTGCCTTGAGTAAGAAACAGAGCTCATTTGATTCCACCCAAACGAAGCGGTTTTCAAAACTATCGGCCACCCAAAAATATGCATCCCATTCGCCTTGACCGCAACCCTCTTCGCTTCCTCCTGTGTTTCGAAACGAATAAAAGCGAATGAGCTTCTCCTATAGCTCTTCTTAGAAGAAAGGTACACATCTCTTACTCTTCAAGCAACTCACTTCCACCTTGGGACTTAGATTATCAATGAAAACTGAGAAAAGATTTTCTCTGAAATCCCTCCTCCTTGAAGAATACCAGCCGTTGAACTTCACCTGATTCCCTTCACGGCCAAGGGAATCAGACCTACTCTCTCTAGCTTTCTCTCTCTCCTTCTCTTTCAATTTCTATTTCTTTTAATAATTAAAATATTAGTTGATGCAGGAGTTACAAAAATCCAAATGCATTAATCAGAGTCGAAAGAGCCTTAAAAACTCCTTCAGCTTAATGCATTTTCCACAAATCTTCTTAACCAAAAATCGTTAGAAAGTGAGCAGAAACCGAATCAAATTAAAGCTAAGGATAATTAACATATTCAAAAGAATGATGCTCAACAAATTAATTTCTACTTTGAAAATTTCACAAAATCAAATATAACTTAAATACAAAAACTAAATAATTTTCTGGTTTAGTTTCTATTTAAACAGAAACTCCAAGAATAAAAATTTCAAGAGCTACATTTCCAGATATGCATACATAAACCAGAGTAGTAATTACCAATTGGGGATTTAAAAGAGCTGTTTTGAGAGTCGCCTATAGTGCAAAATCTATTAGGACAAAATATATACAGTTCAATAGCTCATGCATTATTATTAATCATTATATATATATATATATATATATATATATATATATATATATATAAACAATGTATTATAACTAGGCACAAGGGAGGGACCTATTCAGGTTTTGGGTTTTCATCAATGCTTTGTTTTCATCAATACTTTTCATAGGACAATCTACAAAAACAAAACTGTAGATGATGACATAAAGTTACAAAATTCAGTTGTATATAAACATGCCTCACATGCTTAAGATAAAATCCATAAAATTCTATATGGACAAGCTATAATAATACAGATTAAAAAAGAAAGATGTAGTCATGACAACATGAAGTTTGATAGCAAGTATTCTTTTTTTTTTTCAATTTATTAATAAAATAACTCACTTACCTGGAAAAGAAAATGCACCCAAGAACTTTGGAAGCTAATTGAGGCAGGTGGTCATTTTGGGTTGACTTTGGTGGCCATTTTATAATACAAAAACAAGAGACAAAGCTAATTGAGAAGTATTAAAGAATTACTTGTGCAATGGGGATGGTAAATATCACAAGCACTTAATTGCTTTCCAAAAAGTGATTAAATTAAATCACTTTTCCTTTCAAAAGCAGGAAATAACAATAATGATTATACTTAGATCAGCGATAAAGCAATGTATTGATGCAAAAAAGAAAGAATACATGAGATGGTGTGGGAATTAATCAAGTCATTATGCATCCTGAAAAAGATGGAGGAATGGATAATTTGCATACTTTAATTTATAACATAAGATTATTTTATATCATAAATAAACAAGTCCTTAAGTACTTAACAAGTCAGCAACTCAGGTCAACAATTCAAAATTAACAATGTACCATCAGAGGATAGAAAGTCAAATACAATAAGTTTGAAAAACCCTGAGTGACAATGTTGGAACAAGTCAAGATGGCCACAACTGCAATTGAGAATGAGACCATGTAATCCAAATACAATAATTAGTTTAATTACAATTTGAGAGCATTTGATATATAGAATCCAAATATATAATAATTCATAGGAGTCAGGAGGATCACACAACATCATATCTTTTGATCAATAGATGTCTGAAAACAAAACTGATCTTTGCTTCATCAATTGAGCAAGATTTTGACCTTGAAGTCAAAAGACTAGTAAATACAGGAAATGTGTTCAGATTGGACAATATGGTCTCACCTAGAGGACTAAACCATATACTTAAGCACAAATTCAAGGTTTTGGGTTCCGGGTTAGGGATAAACCCTAAGCATGTTGTTGCTTTGCCTGGAATTTCTCTGTACTTGTTATAAATTAACACGAATGAAAGATCGATAACCAAACCGAACTCTAAGGTAATACAAATGACATGATAGTTATGTTTCAAAATATATATATATATATATATATATATATTCTAGTGTCTAACAAATGTAGGATACTAATATTTATGCAAGAAGCATCAATGAAGAAGACAGATAAGTAGAAGCGGAATACACAAAAATCATCCTAGCTACTCATGAAGAAATTATTACAGCAGAATTTTCAAGTTGGATTTAGAGCAGTATAGGAGTTACCGAACTCCAAGAACTATAAAGAGTTCAAGAAGAATAACAAACTCCAAGTATTCAATTTAAGCATTGTTATGGAACCTCTTAGCCCATTGTTATCGGGAAAGGGTGTAGCAAATCAACGCTAACAACATTCTGTCCTGCCAAGCTAGCATAAAAGAAATCTAACAATTCCAAAGATTTAACTCGAATACATGATCTCACAACCAAATCTGTAACAAGCTAACAAAAACCTTAATTGGTTAAAAAGCTAAAAAAGGTGGAAAGCAACACACAACAATATGCAAGAAATCCAAAGTAACCATCAAACACAGCTTATGGTCGCCCATAAGAGAAAAACATCAGTGCATCGGTTGCACTGCTGAGTGGTGCACCCAGCCATTGAGGATAACGCATGTGGCAGGAAAATGTTATGTGGCACACATGTGGCAGCCACATGTCTTATCCGCAGTAGCTGGGAGCACAACCCAGCAATGCACCTGTTGCTAAAGATTTTATCCGCCCATAATCAACCTTCACATATTCTAGGGCATTTATTCTTCCGGTCCGCCACCAATGATAAACTATTTCTGGGGCATTAGGGCTGCCACCCTATATCTAATGACATCGGATCAAGTCCTAGAATGTGAAGCAGAAATGGTGATCAACAACCATACTGAACAGCTGAACTTATAGGTTATACAATGACATAATAGTAAAATCACAAAAACAAAATTTTTAGAGTGTCTAACAAAGTAGGATCCTAACACTAGTATATTATTAAAGCAGAATTTTCAATTCAAATAAAGCAATATAGGAGTTCCCGAACTCCAAGAACTATAAAGAGTTCAAGAAGACTAACAAACTCTAAATTTTCAATTTAAGCATTGTTATGGATCCTCTTATCCCATCGTTATTGGGAAAGGGAGGAGTAACTCAATGCTAAAACTGAAATTGTATTCTGCCAAATGGATGTGAAACAAATCATACAACCAAAGCTATGACAATGAGCAAATAAAGACAATGATTGGTTAAAAAGCTATATCAACAAGCAAACAAAGAAGAACACAACACTATCCAAGAAATCCAAAGGAGGAACATTCAAACACAGCTTATGGTCAAACATAATCAACCTGTGCATATTTCTAGGTTATTATACTCGAAGTTGGAGACATTATACTCAGGAATCAAGATCAAATCAACCTGCGTGTTTCTGCAAAGCAAAAGAAACCATTAAAGTTAGCTTATGGGAAATTCTAAGCTTGGGGAAATAACACATTTCCTATTATAACTAAAATATAAGTTGATGTACGAGTTACAAAACTCCAAATGCATAAATCATAGTCGAAAGACTTAAAAACTCCTTCAGCTTAATGCATTGTCCACAATCCACTTTGAAAATTTCACAAAATCAAATTTAACTTAAATACAGAAACTAAATAATTTTCTGTTTAGTTTCTATTTAAACAGAAACTCCAAGAATAAAAATTTCAAGAGCTATCATTTGCAGATATGCATTACATAAACCAGAGTAGTGATTTCCAATTGGGGATTTAAAAGAGCTGTTTTAGTAGCAAAATTCACAAAGGACCAAAATTGATCTTCCCCAACTCAAAATTGAAAATGTAAAATCAGAAAAAAGCATCAAAATTCAATCTTTCTTCTGCTATGCTAACCGAAACCATATTTTCCTCAGCTTAATTTTGCTTAAAAAAAATTTCTATTTCAATAAACAAATGAAAATATAGCAAGCAAACAAAAAAAAGGACCATCTATACCATTTTTTGATGTGTTCAGATGCTGAGAAAAAGCTGGAATGCGAAGATAACATACAAATTACGATCAGCTAATTGAAACAGAGCAGAACGATGCGTTTCGCAGGAGGAGTGGTTAACGTCGTCCGCCGAACGCGGCGTTTTGCTGGAATTGACACTCTAAGGGAGAGAGAGAGAGAGAGAGTTATCGAGCAAATTTTCTTGTTTTTTCTTTTCGAGAAAAAAAATAAGAAAAGAAATTTACACCAAATGAGGACGTGAGTGGGCACGTCTGCCACGTCATCTGCTAGGTGCTTACGTGGTTACAATATCATGACGTGGCTTGCATGATTAAATTACATAATTAGCTGCAGATTGAGCCTGGGCCGTTTGGTTGGCCCGAAATGAAGAATGGGCCATCCATTTAAATTGAGCTTTTTTAATATTGACCCATTAACTTTTGATAACCATTTATCTGGAAGTCTGTAACAAAGGATTTGCATACAAAAACTATAATATCATTCCATATAAATTTTAATTAGAAGAATTTTAAAATGCTTAATCCCAACATACTCCTCTTTTAGATGAATAAAAATGTCAAATCATTATTAAAAGAGATTTTAAAGTAGAGAGATAACGTTGATAATCCATAAATTATCTGTTTACACTCCATTTTAATTTTATTTTATAATAACAATTTTAACCTGAATTAAAATTATTAAACAAGACAAAAAATTTATAAAGATATTCCAAACTTTTTTTTTATAGAAAATAACTTCCTTTTTTTTTTCCCTCTTTTGTATATTTTTTTTTCGTCTTTACTCATTTACAAACCCTAAAATATATTCTTCTTCTTCTTTTCCACTATTTTAAAGTTTCGACTTTCTAAAAATTTGTTTGTAACCACTTGACTCTTTAAATATAATTCTCCCCATATTTATCCTCAAAAAGTGGTATTCATGCATACATGTTATGTGATAATATTTTAGTTTCTGTAATAATTGACATTTTTATAATAAATATCAATTTGAGTATATGAAGATATTCATCATAAACAAATGTGATATAGACATTTTTTAGATGAATTTTCCAGAACTTGATATCCATGATGATGACATACAGAAAAATTTCTCAAAAACAATTATTTGTTGTTTGTTTTCAAATCAAGTTTTTTCTACCTAGTCGCCCCTTTTTGTTCTCTATTTTGCTTTATTTTGGGTTGATTCACCCAAAAAAAAAAAAAAACTTTCTTGAGATCTTTGCTCCCTATTTGCTCTGTTTTGTTTAGGATTGATTATCTGTTTATATCTATTTAAATTGTTTTTGTATCTCATCAACTTAAAATCCAAAAAAGAAAATCAATTATTGTTTTCCTATTTTCACGGTTTGATCTCCAAAATAGTTTTCTTATTGTTTCAATCACCTAACTTTTTTTTTTTTCCAGTTTTATTCTCCGTTTTATTTTTATTTGATTTACTTCACATCTATTTTATTTTCATTTGATTTACTTCACATCTCTTTTCCATTTCTTGTTTCAAATTTTCTAAAGAGAGGTATTCAAAATGGGGTACTATTAAAATAAAATACAATGCATTTAAAAATTTAATTTTTTTAATTGGAGTGCTTTTAGAATATGAGTATCAAAAGATAAAAGGAATAATTTTAGAGAAAAAATGAAATGTTTTTAATTTTTTTTTAAATTTCATTTTTTAGATTAGAGTGTCTTTAGAAAAAAACTGTAAAAAGAAAAAAATATAAATTGTAAAGAGTCTTTAAAATATTTTAAACAATCTTTCTTAAAAGCTATTCTGAATATAGAAGTTCTTAAGCTCTTTAAGTTTTGAATAGTTTGACATTATAATGCAATGAAAGAAATGAAAACACGTTTTATAAGCTTGTTTTCTTAGATTACAAAATCATCATCAATAACTGCTCTCTAGCTAGCAAACTAGATCAATGTGCTTGTGTTAAAATGAAATTAAATATATAAATTTATTCAAATCAACATTAACATATCTCTCACTTCTTCTTTTTTTAACGACAAATTTTAATAGAAATACCAAACTTGGCGGAACAAACTACAAAAGGAACGAAGCCTGCATGCAACGCCAAACAGACACCGCACCCTACACAGGCCACCAGGCTGAGGAAAACCTAGAAAAAAACAGCCTACAAACCCAACAAAAGCCCCAAGAAACAACCCAAAACGCAAACACAAGCAACAACTAACAAACTAGAAACCACCTCCAACAACTGAAAACTGAAAACAGCTACTGATCTTTTCCTGCATAATGCCCTCCTAACTTCAACTTCCCCTTCACTTCTGCAAAAACTTTGGCCATCCTCACTTTCTTGCCTTCGAAATCCACATATCTCCAACTTAAATACACTAGACTTGTGATGTATCTCGCTTCTTTTGGAAACAGTTTTGACATGAGCAACAAAGAGAAAGACAAGAATCGATAATCATAGCAGGTAAGAATAGGACGATGCACAAACATACAAGTAAACAATTAAATTTTAGATGTTTCACATGTTCTTGTTTGAATTCGAGCTTTTGGATTCGATATTGTTCACTCAAGCCAAGATGTGTCATAAGAAGGCGAACATGAGTAAGGAGTTCTCCACCTTTTCGAAGTTGCTGCCCGTGCTCTTTCCATCTACACTTATTTGCAGCATATGTCAACATTTCCACCCACACTTCATTTATTACCTCCCATTTGTTGCGACAGTTGTCGATTTCCAGTGATTTTAATTGTTTGGCAAGCCTACATCCGTAGAACAACAATGACTGACTTTTATCACCTTTTATGTTTTCTTGTGCAGCACCAAAGTTCACTTGAAGCAAAGCCTTGCAAGCTTCATTTTTTTTTACGGATTTTTCTCTATTTTCCACAATTGGACAGCAGCAATAACCCACCTCTTCTTCTAGGAAAAATCTCAACACTTCAGCAAACGTATCTCTATACCTTATCTCACCGATCCCTTCAGGTAGAATAGATGGATTGAAAACCAGAAGATACAACATGTAATCTGATAAACATTTGCTGTTTCTGCATTTCGAATCCAATTTGTTAACATCACCTCCATGTATATCATAAAGATCACTATAGTAACATAGGTCAGTAGCGATGTGCCATAGAAGAAGGCTATGATCAAATTCTACCTTTGTCGTGCTCCAGGAAAATCGATCATGAAGTCCATACCTTTTCTCAAGCACGTAATCACCTCTTTTAGCCAATAATATCCTGCATGACTCGATATTGAAACGATCTTCTTTAATTTCGTTAGATTTCTCTACTAGCTGCCTGAAGATCATTTCTTCAAGATCCATATTCACATCTTCCCAAGTCAAGCATTGGTACTTCTCTAATAAATCGCCAATCCAAGGTAACTTTTGAACCCGAAACCATCTGGGTTGTATTTTATGGAGGCAAGAACTTATAAGATTGTACTGAGCCATAGATCTCGACCACCTTTTGCGATTGGCAAGAATTGAATGACAAGGAAAGGTAGCACAACACATCGTAGTATGATTTGTCTTTCTGAGACCAGCATACCAGAGTGCTGTCCAATCAGAAAAAAGGAGAATGACGAAGGCGTAAACCTCCAGGACAACAGCACCAATCAACAATACGTAAGTTATGGAGACATCGATGGATGAGTAGGCATGGATATCAATGATGACTGAGAACAAAACTAAAGCAGTGACGGAGGCAACAAAGCTAACGACACGAAAAAAGATTCCTAATCGAGAATAAACAATGGTGGCCTTGGTGTAGAGAAGATCATACATGAATCCAAGCTCGGTTGCTATCACTTTGAAAGCATCTTCTGCTGACTTGTTTTCAATCAGTGAGCAGCTATCTATCCTTTCATGAGTTCCTAAAATTGAATCTGCAAATAGATATCGAAATCTCTTAAACAGAAAGTAAGCTACTTGGAGATCACTTGCACCTGTTTCCAAGCTTTCTCTTTCTACGACTGTTGCCATTTTGGGAACTGATGGATTATACGCGAAATCGTCTACAAACTCTTGCAGCCACGATGATGATCCTTGTTCTTCTCGTTGTTTTTGTCGTAGCTGTTCTCGTCTCTCTTCAATCTTCTCCATTTGAATAAAATTCGGACCAGGATCTGGATTCGAAAGCAAGGAATTTTTAAGTTGTTGAGCGCTTGATGATCTGAGGACGAAAGTTCTCTCACCATACTTGATAATTCCTGTGATGAAGATGGGAATGGCGATAAATGTAAGGGCACTGTTGCTCCAAGATCGTAAGAAGACGTATAGTGCGACTCCAACTTGGACAACAAGTCCAAGCAAGTGCCTTAACCACAACTCATTATCCTCTAACGAATAAGCTGTGATGGTGTCGGGGCCGCCCAGATGCAAGAGCAGGAATGGTGCCCAAAATATCTGGAGATCGGAGTCTGCTTGTGTGCTGGCGGCAAGGTTGCCCAAGGCTACAGAAGCTACCCAATCAGCTGTAAGGTATGCTGACCAAACAACGATCCTGATCCAGCTTCTGGCAGTGAATTTTCTTCGACTACCAAAAGTGATAAGGATGATTTGTAGAAAAAGGCTGAGTAGAATTATCACTCGAACCTCACATTTGTTCCACAGCTTTATGATTTTTTCTGGGAAAACCTCCATTGCCCTTATCTTTTTTCCTACAGGTAAAGAAAACACATCGTTGTTACTAAGACAAGTGGAACAAATGATAGAAAAATTTGTTATCATCGGAATATTGAAACCCAACCCCGTCCACTTGGTAAGAAAATCATTGCAGTATTGATGTACTGATCTAGAAGCTTTATTTAAATAATATATTTAAGCAAAAGTCCATAAATAAGAAAAGCCACTGCAAGGTAGTCTATAATCTATAATACAATTAATTTATCAATCTAAAGTTTGTATAACATCAATATTTATAAGAAGAAAAATGATTGTTACTTTATTTTAAGGACGCACGATACAATACTTTTTATATGACAATCTGTAAAAACAAAGCATTAGATGACCACACGAAGTATAATAGCACTTCTTTTTTTCTTCCAATATCTTACTAATAAGATAAGTTACTTACCTGGAAAAGAAAATGCACCCAAGAACTTTGGAAGATAATAGAGGCTGGTGGTGTAATTTAATATTTTAAGCTAATTGAGGCAGGTGGTGTAATTGAATATAGTTTAAGGTGTGACTTTGGTGGCCATTTTATAATAGGAAAACAAGAGACAAAAGGTGATGTAGAAGTATTAAATAATGGTATCACAAGCACTTAATTGCTTACCAAAAAGCGATTAAATTAAATCACTTTTCCTTTCAAAAGCTGGAAATAAAAATAATAAATACTTCGACCAGTAATAAAGAAATGTATTGATGCAAAGAAGAAAGAGTACATGAAATGGAGTGGGAATCAAGTCATTATGCATCCTGAAAAAGCCGGAGGAACAGAGAATTTGCACACTTTACAGAGTACAGAGTTGGGTAATCTTTCCAGAGTACAGAGTTGATTAACGTTACAGAGTCAGAAAATCTTGCATATCTTTTGTGTGGGATTCAACATTACAACCACATTTCAAAGTTTTTTTTTTTACTTAATTTTTTGACTTCAATATCTAACCAACCAATCATGCGCTCTTAATCTAAGAGTTGTAAATATATTACAAATTCAACAATTGTCACAACTATTGGATTAAGAGCATATGAGTGGTTGAAATGTTAAATTGATGGGGATGGTATCACAAGCACTTGCTTACCAAAAAGTGATTAAGTATTGATTATTTATATTTCCAGCTTTTACTTTCAAAAGCTGGAAATATAAATAATCAATACTTAGATCAGTGATAAAGCAATGTATTGATGCAAAGAAGAAAGAGTACATGAAATGGAGTGGGAATCAAGTCATTATGCATCCTGATAAAAGAGGAACAGGGAATTTGCACACTTTACGGAGTATAGAGTCGGATAATCTTGCACTTGCACAAGCGGGATTAACATTACATAGTCAGAATAATCTTGCATGTCTTTTGTGTGGGATTCAACTTTACAACCACATTTAAAGTTTTTGTGACTTAATTTTTTGACTTCAACCTCCATCACTTATACGCTTTTTAATCCAAGAGTCTTTTTTTGAAAGGCAAGAGTTGTAAATGTATTACAAATTTAACAATGGTCTCAACCATTGGATTAAGAACACACGAGTTGTTGAAATGTTGAATTGATGGAAAAAAAAAAATAATGATGGAAATTCTTGAAAATCATGTGTATAAATGCATTACATAAACCAAATTAAGAATTGAGAATGAGAGCATGTAATCAAAATACAATAATTACTTTAATTACAAATTGAGAGCATTTGATAAATAGAATCCAAATATATAATAATTCACAAGGGTCAGGAGGATCACAAAACATCATATCTTTTGATCAATATATATATATATATATCTTGTAAACAAAACTGACAAGGCATCATATTTTAACTAGTAGAACTTCCATTGCACATATGAATAGCATATTTTATATCTGCTTTGCCTTCTATAAGTTCACAGAACTCTTCGGTTCATCATTATTGACTAAGAACACCCAAGTGTTTGATGAAGGTCTTAGAGAAAACTTAGAGAAGAGAGAACTCCTTTAATGGAGCTTTTTAGCTTTTGATTTTCATTAATCTTTTGGAGGGAAAAATCCAAGAGTATTTACACAAGAATGAGAAGAGCTACACACACATTGTGCAGGCTCTAACTGATTCTGTAATTTATGGAAATCAGTTGTTTACAGAAATAACTAATAGTTAAATCACAAAAACAAATTTTTAGAGTCTTCAACAAATGTAGGATCCAAACACTTATACACCAAGTATTACTGTAGAAGATAGATAATGTGCAAGCATATGACACAACCAAAGAACTATAAAGAGTTACAGCAGATTTTTCACATTAGATAAAACATTATAGGATTTCCCGAACTCCAAGAACTATAAAGAGTTCAAGAAGACTAACAAACTCCAAAATTTCAATTTAAGCATTGTTATGGATCCTCTTAGCCCATCGTTATTGGGAAAGGGAGGAGTAAATCAATGCTAAAACTGAAATTCTATCTTGCCAAGTCTATGTGAAACAAATCATAAAACAACTCCACAAATAGAAACCCAGATTTATAATCTCACAACCAAAGCTATAGCAATTAGCAAACAGAGACAATGATTGGTTAAAAAGCTATAACAACAAACAAACAAACTAAGAAGCACAAAGCAATATAAAAGGAACCACCGTGCCATCCATGCATATATTTATAGGGTATTATTATACTCGGAAACCGCAGTGCCATCCATAAACAATTATTTCTGAGACGTTATACTCAGGATCAACCACCCACGATCAACCTGCGTGTTTCTGTAAAGCAAAAGAAACCATCAAATTACTTAGCTTATCGGAACTTCTAGAGCAAAAGCACGAGCTTGGGAAAATAACACATTTCTAAATATAAATTGATGTACGAGTTACAAAACTCCAAGTGCATAAACCATAGTCGAAAGAGCCTTAAAACTTCATCAGTTTAATGCATTGTCCACAATCCGCTCTGAACCCAAAATCATTAGGAAGTGAACATAAACCGGATCAATGCTAACGAATTAATTTCTACTATGAAAATTTCACAAAATAAAATTTAACTTCAATACAGAAACCAGATAATTATCTGCTTTAGTTTCTATTCGAAGTACAAAAAAAAAGTAAAAAAGCATGAAAACACATTTAAGAAACTCCAAGAATAAAAATTTCAAGAGCTATGTGCAATGGAAGTTATACATACATATAAAATTGATCTTCCCCAACTCAGAATTGAAAATGGAAAATCAGAAAAAAGCACCAAACATTCAATCTTTTTTCTACTATGCTAACCGAAACCATATTTTCCTCTGAATTTTAATTTTTTAATACATTAAACAAATTAAAACACATTGAAAAAACAAAAAAAGGGACCATCTATACCATTTTTTGATGCGTTGGGATGCTGAGAAAAGGCTGGGGGTGAAGATGACATACAGATTACGATCAGCTAATTGAAACAAAGCAGACCAATGAGATTTGCAGAGGGGTTGGTTCACGTCAGCCGTCAAACGCGATTTCGTCGATAGAGGAGTAGATCAGAGAGTCCATTGTCGAGCATAAAAACGGTGGTGTTTGGATAGCTGGAAGTTTCTCCTTTATTTTCCCGATTCGGTTACTCGAGAAAAAAAAAAAAAATTTAAATTTGTTACACGAAATGATGACGTGAGTGAGCACGTCATGGCCTTTTGACGACGTGACAAGTCACGTCATCGGTAAGGTGCTGACGTGGTTAACTTTTCTATGACGTGGCTTGCCACGCTGTAATTAGTAATAGATTGGGCCTGAGCCGTTTGGTTGGACCAAATTGAAGAATGGATTCTAGTTTGGTGGCTGAGAAGAAAAAAGCCTTATTTTACTTATGCTGGTCATAAAGCAATGTTTTTTTTTATTTTTTTTTTATTTTTTTATAGTATTACATAAATTCGGATTTTTTTGGAAGAGAAGGGGACTAGAACGGGTGCCCTTCACAATCTTGAAACAAGTCAAGTTAGTCACTAGAAAAGATGAGGTTGTCTTAGTGGTATGCCTCTTACATCCACACCACGAGGTTGCGAGTTCGAGTCTCTCATCCTTCTCAAAATCCTGAATTATTGTAATATTGAAAAAAAAAAAAAAAAAAGTTGGTCACTGTAGCAACAACGTACGTCGGTGCCTTTCACGACAACTTTTATTTTTGTGGTCGCAGGCAATCTCTTTCTTCGTTGTGGTCAGGGTGAATTCCAAATTCAGTCATCAAAAAGATTTTAATTGATATTTTGTAAATTACATTTTTCTTTTTATTCATCAAGAAATGTAGTACATGTGACTATGTCACTATGTGAGCCCGATAAATTTCCTTTTTAAAAAAAATATTGATAAATTCGAAAATAGATTCTTAGCATAATTTATAGAAGAGATTATTGACAGATATTAATTTCTTGATTTCTAAAATAATAGACAAAAACATCAATACTTGTCTATAAAGCAAAAGAAACCATCAATGCTTGTCATAATCAAAATTTCACCGATATTTAATATTGTTACTGTATAATGTTTTAGGTTCTTATCGAATCATTATGTATATATAATTAGAAGATGATGTCTTTCAACATTGAATATGATTGAAATTTTAGATTTGGATTGTAAATTGAGTTGTATTTTGTTTAAATTATTTTTTACGTATTATGTTTTCTTAAAAATGTTTAAGCCTAAATGTCAAAAAAAAAAAAAAAAAAAAAAAAAAAACAACTTAAAGGCCTAAAAAATTAAAAAACATATAAAAAAACCTTCAAAGCCCAATAGTTTTTATTTATTTATTTTAATTAAAGATACTCTTCAAATTCCTTAAATCAATAGATTCTCACATATGTTTAGAAACTCCAATGCTGCAGGATTTTAAATCTTATATATATGAGAAGTTTTCTGATGTATATAAATCATGTAAATTAATTTTTGAAACGGATCTTATAAACGAAATTTCAATCTCCATTTATAATAGTTGTTCTTAACCAAGTCCATTAACATGATCAATTAACAAGTTTGTCTTGTCTTTTATACGGTGCTTCAATGGTTCAAGAGATTACTATGGAAAGCTATTGTACAACTGGGTAAGCAACCATGTATAATACACCATATATACAGTGTATGGGAAAACTCGCCGATCTTGTGTGGGCTTTGTTGGATTATAGTGTGAGCTACCAAATCTCACAATTCCACTGAGAGGGGATTCTTATTAGTTTAAATACTATGCGAGCTTTCAAAGGTGTAGAAGTGTTCTGGGTTGCAAAGCCCACAAACAAACCCGTGAGGTAAAGTGTGTCTAAAGCGGGCAATATGTATACGGTTTACAGATTTTTAAACCTCATAGTTTGACTGAAAATCAGACAAAATAACTTGGTAAATTGTACTAAGTTATCTAATATTTTGTCTTCTACCGATTTATAACTTTGATATTTTATCTGATTTTCTACTGATTTATATCTTTTATATTTTGTCTGATTTTCACATGTAGCGCCCTCTGTAAACATGGTTCGAGATGCGAAGTTGAAACATGAATGTGCAGTTAAATTAGTAAATCATGTTTGCACATAACTTTCTAACATGAGCTTTCTGGAAATCGAAAATTTTCTTACAAATCCAAATTCCAATATCCTTGATAGCGCCATTAAATGTGGGGTTGAAGAGATTGTAAGGACCCTTTTACTGCAATTTCCAGATTTGATAAACGTACTAGTATTGGATTATCGAAACATATTGCAAGCTGCTATTGAATATCGGCAAGAAAACATAGTCAGTGTAATAAAAGAGATCTCTACAACAACTACTAAGGATTTGGGTGCATATATTATTGAATCGAATGGCGTCACTTTACACTTGGCAGGGAAGTTGGCTCCTGCTTATAAGCTGTTTTCAGTTTCAGGTGCAGCATTACAAATGCAAAGAGAATTACAGTGGTTTAAGGTATCGTTTATGTCCAATTATTTTAATACTACTCATTTTTAGCATAGCAAATTAAAGCTGGCAAATACAATATTAGATTAATATAGTTTAGAAGTCAATTCCTTTGTGGAAGTCGACTTAATGATTTGCCTATTTAAGTAGTTAGATTCCAGCTTGTTATTTAGTTTTTTTTTATGAATAATATTTCTTGAGTTTACTCAATTTATCCTTCTTTTCCTGGCATTCAATAGAATCAACATGCATTAGAAAACACAAGTTGTTAATATCAGTGAGATTGTCTTTCTCAAAGCTTCCGTCTACATCAGTTTGGTATCAGAGCTCGGTTAAAATTTCGTCGTCATGCCACCAAGAAGACGTCCGAATTTTCCAAACGCTCGTGAGGTTCCAGTTGATGAAGTTTATGAACGTGACGAGATCGCACAGTTACAACAACAAGTGGAGGCGTTAACGCAGCAGATGGCTGCCATGGCGCAACAACATCAGAGGACTCCAAGTCTGCCATCCGTAGAGGAGGAATCTGTTGATGGTGATAACCCGTTTGCCCCTCTTCAGCCAAGACAGGGAAGACCTGTGGTTGACGATTCAAGGCGATGGGAATCGGGGTTTAAGGTCGACATTCCCAAGTTTCATGGATGACTTCAACTAGAAGAGTATTTTGACTGGATAGCCACAGTAGAAGAAGTGCTGGAATTCAAGCAAGTTCCGGAGAACAGACGAGTTGCGCTAGCTGCAACAAGGCTGCGAGGACGTGCAGGGGCTTGGTGGCAGAAACTAAAATTGACCAGGAACATGCAAGGGAAAACCAAGATCATGGCATGCGAGAAGATGAAGAAACATATGTGAGGTGCCTTTCTACCACACAACTATGAGCGGCTTATGTTTCAACGACTACAAAACCTGAAGCAAGGCAGTCGTACGATTGATGACTACACAGTGGAATTTTACCAATTAATCTCAAGGAACGCCATTGTAGAGTCGGATGATATGCGAGTTTCACGATACATAGGAGGTATGCGGACTCAATTTCAAGATGTTCTCAATTTATTTGATTTAGTGACAGTTTCAGGAGCTTACCAGAGGGCTTTGCAACTGGAAAAACAATTTGCCTAGCGGAATATGAGTGGAGGCAGCTTGGGACAGATTGGTAGCAGTGGGCGTTTCATGACCACACCGCCACCAGCAACAGCTTTACCCACCATTGCAAAACCAGCCGCATCGTCACCAACAACAACACCTGGTTCACGCTTTAAATGTTTTAGCTGTGGGGAATCTGGCCACAGATTCGTAGATTGCAAGAACAGGGCACGAAAGAGACTGTTTGCGGATGCTGAAGAAGGACAAGAGGAGTTCGATGATCCTGATACCGATCCAGTATTCGACGGCACCGAAATAACAGAGGAGGAGCGCCTAGAGGGTGACTTTGGACCGCTACTAGTGGCCCAACGCAGCTGCCTCGCTCCTCGCAGCACGAAAGATGATTGGTTACGTACCAACGTGTTTCAATCGACTTGCACAATTGGAGGAAAAATCTGTAAGTTCATCGTCGATTCTGGAAGTTGTGAAAACGTTATCTCTGAAGAAGCAGTCCGAAAGCTACATCTTGCAACGGAAGCTCATCCATGCCCGTACAAGCTAACTTGGTTGGACAAAAAAAATGACGTAACAATAATACAGAGAAGCCATGTCTCGTTTTCAATAGGGACAACCTACAAAGATAAAACATGGTGCGACGTAGTCACTATAGACGCATGCCACATACTATTGGGAAGACCGTGGTTATACGATCGAAGAGTGATACACGACGGATTTTTGAACATTTACACTTTTGCTTTCAACTCAACAAAGATCGTACTCTTGCCAAAAAAAGAGATAGATAGAAACACCCCATCCGGAGATAATAGCAACTTGTTATCAATGACCAAGTTCGAAGCAGAGGTAAAATAATCAGGGATTGTGTAAGTTTTAATGGGAAGAGAGGAGGCAAAAACTGGCTGCATTCCAAGTAAAGTGAAACCGATTCTAGAAGAATTCAAGGATGTGTTTCCGGAAGAGTTACCGGACGACCTACCCCCATTGCGTGACATACAACATCAAATTGACCTCACGCCAGGTGCAACCCTACCTAATAGACCACATTACTGGATGAGCTTTAAAGAACATGAAGAATTGAGGCGCCAAGTGGAAGAACAAGGAAAGTCTCAGTCCCTGCGCGGTTCCGGCTCTCCTAACCCCGAAGAAGGATGGTTCATGGAGGATGTGTGTCGACAGTCGGGCAATTAATAAGATCACTGTCCGTTACAGGTTTTCGATTCCGAGACTAGACGATCTATTGGATCAATTAAGTGGAGCCATGGTCTTTACTAAACTAGATTTGAAAAGCGGGTATCACCAAATCGGTATCCGTCCGGGGGACAAGTGGAAAACGGCCTTCAAAACTCGAGAGGGTTTTTTTGAATGGCTTGTAATGCCTTTCGGATTGTCGAATGCTCCTAGTACGTTCATAAGGGTGATGTATCAAGCCCTGCGACCATACATTGGTAATTGCGTGGTTGTGTATTTTGATGACATATTGATTTACAGTGCTAATCCTGAGTTGCACTTGCAACACCTTCGAGATATTTTGGTGATTCTACGCAGGGAAATTTTTTTTGTAGCAACAAAAAAATGTGAATTCTTGACCGAACAAGTCCTATTTTTGGGATATATTGTTTCATCGGATGGGTTGTCAGTAGACCACTCCAAAGTAGAGGTGATCTGACAGTGGCCACAACCACAAACAATTACTGAGGTACGAAGTTTTCATGGCATGGCCTCGTTCTATCGACGATTTATACCTCACTTCAGTTCCATTATGGCTCCAATAACCAGCTGTCTGAAGTCAGACAGTAAATTTGTGTGGTCATTCGAAGCGGACAGTGCTTTCCAAGAGATCAAACGTCGAATGACGACAACCCCTGTCTTGGTTCTACCCGACTTCTCCAGCCCTTTTGAACTGCACTGTGACGCGTCGAAATTGGGGATTGGTGCGGTCTTGAGTCAAGGCGGCAAGCCTGTGGCTTACTTCAGTGAGAAATTATCCGGAGCCAAGCTACGCTATAGCACATATGATGTTGAGTTCTATGTCGTGGTTCAAGCAATTAGACATTGGCGGCACTACCTGTTCTTACAAGAATTCGTCCTCTATACAGACCATGACGCACTCAAACATATGGGTAGCCAAGACAAAGTGTCTTCCCGACATGCTACATGGGCAGCGTATCTTCAACAATTTACGTTTGTCATCAAACACAAGTCAGGCACATTAAACAAGGTTACGGATGCATTTAGCCAGCGTCGAAATTTGCTACTCGACATGAGAGTTAAGGTAATGGGATTCGACACCTTTCAAAGCTTATATCACACTGATAATTTCTTTGCTGCGGTGCTAAAGGGACTACAAGAGAGCCACCATTCTGACTTTGTACTTCAAGAAGGTTTTCTTTTTAAAGGCAATCAATTATGCATTCCAGAATGTAGTCTCAGGGCCAAGATAGTCAAAGAGTTGCACGAGGAAGGACATGTGGGAAGAGATCGAACCTTCCAGTTGGTGGCTGCATCATATTTTTGGCCAACAATGCGGAAGGAGGTGGGACGATTTGTAGAGAGGTGTTGTGTGTGCCAGGTGTCCAAAAGAGGTGCTACGAATACGGGATTGTATTTGCCTCTCCCAATTCCAGAGCAGCCGTGGACGGAAATCAGCATGGACTTCGTGTTGGGCTTGCCACGAACATAGAGAGGTTTTGATTCAATTTTCGTGGTGGTTGATCGATTTTCGAAGATGGCACACTTAATTCCTTGCAAAAAGACGTCGGATGCTATCAACGTTGCTAAGCTTTTCTTTCGAGAAGTATACAGACTTCATAGGCTGCCAAAGTCAATTGTGTCCGATCGTGATACACGCTTCCTCAGCCATTTTTGGCGGAGCCTTTGGAAAATGATGAACATGAAGCTAAACTTTAGCAGTGCCTACCACCCTCAGACAGATGGTCAAACAGAGGTGGTTAATAGATCTTTGGGAAATCTCTTGCGTGGCTTAGTGGGAGATCAGTTGAGGACATGGGATCAGAAACTTAGTAAAGCAGAATTCGCTCATAATCATGCTACTAACCGCAGTACTCAGCTCAGTCCATTTCAGGTGGTGTATGGCTTCCTGCCGCGATGCCCTCTCGACCTTGCGCTGTTACCTACTGGTACCAAGGTTCATCGCAGAGCGGAGGAGTTCGCTGCACAATTGGTCGACATCCATGAACAGACCCGACAGCAGCTGGTGAAATCCACCACTCAGTACAAGGTAGCTGCAGATCGAAAACGGCGTTTTGTCGACTTTAGTGTGGGGGATTTTGTTTGGGCGATACTGACCAAAGATCGCTTCTCTGTGGGTGAATACAACAAGTTGTCGGCAAGAAAAATCGGGCCAGTCGAAATTATTGAAAAAATCAACTCGAATGCTTACCGTCTCAGGCTGCCTTCCCATATCAGGATAGCTGACGTGTTCAATGTCAAACATTTGGTTCCTTACCGTGGCGACTCATCGTCTGGTGATGAAGAAGAGTTGAATTCGAGCTCAAATTCCGTCCGACCTGGTGAGGATGATGTAGACCAGATTGCAGACTCGTATTTGGGACGCTTGGTGCACCCAAAACGAGCCCAGCTGACAGCAATCTAAGTTGCGTAGGCAACAAGTTTCGTAATCATTATTTGAGTAGGATTTGTCATCTTATTTTCGTAGTCCTTGTTTGATGAAGATTTGTTCTCTTGTTCTAAATAGGATTTCTTTCCAGTATTAGATTAAGATAGTTTAGAAGTCAATTCCTTTGTGGAAGTCGACTTAATGATTTGCCTATTTAAGTAGTTAGATTCCAGCTTGTTATTTAGTTTTTTTTTTATGAATAATATTTCTTGAGTTTACTCAATTTATCCTTCTTTTCCTGGCATTCAATAGAATCAACCGGCATTAGAAAACACAAGTTGTTAATATCAGTGAGATTGTCTTTCTCAAAACTTCCATCTACATCATAATGTTTTATTTGTAATGGGAAACTTGGATTTTGTTTTCTTTAACATGTGGTTTGGTGGTAAAATACGCTCATGATCGGCATAATAATATTGCAAGTTCATGTTGCCACAAAACATATATATCAATAAAAATAATAATTATGAGTTATTGTATCATTTATAAATAAATGTCTGAGCTCTCTACCAGAGAGAACTATATATATATAATATTACGTACATATACTTATTTTATTTGTTGATCGGATCATGCATGCTACCTGTATACATCCTTAGTTTTTTATCGGTTTATAAATGCCAGCCCCATAAGTGGATATGAAAATATCAACCAAGAGAGGAAACTGCATCCATGCAAATAAGGTCACTGGGACAGCACCAAGGAAAATGTTGCAGCAAATGCTACCATCATTCTTGCAATGGAGAAGAACAAGGTGATAAGGCCGATAATCAATTGCTTCGGTAAGGAAAAATGGAAATCGTCTTCCGCATAACGCGAAGTGAGGATTCCCAGGAACATTTGAACTGAAGCAGTTGACGAAAAGAGTGCCAGGGCAACAGAGATGGCAAAGATTTTGAATGATAATTCATGAAGAAAATTCGGCCTTCCATGACTATCGGTTCCTCCGGGAACAGTGAAGGCCGCTGTGAAGACAATTGTAATTATGAGTGCAGCCACGACGAAGCACGATGTGGCGGTATCTTTCATCCATTTTTCACCTTTCTCTACCAGCTCACTGTGTGTTTTTGTAAACTCCTCTCTAGGAGTTTTTCGATCTAAATTATGCTTTCTTTGAAGGGATTGATGGAAACATTCTTCCATTGTCTGAATAATAAAAAAATAAAAAAAGTACTTGAATATATGCTATATATATATATGATTGTATAGAATATTAATCTTGAGGAAATAGCCCTTTTGAACCAAAAATTAAGGGACTTTATTGTTTTCGGCCGGAATTAGTAAACTGATTGTATTTGTCAAAGAATCCACTTTTTGGACAAAAAGACCCTTCAGTAAAAAAGAAGTGAAAAAACGAAAGAATAAAAAATCAGAGGAAAAACGATAGTCAGTCTTTTATCTTTGTGAAAGAAGAGAGAGAAGAGAGAACCTAGAAATTGAATTCAAAGAAATCGATGGTGAGAGAGATCGATCAAGAGAGAAATCGACCGTGAAAATCGACCACCGACGACCGTGAAGAGAGAGACCAGCGTCGACTGTGAAATCGACCAAGAAATCGACCGTGAAGAGAGAGACCAACGGCGACCAAGAGAGAGATCGACCTGTGTGAAGAAAGCGACCTGCGTGAAGAAAGCCATTGGTGCCGAGGGACGTGACGATGATGCAGACGGTGGAGCAGACCCTTTCTGGTGGAGCGACGGCGAGGAACGAACGCAATGCGGCCGTTGATGGTGGATAACAAGTTGCTGGACAGGTTCTTTACTTCTTTGAAATATATATATATTTAATCTCTAATTTTTTGGATTATTGATTTTGAAATGGGTTTATAATTGTTATTTTGTTTTTGAGGAATGAGGATATATTTTGTTGTCCCTTTGGATTATTGATTTTGAAATGGTCTGCGGATGTGTAGTGTGAAAAGATTTGAAATTTATTACTGGGTATTTGAAATTTTGCGGATTTGTTGATATTTAGGGTTGAGGGGTTTAAATTAAATGTTTGATTTTGAATTTTTTTTTTGTTTAAAATGCGTGAAACTTATTGCATTGTGATGTGGGTATCTGAATTTGGAGAAGGATTTGCTAGGTTTTTTAAGCCCGGTTTTAAATATGATGTTAATGAATTTATGAATTTGAAGATCTTTAGGTAGCTCATAGGTAGAAATGCTAACAAAAGTTTCTTAAATTGACATGTGGTCTTTATGGATGAAATTTGAAATTTAGATATGAAAATATGCTAAAGATACAGAATTCACTTCAACTGTTATGTTATTTATGGTATAAAATTCTATTTGAGTGTGAAGTTACTGATTAGCAGTTTGTGGATCACATTATTTTCTTCTAAATGTTCTTTGCAGAAGCTATCTTAATTTATAATGAGGGAGAACCTACAGTCTTGGGTCATTGCTTGATCATATCCTTTATAAAAATGCACCTTTAAACATCATTTACTATGTATGAAAAAAAGAAATAAAATATGTTTATTACCCAAGAGAACGTTAAGTAAAAAAGAAAGTGGTTTAGTTAGTTTCTAATCAACCTGTTTTCTTGTGTTAGAAGAACCGATTGGGTTGTTAAAAATTTCAATGACATTCTTAAGTGTTCTTGAGTCAGTCCAACTAAAAAACATCATTAATCCTCATTTATAGACAAGTTTTCTTAGAATGTTAATTGTTGCTAAAAATATGACATTGTTTTTGTTGTTCAGTTGTTTTGATTGTCAAAAGTTTCTGAACAGCATGAATGTAACATGAAACAAATACCGCTTATACGAGATGTAGTCAAATTTGAATCGAAATATATTGATTAAATTTTATTGATACTTGCTCTGTTATGGTGGAGATTGTAACCACAAGCAGTTTTTTTTTTTAATTTTTTTTTATTATTACTTTAAATTCATGCGTGAGTTAATTGGGTTGTGACTTGTGAGCATAAAAGGGCCAAATCAACAAAGATGATAACAAAGAGTCAATGAAGAACCTTGTTCTTTTTCATTTTTTCTACAAATCATAGGCAAAAAAATTTGACATACAATGAGAAGTTGAATCAAAGCAAGCATCATAACTTCAATTTTGAATTTAAATTTAGTAGCTTAGGGTGGAGAAGAAGTTATGATGTTCAATGTCCTAAGAAGAAGTTTTTGGCTTTGTGTTTAATTGGGCCGTGTTTAATCTCTGCATACTTAGAAATAGGTGTGTTTAAATGGGTTTTAAAATAGGTGTGTTTAATTGGGTTTGCCATGGTGTGTTTAATTCTCTTTTGCCTGGTATGTTTAATTATTTTTGCCTAGTGTTTTAATTCTTTTTTGCCTGGTGTGCTTAATTATTTTTGCCTGGTGTGTTTAATTATTTTTTGTCTGGTGTGTTTAATTATCTTTGCCTGGTGTGTTTCATTATTTTTTGCCCGGTGTGTTTAATTCGTTTTGCCTGGTGTGTTTAATTATTTTTGCCCTTGTGTGTTTAATTGTTGAAACATTGTGTGTTTAATTTATTGAACCCAACTTATTTGAATTGTGCAGATGAAAGATATCGACTATGAACAGTATCTGAAGGTAAAAAGAAATAAATGGAGTGAAGAAGCATTAATCAACATGGGTTGTCGGTTGAAGAACATAGCGACTATAGAGAAAATCTTACGCAAGGAAGGGAAGCATAAGGAATTCACGTTCGTTTTGTTATATTCTTGCTATTTTGTCTTGTTTTTCCATGTACTTGATTAGTTTTGTTATTATGAAATTAATTATGAGAGGCCTCCTAAAGCATGAGGAGCTTTATATTAGATTGATGCAGATGGATGTGAATGTTTGAATTTGAGTGTTTAAATTTTTTTCCAGATTTAAAAAAAAAAATTCCAGGTCTTGTTTTGTTTAAAAATTCCAGATTTAAAAAAAAAAATTTAGATCATGTTTGTAATTTTTTTTTTCCAGATTTTGTTCAATTAAACACACCAGGCCATCGATTAAACACATAAGGGTAAGACCAAATTAAACACACCAGTGCAAGACCAAATTAAACACACCAAGAAACACAATTAAACACATCCAGGAAGAAGAAGAAGAAGAAGAAGGAGGTTTGGGAAGAAGAAGAAGAAAAGAAAATAGAGAAAAAAAAAAGTTATTTTTTTTTCGGGCAAAACAAATTAAACACACCAGGCAAAAACAAATTAAACACACCAGGCAAAACGAATTAAACACACAAGGCATTTTTCCATATATATATATATTTTCAAAATTTATAAGTATGGTGGTTGTTTTGGTGGGAGTTGTTTTATTTTTTTTTTTACAGATTTTCATGTTGAAGTTGAAAATTTCAGATTATGTTTGAATTTTTTTTCCAGATTTTGTTCAATTAAACACACTAGGCCACCGATTAAACGCACTAGGAAAACACGACTAAACACACCAGGCCAAAACGACTAAACACACCAGCCAAAAAGGACTAAACACACCAGGTAAAAAGGAATTAAACACACTAGGCCAAAAGGACTAAACACACTAGGCCACCGATTAAACGCATTAGGATAAAACGACTAAACACACCAGGCAAAAAGAACTAAACACACCAGGCAAAAAGGAACTAAACACACCAGGCTAAAATGACTAAACACACCAGGCAAAAAGGACTAAATACACCAGGCCAAAACGACTAAACACACTAGGCAAAAAGGACTAAACACACCAGGCAAAAAAGAATTAAACACATCTGGCAAAATTTCTGAATGAAGGGCATTTTTGTCCGAAAAGTGGATTTTTTGACAAAAACAATCAAAATACTAATTCCGGCTAAAAACAATAAACCTTCTTAATTTTTGGCTAGTTTCCATTTTCACCCATCCTATTGTCTTTCTATTATCATTACTCCTCAATAAAGTTAATCCAGACATCAAATTAAACCATAATATGTTATTTTGTTATCTTAACTTACTTTAGTAACTAAATCTTACTATAAAGAAATTTTTATGATGAGTCAAAAAAAAAAAAAAATCTGAAATACAAAAATTCATTTTAAAAGATGTTGTACGGTCTTGATATGAAAATTACTATATCTATCTATATATATATAATCACCTTGAAACATTGCAACTCGCGCTGCATCTGCAATGCTGCACCGGGGATTTCACTCGAAGGAGCCAATACTGCGGCAATATGCAAGATGGTGTCGCCGCCAATGTTCTTCCCCATGGTTAACTGGTCCCTAACCATGGGATGACACACTTCGTATAGGAGGTTGAATACTTTCTCCTGATGATGTTTAACCGCCAAACTCAACATGTGATATCCCAATTCATTGGTAAACGAAACCAAACCAATGTAGGCCATGAGGATTTCATTGACGACCTCGTAAATCCCCAAACTTACAGCAGTGAAGGCTGGCTCTTTGAGAAAGTCGATGGCTTTTTCATAATTCCAGCTTCCAGAATCACCAATCATCTTTCTTACAATTGTAAGTGTTTGTTTATGCATTAGCTTTTGATCATGTATTTTTTTTGATGCTTTTTGGTGCTGGTTTGTATACACATGTAGAAACTCAATTCATTAATTGTCAATTAACTATAAAAAATAAAAAATCTTTCAAATAAAATAATTAACTCAATTTTATTTATCTAATTAATGCTAAAATATATAATATTACCTAGCAGCATGATTGGCTTCCAGAGCATAATATTGGCTTTATGGATCAATTTACCTGATGAACATATATATAAGCAGAATGATTTAATTTTGAAGATTACTAAAAATTAATTACTAGGTACCAAAAAGGCTAAGGCAAATATTTAACTTTTTTCGAGCTATTATAATAAATTCCGGGGAGGGGTAGGAGGGGACTAGCTAAACAAGGGTGGAGCCATAAAATTTTGTTTGGAGGGGATCAAACGATCAATGTAGTATATTTTGGGACGACCAAAGTGAAAATTTACAAACCCATTGGCTTCGCCCAGGACTAGAACCTGTCACCTCAATGCTGACTAAAGTACTAAAAATTAAATTAAATTACCAATTAATTAGTATATGGATAGAAAAGATAATTTTACAAACCAAATGTAGCTTGAAGAAATCTCAAAGGCTTGGATTCTGCTGAGCAGCTTTGGAATCTATCAGTTTGAATCTCTATGTCTCCTTCCACTCTTTTAGGGAGAGGGTAAGGATTCTTTTCTTCTTGCAAAGGAATGCCTGCATGCAAATAATAATGACTTCTCTTAGCAAGAATTTATATCCAGATTTTGTTATAAAATATGGACTTTTGAATTCTCAATGAGAATTAGAAAAAAAAAAAAAAAAAAAAAAAAAAAAGAAGAAGATGAAATTAAAAGGATTGTAATGGAAACCAACATCGATAAATAAAGCTATGCCAAAATCCGAGCCGACTCCCACTTTCATATATCTGAGGCTTTGCAACCATTATATCAATTTTTTTTTTTCCAGTAACGGTTTCCCTCATTAGAAGCTAACTCCGGATATTGCTCCAATAAATCAAGAGCTGTACCTGTGCATATACAAACAGGATGAATTCCGGTACCTCATAATTTTCGTCTATCTAATTACAAAAGCAAGTAATTAATTAAACGGCAATACTCACCAAAGAGATTAGAATTGATCAGTATTTTAAGCAGCAACCTACCAATGTCCTGAGTCAATTCCACTACCTTAGCAGTCTCTGACATTAGATATTCAACTGTTTCCTTCCGACTATAATAGCCTGCGGCGTGAACTGAAAGAAATGTACATTCCTCAGGACATTCCAACTTCTCTTTCACAAACTTTTCCATATCTTCCCTACTTGGCGGATTGATTTTGTTTCCCAAAAACTTTTTTATATCTGTCTTACATAGAACATTCTTGTTCATACTTAGCAACTTCTTGTTCTTATTCACAAACGCTTTTGCAGCCTCCGTGTTGCCACTTAGAGCTGCGATTGCTAGAGCTGTAATACCTTCAATATTTGTTCTTTCCAGTGATTTGAGAGGGACTTTTATTAAAAACTTGTTGACTAGGCCAATGGCTTCATTAAACTGACCCAGAAAGTGGAAAATGTTCTCTCTCGTTTCAGTAATATCATCGTGCAAGGCATCCGGATGGTTTGTTACGAATTCTTCCACATCTTTCCAGTTTTTCTTTCGTAAAGCCTGGTATAAGAGCAGGTAACGAGCTACATTCACATTCCTTTATTTTATTTTCTTCTTCATGAATTCGATTTGCACCACTGTAATGTATACATACGATAGAAACTTTTAGATAATTATGAATTCGCTTCGCTACAAGTTGGATACAATTCAATGGTTGAGATTTGACAAATAAAGCATACATCTGTGCACCAAGAAGAAAATATTGATAAACTAACGAATGTAAAGCATGCATAATCATGAATAACATCAATATAATTGTATGCATTTATGAATTGCACAGTTTCATTGGATATATATTTTGGTCATAGGGGTGAATATATAGCCCTTTTAAGTAGCTTTTTTAATTGTGAGACTACCACGACTTAATAATTTAAGTTTAAATATAGTATCTCATAAGGAGTTTTTTATGGGACTAGTATTGAGTTAATAATTAAGTTTAAATAACATAAAATATAGTAACAGACAAAAATATATTGATTTCACTTATCCTTTTGCTTTGTCTCTCTCAAGAAAAACCAACGCTTTTATGCCCAGCGGGTGGAGATTTGGGCGGTCCAGCTATTGATCTCTATGTTGATCTTGGGGATTTGGAACCTTTTTTTCGGAATGGAAAGATGGGGGCTGATGTTGCTTCTTCGAGCTCTTTCGCTAGAAGATGTGGAAAAAAGAATTTTTTTTTCCTTCTAAAATTCATAGGATGAAGACTAGGTCTGGTATTTGTGGGTGCAATTTCAGTGGTTTAGAAGAGGAGTTGGCGGACCGTCTTGCTAACGGGAATAAAGATGACAAAGGTTAACGAAGTGGTGAATGTCATTGTGCAGCTTTTTAACATGTTTTCGTACATGTTAGGAGATAGTTGGCTGCTTGTTTCAATTCCATTACGTTGGCTATGAAAGGCACTGGTTTGGAAGGGGGTCTTGTTTGCTTGGGTTGATTTTTGTGTCCTCTGTTTTTGTTTTGGTCTGATGTGGGCTTTCTTTTGGGTTTGTTTCTTTGTGTTGCTCTTTTGTTCTGAGTGGCTGTGGCATTGTGGCCTTCTAGTTGTGTTTGGCTTTGTGTTTTTCCCTTGTTTCTTTGCTACGGTTTTACCGCTTGCTTAATAAAATTAGCCGTTCAAAAAAAAAAAAAAAAAACCAACGCTTAGATTTTGATGTCTTAAGATTTTTTTCTATCGCTGCACACTAAAGAGAAAATGACTGATATATATATATAGCTTTATATTTTTACCTTGAAAGATCTTTTGAAGATCATTCATTTGCTGTTCTTCCTTGGCTTGTTCACAGTTACAAATATCTCTACTTGCATTTGGCTCCATATCGATCAGTGATTTTCTCTGTTGACTGACAAGGAAGCTTGAACTTTATTAATTCAGTGATCTGATGTAGAGAAAGAGTGCATCGGTTTCCAATTATAAATTAGACTATAATCTATAATAGAAATTGATTGATCAATCAAAAGTTTGTAAAACATGTATACTTTAGATGAAAAAAAATGATTATCGCTCACCGTCAGGACAAACGTTAAAATAACTTAAAACTTTTGATATGATAATCTGCAAAAACAAAGCGATAGATGACCACACGAAGTATAATAGCACCTTTTTTTTTTTTTCCCAATATCTTACTAACAAAATAAGTCACTTACCAGGAAAAGGAAATGCACCCGAGAACTTTTGAAGCTAATTGAGGCAGGTTATATATGTTGTGAAACCAACAGGTGATGTAATTTAATATTTGAAGGTCTAACTTCGGTGACCATTTTATAATATCAAAACAAGAGACAAAGCTGACTGAGAAGTATTAGGTAGTATTTGTTGCACCGGATTGGATAGGATTAGACAATTTCCAATCCTTTTCCCACGTTTGGTGAGCACACAGGATTGTTTGTCCAATCCGGTGGGTCCCATATCATATCCTGTTGCTACAAGACAATTCAATCCTGCCACAAACGTTGGGACTAATTTAGTCCCAGCCTTTATTTTTTTTAAAAAAAAATTTAATTTCTCTCACCATCATCTGATCTTCAATCTTCTTTGTTCTTCAATTCTCTGGGTTCTTCAATCAGCAAATTTCCAAAATCAGTCATTAATATCTTGAAACAACACCAAAAAAATACCAGTTATTGTTGCCGGAACACAATTTATCTTTCACCAAAATTTCAACTCATTATTACTCAAATCTCCATAATTCATCAACCAAACATCAACCGAACAGTATTTTTTTTTTACAAATATCGAATATTACAACTAATTTCCTTATCTGAATTTTATCTAATTCTCTCTCAATCTCTCTCTATCAATTTCTTCTCATCTTCAATATCTCTCCCTTCTTCAAAACCATGTTCTTCAATCTTCAAATTCCAGTCTTCAATTAAATTTGCAAAACAGAGCCAAAACACATTAGAAATTAATCTAAAAATGCCTAGGGCATGACAGCCAACTCCATCATCATCCACAAAATAATTTTGGAATGACACCACTTGTTATAAGTACAAAACCCGCATTGTCTTTATTGGTATAATATTGTCCGCTTTGGGCCTAAGTCGGCACAGATTTGCTCTTGGGTCTCTACCCAAAAGGCCTCATACCAATGAAGGTTGTTTACATACTTATGTACCCAAGATCATCCCCATGTCTAGCTAATGTGGGAATTTGTTTGCACACCTAATAAGGGATCGATGAGGTCAGGCGCTATTGTAACCTGGAAAAAAAAAAAAGTTAACACAGAGTGGGGGTGGTCCCTTTGGAGGACTCTCCGACGCTCAAGTCAACAGAATATTCGTAATAGATAAATGTCGTAGAACGAGATAGTAGAAGAATATAAATCAAATACTAAATAAATGATCAAACCGTATGTGTGGCGGTTGAGCTGTAGAGCCACTACAAAAAAAAATGGTCTTTTTTGACGGCTAAATGCCGTCAGAAAGGAACATTTCCAGTTGGAAATACGTTTTTTCGACAGGAAAAAGCCGTCGGAGGCCGTCACAAATACGCTTGTCAAAAATAACTATTCATTGACGAGCCGTCATAAATACTACCATTTCCGACGGCCATGGCCGTCGGAAATGATGAAAATGCCGTCGGTAATAGTAATTCAAGATGGTCAAAATTACTTATATTTCTGATGGCTTTGCAGATATTTCTGATGGTAATAAGCCGTCGGAAATAGTCGAATTATATATATGAAAAAAAAAAATGACTCGACTTGATAGTCGCCACGTCACCCGACACCCGACACGCACCACGTCACCCAACCGACGCCACATCACAACTTGGCAGGTGCCACATCATCTAGCATGTGGCACTCTAAATCCATGAAATTCATGTGGCTCGAACCCTTGACCTGGATGACAGTAAGGGTTTCCCTTACCATTTTGCTATAACCTTATATCTAATATGTTTTGCATATTATTTATATATAAGCTATTGACATGTTTGTATACTATGTAATCAATTTTTTTTTTTTTTGTATACTATTTAAATATAACTATTGAGATATTGTTTTTTAAAATAACATTTTATTAAAATTATTAGAGTTTTTGTTGACGGTGAATTTTGGATACATTTAACACATATAGTAATACATTTAAAATATTGACACATTTAAAATATTGACCTATAAGTCACATTTTTTTGTGTAGTGTTATAAATTACATACATTCCATTATAATTTATTAATTAATATTATAATAATTTATTTATTTATTCCATGAAATAGTGTATTCCTTTTTTTTTTCTTTTCAAATAGAACAAGACGATTTCCGACGACCTCAATGCCGTCGGATATAGTCTTTGTTCCATTTCCGACGGCATTGACGCCGTCGAAATAGTGTATTCCTTTTTTCTTTTCAAACAGAACAAGACTATTTCTGACGGTATTGAGGCAGTCGAAAATAGTGTATTCCTTTTTCCTCTTTTCATATGGAGCAAACCTATTTCCGACGGCACTTTTTGTGCAGTCAGAATTGGGAACAAAATTGATGGCTTTTTTGACTACTTCCGACGGCCTTTTACCGTTGAAAATGTGGTATCATATTTTTACTCATTTCCGACGGCATTGAAATAGTCATCATAAATAGTTTAAATTGCGAGGAAAACTCATGATAATAATATAATATACTAAATGGTGAATTGGTGATGTGATGTATTGATTTGAATGAATTGAGAGAGATTTGACAATAAATGGTAAGGGCCCCATCACTACTTTTGTGTGAGTGGGAGTGCCTAGTAGTGAACCCTTTCCAATGTAGAGGGTCTTGGTGTTTATAGTAGTTAGAAGATGAATAAATGAAGGATTGGTTAATGTGACCCCCCAAATCACGGACTCCAACTAAAAGATATGATATCTAGATATATCTAAAAATATCTTGGATAATGACAAAGTTATGACTTGTTCAGTTGCTTGAGTTGCACACTTGACCTGGTCCTTCATAAGGCTTGAGTCTATTTTGGACCCACGTTGGCAGGGGTGAAATTGGGGGGGGGGGGGGGGGGGGGGCCATAGTGCCGTGGCCCCCCCAAAGATAAAAAAAAAAATTCCAAAATCTTAAATTTAGGCATGTGAGTTTATATAATATATTACATATCCTAGAGGTAATTGTTTCTCATTGGCTGTTAGTTTTGATTTTTTTTTTTTTTAAATGCATTGTGATTTTTGATCTGTGAATCTTATTTTTGAAAGATTGAACTTATGTATCCTTATGTAAGTAGGTTAGTTTTAAATTAAAAAATTTATTATTATAATAAATACAAAAATGTCCAATTTTATCTTTAACTTAGAAAATAATATATTCCTCAATTAATTTCCTATATATTATGAACTGTCATACTACTGTAGTTAAATTCTTCTTATTCTTCGGTTCATCTATCTAAGTAATTTCAGGTACGTGATTACTAATTAATAAATATTTTCGGTTTTGTTTTTCATTTTTTTTTTTGTATTTGTTATTTTCTTAGGCGATTAATATAATTTCTTCAATGAATTCTTCCTTCAAAAAAAAAATTGATTTTGCTACATTTATTATACTAATTTGTTATTTAAACATTTATTTATTTAAATTAATTCGATTTTTATTTATTTATTTGATCTTCAAATGAGAAAGCTATTGACAATAGATGGATTTTTCAAAAGAATTAAAACCTTAGAAGCCGATTCATCTTCGTCTACATCTAATATTAATATTCCAGCTTCTGAAAATCAATCCACGGAATCTCTAACAAATGATATTAAACAAGATAACAAATCTTTGGAGCGGGACACACGATTACGTCGACAAATATGGGATTATCCTGTCATTGAATGTGATGAAATTCATCGAGCTTATATTAAAGTTGGTCCATTCCAACCCATTATTGACCATTATAAAAAATCTAGACTAGATTTAAAGGAGCGATGAACGCTATTACATTTGTTTTTTTTTTTTTTTAATAACTTAGTTTTAAAATATTAATATATTTGTCTAGCGTTAATTTGAATAAACGATATGAGGTTGGTCCGATAGTAAACCCCTCACATGTGCCCCATAAGGTTGCAGATTCGAGTACTCCCCCTTCTAAAAAAAAAAAAAAAAATACATGAATTACATTGTAATACTTCGAAAAAAAAATTGAATATATTTTTTGGTCTCACCTCCCCCCCCCCAAAACCGAAATCCTGGCTTCGCCCCTGCACGTTGGGCCTGACCATGTTTGTACTTTGATATTAGCAAATCATCTGACTCCTCATTTGGATTTCCAAATTTTTGCCTCAACATTTAGGATGTGCTATTTTTGTCTACCACATTTAGCTACACACTCTCTGAGTTGAAGTCTTCAACTAAGAGAGTGGACTGTTAATAGATCAGTCGATCGACTCTCACGTCAAACAATATAAGGTAGTTGTTGGTGTGACCGTAGCTGGTCGTGCTAATGATTCGGGCATTAAGGAAGTAGCAATGCTTCTTCCCAAAATTCGGATTGTCTATCGTAAAAGTGTCGAACTTTGGGGTGGACTATTTCAATAGCGCCATATCTTTGTAATGAATTTCCAGGAAGTTGTTTGAACTTGTTTATTACGTTCACTTATATTTTCATATGACTTTAGTTGGTCGACAGTGTTGACTTGCGTCTCTTTTGATGCAGAATTTTAACTTGTTAATATGAAAGATAAAATCTTGGCTCAATTTGCAAAACAACCCATTTGGAGTTTGGACATTTGCCATTATATTAAATGATTCGCGATGCCTTATTTGTTCTAAAGATGGTAGCTCTACGTAGAGCGAAATGATAACTTTTGTTTGTTGTTCGATATAAAGCGAAAAACACTATAAAGTCGAAATTTGATCATGGCAGCTTGTCGTAGAGCAAAAAATTCAATCTTACAAACTAAGATTTAATTCATCATTGTAGTTTGACGTAGAGCAAAAATTTCATATTTTTTTGATTTTGGGATCTACATAGATCTTGTATAAACTTTACAGAAGGAGATCGACTTGGATCTTTTTACGAAGAAGGGGTCGATAAAACCTTCCACTTGTACATAAATTTTCATGAGATTGACATAGATCTTTATTTTCAAAGTAGGGTTGGTAAAACCTTCTACTTTTGCATAAATTTTCAAGAGATCGACTTTGATCTTTATTTTCAAAGTAGGGTTGGTAAAACCTTCGACTTTTGCATAAATTTTCAAGAGATTGACTTAGATCTTTAATGAAGCAGAGATCGATAAAATCTGATATTTGTACATAATTAAATTGAGATTTAATTCATCATTGTAGCTCAACGTAGAGCGAAAAATTCATAATTTATTGATACTGGGATCTACATAGATCTTGTAGAAACTTTACGGATAGAGATCAACTTTGTTCTTTTTACAAAGTAGGGGTTGATAAAACCTTCTACTTGTACATAAATTTATTGTAAGAAAAATCGCACACACAAATCTAAACACACAGATAATATGAAAGCAATAAGAAGAAAAAGACGATACCAAAGATTTTACGTGGTTCAACAATTTACCTATGTCCACAGAGCGCACCGCACTCAGAGCATCTCCAACAGTCTACCGTAGAGACTCCCTTAAATAAGGGTGAATGTTGATGTAAGGGGCCATTAAGGGAGTATGTACTCCAACAATACTCCCTTAAATAGTCCATTTAATAATTTATTATTATTATTTAAATGTTAGATGTTGTGTAATAAATGTTAGATGGAGTTTTTAAGAAATAAAATAATCTTAAATAAGTGGAGTCCACTTTAAAGGGGTCTAAAAACACCCCTTAATTAAGGAAGTGAACTCCACTTGAACACAATTAAGGGAGTCATTTAGGGAGTTGTTGGAGTTGCAAAAATACACATACTCCCTTAATTAAGCTAAGGGATGTCATTAATAGAGTCTATTGGAGATGCTCTCAATCCACTACTTTCAGAGTTGATTACAATCTCTCAGTCTCTCTCTCAGTCTCTCTACAATTTGCTTTATATCTCTCTAGCAATTTTTCTCACACACATTAGAATTTACATAATGGTGGTATTTATATGAGAGTACTAGGGTTGGCCAAATCCTAATTGGGATCTATTTCTTTTTTCCTTTTTCCTTTTTCTTCACTGTGCAAATCTCATTGCACGTGGATTTGTGCGTGACCGCTCTAGGTGCGATAGCGCTCCTCACAATGCTCCTCAAAATGTACACATCTGTGACAACACCGCTCTCAAAGCCGATGCAGAAATTCACAGCGCAATACACAATGTGAAGCACTGGCACCTGACCGCTGTCATTGCCACTTTAAAAGACAACGCAACACATAAATAAGCGAACCGCTCTCATTCTACATTGTGAAAGACATAACGTAGAGCAATTTCAAATTTGCTTCATTCTTTAGCATTTAATGTTGTTGTGCATTAAAGTCCAATAATGCACTCAACATTATTTTGGCATCTTTTGTTGACTTTGATGACAAATAATCTACACCAAATTCCAATAACGTGATTCACCATTTTTACTTCTTTGTTGACTTGTTTTTGCAAGTTGAGTTGAAGTCTTCACACACATTCCCAACAAAATTTTCAAGAGATCAACTTAGATATTTATTTTCAAAGTAAGGTTGGTAAAAACCTTCTACTTTTGCATAAATTTTCAAGAGAACGATTTAGATCTTTATTTTCAAAGTAGGGTTGATAAAACCTTCTACTTTTGTATAAATTTTGATGTGATCGACTTAGATCTTTATTTTCAAAGTGGATCGAAACAAATCATACAACGACTCCACAAATATGACCTAGATTTATGATCTCATAACCAAAGCTAAAACAACGAGTAAACAAAGACAGTGATTGGTTTAAAAGCTATAACAACATGCAAACAAAGAAGCACGCAACAATATAGTGGACATAAGGGGTTTTGTCACTCTTTTAAAGTGGGTTTGCAAGTAACTATCACCATTTTAATAATTTCAGTTTAAATAACACCTATCATGGTGAATGGATAAAAATACCCACACAATTTTGATTTTTTCTTTATTATTATTATTTTTTTTAATTTTCAGTTTTCCAATTTTTTTTTAAAATTTTTTTGGTTCTTCTTCATCTTCTTCGTTGGATCTCCATCGGAGGTCAAAATCGAGCTCCATTGGTGGTCGAAGTCGTTTGACCTCCGTTGGAGGTCTGTTCTACCTCCACGGAGGTTGAAATCAACCTTCAATCCAATGGAGGTCGATGAAAAAATAAAAAATAAAAAATTTTCATTTTTGTCCAATAAATCTTAGAAATTATAAAATACCCAAAAAGTCTTTGAAACTACAAAATAAGTTTCAGAAATATCCAAATAAGTCTTGGATAGTTTCTAAGACCTTTTGGATATTTTTATAATTTCTGAGATTTATTGGACAAAAATAAAAATTTTCAAATTTTATTTTATTTTTTCATCATCTTCTTCATCGACCTCCTTAAAAATGAAAGTTAGCTTATACTCGGAGTCAGAGACGTATATTATACTCAGTATCATCAAAGTTAGCTTATGGGAATTTCAAACACATTTCTTATAATAACTAAAATATAAGTTGATGCAGGAGTTACAAAAATCCAAATGCATTAATCATAGTCGAAAGAGCCTTAAAAACTCCTTAAGCTTAATGCATTTTCCACAAATCTTCTTAACCCAAAATCGTTAGAAAGTGAGCAGAAACCGAATCAATGCTAAGGATAATTAACATATTCAAAAGAATGATGCTCAACAAATTAATTTCTACTTTAAAAATTTCACAAAATCAAATTTAACTTAAATACAGAAACTAAATAATTTTCTGTTTTAGTTTCTATTTAAACAGAAACTCCAAGAATAAAAATTTCAAGTGCTATCATTTCCAGAAATGCATACATAAACCAGAGTAGTAATTTCCAATTGGGGATTTAAAAGAGCTGTTTTGAGAGTCGCCTATAGTGCAAAATCTATTAGGACAAAATATATACAGTTCAATAGCTCATGCATTATTATTAATCATTATAAAAAATATATAAACAATGTATTATAACTAGGCACAAGGGAGCTATTCAGGTTTTGGGTTTCCATCAATACTTTTCATAGGACAAGCTATAAAAAAAAAAAAAAAAAAAAAAAAAGATGTAGTCATGACAACATGAAGTTTGATAGCAAGTATTTTTTATTTATTTTTTTCAATTTATTAATAAAATAACTCACTTACCTGGAAAAGAAAATGCACCCAAGAACTATGGAAGCTAATTGAGGCAGGTGGTCATTTTGGGCCGACTTTGGTGGCCATTTTATAATAGAAAAACAAGAGACAAAGCTAATTGAGAAGTATTAAAGAATTACTTGTGCAATACTGCAATGGGGATGGTAAATATCACAAGCACTTAATTGCTTTCCAAAAAGTGATTAAATTAAATCACTTTTCCTTTCAAAAGCAGGAAATAACAATAATGATTATACTTGGATCAGTGATATAGCAATGTATTGATGCAAAGAAGAATGAGTACATGAAATGGAGTGGGAATTAATCAAGTCATTATGCATCCTGAAAAGCTAGAGGAACATAAGATTTATTGTATCATAAATAAACAAGTCCTCAACACGTCTGTAAATTCCGAAGGATGGAAAATCAAGATGAGTTTGAAAACCCCGAATGACAATCTTGGAACAAGTCAAGTTGGTCACGTCTGCAGCAAGCCAGCAACGCTGGCCAGCGCCCTCCACAACAGCTTTTCTTTTTGTGGTTGTAGGCAATCTCCTTTTACGTTGCCATCAGGGTGCATTCCAAATTCAGACATCATAATTTAACCCATTTTTACAGGGTCGGATAATCTTGCACATGCAGGATTAACGTTATAGAATCAGAATAATCTCGCATGTTTTTTCTTGCGGGATTCAACTTTACTGTCACACCACGAAGTTGCTACGTAACATTATAGAATCAGGATCTTGCATGAAAAAACATGCGAAATTACGCACCTAATAATTATAATTATATATTGATACACTTCTAGACTTCTAGTGTGTCTAACAAATGTAGGATCTTAGCACTTACGCAATAAACATCAATGAAGAAGACAGATAAGTAGAGCAGAATACACAAAAATCATCCTAGCTGCTCATGAAGAAATTATTACTGCAGAATTTTCAAGTAGAGCAGTATAGGAGTTACCGAACTCCAAGAACTATAAAGAGTTCAAGAAGACTAACAAACTCCAAATATTCAATTTAAGCATTGTTATGGATCATCTTAGCCCATTGTTATTGGGAAAGGGTGTAGCAAATCAATGCTAACAACAGTCTGTTTTGCCAAGCAATCATAAAAGAAATCTACAACAATTCAAAAGATTTAACTCGAATACATGATCTCACAACCAAAGCTGTAACAAGCTAATAAAAACCTTAATTGGTTAAAAAGCTAAAAACAATGTGGAAAGCAACACACAAGAATATGCAAGAAAGCCAAAGTAACCATCAAACGCAGTTATGGTAGCCCATAAGAGAAAAACTTCAGAGCACCCGGCCACTAAGGATAAAGCATGAGGCAGCAAAATGTCTTATCCTCAGTGGCTAGGTGCACCACCCAACAATGCACCGGTTGCATCAAAGATTTTCTCCGCCCATAATCAACCTTCACATATTCTGGGGCATTTATTCTTCTGGTCCACCACCAATTATAAACTATTTCTGAGGCGTTAGGGCTGCCACCTTATCTCTAATGACATCGGATCAAATCCTAGAATGTGAAGCAGAAATGGTGATCCACAACCAAACTGAACTTATAGGTTATTCAATGACATAATAGTAAAATCACAAAAACAAAATTTTTTAGAGTGTCTAACAAAGTAGGATCCTAACACTAGTATATTATTACAGCAGAATTTTCAAGTCAGATAAAGCAATATAGGAGTTCCCGAACTCTAAGAACTATAAAGAGTTCAAGAAGACTAACAAACTCCAAATTTTCAATATAAGCATTGTTATGGATCCTCTTAACCCATCGTTATTGGGAAAGGGAGGACTAACACAATGCTAAAGCTGAAATTGTATTCTGCCAAATGGATGAGAAACAAATCATACAACCAAAGCTATGACGATGAGCAAATAAAGACAATGATTGGTTAAAAAGCTATAACACCGAGCAAACAAAGAAGCATATAACAATATCCAAGAAATACAGAGGAACTGTCAAACACAGCTTATGGTCAAACATAATCAATCTGTGCATATTTCTAGGGTATTATACTCATATACCGTCACTCCATCCACGATCAACTATTTCTGAACCCAAATTCGTTGGTAAGAGAACACAAACCAGATCAATGCTAAGGATAATTAACCATAATCAGAATAATGATGCTCCACAAATTAATTTCTACTTTGAAAATTTCACAAAATCAAATATAACTTAAATACAGAAACTATAAATAATTTTCTGTTTTAGTTTCTATTTTAAGTACAAAATTTCTATTTTAAGTAAATAAAACAGAAACTCCAAGAATAAAAAATTCAAGAGCTATCATTTCCAGGATATGCATACATAAACCAGAGTAGTGATTTCCAATTTAAAAGAAAAATTGATCTTCCCCAAATCAAAATTGAAAATGGAAAATCAGAAAAAAAGCATCAAAATTCAATCTTTCTTCTGTTATGCTAACCGAGACCATATTTTGCTCAGCTTAATTTTGTTTTAATTTTTTATTATAACAAACAAATGAAAATGTATTAAACAAACAAAAAAAGGACCATCTATATCATTTTTTTGATGTGTTCGGATGCTGAGAAAAAGCTGAAATGTGAAGTTGACATACAAATTACGATCAGCTAAACGAAACAAAGCAGAACGATGCATTTTGCAGAGGGAGCTGGAGATTCGCGTGAATAGACGCTCTGAGAGACGGAGAAGCCAGAGAGAGAGAGTGTGTTCTCTAGAAATTTTCTTGGAAAAAAGAAGAGAAGTGAAATTTACACCAAATGATGACGTGAGTGGGCACGTCATGGCATTTTGCCGATGTGATCTGCCACGTCATCGTCCAGGTGCTGACATGGTCAATTTGACCATGACGTGGCTTGCCATGTTGTAATGATGAAATTAGATAAATAGCTGCAGATTGGGCCTGGGCCGTTTTATTGGCCCAAATTGAAGAATGGTAGGGCCCACTTATTATTCCTTTTTATTTTCCTTGTTTGACTCATCTAGTCAAATTGGGCTTCTTAGCTCTGACCCATAAACTGAAATAGATTTTATATCCATTTATCTACAACAAAGGATTTGCATACAAAATCTATAACGTCACATATCTGCAGACGGCAGCATAACTGCTCTCTAGCTTGCAAAGTTTTGGCTGAAACAAGATCAAATCTAAATTTATTCAAACTCAAATCAACATTAACACATCTACACTTGTGATGTATCTTGCTTCTCTTTGCAACATTTCTCACAAGCATCATAAAGACAAGGACAACAACAACAACATAAAATACTTAGCAAGGATACAAGACTGCAACATAAACGGAAATAACTAAGTTTTAGATAATTTTCATTTTCTATATTGAATTTGATCTGCTGGATTCGATATTGTTCGCTCAAGCCAAGATGCACCATAAGAAGGCGAACATGAGTGAGTAGCTCTCCACCTTTTCGAAGCTGTTGACCGTGCTCTTTCCATCTACACTTATTTGAAGCGTATGTCAACATTTCCACCCACACTTCACTTATGACCTCCCATTTGTTAGGGTGGTTGAGAGATTTTAATTGTTTGGCAAGCCTACATCCATAGAACAACAATGACTGACTTTTATCTCCTTTTTTTGCTTCCTCTGCAGCACCGAAATTCACTTCAAGCAAATCCTTGCAAGCTTTACTTTTTGTTACGTATTTTTTTCTACGTACAAAAATTAGACTGCCTGAATAACCCCCATCTTCATACATGAAAAATCTCAACGCTTCGGCAAACGTATCTCTATACCTTATCTCACCAATCCCTTCAGGTAGCATGGACGGATTGAAAACCAGAAGATACAACATGTAGTCCGATAAACATTTGCTGTTTCTACATTTCGAATCCATGGCCAATTTGTTAACATAACCTCTATGTATATCATCAAGATCACTATAGTAACATAGGTCAGTAGCGATGTGCCATAGAAGAAGGCTATGATCAAATTCTACATTTGTCGTGCTCCAGCAAAATTGATCATGAAGTCCATACCTTTGTTCAAGCACGTAATCACCTCTTTTCGCCAATAATATCCTGCATGACTCGATATTGAAACGATCATCTTTAATTTTTTCAGATTTCTCTTTGAGCTGCTCGAAGATCATTTTTTCAATATCCTTATCCACATCTTCCCAAGACAAGCATAGGTACTTCTCTAATAAATCTCCAATCCAAGGTAACTTTAGAACTCCAAACCATCTAGGTTGTATTTTATGGAGACAAGAACTCACAAGATTGTACTGTGCCATAGATCTCGACCACCTTTTGCGATTTGCAAGAATTGAATGACAAGGAAAGGTAGCACAACACATCGAACTACGATTTGTCTTTCTGAGACCGGCATTCCAGAGCGCTGTCCAATCAGAGAATAGGAGAACGCAGAAGGCGTAAACCTCAAGGACAACAGCTCCAATCAATAATACGTAGGTTATGGAGACGTCGATGGATGAGTAGGCATGGATATCAATGATGACTGAGAACAAAACTAGAGCTGTGACAGATGCAATGAAGCTAATGACACGAAAAAGGATTCCTAACCGAGAATAAACAATAGTGGCCTTGGTGTAGAGCAGATCATACATGAAACCAAGTTCGATTGCTATCAATTTGAAGGCATCTTCTGATGACTTGTTTTCAATCAGTGAGCAGCTATCTTTCCGTTCACGAGTTCCTAAAATTAAATCTGCAAAGAGATATCGAAATCTCTGGAACAAAAAGTAAGCTACTTGGAGATCACTTGCACCTGTTTCCAAGCTTTCGGTTCCTAGGACTGTCGCCGGTTTGGGAACTGCTGATGTAATAAGGACTCTTCGTACTCTCTCTGGCAGCCAAAGTAATCGTCCTCTCAGTATAATTTTAAATATTCTTTCTCGTTCTCCACATTCTTCAGTTCTTTGCATGGAAATAAAATTCGGACCAGGATCTGGATCCGAAAGCAATGAATTTTTAAATCGTTGAGCACTGGATGATCTGAGGACGAAAGTCCTCTCACCATACTTGATAATTCCTGTGACGAAGATGGGAATGGCGATAAACATAAAGTTACTGTTGCCCCAAGATCGTAAGAAGACGTAAAACGCGACTCCAACATGGACAACAAGTCCAAGCAAGTGCCTTAACCACAACGCGTTATCCTCTAACGAATAAGCTGTGATGGTGTCAGGGCCGCCCATATGCAAGAGCAGGAATGGTGCCCACAATATCTGGAGATCAGAGTCTGCTTGCGTGCTGGCGGCAAGGTTGCCCAAGGCTACAGCAGCTACCCAATCAGCTGTCAGGTATGCTGACCAAACAACGATCCTGGTCCAGCTTCTGGCAGTGAATTTTCTTCGACTACCAAAAGTGACAAGGATGATTTGTAGAAAAAGGCTGAGTAGAATTATCACTCGAACCTCAAATTTGTTCCACAGCTTTAAGATTTTTTCTGGGAAAACCTCCATTGCCCTTATCTTTTTTCCTAAAAGAAAAAAAAAACACCTTTGATGTTACTGAGTCAAGTGAAACAAATTATGGAAAAATTTGTTATCATCAGAATATTGAAACCCAACCACGTGCACCAACGCAAATTTAAATTAAATCAAAAAATGGGTTTGATCCCTAGTCGATCAACCATTGCATTATTGATGTACTGACCTAGAAGATTTATTTTAATAATATATTTAAGAAAAATTCCAAAAATAAGAAAAGCCATTGCAAGGTAGTCTATAATCTATAATAGAAATCGATTGATCAATCTAAAGTTTGTACAACATGTATACTGTAGATGAAAAAAAATGATTATCACTATACCTTCAAGATGAACGTTAAAATAACATAAAACTTTTGATACAACAATCCGCAAAAACAAAGCTTTAGATGACCCCATCAAGTATAATAGTACATTTGTTTTCTCCCAATATCTTGTTAATAATATAAGTCGCGTACCTAGAAAAGGAAATGCACACGAGAACTTTTGAAGCTAATTGAGACAGGTTATGTAGTGAAACCAACATGTGATGTAATTTAATCCTGTGTGGATTAATGTCAAAGGTGTTCTTTTGTGTTTTTGGGACTCAAAGTCCTTCTTTAAGTTGGGATGGATGATAGAAGAACCACTCTTGGTTTATGAGGAGATAAGGTTAATTAAGATTTCGTTTTGACAGAGGTAGGGTGTTGGTCTTATTGCCAAATCATCGGTCCCTTTCTAGTGAGATCAAGATAGATATGGATGATGATGAATCCTTTGTGGTGAAGATGGAGGAAGAAGGTTTGTCTGTAAATGTGTTATGGATGGAACATTATTTGGGTCGCGCATATAGGGGTGGGTGGTGGCCTTCCGGTTGGTCTGTAGGATGAGAAGGAAAATTCCGATGATTTTCAATAAAAAAAAATAAAGATAAAAAAATAAAAAGGGGTAGGTGAAGCTTCTCTAGGGTTAAGTGATCAAGTTGACTAGTTTGAGGGGGCTGGAAATCGAGATGACAAAGCATGGAAAGAAAGAGACAAAGGAAGAAGACAAAGCATGGGAGAGAAAAGAAATAAACTTGAAAGTATCAAAAAGAACGATCTAAAGTTAAGAAAAGCTACGGTGGATGTGTTAGTACCAATGATGGGACCTTGAAAAGAGGGAGGAGAGGGAGGAGTGTTGTTTGCTTGGGAGAAAATCTTCCATGAATCTGTCTCACTGTTGATGTTGGTGAGACGGACCAGTTAAATTGTGCCATGTGTTATGTTTAATGTAATAAATTTATTTTCAAGTAATCAATTTATAAGCCAATAATAGTCAGCCATGTCGCATGTTAAAATAAAAATTGTATTAAATCACTAATAACTTCTTTTATTTTCTTTACAACGCACTGTCATCTCTCTTCTATTTATCTTTTTTTTAATCTTTTATGGGGGAAATTACACTAGATCCCTAGGTTTGGCCGTGAGCCCGTGATACACCTACATGGAAAACTTCCATTTGACTCACTTTGACTTGTGAAATACCTAAAATGCCCATTTAATTATATAAACACAAAACATAATAAAATATCAAAATAGTTTATACAAAAATATCAAAATCGATAAAACAAAATATACATTAGAGTGATTTAAACAAATAAAATAAAATAAAAATGGAGGTGGCTGTGAGGCACTGTAACAATTTTTTTATTTTATTTTTATATAAATTTTTTTTTGCCATCATCACTGTAACAAAATTAGTAGAGGAGAGGTATAGCAAAATGGAGGAAATCGGTGCCTCCTCCATTGAAGCACAAATCAGAGTTGCTGGCACTGACGCCTCTAATCCCAAACTCAAATCTACACTCAAATCCATGCCCAGTTCAAATCGCAGAGTTCACACACATAAAACCCACAAAACCCAACTCAAACCTACCAAGAACCCATCAAACAGGGGCGTACCCAAGAAATATTTGCTGCTCGGGCTAAATTATATGTATACATGTCTTTTTTTTTCCTCATTACACACTAACATTACAAAGATAACCCATTAGCTATCAATAATTAGATTTATCTACTTTTGTTTAGCTAATATTTTCTAATGCTTAATTAATGGCTCACAAACTCTCACACTAAATTTATTAAATTCGGTGTGCAATGTAGAGAAAACTCTTGTGATTTTCCATTTTTCCTCCTCCATGCACATTGATATAATAAAGTCAGTGCAAAACATACGAGCCATTGATTAAGAATAACAAAATTTTTATATAATTCTTGATGATATTATTTGTTTAAGTTTTTAATAATAAGATGACACCAATAATGGACTACTCAAATAATATAAAATACAATTTATGCATAAACAATTATTTAAATTTGTAGTTCAAAAAAAAATTATTTAAACTTACAAATGACTTAACTCTATAATATTAAAAGCCATAATATTATATGAATTTTTACCACTTACTTTGAACAACAAAATATTTACATTTCATTAAATTTAGACAAACACATCATATTCATGTAATATTATCAAACCTTAAAGGTTGTTTCTGTAATTAACCTTTTATATATTTATTTTATTTTTTTTTTTTTCAAGAGGGCTTCCCAGGCTACAGCTTGGGGCAGCCCTCTCATTGTTTTGCCTAAGGGTGGGCGTTGATTGGACCGGTTCGGTTTTTTATAGAACCGATAAAAAACTGATAAAGTCCGGTTTTTGAAAAAATGAACCGATCCGATCAAATTGACATTTACCAACCGATCAAAAACCAACCGAAATGGACCGGTTCGGTTCGGTTCGGTTTTTTCGGTTTTGGGCCTAATGGGCCAAATTTATGGACTTATTCAATTACATAGTTTTTTCCATATATTGAACCTATTGGACTGAATTTAGCTAAAATAAAAAATAAATACACAATCCACATCTTAAAATAAGTCCACATAGTGAAAACAAGTAAACAACAATAGAACAACATTGTTAATGTCTACTACATAATAAATTGCATGGTGATGACCACACTTCCAGCATAAATTAACAGTCCAAAGTCATAAAATAACTGTCCACACTTCCACAACATAAAATAACAGTCCACTACATAATAAATTAACTTCATACTAATAACAGTCCACTACATAATAACAGTCCACTTCATAATACTAATAACAGTCCACACATACAAACATTCGAGTTCAATAGAGACAACCACCCACACATACACACAAGTTTACAGTAAAAAAAAAAAAGAAAAATAGAGACAAACTAGAGCTTTTGGCCACTAAATGGTAAAAAGTACCAATAGAATTATAGAAACATTCGAGTTCAAAACCTGCCACCATTTCAAAAATCTTAATCTATAAACATCATTTCTAGAATATGTAATGAACTCCTTGATATTTAAAACAGTAATCATGTGTAATTCAACTTTATATCAACGAAATTCATAAACATCTAAAACAATTCAGAGACAAGAAAAACAACAACTTTTGAATTCCTAAACTCCCAAAAGCTATTCAAGAATGATACTTCCTTTTTCATTTTTAGGTTCAAAAATCCGAAACTAACTTCAAAGTCAATAAGAACACACACTAGCTCAATCTTTGTCCTGAAATAAAAATGTAGAATAAAAAATAACATAAAACAACCACTAGCACAACTATTTAACAGTTTCAATCAGATCCAGTGAACATAAACTTAACCTAAAAACAAAAATTAAACAAAAACAAACAAACATACATATGGCGTGGCTGATTGACGACGACTGGTGTGGCTGATCGACGACGATGAGCGACGACGACGAGCGACGGCGATTGGTGTGGCTATCGACGATGACGAGGAGCTGATGGCGTGGCTATCGACGATGACGAGCTGATGGCCTGACTGATCGACGACGACTGGTGTGGCTGATCGACGACGAGGAGTGGCTGCTGCGTGGTGGTCTGGTGACTGGTGAGTGACTGAGTTGTGACTTGTGAGCTGAAGAAAATCAGATTAGATCTAGGGTTTTTAAATATATAGTGTATCTACCGGTTCGGTTTACCGGTTTTAGTGAGTAAACCGGAAAAAAACTGGTTTAACCGGTTTTTAAAAAAAATCACACGAACTGAGCCGGCTCTTCACTAAAAACCGAAAAAAAACCGGTCCAACCGGTTTGAACCACTGGTTCGGTTCGGTTGGCCGGTTTTTTGCCCACCCCTAGTTTTGCTTTTGCCCTTGCCATCAAACCATCCTTCAAATTAGTCTATTTGAATCGAATCAAACAATCTTTGACGGACGGCAAAGGATGTCAATGAGGAGGCTGGAATCTCAGTCGATTTTGATTGCTGAAGGCGTGGCCGTCATAGATGCCACTTGGAGTTAAGAGAGAGAGAGAGAGAGAGAGAGAGAGAGACCGAGAGTGTTTTTTTGTTATTTGTTTATGAAATACAGTTTTGATTTTTTAGTTTATATTTTATATAAATTTTGATAAATACTTTTTGTGATAATTACCACGGTGGCTATCAATTTGATGACACACTATCAAAATGGTCACTAGATGGGGAATTGGTTTCAAAATGGTTATTTTTGGCGAAAAGTGTGATATTAATGGTCATTTCATCCAATGAGTGATATTTTGGTAAATAAGGGGATGACATTAATTTTTTATATATATATAAACACACTAATGGCGCGTTTACTAATCGGGAATGAGTGGAATCGGAATCAAGTTCCATTGGAAAAGGAATGGAAGGGAATCGGAATTAAGTTGCTAAATTCCATTTCTATGTTTACTAACTTTTTAAGAATTAGAAATGTAATCAAATTTATACAAAGTTGATTACAAAAATACCTTTGTATAAAAAAAATATATAAATAAATAAATAAAAAGCCTTATATATACATATGGCATATGGGAGATGTACAAGTACTAATAAATAAAATAAAGTTTTTTTTTTTTAAAGAAAAAAATAAATTCAAAGCAAAAACAGTATGACTTTGTGCTGTTCACATTTTTTTATTTGTGTTTATATATATATATATATATATAAACACAACAGTTCACAATTCACCATTCATATATATATAAAATCAAGTCAATAGTTCACATTTTATTTTATACTTCACGGTTCATTTAAAAAAAAAAAAAAAAAATACTGTATGGTTCTTTTTTTTTTTTTTTTTTTTTTCTAAAATACTTTGCGGTTTATTTTTATATATATTAAAAAAAAATTAAATAGGGATATTTTAGTAAAAAGATATGAATTCCTCTTTCAATAAGGAAAGGAAACTTGATTCCGAGGGTGAGTGGGGGGAATCAAGTTCCCTTTCATTCAGGAACTTAATTCCTGATATGTGTGTGGGGTCCATGGAATTTAATTCCCCATAAATTTAGTAAACACGAGAATTTCAAAATCAGGAACTTAATTCCCTTTCCCAAAAATGATTCATGATTAGTAAACTAAAATGTAATTATTCTTTTCAAAAAACAAAAGAAAAAATTGATTTCCAAAAAACATCTAAAATAAACTAATGTCATCCCCTTATTTACTAAAATGCCACTCATTGAAAAAATTGATTTCCAAAAAATATCTAAAATAAATTAATGTCATCTATTTATTTACTGAAATGCCACTCATTGAATGAAATGACCATTAGTGTCATTTTTCACCAAAAATGACTACGCTGAAACCAATTCCTAATCTAGTTGTCATTTTGATAGTGTGTCATCAAATTAATGGTCACCGAAGTAATTATCCCATAGTTTTAAAATGAAATAATGAAAAGACATAAATGACCTTATAATGTTAGTTATTAATAAATCACCGTTAAACATAGGGATCTTTGTGTAGAATACTTAAACTTAACCATATCAGTGTTTTGGCATCAAACCTTAAGGGGCCCATTGTAATTTCCCCCTCTGTTTTTTTAGTTCCAAACATATCAGTTCTTCAAAACAAAATTTAATAGTGTTTGGATACTAACCGGTCAGTACCCAAAATACTGACCTCATCAATAGGAGTGTAGCATGTGACCCAATTTGTGAGATAAATATAAAAAGTAAAAAAAAAAATGTCATATACTACACTCCCATTGGTAGGGTCAGTATAAGCATTATTATTTTTTTTCTTACTTAATCTAAACATAGAAAAAAAAAAAAAAAAATTATCAGATTGTTTTACTGTCATGTTACCTTGTTCATTGTCTGAATCATTGATGATCCTTTCACATATTCTAAAGAGAAAAAATTATTCAAAACAGAGTAAAAACATTACAAGAACAATTTTTGAAAAAAAAAAAATGATAAGAACTGACATAGCTTGAAACGGATCCAAAGCAACAAAATAATAAAAAATATATATATAAAAAATCAAAGAGTTAAAGACAAGAAATCAGATAAGAGGAGAGATGAGATGAAGGTGAAGCTGTTAGTTGAGATCATTCATCAAATTTTTGAGATATGAAGGTAAAACATAGCTTCGATTGAAAGTTTTACTGAAAACAACACAAAGCACAGATCTTAATGAATATGAAGTGAGATCAAAGAGAACCAAAATACAGAGACACGGATCTAAAGATTTGTGCTTCCGTATCTCCTTGTTGATCATCATGTTTATGAACTGATTAGATGAGTCTTTTTTTTTTTTTTTTTTCTTTTCTATAATTTTAGATTTTGACCCCTGGCCATAAGAAAGTCAGGACCAACCCAGGGTGGAGGTATGTGGTTGCTAGCCTGGGTAGGCAAGCTTTTTCTTAAAAAAATAATAATTTTGAAGTGTAAAATAATTTTTTTAAATTAAGAGTGTTTTTTTTTTTAAATAACTATAAATACAAATGAAAGACAATTATAAAATTAATGACAATTTATAAAAATTGTATAATTTAAGATTTAATTTAATTAAGATAAACTCAATAGATTCATTATAGTGAAATACTCAATTTTTTATTGACACTCAATCAAATCAAAGTTTCAATTTCCTTTTTAATTTTCATTCTCCATTCATTTTATAAACAAAAGAAACAAAATTTGAATTTCTTACTTCATTTGCTAAAGTCAAACAAGCATGCATTTAGTTTATTTCGTTGCTTTTTTTTTTTCTTTACTATGTTTCATTGTGAATTTTTTATTTATCATTCTTTTAGGCGTCATTATTCTTTTTTACTGTGCTGTTGGTGTGGTGTTGCCTGGTGGGTGGTGTGTCTTGTTGGATTGAAATCAAATTCAGACGCTTGGCTTAGTGATTTCATATAGGTGTGCTGCTTCCTAGCGTTGGGGGTTCTGCTGTCTGCTTCAGACTTGAAGGGTGCTGCTCTCAGTTGATTTGGTTGCTGACGTTTATGTCTTGTTCGGCTCCTGCCTGTTAGGCTCTCCTTAGTTTCATTTTTGCCTTTTGTCTTTTGGATGCTCTCTTTGTGGTGTTTCTAGTTGTTGTTCCTCTGTTTTCCTTTTGGGTTCCCCTGTTAAGCGAAGGGTTTTGGTTGTTTGTTTCCTTTGCTGCCTTGTTATTTGTTTTCCTCGGTTGGCTTGGCTGTGAGGTTTCCCCTTGCTTGCTCTCAATAAACTATGCTGTTAAAAAAAATAAAAAAAAATTGAAGGTCTAACTTTGGTGACCATTTTATAATATCAAAACAAGAGACAAAGCTGAATCAGAAGTATTAAAGAATAACATGGTGCAATAGGGATGGTATCATAAGCACCTGCTTTGCGAAAAAAGTGACTAAATTAAATCTTTTTTAATCAGTACTTACAGGTCATAAAAGTACAACATACCTGAACTGGAGTGGGAATCAAGTAATGTGATTCGATAAGAGTTAGAGTCCAACAGAGGATTTGCAATGCATACATTGACAGAATAATATATATACTAGAAAGCATTTTTCTTTTGGGTTTTGAAGTACAAAGTAACCGAACTAATTGTAAATTGAAGTACTTTGGAGAATAATATATAGTAGAAAAGCTGAAATGGAAGTGGATATAGAATTCTTCAAATCAAAATCAATTATATTCTTCCCTAGTTCAATACATTATATTTAGAATGCAGCTGGCTTTTTTGGGCAACAAAGAGGACAACGACAAATATGAAAAAAGCAAGCAAGCAAGCAAATACCAACATAAAAAGTGACATTCAAATTTTAGTTCAACTTTGGATCGTTCACCAAAGTATTGCTTCTAGATTTGAAATTGTTCGCTCAAGTCAAGATGTACCATCAGTAGGCGGACATGGGTGAGCATTTTCGAGGCTGTTGGTCCTGCTAGCAGCATATGCCAGCATTTCCATCCACACTTCAGTTATCATCTCCCAGTTTTGTTCACAACTCCAATCATTTTGGTTTTCCAATGATTGCAATTGTTTTGCAAACCTACATCCATAGAATAACACTGACATTTGTCTCATATTTTTTTCCTCAAAAATTCACTTCAAGCAAACTCTTGCTAGCTTTAAACAGCTACAGCTTATTAAGTTGCTGCGTCCTCTATAATACTCGTAGGCTGCTAGTGATTCACAACATCAGGAAGAGGTGTTTCTGGGCCTGCGTGAACTCTTTGGTTCATCGTGATCAAGTATGATCTCAACCTAAATACCAATAACACACTGTCAAACTTATAGAAGAATAGTAAAACTTGCAAGTCGAAAGACAAGTAAATACCAACAATATTGTGTAGACATTGTACAAAGCATTTGGCTAAACCATATATACTTATAATGATATGGACTTTGCCCATTTTCGGAGTGACATGACGATTTTATGTAACCATCCACCATCCTTAAATATCACAGAACCTTTGCTATTCTGAACCCTGAGAATTCCACTAACAATTACCTGTATATTCTCATGATTTAGAAATTCTGTATAAAAAGAAAACGAACAAAAGAAGTTCTAGTTCTGGTATAAGAGTATAAGACAAGATCACAATAAACAATATCTCACATACTGCTGCCCTGCTCTTCATAATATGTCTAATGAGGATGTAGCGAGCCTTAGAAACATGAAGTGGAACTGGTGATCAATAAACAAACTGAAATCCAAGGTTTTAAAATGACACAGTAGTTATATTCAAATGAATTTTTTAGTGCCTAACAAATTGGATCCTACCACTTATGCAAGAAGTATCACTATAGAAGATAGATAAAGTAGAAGCAGAAGAAATTATAATAATGAAGAAATTATTACAGCAGATTTTCCAAGTCAGATATAGAGCAATATTGGAGTTCCCGAACTCCGAGAACTATAAAGAGTTCAAGAAGACTAACAAACTCCAAATTTTCAATTTAAGCATTGTTATGGATCCTCTTAGCCCATTGTTATTGGGAAAGGAAGTAGCAAATCAATGCTAACAAAATTCTTTCCATTGACAATAACTTGCATGTTCTAATGAATTAGAAATTCTGCATAAAAAGAAGAGAGAAAAAAAGATCTAAGTCCAGATCTACATAATACGACTAAAGGCATAGTATCAAGCCTTACATATGTGAAGCAATACTGGTGAATAATAACCAAACTGAACTCTAAGGTTATACAAATGACATGGTAGTTATGTTACTTACATTAAAATATTCTAGGGTGCTAACAGATGTAGTATTCTAACACTTACGCAAGAAGCATCACTGGAGAAAACAGATGAGTAGAAGCAGAATACACACAAATTATCCTAGCTACTCATGAATAAATTATTACAGCAGAATTTTCAAGTCCCATTTAGAGCAGTATAGGAGTTCCCGAACTCCAAGAACTATAAAGAGTTCAAGAAGACTAACAAACTCCAAATTTTCAATTTAAGCATTGTTATGGATCCTCTTAACCCATCGTTAATGGGAAAGGGAGTAGCAAATCAATGCTAACAACTAACATTTTGTTCTGCTCAAGCGGGAATGAAAGAAATCATACAATAGTTTCAAAAATTTAACTCGAATACATGATCTCACAACCAAAGATGTAACAATTACAAGCTAACAAACATATAAAAATATCCAAGGAATCCAAAGGCACCATCAAACATGGCTTATGGTCAAACATAATCAACTTATGCATATTTCTTGGACACTATCATCGATAACCGCAACCACCGATGAATCATGATCAACTATTTCCTACGAAAGTAAAAGAAACCATCAAAGTCAGCTTATGAGAAGGCCTTGAGCAAAAAAAGGGCCATCTTTTCACCTGCACAAAGGCAAAGCTAGGGTCTTGACACAGCCATTATTAACTATCTCATATTACATTTCTCGACCTTTTTTTGATGTGTTTGGATGCTGAGAAAAAGCATAAAATGTACGTGCAGCAAATCAAAAGTACAAGTGTACAACCATGGGTTTTACAGAGGGGGTCAGTTAGGGTCGGTTTGAACAGAATCTAACCGACACTAACCGACCTCGATCGAAATCAATTTTTTTTTCTTCTGGTTTTTTGAATGTTAACAAAAAATTATTGATTGAAAAGCCAAAAAAATCGAAACTTTTACCTGAAAAAGCCATGGCTAGAGTCTCCACGGCCATTAACGATCTCATCTCGAAGTGGGTTATCACATACGAGCCTCCAAAACCTCGAACCAGTGTTCATAGTGGCATCTCTCGAGCGTTTTGTAATCTTATCTCGAAGTAAAAATGAAGATCAAGTAGAAATTACCAGGAGAAGCCACGTGTAATGTCAACAATCAAAAAGCAAAACCCATATGCCACGTGGACTCTCAAAGGGGTGTATATGGAATTTCAAGTTGTCTGTCCACGTGGACGGGCATAAAATTACGGGCCTGGATTTGGGTCTTGATTCGTTTGGATCGTGGGTTCGGTTAGTAACCGAAGTACAAAAATAATAGACATTCCAATACAACACAAATACAATGTTTAATAAAATAATTTTCCAGCCTATAGAGGCGTAGCTCAGCCGGTAGATGGAGGATCTTGGGGCTTGAGCAAATGACTCCCAGGTCAGTAGCTCAAATCCTACCAATGGCGAAAGCTTTCAAAAAAAATATCTGGTCCCGAATTAATAGATATTGTCAACAAAAAAAAAAAAAAAAAAAAAAAAAAAAAACTAATTTTCCATTAAAAGAATTTTAATAAATTTAAATTTCAAGAGATATCATTTCCAATTGCATTGCAAGAATAACATGGATAATATATATATACATTTTTTTTGAAGTGATTAGTAATCATGTATCTCTTCTATTAACAGAAATGTTACAAAAGTAAATATTTTCTTTAATGATTTATTTATTTTTATTTTTTAAATCTTTAAATTTTGTAGACATTTAGATTAAAATATAATATCTATAATTAATTCAGTAAAATTACTATTTACATCAACTTAGCCAAACCGTAAGTATCTATACTTCAAATTCCATTACTTATCTAAAACCACCCGATATTTTCTGAGGTGTGCACTTGAATAAATTTCTCATATCGTCAATATTTATTAATGAAAAGAAACACAAATAAAAAATTGAATGAAGAGACGATGCAAATTAAAATTAAAGACTCTATAATCAAATGTGTTTATGTATATACACCAGAAAATATTGTTGTGTTTTAGCAAGGTAAACAAACCCAAGTACAGGTGATGCATGTGATTAAATGTTTTAAGGTTTTGAGCTAGTTTGGACTTTGGATACCAACTTTTTTTTTTTTACAGAAAATTAATGGAGAAAGCGCGGTAGCATATACAGGAAAAGGAATAGTATAAGCACAAGCACCAGTGTTTTCAAAGATGAATAATGTTAAATGACTTTACATAGAAAATTAAAGCTGGAAATTGATTAGTACTTTATAAGCTAAAGCAATCAATTATTGATGCGCACTCAAAGATTTAGGGACCACAAAATTTGTGCAAAGTAACACATAATATATGCATGTTTGCTAGTGTCTATCCACAATCCTCTCATTGGTTTGCTTTTAGGTTTGTAATTAGGTATTGGTGGTGTAAAAATTGTCCGCTTTGAATACACAATCATCGTATGTAAGCCACTTTTGAACTGTGCAACCCGGTTTAAAGAATTCACATTATATATAAATTAAACTAGTCAGAACCCCTTTCAGTAGCGAGTGTCTTGCGCTGTAAATGGTGTACATGGATGAAATTATCAGGTTAGTGTTGTCAGAGACGGAACCATAAATGGTTTTCGAAGGGGGCACCATAATAATGAGTTATATCATGTATTTTAGAGGGTATGTTAAAGAGAAAATTGATAAGAAATACCGTTAATGTGTATTCATTTGTTAATTAACACGTAATAGTTAGAATATAAATTGATTTTTAGAGTTAGAATATCTAAAATTACTCTAAAAATAATATAGATAACCATATGATGACCCTTTATTCATGATTCTATAATAGTGTTTATGAGTTAGAAAACTAATTAAAATTTAAATTGTACTCGTAGTATTTTTCTAATATCCAAAGACTATTTTAATTTCTTAAATTTATAAAAGTTTGTTTGATAAAATATTATAATAATTGGGGGCTTGTGGTGTAGGTGTGACGGACATACCACTAAATCAACCTCATCTTCTCTAATATATGTAAATTTTTGGTTGATATGTTTTAAATATATAAATTAACGTTATATTGATTATTTAAAAATAAACAACATATCAAAAGTATAATATGGTATTAAGACGTGAGATAACTAAGATGGTAAAAGAAGACAAAATTATTTGAATGATAAAATAATATTAGTTGAGATACAACATATATATTATGATTCGATTTTCATTTATATTTAAGATATATCGAAAGAAATATTATATATAGAATCAAATATATTTTTTATGTGATTTGAGAAGGTAAAATATTAGATGTCTCATTTATAGAAAAATTATAAAAATAAAAAAGAAAATAGAGGTAAAACATAAAAACCTGAAAAATTAAGGATATTATAAAAATTAAAATAGAGACAAACTTATAAATTTTCTAAACTTAAAGGGGGCAGTGGTATATATGCAAATAGTATGAAATAGATGAATATTAATAGTTTAACTGGATATTGAAATTTTAGTATACATTTTGGGTTAGAAGTTATCAAGTTCAGTGTTATCATGGTCGATTTTACTTGCATGAGATTTTCAAACAATCTGGTTGGCTAAACCATCCACAATATAACATGATACTAATCAAAATCCCCATTGTAGAAGATCAGTACTCGGTTCAACGATTTTCACGTGAATGGAAAAAAGAAAACAGATCGACAAGAATCAAACAATAAAATAATAAAGCATGTAGTAAATTAATTGAGAATTGATAACTTTTTTTACATTATAAAAATTCCAACAATAATAATTAATATCATTATTAGCTTTAGAGATTAATTCTTAATTATAAATAATTGAACTAATGCAGTACTCTTTGTCTACATATATCAGATCACTGAAAGCTGGTCCAAGCTGCTGATAAGAGTAATTTAGGGGAAGAGAAGAGTAGAAACAGAGAAGAGAATAGGTTTAATCAATCATAATCTTTTATTCAATCAATCGAATCCTTAAATAGGATCCTTAACTAATGTCCTCACGAAAATAGGATTGCAATTACTTTAAGGAAAAGAAAGACTCCTAGCTAATTAACTTAACAAGACTCCTTAATTAATTTAGACTCCTAAATCTAGTTGATGACTTATTGTTCGGTTCAACACCTGGCTACGACCAACTCCTCCCTTTTGCATGTCTTCCTTGCATGCGTTGCTTCATGCACCTGCGTGTGCCCCTCCACCTTACTTGGGCTCATTTGGCACATAACATTCCACCCCTCCCAAATTATCCTTGTCCGCAAGGATAAAATCAGGATAAGTACGAGAAAAACGCCTTTGGTTCTCCCACGTCGAGTCTTCTGCTGGAGCGCCCACCCATTTCACCAATATTTCCGTTTTAGCTCGATAATGGCCCTTTCGAATCTCTCTTCGATCCAGGATTGCCTCCGGCTGCGGAAGAACTGTGATGTTATCAGAAACTGTAGGTAATGTCTGTGAGGTACATGGTGCAAGTCCCAAGTGTTTCCTCAACATACTAACATGGAACACATCATGTATCTGAGAGCCCTCTGGAAGTGCCAATCTATAAGCCACCTGACCCAACTTAGCGATAATCTGAAACGGACCAAAAAATCAAGGAGAAAGCTTCAAGGAGCTATGGAATGCTACTGAGTTTTGCCGATAAGGTTGTAACTTTAAATACACATAATCGCCAACTGAGAAATTCACCTCCCGACGATGTTGGTCTGCCTGAACCTTCATCCTGTTACGAGCAATCTGTAGGTTGTTACGTAAATCATGTAAAATGGTGTCTCTATCCCGGAGATATTCATCAACAGCTTGTACGCGTGATGTTCCAGGAACATACGTCAACAAGCTTGGTGGCGGGATGCCGTATACTGCCTCGAAAGGTGAGATTTTGGTGGACAGCCGAGTTGTAACTAAATTCTACCCATGGAATCCAGTCCACCCATTTGCGCGGCTAATCTCTTGGAAAGCAACGCAAGTATTGCTCCAATGTGCGATTAACGACCTCCTTCTGACCGTCCGTCTACGGATGGTAGCTCGAGCTCATACAGAGCTTGGTCCCCTGCAATTTAAACAACATTTGCCAAAAAGAACTGATGAATACCTTGTCATGATCACTAACGATTGATTTTGGAATCCCATGAAGTCGAACAACATAATTGACAAAGGCCTTAGCCACTATCGCTGCTGTGAATGGATGTTTCAAAGGGATAAAGTGGGCGTATTTGGATAGTCAGTCTACTACCACCAGGACCACTGTGTTGCCATTCGATGACGGTAAACCTTCCATGAAATCCATTGAAATCTCCGACCAAATTCGCTCCGGAATTGGCAGCGGTTGAACCAACCCAGCTGGTTTCATACAGTCGGTCTTGTACCTTTGACAGGTGTCGCAGCTTCTCAAGAATTCTTTCACCGTTCGTTGCCAAAAGAGAATGTAAAAAGGCAATAAAAGCAAAATGATGAAAGTCTAATCATGGAAAATAGAAATTCCGAGATAAAGTATGCAAAAAGTAACTACAAGTTCTAAATCCAAAAAGCGACTGAAGTACTAAAATGAAACTGAAGCATGTGGAGCAAATAAGGCGAAAAGAAATGATAATCAGGCCGAAAAATCCTAAGGCATAGGGTCCTGGCCATGGATCCTCCTGACAATCTTCCAAGGATCCATATCATCTGGAACATAGTCATCTGCATTAAAACCCTGACTGGAGGGTGGTGGTGGTGGTGGTGGTGGTGGCGGTGGCGGCGGCGGTGGGGGTGGTGGCCTCCTGCGGCGCTCTCTCCTTTGATATGTCTGAAGCCCCAGCTGGGTCCTCATGTCAGCCAAGTCAGCCCTAATATCCCCATCCTCAACCTCCTGGTCCTGTCTATCCTCATACTGCTGCAGCGCGAGGTCATCAATCTTCTGCTCTATCCTGATCTGAGTGCTCTCCATTCTGTCCTGGACGATCTTACTAGCCTTGAGAGCTTTGATGATCCACTTAAACTGGCCTGAAATGGAGTTATCACTTGGACCCTCAGCCTCTGTGCCTGCAGTCTCCTTTGGTAGGTCAAAATCAGGATCCTGCTCCTCATCACCCTGAGTGTCCTCTAATGCCTGCTTCTGCTTCTGCTTCTTTTTGCCATTTGTCTTGCTAGCAGAATCCTTCCAAAAGCGCTGATTGATGTCTGTCTTGTCACCCACTGCCATCTCATCACTAGGAAGCTCCGCTACACCCTCATGTCGGCAAAGCTTTATAATAAGACATGGGAATGGAATAATCTTCTGAGGGGTCCCGCTCTTGCCCTTAATGTCAACATCCCCAGCTGCACCAATCTCGGCCTTGATAATCCTTCCAATATCGATCTTGCCGCCCTCTACAAGGAAACAGGCCAAAACCTTCGCTCTCTTGGTGGCAATAGAACTGTGGTGTGACACGGGTTTCAATGAAGCACAAGTGAATAGGCTCATCAGTGCCATATCCTTAGGCAAATCAGACTGCCTAATTGGGTGGTCATTACCCCATCTTCCATCGTCATTCCCTCTGAGGAGCATGGCCAACTGCTCTGAACTACCACTGTATGGAGTATAACCCAAGGGTGCCTGTGGTTACGGAATCAGATCGGTGCCAAAAAGGTTGTTGATTATGTCTTCGCTAACCTGAACCTGTACCCCTCTCACCATCACTGCTCCTCCACTGTTAAAGTACTTTGGAACCATGCTTGCATAAAATTCCTTAACAACTGTAAGGTTGGCAACTCCCGGATTTTTCACAAAGTTCTCCCATTTGTGGTCTTTCACCATCTTAGGAATAGAGGTGTCACTGAGGCTATCCACCTGAATGCCTCTCTCAAAAATGACGGTTCGGTCCTTGATTGCCCTCAATCTAGCAACAAAATACTTGTTCTGAACACATGGACCCAACCCTTGTGACGCCCTAGTACCTCTAGAAGTGCCCTCTTTCGGATTTGTTTGCTTGGTTTTGCCCATTTTTCTTCATAGCACACGGACAGAGTTTCATCTGTAATTCAGATATTTTCCAAGCACACAAAGCACACAAAAATACCACACAAACACTTCTAAAAATCCCAAACAATCTCTCCACTACAAAGGGCCACCACTAAGCCAATAACAACACCTCCACTACCGAAATTCACGGATTCAAGCCAAAATAACCAACCAATTTCGCCCAAATTGCTCCACAAACAACTCAAAATGCAAAAATACTAACTAAAAGAAGTAACCCATGCAATAATCATCACAATTTCGGCCAAAGTGTGCATAAAAATCCCTTGATTTCAACCAATTTGAAAAACCCCCAAATATGGAACCCTAGAGTGAGAAACTCTTAAAATGTGACCTAGAGTGTGTGTAAATGGAGATGGGATGATGGGGAGACAATGGGGAGGGATAAAATTGTGAAAGGAAGGAGATTGGGGAGGAGTTTCTTACCGGTCGAAGAGGCGGCGTGAAGGAGAGACCACGGTTGAAAAAAAATAATTGTGTGAAATTGTGTTGAAGTCGTGCGTGGAAGAGAGGGCTTCTCGCCTGATATACACGAAACCGCTGTAAGTAGGGCGGGTGAAGGGCGCCTGTACAGCGGTTTAGTTCATTTCCTCCAAAACGCTACGTTTTGATAAGTGACCTGAGCTCCTAATTTTACCTTGACCGCCCTACGTAGGGTGAGTGAAGGGCGCATGTACAGCGGTTTCACTCCAGAATCAGCCCGCTTGTAACTCGCCCAGAAACCGCTGTACGTAAGGCGGTTTTCTGGGGATTTCCCTCCTTTTGCACCTATTTTGCACCTAAAGCCTCTTAAACACAATTTTAAGTCCTGCACACTCATAAAACTCACAAAGAGGATTACATGCGTGGGTTCAAAAAGAAAATTGAAATAAAAAATGACATAACTAAATAAATAAATAAATAAATAAATAAAAACAAAAAAATAAAATAAAATAAAATAATACTCAATTAAATTAAACTAAACTAAACTTGAGTTTCTCACACCCCCAAACCTAAATTGCGCAATGTCCATGTTGTGCACACACTTATCAAAAGAAATCACAAAGCACAACTCAAGTTCAGAGGGGGAGAATTCAATCCAAAAATAAACTAAAAATTCATTAAAGCAATGAAATCTACCTACTATTTACAAAAAGTACCTCCTTTGGATGAATGAGTCAAGTTGGTTCTTTGAGAAGAACCTTCTCCTTTGGCTCTTCCAACACATTCTCCCAATAAAGCTTGAGTCTTTGCCCGTTGACCTTGAACCTCTCCTTTGCTCCATTTTCAATTTCCACACTTTCGTATGAGAATACTTTGGTGACGGTAAATGGACCTGTCCACCGGCTCTTGAGTTTTCCGGGAAATAAACGGAGTCTTGAGTTGAAAAGGAGAACTTGGTTCCCCACTTGAATATCTTTCTTCACAATTCTTCTATCATGCCACTTATTGGTCTTCTCCTTGTAAATACGGGCATTCTCATAAGCCTCAAGCCGGATTTCATCAAGCTCATTGAGTTGAAGCAACCTCTTCTCTCTTACCGCTTTCATGTCAAAATTCAACTTCTCGATAGCCCAATACGCCTTGTGTTCAAGCTCTACCAAAAGATGGCATGCCTTTTCATAGACAAGCCTATAAGGAGACATACCCAAAGGGGTTTTGAAGGCCGTCCTATAAGCCCATAAGGCATCATCAAGTTTCTTAGCCCAATCTTTCCTCCGGCTTCCCACCGTTTTTTTCTAGGATGCTCTTGATTTCTCGATTTGACACCTCCGCTTGCCCATTTGCTTGAGGGTGGTAAGGGGTAGTGATGCGATGCTTCACACTATATTTCTTCAATAGAGCTTCAAACAATTTGTTGCAAAAGTGAGAGCCTCCATCACTAATAATTGCTCTTGGAGTGCCAAATCTTGTGAAGATGTTCTTCTTTAGAAATTTTGTGACCACATTGGCATCACTCTTTAGTGTGGCTATAGCTTCCACCCACTTGGATACATAGTCCACCGCCACCAAGATGTATTGGTTTCCATAAGAGCTTGGGAATGGTCCCATGAAATCAATACCCCACACATCAAATAATTCCACTTCAAGCATCACATTGAGTGGCATTTCATCCCTCTTGCTAATATTACCGGTCCTTTGGCACCGGTCACATGCTTCCACAAAACTTCTTGCATCTCGAAAAAGTGTAGGCCAATAGAATCCCTATTGGAGCACTTTCTTTGAGGTTCTAATTGCTCCAAAGTGTCTTCCACACTCCTTGGAATGGCAATGCATGAGGATGTCCCTCATCTCCTCCTCGGGAACACATCTTCTAATGAAACCATCACCACAAATCCGGAATAGGAGTGGCTCATCCCACAAGTATGACTTAACATCCCAAAGGAATTTCTTCTTTTGGTGGAAATTTATCTCCACCAGTATGACCTCCTTTGCTAGAAAATTCACAATATCGGTAAACCAATGGGCCATTAAGTCTTGGACTATTAGTAGTTGCTCATCCGGAAATGCTTCATTTATGGCTACTTGCACTTCATCCTTCTTATCCCTCTCTAGCCTTGAAAGGTGATCTGCCACAAGGTTCTCGGACCCTTTCTTGTCTTTAATCTCCAAGTTGAACTCTTGTAGGAGGAGAATCCACCTTAGTAATCGTGGCTTGGAGTCTTTCTTTGCCATCAAGTACTTGATTGCCGCATGGTCGGTGTACACAATCACCTTTGAACCTACTAGGTAAGATCAAAATTTGTCAAAGGCAAAGACAATGACTAGGAGTTCCTTTTCCGTGGTGGCATAGTTCACTTAAGCATCATTTAGGGTTTGGCTCGCATAGTAGATCACATGGAGCCTCTTCTCTCTTCTTTGCCCCAAAACGGCTCCCATCGTATAATCACTTGCATCACACATTAGTTCAAAGGGGAGCTCCCAATCCAATGCCGACATGATAGGAGCAGAGGTAAGCTCTTTCTTCAATGTCTCAAAAGCAAGGAGGCACTCTTCATCGAAGTTGAAGGGAACATCTTTCCCTAGTAAATGGCAAAGAGGCTTTGTGATTTTGGAGAAATCCTTGATGAAGCGTCTATAGAACCCGGCATGTCCAAGGAAACTTCTAATGCCCTTGATTGAGGTAGGAGGAGGTAGCTTCTCTATGACTTCTATCTTGGCCCGAACCACTTCAATTCCATTGGAAGAGATTCGATAGCCTAGAACAATGCCTTCCTTCACCATAAAATGACACTTCTCCCAATTTAGTACCAAATTAGTTTCTTCACATCTTTGCAAGACTAATCCCAAATTCTTCAAACAATCGTCATAGGATGCTCTGAAAACTGAGAAGTCATCCATGAAAACTTCAATAAATTTCTCCACCATGTTCAAAAATATTGCCATCATACACCGTTGAAATGTGGTCGGTGCGTTGCACAACCCGAATGGCATTCTCCTATATGCAAATGTGCCATAGGGACAAGTGAAGGTGGTCTTTTCTTGGTCTTCAGGATCAATATGGATTTGGTTGTACCCGGAAAAATCGTCAAGGAAACAATAATAGTCATGGCTGGCCAACCTCTCTAACATTTGATCTATGAATAGAAGTGGGAAATGGTCCTTTCGGGTAGCATTGTTTAACTTCCGATAATCGATGCACACTCTCCATCCGATGACGGTCCTCATAGGGATCAATTCATTCTTCTCATTCGGTACCACCGTTATCCCCCCTTTCTTGGGCACCACTTGAATCGAACTAATCCAAGGGCTATCCGATATTGGATAAATGATTCCCGCATCCAAAAGCTTCAACACCTCCGCTTTCACAACCTCTTTCATGTTGGGATTGAGTCTTCTTTAGTGCTCCACTGAAGGCTTGGAATTGTCTTCCATTAAGATCTTGTGTATGCATAAGGATGGGTTTATTCCTTTGATGTCCGATATTGACCAACCAATTGCTCTTTTGTACTCTCTCAACACCCTTAGTAGCTTCTCCTCCTCAATCTTGGACAAACTTGCCGAGATTATTACCGGTAGTTTTGATGAATCTCCCAAGAAAGCATACCGCAAGTGAGATGGTAATTGCTTGAGCTCTAAAGTAGGAGGCTTCTCAATAGATGGTTGGAGTTTTGGCTTTCCCACACCAAGTTCTTCAAAGTGCCATCTTCCCCTAAGTGTCCTCAAGGGTAGGGAGTTGAGTTGTTGTGCACATTCTTCAACTTCCAAGTTCTCATCTTCCTCCATCACTCCATGCACTATACATGCTTCAAATGGCTTTTTAGGGTTTTCCTTTCTCAAGTACTCTTGTATCATCGGCTCAACCACTTCCATCCTATAACAATCACCCATGTCCAATGGCCTTTTGGTTACCTTAGACATATCAAATACCACTTGCTCATCACCCACTCTCAAAGTCATCTTCTCATCTCTTACATCAATTAAAGCACCCGCCGTCTTCAAAAACGGCCTTCCTAAGAGAAGAGGTATCTCTACATCTTCCTCCATCTCCAAGATGACGAAATCCACTGGAAAGTATAGGCTATCCACCTTCACTAGGACATCTTCCATCACACCCCTAGGATATTTGATCGACCGGTCCGCCAATTGGAGAGTGATATGGGTGGGCTTCACTTCTCCCACATTTAGCTTTTTGAACACCGAGTAGGGCATCAAGTTTATGCTTGCCCCCGAATCAATCAATGCCTTGCTAAATTCTGAGGTTCCGATGGTGCATGGTATTGTGAACTTGCCTGGATATTTCAACTTAGGAGGGAGCTTGTTTTGCAAAATAACACTACATTCCTTAATTAGTGTCACCGTTTCAAACTCTTCAAGCTTCCTTTTGTTGGAGAGTAGGTCCTTCAAAAACTTGACATAAGTGGGTATTTGAGCTAGGGCTTCGACAAATGGGATATTAATGTGAAGCTTTTTGAACACTTCCAAGAACTTTGCAAATTGGTGGGCATCCTTGTGCTTCCTCAATCTTTGCGGATATGGGATGGGAGGAACATAAGCTTTGACTTGGGGTTGTGGAGGAGGATCATTTGATGTGGTAGGCACTTCATCATGACTAGAACTATTCTTTTCTACCTCAACCTCTTCTTCACAAATGCTCTCTTCTTCAACAAAAATTTCTTTTCTTTTCCCTTCCCAAAGTCCTCCGGCAATTCAACCTCTCTACCGCTTCTCAAAGCAATGGCCTTGCATTGTTCTTTAGGATTAATCACCGTGTCACTTGGTAAAGACCCTTGTTGTCTTCCTTGTTGTCCCCTAGCTAGTTGACCGACTTGCATTTCTAGGTTTTGGATCGAGGCTTGTGAGTGTTGAGCAAGTTGGTCAATCTTCGTATCAAGCTTCCTTAAGGCTAAGTCTTGGGTCTCCATCCTAGTGTCTAACTTTCCCATGTATCTAGAGAACATTTCCTCTAGGTTAGACTTTCTCTTCACTTGGTTGTTCGGGGCTTGGTTAGGGTAGTTTTGTTGGTGAGGTTGTTGGAATCCGGGAGGTTGTCTTTGGTTGAGGTTTTGTTGATGTTGGGGTTGATTGTCCTTCCATGACAAGTTTTGGTTGTTTCTCCATGTCGGGTTATATGTGTTTTGGTAGGAATTGTTTTGGGGATTTTGGGTGGCATGGTGTTGTTGGGGTTGGTTTTGAAAGTTCCGGTTGTAGTTCACAAAGGATACTTGTTCTGATGAGCTTAAAGCAAACGGGCTTTCAACTTGACAATCCATGCTAAAGTGTGGCCCAAAACACCATTCATATTGAGCTACTTGCACATTACTAGGCCCCGCACTCATCTTGCTCATTTGATTTTGAAGTGCCGTTAGTTGAGCCTTCACACTTGTCAACTAATCTACTTCTAATTTACCCGGAATCTTCTTCGGTACTTGCCTTTGGTTTCCCCACTGGCTATTGTTGAGTGCCATCTCTTCTAGGAGTTCATTGGTCGTATCCATTGATTGCTTATCAACGAACCTCCAGCAGCCGCATCCACTAAGTTCCTTGTTGACACCGTAATCCCTTGGTAAAAAGCTTACAAAGTCTGCCACTTTGCAAGACCATTGTGAGGATATCTCCTTTGAAGTTCCTTAAACCTCTCCCAAGCTTCGTAGAGACTCTCATTCTCAAATTGTTGGAAAGAAAGGATTTCATTCCAAAGACGAGCGGCCTTCCCCGGTGGAAAAAATCTATTCAAGAATGCTTGGGCCAACTGATCAAAGGTAATGATCGAGTTTGGTGGTTGGGAGTTCAACTATATCTTTGCATCGTTTCCCAAAGAGAATGGGAACAACTTCAACTTGACAAAATCGTCGGGAATCCCATTGTACTTGAAGGTGTCACAAATCTCGTTGAAGTTCCAAAGGTGTAAGTTCGGATCATCATTCGCCAAACCATTGAACATGCAAGTGGTGCCAATCATCTGAATTATCGACGGCTTAATCTCAAAGGAATTTGCCACAATTGTTGGTCGGTGAATGGATGACTAGTTCTGCTCAACTCTAGGCATTATGTAATCCCGTAGAGTACACTCATCTCCAACATGAGGCATCCCTTCTTGCATTGGATTGGCTTGAGGAGGCAATTCCCCTTGATTTTGATTTGCCACATTTGGCACACCCATGTGCCCTTACTGTGCATTTCGGTCACCCATTTCTGCTCTTCTCAACCTTGCCTCACGTCTATTTCTTCGAGCTATTTTCTCAATCTCTGGATCAAAGTTCAAGAATTGAAGATTTTGGCTCCTTGTACTTGGGTGCATGCAAGAGCAATGGTACCTATCAAGAGAAACACACAAACTAAATTAAAAGGTTCAAATTAGCAATAAACTAACTAGTATCGATATCAATCATCCGCTCAATCCCCGGCAGCGGTGCCAAAAATTGACTAGTCTCTTTATGACTCTCGCAATCGTACGAGGTCGAAGAGTAGCACAATGATAAAAATGATTTGACCGATTACCGAAATTGATTAGTTCCAAAGCTATTCAAACAAGCAAAAATTCAATGATGGATTATACTACTCAATTATAACTTAGACTACACTAATGCAATAAGTGAAAATAAACAAGTAAGCAAACTTAAGCAAAGGAAAACACAAGCAAGTGATTGTATTCTTATGGGAAATTAGGCTAAGACCTTGAATCCACCTATCCAATTCTCATCAATTTTAGGCGCATTATTGAAGTAAAGTATGCAAGTGTGTGTGTAGATTCGTGACACCCTCAATTAGTCTCTAACCTCTCTCAAGTGATAAGGACAATATTTATATGCACCAACAACCTATTTCTCAATAGTTATCCAAACTACATATAAATTCATTAAGTTTCATGGCACACAATTGAATTCTAGAGGCTAGCATCGCATATCTCTATCTTACCAACCTCTATCACTCATTTCATCAAGCACGTTGTGTGCTTCTCCTCTCAGTACTTCACACTACAACCAAACAATTACTAAATGCTAGCTAGACATTCAATTATGATTAAGAACATGAAATAAGCATACACAACACAAGCAATAATGATAAAGTGATGGCCTTGATTAATAATTCATGGAAAAGGCTTCATCTTGGCCTTAGCCAAGGAAGATTAGTTCATAGTACAATAAATGGCTACAAAATATGAGTAATAAGTACAAGCCATAATCAAAGATGAATAAAAGTAAAGAGAGAAAGGATTAGAGTAAACTAATGTGAAGAACTCCTCATCTCTTGCTTAGTTGTGCTAGACTTCTTCTCTCCTTGACTTCTCTTGCTCCAAGGTGTGGTTTTTATGGTGGGTTTTGGTGAGGAAATGAAGTGGTGAGGTCAGAAATTAGTGTGGATGATGAATTGATGAAGGATGTGAGTAATTTAGTGAAGGATTTTGGTGAAAGAAGTGTTATTGGATGTTTGGGAGTGATTTGGAGGTGTTTGGAGCTCAAGGGTCGTGCAAGAGGTGGTTTCATTTGGACTGAAATGAGGTATTTATATGTATGGAAATAGGGCACGAAACCCTAGACAAACTGCCCAGAAAATTGTCTAACCGCTGTTCACCCGCCCTACATAGGGCGGGTGAAGGGCGGTTTGCCCTTTTTTGCTGAAGGGCAAATTGTTGGCGAACAGGAGGCGGTGAACTTTTGGAATGAAACCGCTGTTCACCCGCCCTACGTAGGGTGGGTGAAGGGCGGTTTTTTTTTACTTTTGCCCTTTCGACCGCTGTTCGTAGAGCCAATTTTGGGTGATTGAGAAGCGGTGGTCTTCTGGAGTGATTCCGCTATTCACCTGCTGTTTGTAGAGCGAGTGTAGGGCGGTTTTGCTTTCAAATCTTCCAAAAATTCCAGATTTGCCCCAAACTTCTTCTTTCTTTGGTAAAATGCCCTTGGAAGCTAAGAATCCTGCACAAACTTATTTTAAGCATCAAATACTTGGTTTTACCCGGAAAATGGATGCAAAAAGATAGGAAACGGGGCTACACAAAGTGTAAAAAGATAGGAAACGGGGCTACACAAAGTGTATAAATAGGCAATATCATAACCCTAATATATAATAATACGATTATTATAGGTTTTGCTATTTCTAATCAAATTAGATATAGCACTCTGGTATCTACACATTAATTCCATGACAATTATACCCTTAAGCCTTAAAACTTTAAATCTTAATTAGATCACTTTAATTTAGGCTTAACCAAAAGATAGCACAACACATTTAATATTTACATGTGTGGCCTCACATGATGGAATTTTCCAACAATCTCCCACTGGGCCACATATGTAACTATACAAATGTGTATGACTTTATGAGCTCCAAAATTTTGCTATCACAATTTTAGGGTATATCCGAACAATCTCGTCCATTGATTATACCGTTATAGGATCAAAGCGGTTTTTGTCACGTTTAGCGTGACTAAACCCATCAATGGTCATGTACACCAATATAACCAAATGACATAGATCAATCATGGATGCGTAGCATGGAAATTACATGCAATGTGATCTATACATGTCTATTTCCAACTGGTCCTACTTTATTCTTTAGTGAGATCAATACTTAACACAATGCAACAGAGTGAAATGAACTGAATACTTTATTTCTGATCAGAAAAATATCCAAATACATAAATGCATAAGTATGTCTAAAATCAAACATAAAAGCAATAAAAGACAAAATAATACAAACTCCCACTATAATGTGATATCCTCACACAAAATAACACCCATATGAGCAGTGTGCTCATGAAAGACCTTGGGTGGTAATCCCTTTGTAAGCAGATCCGCTATCATAGAGTTTGTCCCAATGTGCTCTATGGATATCTATCCACTCTGCACTCTCTCCTTCACAACTAGGAACTTAATGTCAATATACTTTGACCTAGATGAGCTCCTGTTGTTGTTGGAATAAAGCACTGCTGACTTATTGTCACAATATAGTTTGAGTGGTCTTTCAATACCCTTCAGAATGCGTAGCCCAGTGACAAAATTTTGCAGCCATATTCCATGGTCGGATGCCTCATAGCATGCTGCAAACTTTGCTGCCATGGTGGAAGAAGCTATGAGTGTCTGTTTGGCACTCCTCCAAGAAATAACTCCACCAGCCAACAGGTATATGTAACCTGATATGGATCTCCTACTGTCTTGACATCCAGCATAATCGGAGTCGGAATACCCTATGATCTCCAACTGATCCGATCTCTTATATGTGAGCATGTGATCTTTTGTTCTCTGTAAATACCTCATAACCCGCTTGACTGCTTTCCAATGATCCATCCCAGGGTTACTTAAATATCTGCCTAACATACCAACAATGTACGCTATATCCGGACACGTACACACCTGAGCATACATTAGACTCCCTACAGCTGATGCATATAGAATCTTCTGCGTTTCCTTAACTTCAAGGTTATTTTTAGGGCACTGATTGAGACTGAACTTGTCTCCCTTAGCGACAGGGGTGTCACCTGGTTTGCTGTCCTGCATGCCAAACCTTTTGAGCACTTTATCGATATAGCTCCTTTGTGATAATCCAAGAATACCCCGAGAGCGATATCGTTGTATCTGGATCCCTAATACAAAGGAGATGTCACCAAGATCTTTCATCTTAAAATTCTTTGATAGAAATCTCTTAGTTTCGTGTAACATGCCTATATCATTTGTGGCAAGCAGTATGTCATCGACATATAAAACCAGGAATATGTGCTTACTCCCACTGAATTTGTGATACACACAATTATCAACAACATTTATCTCAAAACGAAACGAGACAATCACTTGATGAAACTTGTGATACCACTGACGGGAAGCTTGCTTGAGTCCATAAATAGACTTTGTCAATTTGCAGACCATATTCTTTGGGTCTCTTGACTCAAAGTTTTCTGGCTGCACCATATAAATTGTTTCGTCAATTTTATAAACTTACAGAAAAGTCCCTCAATTTTATAATTACAAATCAGTCCCTGATTTTATAAAATTACAGAAAAGTCCCTCAATTTTATAATTACAAATCGGTCAACGAGTTTATAAAATTATAGAAAGGCCCCTAAATTTTCAATAAATACAAATTGACCCCTATATTTTATCAAAATCACACAATGGCCCAAAATAATTAAAAAACAGCCCCCTCAAGAATTTCAAAATTTCAAGAGAGAGGCCTGAGAGAAAACGATTTTTTTTTTTTGAAAACCCTAGGTGTGTTGCGCCACAACAGCAGCACGAAGATCTGGAGGCATGCAGGCCAAGGATCGATCAAACAACTGATCGAGCGACTGGCGGCTGGAGGAGGCGAAGGATCGCCCGATCTACACCAGCGGCGGGTCGCCCGATCGCCACGACCGGTGGTTCCAGCGCCCCTTAATCGGGACGAACACTCAGTCCCAAAAACTCAAACCAAAATTTCAACCAAAAAAAAAGGAAGAACATGAGCCCGTGAACTTCATAAATTATTGTCATTATTTTCGGTCTGGTTTATTACCCAAAAATTCAAACAGATTCCAGATTTTATAATATATATAACTTGTATAAATCAATCACGCAAGCATCAATACAAGTATATAACAATTCTTTATATATATATATATATATATATATATATATAACAATTCTCTACCAATTGAATCAGACAGCATATGTCAAACATATATTAAATAATATATTAAACATATATCTGATACAAACAGTGAAGCACCAATCTATATTAAACAATATATCAAACCTATATTGATACAAAGAGGTGAACCACCGATTTATATTAAAATAATATATTTCATATGACAGTGTATGAACAACACTATATATCTCCAAAAATTCTTTAAATTCTCAAGAATCGATCATGGGTGGCTTTGATACCACTTGTAAGTGATTTGATTAAAACACAATCAACATGCATAGGCACATAATTAATCTGAATCTCAACCTAAACATGTTTCTATATCATGATTAATCAAACCTTAAATACATATTACTAACCCATATCAATTCAAGAGAAAAGGGAGATAAGATTAATGCGGAAGCGTACCTGAATCCATTGCCGAAGGTTGGTGAACGGGTTGTGATCTTCCAAATTATCACGATCTTTAGGAACCCTAAAGTGTTCTCTCTTAATCTGTTGATGGGGATGCAGACAAGAAAAAGTATCGTGTAATTTGGGGACCATAACCCTAATTAGGGGTGGGCAAAAAACCGGCCAACCGAACCGAACCAGTGGATCTAACCGGTTGGACCGGTTTTTTTTCGGTTCTTGTTGGGTGACCGGTTCAGTTCGGTTGGTTTTTTTAAAAAAACCGGATGAACCGGTTTTTTCCTGGTTTGGTGCCTAAAACCGGAGAACCGAACCGGTATACATAGTATAAAAAAAAAAAAAAAAAAAAAAAACCTAATTCTTCACTCTTCCGTTTCAGTAGACAGCAGCCACACCCAGTCTCACCCACACCCACACACAGACACACTTAAAGCCTTAACCACTTTCGCCTGCCGCTCGTCGTCGATCAACCATCTTCCGCCGGTCGTGGTCGATCAGTCATCACTCGTTCGTCATCACTCGTTCATCTCTCAGGTACAAATCCATCCGACCTCTTTTTTTTTTTGTTTTTTTGTTTAATTCAAGTCTAACCTCTTCCTTGTTTCATAATTGTTTAATTCTTCCTCAACAGATCGTGGGTTCTCACTTCTCAGACCTCAACCGCCGCAGAAGACACATCTCTCGACAGATCGTGGGTCTCAGCCTCTCAGGTACAAATCCATCCATGGTTGATTCTTGGCTGAAAATATATTTTGATTGATGCTTCCATTTTCGCCGATTTGGTAGAGATTTTTTTCCTGTATTGATTGATAATGATAAAAATGTATTATCTGATTGAAGAGTTGGGATTGCATGCCCAATTGCTCACCATGAGAAAAGTTTTGATGCTGTGCCTGTCCAGTGTTCATATTCTTGGATTGCAAGTGATATGCTCATATGGTTAGATCCAAGTCTGAGCACAGAGTTTATTATCATATAATTATTGCCTAATTACTGGAATTTTTATAATTAGTATATAACATGGTCTCGTTTTGAAACTGAAACTCTGAATTGCTCAAAATTCTGGCTATATACTGTACATACGGTGAACAAAGAATAAAGACTGTAGAATAGAATATCCATTGTTTTGATAATTTGTCCTGGATAATGATATATTGGTTTGGACCACTAGTTTTGCAATTAATAAACGCATAAAACTTACCTTACCCAGCAAGTACTTATGCAGCTATCTGCTATCTAGCCCATTAAGAAATCTATATGTATTTCGTTGTTTTTCTAAATCCTATGAGTTGTAGGGTGGTAGCTGCAGTGTGCATTTTTGGTTAATTAGTAGTTGGGATGCTTTTATTAATACATTTATGTTTGATTTCATATGTGTATGATGAATAATGAAGTTAATTTAATGACATTAACAATGTTGCAGGTGGAGAACTGGTTCATCACAAGCTGCTGCTCATCATGCTGTGGCTAATGATCAGTCATCACCATGAAGCTGTGAGAGTGTGGAGTGTGGAGTGCTGTTTTTACTGTTTTTAAACTTGTAATGAATATCATCAATCAGTTATGGACTATGGAGTGTGGACTGTGCATGCTGTGGACAGTGTGGAGTGTTGTTTTTATTTAAATTGACCAAATGTTGCAGGTGGACTGTGCATACTGCATGCTGTGGACAGTGTAATGCTTTGTTTTTATTTAAATTGACTAAATGTTGCAGGCCGTGCATGCTGTGGACAGTGTAATGCTGTTGAAGTATTGTTTTTAAACTTGTAATGAATATCATCAATCAGCTGTTTATTATATTTTCAAAATCAATTTGCATCAATTTTTTTTTATATAATTTGGTCCCATATTTGGTATTTATTTTTTATTTTAGTAAAATTCGGTTCAATGGGCCCAATATATGGAAAAAACTTTGTAATTGAACAAGTCTAGAAATTTGGCCCATTAGGCCCAAAACCGAAAAAACCGAACCAAACTGAACCGAACCGAACCGGTCCAATTCGATCGGTTTTTGATCGGTTGACAAATGTCAATTTGATTGGATCGGTTCGTTTTTTTAAAAACCGGACTTTATCGGTTTTTTATCGGTTCTACGGAAAACCGAACCGAACCAATCAACGCCCACCCCTAACCCTAATATATAATAATAAGATTATTATAGGTTTTGCTATTTCTAATTTGGCCCCTCATCAAATTAGATATAATACTCTGGTATCTATACATTAATTCCATGACAATTATACCCTTAAGCCTTAAAACTTTAAATCTTAATTAGATCACTTTAATTTAGGCTTAACCAAAAGATAGCACAACACATTTAATATTTACATGTGTGGCCCCACATGATGGAATTTTCCAACATCTCGGTCTCACCATCTTGCATATAGCCGGAAAATTGGCTCCTTCAAGTGAAGTCCCCGGTGCAGCATTGCAAATGTAGCGCGAGTTGCAATGGTTCAAGGTGATTTAATTTATACGTATATGTTTATATATATATATATATAGTAATTCTCTAGTTAAGATAGTCCAGTATTTTTAAATACGAAGATTTATCTACTTTTTCTTCAGACGGCAGAAGATCTTTTCCATCCATCTCTCCAAGGAAATTAAGCACGATGGAGCTGGAAAAACTCCTAGAGAGTTGTTTTCAGAAACTCACAATGCGCTGGTAGAGAAAGGTGAAAAATGGATGAAAGAAAACGCCACATCGTGCTCTGTTGTGGCTGCGCTCATAATTATAGTTGTCTTCACGGCGGCCTTCACTGTTTCGGGAGGGATGGACAGTCAAGGAAGGCCAATTTTCTTGGATGAATTGTCATTCAAAATCTTTGCCATCTATGTTGCCCTAGCACTCTTTTCTTCAACTGCTTCAGTGTAGATGTTCCTGGGAATCCTCACTTCGCATTATTCAGAAGATGATTTCCTCTTTCCCTTACTGAAGAAACTAATTACCGGCCTAATGTCGTTGTTCTTCTCCATTGCAAGCATGATGGTAGCATTTGCTGCAACATTTTACATAGTTATTTCTCATCCATGGAGATGGGTTATTTTTCTAATAGCCTCACTTGGTGCTGTCCCAGTGACCTTATTTGCATGGATGCAATTTCCTCTTTTGATTGATATTTTCAAGGCTAATTGGCACTGATGCCTTCTGAACTCTTCAAAAATTTGCATTGTGCCCCCTAAACTTTTTTTTTTTCGGCATTAAACCCCATAAACTATCATAAATTGGCAATGATTAACGGATCCCTGATTCCGTCTAGGGAAAATTGCACTAAGTTACCCTTATTATATGCATAATCGCATTAAACCGGAATAATATAATAATATGATCTGAATACCCCTCTGACCAGTTGACTTGATTTGTTATCCAATACAAATTTGACATGTGTCATCAAATTTTAAAAATAAAAAATAAAAATATTGATTAAATAATAATACAATCCCTTTTCAAAATAATAATAAGAGTGGTGCTATTGGTACACCCCCTATTGATATATTTATGTCTAATTTGTTTAAATTTTGATTAAATTAAATAAAGTTAAATGTTTTTATTAATTTATTTTATTTATTTCCAAATTTACTCTTTTACTTATTTTTCAAACTTAATAAAACCCATCTCTAATATCTTCATCTATCTCAGATCTATTTATCTCTGGTCTCGTCTTTCTCTCACCTTCCATGAATGAATTTTTTTTCTTCTTATTTCTTTTTTAGTGTTTTGTTTTTAACATCAAGCTTTATAGAAAATGTCAGAGTCCAAAGACCACCTACTTATTATTTCTTCATATATATTTGATGACTATATTAAAACCTCAATATTTAACTTTGAAGAAAGGAGGCTACTAGGCAAGTAGAAGATGATGAGATGAGATGAGATGAAATTGACCATGCACGATGCACCACCATTTACATAATTACATGATTGTACAACCTTGTGAATTGTCTTCATTGAAGTAGTACTCACTGCAACGACTTCCACAGTTGCCTCTATATCCACCGCAGCCGCAACTGCACACTGGCCTTCTACAATAACATGGATTATAACATGGTTTTGGTACGTCAAAAAAATTGACGACTATAGTAGTCTTGTATTTTATCTTCACTTCAGGGGCGGCGGCGGCATCGGCCGGGTGGGGTGGGTTCGACGATCACTATACACGTGATGATTCCTCTACCTTTGCAACATATCTTGTCCCTGATCTTCTCCAAACTGCAACACACCACTTTGATCATCATTGTGTTGTTCTTCTCATCATACACTTGGTCTTGTATTTCTTTTGTTTTGTTCACAAAAATGCCAAACACGTGCACATCTTAAATAATAATCAATATCTCACCTGTCTAATTTTTAGGGTTTAAGAATTATGAAAAAAAAATCAAGAAAAGGATTAAAAGAATGGTTTTTTTTTTTTTTTTTTTTTTTTTTTTTTTGAAAAGGAATGTGGTTTTTTATTAGATTTACTTTATAAAATATTTTTTTCTTAAATTGTATGTCTCTTTTAGTAATTTTGATAAAGGAAAAAAAATAATACTAAATAATTTAAAAAGTGGGGCATAAATAGATCAGTAAGAGGTGTGCAAATAACACCACTCTAATAATAATAATAATACAATTACAAAAGTAATAAATAATAATAATAATAATAATAATAATACTAATAATACAATTACAAAAATAAATAATAATAATAATAATAATAATAATACAACTTATTATCAGCAACCAAACAAAACAAAAACTCTAACCACCACTCATTATCATCATCACCAGTCAACCACCACCACACTCATCACTCATCATCATCATTTTCCACCAACACCAACACCAACACCAACAACCAACACCCAAACCCTAGCCACCACCACAATTCAAAAGCCGCCGCGTCTTCTCTCTCCCTCTTCACATCTAGTTCGTCGCGCTCTCTCTCTTTACGGATCTGGTCCGCCGCCACCACCGCCGCATCTTCTCTTCTCTTCGCTTCACGCTCGATCTTCTTCAACCGCCGCCGCATCGTCTTTACGGGTCTGGTTCCAGCTGCTGCTCGATCTTCTCTCTCTCTCTCTCTCTCTCTCTCTCTCTCTCTTCGCGAATCCATCTCCGTCAATCTCCTCCATTTTCGATCTCTGAGAAAGAATAAGAAGAAGAGATCGGTGAGGAGAAGCGGGAGAGAGAAAAGGAGAAGAAGAGAATCAGGGATAGAGAAAGATAAGAAGAGAAAGAAGAGAATATGGGGAGATAGAGAGATTGGTGTGAGAGAGGGATTTGTGTTCTTCTGTGTTCATCTGGGCATGAATCAATTTAATGTATTTTATTTCATTTAATAATATTAAATTGTTTGTTCATCTGGGCATGCATCAATTTGATCTGTGTTCACAGATTCCACACGAAATAATTAAATTGTTTTTGATTTTTTTATATTTATTATTAAATGCAATAATAAATTATAATTTTTCCAGATTATTATTACCATTTATTTTGTTTTTGGAGTTGATTGAAGAAGATGAGATTTGTGGCTTTTATTTTTGTGATTTCATTTTGGAATTGATTGAAGAAGAAGGAAGAAGATGTGGAGATGGTGAGAAATGTCACTTTTTAAAAGTGGCTTTGTAAGAAAGTCACCACTTTAATAACTTAAGTTTACAAGGCACTTATTATGGTGAACAGACAATAATGCCCTTATTTTACACACTCTTACTTTGAATTTTTTTTTTTTTTTTTCCTTTCATCTTCTTCATAGAGGTCTATTTAACAGACCTTCAATGAAGGTTGAACATCATTGGATAATTAGTTTAATGGCGCTACGCAGACGCATTCGGGGGTTGGAGATACAAAGTCTCGGAGATACAAAATTAACAAAAAAAAGCTGATGATTAAAAAGGCTCAGAGAAATCACGGAGAGCATATGAAAAGTCATGGAAAACGTTAGAAAAGTCTCGGAAAAGGCTCGGAAAACATTATAAAAGTCACGGAAAACTTTTAAAAGTCACGAAAAAAGTCACGAAAAAAGTCACGAAAAAAGTCACGGAAAACGTTTTAAAAGTCACGGAAAACGTTTTAAAAGTCACGGAAAAGTCACGGAAAACATTTGAAAGTCACGGAAAAAGTCACGGAAAACGTTTTAAAAGTCATGGAAAAGTCACGGAAAACGATTTAAAAGTCACGGAAAAGGCTCGGAAAAAGTTTTAAAAGGCTCGATTAACATTTTCTCTCAACTTTTCAAAAAGCACAAACCGACAAAAATGGTATTTTTGTCTGGTCACCTAAATAGGTGCCTTTTAAACTTAAATTAGTAATCTGGTGACTGTCTTACAAAAAAAACCCCAAATGCTGCTATTAAATTTTTGAACCCGGAAGAAGATATGAATTATTGAATGAGATTTGTGGATTTTTTTTTTTGTAATTGATTTGTGAATTTTTGTTGTTGGAATTATTGAATTATATGAATTATTGAATAAGATATGATATGATCTCCACCGTCCATGGTGATTGATGGACGGTGGAGATCAATCTTTCTTTTTTCAAAAAAATCTATTTATTGAAATAAATTAATTTTTTTTAATTATATTCTTTAAAAAAATATTTATTTTTCTTTTTAAAAAAAAGTATTAGGGCAAACCTTAAGGGAGGTTGGTGTAATTAGTTCTTGTCACGTGAGGCGCATGTGACTTGAAAACAGACGGAATGTGGCTTCCGTTGCCAATCCGTTAGTTTTTGCAAATTTATCAAAGTTTAGGGGGTTTAGTGCCGAAAAAAAAAGTTTAGGGGGCACAGTGAAATTTTTTGAAGAGTTCAGGGGTCATCTGTGTCAATTAGCCTATTTTCAAATCCACGTATGGTCCAACTGGTATTTATAAACCAATAGAAATTAAGGATGTATATATGTAGCATGCATGCCTGAACTCAACAAATATATAATTATATTAAGGATATATGTGTATTTGTAATTATATAGTTCTCTCTAGTAGAGAGAGACATTAAACAATGTTGTTCATTGCTTAATATTATGAAATTTAATTTATTTAATATGTACTTCTAATTAAGTTGTTTATTCTAGGGCCGGGCACGGTCCAGTTTGGTCCGGTTTCGACTAGAACCGAACCAAACCAAAATTTTGGTCTTTTGAAAAATAGGATCAGTTTGGACCATTCTTTTTTTTTTAGACCAGATCAAACCAAATTATATTTATTCGGTTTGGTCTGGTTCGGTCTAACGGTTTTTAACTTGAAATCTAAATGCTTGACCATTTAAAAATATATATGGCATGATAAAGTGAGCAATTAATGAGACATACAAGTTACTTGTTACGTACGGTTCATCAAACTAAAAAAAGCTAAAACAATAATAAAAATAAAAATAAAGTGTTGTGTAGAATTTCTGGAAGTAGAAAAAATAATAATAAATAAAATCACTTGCTATTGCTATAATCATGACAATGACAATGCAATTAAATGTATACAAGTCAAAAAAAAAATTACAAGTAAATCATGAAAATTGCACTAATTTAGTTTAATATTATTAATATTTTTTATTATTAATAGTGATAACTTTGTAAAATAATGGAAACAAATTGAAATCTTTTACCATCTCATGCTTGGAGTTTTATTTGTTAATGGAGGATTTCATTTTGTATGAACGTGTAGTGTTGGTGGCCACAAAAAACAAATATGAAATAATAAATTAGGGTTTTTACTTTAACCTTTTATTTTTAAAATTTTGTTAAAAATTGTTGGGTGTGACATATAATAGTAATACTAAAAGTATTCGGTTTACGGTTTGGTCCGGGTTTAATATACTTGGACTATAGACCAGACCAAACCATACGGTTTTACTAAAATATACCCATACAGTTTTTTTAAAAGTACAAAACCGGACCAAACGAAGCGGTTTGGTTTGGTTTGATCCTGTTTACAATGTATTGGCTTTTTTGCCCACCCCTAGTTTATTCATCATGATTTCTCTCTGATTGAATGTTATTTTTTTTTTTTCTTTTAAACATTGTCTAGGACATGTATGTAATTATGTTTTCGAAACTCTTTTTAAAGAATTTTCCTTATTAAAAAGAATTTTCTTTTTTCTTTATTTTTATATTTTTTTTAAGCATGTACAAAAAATTTTGACATCAAACGAAGGAGGGTCTATCAGGACCTATCAAGATCGAACACTACATGTGAGGTCAGGATATCTACCCCATAACTGGATTAAACACACATAATTATATATTGTTTTCTTTTCAAAATATATATATATATATATATATATTGTTTTAGCTAAATGGCCGTTTAGGAAGCATCAAGAGAGTTTTATATATAAAATAATAATAATTATTATTATTATTATTTTGAAGTATATTATTATTATTATTATTATTATTATTATTCACTTTTGTCATTGTTGTTGTTGTTATAATTAATCTAAGATTGAAACCTACAGTCTAACCATATATTTAATATTAACAAAAAAAATATATATATTAATCTTATACAGAGATGTAATAAGCTTATTTCTCAATTATCCTCTTATGTTTTTTTTTTCCTCCATAGCTTCGAGGTTTGTTGAAAAAAAATAAAAAATAAATAAATAAATAAAAACCTTTGATTCTGGTAATTAAAGAACTATTTCATAGTATTTTAAGAATTCAATACTTAGATTGGAGATAGAAGCAATGAATTGAAAATTGATGCAAAGAAGAAAAAAGTGAATGGAATGTATGTACCACTAGAAATGGAAACTTTAAGGAATTGTGGTGGAGTGATTATTATGTACTCATTTGAGTTAGATGTACATAGATTATTATTTCAAAAATAAAGAAATATTACTATCTTTGGTTTGACTCAAAGAACATTATTAAAAAAATAAAATAAATAAAAAATAAATAAATAAATAAATAAATAATAAAAAAAAGAACCATATATTTTATTTCATGCAAAAGAAAGGAATATATTGCGCGTCCGCGTTTTCCAACAACTTAAATTAACGGTTACAATTTTATTCTATTCATGCCTTTTGAGATGCTTATAAATACATGAAAACTGATATTGCAATCTTTCTCACTAAAAACAAAAACAAAAACAAAAACAAAAATAGTCACCGACGACCATCACCAAAGATATGGTTGAAGCAGCTTCTTCCACTCAACCAGACAACAAGGAAATCAGTGAAATGTCTGGTGAAGAATCAACTGTCGAACAATCAGCTTTTTCCACTCAATCAACTGTCGTTGGTGAACAATCCGCAGTAGAGAAAAAGCGTCAACAACTTGCGGACAATGAAGGTGCAGCTTCTTCCACTCAACCAGACATACAGGAATTAATCAATGAAATGTCGAAAAAAGCTGATTCCATTCAATCAACTGTCGATGGAGAACAATCCTCAGTAGAGAAAAAGCGTCAACTACTTGCGAAATATGAAGGTAAGTATATATATATATATAAGTCATCCTCCAGTCAAGTTCACACTTTAAAAAAAAAAAAAAAATTCAGGGTCTATTCTACTTAACGTTGTGGAATCTATTTTACAATATGGTTCAAAAAATTTATTTCAAAACAGACCTAACTAGAAATAATTATTATTATATTTAATTTATGTTATTGTCGTACTACTATTTATGTAGTTATTAATACTTTAAGGTTAATACACAAATATCTTGCATTAGGATGGCATTTAATTGATAATTATTTTGTATATATAAATCATGTGTTTATGTCAATGCAAACTGATTTTCTTAACTTATGGACTTATTAATTAAGAATAAATTCTTAATGTCAAGAGTTCAAATGCTTACGCTGCGCGGAATATTAACACTGTAACATTATAGGATCATGATCTCGACTCTTTGTAACGTTACAGGGTTGGGTTTCGTACCGGAAACCTCCTCATAGTAATTTGTTTTACATATATACAGATTTCTTAAAGGAACCCACACAGAAGGTGGTAAGCTATTTGAGGGTGGATTTAGCTCGTTATCAGCCACTGATGATGGCGTGTTTTGACAACAATATGAAAGCTGTAGAAGATTTCATTAACAAAAATCTGGAGACAATATTGGATGCTCGTATAGACGAAGTTGGTTCAACAATTTTCCACTTAATTGTTCAATTTCGGGCCTTAGAAGCACTCACCGAGAAGCTCGTATCAAAGGTGAATGCTAATTCACTAGTTGAACGAAGAAGTATAAATAGCTTTACGGCTCTCCACATAGCTGCTGCTGTTGGTAACACAAAGGCTGTGAAACTCCTTGTTAAGAAGAACAAAGATTTGTTAACTATAAAAGATACTGCAGGTTTGCTTCCACTTTCGTGTGCAATAGGTTCTGGGCGTTATAAGGCTACAGTTGAATATCTACTATCAGATCCTGAGGCCAGGATAGAGAATTTTGCTGAGAAATTTCCACGTGATTCTGATGATGTACTTTTTCGTCTGATCAAAGCTAATCACATTGGTTAGTAGCTACAGCTAGTATATATTTATAGCTAGGGTCCTTCAATTCTTTGGTCAGCGTCAGTCCTAAAAATAAAGAAGCGCCCATATATAATAACTATATAATGAGATATTTTCTAATTTTTTGTGGTATAGGAATTATTATTTTTTTGACATTTGGAAGATATATAAAATATTAAAATTACTGTATATATTTCAATTTTGTTATTAAAGTGACATATCTTATATCTTTAAAAAAAAAAATACATTTTGAATTTTGTGATCACTTGTACTTGATGTGCAGATTTGGCATTTGGTTTCTTGGATCAAAATCCAAATTTAGCTGATCGTGGTCGAAACCCTGAAATATGGAAAAAGACTATCTATTTGCTGGCTGGAAAGGATACAGGCCTTCCCAGTGGGAGTCGGCTTGGATATTTGCGAAGATTAATCTATCATTGTTGGTGTTAACTAATCCTTTTATTATCCTTTAATAATTTACTAGCTATTCATAATTCAAAAACAGTCTTGAAAATTAGCATGCATCAGCTTATAAATATATATATATATCAAGTGCAAGATCCTACACAATTTTTTCGTGCAATTTCACTGATTCCAAAAAAACATTTACACTAATTTCAACCGTGCATGAAAAATTCGTGTGGGATGCCGCATTAGAACACTCATGTGAGACCCTACACCTATTTTTACGAGGGATCCGGCACCTGATCAGACCTGATCTTGTTGTCTGTTTCTTTTCGTTTATGGTGCTGGTGTTGGGTTTGTGGTTTTGGTTGGGCTGTCCCCTGTGTTTGTGTGTTGTTGCTTTGTTCTGTTTCAATAAATCTTGATTTTCAGAAAAAAAAAATATATTATGAAAAAAGTTCAAAAAAATTTGAGTTTGGGAAGTATAATTTTTTTCTTAATTTTTTTGAGTTTGGGAACTTAATTTTTTTTTTCTTCTAAATTTTTTAAGCTAAAACATTTTTGGGTAATATTGGAAAAATAGAGAAAAGCAGTTCTTGTATCCCCAAAAATTATCAATTTTTTTCCCCAAACATATCTCATTTTTCTTAATATCCATATAAATTCATAAATTTCATCTATGGTTTGCATATAAAATGGTTTCCACGGAAAACATATATATAATTGTTGGATACTAATTTGTATTAAGAAATGCAATACTGTATTATCAAATTTGGAAAATAGTCGTTAAAAGAAGTCAATTTTTTTGCAGACATTCCCGTGGAAGTAGAAAAACATATTTTAAGATCTGAGAATGGAGACATAGAGAATCAAACTCAAACATCCCGAAAAGCAAATATCTTAGGGAAACTGCAATATATGCTCCGGAATGCACTAATGTCTCTAGGTAATTAAAGTCAGTTCTTCGGCTATCAACCGTTAAATTCATTTTCTTCTGCTCGATCATCTTTCCTCAATTTACTTTTATTTTTATTTTAGCTTAAAAGGCACAAAAACGTTTGAAATTTGAAATTCATATTGCAGTACCAGGCATCAAAAGCATACATGAACAAAAGTTAATGCACGTACAAACACTTCAAATAGTAAGATTGATGATCGCCGGCAAGACTTGGACTTACACAGAAGCCTTAGAATCACTAAAAAAACCAGTCCTCAGAGCTGCAAAATTGGGGAATTACATGTTTGTTGAGGAAATTTTAAAGGTTTATAATCCAACAATTGGGTTCTATGACAAACATGGGCATACAATAATCCATCGTGCCGTCTTACATCGCCAGGAAAAAGTTTTTAATCTCGTATATAATCCAATGTTTATAATTAGAGACAGGTTATGGTTACAGACGGACGATAATGAATGTAACATCTTACATTTAGCTGGGAAGTTGGTACCATCGACTAGAGTACCCGGTGCTGTGTTGCAGATGCAGCGAGAGTTGCAATGGTTCAAGGTAACAAATATTTTGTATAATTAATATCTTCTATTTTACGGTGTCTATTAAATTATATTATATATTTACTATGCTATACTACTAAATAATGATACTTTTATGCAAACTTTTTTTTCAGACGGTAGAAGATGTTTTCCATCCATCCATTCAAGAACAACGCAACTCTAAAGGAAAAAAACCTAGAGAGGTGTTTACAGAAGAACACAGGAAATTAGTAAAAGAAGGTGAAAGATGGATGAAGGAGACTGCTACGTCTTGCTCTGTGGTGGCTGCGCTCATAATTACAGTAGTTTTCGCGACAGCTTACACTTTTCCAGGCAGCATCAACGGCGAAGGGGTACCCAATTTCTTTCCTAAAACATCTTTCAAAGTATTTCTTGTCTCCATTGCCCTCGCTCTCTTTTCTTCGACTGCATCGGTGCAAATATTCTTGGGAATCCTCACTTCGCGGTATGCAGAAGAGGATTTTCTCGAATCGTTGCCAAAGAAGTTAATTATCGGCCTTGTCACCTTGTTATTCTCTATTGCAACCATGATGTTAGCCTTCGCTTCAACCTTCCACATATTTCTTCATCAACCATGGAAATGGGTTACTTTTCTAATGGCCATACTTGGTATAATCCCAGTGACCTTATTTGCATTGATGCAGTTTCCTCTCTTGCTTGATATTTACAAATTCACTTATGGCCACACCTTTCTTAGACCGATGAAGTAAGAATCTATATATACAAAAATTATCAATGTGAAAATCTTCGCACGTTTTTTTTTTTTACGTGTTGGACCTTGATTTAATTTGTACGGATGAAAACTGAATTCTGATATATATAGGCATTTGATCTCAATCAATAAAGGATATGTGTGCAATTAATATGATTTCTCAATCAATAAAGGATGTGTGTGTAATTATATAATTCAATCTAGTTGAGACTTGAGAGATGATACTAACTGTTTAGGATCACTATATATGAATACTATCGAGGGGATTTTCAGCATGTTGTCTTTTGTGATGTTTTTTCCTCCTAAAGTTGGCACAATTTTAGAGGAAAAAAATCTCAATAGAAGTTTTTATTAAATTTTCTATCCATGTCTTTAATTGAGCGACTTTCTTTAGTAATAGTGTTGATATACAGCAACCATATGCATGTATAAATTAATTTACCGTTTAGGAAAAAAAAATGGGGTATTGAAAAATTATTTTTGGGGAGTTACATTCCGAATTATACTTATCGAGTCTAATCTCACAGTGTCTCCATAGAACCCACATTAGTGTCGGTTTAAAAATAAAAATAAAAATTACTAGCTGTTTCAATGACATTGAAAATCTAAATTTTTTACTTCAAAAAAAAAAAAAAGTCTAACTTAACCTTAATTTTTTTTTTTTTTTTTTTTTTTTTGTATTCTTCCAATTCGTTTGTGTTATTTATTTATTTATTTATTATTATTATTATTATTATTATTATTTTAATATACAACAAATGTCGAGACCGGCGAGATTAGGCTCTACTAGCGCAGCCCAGACTGCAGCTCCCACAAGCGGGGAGAGAGCACCCACAATTGGTGAGACAACACCCACACTTGGGATTAGACCTGACACGGTTCCGGTTCGGTTCCGGTTCCTTTTTTTTTTCTTAACATTACAAAATATTACATTTTATTTATTAAAAAAATAAAATGTTAGAAAAGGACATTACAAAGTATTGGCCCATGGCCCATAACTTTTGTCCAAGTAATTATATTTTTCTTTTCATTCTCCTCCTTTTTATATAGGTTAAGCCTCTCTCCACTTCTCGTATTTTTCCAATGTGGGATGTGAGATTTTTTTATCCTTTCTATTCTAATTGTTTTGTTTTCTTTGTTGTTAATTCTATCCACTTAGACCTAGATCTACCTCAACCCACACCATTTTCTACTGTAAGTAAATTAACATACACAAAATTAAGTATTTAAGTACTAAATTCACGTTGAAATAAGAAATGTGAGGCACTGGGACAAAAGATATATATAGATATATTAGATAATGAAGAATGGTAGAGCATAAAAAGAGAAGAAGAAAGGCAGTGCTTTGTATAATGAATAATTGAATTTCGTCAAAAAAAATAAATTAAAAAAAATGAATAATTAAAATTTGAAACAATGACACTGAATAAGAACAAAAGATATGAGTAGGCAAGCACTAAAGCACATGGCTGATGGCTCCCAATTGAAATCCCATAACTTCCACCCACAGTTAAATATGGTACCAAGTCCAAGATCAAAATGTCTAAAGTTAACTCTCTCGCTTCTACTTAAATTAGTAAGCTATAACTAGAATATAAAGGAAAAGAAAATCTCACATCTCACATCCCACATCGGATAAATGAGGGAAGTGGAGAGAGATCTAACGTATATAAAAAGGAAGAGAATGCAAAGGAAAATATACTAATTACTTGGACAAGGGTTATGACCATGGTTCAATACTCTTCAATATCATTTTTTTTTTAACATTTTATTTTTATCAATAAAGTGTAATTTTTTTTTAAAAAAGAAATTTGAAAAAAAAAAAAACCTTGAACCGGCGGTTCGAACCGGAACCGGAACCGCCGGTTCCATTCCGGTTCGAACCGGCAGTTCGAGCAAACCATAGTTCCGGTTCCGGTTCTGGTTTTTCCAGTTCCGGTTCTGACCGGTTCCGGCGATTCGAACCGGAACCATGCCAGGTCTACTTGGGATTAATGGCCAAAGGGGACAAATAATATATATATATATACATGTACACACCGGGTGTTAAAACGTGATGGTCCACCCACATTAGCAAGAGGCCCAAGTACATTTATTTTTCTTTTATAACTTTCTATACCTCTATTTAATTATCAATGAGTTTTGTTAGTATATTAAAAAAAAATTCAGTTTTTATGTATGATGTATTTGTATATAATTTGCATGGAAAAAGATGGACAAAATATGTATGATGTATGATGTATTTGTATATAATTTGCAACGAAAAAGATGGACAAAATATGTATGATGTATGATGTATTTGTATATAATTTGCAAGGAAAAAGATGGACAAAATAGAAAAACCAATGAAAATCTCCATGCGTTTTTGGTATTAAATGCCTAGGAAGAAGAATACATACTTTTGACCAAATCCAAGTTTATGAATTATGGAGAAAAGATTAACTTGTAGCCGTAGAGTTTGAATTATTCTACCTTTTATGCACTCAGCATCAAAACTATAAAAAACTTGGGTTGAAAATGACTCGATAGTATTAAAATCTTTTACGTATCCATCTAGCAAAAAGCTCAATATAAGACTAAAGGTCATAAACTGAACGTGTTGACTGGGCTCAAACGTAGAGTTTAGAGTTTAATTCATACGATATGAAGGTAATTGGTGACCATTCATCAAATTTTTGAGATATGAAGGTAAAACATAGCTTCGATTGAAAGTTTTACCGAAAACAACACAAAGCACAGATCTTAATGAATATGAAGTGAGATCAAAGAGAACCAAAATAGAGAGACACGGATCTAAAGATTTGTGCTTCTGTTTCTCCTTGTTGATCATCATGTTTATGAACCGATTAGATGAGTCTTTTTTTTTCTTTTTCTTTTTTCCAGAACCCCTGGGCCTTTCCAGAGGGGCAGCCGCCCCAGGCCCTTTAAAAAAGGGGCAATGATTTACATGAAACGAGTCTCCAATCAGAGCCCAATTATTTTTATTTGTTTCCCATTTATTTTTATTTTAGACAATGACCCAATCTCATGTTTTAAAAAATGCCCAATTACAGTTACTTGTTATTAGTTTAAATGATGGATTAATAGGCACATTACTTTTATTTCAGATCGGCCCATTTTTTTATTTTATTTTTAAGAAAAAAAAAAGTAGAAAACATGAAAATAAAAATTGGGTCAAAGCCAAAATGTGCACCAAACAAACAATTTAGGGTTTCAAACTTTCATATTTTTAATTTTCCCCTGTCTTTCTCCGACTCAATACCGCATATTCTCATAATCTCATTTTTACATCCTTATTTTCTCTCAATTTTCTTATTCTCTAATTTCTACATACTACATTCTCGTTGGCTCGTTATACTCTCTCTCGAATCTTGATCTCCAAGTTTCACTACCAGCACCACTCACCAGTGTAGGGCCCGTTCTTTTGCATATGTAATAATTAAGAAAATTAAAATATACACCTAGTAAAAATTTGAGAATTTTCCGGATTCAATAATTATTTTTTCCTGATATTTTGTTATTCTTTAAGTTTATATCTTCAAAAAAATAGGGAAAAAAAAATAGTTTTTGTATTCGAAAAATTTCAAAAAATAAATTCATTCTTTATATCATCTATGGAAAAAATTACTTCAAAATTCAATAAATACCATTAAATTTCAACAAAGGTGATATAAATCTCTAAAAATAAATAAATAAATAAATAACTATAAATAATGAATATGAATAAAGGGCCCCATTTTAGATTTTAACCCCCTGGCCATAAGAAAGTCAGGACCAGCCCAGGGTGGAGTTATGTGGTTGCTAGCTTGGGTAGGCAAGCTTTTTCTTAAAAAAATAATAATTTTGAAGTGTAAAATAATTTTTTTAAATTAAGAGTGTTTTTTTTTTTTTTAAATAACTATAAATACAAATGAAGGACAATTTATAAAAATTGTATAATTTAAGATTTAATTTAATTAAGATAAACTCAATAGATTCATTATAGTGAAATACTCAATTTTTTATTGACACTCAATCAAATCAAATTCAATTTCCTTTTTAATTTTCATTCTCCATTCATTTCATAAACAAAAGAAACAAAATTTGAATTTCTTACTTCACTTGCTAAAGTCAAACAAGCATGCATTTAGTTTATTTCGTTGCTTTTTTTTTTCTTTACTATGTTTCATTGTGAATTTTTTATTTATCATTCTTTTAAGCGTCATTATTCTTTTTTACTGTGCTGTTGGTGTGGTGTTGCCTGGTGGGTGGTGTGTCTTGTTGGATTGAAATCAAATTCAGACGCTTGGCTTAGTGATTTCATATAGGTGTGCTGCTTCCTAGCGTTGGGGGTTCTGCTGTCTGCTTCAGACTTGAAGGGTGCTGCTCTCAGTTGATTTGGTTGCTGACGTTTATGTCTTGTTCGGCTCCTGCCTGTTAGGCTCTCCTTAGTTTCATTTTTGCCTTTTGTCTTTTGGATACTCTCTTTGTGGTGTTTCTAGTTGTTGTTCCTCTGTTTTCCTTTTGGGTTCCCCTGTTAAGCGAAGGGTTTTGGTTGTTTGTTTCCTTTGCTGCCTTGTTATTTGTTTTCCTCGGTTGGCTTGGCTGTGAGGTTTCCCTTGTTATTTGCAAAAAAAAAGTGATTAAATTAAATCATTTTTAATCAGTACTTACAGGTCATAAAAGTACAACATACCTTAACTGGAGTGGGAATCAAGTAATGTGATTCGATCGGAGTTAGAGACCAACGGGGGATTTGCAATGCATACATGGACAGAATAATATATATATACTAGAAAACATTTTTCGTTTGGGTTTTGAAGTACAAAGTAACCGAACTAATTGTAAATTGAAGTACTTTGGAGAATAATATATATAGTAGAAAAGCTGAAATGGAAGTGGATATAGAATTCTTCAAATAAAAATCAATTATATTCTTCCCTAATTCAATACACTACACTTAGAATGCAGCTGGCTTTTTTGGGCAACAAAGAGGACAACGACAAATATGAAAAAAGCAAGCAAGCAAGCAAATACCAACATAAAAAGTGACATTCAAATTTTAATTCAACTTTGGATCGTTCACCAAAGTATTGCTTCTAGATTTGATATTGTTTGCTCAAGTCAAGATGTACCATAAGAAGGCGGACATGGGTGAGCATTTTCGAAGGTGTTGGTCCTGCTAGCAGCATATGCCAGCATTTCCACCCACACTTCAGTTATCATCTCCCAGTTTTGTTCACAACTCCAATCATTTTGGTTTTCCAATGATTGCAATTGTTTTGCAAGCCTACATCCATAGAATAACACTGACTTTTGCCTCCTTGTATTTTTTTCCTCAAAACTTCACTTCAAGCAAACTCTTGCTAGCTTTAAACAGCTACAGCTTATTAAGCTGCTGCGTCCTATATAAGACTTGTAGGCTGCTAGTGATTCACAACATCAGGAAGTGGTGTTTCTGGGCCTGCGTGAACTCTTTGGTTTATCGTAATCAAGTATGATCTCAACCTAAATACCAATAACACACTGTCAAACTTATAGAAGAATAGTAAAACTTGCAAGTCGAAAGACAAGTAAATACCAACAATATTGTGCTGACATTGTACAAAGCATTCGGCTAAACCATATATACTTATAATGATATGGACTTTACTCATTTTCGGAGTGACATGACGATTTTATGTATACATCCACCATCCTTAAATATCATGTAACCTTTGCTATTCCACTAACAATAACCTACATATTCTCACGATTTAGAAATTATGTATAAAAAGAAAACGATGAAAAGAAGTTCCAGTTCTGGGATAAGACAAGATCACAATAAAGAATATCTCACATACTTCTGCCCTGCTCTTCATAATATGTCTAATGACGATGTAGTGAGCCTTAGAAACGTTAAGATAGATAAAGTGAAAGCAGAAGAAATTATACTAATGAAGAAATTATTACAGCAGATTTTCCAAGTCAGATATAGAGCAATATTGGAGTTCCCGAACTCCAAGAACTATAAAGAGTTCAAGAAGACTAACAAAATCCAAAACTTCAATTTAAGCATTGTTATGGATCCTCTTAGCCCATTGTCATTGGGAAAGGAAGTAACAAATCAATGCTAACAAAATTCTGTCTGATGCTAACAAAATTCTTTCCATTGTTATGGATTCTCTTGCATGTTCTAATGAATTAGAAATTCTGCATAAAAAGAAGAGCATATATAGCACATATGAATAGCATATTTTAACTAGTAGAACTTCCATTGCACATATGAATAGCATATTTTATATCTGCTTTGCCTTCTATAAGTTCACAGAACTCTTCAGTTCATTATTGACTAAGAACATCTAAGTGTTTGATGAAGATCTGAGAGAAAACTCAGAGAAGAGGGAACTCATTTAATGGAGCTTTTTAGCTTCTGATTTTCATTAATCTTTTGGAGGGAAAATAAGAGAGTATTTACACAAGACTGAGAAGAGCTACACACATTGTGCAGGCTCTAACCAATTCCGTAATTTACGGAAATCAGTTGTTTACAGAAATAACTAATAGTGCCATCTCTGCAATAACTAACTCTATTAACTTTAGTCTTGCTGAGGTATCGACTACTAACTTGATCATGCACCATATTGCATTTGTATCTTCTGTGTATTCACACACACTGTAGCAAACCTGGACTTGGTCTTCAAGCTCTTCAAGCTACTGATATGCAATTCTGGTTTAGTGTCAGAGTTGCTGAGCTGTTCTTGACCATTACTCTTCACAGAGCATGATTTTGACCTTGAAGTCGAAAGACAATTAAATACAGGAAACGTGTTAAGATTGGAAGATATGTTCTCACCTAAACCATATACTTGTGCACAAGTTTAGGGTTCTGGGTTAGGGATAAACCCTAAGCATGTTGTTGCATTGCCTGGCATTTCTCTGTATTTGTTACAAAACAGCATGAAAGAAAGATCGATAACCAAACCAAACTCTAAGGTTATACAAAAAACATGTTAGTTATATTACAAAAATGAGTTCAAGAAGACTAACACACTCCAAATATTCAATTTAAACATTGTTATGGATTCTCTTAACTCGTTGATAACAACATTTTGTTCTGCCAAAGAACTATATTAAAGAGTTAAAGCAGATTTTTCATGTTAGATAAAGCATTATAAGAGTTCCCGAACTCCAAGAACATAAAGAGTTCAAGAAGACTAACAAACTCCAAATTTTCAATTTAAGCATTGTTATGGATTCTCTTATCCCATCGTGAAAGGGAGGAGTAAATCAATGCTAAAACTGAAATTATATTCTGCTTAGTGGATGTCAAACAAATCATACAACCAATGCTATAACAAAGTGAAAACAAAGAAGCACACAACTATATAAAAGAAATCCAAAGTAACCGTCAAACACAGCTTATGGTCAAGCATATTCAACCTGTGCATATTTCTAGGGTATTATAATCAGACACCGTCACTCCATCCACGATCAACTATTTCTGAGGCGTTATACTCAGGATCTGCCACCCATGATCAACCTGTGTAATTCTGAAAAGCAAAAGAAACCATCAAATTTAGCTTTTCGGAACTTCTAGAGCAAAAGCGCGAACTTCGGGAAATAACAAATTTCTTATAATTACTAAAATATAAATTGATGTACAGTTCATAGTCCTAAGAACCTTAAAAACTCATTCGTTTTAATATACGCATTGTCCACAATCCACTGAACCCTAATTCGTTGGAAAGAGAACATAAACCAGATCAATGCTAAGGATAGTTAACCATATTCAGAATAATGATGCTCCACAAATTAAATTCTACTTCGAAAATTTCACAAAATCAAACATAACTTAAATACAGAAACTAAATAATTTTCTGTTTTAGTTTCTATCTTAAGTACAGAATTTCTATTTTAAGCAAATAAAACAGAAACTCCATGAATAAAAATTTCAAAAGCTATCATTTCCAGATATGCATACATAAACCAGAGTAGTGATTTCCAAATCAAAATTGAAAATTTCACAAAATCAAATATAACTTAAATACAGCAGAAACTAAATAATTTTCTGTTTTAGTTTCTATTTTAAGTACAAAATTTCTATTTTAAGTAAATAAAACAGAAACTCCAAGAATAAAAATTTCAAGAGCTATCATTTCCGGGATATGCATACATAAACCAGAGCAGTGATTTCCAATTTAAAAGAAAAATTGATCTTCCCTAAATCAAAATTGAAAATGGAAAATCAGAAAAAAAAAAAAAAAAAAAAAAAGCATCAAAATTCAATCTTTCTTCTGTTATGTTAACCGAAACCATATTTTCCTCAGCTTAATTTTGTTTTAATTTTTTATTACAACAAACAAATGAAAATATACTAAACAAACAAAAAAAAAGGACCATCTATACCAATTTTTTATGTGTTCGGATGCCGATAAAAAGCTGAAATGTAAAGATGACATACAAATTACGGTCAGATAATCGAAACAAACCAGAACGAGCAGAGGGAGCTGGAGATTCTTTGAGAAACGGAGAAGCCAGAGAGAGAGTGTGTGTGTTCTCTGGAAATTTTCTTGGAAAAAAAGAAAAGAAGTGAAATTTACACCAAATGATGACGTGAGTGGGCACGTCATGGCATTTTGCCGATGTGATCTGCCACGTCATCGTCCAGGTGCTGACTTGGTCAATCTTACCATGACGTGGCTTGCCATGCTGTATGATGAAATTAGATAAGTAGCTGCAGATTGGGCCTGGGCCTGGGCCGTTTTATTGACCCATTAACTGAAATAGTTTTTATCTATAACAAAGGATTTGCATACAAAATCTATAACATCATCATATCATCACATATCTGCAGACTGGAGCATAACTGCTCTCTAGCTTGCAAAGTTTTGGCGGAAACAAGATCAGATATAAGTTTATTCAAATTCAAATCAACGTTAACTGCTCTCTAGCTTCTTTTTGCAACATGAAAGTTTAGGGGAACATTTAGGAAGATAACTGTAACAACATGAAATAAAACGTGAAATAAAACAATACAAGGACAAAACAATACAATAACATTTAGGGGAACATTTAAGTTTTAGATATCCTACATTTTCTTTATCGAATTTGATTGTCTGGATTCGATATTGTTCGCTCAAGCCAAGATGCACCATAAGAAGGCAAACATGAGTGAGTAACTCTCCGCCTTTTCGAAGCTGTTGACCATGCTCTTTCCATCTACACTTATTTGAAACGTATGTCAACATTTCCACCCACACTTCACTTATGACCTCCCATTTGTTTTCCAGAGATTTTAATTGTTTGGCAAGCCTACATCCGTAGAACAACAATGACCGACTTTTATCTCCTTTTATTTTTTCTTGTGCAGCATCGAAACTCACTTGAAGCAAAGCCTTGCAAGCTTCACTCTTTTTTATGGATTTTTCTCTCTGTTCCACTATTCTAATGCAGCAATAACTCACCCCTTCATCTAGGAAAAATCTCAACGCTTCGGCAAATGTATCTCTATACCTTATCTCACCAATCCCTTCGGGTAGCATAGACGGATTGAAAACCAGAAGATACAACATGTAATCCAATAAATATTTGCTGTTTCTACATTTCAAATCCAATTTGTTAACGTTACCACCATGTATATCATCAAGATCACTATTGTAACATAGGTCAGTAGCGATGTGCCATAGAAGAAGGCTATGATCAAATTCTACCTTTGTCGTGCTCCAGGAAAATCGATCATGAAGTCCATACCTTTTCTCAAGCACATAATCACCCCTTTTAGCCAATAATATCTTGCATGACTCGATATTGAAACGATCATCTTTAATTTCATTAGATTTCTCTACGAGCTGCCTGAAGATCATTTCTTCAATATCCATATCCATATCTTCCCAAGACAAGCATTGGTACTTCTCTAATAAATCTCCAATCCAAGGTAACTTTTGAACTCCAGACCATCTAGGTTGTATTTTATGGAGACAAGAACTCACAAGATTGTACTGTGCCATAGATCTCGACCACCTTTTGCGATTTGCAAGAATTGAATGACAAGGAAAGGTAGCACAACACATGGAACTATGATTTGTCTTTCTAAGACCGGCATACCAGAGCGCTGTCCAATCAGAGGAAAGGAGAACGCAAGGTTGCCCATGGCTACAGCAGCTACCCAATCAGCTGTAAGGTATGCTGACCAAACAACAATCCTGGACCAGCTTCTGGCAGTGAATTTTCTTCGACTACCAAAAGTGACAAGGATGATTTGTAGAAAAAGGCTGAGTAGAATTATCACTCGAACCTCAAATTTGTTCCACAGCTTTAAGATTTTTTCTGGGAAAACCTCCATTGCCCTTATCTTTTTTCCTACAAGAAAAAAACGCATCGTTGTAACTAATTCAAGTGGAACAAATAATAGAAAAATTTGTTATCATCAGAATATTATTGATGTACTGATCTTGAAGCTTTATTTAAATAATATATTTAAGCAAAAGTCCATAAATAAGAACAGCCACTGCAAGGTAGTCTTAATCTATACATTTAATTGATCAATCTAAAGTTTGTATATAACATGAATATTTAGATGAAGAAAAATGATTATCACTTTACCTTCGGGAATCAGGATGCACGTTACAATACTTTTATATGACAATCTACAAAAACAAAGCATTAGATGACCACACGAAGTATAATAGCACATTTTTCTTTCCTTCCCAATATCTTACTAATAAGATAAGTCACTTACCTGGAAAAGAAAATGCACCCGAGAAATTTTGAAGCTAATTGAAGTAGGTTATGTTGTGAAACCAACAGGTGATGTAATTTAATATTTGAAGGTCTAACCTTGGTGACCATTTTATAATATCAAGACAAGAGACAAAGCTGACTGAGAAGTACTAAAGAATAACTTAGTGCAATGGGGATGGTATCATAAGCACCTGCTTTGCAAAAAAAGTGATTAAAATAAATCACTCGTAATCAGTACTTACTGCACTGGTCATAAAGCAATGAATTGACTCAAAGAAGAAAAAGTACATACATTAACTGGAGTGGGATTGTGGGAATCAAGTAATGTGCTTTTCATTTTAAAATATAGTAGAAAAGCTGAAATGGAAGTTGATAAAGAATTCTTCAAATCAAAATCAATTATATTCCTCCCCGGTTCAATTCAATACACTACACTTAGAATGTAGCTAGCTTTTTTGGGCAACAAAATGGAGATGGACGGATCGGATTTGTTGATCATTGGAGATTGACAGATCAAATTTGTTGATCGTTAGAGATGAACAAATTAGATTTGCTGACTGTTTGAGACGTACAGTATACAATTTTTTAGACATTAAAATTTGAAATAAATATATTTTATCCAAAAATATATATATATAAAAAATTATAGAAAAATATAAAAAATCTTCCAACAACTAGTTTTCCAAAATTGCATATATAAATATATATGCACTCCATTCCAATATAATTTTACATCACATTCATCCATAGTTTGAGTTCCTAAATTATGTTTGTGCTTTCAATTATGCATGTAATTTTTCATTATGTTTGTGTTTATGTTCGTTGTTTTCTAATCTATGAAATTTAAATTTTATGATGTTTCCTTATTTAAAAATTAAATTTTTTTAATGTTATCAAAATTGGAAATAAGTTATAAATATTTAAATATACTAAATATTAGTACCATTTTGAAGATCTCATTGAGAAATTTACAATGGTATTATTTGTATCAACATTAAAGTTTATAAATTACAATTTATTGACCACTTATTATAAATTAGACATAATTAAATTTGTTACAAAAATACCACTCTCAACACCACTAGAGCAAAAATATAAATAAGCATCACTTTTAGCATTATTTGAGATCCAAATATAACTATAACTCTCGCTCTCTATTGAAGATGACCTTGCCCGGAAAAGAAACTGCACCCAAGAATAACTTTGGTGGTGTAATTCAATATTTTAAGGTCTGACTTTGATGACCATTTTATAATAGAAAATCAAGAGACAAAAGCAATGGGGAAATATTGAAGAATAACTTGTGCATTGAGGATGGCATATATCAAAAGCCGAAAAGTAATTAAATTAAAACATTTTTCCTTTCAAAAGCTGGAAATCAAAATAATAAATACTTACACAAGTGATAAAGCAATGTATTGATGCAAAGAAGAAACAGTACATGAAATGGAGTGGGAATTAATCAAGTCATTATGCATCTTGAAGAAGCCGGAGGAACAGAGAATTTGTATATTTTATTTTATAGGGTTCAAAAATTAAATGACACTTTTTCAAAGTCTAATTTTAAGAGTATTACCGTTACAATAACTTAAGTTAAAATAGCACCTAAAGTGTGGATACGACCAAAATACCCTTAAAACACACTTACAAAAATAAGTCGCGTTTTTTTTTTTTTTGTGTTTTCGAGACTTATTCCAAGACTTATTTTCTAATTTATGAGACTTTTCAGGTAATTTTCGAGACTTTTCATGTAGTTTCCGAGACTTTCTAGACAAAAATGAAAATTTCAAAAAAAAAAAAAAAATTGTCATCTTCTTCATTGAAACCTCCCTAAGAGCTCGAATTGACCTCCAGTGGAGATCTTTCATGTTACAATGGCACAAACATAATAAAAGAAGGAGATGATGGTATTTTAGTCCTTTGGTGCCATTTAAACTTAATTTATTAAAATAGTGATATTCTCAAAATTTAACCTAAAAAGAGTGTTATTTGATACCATTTCCACTTATTTTATAACATAAGATTTGTTGTATCATAAATAAACAAGTCCGATTCTCAACACCTCAGTAACTTGGTAACATTAAGAGGATGGAAAGTCAAGATGAGCTTATAAGTTTGGAGACCCCTAGATGAAAATCTTGGAACAAGTTAAGTTCCTCACACGTGCGTGCATGTGTGTGTAGGGGAGGGAAAGAGAGAGCTAGAGGATTAGAATCAAAGAAATAAGCAAATAAATTTGTGTCTATGATTGTTCCTGGAATCATATTTAAGTCAACAAAAAGAGCCAACAAAACTTTGGCCGAGCCTCATATATAATAAACTAAAATTTTAGGCATATATACTGGCACTGCCACTAAAATGATGGGAAAAAGTACATAGAAGCATCAAACCTTGCAATGTATGAAAAACTTATTTGTCTGAATGATCATAATGCTGATATTATCTGCTCTTGGATACCTTGAGATGGAAGAATGCTGCAAGGTTTTAATTATGGAAAAATGATCATAATTACTGTTTGGAATTTTGACTTCTTTTGAGTTGCTATTTTCTTCTTTTGAGTTCACATTAATGTTCATATTTCATTGTCTGCTGCTATGTTTAGGCATGTTGTTGACTTGTTTAAAAAGTAATGTCTTGACACGTCATGTAAATGGGGTTACTGGGTGGGTCCTATCCTATGATGATTCATCCCTATAGTTGGTTTAAAAGTAATGTAACAGTATTAGCTCTTTTGCAGACGGTTTAAAATCTTTGAATAAATAAATGTGAATAGCCTTAAATTATTGTAATATTGAATAAATCTTTGCACACTAGATTGTGGATTCAAATTTCTCTCCATCCCGAAAAAACCTTAAATTATTGTAATATTTTAAAAAAAAAAAAATCAAGTTGGTCACGTCTGCAACAACACCGACCGGCGCCCTCCACAAATGCTTGTCTCTATGTGGTTGCAGACAATCTCCTTTTTGATTGCCATCCAAATTTAGACAAAGAATCATCAATCATCATATCTTTTGATCAATATATTATCTCTGTAAACAAAACTGACAAGGCATCATTTTTTAACTGGTAGAACTTCCATTGCACATATGAATAACATATTTTGACCTTTATAAGTTCACAGAACTCTTCGGTTCATCATTATTGAACATGATTTTGACCTTGAAGTCGAAAGACAAGTAAATACAGGAAATGTGTTAAGATTAAACGATAAGGTCTCACTTAGCACGGACTAAACCATATACTTGTGCACAAGTTCATGATTTAGGGTTCCAGCTAGGTTAGGGGATAAACCCTAAGCATGTTGTTGCATTGCCTGGCATTTCCCAGTATTTGTTACAAAACAACATAAAAAGAAAGATAATAACCAAACCGAAACCGAACTCTAGGATTATACAAATGACATGATAGTTATGGTACAAAAAAATATTCTATCTTGTCTAACAAATAACAAATGTAGGATACTAGGTTCCTAATACTTATGCAAGAATCATCACATAAGTAGAAGCAGAATACACAAAAATCATCCTAGCTACTCCTGTATAAATTATTACAGCATAATTTCCAAGTCCGATATAGAGCAGTATAGGAGTTACCAAACTCCAAGAACTATAAAGAGTTAAAGAAGACTAACAAACTCCAAATATTCAATTTAAGCATTGTTATGGATCAAGATTTAACTAGAATACATGATCTCACAATCAACGCTCTAACAAAGCGAGGTGCTGATGTGAGTGGGCACGTCATCGATTAGGTGCTGACGTGTTTGATTTTAGCGTGACATGGTTTGCCACGTTGTAAGCTACCATGATGTACCCCAGCACGTCATCATCAAATGAGATTAGTTGCAGATTGGGCCGTTTGGTTGGCCCAAATTGAAGAATGCATTTCCCACTCGTTATTCCTTTGGGCAATTATCAAATTAGTCCTGGGATTTTTTATTAATTCTAGGTAGTTTATAACTTTTACATTTTTGACCAAAATGGTCCCCATATTTTGGAGTGGACCCGACAGGATTTGCAAAGGTTTCAGGATTCAGAAACATTTGGAGGAACAAAGGATTTGCATACAAAATCTATAACATAAGATTCTATCAGAAATTCAGAACAATTGTAGAGTAAGTTGTTAAGTGTTTGACATTGTAAAGCAATGAAAAAATTAAAACACATGTTTTATAAAGCTTGTTTTCCTCATTACAAAATCATCATCAATAGCTGCAACATAACAGCTCTCTAACTAGCAAAGTTTTGGCTGAAACTATATCAATGTGCTAAAATGAAATTAAATATATAAATTTATTCAAATCAACATTAACATATCTCCCACTTAAATGCACTATACTTGTGATGTATCTTGCTTCTTTGGGAAACAGTTTTGACATGAGCAACAGAGAGAACGACAACAATAGAAAATCATATCAGGTAAGAACAGGACAATGCACAAGCATACAATTAAACAATTAAGTTTTAGATATTCCACATTTTCTTGTTTGAATTTGAGCTTCTGGATTCGATATTGTTCGCTCAAGCCAAGATGTGTCATAAGAAGGTGAATATGAGTAAGGAGCTCTCCACCTTTTTGGAGTTGCTGCCCGTGCCCTTTCCATCTACACTTATTTGCTGCGTATGTCAACATTTCTGCCCACACTTCACTTATAACCTCCCATTTGCTGCAGTGATTGTCGATTTCCAGAGATTATAATTGTTTCGCAAGCCTACATCCGTAGAACAACGACCGACTTTTATCTCCTTTTATTTTTTCTTGGGCAGCACCAAAATTCACTTGAAGCAAAGCCTTGCAAGCTTCACTTTTTTTTATATGGATTTTTCTCTATGTACCACAATTGTACAGCAGCAATAACCCATCTCTTCATCTAGGAAAAATCTCAACACTTCGGCAAATGTATCTCTATACCTTATCTCACCAATCCCTTCAGGAATCAGGACTTACAGGTCATAAGAGTACAACATACCTGAACTAGAGTGGGAATCAAGTAATGTGATTCGATAAGAGTTAGAGACCAACAGAGGATATGCAATGCATATATTGAAGTACTTTTGAGAATAATATATATAGTAGAAAAGCTGAAATGGAAGTGGATATAGAATTCTTCAAATCAAAATCAATTATATTCTTCCCTAGTTCAACACACTACACTTGGAATGCAGCTGGCTTTTTTGGGCAACAAAGAGGACAACGACAAATATGAAAAAAGAAAGCAAGCAAGCAAATACCAACATAAAAAGTGACATTCAAATTTTAGTTCAACTTTGGATCATTCACCGAAGTATTGCTTCTAGATTTGATATTGCTCGCTCATGTCAAGATGTAAAATAAGAAGGTGGACATGGGTGAGCATTTTCGAAGCTGTTGGTCCTGCTAGCAGAGCATATGCCAGCATTTCCACCCACATTTCAGTTATCATCTCCCAGTTTTGTTCACAACTCCAATCATTTTGGTTTTCCAATGATTGCAATTGTTTTCAAGCCAACATCCATAGAATAACACTGAGTTTTGTCTCCTTGTATTTTTTTCCTCAAAAACTCACTTCAAGCAAACTCTTACTAGCTTTAAACAGCTACAGCTTATTAAGCTGCTGTGTCCTCTATAAGACTTGTAGGCTGCTAGTGATTCACAACATCAGGAAGTGGTGTTTATAGGCCTGCGTGAACTCTTTGGTTCATTGTAATCAAGTATGATCTCAACCTAAATTCCAATAACACACTGCCAAACTTATAGAAGAAAAGTAAAACTTGCAAGTTGAAAGACAAGTAAATACCAACAATATTGTGTTAACATTGTACAAAGCATTCGGCTAAACCATATATACTTATAATGATATGGACTTTGCTCATTTTCGGAGTGACATGACGATGTTATGTATCCATCCACCATCCTTAAATATCATGGAACCTTCGCGATTCTGAACTCTGAGAATTCCACTAACAATAACCTGCATATTCTCACGATTTAGAAATTCTGCATAAAAAGAAAACAAAGAAAAGAAGTTCTAGTTCTGGGATAAGACAAGATCACAATAAACAATATCTCACATACTTCTGCCCTGCTCTTCATAATATGTCTAATGACAAGGTAGCGAGCGAAACATGAAGTAGAACTGGTGATCAATAAACAAACTGAAATCCAAGGTTTTAAAATGACACAGTAGTTATATTCAAATGAATTTTTTAGTGCCTAACAAATTGGATCCTACCACTTATGCAAGAAGTATCACTCTAGAAGATAGATAAAGTGGAAGCAGAAGAAATTATAATAATGAAGAAATTATTACAGCAGATTTTCCAAGTCAGATATAGAGCAATATTGGAGTTCCCGAACTCCGACAAATATAAAGAGTTCAAGAAGACTAAGGCTATGTTTGGGATTGTTTACTTCAAAGATAATCCGCTTATAGCTTGACTTAAGATAGAATCAAATTTACCAAAAAGTGAGTAGGTGTTTGGTAAACTAAAATTTAAAATTGATTTGCTTTTGAAAAGGTGGAAAATATATTTGATGAAATGACAAAAATAGACATCATTTTTATGTGTTTAATAACATTGTTAAGCAATTTTAAAATGATAGCTTTGGGCTTTTCAAATAGTTTAGGGAGAATGGACTCATTACAGACCAGAGGCCCAAAATATACCCGACCCATGTTTTTGACCCGGTTTGCTTGAAAACCTACCCACCGCCCCCTGCCCCATGCGACCCAATCCACCACATCTCCTTTGTCCCTTCCGCAAAGAACCTATGCAATCGAATCGGCGACGCTCTTCATCGAGAACTTGAACGCGCCATTGGCGGAGGCGAAAGCCAGAGGCTAAGATGGTCTGCTTGGCGAGGTCAGCGGTGCGGAGCTGGAGGTACTCAGTGGAAGAGAGACTTAACGGCGGGGGAGATCTGGGAGAGAAGGTCGACTTGGCGAGGTCAGCGACGCGGAGCTGATGGTGTCTTGTCGCACAGAGACGACGGCTGCGAGGCGGCGTTGGCGGTGGTGGTGGTCGGGGAGGGATCTCCTCCGGCATCCAACTCCGGTGGTGACCACCACCACCACCACCATTCCCGATCAGTTTTTTTAATTTTATTTTTTATTTTCATATTTTTACTTTTTACTTTTTTTTATTTTATTGTTTAAAATAGTGAGGGTATTCTTGACATTGCATAAACAATAAGCTAGCTTCTGCTTCAAAAAGCAACCTCCAACCAACTTCTCAAAAGCTACTTATTGGAGGAGCAAATTGTAAAATAAACTACTTTTGGGAAATTTACCAAACACCTATTTAATCAAAACTTGAGAAATAAATGATTATTTCTTAAGCAAAAGCAATCCCAAACATAGCCTTAAAAAATCCAAAACTTCAATTTAAGCATTGTTATGGATCCTCTTAGCCCATTGTCATTGGGAAAGGAAGTAGCAAATCAATGCTAACAAAATTCTTTCCATTGTTATGGATCCTCTTGCATGTTCTAATGAATTAGAATTCTGCATAAAAAGAAGAGCATATATAGCACATATGAATAGAATAATTTATAGCATATTTTAACTAGCAGAACTTCCATTGCACATATGAATAGCATATTTTATATCTGCTTTGCGTTCTATAAGTTCACAGAACTGTTCAGTTTATCATTAATTGACTAAGAACATCCAAGTGTTTGATGAAGGTCTGAGAGAAAACTCAGTGAAGAGAGAACTCCTTTAATGGAGCTTTTTAGCTTCTGATTTTCATTAATCTTTTGGAGGGAAAATACAAGAGTATTTACACAAGATTGATAAGAGCTACACACACATTGTGCAGGCTCTAACTAATAGAGCCATCGATCTCAGCACTAACTAATATTGTTTACAGAAATCAGTGTTAACAGAAATAACTAATAGTGCCATCGATCTCAGCACTAACTCTATTAACTTTAGTCTTGCTGCGGTATTGACTACTAACTTGATCATGCACCATATTGCATTTGTAGCTTCTGTGTATGCACACATAGTGTAGCAAACCCAGACTAGCTCTTCAAGCTACTGATATGCAATTCTGGATTAGTGTCAGAGTCGCTGAGGTGTTCTTGACTATTACTCTTCACAGAGGATGATTTTGACCTTGAAGTCGAAAGACTAGTAAATACAGGAAACGTGTTAAGATTGGAAGATATGGTCTCACCTAAACCATATACTTGTGCACACAAGTTCAGGGTTCAGGGTTAGGGATAAACCCTAAGCATGTTGTTGTATTGCCTGGCATTTCTCTGTATTTGTTAAAAAACAAGACGAAAGAAAGATCGATAACCAAACCGAACTCTAAGGTTATACAAAAGACATGTTAGATATATTACAAAAAAAAAATTCTAGTGTCTAACAAATGTAGGATCCGAACACTTATGCAAGAAGTATCACTGAAGAAGACAGATAAGTAGAAGCTGAATACACAAAAAATCATCCTAGCTACTCATGAAGAAATTATTACAGCTTATGGTCATCCATAATCAACCTTCACGTATTCTTCATGCATTATTCTTAGAGTCCGCCACCCATAATCAACTATATCCGAGGTGTTAGGGCTGCCACCCATTATATATCTAATGACAATATGACATCATATCAAGCCCTATAATGTAAAGCAGAAATGGTGACCGATATCCAAACTAAACTATAAGGTTATACAATGACATAATAGTTAAATTACAAAAACAACTTTTTAGAGAGTCGGACAAATGCAGGATCCAACACTTATACAGGAAGGACTGCTGTAGGAGATAGATAATGTGCAAGCATGAGACACCAGAGTCATCCTACTCGTGAAGGAATTATTACAGCAGATTTTTTTTAAGTTAGATAAATTAAAGCATTATAGGAGTTCCCGAATTCCAAGAACTATAAAGAGTTCAAGAAGACTAACAAACTCCAAATTTTCAATTTAAGCATTGTTATGGATTCTCTTATCCCATCGTTATTGGGAAATGGAGGAGTAAATCAATGCTAAAACTGAAATTCTAGTCTGCCAAGTGAATGTGAAACAAATCATACAACCAAAGCTATAACAAAGTGAAAACAACGAAGCATACAACTATATAAAAGAAATCCAAAGGAACCGTCAAACACAGATTATGGTCAAACATATTCAACCTGTGCATATTTCTGAGTGTATTATACTCAGATACCGTCACTCAATCCACAATCTACTATTTCTGAGGTGTTATATAGTAATTTGGTTCTGAAATGCAAAAGAAACCATCAAAGTTAGCTTATCGGAACTTCTAGAGCAAAAGCGCGAACTTGGGGAAACAACACATTTCTTATAATAACTAAAATATAAATTGATGTATGGTTCATAGTCCTAAGAGCCGTAAAAACTCCTTCGGTTTAATATACACATTGTCACGATCCACTGAACCCAAATTCGTTGGAAAGAGAACATAAACCAGATCAATGTTAAGGATAATTAACCATATTCAGAATAATGATGCTCCGCAAATTAATTTCTACTTTGAAAATTTCACAAAATCAAATATAACTTAAATACAGAAAGTAAATAATTTTCTGTTTTAGTTTCTATTTTAAGTACAAAATTTCTATTTTAAGTAAATAAAACAGAAACTCCAAGAATAAAAATTTCAAGAGCTACCATTTCCAGGATATGCTAACATAAACCAGAGTAGTGATTTCCAATTTAAAAGAAAAATTGATCTTCCCCAAATCAAAATTGAAAATGGAAAATCATAAATTAAAATAATAAAAAAAAAGCATCAAAATTCAATCTTTCTTCTGTTATGCTAACCGAAACCATACTTTCCTCAGCTTAATTTTGTTTTAATTTTTTTATCACAACAAACAAATGAAAATATATTAAACAAACAAAAAAAAAAGGACCATCTATATTCTATACCAATTTTTGATGTGTTCGGATGCTAAGAAAAAGCTGAAATGTGAAGATGACATAGAAATTATGATCAACTAATCGAAACAAAGCAGAACGATGCGTTTTGCAGAGGGAGCTGGAGATTCGCGTAAATCGACACTCTGAGAGACGAAGAAGCCAGAGATAGAGAGAGAGTGTTTTCTAGAAATTTTCTTGGAAAAAAGAAACAGTAATGCTACACATTCCACCTAAAATCCCACCTTTTTCATCTCACTACATGTGGCATGTAGGTGTCAAATTGTGAGTGGATACATGGGGTAGGTGAGATAAATCATCATTAACGTGTATCCACTCACAATTTGACACCTCACATACCACATGCAGTGGGATGAAAAATGTGGGATTTTAGGTGAGATGTTTAGCATTATTGAAAAAGAAAAGAAGTGAAATTTATACCAAATGATGATGTGAGTGGGCACGTCATGGCATTTTGCCGATGTGATCTGCCACATCATCATCCAGGTGCTGACTTGGTCAATCTTACCATGACATGGCTTGCCATGTTGTATGATGAAATTAGATAAATAGCTGCAGATTGGACCTGGGCTGTTTTATTTGCCCAAATTGAAGAATGGTACGGTCCACTTGTTATTCCTTTTTTATTTTCCATGTTTGACCCATCTAGTCAAATTGGGCTTCTTAGCTCTGATCCATAAACTGAAATAGTTTTTATACCCATTTATCTATAACAAAGGATTTGCATACAAAATCTATAACATCATTGTTCTATCAGAAAATGAAAACTTAAAGCTTGTTTTCTTGATTACAAAATCATATCGTCACATATCTGCAGACTGCAGCATAACTGCTCTCTAGCTAGCAAAGTTTTGGCTGAAACAAGATCAAATCTAAATTTATTCAAATTCAAATCATCATTAACACATCTTTCACTTAAATACACTGTGATGTATCTCTCATCTTTTTGCAATATTTCTCACATGCGTCAGAAAGATACTCATAAGTTTGTAACAATGTAAAATAAATTCAAACAAAACAAGTATAAGACAAGATACGACATTACAAAAAAGTTCACAAAACAATAAAACTGAATTATTGGATTTTCGATATCTTACATATTCTTCATCGAATTTGATCTTCTGGATTCGATATTGTTCGCTCAAACCAAGATGCACCATAAGAAGGCAAACATGAGTGAGTAGCTCTCCGCCTTTTCGAAGCTGTTGACCGTGCTCTTTCCATCTACACTTATTTGAAGCGTATGTCAACATTTCCACCCACACTTCACTTATGACCTCCCATTTGTTAGGGTGGTTGTCGATTTCCAGAGATTTTAATTGTTGGGCAAGCCTACATCCATAGAACAACAATGACTGACTTTTATCTCCTTATTTTGCTTCCTGTGCAGCATCGAAATTCACTTGAAGCAAAGCCTTGCAAGCTTCACTTTTTCTTATGTATTTTTCTCTACGTACCAAAACTGTACCGTTTTCATTATCACTCACCCTTTCATACAGGAAAAATCTCAAAGCTTCGGCAAACGTATCTTTATACCTTATCTCACCAATCCCTTCGGGTAGCATTAATGGATTGAAAACCAGAAGATACAATATGTAATCTGATAAACATTTGCTGTTTCTGCATTTCGAATCCAATTTGTGAACATCACCTCCATGTATATCATCAAGATCACTATAGTAACATAGGTCAGTAGCGATGTGCCATAGAAGAAGGCTATGATCAAACTCTACCTTTGTCGTGCTCCAGCAAAATTGATCATGAAGTCCATACCTTTTTTCAAGCACATAATCACCTCTTTTCGCCAATAATATCCTGCATGACTCGATATTGAAATGATCATCTTTAATTTCATTAGATTTCTCTACGAGCTGCCTGAAGATCATTTTTTCAATATCCTTATCGACATCTTCCCAAGACAAGCATTGGTACTTCTCTAATAAATCTCCAATCCAAGGTAACCTTTGAACCCCAAACCATCTTTGTTGTTGGAGACAAGAACTCACAAGATTATACTGTGCCATAGATCTCGACCACCTTTTGCGATTTGCAAGAATTGAATGACAAGGAAAGGTAGCACAGAACATTGAACTACGATTTGTCTTTCTGAGACCGGCATACCAGAGCGCTGTCCAATCAGAGAAAAGGAGAACGCAGAAGGCGTAAACCTCCAGGACAACAGCACCAATCAACAATACGTAAGTTATGTAGACGTCGATGGATGAGTAGGCATGGATATCAATGATGACTGAGAACAAAACTAGGGCTGTGACAGATGCAATGAAGCTAATGAAACGAAAAAGGATTCCTAATGGAGAATAAACAATGGTGGCCTTGGTGTAGAGCAGATCATACATGAAACCAAGTTCGATTGCTATCAATTTGAAGGCATCTTCTGATGACTTGTTTTCGATCTTTGAGCAGCTATCTTTCCGTTCACGAGTTCCTAAAATTGAATCTGCAAAGAGATACTGAAATCTCTGGAACAAAAAGTAAGCTACCTGGAGATCATTTGCACCTGTTTCCAATCTTTCGGTTTCTAGGACTGTTGCCATTTCGGGACGTGCTGATGTAAACTTGACATCGACTACAAACTCTCGCATCGAAAATATATTAAAACAGCGAGATTCTACCATCCTCCGAACTAGAGATCTTTTTCTCCTTTCTTCAGTTCTTTCCATCTGAATAATATTCGGACCAGGATCTGGATTTGAAAGCAAGGAATTTTTAAATCGTTGAGCACTGGATGATCTGAGCACGAAAGTCCTCTCACCATACTTGATAATTCCTGTGATGAAGATGGGAATGGCGATAAGCGTAAGGGCACTGTTGCCCCAAGATCGTAAGAAGACGTAAAACGCGACTCCAATGTGGACAACAAGTCCAAGCAAGTGCCTTAACCACAACTCGTTATCCTCTAACGAATAAGCTGTGATGGTGTCAGGGCCGCCCAGATGCAAGAGCAGGAATGGTGCCCAAAAAATCTGGAGAGCGGAGTCTGCTTGCGTGCTGGTAGGTAGAAAAACCATTGCATTATTGATGTACTGATCTAGAAGCTTTATTTAAATAATATATTTAAGCAAAAGTCCAGAAATAAGAAAAGCCAGTACTGCAAGGTAGTCTAAAATAAATAATACAATTAATTGAACAATCTAAAGTTAATTTGGATAACATGAATATTTAGATGAAGAAAAATGATTACCACTTTACCTTCAGGACACACGTTACAATACTTTTTATATGACAATCTGCAAAAACAAAGCATTAGATGACCACACGAAGTATAATAGCACGTTTTTTTTTCCTTCCCAATATCTTACTAATAAGATAAGCTACTTACCTGGAAAAGAAAATGCACCCAAGAACTTTGGAAGATAATAGAGGCAGGTGGTGTAATTGAATATAGTTTAAGGTGCGACTTTGGTGGCCATTTTATAATATAAAAAACAAGAGACAAAAGCTGATGGAGAAGTATTATAGAATAACTTGTCCAATGGGGATGGTATCACAGAAGGCCTTGTTTACCAAAAAGTGATTCCATTAAATCACTTTCCCTTTCAAACTCTGGAAGTATAAATAATAAATACTTAGATCAGTGATAAAGCAATGTATTGATGCAAAGAAGAAAGCAGTACATGAAATGGAGTGGGAATCAAGTCATTATGCATCCAGAAAAAGCTTGAGGAACAGAGAAGGATAATCTTGCTCGGGCGGGATTAACGTTACGGAGTCAAAATAATCTTGCGTGTCTTTTGCGTGGGATTCAACTTTATTACCACATTTCAAAGTTTTTATTTTTATTTTTTTTATTTCAACATCCAACCAACCACCCATACGCTTTTAATCTAAGAGTTGTAAATGCATATAAATTCAACAACTGTCTTAACCGTTAGATTAAGAGCATATGAGTGGTTGAAATGTTACATTGATGCCTTGATGGGATGGTATCACAAGCACTTGCTTACCAAAAAGTGATTAAATTAAATCACTTTCCATTTCAAAAGCTGGAAATAAAAATAATAAATACTTAGACCAGTTATAAAGAAATGTATTGATGCAAAGAAGAAACGTACAGTACATGAAATGGAGTGGGAATCAAGTCATTATGCATCCTGAAAAAGCTGGAGCCTGGAGGAACAGAGAATTTGCACACTTTACGGAGTACAAAGTCGGATAATCTTGCACTTGTACAAGCGGGATTAACGTTACATAGTCGGAATAATCTTGCATGTTTTTTGTGTGGGTTCAACTTTACAACCACATTTCAAAGTCTTTGTGACTCGATTTTTCTGACTTTAACATCCATCACTTATACGCTCTTAATCCAAGAGTTGTAAATATATTACAAAAGTAACAATTGTCTCAACCATTGGATTAATAACACACGAGTTGTTGAAATGTTGAATTGATGGAAAAACAAAAAAATTGATGGAAATTCTTCAAAATCATGTGTAAATGCATTAGATAAACCAAATTAAGAATTGAGAATGAGAGCATGTAATCAAAATACAATAATTAGTTTAATTACAAATTGAGAGCATTTGATAAATAGAATCCAAATATATAATAATTCACAAGGGTGAGGAGGATCGCAAAACATAATATCTTTTGATCAATATATATATCTTGTAAACAAAACTGACAAGGCATCATATTTTAACTAGTAGAACTTCCATTGCACATATGAATATCATATTTTATATCTGCTTTGCCTTCTATAAGTTCACACAACTCTTCGGTTCATCATTATTGACTAAGAACACCTAAGTGTTTGATGAAGGCCTGAGAGAACTCAGAGAAGAGAGAACTTTTAGCTTCTGATTTTCATTAATCTTTTGGAGGGTAAATACAAGAATATTTACACAAGAATGGGAAGAGCTACACACACATTGTGCAGGCTCTAGTTGATTCCGTAATTTACGGAAATCAGTTGTTTACATAAATAACTAACAGTGTCATCTCAGCACTAACTAACTCTATTAACTTTAGTCTAGCTGAGGTATTGACTACTAACTTGATCATGCACCATATTGCATTTGTATCTTCTGTATATGCACACAGTGTAGCACCCAGACTTGGTCTTCAAGCTCTTCAAGCTACTGATATGCAATTCTGGTTTAGTGTCAGAGTTGCTGAGCTGTTCTTGACCATTACTCTTCACAGAGCATGATTTTGACCTTGAAGTCGAAAGACAATTAAATACAGGAAACGTGTTAAGATTGGAAGATATGGTCTCACCTAGCACGGACTAAACCATATACTTGTGCACAAGTTCAGGGTTCAGGGTTAGGGATAAACCCTAAGCATGTTGTTGCATTGCCTGGCATTTCTCTGTATTTGTTACAAAACAACACGAAAGAAAGATCGATAACCAAACTGAACTCTAGCGTTATACAAATGACATGATAGTTATGGAACAAAAAAAAATTCTAGTGTCTAACAAATGTAAGATCCTAACACTTATGCAAGAAGCATCACTGAAGAAAAAAGATAAGTAGAAGGAGCATACAAAAAAAATCATCCTATTTACTCATGAAGAAATTACTACAGCAGAATTTTCAAGTCAGATATAGAGCAGTATAGGAGTTCCCGAACTCCAAGAACGAAGAAGAGATGAAGAAGACTAACAAACTCCAAATATTTAATTTAAGCATTGTTATGGATCCTCTTAGACCATTGTTATTGGGAAAGGGTGTAGCAAATCAATGCTAACAACATTCTGTTCTGCCAAGCAAGCATAAAAGAAATCTAAAACAATTCCAAAGATTTAACTCGATCGAATACATGATCTCACAACCAAGGCTGTAACAATCTAATAAATGTGGAAAGCAACACACAACAATATACAAAAAGCCAATGAACCATCAAACGCAGCTTATGGTTGCCCATAATCAACTTTCACGTATTCTTCAGGCATTATTCTTAGGGTCTGCCACCCATGATCAACTATTTCTGAGGCGTTAGTGCTGCCACACATTATATATCTAATGGCATCATATCAAGTCGTATAATGTGAAGCAGAAAAAGTGATCGACAGCCAAACTGAACTTTAAGGTTATACAATGACATAATAGTTAAATCACAAAAACAAATTTTTAGAGTCTCCAACAAATGCAGGTTCCTAACACTTATACACCAAGTATTACTGTAGAAGATAGATAATCTGCGAGCATAAAACGCAACCAAAGAACTATAAAAGAGTTACAGCAGATTTTTCACATTAGATAAAACATTATAGGAGTTCCGAACTCCAAGAACTATAAAGAGTTCAAGAAGACTAACAAACTCCAAATTTTCAATTTAAGCATTGTTATGGATCCTCTTAGCCCATCGTTATTGGGAAAGTTAGCATATCAGAACCTCTAGAGCAAAAGCACAAGCACGAGCTTGGGAAAATAACACATTTCTAAGTATAAATTGATGTAGGAGTTACAAAACTCCAAGTGCATAAATCATAGTCGAACTCGAAAGAGCCTTAAAACTTCTTCAGTTTAATGCATTGTCCACAATCCGCTCTGAACCCAAAATCATAAGGTAGTGAACATAAACCGGATCAATGCTAACAAATTAATTTCTACTTTGAAAATTTCACAAAATCAAATTTAACTTCAATACAGAAACCAGATAATTATCTGCTTTAGTTTCTATTTTAAGTACAAAAAAAAGTAAATAAAACATGAAAACACATTTAAGAAACTCCAAGAATAAAAATTTCAAGATCTATGTGCAATGGAAGTTATACATACATATAAAATTGATCCTCCCCAACTCAGAATTGAAAATGGAAAATCAGAAGAAAAAAAACACCAAAAATTCAATCTTTTTTCTACTATGCTAACCGAAACCATATTTTCCTCTGAATTTTAATTTTTTAATACATTAAACAAATTAAAACACATTGAAAAAACAAAAAAGGGACCATCTATACCATTTTTTGATGCGTTTGGATGCTGAGAAAAGGCTGGCATGTGAAGATGACATACAGATTACGATCGGCTAATTGAAACAAAGCAGAGCGATGAGATTTGCAGAGGGGTTGGTTCACGTCGGCCGTCAAACGCGATTTCGTCGATAGAAGAGGAGATCAAAGAGTTCATTGTCGAGCATAAAAAACGGTGGTGTTTGGATAGCTGGAAGTTTCTTCTTTATTTTCCCGATTCGGTTCCTCAAGATTTTATTTTATTTTTTTACACGAAATGATGACGTGGGTGAGCACGTCATGGCCTTTTGCCGCCGTGATAAGTCACGTCATCGGTTGGGTGCTGACGTGGTTAGCTTTACCATGACGTGGCTTGCCACGTTGTAATTAGTAATAGATTGGGCCCTGGGCCGTTTGGTTGGATCAAATTGAAGAATGGACTGCAGACTTCTCATTCCAATTTGGTTGCTGAGAAAAAAAGCCCTATTTTACTTATGCTGGTCCTAAAGCAATATTTTTTTTATTATTTTTTTTTTTTTAAAGAAAATATTATATAAATTTGAATTTTTTTTTGGAGGAGAGGGAGGACTCGAACAGGTGCCCTTCACAATCTTGAAACAAGTCAACTTGGTCACTGGAAAAGATGAGGTTGTGAGTTCGAGTCTCTCTTCATTTTTAATTGATATTTTGTAAATTACCATTTTTCTTTTTATTCATCAAGAAATGTAGAACATGTGACTATGTGAGTATGATAATTATATAGGACTTTGAGAAGCTGGAACAAAGTCCCTTCACCCACCTGGCCACCTAAATGATAGTTATAAGATGGAGGGTCAGTGTTTGTTAAATACAAACAAATTGATTGAACTTAGAAGGCACAAAATCATAACATTTGATAAAAATCGAAGAAAATATTTAATATTTAATACAAACAAATTGCTCTTATGTGTAGTACACAATATTTAATATCATAAGTGACAAGATCACCCTATTATGTTACTACATTAATTATTAATATATTGATAAATTTCCTTTTTCTTTAAAATATTGATAAATTCGAAAATAGATTCTTAGCATAATTTATAGAAGAGATTATTGACAGATATTAATTTCTTGATTTCTAAAATAATAGACAAAAACATCAATACTTGTCTATAAAGCAAAAGAAACCATCAATATTGTTACTGTAAAATGTTTTAGGTTCTTATCGAATCATTATGTAGTATAATTAGAAGATTATGTCTTTCAACATTGATATATGAAAAAAGTGAAAAAATGAAAAAAGTTGTGGTATTTCAATCATCGTCAATTAATGAAATTGTGGGTTTGAATTATATTACCCTCCCTATTTTTTGGAGCTCCTATGATAACTTCTCTTAATTTTGCGCCAATGGATCGGATGATTGTAGATTAAGTTTTAAGTGTTTGACATTGTAATGCCATGAAAGAAATGAAAATACATGTTTTTATAAAGCTTGTTTTCTTGATTACAAAATCATCGCAATTCGCATCATAACTGCTCTCTAGCTAGCAAAGTTAATTTTGGCTGAAAACAACTCTCATTTTTTTATCAATTAATTAATTTATTAATATGTTTCTCTCTTACATGCAAATAACAAAACAATTCAAAGGAGGGATAATTACCACGGTGGCCATCAATTTGGGTCACCACTATCAAAATGACCATTTTTGGTGAACACTGTTACTAGTGGTGGGCACAAAACCCGAAACCAAATTCAATCGGACCGAGCCGAACTGAAAAATGGTGTTTGGTTCGGTTCATAGCTTATATTCGGTTCAAACCGATTTAAAATTTGAAAACCGAATTGAATTCGGTTCAGTTTCAGTTTTGAACATATAAAATCGAACCAAACTGAGTAAACCGAATTGTCTTAATTAATTATTTTGTAAAGTTTAATTTTATTACGGACTGTTTGTTGATGATGTTTTATTTTGGACTACATTATGTACTACATTTTTTGACTTCTATTTTATAGAAGTTATGAAGATTTTATATTTTGATTAGGTATGTAGATTGAATATGATTGAAATTTTATATTTGGATTGTAAATTAAGTTGTATTTTGTTTAAATTATTTTTTACGTATTATGTTTTCTTAAAAAAGTTTAAGCCTAAATGTCAAAAAACAACAACTTAAAGGCCTAAAAAATTAAAAAAACATATAGAAAAACCTTCAAAGTCCAATAGGCCCAAAATGCCAAAACCGAATTGAACCGAACCGAAATAAAGGTGTTCAGTTCAATTTGGTTTTCAGGTTCAAAACGGTTCAAACCGATTCACATTTTAAAAAATCGATTATATGTCAGTTCAATACGATTTTGGCCAAAACTGAACCGAACTGATCCATGCCCACCCCTAACTGTTACGCTAATATCCATTCCATCCAATTCTATTTTCGATCCAAACATCACTTATTATCTCCCATTTTCTTTCATGCACATTTTGCAATTGCATAGAAACCATAAGTCCATACTTCAACAACGAATGACTTTCTCCCTTAAAGAATTCATTGAAGTCATCAGCATTTTTGTCTTCATTTTGAAGCATATTGCCAAATGTTTGAAGCAAATTGCTGAAATGTTGAAGCAAAGCCTTGCAAGCCTTACTTTCACTGGATATATCATCATCCCTCTTTTGCTTGAAAAGTTTTGAAGCAGCTTTCCTCCCTAGCAATCAATTTCGAAGAATTGGACAAACCCAGTGCTTAACGGTGATGGATGGAAACCATTAGTAGATTGTTAGTCGATCTCTGATTAGTTAAGATAGCTGGTAAAATATGATTGGCCAAACTTTCCTTGAATCACGGAAATGCTTTTAGCATGTGATTCAGATCAATTGTATATATAATCAAAGCTCTGTAATTTTGTTTGCAATTCAATGAGAAAACGCACGTTTTCACAGCAAACCTCCATTAATGGAGTTTCTCTAAAACTTGAAGCTCTGCTTTTTTCTTTCAGTACTTTTATCATACACCTTTACATTCTATCAAACAACTTCTGTGTTTATAATTTGACCCTCATTCAATAATGTTTTATTTGTAATATTATTTATAATAAGATCAGTTTTGTACTTTTGTAAACACAAAAATGGGAAACTTGGATTTTGTATTGTTTAACATGTGGTTTGGTGGTAAAATACGCTCGTCAGCATAATATTGCAAGTTCGAGTTGTTACAATACATATATATCAATAAAAATAATAATTATGATTTATAAATAAATGTCTCAGCTCTCTACCGGAGAGAATTATATAAATATATATATAATTACATACACAACCTTACTTTATTTGTTTTCTTTTTTTACATCATATTTTATAAGGCTGAGAAAGCCAAGAAGAAGGAACCAACAAAGGCCACACAGGGCCAAAAGACCCCCACCTGACCAGACGAGAGCAAACAGGCCAGAGAAGGGAAAGAAAACGAAAAAACAAACAAACTGAGAGCCAGAAACAGAGAGGCTGCAACAGAAAAAAATAAAAAAGCCAAAGCAAAACAAGGAACCAGCGATCTCAGAGAAAAAACATCACGCGATACATCTGAAGAAGTCGCCCTTCAAGCTAGAACCCCTCTCGGCGAGCATGTCCGCACTTTATTTGTTGATCATGAGATCATGCATGCTACATGTATACATCCTTAAGTTTTTTCGGTTTATAAATGCCAGCCCCATAAGTGGATGTGAAAATATCAAGCAGGAGAGGAAACTGAATCCATGCAAATAAGGTCACCGGGACAGTGCCAGATGAGGCTATTAGAAATGTAACCCATCTCCATGGATGAGAAATAACTATGCAAAATGTTGCAGCAAATGCTACCATCATGCTTGCAATGGAGAAGAACAAGGTGATAAGGCCGATAATCAATTGCTTCGGTAAGGAAAAAAGGAAATCGTCTTCTGCATAACGCGAAGTGAGGATTCCCAGGAACATTTGGACCGAAGCAGTCGAAGAAAAGAGTGCTAGGGCAACAGAGATGGCAAAGAATTTGAATGATAATTCATGAAGAAAATTCGGCCTTCCATGACTGTCGGTTCCCCCGGGAACAGTGAAGGCCGCAGTGAAGACAATTGTAATTATGAGTGCAGCCACGACAGAGCATGATGTGGCGGTATCTTTCATCCATTTTTCACCTTTCTCTACCAGCTCTTTGTGTGTTTTTGTAAACTCCTCTCTAGGAGTTTTTCGATCTAAATTATGCTTTCTTTGAAGGGATTGATGGAAACATTCTTCCACTGTCTGAATAAAAAAAAAAAAAAAAAAGTACTTGAATATATATATATATATGATTGTATAGAATATTATCTTTCTATAATCAGGACTTCTCAATAAAGTTAATCCGGACATCAAATTCCATAATATGTTATTTTGTTATCTTAACTTTCTTTAGTAATTAAATCTTACTATAAAGAACATTTTATGATGAGTCAAAAAAAAAATAAAAAAATTATATGAAATACAAAAATTCATTTTAAAAGATGTACGATCTTGACATGAAAATTACTATATATGTATATATATAATCACCTTGAACCATTGCAACTCGTGCTGCATCTGCAATGCTGCACCGGGGATTTCACTCGAAGGAGCCAATACTGCAGCAATATGCAAGATGGTGTCGCCGCCAATGTTCTTCCCCATGGTTAACTGGTCCCTAACCATGGGATGACACACTTCGTATACGAGCTTGAATACTCTCTCCTGACGATGTTTAACTGCCAAACTCAACATGTGATATCCCAATTCATTGGTAAACGAAACCAAACCAATGTAGGCCTTGAGGATTTCATCGACGACCTCATAAATCCCCAAACTTACAGCAGTGAAGGCTGGCTCTTTGAGAAAGTCGATGGCTTTTTCATAATTCCAGTTACTATAACCACCAATCATCTTTTTTACAATTTCAGGTGTTTGTGTATGCATTAGCTTTAGATCATGTATGTGTCTGATGCTTGGTGCTGGTTTGCATACACATGTAGAAACTCAATTCATTAATTGTAAATTAATTATAAAAAATAAAAAATCTTTCAAAATAAAAGAATTAACTCAATATTATTTATCTAATTAATGCTAAAATATATAATATTACCTAGCAGCATGATTGGCTTCCAGAGCATAATATTGGCTTCATGGATCAATTTACCTAGTGAACATATATATAAGCAGAATGATTTAATTTTGAAGATTACTAAAAATTAATTACTAGGTACCAAAAAGGCTAATGCAAATATTTAACTTTTTTCGAGCTATTATAATAAATTTGGGGGATCGAGGGGGAGCCGGAGGGGACTAGCTAAACAAGGGTGGAGCCATAAAATTTTGTTTGGAGGGGATCAAATGATCAATGTAGTATATTTTGGGACGACCAAAGTGAAAATTTACAAACCCCTTGGCTTCACCCATGACTAGAACCTGCCACCTCAATGCTGACTAAAGAACTAAAAATTAAATTACCAATTAATTAGTATATGGATAGAAAAGAGAGTTTTACAAACCAAATGTAGCTTGAAGAAAACTCGAAGATTTGGATTCTGCAGAGCAGCATTGGAATCTATCAGTTTGAATCTCTATGTCTCCTCCCACTCTTTTAGGGAGAGGGTAAGGATTCTTTTCTTCTTGCAAAGGAATGCCTGCATGCAAATAATAATGACTTCTCTTAGCAAGAATTTATATCCAGATTTTGTTATAAAATATGGACTTTTGAATTCTCAATGAGAATTAGAAAAAAAAAAAAAAAAAAAGAAGAAGATGAAATTAAAAGGATTGTAATGGAAACCAACATCGATAAATAAAGCTATGCCAAAATCCGAGCCGACTCCCACTTTCATATATCTGAGGCTTTGTAACCATTATATCAATTTTTTTTTTCCAGTAACGGTTTCCCTCTTTAGAAGCTAACTGCGGATATTGCTCCAATAAATCAAGAGCTGTACCTGCGCATATACAACATTGTGAAATCAAATCCCGCATCAAAAAAAAAAAAAAAATAGGATTAATTCCGGTATGTCTATCTAATTACAAAAGCAAGTAATTAATTAAACTGCAATACTCACCAAAGAGATTAGAATTGATCAGTATTTTAAGCAGCAACCCACCACTGTCCTGAGTCAAGTCCACTACCTTAGCAGTCTCTGATATTAGATATTCAACTGTTTCCTTTCGGCTACAATAGGCTGCGGCGTGAACTGGAAGAAATGTACGTTCCCCATTACATTCCAACTTCTCTTTCACAAACTTTTCCATATCTTTCCTACTTGGCGGATTGTTTTTGTTGCTCAAAAACTTTTTTATATCTTCCTTACTTAGATCATTCTTGTTCATACTTAGCAACTTCTTGTTCTTATTCACAAACGCTTTTGCAGCCTCCGTGTTGCCACTTAGAGCTGCGGTTGCTAGAGCTGTAACACCTTCAATATTTGTTCTTTCCAGTGATTCGGGAGGGACTTTTATTAAAAACTTGTTGACTAGGCCAATGGCTTCATTAAACTGACCCAGAAAGTGGAAAATGTTCTCTCCCGTTTCAGTAATATCATCGTGCAAAGCTTCCGGATTGTTGGCTACGAAATCTTCCACACGTTTCCATTTTTTCTCTCGTATAGCCCTGTATAGGGGCAGGTAACGAGCTACATCCACATTCCTTTCTATTATTTTCTTCTTCTTTAATTCGATTTGCACCTCTGTAATATTATGGAAACTTTTAGATAGTTACGAGTCAATAAAATACAAAATAAGATAGTTCTTCGCTACTAGTCGGATACAATTCAACGGTTGAGATTTGACGAATAAAGCATACATCCGCACACCAAGAAGAAAATATTGATAAACTAAAGAATGTAAAGCATGCATAATCATGAATAACATCAATATACTTGTATGCATTTATGAATTGAGCAGTTTCATTGGATATATATTTTGGTCATCAGAGTGAATAGCCCCTTTTTTGTAGCTTTTTAATTGTGAGACTGCCACCGAGTTAATAATTTAAGTTTAAATATATATAGTACCTTTTGAAGAGCTTTTTGTGGACTAGTAGAGCTAATCATTTAAGGTTAAATATAGCTTCTCATAAAGAGCATTTTGTGGGACTAGTATTGAGTTAATAATTAAGTTAAAATAACACAAAGTATAGTAACGGACAAAAATACATTGATTTCACTTATCCTTTTGCTTTGTCTTTCTCTCAAGAAAAACCAATGCTTAGATTTTGATGTCCTAAGATTTCTTTCTATCGATGCGCACCGAAGAGAAAATGACTGATATATATATATAGCTTTATATTTTTACCTTGAAAGATCTTTTGAAGATCCTTCATTTGCAGATCTCTACTTGCATTTGGCTCCATATCGATCAGTGATTTTCTCTGTTGACTGACAAGGAAGCTTGAACCTTATTAATTCAGTGATCTGATGTAGAGAAAGAGTGCATCGGTTTCCAATTATTTATAATTAGACTATAATCTATAATAGAAATTGATTGATCAATCTAAAATTTATATAACATGTATACTTTAGATGAAAAAAAATGATTATCAGTACTCACCTTCAGGACAAACATTAAAATAACATAAAACTTTTGATACGACAATCTACAAAAACAAAGCGTTAGATGATCACATGAAGTATAATAGCACGTTTGTTTTTTCCCAATATCTTCATTACTAATAAAATAAGTCACTTACCTGGAAAAGGAAATACACCCGAGAACTTTTGAAGCTAATTGAGGCAGGTTATGTTGTGAAACCAACAGGTGATGTAATTTAATATTTGAAGGTCTAACTTTGTAGACCATTTTATAATATCAAAACAAGAGACAAAGCTGACTGGGAAGTATTAAAGAATAACTTAGTGCAATGGGGATGGTATAATAAGCACCTGCTTTGCAAAAAAGTGATTAAATTAATTCATTTTTAATCTGTACTTACAGGTCATAAAAGTACAACATACCTGAACTGGAGTGGGAATCAAGTAATGTGAGGGTCCCATCACTACTTTTGTGTGAGTGGGAATCAACCGTAATATGTTATTTTGTTATCTTAACTTTCTTTAGTAATTAAATCTTTCTTAACTTTACTTTTGTCGCTTGTGTTGTGTATTTTTTGTGGCAGTATTGGTGTCTTCTGGCCCTTTGGATCTTTTTCTGGTTGTACTTGTTGCTTCTTTGGGAATTTTCCCTTTGAATAAAATTTGCTGTTTTAAAAAAAAAAAAAAAAATCTTTCTATAAGAATTTTATATGAAATACAAAAATTCATTTTAAAAGATGTTGTATGGTCTTGATATGAATTTTTTATTTTTATTTTTAAGATATATATAATCACCTTGGACCATTGCAACTCGCGCTGCATCTGCAATGCTGCACCGGGGGATTTCACTCGAAGGAGCCAATACTGTGGCAATATGCAAGATGGTGTCGCTGCCAACATTCTTCCCCATGGTTAACTGGCCCCTAACCATGGGATGACAACGAAACCAAACCAATGTAGGCCTTGAGGACTTCATTGACGACCTCGTAAATCCCCAATCTTACAGCAGCGAAGGCTGGCTCTTTGAGAAAGTCGATGGCTTTTTCATAATTCCAGCTTCCAGAATCACCAATCATCTTTCTTACAATTGCAAGTGTTTGTTTATGCATTAGCTTTTGATCATATATATATATATATATACGGTCCCGTTCCTATCAGTGCATCCTGATATAACTGATATTGAATGTGAGCCACTCATTTATAACAGTGATTTGACAAGTGCATACATACCAAATCAAAATATGTAAAACGAGTGGCTCACATTCAGTATCCTTATATAATTCTATCAGGATGCACTGATAGGATAATTTCCATATATATATACATATTAATGCCTTTTGGTGCTGGTTTGTTTACACATGTAGAAACTCAATTCATTAATTGTAAATTAATTATAAAAAATAAAAAAAATCTTTCAAATAAAAGAATTAACTCAATTTTATTTATCTAATTAATGCTAAATATATAATATTACCTAGCAGCATGATTGTCTTCCAGAGCATAATATTCAATTCATGGCTCAATTTACCTGGGGAGCATATATATAAGCAAATAATAACACTATCCACAAATTCTAAGGAAAGAATGGAAAACCTAGCTTCCTCCTTTAGAAAATTGTGCCTTTCTGTAATGACAGAATAGCCTCTTCGAATCAAGAATATATCACGTTCATGGTATGATACATCATCTTTATTGACTGTTTTACCTTGTTCTTTTAGATACTCAAAGATTGTTTCTTGTAAATGATCAACATTCACATCTACTCTAGTCAAGTCCATATTCTTTAACCATTTGCGGATAAAAGGTAACTTTTGGACTCCGAAGCAAGCAGGTTGCATGTCTTTCAGGCAAGAACTTAAGAGGTTGTACTGACCCATGGATTCTGACCACCTTTTGTTACTGGTCAAAAGTGATTGAGAATGGCTAGAAAACTTCCAAAAAAGATCGGCCAAAGTTTTTGAGATGGGATTATGTTGTGCTTTTTTGAGTTTGATCAACCAAAGCTTTCCCCAATCTGATAAAAAGAGTAGGATGAGTGCATAAAGCTCTAGAAGAACAGCCCCAACTAGCAGAAAATAGGTTATGGAGATGTCAACCAGTGGGTAGACATGGGTATCAATGATAATGGAGAAGACAACTAAAGAACAAACAGAGGAAAAGAAGGTGATGCAGCGGAAAAAAATTCCCAAATGAGAATAATCAATAGCTGCCTTGGTGTAGAGCATATCATACATAAAACCAAGCTCAACTGCTACCAGTTTGAAGGCTTCTGCAGTCGGTTTGTTTTTGATGATGGAATAGATGCGCTTTTGTTCATTCGTATTGAGAGTTCGTTCTGCAAAGAAAAATTTAGTACTGATGAATAAATAGTAAGCTAGAACGAGATAATGGTCCTCCGTAGGAATGCCATCTTGTGGAATAACCATTGGTTCTTCTGATCCTTCTTCTCTTTTCCCTCGGATATCTCGACCATCAACATATTTAACAAAATCCTGACAAGAATCAGGACTCGATGGCAGGAAATTTTTGAAATGTTGACTACTTGAAGACATGAGTGTATATGTCCTCTCTCCATATTTGATTACTCCTGAGATAAATATTGGAATGGTAAGGAATGTAAGAGCAGTGTTACCCCAAGATCGTAAGAAGACGTAAAACGCCACTCCAACTTGGATAATAAGTACAAGAAAGTGTCTTAACCACAGCTCATTATCTTCTAACGAATAAGCTGTGATAGTGTCAGGGCCACCTAAATGCAAGAGCAAGAACGGTGCCCAAAATTCTTGAAGAGCATTGTTTGGTACAGGAGTGCTATCTTCAGAGTCTCCTATACTGCTGGCAAGGTTGCCGAGGGCAACTGTTGCTACCCAATCAGCTGACAGGTATGCTGACCAAACGATGATTCTGATCCAAAATTTTGCTGTCAGTTTTCGCCGATTACCCAAAAGGATAAGGATGATTTGTAAAACAAGGCTGAGTAGAATTATCGCTCGAACTTCGTATTTGTTCCAAAGATTTATGATCCTTTCTGAGAAAAGCTGCATTTTGCTTTCTCTAATAATTTAAAGGTTAAAACTGCAAGCAATCAACTCAAGATTCCAAAGAAGAAGCAAAAAGGACATTAATTAGTACCTCTGTTCATGAATCATTACAAAGGCTAGATATATGTGATAAATGAGATTATATCAAGAGCTTTTTTTCGCAAAAATAATAGCTACCCAAAAATTTAATGATACTAATGCTGAAAAGTTTCACAGTTGCCTCTAATTAATTGATCTTCAAAAACAGTAAAAAATATATGCCGTTCAATATATAAATCATGCATAATTTATCAATCATGATTAAAAAAAGAATAAACAATGTATTATAACTAAGCATAAGGTAGCCTATTCAAGTTTTGGGTTTTCGTCAATGCTATGTCATATAAGTGTGAGATTATGTTAATTACTATACAAAATCTGAATAGTTACAATAAATTAAGAGTAAAAAATATTTCTATAATCTAGAAGGGTGATTAATTAATCGGTCTGCAATTTCTACAAGCATATATAGTCGGTAAACATATAGCGTAAAACTTTTCATACAACAATATGCAAAAATAAAACAGTAATATAAAGTATAATATAACATTTTTCTCATATGATTTTAAAGATAATCAAATTTGTGCATGCCTAGTAAATTATTGTAAAAAACAAAAAAATTGCAATATTCAGTTGTATATAAACATGCCGCACAAGCTATAAAAAATGAAAGCTGTAGTCATTGGCAACATGTAGTATGATAGCAAGTTTTTTTTTTTTTTTTCAATTTATTAATAAAATAAATCACTTACCTGAAAAAGGAAATGCACCCAAGAACTTTGGAAGATATAATTGTGGCAGGTGGTGTAATTCAATATTTTAAGCTAATTTAGGCAGGTGGTGTAATTGAATAGTTTAAGGTGTGACTTTGGTGGCCATTTTATAATATAAAAACAAGAGACAAAAGCTGATGGAGAAGTATTATAGAATAACTTGTCCAATGGGGATGGTATCACAGAAGCACTTGTTTACCAAAAAGTGATTAAATTAAATCACTTTTCCTTTCAAAAGCTGGAAATATAAATAATAAATACTTAGAACAGTGGTAAAGCAATGTATTGATGCAAAGAAGAAAGCAGTACATGAAATGGAGTGGGAATCAAGTCATTATGCATCCTGAAAAAGCTTGAGGAACAGAGAAGGATAATCTTGCACAGGCGGGATTAACGTTACAGAGTTGGAATAATCTTGCATATCTTTTGTGCGGGATTCAACTTTACAACCGCGTTTCAAAGTTTTTATTTTTTACTTAATTTTTTGACTTCAACATCTAATCAACCACTTATGCACTCTTAATCCAAGAGTTATAAATATATTACAAATTTAACAATTGTCATAACTATTGGATTAATAATATATGAGTGGTTGAAATGTTAAATTGATGAGGATGGTATCACAAGCACTTGCTTACCAAAAAGTGATTAAATTAAATCACTTCCCCTTTCAAAAGCAGGAAATAAAAATAGTAAATACTTAGACCAGTGATAAAGCAATGTATTGATGCAAAGAAGAAAGCAGTACATGAAATGGAGTGAGAATCAAGTCATTATGCATCCTGAAAAAGATGGAGCCTGGAGGAACAGAGAATTTGCACACTTTACGGAGTACGGAGTCGGATGATCTTGCACTTGCACAAGCGGGATTAACATTACATAGTCGGAATAATCTTGCATGTTTTTTTTTGTGTAGGATTCAACTTTACAACCACATTTCAAAGTTTTTGTGACTTAATTTTTTGATTTCAACACCCATCACTTACATGCTCGTAATCCGAGAGTCGTAAATGCATTATAAATTTAACAATTGTCTCAACCATTGAATTAAGAACACGAGTTGTTGAAATGTTAAATCGATGGAAAAACAAAAAAATTGATAGAAATTCTTCAAAATCATGTGTGTAAATGCAATTAAGAACTGAGAATGAGAGCATGTAATCAAAATACAATAATTAGTTTAATTACAAATTGAGAGCATTTGATAAATAGAATCCAAACGTATAATAATTCACAAGGGTGAGGAGGATCACAAAACATCATATATCTTTTGTAAACAAAACTGACTAGGCTGATATTTCAACTAGTAGAACTTCCATTGCACATATGAATAGCATATTTTATACCTGCTTTGCCTTCTATAAGTTCATCATCATTACTGACTAAGAACACCCAAGTGTTTGATGAAGGTCTGAGAGAAAACTCAGAGAAGAGAGAACCCCTTTGATGGAGCTTTTTAGCTTCTGATTTTCATTAATCTTTTGGAGGTAAAATACAAAAGTATTCACACAAGAATGAGAAGAGCTACACACACATTATGCAGGCTCTAATTGATTCCGTAATTTACGGAAATCAGTTGTTTACATAAATAACTAACAGTGTCATCTCAGCACTAACTAACTCTATTAACTTTAGTCTAGCTGAGGTATTGACTACTAACTTGATCATGCACCATATTGCATTTGTATCTTCTGTATATGCACACAGTGTAGCACCCAGACTTGGTCTTCAAGCTCTTCAAGCTACTGATATGCAATTCTGGTTTAGTGTCAGAGTTGCTGAGCTGTTCTTGACCATTACTCTTCACAGAGCATGATTTTGACCTTGAAGTCGAAAGACAATTAAATACAGGAAACGTGTTAAGATTGGAAGATATGGTCTCACCTAGCACAGACTAAACCATAAACTTGTGCACAAGTTCAGGGTTCAGGGTTAGGGATAAACCCTAAGCATGTTGTTGCATTGCCTGGCATTTCTCTGTATTTGTTACAAAACAACACGAAAGAAAGATCGATAACCAAACTGAACTCTAGCGTTATACAAATGACATGATAGTTATGGAACAAAAAAAAATTCTAGTGTCTAACAAATGTAAGATCCTAACACTTATGCAAGAAGCATCACTGAAGAAAAAAGATAAGTAGAAGGAGCATACAAAAAAAATCATCCTATTTACTCATGAAGAAATTACTACAGCAGAATTTTCAAGTCAGATATAGAGCAGTATAGGAGTTCCCGAACTCCAAGAACGAAGAAGAGATGAAGAAGACTAACAAACTCCAAATATTTAATTTAAGCATTGTTATGGATCCTCTTAGCCCATTGTTATTGGGAAAGGGTGTAGCAAATCAATGCTAACAACATTCTGTTCTGCCAAGCGAGCATAAAAGAAATCTAAAACAATTCCAAAGATTTAACTCGATCGAATACATAATCTCACAACCAAGGCTGTAACAATCTAATAAATGTGGAAAGCAACACACAACAATATACAAAAAGCCAATGAACCATCAAACGCAGCTTATGGTTGCCCATAATCAACTTTCACGTATTCTTCAGGCATTATTCTTAGGGTCTGCCACCCATGATCAACAATTTCTGAGGCGTTAGGGCTGCCACCCATTATATATCTAATGGCATCATTTCAAGTCGTATAATGTGAAGCAAAAAAAGTGATCGACAACCAAACTGAACTTTAAGGTTATAAAATGACATAATAGTTAAATCACAAAAACAAATTTTTAGAGTCTCCAACAAATGTAGGATCCTAACACTTATACACCAAGTATTACTGTAGAAGATAGATAATGTGCAAGCATATGACACAACCAAAGAACTATAAAGAGTAACAGCAGATTGTTCACATTAGATAATACATTATAGGAGTTCCCGAACTCCAAGAACTATAAAGAGTTCAAGAAGACTAACAAACTCCAAATTTTCAATTTAAGCATTGTTATGGATCCTCTTAGCCCATCGTTATTGGGAAAGGGAGGAGTAAATAAATGCTAAAACTGAAATTCTATCTTGCCAAGTGGATGTGAAACAAATCGTACAATGACTCCACAAATATAACCCAGATTTAATCTCACAACCAAAGCTATAGCAATTGGCAAACAGAGACAATGATTGGTTAAAAAGCTATAACAACAAACAAACAAAGAAGCACAAAACAATATAAAAGAAACCACCTTGCCATCCATGCATATATTTATAGGGTATTATTATACTCAGAAACCACCACGCCATCCATAAACAATTATTTCTGAGACGTTATACTCAGGATCAACCACCCACGATCAACCTGTGTGTTTCTGTAAAGAAAAAGAAACCATCAAATTAGTTAGCTTATCGGAACTTCTAGAGCAAAAGCACGAGCTTGGGAAAATAACACATTTCTAAATATAAATTGATGTAGGAGTTACAAAACTTCAAGTGCATAAATCCTAGTCGAAAGAGCCTTAAAACTTCATCAGTTTAATGCATTGTCCACAATCCGCTCGGAACCCAAAATCATTAGGAAGTGAACATAAACCGGATCAATGCTAACGAATTAATTTCTACTTTGAAAATTTCACAAAATCAAATTTAACTTCAATACAGAAACCAGATAATTATCTGCTTTAGTTTCTATTTTAAGTACAAAAAAAGTAAATAAAACATGAAAACACATTTAAGAAACTCCAAGAATAAAAATTTCAAGAGCTATGTGCAATGGACGTTATACATACATATAAAATTGATCTTCCCCAACTCAGAATTGAAAATGGAAAATCAGAAAAAAGCACCAAACATTCAATCTTTTTTCTACTATGCTAACCGAAACCATATTTTCCTCTGAATTTTAATTTTTTAATACATTAAACAAATTAAAACACATTGAAAAAACAAAAAAACAAAAACAAAAAAGGGACCATCTATACCATTTTTTGAACCGTTTGGATGCTGAGAAAAGGCTGGCATGTGAAGATGACATACAGATTAGTAGATTACGATCGGCTAATTGAAACAAAGCAGAGCGAAGAGATATGCAGAGGGATTGGTTCACGTCGGCCGTCAAATGCGATTTCGTCGATAGAGGAGTAGATCAGAGAGTCCATTGTCAGGCATAAAAAACAGTGGTGTTTGGATAGCTGGAAGTTTCTTCTTTATTTTCCCGATTCGGTATAAGAAAAAATAAAAGAATTTTTTTTTTTACACGAAATGATGACGTGAGTGAACACGTCATGGCCTTTTGCCGACGTGACAAGTCACGTCATCGGTTAGGTGATGACGTGGTTAACTTTACCATGACGTGGCTTGCCAAGTTGTAATTGAACTCAGAATTAAGTTACGTGGACCCCACTCTCAAATCAGTAATTAAGTTACTAATGGAAAGGGAATTTGATTCCCTCCACCCACCTTAAGAATCAAGTTTCCTTTCCTGATTGAAAAAGGGAATTCATCTATTTTTACTAAAATATCCTTACTTATAATAATTATAAAAAATAAAAATAAAAAATAAAAAAACTGGGGGATTGTTCTCTGTCATTCTTTTTTGTTCATCGTTTTCCTCCGAATCTTATTATAGGTACGCCTTTTTTTTTAATCTTAGATTTCTTGAATATACATAAAAATCATGTTGATGAATACTATTGACTTGTTGCACTGATTTTATATTTATGAATATCGAATCTGGTATGAAATCATGGTGTGTGTATATATATATTTGTATAAGAACTGTGTTAATTAAATCTTTGACTCGTTGGTGTTTTTTTTTTCTCTTTTTGGTAAATCTATGCGCTGGCTGTTTGTTTTAGTTTTTTTTTTTTTATTATATATAATACATGCTTTACGGGAAAGAGAAAAAAAAAAAAAAAAATTAAACAAAACAGCATATATATATATATATATATATATATATATATATATATGTGTGTGTGTGAATATGTAATATTACTTTAGTAAGAAGAAAAAAAAAATTTTTAAAAAGAAAACAAAATATATATATATGAATATGCCTGCAATACATGATTCACATAATATATATATATATTATGAACCTCTTAGAGCATGAGCTGTAATTGTTTTTTGCAGTAGGATCATTGTTATCTTATTATTTAGTTTATTGGCAATGTTTTAATGTTTAAAAACATTTCAGATCATTTATGTTCTTTTGAGACATGTTTATATTGTGAGCTAATGGTTGTATATGTTGAGTTATTCTGTGTTTTAATTTTCGAGAGATGGGAAAAAAGCACTTAAATGTGAGAAATTAATTTGACATCAAATTAATAATACTTTCAAATCTGAATTACTCCTCAATTTTTAATTATTATTGACTAATTAGTTGAAAGTTTACGATATAAAGATGTTAATTATTAGTTATAGTGTTATGAGCAGTATAAAAAATAGTTTTTCATAATAAAAAATATATTTTAACATATTATATACACAAGGGTATTTTTATAATCAACTATATATCATTCCGATTCTTTAATTGAAATAAACACTAGAAAGAGAATAAATTTGATTCCGTTTATGATTCCTAAATTGTTAGTAAACACTAGAAAGAAATTTAGTAACTTAATTCCGATTCCCCTCCATTCCCTTTCCGGTGGAACTTTATTCCGATTCTCTCCATTCCTGATTAGTAAACGCGCCTAAAGAAAAAATAAAAGAATTTTTTTTTTAACACGAAATGATGACGTGAGTGAACAGGTCATGGCCTTTTGCCGACGTGACAAGTCACGTCATCGGTTAGGTGATGACGTGGTTAACTTTACCATGACGTGGCTTGCCAAGTTGTAATTGGTAATAGATTGGGCCTAGGCCTTGGACCAAATTGAAGAATGGTCTGCAGACTTCTCATTACAGTTTGGTTGCTGAGAAAAAAAAAGCCCTATTTTACTTATGTTGGTTATAAAGCAAGTTTATTTATTTATTTATTTATTAGTATTACATAAATTCAGATTTTGGAGAAGGGGGGACATACATCTCGATCGGAAAAGAATCAATAGAAAAAATAAAAAGAAAGAATCGGAATTGATCGATATATTTCTCGAAACAAACGAAAAGGACACCACGAGATTATGAGTTCGAGTCTCTCCTCCTCCTCAAAACCCTGAATTATTGTAATATTTCCAAAACAAAACAAAAATTGTTGGTCACTGTAGCAACAACGTTGGTGCCTTTCACGACAACTTTTATTTTTGTGGTCGCAGGCAATCTCCTTCTTCGTTGTGGTCAAGGTGAATTCCAAATTCAGTCATCAAAAAGATTTTAATTTATATTTTGTAAATTACATTTTTCTTTGAGAAACTGTAACAAAGTCCCTTCACCCTCTTAAATGATAGTTATAAAATGGAGTGTGTTTTTGTTAAATATTTTAAATCAAATACTACAAACAAATTCATAGAAGGCACAAAATAATAACATTTGCTAAAAATCCATTCAGAGAAGAAAATAAAACACCCTATTATGATCTCTAAGTGCAGCTTTCATCACTAGCAATCAATTTTCGAAGAATTACTGATTAGCTGATGTCTGATTAGTAGGTTAATTGTTAGTTGATGTCTGATTAGTTAAGATAGTAACAACCAGATGATGTGGCTGATTAGCTGGTGAAATATGATTGGCCAAACTTTCCTTGAATCATGGAAATGCTTTTAGTTTTGTATATATAATCAAAGCTCTGTAATTTTGTTTGAAATTCAATGAGAAAATGCGCGTTTTCACAGCAAACCTCCATTAATGGAGTTTCTCTAAACCTTGAAGATCTGCTTTTTCTTTCAGTTAGTTGTATCGTACACCTTTACATTTCTATCGAACACCTTCTGTGTTTATAATTTGACCCTCATTCAATAATGTTTTATTTGTAATATTATATATAATAAGATCAGTTTTGTAAACTCAAAAATGGGAAACTTGGATTTTGTATTCTTTAACATATGGTTTGGTGGTAAAATACGCTCATGATCAGAAAAATAATATTGCAAGTTCATGTTGCTACAAAACATATATATCAATAAAAATAATAATTATGAGTTATTGTATCATTTATAAATAAATGTCTCAGCTCTCTACCAGAGAGAACTCTCTATATATATATATATAATATTACATACATATACTTATTTTATTTGTTGATCGGATCATGCATGCTACATGTATACATCCTTAGTTTTTATCGGTTTATAAATGCCAGCCCCATAAGTGGATATGAAAATATCAACCAAGAGAGGAAACTGCATCCATGCAAATAAGGTCACTGGGACAGCACCAAGAGAAGCAATTAGAAAAGTAACCCATCTCCATGGATAAGAAATAACTATGCAAAATGTTGCAGCAAATGCTACCATCATGCTTGCAATGGAGAAGAACAAGGTGATAAGGCCGATAATCAATTGCTTCGGTAAGGAAAAAAGGAAATCGTCTTCTGCATAACGCGAAGTGAGGATTCCCAGGAACATTTGAACTGAAGCAGTCGAAGAAAAGAGTGCCAGGGCAACAGAGATGGCAAAGATTTTGAATGATAATTCATGAAGAAAATTCGGCCTCCCATGACTGTCGGTTCCCCCGGGAACAGTGAAGGCCGCTGTGAAGACAATTGTAATTATGAGTGCAGCCACGACAGAGCACGATGTGGCGGTATCTTTCATCCATTTTTCACCTTTCTCTACCAGCCCACTGTGTGTTTTTGTAAACTCCTCTCTAGGAGTTTTTCGATATAAATTATGCTTTCTTTGAAGGGATTGATGGAAACATTCTTCCATTGTCTGAATAAAAAAAAAAAAAAAGTACTTGAATATGCTATATATATATATATGATTGTATAGAATATTATCTTTCTATAATCAGGACTCCTCAATAAAGTTAATCCGGACATCAAATTCAACCATAATATGTTATTTTGTTATCTTAACTTTCTTTAGTAACTAAATCTTACTATAAAGAATTTTTTATGATGAGTGTAAAAAAAAGAAAAAAAAAATCTGAAATACAAAAATTCATTTTAAAAGATGTTGTACGGTCTTGATATGAAAATTACTATATCTATCTATATATATATATATAATCACCTTGAACCATTGCAACTCGTGCTGCATCTGCAATGCTGCACCGGGGATTTCACTCGAAGGAGCCAATACTGCGGCAATATGCAAGATGGTGTCGCCGCCAATGTTCTTCCCCATGGTTAACTGGTCCCTAACCATGGGATGACACACTTCGTATAGGAGGTTGAATACTTTCTCCTGACGATGTTTAACCGCCAAACTCAACATGTGATATCCCAATTCATTGGTAAACGAAACCAAACCGATGTAGGCCATGAGGATTTCATTGACGACCTCGTAAATCCCCAAACTTACAGCAGTGAAGGCTGGTTCTTTGAGAAAGTCGATGGCTTTTTCATAATTCCAGCTTCCAGAATCACCAATCATCTTTCTTACAATTGCAAGTGTTTGTTTATGCGTTAGCTTTTGATCATGTATTTTTCTGATGCTTTTTGGTGCTGGTTTGTATACACATGTAGAAACTCAATTCATTAATTGTCAATTAACTATAAAAAATAAAAAATCTTTCAAATAAAAGAATTAACTCAATTTTATTTATCTAATTAATGCTAAGATATATAATATTACCTAGCAGCATGATTGGCTTCCAGAGCATAATATTGGCTTTATGGATCAATTTACCTGATGAACATATATAAGAAGAATGATTTAATTTTGAAGATTACTAAAAATTAATTACTAGGTACCAAAAAGGCTAAGGCAAATATTTAACTTTTTTCGAGCTATTATAATAAATTCGGGGGAGGGGGAGGAGGGGACTAGCTAAACAAGGGTGGAGCCATAAAATTTTGTTTGGAGGGGATCAAATGATCAATGTAGTATATTTTGGAACGACCAAAGTGAAAATTTACAAACCCCTTGGCTTCGCCCATGACTAGAACCTGCCACTTCAATTCTGACTAAAGTACTAAAAATTAAATTAAATTACCAATTAATTAGTATATGGATAGAAAAGAGAGTTTTACAAACCAAATGTAGCTTGAAGAAATCTCGAAGGTTTGGATTCTGCAGAGCAGCATTGGAATCTATCAGTTTGAATCTCAATGTCTCCTCCCACTCTTTTAGGGAGAGGGTAAGGATTCTTTTCTTCTTGCAAAGGAATGCCTGCATGCAAATGATTTTGTTATAAAATATGGACTTTTGAATTCTCAATGAGAATTAGAAAAAAAAAGAAGAAGATGAAATTAAAAGGATTGTAATGGAAACCAACATCGATAAATAAAGCTACGCCAAAATCCGAGCCGACTCCCACTTTCGTATATCTGAGGCTTTGTAACCATTATTTCAAAAAAAATATTCCAGTAACGGTTTCCCTCATTAGAAGCTAACTGCGGATATTGCTCCAATAAATCAAGAGCTGTACCTGTGCATATATAACATTGTGAAATCAAATCCCGCACCAAAAAAAAAAAAAAGAAGGATCAATTCCGGTACGTCTATCTAATTACAAAAGCAAGTAATTAATTAAACTGCAATACTCACCAAAGAGATTAGAATTGATCAGTATTTTAAGCAGCAACCCACCACTGTCCTGAGTCAAGTCCACTACCTTAGCAGTCTCTGATATTAGATATTCAACTGTTTCCTTTCGGCTACAATAGGCTGCGGCGTGAACTGGAAGAAATGTACGTTCCCCATTACATTCCAACTTCTCTTTCACAAACTTTTCCATATCTTTCCTACTTGGCGGATTGTTTTTGTTGCTCAAAAACTTTTTTATATCTTTCTTACTTAGATCATTCTTGTTCATACTTAGCAACTTCTTGTTCTTATTCACAAACGCTTTTGCAGCCTCCGTGTTGCCACTTAGAGCTGCGGTTGCTAGAGCTGTAACACCTTCAATATTTGTTCTTTCCAGTGATTCGGGAGGGACTTTTATTAAAAACTTGTTGACTAGGCCAATGGCTTCATTAAACTGACCCAGAAAGTGGAAAATGTTCTCTCCCGTTTCAGTAATATCATCGTGCAAAGCTTCCGGATTGTTGGCTACGAAATCTTCCACACGTTTCCATTTTTTCTCTCGTATAGCCCTGTATAGGGGCAGGTAACGAGCTACATCCACATTCCTTTCTATTATTTTCTTCTTCTTTAATTCGATTTGCACCTCTGTAATATTATGGAAACTTTTAGATAGTTACGAGTCAATAAAATACAAAATAAGATAGTTCTTCGCTACTAGTCGGATACAATTCAACGGTTGAGATTTGATGAATAAAGCATACATCCGCACACCAAGAAGAAAATATTGATAAACTAAAGAATGTAAAGCATGCATAATCATGAATAACATCAATATACTTGTATGCATTTATGAATTGCGCAGTTTCATTGGATATATATTTTGGTCATCGGAGTGAATAGCCCCTTTTTTGTAGCTTTTTAATTGTGAGACTGCCACCGAGTTAATAATTTAAGTTTAAATATATATAGTACCTTTTGAAGAGCTTTTTGTGGACTAGCAGAGCTAATCATTTAAGTTTAAATATAGCATCTCATAAGGAGCTTTTTGTGGGACTAGTATTAAGTTAATAATTAAGTTTAAATAACACAAAGTATAGTGACAGACAAAAATACATTGAATTCACTTATCCTTTTGCTTTGTCTTTCTCTCAAGAAAAACCAATGCTTAGATTTTGATGTCCTAAGATTTCTTTCTATCGATGCGCACCGAAGAGAAAATGACTGATATATATATATATATAGCTTTATATTTTTACCTTGAAAGATCTTTTGAAGATCCTTCATTTGCAGATCTCTACTTGCATTTGGCTCCATATCGATCAGTGATTTTCTCTGTTGACTGACAAGGAAGTTTGAAGTTAACCTTATTAATTCAGTGATCTGATGTAGAGAAAGAGTGCATCGGTTTCCAATTATTTATAATTAGACTATAATCTATAATAGAAATTGATTGATCAATCTAAAATTTATATAACATGTATACTTTAGATGAAAAAAAATGATTATCAGTACTCACCTTCAGGACAAACGTTAAAATAACATAAAACTTTTGATACGACAATCTACAAAAACAAAGGGTTAGATGATCACAATATGAAGTATAATAGCACGTTTGTTTTTTCCCAATATCTTCATTACTAAGAAAATAAGTCACTTGCCTGGAAAAGGAAATACACCCGAGAACTTTTGAAGCTAATTGAGGCAGGTTATGTTGTGAAACCAACAGGTGATGTAATTTAATATTTGAAGGTCTAACTTTGTTGACCATTTTATAATATCAAAACAAGAGACAAAGCTGACCGAGAAGTATTAAAGAATAACTTAGTGCAATGGGGATGGTATAATAAGCACCTGCTTTGCAAAAAAGTGATTAAATTAATTCATTTTTAATCTGTACTTACAGGTCATAAAAGTACAACATACCTGAACTGGAGTGGGAATCAAGTAATGTGAGGGTCCCATCACTACTTTTGTGTGAGTGGGAATCAACCGTAATATGTTATTTTGTTATCTTAACTTTCTTTAGTAATTAAATCTTTCTTAACTTTACTTTTGTCGCTTGTGTTGTGTATTTTTTGTGGCAGTATTGGTGTCTTCTGGCCCTTTGGATCTTTTTCTGGTTGTACTTGTTGCTTCTTTGGGAATTTTCCCTTTGAATAAAATTTGCTGTTTTAAAAAAAAAAAAAAATCTTTCTATAAGAATTTTATATGAAATACAAAAATTCATTTTAAAAGATGTTGTATGGTCTTGATATGAATTTTTTATTTTTATTTTTAAGGAGATATGAAAATTATTATATAATTATATATATAATCACCTTGGACCATTGCAACTCGCGCTGCATCTGCAATGCTGCACCGGGGGATTTCACTCGAAGGAGCCAATACTGTGGCAATATGCAAGATGGTGTCGCCGCCAACATTCTTCCCCATGGTTAACTGGCCCCTAACCATGGGATGACACACTTGGTATACGAGGTTGAATGCTTTCTCCTGACGAAACAAAACCGCCCAACTCAACATGTGATATCCCAGTTCCTCAGTAAACGAAACCAAACCAATGTAGGCCTTGAGGACTTCATTGACGACCTCGTAAATCCCCAATCTTACAGCAGCGAAGGCTGGCTCTTTGAGAAAGTCGATGGCTTTTTCATAATTCCAGCTTCCAGAATCACCAATCATCTTTCTTACAATTGCAAGTGTTTGTTTATGCATTAGCTTTTGATCATATATATATATATATATACGGTCCCGTTCCTATCAGTGCATCCTGATATAACTGATATTGAATGTGAGCCACTCATTTATAACAGTGATTTGACAAGTGCATACATACCAAATCAAAATATGTAAAACGAGTGGCTCACATTCAGTATCCTTATATAATTCTATCAGGATGCACTGATAGGATAATTTCCATATATATATATATATTAATGCCTTTTGGTGCTGGTTTGTTTACACATGTAGAAACTCAATTCATTAATTGTAAATTAATTATAAAAAATAAAAAAAATCTTTCAAATAAAAGAATTAACTCAATTTTATTTATCTAATTAATGCTAAATATATAATATTACCTAGCAGCATGATTGTCTTCCAGAGCATAATATTCAATTCATGGCTCAATTTACCTAGTGAACATATATATAAACAGAATGATTTAATATTGAAGATTACTAAAAAATTAATTACTAGGTACCAAAAAGGCTAATGCAAATATTTAACTTTTTCCGAGCTATTATAATAAATTATGGGGAGGGGGAGGAGGGGATTAGCTAGACAAGGGCGGAGCCATAAAATTTTGTTTGGAGGGGACCGATGTAGTATATTTTGGGATGACCAAAGTGAAAATTTTCAAACCCCCTGGCTTCGTCCATGACTAGAACCTGCCACCTCAATGCTGACTAAAGTCATCTAGACGTAGATATTTTTCTATTAATTAGTAAATTCTTTGCAACAAAGAATTCAAATTCTCAGTAGAAATACTAAAGTACTAAAAATTAAATTACCAATTAATTAGTATATGGATAGAACAGAGAGTTTTACAAACCAAATGTAGCTTGAAGAAATTTCAAAGGTTTGGATTTTGCTAAGCAGCATTGGAATCTATCAGTTTGCTTCTCTAATATGTCTCCCCCCACTCTTTGGAGAGGATTCTTTTCTTCTTGCAAAGGAATGCCTGCATGCAAATAAATAATGACTTCTCGTAGCAAGAATTTATATCCAGATTTTGTTATAAAATATGGACTTTTGAATTCTCAATTAGAATTAGAAAAAAAAAAAAAAAAAAAAAAGAAGAAGAAGAAGAAGATGAAATTAAAAGGATTGTAATCGAAACCAACATTTATAAATAAAGCTATGCCAAAATCCGAGCCGACTCCCAGTTGCATATATCTGAGGCTTTGTAACCATCATATCGAAATTTGTTTTCCAGTAACGGCTTCCCTCATTAGGAGCTACCTCAATAGAAGCTAACTCCGGATATTGCTCCAATAAATCAAGAGCTGTACCTGCGCATATATACAATGTTGTGAAATCAAATCCCGCACAAAAAAAAAAAAAGGATGAATTCCGGTTCCTCATAATTTTGGTCTATCTAATTACAAAAGCAAGTAATTAATTAAATTGCAATACTCACCAAAGAGATTATACGTGATCAGTGTTTTAAGCAGCAACATACCACTGTCCTGAGTCAAGTCCTCTACCTTAGCAGTCTCTGATATTAGATATTCAACTGTTTCCTTTTGGCTACAATAGGCTGCGGTGTGAACCGGAAGAAATGTACGATCCCCATGACATTAGACTACTTTTTCGCAAACTCTTCTATTCATACTTGGCAAATTGTTTTTGTTTCTCAAAAACGTTTTCATATCTTCCTTACTTGGAACATTCTTGTTCTTAGCAATTTCTTATTCTTTTCCACAAACACTTTTGCAGCCTTGGTGTTGCCACTTAGAGCTGTGATACCGTTAATATTTCATCGTTCCAGTGATTCGGGAGGGACTTTTTCTACAAACTTGTTGACTAGGTTAATGGCTTCATCAAACTGACTGAGAAAGTGGAAAATGTTCTCTCCCGTTGCAGTAATATCGTCGTGCAAGGCATCCGGATGTTTTGTTACGAATTCTTCCACATCTTTCCAGTTTTTCTTTCGTATAGCCTGGTATAAAGCCAGGTAAGGAGCTACATCCACATTCCTTTCTCTGATTTTGTTCTTCATTAATTTGATTTGCTCCTCTGTAATGTATCATATGATAGAAACTTTTAGATAATTACGAATTCGCTAAAATACAAAATAGCATAGTTCTTCGCTACAAGTTGTATACAATTCAAAGGTTGAGATTTGATGAATAAAGCATACATCCGCGCACCAAGAAGAAAATATTGATAAACTAAAGAATGTAAAGCATACATAATCATGAATAACATCAACATACTTGTATGCATTTATGAATTGTGCAGTTTCATTGGATATATATTTTGGTCATAGGAGTGAATACCCCTTTTTAAGTAGCTTTTTGTGAGACTACCACAGAGTTAATAATTTAAGTTTAAATATAGTAAACTTAACTTAGTAAACTTCAAGCTTGGCTAATGCACACCGAAACTTCAATCATCGATGTAAACCAAATATTGCTCTATGCCAAGCTTGGCTAATGCACACCGAAACTTCAATCATCGATGTAAACCAAAGAATTTTTCTTTATGTATGTGTTTATGTTAAGTGTATTCTAATCTATAAAATTTAAATTTTATGATGTTTCTTTATTTAAAAATTAAAATTTTCAATATTATCAAATTTGGTAATAATTTAAAAAAATTTAAAAATATTAAATATTAGTACCATTTTAAATATCCCATTGAGAAATTTACAATGGTAATATTTTTATCAACATTAAAGTTTATAAATTATAATTTATTGACCACTTCTTATAAATTAGGCATAATTAAATTTGTTACAAAAATATCACTCTCAGATATCACTCTTAGCACCACTGGAATAAAAGTACATATAAACATCACTATCAGCACTATTTGAGACCCAAATATAACTATGGCTCTCACTCTCTATTGGAGATAGCCTAAGGTGATGTTTTTATTATTATTATTATTATTATTATTATTATAATCTTAAGTATTAAAAGTCCTTATTTTACTTAAGTCATTAATATCACTTAAATATTAAGACACTCTCATTTGTTTTTTTTTTTAATTTTTTTTATTTGAGATCATATATATCTTAAATAATAAGTGGTTTTGGTTTTACTATTATTCTCTCATATAAAGGAACGATTTAACTTTTAATATATTCACTTGTTCACTCTTTTTTATTTTTCAACATGTATTTAATTTAATTTATAATTATTTATTAATTTAAATATTTTATTTAAAATAAATAAACAATAAAAAAATTATTTTAAAAAATTTTGAACTTTTCTTCTGCGACGGAAACCTTGACAGCACCCCTCATCCTCCTCCCTTGTCTCGGCGTTCGACGGCCTTGCCGTGCGAACGACTCTCGCCCTCCTTCAATCTTGTACTCGAAATACTTACTCTAGGCCGATCGAGGCCGCCATCATTTTCAAACTTTGGTTTTTGAAATGAATGGGAGGAGGCCGACTGACCTCTTCTCATCAAATCACAGGGAGGCGCCGCCTCCTCCTAGGTCAATTTAGGGATAGGGTTAGGGGTTAGAGTTTAGGAAATTGGGGATTTTTTTTATTTAAGGTTATTTTTGGTAATAAATTAATTGTACAAGGTTAATTGTGGTATTAATTATAAATGTGTTAATTATGACTTATTACATAAGTGAAAAGACAAAATTTTTTACTTTTTTCTATTAGATATATATAAATATTTTTTTAAATAAGATATAAATTGAAAAAACAAACAAATTTATTTATCTTAATTTAAGTGATAAGAGCTAACACGACTTATATTTTAAAAAAACAAACAGCCCCTTAGTCTCGATCAAAGGCTTAAAAAAAGCGTGTCATTTATTTTTCTGAAGGATATTTTTATCATAAATACATTTTTATGCAATTAAAGCTTAAATTATTAACTAGATGCTAATTCCACGGAATCAGCATCAAAAAATGCTAAAAATTTATTAACTAGATGCTAATTCCACATAATCAACATCAAAAATGCTAAAAATGTTAAGAATATAAATAAATAATATATATATATATATATATATATATATTTAGTAATTTTTCAATGAGGACTGTTACAATACACACTTTAAGCACCTTTTGATGAAATTGCTTGTAATCAAATGTTTTTCAATGAGATTTTTTGTATGGATGGTTAAAACATTGAAATGCAATTATGGAAAAAAAAAAAAAATTTAAATTCGGGTGCAAGAACTAATTTTTTACAATTTTTTTGAAGATAAAACATTTTTAAATAGGGAAATCTAAGAAAAAATAGTTCTCAAATCCAAAAAAATTCCAAATTTTTACCAAATGTGTATTTTAATTTTCTTAGGATACATACAAAAAATCTCATCGAAGAACATTTGATTACATGTAATTTCATCAAAAGATGCTTAAAGTGTGCAATGTAAAAGTCCTCATTGGAAAATTACTCTATACAGTCTTTCTATTATCAGTTCGTCCTGACAATAAATATATCAGGATGAAGAATGTGGACCATAGATTATGGAGAAGTTTTGACAAGTGTATACACTTTGAGTCAAAATATGTAAATCTAGCTAGTGGTCCACATTCTTCATTCTGATATATTTATTGTCAGGATGAACTGATAATAGAAAATCTATTACTATATATATATATATATAGCTTTATATTTTTACCTTCAAAGATCTTTTGAAGATCATTGATCATTTGCTGATCTTCCTTGGCTTGCTCCATATCGATCAGTGATTTTCTCTGTTAACTGACAAGGAAGCTTGAACCTTTTTAATTCAATGATCTAATGTAGGGAAAGAGTACTGCATCGGTTTCCAATTATTTATAATAATTAGCAATCTCCAAAAGCTAACGAATCCAATATTCCAATGCACATGAATTTCAAATTTTTTGTGTGTGCTGAATCTTGATATCCACAACCTCTCGAATGTAAGTGTTAAGGGAATTACTGAATCAATCTTATCTTATTTGCTCTAAGCATCTTAGAAGGCGTGAATAGAAAAAAAGAATATATTCTTTAATTTAAGTTGATAAGCAATACCTTTCTCTTTCATGAAATAAAATATATGATTCTTAGAATTTTTGTTTTTTTAATGTTCTTTGAGTCAAAACAAAGATAGTTATATACTTATATGCATACCATTATTTTGAACCAAGCCAAGTAGCCAACCTCGTTTTCTCTGCTTGTCTGCTCCAAGCATCTTTGAAGGCATGAATAAAAAAAAGTTCTAACCTTTAATTTAAGTTATAGATAAGCAATACCTTTCTCTTTCATGAATTAAAATATATGGTTCTTAAGATTTTTTTAATATTCTTTAAGTCAAACGAAAGATAGTTATTATATGCATGCCATTATTTTGAATGAAGCCAACCTCGTTAATTTTGTCAGCTCCAAGCATCTTAAAAGACATGAATAGAAGTTCAGTGTGTATGACTGTCACACCTACATTAAAAGATTGTAGGTTCGAATCTCTTCTCTACCCCTAAACTCTGAATTATTATAATAATAATAAATATATATATAAAAAAAGAAGACATGAATAGAAAAGATTCTATCCTTTAATTTAAGTTGGTGATAAGTTATGCCTTTCTCTTTCATGAAATAAAATATATGGTTCTTAGTTTTTTTTTTTTTTAATGTTCTTTGAGTCAAACCAAAGATAGTTATATATGCATGCCATTATTTTGAAATTCTACTATTTTATGTAAATATAACTAAAATGAACATTTAATTTAATTTAATTTCCTTAAAAGTTCATTTTGAAATACTACTACTGTATTTTATTTTAATGTTCCACAAAAGTTTCATTTAATTTCCAACATCATGCATTTCATTTGCTTTTCTTCTTGCATCAATTCATTGCTCCAGTCTCCGATCTTACATTAATACTACATACTTTATTAGACTATTTTTTTTATAAAAAAAAAAAACTACAATTAATTCGGGTTTTGAGGAGGAAATATGACTCGAACCCTCGACATCGATGATGTAGGTGTGTAGATCGAGCATACCACCGGGTCATCCTTATCTCCTCATATTTTATTAGACTTTTAATTTCATTTGCATAAGCAGCTTATCTTTATCATAGTTTTGTATGAATTGCATCTCATGCACTGTTTTCCATATAATATATATATATATATATATATATATATATTTGGTATTGAGGATCCCGGATTTCGTCCAAGCACCCATCCATTTGTCCTCCCCAACTGCGTGACACACCGATAGCCAATTTGTTGGTTCTGACGGTCTATTTGTTGGATGTTATGGAGTAGGACAAATAGGAAACCTCGGCCCACACCCCCGGCCACATAAAGATGCAAGCAGGTAAATCAGAACTCGCCTTCCCCTTGTAGGATTCGAACTGTTGATCTGAGAGTTACCTGTACCCCATACTCGTCCTTCCACCAGTTGAGTCAGTGCCCTAATGGTTTGCCACAATATAATTGCCAAGAGTAGAACCAAGGACTTAAGATTTTCATCTCAAGCCTTGGACCACTAAGGCAACCACCTCGTGGTTTATAATATTGTTGATATAACAACCTTTTGCATATATAAATTTGGAATTTATATCAACGAAAAAAATTGTGGGTATATTACGTATATTAATAGTTTTTGTGGCACGTGATTAGATATTTATTAATATTTTGTATTATTTGTTAATTATATTATTTTAATTATTTTGAACAACCTAACATTAGTACTTTTAATAAAATCAACCCTCGCCGTTACGTTAGTCAACATCATTAAAAATAAAAATCGACTGGAATTTACAAGGGTAAAACTTTCATTTAATAAAAAATATATAATAATATATAATTCAATAATAAAAAATAAAATAAATAATAAAGAAAATAAATATAATAATAATAAATTAAACAACCAACTTGGAGATCGATCTCCACCGGATCTCCAGGTATGGAGATCTAGTATGGAGCTTGAACCATATGCAAATCTAGTTCTTAATAAAGGAGACCCTCCATTGTTTTCTCTTAAAACCACCGATAATAACCCGATTGTCTCTCTTCCTTCGACGCGTCATCCGGTTATTTCCAAGGGCAGAGTTAAAAAATTTTATTTGGGGGGTCAATGTAGTAAAATATAATATTTGGGGGGACCAAAGTGAAATCTTACAATATTTAATATGAAATGTATAAATTTTTTTTTAAACAAATCATTAAAAAAAAAAATTTTTATTTGGGGGGCCATATGTTAGATTTTTGGTTCGTATTCTCAAATGAACCCAATGTTAACCAAACGAGACTCAACTGATGTGAAACTTCCTAGAGACGTGGGAAAATGTTTGAAAGTTGGAGATGGTGTTTGAGGGAGGTTTGAAGACCAAGAAGAACTGAAGAAATGAAGACCGAAGAAAACTGTTGTAAGTAATGTTGTGGGTTATACAGCGGTTCCCACAGCAGTCGATCCCAGAAAGAAGCGATGTGCCTTATGTTGTGCAATTGCACAGCGGTAAGGATAGCGGTCCAATTCCAGGAATTAGCGTTGTGGTAGGGACAACGGTTTCACCAATATGTGGCGCATAGATCGCGGTTTTTTGAGCGGTCAATACCAAGTGACTTGTAATAGTGTAGGGTGAACATGACCCGAACCGTAATCAATCATAAACATGCATGAAGCAAGAAATCTTCAGCGGAAAAGGAAGTTATTTCTTTTGGGAAGTTTTTGTGCTTGAAGGAAAGGAGTTTCTCTTTGTGCAGAACATGAAAGTCTTGAGCATAAAGGGGTAGGACTTTGCATGGATCGGGAAGACTTGTGCATGTAGGAGAAGGTTTCCTTGTTGGTTTCAAACTCTATGTAACTGGTATAAATAGAACCTTGTAATTAGGTTATTTTGTGTAGAGCAAAAAGAAACATCTATAACATCAGAGAGTTGTGAGATCCGGGGGAGACTCATGGGAATATCTTGGGAGGGATCTAAAGGAATATCAGTGGATCAAATATGAGATCCGTGGGTGATATTCAGGGAAGACCTAGAGTATATTTAGGAAGTACTCAAGGGGATCCGTGGAGCGTTGTGAGCTGAGAGCCATGATGTAAGCTCGGTTGTTTGGGGTTTAGGTTGTGAGAGATAGAATCATGGAGTATATGGTTGTAACAATTTATCATATATTGGAACTTTCTTTATCGTCCTGACGGCCCGTGGTTTTTTCCCTTATTTAGGGTTTTCCATGTAAATCTTGTATTGTGTGTGATTGGTCTAATTTTTCTCTCATCTTATTTTCTATTATAGACGTTATTATTTGATACGTTGTGAATATTAGGCATGTCGCTTCCGCGTTCATCCGTTCAAATTCCCAACGCCATGGCCCCTATCAGCCCCCCTTGTCTTCACCCCTGGTCATCTCCCTCCCTCCCTCCAATGCTCGCCTCTAAATCGTTTGGTGTTGTGGATTTATGTTTTAGTTAGGTTTTGAGCTTTTATTGGGTTTTTTTTTTACAGGTTTTTTTTTTTTTTTTCGTTTTGTTTATTTTTTACTTTCTATTGAGATGAAAAAGAATGACAGTCTATTCATGCTTGTTTTTTTTTTTTTTTTTTTGAAATGACTATTCATGCTTGTAAGTTGTAAGACGATAGTAGATATGGTTATTAGTTCTTTTCTTCAGAGATTTCAAAAAAAAAAAAAAAAAAAAAGATTGATCTGGTGTTAGAGATAGAGGAAAAAAAAGAGTGATGATGATGATTCAATTTCATATTGATCCGTCTTTTAGAAAATTGTTCTGTTCATTTTTTTTCTTAAATTATTAGATAATTATTATTTGATTTTTTTAAGGAGAAATTTATCGAAAATTATTGTTCTCTAATCTCTACAGAGTTTTTTTTTTTTTTTTTTTTTCTATTAAATGAGTATATTAGAAAATTATTTTTCTCTAATCTCTACAGAATTCTCTAAAAAAATTCTCAACTATAAACCCTGGAGCTCACTGATTATAATTATACCATGATAATTTGTGCGGGAGTTTGCAACTAAGAAGTTTCCTGTACAACTATATTATAGGTTTGAATAAATATCCAAATTTGTGACTTGTTGTGTACGTTCTTGATGTGTAGGTTTAGCTTTTGGTTTCTTGAATAAAAATCCAAATTTAGTTCTTTTCAAAAAAATAATAATCCAAATTTAGGTGATCGTCATGAAAATATAATTTTTCTAATTTAATATTAAAATAAAATAAAATAATATTATTTTTGTATTATTTTTAAAATTATTATTATTATTATTATTATTAAATTTTGTTATCATCATTATTATTATTACTGTCATTGGTGGACACCAACAATCCTACAAAATAAGTAGAGGGATCGACGAGGTCGAGCGCTCTTGTAACCTGAAAAAAGCAAAGTTAACACAGAGTGGGGGTGGTCCTTTGGAGGACTCTCTGACACTCAAGTCAACGGAATATTCGTAATAGATAAATGTTGTAGAACGAGATAGTAGAAGATTATATATCAAATATTAAATAAATGATCAAACCGTATATGTGGACGTTGAGCTGTAGAGCCCTCATTTTGATGCGTATGTGTGGGCGTTGGACTGTAGAGCTCTCGTTTTGATGCTAATATAGATTCAAAGAAGAATGAAACAAACGTGGAGTTTAGCAAATTAAATTGCTAGGGAAGACTCATAATAATAACAATAATATAACATACCGAGGGTCTCATCACTACTTTTGTGTGAATGGGAGTGCCCAGTCGTAAACCCATTCCAATGTAGAAGGTCTTGGTATTTATAGTAGTTAGAGTATCTCCAATGGAGTACACTAAAAAATACACCAAATTAGTGTAAAAAAAGAATCTTGTGAGAATATTCTTACACTAAATTTTTTCTCACACCAATACACCCAACACCAATTTAGAGTAAAAGAGCTTCTTTACAAGAATGTTCTCTCAATAAAACTTTATACAATAATAATTAATTTCTATTAACTTAAACAAAATTGATTAAATTTTTTAACATAAAAAATATTATTCTTAAATAATTAATTGTAGAATATAAAAAATAATTAATAATTACCATCATAATTTTACTCCAAAATTTTGACCATAATATTATTCAACTTATTTATCCAACTAATTTTCATTTAATTATTTCAACTATTTTTTCTCGCATTAATTTGTTCTCATCTAATTTTTTTCCATCTAATTTTCTCATCCCATTTTCTTATCCAATTTTCCATCTAATTATTTCTTCATTATCTACTATAAAAGGCAAAGCACCTTCATCTATTTCATCATACAACCCTCCACCAATTTATGAAAATGAGAATTTATGAAAAAAGAGCTCATGAACAACAATTTCAAAGAGGTAGTGGATCATCCGATGGCTTTGGTCAGTATTTTCGTGGTTATGGGGGAAATGGAGATAATCCTTCGGATTTCTAAATGGTTCATTAAAGTTATTGTTATCGAGTTTTTTTATGTTAAGTTATGTTGTTATTTGCTTTATTTTAGCATTTTTATTTTTTATTTTTGTCATGTATTTTGTTTTAAGTATTTTGTCATGTACTTTTTTTTAAGAATTTATCATGTCTTTTTTTTTTTTATAGTCATTTCTTTAATTGCACTAAATTAAGTTAATATAAAAATTTACCATTAATTAAATGCATAATTAATAAGTAAAAAAATAAATAATAAAACAATTTAGTGTTGATCGATTTGACATTTTAATAGATAAAAAATTTAAAATTTTTTAAAAATTAGTGTTGGTGTGAATAGTGTTCCATCAAATTTAGTGGAGCACTATTCACACCAACACTAAATTTATCTTGATATTTGTAATTTTGTGTTGCGTTGGAGCAACATTTTACACTAACATAGTGTTTTTACACTAACCTAGTGTGCCATTGGAGATGGCCTTAGAAGATGAAGTATTGGAAGATTATTAACGTGACCCCCAAATCACGGACTCCAAGTAGGAGATATGATATCCAGATATATCTTAGAATATCTTGGATACTGATAAAATTATGACCTGGTTAGTTGCTTGAGTTGCACACCTGACATTGTCCTTCATAGACTTGGTCAAGGCTTGAGTCTATTTTGGACCCACGTTGGGCCTGTCTTTGGTTAGACCTGACCATGCTTGTTCTTTAATATTAATAGTTTGCCTGACTCATTTGAATTTCCAAATTTGGGCCTTAACATTTAGGATTTGTTATTTTTGGCTATCACAGTTAGCCCCGCACTCTCTAAGTTAAAATCTTCAACTAGGAGAGTGGATTGTTAATAGATCATTCGATCAACTCTCATGTCGAACGATATAGGGTAGTTGTTGGTGTGACCGTAGCTAGCTATGCTAATGATTTGAGCATTAAGGAAGTAGTAATGCTTCTTCTCGAAATTCGGATTGTCAAGCGTAAAAGTGTTGAACTTTGGGGTGGACAGGAAGTTGTTTGTGTTATTTGTAAATCAACAATCTAGTAATGACCTGTAGAAACGGAAAGCAAAACACCACAACCAACACGTTAGAAAACCGGTTAGGGAGAACCGAGGCCCGTGTTTCACACAGTGTCCTTAAGACGATTTCGCCGTATATAACACCGTATGTGTATAGCGATCGTCTCCCAGGATACAACGGTTTCACAGTGGAAGTACGAAGCACAACCACTCTCAGCGAACTCAAACCGAGCTCAAACTTACCAAGAAAACAGAGAAGAGAAGAAAGTTTTCGGAATCAATAATATGAGCAGACTACCTAGGGTTTTATAGATAATAATGAACCACTAGGGTTTCGGGATTAATGTGGAAATTCCTTGGTTAATACGTTTTTGATTTTAATAAGGAAATCCAATTAATTAGAGAATAATTTCCATTTAAAGAGATTTATTTCTAATTAAAATCGATTCTTTATTTTTAGTGATCAAGTAAGAAATCAGAATCCAAACAATTAATTCTTTCCTTATCAAAAACGTTGACTTAGGGAAGTGGCAAAAAGTCAACTCGACTCTCACGGAGCGACATTCGTGTACGCAGGTCGCGCCCACACACGAGTCGTGCATTCGAAGGTTCGGGGTCTATGATTTGCACCCCCCCCCCCCCCCCCTGCGCGCGCGAGAGAGAGCCTCTATGCCACACATTGTTGATACCTTATATCACACATTCACTTATATACTACACATAAGTGACTTCCCTAAGCAATGTGGGATTCACTTTGATCCCTACACAATGGGTTCACTTTGAGACTCAATTTCCCATTCACCCATTAACCATTTTGTGAATTTGAGTATACCATTTCGAAGCTCTCACGGAGGAGAATTCGAATCCACTTTAATCTTCCATTTTCATGGAATCTATCACACTCAAATTGTGCTCTCAAATTAGGAGTTCATCACAAAATTTTCAACAATCCCCCACATGAATGAAATTGACCTAGGGGACACAAAAGATGATGTTTGGTAAGTTTAAACGGTCGAAACCTACATAGGATAGGTAGGTGTTGCCCTTTGAACCTTCCCTTGTAAAGGTATGTTTACTTTACTGGCTGATCAGTAGATGTGATATCGTTGAACTGTTCTGCCGTTTTGTGTAAACGATCACATACCTCACACAGGTATCTTCCAGACCCGATTTGGTTCTCATTGTTATGTTCATTTTGGCCATGAACATACGCCTGGTTCTGTGAGAGTCTCTGGAGAATATAGCCCTTCACTATTCTCTTTTAGAAGCGGCCCAACTTCTCTCTCACATAGGTGATTTCTTAATTAAGAGTAACCCGCATTACTCTGCTCGGATTTCCATAGCTTGGAATTTTGACGCATAAGAATCATTAAAAACATAGTTTAGCCTTTTCCCTACGAGCATCACTGTTTCATCATAGGAATGGACTTGAGGGTAACCCCCACAGTGATCCAACTCAGTCTTACAACTTGGTTGTCCCATTGAACCTAGATCTTGGGATCTCCAGTCAACTAGGTTGGGTTTCCATTGTATTGACCTTTTATTTCATGGGCTTTAGTCCCATTCCTCTTGATGATGTCTCAACTAATTCTCTATTTAACCCTTTGGTTAGCGGATCCGCAATGTTATCTTTTGACCTTACATAGTCAATAGTGATAACCCCAGTTGAGATTAGTTGTCTAATGGTATTATGTCTTCGACGTATATGTCTAGACTTCCCATTATACATGTTGCATTGTGCCCTTCCTATTGCTGATTGACTATCACAATGGATGCAAATCGCCGGCACAGGCTTTGGCCATCTTGGAATATCCTCTAAGAATTGGCGTAGCCATTCAGCCTCCTCACCACATTTATCTAATGCTATAAACTCAGATTCCATGGTGGATCTGGCTATACTAATTTGTTTGGAGGATTTCCAGGATACTGCCGCACCTCCTAGTGTGAACACATACCCACTAGTGGATTTTGAATCTTTCATATCAGATATCCAGTTTGCATCGGTGTATCCTTCTAGGACAGCAGGATATCTGGTATAATGCAGTCCATGATTACGAGTGAATCGTAAGTACTTCAATACTCTTACTATTCCTTTCCAGTGATCGGTTCCTGGATTACTCGTGTATCTGCTTAATTTGCTGACTGCATTAGCTATGTCTGGTCTTGTACAACTTGTTAAGTACATCAGACTTCCTATCACTCGAGAATATTCTAGTTGAGAGACGCTCTTACCCTTATTCTTGGATAGGTGTAGATTTGTATCTATTGGTGTTCTGGAAATTCCAGAATCATTTTTGTTGAATTTCTCAAGAATCATGTCAATATAGTGTGATTGACTTAGTATGAGTCCATTAGATGTCTTTGAGATTTTCATTCCTAACATTACATCAGTCGGTCCCATATCTTTCATATCAAATCTTGACTTCAACATATCCTTGGTAGATTTGATCATCTTATCATCACTATCAACAATGAGCATGTCATCAACGTAAAGGCACACAATGACATAGCCATCTTCTGTGTCCTAAACATAAACACATTTGTCACATTCGTTGATTTTAAATCCACTTGACATCATAGCATTGTCAAATTTCTCATGCCATTGTTTTGGTGCTTGCTTTAAACCATATAAAGACTTCACCAATTTACAGACTTTCTTTCCTTGTCCTAGAGCAGAAAACCCTCAGGTTGTTCCATATAAATTTCTTCATCTAAGTCTCCATTTAAGAAAGCTGTTTTCACATCCATTTGATGTACTTCAAGATTTCGCAGAGCTGCGATTGCAAGTATCATCCTAATGGAGGTTATTCTCGTCACTGGAGAATATGTATCAAAATAGTCTAGACCTTCTCGTTGATTGTAATCTTTAATTACAAGTCTGGCCTTATACTTATCAATTGATCCATCTGCTTTCATCTTTCTTTTGAAAATCCATTTGGATCCTAGCGGTTTACATCCCGGAGGAAGATCCACTAATTCCCAAGTATGATTTTGAAGGATAGAATCAATTTCGCTCTTAATAGCCTCTTTCCACAAGAGTCCTTCTGAAGAGCTTACCGCTTCTTTGAAAGTTCGAGGTTCACCTTCTAGCAGATAGGTCATAAAATCCGGACCAAAAGACGTTTCCGTCCTTGCTCATTTGCTACGTCTAGGTTCATCCTCAACTTCATTTTCTTGTTCTTGGTCCTCACAACTATCAGCATGTGTTCGTTTTGACGAACTTGCTTAGTCATTGGATTTACATGGAAATACATGTTCAAAGAACGTTGCGTTTCTAGATTCCATTATCGTGTTTTTGTGTATATCTGGTATGTCAGATTTATAGACCAAGAATCGATGAGCACTACTGTTTTGTGCATATCCAATGAAAATGCAGTCAACAGTTTTCGGACCTATTTTCACCTTCTTAGGTAAAGGTACGACCACTTTGGCAAGACACCCCCACATTCGTAAGAATTTATAGGAAGACTTTCTTCCTTTCCATAGCTCATATGGGTTCATGTCTTCTTTCTTTCGGGGTAATTGTTATACAATATAGCTTCACCCCATATGTTCTGAAACAATCCAGAACTTATCAACATTGTATTCATCATTTCTTTCAAGGAATGATTTTTCCATTCAGCAACTCCATTTTGCTGAGGGAAATACAGTGCAATGGTTTGTTGTATGATTCCATGTTGTGCACATAATTCACCAAACGGTGTTTCATACTCACCACCTCAAACGCTTCTCAGTGATATCATTCAGCATGAATCTTATGTAGAATCACTTGAAGCTCTTAGAGTTGACTCATAAGAGTCTTAGAGTCCACCATCTTGTAACCAAGAAACCGGCCTACAACAAACCTTTTGGATCCAGCATCCTCAGTCTTGTATTCCCGGTCTTACGACTCTCACTCTTCTTTGGCTGTTTTCTTTGTAAAGTATACGCTATACAGTGAATATGACAGCCCGTTCAGTATGTAGTTTTGGCACGGAAAATCCGAGCGGTTCCATGCATCAATAGCATTTTATATCTGAACATCTTGCTCTTAACTACTATTGGGTTTAAGAGCATCTTTAGTCAAGAACCTAACTGGATTCAGCGTGGTTAATTAGAACAGCATCTTCTGCTTCCACCACTCAAGGTTCGCATGACTCACATACTGGCTTATCACCGGATCTCCCATGTTTCTCACGAATGAGTTGATGGCCGGAGTTGATGTTGTCACACTTGTCCCCAAATAGGCACATCTCCCATAAGCATTGAATTAATAGCTGAAGTGTCTAGTCCGACGATAGGATTAGCACTAGGAGTCTCAAGTGGAATACTTGTGTTCACGTTTGATTTATCCGCCATAATATCAGGAGGAAATCAACTGAATTAATTTGAAATTAATTCTCATTAAAATAGGCAATATTAAAGTCAAATCGGTTTTGTTTTTGAATTCAAAATTTAACATTTCTATTAGGCCGGAATTAATAGAAATAAATCATCATCAAATTGATAATTACAATTTTTGAAGTTCAAAATTGATTTTGACACTAATCACTATTTTACACATCCAACTTGTTACCACTGTTGGCCTTAGGAGCCTCACGAGTTAAGAATCTCGCAAGATTCAAGATTTAACATCTTTCGTTACCATCTCTTGAAATTCAGACCACTGAATTTCTATGGTTTCTCCATATGGTTCATAAGAACCGAAATCAGAGATACAAACGAATTCACCGTCGTGGTATTCATTTGACCCACAAAAGGGTTCACCATCAGGTCGGTCAATTGACCCACAATTGGGTTGACCACCGGAGTCTATTGAGCCACGCTCGGGTTCACAGTTGAAACCACATCAACTATTTTAGAACCACTAACATATCAGTAAGATATATACAACGATATATCAAAATAGTATATATCTCAATTATAATATATAAACACACTGAAATATAAATAAGCAGTACATATACTGATATTTACATAATCATAACTGATATATCAAACAAAGATATATCACACTCCGACGTAGTATTGTTTATCAAATAATTGACATCGAACAATACAAAATATGAGGCACCGGTAATTTTTATATATCAACCAGAACGTATACATCAATATGTCAAATATTGATTTATAGTGTATAAAACACTAGTTTAGTATTTTAGATATAACACATATTTCTATACACCGGTGCTGTTCTTGGTGTAATCAATGTACCAAAGTAAACCTTATATTAGTTTCACAATGATAGTACACCAAACACAGAATTAATAACCGGAACATATCACATACAAACAACCAGTATATTTAACAATATATCAAGCAAAGGTTGTAAACCCACTGATATGTACTCGTATATATATAACCTGGTTTGTATCAGATGGTATAACCAATATACAACAATTATAATATAATTATAATTGCACTAATATCAAACATTTCAAGTTAGTATATCAACACTGATATATAAATTAATTTTGTTTGTATCAAGCACTGGTTTGGTATATAAAACACAAACCCACGTAATTTATAACACTGATATCTCAAATATAGTGTATGAACAAGTGCTGCACTTGGATTATATAACAATATAATCATTTATTCCACTTGATATCTAACAGTGATATCAAACAATAATACTTTCAGAATCACGAAAATATTATATACATGTTATATGACAGTACCGATATCAATCAGTTAATATCAAGTCTGTGAATCAACATTAGATTCCAGATTTCACACTTGAAATCATAGATGGTTCGAAAACACAATCAGTGTCATATAGACCCAATTGTCCAAGCGAAATCACAATTGATCTCCAAATCAGTGTCTGAAGGTAGACCCGATTTTCGAATGGTAAACCAGTAAATGGTTCGAAATCAGTGTCTGAAAAAAGACCTAATTTCCACTGTCAAAACCGAATTAAAACGTGATGTTTGAGCACATTGTGTTAAAGCAATCCGTTTTAAGGTCCAGAAACCATAAAGTTTGAAGTAGAGGAAAATCTATTAAAAGGAATAGGTTGAAAAAATCGTCTTAAGATTGTTATTTGTAAATCAACAATCTAGTAATGACCTGTAGAAACGGAAAGCAAAACACCACAACCAACACGTTAGAAAACCGGTTAGGGAGAACCGAGGCCCGTGTTTCACACGGTGTCCTTAAGACGATTTCGCCGTATATAACACCGTATGTGTATAGCGATCGTCTCCCAGGATACAACGGTTTCATAGTGGAAGTACGAAGCACAACCACTCTCAGCGAACTCAAACCGAGCTCAAACTTACCAAGAAAACAGAGAAGAGAAGAAAGACTACCTAGGGTTTTATAGATAATAATGAACCAGATTAATGTGGAAATCCAATTAATTAGAGAATAATTTCCATTTAAAGAGATTTATTTCTAATTAAAATCGATTCTTTATTCTTAGTGATCAAGTAAGAAATCAGAATCCAAACAATTAATTCTTTCCTTATCAAAAACGTTGACTTAGGGAAGTGGCAAAAAGTCAACTCGACTCTCACGGAGCGACATTCGTGCCCACACACGAGTCGTGCATTCGAAGGTTCGGGGTCTATGATTTGCACCCCCCCCCCTGCGCGCGCGAGAGAGAGCCTATATGCCACACATTGTTGATACCTTATATCACACATTCACTTATATACTACACATAAGTGACTTCCCTAAGCAATGTGGGATTCACTTTGATCCCTACACAATGGGTTCACTTTGAGACTCAATTTCTCATTCACCCATTAACCATTTTGTGAATTTGAGTATACCATTTCGAAGCTCTCACGGAGGAGAATTCGAATCCACTTTAATCTTCCATTTTCATGGAATCTATCACACTCAAATTGTGCTCTCAAATTAGGAGTTCATCACAAAATTTCCAACAGTTTGAACTTGTTTATTACGTTCACTTATTTTTTTTCATATGACTTTAGTCGGTCGATGGTGTTGACTTACGTCTCCTTTGTTGTTGAATTTTAACTTGTTAATATCAAAGATGAAATCTTGGCTCAATTTGCGAAACAACCCGTTTGGAGTTTGGACATTTGCCATTAGATTACATGATTTGTGATGCATTATTTGTTCCAAAGAGCGTAGCTCTACGTAGAGCGAAATACTAACTTTTATTCGTTGTTCGACGTAGAACAAAAAACACTATAAAACTGAAATTTGATCATCAGATTGTTGTAGAGCGGAAAATTCAATCTTACAAACTAAGATTTAATTCATCGTGTTACGATACTACCTCTGTCATCCTTGATTATAGATTATAAACTCCTACATTCTTGTATATGATATTATCTTAGTCTATATTTCTCATTATTATCTCTAGTAGGGTTTCTAGGATTTCCCTTGTTCTATATAAATAGACTTGTAATGTAATACAGTGTTTTATCATAAATACAAAACTCATATGGTATTAGAGCTTTCCTCTTTCTAACGAAATTCTTTTCTTTTCTTTTTCGATCCTTTCTTCCGCAAACTGCCATAGCCACCGCTGCCTCCTTCACCTCCTCGTCAACTCCTTCTTCCTCATCCACATCTTCTCTACCCGGTCCTACAATTGCCAATTTCCTCAAACTATCAGAGACCAACTATCTTATTTGGACTGCTCAACTGAGACCGTTCCTCATTGGTCATGGCCTATATCAGTATGTTGATGGTACTTTGCCTGCCCTTTCCCCTACAATTCCCGTTGCTGACAATGCCGTTGCTAATCCTAACCCCGCCGATCTCAAATGGTTTCAGCAAGATCAGCTTGTGGTCAGTTATTTGGTGGCTACTATGACAGAGCCCATGCTCTCCCTGATTGTTGTCAAGTCCACGACTTAGGAGATGTGGATGTGCCTCAAAGATAACTTATCCCAACAATCGGTTGGCAACGCCGCCAACATCTGGTTTTAGCTTATAGACATGTCAAAAGGTACAAAATCGATCTCTACATACCTCCAACATGCTAAGTCTCTCTCTCACTCTCTTGCAGCAATCTGTGAACCGATTTCCTCTATTGATCTTGTCACCACCGTTCTCCGTGGCCTCGGCTCAAACTATGCCATGATTGTCACAGCAATCTTGAACTTTCCTCATCTACCAAGGTTTGAAGATCTTCGAGCTCATCTGCTGACTAGTCTCTTTATGACTCTCGCAATAGTACGAGGTCGAAGAGTAGCACAATGGTAAATAAAAGTTCGTTCCCACAGGGATCGAGTGACCGATTATCGAAATTGATTAATTTAAGAGCTATTCAAACAAGCAACAATTTAATGATGGAATTAAACTACTCAAATTCAACTAAATTAAACATGTAACTAGAATGCAATAATTTAAACTAAACAAGTAAGCAAACTTAAGCAAAGGCAAACACAAGCAAGTGATTATATCTCTTATGGGAAATTAGGCTAAGACTTTGAATCCACCTATCCAATTCTCATTAATTTTAGGCACATCATTTAATTAAAGTATGCAAGTGTGTGTGTAGATTCGTGATACCTTCAATTAGTCTCTAACCTCTCTCAAGTGATAAAGACAATATTTATATGCACCAACAAGCTACTTCTCAATGGTTATCCGAACTACATATAAATTCATTAAGTTTCATGGCATACAAATGAATCCTAGAGGCTAGCATCGCATATTTCTATCTTACCAACCTCTATCACACATTTTATCGAGCACGTTGTGTGCTTCTCCTCTCGGTATTTCACACAACAACCAAACAATTACTAAATGCTAGCTAGACATTCAATAATGATTAAGAACATGGAATGAGCATACACAACACAAGCACTCATGAGAAAACAATGGCCTTTACTAATAATTCATGGAAAAGGTTTCATCTTGGCTTTAGCCAAGATGGAATTAGTTCATCTTACAAGAAATGGCAACCAAAGATATGATATTTGTGTAAGCCATAACAAATTACAAATGAAAATGAAGAGAGAAAGGTGTAGAGAAAACTATATGTGAAGCTCTCCTCCTCTCTTGGTGTGTTGGTGTGCTTGACTTGCTTCTTCTCTCTTAGTTCCCTTCTATGCTCCAAGGTTGGGTTTTTATGGTGGGAAATGGTATGAAAGTTGTATATTTGATGTTTGGTGGAGTGGATTTGAAGTTTGGGTGATGGATTGAAGGTTGGATGTGGTGATTTGGTGGGTTTAGAGAGTAAAAATGTGTTCTTGAAGTGATTTGGAGTGGAAGGGTCGTGCAAGAGCGTCCTCAAATGAAGCTGAAGGGAGGTATTTATAAGGGGTGGAATTAGGGCACGAAAACCTAGAGAAAGCTGAGATGGACTACTGTTGCGTTGGTGTGGCGCTGGTTGTCCAGCGCAATTGAAGGGCGCCAGTCTCAGGCGCACGACCAACGGCAGGTTACTGCCTCGCCGGCACTGGTGGTCCGGCGCTGGTCGTCAGGCGCACGACCAGCGCCACATTTCTGCCTCGCCGGCGCTGGTGATGGCGCTGGACGTCATGCGCCGCCTTTTTCTTCAGCTCCTCACTTGCTCGTTTTTGCTCCAAAAGTGGCCTAACTTAGCATGATTTCCCTCGGATTGTTGAAGAGGCCTGCACAAGCTTATTTAAGCATTAAAATGACCGGTTTTACCCGGGAAACGAAAGCAATTGATAGGTAAACGGGGCTACATCAAGTGTAGAAATAGGCATTATCATCTGCTCTCTTATGAGTCCCAATTGCAGCGTACCAAGCCTACCGATTCTAGCACTACCACGGCTCTTGTAGCCACTCATTCTCTTTCTCCTACAACCAACATCACTCACGGTTCCTCTTATAGACGTGGGCAGTCCCATGGAGGTGGCCGCAATGGTCGTCCTGGCAACTCCCGTGGACGTGGTCGTGGTCGTGCCCTCTAGCATTCCACTCCAGATTACTCCGCCTTTGGTTCTGGTCATGGTTATTATTGGCCACAACAAAATTGTGGTCGTGGTCTCCTTGGTGCTCATCCATCTCAGACTCATTCATCACAATGGTGCTCAACGTGCTCAACTCCTCAACACTCAAACTCAAATTGTCCTTATCGTTATCATGGCCCTGAATCTCTTACTACTTCGTTTGCGGGCATGCATATCGCTTAGTATCCACCTCCTTCTAACTTTACCTGGTATCCTAACATTGGTGCCACTCATCATATGACGAGCATTGCTCCTCCAGATTCTGTCTTGTTTACTAGTAATACTTCTGTCCTACTTTGTAATGGGGCCTCCCTTCCCATTACCAACACTGGTAATATTCCTATGTCTTTAGGCTCTCATAAATTGTCTCTCAATAATGTTTTTCATACTCCTTCACTAAACAAGAACTTACTGTCTATTGCGTGTTTCACTAAGGATAATTCTGTTAGTTTCACCTTCACTCCTTCTGGTTATATAATATCTGATCTCACTTTTGGTGTTCCACTGTTTTAGGGTCCATGTAAAGATGGTCCTTATCCATTTTCGCAACCACACCCTTCTGGGCAACAACCGTATGCAATCTTTGGCATATTCGTCTTGGTCACCCGTCCTCCATCGTTTGGGTTCCGGCTCTTTAGGATCAGATTTTTCAAGTAGTTTTCCTTTTTGTAATGACTGTGTAACTTGCAAATCTCACAAACTCTCGTTTATTTCCAATAAAATCCATGCAACTTTTCCATTTTCTATAGTACATTCTGATATTTGGATGTCTTCTATTACCTCTATGTCTAGATTTAAATATTATGTTTTGTTTACTGATGAATTTTCACACTACTCATGGATTTATCCAATGCGTTAAAAATCTGAAGTTTTTACACATTTTTGTAATTTTGTTGCCATGGTTAAAAATCTATTTAAATCCTAAATTCAAAATTTTCAAAGTGATGGTGGTACTAAATATGTTAATTCTAAATTTGCAGATTATTGTCATACTTTAGGCATCCACCAACGTTGTTTGTGTCCTTACACACCTCAACAAAACGGACTTGTCGAACGCAAGCACCGTCACATTGTAGACATGACTCGTACTCTATTGTCTACGTCTCATGCACCGCTCAATTTATGGGTTGAGGCAGCCCTAACCTCTGTTTATCTAATAAATCTTTTACCTACACCAACTCTCGGGTGATCCTCTCCATACTACATGTTTTTTCCTAAAAATCCTAGCTATAGTCATATTTGCACCTTTGAGTGCGTCTGTTATCCTTATCTTGGGCCATATGTCTCTAACAAACTTCAACCTCGTTCCACTGAGTGTGTCTTTCTAAGGTATAGTTCGCATCATAAAAGGTATCAGTGTCTCGATCGGGTAAATCAACGGGTATATGTTTCACGTCATGTTATTTTTAACGATTATAAATTTCCCTTTGATAACATATAGGTACTGCAAGATTCTTCTCAGTTGGCCACGTTGGAGCTCCACAACTCCATACACCACCTGCTGTAGCAGAGACCCCACCTCCGTAACCAACTCCAGCTGCGCTGGAACTTGCAGTTGCACTAGCATCGCAAGGCGCAGCTCCTGCATTATCGGAGCCCGATGCTACACCGCCACCAGCCGTGCTGGATCCTGCTACTGCACCGCCAGCACATCACCTTCTACAACCTCTGCTGACAGTCCATGCTGCTCCACCTTTGCCCAGTCACCACATACCACTCGGTTATGTGATGGTATCCGACAACCCAAAGTCCGCACCAATGGCACCATATGCTATCCTCTTTCTGAAGCACATACCTCAGTTCTATCTCAGCCGTTTGAACCTACATGCTTCACACAGGCTGTCAAACATTCCGAATGGCAAAATGCTATGGTCGAAGAATTTAATGCCCTTGTCAAAAATGATACTTGGACTCTAGTTCCGCAATCCCCTTCTCACAATACTGTAGGTTGCAAGTGGGTCTTTCGAATCAAGCGTCACTCTGATGGCTCTATAGAATGATACAAAGCCCCGACTTGGATTTCATCAACAGGCTGGAATTGATTATGATGAGACATTCAGCCCTGTTGTCAAGCCTGCCACAATCCGCACAGTTCTTTGTCTCGCTGTCACGAATTCTTAGTCTCTTCGTCAGTTGGATATTTAAAATGCCTTCCTAAATGGTATTCTCTACGAGGATGTTTTTATGACTCAACCACCTAGCTTTATAGATCCGCATTGACCACATCATGTTTACAAGTTACAGAAAGCATTATATGGACTGAAACAGGCGCCCAGAGCATGGTTCAACCGTTTCAGCATGTTCTTAATTCGGTTTGGTTTCAAGCTAAGCAAAGTTGATCCCTCACTCTTCATATATCGTCATGAAACTCACACACTTTATTTATTATTGTATGTTGATGATATTATTTTGACCGGCAACCATGCGGATTTTCTAACCCTTTTTGTAGATCAACTTGGCCGCGAATTCGATATGAAAGATTTGGGTTCATTGCGGTACTTCCTTGGTCTTGAAGTTAACCCTTATTCAGAAGGCTTACATGTCTCTCAGGTGAAATATATGTTAGACCTCCTCCGTCGAAATTCCATGACCGAGTGCAAACCGTGTTCCACTCCCCTTGCTGCCAACGTGAAACTCTCGGCCACTGAAGGTGATCCCTTCATCAATGCCACTGAATTCCGTCACTTGGTTGGCTCTCTTCAGTACCTGACCTTGACTCGACCCGATATTGCCTTCGTCGTTAGCACCGTTGCTCAATTCCTAAGTGCCCCACGCCAATCACATTTGGTAGCAGTCAAACGAATTCTTCGTTATTTCAATGGTTCCATTGATCACAGCATTCTTATCAGCTCATCTCCTGCACCCTTGACCATACGAGCTTTCTCTGATGCGGATTGTGCTGGCTATCCAAGCACTCGCCATTCCACTACTAGCTATCTTCTTGGGTTCGACTCGTCTCATGGTGTTCTAAAAAGCAACCAATAATTGCTCGATCTAGCACTGAGTCCGAGTATCGTTCCCTAGCTCACGCATGTGTAAAAACTGTTTGGGTTAGCTTTCTCCTTCATGAACTTGGATGTCCCATTTCTTTTCCCACATTGCTCTACTGTGACAACATCAGTGCTACCTATCTTACCGTCAATCCTGTTCACCATGTGTGCACTCAAAATATTGAATTGGAATACCACTTCATCCGCGAGAAAGTAGCTCTTGGTAGTCATCGGGTTACTTTCGTCCCCTCTGATGATCAACTTGCTGACCTTATCACCAAAGGCCTTCACAAACGTCATCACATACGTCTCACAACCAAACTAGTTCACCCACGGCCATCCAGTTTGAGGGGGGTGTTACGATACTACCTCGGTCATCCTAGATTATAGATTATAGACTCCTGCATTCTTGTATATGATATTATCTTAGTCTATATTTCTCATTATTATCTCTAGTAGGGTTTCTAGGATTTCCCTTGTTCTATATAATAGACTTGTAATGTAATATAGTGTTTTATCAGAAATACAAAACTCACACATCGTTGTAGCTTGACGTAGAACAAAAAATTATGAATCTTACAAACTAAGAATTAATTCATCATTGTAGTTTGACGTGGAGCGGAAAATTCAAATTTTTTGATATTGCGATCTAAATAGATCTTGTATAAACTTTACAGATAGAGATCAACTTGGATCTTTTTATGAAATAGGGGTCCATAAAACCTTAAAACTTGTACATAAATTTTTCAAGAGATCGACTTAGATCTTTATTTTCAAAGTGGTCCGTGGATGTGAAACAAATCATACAACGACTCCACAAATATAACCCAGATTTATAATCTCATAACCAAAGCTAAAACAATGTGCAAACAAAGAAGCACGCAACAATATATATCCAAGAAATCCAAAGGACTGAAGGAGGATCTGTCAAACGCAGCTCATGGTCAAGCATAATAAACCTATGCATATTTCTAGGGTATTATTCTCGGAGTCGGAGACGTACATTATACTCGGGATCATCAAAGTTAGCTTATGGGAATTTCAAACACATTTCTTTTAATAATTAAAATATAAGTTGATGCAGGAGTTACAAAAATCCAAATGCATTAATCATAGTCGAAAGAGCCTTAAAAACTCCTTCAGCTTAATGCATTTTCCACAAATCTTCTTAACCCAAAATCGTTAGAAAGTGAGCAGAAACCGAATCAAAGCTAAGGATAATTAACATATTCAAAAGAATGATGCTCAACAAATTAATTTCTACTTTGAAAATTTCACAAAATCAAATATAACTTAAATACAGAAACTAAATAATTTTCTGTTTTAGTTTCTATTTAAACAGAAACTCCAAGAATAAAAATTTCAAGAGCTACATTTCCAGATATGCATACATAAACCAGAGTAGTAATTACCAATTGGGGATTTAAAAGAGCTGTTTTGAGAGTCGCCTATAGTGCAAAATCTATTAGGACAAAATATATACAGTTCAATAGCTCATGCATTATTATTAATCATTATAAAAAATATATATAAACAATGTATTATAACTAGGCACAAGGGAGGGACATATTCAGGTTTTGGGTTTTCATCAATGCTCTGTTTTCATCAATACTTTACATAGGACAATCTACAAAAACAAAACTGTAGATGATGACATAAAGTTACAAAATTCAGTTGTATATAAACATGTCTCACATGCTTAAGATAAAATCCATAAAATTCTACATGGACAAGCTATAATAATACAGATAAAAAAAGAAAGATGTAGTCATGACAACATGAAGTTTGATAGCAAGTAATTTTTTTTTTTTTTCAATTCATTAATAAAATAATTCACTTACCTGGAAAAGAAAATGCACCCAAGAACTTTGGAAGCTAATTGAGGCAGGTGGTCATTTTGGGTTGACTTTGGTGGCCATTTTATAATAGAAAAACAAGAGACAAAGCTAATTGAGAAGTATTAAAGAATTACTTGTGCAATGGGGATGGTAAATATCACAAGCACTTAATTGCTTTCCAAAAAGTGATTAAATTAAATCACTTTTCCTTTCAAAAGCAGGAAATAACAATAATGGTTATGCTTAGATCAGCGATAAAGCAATGTATTGATGCAAAAAAGAAAGAATACATGAGATGGTGTGGGAATTAATCAAGTCATTATGCATCCTAAAAAAGATGGAGGAACGGATAATTTGCATACTTTAATTTATAACATAAGATTATTTTATATCATAAATAAACAAGTCCTTAAGTACTTAACAATCAGCAACTCAGGTCAACAATTCAAAATTAACAATGTACCATCAGAGGATAGAAAGTCAAATACAATAAGTTTGAAAAACCCTGAGTGACAATGTTGGAACAAGTCAAGATGGCCACAACTGCAATTGAGAATGAGACCATGTAATCCAAATACAATAATTAGTTTAATTACAATTTGAGAGCATTTGATATATAGAGTCCAAATATATAATAATTCATAGGAGTCAGGAGGATCACACAACATCATATCTTTTGATCAATAGATATCTGAAAACAAAACTGATCTTTGCTTCATCAATTGAGCAAGATTTTGACCTTGAAGTCAAAAGACTAGTAAATACAGGAAATGTGTTCAGATTGGACAATATGGTCTCACCTAGAAGACTAAACCATATACTTGACAAATTCAAGGTTTAGGGTTCCGGGTTAGGGATAAACCCTAAGCATGTTGTTGCTTTGCCTGGCATTTCTCTGTACTTGTTATAAAATTAACACGAATGAAAGATCGATAACCAAACCGAACTCTAAGGTAATACAAATGACATGATAGTTATGTTTCAAAAAAATATATATATTCTAGTGTGTCTAACAAATGTAGGATACTAATATTTATGCAAGAAGCATCAATGAAGAAGACAGATAAGTAGAAGCGGAATACACAAAAATCATCCTAGCTACTCATGAAGAAATTATTACAGCAGAATTTTCAATTCGGATATAGAGCAGTATAGGAGTTACCGAACTCCAAGAACTATAAAGAGTTCAAGAAGACTAACAAACTCCAAGTATTCAATTTAAGCATTGTTATGGAACCTCTTTGCCCATTGTTATCGGGAAAGGGTGTAGCAAATCAACGCTAACAACATTCTGTCCTGCCAAGCTAGCATAAAGAAATCTACAACAATTCCAAAGATTTAACTCGAATACATGATCTCACAACCAAAGCTGTAACAAGCTAACAAAAACCTTAATTGGTTAAAAGGCTAAAAAATGTGGAAAGCAACACACAACAATGTGCAAGAAATCCAAAGTAACCATCAAACACAGCTTATGGTCGCCCATAAGAGAAAAATATCAGTGCACCGGGTGTACTGCTGAGTGGTGCACCCAGCCACCGAGGATAAAGCATGTGGCAAGAAAATGTTATGTGGCACACATGTGAGCCACATGTCTTATCCTCAGAAGTTGGGAGCACAACCCAGCAATGCACCTGTTGCACTGAAGATTTTCTCCGCCCATAATCAACCTACACATATTCCAGGGCATTTATTCTTCCGGTCCACCACCAATGATAAACTATTTCTGAGGCGTTAGGGCTGCCACCCTATATCTAATGACATCGGATCAAGTCCTAGAATGTGAAGTAGAAATGGTGATCAACAACCAAACTGAACAACTGAACTTACAGGTTATACAATGACATAATAGTAAAATCACAAAAACAAAATTTTTAGAGTGTCTAACAAAATAGGATCCCAACACTAGTATATTATTAAAGCAGAATTTTCAATTTAGATAAAGCAATATAGGAGTTCCCGAACTCCAAGAACTATAAAGAGTTCAAGAAGACTAACAAACTCTAAATTTTCAATTTAAGCATTGTTATGGATCCTCTTAACCCATCGTTAATGGGAAAGGGAGTAGCAAATCAATGCTAACAACTAACATTTTGTTCTGCTCAAGCGGGAATGAAACAAATCATACAACCAAAGCTATGACAATGAGCAAATAAAGACAATGATTGGTTAAAAAGCTATAACAACAAGCAAACAAAGAAGAACACGACACTATCCAAGAAATCCAAAGGAGGATCATTCAAACACAGCTTATGGTCAAACAAATCAACCTGCGCATATTTCTAGGTTATTATACTCGGAGTTGGAGACATTATACTCAGGAATCAAGATCAACCGCCCACAATCAACCTGCGTGTTTCTGCAAAGCAAAAGAAACCATCAAAGTTAGCTTATGGGAAATTCTAAGCTTGGGGAAATAACACATTTCCTATTATAACTAAAATATAAGTTGATGTACGAGTTAAAAAACTCCAAATGCATAAATCATAGTCGAAAGACTTAAAAACTCCTTCAGCTTAATGCATTGTCCACAATCCACTTTGAAAATTTCACAAAATCAAATTTAACTTAAATACAGAAACTAAATCATTTTCTGTTTTAGTTTCTATTTAAACAGAAACTCCAAGAATAAAAATTTCAAGAGCTATCATTTGCAGATATGCATTACATAAACCAGAGTAGTGATTTCCAATTGGGGATTTAAAAGAGCTGTTTTAGTTGCAAAATTCACAAAGGACCAAAATTGATCTTCCCCAACTCAAAATTGAAAATGTAAAAAGAGAAAAAAGCATCAAAATTCAATCTTTCTTCTGCTATGCTAACCGAAACCATATTTTCGTCAGCTTAATTTTGCTTAAAAAAATTTCCTATTTCAATGAACAAATGAAAATATACCAAACAAACAAAAAAAAAGGACCATCTATACCATTTTTTTATATGTTCAGATGCTGAGAAAAAGCTGGAATGCGAAGATAACATACAAATTACGATCAGCTAATTGAACAAAGCAGAACGATGCGTTTTGCAGGAGTGGTTAACGTCATCCGTCGAACGCGGCGTTTTGCGGGAATTGACACTCTAAGAGAGAGAGAGTTATCGAGCAAATTTTCTTGTTTTTTCTTTTAGAGAAAAAAAAAATAGGGTTAATAGCACCAGTACCCCCTGAACATATAACGAAATCGCATAGTGCCCCCTGAATTTTTTTTCCTGGCATTAAACCCCTCGAACTCCAATAAATTGGCAAAAATGGACGGAAGAGGGATGGACGTCAAAAGAAATTACATTTACACACCTGATTTTATGTATAATTGCATTAAAACTGGAACAATATAATAATATCACACAAACACCCTTTGACTTGTTTGACTAATATCTAAACAAATAAAAATAATAATAATATTAATAAAATTTAAAAATTATATTATAAAAAACTAATTATTAAATAAAAAAACTAATTATTAAAAGAATATAAAACTAAAATGAAAAGAAAAATAAAAAAAATACTCTAAAAAAATACAAGTCGAGATCAAAACAAATTAAAATTAAAATTAAAATATATAAAAATAATAATTAATAATAATAATAATAATAATATTAAATATAAAAGTTTATCAAACCCAACACCAAACTTCATCAAACCCAGATCAAACTCACCGTCCACCGTCCACCACCACCATCAGTTCTCTCTCTCTCTCTCTCAACAACCCAGATTAAACCCACCATCTCCACCACCAACCCAGAACACTCTCTGTCGCGGATCACTCTCTCTCTCTCTCTCTCGTTCACTCTTCTCTCTCTCATTCGCCGACGAGATCGAGCTCCAATCTCCTCCATTGGAAGTCGATCGGAGCTAGTGATGGTGATTTTTGGTGAGTCACTCTTCTCTCTCATTCGTCACGAGATCGAGCGCCGACCTCCTCCTTTGGAAGTCGATCGGCGCCAGTGATGGTGATTTCTGGTGAGATGACAGTGGTTGTGTGAGTGGGTGGGTTTGGGTTAAAGTTTGGCTTTTGAAGATTCTTTTGGATTGTATTTCGATTTTCTTAATTTCAGTTTGTATTTCGTTTTATTTTCTTATTTTTTGGTAATGGTGGTGTTTGAAATTTGGATTTTTTGGTTTGATTGGGATGGGTTTGGTTTGGTTTGATTTTCTGGATTTTAATGGGTGTTTGAATTATTTTCTTGGTTTAAATGTGGTGGTGTGGTGTTTTGGTTCTAGGTCTGGGTTTGATTTGGGGAAATTTTTCTAGATTTCTTGAAAATATCTGGAAAAACGTTTTGTTTTTTGAAAAGATCTGGAAAAGATCTGGAGTTTGAATGCTGGAACTGAGGTAGAGTACATTACAAATTCTTCGAAGTGTTATCGTAATTGAATGCTGAATACTGATATTCACAACATGATTCCAAATTCCAGGTAGCCAAGGAGAGTGATGAATGGGGGAGTTCGGTTTACATCAATATTCAAAAATTCGTGCAGTTCCAACTGATGATGTAATATATTGACCGACTGAATGAAATTCTAACGCTTCTTCTTTTCCTAACACATATATTCATTCTGCTGTTTGATCTTTTAAACAATACACATATGATCAAGTGTTGGAACTTGGGAGCTTCTTGTATATGCACACCAACCACACAAAAAATCTGGTAATATTTGTACCCAAAAAAGACATCAATATTAAAACAACTACTGTAATTGTTCGAAAAAAATATATTTACTGTAATGTAATCACTGTCCCACTCCCACCATTAACTAGTTCTAAACTTCTAATTTTACATGCAGTGAAATCCAGATTTAAAATTTTAAATCTTTTATTTCTTTTTAATCACTCTTATGGGCATGGGTAATAAAGTGATAAAATCCCAATTCTTTAAAATCTAATTCATGACATTTTGATTGATTTTTTAATTTTTTATTATTTAATTTAATTTAATTTATTAATTTAAATGTATTTAATACATATATATATATATATATATTATTTTTTATTTTTTTTATTTCTGTTTTAAAGTACAATTTTTTTTTTCACATTATAAAATTTCAGAATTACCAACTTTACCCCTGACTGTAGGGTGTTTGTGTGATATTATTATATTTTTCCAGTTTTAATGCAATTATACATAAAATCAGGGTGTATAAATGTAATTTTTTTTTACGTCCGTTTCTCTTCCGTCCATTTTGCCAATTTATTGGAGTTCGAGGGGTTTAATGCCAGGAAAAAAAATTCGGGGGGCACTATGCGATTTCGCTATATGTTCAGGGGGTACTGGTGCTATTAACCCAAAAAAATAAGAAAAGAAATTTACACCAACTGAGGAAGTGAGTGGGCACGTCATGGCCTTTTGTCGAAGTGACCGGCCACGTCATCGGCTAGGTGCTTTCGTGGTTACAATACCATGACGTGGCTTGCCATGTTATGATTAAATTACAATTATTACATAATTAGCTGCAGATTGGGCCTGGGCCTGGGCCGTTTTGTTGGCCCAAATTGAAGAATGGGCCATCCACTTAAATTGAACTTTTTTAACATTGACCCATTATCTTTTGATAACCATTTATCTGTAAGTCTGTAACAAAGGATTTGCATACAAAAACTATAATATCATTCCTTATAATTTTTTTTTTTTTTTTTTTAAAGGCAAACTATAATATAATTTTTTTTAATATATAGATTATTATTATTTACTCCAATTAAGATATAAATGTCATATTATAATTAGAAGAAATTTTAAAATGCTTAATCCCAACATACTCCTCTTTTAGATGAATAAAAATAGATTTTAAAATAGAGAGATAATGTTGACAATCTATAAATTATCTGTTTACACTCCATTTTAATTTTCTTTTGTAATGATAGTTTTAACCTGAATTAAAATTATTAAACAAGACAAAAAAATTATAAAGATATTACAAACTTTTTATTTTTTTTTATTTTTTTTTATAGAAAACAACGTTTTCATCTTTACTCATTTACAAACCCTAAAATATGTTCTTCATTTTTTCCACTATTTTAAAGTTTTGACTTTCTAAAATTTGTTTGTAACCACTTGACTCTTATATAATTCTCCCCATATTTATCCTCAAAAAGTGGTATTCATGCATACATGTTATGTGATAATATTTTAGTTTCTGTAATAATTGACATTTTTATAATAAATATCAATTTGAGTATATGAAGATATTCATCATAAACAAATGTGATATAGACATTTTTTAGATGAATTTTCCAGAACTTGATATCCATGATGATGACATACAGAAAAATTTCTCAAAAACAATTATTTGTTGTTTGTTTTCAAATCAAGTTTTTTCTACCTAGTCGCCCCTTTTTGTTCTCTATTTTGCTTTGTTTTAGGTTGATTCACCCAAAAAAAAAAAAAAAAAACTTTGTTATTGGCTTCTTCTCGTGGCTGTATTTTTTCTTGAGATCTTTGCTCCCTATTTGCTCTGTTTTGTTTAGGTTTGGCTACCTGTTTATATCTATTTAAACTGTTTTTGTATCTCATCAACGTAAAATCCAAAAAAGAAAATCAATTATTGTTTTCCTATTTTCACGATATGATCTCCAAAATAGTTTGCTTATTGTTTCAATCACCAAACTTTTTTTCAGTTTTATTCTCAGTTTTATTTTCATTTGATTTACTTCACATCTATTTTATTTTCATTTGATTTACTTCGCATCTCTTTTCCATTTCTTATTTCAAATTTTCTAAAGAGAGGTATTCAAAATGGGGTACTATTAAACTAAAATACAATGGATTTAAAAATTTAATTTTTTTTAATTGGAGTACCTTTAGAATATGAGTGTCAAAAGATAAAAGGAGTCATTTTAGAGGGAAAAAAAATGAAATGTTTTTAAATTTTTTTTAAATTTCAATTTTTAGATTAAAATGTCTTTAGAAAATAAGTGTAAAAAGAAAAAATATGGATTATAAGGAGAAGCTCTCTTTAAAATATTTTAAACAATCTTTCTTAAAAGCTATTCTGAATATAGAAGTTCTTAAGCTCTTTAAGTTTTGAATAGTTTGACATTATAATGCAATGAAAGAAATGAAAACACGTTTTATAAGCTTGTTTTCTTAGATTACAAAATCATCATCAATAACTGCTCTCTAGCTAGCAAACTAGATCAATGTGCTTGTGTTAAAATGAAATTAAATATATAAATTTATTCAAATCAACATTAACATATCTCTCACTTCTTCTTTTTTTAACGACAAATTTTAATAGAAATACCAAACTTGGCGGAACAAACTACAAAACAGGCTAAAGCCAACCAACCAGCCCAAAAGGAACGAAGCCATGCAAGGCCAAACAAACACCGCACCCTACACAGGCCACCAGGCTGAGGAAAACCTAGAAAGAAAAAAAAAAACAGCCTACAAACCCAACAAAACCCCAAGAAACAACCCAAAAGCAAACACAAGCAACAACTAACAAACTAGAATCCACCTCCAACAACTGAAAACTGAAAACAGCTACTGATCTTTCCCTGTATAATGCCTTCCTAACTTCAACTTCCCCTTCACTTCTGCAAAAACTTTGGCCATCCTCACTTTCTTGCCTTCGAAATCCAAATATCTCCAACTTAAATACACTAGACTTGTGATGTATCTCGCTTCTTTTGGAAACAGTTTTGACATGAGCAACAAAGAGAACGACAACAATTGAAAATCATATCAGGTAAGCATAGGATGATGCACAAACATACAAGTAGACGATTAAATTTTAGATGTTTCACATTTTCTTGATTGAATTCGAGCTTCTGGATTCGATATTGTTCGCTTAAACCAAGATGTGTCATAAGAAGGCGAACATGAGTAAGGAGTTCTCCACCTTTTCGAAGTTGCTGCCCGTGCTCTTTCCATCTACACTTATTTGCAGCATATGTCAACATCTCCACCCACACTTCATTTATTACCTCCCATTTGTTGCGACGGTTGTCGATTTCCAGTGATTTTAATTGTTTGGCAAGCCTACATCCGTAGAACAACAATGACTGACTTTTATCACCTTTTATGTTTTCTTGTGCAGCACCAAAATTCACTTGAAGCAAAGCCTTGCAAGCTTCATTTTTTTTTACGGATTTTTCTCTATTTTCCACAATTGGACAGCAGCAATAACCCACCTCTTCTTCTAGGAAAAATCTCAACATTTCAGCTAATGTATCTCTATACCTTATCTCACCAATCCCTTCAGGTAGCATAGTCGGATTGAAAACCAGAAGATACAACATGTAATCCGATAAACATTTGCTGTTTCTGCATTTAGAATCCAATTTGTTAACATCACCTCCATGTATATCATCAAGATCACTATAGTAACATAAGTCAGTAGCGATGTGCCATAGAAGAAGGCTATGATCAAATTCTACCTTTGTCGTGCTCCAGGAAAATCGATCATGAAGTCCATACCTTTTCTCAAGCACGTAATCACCTCTTTTAGCCAATAATATCCTGCATGACTCGATATTGAAACGATCTTCTTTAATTTCGATAGATTTCTCTACTAGCTGCCTGAAGATCATTTCTTCAAGATCCATATTCACATCTTCCCAAGTCAAGCATTGGTACTTCTCTAATAAATCGCCAATCCAAGGTAACTTTTGAACCCGAAACCATCTGGGTTGTATTTTATGGAGGCAAGAACTTATAAGATTGTACTGAGCCATAGATCTCGACCACCTTTTGCGATTGGCAAGAATTGAATGACAAGGAAAGGTAGCACAACACATCGCAGTATGATTTGTCTTTCTGAGACCAGCATACCAGAGTGCTGTCCAATCAGAAAAAAGGAGAACGACGAAGGCGTAAACCTCCAGGACAACAGCACCAATCAACAATACGTAAGTTATGGAGACATCGATGGATGAGTAGGCATGGATATCAATGATGACTGAGAACAAAACTAGAGCAGTGACGGAGGCAACAAAGCTAACGACACGAAAAAAGATTCCTAATCGAGAATAAACAATGGTGGCCTTGGTGTAGAGAAGATCATACATGAATCCAAGCTCGGTTGCTATCACTTTGAAAGCATCTTCTGCTGACTTGTTTTCAATCAGTGAGCAGCTATCTATCCTTTCATGAGTTCCTAAAATTGAATCTGCAAATAGATATCGAAATCTCTTAAACAGAAAGTAAGCTACTTGGAGATCACTTGCACCTGTTTCCAAGCTTTCGCTTTCTACGACTGTTGCCATTTTGGGAACTGATGGATTATACGCGACATCGTCTACAAACTCTTGCAGCCACGAAGATGATCCTTGTTCTTCTCGTCGTTTTTGTCGTAGCTGTTCTCTTCTCTCTTCAATCTTCTCCATTTGAATAAAATTCGGACCAGGATCTGGATTCGAAAGCAAGGAATTTTTAAGTTGTTGAGCGCTTGATGATCTGAGGACGAAAGTTCTCTCACCATACTTGATAATTCCTGTGATGAAGATGGGAATGGCGATAAATGTAAGGGCACTGTTGCTCCAAGATCGTAAGAAGACGTAAAGTGCGACTCCAACTTGGACAACAAGTCCAAGCAAGTGCCTTAACCACAACTCATTATCCTCTAACGAATAAGCTGTGATGGTGTCAGGGCCGCCCATATGCAAGAGCAGGAATGGTGCCCAAAATATCTGGAGATCGGAGTCTGCTTGCGTGCTGGCGGCAAGGTTGCCCAAGGCTACAGAAGCTACCCAATCAGCTGTAAGGTATGCTGACCAAACAACGATCCTGATCCAGCTTCTGGCAGTGAATTTTCTTCGACTACCAAAAGTGACGAGGATGATTTGGAGAGAAAGGCTGAGTAGAATTATCACTCGAACCTCACATTTGTTCCAGAGATTTAAGATTTTTTCTGAGAAAACCTCCATTGCCCTTATCTTTTTTCCTAAAAGAAAAAAAAAACACATTTGATCTTACTAAGTCAAGTGAAACAAATTATGGAAAAATTTGTTATCATCAGAATATTGAAACCCAACCACGTGCACCAACGCAAATTTAAATTAAATCAAAAAATCGGTTTGATCCCTAGTCGATCAACCATTGCATTATTGATGTACTGACCTAGAAGATTTATTTGAATAATATATTTAAGAAAAATTCCAAAAATAAGAAAAGCCATTGCAAGGTAGTCTATAATCTATAATAGAAATTGATTGATCAATCTAAAGTTTTCACAACATGAATACTGTAGATGCAAAAAAAAATAAAAATGATTATCACTCTACCTTCAGGACGAACGTTAAAATAACATAAAACTTTTGATACAACAATCCGCAAAAACAAAGCTTTAGATGACCCCACCAAGTATGATAGTACATTTGTTTTTTCCCAATATCTTGCTAATAATATAAGTCACGTACCTAGAAAAGGAAATGCACACGAGAACTTTTGAAGCTAACTGAGACAGGTTATGTAGTGAAACCAATAGGTGATGTAATTTAATCCTGTGTGGATTAATGTCAAAGGTGTTCCTTTGTGTTTTTGGGACTCAAAGTTCTTCTTCAAGCTGGGATGGATGATAGAAGAACCACTCCTGGTTTATGAGGACACAAGGTTAAGATTTCATTTTGACAGAGGTAGGGTGTTGGTCTTATTGCCAAATCATCAGTCCCTTTCTAGTGAGATCAAGATAGTTATGGATGATGATGAATCCTTTGTGGTGAAGATGGAGGAAGAAGGTTTGTCTGTAAATGTGTTATGGATGGAACATTATTTGGGTCTGCATATAGGGGTGGGTAGTGGCCTTCCGGTTGGTCTGTAGGATGAGAAGGAAAATTCCGATGGTTTTCAATAAAAAAAAGGGGTAGGTGAAGCTTCTCTTGGGTTAAGTGATCAAGTTGACTAGTTTGAGGGGGTTGAAAATCGAGATGACAAAGCATGGAAAGAAAGAGACAAAGGAAGAAGACAAAGCATGGGAGAGAAAAGAAATAAGCACATGGGTGAGACTTGAGAGTACCAAAAAGAACAATCTAAAGTTTAAAAAAGCTACAGTGGATGTGGTAGTACCAATGATGGGGACCCTGAAAAGAGGGAGGAGAGGGAGAAGTGTTGTTGCTTGCGAAGAAAATCTTCCATAAATCCGTCTCACCGTTGATGTTGGTGAGATGAACCAGTTAAATTGTGTCATGTGTTATATTTAATGTAATAAATTTATTTTCAATTAATCAATTTATAAGCCAATAATAGTCAGCCATGTGGCATGTTAAAATAAAATTGTATTAAATCACTAACTTCTTTGTTTTCTTTACAACACACTGTCATCTCTCTCCTATTTATCTTTTTTTTAAATCTTTTTTGGGGGAAATTACACTAGATCCCTAGGTTTGGCCGTGATACACCTAGATGGAAAACTTCCATTTGACTCACTTTGACTTGTGAAATACCTAAAATGCCCATTTAATTATATAAACACAAAACATAATAAAATATCAAAATAGTTTACACAAAAATATCAAAATAGATAAAAGAAAATATACATTAGAGTGATTTAAACAAATAAAATAAAATAAAAATGGAGGTGGCTGTGTGAGGCACTGTATATATATAAATTTTTTTTGCCATCACCACTGTAACAAAATTAGTAGAGGAGAGGTATAGCAAAATGGAGGAGATTGGTGCCTCCTCCATTGAAACACAAAAATCAGAGTTGCCGGCGCTGACGCCTCTAATCCCAAACTCAAATCTACACTCAAATCCATGCCCAGTTCAAATCACACAGTTCACACACATAAAACCCACAAAACCCAACTCAAACTCTAACTCAAACCCACCAAGAACCCATCAAACAAGGCGTACCCAAGAAATATTTGCTGCCTGGGCTAAATTATATGTATACATGTCTTCTTTTTTTTCCTCATTACACACTAACATTACAAAAACAACCCATTAGCTATCAATAATTGGATTTATCTATTTTTGTTTAGCCAATATTTTCTAATGCTTAATTAATAGCTCACAAACTCTCACACTAAATTTATTAAATTCAGTCTGCAATGTAGAGAAAACTCTTGTGATTTTCCATTTTTCCTCCTCCATGCACATTGATATAATAAAGTTAGTGCAAGACATACGAGCCATTGATTAAGAATAACAAAAAATTTATATAATTCTTGATGATATTATTTGTTTAAGTTTTTAATAATAAGATGACACCAATAATGGACTACTCAATAATATAAAATACAATTTATGCATAAACAATTATTTAAATTTGCAGTTCAAAAAAAAAATTATTTAAACTTACAAATGACTTAATTCTATAATGTTAAAAGCCATAATATTATATGTATTTTTACCACTTACTTTGAACAACAAAATATTTACATTTCATTAAATTTAGACAAACACATCATATTTATGTAATATTATCAAACCTTAAGGGCTATTTCTATAATTAACCTTTTATATATTTTATTTTATTTTATTTTTCAAGAGGGCTTCCCAGTCTACGGCCTGGGGCAGCCGTCTCATTGTTCTACCCTTGCCATCAAATCATCCTTCAAATTAGTCTATTTGAATCAAATCAAACAATCTTTGACGAAGAGCAAAGGATGCCGATGAGGAGGCGAGATCCTCTGTCGATTTTGATTGCTGAAGGCGTGGCCGCCATAGATGCCACCTGGAGTTAAGAGAGAGAGAGAGAGAGAGAGAGAGAGAGAGAGAGAGAGAGAGAGAGAGACTGGGAGCATTTTTTTGTTATTTGTTTCTGAAATACTGTTTTGATTTTTTAGTTTATATTTTATATAAATTTTGATAAATAATTTTTAGGATAATTACGCCGGTGGCAATCAATTTGATGACACACTATCAAAATTGCTACTAAATTGGGAATTGGTTTAAAAATGGCCATTTTTGGTGAAAAGTGTGATACTAATGACCATTTCATCCAATGAGTGACATTTTGGTAAATAAGGGGATGACATTAATTTATATATATATATATATACACACACTAAATATAATTATTCGTTTCAAAAAAACGAAAGAAAAAATTGATTTCCAAAAAACATCTAAAATAAATTAATGTCATCCATTTATTTACTAAAATGTCACTCATTGGATGGAATGAACATTAGTGTCACTTTTCACCAAAAATAACCATTTTGAAACCAATTCCTAATCTAGTGGTCATTTTGATAGTATGTCATCAAATTGATAGCCACCGAGGTAATTATCTCATAGTTTTAAAATGAAATAATGAAAAGACGTAAATGACCTTATAATGTTAGTTGTTAATAAATCACCGTTAAACATAGGGATCTTTGTGTAGAATACTTAAACTTAACCATATCAATGTTTTGGCATCAAACCTTAAGGGGCCCATTGTAATTTCCCCCTCTATTTTTTTAGTTCCAAACATATCAATTCTTCAAAAAAAAAAAAATTTGAATAGTGCTTGGGTATTAACCGGTCAGTACCCAAAATACTGACTTCATCAATGGGAGTGTAGCACATGACTCAATTTGTGAGATAAATGTAAAAAGTAAAAGAAAAAAGGCCATGTGCTACACTCCCATTGGTGGGGTCAGTATTTTTGGTATTGACCAGTCAGTACCCAAGCATTATTTTATTTTATTTTTTTCTTACTTAATCTAAATATAGAAAAAAAGAAAATTTTATCAGATTGTTTTGCTGTCATGTTACCTTGTTCATTGATGATCCTTTCACATATTCTAAAGAGAAAAAATTATTCAAAACAGAGAAAAACATTACAAGAACAATTTTTGAAAAAAAAAATGATAAGAACTGACACAGCTTGAAACGGATCCAAAGCAACAAAATAATAAAAATATATATTAAAAAAAAAATAAAAAAAATCAAAGAGTTAAAGACAAAAAATCAGATAAGAGGAGAGATGAGATGAAGGTGAAGCAGTTAGTTGAGATCATTCATCAAATTTTTGAGATCTGAAGGTAAAACATAGCTTCGATTGAAAGTTTTACCGAAAACAACACAAAGCACAGATCTTAATGAATATGAAGTGAGATCAAAGAGAACCGAAATGCAGAGACATAGATCTGAAGATTTGTGCTTCCGTATCTCCTTGTTGATCATCATGTTTATAAACCGATTAGATGAGTTTTTTTTTTTTTTTTTTTTTTTTTTTTTTTCCATAACCCCTGGGCCTTTCCAGAGGGGCGGCTGCCCTAGGCCCTTTAAAAAGGGGCAATGATTTACTTGAAACGTGATGTAGTGGAAGCTCTGTCGAGAAAAACCTGCAAGAAACAAATTGAAAATGACATACTAAAGTTCCGTTGATTCGCGCACGAATACCGGAATCTTAGGCTTCAAGTTCGTTGATTTACAAAGAATACCGAAATTGGGAGAAATTAGAGAAACTCTAAATTTTATAAATCAAAAAACCGATTAGCCTTTCGGCTTACATCCTTATTTAAAGCAAATAAATCTTAAACCTAATCGTATTCCTTGCAGAGCACAGAAACGAACCCTAAAGCAAAAAATTACCAAAAAAGGCAAAAACGAGATTAATGCAAAAACTAAAACTACTGAGAATCCTAAGCACCCTGGAATTGACGGAAGTCGATTCGGACTTGGGAAACTCGTTTTATTGCAAAAACGAAACTTTCTTAAAACGGCAAAAACGGCCTTTTTGGGGCCTAAACGATGGAATTCGGCTAAAAAAAGGTTATGCCTCACAACCAAAGGTAGTGACTTTTGAAGATCTCGCTGAATCGCATCAACAGTAAAAATTTCACGTCATTCCAACTCTATCGCCCGGACTAGTAGGATTGAAATGGTCTTTTTCCTATCCCACCCCTCCATATATTCTAATGCCATGTAATCTATTGCTGCTGCATCAAAACGAGTCTTCAATCAGGGCCCTATTATTTTTATTTGTTTCCCATTTATTTTTATTTCAGACAATGGCCCAATCTCATGTTTTAAAAAATTGCCCAATTACAGTTATTTGTTATTAGTTTAAATGATGGATTGATAGGCACATTACTTTTATTTCAGACCGGCCTAATTGTTTTTTTTTTTTTTTTTTTTGAAAAAAAAAACGTAGAAAACATGCAAATAAAATTTGGGTCAAAGCCAAAATGTGCACCAAACATACAATTTAGGGTTTCAAACTTTCATATTTTTAATTTTCCCCTCTCTTTCTCCGACTCAATACCGCATATTCTCATAATCTCATTTTTGCATCCTTATTCTTTCAATTTTCTTATTCTCTAATTTCTACATACTACATCCTTGTTGGCTCGTTATACTCTCTCTCGAATCTTGATCTCCAAGTTTCACTGCCAGCACCACTCACCAGTGTAGGGGCCCGTCATGTAAATGGGGTTACTGGGTGGGTCCTATACTATGATGATTCATCCCTATAGTTGGTTGGGTCAACTTGGACAGTTAATTCGGGTCAAGAAAATAAAATACAAAATCGCATGCCATTTCATGCCAATAGTTGGTTGTGGAGTTAGATCTCTCTCTCCATCTCAATCGATCAATTAGGTAAGTTTTTTTTTATCGTTTCCACAAGACGAATATTCATTTTTATTTTTATTTTTTTGTTTTAATTTAGGAATCTGTATATAACATTTGAATGTTTTGTTTTCGCATGAATTGTCTTTTTAATTTTTCGTCGCTAGTTGGTTTGATTGTCACACTTTTAGGTTCCGATGTCGAATTAGACCGTTATTGCACTCTGTTTGGGTTAAACGGTCTAAAATGGTTGTGATTGGTTTGTTGCTGTCAAGTTTCACATATAGATTTCTTTTGTGTTTACACTTACGGCCTAATTTTAATATTTTATTGATGGTCTTAACTCTTAAATTGCAAACTAATTTTATTTTATTTGTTTTCAAAATTCTCTGCTGGCATTTGTGTCCAACCCAAATAACCTGGTCAATAGTTGAAGACCTCATGAGTCAATAAATGTAACAGTATTAGCTCTTTTGCAGACGGTTTAAAATCTTTGAATAAATAAATGTGAACAACATTTGCACACTAGATTGTGGATTCAAATTTCTCTCCATCCCAAAAAAACCTTAAATTATTGTAATATTTAAAAAAAAAAAAATCAAGTTGGTCACGTCTGCAACAACACCGACCGGCGCCCTCCACAACTGCTTGTCTCTATGTGGTTGCAGACAATCTCCTTTTTGATTGCCATCCAAATTTAGACAAAGAATCATCAATCATCATATCTTTTGATCAATATATTATCTCTGTAAACAAAACTGACAAGGCATCATTTTTTAACTGGTAGAACTTCCATTGCACATATGAATAACATATTTTGACCTTTATAAGTTCACAGAACTCTTCGGTTCATCATTATTGAACATGATTTTGACCTTGAAGTCGAAAGACAAGTAAATACAGGAAATGTGTTAAGATTAAACGATAAGGTCTCACTTAGCACGGACTAAACCATATACTTGTGCACAAGTTCATGATTTAGGGTTCCAGCTAGGTTAGGGGATAAACCCTAAGCATGTTGTTGCATTGCCTGGCATTTCCCAGTATTTGTTACAAAACAACATAAAAAGAAAGATCAATAACCAAACCGAAACCGAACTCTAGGATTATACAAATGACATGATAGTTATGGTACAAAAAAATATTCTATCTTGTCTAACAAATAACAAATGTAGGATACTAGGTTCCTAATACTTATGCAAGAATCATCACATAAGTAGAAGCAGAATACACAAAAATCATCCTAGCTACTCCTGTAGAAACTATTACAGCATAATTTCCAAGTCCGATATAGAGCAGTATAGGAGTTACCAAACTCCAAGAACTATAAAGAGTTAAAGAAGACTAACAAACTCCAAATATTCAATTTAAGCATTGTTATAGATCAAGATTTAACTAGAATACATGATCTCATAATCAACGCTCTAACAAAGCTAGGTGCTGATGTGAGTGGGCACGTCATCGATTAGGTGCTGACGTGTTTGATTTTAGCGTGACATGGTTTGCCACGTTGTAAGCTACCATGATGTACCCCAGCACGTCATCATCAAATGAGATTAGTTGCAGATTGAGCCGTTTGGTTGGCCCAAATTGAAGAATTCCTTTCCCACTTGTTATTCCTTTGGGCAATTATCAAATTAGTCCTGGGATTTTTTATTAATTCTAGGTAGTTTATAACTTTTACATTTTTGACCAAAATGGTCCCCATATTTTGGAGTGGACCCGAAAGGATTTGCAAAGGTTTCAGGATTAAGAAACATTTGGAGGAACAAAGGATTTGCATACAAAATCTATAACATAAGATTTGTTCTATCAGAAATTCAGAACGATTGTAGAGTCTTATAAGACCTTAATTTATTAGACATATGGATAAGTCTTATAAATTAAGATACCATGATATGTTTGTTTTTTTCATTTTGGATGACTTATTATAAATATAAAATTGATTAGGTTGTATTAGGGTTTCATCAAAATTGGAAATTTTTGGAACATTGACTTTTAGGATTTTATTATGTGTGGATAAAATTATAAATGTATGAATTGTTATAGGACATTTGTGGAAATTTATTAAAAAACTCTACCATATCACTTTTTGAATAAGATAAAAGTAAAAAATTTTTACTTTTTCTAAAAGACATATATATCTTAAAATAAGATATAAGTTGGAAAAACAAACAAACTGATTTATCTTAATTTAAGATATAAGAGACAATAAGTCTTATAGTGAAAAAAACAAACAGCCCCTAAGTTGTTTAGTGTTTGACATTGTAAAGTAATGAAAAAATTAAAACACATGTTTTATAAAGCTTGTTTTCCTCATTACAAAATCATCATCAATAGCTGCAACATAACAGCTCTCTAGCTAGCAAAGTTTTGGTTGAAACTATATCAATGTGCTAAAATGAAATTAAATATATAAATTTATTCAAATCAACATTAACATATCTCCCACTTAAATGCACTATGCATGTGATGTATCTTGCTTCTTTGGGAAACAGTTTTGACATGAGCAACAGAGAGAACGACAACAATAGAAAATCATATCAGGTAAGAACAGGACAATGCACAAGCATACAATTAAACAATTAAGTTTTAGATATTCCACATTTTCTTGTTTGAATTTGAGCTTCTGGATTCGATATTGTTCACTCAAACCAAGATGTGTCATAAGAAGGCGACCAAGATGTGTCATAAGAAGGCGAAGGCGAATATGAGTAAGGAGTGGGAATCAATATTGTTCTGCAGTGGTTGTCGATTTCCAGAGATTTTAATTGTTTGGCAAGCCTACATCCGTAGAACAACAATGACTGACTTTTATCTCCTTTTATTTTTTCTTGGGCAGCACCAAAATTCACTTGAAGCAAAGCCTTGCAAGCTTCACTTTTTTTATATGGATTTTTCTCTATGTTCCACAATTGTACGGCAGCAATAATCCACCTCTTGATCTAGGAAAAATCTCAACACTTCGGCAAATGTATCTCTATACCTTATCTCACCAATCCCTTCAGGAATCAGGACTTATAGCCGATAGGTCATAAGAGTACAACATACTAGTACTGGAGTGGGAATCAAGTAATGTGATTCGATAAGAGTTAGAGACCAACAGAGGATTTGCAATGCATATATTGAAGTACTTTGGAGAATAATATATATGGTAGAAAAGCTGAAATGGAAGTGGATATAGAATTCTTCAAATCAAAATCAATTATATTCTTCCCTAGTTCAATACAATATACTTCGAATGCAGCTGGCTTTTTTGGGCAACAAAGAGGACAACGACAAATATGAAAAATGCAAGCAAGCAAGCAAATACCAACATAAAAAGTGACATTCAAATTTTAGTTCAACTTTGGATCGTTCACCAAAGTATTGCTTCTAGATTTGATATTGTTTGCTCAAGTCAAGATGTACCATAAGAAGGTGGACATGGGTGAGCATTTTCGAAGCTGTTGGTCCTGCTAGCAGCATATGCCAGCAATTCCACCCACACTTCAGTTATCATCTCCCACAACTCCAATCATTTTGGTTTTCCAATGATTGCAATTGTTTTGCAAGCCTACATCCATAGAATAACAGACTTTTGTCTCCTCGTATTTTTTTCCTCAAAAACTCACTTCAAGCAAACTCTTGCTAGCTTTAAACAGCTACAGCTTATTAAGCTGCTGCGTCCTCTATAAGACTTGTAGGCTGCTAGTGATTCACAACATCAGGAAGTGGTGTTTCTGGGCCTGCGTGAACTCTTTGGTTCATCATAATCAAGTATGATCTCAACCTAAATACCAATAACACACTGTCAAACTTATAGAAGAATAGTAAAACTTGCGAGTCGAAAGACAAGTAAATACCAACAATATTGTGCTGACATTGTACAAAGCATTCGGCTAAACCATATATACTTATAATAATATGGACTTTGCTCATTTTCGGAGTGACATGACGATTTTATGTATCCATCCACCATCCTTAAATATCACGGAACCTTTGCTATTCTGAACCCTGAGAATGCCACTAACAATAACCTGCATATTCTCACGATTTAGAAATTCTGCATAAAAAGAAAACAAAGAAAAGAAGTTTTAGTTCTGGGATAAGACAAGATCACAATAAACAATATCTCACATACTTCTGCCCTGCTCTTCATAGTATGTCTAATGACAATGTAGCGAGCCTTAGAAACGTGAAGTGGAACTGGTGATCAATAAACAAACTGAAATCCAAGGTTTAAAATGACACAGTAGTTATATGTCAAATGAATTTTTTAGTGCCTAACAAATTGGATCCTACCATTTATGCAAGAAGTATCACTCTAGAAGATAGATAAAGTGGAAGCAGAAGAAATTATAATAATGAAGAAATTATTACAGCAGATTTTCCAAGTCAGATATAGAGCAATATTGGAGTTCCCGAACTCCGAGAACTATAAAGAGTTCAAGAAGACTAACAAACTCCAAATTTTCAATTTAAGCATTGTTATGGATCCTCTTAGCCCATTGTTATTGGGAAAGGAAGTAGCAAATCAATGCTAACAAAATTCTTTCCATTGACAATAACTTGCATGTTCTAATGAATTAGAAATTCTGCATAAAAAGAAGAGAGAAAAAAAGATCTAAGTCCAGATCTACATAATACGACTAAAGGCATAGTATCAAGCCTTACATATGTGAAGCAATACTGGTGAACAATAACCAAACTGAACTCTAAGGTTATACAAATGACATGGTAGTTATGTTACTTACATTAAAATATTCTAGGGTGCTAACAGATGTAGTATTCTAACACTTACGCAAGAAGCATCACTGGAGAAAACAGATGAGTAGAAGCAAAATACACACAAATTATCCTAACTACTCATGAATAAATTATTACAGGCTTACAGCAGAATTTTCAAGTCCCATTTAGAGCAGTATAGGAGTTCCCGAACTCCAAGAACTATAAAGAGTTCAAGAAGACTAACAAACTCCAAATTTTCAATTTAAGCATTGTTATGGATCCTCTTAACCCATCGTTAATGGGAAAGGGAGTAGCAAATCAATGCTAACAACTAACATTTTGTTCTGCTCAAGCGGGAATGAAACAAATCATACAATAGTTTCAAAAATTTAACTCGAATACATGATCTCACAACCAAAGATGTAACAATTACAAGCTAACAAACATATAAAAATATCCAAGGAATCCAAAGGCACCATCAAACATGGCTTATGGTCAAACATAATCAACTTATGCATATTTCTTGGACACTATCATCGATAACCGCAACCACCGATGAATCATGATCAACTATTTCCTACAAAAGTAAAAGAAACCATCAAAGTCAGCTTATGAGAAGGCCTTGAGCAAAAAAAGGGCCATCTTTTCACCTGCACAAAGGCAAAGCTAGGGTCTTGACACAGCCATTATTAACTATCTCATATTACATTTCTCGACCTTTTTTTGATGTGTTTGGATGCTGAGAAAAAAGCATAAAATGTACGTGCAGCAAATCAAAAGTACAAGTGTACAACCATGGGTTTTGCAGAGGGGGTCAGTTAGGGTCGGTTTGAACAGAATCTAACCGACACTAACCGACCTCGATCGAAATCAATTTTTTTTCCTTCTGGTTTTTTGAATGTTAACAAAAAATTATTGATTGAAAAGCCAAAAAAATCGAAACTTTTACCTGAAAAAGCCATGGCTAGAGTCTCCACGGCCATTAACGATCTCATCTCGAAGTGGGTTATCACATACGAGCCTCCAAAACCTCGAACCAGTGTTCATAGTGGCATCTCTCGAGCGTTTTGTAATCTTATCTCGAAGTAAAAATGAAGATCAAGTAGAAATTACCAGGAGAAGCCACGTGTAATGTCAACAATCAAAAAGCAAAACCCATATGCCACGTGGACTCTCAAAGGGGTGTATATGGAATTTCAAGTTGTCTGTCCACGTGGACGGGCATAAAATTACGGGCCTGGATTTGGGTCTTGATTCGTTTGGATCGTGGGTTCGGTTAGTAACCGAAGTACAAAAATAATAGACATTCCAATACAATACAAATACAATGTTTAATAAAATAATTTTCCAGCCTACAGAGGCGTAGCTCAGCTGGTAGATAGATGATCTTGGGGCTTGAGCAAATGACTCCCAGGTCAGTGGCTCAAATCCTACCAATGGTGAAAGCTTTCAAAAAAAATATCTGGTCCCAAATTAATAGATATTGTCAACAACAACAAAAAAAAAAAAAAAAAAAAAAAAAAAAAACTAATTTTCCGTTAAAAGAATTTTAATAAATTTAAATTTCAAGAGATATCATTTCCAATTGCATTGCAAGAATAACATGTATAATATATATATACATTTTTTTTTTGGAGTGATTAGTAATCATGTATCTCTTCTATTAACAGCAATGTTACAAAAGTAAATATTTTCTTTAATGATTTATTTATTTTTATTTTTTAAATCTTTAAATTTTATAGACATTTAGATTAAAATATAATATCTATAATTAATTCAGTAAAATTACTATTTACATCAACTTAGCCAAACCGTAAGTATCTATACTTCAAATTCCATTACTTATCTAAAACCACCCGATATTTTCTGAGGTGTGCACTTGAATAAATTTCTCATATCGTCAATATTTATTAATGAAAAGAAACACAAATAAAAAATTGAATGAAGAGACGATGCAAATTAAAATTAAAGACTCTATAATCAAATGTGTTTATGTATATACACCAGAAAATATTGTTGTGTTTTAGCAAGGTAAACAAACCCAAGTACAGGTGATGCATGTGATTAAATGTTTTAAGGTTTTGAGCTAGTTTGGACTTTGGATACCAACTTCTTTTTTTTTTTTACAGAAAATTAATGGAGAAAGCGCGGTAGCATATACAGGAAAAGGAATAGTATAAGCACAAGCACCAGTGTTTTCAAAGATGAATAATGTTAAATGACTTTACATAGAAAATTAAAGCTGGAAATTGATTAGTACTTTATAAGCTAAAGCAATCAATTATTGATGCGCACTCAAAGATTTAGGGACCACAAAATTTGTGCAAAGTAACACATAGTATATGCATGTTTCCTATTGTCTATCCACAATCCTCTCATTGGTTTGCTTTTAGGTTTGTAATTAGGTATTGGTGGTGTAAAAATTGTCCGCTTTGAATACACAATCATCGTATGTAAGCCATTTTTGAACTGTGCAACCCGGTTTAAAGAATTCACATTATATATAAATTAAACTAGTCAGAACCCCTTTCAGTAGCGAGTGTCTTGCGCTGTAAATGGTGTACATGGATGAAATTATCAGGTTAGTGTTGTCAAAGACGGAACCAGAAATGGTTTTCAAAGGGGGCACCGTAAAATAATGAGTTATATCATGTATTTTAGAGGGTATGTTAAAGAGAAAATTAATAAGAAATACTATTAATGAGTATTCATTTGTCAATTAACACGTAATAGTTAGAATATAAATTGATTTTTAGAGTTAGAATATCTTAAATTACTCTAAAAATAATATAGATAACCGTATGATGACCCTTTATTCATGATTCTATAATAGTGTTTATGAGTTAGAAAACTGATTAAAATTTAAATTGTACTCGTAGTATTTTTCTAATATCCAAAGACTATTTTAATTTTTAAAATTTATAAAAGCTTGTTTGATAAAATATTATAATAGTTGGGGGCTTGTGGTGTGGGCGTGACGGACATACCACTAAGTCAACCTCATCTTCTCTAATATATGTAAATTTTTTGTTCATATGTTTTAATTATATAAATTAACGTTATATTGATTATTTAAAAATAAATAACATATCAAAAATACAATATGGTATTAGGGACGTGAGATAACTAAGATGGTATATAAGAGAAGACAAAATTATTTAAATGAGAAAATAATATTAGTTGAGATACAACATATATATTATGATTGATTTTCATTTATATTTAAGATATATTGAAAGAAATATTATATATAGAATCAAATATATTTTTTATGTGATTTGAGAAGGTAAAATATTAGATGTCTCATTTATAGAAAAATTATAAAAATAAAAAAGAAAATAGAGGTAAAACATAAAAACCTGAAAAATTAAGGATATTATAAAAATTAAAATAGAGACAAACTTATAAATTTTCTAAACTTCAAGAGGGCAGTGGTATATATGCAAATATTATGAAATAGATGAATATTAATAAGTTAACTGGATATTGAAATTTTAGTATACATTTTGTTAGAAGTTACCAAGTTCAGTGTTATCATGGTCGATTTTACTTGAATGAGATTTTCAAACGATCTGGTTGGCTAAACCATCCACAATATAACATGATAATCAAAATCCCCATTGTAGAAGATCAGTACTCGGTTCAACGATTTTCACGTGAATGGAAAAAAGAAAACAGATCGACAAGAATGAAACAATAAAACAATAAAGCATGTAGTAAATTAATTGAGAATTGATAACTTTATTTACATTATAAAAATTCCAACAATAATAATTAATATCATTATTAGCGTTAGAGATTAATTCTTAATTATAAATAATTGAACTAATGCAGTACTCTTTCTCTACATCAGATCACTGAAAGCTGGTTCAAGCTGCTTCCTGGTCATATATCAGTCAACAGAGAGAAATCGATCGAGTCATGAAGCCAATGAATGATCATCAAATCATGCCAATGATTGATCATCATCAAGCTGCGGCGGCACAGCAATTCATGCAAATGAATTATCAAGCTGCTGGAGACCAAATCATGCCAATGATTGATCATCATCAAACTGCGGTGGCGCCGGCCACCACAGCAATTCATGCCAATGAATAATCAGGCTGCGGCGCGCCACCACAGCAATTCATGCCACCGCAGCAATTCATGCCAATGAATAATCAAGCTGCGGCAGCGCCACCACAGCAATCCATGCCAATGAATGATCAAGCCACGGCAGAGCAACTCATGCAAATGAATGAGCAAATAGCGAGGGCGATTGAAGATACAATATCATTAAGCTACTTCTTATAATATAAGTTAATTAATTGTTGATTATTTAAGAAATAAATTCTGGTTTGATAATAATAGTAACAAAAAATAAGGTCATTTTTGGGGGCCAAAAGCGGTTGGAAATGTAAAAAAAATAAAAAATAAAAATAAAAACTCGGAAATGTCTATTTTTTACTGCTGTATTTTCGGGAAAAATAAATCCATGATTAGGTATTTATACTTAAATTTGCATCTGGCCCACACGCATCTACATGGCATGTGAGGAGTGTGTTAAAGAATTACTTTATATAATTGTTTATTTATTCCAGAAAGATTTAGCTATTATAGAAGACCTGCATAGTTCTCAGGTAGTTATGAGATGGAAACATTATTTGTTTTTTTTTTTTTTTAAATTTAGATCTTTGATTTTTATAGACCCTTGGATTGAAATCCAACGACTATACTAAAACTGTATAGTAACTGAACTCAATTTTGAAATAAATATCTATATTTGGGTTTGGTTAATCTCTTGGGTCAAGTGGTTAGTTATACTCTGATTTGAGCTTGTCCAGTATTTGAGCTTGATTCACATGTCAAACTCGTCAATCTGACATGTACGTGAGGGGTCTGTTAGAGAGTTTTGCATAATTTTGTGTTTATTCTGAAATCTACATCTGTATTTAGACTTGGTTAAACTTTTGGATCTAGTGATTAATACCGAGACACCGAATAAATAGTTGCATTGGACCTGGATCCTCTAATTGGAGGAAGTCGACTAATTATCTTGCTATGCATTTTTTGTCTGTTCGGGTTTATTAATTAGGATTCTAGATTTTATTTTCATGCTTTTTATCGGATTTTGATCGGAATATTGTTGCAGGGAAAAATACTTACCTGCTTTTTACATTTTGGTATTATTAATCGTTTTCCATAATTAGCTTTCTAAAAAAAAAAATTAGCTATTTTGTTTACTCTTCCTTGTATTCACACAGGTACAGCTCTTTATTTACTAAAACAATATCCAGAGTTAGCTCGTGATGATCGGAACCGTTACTGGAGAAGCAATTTTGATAGATTGGCTAGAAAGCCTCTGATATTTGCAAGTGGAACTCGGCAAAGCTTCATCTATCATTGTTGGTTTCAATTACAATATCCTTATCATCTTTTTTCTAATTGATGACCCGTTAAACACATTTGATGAATATAACCGATGATATTTCTTTATCTTTTTTCGACTCTTTTGTGCCTAACAACACAAATTAAGAAGACAAAATTGTTATATCACCTATCTAATCTAATAGGTGCCTTGACAAAAAAAAAAATCCAAGATTATGTATATTAAAAATTATAAATTCTGATATATTTCTTTGCAGGCATTCCTTTGCAAGAAGATCGAAAAGAATCCTTACCCTGATCTCCCTAAAAGAGTAGGTGGAGACATAGAGAAGCAAACTGATAAATTCGGAAGCTACTCCGCAGAATCCGAACCTTTCGGATTTCTTCAACAGATCATCGCTACATTTGGTTCGTAAATCTCTCTTTTTTCTATCGATATACTAAATATATAATTAGTAATTTTCATGTGTGCATGCAAATTTATGTACCAAGAATTTGAATTCTTTGTCTATAAAATTAATTGTGTGAAGAATTTGCTAAGAGACAAAATTATATCCACACAGTTCTTATTTGTAAAGTTTTTCTTTTCTTTCTTTTTTTTTGGTTGAAAATGAAAAAAAACTCATATTAAGACATCATAAATAACTATCATACAATCTACAGCCACAATGAACAAAACAACATGGAGCACATGCTTTTATAATTCATCCTTCCATTTTTTTTTACACAGAACCAGCTCCAAACTTCTTCATACCCCACACACACACACAGAGAGAGCTAGTGGAGATGGTGAACACACTATAAGGGAGTGACAGGGAACCTAGTAGTGTCAGTGCAATAGTCATAGATCATGTGATTGGCTCGAACCCACAAGAGCTGGTGGCTTTGGTACAAATTTAGTTCGGCTACAGTTGGCTCGTCCCACCAAAACCTTTTCTCACTACTGCTGCTACATTTCTTGGCATTATCAACAGCAGCAACCGACACTGGACACTCACATGCATCGATATCAAAGTTTCTGTAGGAGGCAACAAAAGGTGAATGGCTCCAATCTGTCTTAACTCGACCACCTTGTGTGGCCCAATCATCAGCATTCCATATTGAACTGTATACACCCATTGCTTGGTCCCTTGGAAATGGTATTCCTTTGTGTTCCAGGTTTGTGTGCACTCTTATTGGAGTCTCATCCACCAAAATTTTTTAAGTACGGGCAATAAATTTTGACATCGAATGAAGCATGAGTCTATTAGGACCTATCAAGATCAAACGACTACATGTGAGGTCAGGATATCTACCTTATAACTAGATTAAACACACATAATTCTATAATGTTTTCTTTTTCAAAAAATAAAATCCTATATTGTTTTAGCTAAATGGCCGTTTAGGAAGCAGCAAGAGAGTTATATATATATATTATTATTATTATTTTGAAGTATATTATTATTATTATTATTCACTTTTGTCATTGTTGTTGTTATAATTAATCCAAGATTGAAACCTACAGTCTAGCCATATATTTAATATTAACAAAGAAAAAAATATATTAATCTTATACAGAGATGTAATAAGCTTTATTTCTCAATATATCCTCTTATGTTTTTTTTTTCCTTCATAGCTTCGAGCTTTGTTGCAAAAAAAAAAAAAAAAAAAAAAAAAAAAACTTTGTTTCTCGTAATTAAAGAACTATTTCATAGTATTTTAAGAATTCAATACTTAGATTGGAGATAGAAGCAATGAATTGATGCAAAGAAGAAAAAAGTGAATGGAATGTATGTACCACTAGAAATGGAAACTTTAAGGAACTGTACGTGGTGGAGTGATGATTATGTACTCATTTGAGTTACATTTACATATATAGATTATTATTTCAAAAATAAAGGCATATTACTATCTTTGGTTTGACTCAAAGAACATTAAAAAAAAAAAAAAAATCCAAGAACCAGATATTTTATTTCATGCAAAAGAAAGGTATATAGTGCTTTCCATTAACTTAAATTAACGGTTACAATTTTATTCTATTCTATTCATGCCTTTTGAGATGCTTATACTTGAAAACTGATGCAATCTTTCTCACTAAAAAAAAAACAAAAACAAAAATAGTCACCGGTCATCATCAAAGATATGGTTGAAGCAGCTTCTTCCACTCAACCAGACAACAAGGAAATCAGTGAAATGCCTGGTGAAGAATCAACTGTCGAACAATCAGCTTTTTCGACTCAATCAACTGTCGTTGGTGAACAATCCGCAGTAGAGAAAAAGCGTCAACAACTTTCAGACAATGAAGGTCCAGCTTCTTCCCCTCAACCAGACATACAGGAATTAATCAATGAAATGTTTGAAAAAGTTGATTCCATTCAATCAAATGTCTATGGTGAACAATCCTCAGTAAAGAAAAAGCGTCAACACCTTGCGGAATATGAAGGTAAGTCTATATATATATAAAAGTCATCCTCCGGTCAAGTTCATACTTGAAAAAAAAAAATCATGAGGATCTATACTACTTAACGTTGTGGAATCTATTTAACAATATGGTCCAAATTTTTTATTTCAAAACAGACCTAACTAGAAATTATTAATATTATATTTAATTTATGGTATTGTCATACTACTATTTATTTAGTTACTAATACTTTAAGGTTAATCTACAAATATCTTGGATGGCATTTAATTGATAAATTTTTTAGTAATTAACATTTAATTGATAATTATTTTGTATATATAAATCATGCGTTTATGTCAATGCAAACTGATTTTACATATATATAGATATTTTAAAGAAATTGTCACAGAAGGTGGCAAGCGATTGCAGGGTGGATTTAGCTCGTTATCAGCCACTGTGGATGGCGGTTTATGATAAAAATATGAAAGCTGTAGAAGATTTCATTAACAAAAATCTGGAGACAATATTGGATGCTCATATAGACGAATCTGGTTCAACAATTTTCCACTTAATTGTTCAATTGCCGGCCACAGAACTTACAGAAGCACTCACCAAGAAGCTCGTATCAAAGGTGCATGCAAATTCACTAGTTGAACAAACAAATATATTTCGCTTGACGGCTCTCCACACAGCTGCTGGTGTTGGTAACACAAAGGCTGTGGAACTCCTTGTTAAGAAGAACAAAGATTTGTTAACTAAAAGAAGTTGTGTAGGTTGGCTTCCACTTTCGTTTGCAATAGTTTCTGGGCGTTATAAGGATACAGTTGAATATCTACTATCAGATCCTGAGGGCAGGATAGAGAATTTTGCTGACAAATTTCCACTTGATTCTGCTGATGTACTTTTTCAGCTGATCAGAGCTAATCACATTGGTTAGTAACTACAACTAGTATATATTTATAGCTAGGGTCCTTCAATTCTTTGGTCAAGTCCATCCTGAGAAAACCAAATTGATCATGATTGAAGTTACATCACATTATACAACCGGTTCCACAGTATTATATAACTTCGGTCAAGTAGATAAAAACGCAGGATCGACGCTTTTTGAATGTTATGTACAAAGCGTCGGTCCTAAATATAAAGAAGCACCCATATATAATAACTATATAATGAGATCTTTTTTCTAATTTTTTGTGGTATAGGAAATTATTATTTTTTTTTTTTTTGACATTTGGGAGATAAAATATTAAAATTACTGTATATATATATTTCAATTTTGTTATCAAAGTGACATATCTTATATCCTTAAATTTAATCAAACAATTAAGTTTGAATTTATATCTTAAAAAAAGTACATTTTGAATTTTGTGATCACTTGTACTTGATGTGCAGATTTGGCATTTGGTTTCTTGAATCAAAATCCAAAATTAGCTGATCGTGATCAAAACCCTGACTGGAAAAAGACTCTCTATTTGCTGGCTGGAAAGGATACGGAGCTTCCCAGTGAGAGTCGGCTTGGATATTTGCAAAGCTTAATCTATCATTGTTGGTGTTAACTTTTATTATCCTTAAATAATTTACTAGCTATTCATGATTCAAAAACAGTCTTGAAAAATTAGTATGCGTCAGCATATATATAAATATATATATATCAGAATCCCGCACAAATTTTTCATACAGTTTCATTAATTTCAACCGGTTAGAATTAGTGAAAAAACATTTACACTAATTTCAACCGGTTGGAATTAATGAAACTACATGAAAAATTCGTGTGGGATCCCGCATTATAAAGTTACTAATATATATAGGGGTGAATTCATAAAGAGCCAAAAAATTTATTGGTTTATTTTTTTTAGCCACCAATTTATAATTTATTGTATTTATCACTTTTGATCACTTTTGGATAAAATTACCCCTAAATTTTACTTCACCTGACATGTAACTTGGTTACATGCCATTTGATTCCAAGTTACATGCGAGTTGATCTTTCAAGTTACTTGTCAGTTAAGTTTTAAATTACATGCCAATTGACTTTCAACTTACATGTCAATGATTTTCAAGTTACATACCAATTGATTTCCAAATTATTAGGTGGGTGAAGTAAAAACAAAATGGAGGGTAATTTTGTCTGTTCAAGGCTAAATATGATAAGTATAATAAAATATAAATTTATGCCTAAAAACAATAAATCAATAAAAATTTTGATTACTTCATGCAATTTCCTCATATATATATATATATATATATATAAGTATCCCATACAAAAATATATACAGGACCCCACACCTGATCAGGCCTGATCTTGTGTAAGACCCTACACCTATTTTTATGGTTTATGAGATACAATAAACAATTTTATGAAAAAAGTTCAAAAAATTTTGAGTTTGGGAAGTATTTTTTCTTTCCTAATTTTTTTGAGTTTGGGAATTTTTTTTCTTTCTAAATTTTGTAATCTAAAACATTTTTGGGTAATATTGGAAAAATAGAGAAAAGTAGTTCTTGTATCCCCAAAAATTATCAATTTTTCTTCCCAAACATTTCTCATTTTTCTTAATATCCATATAAATTCATTAAATTTCATCGATAGTTTACATATAAAATGGTTTCCACGGGGAAAACATATATATAATTGTTGGATACTAATTTGTATTGAGAAATGCAATACTGTATTATCAAATTTAGAAAATAGTTGTTAAAAGAAGTCAAATTTTTTGCAGACATTCCCGCGGAAGTAGAAAAACATATTTTAAGATCTGAGAATGGAGACATAGAGAATCAAACTCAAACATCCCGGAAAGCAATTATCTTTGGGAAACTGCAATATATGCTGTGGAATGCACTAATGTCTCTAGGTAATTAAAGTCAGTTCTTCGGCTATCAACCGTTAAATTCCTTTTTTTCTGCTCGATCATCTTTCCTTAATTTACTTTTATTTTTATTTTAGCTTAAAAGGCAAAAAAAACGTTTGAAATTTGAAATTCATGTTGCAGTACCAGGCATCAAACGCATACAAAATCAAAAGTTAATGCATGTACAAACACTTGAAATAGTAAGATTGATGATTGCCGGCGTGACTTGGAATCACACAGAAGCCTTAGAATCACTAAAAAAACCAGTCCTCAGAGCTGCAAAATTGGGGAATTACATGTTTGTTGAGGAAATTTTAAGGGTTTATAATCCAACAATTAGGTTCTTTGACAAACATGGACATACAATAATCCATCGTGCTGTTTTACATCGCCAAGAAAAAGTTTTTAATCTCATATATAATCAACTGTTTATTACAAGAGACAAGTTATTACTGAAGGACGATAATGAATGTAACATCTTACATTTAGCTGGGAAGTTGGTACCATCGAGTAGAGTACCCGGTGCAGTGTTGCAGATGCAGCTAGAGTTGCAATGGTTCAAGGTAACAAATATTTTGTATAATTAATATCTTCTATTTTACGGTGTCTATTAAATTATATATGTACTATGCTATACTGCTAAATAATGATGCTTTTATGCTAACTTTTTCTTCAGACGGTAGAAGATGTTTTCCATCCATCCATTCAAGAACAACGCAATTCTAACAGAAAAAAACCTAGAGAGGTGTTTACAGAAGAACACGGGAAATTAGTAAAAGAAGGCGAAAAATGGATGAAAGGGACTGCTACGTCTTGCTCTGTGGTGGCTGCGCTCATAATTACAGTAGCTTTCGCGACAGCTTACACTTTTCCAGGCAGCATCAACGGCGAAGGGGTACCCAATTTCTTTCCTAAAACATCTTTCAAAGTATTTCTTGTCTCCATTGCCCTCGCTCTCTTTTCTTCGACTGCATCAGTGCAAATGTTCTTGGGAATCCTCACTTCGCGGTATGCAGAAGAGGATTTTCTCGAATCGTTGCCAAAGAAGTTAATTATCGGCCTTGTCACCTTGTTATTCTCTATTGCAACCATGATGTTAGCCTTCGCTTCAACCTTCCACATATTTCTTCATCAACCATGGAAATGGGTTACTTTTCTAATGGCCATACTTGGTATAATCCCAGTGACCTTATTTGCATTGATGCAGTTTCCTCTCTTGCTTGATATTTACAAATTCACTTATGGCCACACCTTTCTTAGACCGATGAAGTAAGGATTCACATATACAAAAATTATCAGTGCGAAAATCTTCGCACGTTTTTTTTTTTTTTTTTTTTTTGTTGTGTTGGACCTTGATTTGTAAGGATGAAAACTGAATTCTGATATATATAGGCATTTCTCATTCAATAAAGGATGTGTGTGTAATTATATAATTCAATCTAGTTGAGACTTGAGAGATGATACTAACTGTTTAGGATCACTACATATGAATACAATTGAGGGGATTTTCAACATGTTATCTTTGGTGATGTTTTTTCCTCCTAAGTCGGTCCAATTTTAGAGGAAAAAAAATCTCAATAGAAGTTTTTATTAAATTTTCTATCCATTTAATCGATGGATGTGGCAAGATATTAGTCCACCGAAGGTTGAAGTGTTTGTTTGGCAATTGATGAAAGGAAGAGTTATGGTGCGTGAAGTGGTTCAGAGTTTTGGGTTCACTCAGTTGGGATCTTTGTCTTGTCCGATGTGTGAAAATATGGTAGAATCAGTGGACCACCTCTTTCTACAGTGTCAGTGGTCCTGGAGGTTGTGGTCAAGCTGTATGCAATGGTGGGGGGTGGTTTCATGCCATAACAGATCTATTTGTGATTGGATGCTTGGTTGGAATGGGCTGTGTCCTAGGGTGGCTAGTAGAAGAGCGTGGAATACGTTGTTTTTTGCTATGGTTTGGAAAATTTGGGAGGTTCCTAAGGAACTGATCTTCAAGGAGAAAAATGTTAACTTTGATGTGGCTTTGGATTCTATCAAGTTTAGGGTTGCTTTTGGTTTAAATATCATGGTGGTGATACGAAACGGATCGTATGGAGTAGTACAGCCAAGCCGTACATGTGGCGGGTGTTATAACATTCCGTTATCTTTATTAGTTTTGCTGTTGTTTGATTTAGTCAATAAGTTCATTAGTTTTGCTGTTGTTTGATTTAGTCAATAGGTTAGTGGGTTAAGTGGTGAGCGCTGGAAGCACTCCACGTCTCAACTATCTCCTATCTTTTGGGAATGTTATTTCTGTTCTGATGTATGGCCTATATAGAGGTCTTTTGAATTCAATAAAAAGTTATCAAGTTTATAACCAAAATATCTCTCTTCTCCTACTATATCTTCTAAATTCTTTTCCCGTACCCCTTTTCTTCTTCTTTTATCCTTTCCAGAAATTAGTTCATAACAAAGTGGTATCAGAGCGTTCCATCCATGGAGACTCGCGCTAAAGCAAATACTGAGTTCCGCAGCGAAGTCCATGACATTCTTGCAACCCACGAGGCCAGGATGGATGAAATTACTGCCACCAACGACTCAAGGTTTGAACAACTCCTGAGCAGCAATAATCTTCTTCTCGCAGAACTACAGGCTCTACGCCTACAATCTCAGCAGCCTTCTCAACCCCATCAAACCCATCATTCTCCACAACCTGGCCAAACCACCGTGTCGCCGTATCGCACCCACTTGGACAGAGAGACCAATCAGTTTGATCATGGTGACGCCTCACACAGCGGTCACACAGCCCACAACCACAACACTAATTTGAAATTGAATTTTCCGACATTCTGGAACGGAGATCCAACGGGATGGATTTTTAAGGCGGAGCAGTACTTCGAATTCAAGAACATTGCTTCCCAACATCAGGTACAATTAGCATCGTTTCACTTAGAGAAGGTCGCGCTTCAATGGTATCGATGGTACACCAAAAACCGAGGTCTCTTGGGCTGGAATGACTTAACCAGAGCCATCCTAAAACGATTTGGCCCTACAGACTACGAGGACCCATCAGAGGCTCTTTCGCGGCTCAAACAGACCACCTCTGTAACAGCCTATCAGGAAGCGTTCGAACAATTATCCCATCGGGTAGATGATCTACCGGAAAATTTCTTGGTAGGGAGTTTTATATCTGGTCTGAAAGATGAAATTCGACTTGACGTACTCCACGTCTCAACTATCTCCTATCTTTTGGGAATGTTATTTCTGTTCTGATGTATGGCCTATATAGAGGTCTTTTGAATTCAATAAAAAGTTATCAAGTTTATAACCAAAATATCTCTCTTCTCCTACTATATCTTCTAAATTCTTTTCCCGTACCCCTTTTCTTCTTCTTTTATCCTTTCCAGAAATTAGTTCATAACAAAGTGGTATCAGAGCGTTCCATCCATGGAGACTCGCGCTAAAGCAAATACTGAGTTCCGCAGCGAAGTCCATGACATTCTTGCAACCCACGAGGCCAGGATGGATGAAATTACTGCCACCAACGACTCAAGGTTCGAACAACTCCTGAGCAGCAATAATCTTCTTCTCGCAGAACTACAGGCTCTACGCCTACAATCTCAGCAGCCTTCTCAACCCCATCAAACCCATCATTCTCCACAACCTGGCCAAACCACCGTGTCGCCGTATCGCACCCACTTGGACAGAGAGACCAATCAGTTTGATCATGGTGACGCCTCACACAGCGGTCACACAGCCCACAACCACAACACTAATTTGAAATTGAATTTTCCGACATTCGGGAACGGAGATCCAACGGGATGGATTTTTAAGGAGGAGCAGTACTTCGAATTCAAGAACATTGCTTCCCAACATCAGGTACAATTAGCATCGTTTCACTTAGAGAAGGTCGCGCTTCAATGGTATCGATGGTACACCAAAAACCGAGGTCCCTTGGGCTGGAATGACTTAACCAGAGCCATCCTAAAACGATTTGGCCCTACAGACTACGAGGACCCATCAGAGGCTCTTTCGCGGCTCAAACAGACCACCTCTGTAACAGTCTATCAGGAAGCGTTCGAACAATTTTCCCATCGGGTAGATGATCTACCGGAAAATTTCTTGGTAGGGAGTTTTATATCTGGTCTGAAAGATGAAATTCGACTTGACGTGCGCGTCATACAACCTCGGACACTTTCCGAAACCATAAGTGTGTCGCACTTAATTGAAGAACGAAATGCCCTACAGCGGAACAAAGGCTCAGCGTATAGACCAGCCAACAACTTGACACCCTTCAGGCCGCAGCCCAACACAATTGCTGGTCTCCTCGGACCTCCACCTTCGCGGGCATCAGGTAACCCTTCGGGACCCATTCGCCGTATCACTAATCAGGAAGCGCGTGACAGGCGCGAAAAAGGCCTTTGCTTTTACTGTGATGACAGGTACGCTCCAGGCCACCGCTGTACTAAACCTCAATTATTTATGATAGAGGATGTCATAACAGGATACAACGGGGAAGATGTGGACATGGAAATCGAGAACCCTTCCAATGACCCCTATCCGGAAATTTCTTTCCATGCAATGGCAGGAACAACACATCTGTAAACCTTTCGAGTGGTAGGCAAGGTTGGTAACAAAGACGTCACAGTGCTCATCGACGGCGGAAGTACTCATAATTTCATTGATCAAACAGTCGTCTCCAATTGGGGATTACCAGTGGTCCGAGATAAAGTGTTTCAAGTAATGGTGGGTAACAAAGAAAAAATAGAATGTACTGGGCGTTGTTTGAATCTGTCACTCACAATTCAAGGGTACACGATGTGTGCGGATTTCTACATTTTACCGGTTGCCGCTTGTCAAGCTGTACTAGGGGTGCAATGGTTGGAAACCTTGGGTCCGATAGAGACCGATTACAGGAAACTTACTATGTCTTTTTCTCAAAATAGGCGTCAACACACGCTGCAAGGAATGACCCGTACAGAGCCTACACCATTGAGCGACAAGGAACTTCAACACTTGTCAGGTATGAAATATTTTTTACATGTGGTGTCGCCACTTCATGCAACACATAATAGTGGAGAACTTGTTGATATGAGTGACAAAAGGCCATCTGATTTTGCTGCTGCACTTCGTGAATTGTTAACTATATTCACCCACCTATTTGAGGAACCAAAAGAATTGCCACCTGTTCGCACACATGATCACCAAATACCTTTGTTGCCTAATCAACCGTCGGTAAGTGTGAGGCCTTATAGGTACCCCCATTATCAGAAAAATGAGATAGAGAAGTTAGTCCATGAGTTCCTAAATTCTGGCATCATTCGGCCAAGTCGCAGTCTGTTTTCGTCACCAGTACTGCTTATAAAAAAATCTGATGGATCTTGGAGATTTTGCGTCGACTACCGAGCTTTGAATGCTATAACGGTTAAGGATAAATTTCCAATTCCGGTCATAGATGAATTGTTGGATGAGCTTCATGGCGCACAATACTTCTCAAAGTTAGACTTACGATCCGGGTACCACCAGATTCGGGTCAGAAATGAGGACATTCACAAGACTGCTTTCCGTACCCACGATGGTCATTACGAGTTCTTAGTAATGCCGTTTGGTTTAACTAATGCTCCTGCCACTTTTCAGTGCCTCATGAATGACATTTTCAGACCCTATTTGAGGAAATTTATCTTGGTTTTTTTTTACGATATTTTAATTTACAGCAGGACATGGAGCGACCATTTGCATCACCTACAATGTGTTCTCAGGATTTTGTCTGACAACAAGCTTTTTGTGAAACATTCGAAATGTAAATTTGGTGTGATGCAGGTGGAATACTTGGGTCACCTCATTTCATTAGAAGGGGTGGCGGTTGATCATACCAAAATCCAGTCAGTTCAAAGTTGGCCTGTTCCAACATCTGCAAAGGGGGTGCGTGGGTTCCTTGGTCTTGCTGGCTACTACCGTAAGTTCATCAAAGGGTTTGGCTCCATGGCGGCTCCATTAACACGCTTACTAACCAAGGAAGGGTTCAGCTGGCCACCTGAAGCAAGTGTTGCCTTTAATCAATTGAAGTCAGCTCTCACGGCTCCTCCAGTTTTGAGACTTCCGGATTTCTCCCAACAATTCGTTATTGAATGCGACGCAAGCGGAGTTGGGTTAGGGGCTATACTGTCACAACAAAACAGGCCAATTGCCTTTTATAGTGAGGCTTTAAAAGGTGCAGCTAAGTCCCTTTCCACATATGAGAAGGAGATGTTGGCGATAGTGAAGGCGATTCGGAAGTGGCGTCCATATCTATTAGGCAAACCATTCATAATCCGGACGGACCACCGCAGCCTAAAATTTCTACTAGAGCAACGAATTACCACCCCGGCACAAACAAGATGGCTGCCGAAAATCATGGGATATGATTATACCATTCAATACAAGCAAGGAAAAGATAATCAAGGGGCTGATGCGCTCTCGCGTGTGACGAATTTCCAGTTTTGTGCTGTTTCGTTGCCCATTGCAGATTGGTGGAAAGTGCTGCAGCAAGAGGTGGCACAAGACCCGTATTACACCACTCTGGTCGGGAGTTCTACGTCACGGTATGTGCTGCGAGACGGTGTGTGGATGATGGGAGGAAAGGTGCAGCTGAGTCCTCATTCTTCATTGTTGCCAGCTGTCCTAGCTGAAGGCCATGCATCGCCCACTGCAGGGCACTTTGGGTTTCAAAAAACTATATGCCGAATCAGTTCAAGCTTTGTTTGGCCAAGTCTACGATCAACCATTAAAAATTATATCCGTCAGTGTGAAGTTTGTCAGCGATGCAAAAATGACAACCTGAGACCTGCTGGGCTACTTCAACCTCTACCAATTCCAGAGCGTGTGTGGACTGAAATCTCCATGGATTTCATCGAGGGATTACCCTTGTCTCAAAGCCAAGACGTGATTATGGTGGTAGTAGATCGCCTCTCCAAATATGCGCATTTTGTGCCCCTTAAGCACCCATTTACAGCTCTCACCGTGGCGAAGGCATTCGTCACGAACATTGTCCGCTTGCATGGCATACCGTCTTCCATTGTGAGTGATCGGGATAAGGTTTTCATAAGTTCTTTTTGGCGATCTCTGTTTAAACTGCAGGGCACTCATCTCAGCTATAGTTCGAGTTATCATCCACAGACTGATGGGCAAACGGAAGTGGTAAACCGTACCTTGGAACAATATCTTCGATGTTTTACCAGTGATCAACCAAAAAAATGGATGGAATGGATAGCGTGGGCAGAGTATGGGTATAATACTGCAGTGCATTCTTCCACAAAAATGTCCCCTTTTGAAGTTGTATATGGGGTTCCTCCTCCATCATTGATATCGTACATTCCAGGCACTACAAAAATTCAGGCGGTGGAAGGGTTATTACAATCCCGGGATGACATCCTTCGGGACTTGCGTCGTAATTTGTTGATTGCTCAAGGTCGAATGAAGCTACAAACCGACAAGCATAGAAGGGAGGTGAATTTTTCTGTCGACGATTATGTCTACCTACGGTTGCAGCCTTATCGCCAAAAATCTGTGGCATTTCGTAGTTCGTTGAAGTTAGTGCCAAGGTATTTTGGTCCCTATAAAATTCTGGCTCGAATTGGATCAGTGGCGTATAAGTTGGATCTTCCAGCGGAGGCTCGCATACATAATGTATTCCATGTTAGCTTACTCAAGAAACAATTGGGACCAACTATCACTTCTAGCGTGACTCTGCCTCCTGTAGCTGAGGATGCTTCATTGTTGCCACAGCCACAAGCAATTATAGATCGACGAGTTGTCCAAAAAGGGAAGTATCGGCCGAAGACGGAAATTCTTGTTCATTGGTCTGGTACCCCTAGGGAAGATGCAACTTGGGAAAATTTATGGCGTTTTTCCAAGACATATCCGGAGTTTTGCCTTGAGGACAAGGAACTTCGAAGGGGGGTGGATTGATACGAAACGGATCGTATGGAGTAGTGCAGCCAAGCCGTACATGTGGCGGGTGTTATAACATTCCGTTATCTTTATTAGTTTTGCTGTTGTTTGATTTAGTCAATAAGTTCGTTAGTTTTGCTGTTGTTTGATTTAGTCAATAGGTTAGTGGGTTAAGTGGTGAGCGCCGGAAGCACTCCACGTCTCAACTATCTCCTATCTTTTGGGAATGTTATTTCTGTTCTGATGTATGGCTTATATAGAGGTCTTTTGAATTCAATAAAAAGTTATCAAGTTTATAACCAAAATATCTCTCTTCTCCTACTATATCTTCTAAATTTTTTTCCCGTACCCCTTTTCTTCTTCTTTTATCCTTTCCAGAAATTAGTTCATAACAGGTGGTGGGTCGAAAGAATCCTTAACAATGTTGCTTCTGGACATTTTGGAAAGATGTGTGGATTCAAAGGCTGTTAAGGTGCCTCAGAGACTGGCGTGGTCTCCTCCTGTTGGTGCTGATTTGTATTTTAATGTTGATGGTTCTGCATTGGGTTGTCTACGGATGGCGGGTCTCTACATTTTTGGAGAATTTTTTATGCCATTTATGCCGAGGTTTATGCAATTCATAGGGCTTGTTCTCTGATTTCTTCTAATTTGCAGCTGGGTGACCTCACTATATCGATTATTAGTGATTCCAAATCGGCGGTATCTTGGGTAAATGGCGAGGGTTTTGGAAACTTTAAGCTTGTACATCTGATTTATGATATTCGTGCTTGTCTTCGTAAGTTTGCTGGGGTGTCAGTTGTTTTCAGAGGTAGGGGAGCGAATTCCCTTGCTGATAATTTAGCAAAGCTTTGGCGAGCAGAGCTGGTGATAGGTTGGAGTGGGGAGATTTATGATGCTATGGGATTATTTGGTGTCTTTCTTCTTCCCAGGTGTGAGTGGTTGATTCTTGGTGTTTTTGTGCGTTGGCTTTTGTTCTGTTACTTTTCTGGTCTCTTGGTTCCCTTGTCTTCATGTTTGTGATGGGTTTGGCAGGTTTGGGGTGTTGTTGCGAGAGTTGGGTTGGTTTTTTGATAGCTATTTTTTGGCACTACAAAAAAAAGAAAAAAAGGTGGCTTTTGCCACAACTCTTCTGCTGCGGATGGACATCTGTCGAGAATAAGAATCAAATCAGCCGTTAAATTTTGATGTCCCAATTTGTGTCCAACCAATCAAATTGGGACATATGTGCACATTTATAGAAGCAAGAGACCAGAAAATTTGCACATATATCCCAATTTGGTTGGTTGGACATAAATTGGGACACCAAAATTTGACAACTGATTTGAGTCCCGGAGAATATGGTATAAAAAGACGTAAAAATAAAAATAAAAACATTTGAAAGTGTGCTGTATAATGACAGGTGTGGCAAATTTTTGCTACAGTTATAGACCACAGATGTATACACGGTAATTTTAAAAAAAAAACCTAAATCTAAAATCTCTATCTCTATCGCTTTTATCTCTATGGCGCCTCTAAACCGAAATCTCTCTGCTCGGATTCGCCGTTCGACGCTCGTTGCTTGCCGTTCGACGCTGTCTTTCGGTGCTCGTCGCTCGACACTGTCTTTTGGTGCTCGCTGCTCGTCGCTCGCTGTTCACCGCTTTTTGCTTTGTCATTCAACATTCACTGTTTACCCGCCATTTGGTGGTTTTCTCAGGTGAGTCAACTCAATTGAATGTATTGCTTGGTTCGTTCTACACTAACTCAGTATTATCGTGTTGATTTTTTGACTTAATTTGGTTTTTATTTGGTTCTTTAAGAAGTTTTTGAAGGTAAAATGATATTGCAAGAGACAGAGAAATTTTCATTTCAACAGAGGATATCCAATGCTGGGATTTTGATACAATTATTTGTTACCAAACAGTCAGATTTCAAGCTAATCGTATCAGGTCCAAAGCCTTTCATTTTTCTTTCATTTTCTAGAATTAATTATTGCAAGAGACAGAGAAATTTTCATTTCAACAGAGGATATCCAATGCTGGGATTTTGATACAATTATTTCTCTACAGGATATAATTCATGATAACAAGTTGATTATGCCTTGGCATTGCTTTTGGCTTAATTCATGTTAGTTTCTCTGCCACCGATTTGTTGTATAATGGTATTGGAGGTTTTCTGGTTCTGAAATGTTTTCCAACCTTTATATTTGGCATTTGGGATCATAGTTGACTTTTATATTGTATGAGTAGTTATAATGTTATATTAAAGCAAATTTTTTATTCTCTTCAATTTTGTTACTGACTTGGACATATTTGTTGTTTATAGGTATCGTTCAATGGTGGAGTTGGCAGCTTGGTTCTCGACAAATCAGTCGCACCTTTGGTCAGAAGTACCACTACAGGGTTATTCAAGTGAGAAATGTTTTTTGTCTCATGAATTGTATTAGTCTATTAGGTACACCTGAGAGTGACAACATGAATTAATTACATGAAATTCCAAAGTTCATAGTAAACTTAATCATCCTTTTTAGCAACATTATCTCGTTAATCGTTTGCCTATTTTTATGCCCTTGCTAAAATTTTCCTTTTCCTGTTTTAGTTGCCTATGCAGTAGAAGTTGATGATTTGATCTCTTGTGTTATCTATCTAAAGGTCTTTTGAACCGTTTTGTTATGGATGTCAGACTTGTATCCACTGCATGGAGAATACATTTTATTGTTCAAGACTTCAATTAGCTTTATTGATCACTTGCAAGAGTTTTATAGTGCTGTTCTTATTGCTTGTACGCTGGTTAAACCTACTGTCATAGAGCTGAAAAGGAATTTATTTGGCATCATCGAAGTTTTACAGGTATAATCACGTAATAATTTGCCCCTTGTGCTTTTTAGGTAGATAAGTTCAAATGAGCTATCTTTTTGATAAGACATTCAAATTAAGCTATCTTAGGACAGCCTCAAAAAGGCTACAGTAGTCCACTTGAGCTTGTTATTGCTTGTATAAACACTTCTAACTCTTGATGTGGTGTTTTCTTCATTTTGATCTATTAGAATAACTTGTTCAATGAAGTCATGAATATTGTTGTCCGATCCCGATCAATCAATGAAGTCATGTTTATATGTTTTCATGTACTGTATATGTATACCTGATTTCAACTGACTTTTAGGAATAAAGTCATAGTTGAGGATTGAGTAAGAGAGAGCAGACTTTTATTTATTTATTTATTTTTAAAATTTGTTTATATATATATATATCAAATTCTTGCATTTTCAAATATTAGCTGAAATGGGATATGAATTAATTTGTGTGGTATATTTTGTTCCTTCCAGCTTGTTGATGAATGCAGGGAGCACACACGGAAGTTGGTTGAGAAAAATATTATAGCAGCGCTCAATATACTGAAGTCCAGAACAAGAGCAGCGTATGCCCACTGTTACCCGGCTCTAATGCTTTTTATATAATTATTTATGATGTCTTTCTTTTCCATATCAATACATGTTTTTGTTCTTTTGTGTTGTGGGTGAGATTTTATGATTATTGGTGAACTGTGATTGTATTTGGACACTAATTGTATTTACTTTTATAATTGTATTTACTTCATATAAAATCCTACTCTTATTGCCTCTTCATTTCTGTAGATTGCTGGATTGAAGTAGTTGAGAAATAAATATATTTGGTTTGGGAAAACGAGAGGGTGGAAGCCATTGCATTCGAAGTTACCTCCAAGGTTAATTTCCCGATAATTCCTAGATTTTATGCAATGGTTGTTTTTCAAATTATGTATTTATAATTTTATTAACTATTTTTACAGGTTATGGAGGGTTGAAGAATGATGGTTCTAGATGGTTTAAGAATGAGAGTGTTTTCTATATTATTGTGAGAATATTGTAATTGTGTTCACTACATTAGTAACTTAAGATTTTTTTTAAGGATATTATTTGTTTGTTTGTTTAATTTTAATGAATTTTGATAAATCCAACATTAGATATTTTGATAGTTTCTCCCTATTTTATGATATAATCTAAATTTTCTTTTGTTATCTCAAGAATTTATTTTTTCATTTATTATTTATATTTAAATCTCTAAAAAATAGCATAAAAGGGAGAAAAACAAAAAGTTGAAATAATTTTTTGCCGCGGATAGCTACTGCAGCAAATATCAAAAACTTTGCAACAGGCTGTTGCCACGGGTATTTTGCCACAGCAAGAACACCTTTTGCCACGGCAACATCTGCAGCAAAACTTTTTACAACGGCCGTATTTACAACGCCTCAAATCCGTGGCAACAAAAGCTATGTAACATCTGAAACCTTCATTAGACAACATAGGTGCAGTGATACCTGATAGTCCTTTTGAAAGGCCTACCTATTTACAGAGAAAGGGAAGTGAAGTGTGTTAGGAGGTCATTGAGATTGGTTTCTCCACTGTCAACATACTACGCTTGGTCAGTACGTTACAGACTCCAGTGTTGCAAAATAGACTGAGCTTGGACAGTGTTGTGGTCATCTGGAAGCCCCTTGATGAAAATTTGCATTTGAGAATACTCAAAACTCTTGTTCTCGTAGTTAAGCTACAAAATATGAGTATAAATTTGATTAAGAATATTGCAAGTGTAAAGTAAATATAAGGAACAAAAAGGAAAAGAATGAAAAAAAAAAATGGCTATAAAATTGGAATATAATATAAGAACTTATTTTTGTGGTTTTGACGGATTCGATTACAAACCGGAACCGTTGAAACTTGGGTTATCTAAGTTAGCTACAAAAAATAAGTATAAATTGAATTAAAAATACAAGTTTAATGTAATTATAAACAAGTTTTGCAAAGCTTCTTTTGTGGTCAAGAAGTCAAGTCATGTTCTGAAAAAAAAAAAAAAAAAAATTAGAACCAAAGTTACGTAAGGTACATATGTTGCAAAACTTGTTCCACATTTGTACATAACTTCAGTACAATTATTATTAATGTAAAATTTCAATACTTAGATTATTGGAGATCGAAGCAATGAATTCATACAAAGAAGAAAAGCAAATGAAAGCATGTACCACTGCAAATTAAACTTTTAAGGAACAGTCAGTGGAATTAATGATTATGTTCATTTGAGTTACAGTACAAAGAATAGTGTTTCAAGAAAAAGGAATGCATATTTATTACCATCTTTGGTTTCACTCAAAGAACATTAAAAAAAAATCCAAGAACCATGTATTTTATTTCATGCAAAAGAAAGGTATATATTGCTTTCCTACAACTTAAATTAAAGGTTACAATTTTTTCTATTCATGCCTTTTGAGATTCTTATAAATAGTTGAAATCTGATGCACTCTTTCTCATTAAAAAGAAAAAAAGAACAATAATTAATCACTCATTTTCAAAGATGGTTGAAGCAGCCTCTTCCACTCAACCAGACAGTGGAGAAATCAGTAAAATTGTTGAAGCTAGCTTGTTATGCAAACTGTCAAAATTCAAAGTAAATAGACAAAATAAAATAAAGCAGACACAAGAATTTTACATATTTCGACGTAAAGACTACGTCCACATCCGGAGATGGAAAAGAAATTTATACAATTAAGTTATCGGTTGCACATAATATAATTCAATATTTGTGGATGGAAATCAATCTATTTTATTCATCATAACCTTTGGTATTTATACAAGTTACATTATAGGAGATTGAGTTTAATTACATGTCTAACTACACAATCATAGATACAATTGTAGCTATACAGTCCTACAACGAGTAGGATGACTTACGTAACCTCTTTACGGTTATCATGCCCCTGCAAGATAGAGCATCTGTCAAAGATGCCTATCTTGGCCCTATGTGCAGTGAACTGAGGACGAGATAGAGCCTTTGTGAGGGAGTCAGCAAGCTAATCTTTAGTGTGAACATGGGCAATTCGGAGCTGCTTCCGGGCTACCTGATCCCGAACAAAGAAAAAATCTATGGCTACATGCTTCATACGATTGTGAAAGACGGGATTGGCACAAACATATGTGGCACCCACATTGTCACAGTAGATGACCGGTGCTGCAGGAACCTGTGCCTTGAGTTCAGATAGAAGATTGCCTAACCAATTTAACTCAACTGTAGCCGACGCAATGGCGCGATATTCAGCCTCTGTGGAGGAACGTGCAACAGTGTGCTGTTTCTTGGAGCTCCAGCTGACCGGAGTGGAGCCAAGGAAAACGATATAGGCTGTGGTGGACCGCCGGTCGTCGGGATCGCCCGCCCAATCCGAGTCAGCAAATGCATGAAGTTGAGGAGAAGGTTGGCGATTGATGAGTAAGCCATGGCCCATGGATCCTTTGAGATACCGAAGGACGCGTTTAACTGCATTCCAATAAAGAGTGGTCGGTCGGTGCATGAACTGAGACAATTTGTTTACTACAAACGAAACATCCGGTCGAGTGAGAGATAAGTACTAAAGAGACCCAACAACTTGGCGGTATTGGGTGGCATCTGAGGGAGCACTACCGTCCACCAATTTCAGAGAGTCAGGTGTTGAGAGAGGAGTGGAGATGGAGTTTGCCTCGAGCATGTTTGTTTTTGCAAGAAGATCGCGGACATACTTTTGTTGAGATAGAAACAGTCCACGACCAGTGTGATGAGCCTCAACGCCCAGAAAAAATGATAACTGACCCAGATCCTTGAGAGAGAACCATTGAGCTAGCGAGTCAATGAATTGACGAACCTGTAAAACTAATGAGCCCGTGACAATGATGTCATCAACATAGACTAACAAGTACAGTGTGTGCTCAGGCTGGTGGCAGATGAATAGCGAGGCATCGCTCCGGGAGTTGACAAAACCGGCTGCCAAGAGGAAGCTTCGAAGCTCATTGTACCAAGCTCTAGGTGCCTGACGGAGGCCATAGATTGCCTTGCGGAGCTTGCAGACATGGCTCGGCATTGAGGGATTCGTGAATCCAGGTGGTTGCTCCATGTACACATCATCCGTGAGAGTGCCCTGCAAAAAAGCATTATTGACATCTAGTTGGCGTAAAGACCAACCGTTAGTTACAGCAATGGTAAGAATCAGGCGAATTGTAGCGGGTTTCACTACAGGACTAAATGTTTCAGTGAAGTCGATGCCAGGGCGTTGGTGAAAACCCTTCGCCACAAGGCGAGCTTTGTACCGAGCAATCGAGCCATCTGGATGTCTTTTTATCCAAAAAATCCACTTACAACCCACCACATTCTGTGACGAGTGAGGTGGAACCAGAGACCAAGTAGAGTTTGCAACAAGAGCGTCATACTCCGCACTCATTACTTGACGCCATTCCAAACACTTACGAGCTTGAAGTAGAGAAGTAGGTTCGGCTGGGGTGGATTGAAGAGTGGTAGTGTGCAGGTCAAGAATTTGCTTTGGCTTGAAGATGTTACTCTTTGACCAAGTGTGGATCATTCTCGGTGGTGAGCTGGGTGCTGGAGCTATCTCAATAGGTGAGGGGGGCAATGGTAGGAGAGGGATGTGTTGTGAGCTGGTCGGTGACAGTATCAGGTGGGGACTGACAGGTGTGAGTCGGTGGCAGTATTTGGGGATGTATATTGTTGTGATGCGTGGCCTGTGTGGGTTGGACAGTAGGTGGATGGGAAATTTGGATGATATCTGGGAAGTGAGAGGCTTGGTGGGGAGTCGAGTGAGAAGGTGAGAGGGGCTCCATTTCCGTGTCAGACCTGACGTGGGGGGACTGAGGAGCCAGCCACTGACCGACCTGGTTGGAGATATGGGGAGGGAGATAACCGACTGGACCAGCAAAGGGAAAGACAGACTCGACAAAAACGACGTGACAAGAGACAAACACCCTATTTATGAGACTATCTAGACAAAGGTAAGCATTGTGTTCATTTGAATAACCGACAAACACACACGGTTTGGAGCGAGGTTCCAGTTTGTTAGATGTGTACGGACGGAGCCACGGGTAACAAAGACAACCGAATATGCGTAGTTTACGATAATTCGGGTCCTTGTGAAAGATTCTAGAGTATGGGCTGCTGTTTTGAAGTGTTTTGGAGGGCATACGATTTATCAGATAGACCGCGGCTTGGAAAGCAAGTGACCAGAATTTTAAGGGCATGGACGCATGGTGGAGCATGGTAATTGCCGTTTCCACCACATGTCGGTGTTTGCGTTCAGTAGTGCCAACATGTTCAGAAGTGTGTGGTGGTGATTTCAGGTGTTGAATACCTAGACTTTGTAAGTCACGACCAAGGGATTGAGCCTCCCCACTACCATCGGAGTAAACGGTTTTGATTTTAGTATTGAAAATTTTTTCGACAAGGGCTTTGAACCGTTTGAATACATGTGGGACATCGGATTTGTGTTTAAGTGGATATAGCCATGCGTATTTAGAGAAATAATCAACGAAAACAACATAGTAGCGATGATTATCATAAGATAAAAACGGAGCAGGGCCCTAGACATCAGTAAACACAATTTCTAAAGGTTTATTGCAATTCAATGTCGAAACACCAAACGGTAGTTTGTGACTTTTATTACATTGACACGCAGGACAATGGGAAAAACTAGACTCTGACTTAAAGACAGGAAGACCTTGAGAGGAGACGAGATTGTGGAGAACTTGGAGAGACGAATGGCCAAGACGACAGTGCCATGCCAGGAAGGAGGCACTCGGCTTGGAAGATGCTGAGAATAGATATGCGGAAGACTTAGGTTGACGAGACGGATTGGACGTTGGCCAGACATACAGGTTGCCCTCATTTCGGCTGCGGACCAAGGATGCCCCCGTGGTCAGATCCTTCATAAGAAAATGGTTAGGGAAAAACTCAATTGATGTCTTATTCTGAGTGCAAAATTTAGATACAGATATAAGATTGTGAGATATGTGAGGTGAGCATAAAACACGTGTGAGAGGGAATGATTTATCAGAGGTATTTAAAGTAGTGCAACTAGTATGAGTAATAGGGATAGTTTTACCGTCCCCAACCATGATGTCCTCTGGGCCGCTGTAGTCTGAGTGAATTGACAGGTTTTGGAGATCCGATGTCATGTGGTGAGATGCCCCTGAGTCAAGGATCCAGTTGGGGCGAGTGTAGGGCTGCTCGGTAGACATATGATTCGCTTGAGGCCATGTTTGGGATCCTGAGGATGGACGAGAGTGACACACTCGAGCTGTGTGTCCAATTTTGTCACATAGCTGACATACAGGCCGAGAATTGGTATTGTTGTGGAAGTTGGGACGCCACTGTGTGTGAGGAGGCTGCTGCTGACTGGCGGGCCTATATTGGTTGCTTGAGTTGGAGTAGAAGTTGCGGCTGCCACTTGGAAAGAAGCCAAGTTGCTGGTGCTGGTTGTGAAAGTTATTGGGACCGTGATTGGAGGGGCTGCCAGGCTGGTAGCGACCTTTCTTGTTGTTTGACCGCTAATTGAACTGTGCCGTAACCACCGGAACACCTTTCTTGGCATCATCATGTTGAAGGAAGGCTTCATGATCAAGGAGCTTGTCATAGAGTTCTTCGAAGGTAATTGGTGTGTCTCGGGCTCGGATTGCGGAAGCGAGAGGTAGGTAGGCAGGTCCCAAACCGTTCAAGGTGTGAATCACTGTTGCTCCATCATCAACTGGATGACCAATCAATTCAAGATTGTCAAGAATATTTTTAATACCCTGCATATAATCAGCAACAGATTTGTCTGCCAAGGTAACATTAGTGAGAGAATCAAGAAGGCCGAGCTTGCGAGTGTTGGAACGGTTAGCATAGGAGGCTTCAAGTTTATTCCATGCTTGGGCTGAGGTTGTTGATCGAGTGACAATGGATTGCGCTGCACCCATGCAGGACACCTGGATGGCATGAAGAAGGAGACGGTCCTGACGTGACCAGATTTGATGATCAGGATTGGCTTGAGGTTGCTCGGTAGAAGAGGAGGCTTCGATAGTTGCAGGAGGGCATGGTTTGGTACCGTCTAGGTATCCCATAAGACCATAACCGAAGAAAAGATTTTCAAATTGAGACCTCCAGGCAGCATAGTTCCCACCTTTTGTTAGTTTGATCGGAACTTGAGTGGAGTTGATAGCAATTAGGGACTGATGTTGATTGGTAATATTTGTTCCCATAAGAATAACTTGAGGAGAAGAAGTGGCAGAGGCAGCAGCAGAAGACTCGGGCATATTTGGACCAGTCATGAGGACAGCAGAAAGTGTTTAAATCTGAAGAAAGAAGGGACAAAGAGTAGGGTAGGAGATGTTTAGGGTTTTGGGATCTTTTAGCTTTTTCTTAGCTAATGCTCTGATACCATAATATAATTCAATATTTGTGGATGGAAATCAATCTATTTTATTCATCATAACCTTTGGTATTTATACAAGTTACATTATAGGAGATTGAGTTTAATTACATGTCTAACTACACAATCATAGATACAATTGTAGCTGTACAGTCCTACAGCGAGTAGGATGACTTACGTAACCTCTTTACGGTTATCAGCACAAACATTGTTAGCTTTAAGCACACAATCATTGTAAGCTTGCTTCTGAATCATGATCATTAATGATCAGTACTCGGTTGACAATTTCCACGTGAATTGAAATAGAAAACAGACATGAAGAATAAAAAATAAAGGCAATTTCATAATCCTGAAGGAAGGTATATAAATTGCTTTATTTGCAATAAACATAATTATTTAATTATTACAATTCTCATTATATATATGAGAACTAATCAGGTACAATATCCTGCACAAAAATTCGATTGACACCGGTTTAAAATGTAGATTTTTTTTATTTTTCACCGGTACCAATTGGAATCTCGCACCTATAATTTTCATATATGTAGCATTGGATTAATTAGCTTTTAGAGATTACTAATTATAAATAATTGGAAACCAATGCACTCTTTCTCTACATCAGTTCACTGAATTCGTTCAAGCTTCCTTGTCAGTCAATAGAGAAAATCACTGATCGACATGGACCCGAATACAAGTAAAAATGATTACATTGGTGAACAGGCTACCGCAGATCTGCAAATCATGCAAATGAATGACCAAGCTGCGGCACAGCCAATCTTGCCAATGAATGATCAAGCTGCGGCACAGCAATTCATGCAAATGAATGATCAAATGATCATGAGCCCTGAAGGTAAAATATAAACCTACATCTGTATTATCAATATATATACACGAAAATTATCAGGTGCGGGTTGGATTCTGATTGACACCAGTATAAAATCATATATATTGCTTTCAATTTGACATATTTTATCACATATGTATGCATTACAGAGGAGCAAATCAAATTTATGGAGAACAAAATAAGAGAAAGGAATGCGGATGTTGCTCGTTACCGGCCCCTATACAGAGCTATACGAGAGAAAAACTGGAAAGCTGTAGAAGATTTCGTAAACAACGATCCGGAAGCATTGCACAAAGATATTACTGAAATGGGACAGAACATTTTCCACTTGCTCAGTCAATTTGATGAAGCCGTTGGCCTAGTCGAGAAGTTTGTATTGAAAGTACCTCCCGAATCTCTGGAACGAGTAACTATCGGAGGCAGCAATGCGCTAACAATCGCCGCTCTAAGTGGCAACACGAAGGCTGCGAAAGTGTTTGTGAGAAAGCACAAGAAGTTGCTAAGTAAAAAAAATGTGGAAACTAACTTTCTTCCAGTTCACGAAGCAGCCTATTGTAGTAGAAAAGAAACAGTTGAATATTTGATTTCAGAGACTAGTGAGGTAGAAGACTTGACTGGCAAGAGTGGTGCTAAGCTGCTTAAGATTCTGATCAAGTCCAATCTCTTTGGTGAGTATTTCAATTGACTAGATTTAATTAGATACAGTGTGTTAGAGAGCATTATATCATTGTCGTTTGGGCATTTTTCAGACAGCTTTAAGTTTTTGAATCTAGTGTTTTTAATTACTTCCTTTTCTAATTAGATAGACGAAAATTATGAGGTACTAGAATTCAGCTTGTTTTTTAGTTGGGGATTTGATAGCAGTATAGCACAATGTTGTGCAATAATTAAATAAAGTTGTGCAATCGATCCAGCCAGCACTGGCAGAGCCACATTTTGGACGGATTTTTTTTTTTAAAAATTTATTTAAATTTTACCTTATTTTTTGTTATTTACATTTTTATATTAACTTTTTCACAATTTTAAAATCCCCCACTCCCTCTAGATTGATGGAGCCGGCTTAATCTTTGGATCCGGTATGAAAAAACATGCAGAGTTCTCGCACTAAATAATTAAGACTCGTTAGATAGATACACTAAATGTTTGGTTGCATTGTAGTCGGATATAATTATAAGGTCTGTTCTCATTTCGCCACTAGTTTTTCTATTATTGTCATATTAATTTTAGTATCTATGGATGCATGCACAGGTACAGCTCTTGGTCTATTGAAGCAATATCCAGAGTTAGCTTGTCATGATCGAAACCGTAGCTGGAAAAGTAATTTTGATAGATTGGCTAGAAAGCCTCAAATTTTTGCAAGTGGGAGTCGGCTCGGATTTTTGCATAGCTTTATTTATCAATGTTGGTTTTCTTTACAATCCTTTTTCATCTTTTAATTTTTCTTCTAATTGAGAATTCAAAAGTCCAGATTTTAACTATAAATTCTTGCTAAGCCAAGTCATTATTTATTTGCTTGCAGGCATTCCTTTGCAAGAAGAAAAGAATCCTTACCCACTCCCTAAAAGAGTGGGAGGAGATATAGAGAAGCAAACTGATAGATTCCAAAGCTGCCCAGCAGAATCCAATACTTTCGGATTTCTTCAAGCTAAATTTGGTTTGTAAATCTCTCTTTTCTATTCATATACTAACTAATTAATTATATACTAATTTCGTACGTACGTTACCTTAGTATTTCTACAAAGAATTTGAATTCTTTGTGCAAAAAAATAATTTACTAACAAAAAAATATTTGCACAAGTCTTTTGGTATCTGATTTAATTCATCAAAATAAAATATTTCTGCTTATATCAGGTGAATTGCGCCATGAATTGAATATTATGTTCTGGAATGCTCTCAATCCACTAGGTAATATTATACATATTAGCAATGCGAGTTTACTTTTGATTTGTGATTACAATGTTTTTTAAATCAGTTGACAATAAAATTATATAGGTCCCACAAATCAATTAGGGGTTTAGTTTATACCGGAAATGGAACTTAATTCCCCTCCCACTAAGTAATCCAGTTCCCTTTTCGGTGGAACTTAATTGCCTAGCTTTCATTTCCTTTCTTGAGTATTAGTAAGATATTTTTTAACTAATTGACAATTAATGAATTGAGTTTCCACATGTGTATACAAACCAGCACTAAGCATCAAACGCATACATGATGAAAAGCAAATGCATACACAAACACTTGAAATAATCAGAATGATGATTGGTGATAGTAGTAACTGGAATTATGTAAAAGCCATCAAGTTTCTCAAAGAGTCAGCCTTAATCGCTGCAAGTTTGGGGATTTACGAGGTCGTCAATGAAATCCTCAAAGCCTACATCGGTACAGTTTCGTTTACCGATGAATTGGGACATCATATGTTGAGTTTTGCAGTTTTGTCCCGTCAAGAGAAAGTATTCAACCTCGTATACCAAGTGTGTCATCCCATGGTTAGGGACCAGTTAACCATGTGGAAGAATGATCTCGGCGTCACCATCTTGCATCAAGCCGGAGTATTGGCTCCTTCGAGTGAAGTCCCCGGTGCAGCATTGCAGATGCAGCGCGAGTTGCAATGGTTCAAGGTAATTTATCTTTTCATTATATATATATATAAATAAATTTTCTATATATCAGAACAAACAACGTGGACCACTAGATTTAAATACTTTGACTCAAAGTGTATGCATTTATCAAAACTTCTCCATAATCTATGGTCCACATTCTTCGTCCTGATATATTTATTGTCAGGACGAACTGACAATAGAAAGACTATATATATATATATTGATATATTGTAATTTTCAATTTTCAAGTTAAAACGGTCCAGATAATTTTTTAAATGAATTTATCTTTTATTGCATTATTTTTAATAAGAAATTTGATGTCTAGATTAAATTCATCGAGAAGTCAATATTTTATACAATCATATAATACGGGTAGTTGGGACAGTTTATAATTTTTCGTACAAAATCTCAATTAGCACAAATACAAAATGAAAAAATCTATATATATATATATTTTTTTTAATGGCAAGAGTTTATTAAAGAGATCAAGTAAGGCACAAAAGCCACACCACACTACATAGACAAAGGCATGCAAAGGCACAGAAAAAACCACCAAAAGCCTGTAAAAACAGCAGCCAAAACACCACACAAATCTCCATCAAGCAGCCTAAAAACTCCACAAAACAAACGCCAACCCCCTAAAAAATCTGCATTTGTAACTATATGTCGATAGGACCTGCACGAAAAATTCAGAGCCGTACGTCTTGATCGCCGTAGAATTTTCGTGTACACATAGCATTTAATATTAATGCAATAGAACTTAAGTTTTTTTTTTTTTTTCAGACAGTGGAAGATCTTTTCCATCCATCCCTTCAAAGAAAGCATGATTTAAGTGGAAAAACTGCTAGAGAGGTATTTACTGAAACACACAATGCGCTGGTAGAGAAAGGTGAAAAATGGATGAAAGATACCGCCACATCATGCTCGGTCGTGGCTGCACTCATAATTACAATTGTCTTCACCGCGGCGTTCACTGTTCCTGGGGGAATCGACAGTCAAGGAAAGCCTATTTTTTTTCATGAATTATCATTCCAAATCTTTGCCATCTCTGTGGCCCTAGCACTCTTTTCTTCGACTGCTTCAGTGCAGATGTTTCTAGGAATCCTCACTTCGCGTTATTCAGAAGACGATTTCCTCGTTTCCTTGCCGAAGAAATTGATTATCGGCCTTATCACCTTGTTCTTCTCCATTGCAAGCATGATGATAGCATTTGCTGCAACATTTTACATAGTTATTTCTCATCCATGGAGATGGGTTACTTTTCTAATTGCTTCACTTGGTGCTGTCCCAGTGACCTTATTTGCATGGATGCAGTTTCCTCTCTTGGTTGATATTTTCAAATCCACTTATGGGCCTGGCATTTATAAACCAATAGAACTTAAGGATGTATATATGTAGCATGCATGCATGCATGATCTCAACAAATAATGCATTATTTTTGTTGTTGTTTTTTGGCTTGTTCTCAAGCGTGTTATTTTTCTTTTTACTTTTGTAATGCTCCATTTTTATAATAAATGTGTCAAAGAGACTTCTCTGGCTGCTTAGAGGTTATTAAAAAAAACAAATAAAGTTACATTTAATTATATAGTCAAAACATTGTTCATTGCTTATTACTAATTAAAGTGCTTCTAATTAAGCTATCTATTCAAGATTTCTTTAATTGAATGAATTTCTTTCTTTCTTTTAACTTGACTGCTTGAGCGATATATCTAGCTAGTATAATGTTGATATACAAATTGTGCTTCTTTTACATTTATTTTAGTATTAAGAGTTAGACAAGATAAGGTTGGCCCAGCCCCTCACACCTACACTACAAGGCCGTCTCCAGACATTTTGGGGCCCGAACGATTTTATGACATTAACAAAAATTGGGGCCCTATATAAAATTATTATCATTAACGCATATAATTAACACATTAACACATTGACACATATATAATTAACACATTAACACATTCACATACTGACACACCACTACTACAAAAATGCTTAAAGACATCACTAGAAATCACTAAAAGAAATCGGTTTTTGGTAACCGATTTTAAAAAAGCTTTTAGAAATCAGTTTTTATAAAAACCGATGTCTTAAAAATTACAATTTCAAAAGACATCGGTTTTTAAGAAAACCGATATTAAAAAAAAACGTTTAAATTTTGCGTTGAAAAGACAACGGTTTTTATAAAAACCGATATTAAAAGCAAGCGTTTAGACATCGGTTTTTATAAAAACCGATGTAGATTCAAAAGCAAAATTCTGCAATGCAAATCTGACCTATGTCCACATTCAAGGGCACATCTCTAAAAATACTCAACGTTATTTGCTCAACTTTTGACACAAGAAAGTAGACATGCAAACAAACACTTTTAAATCAGAAAATATTCCAAAAATCGATTTGGAAAAGTGAGAAAATGAGCGATGAAAACAGCTCACTCGCGGATTCACGAATCGCTTCTGACCTTTGACTGAATAATTGATCATAACTTTCAAAATACCACCCGGAATTTTACGTTCTTTATACCGTTGGATTCTTATCGAAAAATTGAATAATTGATCATAACTTTCAAAATACCACCCGGAATTTTACGTTCTTTATACCGTTGGATTCTTATCGAAAAATTGAAGAACCCAACATGGACAAAAAAATTTATTTCCTTACCAAAAGATACAGTTTTAAGGAAAGAGTTTTCACAAAAATATCTCCAATCGCTTCAATTCTGACCTTTGACTGAAAAATGGATCATAACTTTCAAAATACCAACCGGAATTTTATGTTCTTTATACCGTTGGATTCATATCGAAAAGTTGAAGAACTGAAAATGGACAAAAAAATTTATTTCCTTGCCAAAAGATACAGTTTTAAGGAAAGAGTTTACACAAAAATATCTCCAATCGCTTCAATTCTGACCTTTGACTGAAAAATTGATCATAACTTTCAAAATACTAACCGGAATTTTACGTTCTTTATACCGTTGGATTCGTATCAAAAAATTGAAGAGTCTACCATGGAAAAAAAAAATAATTTCCTTGCCAAAAGATACAGTTTTAAGGAAAACGTTTACACAAAAGTATCTCCAATCGCTTGACCTTTGAGTACTCATGAATAATTGATCATAACTTTCAAAATACCGCCCGGAATTTAACGTTCTTTAAACCGTTGGATTCGTATCAAAAAATTGAAGAATCCAACATAGACAAAAAAATTTATTTCCTTGCCAAAAGATACAGTTTTAAGGAAAGAGTTTGCACAAAAATATCTCCAATTCTGACCTTTGACTGAAAAATTGATCATAACTTTCAAAATACCACCCGGAATTTTACATTCTTTATACCATTGGATTCGTATCGAAAAATCGAAGAATCCATCATGGAAAAAAAAAATTATTTCTTAAGGAAAGATTTTACACAAAAATATCTCCAATCGATCGACCTTTGAGTACTCATGAATAATTGATCATAACTTTCAAAATACCACCCGGAATTTTACGTTCTTTATACCTTTGGATTCGTATCAAAAAATCAAAGAATCTACCATGGACAAAAAAAATTATTTTGTTGCCAAAAGATATAGTTTTAAGAAAAAAGTTTGCACAAAAATATCTTCAATTGCTTCTGACCTTTGACTGAATAATTGATCATAACTTTCAAAATACCGCCCATAATTTTACGTTTTTTATACCGTTGGATTCGTATCGAAAAATCAAAAAATCTAGCATGGATGAAAAAAATTATTTCGTTGCCAAAAGATACAGTTTTAGGGAAAAAGTTTGCATAAAAATATCTCTAGCAGAACACAAAACCACACAATAAAAAATGAAATGAAAAATAAACCCACCAATAAAATTTATTTAATATATGTATGTTTGTAGTAGAAATTAGAATTTTGATTAGTTGAGTAAATTTAAATTTATCAAACAAGTTTTTTTTTTTCTTTTTCTTTTTCTAACAATTCATATAGGTTATATATATATATTGTGCAATTGTTAACACATTCAATCTTGTAGTCAGGCGGTAAAGGCTTACCACTTTGACTTTGAGGTTGCGAGTTCGATTCCTCATAATGACAATTAATTGTCATTATTATCATAGGTGGGGTTGGCCGGCGGTGGCTGGTCGGTGGCCGGCGACGGTGGGATTTTTTTTTGTAATTCATCAATTTTACATCAGGTTTTTTAAATCGGTTTTAACTAAAACCGATGTCTTTTCTCCTAGGTTTTTAAATCGGTTTTAAGTAAAACCGATTTCTTTTCTACTAGGTTTTTAAATCGGTTTTAAGTAAAACCGATTTCTTTTCTCTTGTTTTACATCGGTTAAAAACCGATGTCTTTTGCGCTTTTTTTTCTAAATCACTCAAAAAGAGATCGGTTTTAAAAATTTCAAAAACCGATTTCTTTTGCATTTTTTGTAGTAGTGCACATATATAATTAACATATTATATATTGTCTAATGACTCTAATTGTAACTTGTATTTTTAATTATATTATTATATAACACATTAACACCCATCATATTGTATTATATATAATTATATTATATTGCCTAAATTTTTTTTTTTTTTTTTGAAAAGCCAAGTATATTGAAGCACAAGCTAGAACAAAGGAAAAACACAAGCAGGGAACACAAGGCTGAGCAGGGGCATCAATAAGCCAGCTACACGAACAGAGCAAGCTGGAAACATGACCCAGCAAAAACAAAAAATAAAATAAAATTGTCTAATGGTCTCATAATATTGGGCCTTGAAAGTTTTTTTTTTATTAATTGAATTAGTTTATTGGGCTTAAAAGGAAACTAAATAAATGAAAGAGTAACGATATTTACACCCCTCAAAAACGGTATGTACACCCCATTTTAGTATATTTTTGAAAATCCAATATTATCCTTGAGTAAAATTACTTAAAGGACTAAATAGTTTGTAATTACACACCAATAATTATTAATTAGTTTTATATCAATCCTTTTTTTTTTTTTTTTTTTTTTTTTAAAGGAAGTTTCCGATTAATTGTTTGATATGATAATAAAAATTTTCCTATTTTATCAAACCCTAACTTCTATTTTAAATACTAATTTTGATTTCTTTTATGGAATACAAATTGATTTAGTTGACAAACAATTTATTACTATAATTGAGTGAAACAAAAATCAAATCAATACCAACAATAAACTTTCTTATGAATAATTGTTTTTTTTTTTTTAACTTTCTTATGAACAAAGGAATTGAGATACATTGTTGTGTGTTGAGAGCCTCTTTTTATATAAAGAATTAAAAAAAAAAAGTTTTCATGCAATGAAAAAAAAAAATTTTCATACAATTTTTTAGTGACATCAAATGTTTTTGCAGGAGTTAGAAATTTTTTTTTAAGGAGAAATTATTTTTTTTGAATAAAAAGATATAAAATAATAAAATTTTAAATAAATCTAATTAGATAACAAAATAGTGGGGTGTGCTAACAAAAATATAATACAATAACATTAAAGAAAGGGTATTTTTGGTATTAAGTGGGGTTTATTTACGAATCAGAGAATTTTAAAATATTTTAGGAGTGTACTTACGAAAGGGGTGTATATACAGTTTTTGAGGGGTGCCAATATCGCCACTCTAAATGAAAATAGAAAATGTTTGGAATTGGGCCCCAAAGAAGAAGAAGAAGAATAAGAAAATTGGATCATGAGGCCCCAAAGAAGAAGAAAAAAATTGGATCAGTTTGGGGCCCCAGCAAAATGCTAGGTTTGCTGGCCCAATGGGCCGGCCCTGCTACACTATGATATATGTTTTATGATGTTATGGATTCGAGTCTGTTCCCCACCCTCAAAATCCCTAATATTTCAAAAAATAGACAAAGTAGCATTATTGTAAGTATTAAGAGTTACCATAGCGTTACCTTTTGATATTTTTCTGCAGGCAATCAAGTCTTTGATCCTCCCTATAATACAGCCCGAGAATCTGCAAGCAATCACGTATTGATCTTTTTGAATTTCCTTGTAAAGATACTGTCTCTGATAACAGGAAATTAATTATGTTTTAAATGAAGAAAATTACCAAATCGAAAAGGAAAGTCAAGTCAGCTTTTAAGGTATTGTCTACAATTAATATCAAGCATCAAAGTGGTAGACATTCCAAGTATGTCTAGTGTGTATGATCTTGAAGAGTTGGCATTGTTTTTATTAGTATTTTTAGTAATGGTTGTTTTCTTTCTTTTTCTCTACCCCTAAGCTGGTGTCTTGCCTCTTGGGTTTATTTTTATTTTATTTTTATGTCTTGCCTCGTGGGTTTATTTTTATTTTATTTTATAAAAAAAAAAAAAAAAAAAAAAAACAATTATGTATAGGGTAGGAATGTAGGATGTGATATTTTTTTTTTTTTGAAACTGAAGAGAACCACTTACAAAGAGCAGTTAGAAGGGCTGCAGTCCAGCCACAAACTCTCCTTCGCAGAGGAGAAGGCTATCGAGGCCAGGTTATGAGCCAACACATTCCCAGACTTGGCAACGGAAAAGCACTTACAAGAACCTGCCTCGGCTAACAAAGCCTTAACATCAGAGAAAATAAATCTAGTATCACCCAAAATGGGGACCTGAGAATACAAAGACGAGACCACACTAGGGGAAGCAACCTTAGCCATATGAATATTACAATTGTAAAACTTTGCTGGCATAAGACCTTCCCTAAGGGCCAGAACCTGACCCACCTCTGGACTAAAGAAGCCATAAAAGAGATTTGAACGGGCAACCAACACTTTCCCACGCTCATCCCTAATAGTCACCCCCATGCCAATAGACTGTGAGTTCGCCCTGACACAGACATCCGTATTCAATTTCAGCTGGCCTGGAGGGGGAGCAATCCAATCCTTGATGGTCTCAATCGGAGGAGGAGCTTAGGGAGGAGTGAAGGCCTGTTTGCTATTTTTGAACTCAACCAGAAAATCAGACACCCAATTGACAATTAAACCAGGGTCCCTACCCTTGCCATTGTTAACCTGAGTATTACGGTCTGACCAAATTCCCCAAGTGAACATACAAAAGAGGTCAAAATCTGGGGGACTAATCTGAGCAGCCATCCTTTGGAAGATCTCCATCGCTGGGAGAGAGCACAGAGGGGCCAAGAGGTGGCCAAATGAGGACAGCTTCCAAATATTTTTAGCTGACTTGCAGTAGAACAGAGCATGGGGCAGAGTTTCAGTCGTAGCGTTGCAGTGAGCACAGACTGGGGATTCCACCACCCTCCTCTTCCAGAGCTGATCTAAAGAAGGGAGGGAATTAAGACAAGCCCGCCAGAGGAAGTTTTTAACCTTTGGGGGGATGAATCTTTTCCACAACGAAATCCACCAACGATTCCTGGAAGAGGTGCTAGAAGAAGAGGGGAGGGTCTTGGCTGAAAGGCCCAATCTATAGCCACTCTTCACCGTGTATTCCCCACTCTTCTCATAGTGCCAAGTGAGGCTATCTTGCCGACCACTCCAACTCACTGGAATCGCTTGGATTGCAGCCCTGTCAAACGGGATCAGAAATTGGTTCATCATATCAGTATTCCAGCCCCTCCTTGAGTTATCAATAAGATCCGCCACCCTCAAATCAGTCCCAGGATCCCTAGTAAAGGGCTTGAATGTGCTTGATTGGGGAATCCATTGATCTTTGAAGACACGAATGTTGTCCCCATTACCCACTGTCCATCTCAAACCTTTAGAGAGAAGCTCTCTTCCCCAACCTAGGCTCCTCCCCAACCTAGGCTCCTCCAAATATGGGAGTAGCCGGTTTTGATGGGGGCCTCGAGAAAGTTGCAAGCCTTAAAATACTTAGCTTTTAAGACTGTCGCTGCAAGGGAGTCTAGAGACGACAAGATCCTCGCAGCCTGTTTGGCCAAAAGGGCTTGGTTGAAAAGAGCTATGTCCTTGAAACCCAGCCCTCCTTCACACTTCGGGTGGCACAATTTGTCCCAACTGATCCAGCTTATTTTTCAATGGTCTTCCTTAGAACCCCACCAGAATTTTGAAGCAATGGCGCCTAACTCCTTACATAAGCTCCATGGGAGTTTGAAAAGACTCATCGGATAGGTGGGAACCGCTTGGGCCACTGCTTTTATCAGAACTTTTTTTCCGGCAAACGAGAAATAACTGTCCTTCCAACCCCTCATTTTCTTCCAAACTCTCTCATTGACATCGTTAAAGAGTACTCTCTTGTTCCTACCCACCAAGGAGGGAAGCCCAAGGTACACGTCCTGAGAGTTACAGTGGGCAATACCGAAAAGGTGTTGTATGTTTCTTCTGGTGTCAGCCTTCACGTTCGGGCTGAAGGTTATCTGAGACTTTTGTAGGTTTATTTACTGGCCCGAAGCAGCCTCATAAATGTCCAGAACCTTTCGGATGCAAGCACTGCTGGCAATGGAAGCCTTACTGAAGAGAACGTTGTCGTCAGCAAACAAAAGATGGCTTATTAAGGGACCCCCTCTAGCACTCTTAGAACCCAGAATTTTCCCCCTTTTTTTAGAGTTCGAAATCAGCCCAGAGAACGCCTCGGCGCACAGGAGGAACAGGTAAGGGGTAAGGGGTAAGGAGGCAGCCTTGTCTTAGTCCCCTCGACGGAGAGACCGTACACACAGGCTTACCATTCAGCAAAAAGGACAGGTTAGAGGAGGAAATGCAATCCATAATCAGATTTATCCGGGAATGGGGGAAGTTCATCTTGATCATGACAGCTCTCAAAAAGGGTCATTCCACTCTATCATACGCCTTGTTCATGTCCAATTTTAAGGCCATTTGACATCTGTTCCTATTCTTTTTCCTGGTTAGAGAGTGGAGGGTTTCAAACGCTATCAAGACGTTGTCAAAAATCTGTCTACCTGGAACAAACGCCGACTGGTAAGGGGAGATAAGATCAGGCAGACAGTGTTTCAATCTAGACGCAACCACCTTGGTAACTATCTTATAGATGACACTACAAAGGGAGATGGGTCTGAAATCCTTGATGTTGGTGGGATTCTTGCACTTCGGTATCAATACCACATTCGTGAAGTTGAATTGCCTCACCGACTCCCCATTATTCAGGATACAAAGACACACTCGAGTGACTTCACTGCCTACAGTTCCTCAGAATTTCTGAAAGAAAATCGCCTGGAAGCCATCAGGACCAGGGGCCTTAGTGGGGCCCATAATGAAAACAACTGCCTTAACCTCGTCCTCAGAGAAATCAAAGTTGAATTCCGAAAACTGGTCACCTTTTAGTCTAGACCTGATTGGTTCCGTTGCCTTTCTAATTTGCTGGGTTGAAGGATTGGAGGACTGAAACAAGGAACCAAAAAAATCACTAACCACCTGAGCCATACCTTCGTCAGTAACTTGGGGTTGACCGTGAGAGTCTTGGAGGCTAACAATGAGGTTCTTCTTCTTTCTGGTCGTGGCTTTGGAGTGGAAGTATTGGAATTTCTATCCCTTGCTTCCAGCCACTCCGTTCTTGAGCGTTGCTTCCAGTAAATCTCCTCACAGTCATAGAGTCCCTCAACCTCCCTTTCTAGGGTACGAATAGAGGACATGGTTCCAGGGCTCCCACACAGGTTATACAGGCGATCAATTTTTTCTCTAGTCTTCTCCCTAATCTGCCTCTGGATATTACCAAACATAGTCTTGCTCCAAGCAGTCAGGTTAGAGGCGCACTTGTCTAACTTCAACTTGAGGTCACCTATCGAAGAGGTAGACCCATTCCCCTGCCACATATCATTAATAATGCTGCCTATCTCTTTTTCCTTTGGCCAGAACTGTTCAAAACGGAAAGTCTTTGCTATGTGTCTTTTGTATCGAGTAACCTTAGAGCACTCAAGGAGAATGGGTCTGTGATCTGAGGAATGGAACCCCAGATGCTCAACACGGGCAGTAGCAAAAGTATCTCTCCAGCTATTATCAACCATGAACCTATCTAATCTTTCTTGAATGCTATTTGACCCATCCCTCCTGTTATTCCAAGTAAATTGAGGCCCAAAGAAACCCAAATCCACAAGGTCACAATCATCCACAACTTCCCTGAATTGTATCATACTAGAAAATGACCTGTCTGAACCACCGAATTTCTCACTCCTAGCTAACAGTTCGTTGAAATCGCCCCCACATAACCAAGGGAGATTATCAACAGTTCTGAGGCGTCTGAGCAGCTCTCAGGAGAACTTTCGATTACCACCAACCAGTTCCCCATAGAATCCGGAAAAAAACCACATAAACCCATCCTCCATACGGATTCGAACGTCAATGTGACCTTTAGAAGAAGAAAGAACCGAAACATCAATACTGTCTTTCCACAGCAGCATCAAACCTCTGCTGCTGCCAATGCTATCCACACACACACACACCCTGAAAATCCCAGCAAATACTTGTAGTTGACGCCTTTATTGCCACGAATCTTCGTTTCTGATAGAAAAACTAACTCCGAGGAATGCTTCTTGAGTAGCCTCTTCAAGGCTGCGAACGAGCGGGGATTCCCCAGACCCCGCATGTTCCAGCTAAGGCCTATCATTGCTCTCGGTGGGCCTGAACCTCAGGCTCCACCGATATCGCTGTTTCCAAGTCAGTGAAATCATTCTTCCCTTTTTTTGGGGCCCTGAAATCTTCCTGACTGCTCTCAAACACCATCTTCCTCTTACATGCATTACCTTCCGATTCCAATCTAATATCATCTGCTTCCATCTGTTCACTGGGTGGATCTTGATTGGGGGATTGACTTTTCTGGGGACTCTTTGCCTTGAGGTATATTGAGCCTGTCTTGCCAACCTTCGGAGAAGAGACCTTACCAGTTTTAGACTTCCCGAGGGACTTCCTAATATCGAGCATTCTTTGGAGGGGGCTAGAATGTAATCCTGGTTTAAGCTGATGCTTACTGTCTCTGGCATTTCTCTTCCATTTTCTGGACGTTTTCTTTTTTGGGGTCTGAAGGGAATTAAGGATTAAGCTCTGTTGAGATTAGGGAAGGGGAGGTGAAATTTGTTTAGAGTGAGAGATGTCCTGGTCTTGGATTTTGGGTTTGACTACATGGGTTTGGGTTATAGTGGTTGTGAGGTTAGGTGATACTAACTTAGGGTCAACATTAATTGGGTCACTATTCTTGATAGGGTCCATTTCCAGCGATGGCTTTTGGGTAACAAGAATCGGCCCATCAAGGCACATGTCTACAATCTGGGCTGGCCCAACATCAGTAGCCTCAGCTAGGGCAACCTTCAATCTATCCCCTATCGCCGCTGCTGAAGCAGCCGGAACTTCTTCTTGGGAGGCTAGAGACCCTTGTCTCAGACTTACCGATCCAACCCCTTCTCTCTCTCTAGAACCCTCCATCGATCTATTTCTGTCGGAAGAACTTCCATATCCTTGTGATTTTGATTTTCATTTTGATTTTTCCAGGGTCGCAGCTTTCAGCCATGACCTATACTTGGTCGGATTGCCTTCTAAATCTGTTTTCCTGGCCTCATTATCCCAGCATTACATGATTCCATGACCGATCCGTCCACAGGCGTAGCAAAACTCTGGAAGTCTCTCGTACTTCAGATTCACAGTTGTGATTTCGTCAGATCTACTCAGCTTTAATCTCAGCCATCGTTTTAGGGGTTTAGAAATATCAATGCAGACCTTCACTCTCATATATTTGCCCCAACATTCCCTTGATTCCGACGGGATCTCCACCACCACACATATTTGTTTAGCCATCCATTTGGCAGTTCTCTTATTCATACATAAAATAGGGATATCATGGATCTGGATCCAGAAGTCAGCTTTATTAAACCCCAACATAGGAATGTTTCCTGGACCATCTGGTTTTTCCAGGGCTATTAGACTGTTACCGAAGTGCCACGGACCCCTATGCCAAATGCGATTCCGATCCTCTTGGTTATGAAAATAGAACATAAAGATATTATCTCTGACCATCTCCACCTCTACCTGACCGTAAGGGTTCCAGATCTGCTCAATCAACCCCTTGAAGGCCTCTCTGTTCACTTTCTTGCCTGTTAAAACCTTTCCAACTAAACATCGGTCAACGTCCTCCACCCCATCTAGAGTTGTATCTTCTGACAGTTCTAAAACAGCACAATCTTCGTCCACTATTGTAAGATTCTCACATAACCTTGAAATCTCTGACGTACCCATGACTAGGAAACGAAAACAAGAAAAGGGAAGAAAGAGGGAGAAGAAGATAAGGAAACACTTGGCTGATACCGCTTCTTCTAGCCGGAGAAGACAGGCTACCCACTGGACTAAACTACTCTCACACTTTCTCGAGAGAGAAAGAGGAGAGACAGAGTAACTTTTGGAAATATATCATTAGGATGTGATATTAATATATTATAAATGATACATAAACACGTAAATTTAAGAATTAAAAATCCAATTTTCCCATTTTTGTGTTTGCAAAACTGATTTTCGAAATAATTTTACAAAACATTATTGACATTGTGGAAGTAATTAATACTTGTCCATAAAGGACTGTGGGGATAATCAAAGGAGAAATAGGGGGTTTTGTCACTCTTTTGAGTTGGTGTTTCACGAGTGTCACTACTTTAATAACTTAAGTTTTAAAGGCACCAAAGTAAGTGAACTTCCAAAAATGCTTTTACTTTACATATATATGTTATTTACTTTTTAGTTTTTCAAAAAAAAAAAATCATCTTCTTCATTGGCTTCCATTGGAGATCTGTTCGACCTCCATGGAGGTCGATTAAGAAGAAGATGAAAAAAGAAATTGGAAAAAAAAAATTCATGTAATTTTTGAGACTTTTCATGTAATTTTTGAGACTTTTCAGGTAGTTTCTGAGACTTTTGGTAATTTCCAAGACTCACTGGGCAAAAATGAAATTTTCCTAGACTTTTGGTCATTTCCAAGACTTTTTGGTAATTTCGAGACTTTCTAGGTAAAAAGTAAAAATGAGATTTTTCGAAACTTTTGGATTCGATAATTTCGAAAATTTCATTTTTCCCCTGAAAGTCTCGGAAATTACTAAAAGTCTCGGAAATTATAAAAAGTCTTGGAAATGACCAAAAGCCTCGAACAATTTCATTTTTGCCCAGAAAGTCTCGAAAATTACCAAAAGTCTCGGAAAATTTCATTTTTTCCTAGAAAGTCCCGAAAATTACCAAAAGTCTCGAAAATTACCAAAAAGTCTCGAAAACTACCTGAAAAGTCTCAAAAATACATGAAAAGTCTTGAAAATTACTTGAAAAGTTCATAAATTACCTGAAAAAAAAATTTCCAATTTTTTTTTTCATCATCTTCTTAATCGACCTCCAGGGAGATCTTTCACCTCTATTGATGGAGGATTTTGGAAACAAAAAAAATACCAAAATAGTGAAGAAAGTTATTTTGGGGGGCATTTTTGGAAGGAACCCATTTTAGATGTCATTTAAACTTTACTTATTAAAGGAGTGATAGTCTTAAAATACCACCTCAAAAGGTGCTATATAATTTTCAAACCCGACAATCAAAAGAAGGAAAAAAAAGAAAAAGCAAGACAGTATACATAGGGAATTTCAATGAAGAAATTTTAAAGTTCAAACAACCCATTTTCAAAATCTCAAGTGGATGGATAAAATTCTTGACAAAGTATTTGATTTCTCTACCATTACCAGCCATATTATCTACGGAATTCGAACCTGAACTTTTTTTTTTGATTCATTATTTCTTGTCCCTTATTTCTTATTCTTATTTTAGCATATCGATTTATGTCTAGTCTATTCTTTTTTTATACCCCCCCCTTTTTTTAATTTTATGGATGAATTCCGCATATTTTCTTTTCACATCTAGGATTTACATATACAACGTTTATATTCCTGTCAACAGTCAATTTCTTATTATTTAGATATTTTGATTGAAAACAAAAAGTATGGGATTCAAAACTTTAAAAACAAGGATTGGGTTGCGCCAGACATTAAGTGTTAAGTGGACAAACAAAGAGGTGTCGACCATACGAGGAGATAACATTATCATTATACAATCTGTCCTATCCCTTCCTGCATTTACTTGTCTCTTTCTCGCCATAACCATGTTTGAGTTTGCCTAGCTTCCAAGCTAGTGTGTGATCCATAATTCCCTGTAGGAATCATCAGGTGTGGCAATTTTTTTTTGTACAGAATTCAATTCTATAACATTACATAATCAAGATCCCGCATGAAAAAAATGCGAGATCACGAACTTGATATTTGTCTTCCTTATTTTGAGATTCAATTGAACCACTTTGTGGACGAATTAATAAAACAATTGGCTGGAAAAATGCACCTATGGTCAGGGTGCATTTGGTTCGCAATTTAAATGTAATTTAAAAATAAAATAGCTTTATTTTAATTTGGTTATGATTTCATAAATAATTTTTTCAGTGCTTTCATAGTTTCATTCAGTTTATAGGGATTGTATCCGATTCTTGTTCTTAGAAATTATTTTTTAAGATCTTTTACGTTTTTTTTTTTTAATTTTTGAAAACAAATAATTGTTTCTCGATCACGAACATGAGCTAATTCATTTTTTTCTTCCTATTATTATTATTAAAAAACAAAACAAAAAACAAAAAACACAAATAAATCCAGAAATTCTATTAAGAACAGAAACATCAAGTACAGCTAATTAAAGATCATCAATGAATTAAGATAATTCATTAGCAAGAAAGTGCTCAAATTAAAATTAAATTAAATGGAAAATTTAATTTTAATTTTCCAGCTAGCCAGTACCACCAAGGATGCCTTTGAGCTTCTTGACTTGAGCATCATCAAGAAAAGTGGTCTGCTCCACCAATGTTGAAGCTAAGTTGTTTCCAAACAACGCAAAATCAAGAATTTGCAGGCCAGGGTTTGGGCTGTTGAAGCTGACAACAGCTAGGGCTGAGTATTTACCGGCATTTATTTGGAAATGCAACAACCCTTGTGGGAACACCATCACATCTCCTCTCTTGAGTGTCTTCACATACACAGTATTGGCTGATGAGGATATGAACCCGGCTTTGATTCTGCCCTTAACGACGAAGAGGATTTCAGAGGCTGCTGGGTGTGTGTGCATTGGGATGACACCACCCGGTGCTAGGTCTAGACGTGCCGAGGAGAGGCCGAGCCCGTTTACAGCCGGAAATTGAGCAACAAACGAGGGTGTCACAGCAGCTTTGATGATGTTTGTGGTGTTTCCAGCCACTCCTAGGCCTGAAAAGGCAAAGTGATCTGCTGTGACCTTGGTGGGTGTTATGCAAGGATAACCGGACGGGCCGTCAGCCTTGTTTAGATTTGCAACACAGAAGTCATTGACAGCTGCATTGGTGGAGGAGGTGAAGAGGAGAGCAAAGATGAAGAAGAGAATGTGAATCATTTTTGTTGATGAATTAGGGTTTTTTTTTTTTTGTTGTGCGTTTTTTTGATGGGTTTGGCTTGGTTTATATAGAATTTGTGTGGATAGATGGGGCTTGATTCAACTTGAAGAAATGTGTCATGAAAGAGAATAATTAATGAGTGAGAATGTGTACAAAATTGTGGTGTGGCCTTTGGTGAATCTAAATATCTAATAATCAGACAAATAAAAATCCAAGGAGGTTCTTTTTCTTGCAAATGCTTTAACGATCATAAAAAGGCAATGATTTTTAGCACCCTTTAATATCATCGAACAATGACAAGCATGATACATGGAGATAATGGATGACCCACGCAATTGGCATGTTGATCATGAATTGCCACGTTGACAATTGCCTTTTAAAAGGAAATTTAATTGGTATTTGAAATTTGATAATTGATCAACATCTTCTTTGGGATTCACTCTAGCTATAGGTTACAATTTTTTCTACATAGACCAAGTAAAAAAGATATATAAACAGCTCTCTTCGACAAGATGTATTAACCACCGTTCAATATAATTTGGTAGTAGAGGGCGTTCTTTCAAATTGACAATGTTTCAGATTCAAGTCACCGGACTGTAAATAGTATATAAAAAAAATTTTAAAAATTAAAAATTAAAAAAATATATCAGTAATTTAAAAGTCAAAATCCAGATAGTAACGAATGAACAAAGACGGGTTAAAAAAATTAAAATTATCAGGAGTGGATATTTGACATGAATTCAATTAAAAGCTTAAATCAGAATTCATTGGACTAATGTAAATTAGTAGAATGGAGTAGATATTGGGGAATTATATATCAAGGGATAATTGTCCAACTGTTGCACATGGGAAGAGAAAATGAAAGTTCATAAGAAGACAAGATGACAGCTAAAAGCTTAAAGGTAATGCCAAATTTGCAATATCAAATCCTTGCTGTCCTTCAAATTTGCAGCCATGGAAACAATGAGTGGCTGTGAGAATTTACCTTCTTGCTCAGCTTAGTAGCCAAAGCATCTAGCTAGCCCAGTTGGGGATGATTTGCTAATTTGTTTACAAGTCAAAGGTTTATCGGAACCTTACCGAGATCAATCATTACATGTACGGTTCGAACATTTGCAGTCAAGAAATATTACACTCCCATAACACTAGGGAGAAAACAAATAAATATGCTTGGTGGACTTAGAGCAACTCCAATGTTGGGCTATACACAACACCAAACTTTAAAATGACATTTGGAAACTCTTCAACCGTGCGTCAAGTTGGTGCTAATTACAATTCCCAATAAATTTTTATAGCATTGTTGAACAGTTTGTACAACCGGTTCAACTACGTACGCCAACTTTTTTTATAAAAAAAATTAATAGTCAAATCGATTACTTTAATTTTTTCAAATTTCTAATTTAACATTCTCATACTTAATTATAATAATATGTATTCCAAAAATATATATCATTGGAAAGATCTCAACAAGATCTTTCAAATGACATCAATATTGATATACATATTCAAATTATTTAATTTACTTATTAATTATATATTTAAATATAATTAAATAAAAAAATTTAGTATATACATATTCCCCAAAGATACTCTTTCAACACTAAATTGAAAATTTTTGGTGTTCAATATTGGATTCCAAAACAATAAAATGGAAGATGCACACCACTTGGGATGATGTGCCATTATATTATATATTTATATATATAAAGTAATGATTATTGTTTGTAAAAAAAAAAAAAAAAAAGTAAGGATTATTGTCATCGCCTTATAAAATTCAAAGCCAAAATAATTGGAATCTGATATGCTCACTTTAATTTAAATGTACTTTCTTCTTTAGATGTTTTGTTATATTAGGCTAGATTCCATTCCAATATGAAAAGCAGCTTGAATTTGCCAGACTCCTTATTTGGATACATTTTTTTTTCTTGATTTGTGATGACCAACCCAAACCTATTTTCTTTTACAAGTTTCCAATTTTTCTGGGAATTTTTGGCTGTCATAACACACCGGCCCAATGCGATATTATCTGGTTGGACACATAGTCCTCATTGATTCGTTTCTGGGCTTCACAACCCAAAAGGACTCTACATTTTAAGAAGCTCAAAAGGTTCTACAAAAGCTATTCAAAACCCCACTCGCTAGCAATGTTAGGATTTGACAGCTCTCGCTAATACACTAGGGTTTTCAACCGATTAGCTGTGTATTAAAATGAACCGAAAATTTACTAAATATAGACAAGACAATTTTCAGATTTTTCAGAAATTTGGAACTCAAGTTCCAAAACTTAATTAAATCAAACTTTCTTTTTTCTGTTAGCCGAATTTTCTGACTAAATCATCAACAGAAATCAGGGTAAAATCAGTTAATATTTGACCCAAAAATTTCTATAAGAACTTGTATCGGATTAGTCTAAGCAATAAGCATCCCAAAGTTGTACACTACAAGTACAAGGTTCTGTCGAGAACTACCTACGATCAAGCACGACAAGTGCATGGCACGAATAGTGCTATTCCCACGACAGAACAAGGGTCTTCGAACGCTTGCATTTTTATATACAATAAGTGTTAATCAAGCACTACAATAGTGCATATAGTACTCTACTCTCGCAACAGGAGACTGGTCTCCCTACACTTGTATTTTTATATACAATGTAATGGAAAAGATGCAAGACCAACTCAACTAACAATTAATGTTTAAATAAATATAAGTTTTTAGTTCATATTTTTAATCTTTAAAGACACCCATTAACACAATTTATTTCAAGTTTTTTTTTTTTTTTTTCATCCCATCCAAAAGATGCAAAACACTACCAGGTGCAGCATAATTACTATGTCAAACTTAAAGTTAGTGAAGCAGGTCACTCTGACTGAGAAAAGCATAGTTTCCAGTCAAAACATCCCCAGTCAGTTGAGCTTTAGACCTGAGAGTGCATGAGTACTGTGAAAGTGCAGAAATAACACTGCCAAAAAAATGAAAAGAAAAAAAAAATTTGCTTAACAAGGAAATATGACCAAGACTAATATGGAAAAAAATGTGTTCAAAGAAGTGCAATAGAGGGGAAAATATATATATTTATGTTAATAAATGCAAAAGGCTGTCTTAGTTGAGTCAACAACAAATAAAGAAGACAGAGAAAACAAAGAATGGCATGTGTTTTGGGACAGAGCAAAAACACTGTAACACACACAGGGTTTGAATTGATGAATAAATACATAGAAAATACAAGATTTATTTTTACATTTATAGTTATTGATTCTGTATTGAAGACTATCCTGAACAAAAAAATTCCAGAACTCTTGTTTTGTAAAAGGGGCACTAACTCTACTAAACTAAAGCCCTGAATTATTTTTTTAGGATTGACCTGACTAGAGAGTATATATATATATATTCATCGGTGTGTTGCATATGGGCCACTGATTATGGAGAAGCACTGATAAGTGTATATACAGTTGAGTCAAAGCATGTAAATTTAGTGGTTCACATGCAACGTATTGATGTAAGTTATATCAGTGCGCATTGACTTGAAAAATTTCTCTATGTATATACATAAATGAATAAAACGTTACAAAACTGAATGTCTAATTTATTCAATTCTGTAACGTTACATCGAGGCTATCAAGACAAAGAGAAGACTGTATATGAGAACTATTTTAACATGTTATGATAAATCTGAAGATTGAAAAATCTATTCAGTGAATCAGTGATATGTTGAACTAATTTTTTCTCATTAAATTTTTTAGATATTGAAGAATACAAGAAACAGGGATCTGTTCTGTAAATGAATAGTGCTTCTGGGTTCTGAGAGTGCACTTCCCAGCTGACAAGTGACAAGTTTCTGAGAAAAACTTTCAAGAAAAAAGAAAAGAAGAAAAGTGCTTTTAATTGCAAACAAACAAAACCAAACCCTCTCTCTATCCAATAGACTATCACTTGCACTGTTATGACCTCCTCATTCAATCTATTGAAATATCCCTCCACTTACACCTTTTACAATGAGAAAATAATTCATTGAAATTTGAAAGGATAGTGAAGTAGGAGGGCTAGCTTGTTTTTTCATACCTACATGGCTACATTAATTTTGGTGGGGTCAGCTTCCATTCAGTGTAGTTGTGTAAAATTATTCTCCTCTTCAAAGGGAGGAAATCTTGTATGATATCTCACGGTCAGATGGTGAGACCGTTCAATCATATTGTCCATTTTATATTAAAAATGTAAATATAAAATTTAAAATATTAAAATTGTAAAAAATTAGATAACTTGATTGGATGGCCTCACCACCTGACAGTAAAACCGTCTCCCACAAGATTTTCTCCTTCAAAAAAAATCAAATTTTGAGATTTTCTAGATTCTTTTTTAACTAGTTGATTATTACAGTTCTAAAAGGTGGGTGAGAAAGGATATATGAATTGAATCTGCAATCTTATTGATGTGAGTGTAAAATGATATCGTGTCAGTTAAATCCCCCCTTATCACTTTCTTAAAAAGAAAAATCGAATTAGAAATCGACAGCTACGAACACATTCTATAATAATTTGTACTACCAAAGAGGAGACTCCGGGCCCCACACTTACTAGTTTTTATTGAGCAAACATAGAACTTGAGTAACTCAAGTGAAAGAGAAGTAATCAACTACTTTGCTAAGAGTTGTTGTGCAATTTCAGTCTCATTAGACTATATATATAATACTCTCTTCTCACAATAATACGATGCTTTTCGTGTAATCTCCAAATCAATTAATCTAGTGATCCTAAAGCGAACAATATCTTGTTAATACCTTATTTTCAAATCAAATAACAAAGAAAACAGGTTTTGAAATAAAATGCTTTAGATCGAAAAGGAAAAAAAAAAAAAATCAAAACTAGCTATGATCATGCTGCTAATTAAAGAAAAAATAGAGATAAAACAAGGTATTAAAAAATTTATAAAAAAAAAAAAAAAAAAAAGACATTAATTTGTACTATAAATCAGGCCCCTCAGCTAAGCCTCTGACATCTTTGTATCCTTTGTGAATTGTGATACATATAATACAAACATGACACTGACATACATATAGAGATTGCTATATCCACTCAAATTGTTGTAACTCTTTATTGAATTACTTCTTCATAAAAAAACAAAAAAACAAAAAAAAAAAAAAAAAAACTCTTTATTGAATTAGAATTCAAATAAACACATTGTTATTAGAAAAGTTTTGTAAAATAGCTTATATAAACATTTTCATGTGCATATGTCCCCTATTTTTTATAAATAATATTGTGTTAACGTGCGCTTTAAGGATTGAAAAATAAATAAAAAATTATATTTATTCTTTTAAGATAATAAAAATTAATATATTGATGTTTTAAAAGAATAAAATTAGTTTTTTTATTAAATTTTTTAATCCGTAAGACACACATGTGAAGATGACATTTTAATTTATAAAATGCATATGTTAATTTAATCCCGTTAATTCTACTCCAAATCGATTATGTATTTAGTAAAGAAAATTTGATTGTGGTGGTAATCAAATAAAAAAGGAAAGTGAATGTGAAGGTATATATTAAGACTATTTAAGATTAATGGCCTCAAATCGAAAAGGAATAATGTCAAGCCTCAAACAAGGATGAGAATATGAGATAATATTTCAAGCACCTACAATAAAATAAGAGTAATGCTACTTTGTCCAAATTTGGTGTCCAAATCTGGTGCCCAAATGACGTGGCAACATTCTCGTCCATTCATTTAGATTGTATTAGATTTGCTTAATTTAAATGAATGAATGAGAATGTTGCCACGTCATTTGGGCACCAGATTTGGGCAAAGTAGCATTACTCATAAAATAAACTCAAAGATCCAACTTTGTTTATTTTTGTTTTTTAAAAAAAAAAAGTCTACATTTTCTTTAATAGTATCTATCTATTCACCTATTTAGACCATATATATTTAACGATATCTATTAATTCGGACAGTAATTTTTTTGAAAGCTTTTGCAAGCCCTAAGCTCGTCCCTTATTGGCTGTATTTTTTTTTTTTTAAAGCTTTTTCTATTTGTAGGATTTAGGTCGTTGATTTGAAAGTCAGTTTCCTAAGCCCCAAGATCATCCATCTACTGATTGAACTACGCCCATAGGGGCAATAAATAAAGTATACATAAAAATGCTCTAAAACATAAAAATATGAAGAAATTCTATGTAAATCTCTATTAAGTTTTTGAGCTAAATTCTCATATGCAGATGTCATTATTTTTATAATTATTTTTCTAATTGATATAATATCATTTTTCTAGCGATAGATTCATCTTGAAAACATAACCATGAATGAATGATATATAATATATGCATACAAAGTAGATAATATCTTTGTTTTAATTTGCAAAGAAAATGCATCCAAAACCAAAACAGATAATATGTATACACTTGCCAAAATATCTTAATTTCTTATCCAAATAACAATATTAATGCACAGCTAGCTCCAATCCAAATATAATGAATTAGATGGCACTCATTTCCAGGACTAAGAAAGTGGAGACAACAAAAGTAATTAATTAAAGGTGCAATGTACAAGAACTTGTGGGCCCCCCTATATTTGAAAAAAAAATTAATTAATTTCACTTTGTTTTTTCTCTGTATATTTGTTTATTGATTTCTGTAAAGATGTCAGAGAGACAGCATAGAGCAGCAGCAACAAAAGCACAGCTATAGTTGCAGCAGAAGCAACAGAGGTGCAGTCATAATAAGAGCAGAACTCACCAGAGAGAGAGATATATATATATAAAAATAAAAATTAGAAATAGAAGTAGAGGTTGAAGATGAGAAGAGAGGTTGGTCCACTGGACGGAGTCTATGGTTTTGAATCATGTTTTTATGTCGGTATAGGAGGTTGTGAGTTCGAGTCATATTCTCTAATCATATTTACACACATGTATTATGAGTTTGTGAGTTTAAGTCATACCTCCTAATTATGTTTACGGACGGACGGCATATGAAGTTATGAATTCGAGTCATATTCCCTAATCATATCTACAGAGAGGTACCATGAGTTTATAAGTTTGAGTCATACCTAATAATTATGTTTACGGACAAATACTATAAATTTATGAGTTTAAGTCATACCTTCTAATCATGTTTACGGATAGACACTATGAGTTCGGGTTATATCCTTTAAATTATTATAATATTTAAAATTAATAAAAAAATGAAGGGGAGGTGGCAGCAATATATGAGGAGAGAGGCCTTAGTTTCTATCCATCCATGCAGCACAGCCGCACAGGCACAGCACAGTAGAAGATTCTGCAACCAATGGTCTCTGCAACCAAAAAAAATACCATTCATCAAAACTAAAACTACTTCTACTACCACCACCACTGAAGAAAAAAGCTCTCTCAATTATTATTATTATTAAACAACTACACATATCTTCCAAATTCTTTTTCTTGTTGATCTATCTTCTTAGTCTTTGAAGATCTGGTCCTACTTTTTTCTTTAAAAATAATCTGTTTTGAAAGATGATGACTACTAGTGCAACAAGCAGTGGAAGAGATATTACTATGAGGTCTCCTTTTACACCAAGTCAATGGCAAGAACTTGAACACCAAGCTCTCATCTTCAAATACATGGTCTCTGGAGTTGCAATCCCTCCTGAACTCATCTACTCTGTCAAGAGAAGCTTGGATTCTTCCATGAACACAAGACTCTTCCCTCATCAACCCAGTAAGCACTCTCTCTGTCTCTGTCTCTGGAACATACACACACATATGTTATGCTTTTTTAATGGACTTTTTAAATATGATTTTCTGATAAAAATAAAAAATAAAAATTGTGGGTGCAGTTGGGTGGGGCTGTTTTCAGGTGGGTTTTGGCAGAAAAGCAGATCCAGAGCCTGGAAGGTGCAGAAGAACAGATGGCAAAAAATGGAGGTGTTCAAAAGAAGCATATCCAGACTCCAAGTACTGTGAGAGGCACATGCACAGAGGCAGAAATCGTTCAAGAAAGCCTGTGGAAATTATCTCTTCTTCTTCTTCTACTTCTTCATCTTCATCTTCATGTTCATCTTCCTCATCAACAACAGCAGCAACAGCAACAACATTAATATCTTCTTCAACATTACTCAACAGAAACCTCACCATGATCAACAATACTAATACTACTACTACTGCTCCCTTAATGTCTTCTGAAATCTATCAAGATCCATTAACCCATCATCAAAAAAGCACTTATCTCAACAACCCTTATCTTTATCCTCCTCATCAGCAAAATAAAAGCACTTATAATATGATCTCTTCTTCTGGCTTTTCATCACCTCATGATCATATTAACAACACCACCAACACACCCCATCACATGTTTTTGGACTCTGGATCCTGTTCTGACAAAGATTACAGGTTTGTGTGTACAAAATAAATTTTAATAGATGGTAATTAATATTATATATATATATCAACATAATATTTATATTTATTGTCGTTGAAACTTGAAATTAGGTACTTTCATGGAATAAAGGATCATCAGGGAGTTGTTGATGAGAGAGATTTCTTCCCAGAAGCTTCAGGGAGTGTTAGAGGAGGCATTAATATACATCATCATCATCAGGATTCAATATGTCAGCCATTAATGACTACAACAAACTCCTTTAAAGGATATTCACATGATCATCATCATCAGTCACACCAGTTTCATCCAAGCTTTTCTCATCATAACTCAAAACCACAACATTGCTTTGTTTTGGGCACAGATTTTAAATCATCAACATCATCTGCAACAAGGGCACCATTGAAGATTGATAAAGAAGATCATGATGATCATGATGATGAAACTCAGAAGCCATTGCACCATTTCTTTGGTGAATGGCCACCCAAAAACACTGACTCTGCTTGGCTTGATCTTGCCTCCAATTCCAGAGTCCATAACTGGTAATTAGTTGTGCACTTCTTCTTCCACGCACGTTCGTATATACCTCTTTTCATTTTAGAAGGATCAAAGAATTTGATTGCTTGAAGTAAAGTTACATATTCGAATTATATATTTCAAAAAACTCAAAATTATGCATTTCCCATTCACATTTATATTTCTTTTTATTTTAGAAGGATCAAACCATTTGATTGCTTAAGTAAAGTTGATTATTAGAATCATTTCTAAAAATTCACAATTATTGTGCACCTCCTTTTTCACATTCGTATCTCTTTTTTATTTTGGAAGGATCGAACCATTTGATTTTCAAAAGTAAAGTTGTGTATTAAAATCATTTCGTACAACTCAAAATTGTGCACCTCCCATTCCACGTTCACATTTGATTACAGATTTTTTTTCACTATAATCTTAACAATGAATTCAAAACCTAAGTTACAGAACCAAACAGTATCATTAATCTGTGTTTACAATTCCAATTTGTTGTCATCTCTTAACTTTGATTTTTTGTTTTTGTTTTTGGTTTTTTTTTTTCTCAATGTGTTTTTCAGATACAAGATGATCTCTCAGGTACTACTACTCTTCAATCATGGAAACCACCACCATCAACAGTTATGTCCAAAAGAGTACTTGTTTGGTGGGTCATTAGTGACTTATTTCTTGTGGAAAATTTTGTGGCTGGGAGGGATTTTGTTTCTGCTTTTTAAAGTGTGAATAATAAATGGAGGGCCACATGGAGAGAAGGATATATCATATATACATATACATATATATATATATCCTTTCATTATTGCTGTCTTTAATTTCATACTTTTTAATTTCTCTACCTTCTTGATCCCCTGAAAGGAAACAAGTTTTGTGATGATTTTGTATAACATTTTGCTTGTTGGAATGGAAGCATCTTTGATATTTTTCATTATTGATATTTTATTTATTTATTTTGTTTATTTTTGGATCTTTGCTTGTAAATATCTCAGGAATTGTTCATGTTTATCTTGTCACGCAGGACTTTGTTGGATAATATCAAACAGGTAAAGAAATATCAAAGAAAACACTTTTACAGTTGTTGTAAAAGTACTTTTTAGGTTTCTAGAAAAAGTATCTATAGATTACTTCTCTGTAAAGCACTTCAAGTGCTTTCTTCTACTAAAAACTTATTAAACTTTAGTAAATTAATAATTTAATATACATTACAAAAAAGTTTTTTTTTTTTTATTTTTTTTTTAAATAATATAGTTGAGGTAAAGCCTCTAAAAATTCATCAAATCATAAACTCTTCTTCTTTTAAAGAAAAAAAAAACAAAATGAACTAATCAAATATCAAAGTCACGTTTGTACTGATACAGCTTAACGTGATTTTTGCTAATCACAAACCAGATAAGTGATAACCACATGTGATTACGATCTATTCCATTTTTTATTTTATTTTTAACGAAAATTGAGCTTACACCATATATAAAAGAAGTCAAATCCTAACCCCTAAATGAATATAATTCTCCCATTTGTTTCCAAAAATATTGACCACATAAATCATGTTATGCCATGCAAAACATTTGTAACCAATTAATCTCCTATTTACAATCAACAAGTTAGAGCTACCCAATACCTCTATATATAACACCCCAGCAAGCTCATTGAAGATCATCAATCAAAACATAGCAAAAACAATTAAAAGAAGAAAAAAAAAAATGGGATTCTCCAACATGAAGTCATTGATATTGTGTTTGGCTTTGATTAGCTTGGTGGTGGCAAACCAAGTCCAAGTGGGTGAATCCAAAAACATAGACCCAAGTGTAGTTGACCGATGCAAGAGTTCTGGAGGTAAAGCACCAGGGTGTGGTAACTACAAACATACTCCTGTTAATGAATACAACCGTGGCTGCTCGAGTTACCATGGCTGCCGTCAACGCTGATTCTGATCACAAGTATATATATATAAATATAAATAAGCCTTTGTTTGAATGGATACATACGCTGATATTATATCATTTTACATGATATGAATGGTCAAACGTATATATCTGATGTACCGAAGCATCTATCGTGTATATAACGATCAAAAAATTAAGATTGACAATTGTTAAATTATATGATTGTCTCTAGTATTATTAGTGGGGGATTAATATGGTTTGGGAGGTATATTTAGTACTTTTTGAATGTAATTATGAAGCTGATGACAAAACGGAAATTGTTTGAATATTTGATTCCTCTAATTATAAGTTTGAATTTAAAATCGAATTGTTTCCTTGTTATTTTATATTTCCAATTTAATGTAATATTTCATGCCAATAAAGTGGAATTGGTGAGAAATGTCACCTTTTAAAACTGATTTGGTGACAATGTCACTGCTTTAATAAGTTAAGTTTAAAAGGCACCTATTATGGTGAACGGACAAAAATACCCTTACTTTACACATTCTTTTCTTACTTTGAAGTTTTCTGAGATTAAAAACAGACCTCCAATGGATAATTAGTTTTGTGGCTCTACGCAAACGCATTCGGGGGTCGAGCTCCCCGCTGAGCTCGCGGTGGTCGAGCTGCCCGGTCAGCTCGTGGGGGTGTGGAGATTTTTTTTGGTTTTGAATCTTCCATTGAAAAGGCTCGAAATGAAGTGTTCGAGCATTTTCATACACCAATCGTGCCTTTTCATTAGTGTATGAAAAGGCTCGACCACTTAATGAAAATGCACGATTACTGTATAATCGTGCCTTTTCATACACCAATCGTGCCTTTTCATGTACAAAAAGGCACGATTACTGTACAAAAAGGCTGGAAACTTTGTTCAAAAAGGCTCGAAATATTTTTTAATTTTTTAATCGAGCCTTTTGGAAAAGTTATCGAGCCTTTTAGAAAGGTTATCGAGCCTTTTGGAAAAGTTATCGAGACTTTTCCAAAAAGGCTCGATAACCTTTCTAAAAGGCTCGATAACCTTTCTAAAAGGCTCGATAACTTTTTCAAAAGGCTCGATAACAACTTCAAAAGGCACGATGAGAAAGGTTATCGAGCCTTTTGGAAAAGTTATCGAGCCTTTTAGAAAGGTTATCGAGCCTTTTGGAAAAGTTATCGAGACTTTTCCAAAAAGGCTCGATAACCTTTCTAAAAGGCTCGATAACTTTTCCAAAAGGCTCGATAACCTTTCTAAAAGGCTCGATAACATTTCCAAAAGGCTCGATAACAACTTCAAAAGGCACGATGATAGTGTAAAAATGCACGAAAATATTTCAAAAAGGCACGAAATCATTTCGAGCCTTTTCCGAACTTTTTTCGAACCTTTTTCGAGCCTTTTCGAGCCTTTTTCGAGCCTTTTTCGAGCCTTTTTCGAACATTTTTAAACATTTTCGAGCCTTTTTAACTATCAATATATTATGGTGAAGAAGGTTACTGTGGGGGGCAATTTTGTCCGTTCACCATAAATGGTGCCTTTTAAACTTAAGTTAGTAAGTTGGTGCCTGTTCCCAAAAAAGAGTCTCAAATAGTGCTATTTAATTTTTTAACCCTGCCAATAAATAGGTTTATTTTTCCATTATATTTTAGGAGGATAAGATGATTTGATTTAAAGATAAGAGGAGGTTTGTCATGTCCTTTACTCATCACACCTACATCACAAGATTGTAAGCTCCTGAATTATTGTAATATTTAAAAAAGATGATTTGATTTAATGTCTAACAATAATTTTTGATATAATCATAAATATAAATTCAACATTTAAAGATAAAAAAAATAAAATAAATAAACTAATTTAATGTCTGTCGTCCTTTCTATATGAATGCATTGGAATCATTTTCGAAAATTCTAAATAATGGAGAGGCCACAAGTAATTTATTGCTTTTTTTTTTCATACATATAACATATCCAATAAGGTTTCTCTAAAAATATCTGTCAAGTATATATATTTTTCGCTGATTAAAGCTTTTCTGATCATAACTCAAAATAACCACATCAACAACAGCAACAGCAGCTGGAACAACATTGCTACTCATGATGATGATCATCAACATCATCTGCAGCAAAGATGATGAAACTCAGAAGCCATTGCACCATCCTTGATGTTGGAGGAGGCCGGGGACCTCCTAGCTTAACCAAATTATGCTAAAAATACAAACCATTGCAAAACGTTCTAACTAATTAATTTATTAATGTAGAAAAATTAACTTATAATTTTTGTTATATTCACTCTTAGCTTAAGTGGTGTGCACCTCTCAATATATATTAACGGTGAGATTCAAGTCTCATCATCATGCACATTTATCAGCGTGTGTAGGGAATGTTTTTTCCTTATATTGTGGGAGTAGATCATGTCTCTCGATTATACTAATAGATATCCGGGTCATGCATGAAGCAATTGATTTCATCATATTCTCACAAACCCTTGCCTTGTTCAATGTAAGATTTGCAAAATAAAAAAACTTATAATTTTGACTTAAATTGACGCAGCGGGGTATGGCGAAAATAAGAATGATTACTTTGTCAAACCCTGAGGCACACTCAGACGAACCTTGACGCAGCGACCGGTAGTTACCCAAGCATGGATCGCCATGCAGGGGCCATCATTCCCTAATCTACGTTAGAAAATGGCGCTCTCGAATCCTCAAAAAGCATGTCGAATCCATGACAGATAAGTGTTCCAAAGAACGATTTTATTGATTATGAAAAAGTTACAATAATTGGAAATAATAAGACTATTTATAATAAACTAATCCTAATACAACTCGAATACGACATTCCTAAAAATACTTAAACAGGAAAAGATCAAAACTAATCATAATCTTCTAAGATTCATAATTCCTAACTTAACTGAAAAACAAAGATCAAATCTTACCCAAAAGGTAAGTTTGATTTATTTCCAAAACCTAAATTTAATTCCTAATCAAACTAAAGTAAATAAACTTGCTAAACAAGAAATAAAGACCCAAATTAATAAAATAAGGAAACACCCAAAACCGTCTGAATTTGAAGTTAAGCGCGTTGGGCCGCAGGACACCGGTAGCGGCATGGGCCGTCGTTCCTTCTTCTTTGTCCTACATCATAAATATTACTTTGTAAAGAACAATATCCAACCATCAATTTCCTCTCAATCTAACGGTGAGAAAAGTTCATGCACGTAAATGAACATTCTTATATTTAGGAATTCTCATATATATATAGAGCTATTCCTAAATAGATAACCAAATTCTACCAAAAATATAAACACCATTGCAAAACGTTGGAACCGTATCTCTATTTAAAGCTAATCAAATTGGATCCCAACATATGTTAGAGAGCCATGTACCCACATACCTCTATATATATATATATATATATATATATATATATAACGCCCACCAAGCTCATTGAATATCATCAAAACATAGCAACAATCACTTAGAAAAGAAGAAGAAATAAAAAATGGGTGTCTCGAACACGAAGTACAGGATTCCAAATTATTTTTTAGGGTTGTCTCGATCTACTCTATATATGTATGATTCCAAATTACAGGATGTTTGTCGTCCTTCATTAATTAATTTATTTACAAAGTTTAATTTATTATTGTCCATGTCGATATATTTATGTAAAACTGTGAGTATATATGTAAGATGCCCTAATAATTCTTTAGTGCGGACGGTGTAGAAAAAAAAAATCATGACTTTTTTTTTTTTTTTTTTGGTAACATTACAAAACTGAATATCTAGATTTTTTTTTTATTTTTTTTTTTTAAACATTACAAAACTGAATATCTAGATTTATAAGATTACAAAGTAAATGGTTTATATCGTTACAAAGCTCGTCCTGTAAGGTTAAACTAAAGTCTTTATAAAAATAAAAAATAAAATTAAGAGGGTCTTAATTTTTTATTTTATTTTTGGAATTACAACTACTACCGAAACCTGACGAGATTACATATAGACTACAACTTTCACATCCGGAGAGAGCCTGCTCCCACTTTTGGGAAAGGGCTCCCCACACTTTGGGATTTTATGACTAAAGGTGTGATAAATATTTACAACTATCAAGACTTAAACCTTTATGGTGAAACTTCCGTTTGAAGACTCCACCACCAAGGCAAGATGCCATTGGTAGACCGTCTTAATTAGAGAAATAACTCAAGATGCTTTCTGTTAGCATACGTCTTATTAAATCAAACTATAACAGTTTGACTGACATATCAGGAAGGAAAAAAAAAAAAAAAAAAAAAAAAAAACACTATTGAAATAAAGTGAAGTTGGTTTAAATTGGAAAATACAATTTTTGTTCTCTAGCTGACTAGTTCTCACTTTTTATTCAAAATAAATGAACTACCACTGTTTTATAGACCACGAAAGCATGCCCGTGGTAGATACACATCCACCACGGCCCACGTGCAATACCCGTGGTGGAAGGTGGATGTAGACTTTTCTTGTAGTGTTGTTTTGATAAAATGCAAACGAGTTATATACATTTACTAACAAAGTCCATATCATAATACCATACACTTGTATTTATAAAAAAAAAATTCCCAATCTTAAATAAAATTCCAAAAATTGAAAAAATTTTATCATCAATTTATAATTTTGTTGAAATGTGGACTCAAACCTATTCTTACAAGTAATATTGAAAAAAATTTATCATCAATTTAAAAATCGATCATTTACTATATTCTTATAAATTTCTCTTAACAAAAATGAATCAGAAATGTTCCTACAAGTAATATTGTTGTAGAAAGAATAAACCAGCCAAATTTACTTATTAAATCCTCACAACTTTAAAAGTTGTATTTATTGACATGTATTTAATTAAGGTTTTGTATGTACAAAAGCAAAGGTTATATCTTAACTCTATATAAAAAGAGTCAGTTGAGTAACATTTTTAACCTTTTTTATTTTGTTGTGATTTTTTTTCATAGTAAAAAGACTTATATACCCTTAATCTTTTCAATATTTCCTACTTTCAATAATTGATACAGTTATATAAAATCTATTTTATAAAGGGTATATATGGTATTTCATTATTTTAATTTATTTACAATTATTAACACAGTAAAATGATATTTATATCCTTACAGAATTCTGAAATGACATAAAAAATTTTTAACAAACAGTATAAGCAAGGGTAGAAGGGTCTTTGGCATTATATAGTTAGGGACTATTTTGAAAATCTACTTGTAATTTACCATATGATTTTTTTATTAGTATCTCTCTCATCCACTGTTAACAGACACAACGTGTCTTTGTTTTGTTATCTCTCTCCATAACTCTTCATTTTGCTTTCTTTCTTGTATCGACTTCTTTCTTTTTTGTCTGTGTGTGTAATTGGCAGAAGTGCATAACAAAGAGCAGGAGAGACTTCTCATGGATACTCGCCTGAAAAACGAAAAAGGTTAGGTTTCCTCTTCAATTATCTTTGTAACTCTCCACAAAATATTGTCTAAAAGTGAGAGTGACATAACCATGGAATAAAGTTTCAAAATGTGGAGCATACAAAGTCACTTGTACGATTTGATATGGGTATCTAATCACGTATGGTATGGTGAAAGCTTTTAAAAAAATACATGGTCCCAAATTAATAGTTATTATAAAAAAAAAAAAAAAAAAATCTAATCACGTATGGTTGGTTGATTTCAGTGAGTTAAGCATTTGCCATCCAACACGGTGACTATGATATTCCTACGTCCTACCCAATAATTAACTTGAGAGATATATACACACTTCACTGTTTTAAAATCGTTTTATCTGGATCATAATGATGAATTTAAACTCTCTACTGATTTGAACTAATTAAAATTTGAAAGGTTTTGTGACACGTTACTAGAAAAATATACGATGAAATGATGAATGAATGTAGAAGGAAGTACTCAAATGAAAATGATGTGCAATTTATAGATAATTACAAGTATTCTAGGTTTATCTTAGTACTATTAAAAACAGAAATATATATTTCCAATTAAAATGACTTGAACTCTGTATTTCAAAAAAAAAAAACAAAAAATGACTAAACTCTGTTTAGAGGTATCAAATGAGCCTGGGGTCTAAGTCCAGCCCATGCCGAATTCTCAAAATTCAAGTTCAGCCTATTTACAAGTTCTATAACGAGAGCATCTCCAAAAATCTCCCTTAGAGACTCCCTTATTTAAGAGTGGATGTTGTTTTAAGGGGTTATGTGTTCCAAAAATACTCCCTTAAATAATTTTCTTACAATTTATTATTATTATTATCTTATGTGGAGCCCACTTATTTCTTGTTATTTTTTATATACTCATAAACTATATTTCTTCTTTATATGTGGAGCCCACTTAATTAAGAGAGGCTGAAGCCACCCATTAACTAAGGGAGTGAGCTCCACTAGATTCTAAGCAAGGGAGTCATTAAGGGATCGTTTGGTGTGCCGCACTGTATTGTATTAAGAATTTAAAATTTATTAGCTAATACAATATAGTGAACAGTGCAAAACAACGTTTGGTTTGTTTTGCACTATTCACTGTATTGTATTAGCTAATACATTTTAGTTGGTCTAATACGGTTGATTTTGTATTAGCTAATTTAATACAACCTAATATAGTCTAATTCAAAATATCATTAAACACAGCATTGTATAAGAATAATACAGTCCAATACAATACAGTTACCAAACGAGCCTTAAGGGATCTTTTGGAACTATAAAAATTGCAACTCCTCCCTTAATTAAGTTAAGGGGCTTGATTAAGGAATGATCAAGCCATTTCAATACTAGATTTTGGCCCCATTTCCAATGTTTTTGTTTGAATCTCGAGTGAAATCGAGTATCTAATGGCTCGATGGAGACGTGTGCAAGCAATTTTAGTCAACAAGGGCATTGAAGTTAAAAAGTAGAAGAATGGGGCAAAAAAACAGTGTAAATCAGGAGAGCCCTAAGGCTTAGAATGATATGTCGCGGTGGTGGTGCCATCTTGAGAGACCGCAACCTCATTTCCAAAGATTTCCGCGGTCCAGATGCCGCTCTGGTGGACCATAGTATTCTTCAGGCAAGGCAACGACATCTAAGTCCAGAGATTTTCACAGTTAAGCTGCCGTTCTAGTCGATCGCAACACTCAGCAAATCTAGACCGCAACTTTGATGTCCAAAGATTTTCGCAGTGCTACTGCTGCTATTAGGATGGGCGCATTATTGAAGATCAGAGAATTCCGGGGTCGTGCTGACGTCTCAACAAACGGTGGCGATCCGTAACGACAACTTCCACAAAGATTTTTGCGGTCCTCGTCACACGTTAATCTAGATCGCGTCATCTATGCCAGCTTAGCATTTAAGTTGGAATCTTGCCCTATTTGGAAACCCATATATATACTCCTTCTTCTTTTCAGAACCCTTACATCAGCCACACGAGGATATCATACCAGCCAAAACCCCTTTTTTACCACTCATTTCATCATCTTTTGCTCTCATCTCTCACCCTACATCATCAATCATCCATTTTTGGAGAATATTCAAGGAAGGAGAAGAAGGATCTCAAGTCAAGGAAAGCTCACATGGTCTTTATGGGTTTTCTCTATATCTCTTCTTTCCTTGTTTACTTTTCATTGATGTGTAACTAAATCATTAGCTAGGGGATTGATGTAACTATATTGGACTACTCTTTGTAATTAATTAGTCTATTTTTCTTAAATCAATTCAATTTTAGTCTCATTTATTGGATAAATTGCTCTATTCTACTTACTTATGTTATTCTATGGTCTCAATTGATGTGGGTGAGCAGTATATATTATTTATGAGATTGGGTTTTAGGTGTGAATGGCATTTCCACCTGAATCTCAATCACAAGCTTAGTAAATGGGAAGGTTGATGTATGCATGGTCTTGCTATGTTAACTTGGCTTAGCGTTTTGTGAAAATAGGGATTCTAACTATTGCTTGTCACATGGCCTTGTGTGAGTAATGGAAAAAACCCAGATCTTAAAACCAAGTCTTAAAATTGGATTGAAATGTTTAATGAGACTGATTTAGTGCATTGAGTGGTCCGAAAAAAGTTACATCAATTCCCTAGTACCTCTCTTTATATTTCATTCCTTGTGTGAGCTGCGCTTAGTTTTAGTTTTCAGTTATAAATTTGCTTTCAAATCATTTCAGATAATCATTAGTTTTTCAAATCAAGCATTACGCAACATAGTTTGTACGCACTAGAGTAGTTAGTTTAATTAAATTTGGCTTCAACCGATAGAATTCTCGATCCCAACAAACGAATTAATATTTAATTGAAAATTACTGCATCAAGGGATCTCCTCTCATGGAGATGCTGTTAGCAACAAAATCAGCACACAAATCCATAAACAATGCACTGGGTGTGGCTTAACACCCAAAATTAGCCACAATGTGGTTGCCTTGGTGGTCCAAGGCTTGGTATGAAAATCTCAAGTCCTTGGTTCTACTCTTGGCAATTGCATTGTGGCCAGCCATTAGGGTGCTAGCTCAACTGGTGGAAGGACGAGCTTAGGGCACAGATAACTACTAGGTCAGCTGTTCGAATCCTATCCAGGCAAAGAAGAGTTCTGATTTACCCGCTAGCATCTTTGTGTGGCCGGGGGTGTGGACTGGGGTTTCCTATCTGTCCTACTCCACGATCCAACATACAGGTCACGGCAAGTCACGCAGTTGGGGAGGACAGACTGATGGATGCCTGGACAAAGTTCGGAATCCTTGATACCAAATATATATACACCCAAAATTAACTGCTCCGGTGCTCCACACACAGGAGATTCTTTGAACCAAACAGGTATCAAAGAAAGCACCCCTTTTGTTTTTTATTAAAGATAAAGACAAACAATTGAAAATAAGACAACCTTACATTTAGGAATTAAAAGTAAACGTCAACTCTTATATTGAGAAATTGTCATTTATATATAGTGCTATTCCTAAATAGGATAACCAAATTATGCCCAAAATATAAATTCATGGCATAACGTTGTAACCATATCTTTATAATTAAAGCTATTCAAATTCTCAACATGTTAGAGCCATACATACCTCTATATCTCTCTGTATATAACACCCACCAAGCTCATTGAAGATCATCAAAACACAGCAACAACAATCACATAGAAAAGGAGGGAAGAAAGAAAACATGGGTGTCTCGAACATGAAGTCATTCATATTGTGCTTAGCTTTGATTAGCATGGTTGTGGCAAACCAAGTTCAAGTGGTTGAATCCAAAAGCATAGACGTAAGAGTTCTTGACCCATGCGTGAGGTCCGGTGGTAAAGCACCAGGGTGCGGTCACAACAAGAATGCTCCTCCTCAGCAAGCAAATATTTACAATCGTGGCTGCTCACGTTTCCATCGCTGCCGAAGCTTATTATAAACAGCATATACGTTAATGTTATATCATATCACATGATATAAGTGGTCGAGCGTATATATCTGATGTAATGAGCATCTATATGATTGTTTTGCTGTGTTTTATGATCGTCTCTATATACATATGATTCCCCAATTACAGGGTGTTTTTTACCGTGTTTTTTGCCTTTCATTAAATTTATTTGTAAAATTTACTTTATTATTATTGTCCAAATCGATATATTTTAGGAGAAACTGTGAGTACCTAGCTAAGATGTTCTAATAATTCTCTAGTGCGGATGGTGTTGAAAAACAAAATCAAGAATTTTGTTCTGTAGCGTTACAAAACTAAATGTCAAATCTTGTAAAGTTACAAAGCTGGTTTTGTAACGTTATAAAACTCAGTCTATAATGTGAAACAATATCATTTTGAGTGACATATGTCTAAACAAAATAACTATTGAAATAAAGTGAAGTTGGTTTTTTTTTTTTTTTTTTTTTTGAAGCAGAAGTGAAGTTGGTTTAAAACAACCACATTATATATGTTTACTAACAAAGTCCATCTCATAATACCGACACTTCGTATTAAAAAATATAAAAATATATATAAAAATATAAAAACTTAAATAGAATTCCTAAAGTTGACAATTTTTAGCATCCTCATGACAAACAATCTAGGCATCAATTTATAATTTTGTTGAACTGTGGACTTACCTTTAAATATCATGGTAATCTCAAAATTCATTAGAAACCTCTTGTGAAATTTTACTATGTTCTTAGAAATTTCTCTTAACATAAATGAATCAGAAAACTTACTACTAATAAGATTGTTGAATTGTAGAAAGAACTAACAACCCAAATTTGCTTATAAAATCCACAAGTTTAAAAGTTGTGTTTATTGGCACCTATTAATTTATGAATTTGGATTATCTGCTGAGCTGATCTTTTTTCTGATATAAAACACTTGAAGATAATATTCTTAGGAATTTAGATCCAAATCCTTAGTTTAGACATACCAAGTAGATATTATCTGTTTTGAGTTTCACACACACATCTTTCACCGTCACATATTTGCTTTGGATCATGGGACGTTCTTCTTCCATGCTCCAAAACTACTTACTTAAGAGAGACCAAAATTTATATATAAGTCGAGAACCTCATGACTTTGCTAGTAGTATGGGATGTGACAGACATAACTATAGAATAAAGTTTCAATGTGACGGGCACATTTAGTCACTTCTATAATGTGGTCATGGGTATCTAAGCACGTATGGTTGGTATGATTTTAGTGTGTGAAGCACCCGGCACCCCGCATCCAACACGGCGAATATGATATCCTACTGTCAAGATATATACACTTTACTGTTTTTAAATCATTTTATAAATTATAATGATGAATTCAAATTCTCTAATGATTTGAACTAATTAAAATTTGAAAGTTTTCGTGACACATTACTAGAAAAATATAAGACGAATGAATGTAGAATGAAGTACTCAAATGAAAATAATGTGTAATTTATAAATAATTACAACTATTTTTGGTTTATCTAAATTCTATTAAAAACAGAATCGATTTAGAGAATTATTTCAAACTAAAATGACTTAACTCTGTTTAGAGGCCAAACAGGGGTGTAGTTCAACTGGTAGATGGATGAGCTTAGGGCTTGGATAAATGATTCCCAGGTCAGCGGCTCGAATCATACCAATGGCAAAAACTTTCAAAAAAATACATAATCCTGAATTAATAGATAGATATTGTTAAAAATAAAAAATAAAAAAAAAATAAAAAAAATAAAAAAAAATGTTTAGAGGTACGAAATGGGCCTAGTGGTCCAAGCCCAGCCCATTCCCAATTCCCAAAATTCAAGTTCAGCCTATATCCAAGTCTTATAATTAGGTGGTTTAATTATTGATTCCTTTGAGCCCAGAAGGCCGGACTTGAGGGCAGAGCTGAGCACAAAACTTTAAAAAAAATAATAATAATAATTAATTAAATAAGTTTACACAACATAAGTTTGGGTTCGGTTTAACAAAATTGATTTAGATTCATAATTTTGACAATCGAGTCGTGTTCGGCTTTACCGAATTGCCTTAGTATATTCGGGTTGACAATAATCCACCGGTTTACCCTTTTCAAATCTTAAATTATTATAATATTTTAAAAAAAAAAACAAAAAAAAAAAACAAAAATCGGCTTTTATTAAATAGGTTAAACATATTAAACCGTATTAAACTGGTGTAAACATGTTAAATTTGAGTTAAACATCGTAAACTTATCACACAACATGACATAACCTCTTATAACAAACGAGTCACCATATCACACGGTTAATAAATTGATAGTGTTCAGATATGACATGTGGGGATTGACCAAACCCAACCTCTCATTACTAGGGATGTTAAAATTACTCATTGGTCCAAGGACCCGTGGAGACCTGCCCGGTTAGATAGGTTTAAACCGTAACATTTAAGTTGTGGTATGGGGCCAGTAATTTTTTTCAATCCCCGATTTAATCTCTCTCTCTCTCTCTCTCTCTCTATATATATATATATATAAAAACATAATTTTCCCTCATATTTTCCCCTCCCACTAACATAATTTTCCCTCTCTTTTTTTCTCATTTTTTTCCCTCCATTGAAACACTACTCCATTCCAGATCATTATATATAATATACGCTTCACACTATTATTTTCATATTATTCAGTAATATTTATATGATCTTTATCAATAAATCATAAATAAATTTTTTTAAAAAAAATACATTAATAAAATAGGGATGGTATGGGGCAAAAAACCGATCCCCTAATAAGAAATCCTCATACCCGTACCGATTATTTTAAGGTGGGTATTCATCCGGGATGATATTTCTCATACAAATTGATATTATGGATGATAATGGAAAACCCATCCCCAACCCATACCATTGACATCCCTACTTGTTACCATAGTCGATCCACTCAAAAGTTAATACGCATCAGAAATATCATAAATGAATAGACGAGAAAAGACAGAAGAATGGTCAACCCAACCCCTCGTTACCGTGTGTCCATCCACTCAAAAGTTCATATATGATTAGACGAGAAACGATAGATTAATTTTAAAAAGCTACTGCGTTGCGTGTTGTGAGTAGACAGCAAGTGCACCGTGCACTACACTCCCCCACCAAAGATTCCCTCCTAAGTTAATATAAGCTGGAACCTGAAATAGAAGTTAAAAAAGGATGCTAAAAATGGTTTCAACAAACACCTATTTGTTTGGGAAGAACAAAACTTGATCTGATCTCCTGTTTCCCACAACAAATTTTAAGTTTTTAACTATGTTATCATATCATAATTTTGATACAATCTTTAACAAGATTTTCTTCAGAGAATACATACAATCTACTCACAACTTTCATGCCTAAAAGTAGATACAATCTTGATCTAAAATCCAGGGTCCAGGTCATTGCCAGACAAGGACAAATGGTTAACATGATACCACCCTCTCTTTCCAACTCAAATCTACCTACAATCAACATTTTAAAATCCCCAACAACAATTCCATTTTACAAGGAATGATCTAAGCGGACTAATTAAACAAACATCTGTAAAGCAATAACCAAATACATATGCAAGCCTGGAAGAGATAACAAGCACGATCGTTCATTCCATTAAAGGTATGTACGGAACACTTAATGAAACAGTAAAATCAAATTTGGGAATAGCAGTTTAATCTATGGTAGTTTACGGTCACCTATTATAACAATCCATGGTATCAGTCACACACAGCAACATATATGTGCAGAATAATAAACATTTACGATCAAGACTCAAGAGAGAGCGATACGAAAGTAATGATCCAGCATATTCAGAACGATTAGCATGCACTTTATTATTACAACAAAACAGAACAGAGGAGAGCTTCAAGAATAGCAAGACTACAATGAAATTTGTTATAGATGGCTTTTGAACCCTGTTAGCATGTGTGAATAGTTATGAGATAATACTAGTATCAGTTCCCATACAGAACCAAAACCTTAAACAATAATACGGCGATACCTCCAACCTTTCACTTAAAAAACAAAATGGTCAATCCTTAAAGGCCAATCATCAATCTACAACATTTGCGACAAGTTCGCATCTTTCTTGTCAAAAATTACAATCAAGCTGAACATTGCTACTTTACATGCTTTTTCCTTAAACGAAACACCAACGCTAGAAAATTCGATATATATAACTAATACGATATAACAAGTAACAACTAACAACACAATCCAGAGCAAAAGACATAGCAATCCTGAAGGGTGGAATCTAACATTCTGTGGAACAGCTTTATTCATCTATAGAACGGTTTTAGTGGAAATATGACACGTATAGACTACCAACTAACTACAACATAGTCAAAAAAGAACCCAATACGCAACACGCTTCTTCCCTAAAGGTTTTTATATAAGAGAAAACTTTTCTCATACAAGTAAATGAATTCAAAAACATCACACAAGAGAAGCAAAAAGAAAGTAAAGAAGCACAATAACAGAAAAGATAAGACAATAAATACCAAACTTCCGAGTTAGGACCTAAAAGACTTGATGAATTCAAAAACTCCAGCAAACGGCAAGGCTAGAAAAAGAGATACAATTAAGTCTCCTGTCTGGAAATCATTAGAAGCCCTTTTCTTTTCTTTTCTTTCACGTACAACGCATCAAACATGCATGAATTCTGTATATGCAAAACAACCACTCCTAACATCTATACTCCAGCATGTCAACAGGTTGTAATAACAGACAAACTGTCACATGCCTATCGTCCCAAAATTACAATCCTCAAGTATATCAGTTATTCCTATTAGTGCTTCTCATTCATTTTCTATCGGATAGATGTGATGAAAATGCAAATGCAAATGCACAGGTAAAACTGAACAAATATAAAAATGAAAATTCACATAGAAGAATAATTCTGAGACAAATTATTCACTGATACCAGAGATATAACTTCTATTATACGGGTAAACTACAAAAACAGATGTGAATCCAAATTATCATAGAATCACACAAGTTAGCAGACAAAAATCAAGAATCCAAGGCACAAGACAAGGGTATCTGCTGCTTCAAATTATAATCTGTGTAGACAAAACTACATAAACCAAGAACGAACAATGTACCAACAAAATGAAAGAAAATTCAAATCAACAAGTACCCATTTACAGAGAAACCTTCAAGAACCCCAAGCAAAGACCACCTATACTCGAAAATCGATCAGCAATATGTACCGGCAATGTCTACCTCCCCCTTACAGCTGATCAAAGAATCTGAATGAATTTAAAACCCTCAACAGACACTATAATTGCTCTCTCAACCAAGAATTTTCATCAACCTCAACAATTATAATTCAGCTCTCTAAAAAACAAAAGAATTGAATGATAAAAATAATTTTAAAAGCTCAAGAAAACCTATAACATGAAAAAAGGTTCAAGTAGAGCAAGTTTCATATCTGTCCTTGATCACTAAAAGCTGTCTCCTCTTGAAAACCAAGAACCCCACTACACCAATCTGTAAAATTGCTGCAACACCAGCAAACAACAGTCCAATCTTCTTCCCCGTATTGAGCTTGTTCTTGTGCGGCGGTGGGGGAGGCGGTGGCCGGCGCCCTTTTCTTCTCTCTTGTGGTTTATTGTGCATCATACGAGGAGGAGGTGGCAGCGGTGGGGGAGGAGTCCGTGTGACTTCAGGTGGAGGTGGGGATGCCTGTGGCGGAGGTGGTGGTTGATATGGAGGCGGCGGAGATGGTGGCGGGGGCGGTGGAGATGGTGGTGGCGGAGAGGGAGGAGGTGGCGGCGGCGGAGGAGGGGTTGTATTCCCACCATTTTGTGACTCAACAAGAATTGCATGAATTGCAAAAACAAGGCCTAGAGTTATCAAGATTGGTGATAGAGATTGTTCCATTAAATAATCTCTAAAAAAAAGTCTAAGAAAAATCACAACTTTCTTGTCAAGATTTGACTTTTTTGTTCCTCTCTTCTCAATTGAAGAACTAGGGTTTGGCCATCTGCGTCGGTTTTCGAATCTGGGTGTGTCTGATTTCTTCTCTCCCTGTAAAATCAACACAAAGGGTCAAATGGGTCAACCCCCAAATTCTCGATTTCCTCTTCAGAAATTTGGTACCAAAAATCTTCTAATGTTAGGGCAAAAAAGATGGGATTTTTTTTGTGGGTTTTTTTTTTTTTTTTTTTTTTTTTTGAATCTGGATACTTTGTGATTCCTTATTTTTTTTTTAGAAGAATCAAGGAAAATGGATCACATGACTTCAATCCAAAATCCTTGATTTCTACAATGAATGAATTTTGGAGCAAAAAAAGAGAGAAAAGATTGAAGGTTGTGCAGCCAAAGATTGGATTCTTTTTTTTTTTTTTTTGAGGAATTGGTCAAATGGGTTGGTTTGGAAAAATGAAAATTTGCATAATTGATTGATTCAATGGTCCAATTTTTGCTGTTCCTTTTCACTTTCTTAGAAAATGAAGAGGATAGAAGACAACATTTGTGTCTGCGTCTCTCTGTACTATAGAGAGAGAAAGATGGACAACGCGGGCTTCAACGGTTGGGGAGAAAGAGATAGATTTTGCTAGAGAGAGAAACATAGAAAGAGAGAGAACGAGAGAGAGAGAGAATCTTAGGACACGTTTTCAGGAGGAGACTTTTTTTTTTTTTTTTTTTTCCTTTTCTTTTCTTTTCTCTGAACTGCCCACAGTTTCATGTTGTTGCTGTGTGTTTGGGTTTGATTTGGCGATGGTTGATTGGTTGATTGGTTGATCTGTGTTTGTTTTTGTTTGGATCATGTTTTTGTGGGGCCCAATTTTGGGAAGGTATCTTAGGTTTCTATTTGGGCCCATTATGGGCCCATTATAGGTTTCCCTGATGAGACCCGATTTATTTGATAAATTGGGTGGTGGTGTTAGGTGTGAAAACAAGTCAAGTATGATATCATAATGATCTTCTCGTCCTTTTAGAGTATTTTCTCTAGGTGTTCTTGAGTATTAACAGGAAAAAAAAATTATTAGCTATTTTGTTTCTCAATTATTACTATTAATTTGTAATTTGCGGAGGAAAAGACAATTCGAACTCACAACCTCGTGTGCAAGTGTGATAGCATATAACTGAGTCAACTCCATCTTATCCATTTTATTGGTGATTCGATAATGGTTTTTAAGTTGTAATAATTTAGAGTTTAAAAAAACAATTTAAATTAGGGTTGTCGATGACAAAAATTATGAAATTGTGTATTTTTATTTATTTTTTTAATGTGAAATTGTGTATTGTATTTGGGAATTCATTGTAAAGTCTAAAATTTTAATTTTGAGTTACTTTATGTTGTGAAGTTAAGCATTAATCGGGACATAGAATTATAGAATTTGTGTAGTTTAATGCGAGATTTTCTAATGTTTATCGTCAATTTTACGAATTACTTAATTGAAACTCTAAAAGTATATTTATGAATAGGAAAAGAAAGCAAAAAATAATCTGATTATAATTGGATTGAGTTTACTACTTTCGTCCCTAATTTCGTATATGCAAAGTTTTTTTCTTTTGACTAAAGCAAAATATCACAAGAAAGTTAACTAGTCTCCCAAATATCCATGGATAATTGGATATTATTGATCTTCAATTTGATAAATCGACCCTTTATAAATATTATTACACAAATACATATATATAATTTTAAATAAAAACAACACTAAATAATTTCCACAAAAATATTATTTAAATAAGGATGGCTCTATTACCACCCACAAAATATCTTCCTACACCAATATTAAAAGATTAAAATAATAATTTTACTCCCTACACCCTTTAAAATGCCAAAACTATCCTACTACTATTACTCGAAGGTCCACTAGGATTGCACGCATACTAGCTTCTTATAAGTCTAGGTCCCGGGCTTTTTCGAGGGTTTCTGATGATTAGTGTCCTATATTGGAATTGTCGTGGGATTGGGAATGGTTCTTTGAGGCAGGTTCTCAGTGATCTGAGTTGACTGCATGGGTCGGAAGTCTTTTCGTTTTTCTTGTTGTTTTTGTTTTCTTGTGTGGCCTGCGCGCCACTTTTCTAGTTGGGGCTTTTGCTCGTGGTGTTTTTGTGGTTGGTTTGACCTTTGCTACTTTTTGTTCTTTTTTTTTTTTCTCATTACACCCATTTTTCTCATTTTACTAATTTTTCTCATTACACCCATAATTTCAGAATTTGCAAGTACGAATTTCATATTTTGTAGGATGTTTTTTTTACTATTATTTTGATTCAACGTTATTTTAAACATTTAATTTAACATTAAATAATCATATAATCAAACGATGAAAAAAAATCTTATTGGCTTCTTGGTCCTACACAAACTCTTCCAAATATATATGCAATTGAAGTTAATCATTTATATTGGTTGCACCATTACTCTTCCTTTGCTTCCACCACCAAAAAAAATAATATATATTTTACTACTTCTTCTTTGGTTTTTTTGTTTTCTAAAAATAAAACTATTTCTATAATCACCAAACAAACCAATTTTTTTCATATAAAAAATTGGTTTTTTAAAAATCCATCCACCAGAGTTTTTTGGTTTAATAAGAATTTGTAGTTGAATTAAAATAGAGTGAGTGGATGAGTTGTGTTTGCGATCCATGTAGACTTGATCGAGTTCTACAACTGTTTTTTTTTTTAATTTTTTTTAATTTTTTTATTTAAAGAGTTCCATAAGAAAACAACTACAACAATTGTTTATTCAATCACAAAACAATAATAAAAACTAAAGTAAACATACTGAATGCATTCGTAATTCATGAAATCAATTATTTGTTCATCAATTCATTAACTATGTATGAAAAAAAAAATACATGTTTCCCGATTGAGTTTGGTTTGTTTAAGTATATATTATTAGGGTTTATGATTGGATGTTCAACTTAAGGGTGTAGGAACTAGGAAGTAAATTTAATTTTCAATTATAAAACCATATATTTTAAGTAATTAAATGTAAGGTTATTTTAGAAATAAAAAAGTTTCATTAAAATATGGGTGTATAAAGATATTTTGTGGGGGGTAATTGTGGCGTAATTCAAATAATACTATAGCAGAGGTGGATTGGGCTGCTACGCAAGTGTGCTAATACAAAACATTGAATAGCCCAACCTAGGTTGAACAACTTGAGTCCCAATCAGGCCATTGTCAAATGTCAACAAAGTCTTGCAATTTTTCAAAAAAAACTTTATTGAACTTGAAACATTTTAAGAAATTGGTTTACTAAATAAATAAATAACCATAAACGGTACAAAATCTGGAAATTATATATAACTATACTGATGTACGCACAGTAGTTTACAAAAACTCTAATAAAAACTTCATGAAATTTGCAATCTCTATTATAAAATTTGTGGTCAACTCTTATGAAAAAAAAAAAAAAAAGTTATTAGCACTAGTCTCCCCTGAACTTTACGTAAGTTTGTATTTTAACCCTTGAACTTTTTTTTAAACATTAAACCCCTGAACTCGCATTTATTTTTAAACAGTTTGGTTTATTGCCCCTGAACGCCTGTTTGAAGAGTATCTATAGTTAAGTTTTACTAATAAATGAAAGTTCAAGAGGTTTAATGTCTAAAAAAAAGGTTCAAAAGGTAAAATGTAAACTCGTCTGAATTAGTGTCAATAAATTAAATAAATAAATAAATTATAAAAATTAAAAATTAAAAAAAATTAAAAAAAAAAAAGTAGTCAACCTCATACAGACTACTGTTGATATATAATGTGAAGACAGTCAAATGCCAAGTTTGCTTTTGATTGAAATTACTCATACTTTAGAGTTTTGACTCTTACCTGTATCTCTCTGCAACAAATTAGAATAGAATCAATAGATACAATGTCATGATCACATGGGAGAGAGAGAGAGCAAGAAGGATGTTTTTGGCTGGATTCATGATGGGATCCAAGTTGATTGAACAGAAGCAGAATGCAGATAGCATCGCAGTCTCTCTCTCTCTCTCTCTCTTTAGTTTTACAGTGTCCAAAAATTTGTCAGTAGCAGCCAGTAACTGTCCTTTGCATTTACATATATTTACCCCACAAGGATCTACAAGCCATTCACCGATTTCTCTTGTCCCATCAATTCTCTCTCCCTCTCTCTCTCTCTCTCTAGAGAGAGACGAAAGTTTCCAACTCAAATAATAAATAACCCAATAAAGGCTGTGAAAGTGATTTATATTATGGTTAATTTTAAAAACCTCCCCTCACCTTTGAACTATTATTGGATATATAATTATAAATGTTTTTATTTTAGAAACCTCCCCAAAACCGTTAGCATTTCATTTATATTGACTAAGTTTGACTATTAAAAAGTCTAAAATGTCCCTATTTAATCTTCAATTGTATGAATTAACCATTATATCCTTATACATTTAATAAATTAATTAATAAAATAATACAAAATGTGAGAATATTAACTTACAAAGGAGAAGTTATTTTGTGGACAATTTTATCCCTAAAAATAACAAAATTAAAAATGAACCAAAAACATTGAAAATGAGTACTTGCTTGGATTTATAAAAAAAAGACAAATAAATACATATTCTGGCTTATTTTCAATGATTTTGGTTCATTTGTAATTTTGTTATTTTAGGGATAAAATTGTCTAAAAATAACTTCTCCTTTGCAAGTTAACATTCCCGCTTTTTGTATGATTTTATTAATTAATTTAGTTAATGTATAAGGGTACAATAGTCAATTCATACAATTGAAATTTAATAATAAACATTTTAGACTTTTTAACGGTAAAACTCAGTCAACACAAATGAAATGCTAACGGTGTTAGTCTATAAAAGAGGTTTCTAAAATAAAAACATATGTAACTATACATCCAATAATAGTTCAAAGGTGAAGGGAAGTTTTTAATATTAATCATTTATATTATTGGGTTAACAGCACCAGTGCCTCCTGAACTATTAGCGAATTCGTAAGTTGCCCTCCAACCTTTTTTTATGAACAATTTACCCCCTGAACTCTCTTCATTTGGCAAAACATGACTATAGATGCCCCCTCAAACATGCGTACAGGGGGCAATGGACATAACTATTTTGTCAAATGAAGAGAGTTCATGGAGTAAATTGTCCAGAAAAAAAAGGTTAGGGGGCAGCTTGCAAATTCGCTAATAGTTCAGGGGACACTAGTGCTGTTAACCCTATATTATTTGATCAACATTTATTTCATTGTGTTCATATTCATGTGAACATTATTAGATTATACAATATTATTAGAGACATTTATGTTGGAATTGCAGAGACAGAAATGGGCCATGACCATGCCATGCCATGCCTGCCAAGGGGGGGTCCAAAAAATATTATCTCTGGACAAAAATAAAATATCTACTTATGATCAATGAACCGTTAACAAAACAGAAACATAAACCATAATCAATTATTAAAGATGATGTTGATACGTGTTATATGATAAAGCGTATCCTATGTGCTCTCCAAATCACATATTAAGTGTAACCGTTGGGAAAAAAATATTACAGTGACAGTGAGACACAAAGTGGTGATTTCAAAGAATAAGAAGGAAAAAAAAATGACTAAATTTCATTAATTGAGCATTATTAGACTGCATGTGTGTATGCACACAGAGATGTTGGAATTGCAGAGACAGGAATGGGAAAATAATGGAGATAGCCAGATAGGTGAGAAATGGGCCATGCATGGCCCTTTCCGTATTGTCATCATGAGGGGTCCAATTAATAAAAATTATGGGGGGTCCAATTATGTACAAAAATCTATTTATAAATTTTATTATCAATAATATATATTAAAAAAATTAAAATAAAAGGCTGATTGGCACTGAATCACTGATGCCCCTAAACTCTTCAAAATTTTACACTATGCCCCCTGTATTTTTTTTTTCGACACTAAACCCCTCAAACTCTCATTTATTGACAAACACTTGGATTTATTGCCCCCGGTGAGGGGGCATCTATAGTCGGCTTTACCAATTTGTGAGAGTTCAATTGGTTTAATGCTGAAAAAAAAATACATGGGGCATAGTGTAAATTTTTGAAGAGTTTATGAGGTAGGGTCAGCCTTGGGCATAGGCCCACGAGGCAACAGCCTAGGGCCCCCGTTTTCCAATGGCCCCAAATTTCAAGTTGAAACTAAACTTTGTGTATTCAGTTTTTAAATAAGTCATGAGGCCCACGTATTAGTTTTTTTTATAAAAAAAAAAAGTTGCGATATTGGCACCCCTTAAAAATTGTATGTACACCCCTTTCGTAAGTGCACCCATAATTTTTTTTTTTTAATTTCTAATTTTGTAAATAAACCCACTTAATACCAAAACTACCCTTTCTTTAATTCTATTGTATTATATTTTTGTAAATACACACCATATACACCTATTTTGTTATCTAATAATTTTATTATTTTATTTCTTTTTATTCCAATAAATAATTTATAGGATCCTTTAAAAATTGTCCGAAAAAAAAAAAAACGCATGCAACTCAATGACTAATGTGAATAGAGTTTCAAACTTCCAATTAACGATTAATCAATATTACACAGGCGCACAGCTCAAGCTAAATCAGGCATGCATAAATTAAACATTTAAACATTTTTTATCTTGATTTTTTTTTTTTTTTGTTTGTTTCCATACCTTTTTTTCAGGATTAATAAAGTATAATACCAGTGGTTTTCAAGATAAAAAAGGAGTATAATATCGGTGGCTCATTTCAGCTCTTCTTTATAATTCTAAAGTCGTATAGCTAGTTTTACAATTTGCTAAATTTAAGCTATAACACGCTATTAAATTTATTAAGCTAATACCGATAAAAAAAATAAAAATAAAAAATTCTATAGCATGTTTGAAAGAAAAAAAAATATATAATGATTTTGTTCTTCTAATAAAAAATTAATTAAAACTTAAATTTTCTCTATAAACTTTATATGAGTTTGATTCATTCTTCATTCTTTACAATCAATTTGTATTCCTTAAAGGAAATTGAAAATATATTTGAAAGTAGCGTGTAAAAGAGAAGCTAAGGTTTAGGAAAATAGATTGGGATTTTATGATATATGTGAATATGAAATGATTATTAGGAAATTTCTTTTTATTTCCAAAAAAAGAAATAAGAAACTTTTTTTTTTTGGACAAACCGAAATTGATTAATAATTATTGGTGGGTCATGGTTGTATTTGCAAACTATTTAGTCATTTTAGTAATTTTACTTAAGGGTAATATTGGATTTTCAAAATGATACTTATTTGGGTTGTACATATAGTTTTTAAAGGGTGCAAATATCATCACTCTAAAAAAAATATTAGCTCATATATATATCACTTAACCAAATATAAGTTTGGAGGTCCGTGTGCTTTTTTTTTTTTTTTTTTCCTTTTTTTAAAAGCCTATCAAAGAAATACAATTGTAATACTTAACCACATCTGCAGATCAAATAGTGTATCAATCTATCAGACATTCGGAAAAAAAAATTGAAATCAATTATAGGGTTCTTGAAATAAACACAATTATAATACTTAATTAGTACTTTTACTTCTAAAAATGTGAGACGGGTAATGTTTAAACGATATATTATTTGATGTAATTATAAATTTTTTATTTCGGTGACTTTTTATTTGCTATTTTGTTGTGTTGCAGTCTTGATTTTTAATTATTATATTGATTTTTATAAGTATTTACTATTTACTAGAAAAAAAAAATTAAGTAAATATACATAAAGGATCGAGAGCCTCATTTTTATAATCCGTATTGGGCCACCAAAATCTTAGGACTGGCCCTGTTATGAGGCATCAGTGCCAATTAGCCTTTAATAAAAAAAAAAGATCGATATATGGTAGCATATGAATAAAAAATAATGGGATGCCTTGGAACTCGAAGGGTGTCATGCATGACTTTTTGTTTCAGAGAACTGGTTAGGGCACGCGAGATGCTCTTTTAGTCTTTTGTGAGAGGAGGTGATTACCCTAAAAACTCACAGTACGTGTAGGCATTAATTGCTTTTTGATTGAGTACCTTTTTTTATTTTTTATTTTTTTTATTTTTTGATAACATACAACTGCCGGGATCGGTGAGAAGAGACTCTACAAGCGCAGCCCGGAACGCGACTCCCACTAGAAGGAAAAGACTACCCACACACCTAGATGGGACAAGACCCACACAATGGAGGGAACACCATTCCCTAAATACACACTTGGGCCATGGATTGAACCTTGGTGGGAGAGAGTCTCAGCCAGACTCTGGCCACCAAGGCAAAGGGCCCGTGTGTAGTACCTTTTTTATTTTGTCTTTTAATCTTGAACTTCTTCTATTGTTCTTTGCTTCAATGAATGTCTATGGCTCTAGTGAATCATTTATATCTTAGTATTATTGAAGCTATAGCCCAACATAAAATAAAAATAAAGGGTTAATAGCATCAATGTCTCCTGAATTATATGTGAAGTAGCGATGTATCCCCTAAACTTTTTTTTCCTGGCATTCAACCCCCTAAATTATTGTTTATTGGCAAAGCCCGACTGTAGATGTCCGGGGGGGGGGGGGGGGGGGGGGGGGGGGGTATAGATCCCCTAAACTTTTTTTTCCTGGCATTAAACCCCCTAAATTATTGTTTATTGGCAAAGCCCGACTGTAGATGTCAGGGGGGGTGGGGGTGGGGGGAATAAACCCAATTGTTTGTCAATAAACGATAATTCATGAGGGTTTAATGTCAGGAAAAAAAGTTTAAATAACACATCGCTACTTCGTATATAATTCATGGGACATTGGCGCTTAACCCAAAAATAAATAAAAAATTTCAACTTTACCACTGCAACACTTTGCTTCTACTTTCTGCTCACATTATTTATAAATATGTGAATTTTATGACCATATATATATCACAAGTTTTATATTGTTATTTTTAATTATAATAGGGATGTATAATGTTAAATTTATCTTTCCAAGATATATAGAAAGTGATATATTGATGTAATATAATATATACAAGTTATTTTTCTCAATTTTTTAGATCTTCCTTATGTTAATGTAACCTTATAATTATGTTTATATATAATCATTTAAAAATAATCATACACGATGTTATGCGATTGTGAATTTTAAGAAAAGAAAATATAATACCAGTGAAAGAAGAAAATTAAATAGCCAATGGGGACGTAACTCAACTGATAGATAAACCAACTTGGGGTTTCAAAAAATACCTGGTAGATAAGTATACAGTAATGCTACACATCCCATCTAAAATCCCACATTTTTCATCCCACTGTATGTGGCATGTGAGGTGTCAAATGGTGAGTAGATACATATGGTAGGTGAGATAAATCATCATTAATGTGTATCCACTCACCATTTGATATCTCATATGCCACATGTAGTGGGATCAAAAAAGTGGGATTTTAAGTGGGATGTTTAGCATTATTGATAAATATATACCGTAAAAAAAATAAAAAATTAAATCGAATCATTAATGAAACAAACAGAGTATAAATATTCATGCCATGCAAAGGCGCAAAGCTAGCAATACAACTTCTCCAAATGCATAATAGCATTGGAGAGAGTTTTTCTAACTTTTTAAATATTTATCTTATGTGGCACTCCATTTTCTCTAAATGCATAATAGCATTGGAGATGCTCTAAGGATCCAAAAAACCAACCTAAATTTCCAACCCCAAACCTATATAGAAACATCACATGGGATCTTGAAAAGAGTGACGTGGACCCATGTTGTGTGTGATGTTACTGCATGGTATTTGAGTTAGAATTTAGGTCATGTTTTTTGAATCCAATAGCATTACTCTATTGATTGGCTGGCTTGAAAGTTAGAGATCTTGTATATATCAACAAATAAGAAAACAAACAACCAAAGCAATCAATAGTAGTGATCATCACAGATACCCTATAGCTAGTAAAAATTGTTTTAATGGCAGAAACAAGATGTATCAGAAACACAAAACCATGCAAAACCAAACCCTAGCTACCCATGACTTATCTTAGCCCTGCAAAATCCTTAACTATCTTACTAGCTATATGTAGCCTTCTGAAAATTTGAATCTACAAAATATCTAACAGTGTCTGCGAGATATGCAAAGTGTTTTTCTATTTATTTTTTATTTTTATGATAATGATGGAGATATGTCGATTACTGGGCTCTGCATGAGAAATAACTTGTACTAGATTTTTGTCTCGTTTGGTTTAATTAATATTTCTTCCGACTTTTCTTTTTCTCAGAAGTGTTTAATGGTGATCCGCTACCAGGTTTTTTTCTTTTTTCTTTTTCTTTCTTTTAAAAAATAAAATAAAAATTCTGCTGTAATTTAAATAGATCCATCTTCTGCACAAGAATCTATCTCTATAAAATTTTCTTCATGCAACACTGCATATCATATCCAACATATTCTCAGTCCGTACATATTCTCTTGCACTTTGCATTGATATTTGGATCCAAACTAACAATAATATTGACTTCACTATATATATCAAATTATAAATAATATTTTTCAAGATAGCCCTAAATAATGAAGATTATTTCTTGAAAAAACAAAATTAAAACTTTAATTTACTTTACCCTATAAAAAAAAAATTCAGAGACCTTTAAAATTAAAGTGTGCTTTTGTTGTTGTGAGACAAAAAGGATGGTGAGTGGTGACTCCGATCTCTATATTAATATATGTATATAATATAAATGTGTAGATTTTCTATTATCAGTTCGTCCACTTGTCAAAACTTCTCCATAATCTGTGGTCTACATTCTTCGTCCTGATATATTTATTGTTAAGGACAAACTGACAATAAAAAGACTGTATAAATGTGTCTTATAAAATAATATATATATATATACAGTCTTTCTATTATTAGTTCGAACTGATATAAGATATATCAGTTCCTTACATGTGGGCCATTGGATTTAAAAGATGTTTTGACAAGTGCATACAGCCAAGTCAAAGCATTTAAATCCAATATATCACATGCAAGGAACTGATATATTTTATATCAGTTCGATCTAATAATAGAAAAATTGTATATATATATACACATTGTTGCCTTGTTGGTACTTAGTAGGCTTATTGGAGCGTGATACTCACGTGACATGAGGCGGTGTAAACTTGAAGAAAGACATATAAAGTTTTTAGGGCACACAAATTTAGGCAGAGCCTCTTCTTTTGTAGGGCAGGCTTCCTTGGATTTTTCTGTCTCTGTTCTCTCTCTCTCTCTCTACAAGTAGAGTCAAAGACTTGTTTGACTTTTCTTTGGGTGTGCTTAATTACTGTTCACCAAGCGGCAAGCGCATTATAGCATCGTAGCAGGTCTTAATAAGACAGATAAGTTATATATTAAGGCACTCTTCAATTATATATTCGATTAAGTTATTGAAATTGGAATAAAGATAGTATCTTCAAACTTAAGGTCTTTCTATTATCAGTTCGAACTGACAGAAGTTATATCAGTTTCTTGTATGTGGACCACTGGATTTAAATACTTTGATTGACAAGTGCATACAGCCAAGTCAAAGTATTTAAATTCAATGATCCACATGCAAGAAACTGATATAACTTTTGTCAGTTCGAACTGATAATATAATTTATGTTCAAACTTATATAACATTATAACTTGCTATACAAATTTGTTTATATATATATATAAACAATCCCGATCTGGTTAGGACGTCCTGATATAACTTTATCAGGATATTGAATGTGAATCACTCATTATAGAGAAGTTTTGACAAGTGCATACACACTTGAGTCAAAACATGTAAAACTAGTGGTTCACATTCAATTATATCAGGATACACTGACTTGAAAATTTATATATATATATTAAATAAACCTAAGTGGTAAAGAAAATTTGTTTATATATGATCAATCATCGATAGTGATAATTCTTCAATATATTGTTGCAAATTCTTCTCAAAAAATTTTTATAAAAAAATCCAAGATATTTTGTTTGAACATGAATTATGAATTCAAAATTTCTCTTGATTTATTTTTATTTTTATCTTATGAAACAGTTTTGAGTAGATAATTAATGTATGTTAGGATTAATTATACATCAAAAAAAAAAAAAGTATGTTAGGATTAATTATATTATGTTTGTCAAGTTAAAATATTAAATTTGTGACATTGCATTCCAAATTCTATAGAGTTGCAATGTGAGTTATGAGAAATTATGTGTACTTATAAGATTAAACGTTAAATTTACTAAATATAAAAAATAATTTATTGTGAATTTTACGAAATAGGGATGGATATCTCTTTTATTTTTGTGAGTAGAAAATTAGACATTACAAAACCTTAAGTCCATAGTATATACATATGGAGGAAGAATAAGATTACAGATTTAACGTTACAAATACAATGTTTAAATTTATATCCTTGACCACTCTCTTAATTAGTGTCAGTGCTAAATTAAATAAGACAAAAACAAGACATTAAAAGATAAATGCTTGTTAAAAAAAAAATCAACATTTTATTAAAACATATGATTGTGGTTAAGGGTTGTACATTTTTCCCCGGATCCCTATTTCCCCGTGTCTCCATCCCATTTAGGGAAAAAATTTTGGGGAGAAATGGGTGGGGATGGGGATGGGGATGGAGGGAGGTCCCCCTATCCCCATTTCCCCCAAAACATTATAAATATAATTGTATATATATATTTTAATTTTTTTTATTATTTGAAAACCTAACTATATAAACCTCATTATTGAAATACTTTATTTTGTAATGGATTTTATTTTATATTTGTAATGGAATGTTTGTTTGTTTTTTTTTTTTTTTTTTAATTTGTAATTTTTAGTCAAACGGAGAAATGAGGAAATATGAAAACGGGAAAAATGGGAAACTGAGATTAGGGATGGAGGTACCTCCTAGGGATGACAATTATACCCGAACCCATGGGACCCGTCTGAATCCAACCCGCTTAAAGAGGGTTTTGGTTGGGATAAGTGTACTTGTGGGCGGGTTTAGGTTTGAAAATTGTACCCATCACGGGTTCGGGTTCGGGTATGGATTTGGAAAAAAATCCATACCCTCCAAATCCATACCCGAACCCGCGTACCCTCGAACAACAAAAATTATATGATATTTTATTATTTAAAATATTATAAATTTAAACTCCAATAAAAACTTTTTAATTATATAGAGAATAATATGTAAACATTTCAATCTATTAAGTGTTTTTATTCTTTAAAATTGTAATATTTCATATATTTAAATAATATAGAAATAATTTTTTTTTTTTTTAAATTGACGAGTTCACGGGTTCACAGGTTTTATCCGTGGACCCTCTTGTTTCACGGGTTCGTGGGTGGGTTTGGGTGTCCCCCAAACCCGCGGGTAAAACCCGAACCCGAACCCGTTTATTTTCACGGGTTCACGGGCGGGTTTGGTAGACACAAAATTTCACAAGTTTAGGTTTGGATTTTACCAAACCCGCCCGAACCCGCCTCATTGCCATTCCTAGTACCTCCTCCAAAAATTCCCTATCCCTTTTTCCCCAAATGGGGGAGAGAGAGAGAGAGAGAGAGAGAGAGAGAGAGAGAGAGAGATGGAATACCTATATCCATCCTCATTTTTCCGATGTGCAACCCTACTTAGTTGGTCGTTTTGAAGTTATCGTGAATTAAACTTGATGAGATGGATATAATGTGTGTGTAAGTGGTGTCATGTCTTAGTTGACAAAATAATCAGCAAGTACCTCAAATTTTTAAATAGCTTGACAGAAAGTCTTCGAAGAAAGAAAAAACAAATTAAAAGAGTGGGTTAGTTTTGTTTGATACATTGATTTGATCTTGCTAGCTGTTTGTCTGGCTGATCAAGCCAAAGCAAAAGTGTCATGTCAACAGCAAAAGTGTCTGGCTTTTCTTTTCTTTTTTTGAAAGATTTTCTTTTTCTTTTTACTTCAATGTTTTGTTCCTTCATCTTCATGTTTACGAGTTAAATACATTTAGGTCAAGCTTTTGTTGAGTGAAGTTGGAACAAGTAAATAATTATCGATTTTGTACAAATATTGAGTACTTATGAAAATATTATTTGATATCTGTACTCCAAAATATAAAAATATATATCGAAAATAAAGGGATTATTGACATATTTACTCTTCTTTTTTAATACAACTACTGCCGAGATCTAGTGAGATTAATTAGACTTTACAAGCACAACCCAGAATCAACTCCCACTATCGGAGAGAGGTTACATATAGACTATAACTCTCACAACCAGAGAAAGGGCTACTCCCACAAACCGAGAGAAATCTCCCCACATGCTTGTAAAATTGACATTAATTACTTCCTAACACTAAATTTGTAAAATCTGTGTTTTATTTTAAAGCATGTTCTATGACTGTAACAATGTTTACAAGTTATCTATAAATTTAAACTGTTGAAAAATATCATATGCACTCAATTAAATTTCACTACCCAATATAATTTCGCAGAGGGAAATATGACAATAAGAGAAATAAAACGTGATCGTCCACGACTACGAAAATATTAACAAAATTAGATAATCTTTCTCCAAATTCATAGTAAACTTTTCAACTAATTAATTACTAAACTTGATATATAATCCCCAACATGAGATAATGCCGCCATTTTATATGGCATATATATATAAACTAACAAAAACTAGAGCAAATTGCTTCTCCTACAACAGTTGATTTAATCTATAATGTGGTATACAACCCTCAAAATCAGGTTATATATAAATATGTAACAAGATTCAAAAACATATAATAACTATTAATTAAGCCATTAAAATTGAACAAACCCCATCTGTGTTAACATATTCTACCATCTACCATAGCTTAACTTAGCGAATGTGTTGTTTGTTGTTTCCGATAAACCTTTTACAGTCTCTCATCATTCATTCATTCCATAGAGCAAACATAGGTACCTGTTGATGAACCAAACCCAGATTAACCAGCCTAGTAGTACCATTAGTTGCATGATCACTGCTTCCGTTGTTATCGTCGTCCTCATACTTCGGACCCTGCAACGGGAAATAGCCTTGAGAGTAATCACCCGATCCATCGATTCCATACTCACTACCTAATCCAATCGAGCTTTTTGGACTTTGTGGGTTCGATGAGTTCCTACTGCTGCAGGGAGCTACCAAAGATGTATCATTGATGGTGTTGGTACTCTGATGATGATGATCGTCCGAGTTATTTGCACTCCACATTATATCAGCCAGTTCGTCGGATGCTTCACCATTATTTGTTATGGCAAGAAGGGGTTGAGATGCCGACGAAGCACATGAATTGTAGTCCTCAAGAGCGGATGAAGCAGTCTCTTTCGGGGAACGTTTGGCAAGGTCACTGGCAATGAGCGTGGAGCTTGAACATATTCTCTTCACATCATACCTACTTATATCGAAATTGGTCACAGCACTTGTCCCCCTAAATTTGATTGCAGCTATATCATATGCTTCAGCGGCTTCTTCCTGTGTGCCTACGTGATCACAAATCCAAAATCGTTTCATTTAATCATTGCAATTACAGGAAAGAGTACAAATCAAGTTGATCATTCATATAGTTTCGCAACAGAACTATATTTGACCCAAAAAAAAAAAAAACAATTTTGATTATATTTGACCCAACAACGAGCATGGCTATCCAAAGAAATCATCTTCAAAACAAATTACAAGAACAATATATTCTAAAGAAAAACAGAAGTCAAAATTCAAAACCAAACACTATGTACCATACATATTTAGGGTTGATCGGTACTAGTTTCTAACTACCACAAATATAATGTGAGAAACTATAAGATCATTGGTATTAGCTAACCCTAACTAACACAAAAATGAAGACAGCAATTTATAAGCGAATCAACTCCACAATCACAAGGATAGTTTACAACATATTATATATATCATTATATTTCTTTCCGATATATTGGACACGTATGTATTCTCTTTCAGGTTAATATAAACATCCCTATGCATAATTTTGTCTTTTAGTGAATTCCTAATACTTAAATAAATTACAATTAATCTCTCAATGTTTCTACATACAATATTGTGTTAAGAAATAGTAATTATAGAGAAAGAAAACAGAAGTGAAAACTTACTAAAAGTTCCAAGGTACAAGTCTTTGTTGCCTGCAACCCTTCCAATTCTAGCTTGCCATCTTCCATGCTGATGGTGTCTGTCAATAAACGAATAAAAAGTAAAAAACTTAACAAATACAAGGAAAGTTTTATAGATTCATAGCTGGATAGCTTTCAATAATGTACTTATTATATACACACACATATATATATAATAATGTTTGCCTATTATTGTCCATTTGTAATTGATCAAAAGGCTGCAAAAATTGCAGTAAATAATGGGAAAACTTTATCATTCAAGTCACTTTCTGCCATGCATTACCTTGTCACTCCTCTGTACACTGATGCTCCTCTTGAAAACCCACTGCTTTTTCTGTCAAAATTATATCATCAACTTTGTACTCTTAAAAATAAATAAATAAATAAATAAATAAATAAATTGGGAGTATAATTAAGAATATATAAAAATGATAAAACAAAATTTATATATATATACCTTCTCAAATTGGCAACAAATTCTTGCCTGGTCATGTTCTTCATTTCTTCAATCTCCTTCTCATAAGTACTCAACTAATAAGCATTCGACAAAGGAATATATGTTGGATTATTAACCTTAAAGGTACGAGAAATTTTAATAATATTATTGGTAAACCTAATAAACTAGTAGAGAATTAACATATTAATATCGATATCATACCCTTCACTAAAAAAATATTATAAAGTGATGAAAAAGTAAAGAACTTACAGGAAAATTTATGTGAGTGGTTAGACCCCAATATTTCAAGGCAGCCAAATCATATGCCTTCGCTGCTTTCTCTTCCTTGTCATAACCACCTGTTCATCAAAGACATTTTTACAGAAAGAATAATGAAGGAGAAAACACATTGCACATAACCCAATATTTCTTATATAATTTATATACCATACCAAATTCAGAAATTCACAAAAAAAAATAAAAAAAAAATTAAACAAGTAATGGGAGAGTGTTGCACTTACCAAGATAAACTGCAAAGCATTGAAGCAACCAAAATTGCAAGAAACATATATAACAGTTAGTTATTTAATAAAAAATAGAAAAATATATTTAAAATTAGTGATAATTAATTCCATATTAATTACCTTGTCTTCCTTTTCTTGTTTGTCCTTCTTTTCTGCAGCTGTTGTCCCACAAATGGGCCTCATATCTTCCAGTCCATCTATGCCTATAAATTAAATTTCATAAATAAAAAAACACACAACAAATATAAATTGATAAATACTATGATTGGTTGATTAAAGTGAATATTAAAAAAGGGTATTTTAAAAAAAATATAATTAAATTAATATACCTAGTAACACCTCGATATTGAGAAGTTCTTTGCCCAAAAGTATCTATAGATTTTCTTGGCACAGGCTCTCTAGATAGAGCAGATTTTCCCACAGCTGACCTTTTACGGTTATCAACCATCACCGCTCCATTATTTTGAGCTTGCATTAATGGCGGCGGCGGCGGTGATGATGAAGAGATTGCACCAAAAGTACTCCCAGCCACATTGTTTTGTTGCTCTGATGAACTAGGGCTCATAGTTAAAGAGAGTGATGACTGGAAACCACCATTGTTGTTGTTATTCTCATGATCAGAGAATAATGGAGTTTGCCTCAACCAAGACTTGAACCCAGAAACGGAACTTGCACTACCAACACTCTCAAATGGCACATGGTGGTGGTACATCTGGATGTGATTTGGATGATCAGACGGTTGGAAATGGATTTGATGATCAGAAGTAGGGATTAGGGTTTGTGGGGTTTGATCATTATTGTTATTCATGAAGTGGTGGTGGAGATTATTATTATGATTTTCATTGAAGTTGCTTATTGGTGCTATGTTGACATTGATCATTCTAGGGTTACTTTGATGATCTTCTTGTTCTTGATCTTGATGATCTTGTGGTGTTTGTGATGGAGAGTCTGAGTAACAACACCCTAGAAAATCTTCAAGCTTTGGTCCTCCTTGGTCATCATCAGTACTGGTTGCACCCCCACAAACAACTCTACTCTCATATGCTCTCCAATCTACAACACCACAACAGCAAGCCCAAAAATACAAAAAAGCATTTTTTTCAGATTCTAAAACTGTTTATAAAAAAACCCACATAAAAAAATTGACTTATCTCAAAAAAAATAAAAATAAAATAAAATAACATGCAACAAAAGAAAATGAAACAATACCCTAGATTTTTGAAACATGCAACAAGAGAGAATTGAAGAGCTTAGCTAAGTAGAGACATGCAAAGACCTTGAGAGGAAGAAGAGGAGCCTCTGAAAGGATCAACGGCGCAGAGAGAGCCATCAGAACGCAGAGGCATCACAGGCAACTGATGATGATGATGAGCGTCGTCTGATCTTCCATCAACAAAACCTTGATGATGTTCATGATCGATTCTCAAGTGCGGGGTCAGAGAAAACCCCAACCAGTTACTCATGATATTATATTTTTTTCTCGAGAAACAATCAAAAATCTCAAACTTACCGGGACTTGGTTTTTTGATTTTAATAGAGCTCAAACTTCGAAGTGTTTTTTTTTGGTTCACAATACTCTCTCTCTCTCGTCTTATATTCTCAGTATCCTGCACATATCTGTATCTGTTTTGCTAATTTTGCATTGGATTTCGTGCCTTTTCTTTCATTTCTTTCTCAGATTTTGCAGAGCTGGCCATCACACTTATTATATTACTTTTATTTTTTCTTTGTCCTCTTTCTTTCGAGTAATTAAGAAAATTAATAATTTATTTTTTTTTGAAAGTAAAGTATTTATTAAATTTATATGAAAAAATAAAAGAAAGAAAATATATATATATACGGTCCCGATCTAGTCAATGTATCATGATATAACTTTATCAAGATATTAAATATGAGCCACTAGTTTTGACAAGTACATACACACTTGAGTCAAAGTATGTAAAACGAGTTACTCACATTCAATATCCTCACGAAATTATATCAGGATACACTGACTTAAAAATTTCTGTATATATATATATATATATACAGATTTTCTATTATCAGTTTGAACTGATAATAAATATATCATAACGAATGATGTAAACCACTAGATTTACATACATTGACTCAAAGTATATATGCACTTGTTAAAACTTCTCCATAATCTGTGGTCCACATTCTTCGTCTGATATATTTATTGTCAGTTCAAACCGATAATAGAAAGACTATATATATATATATATATATATATATATATATATGATATGATATGATATGTCCCCTTTTCTCTAAGATTTCGGGTCCAATTAGAAATGTCAAATAGGTTGACTGGTTTAAGTTTTGTTTTAACTTAAACAAAAAATTAGTTTAATTAAAAGAATATATCTTAATTTTTGTTATTAATTAAATATTAATATTATTAATAAATAAATATTAACCAGGGTCGTAACAAAAGCAAGGCAGGGGACAACAAATCCCAACCCCATCCAAAACGGGCTTAGGAATCAACCTAAAAAGCCCCCACACTTCCCATTTATTTTGGTAAAACTCCGTCTCGTATAGTCGTATGGGGTTTAAGTCCGTGCACGCAACTTGCTTCAAATAGGGCTCATAGGGAGAGTTGGGCCTTATCGAACACTTTTAAGGCACAATTCGTACCCGATCCTTACAAAGGTTGTGCTTAAAATTATGGTCCGGCCCAGCCCATTTGACACCTCTAGATCTATTGCTGAAATGTTGGGAGCTGCTCAACTAGATGGGCTCAATCAAGAGCCCATACAGCAGAACTAACCAAAACCCAACTTGGGTCCATTCGATTACTCATGAAAGTTTGAACTTGAACCGTCCACGTGTACTTATTAATGGTGTATATGATGATATGGGCCTTTAGAAAATTTTTAGAGACCAAGACTTTGTGGACCATAACATCAAATATTCAAGAAAGCTGAAATTTTTTATTCTTCAAGAATCAAGATAATGGTTTCTCAATGTTGCAAGAGAAGAAGTAGCTAGCACTAGCAGTAATGTCATTATCAAAGATAGCTCAAGATGCATGACATTGTCTCTTTGAATGTAGTTTTCGAATTATGAAGGGACGATTCATGAGGAAAGGGCAACGTATATACGAAACTGTAAACTTAGATGTTGTGTATATAGAGTGCGAAAACATAACGAATTAATTTGATGGGGTTGAAGGTGCGTATTTTGATCAAATTAGTGCTTGAAGATGTATATTGTGAATTTAATCTTCAAACCAAACTTTGGAATAGAGAAAAAACAAAGGTTGGGTTCTTTATTTGATCACAAATTGGAAATGAGGGTGGATATATGTGCAGCACATATAACGTTTGATATCGGTATGCAGGCTGGCTCCTAACCCGTTTAGATTTAAAAAAATAAAAATGGAAGTGGATTGGATATTGAAATAATAATAATAATCAAGTGTGAATCTAGTTAATTCAATTCTAGGTCCAGTCAACAAAGTGGTAGCCATAAATGGTAGAATCCAAATTAAATATAAAAATGAGAATTTGAACGAGTGGCCTATTGACAAAGCGAAAACAATAAAATAGTCAAATCTATGAAGAATTTTCTTTAAAGTAATAATTTTATTAATAATAATCAAATGCAACAATAAGACTTTGAATCATGGTTGAATAGACAAACAAAACTTACTTCAACTCGAAATAGATTGAAATAAGAAAAAGAAAAAACAAAAACAAATTTGAGTTATTGAAAATTTCTAAAAGAACTTTCCTAAAGGAACTCAATAAAACAAACGGTACTCAAATTGGAAATCCATACTAAAAGTTATTAAAGTCTGAAATAGTGCCTAAAAATTAAATACAAAAACTTTGTTTCGAAAAGTATGAATTCGGAAAAACTGTGGTGCATCACGAGAATTCCCTCCGATGACTGCTGTATGACTCGTTGAGACAATTCCGACTACATATTATGAGATTTCACTGAAAGATGGAGTTTGAATAATTAGTTCCATTTTATTAAGATGCATATGGATCAATTATTGATTTCATTAACCTTTTTTTTTTGTTTTTTTTCCTTTTGATTCCTCTGAAAAGTGGGCTACTAAACATCTCTAATATAAAAATGCTCTCCTAATCTAATCTAAACAAAAAAGGTTTAGTTAAAGCTGGGCATGCTACTTGATATAATTAAACATGATACTCCTAGATAATTAATTTAATTGTTAACTAATAAATATATTTTTTAATACTCCTATATAGATTAATCATAAATTAATTCTGAATCAGTGCTGGCATATGGAAGTATGGAACTTCAAAAAAGAAGTTAATAAAAAATTGTAGTAGGTTACATTTATGAATCTAGATATTATTTTATAAATTTGGGATTTATAAAAACTAAAAGTAAATTGACGGTGAAAGATAATGTAAGAAAAAAAAAATTACCAACTCCATTGCTTTATGCAGGTATTATTTAATTTCAGGTCAGGTTTCAATAATTAATGAGCAAGTAAGATTTCTATGTCATTTTCTTTGTGGTTTATAGATATACGTTGGAGAGTAATTAATTAGCTGTGTTTGAAAGAAAGGAAATTTTTATGTATATGATATTAGCTATTAACAAATTGACCAATATATTGCCAAACATAAAGAAAGCATAAATTTAGAGTTGAGATCCTCTCATTGATCTTTGTTTTTCCTTGGCATTCTTCAAGTGTAATTCAAATATCAAGTTGCATGAGAGAAAAAAAAGTGAACCAATCTTAACCATATATTTTGTATTTTGCTTAGGTGTCATTGGATTATGGAAAGTCAAGGAAAAGCAAGCCAATGAGAGGATCTTGATCCATAAATTTATCTTTTTTTTACATTAAAGACAACTCCAAATTGCCACACAAAAATAACCTCAAACAAACAAACAAGTTGGTAATTAAAAACCATTAAAATATATATATATATATATTTAAATCATGTAGATTTTATTGGGCCATGGTGTGTCTTGAAGGACATGACCTAAATTTCAAGGTTTTGGTGGTCAAAATCTTGAGAGAAATCTATGTCTTCTTCACTCTATTAGGATTAATTACTTATTAATTGATATTAATTATGTAATCAACTGACAGTCTGAGAGAGTTTCTTTATAGTTGAACCTACGCACACTAATCTATCATCTAATTTTGTCATTTAACCATAATTAATTAGAGTTTTCTCTCTTAATTAATTAGAAAGCTCACTCTCCTAATTGTGCTCATCATGTGGTTCATCTCTTATCATTTATATTCAGTGTCAGAAGAATTTTGTAGCACCCCAACACAAGAATCCAACATGCAATTATACAAACTTAATTGTGAAGAAAAATTGGCCTCTTTAATTGATCATTTGATCTTGTGCAACCACTAATTTTGTATCTTCTATTCTTCTGTATTAATAAGTTAAAAACTTACATAATTTTTTTTTTTTAGTTTTTTTTTTTAAAAAAGAGACAAAATTCCACAATGATTGACAAGCATATTATTCTTCAATTTTTATAATTTATTATATTTCAACAGTAAAAGCCTAACCTAGCATAGCTTTATTTTTAAATATTTGATTTCGTAAAAGTAATTATTACTTTAACTCAACTCCAATACCAATTATAATAATTTTTTTGGAACTACCTTTGATGCAAGGGAGAACGTGGTAGATACGAACTCACAACCTCGTTATACGGCGGTGTGAGTATGAATTGGTATTGGGAAAATAAGAATGGATATAGATCCCCCCATCCTTATTTGGAGAAAATGGGTTGTGGGAGTTTTGGGGGAAGGTATTCCCATAATCCCATCCCCATCTCTATTTCTCATTTTTTCCCGTTTCCCCGTTTATCCTGTTTTACTAAAACTTATATACTAAAAAAACAAAAATCCATTACAGATTCAAATACAAATATAAAAATATTAAGAATAGAAAGATTAAAAAATATATAGAATATATATATATATATATATATATATATATATATATATGAAAATCATCCATATCTCCACCTAATTTCCCATTTACTTAAAAATTTTCCTCCAAATGGGGATGAAGAAGTTAGGATTTGGGTATCCGATGATAAATGCTCATCCTTAGGTTTGAGAAGCATGCTATGCATACTAGCCAACCTGATAATATCTCATTTATAATTATTTGTTTTTATAAAATATATATGATTTTATAATTTTAGTGAAAAGTTTAATTGATATCTTAACTTTATACATCTTATTTAATTTGATCTTAATTAATTAACTTATCTTGAGATTCTTGAATATTTAGTGCTGGCCTGGTCATTAGGGCCACTACAAAGAGAAAAACCTTTATGAAACGGTCTCAATTGGGATCACCCGATCAAAGCGTGTACATATCATGAACCGTTGGATTAACCCCAAAGAAAGGATATATTATTGGTAAGTCAATTTGGTTTGATCAACAAGAACATTTACAAATAGCTAAACTCAATTTCTGCAAGAAGATCCACCATTAATCCATATAAATCCAAAAATATAATATATATAAACTGTATTAATTATTTGTTTTCATCTAATCACTTAAATTAAAACAAAACTTTAAACCTAATTTCAACTATTAATTCTCTTGAGCCTTTTTTAGTTGTCTCTCTTGATTTCAGCAAGAAACACATGTTTTGTACATGATCAATTGGCAATATTTAATTTATCACAAAACAAAATCTAGATCAAAAAGTGCTTTTATTAATCAATCTAGCAACCAATTTGAGTTTGATTAATGAAATTCCCTTCATATATATGTTACTTATTTGATATCTTCATAAATATATATTGTCTTTGACTGATCATTACAATCTTATTAAAATTTCTTCTATGAAATGATCACATGCATTAACGCATTGTCATTCAAATGATCTCAAATGTGTACATGGGAATGATGGGATCAACTAAAAGTTCCATTTATAAAAAAATAAAATAAAAAATGCAAAGACACATTTGCTTTATTATTGAAATTAATATCTATTCAAAGTCCGAACTCGTATACAGTTTTTGATTTAAACAAGTCTCGATAGATTCTTTTAGTATCTGTCTGTTAATTCTAGTGAACACTGCGCTAGAATTCAATTGAAGGGCATACAAATTCTTCATTAATATACCCTAAGCTAATAATTAATATTAAAATTAAGAAAAATCTCTCAAAAAAAGTCCAACAAATGACATTAATGATTAATACTTTATGCACTAACGCCAAGGTTTTTTCTTTGAAAAACTTTTCATGGCTCACATTTCAAAAAAAGCATATTCTCAAAAGACAAAAACTTTAGGTAACCCTATTCATATTATTTTATGCAACTCTTTGCATGCTTTTGTCGTCACATTTTAGGTAAGAAAAAAACTTAGACTGTCTATGTGCATGCTTTGGTAAAATTTTAAAAAAATATTTATGTGCACATGCAAAAGAAAACTTGGGAATTATGTCATCCATAGATCATAGCTACTAGATGACAAACAGATCCAATCTGCTGGGTATCTCTGATTACTTTGACTACAGCCCTTTGATCTGCAGACTTTTCTTTGTTCTGCTGTCACTACTTTTGTCTGTATATATCGTCCCAAAATTGATAAATGGTTATTTACATATTTATACACAATTACTACAACATCTGTACGTCTGTATTATATAAATAAATACGACGTGATACAGAAATGTATTACAATACCAATACCACAACATGTATATATTTGTGTGATATAAATAAATTAGACTATGTGACACAAAAAATATTTATAGTAAAATATACCATTACCATAATATATCGGTACGGTTATCTGATATAATTAACAAAGATGAAATGATACAAAAGATATTTACAGTAAAATGTACTAGTGCCACGATATCTGTACGTCCGTCTATATGATACATTGATACTAAACAAAGACGACCAGACAGAGCAATGTTTTCCGTTAAACAGTATTGAATGATGGCTTTCTCCACTAATTTGTAATTTTGTAGGTGTGTGAGCACTTGGAATTGATTATACAAATGTGAGAAAACCTTTTTTCTCTGGCAGCCTTTGAGGCAATAAGTAATTGGACATACTTTTATAGCTCTCTCATTACTCAATCATGAAGTCCATGAAAATCAATGTCTCTTTCAGAGCTACATGTGTATATATATATAACTATGTATACATAAATATAACTATATATATAAAAGAGTGGTAGTTGAGGACTCTTCTTCCACCAAGAAGGGTAGATATAACTCATATCACTATCCAGTGACCATCTTCACATAAAAGCATCAAGGACTCTTAAAATCACCTCCAAAATCTCTCTCTAGATCTCTCTAATGGCTTCCATGAAAAGGGAAGTGAACAAGGGGGCATGGACAGCAGAAGAAGATAGAAAACTGGCTGAGGTTATTGCAATTCAAGGTCCAAAAAAGTGGAAGACAATTGCAGTCAAAGCAGGTATAGATATATTATTTTTTAATTTTATTGTTTATTATTCTCAATTTATAAGCTCAAAATAAAATCCTGATGGGTATTTAAATTTTTTTTTTTTTGAAGGTCTAAATCGATGTGGAAAAAGTTGTAGATTGAGATGGATGAATTATCTAAGACCAAACATCAAAAGAGGAAATATTTCCGACCAAGAAGAGGACTTGATACTTAGACTCCATAAACTCCTTGGAAACAGGTATCCAAAAATTCCCAGAACTTTCTTTGTTCATCGGACTCTACACCATAGACTACCGTAAAATAAATAAATAAATAAATCGCGTGGTTTTTATTCATTAATATATATTTTTTAAATTATTTTTTTGTTAGATGGTCTTTGATAGCTGGGAGATTACCAGGTAGAACTGATAATGAGATAAAGAATTATTGGAATTCTCATTTGAGCAAAAAAATGAATAAGAAGAAATCTGAGAAAAAACAAACTGGAACTTCATCAACAAGAGAGAAGACATCCGTTGAGAAGAGTGGAGAAGTGGAGGAGGAGGAGACCAGTGGAGAGATTAATAAGATGGTGATCATGAAAGATGAGAACAAGTCTAGTGGTGATGAAAATGAAGAACAAGGACAAGAAGAATCATCATCAAATATTAATCATATCAACTTTAATGTGGATGAATTCTTTGATTTCTCCAATGAAGATCCTCTAAACTTGGAATGGATTAACAGATTTCTTGAAACCTGAAGAGGGTTTTTTTTTTTTTTAATTTTTATTATTATTATGTAAATATAGTTTTTCTTAAAAAAATGTAGTGCACAACCTTTTTTTCCTATCTCTAACAAATAAAAATAAAAAATCTTGCTGTCAAGGTCTTTGTGAAAATTAATTCATAATCTGTGTGAAAATTTGTTGTCTTGCATGAATCTGTGGGTATTGCTAATGATGTGGTCAGCTAGCTTCTCCATGATTGGTGACTCCGTGACTACTAATCATTTGTTAACTGAATTTCCATGCCTAGCTATTTGTGCAATAATGGTGTTTTTTCACAAGCTTTTGGCCAAAGTAAAAAACTAGAATGTGTAGATTTTATGATTTTAAAGACTCACAAGGTATACAGTAATTACATATAGATCCGGATGGTTTCAAAAGTCATCATTAATGGTCTGTTACTTAGTTATATATTTAATCGCTTTGCCCGATGTGTGTATATATTTTGATGAAACTTAATAAAAAAATTAACAAAAAACACAAATGAGAGAAAGGAAAGGAATATTAATTATAGATATTGGATAGTAACACAACTACACAAGGCATGGAAAAGAAGAAGAGAAGGGCAAAAACCAGCTTGAGAGGCAATTTATACTCTTGAAATATTTGAAGTGTAGTTCTCAAATTGTTATGGAGAATAGTGTTTCTTTGGTAGTGGAAAACAGTGGTGAGTGGTGTAAAGATTGCAGGGGCAAAGTGATAAATCAAAGTGAAATAAAGTGTCCGTCTGCATCATTCATATATATATATATATATATTCACACTATCTGTCTGCATTATTGAAGACACAGGATCAATCTTATTAATATGATGAGACAAAAGCCTACAAAGTGAGTTACAATTTACAAAATCACAATTTTGTTTCAGAGAGTTTTTCTAAGAAAAAGTATACCCCTTTCTACTCTACCAATTATTGTTATATCTCACATTTCAGCCATCAAAAAATAATAAATAAAAAAACATACATACATATATATATATATATATATATATATATATATATATATATATAGTTGTTCTCTAATAATGACGTATTATAAATTAAGGACGTCCAATTACAGCCACGCATTCATATTGGATGTGGGATTGTGGATCCACTATGAATGTGTGACTGTGGTTAAACATTCTGAAATTATAAAGTCATGACGGTTCTGATCGGAGAAGTATTACATATATATATATATATATATATATATATATATATATATATATATATATATATAAAATGATACTTTACAAGTGTTTAGTAGACCCAAATCAAAGGTAAAAGGAAAAACATCGTACATCCAAACTTTTTTTTTTTTTTTTTTTTTTTTTGTGGCTTTTTCTTTTTCCAGCTGGACTAGAAAATCTTCCAAAATCCAAAGTCATGTCAACAAAAAAAAAAAAAAAAAAAAATCTTGAGTTTTTCTTTAGTGTACTTATTACTTATATAATGTTGTATCTACTATACATTCTCATGGCTAATAGAAATTTGGAGAATGCTACGACAATTGATAAATGGATTTATGTGGTAAGTTAGATAAATCATTATTAACTCCATATTATTAGTTGAGATAGAGAATGGATGAGATACGTGATGTCTAACATTATTCTTCTTCTTTCGTTTGTTTATAACATGTTAGTATCCGGTTCGTACTCAATACATGACAACTCATATTTGTACAGTATTATTCCCTTTTACATAGCCAAATAATTTTATTTTGGGGCCATGGATTTCATTGATGATGTGTACATGCAAATCATGTGTTAAAAAAAAAGGAATATTATTCCATTTCTGTTGCTTTCTTGAGCTCCACCAACATGGTTCCACTAATGTACAACCTAGGGTTCAATCAGCAAAAACCATCCAAGATATATTAACATCCGTACGTTCTTCTCTAATAAGATCGGTCATGAAAAAAAGATTCAAAACTACAGGTCCACAACTATTCAACTTTACACCTGATTTTTGTTTTTCTCTAATCAGACCGGTTATGAAAAAAAGATTCAAAACTACAAGTCTACAACTATGCAATGTTACACCTATTTATTTTATTTTTTTATTTTTTTTCAAGATTAACCTGAATATAGAATTATTATTATTATTATTATTATTATTATAATGCAGATAAAAGTAAGAAATGATCAAGAAAAAAGAGTATTTCATGGCCTTTGGCAGGTAGTGATTCATTCCCTAGAAAATTTTAAATTCATCTTACATGAATTTAGGTCCTATTTCCTGGTCCAGAAAAACCAGTACAGCCTGCACTTCTTTATAATTTCTCTTCAGAGTTGTAAATTGAAATGACCTCCTTAACACCATTTTGCTTCTCAGTAGACTGACAGATTCTCAAGAATAAAAGCTCATCTTACATGAATGAATATATATATACTTCCCAGATTTTCTATTATCAGTTCGTCCAGACAATAAATATATCGGGACGAAAAATGGGGACCACTAGATTTACATACTTTGACTCAAAGTGTATGCACTTGTCAAAACTTCTCCATAATTTGTGGTCCACATTCTTCGTCATGATATATATTTATTATCAGGACGAACTGATAATAGAAATACTGATACACTTCCAACTCATGGACAGAAAATAAATTCAGTTCAAAGAACTAGATCTTGAATCCTATTAATATCAAGTAACTATTTGTACTGACCTGAAATCAATATACATAGGTACTTGAAAACATAAAAACTTCTTTTGATATGCTCAACAAACACCCTGTTAAGACATTTATATCGGCACTGCATACAGTTCTTTACAGACACCCTGTTAAGACATTTATATTGGCACTGTAAAGAACTGAATGCATACATTGTAATTCAGATCATATTGGAATTTCAGATTTTAATGTTCCCACCAAACAAGATACTGAAAAACAACCAAATGGATTGTTGTGTTTAGATTTTCCCTTCAACATAGTAAGAAGAAGAAAGTTTAGCGAAAAAAGTGGTGTAAACATTTTCACTGTGCTTCAATCAATACCAACTTTTGAAATGCAGTAACATCATAATTTGCAAAGTTTACTTCCTGAATGACCATGGTAAGTCAATGTCTATTTGGAATTTTATCTAAGGGAAGTGTACAGTGTACTCAGGCAAGCACTCAGATAGCTATAATTGCAAAAGTGAGTGAGTATGAATCACATAAGCATGTCATCATTATATCAAAATGATTTCAACAGTAGAAAGTTAACAAACACGGATTGAACTTTCACTATGTGATTACAAGTCATGTCAACTCAAATCATGTACTCAAGATTTTGTAATTACAATGGAGTTATTGAATTCACCAAAAACAAGAAAAAGAAAAAACAGAACTAAAGTAGTAAAAACATCTTTACTTTTTGCTTCCAATCAGAATCTTTGGTATACCCTTTATTTACCCGTTTGTATAGATGTGAAAAGTTGAGAATTTAACTGCAGAAAGCAGCACCAGTAGAGATCAGTACTGGAAACTAAGGAAAAGAGCATGGAAACTAAGAGAAAGGAGGTTTGTTAACTAATGAATTTTATTCACTCGTATGAAAAATCGAGAACAGATAAAGTAATGATCTCAGCAGTAAGTTCATGTACATACTAGTATGATTTATGAACAGTTTAATATCAGCAGACCCATCACTGACAATTAGCCCCATGCCATGGAACAAGCATAGTTAACGACCAATTTACCATCGAAACCAAAATTCTGCAATGTCAAAAGAAGTTGTAGATAAGCGACACATAAATATAAGAAATCAGGAATAACATAAAATTCAATAGCTAAACTAACTGAGGCTGATGAGAGTATTTGAATAAGAGAACAACGCTATAATTCGATATGAATACATCTATACAGGCTAAAAGAATTTAGTATGGCATGAGAATACGATAGATTAGAGTCTACTTTCATATGCAATGTGTCCACAAGCTCAATTTATGTACCCTTTCACTGTGATATACTGATATTTAATAAAAAGAAGCACCTAATGAGAGTAACGGCACATTCACATGTGTCCGTCCTTTTATGTAAATGTCAAATCAACACAAAAACAACGTGCCTAAGGATGTAACAAACTTCAAAATTCGGGAAAAATCAATTGACAGCCAGAAAATGGAAAACGCATCCTTTTGATTGGTTGTAAAGAACAAATCACCCATGGCATAAGCAATAGTTGGACTCAAATGATAGCTTTCACAGCCAATAAAAAGATACACCACATGTCCACATCAATACCAGCTCTACATTAATCTGTATAGGGGAAATCACCAATTCAATAAATTATTTGGATTAATTTGATCACATTTACCACCACCAAATATAAGAATGGGAAAAAGAAGTTACTGAGTAACTCAATACAGTCAAGTGAAACTTACGTTGTATAGATCTATTACTAATTCATCGGGGTTTGGTGAGAAAGCACTGTTGACATAAACAAACTACAAAATAATAGAGAAGAGTTAATGCTCTAGAAATTCACATGTTATATTTAATTTTACTAACATTAAAAATAAATTACCAATGTCTCTCGGCCAAGATGTCGGCAGAGGAAGTCAATCACTTTTGCAAACTTATCAGTCCCAGATATCTGCCCAAAAATATTGAGCATATGAATACCACCATTTCAAGTATAACACAAAAACCAAGACATTTATTAGAATGGAAAAAATCAGTCTTCTACATGAAAAGTAAGCAAGATGATCTTATATGAACCAAGAATTCTAAAACCTCAGATTACATTACTTGTGTTAAAGCATACAGTGAATTAATCTTGTCTCTTCAATCAACTTCATTTGTCAACAATTCAATGACTTAACTTGTCTCCTCTTGTCTATTAACTTCATTTGATCAATAATTCAATGACTTAACTTGTCTCCTCTCGTCTATTAACTTCATTTGATCAATAATTCAATGAATCAACTTGTCTCTTCAATCAACTTCATTAGATTATAATTAAATTTGTGCCATTAGGTCATTAAATACCATCTAACTATCATGTTTAGATATTACTGACACTAGAAATGGGCACTAGTGAGTATCCATGTATACTATATCCAAGCTTCAAGTTGTGTATTGAAAACCAGTGATCCATCTAGTTTACATTCACTTAAATAGTTAAATCTAAATCCATCATAGGGGAAGCGTAAAACCTCATTTAATATTTAATGAACATATTACCTCGTCTAAAGAGATGTTTCACTTCAAGTACATCGGCACATGCCAAAACCAGATATCATAATGTATGAGCATACGGCATCGGCACTTTCTCCATAAGGAATTAAGCTTTCAAACCGTGAATACAAAGCTTTTGAAATTACGTATAAATATCCAATTTTTTACACTGTATTAACTCAGGCAAAATTTATATCACAATAACAAAGATGCACAGAAAACTGAAAGTCTTTACGACCTAAATTGGCAGCAATTTCATGATACTACAAATCTAAAACCACCTTCCAATTAAACTTTTCGTTAAAACTACAATCTCAGTTCAATCCCTAACTCCCAATAATCTAGGAATTGTTCAAAATACAGATTAAAGAACTAAAAGAAGTGATTTTTTATCAAAATCTTACACGCCAGAACTTTAATGGGCATCAATATTTTCAGCTTCCTAAATTCAATATTTTTTTCAAGAATCCATCTACATAAAACCCACCTAGGTTTTCAACAATCATACAGAAATTTCCATCAAAACCAAAAATTTCACAAATTTCACATCTAAAACAAAAAGCTGGCAATTTCACAGAACAGAGACATAGATAGATAGAGAATCAGAGATCAAAAAACACCTTGAACTTAGCTTGCTTGAGTATAGGAGCACCACCAGTGGCTCTAAAATGAACAACAACTGCATCGAAATTGAAAACGCATAGTTGATCAACAAATCGTAAAAGCATCAATTAGTGGACATAATTAATTAATTTCGATCAATTACAAAGGAAAATTAATCAAAAACTGTAACCGGGTTTATGATGAACTCACCTTTTCGAGCAGAACTCGCTGACTCAGTCGCCATCTTTGATTTTTGAAGCTAACACCGAGTTGAAGAGATTTTAGAAAACGACGAGGAGAGTTTTGCTATTTGCAGCACAAGTTTTGCTATTTGCAGAACAAGTTTTAATTATTTGGGCTTTTGAAGTATTTTTTTTTTTTTTTTTTAAATAAATTATTTTGGGCTTTTGAAGTTGTAAGTAGGGATGGTAATTTGACCCGCACCCGCGGGCACCCGCCTGAACCCGACCATGTAGGGTCAGGTTTGGATGGTCAATTTACGACCCACGAACCCGTGAACCCGTATAAATTAAAATCCGGCGGGTATGGGTGCGGGTGTGGATTGAGAGAAAAAACCCGCACCCGCACCCGCGAACCCGTGTGTTTTAAAATACAGGGCTTCAAAAACCCTAGTATATAATATTCTCTTCCTTCAAAAACATTATCTCCTTCATTTTCTTTTCTTTTTTTCGATCTTCATCTTCCTTCTTGCTCTTTATCGCCGTCGCTCATCTAGTCACTTTTTGTCGCCGTAGATCAACTAAACCGTAGCAAGCTAGCACTCAATCGGTCAACTGCAAGTAGTGGTGGGTACTGGAGCGTTGGTGGAGGAGGCTACCAGGATTTGGTCGTTGTGGATTTACAAGTCGCTGATGAGTGGAGTGATTTTCAAGCCCTTGAAACCGGCCAGATCTAGTATGAGTTGAAGGGAGCGATTTTTTTCTGGAATTTGGTTGCTATTCCATTTTTCCAGATTGAAGTTCTATTTGTTTGCTTTTAATTTTTGAAATAGATTTGTTTTTTTGTCTATAAGTTATTATTGTTTATATAATTAAAAAGACTCAAATCTCGAACTCTTATCAGATCAGAAGACGAAAATAAAATTTGGACAGAAAAGACACAAATCTCTAACTCTTCACTTATTGTAGAGCGAAACCAGATCAAGTCCAAAGCTCTTGCGAAAATGAAGCACTGTAGCAACATTTCAAAAAGCATTCTAGATCAGAGAGAAAGGTAGCGTAGCAATTTACCAACTGCTCTCAAAGCTTTTTTCATTTTGCGGGTTGGTGGGTGTGGCCCGTAAACCCGCAAACCCACATAAAACCCGTGGGTGAAACCCGAACCCGAACCCATTTATTTTCATGGGTTCGTGGGTGGGCGTGGGTGCAGATAATTTTCGTGGGTGCGGGTTTGGATTTTACAAAACCCGCCCGAACCCGACCCGTTGCCATCCCTAGTTGTAAGTCAAATTTTATTATAAAATTCTTTTATTAAAAATATATATCTTCATTAATTTTAATTGAATTAGTTTATAAATTGTATAAATACTGTAAAAATTATTCCATCGAATAGATTTTCATTATTTTTTATTGTTCTTTAAAGAGTTAACCCTTATTATAAAAAATATGTATAAATACAAAATAACGGATTTCATCCGACAATTGAGATTTGACATTCGAACAATAATAATCTAACAATAATTTGACATTCAATATGAGATCTCCATAATGCTTGTGATTATAATCTAACTTTTTGATGCAAGATAGATTAATATATTTTTTTTATTAATTTTTTTTTTCTTTTTTTGGTATCAAGGATCCCGGACTTCGGTTGGGCACATATCCGCTTGTCCTTCCTCAACTGCGTGACATTCGCCTGACCTATATGTTGGGAGAGTGACCCCCAATTGCGTGGCCAGCTTTGGTCTGTATGTTGGACGTGGAGTAGGACAAATAAGAAACCTCGGCCCACATCACTGGCCCCACAACGATGCAAGTGGGTAAACCAGGACTTACCCCCACCTGGGTAAGATTCGAACCGCTGACGTTAGCCCTATGTTCATCCTTCTACCAGGAGAGCTAAGCACCCTGAAGGCTGACCACAATGTGATTGCCAGGAGTAGAACCAAAGACTTGGGTTTTTATCCCTAAGCCTTGGACCACTAAGGCAACCACCTTGTGGTAAAGATAGATTAATATATATCAATTAGTACAGATGAACAATCAATGATACATTAACTAACAATATCTTCAATAGTTTTTTATACATATTTTTGGAATCATTGTCTTTGTACATTAATATTAATATCCATTCTTTTTGAAATCTTATATTTGTTTAATTTGAAAGATTAAAGAAATGCAATTTTAAAATCAAATTGGATTTAAACAATTAAAGATGTCCCATTTGTGTATAAAGCACTAATTGAATTAATCATTAATTCTCTCCCATTAGACTCTACCATTAAAGAGATTTTGTAGTTTTTCACTTTTTCTAATTGAAATATCATTTTATTAGATTATTTACTGAATTGATCATAAGAGATTTAGAATATTTTAGACTCATGCACGGCACATTAGTATTTTTGATGTCATAATTATTATTTATGTTTAATCTTAAACTCACGTGATCATGAATTATAAAATAGTTGATTTGATTTTTAGCATTTAAATCATCTTATCGTATATAAGTTTAATAACGTATCGGTATCAATTTAATAATTTATAAATAATTAAATAAATAAGGTTCAATCTATATACATCAATCACTTCTAAGTATTTTTATCTCCGGCATCTAACCTTCTTGGTAGTGACATCGTAAGCTATTAGCTATCAATCATATCACTCAAGAAAAGAAATAAAGCAAAAACCGTAGACTCCAAAACTATAATTTACCACATGTGAGCATATAATTGACAAAGGTCTACATCTTAGATTATTATAATTATAATTATATATTATTAATTATATGTCATTCTCTATACATAAATGATAAATGCCATATATTTTTCAAAGTAAAAGACTTTTTTTTTTTTTTTTTTTTTCCTTCTTCTTCCATCTCTTTAGATTTTTAATGGGATGACATTACATTCCACAATGAAATAAAGTGGCCAAAATGATTTTCCATTTGGATGCTTGTCAAGCTCACTCATAAATCTAGACATTATTAATAATAAAATATACATGTACTTATAAATTAAAATAACTTTTTTTGGAGTACAAAAATGAAAAGAAGATTTAGTAAGATTTTTTTTTTTTTTTTGGGTCTTAATTATACATTATTTCAAATTTATAGATTTTAAATTATAAATATAAGTTTGCATAAAATAAATGCATTTTCTAAATTATATATATATACAAGATCTTCATTAAATTTAAGAAACCATGATGTTTGTTTTGATGAATATATCTAGTTTAGCAGCATTAGCATACACTCTGATAACTTTTGTCTACCAATAAAATTTGTATAATTACCAACCAATAAGCAACCAAAATAATAATAATAATAATAATAATTATATATATAGATTTTCTATTGTCAGTTCGTCCTGACTCCTGATAATAAATATATCAAGACGAAGAATGTGAACCACTAAATTTACATACTTTGACTCAAAGTGTATGTACTTGTCAAAACTTCTTCATAATCTGTGGTCCACATTCTTCGTCCTGATATATTTATTGTCAGGTTGAACTGACAATAGAAAGACTATATATATAAAGCAACCAAAATAAAAATAAAAATAAAAAAATAGAGAAAAAAAAAATTAAGGAATTGACTGAATTCATTTAAAAATCAATTCACCATTGATTTGATTTGAGTGCAGATATTGGCATATATGAATTATGCACCGACAAAACCTGTTGAAACACTCATTTTTAAAAAAAATGTAATATTACAAAATTTATCCTTGATTAATCATATATAGTTACAAATTTTTTTTGTTGTTACTGAAATTCAAAGTTAAAAATTCTAGGATATTTCAAATTTTACACTTTTCGCAAAATTATCACTGTGGATGCGTGTATATAAATCTAGACTTTCTCATCATAACTCTACTAGATATATACTTTTAATTAGCTAATTCTTTGAAATCTTGCTTCACATACCACAGCTCAATACTTTCGTGGGTGCGTTTGGTACACGGGATTGAATTGGATATGATTGAACTATTTTAATGGAATTGGATAGGATTGGACTAGATTGGTACTGTGATGTGTTTGGTGCAGTACAGATTAGACTAAAATAATAATGTCTCTTGTTTGGTATAACATGAGATTGAATAAAAAAATAACTAAAAATAATTGTTTGTTGGAAAAGGATGGTATAAAATTATATAAAATTAATTTTTAAATAAATAAAATCATTTCAAATAAAAGAAAAATAAAATTATTTTAAATTTAATTTGGTTAAAAAAATTATTTAAATTATTTTTCAGAAACAAATAAATTAATTAGAAATAAAATAACATTTATTTTTTAATTGATATTAAAAAAATATTTTTTAAATGATAGAATAAGATATATTAATATTAAAAAGAATAAATTAAAATAAATTAAATAATATTATATTATATATAAAAAAACTAATTTAAAAAAAAAAAAAAAAACAGTTGGGACAGAAGTTGTCTCAATTGTTGTACAGTGGGATAACTGGTCTACACGGGATTGGAGAAATCCAATCCCGTATAGACTACAAACATGGGATTAGATTGAGATTATCCTAGTCCAATCCCATGTAACAAACACACCCTGATTGTATTAATCAGTTGAGTGTGCAGGCAACCTCTTGGTTGACGATATGGACACCCATTTCATTTTTATGGATAATCATTCGATCCAAAAATTTTAATGGTTAGGAAAATGACCTAACAATATAAATACATAACATATTCAAATACATTAAATGAGAAACTCATAACATATTCAAATACATTAAATGAGAAACTCTTGAAACCTCATGCCCCCAGCTAAACCAGGTTTTGACAAAAAAACTATATATATATTGACAATATCTATTAATTTGAGATTATGTATTATTTTGAAAGCTTTCACCATTGGTAGGATTCGAGCCGTTGATCTGGGAGTCATTTACTCAAACCTCAAGCTCGTCCATCTACCAGCTGAGCTACGTCCCTGTTGGCTTTAGTATTTTAGCATTTTAGCATTTTAACATATACATCTCACGCGTTAAAAGGTATGGACTTGTCAATTGTCATGTGGCTGATGACTCAAACCCAAACACAAACGAGAGAGGATTTGGACAACACATAAAAGCTATATATTTAACATATACCATTGGTAGGGTTCGAGCCACTGACTTGGGAGTCATTTACTCAAACCCCAAGCTCGTCCATCTACTAGCTGAGCTACGCCCCTGTTGGCTTTAGTATTTTAGCATTTTAACATATACATCTCACGCGTTAAAAGGTACGGACTTGTCAATTGTCATGTGGCTGATGACTCAAACCCAAACACAAACGAGAAAGGATTTGGACAACACATAAAAGCTATATATTTAACATATATGTGCTACAGTAATAAAGGACTAACTCTTGAAAGAGACATTCTTTATTGCATGTAGAATTTTATTATCTTGAGAGGCAGCTAGGCGCTAGCTAAGCTAACTACGTACACACACACATTATACGCTCTAATTTGATTTGATTTACTTAGAAGACATGCATGTTATTTTGCAGACACTCAAAAGTTAATTAATTTTGGTACAAGATCTATGCTACACTCGATGTTGCTGCTTAATCAATTACTAGTCACAAAACCATCCGAATTCGGACCCGATTATTGAATCCGTAAAAGAGAAATCAGAATCCTGAAGCTTGTCATCCTGATGATGATCATGATTCGGAGATGAATAGCCTCTCTCACAACAAGTGTTGTTAGTAGCAGTAGTACTACTACTTGTGCTATTATTATCTCCTCCATCACAATTTGTGTCAAAATTATTTGCAGCTAGTTCCGAAAAATCCACGCCGTTGAGGAATTCTGACAGGAAATTCTCATCCATCTCAAAATCTCTCAGGAAGTAATCTGATGAATTATGGTTCTGATCATCCCCCAGATTGAATTCCGGAAATGAATCAAGTCCCTTGATCACATTATGATCATGATCAGACTCTGCGGCCACCGTTACTTGCTTGGTGTCAGGATAATATTGTTGAGAACATTTTTGTGGTTCCGGGGTGATAATAATCACTTTTGTACACTTTGAGGCCTTTGTCCGAATCGGCTGAAAATCTGTAGGCATTGTTGTGGATTTTCCAGGTAAGTCGAAATTCGGCTTTTTCAGAGAAGGGATTTGCTGTTGATGATGATCCTGCAATTTCTTTCCAAAGTTTGTGTTCCAGTAATTCTTGATTTCATTGTCTGTTCGCCCTGGAAGCCTCCCAGCAATTAAAGACCACCTACAACAATATACATACATACAAATTAATATAACCTCTTTGGTAAAACTAGGCTCTGATGTACATACGAACGGTCGTAATTCAGTACCGGATTTCGTCGAAACGAAATGAAAAATTTAAACCTGTTTCCCAGGAGCTTGTGGAGTCTGATAATGAGTTCTTCTTCATCATGACTTATGTTTCCTCTCTTAATATCAGGTCTCAGATAGTTTAGCCACCTGAGCCTGCAACTCTTCCCACATCTTTTAAGACCTGCAAAAAAAATTAAATAATTAAAAAATTAAATATAAAAACTAATAATTATAATTTCTTTGATTATTTATTATATTTATTAAAACTCACCAGCTCTTTTTGGTAGATTTCTCCATTTTCCTTCACCATTGATTTTAATGTAATCTGTCAGTATTTTATCTTCTGTAGCTGTCCATGCTCCTCTGTTCAAGCCTTCCTTTGCACAACATGGACTCCTACCCATCTTGTCGGAGAAATCGATTAGGTCAGCAGAGGATCCGATTCGCTTCGCTGTAGAAACCAACTATTTTCTCCTCTCTTTCCTCGTCTGTGTCTCTTTGAGTAGATTTTTTTTCGAGTTCCCAAGAACTTGGGCTGCTGAGAAACAGTGCAGAGGAGACAAGTCTTTAATGGTCTCTCATGACCTTTAGATGTCAGACATATACATATGTATATACTGTCAAGGGAAAAACTCATTTATGGCCCACATGCATTTAATTATTCAGAAAAAAAAAAAAAAAAACTATTCGTGATTTTAAAAACTGAAATTATTTTTTAATAATTTAAACGTCTGAAAAGGGCATTTGGTTGCATGTGCCATAGGGGACCATCCTTTTCCCTAGCACTTTATAGTAATCTAGCTAAAAAACAACCTTCAAGTTTATAATATAATTCCATCAAAAAAAAAAAAAAAGTTTATAATATAATTAATTATTTAACTTATATATTTTAAAGAATTTTTGAGTCTAGATCTAAGATGTGTTGTGATTTGAATATTCATATGAATTTGATTAAATTTCTCAACAAAAATAAAATAAAATTAAGATTTTAATTTACTTTTATAAGATTATCGTGTTCATAAAATTTAGAACGTACTCCATAAAATAGTTTGATAATAAGTAAACTGAATTTAAAATTTTAACGGCTGAGTTTTGATGTTCAGGTTGGGAAAATCATTTTGACAATATCTAAAGTAGTAGAGAGCGACGTATGACTGTTTGTTCAATTTAATTGTGTAGTGACAATGATATATAGCTAGTTTCTTAAGTAATAAATACTATCCATTCAAAAAAAAAAAAAAAAAAAAAAAAACTAATAAATACTTTAAAACCACATTATAAAAATCAGCATCATAAATTCATTTCACACCTGCCCTTCTTTTTCCACTTCCATGGCTACTGTTTCTCAAGCTAACTTTCTCCATGTGCTTGAAAGTTGGTTGGAAATGGAATTACTCCAAAAATTTGACAGCAATAAAACTTTCTAAGGTATATTAAAGAAATGAATCACACAACATTTCTTCAGATTTTATCTTTTATACACGAAAACAACTTTTGTGCAAAAGTTATATATATACAGATTTTCTATTATCAGTTCGAACTGACAATAAATATATCAGGACGAAGAATATGAACCACTAGATTTACATACTTTGACTCAAAGTGTATGCACTTGTCAAAACTTCTCCATAATCTGTGGTCTACATTCTTCGTCCTGATATATTTATTGTCAGTTCGAACTGATAATAGAAAAACTGTATATATATATATATATATATTTTTGTAAAAGTTGTTTTATTGTGTAAAAGACTACCAAACCTTAGATATCAGTGTTTGTGTCTTTCCTTTTACTAGCAATAAAAAATACATTTTAACCGTTACTCTTTAACTATCGGAAAGATGAGTGTAAATTTTTATGAAAGTTGTTTTCGCAGGTAAATAACCAAACTCGAAGGGTGTTTTGTAATTCTTTCTCAAGTTTAGCATTTTACACGCGAAAACAACTTTTACATAAGTTGTTTTCGCGTGTAAAAGACCAAACCATTCATATATTTCCTTTTACGAATGATAAAAATAGCCTTTGATCGTTACCGATTAATGATTGGAAAGGTGTGAGTGCCTATTTTAACAAAGGATTTAATTAGATTCTCTTCTTAATTATCTCATTTTTTTTTTCTGACATTTTTAAAACATGTGATTGATTATTGATATAAGGAGATAATCCAAATCCTTTAAGAAAATGTTAAGTAACCTATTTTACCGTTACCGGTTAACGACACGAGAGGTGAGTGATTATATTAACAAAAAATTTAATACCTTTTTACTGTTATTGATTAACGATCAGAGAAGTGGGTGCCGATTTTAACCTTAAATTAAAAAAAAGTAGTTGTTTTCGTATGTAAAAACTAAAGTCAAAAGAGTGTTTTGTGTAATCCTTCCTTGGTAAAACCATAACTGTACTGACTTTTGATTGTTTTATGGCATGAAATTCCTGATTGAAGCTACAGGATAGAACCCAAGTTGATAAATTTTTAGCTATTTTTGATTCTTCGCGCTCATGGGAGCTACTAGATTCTTGAGGTCGCTATTGTTTCTTCTACTCTTGCAGGAAATTTTGCTATCATTTTATCTAGGACTCTCACTCCATGACTAATTTTGCTAATTAGTCATTTCAAATTTCAATTATGAGAGGGATGGATAGAATTGACAAAAGTTCCAGAAGATAGCTAACTCTATAGCTAACAAGAAAGGATAAAGGTGAAAAAAAGGAAGTCACGTGCAGTTTATTTGTTACAACTTGTTTTCAAAAAGCAAACTTATGTTAATAATGCATCCATGCTTCCATAAAAATATTGTGAGTTTAAATTTTTGAAAATTTCAGTAAAACTATCTTTCAATATTAGTAATATTAATGATGTGGCACGTGAGGTGTCATCATTTTATTAATCATGAGATTATGTGGTGTCTGATGAGATGTTGGCACTTCACGTGCTACATTATTTGGAAAAAAAAAAAATTAGGTTAATTGCACTAACATACCTTAACTTTATCGAATCTAGCAAAATTTCAAACAAATGCATGAAACTAACACAAACACCCCTTACCGTTAGTCAACACCGTTAGAGTTAACTATTGACTTTCAAAAAGACAAAATTGACCATACTATTGAGAAGTCAAAATTACAACTGCCCAGCAAACTTTGAAAAATTAATAAAAACATATATTGCCATGTAAGCTCTAATTTTTTTTTTTTTTTTTTTTTATCAATATAAATTAAAAAAACAAAACAATTTGGTTTCTAAAAAAACATATCAATTTAAAAAAAAATTATATATTTTAAAATTAAATATTGAAATTAACTTTAAAAAAAATAATAAAAATTGAATACTGGAATTTGGTGCAAAAATGGAGTGTTTAGGTAAACTGAAATTACTCAAAAAGGCAAATGACTCACTTAGTCAATGACCTTTTAGTGTTTAGGTAAACTGAAATTGCAGGAATCAGATGTGATTTCGGAAAATGTGATTTCGAGAGGAGGTGTGATTTTCAAAGGTGGGATATTCATCATATTCCCGAAATTGAAGATTTGGGAGTTTAAAATGTGAAGAAGTCTAGTCACTAGTGGCCATATTGTAGTGCACATATTGTAGCTTCAATTAACAATTTTTAATTTTAATTTAATTTAATTTAATTTTATTTCTGTTTGTAATGAGATTACAGTTCCAGGTAACAAACCCATTCGATTCAACAAGTAGGTGCTCTGCTCACTAACGCATCCAGGGTCTTCGCGTTAATTTTTGTTACATATCCTCTGCCTTATCTCAAATGTATAAATTTTTTTTTTTGATGTACAAATACATAAAATTTTAATGATATAAAAAAAAAAAATGTTTTAGGGTTTGTAAAATGCAATAAGACTATATATATATATAACATTAGAGTATAGCAAAATTGTTCTGTAGTATATTTAGAAATTTTTTGTACTTGTTAATAATTTTAATTAGGATAAAATTGTCATATAATAAAAAAAAATTAAAATGTAGTGTAGAAAGATATTTAGTGGATTCACTATAAGAAAAAACGTATTTTGTAACTACGCAAAGTATGTTTTTAGTTATTAAATACTTTTTGCAACTATTTTTTTTAGTTGCAAAGTTAGTAGAGCTAGACAAATTGCAGAATGTTTTTGCGACCATCAATCATGTAGTTATAGAAAAATTTACATTTTGTGACTAAATAAGTTTAATAATTTAATAGTCTTTTTGCATCTAAACACGTTTAGTAGCAAAAATCATTGTATGGATAAAAAAATACGTTCGTTCGACCAAGCCTTACTTTTACCATTCTACTACAATTTTATATTTGATATATTTTGCATACTTTTTATGTATAAACTAATAATAATATGTACTATTTTAATTGAATCTATGTTTTGCATACTATTAAGATCGATATTGTTTTTGAAATTAATATTTTATTCAAAAATTCTCATTATATATATATAGATTTTCTATTATCAGTTCGAACTGACAATAAATATATCAGGACGAAGAATGTGGACCACAAGATTTACATACTTTGACTCAAAGTGTATGCACTTATCAAAACGTCTCCATAATCTGTGGTTCATATTCTTCATCCTGATATATTTATTGTCAGTTCGAACTGATAATAGAAAGACTATATATATATATATATATATATATATATAAAAGTATATATATAAAAACTTCTACCTTATAAGAAAGTACGACCTTTATTTATTTATTTATTTATATTTTTTTATTTTACCATTTTGCTTCAATTTCATCTTCAATAGAAACTGCATATTAATATATTGATTGTTATTTTTTTTTTAAAGCCTATCGATTATTTTTTATAATCAACATTTAAACTCATTTTAGTAAAATTTAAATTACCTGTCGGAAAAGGATGTTCTATCGACATCAATTGTCATTGTCAAAAATAGTTTGTCGGTAATAGACTTTTTTTTTTAATATAGTGCAACTCCTTGTATGACTGAATATATAGTTATTAATTCCTTATAGTTGGTCTCGCAAGGTATACTTTGGAAGAAAAGAATATCATTAGAAATTATTTTTGTTTTTGTCAACCAAAAATAATAGTCAGAGAAAGAATTATTACTCTACTAAAATTATAGTTACTAAAAAAAAACACTAGTGTCAAAGAATATGTATTTGGAGGGAAATGTAGGCGCCAAAAAATTAATCACCATTTTGTGACTAAATTGGACATAGTCACCAAACACAATTTTCCTCGACTAAATCTTTAGTCACACATCACAAAACAATTAGTTGAGAAATGAATTGGATCTATGATTTATTTTTCTTGTCACTACCATGCTATAATGGTTGTAGAAAATAACATTCTGCAACCATTTATGATATAGTCAACGAAAGTCAGTTACTAAATATATATTTTTGTGACTAAATTAGACATAGTCGATAAATGAGTTATTCAGTGACTAAATCCTTAGTCATAAATCCTAAAAATCTGGTAGTAGAAGAAATTGAATCCATGAAGTGCATGTTTGCGACTAATATCTTATTATGGTTGCCGAAAGTGACATTCAATGACCATTTATTATATTGTCAAAAAAAGTTAATTACAAAATATCAATTTTCTTGTAGTGATTGACAACCACATCACTCTTAATTTATTGATTTGATTTTTTAGGTTTTGGTAGATATATATCATTATAAATGACACATTACATGTGTGTTCAAATATGTGGTTGATATTTCATTATTTCCCATAGAAAAACCCACTTGGATTTTGTAATGCAGGTTAGGTTTTGGCTTGTTTTCCCATTGTGAACCAAACATATTTAACTAATGCAAAAGTGGCCTAAATGGATTCGAATGATTACGATTCAGGTTGGAAAGAAGAGTTCGAGACCAAGAAGAGTTGGAAAGAATCAATCGATTAAACGGATTCGGATGATTAAGATGCGAAAGTGGCATTGGAAAGAAGAGTCCAAGACAAAGCTAAGGGTGAAAACAGCGCTGGAATCTGGTCCCCCGATGCGCCCATACGAGCCGTCGTCTGAGCAGCACATACGTTGCTACGCGCCGGAGGTGTTGGGGCATGTAAGGGCGCGTGAAGCACTATTTTGGGTCCCGGTTTGGCATGTGGAACTCTTGGAAGACATGGAAAAACGTGTGGGAGTCGGTTTTCTTGTTGGGGAAGGTTTTGTTTTGGAATTACTTGTTTAGGAAAGACTAGTTAGGTGGTTTCCAACTGCTTATGGGAGTCTGATTCCTTAGAGATAAAAAATGGTGACCCTATAATTAGTGAGGTTTATTCTTTGGTTGATAACACTTGAATAGACACATTGAAACATCAGAGAGTGGGTGAATCCGAAGAGTGAGACTTGGGGGGAGACCCTAGAGATGTCAAAGGGGCGGGACCCTAGGGATGTCAAAGGGGTGGGAGACCCAAAAAATATCTGGTTGGAGACTTGAAAGGAGATCCATGGGAATATCAAGAGAGGGATCCATGAAATATTTGGGATCTGAGGAGAGATTTGGGGGTGATATTCATGAGAGACCTAGGGGATATTCGGGGGTGCACTCGAGAAGGACCTAGTGAGCGCTGTGAGTTGAGAGCTAGGATGTAAGCTCGGTTGTGAGGATGGGCTCAATAAGGCTCGATTGTAATTGGGGTTTGGAGTTAGAGAAAGAATATTGGAATTGTATAGTTATAGCAATTTTCTACATAATGATATTTTTCTCTTGTCATCATGACGGCTGTGGTTTTTCCCTGTTTTGGGTTTCCATGTAAATCTTGTGTTTATATGATTGGATTTTTTTTGTCTTATTTTTATGCTAGTAGACGTTATTTGTTATGTGATGAATATTAGACATGCACTTCCGTATCACCGTTTTCGAGCAATGTAATCTAACATATGTAGTCAAAGATAGAAACAAAAAATCTGAATTATCACCATCAAAGACTCCTTCTGATGTCATTGCTTTTTCATCAAAAGTACTTTTTTTTTTGGACATGGGGATGGTTAAATTGTATTAAGAATTGATGAATTGTCATCCGTACAAAAATTATAGGTAATAAAAGATTCATCAAAAGTACTTCTAAGAATTGCAATATATAATATCAATATTAAGCTAGCAGCCAGCTGCTTCTATAGCATATGTCATAAACTCCACATATTCATGCATTCTTCCTCCAACATTATCAAATAATGTTTTGTTGAAAGGTTGAAGAAGCCATTGGGCCTCTTGCCAATGTGGTGTGACTCTCCGAAGGGAGACTCCACCACCACGGTTCAACACCCAGCACCGTGTATATATATACACCCATTATTTCCTTGTCCCACCTCATGTGTGGATATCCTCTCCCCAATTGTGGGAGTAGTTGTCCGGGCTGTGCTCGTAGTGTCCAATCCTCATAGGGTTCCGGTAGTTGTTGTACATTAAAAAAAAAAAAAAAAAAAAAAAAAAAAGGTTGAAGAATATTAGAAATGATAAGACAAATATCCACATATACATGAATAATGTTTTTGTAAATAATTAAAATGAACCTCACAGATTAATAAATAGAAAATCAAAGTATAAAAGACACTAGTAAACAGTTTTATCGAGCAACAGCAGGTTTTAAGTGCGGAATCTCATACTAATCTCACTATTTTTTATAAAATAATTTCGTTAGTAATAGTACCCTCGAGTTCTTTCCCAATTCAACAACTTTAAATACAAGACATCATATAATATTTATACCGTAACATATCTTATGAGTTGAATCAATTAGTACCTATGTATTCTCACATAAATATGTGGACTGAATAAAAAAAAAATCTATAAGTTATTCAGACATGTGGTAGTATATTTGGGGTCGCATGTTATATATATATATATATATATATATATATATATATATATATATATATATGCCCATGCATGGACTTACCTAACACATTATAATAATGTGGCGGCTGCTACCATTCAAGATTCAACAAAAATAAAAAATAAAACAAAAAAAACAAATAGATCGGTCCCATAAAAATTAAAATTTTGGTTTACACTCACCTTTTTTAATTTGTAATATCAATATGTAATATTGTAGGGACCAATTCTAAATTGACTGGTGATGAGATGACGTCATCAAGTTTTGCTTGTACTATGGCCCTTATTTATTAATTAGTTGGATCATTATTTATTTATTTATTTATTTATTTTATTTTTTGTAACTTGTATAGTACTACATCACTAGATTAAATTGTGTACCCCTAAATTTGTACATCAACTCATTACAATTTTGTTGTGAATCTGTAGATATTTAAGGCATGATTGTGATAGTGTTGCATCTTGCATGTCATTACACCCCCTTATTGTTCTATTTGTGAAAGTGGTTTTACAATAAATTTCATATGCTATTCGTAGATAATATCATAATAATAATATAAAGTGATTAATAATCGAAAAAAAATGGGTGGATCATTGATAAAGAGTGAATGTAAAATCAATTACAAACGTAACTAGGGCCATTCTTTAGTCATGATGGTCTTGAAAAAAAATAAAAATAAAGACCGTCCTTTTGTAATGCTACATAGCTGGTTTTATAACAGTAAAAATCTAAGCATAACTTTTTGTTTAGCTTTGTAGCCAGCTATATAACATTACAAAATGACGATTTTGAATTTTTTTGACCATAATGACTAGAAAATTTGAGTAATACTACTTTGTCTAAATTTGAAGTCCAAAATTTAATATCCAAAGTTGGAGCCCAAATGATCTGGTTTCACTAAAACCCAATGATTTTAATCATTCAATTATAATACAGAAAATTAAAGATCCACATTATTTGGACATCAAATTCGGATAAAGTAGCATTATTGAGAAAATTATTATATAATTGTATATGCATATATATATATATATTATTTATGTATGTATAATTATACAAATTTGAGATTTGTGCGTCAATCTTTTTTAAGATGGTATTGTAATTGAACATACTAATTAATTAATTTATTTCGTATAAAGAATATATATATATATATTTTGAGATCTGAAAGATTATAAATTCCTAGCTAGGGACCAAAGTTTCCCATAAAATATTTCCTAAGTTTATAGCAATCCGATTTAATTGGCTAGGTTTTGCATTGCCCTTAGTACTTGAAAACATTTTGATGTGAAAAAAATGTAGACTAAACAAAGAAGGTGAGTAGTGAAAGCTCACCAAACTATTGCTCTGTATAGCTGCTGCTGGTAGGTCCATATTTACATTAATGAATTTCAAATTGAATTGCTATATAAAATATTGAGAACAAAATTTGCCTTTAAAAAAACTCAATGGACCCATTAATTAATTTCAGTGGAAAATTATTGGTTTACAAAGATAGAAGTGGTAACGACAATTGAATATGTCGAATTTTGTTAAGTCAATACTTCCTTAATCTGATGTTATTATATGTCTCTACTAAAGAAAATATTCGAGAGGGGTTAAAGTGCAAAAATTACAAAATTTTAAGATAAATTTGTACTATTTTAAAGAAGACTTTTAAGTGTGCTTTTTTGGATAATTGCACTAACTTTCCCTGAGTTTAGGTCTAATTGCAGCTAGATGGAACTTTTGCTTAAAAGTACACAAACTTCCCCTGCCATTAGTTGTGTGCTGTTAGAAGTTAACAATGTAAGGGTAAAGTCATCTTTTTCTATATCTAATAAAAAAACCAATCATTTTATTGTACGAGAGATTCTTTTTACAATCCAATTTTATCTTTTTATACTTCTTTTTTAAAAACACTCCATTCTAAAATTTTAAATTTAAAAAAATTCTGAAAACACTTCTTTTTGTTCCAAAATTATCCCTGTTATCTTTTGGTACTCCTATTCTAAAGACATTTCATTTTAAAAAATTAAATTTCTAAAGACACTCCATTTTATTTTAATATTACTCACTATTATTTTTTAATTTGAATTTGAACATATATCAAAAAAAAAAAAAAAAAAAAAAAAAAAAAAAAAAAAACTAGTAATTTGAATTTAATCTCTATAGTCCATAGAGACAACAATGACACAACTCAAACAATAGACTCATTTTTTATTTTGCATACATGAATAATCGGTTAAAAATTAGATGTGTATTGATCTGAGTGAGAGGAAAGTTAGACATTGTTGCTAATATATGAGTATTAGCAGTTTAGCACAACATCATATTTGGAAACAACGAGATAGCCGGCCTAAGATTAGTACCATATCTGGATAATTGGTTAAAAATTAAATATGTCTATAGTAATGCTATAATTATTGGGTTAAGTGAATAAATAAAATAAAATTAAAAAAAAAAAAAAAAAAAACTGATTCTACTTATAGTTGACCTCGATCTTAGGCCGTACTGCCATAGCATATTTCAACAAAACTACCACCATTTAGAAACTTGACAATCAAAGGTTGCATTCCGATCAACAAGGCCAGCGATTGCTGAGAAGGCAAAATGTGACAGTATCACACTTTGCATTAATACAACAATAAAGATAATTTAAGTTGAAAATTTAAAACAAGGACAGTAAAATTAAGGGAGCCGATATTGACACCCATAAATATGATAAGCACACCCTTATTTTAATAAAAAATTTAATTACAAAAATATCCCAATAGGAATTTACCAATAAGGACAAGTTAGTTTAATTAAAAATAAACAAAATACTATTTACACCCATTAATTACACTCATATCTTCAACTATATCACTTTATCAAAATTTAAAAAAAAAAAAAAAAAACCAAACCCTAATTCAACCTTAATTATATATTTTTTATTGTGTGTATAGAACGACTTTCTCTCTTATATTATGCAATCTCATGAGCTCATGGTAACCCAGTATGTCACATACTCTTAATTGTTGTATATGTGCGAGTTGTACCCCCTTCAACTATGTATGTAGCGATAATCCAAGGTGCTCCAACAAAACCCAGAACTGCAGCTTAATCCCTGACCTAAATTAAGAGAATAACTTCAGGAAACAAATGAGCATAAAATCATACAATATCTATATGTCTCATTTTCCAGGGCATTAACATACAATTTTCCAGGGCATTAACATACAATTTTCCAGGGCATTATCTATATGTCTCATACAATATTGAATTTCAATGAATAACACGTTCGCTGCTTGTTTGGTCAATATCACAACACACGTTCGCTGCATTATTAAGTATGTCAAAAAAAATGATAACCCCATCAGGACAAAAAGCTTCCCAAGGCTGTAAAGAAATTTTCACAATGAGATCAGTTGTCTATGACCTCTCTCTAAAGGATGGGTGTGTTAATAACTTATGAGGGTTTATAAATAAATTGTATTAAAATAAAAATATTCATTTAAATAAGGGTACTATTGGTATTAAGATGGGTGTTTCTAGTAATGTTTTAATTTTAAATTTTAGACATGGGTGTACTTATAAATATGGGTGCGCTTATCATTTTTATGGGTGTCAATATCCATACCCTAAAATTAAATACATTTTTTTTCTTTCATTATTTTTCATCCTTTTTCACTTTTGCACTTGTATAGGACTTTCCATTCATTTGAAAAACAATAAAGAAGAAAAAAAACATAAAAGAGAAAAAAAAAATCATTGTTTTCTAAAAAGAAAAAAAAAAAAAAACTAGTTTGGAATGTCTTTAGAATTATTTTGTCTTGTTTAGTAATTTTAATTCAGGTTAAAATTGTCATTAACAAAAAAAATTAAAATGGAGTGTAAACAGATAATTTATGGATTGTAAGGAGAAACTCTCTTATTGTATACAAACTATTGTTTTATTATAAACAAATAAAAAAAATATGACATAAATATTAAAAAAAAAATCGTTATATCATTAGAAAAAGGGCCTAATCACATAAAATCACTTTCTAGATCAATAATTTAGGGTGTTCGATGCCATCCCAATTCAACAAAACACCAAAATCAAACGAATCTGATTACAACATTGAAAAACGAAAAATCCAGTAAAAGCTAAGCAAAATAAAAGAAGCAAACGCTTAAAAAAAAAAAAAAAAGCCAAACGAAAACCCTAGAAAACAAATCTTACTGTAAAATATTTGACGATAAGAACACATCCCTCACCTTCCCATGCAGCTTGAAAAATCCCCATAGAACCTTTAGATTAACTTTAGGATTCAGATTGTCTATAAAAATTGAAAACAAAGAATCCCTAAAATCCCTCTTCTCCTCAAACTCACGGAAGCAAGAGCATCTCTCTCATCATGTTACATTTTTTTTTTTTTTTGCTTGTCTAAACTCAGCTAGAACTAGTACATACTCATGGTTTGAACGTTTACTCATCTCGGTTAAATGGTTACGGGTTTAAGTTTAATATTGTTCATACAAAAACAAGTGTAGAGAGATCTCTCTCATAATTGTGAGAGTAGTTTATCTGAACTGCACTTATACTGATAGATCTTTATAGGTCATTGCAAACCTTTTACTGGATTTTTGAGCCTGATGTGATTAGGCTCTACAAGCATCGTTCGGAATACAACTCCCACTACATGGGAGCAGTCTCTCTCCATACTTTATGATTTAATGGGTAAATAAAAATTATGTATCTATCACAATTGTATGTATATGTAAATTTTTTTTTTTGTTGAAAATGTGTATGTTATTTTTATACGGAATAAAAGTGAGTTTTGTGTAAAAACAACCCATGATATAAATGTGGAAAAAAGTTGTAAAATTAAATATGCTATAATGCTATACAAATTCGAAATTCACCCTAATTATAATAAAGTTGAGGTCGAGTTCCTCTTGCAATAATAATTATAATATAATATATAAGGGAGATTTGCAAAAACCCTCAAGATTTGATCCTTTAAAATAATAATAATAATAATAATCCAGTCTTGAATTTAGGTAAAAAAAACATCTTTATTGTATATCAAAACCACCTCGTAATCTAAAAATTTAGTTAAAACCCCCTTTAATTGTGTATCGAAAACCGGTTTTCATCTAAATTCAAAACTAGATTGTTGTTTTAAAAAAAAAAATGTCAAACCTGATGAGATTTTGGAAATCTCCAATATATATATAAAGTGCATCCTTGGTAAAATTCGTGGAACTTTGATGGAATCCAAACTTCATTTTCATTGTGATATAGATATACAAGTTGATTACATGTCTCTTTTTGGAAATTATTAGCCTTTTCGGTTTAAGTACTAACAATCTTGTCAATATTGTTGCTGGGAAATCTCTTTTTCTCATATTCAGTTCTCATTCTCATAACCCATTACTTTTATTATTATTAATATTTGAAAACATCAAGCCAGTCAAGGATTTATCGATTCCATTTAAGATCAATCACTACATGTATGATCCGGATCCGGATATCTATTCGATCTCACAATTTAGGGAAAACTCTCTACTGATTTTACTGGCAAATACGCATGTAAGACTTGAACCCCTCATTGATGTAAATGAGAATGAGAAAGTATATGTACGTCAATTGAGCTAAGAGTGGATGTGACCATTATTTTTTGTTTATATTGCAAAAAAAAAAAAAAAAAAAAAAAAAATTACAACAAAATCTATCGTTAGATTCATATATATTTTTTTCTCTTCTTTTAAATCATTTACTGATAAATTGATTGATTAAATGTGAAATTAACCAAGTTGTTGTCTCTTAAGTCAATATTCCAATTCTTCACAAAGTCATGCAAGACAAACACAAAGTGTACTTGGCATATATTGAAATTAGTTGTGAAATCACACCTTTAAATAATGTCTATTGGAACTTGGAAATATATGCATGACTGGATTGTAAATTTGAGTGATTTTTCTAGAAAACATTGAAAATATATCTCTTCACAAATTTCTATTACTGTAATTACTAATTAGTCTGTAATTTTTTCACATTTAGTCCGAATGCATATTTCTCTCATCTCCCACCAAAGGTGCCTTGACTCCCTTCGCCAGAGACGGCGCCACCTAAGGCCATGATATATATTTTTTTATAATTAAGAAAAAAAATTATTGTTTTTATACATAATTAAACCTTTTTCTTTAAAATAATTTTGTTATATAACAACACTCTCAAGTACACAAAAATTTTCTCTTTGTAGTTTATATAGATTTTTTTTTTTTTTTTTTTTAGGATTTTTAATTAGAATCTTAATGATTAATTGTACAAATCTGGAGGTTGTTGTAATCAAATGATTAATCCCAAAACTTGCATAATAATATAATTAATTAATTAACAATACTTAGGCAACTTAATTAGTCATCCACGCATTATTATTATATATATATATACATGTTAGGTTTAAAGCCAATCAAAAATATTTTGTAGAGTTTGACACGTAAAGAATTGATTTTAGTAATTAAATTAATAATTTTGTAGTTTTGTATAAATATTTAAATACACAAGAATGAAAGCTGCCTTCAAATCTTCAACTTTCGTCACGCTTTTGAACTCACTAATTAATTAATTAATTTGAAAGTTTTTTTAAAAAAGAAAAAGAAAAAAAGAAAGTGTTTTTTTTTTTTTAATTAAAAGGACTTTTATCATTTTTATAATGATCATAAATTACATCTAATGATTAATTTAGATGAAATGGAAAACTAGTAACAAAATAAAAGCTTTTGTGTTTTTAACTGATGTATGATTTATAAGTAAGATATGTCGAAAAATATCATTATAATTAGCATGAAGACAAAAAAAAAAAAGAAAAAAAAAAGAGGGAAAATATTAGAAAATATGAAAAAAATAATACATATTTTTAATTATAAATTATAATATTGGTTTAACTTTTTTTAATTCGAATAGTTTTGTCTTTTTGTAGGAGATAAGTGTGGTAGCCAAATATGGCCCATAGGCCCAAACGCTTAAATGCCCAAACCTTTTGACTTACATTCTATCCAAACCCATGTATAGCGGGCCGACCCAGATCTTTGATCAATTGAAAGTAGGATGATTGTCTCAGTCCAACCGACAGCCACCACTAAACGGAAAAGATGGCCACTAATTTCAGTTAAGAGAGAATCTCTCCTGGAAATCCTCCCACAATCGAAACCAATGAGATGGTGAACGTTGGAGGATTTTATGGCCTATAAAAGAGAAAGATATCATCACAATAAGTCTTTGAAATCTCTCATATCCAAAGCTCTCTAAAGCGTACCAAAATTCTGCATATATATATTCCGGTCACCGGAACCTGATAAAAACTTCGATTATTATTGATTATCATTCATTGCTCAGCCCAAGCACACCTAAGGCTAAGAAATCTAAACCCATCTTCATAATTTTATTCGAGTTTTTCTTCTACTTTAATTATATTTGCAGGTTCAACAAGGTACCAATCCTAGGTTGTTAGACACTATCTTGTAGGTTCAACGAGGAAACGACATCATTGATTCTACGAGTTTGAACGAGTTGCTTTGGGCCTAATACAACCCGACCCGATTCACATTACACGTAGATCGACCATCTACAGTTTGGAGCCCATCGTGGGGCCCATCACAACTTTACGAACTTAGTCAAATCACTTAAGCGACCAATCAACATGTCTGGCGATGAAATTGTCCCAACCATCGAAGAGCAGATCGCTCAGATGACTGCAAACACTGAGAAATTGCAGGCGCTTGAAGCAGAGAATGCAGCGATCCGAGTGACGAATGAGGAATTGAGAGCCTTGGTCGACGGAGTAGCACCTGATTCAGTGATGTCGGAGCATCCAGTCTTAGCTCCAAACGGTGAACATGTTGTCGATCGAACAGCTCCAAGAGCATTAGGTAACCCCATCAGACTAGATATGAAACCAGGCGACCAGCAGAATCAGCCGACACCCCAATGGCTCGAGTCGAAATCTATCTCAACAACATGCCAATCCGGAATGAGATGCTGAACGAGCAAGATCCAGCAATGGATCTACAACCTGAAAACGTCCAAAGGACGCCTGTGTCACTCCAGTCGACACCAGGATTGGTAAAACCCGGATCTGACTTACCTTTGTCTGCTAATTTGGAATTCTCTCGCATGTTTGTAGAAATGGAAGCTCTTATTCAAAGAATTTCAAGAGTTCCAGCTCCGATAAAGAAAAGTACAACTAACAGCTTCGCCGATTCACCATTCATCGACGCAATTGCTCTCACCGAAATGCCCATAAAATTCAACTTCCCAAACATGAAGCAGTACGAGGGAACGACAGATCCGGATGACCACATAGCACAGTACAAGCAAAGGATGTTCACAGCTGTAATTCCACGCGACCTGAGAGAAGCGTGCATGTGCAAAGCTTTCGGGTCTAGCCTTAGCGGCCCAGCTTTACAATGGTATACGAATTTACCTAACAATTCTATCAATTCTTTTGCGCAGCTGATAGATACATTCGTGGAGCAATTTGCATGCAGTCGCAAGCTAGAGAAACAGTCGGACGACTTGTATACGATAACGCAAAGACATGGCGAAAATTTGAGGACATACGTTGGATGCTTCAACAGAGAAAAAGTATAGATCCCACATTACAATCAAGCGACCGCCATCTACGCCTTCAAGAAAGGCCTCAGGTTTGATTCCGACTTATATAAAGAACTCACCAAATATCCATGCAGGACAATGGAAGACGTACTGGCAAAAGCGTGGGCCCAAATCAAATGGGAGGAAGACGAAGCAAATTATGTTGGAAAAGCCAACAGCTATGGGAATTGACGCAATGACTAGGTCGACAGATGGTCAAACGACAGAAGGTCAGAACCTTATCCGACGAATGATAGAAGAAATACTCAGTCACGACACAAAGGTTCCAGGGATAGAAATTTCTACGGGCGTGGCAACCCAAGATCGAATCGACCACGTGTTGAAGCACCAGAATACAACCTTAGCATTGAACCGGTCGACCTCGTAGCGGTGATGAGAGAGATGGGAAAAACAGTCAAGTGGCCACGAAATATGAATGCACTCCCAGAACATCGAGACGCGAGGCTTCGATGCGAGTTTCATAATGATCACGGCCATCGTACGGAAGATTGCGTCGCCCTCAAATATGAAGTCGCATAGCTCTTAAAACACGGACATCTACGAGAATTCCTAACTAACAGGGGGAAACAAACTCTGGCACGACATGACGACCAGAGGAAAGCTGATGCGAACGACAGTCCTCCAGAACCACCCAGACATGATAGAGTGATCAATTACATTGCAGGTGGATCTGAAGTCAATGGCGTAGGCTATTCCGCAGCGAAGAGGCATACACAACAAGTGTCGAATGCCGAAATTCAACAAACCGGGAACACCCTTCGAAAGTCGATGAGACTGTCACCTTCAAGTCTACAGATAAATCAAATTTGTTTTCTCCTTACCATGATGCACTTTTTATTTCATTAAATATTGCTAATTGTCTTACAAAACGTATTTTAATAGACAATGGTAGTTCATGTAATATACTATTTAATAGTACTCTAAGAGAAATGCAAGTCGACGAATCCAAACTCAGTCGTCGAACGACCATGTTGATAGGTTTCAGTGGAGACCAAAAAAGTATACTAGGTGAAATCGTACTACCTATTTACGCCGAAGGAGTTAACCTATACATCAATTTCCTGGTGCTCGACTGCCAATCCCCATACAACGCTATCCTTGGTAGACCCTGGATACATGAACTGAAGGCAATCCCGTCGACGTATCATCAAATGATAAAATTCCCAACCAAATGGGGAGTAAGGGAAATTAACGAGGAACAAAGAGCAGCTAGAGAATGCTACCAAAACGTAATGAAAAAGAGAAGAGAGGAATTATAGCAATTACAGGATTCAAAAGTCGAGTCGACCCCAAACAAACCGAAAATGGAAGAACTCGACGAGGTGTCGATCGACCTCGATCAGCTAGACCGTAAAGTTTTCATTGGATCCAGACTACAGAATGATATCCGCGAGCAGTTGATCGAATTCTTGAAGGAGCGACGGAGCAGTTTTGCTTGGTCACATTCAAACATGGTTGGTATTGACCCAGAGATAATAGTTCATCGATTGCATGTAGACCCTGACCACCAGCCAGTAAAACAAAAACAAAGGAAATTCACCCAGAAAGGAATAAAGTGATCAACGAAGAGATTCAGAAGTTGTTCAACATTGGTTCAGTGAAGGAAGTAAAATACCCAGACTGGTTGGCAAACGTCGTAGTAGTGAAGAAAAAGAATGGGAAGTGGCGAGTCTGCATTGACTTCACAGATCTCAACAAAGCATGTCCCAAAGATTCATTTCCACTCCCTCACATCGACATGCTGGTCAATGCTACAGCATGGCATGAACTACTAAGCTTCATGGACGCTTATTCTGGCTACAACCAGATTCTGATGCATCCTATCGACTAGGAAAAAACAGCATTCATCATCGAGCGAGGTATTTTTTTGCTATAAAGTAATGCCTTTTGGTTTGAAAAATGCAGGTGCGACTTACCAGCGACTAGTCAACAAAATGTTTGCTAAGATGCTTGGATCGACAATGGAGGTCTACATCGACAACATGCTAGTCAAATCCTTGATCGCTCAAAACCACATCGAGCATTTGAGACAGTCGTTCGACGTACTCGACCAATACGGTATGAAACTTAACCCTACTAAATGCTCATTTGGTGTGTCTTCAAGAAAGTTTCTAGGCTACTTGGTCACACAAAGAGGTGTCGAAGCCAACCCAGACCAAATTCGGTCGATAGAGGGAATTGAATCACCCAGATGTATCAAGGATGTGCAAAAGCTCACAGGTCGTGTAGCTGCCCTGAACAGATTCATTTCAAAGTCGTCTGAACGTTGTCATCCATTTTTCAACATATTGAGAAATAACAAGACATTCAAGTGGAACGATGATTGTGAAAAAGCCTTACGAGATTTGAAGACATATTTGGCTTCACCTCCATTGCTAGCGAAGCCAAAAGACAACGAAGCATTAATCATCTACTTGGCGGTGTCCGACACTGCCGTAAGTGCCGTACTAATTAGAGAAGAAAAGGGCACTTAACATCCTTTGTACTACGTAAGTAAAGCTCTACTCGACGCTGAGACAAGGTATAGTCGATTGGAGAAACTGGCGTTAGCTTTTGTCGTAGCAGCACGCAAGCTCAGACCATACTTCCAATGCCACTCCATTAAGATACTAACTACATACCCCCTCAAAAATATTCTTCACAAACCAGAACTTTCAAGTCGATTGACGAAATGGGCCGTGGAGCTTAGCGAGTACGACATCAGCTTTCACCCGCGACCGGCAATGAAATCACAGGTATTAGCCGACTTTATTGCAGACTTTACCCCTTGTGAAAATGTGCAGGCCAACCAGGAACTAGTAGCCCTTATAGAAAATCCTTCGTCCGGGAAATGAACTTTGTCGGTCGACGAATCCAATAATATCAAAGGAAGCGGACTAGGTCTGGTGCTTAAATCCCCACAGGGGGACATGTTGAAGCAATCGATCCATTACGGATTCCGTGCAATAAACAACGAAGCTGAATACGAATCATTGATTACCGGGCTCGACCTTGCAAAAAGCCTAAACATAAGGAGCATTGAAGTACAAAGTGATTCTCAACTCGTCGTTCGACAGATGAATGGATCGTACGAAGCAAAGGATCAAAGAATGTTGGCATATTTGGTGAAAGCCAAACTATTACAGTCGACCTTCGATGAGTTTACAATCCAACAGATACTCAGATCTGAGAATGCTCGAGCAGATGCATTGGCAAGTCTCGGGTCGACAGCGATGAATGCTTCGAAATCTATACCCATTGTGCATCTTATGTCGCCAACAATTCAAAAAGCTGAAGTACTTACGCCTATCGACCATGGAAGAAGTTGGATGGAACCCATATTCAATTACCTTCAAGCCGACATCCTACCAGGAGATAGGTCCGAAGCAAGGAAGATCAAAGCCAAAGCTGTAAAATTCTGCATTATATACGGTAAGCTCTATAAAAAATCATTTACAGGACCTTACTTGAGATGCGTAACCCCTCGAGAGGCGTACGACGTCCTCAAAAGTCTTCACTACGAAGAATGCAGAAATCATTCTGGCGCTTGAAGTTTGTCGAACAGAGCCATCACAGCGGGATACTACTGGCCGACAATATGGTCTGATTCCTAAAATCACATGAAGTCGTGTGACAAATGTCAACGATTTGCACCAGTGTCGCACCTCCCCCCAGGTATGTTAAATTCAATATCGCCCCTTGGCCTTTTATGAAATGGGGAATGGATATTGTAGGTAAACTTCCTGCAGCACCCGGAGGTGTCATCTACATGCTAGTTTTAACAGACTACTTCACCAAATGGATCGAGGTCGGAGCATATCAACAAGTACGCGACATTGAGGTACACAACTTAGTATGGAAAAACATAATTTGCAGGTTTGGGGTACCATGGGAGATAGTGACTAACAACGGATCCCAATTTATTTCCTACGACTTCAAAAACTTTTGTGACAAGTATGGGATAAAACTGAGCTTCTCAACTCCACGTTATCCTCAAGCCAACGGACAAGCTGAGTCAACTAATAAAACCATCGTAAACACACTAAAGAAACGATTGGAGGTAGAGAAAAGTGAGTGGGCAGAAAAACTCCTAGAGATACTATGGTCGTACAGAACAACCCCCCGACGTTCGACTGGTGAGACACCGTTCTCGCTGGTATACAGTTCTGAAGCTGTAATCCTAATCGAGACCCAACTGGCAACCACTCGTAGTGAAAACCCCATTGAGTAGCAAAACAATTTGGAGCTTACCTTCGAATTAGATCATTTGGATGAACGTCGAGATCGTGCATCCCTACGGATACAGTCGTACCAATAACAAGTCGTACGACATTATAACAAAAAAGTACGGACTAGAGTTTTCAAAATCAACGACTGAGTACTACGACGAGTCTTCCAAAACACAAGGGAAGAAGGAGCGGGAAAGTTACGACCAACATGGGAAGGCCCATATCAAATAACAGATGTAGTCGGGCGAGAAGCATACAAATTACGAAGACTCGACGGTCGAGAACTACATAACAGCTGGAACGCTCTACATTTGAAACAGTACCATTTCTAAACTCTTATTTCTAAATATTGTTTATTTTTTGTTCATTTTTATCAACATTCAACACTAACGAGTCGACCAACAATGAGCAATGATGAAAACTTAGTGCAAAACTGAGCTCACAAACAAAAATCATATCTTGATCTATACAAGCTGTCGACTTTGACAAGCAATATATTTCCCTTACAGATACTACACGACATCTATGAATCGACATCTACAAAATCAACACTTAATATCCTCATTCGACAAACACATATTAAGAGTGGGGGAATAGCAATGGGGACAAATGTCGACTCAAATGACAAATATTGACTCAAATAAACGCATGTACGCGATGATTTCTAATTTAAATGAAGGTCTTGTCGACCATTTAACGCATGTACGCTATTTTACTATGTAAAGAAATGTCGTGTCGACCCATTAACGCATGTACACGATATTTTCGTTCGACCAAAATTCTCTCGCGCGATGATTTCTAATGTAAAGGAAGGTCTTATCGACCATTTAACGCATGTACGCGATGATTTCTAATGTAAATGAAGGTCTTGTCGACCATTTAACGCATGTACGCGATTTTACTATGTAAAGAAAGGTCGTGTCGACCCATTAACGCATGTACGCGATATTTAAAGATATATATAAGGTCGTTCGACCAAAATTCTCTCGCGCGATGATTTCTAATGTAAATGAAGGTCTTGTCGACCATTTAATGCATGTACGTGATTTTACTATGTAAAGAAAGGTCATGTCGACCCATTAACACATGTACGCGATATTTAAAGATATATATAAGGTCGTTCGACCAAAATTCTCTCGCGATGATTTCTAATGTAAAGGAAGGTCTTGTCGACCATTTAACGCATGTACGCGATGATTTCTAATGTAAATGAAGGTCTTGTCGACCATTTAACGCATGTATGCGATTTTACTATGTAAAGAAAGGTCGTGTCAACCCATTAACGCATGTACGCGATACTTAAAGATATATATAAGGTCGTTCGACCAAAATTCTCTCGCAATTCACTGTTCATAAAAGGTTGTCAACTAAGACATATACGTGATTTTCGTAGTTAAACCAAAAGGTCGTGTCGACTGAATTACGTATGAGTATGAGTTTACAGGCTTATCTCATTCAATTAAAAGTTACTATTGTGCAAACCCCATTATATGGTGGTCGTATCATTTTCACTATATCAAATCAAAATAATAAACATGAAGTAGATTCAAATTAAGATAAAAGATTCAGTCATAAATATAGGTCGAGTCGACCAAATCATCCGCAATTACAGACCAAATTGAGATGATAAAAAAAAAAGAAAAAAAAAAGAGAGAGAGATGGAATTAGGCAAAATAAATGATCAAGCATCCTTCTGGGTCAGACAAGCGACGGCAACATTTGGGTTTTCGACATTGTCGAGGTTCTCTTCAATGTCCTTGTCGCCATCTCCCTCTGCATCAATCTCTTCATTTGCTCCCTCTGGAGATCCTTTAAGTTTAAGACGCTCTATTCTTCATAAGCGTCGACCTCTTCCTTCATTTCTTTAGAATCCCAATTCACATGCGCACAAGACAAGTACTCCTTGAAAAGCTCCACCCTGGCTTTACACATCGCATCAGCCGCCATCGACATCAGCCGTATTTTCAAGTCCTCGACAAGTTGCTCCTACTCCTTAATCTCCTCATTGGCTTTTGTCGACTCAGCATGATGTCGATCTCTCTTCTCCTTCACACCCTTAAACTCCTCCTCTAGAGCTAAGTTCTTTTGCTCCATTTGTTTCATTGTCTTGCCAAGCTTGGCGTTGTCTGCCTTCAGGGTGTCGTTCGCCTTCCGCAACTTCGCGCACTTATCAGTAACAGTTTTGTACCTATCGTGCAGATGCAAGTGCACTTGCAAAGCCTACAAAAAAGAAATGTTGTATCAATAAGAAAGATAGATGATCAAAAAGAAACTTTGAGATGACAGTTAATTTACTTGGAATGCCGAAAGAATGCCCATGTTGAATACCCATGTTGAATACCTCATCCGACTTCTTGCTTTTTAAAAATAATTCATCAGCAAAGAGAAGGAATTCGTTCGACTTGTCAAGAAATCCTGTCGGCTCCTTGAACGATGAAAGCCGAGAGGAGAGAAGCACCATCGACGAGTCTGGTTTTAGAGCAATCGCAACCGATTTCTCTTTCGAATTGGATTCGATCCTCTTTCCACGGTCCACAGCAGAATCTCTTTTCTGCCTTTTCCTCGATGGACTCTTTTCAGGCGACGATTGATAGATATGCTTTGGTACTACTGGCGTTTTCCTTCGACTTCTTAGCAGCTTGCATCTTTTTTTGCTAATGCTGCTGCTGCCCGCTTTTTGGCAATCTCCTCCCCGTAAAGCCTTATGGCTTCAGCTTTGTCTGGCATGTTGATTTGTGCGCTCGCCATCGACGTCACTGCGAAACGACGTTCAATATCAATTATAGGCGACAAGAATTTCATATCACATTCAAGAATCTTAAGACTCCTCCAGATCCAAACATACGACACAAAATCCTTCACATGAGGATACGATGCTCGCGATCTATTCAGAGTCGACCATCGCCATAAACTGCTAGGCCTAAGTTTACCTTTCGTGAGCAACACTTTGCAACTCCTATCCTTAACAGGAATATCTAATATAGCCTCAGTGCGCGCAGGTGCCACGTTGCACGACGGTTTATTATCTGCACCCTTCGTTTCTACAAAATCAGTGATTCGTCAATACGAGTTGGGTAAATAAAAAACCAAACAATAATTGGTAGATGATACTCACCATACCGGTTCCAAATTCACCGGTATTGATACTGCGACTCTCACTAAGGACCATCGATCGAGGGACCTTTCGCAAAAAAGAAGGTATCCATCCAATGTCGATCGTTTGTCGTAGTATCAGCAATAATCTGACGCTCTTTATTTCTGGGTATCAACATGTAACGACCTTGGTCGCTCACATGCTCCTTAAGGTAATAATTGTGAAGGAGACACCCTAACCCAAACTTCACATTGTATCTCTCATTGAGGACGCCCAAACTCAACAATATTCTCCAAGTATTTGGCATCAATTGGCCAGGAGCAATGTCATAATATACCAACATTCGTTGAACCAGTTGGGGAACTAGAAATCTAAACCCTAAACGAAGGGTATATTCATAAAAATATGTCCACCCTGGTATGTCCCAATCCGCCCGCTCATGTTCCTTCGGCGCACGTAGTTCGATATCATCAGGGATGCCATAAATCACCCGTAAACTTCGCAGGTTTTCATCCGTAACTACGCTAGCTGGACTATCATCTAGAATACCTAAAGAGCGATCAAAAGTAGATGCCTCTACAACATCTACATATTCCGGATATTCGACCATTGCAACAGCGCACACAACGCTTCGCTCTAACATACCCTTCGTGTTTACAGTAACAACTTTCGACGGGTCCTCAATTGTTACCAATCGATCGACATCTTACGTTCTACTGTCAACTTCTCCATCATTCTCCGTATCATTGGAAGTCCAATCGAAGAGTGGATCAGAAGTCATAGCGTCGCTCGACATGATGTCTTAAAAAAGCTGACAAATGCAAAAAATGCACAAGTCAGGCAAAAACTAAACGCTACAATCACAACCTAGGGTTTTAAGATCAAAACCTAAGGTTTCATGAAAAAATCAACACCTAAAGTTCGACCTAGCCCTAAAGAGCTTTGCCTACACAAGGTCGAGCGGTTATTCTAATCTAAGCGACTGCACTCGACGTAACGACATACAAATAGACCAGAAGCAACACATCATATGAGCAAAATCAACATGGCAACGAATCAAAAGCATCAAAAAAGATCAAGAACACGTTGAAGAACATCAAAGATAGCGAAGAACACACATTTCTAAAAAAAAAAAAATCAGAAACTTCTATTTTTTCTTCCTATAGATTTGTAAAGGTAAGTTTCATGCAAAAGTAAACAAAGAAAGAAAAAGCAACTCTTTACTAACCTTGAAGAGATTTGAGTAGAAATCACGAAAATACGGAGAAGAAAACCAGCAATATCAACACCTCGCAGACGGAGAGAAGAAAAAGGAAAGAGAAACTTCAAAGTCGTGCAAAAGTGATCCTGGCAAGTAAAACGGTTTACTTATAAACCAAACCTTCAACCCTAGTTGCCACGTGTCAGCACCCCTTCAGTTGCCAGTTAATCAAGGTAACCGTCCAGTTTAAAATTTAAAATTTTTATCTCGAAAATAGTGCTCAAATTAATGCATCCGACGTCAGCCTAGAACATTGAAACGCTTCAATCCCATCGATGTGACTTCCAAGCTTCACTCGATTTGACTTCTAGACATCACTCTAGACGTATTCGTCGAGCGACGAATTATCTTAAATCAACTTCGTTGATTCAACAATCAGAGTAGCCACCCAGATGGTATCCAAAAAGTAGTGATTCGATTCGACAAATAAGGCAGTCGATGAAACCAGTGGTTGACTCAACGAAAATCACTCTCTAACTCAGTGAACCCTTCTTTAGAGAGTGGGGGACAAACTGTGGTAGCCAAAAATGGCTCATAGGCCCAAACGCTTAAAGGCCCAAACCTTTTGACTTACATTCTATCTAAACCCATGTATAGCGGGCCGACCCAGAGCTTTGATCAGTTGAAAGTAGGATGATTGACTCAGTCCAACCGTCAGCCACCACTAAACGGAAAAGATGGCCACTAATTTCAGTTAAGAGAGAATCTCTCATGGAAATCCTCCCACAATCGAAACCAACGAGATGGTGAACGTTGGAGGATTTTATGGCCTATAAAAGAGAAAGAGATCATCACAATGAGTCTCTGAAATCTCTCATATCCAAAGCTCTCTAAAGCGTACCGAAATTCTGCATATATATATTCCGGTCACCGGAACCTGATAAAAACTTCGATCATTATTGATTATCATCCATTGCTCAGCCCAAGCACACCTAAGGCTAAGAAATCTAAACCCATCTTCATCATTTTATTCAACTTTTTCTTCTACTTTAATTATATTTGCAGGTTCAACAAGGTACCAATCCTAGGTCGTTAGACACTACCTTGCAGGTTCAACGAGGAAACGGCATCATTAATTCTACGAGTTCGAACGAGTTGCTTTGGGCCTAATACAACCCAACCCGATTCACATTACATGTAGATAGACCATCTACAATAAAGTCAAGGATCTATCTCTACCTGACTAAATCAAATATTAAACTCTAGTCATTTAAAAATTTATTTTTTTTTGAAAGGATTTAGAAATTAATTTATAAAACTGTTTAAACAAAATTTGAAATTCGTTTTAAAATCCATCAAAATCTACTTTAAATTTACTACAAAAGTTTATTTATTTATTTTTATTTTTTATAACCAAAATATTTTAATCTAAGCTTTGCACATCAGCAGATTCCGTCAAAATTAAAATTGCATAGAATAATTATTTCCGCCGCATTGTGAGTTCAAAACTTTTCTAGCACCTTTTTGATGGTGCATTTTAAGACTATCACCATTTTAATAACTTGAGTTTAAATGGCACATATTATGGTGCATGAACAAAAATGCCCCCTACAGTAACTTTCTTAACCATTTTGTTTTTTCTTTTCTTTCAAAATCCTCCATCAATGGAGGTGGAACTGACGAATCGACGAACACACGTACACCGACCAATCGATGAACACACGTACACCGATGACGACAGTGGACCATGAACACGCGTACGTCGCCGTCAACGACCACGACCACGACCACGACCAAACACAATAGTGACTTTTGATTTCTCTGAAAAAACGAAGTATGTAACTTTCTCTGAAAAAGAAGGGTTTCGAATTGGGGATTCAGGGTTGGAGAAGATGAACATAACAGAAACAGAGGAGCACAGAACAACAACCCAGAAGTCTTGGAAGAAAGTCTTGGAAAAAAGTCTCAGAACACAATCACGAAATCTCATAACACAATCACAAAGACTCGGAATCACAAAGTCTCAGAAACACAAAGTCTCGGAACACAATCACAAAGTCTCAAAAACACTGGGTTGTTGTTCTGTGCTCCTCTGTTTATGTTATATTGTTGTTTCTCGTGTTTAACAATGGAAGATTCAAAACCAAAACAACATAGAAAATGAGAGAAAAATCTCTAAGGGTGCTGAAAATGAAACTATTCGTCATTTTCCCCCCTACTGTTAGCTTTTCCGTTAAAACCCCACATTGACCGTTAAACTAAAAGGGTAATATGGTAAAAAGGTAAATTAAAATTAATTTAACAAAATATTAAAAAAATGAATATTTTTATCCCAAAAAATGAATATTTTTCGAAATTAAAAATTAAAATTTAAAAAATTATCTCTTTCTCTTATGTCATCTCTCTCTCTAAAAAAAGTAAAAAACCAAACACCTAACCCTAGCCACCAAAACATAAATCTCCATCATAACACTCAAACACAAAACCCTAGCCACCACCACTCAAACACCAAACACTAGTCACCACCATAAATCCACCGAAATCGGTGCTCGATCTGGGAGCCAAGAAAATAGTTAACGATCTGGCTTGATCTCCTCCTAGCCGCCGCATCGTCTCTCTCTTTCTTTCTTTCCATCTTACACTTTCTTTTCATATAAGGTCAAACCATTTCTAGGTCGAACCCAGTTCTTATTGAATCGGTTTTGGGGAAGTTGTGTTTGGGAGTTTTGTGTTTGTGTGAGTGTTAGAGAGAGAGAGAAGAAAAAAAGCCATATGCCAGTGGTGGTTATGTTTGTGGCAGCTACCGATGAGGAATTAAGTGATGATCTCGTCGATCGGCACTAGTGAGGATGGTTGTGGTAGTTGGGTTTGGTGATTGAGATGGATGGTGGTATGGTTGTGGGGATTTTGAATAGATGTCAATATCAGGTGAATGGAAAATTGGTTCTAGATTTAAAATTTTTTTTTTTTTTTACAAGAAAATCAAAACTGGTTTTGAAAAAAAAAAATTGGTTTAAGTTTTTGAGTGTTGAGTATTGTAAATGGAAAATTTTAAAAACAATTTTATAAACGATTTGATTTTTGGTGGTGGTTCTGGATTCGATTTCGTGGTGGTGGTGTAATTTGGTTATTGATGATGGAGGTCTGGTTCATCTATAAGATGGTGGCCATCATTTTTTTTTTCTTTTTGATTTTCTTTTCTTTTTTACTTTGTAAAATATCTTTTAATCTCCACCTTCCATCTCAAAGATGGATGGTGGAGATCCATTTAAGAAAGGAATAATTAAAAACATATATTTTTTTGATTAATTTTTTTAAACCCATTTTTCCACAATTTTGAAGGGCAAAAAATGTCTTTCAATGTAGAAATTAACCTTTTGAATGGAAAATCTAACGGAAATGGGGAAAATGGTGAATAGTTTCATTTTCATAGGGAAGAACGACCATTATTGAAACTAGAAGGGGCAAAGTGTCTAATAAGGCAAACCTCAAGGGGAATGAGTCCAAAAAATTTCTAGCACTTTTTGGAGATGGCTTTTCAACACTGTTTCTGTTTTAATAACATAACAACATCTCAAAAGTCTCGAAAAGCAATCACAAAGTCTCGAAAAAAAGTCTAGAAACACAATCACGAAGTCTTGTAATCACAAAGTCTCGGAAACACAAAGTCTTGGAATCACAAAGTCTCGGAACACAAACACAAAGTCTTGGAACACAATCACAAAGTCTCGAAAATACTGGGTTGTTGTTCTGTGCTCCTCTGTTTTTGTTATGTTGTTGTTTCTCGTGTTTAACAATGGAAGATTCAAAACCAAAACAACATAGGAAATGAGAGAAAAATTTCTAGGGGCACTGATCCCCGCTGCCCCTCGACCACCGTGAGCTCAGTGGGGAGCTTGACCCTCGAGTGCGTCAGCGTAGCGCCACTAAACTAATCCAATGAAGATGCATTGATAATGTTATGAAGTTGTTTTGTTCGATTTCGACTTCCATTGGAGGTCTGTTAAACACACCTCTATGAAGAAGATGAAAGAACAAAATCAAAAAAAGAAAAAAAGAAAAAAAGAAAAACTAAAAAACTGAAAAGTAAATAAAAAAAATAGAGTAAAGTAAGGGTATTTTTGGAAGTCACTTACTTTGGTACCTTTAAAACATAAGTTATTAAAGTAGTGAGAGCATCTCCAATGCAAGAGTGGCTTGCATACCAATAATTGTTGACATGGCAACAATGTCAAGAGACTTGCTTCCTATGTGACATAAAAATAGACTTGATAGACAATCAATTCAAAATTTGGTCTCCAATGCTTCCGTCTAAAACACAATTTTTTTAATGACGTGTCCATATTTTTTTTTCCTGTTTTATTTTTTATTTTATTTCCTTACCAAAAATATATGAAAAATTAATGTTAGTTTTAAATGTTTATTGAGTCAACCTAAAAAATAGTTATGCAACAAATCGTCTGAAAGTGGACGGTCATGTTGATAATGTCTAATTTTTTTTTTACCACCTTAGTTTGAGGTTGAATATGCACGGCTGCATGTCTACATTGGAGACACAATTATTAACATAACGTCTATTTATCCTATGTGACATCTCTTTTTTTCACAAGCCACGCTTGCATTGGAGATGCTCTGATAGTCTTGAAACACCAACTTAAAAAAGTGACAAAAACCCTTATTTCCTCATAAAATGATTATATCCCTTTATTTTATTAAGTTCAAATCAACAATTTTAAACATAAAAAATTATATTATTAAATTTCATTAAAGTATATAATTAATGAATGATGATTATTAATTACCATATATAATATTTGTGGTAAATTTTAATTAATAATTAGCGGTGCTTTGAAGCTATTACTTTAATTTGAATTTAACTACGTTTTGTGTGTTTATATTGATTGTTTTTATAATTGACGTTTGTGGCAAAGGTTACCTTTTGAGTTAAATGTAGTGATATGAAGCGTTATGTGATACTTAATGATATATGATAATAAATGAGTCCAAATTTAATTGTTTTTATTCAGTCTTTCTATTATCAGTTCGAACTGATATAAAATATATCAGTTCCTTATATGTGGACCATTGGATTTAAACGATGCTTTGACAAGTGCATGCAGCCAAGTCAAAGTATTTAAATCTAATGGCCCACAGATAAGGAATTGATATATCTTTTGTCAGTTCGAACTGATAATAGAAAAATTATGTTTTTATTATTATTGATTACTTATTACTTGTTTTTATATTTATAATATTTGTTATTATTATTAGGGGCAATTACCAAATTGGTCCTGGACTTTTTTCTTTATTCCAAGTTGTTTGTGACTTTTACAAAAGTGACCAAATTGGTCCCTAACTTTTTAAATTGTACCAATTTCATCCCTCAATTAACTTTCTGTTAGTCAAACCTAACAATCAATGGTATTTTAGTCGGGCAATTACCAAATTGGTCTTGGACTTTTTTCTTTCTTCCAAGTAGTTTGCGACTTTTACAAAAGTGACCAAATTGGTCCCTAACGTTTTTATGGAGTACCATTTGAGTCCCTAACTTTTAAGAAACAACCAAAAACATCCCTTATCGTTAACCTCGTTTATTTATACCGTTACTTGGACTATGGTTTACTTTTAAAAGACTAAAGTACCCCTCTAAACTCTAAAGTTAAAAATGTTAAAATAAAAATAAAATAATTATTTAAACAAGAATGTAATGAAAACAAAATAAAATAAATTATCTGCAACTCTCTCATTGATTCGAAAATCACTACCGAACTTGGAAGCACTTACTACCAACAATCTGACCCCTTAAAAAAAAATCAAAGGTTGACAAATCCAGAATCGGCCAGTGCCTCAAGAATTAGAAATCTCATATCTCCGATGGAGAACACTAGACAGAGATCGGAGGAGATCTAGGGCAGCTTCGTGGATGACATGTTTTCTGGTTTGGCTCGGAGTCAATGGGGTTATTCTCTCAAAAATGGGTCTCTAATGCTTATATATTGAAGGCATCTCCATGACTCCATCATTGCCTGGTTCAAGTTCTTGAAAATGAGTCATTTTTTGGGTTCAATATTGATAAAAAAAAAATTATAGAAACCTATATAATTTATTGGGTTTTGTATCGATGAAAAATTGAAAAGATATGGATTGTTTTTCGAATCAATGAGAGAGTTGCAGATAATTTATTTTATTTTGTTTTCATTACATTCTTGTTTAAATAATTATTTTATTTTTATTTAAACATTTTTAACTTTAGAGTTTTGAGGGGTACTTTAGTCTTTTAAAAGTAAACCATAATCAAAGTAACGGTATAAATAACCGAGGTTAATGATAAGGGATGTTTTTGGTTGTTTCTTAAAAGTTAGGGACTCAAATGGTACTCCATAAAAACGTTAGGGACCAATTTGGTCACTTTTGTAAAAGTCACAAACTACTTGGAATAAAGAAAAAAGTCCAGGACCAATTTGGTAATTGCCCGACTAAAATACCATTGACTGTTAGGTTTGACTAACAGAAAGTTAATTGAGGGATGAAATTGGTACAATTTAAAAAGTTAGGGACCAATTTGGTCACTTTTGTAAAAGTCGCAAACAACTTGGAATAAAGAAAAAAGTCCAGGACCAATTTGGTAATTGCCCTTATTATTATTATTTATATTTTTAAATTTTAGTAATTTTGAACCAAGCCCCCCTTTGAATGAATTTTCTGAATCCGCCACGGCTCATCATCCTTATTTTTCAAACTTAACATACCCCAACTTTATGTAAATATGTTGTATCTTTTACTTTTATATTTCAAAATATAAAAAAAAAACTTTTACTTTTATAAATTTTTTTTTTTCAAGTATTACAAGAACTATTACAATATGATTGTCGGGACCTGCCGAGATCAAACAATATATGTGCGGTCCGGATATCTACTCTCATAAAGAGAGATAACTACTCCTACAATCCGGGAAGAAAACTCCCCACACATGCTTGTAAAATGCGCATTGTGGGATTTGATACTTTTATAAATCTAAAAACATAATAATAATACTAATAATAATAATAATAATAATAATTGTATTTTGAATTAGTGATTTAAAAAAAATATAACCGAATGGAGGCACATTGAATTCATGTTTTATTCGAAAAGCAAGGACAATGTGACCTGGGAAACCTGCTTAGATTTTATTTATTTGCATTGCAGAATATCTGAAACAATGGCTGCTATTGTTTTGGATGCTCTGGTAGATTAGACATCGGAAATGATACATGGCTCGTTACGAATTAGATTTTGTGCCTTCCTTCCACGTTAAAATCATTAGAAAACAACACTTGAAAATATCCCTCTCTGGGTGTCAAATTCTCTTCTTGTTTTGAATGACGTAGTCACTGTATTTCTTCTTCTTTATCTATTGAGGGAGTTCTTACAGGCAAAACTGGTTAACACACGATCTGCCTTAAGGTAATCGAATATGGAGGCACAAGCTGGCAGCCATCGTTCTTCAGCTTCATGTCTGTTGCAGCAGCCATCGCCTTTTAGGCTTATTGCTGTAGATTCAAAACTTACCATGTCTAATCTCTAACTCAACTTCCCACAATAATTGTATCTTCATTCTCCATTATTGTTATTTGTATGTCATTTTTTGTTCAAAAAAAAGAAAGAAAGACAGAATTCTGTGAAACAAAAAAGAGTACATAAATTAGTAAAAGGAATTGCTTAGGGTTTAAAAGTTAAATAGATTTTATTTGAACAGCAATGCTAAACATCCCACCTTTTTTATCCCAACAAATGTGGCACTTGAAATATCAAATAGTTAGTGGATACACATTAATTATGATTTATCTCACTTACCGTATATATCCACTAACCATTTGATATTTCAAGTGCCACATGTGTTGGGATGAAAAAGGTGGGATGTGTAGCATTACTGTTTTTTTTCTTTTCAAGCAAATAAATTATAAGTGAATGTGGGGTTTTATTAGATGAACTTTTTTGAAGATTTTTTTATATATATATATATTTTTAATTTATTTTTTATTTTTTATTTTTTTTAATTGTATATCTATTTAAGTAATTTTGACAAGGATAAAATTATAACACAAAATAATTTAAAAAGTGAGCTGCTCTGTTTTTGGGTCTCGTCAGTTGTTCTTCTTGGTTTGTTTGGTGTCTTTTCTGGTTGTTGTGGGGCGTCTGTGTGGCTGTTCTTGTTGTGTGTTTTCTTGCTGTCTTTGTTCCTTTTGGGTTGCTTTTCCGGGGGTTTGTTAGCCTTGCTTGACTGGTTGCCCTGCTTCCCTGGTGCTTGTCCGGGTTTTGTTGTTTGTTTGGTTTTGGCTTTTATGGAGAATGTTATCTGTCTTTCCCATTTATCTTCCCACTTATTGTTTGACACGTATACACTTTTTCATTTAATAAAAAACTCTCACTTTTTGCTACAAAACTTGTTTACGTCTTTGCCCTTGATGACTGCTTCTATCATTTTATTAATAAGGGGTAAAGACGTAAACAAGCTATGTAGAAAAAAGTGAGAGCTTTTTATTAAATAAAAAAGTGTATACATGTCAAGCAATGAGTGAGAAAGACAAATAGGAAAGGTAAATGGGAAAGGTAGATAGCATTCCCTTTTAATAAATTGTTGTTTCAAAAAAAAAAAAAAATTAAAAAGCGAGGTTTTATTAGGTCAATAAAGGGGTTTCAATAGACTCAATACCACCACTCTAAGAGATATTTTCACTCGGGTCATTATATATTTTTTGAAATCTCTATCTTTTACTCATGTATACATTTTCAGAGAATTGGACCCTATATTTTCAAAAACCACTCAATTTGGTCCCTCTGATCAAATTTTTAATGGTCAACGGTTACATAAAATGCTGAATTACTGTTTTGCCCATGACTACAATATCACTGTATAAAAATACCATTTTACCCTTTAAAATATTAATGAAATCAAGGGGCATTTTAGTCTTTTGAACATGTGTAAAATGAAATCAAAACTAAAAACTAAATTTTAAAAAATAAAATCATTTAATATAGTCAAAAATAATTAAAAAAATCAAATAATAAAATACCCTTAATAAATTTATTTTTTTAAATGTGTGGTGCAGATCCAGAATTCCAGATCTCCACCTGAAAATGAAAAAACAAAAAATAGAAAAAAAACATTCGTTATCTTTTCTCTTGGCCCTCTCTTCTTCTTCTCCTTCACCTTCGATTTCTTCTCCATTATCATTCGTTGTCTTTATCTCTTCTTGTTGGGTCATTATCTCTTCTTGGGTTTTGTCTATTTTGGAGTCAATTGAAGATGTTGTTGTGGGGGTGGTGGTGGGATTGAGGAACCCGGGGGCGGAGGAGATTAAGGTGGTGGAGGAAGTGGCGGTTGCAAAGGCTGCATAATAGGTGGTTGAAGATTGTACATTGAACTTTGTGAGTACTGGTTGGGTGGATAATACATTGGAGGTTGTCCTCTTCCTTGTTGAGATGGTGGTGGTGGAGGAGGTGGGAATGAAGATTCCGGCGGCGGGGGCGTCGGAGGAGGTGCTGCATAGAGATATTTTTGAGAGATTTGAGGCAGTAAAAAAATAATTAAATATAATAAAATCTATATATGAAATAAACCTATCGGATCATGTTTTTATAAAATTGTTTGCTTAAAGAATGCTTACTATGAAGATATTAAGAATCCAGATCTAGAAAATTAGAAGAGATCTGGAATAAAAAAAAATTAAAAAAAAAAAAAGCTTCAGAAGAGATCTGGAGAGTCATTAAGATCGAATCCATTAGAGATGGAGAGTCTAACTCCTACATTTTTTATTTTTTATTTTTGTTTGGGTTGATGATGATGATGGAGAGTTTAAGCTTGAAGGTTGATGAAGATGGTGGTGGTGGTGGAGAAGATGAGGATGATGAATTTTTTAATTTTTTAATTTTTTTTTTCTACTTTTTTTGGGGTTGAAGGTTGTTTATGAAGATGAAGATGGAGGGTTAAGGGTAGGGATGGCAATGGGGCGGGTCGGGGCCGCCCCAAACCCGACCCGTGACCCGAACAGGTTTTCAATTTCCGCCCCAAACCCGATCCGTTTGGGTCAAGGGTGCCCCAAACCCGACCCAAATGACCCAATTCATTTACGTAAATTGAAATTTAATATAACACGATAACTAAGTTTAATAAACATTAAATTCATCAGTAAAGTACAAAATACAAATCCCAAAATGACGTGAACAAAAATATATAATACGTACAACATTTTCGGTATCAATAAAATCCATTCAACATCTTCACCAAAATAGTTTAAACATAAAAAATTTCAATAACAAAATCCATCCAACATCTTCACCATCACTCTGTCTTCTTGAAAATAAGCATGATTTTTTCAAACACGTATCTGTAGCAAAAAAAAAAAATTAGTAAAATTATTTAAATGACATTATTAAACATGAATCTTATGGTTCATGAAGTTATCTTTTATCTTTAACAATCAATATGGTCACTTATGTCATTTCAATTACTATTTCTCCCACCTTAACACTCTTAAGAACATAATTAACAAGCTTAAGACACAATAGCAAAGATAATATATATATTGAAAAAATCTGATCCCACGGAAACAGTAACAATATAGAAGGCAGTCAAGGAGTTGTATTTAATTAAAAACAAATAAGAAACTACACTTAATCATCTGATTCCTAGTCATCAAGTTGCTTTAGATGGCAACACAACTACATTACTTTAGTATAACATTTTCTGCTTCTACTTCTATCTATTACATAAATATGAAATGTCTGAGATATATACTTCACTCTTACCATAATTACATATTGTTTTCTTCTAAATTGTTTTCTTTTCAGCCAACATAGGGTTTCAACTTTCCTTATTTCTTTTCCTTTTATATTTAAAATATATATATTCCGGGTCAAATGGGTCGGGTCGGGTCAAAAGAGACTGCCCCATACCTGACCCAGTAACCCGGCCGGATCAAGAAATGTGTCTCAAACCCGCCCCAAAACGGACCGGGGCCCCGTGGGTTTGGGGCGGGTGGGGGATTTTTGCCGTCCCTAGTTAAGGGTTGAAGATTGATGAAGATGATGGTGGTGGCAGAGGAGACGAGGATGATGATGATTTTTTTTTTTTTTTTAATGTTTAGATCTCCAGATGATATGTTCTTTTTTTAATTTTTGTTTTGTTTATAACTTTTTTAATTTGTATTTATATATTAATTTTATTTTGTATTATATAAATATTTATTTATTTATTGAGGTGGGGAATTTTGTCAATTTAGAATTGAAGAAAAATAATAAAAAAAAGTTTATTTTTTAAACAAAAATAGTTTTAAAAAATAAAAGTAAATAAGAAAATTATTATTTTTAATTATTTTTTTTTCTATTTATTTGTGTATTGACACGTGGCATATCAATGTTTAAAGACAAAAATACCCTTGAAACCGTTTAATTTGACTAACGATTGACTCACAAAAGGACCAAATTGAGTGGTTTTTGAAAATATAGGGCTCAATCCTCCGAAAATATATAAGTGAGTAAAATATAGATATTTCAAAAAAATATAGGGACTAAATGAATAATATCCCCCACTCTAAAAGAAATAAGAGGAAATAGGCTTTTTTAGTCAAAAATTAAGAGATATTATTGTAGAGAGGAACTTTTCATGCTTTTTTTATCGGTCTCTTCTCTATTTTTCTCTGAAAAGTTGGGTAAGAGTAGTTTGGCTGTTTTTTCTTCTTAGTTTCATTCGTCAGGGTATTCCTTTAAGTTTACAGATATGGATTTAGAGGATATATCATCTTTGTGTGCATCCTTGTCTATTAGTAGTCATGATGGTCCTATCCAGTTACTTAATGAAGAGCTTAGGTTTGAGGCAAAACATAGATTATCTTTATGTTTAGTGGGAAAAATTCTATTGAGTAAGAGAGTTAACAGAGAAGCATTTATGCGTGTTATTGGGAAAATATGGCAGGTTAGAAAGGGGATGGATATAGAATCTGTTACAGGTAATACGTTTACGTTTCACTTTAGAGATGCGTATGATCTTGAGAGAGTATTTTCGGGTGGTCCGTAGAGTTTCGATAATGCTCTTTTAGCCATGGAAAGACCAATCGGGAAGGGTACTATTGAGTCTTTAAAATTCAGTGAAGCGGATTTTTGGGTGCAAATACACCAAGTTCCTCTCCTATGTATGACAAGAGAAATTGGGAGGTTCTTGGGTTACATGATTGGGGAAGTGCTAGAAGTGGATGGTGGTTCATCAGGAGATTGTGTTGGGAAATTTATGAGGGTTAGGGTAAGAGTGAATATTGAGAAATCATTAACTAGGTGTCTGAGAGTGGATATTTAGGGGATGGTGTAGTTACAACAATGGTTCTCAGATACGAGAGGCTCCCAAATCATTGTTTTAAATGCGGTATGGTAAATCACATAACTCCGGAGTGCACAGAGGTTGAACCTGTTCTAATGATCGATGGGAAGGCTAATTTCCCTTTTGGTTTATGGCTTAGAGCTTCAGTTTCCTATAAGAAATTCAATGTGCAAAATCAAAGAAGCTCAACATTTTCTCTACAAAATGAGGGCGGTTTCATAAGATTTGATAGAGGTAAAGAGGAGAAGATGAAGATGTCAATGGAGGGGGTTAGTGAAGAGAGGGTCATGCATGATGCAAGCATATCGATGGCGGAATCAAGTGGAGCTCCATTTCAGGATCAAAAGGAAGGCGATGTGATGGATTCAGGGGATAAAGAAGTGCCTGCAGTTTGTGTCTCTAAAAAGCAAGGTGAAGAAATCAAAAACTTAAGGAGGAATGAGACAGAAAGAGGGGCAATTAATGCTGTGGAGGTGGTGGAAGAGTTGTGTGATCAGAGAAATATGGGGGAGAGTGAGATGGTTTTTGGGTTGATGTCATTGGGTCAAGAAGATATTTCACAGGGTGTTGGGCCTGATATTAATGATAATCACATAGCCCATGAATCTGGGAGTTTCTTAATCTCAGAGAGTAGTGAGCCCAATTCGTTTGTTGGGCCAAATATAAATCAGGTTGAGGAAGTGAACAAGCCTGTTTCTAATAGAATTTGTGGCAAGGGTCCAGGTCATAGAAAGAATAGGGTCGGGGGTGTTAAAATTGGGGAAAGAAGAGTTAGGTTTGATAAAATTGGAAAACTGGAAATTGGGGAGAAAAGGGAAGATAGTCTGAGAGGAAAACGAAAGTTCAAGAAGGTGGAGAATAATGTCATCCTGGAAAGTAAAAAATCAAGGAAAATTGGGGAGATTCTTGTTAATAAAGAAGTGGATCGTGAGTGTTTGTCTTCTGTTGAGGTTACTGGTAGCATCGGTTTATCAGCAGAGGGGGATGCTTTTCAAGCTAATGTATCGGCCGGCTGTCCCTCGACGGCCCGCCGTTCTCAATGAAGATCATGTCATGGAATGCTCGGGGTTTAGGTAGTTCCTGAGCATTCAATTCCCTGCTATCTCAGAAGCAGGTGGTGAAGCCGGATATTCTGTTCTTGATGGAAACAAAGGCCGATCATGATAGAATGGAATTATTGCGACTAAAGCTTAGCTTTTCAGGTAAACTAGTTGTTAATAGCTGTGGGAATTCGGGGGGTCTATGTTTACACTGGAATGCCAATGTAAAAGTGGGTCTTTTGAGTTTCTCTGTGGCTCATATTGATGTGTGTATAGATTCGTGTGGGAGTAAGGAGTGGAGACTTACTGGGTTCTATGGTAACCCAGATGGAAATCAGATAGCCCATTCTTGGAATCTTTTGAGAAGGTTGGCGGGTATGTCTCTTTTACCTTGGGCTTGTGTGGGAGATTTTAATGAAGTGTTGTGTGGGTCTGAGAAGATGGGTGGCTTGCCAAAAGATTGGAAGTGTTTGGTTGATTTTCGTGAAGCTCTTGATGATAGTGGGCTTGAATACTTAGGGTATATAGGTCCTCACTTTACTTGGAGTAATAAGATGGAGGGTGATGCTTTGATTTTTGAAAGACTTGATCGATGTACTGGGAGCTTGGAATGGAAACGTTTATTCCCAAATTCTGCTGTTTTTCATCTCGATTTCTGGCGTTCAGACTATCGCCCGATTCTCTTGGATTTGCAGGACAAGTTTGTGGGTGATGGAGAAGCCAAGAGAAGAAGGCGTTTCTTTTTTGAGGAGTGTTGGATTGAAAATATCGAGTGCATGTAGGGAGATGATTTCGAAGGAATGGGTTGACAGTAGAGGTCAGTCTGTGATTGAAGGGGTTTTGGGCAATTTACGGATTTGTGGCAGCCGGTTAGATTGCTGGAATATTCAGTGTAAATGTAGGCTTAAAGAGGTTATTATAAACAAAAAAATGGAACTCCAAAATGCTTATAATAACATCGAATTTGGATCTTGGAAGTCAATTCAATTGATTGAAGCTCAGCTAGATGGTGCGTTGGAGGTTGAGAAACGCTACTGGAAACAGAGATCAAGAGTGGATTGGCTTAAATGTGGGAATCGCAATACACGATTTTTTCACATGAAGGCGACCGTTAGAAAGGCTCGTAATAAGATACAAGGTCTGTTGGGTATGGATGGTAAGTGGTACGATACCAGGAAAGGCATGGAGAAAATTATTGGGGATTATTTTTGCAATCTTTTTCAGTCTAATAATCCTTCTCAGGTTGATATTGGGAGGGTTTTGGAGGGTGTGTAGAAAAAAACTTTCGTCTTCCATGAGTTGTTTCCTGGATTCGGATTTCACGGAAGAGGAAATTAGAAAGGCTGTTTTTGAAATGGGAGCTATGAAAGCTCCAGGTAGGGATGGTTTCCCTGCCTTATTTTATCAGAAGTTTTGGGATAAGGTAGGTCCAAGTGTAGTTAGGGCCTGCTTGGAGTGTCTTAACAAGGGTTCTTCAATGGAAAATATGAATGATACTATTATAACGCTTATTCCAAAACTGAAAGTCTCGGTTAGGATTTCAGAGTTTAGGCCTATTAGTTTGTGTAACGTTATATACAAAATAATAGCAAAGTCTATCGCTAATAGGTTTCGTATCATTCTGGATGTGGTAGTTTCCGATTCACAAAGTGCCTTCATTCCAGGGAGGATAATTTCAGATAATATTTTGATTAGTTTCGAATGTATGCACCGTATTAAGAGAAGGAAAAGAAAGCATGGGTCTATGGATGTCAAGCTAGATATGTCGAAAGCTTATGACCGTGTGGAGTGGATTTTTATGGAGAAAATGATGCAAAGTCTGGGGTTTTCTAGTAAATGGATTAATCTGATTCTTCGGTGTATTTCCTCTGTTTCATACTCCTTCGTGCTTAATGGTGAAATCTCTAGCAATATAAAGCCAACTAGGGGATTGCGTCAGGGCGATCCGATTTCTCCCTACTTGTTTCTATTATGTGGATAGGGTTTCTCAAGCATGGTTAATCGTGCGGTTGGATGTGGGGATTTTTAGGGGTTTCAGTGCAGCCGTCAAGGTCCGATTATTTCTCATCTTCTATTTGCAGATGATTGTCTGCTTTTTGGCAAAGCTTATGTCTCTAACTGTCTTTGTTTAAAGAGTATTTTAGATAGCTATGCAAGGGCTTCAAGCCAAATAATAAATTGCGATAAATCTGCTCTGTGTGTAGTCCTTCGGTTTCTTCTCAGGACAGTAATCAGTTGGCTGCGATTATTGGTATTAAAGTGGTCGACTGTCATGAGCAGTATTTAGGTCTTCCGTGTTTTACTGGGTGCAGAAAGAAGGAGCTTTTTACTGGTATAATTAGCAGGATTTGGGACAAACTAAAGGGTTGGCGTGACAAATTTTTGTCTACAGGAGGTAAAGAAATTTTAATAAAAGCTGTAATACAAGCTATCCCTTCTTATTCTATGAATCTATTTCAGCTTCTTAAGAGTATTATTACAGAGGTTTACCGGCTTTGTGCTCGCTTTTGGTGGGGGAGCAGAGGGAATGTAAGAAAGTTGCATTGGTGTTCTTGGTTAAAATTATGTGAGGCCAAAGATAAGGAGGCTTGGGGTTTAGGAATTTAGAAGTGTTTAACAAATCTCTTCTTGCTGCTCAATGTTGGAGAATCATGTCCAAGAAGAATTCTTTGGCTGCTCGAGTTTTAAAGGCATGCTATTTTCCTGATAGTGAATTTCTTGATGCATTAGTGACGAATTCAGCCTCTTTTTTATGGAAGGGTTTGATGTGGGGGAAGGAAATTATTGATGCAGGAACACGTTGGAAAGTAAGTGATGGGAAAAATATTCGCATTTATAAGGATCGTTGGATTCCGAGGCCCTCTACTTTCAGGCATATGTCTTGTCCAATGTTGAGCGAAAATGCTACTGCTAATCAGCTGTTAACTCCTACGGGAAGGTGGAATGTGGAACTTCTGCATGCTGTTTTTTGTGAGGAAGATATCTCTGCGATTTTAAGTATTCCTTTAGGTAGCAACCTAGTAAAAGATTCTATCCAATGGCATTACGATAAAAAAGAATCATTCACTGCAAATAGTGGTTATTGGTTAGGGTGCTCCCTTATCTCGGAAAGTGGTTCTTCTAATTCAAGCGCTATGTCGGCTACGTCTTTCGCTTGGTGGAAGTCCCTTTGGAAAATGAAATTTCCGACCAAAATAAAGTTTTTTGTTTGGAAGGCATGTAATAATATGTTACCGTCTAATGAGACGTTGGCTCAGCGCAGAATTCCAATTAATAAACTGTGTCCCATTTGCAAATATAGTTTTGAAACTACTCTCCACAGCCTATGGAGCTGTCGCAGTTTAAAATTGGTGCGTGCTGATTGGTTTTCAAAGTTGTAGGATAACCATAAAGGTAAAGTGCATTTTTTTGAGTTTATTTTATACTGCTTTTCTCGTTTGAATGTGGAGGATTTGGGTTTGCTATGTGTGTGTCTGTGGAAGATTTGGGCCCTTCGTAATGCATTTGTTCATGAGTCTCCAGTGGTTAAGGAAGTGAGAGTGATGGAGTGGGCGAAAGTTTTTATTGGTGAATATCAATATGCAATTTCAGTTAATGATAGGTTACCTGCTGGGGTTATTTTCAGAAATCCAATTTGGATCCCTCCTGATCCAGGATGTTACAAAATTAATTGTGATGCGGCTATTAATGCGGCTGAATGTCTTGTGGCTTTTGGAATTGTGATTCGTAACTCGAAGGGCTTGGTGATGGCGTCTAGCTCCCAAAAGATAGAAGCAACTTTTTCTCCGCAAGTGGCGGAAGCGGGTGCCATTTTCAAAGGCCTTCAGTTGGCAAGGGATTCGGGTCTGTATCCTTGTAGAATTGACTCAGACGCTGAAGTTGTGGTAGGCTGGATCAATTCCCAGGTTTTGTTGTGTTCTGAGGTTGGTACCCTTATTAGTGACATTCATGTTCTTCTAAAGCAGATGCACTGTATTTCTGTCAATTTCGTTCCTAGAAAGGCTAATCAAGTAGCCCATGTATTAGCTAAAAACGGTCTCTCCTGTGTTGAGGACATGTTTTGGCTAGAGGAGGAATATCCTCATTGTGTTCATTCTTTGGTTACGGCGGGGTGCCGTGTTAATTAGGTTGTAATCTACTGCTTTATTTCTTCAAAAAAAAAAAAAAAAAAAAAAAAAAATATTATTGTTTTTGTCCAACATTATCATTTTTATTGTTTTTGTTATCAAAATGGCTGTGAAGACATAATTGCCCATAATTTTTTTCTTTACCTTTTCTCTCTCCTTTTCTCACTCATTTTTTGCAGAAACGTTTTTATTGTTCTTTCTCTCTCACGCTCTCTCCTTCTTCTCTCTTTCTCTCATTCTTCTTCTTCCTCCTCTCTCCTCACGTTCTCTCCTTCTTCTTCTCTCTTCTCTTTCTCTTTCACGTTTTTTCCAGGTTTTTAAAAAAATTTCAGATTTTGTTTTTTTTTTCAAAGAAAATTTTCAGAGTTGAGGGTGGTTGTTGTGTTTATGAATTGTGGGAGTTGTGTTTGAGTTTGGGTTTTGTTAAAAAAAAAAAAAAATCAGATTTTTATTTTTAAAAAAAATTCAGATTTGATTTTCCAGATTTTTGTTGTTTGATTTTCCAGATTTTTAAGTTTGGGTTGTGGTTGTGTTTAATTTTCAGATTTAAATTTTTTTTTTTTTTCAAATCACGTTTTCTTCCAGGGTTTGAAAAATTATCAGGTTTTTTTTAAACAAAAAATTTCATTTTGTTTAAATTTTGTGTGTGGTTGTGTTTAAGTTAGGGTTATGGTTGTGGTTGTGTTTAATTTTCAGATTTAAAATATATATTTTTTTAGATCTTGTTTTTTTCCAGGTTGTGGTTGTTTTTATGAATGGTGAGAGTTGTGTTTGGGTTTGGGTTTTAAAAAAAATTCAGATTTTTTTTTAAACAAAAATGTTCAGATTTGATTTTTTTCAAACAAAATGTTCAGATTTGATTTTTTTCAAACAAAATTTCCAGATTTTATTTTATTTAAACACACCAGGCCATCAATTAAACACATCAGACCATCAATAAAACACACCACGGCAACCCAATTAAACACACCGAGGTGTAAATCAATTAAACACACTAGTGCAACCCAATTAAACACACCATGACAACCCAATTAAACACACCATGTGTAAATCAATTAAACATACCAGGGTAACTCAATTAAACACACCATGGAAAATCAATTAAACACATCAGGACAACCCAATTAAACACACCACGACGACCCAATTAAACACATCAGGGCGGACCAATTAAACACAGCAGGGCAACTCAATAAACACACCAAATGTAAATCAATTAAACACACCATGGCAGACCAATTAAACACACTAGGGCAACTCAATTAAACACACCAGGTGTAAATCAATTAAACACACCAGGTCAACCCAATTAAACACACCAGGGTAACTCAATTAAACACATCCTAGAAGAAGAAGAAGAAGAAGAAGAAGATGGAGGTATGGGAAGAAGAAGAAGAAAAAGAAAAAAAAAAAAATTAGAGAAAAAAAGTTGTTTTTTTTTTCTGGGAAGAAGAATAAGAAAAAGAAAAAAAAAAGAGAGATTTTTTTTTTTATAAAGAAGGGCAATCTTGTCCAAAACGTGGAATTTTGACAAAAACAATAAAAATGATAATCTTGGACAAAAACAATAAACCCACTAATTTTTTTGCAAGTTTTAAAGTTCTAACAAGAAATAAATTTGTACAATATCAAAAGGGGTGAATTCATAAATAGCCAAAAAAATAATGGTTTTACTATTTTTAACCAATTTGTTTTTTTATTGTTTTCATCACTTTTGACTAATTTTGGACAAAATTACTCCTAATAGAATTAAAATTAAAAAATAAATGAAAAATGGTTTTTGATTCCTGATAGAGTTACGGGCAGAAAAAGGGTTTTGGCTGCACCCTTTTTCCGTCGTTGGCACACCCATGTCTTTTGTCCATCGCTGCTGCACCCTTTTCCCGTCATCTATCGGATCTTGTTGAAAAACTTGGTTTTGATAGAGACAGACAACTAGGATGCTTTTTATAGACTGTTGGGAGTTACCCGTCGATGCCGCTTTCAACCCTAGACCAATTTCGTCTTGACTAGTCACACATCCACAGAAAAGGTATTTGTTTTACTTAGAATTAGATTATAATTTGTCTTAATTATCTGTTTTTGTTCATTTTGTTACTAATATTAATTACTTTTTGAATTGATATTTTGGATTCATTGTACTGATGTTTTGGGTTCTTGTATTAATAATATTTTGTTTTTGTTAATTCTTTTATTCGTACATATTTGCTTTGTTAGATATTGTGATTTTTTTTTTTAGTTGTCAGGTTATTGTGTTTTTTTTTGCAATAGTTAGATTATTGTTTGTGCATGAAATGTGAGTGGGTTGCAGAGCATTTTATTTGAATCTTTCACGGTGGAATTTGGCAACATTCGCAAGATTTGGCAATTCAACTTTTTTTTTTTTTTTTTTTTTCTATTTTTGTGACTGTTCTTAGTTATTGTATTAAACAACGAATTATTTTCATTTCTTCCTACAAAACAAGTTTTCAAATTTCAAATTTGTTTTTTATACTGTTTGATACTGAGTTTGAGTCCCCAGGAGACGTAGATCCAAATTGATGTTGGGTACTTGAGTCTTGTTTCGTAATTCTTTGAAGACGTGAACTCTCCCCCGGCCCTTCCTTTTGTCCCCAATGTTAAGGTTCCAAATTAATGAGCAGTCTTCAATCTTGTGGTGCTTGTATTTTGATGTGTCCTTTTGAAATCTGAACGTAGACTTCGAAGACCTACACAACACAACACGTGAACACATTGTTAAAGGTGGTCAATGGGGTCCGTTTGGCGATCGCAATCCGATGCTAGAGTTAATATCTCGCTCTCCAGTCTCGACAAGTGCATCGGTTTTTCAACAACAGTCGTCCAACCTTGGGTGCCAAGTGTCTCCTTGCGGCGGGTACAATAGTGTTCATTTTTCGAGTTGTCATTCGGTAATAAGTTGGAGATAGATAGCCCTTCCAGCCGACATCCCACTCACCGATATGCGAGTCCATTTTTGCTCATCCTCCTTTTAGGGGTAATAAAAATACTCCTCCCTTGACACATGTCAAGTGTTGGGGAGAGGGGTAATGCTCAACCCCTTTCGGAGGGGGTGAGCAAAAGTAAACTCCCGATATACGCCCTTCTCTACAGTAGCTAATGGTGACACATGTAATTATCATGTGGCACTGCTCTGTTATCAACAGAGCTCATCAGAAAAATCTCAGCCACAACAAACCAAACAGGTTTTGCATGTGAAGAAATTCGAAGATTGGTATTTTGTTCATTTAGAAAAGATAACTATATAATTTATTTTTTTCATTTTGCGTACATGAACGAGCCACGTATTTTGAGAATGACCCGCATATATGACTGTTAGATAAAGTGTGTATAGCAAGAGCAGAAATTAAATTTTAAGTCGTACATGTTCAATAATATATTCATTTGGGAGTGTAATATATATATATATATATATATATATATATATAATTATATATATTTCATTTCCTAAATTGCGTTAATTATTAGTTGAAACAAAAATGCCTCAATATTTTTCTAATGGTGGTCCTTGCAAGACAAAACATTCTGAAAATATAGCCTAAAATGTATGAGGTTTTTATTCTTTTTGGGAGTAACATTGATTCGTAAAATGTACCACTCCAATACTGGACCACTCCGATATACCGTTTCAATTTGCACATCCAAGTACATACGGTCACCCAAAATCTCTAAACTATAGGTGTATGTTTATTAATCGGAAATGAAAATCAAAGAAAATCAAGGAATTAGGTTCTCTTTCCTGTTTTGCGGATGAAGTCCACGTAATTTAATTTCCATCAGGTTTTAGTTAAACACATCACAAATTAGAAATTAAGTTTAATTTTTCTCATTAAGATTTCCAACCGGTAAATACCTCCTAAATATATGACCCACAACAAGAAGTCAAAATTACACCATAAAGGGACGTAGGGATCCACCTCTGAGATTGATAGTAGCTTGACGAAAATTATTGGTTTTTTTTTTACACGTGACGAAAATTATTGTTGATCAGTCCAGAGATAGAGGTTTTTATTTATTATGTATTTTTAATCTCCAACTCTCTGAGTTGGTGGTCCCTGGTTGAATATATCGGTGAAGTTTTCCAATGAATTTAGTGAACCCCAGTGAAGGTGCTTTGACAAATTTAAAACTATATATAATATATCAGGGTTCAAAATTTTTTTATCACTATTTGGGGCGGTTTTTGAAAGACAAGCACCACATTACTAATTTAAGTTTAAAAGGCACCTATTTAGGTGACCAGACAAAAATACTTCTTTTTGTCACTTTGTGTCACTTTGTGTCTTTTTCAAACGTTGAGAGAACATTTTTAAACATTTTCGTGCATTTTTGAACCTTTTTACATTAGATCCGATCTGTGATCGAGCCTTTTTGAACTCTGATCGTGCCTTTTGAAATCGTGCCTTTTTGAACTGAAATCGTACCTTTTTAATCTTGATATCGAGCCTTTTGTGAATTGTTTTCGAGCCTTTTTCAATTGTCCCCGAGCCTTTTTGAAACGTTTTGGAGCCTTGAGCTCGACCCCCGAATGCGTCTGCGTAGCGCCACAAAACTAATTATCCAATGAAGATGTATTGATAATGTTATGATGTTCAACCTCCATTGGAGGTCTGTTATAGAGAAACATGAAAGAATAAAACTCAGAAAACTTCAAAGTAAGGAAGAGAATGTGTAAAGTAAGGGCAATTTTGGTAGTTCACCATAATAGGTGCCTTTTAAACTTAACTTATTAAAGCAGTGACTTTGTCACCACATCAGTTCAAAAAGGTGCCATTTTCCACCAATTCCACTAATATATCATATCTATGTTTTCAACAATTTATTTGATAAACTTCATCGAAGATTATTGTTTGACGAATTAAAAAGTTACAATATCCTTAAAATTATCCAGGCATGAAACCTGAAGAAATTATTGTATTTTTGTATGGGACTCCTTTAAGGGAACACTAGACAATTTTCACCCAATAATAACATCACAATAATAATAATGTAATGCATATTTACATAAACTACAGTTCTCTAACATTACAGAGCTAACAAAGAAGACTACGTAATTGTTTAGCTTTGTAACAGAGCCAACTCGGTAACGTTACAAAACAAAGGTTCTAAATTTTTTTGTCAGGATCGTTCTCAATGGAAAAACGCCTTATATATATACATATATACATATATGGATTTAGATCATCTGTTATGCTGATTTTTGTGTTGACTTCAAATAGTTAAATATAATACACTACATTTAAAAAGCAAAAGAGCGAATATGAACACAAGTTTATTGATTTATTTATCTGTAGAGAAAGATTGATCTTCCACTATAATAAATCCCTAAATTCATTTTCTATATCCAAAAGAGAAGCTATCTTTCTGAGCTCCATATCCTGAAGAGGATCAACATTTTGATCCTCATTTTCAAGCTTACAATTAGAGACTGGAATACAAGCACTATTATTCCCACCAATTATTACCCCATTATAATTTCCATGAAAAGAATCAAAGTTCATAGTGTCCGATATCATCACTTCATTGGACTTAAACACCTCCATTGAAGATATCATCAAAGAATCATAATTGTCTTGATCATCTACACCAATTTGCATTGAAAAATCACTTGTATTGAAGCCGTAATCAATTCCAGCATTTGTCTGAACATTATTTTCTTCGTTGCCTGGAATATTATTATCCTCATGATTATTATTTTCTTCTTCAGATTCGAATTTTCGGATCGTTGATGATGATGATGATGGTGATAATCCTGAAGATGTTTGGCCTTGAAGCTGATCAACCTTCTTACACAAAATGGTGTTCCAATAATTCTTGATTTCATTGTCTGTTCTACCCGGAAGTCTTCCAGCTATTAAGGCCCACCTATCATTATTAATATTATTGTGTGAACAATATCAATAAGTAGCAGGATGAAATGATGAATAAATAAATAGTCTCAAAATTTGGAACATTTAATAAATTTATTAATCGGTATCTCTCGTAGAATAATTTATAAATAGATACGATATATTTTCCCACATTATATTATAAAAAAAATTGTCTAACTTTTTGGACAAAAGAAGAAAGAAAGCAAATTCTTCCTCATGACATTATTGTCATACAAAACTTAGGATTCGCGGAATTAGTTGGTTCTATAATTAATTTATATGTAGTTGTACTTCAGGACTCGAAAGTTGATAGACTCAAAAACCAAGTCCGGTTTCAGTAGGATAGTGTTTAGTAATTTTAATAAGGTTATCTGAATCCTAATGAGATTTGGAATATTAATTAGGACGACAAAGAGCCTACCTGTTTCCGAGAAGACGATGAAGTTTGAGAATGAGCTCTTCTTCGTCCCAGGAGAAGTCACCTCTCTTGATACCTGGTCTCAAATAATTCAACCATCGAAGCCTGCAACTCTTACCGCTTCTTCTCAATCCTAGAGAATAATAATAATAAATAAAACGTTAAAAAATAAATAAATGTATACTATCATCAACAAGTTACTGTATAATTTTCTCATGCTGTCGAGGTTTGTTAGGAAAATGAAAAAAAAGAACGTATAATTACATATTTACCAGCTTTTTCGGCTAGGGTTCTCCATTTCCCTTCTCCATGGATTTTAACAAACTGGGTGAGAAGTTCATCTTCCTCTGAAGACCAAGCTCCTTTCTTCTCTCTCTCATTGACACAACATGCCCTTCTAGCCATTGATTCTCTCTCTCTCTCTCTCTCTCTCTCTCTCTCTCTATGGAGCTCAATTGCTTCTAGGAAATGAAGATGGCCATGTGTACACTTAAAGAGTGGGCTTTAATATAAGGAAATGTGGCAATGGAACTAACTAACTAGGGCTAGCTATAAATTTAAAAGAGGACATGGCTGCTAAAAGATAAGTAAAACGAAGTTAGAGAGTGGAATGTTAGTTGATGATAGTCATTCCTGGAAGGGCTATAAGGTAGTCAAAAATATTTTTCACAGATCTGATTTTTAAATTTACACACACACACACACATATATATATATATATATACATATAGTGATGTAAATTCATTGTTATTGAAAAAATTAAGTAAAGATATATATACTTCTTTAATAAATATATTCATTTTTAGTAACTATTAATTGTCATAAATTTTTATTTTTATTCTAGCTAGGTAAAGTTCAGATTAATGAAAAAAGTTTATCCTTAAATTTCATTTTAAGTGAGTGAAGAAAAAGATTATAATATATTGTTGCTCTAATTTATTGTTATTATTTTTAAAAATATTACAATAATTCAAGTTTTTTGGGATTGGTGAGAGACTCGAACCCACAGCTCTTATCGGAGAGGAAAAAAAAAATATGAGTTCAACCATGATGCTACGAAAAAAGTTATATAATAATAATTATTATTTAGTTAGTACTTATTACGTAACCAACTAAAAGTCAATCATTAACTTAATGATCTTTTTGAAGTAAATATGTATGTTTTTTTTTTTTTTTTTGATAAAGTAAATATATATGTTACAAAAGACAAATCATTATATATATGTTACAAAAGACAAATCATTATATATATGTTACAAAAGACAATCATTATTTTAAGGACTAAATTGCAGAAACATCCACTCAATATTGCACACATATTAAAGTTTCCTTTAATTACTTGTGATTAAAAGCCACACACTCTATCCGGCTGAGCTACTCCAGCTTGTTGTTGGAGGTTTGTTGATTTAAACGTGTGTATATATATATATAGTTATATAATTTATTTAAAATAATTTAAATATGTTTATATAATTTAAAATAAACTCATTACTCATATATATATATAATTTAAAATAAACTCATATTTAATAATAATATATAAAAACATATTTATGAAAAAGGAAAAGAAAATAAGAAAATAAAAGGAAACCTAGAAAATCCAGAAAATCAAAGCCCGTATATATATTGAATTTTTGTCCTTTTCAAAACATATAGGATGAATTGTACAAACGTACCCTAAGTTTAGACATAATTGAATACATATGGAACTTTTACCCATAATTGCACAAACGTCCCCTGCTGTTAGTTGACTTCCGTTAACTCTAACCGTTGGCCACAATTTTAACCCACAATGACTAAAGTTCCCAGAGTTACCTATTTTAGTAATTAATTTAATAATTAAAAAACTAAACAAAAAAGACAAAGAAAAAAAAAAAAAAAAAATCAATCATTTTTTTTTTTCTCTTTCATTTTCTCAACCCCAAAACACAATCCAAAAATAAACTAAACAAACAAAAACCAAAACTCAAATCCTCAAACAACAACCAAAAATCAAATCCACAAATAAAAACTAAAATCCATCAATACCACAACTAGTTAACCACATCCATTTTTTTTTTTTTTTTTTAAATAGAACTTTAACCTAGAAAGTTAAAAATCCACCATTGAAATTCTAATTTTTTTTTTTTTTTTTAAATGGATGTGGAATTGATGGATTTGGGTTTTTATGTGTGGATTTGATTTTTGGTTGTTGTTTGAGGATTTGAGTTTTGGTTTTGATTTTTGGGATTGAGTTTTGGTTTTTGTTTGTTAAGTTTTTTTGGATTGTGTTTGGGGGTTGAGAAAATGAAAGAGAAATTTTTTTTATTGATTTTTTTTTTGTTTTTTTTTTTTGTTTTCTTTGTCTTTTCTGTTTCGTTTTTTAATTATTAATTTAAATAATAAAATAGGTAACTAGGGGCACTTTAGTCATTGTGTGTTAAAATTGTGGTCAACGGTTAGAGTTAACGGAAGTCAACTAACGGTAGGGGACGTTTGTGCAATATGGGTAAAAGTTCCATACGCATGCAGTTATTCCAAAACTTAGGGGACGTTTGTGCAATTATTCCAAAAATATATTATTTCAATTTGATTAAAAAACCTAGAAAATCAAAGCCCATAAACTAAAAAGGGAAAAATTCAAAACAAAAAAAAAAAAAAAAAAAAAAAGGAAGAAAGAAAAATAAAAAATAAAAAATCCTTTTTTTTTTATAATGTTTTTTCCTTTTGTTTTCTTATTTATTTATTTATTTTTCATAAATCTGTTTTTATATATTATTATTAAATATGAGTTTATTTTAAATTATATAAATATATTTAATATATATATATATATATATATATATATATATAACCCATCTTATATGGAGAACTCCATCATTTGCGATGGAGTTCATCGCATATAGGTTCTACGATAGCAGAAATCCCATCCCAAATCTTTTCATCTTTTCAATGCACATGTGCTGCTATATTTTGTGATGTTTTTTTTTCTTTTTTTAGTTTTTTTTTTCTGAGCAATCTTCTCAACAGGTCAGACTACCTTTCTTTTCGAATTCGAAAACTTTGATTCTCACTCTACAAACTTCTAATTCACTCGACAATTTGCTGATCATTACCTTTACATTTCCGTTGGCCTTCTCCGTTTTAGACGGAGCCTCCATGAAGGCGCCATTGATGGAAGCTTGAAGAGATCTGGATTCTTCTTCAAGCTTTTCATTTTTTTTGTTATATATATATAATTTTGCTTTAAGAGGTGTGGAAAGACTCTTCAGGTTTTAAAAAAAAAATTATGTACCAGATCTCTTCAAGCTTTTTAATTATTATTATTTTTTAACTTTTGTTTTTATTATTTGGTTTGATATAGACCTTTTCACTTATAGCGAATTGAGGTGGATTTATAATTATGTAAAAATGTAGGGTTATTTCTATAGTTTTTGTTTGGGTTCATCTATAATTATAGAATTATTTGGGGCTCCTGTGATTTGTAATTAATTTTATGTATGAAAAGGACGGTTTTATCTCGGAACCGTTAAGTTTGTGGTCAGTCAAACCATTAGTCAATGTTTCACAGGGTAGGTTTGTGTAATTAAAGGAAAAGTTTAGTATATGTGCAATATTACTTAAACGTAGGGGAGGGAATGTTTGTACAATTAATCCTTATTTTAATGATCTTTTTTGTAAATTAAACTTAGATCAAACAGCTTGAGAGTTGAGATGTTATGATTCAGTGGGATCCAGATAATCTTTAAAGGATCAGGTGATTTGATGTGGAGTCCAAGTAAAAAAAAACACCAATCAATCAACTATTTATCAAAATAGTTTTTACAATTCATAGTGAATTACCAATAGCGTAATACTTGGGTGCTAGCCATAGGATAATACTCGGGTGCTGATCGGTCAGCACCCAAAATATTGACCTAATGATGTGGTCAAATTGAATTGTAACACGTATTTTTTTATCTTTCACCATTTCAAGATTTTGTAGTTGTATGAAATTCAATTTTATTGGGATTTTATGCTCTCATGTATTAAAAGTCTTGGAGTACAAGAAGTCTTGAAATGAGTGAAAAAAAAAAGGATGTGTGGTACAGTTCAATTGGGCCATATCATCGGGTCAGTATTTTGGGTGTTGACCGATCAATATTTAAGTATTGTCATTATAAATAGTGTATATGGGATTGATTTAAACCTTAATGATTAGACCAAATTCGTTGGACAGCATTTTTTTTTTACAATATCTATTAATTTAAGACCATGTATTTTTTTTAAAGCTTTCGTCATTGTAAGGATTCGAGTAGCTGACCTAGAAGTCATTTGCCTTAACCCTAAACTCGTTCATTTACCAGTTGAGCTACGCCATTGTCGGCCATTGGACACTAATCAATTGAGAGAAAGATTGAGAATGATTTTCACGTTGCCAAGTTAGGCTTATGGTAGATGACGGCATATTCCGACAATATTTCACTTTCAAACGTTACACATAAAGGTATAGGAAAAAAATAATAATTTCCACATATTAATGAGAGAAATCAAGAGCCATAGTTTGGGTTCCACCAATGGATTTGAATCCTGTACTGATCTAATTTTTTTCCTAACTTTTTTAGAGCATGTGATTGGTTGTTGATAAAGCGGTTGTGGAAACCAATCACATCTTAACTGCACATTCATTACAATGCTTATGTGTCATAAAATTAGATGAGGTCAGGAAAAAAATTAGATTAATAGAGGATCCAAATTCTCTACGAATACCCAACTCTCTCGCTCTTTGCGGTTCTTGTCCTCAATAATATATTTTATAGTTTTGTCGTAATTAATACATGTTAATAAATAGTTATAATGTGAATAATGAAGATGTCCTCTCCACATGTGATTATTCACATGTGTACTGTCACTGTATATATAAATACAGTTGTTGAAGTTTTGGTTGATGCCAAGTTGCCAAGTTGGCAAGTTGGCAAGTTGCCAAGTTGTACCAATTTTTTTATTTTTTTAAGTAAATATTTTTTAATATATTTAAACAATAAAAAAAAAGATAAATAAGCTTTCAAAGGTAGTTTAGTCATTTCGAGATACAAATGTGGTTAAAGGTTAAAATTAACAAAAGTCAACTAACGATAGAGTATATTTATATAATTATTAGAAAAAAAATGAATATTTATATAATTACACCTAAATTCAAGGTAGTTTGTGAAATTCACCCACCAAAATAACCTCTCCCTTTTACCCAAGGGCACTATTGACTTTCTATACCCCAAGCACATTCCAATTGGGATGTTTGTGTTTGAATAGGGCATTTGTTTAAAAATTGAATTTGGATCCTCTACTATGCTGATTTTTGTCCTGTCCTATATAGATCTGTTGACATGTGTAATCAATGACTGTCATTTATTTATTTTATTTTCATTATTTTTAAATACAAAGTCTTATTCTCAAGTGTTTTAGATCAGGAAAAAGATCAGCATAGCAGAGGATCCTGATCCTTATCCTTATCCTTAAAAATTTACTTTATTAGATAAATAGAAGGTATGTTTGTGCAATTAACCCATTAAAAAATAGCTTTCAATGTTAAGGAAAAAGAAGAAAAACTTTTTGTAGAAGTTCAAAATTTGAGTTTTATTTTTCATAATCTTTTTTTTTATTTTTTTATTTTTTTTTATTTTTTTTTATTTTTTAAAGTAAACATATTATCTTAAATTTATATTAATTATTTTGGATATTCCACCTATGATATTTTATGCTGATTTTGTGGGATCGGTATGGCACTGTGGTAGCCCAAAAACGGTTCATCGGCCCAATGTATTAAAGCCCAGACTTTGTAATGCTGGAACCTATCCAAGCCCACTATGTTGGATCGACCCAACACAGATATCAGCAACAGCCTGACTTGGTCATTTAAAGACCAAGTCAAGACGTCAGTTGGGGGGAAATTGAAGAGAATATCTCTCCAAGAATCACGTCTGAAATCCCCAAATATCTCGCCCATGATCAGAAGGTGATCAAGGGACGTTGGGGCTACACCTTCCACTATAAATAAGAGAGTTCCCTCACTGGAAAGCTCTCTGATTTTTCTCTCACCCAAAGCTCATAAAAGCGTACTGAAATTCTGCCTCCGAAAAGATATTTCGGTCATCGAAAATCATATCGCTCAGCCCAAGCGCACATAAGGCTACAATCTCTAGCCACCACCATCCTGTTATTTCCTATTTATATTTCTATCTAAAGCTCTTTTGCAGGTACATCGAAGTTTGGACGATAATTTGTAAACAACAGTCGACGTCGACCATATAAATTCTAGCCTAGTTGCTTTGGGCCTGATACAACCCGACCCAGTTGACATACCAAATCAAACGACTACCTACAGTTTGGCGTCCACCGTGGGGCCCTTTGCAACTACCTTCGAATTCAGTCAATCTATTCCAACTACAACTCAACATGACTGGAAGCGGATCAGTTCCCACCGTTGAAGAACAAATTGCTGCATTGACCGCTCAAATGACCGCAAGCGCCGAGAGGATGTAGACGCTCGAAGCAGAAAATGCAGCAATCCGAGCGGCGAATGGAGAATTGAGAGCGTTGGTCGACAGAGTAGTGCCTGATTCAGCAACATCGGAGCACCCAACATCGACACCAAACAGGGAACCGTTTGTCGATTGACCTGCTCCAAGAGCACAAGGCAACCCCGTTGGACCCGAGATGAATCCGGTAGACCATCAGAATCGACCAACACTTCAGACCGCAAGGGTCGATATCGACCTCAACGATATGCCTGCCCAGAACGATGTGATGAACGAACAAGATCCAGCAATGGACCAACATCAGGACAATGTCAACAAAACGACCATGTCACTCCAGTCGACACCCGGATTGGTAAAACCCGGGCCTGGTATACATTTAAATAATAACTTGGAATTCTCTCGTAGGTTTGCAGAAATGGAAGCTCTCATCCAGCGAATTCCAGGAGTCCCAGCTCCGATAAAGAAGAGCACTGCCAACAGCTTCGCCGACTCACCGTTCGTCGACGCAATTGCTCTCATTGAGATGCCTAGGAAGTTCAGCTTCCCAAACATGAAGCAGTATGAGGGAACGACAGATCCAGACGACCACATTGCACAGTACAAGTAGAGGATGTTTACCGCTGTAATCCCGCGCGACCTGAAAGAGGCGTGCATGTGTAAAGCTTTCGGATCTAGCCTAAGCGGTCCGGCTTTACAATGGTATACCAATTTGCCTAATAACTCAATTGATTCTTTTGCGCAGTTGACGGACACTTTCGTAGAGCAATTCGCAAGCAGTCGCAAGCTGGAAAAGCAGTCGGACGACCTCTATACAATAATTCAGTTACCAGGCGAAAACTTGAGGGCTTATGTCAGACGCTTCAACTGAGAGAAAGTGCAAATCCCGCATTGCAATCAGGCGACTGCCATTTACGCTTTTAGGAAAGGCCTCAGGTTTGACTCTGATTTATACAAAGAGCTTACAAAGTATCCATGCAGGACCATGAAGGATGTACTAGCCAAGGCATGGGCACAAATCAAGTGGGAAGAGGATGAAGCAAACTACATCGGCAAAACCAACAATACATACTATGGGAATCGATGTAACAATCGAGTAGAGAGAAGATCTAACGATCGGAGATCACAACCTTACCCCACGAACAACCAAAGGAATCTACAATCTCAACACGAGGGCTCAAGTGACAAACATTCTCACGATCGTGGTAATATGAGGTCTAATCCACCACAGGTAGAAGCACCAGAATATACCCTCAGCATCGAACCTGTCGACCTTGTAGCAGTAATGAAGGAAATGGGCAAAACGGTCAAATGGCCACGAAAAATGAATGCACTACCGGAACACAGAGACCCAAAACTTCGATGCGAATTCCATGGAGATCACGGCCATCGCACAGAAGATTGTATTGCCCTGAAATTTGAAGTCGCTGAACTTCTAAAGCGAGGACACCTTCGAGAATTCCTAACGGATAAGGGAAAGTAGACTTACGCGAGATGTGACGACCAAAGACAATCTGATGTCGTTGACAGTCCTCCGGAACCACCCAGACAAGATAGAGTGATCAACTACATCGTAGGTGGATCCGAAGTCAGCGGCGTGAGTTATTCCGCAGCCAAGAGATATACGCGACGAGTGTCGAACGCGGAAATTCAACCACAGAGGGATCATCCATCAAAAGTCGACGAAACTGTCATCTTCAAGCCGACCGACAAATCAGATTTGTTTTCTCGTCACCATGATGCTTTAGTTATATCCTTACATATCGCCAATTGTTTAACTAAACGCATCTTAATCGATAATGGTAGTTCTTGCAATATTTTATTTAATACTGCACTGAGAGAAATACAGGTCGACGAGTCGAAGCTTAGTCGTCGAATGACTATGTTAACCGGGTTCAGTGGAGAGCAAAAAAGCACACTTGGCGAGATTGTGCTACCGGTCTACGCTGAAGAGGTCAACTTGTACATCAATTTCCTTGTGCTCGACTGCCAATCTCCTTACAACGCCATACTAGGCAAACCGTGGATACACAAGCTAAAAGCAATACTGTCGACTTATCATCAGATGATCAAATTTCCTACCAAGTGTGGGGTGAAAGAGATCAAAGGGGAACAACGAGTAGCCAGAGAATGTTACCAGAATGCTATGAAAAAGAAGAAACAAGATTTATAGCAATTACAGGAAACCAAGGTCGAGTCGACTCAAAGCAAGCCACAAATGGAGGAACTCGACGAGGTGTCGATCGACCCAAACCACCCCAATAATAAAGTCTACATCGGGTCCAGGTTACCGGACGACATCCGAGAGCAGTTGATCACCTTTCTCAAGGAACGTCGCAACAGTTTCTCCTGGTCACACGAAGACATGGTCGGCATCGACCCTGAAGTAATAGTACACCAATTGCAAGTCGACCCAGATCATCAACCAGTAAAACAAAAACGAAGAAAGTTCGCTCTAGAAAGGAATAAGGTGATCAACGACGAAATCCAAAAACTGATCGACATCGGATCGGTGAGAGAAGTAAAATACCCTGACTGGCTAGCAAACGTCGTAGTAGTCAAAAAGAAGAATGGGAAGTGGAGAGTCTGCATCGACTTCACAGACCTCAACAAAGCCTGCCTCAAAGACTCTTTCCCACTACCTCACATCGACATGTTAGTCGACGCGACTGCGGGACACGACTTACTAAGCTTCATAGACGCATACTCTGGCTACAACCAGATACTGATGCATCCAGACGACCAGGAGAAAACGGCCTTCGTCACAGAGCGAGGTACATTTTGCTATAAGGTAATGCCTTTTGGTTTAAAAAATGCAGGTGCAACCTACTAAAAGCTGGTCAACAAAATGTTCGCAAAAATGCTTGGATCGACAATGGAAGTCTACATCGACGATATGCTGGTCAAATCCTTAGTCGCACAATAACACATCGACCATTTTAGATAGTCGTTCGACGTTCTAGACGAATACAGTATGAAACTAAACCCCACTAAATGCTCTTTTGGTGTTTCTTCAGGAAAATTTCTAGGCTATCTGGTCACCCATAGAGGGGTTGAAGCAAATCCAGATCAAATACGGTCGATCGAAAACATCGAATAGCCTAGATGTATCAAAGACGTGCAGAAACTTACTGGTCGTGTAGCAGCACTGAACCGCTTCATCTCCAAATCGTCTGAAAGATGTCTACCATTTTTTAACACCCTCAGAAAAAATAAGGCATTCGAATGGAACGATGACTGCGAGAGGGCGCTGCAAGACTTGAAAACATACTTGAAGTCGCCACCACTACTGTCGAAACCAACAGACAACGAAACACTGTTCATATATCTAGCAGTATCCGACACTGTTGTAAGCGCAGTCCTCGTCAGAGAAGAAGAAAACAACCAACATCCAACATCCAGTCTACTACGTAAGTAAAACCTTAAGTGAAACCAGATATAGTCGACTGGAAAAACTCACACTGGCCCTCGTAGTAGCAGCACGGAAACTCAGACCCTACTTCTAATGCCACACGATTAAGGTACTAACTACCTACCCCCTTAAAAATATTCTTCATAAACCAGAACTTTCAGGTTGACTGACGAAGTGGGCAGTAGAACTCAGCGAGTACGACATCAGCTTCCATCCGCGATCGGCAATGAAATCACAGGTACTGGCTGACTTTATTACGGATTTTACCCCTGGTGAAAATGTGCAGGCCGAACGAGAATTAGTTGCACTCGCGGAAACACCCACACCCGGGAAATGGACCTTGTCGGTCGACGGGTCTAGCAATATCAAAAGGAGCAGGCTAAGATTAGTACTCAAATCCCCACATGGGGACATACTGGAGCACTCGATCCACTGTGGTTTTCGTGTAACAAACAACGAGGCTGAATACGAAGCCTTGATCTCCGGGCTCGACCTCTCAAAAAGCCTAGGTGTGAAAAGCATTAAAGTGCTAAGCGATTCCCAACTCATCGTTCGACAGATGAACGGCGCGTATGAGGCAAGGGATCAGAGAATGTCGGCCTACCTAGTCAAAGCCAAAGAGCTTCAATCGACCTTTGACAAGTTTTCGATCGAACAAATACCCAGATCCAAAAATGTACGAGCAGACGCATTAGCCAGCCTCGGGTCAACAACAACAACAAATGGTCCAAAGTCGATTCCTATAGTTCATCTTATGTCGCCATCAATTCAAGAAACAGAAATACTGGCACTCGTCGGCGATGGAAGAAGCTAGATAGAGCCAATCTTCAATTACCTCCAAGCTGACATTTTACCGGAAGACAGGACAGAAGCAAGGAGAATCTCATATACGACAAACTCTACAAAAAGTCATTCACCGGACCCTACTTGAGGTGCGTCACCAAGCGAGAGGTATACGACGTCCTAAAAAGCCTACACTATGAGGAATGCGGAAACCACTCTGGTGTCCGCAGTTTATCAAACAGAGCCATCACAGCAGGATATTACTGGCCGACAATGCGGACTGACTCTCAAAATCACGTCAAGTCGTGCGACAAATGCCAACGCTTCGCACCAATTTCACATCTCCCCCCAGGTATGTTAAATTCAATTTCAGCCCCTTGGCGTTTTATGAAATGAGGGATGGACATTGTAGGTAAGCTTCCGACTGCACCTGGTGGCGTCGTCTACATGTTGGTCCTGACAGACTACTTCACCAAATGGGTCGAAGTCGGGGCATATCAACAAGTACGCGACATTGAGGTACGCGATTTCGTATGGAAAAATATTATATGCAGGTTTGGAGTACCCAGAGAAATAGTGACCGACAACGGGTCCCAGTTCATTTCGTACGACTTCAAGAATTTCTGTGACAAATATGGGATCAAGCTAAGTTTCTCGACTCCACGATATCCTCAAGCAAATGGACAAGCAGAGTTGACCAACAAAAACATTATCAGTACATTGAAGAAACGACTTGAAGCTGAAAAAAACAAGTAGGCAGAGAAACTCCCAGAAATCTTATGGTCGTATAGGACAACCCCACGACGGTCGACTGGAGTAACCCCATTTTCACTCGTCTATGGTTCAGAGGCAGTCATCCCAATAGAAACCAGGCTGTTGACCGCCCGTAGCGAAAATCCTGATGAAGAACAGTACAACTTGGAGCTCAGTTTCGAGCTTGATCATCTCGACGAACGACGAGATCGTGCAGCTCTACGAATTCAGTCGTACCAACAACATGTCGCTCGACACTACAATAAAAAAGTAAGGGCCAGAGTCTTCAAACTCCACGACTGGGTGCTGCGACGAGTCTTCCAAAACACAAGGGAAGAAGGCGCTGGAAAATTAGGACCAACGTGGGAAGGACCATATCAAATAACGGAAGTCGTCGGACGAGGAGCTTACAAGCTTCGAGGACTCGACGGTCGTGAAATACATAATAGTTGGAACGCTCTACATCTAAAACAGTACCATTTCTAAACCTTACTATATTTTAATTCTTGATTTCATTATTATTTTTATTTCGTCAACTTGTCATTACTAATAAATCAACCACGAGAGCAATGATGACAACTTAGTACAACTAAGTGCAAAACTGAGCTCACAAACATTATTTACAACGCTGTCGACTTCGACAAAACACTTATTTCAGATATAAAGTGTCCACGACCGCCGACTTATCGATATTGACATCAAACTCCCAATCTCCTCATTAACCAATCGCATATTGAGAGTGGGGGAATAATACTGGGAGCAAGCGATAAAATTCAACGCATGTACGCGATTCAATACAAAAAAGGTCTTGTCGACCAAAATTCAATGCATGTACGCGATTCAGTGTAAAAAAGGTCTTGTCGACCAAAATTCGACGCATGTACGCGATTCAATGTATAAAAGGTTTTCTCGACAAAATTCAACGCATGTACGCGATTCAATACAAAAAAGGTCTTGTCGACCAAAATTCAACGCATGTACGCGATTCAGTGTAAAAAAGGTCTTGTCGACCAAAATTCAACGCATGTATGCGATTCAATGTATAAAAGGTTTTGTCGACCAAAATTCAACGCATGTACGTGATTCAGTGTAAAAAAGGTCTTGTCGACCAAAATACAACACTCGTACACGAAATTTTAAAGGTTTTATCGACCCTCCGTGAAAAATTACAGCCGTTTACAATCAAAGTAATGTATTAAATAGAAGTCCACGACCTTCAATAAACGCTCATAAATCGATTTTTTATACAACATTCAACATCGTTCGACTTACGAATGAGTGAGTTTACAGGCTTATTTCATTCAAAATAAAACTTAACATCGAATGAGCATAAGTTTACAGGCTTATCTCGTTCAAACTATAAATTATCGTTGTGTAAACCCCATTATGAAATGGTCGTTTGTTTTCACAATACCAAAAGAATATAACGAAGAGGATAAACATCGATTCAAAATAGCAACAAAAATAGTTATAAATAGGTCGCTTTAACCAAATTATCCATGAGTACGAATTACAAAAATAAACTGGAAATATCGCTATCAGTTCACTGGCTGATCGGCAACATCTTCAGGTGGGTCGGCGGGATCTCTGGGTCATTCGCCGAGGCTTTTATCAATATTCCCTTCGTTAGCTTCTTCAATACCTGCGGCTTCTCTAGGAGATGATTCATCAAGCTTACGCATCTCTTCATAAAGGTCGACCTCCTCTTGCATCACCGCACGATCCCATTTTACATGGTCGCCCGACATATATTCCTTAAAAATCTCCGCCCTTGCCTTGCACATGGCAGCAGCAGCAATCGACTCCAACTAGTCTCTCAGCTCTGCAATAAGGCAATCCTTCTCGACCACATCTGCCTTAGACTTCGTCGACTCCGCCAGACGACAGTCACTCTCTGCCTCCTTGTCTTTCAAAGCCTGCTCCAGAGCAGTACATCTCTGCTCCACCTCTTTCAGAGAGGTGGTAAGTTTGGCCTTGTCTGCCTCGAGAGTGTCGCCCACCTTCCTGAGCATCGTACATTTATCGTTGACCAATTTGTATCTCTCATGAAGGTGCAAGTGCCCTTGCAAAGCCTGCAAGAGAAAATGAACATGAAGATCAGAGAAACGATAGCAATACTATTTAGATTATAGATTTGAAATAAACCAATCCACTTGGAACATCGACAGCGTAGTCATATTGAAAACCTCATCCGTCTTCTGCTTCTTCAAATGTAGCTCATCAGCAGTGAGAAGAAATTCGTTCGACCGTTCCAAGAAGCCGGCTGGATCATTGAACGATGAAATTTCGGAAGCAAGGAGTTTCATCGACGAATCAGGTTCGAAGACGCCCTCAGGCTGTACGTTTAAACCTGATTCAACGCCTTTCCCCTGATCTTTAGTCGAATCCTTTCTTTGCCTCTTCCGCGTCAGCGGACGTTCGGGAGATGAGCCATAAACAGGTTCAGCGGTGGCAGCGGTGCCTTCCGTAGTCTTGTCGACCTCAGACTTCCCCTTGGCCCCCGCTTCTTCACGAGCGCATCCCTATAACGTTTTATTGCACCACCATGATCCGAAAAATTCATCTTCGCGTTCGACATCGACGTAACTGCGAAACGACACTCAACGTCAGAAACAGGTGGTAGAAAAATCCTATTAAAACCTAGAATTTCAAAACTCCTCCTAATCCAAACATAGGACACGAAATCTTTCACAGCCGGATACGGCCTTCTCATCCAATTCAAGGTCGACCACCGCCACAAACTGCTGGACCTAAGCTTACCATCCACCAGCAACGCTTTACAACTTCTCCTTGTAGCGGGAATGCTTAAAATCTGCTCAGTAAAAGCGGGTGCATTATCGCTCGTCACGTCGTTATCCGCCGGCTTGATGTCTACACAATACATACCAAATAAGTTCCAAGTATAAAACATATCAGGGCAATAAAAGAGTCGGTCAACATTAACCTTTTCGATTCCATACTCGACGCAAGGTGTACTTGGACTCCCCCCAAGGGCCGTCGACAGGGGGACCCCTGGCAAAAAAGAAAGTATCTTTCCAGTAACGGTTGTTTGTAGTAGTATCATTAATAAGCCTGTTCTTCCTATCCCTAGGAGTCAGTATATAACGACCTTGGTCGCCTATGTGTTCTTTCAAATAATAGTTGTGCAAAACACACCCCAATCCAAACTCAAGTTTATACCTCTCACGAAGAACTGTCAAACTCAACAATATTCTCCAACTGTTTGGCATCAACTGGCCAGGAGCGAGGTCGAAATATTTCAGCAGCCGTCGTACTAGAACAGGAACTGGGAATGTAAAACCCAATCGCATAATATATTCATAGTAACATGTCCAACCAGGTATATCCCAATCCACTCTCTCATGCCCTGATGGAGCACGTAGCTCGACTGACTTTGGGATACCGTACACCGTCCATAAAAACAGCAGGTTGTCTTGCGAAATCAAACTTGCTGGACTAACCTCCAAAACACCCGTCGAACGACTAGACATGGACGCCCCCACAATATCCTCACTATCTGGGGAAGCAACTAATCCAGCTACGGCCCGGACGCTACCGCTTTCTAAAATTCCCCTTACATTTATATCAACTTGTGTCGACGGATCTTCTACTGAGACCCTTCGATCAACACTTGTAGCTCCACTGTCGACTTCCCTTTCGTCGACCTCTTTGTCACTAGGCGTCCAAGTAAATTCTGGATCTGAATTATTTTTGTCGCTCGACATTGTATCTCTAAGAGCTGACATGCGAAAAATGCACAAGTCAGACTCACACTAAGCGCTACAATCACAACCTAGGGATTTTTTCGAACAAAATCTAAGATTTTTATCATATGAAAAGTCGCTCCAGGAGGTCAGCCTAAGCCCTAACTGTTCTCTACCTAGGTCGAGGGATCCATTCGAATTCTAGCATCGATGTATCATAAACAAGAACGCCATATACAAACAATATCAACATGGCATTGAATCAAATATATATATATATATATGTCGTCGAGCAAACAATCAAAAGTAATCCAGAAACGTTAAAAACCCAAAAATGGCAGGAAACGAAACGCCAACCATCTCCCTACGGTACATACTATGGATTTTTTTGAAGAGATAAAACAAACGAGAAACGAATAAGAACAATCTTTTACTAACCTTGAATCGACTTGAAGCCACGAGATGCTTGCAGAAGAGTTCGAAAACGCCTTGAAGAAACAAGAGGAAACAATGATGAAAACTAAGTTTGCACGAAGGTCTGGAAAGTAAGGAAGTGGAGCAGTTCGTTTCCCTTTATAGGCTGAAGTACCAACCCTAAAGTCACCACGTGGCAACCCCCCTCCAACCGTTTATAAAAGCCCAAGTAACCGCCCGGTTTCAAATTCAAAACCCAACCTCGAAAAAAGATATAACTTTGCGTGATGTCACTTGATGTCAGCATGGAAAACTGTAACGTTTCAGTCCTATCGATTTAACTTCCAAACGTTACTCTAGATACTCAACAAGTAATGGGACAATCCCGTACGACAGACTTATTCAGTCGAACGACAAAAGTAGTGCTGCATATAGCCAATATTACAGGATTCGCTCGACTGATACAATGGTCGAATCAAACGAGAAACACTCTCTAACTCATTGAATTCTTCTTTAGAGAGTGGGGGACAAACTGTGGTAGCCCAAAAACGGTTCATCGGCCCAATGTATTAAAGCCCAGACTTTGTAATGCTAGAACCTATCCAAGCCCACTATGTTGGATTGACCCAACACAGATATCAGCAACAGCCTGACTTGGTCATTTAAAGACCAAGTTAAGACGTCAGTTGGGGGGAACTTGAAGAGAATATCTCTCCAAGAATCACGTTTGAAATCCCCAAATATCTCGCCCATGATCAGAAGGTGATCAAGGGACGTTGGGGCTACACCTTCCACTATAAATAAGAGAGTTCCCTTACTGGAAAGCTCTCTGATTTTTCTCTCAACCAAAGCTCATAAAAGCGTACTGAAATTCTACCTCCGAAAAGATATTTCGGTCATCGAAAATCATATCGCTCAGCCCAAGCGCACATAAGGCTACAATCTCCGGCCACCACCATCCTGTTATTTCCTATTTATATTTCTATCTAAAGCTCTTTTGCAGGTACATCGAAGTTCGGACGACAATTTGTAAACAATAGTCGACGTCGACCATATAAATTCCAGCCTAGTTGCTTTGGGCCTGATACAACCCGACCCAGTTGACATACCAAATCAAACGACTACCTACAGGCACCAACTTAATAACCTGACATATTTTTTAAATGGATAACTTAAGTTTTAATTTATCAAAGGACTTTTTTTAAAAAAAAATTTTATCAAAAGACTTGAAAAAAACAAAAAAACGGTTAATAAATCTCAATTAAAAGTCTCTGATCAAACGCTCTGAGGGATATTTTTATTAAAAGCATATTTTTTGTATTATTAAAACGATGCTAGTTTTGAATCAGATTTACTTATATATTATATGAAAATTAGGATGAATAATGATATACAAATCGTTGTCCTTCTATGTTTTTTTTTTTTTTTTTTTTTTTTTTCGAGCCCATCTTCACTCCAAATTATAATATAGTTGTATCAACCAAATAAATAAATTGAATATTAAATTTGTTTATAAGGTTAAAAATTATTTACAAAAAAGAGATCAATGATGAAAAATAATTCAATTCAATATGTTTTTATATTTACCAAATCACAAGACATGTCTGTTAGCGAACAAACCATCACTAAGCGCGCGGAAGCGTTGCCGGATAGAACACAAACAAACACAATGATAAAGAAGAGATAAGATGAAGAGAAGTAATTTAAATCCAAATCACACAACACAAGAATTTACGTGGAAACCCAAATCAAGGAAAAAACCACGGCCGTCAGGACGACAAGAGAAAGTTCCAATATGTAGTAAATTGTTACAACCATACACTCTCAGGATCTCTCTCTAAATAATACCCCAAACCCAATTACACCCAATGCTCACTTTGAGATCTCTCTAGTATTTGCTATTTTGTTTCACCACTCTCAGGTGTTTTTCACACACACAATAACCTAGTTATCATGGTCTATTTATATGTATTACAGGGAGTTTAAACTAACAAGGAAATCTATCTCCTAGTTATACAAGAATACTTGTTCCACATAAATACTATTTCCTATTTAAGACAAGTCTTCTTTCAAGAAGAAATCCTTTTCCTATTCGAACTTCAAGAAGCAACCTATTTCCTCTTCCATGAATATTTCCTGATTCAACGCATGCTTGTGATTAACTACGATTCAAGTTGCAGTTGGCCACCCGCTTCCTAAACCGTGATCCATACGCCATGTCACCAAGATTCATCACGACCGCTGCCGGTACCGCTGTCATGACCATAGCGGTCACCGCAGCGGTACAAACTGGAATGAGACCGCTGCCGTAGCGCTGCCAAACAATTGGCAGCGGTGTACTACCTCTGCCATGACCGCTGCCAAAGCCACAGCGGCTTGGCAACGGTTTCGGCTATTCTCCGCTTCTTCAATTCATTTCACCTCCAAGCCTCCCTCAATCATAACCTCATACTTCCAAACGCTCTCACGTCTCCAGGAAGTCTCCGCATTGCTAAATCGGGTTTGGTAACCATTGGAGAATTCAAGCCATATCCAACAATGTCTTGGTGGTTGGAGATTTTATAATCTCTATCAATCCACCAATATTCAAACATTGATATCTTATATATATTTGTCACACTCACACCATTGTCCATAAAAATCTCAATAATTATGGGGAGATAGTCTCTCCCAATGTTAGGAATTGGGATCAATCGATTTAATCCGATTATAGAAATAGATATCCAAACCCATTATAGTGCTTGCTTGATCTCGATAGATTTAGTAACAAGAATGTCATGGTGATTAGATATTATTACAAGTTTACAACTAGGCCTACCACCTGCCTGAAGACAATTAATAGTACCAAGTAACAAGACTTTAGGGCTCGTTTAGTACATTGTATTGTATTGTATTGAACCGTATTATTCTTATACAATTGAGTTTGATGATATTTTGTATTAGACTGTATTAACTAATACAACATATCTACTATGTATTAGCTAATACGACATCCACTTTATTAGACCAATTAAAATGTATTAGTTAATATAATACAGTGAACAGTGCAAAACAAACCAAACATTATATTGTATTATTCTAATACATTTTAAATTTCTAATACAATCGGATGTGGCGCACCAAAAGAGCCATGCTGCACCCTTGAATTATGAACAAAAATAATAAAAAACATTTGCTATTATTTATTGGCGCGATGATTCATGATCTCTCTCTCTATCTCACTTTCAATTTTCAAGCAAGTGGGATCAAAAATGGAAAAAAGTACATATTTCTATAATAAAATAAAAAATAAATAATAAAAAAACCTATTTTCATGTTCATATAAGTCTATAACACCAATTTCTCCGGAAAGTGCGCCACACATTGCACAAGAGAAGCCTACATATGTACCATAAAAAAAAAATTAAAAAAAAAAATCGTAAGGAAGTAGGGGCATGTCCTGTAGACGTTTTTCAGTCTGTTTTCGTTTTTGTTTTCCAAAAATGATTTCGAATTTATGTTCGGTAACCGTTTTTTATTTTATTTTCAAAATATAAAAAGAAAATAAAAAACAAAACCGATGTTAAAAGTGGAAAATTTGGAAAGAAAAAAAAAACATGTTTTTCTTGAATTTATTTTTGTTTTCCACTTTTCCATATGAAGTGGGTCCCATATCATTAAATAAGTGGGTCACATATCATTTTTTTTTTAACTTTTTTTTAACTTTTTTTTTTTATCACTTTTCTTTTCTTCTTCGTTCAGAGTCAGAGACTCACAAACACAATTTCTCCTTTTCTTATTCTTCTTCATCTTCATCTTCATCTTCATAGGTCGTTGTCTTCTTGTCTCCTTCTTCATCTTCACAATTTGTTGTCTCTTCTTCCGCAGCTCTTCTTCTTTTCCATGACCCGACGCCGAAGGCGGTGCGATCCTCCTCCGGCGACACCGATCTAGCCAGATTGGCGTCACCTGGAGGAGGATCTCACTTCCTCTGGTGTTGGAGCTACCGGCTCCTTCCAATTTTTTTTAAAATTTTTTTCTTTTTTTCCTTATTAAAGATTTTGGACTCTTGAGCTTTATGATGGAGAAGCTATTAGTAATTGATTTGTGGTGGAGATAATCTAGACTATATGTAGTATTATTGGTTGTTGATTTGATTGTCAAATATGAGTGTATTTTTTTTTTCTGGGTATGGTGTTGTGAACATGAGTATTGTGGTACCAATTATTATTTTTTTGAACGATTAAACTTTATTGAGAGAAGGGATCAGATGCAATAAGCCAACAACAAGAAAACAGAGCGCATTGAGCAAAGGCAAGCCCAAACTGCCACCAGCAAAGCAAAAAGAAAAGAATTATTGGTACCAATTATTGGTTTCATTATTTTCTGAGTATTTTTTCTGGGTATTGGTTTCAATATTATTGTTGTCTGCTCTGCTTTAGATTACTCTTGAGTTGCAAATATTGAAATCTTCTCAAGCCTCACTTTGTGATGAATTTATGGCACTTAATATAAAAATTGAAGCATTTGTAGATAAAAAAAAAATGGTAATCGAGAAGTAGAGAATTAACATATAAATTGATGTTGGGGTTTGTTAAACAAAAATTAAATTGTTAAATATTTAATTAAATTGTTCTATAATTTCAGGTTAATTTAAAAATAAAAATAAAAATTGAAATTGACGTTACAAATTTTGATATTTTTCAGTAAACCTATCAGATGCTTTTTTTTTTTGTTTTTTTTTTTTTAAATACAGTTTTCAGTATGTGCTACCAGACGCGTTTTCGGATTTCGAAATTGAAACCAAAAACACTGTTTTCATTTTCATTTTCATTTTAGAAAAACAACAGATGAAAAACATTTACAGGACGGGCCCTAAATATCTCTGATATTTTTTAAATCTTGGAGACATTGACATAAAAAAAAAATATTGTCGGAATGTTGGAATTTTAACGATATTTTTTAATATTTCCATAGTTATTTTCATAAACTTGAATCTCGGTGTATATATATATATTAATTTTCCAATGAGGACTTTTACAATGCACACTTTAAGTACCTTTTAATGAAATTGCATGTAATCAAATGTTTTTCGATGAGATTTTTTATATGCATCCTAAGAAAATTAAAATACACATTTAGTAAAAATTTGGAAATTTTTTAGATTTGAGAACTATTTTTTCTTATATTTCTCTATTTTTAAATGTTTTATCTTTAAAAAAAATCAGAAAAAATTAGTTCTTGCACCCGAATTTTTTTATTTTTTTTTCCATAAATGTATTTCAATGTTTTAACCGTCCATACAAAAAATCTCATCAAAAAACATTTGATTACATGCAATTTCATCAAAAGGTGCTTAAAGTGTGCATTGTAAAAGTCCTCATTGGAAAATTACAATATATATATATATATATATATATATATATATATGAGTAACGCTAGACGTCCCAATTTTTTTTTCTCAAATTCTGTCTCAAATGATGTGGCATGTGAGGTGTCAGCATCTTATAAATCATAAGATTATATGGTAACTGCTATGATGTTGACACATCACGTGCCGCATCATTTGGGAAAAAAAAATTGGGACGTCTAGCATTACTCTATAAATATATATATATATATATATATATATATATATATATATATATATATATCAAAAGTTATATTTACTTCTTTCTTTATTTTTTTCTTCAAACTTGAATCTTGGTATATGAAAATCTAGGCACATTTAGAGTTTGTAATTAGCATCACTTTTTAGTACAGGTGGTTGTGCACCTCCATCCCACATTAGTGGTCAGGGGTTCGAGTCATACCATACATATTTTAGAAACATGTGTGTGGAGATTTCTCCGAGTTGTGGGCCTAAATATCCAGGGCACTCGTGTTAATAAAAAAAACCACACACAAAGTAAAAAGGTTATTGATATTTTTATTATTAATTTTTTTTTTAGAAGAATTAAAACTATTACATTAATTGGACTACCGGGACCTATCAAGATTAGACAATATATGTGAGGTTCGGTATCTACTCTTACAAACCGGGAGAAATCCCACACATGTTTATAAAATGTGTATAGTAGGACTCGAACCCCTCACCACCAACGTAGAAGGAGTAATTGATATATTTAGGGTTAATTACACTAACTTACCCTTATTTTATTGGATCTGCAAGATTTCAAAAAGATGCCCCAAATTAACATAAACACCCATTGTCATCAAGTCAATCCGTTAACTTTAATGGTTGACTAACCTTGATCTATGGAAAACCTAATATACCCCCTGCCACATCATCCCAGACATGAAATATTTTTAATTAAAAATTGATAAGTAAAAATTATATATATATATAAAAGATAATATATCGGCCGTTTACAAAAACATCCTCAATTCGCAGAGGTCGATCTCCAAGATTGACGAAGATCTCTTCCGGTAAGTAGGAGATCGTCAAAGATCTATTGTTTCCTGCTCCACCGTCGGTAGATTATCTTGTTTTATATATATATATTTGATTTTTCAATTTTAATTAAAAAAATATTTTATATTTGAGATGATGTGGCAAGGGTATTTGGCTTTCCAATGGTCAAAGTTAGTCAATCGTTAAATTTAACGGATTTACTTGATGGCAAAGGGTGTTTGTGTTAATTTAGGGCATCTTTTTGAAATCTTACTAGATCCAACAAAGTAAGGGTAAGTTAGTACAATTAACCCATATATTTATTATTAATTGTTGATATATAATACTAATTATGTGTTATAAGATTTGTTTTAGTTGTGTTAGAATTCTAAACAAGAAATGGTACCGATGGCAACTTCAGATTCAACGAGCATACTTCACCACTAATTAAGTTGCATCGGACAATGGCACATATTCCCCAATATTAAAAATGTATAACACGTTACTTTTACATTTTGTACAAGGGAGCCGATATTGACACCCATAAAATTTATTAATACACTCATATTTTATTAAAAGTTTTAATTATAAAAATATCACAATAGAAATTTACCAATAATGACAAGTTACTTTAATTAAAAATAAACCAAATACTATATACACTCATTAATTACACCCATATCTTCAACTATATTTCTTTATTAAAAAAAAACTTACCTTTCAAAAAAAAAAAAAACTTATGATAAACCCTAATTAAACTCTAATTTTATTTCAAGTATCAAATTTTTTCATCATCACATGATTATCATATTGTTTTTGTCTTTCTTTTATATATAGTTATAAACTCTATCAAAAAACAACTTTTTTTTTTTTTTTTAACTATAGCTGTAAATATAAATATCAACAAGTTTTTTTTTTTTGTTTTTTTTAAGATAGCTATAAATGTCAATAATAATTTTTTTTTTAAATAGCTATATAAAAAGAGAATTCCAAATTGAAAATCTTATAACCCCATATACATATTCCCTTTTATAAAGCTCCTACATTCAAGATATTTCCAAAAGTAAATTGGACCATCATTAAAAAATGATTTGATTCCAAAAATAATATGATTTTTTTTATAAATTGGGTGTGATAATAATTTAAGAGTCTTTATAAATAATATGTATTAAAATGAATATATTTATTTCAATGAGGGTACTGTTGGCATTAGGATGGGTGTTTATAGTAATATTTAATTTTTAAATTTTAGACATGGGTGTACTTATAAAAATATGTGTACTAATAAGTTTTATGGGTGTCAATATCCGTACCATTTGTACAAACTGATTCTCTAATTAATATCCGATTCAATTATAATTCGTTTCATATTTACTCTCTTTTACTACAATCTTATTGATGGTGAGCGGCATTACTGGGACACCTCCAAACTGGATTCTATTTTTCTTCCCTTGAACAAAGAAGTTATTCAATCAATTCCGGTTAGTGTAAGAGGTGGTGATGACTGCCTTTCCTGGCATTTTGATAAGAATGGTATTTACATGGTTAAAAGTGGCTATTGGCTTGCTTTGAATATCTCCTTAAAAGAATCTCCCTCCTCCCTGACTAGTTCTCATAAGTGGTGGAAAGAACTTTGGCATCTTAATATCCCCACTTAAAATCAAGGTGTTCATTTGGCATGTATGCTCCAAAGCTATCCCCTGCCTCCACAATCTATGGAAAAGGAAGGTGTCTGATCGAGGCCTCTACTTTAGGTGTGGGAAAGACCTTGAAACTGAGAGTCATGCATTGTTTTGGTGCCCTGAAGCTCTTAAGGTTTGGTGTTGTTACCCTTTCTTTGATCTGGTTTGGGAATTTCGGAATTTATCTGGTATTGACACTCTCAGAGGCTTATTTGCTCGCTTGGGGAGAGAGGAATTCAGCTTTGTTTGTGTTCTCATTTGGAGCCTTTGGAACTCCCGCAATGTTGCCTTGTATGGTGGTCAAGTTAGGAATGCAAATGATATTTTAGCTAGTGCAGGTGACCTTCTTTTGGACGCGTGATTGCTTTTTAGTTCTCGAACATGTTTTTGAGTTTCCAGCCGTACTTTTTGGCTATCGAGCATTCTTTTATGCTCATGTGTGTTCCTTTTGGCATGGGCGTTCATTTTAGCATGCGACAATGCTTTTTGGAATGCGAGAGCGCTTTTTAATTCTCGAGCATGCTTTTTAGTTCCCGGGCTTTCGAGCGTTATTTTTTACATGCAAGCGTTCTTTTTGGAACGCGGGAGTGATTTTTAGTCCTCGAGCGTGCTCTTCTGTTCCCGCACGTTGTTTTTGGCTTTCTGACGTTCTTTTTTGCATGCATGTGTTCTTTTTTTGCATGGGGGCATGCTTTTTGGAACGTATGAGTGCTTTTTAGTTATTGAGCGTACTTTTTAGTTTTTAAACATGCTTTTTGACTTTCGGACGTTCTGGAATTTATTCAAAGAGTCATAATTTTATAACGTTACGAAGTTGATTTTATAATATTACAAAACAAATTTCAATGTTCGAAAATTTGTTTTTAGGATCGTTGTATAAGAGAATTATTATTATATATTTCATAAAATGTTCATTTGTGTTATATATATCATATATTTCATAAAATGTTCATTTGTGTTATATATATCATGATGGATCATCTATTTTAACATATAAGTAATAACTTTCATAAAATCCATCGATTTGAATGAATTTTTATTTGTATATTTTTTTAGATGACACATGCTTACCGAGATATTTGTATACTAGATTGTGACATTGACACATGCTTCTAAAGGGCAAAACAAAAAAAATTTCAATTGGTAAAATTTGAACCAACAAACGTTAATGAGATATTTAATGTTTGAAATTTAGATAAAAATAAAATTATACACGTTCTCATATTTTTAAAATATATATATACATAATTTTTTTTTTAAATTACAACGTGTATATTTTAACAAGACAAATAAATTTTTTATTAGTCACCATCGACAGTAAGCGGGATCAAATATTGTCTTGTATGCCGAGGTTGTCTCCATCTTCCTCCATTTGTGTCACATATATATAATCCATCAATTTGAATCAATTTGTATCTTTATTATTATTTTTTTTTTTATAGATGATAAGTTTAATAACACATGCTAACCAAGATATTTGTCTACTAGATTGTGACATTGATACATGCTTCTAAAAGGCAAAAAAAAAAAAAATCTTTGATTGGTAAAATTTGAACCAACAAACATTAATGAGATATTTAATGTTTTGAAATTTAGTTGAAAATAAAATTACACACGGTCTCATATTTTGATATATATATATTTTTTTCTATTATCAGTTCATCCTGACAATAAATATATCAGGACGAAGGATGTGGACTACTAGATTTACATACTTTGACTTAAAGTGTATGCACTTGTCAAAACTTCTCCATAATCTGTGGTCAACATTTTTCGTCCTGATATATTTATTGTCAGGACGAACTAATAATAAAAAGACTATATATATATATATATATAATAAAAATAAAAATAAAAAATTACAACGTGTATATGTTAACAAGGAACAAGACAAATAATTTTTTTATTAGTCACCATCGTGACAGTGCGTGGGATCAAATATTGTCTGACATGCAGAGGTTGTCTCCATCTTCCTCCATTTGTTTGATTGTTTCCAAGAAGGTTGAAGCTGTAAATGACAACTCTACATTATTATTTGTTTCAATTCAAGTGTTGTATTGTATTTCAATTTGTAAATCTTCCACCATTATTATTGTTTGTAATTTGCAAATTATTCTTTTTCTGTTTATAGGTTTTTATGTATGCATAATTATAGCCGTCTTTAAAAGGTCAAGCTCATTACGTTATTTGAAATTGTTACCAGATAAGCTTTCACTTCTAAACCACCACCACCCCCCACCCCCCCGGATTAGACCTGGCACGGTTCCGGTTGGAACCGTCGGAACCGGCCGGAACCGGAACCGGAAAAACCAGAAAAACCGGAACCGGTTTTTCGGTTCCAGTTCCTGTTCAAGAACCAGAACCGGTTTTCCGGTTCCAGTTCCGGTTCAAGAACCGGAACCGGAACCGGAACCTGAACCGACGGAGATCGGTTCCGGTTCCGGTTCAAGAGTTTGGTCGAACCGCCGGTTCGAACCGGATTGGAACCGGCTGTTTCGGTTCCGGTTCGAACCGACGGTTCGACGAATTAAAAAAAACAAATTTTTTTTTTTTTTTTTTTTTTTTTGTTGGGCTGCCGTTGGAGCCCAACGGTCGGCTGACAATGGCCACCCCTTTTTTCATTTTTTTTTTTTTCTTTTCTATAAGTACCCCCCCCCCCCCCCCCCCCCCCCCCCCCCCCCCCCCCCCCCCCCCCCCCCCCCCCCCTTCCATTTTTCCTCACACCAATTTCTTCTCAATTCTCTCTAATTTCTCTCCAACAGTCTCTCAACTCTCAACTCTCAAGTGATAAGTCTCTCAATCTCCAAGTTTCCAAGGTTTTTAATATTTATTTCATTTTTTAATTATTTTATTTGAAATTAATTTTATTTCCAATTTGCAATTTATTTTATTCCCAATATATTTTATTTTCAATTTATTTTATATCCAATTTATTTTATTTGCAATTTATTTTATTTCCAAATTCCAATATATTTTATTTTCAATTAATTTTATATCCAATTTATTTTATTTGTAATTTATTTTATTTTCAATTAATTTTATTTCCAATTTATTTTATTTGCAATTTATCTTATTTCCAATCTATTTAATTTCCAATTAGTCAATTATTCTTCTAAGTTCTAAGTTTCCAATTCGGGTGACTCAATTTCCAAATACCCAATGAAATGCAAATTGTAATTTTGTTTATTTTTATTTTAATTTAATTTTGTAATTTGTCATTTGTTTATTTTATTTTCGGTTGGATACTCGGATGACGATGATCTAACTTCCAACATCCAATGAACTTATGAACCCAATGAATTTTATTTTGTAATTTGTCATTTATATATTTTATTTTATTCAATTACAATCTACAACTTATAAGTTACAAGTTAGAACTTAGAATTTTTTTTTTTTGTTTGTTAAAAAAAAAAAAAAAAAAAAAAATCCGGTTCAAAACCGCCGGTTCCGGTTCCGGTTCCACTAAACCTTGGAACCGGAACCGTGCCACGTCTACCCCGGATGGCCAATGGGGAAATAGGGATGGATATAGGTCCCTCCATCCCCATTCCCATTTGCCAAACCCTCCCCCATCCCCCTCCATTTCCCCATTTGGGAAAAATGGGGATGGGTTAGTTTTGGGTGGAGGTCCCCCCACCCCCATCCCCATCCCCATCCCCATCCCCATTTCCCTGTTTTTCTCGTTTTTCCCCATTTTTTCCCGTTTCCCCATTTCCCCCGGGTCCCCCATTTCCCCATTCCCCATTCCCCATTCCCCAATTTTCCCTATATCAATAAAAATTACATAATAAAAAAAACGCACAATCCATTAAATTCAAATACAAAATAATATCCAATACAAAAATTATATAATAAAGATGTATATATAGTTATTAAGAATAAAAATATTGAAAAAATAAAAATAAAAATATTTAATATATTATATATAATATTTGAGAGAAATGGGGAAATGGGGATGTAGGTACTTACCCCTATCCCCATCCCCATCCCCATCCCCATCCCCATCCCCATTTCCATGAATTTGTGGGGGAAATGGGGAAATGGGGATGGGGAGGGGTCCCGCCATCTCCATCCCCATTTTAATTTGGGGATGATTTTCATCCCCATCCCTCCTCATTTTCTTATTTTTCCCTAAAAAAAACCCAAATTGGGATGGGGGAGCGGGGATTTGCGCACACCCCCCCCCCCCCCCCCCCCCCCCCCCCCCCCCCCCCCCGCGAGAGAATCAGATAAATAAATAAATCTGAAGAAGATAATAGAGAGAGAGAGTATTAATACGAATTTGAGATAGAGCTTCGGCTAGTCAACCAAACTCTACGAATGAAATAAGAACAAATATATTATATATAGGCTCACAAAATGACAACTTGGCCACTTGCCCATTGCATCATCAATTGCATCACTTAAACATTAAACAAAGCATATTAATGGCAAAAACAAAGGCGGTGGAAAAGCCGGCCACTTATTATAACTCTCTCCATTGGATTTTCCACCATTTGTATTGTAATTTTCTAGGAAAAATCCAATTGGACAAAACCTAGGTAAATATATATATAATGATCTTCTGGATCTTGTGGTGCTGAACGTTCTCAAAACTATCTCATTAAAAACCTTGTTAGGAAAATCAAGTGGGATAAAATCCGATCGAAGGGAAAAATAGTACAATGCAAATATGTCCATAGTTAATGTTTTCTTTAAAACATTTATCACAATTATACTTTGATAGGGGAAAACCCAGTGGAATAAAAACTTGAACAAATATATTCATTGATCTGTCAGATCAAAGTAATATTTATGATGATCTTCTAGATCAAAGTAACATATATACGATGATTAGCAAGATCAAAATAATATTTACAATGATCTTCTTGATCAAGACAACATATATACGATGATCTAATGGATCAATGTAATATTTATGATGATCTTTTATAGATCAAATGATTTTTGGGTGTGCTTAGAGAATTGTCTCATTAAAAACCTTATCAGGAAAATCCAATGAGATGAGAACCTGATTTAAAAAGGAAAATAGTACAATGCACATATACCCCCAATATGATTAATATACTTTATTTGATATGCTCCCCCTGATAGGACACTCCCCTGATAAAAATTCATTTGAAGCAATTTTCTAGATTGCTTAACTGACGCACACTGATGTTTATTTCATGAAATGCAAGAACATCATAAATGATTAGAGGGAGTATAAGCAAAGATTTGTTTTATGAAATGTTATTAAATTGGAGCTGAAATGAATCTAGTAAGTTCATTCCCTGAGAATGCACTATCTAGTCTCCAGATATAATAAAACATCAATTGCATTAAGATATGGTACTTCAGGACCAAGTATCTTTTCACCATTTTCCATTGGTTAGAATGGATCTTTCTTAGGATCAAGAGTTCTAACAACCATATGTTTACTTAATGAATGAGTAATATCCATATGGAATCTTTTCAAAATCTTTTCAGCATATTCTTATTGATGGACAAGTATTCCATTTGATCTATCCATATAAGGATTTAGTAGGTTCGTCAAATACAAATTACGAGATCTCAATTTATATGCTTCTAGCATTTTAAATCCTTCAGGGATTATAAATATCTGCATTGAGGGAACCATATAGATAAATGACTACTACGTCTAGAACACATATTTCAAGCCTTTTAAAGGTAGCCAAATTTATCAAAAATTCGAAACGTAATCGTATTCAATACTATTGAATACCAAGTTTTTGTGAGAAACTTTATACTATGAGTCGTGCCTCATATTTCACGATCTCGTTTTTCTCATTACATTTTCCGTATAAAAACCCATTATTATCCAACTAGTTCGATATCTCAAGGTGTCTGGAGCACTATTGGTCTAAATACTTTATATTTGGCTTATGAAGTCAATTCTTCTTGAATTACTTCTTTTCATTTAGGCCAATCATGCATTTTGTCTACAATCATTGATATTATGAATATCATAATTATCATTTATAATTTCAGTAGCTACTGTGTATAAAAATACATTATCAATAATTGTTTCCTTATGATTCTACATTTCTCTCATATGATTTATATAAATTTTCTCAATTTCTATACTCTTATATCTCTATTGAGATTTCTTCCATTTCAATGGATTTAGTCATTTCATGGACTTGTATGATTTATAAAATTTTTCTCAATTTCAATATTCTTATATCTTTGTTGAGATTTATTCTATTTCAATGGATTTAGTCATTTCATAGACTCATATGATTTATAGAAATTTTCTCACTTTCAATAATCTTGTATCGTTGTTGAGATTTCTTCCCCTACAGGGGCTTTGGTTACTCTAGTAACTTGTGTCTCCTCAGGGACATTTAACTCTTTAGAGAAAGTAGGTCTATTTATAACTCGAGTTTTGTTTACATTAGGATCCTGTTGAAAATATCATGGCTCTTCTAGAGCTTTCTATCAGATCTGTTGGACCTGATATAGTATTAACATTTGCTCTGAGAAAAGTCAAATTCATAAAATATTTTTGAATCCGTAGAATTGAAAAATATTTCTGACTCTTCAGAATTGTATAAGTCGTTGCACTATCGACAATACATATATTTTTCCTTTTGGGGATTTTATGGACATTATATGTAATGCTATTTTATATCTCATCTGAAATAATAATAATCCATTTTATGATACTCACAACATCTTGCTGGATGTGTAGATTTTTTTTTTCTCAAATGAATGATACGTTAGAATCTTAAATATCTTATATATATATATATATATGCTTGAGATATGCTATACGTATATACACACACTAAATATAATTATTCATTTCAAAAAACAAAAGAAAAAATTGATTTCTAAAAAACATCTAAAATAAATTAATGTCATCCTCTTATTTACCAAAATGCCACTCATTGGATGAAATTGGATGAAATGACCATTAATGTAACAGTGTTCGCCAAAATGGTCATTTTGAAATTAATTCCCCATTTAATGGCCATTTTGATAGTAATGACCCAAGTTGATGGCCATCGGGGTAATCATCCCTATTTTATTTATTTCTTTTAAAAAGAAAAAAAAAATTGATATTAAATGACTTTGGCAAAAATAAAGAAGAAAGGACAATTTGGTAAGTTGATTGATGGTTTCCATCGCAGATAAAATGAAAAATTGGGTCATTTACTAATGACTCAAAATTTGACAGATAAAAGTTAAGATTGTCCACATGTAATCATATAAAGAAATAGTGGGTTGAGATAATGGGTTGAGAGAGTGGATTGAGAGAGTGATTCTAGCATTCCTCTTGTGCATATTCAAAAATTTGAAAATTCTAGAATTAATATGGAAGATAAAAATGGTAACATCCAATTATCTCCATATTTATTTGAATTAAATGTGATTGATACTCAGAAAGTGAATCGGGAAACAATAGTCAATTTTGAAGTTGATAAATTTGGGTTTCAAGAAGTTGACCCAATCCGTGAAAGGCGGTTTCCGATGATGACCGACACATTTAATGCACTTGCGGAAGATCATGAGCTAATTAAGAGTTTTTCTCCAATTCAAATTTAAACAACTGAACAATTCCCTAATCAAGATGTGCGAATTAATGTTAATATCTCCAATGATTTGAATATCAAGTGTTTAAATTTGGAAGAAAATAATGAGAATTCTCATTGTTCTCTAAAGAATATTTGCATTAATAACAGAGTGATTTTTGACAATTCAAGGATTGGAAGTGATCAGCAAGTTTTGGATGAGATTTTAAGAGATAAAAGAGGAAATATTAATTTGGAGAATATATCAGAAGACTATGATATTCATGTTTCAAATTCTAATCATGATCCAGAAGATCCCATGTTTGACAATAATTGGATTCCCTTGGTAACCAAATCAAAAAAAAAAAAAAAAAAAGTGAAACCAACTTTTAGGATTTTATTTAGTTCCAAGTCTCAAATGAGTAAGGGGAGTTCTAAGCATCCCTCAGTAGCTGAGACTAAGGGATCGTTTGTTTTTTTGTCTGGAGACTGAACAGTCCTGAATTTTACTGAAAACTGAATAGTGACTGAAACTTGAATTGACATGTTTATTTTTTTTTTTTATCACCTCCGAATAGAATGTCAATTTGCTTTTTTTTTTTTAAATATATAAAATGGTTTAAAAACAAGTAATTTGACATTTCTACCATTATTATTATTAATTGTTATGTATTTTTATTTTATATGATACAAATAACTAAAATAAATTTTTTTTTTAACAAATCTTAAACCATTTTTATGTAATAATTGCAATATATTATTCATGATTAAGATATGATAAATAATTATTATTTTAAAAAAATAGGATAAATAATGATTTTAAAAAAATAAAATTGAAGGTTCAATGATGGTGTTGAAAGTTACAATGTGATTAATGTTTTTTTTTCTTTTGAGATGTTTATCATAAGTAATAAGTTAAAAGAAATAAATTTGTATAATATAAAATTATGATAAAATTGGAAATATGTTATCTTTGGTAGAATAATCTTAGAAGAAAATATATTAAATGCAATCCAGTGATTTGAAATTAAGTTAAAAGTCAGGATTTTTTACTTTTTATTTTAAGTTATTTTTTAGTATTTTTATGTTGTTTGATCATTTAACAAAAACAAACAAGACAACTGAATAATTTCAATTCAAACCCATTAAGTTTTAACTGCAAAAAATAACAGTGACAATATTTACACCCCTGAAAAACTTTATGTGCACCCTAAATCAATATATTTTAAAAATTCCAAAATTACCCTTAAATAAAATTATTAAATTGATTAAAATAAATGTATATCTCATACAACATATTAATACAATATTAAAATGATTAAAATAAATATTTCTCTTTTAAAAAAAAATTAAATATATCTTTTTTAATCACAGAGGTAACATGAATTAAGTTTATTTTTTTATTATTTATTTTGAAAGTGTTTGCTAGTCCTAAGCGATGACTTCAATCTTCAAGAAACTAAGATCTCAGGTTAATTACATAATATGTATTACTATTTTCAATAAAATTTCAAATGAAAAAGAATTCATAAAAAATAAGAAAATTTTATTATATTAAATAGCACATCCTAATTCTGGGAGGAGGAGGCGGCTCTTCCGTGTATATATATATATTCGTTTTTTTTAATACTTTATAACATATTTATTTAGTATTTTTTTTCTTTTAAAAAATGATAAGAAATGTCATATTTTATGTAAAAAAAGAAAGTAAGGGTATATTTGTAATATGTGGGGTGTGGTTACGAACTATACCATTTTAAAAAAAGATTAATGGGGTGTATGCACAAAAGGGGTGTACATACGGTTTTTTTAGGGGTGTAAATATTGCCACTCAAAAATAAACAACCCATGAGATTCATACTGATTATGTGGCTTACGCGACCCAAACAGAATTAAGCTTTGTCGCTAATTTGATCGCACAGGTTGAGGCAAAAAAGAATGACTCCACTGGTCTGATTAATTAGGTTATTATTATTAATTTTTTTTAATATTTTGTTAAGGCTTGCATGCCTTTTTAGATTAATGTGTTTTAGGACCTACGCTCTCCCCTACTTTTTTTTTTTTTTAATTATTATTAATAAAAAGCTCTATAGAGCTTACTTCGAAAAAAAAAAAAAAAAAAAAAAAAAAAAAAAAAAAAAAAAAAACTAGATAAATCATTAATAAATTATATTTTCAACGGTAGTATTTGGGACAGATTTTTCTTTTGATAGATGTTTATCAATTGTATATTTTAATACCACATAAGAAGTAAGTCTTCTAGTATTGTTGATATGTCAATATTTATTGTGATACAATTCAACGGTAGTATTGGAGACAGGTTTTTCTTTTGGATAGATGTCTATCAACTATATAGAAAATAGGAGATATATACATGAATAATGGTGTTCATATGAGTGCACACTCATGTATTTAATATGAGTGTATCAAATGTTAATCGTTAGATTCAACGGCTTTCAATTCCAACCAAAATTTTTAATGAATTTTTCGAATAAGTGATTTTGTGTTTGAAAGTTTGGTTGTGATTTCCAGTCAACAATAACGGCAAGTGACGTTATTGGTGACATTGTGAAAGAAAAAACAACAAGTGTCAGAAACAGAAAAAAGTTAATTGCAGAGATGGAGAGGAAAATAAATATTTGTGTTTATTTATTAGGATAGAGCCGGTGGGCTAAATCAATTCAAGAATTTGATTTAAATCGTGTGTCTTCATTCTTCAACGTCCTTCAATTTGTTACATTTAAATTTACAATAATAAACATCCCACCTTTTTCATCCCACTACATGTGGTATGTGAGGTGTCAAATTATGAGTGGATACACGTTAATAATGATTTATCTCACCTACCCCATGTATCCACTCACCATTTAACATCTCACATGCCACATATAATGGGATGAAAAAGGTGGGATTTTAGGTAGGATGTGTAGCATTACTGTTAAATTTAAGGGTTACCATTTAATTTTATTCTCCTATCATTGGATTAATAACAAATAAATGGATAAAACGAAATGATATTGGTCCAGTAACTCACACTTATACTACAAAGTCATGGGTTCGAATTCTCTCGTTCTTTACAAAACCTGAATTTATATAATTCTTAAAAAAAAAAAAAAAAAACAAACAAATGAATAAAAATTTAAAATCATTAATTTAAATCAAATTCTTAAGTTGATTTAACTATTTATTTTCCCAACTGAGAGTCTGAGACACCACTTTACTCTCTCTTATTATTATTATTTTTTAAAACTTTGGGATAATTGAAAATGATGGTTGGACCCTCCTTTGGAGCCCTCCACCATCACCACCGAGGTTCAAGTGCCAAGGCATGTATGGATATATGCAAATTTTCTTTGGTCCTCCTCGTGTGGATGTTGTCCCACCATTAGTGTGGGTGTTGTCCCACCTTTGTGTGGGTGCTCTCTCCCCGTTTGTGGGAACGTTTGTCTGGGTTGTGCTGTAGTTGTGTCTTATCCTCGCAAGGTCCCAATTGTTGTAATCATTTCCGGTTGTTGTATTCCAATAAAAAAAATTGAAAATAACCCACCTTGTGATGAAATGTGAAGTTTAAATCTTCTTATTGAAAATCTAACATAAATCTGTTTGGATAGTACTTTAAGTTGGTCGTTAATTGACTTTCATTAAAAATTATTCAGATTATTTGTTATGTAGCTAGATTTTTTTAAAAAATAAAAAGCAATTCAGAAAAATGAAAAAATATTATTTTGATTTTTTTTTTTTTAAATAAAAACATATTTTAGAACTAAATGTAAATGTTAGATTAAGAAATAAAAATTTTAGAATAAAAAAAAAAAAAAAATTCCTTCTAAAATTTTGTTACTAATATCTCTAGGAATTTGTTTTATTTTATTTTATTAGAAGTAACAACAAGGTTACAACAACTGGAATCAAAACCAGATGATTACAAACTGATGGGACCGATCGAGATAGACATCGAGGCACAGCCCATATAACAACTCCCGCACCGGGGAGAGATCACCCACACACAGGTGGGATATACACCCTCACAAAGAGGGACAAAATCCTCACGAAGAGAAAGCGCTACCACCCACACGGTGGACACCCAAAAAAGCTCAAATCCCAACAATCCTTTACACTCTAGGAATTTGTTATAACCAAACTTTTCTTGTCAAAAACCCTCTTTAAAAATTTATTAAAACCCTTTATACAATAATTAAAAAAAAAAAATGTCAATCCAAAATACAATAGACATTTTCCATCCACCATGACATACAATACAATACAATATATACATGCACATGCATATACATACCAATCAATAAGAGAAAAAAATGTATATATAAAAAACGAATACAAAGACCCGGTTTTCGGGCATACGACTCCAATACTTAACTATCAATTTGTTGATTAATATACAAAAAAACCAATTATAAAAGTTTTAGAACATTGAAAAGTGATTTTGTGTACAAAAAAAAGGTAAAAATACAATACCAATCTGAACCAGACTTCATTTTGTGCTATTACCACTAACTAAAACTAAATGACCTTGAACTGGGAATATGATGATACCAACTCACCTCTTATAGGCCTATCAATGAGAATATATTATTCTTATCTTTTTTGAAACAAATAAACATATAATTCAAGAGCGAAAAATGATAAATAAGAGGGTCGATTTTTCGAAACTTGATCACCGCATCTTCTCTAATACTTGCTGAGTAATTACAGGTCATGTTTATGAATCTGATTCGAACTGCATATGTTTATTGAATCTGTAAAAGAGAAAGAAAAAAGGTAATATGAAATTCTAATCATATTTTATTTCTATCAGACTATATGACTATATATTATTAATTAAAGAGGCGAAAAAATTAAATAAATTTCATGCAAGCTTACGAAGTGTACGTACGAGGTCCATATATAGCCATAAGGTCCATAACCGTTCAGTAGTAGAAGACCAGATTACAAATCCGAACCCTGATCCATCAATACCGTGTTATTTGCTGCAGCATTTGAGAACCAGGTACTTGTGAAACTAACTGCTCGGAACTAGGTGAAGCTTTTATTCTAGTGTTGACACCAACTGGGTTGCTGAGCCCTGGTCTGATCATCTCTTTGGTGTTATTATTCATGTTTGCTCCAGACTGCGAGGATTCCATCAATGCACGTACCTGACAGAATAGGTTGTGTAACACAAACGTTGTCAACGCCCCATAAGGTAAGGATATAGATTAGATAAATGAACAGATCGTTGAACTTACTATATCGATACGCTTTTTGTGGAGATCAGTTGGTAACTGCAATCATGGTAGAAAAATTTCATCAACTTGATTGCATTTTTATTTAATAATTAAGCAAGAATATTTTTATATCATGAAGTCTTTACGAGCCAAGGCAAGTAGAAGAAAGAAAAAAGGGAGAAATCCTGATCATCATATCACAAACCAAAGTATTGAAATATAAATGTAAAATGCTTACAGGTTTTCTTTGGTGATTCCGCTGCTCTTCACTTGAGAATCCTGGTACTGACAAATCCCAATTTTTCTCTGCACATATTTTCATATTCATTAAGGTTCTCTTTGTTTGGCTTAAAAACAAATATAAGAAAAACGAGTAAACCTACACTACACTGTACTGGGGATATTATCTACCTCAACATTCTGTGCATATGCCTTTTGTTACCGAACTACAATGTAATGATATATCTATCTTCGTTATCTAGACTGTTGAGGCGAGGTTCTAACAACTTTGCACTTCAAAACACATGCATGTGAATCAAGAGAGGGAGGCATCTAAAGGAACAGATTAATTAGTAAGCATAAGGTGACTTCTTTTAACCTAGATGGTGGTTATGTTATCACAAAGATAGAGACAAGGTTTTCCCGAAAATGAGCGAAAACACGGTGTCATGATGTGGGATATACTTGTAAAACATTCTGTGGCCAAAGTTAATACTTAAACAAGACATATTATGAAGCTGAATCGAATAGAGAAGAAATACACATTTCTAGACCCGTATCAAATCAAGGTTTAACAAGTTAGCAATTGAAAATCACATATATACACAGGGCAGCAGGGTTTGAGAAAGGACATAAAAGAATTAAGTTAGCATGTAGGAAATGAGCTCTGTAACCTAAATTGCAGCTCATAGTAACATCACAAAGATGATTAATTATACAAAGTTGACCAAAGTATATGTGCAACTGATCTGAAATAGATCATATCTACATGACACATATGACCAATGAAAGGATCTGTCAGAAAATTTTATACAATCAACCTTGATACTCTGGGCATACAGGTATTTTACTAACAGTTTCACAAACTAGAAAGCACCTTCTACCATTAATATCAAATTAATAGTGCATCAGCAAGAAAGAATATACCGGACTACCAAAAATACACTCCATGTATGAATACAGATTTCTCCTAATCAAACAGATTATTATAAGAGAGTATGCATATTCCAAACCCTGTCCTTCCAATGCTTTTCTCAAACAATAAACAATCTACTCTTACTTTAAGGAAAAAAAAAAAAAAATCTAATCTCTTCTAAATTTCAAACAAAACACTATCACATTTAAATCGGTAATTGAAAATGACGGGACAACAATAAGCTTAATCTTTTTGAGAAATAACAATATGTCTAAAGAGCAGAGCTGCACAAACCTAAGTGTAGCAATATATCCTTGGACTCTAAAGTTGACGATTTTCGATGCTTTGCCAAGTTACAAGCAAATGAAGTAACCTGCAAAAAGAACACATTATGAGTTCCTTCGACAAGACCATTTCTTCTTTTATCTTTAAAGAAAAACCTTCATAAACCAATGTATGTGATCATGAAATATGGCAACAGTGTAAACTATTATGACAACATACTAACTACATGATGTCACAAGTAGCAAATATGCGGTGATCTTATAAACCATAAAAATAGGACCCACTATGGCCTTCCAACTAGAAACTCCATGCAGCCATACAACATTTTTAGTGCCAACTCTTCTTAGAGTTATTCATCAAACAGAAAACAGAATATCACCCTGGATTTTCAAGGACTCAGATAATTATAGTTACCAACAAGGTATATTTTTTGTGAATGACTGATGTATGGGGATTACATTTATACTAGTAGAGTGCAGTACAGCATCATTAATTTGCTGGTAGTGGAGTAAAGAATAAAAGCAGATTGCCTGATCAATATAAACCAAAGTTTGGGAGGTATAACACATGGGCATATAGCATTATCTGCATGCATGTTTCCTTAACCAGGCAAGTCGGATCCTAGATGTCGAAAAATTAATCACGGAAGAAAGAACTCACTAGCCAGTACAAGGCTTTGCAACTTCTGTTTTTTTTTTAAAACAAAAAGATTCAATTTAGAATACTACGCGCATTAGCCCGTGGATTGTAAATGATGAAAGCATAGAGAGCCAACTTAATAGATATTAAAATAATTATATCATATATACAAAGTACATCACACAAATATGATTTGTTTGATTAAGTAAATTTGTAGGTGTAGCCTAAAGCTAAATAACATTTGGTAATAGTAGTTCATACTAAAAAAAGATGATGAAATTATGATTTCAAAGACCCAACAATTTTTTTTAAGTGCATAGCTCATATATTTAAGAGAATCATTAGAACCTTGAAAAAAATAATTCATACCTAGCACCACAAACACAGACAGACATAGCGAGAGAGACATAGCGAGAGAGAGAGAGAGAGACAGAGAGACAGAGTAGTAAGGAGCAAAGCACATAATACATGTGTAATTGAAGTCAGAAGTTAGCTAGCCGGTTCACTTTTGTACTCTTTTCTTTTTATCTAATGTAATGTTCTGCTTCCTAACAAAAGAAAAAAATATAAGAAAAAAGAGATAGGGGCTGTTTGTTTTTTTATCAAAAGTCTTATAAGACCTTAATTTATTAGACATATGACCTTAATTTATTAGACACATGGATAAGTCTTACAAATTAAGATATTATGATATGTTTGTTTTTTCATTTTGGACGACTTATTACAAATGTAAAATTGATTAGGTTGTGTTAGGGTTTCTTCAAAATTGGAAATTTTTGGAAAATTGATTTTTAAGGTTTTCTTATGTGTGGATAAAATTGTAAATGTATGAATTGTTATAGGACATTTGTGGAAATTTAATAAAAATACTATACTGTAGCACTTTTTTAATAAGACAAAAGTCAAAATTTTTTACTTTTCTAAAAGACATATATATCTTAAAATAAGATATAAGTCGAAAAAACAAACAAATTGATTTATCTTAATTTAAGATATAAGAGGCAATAAGTCTTATTGTGAAAAAAACAAACAGCCCCTTGGCTAGCTTAGCAGGCCTCACAGAATCAATGAAGTCATCGGCAATCTCCAAAAGAAGATCTTCAACTTCTGGATCCAGCTTTCCACGGGAATCCACCTGACAAGCCAAAAACCGAACACCATGAGAAGATTCACAAAAGAAATGAAAGCAAGGTTTGAAAACTTACAGGAAAAGAACAGATACTGAGTGAAACACAGCAAACCTGGGAAACCAGATCCTGTATCTTTCTCTTCCCAAGAAGTTGATTAGTTGCTTCTGTCCCTTGGCTTGAGCTCCCCCCAGGCGTAGTTGTACCAGATGCAGTTGCATCTGGCTGTGATCCAGTCAAACTAAGAGATTTCTGACCTGTGGGACCTGGAATCCTTGGAGACTGCTGTTGCTGTTGGTGCTGGTGCAAGGGCGGTTGCTGTTGTGATTGTTGTGGTTGTAGTATTTGTTGTTGTAGTTGCTGCTGCTGTTGCTGGGGCTGCAGCTGTGAATGCCCCATTGGTGACTGCTGCTGTACCAGCTGGGATAATTGTTGTTGATTCATGGGCATAGAATTCTGGTGCAATTGAGAAGATGAAGCCAATTGCTGCTGTAAAAGGACCTGTGATTGCCTCTGATTTTGTTGCTGGAGACGAAATGAAGGTGAGGCAGGACCAGAAATTGTCGGCATTTGCTTCAACCACTGTTGCGGTGACAAAGAGTTTTGCATCATACTTGCTTGTCCATTCTGGGCCAGCCCAGATAACTGGGGGTTCATAAATGCCAGAGACGATGATCTGGGTAAGTTTTGGACCTGCAGATTAGGAAGAAAGATTGGATGTCAAATTCATGTGCACAAAATAGAACTATAGGAGGGATAAAAACGTTGCATACGATTGGAAAAGAAGATGAATAATTAGCTTCTATCCCCAGCTAAGCCCAATAGCTACAACAAAAGCAGAGAAATATCCTAAAATCCAAACCAAGGTACTCTAAGGAAAACACGTTGCAAAAAGCCAATGGCTACAATATGTCAAAGCATAAGAAATCAAGACTTGTTGCCTCTCACATAAGCTGTGATAGATAATTAATCGTTAATAATTCTCTTTATTCAGGATGATTAATACAATTCATGTATTCCACAATATCAATTAGCTACTGCATTTGTGCGAAACCACCTATCATCAAGGAGCCATCATATTTGTTAACTTGAGTCCTTCTACAATAGCAAAATGCAATGAACTACTAAATGCGTGCAAGACCACCCACAGGATTAATTATACCTGAGCTGAGCTGAGAGTATTCTGTTGTGACAATTGCTGTCTCATTTGCCCCTGGTTCATTCGTTGCTGAGCATAAGCAAGTGCATTACCAGTCCTCAAATTGAGTGACCCCATCATCCCCATTGCTTGCATTCCTTGCAAAGGCTGCCCAGCAGCATTACCAGGATGGAATTGGGATCCCTGTACTAACCCTGCTTTCTGCCTTGGCTGTGTCCGTAAAAAAAAATTAAAAAATTAAAAAAATTAAAAAAATTAAAAAAACCTTAGGAAAGGATATTGTTACCAGAATAATACTTTTGGTTCAATATAATATCTACGAATTCTAACAAACCTCTCCATATCAATCATGAAAATTAAAGGACAACCAACATAATTTTATTAACAGGAAGACAACAAACATTTTGATCTTACTGTAGTAAAGGAACCAAGATTAACGTAAATTTCATTACCAATGCAACCATATTTTCAAATATGAATCTCTCGATTGTCGATACATAATTTAAATTATTACAGTAGAAAAATGGCTGCAAAGAATCTATAAGGGGAACAGTGGCACTATTAGCAACTTTTAAGTACTCATATCACTTTCTAAGTAGCAAAATAACAGCAGATCTAACTTTTAAAAGAAAGTATGCAAATCGTGATAGCAACCTAAACAAACAATTGCATGTTCATACCAATAAATCCAACAATCAGCACTGATAACTCAGATATCATATTTATGCAATAGGGTTATATTGTATGATCACATCCTTCTAGGATTTGATCAAATTCAACCCCTGTATATAAATCATTTGACAATTGAACGTATACAGACTCAGCAAGTGCATCATTGAACTAAATAATCTGCACTTAATACTACTTTATTGCTTCTAAGAAGTTTAATCCATCACATGTCACTTCCAGAAGCAAGATAAGTACTTCAAAAGGACAAACCACATTAAGAAATCAACATTATGACCCTTGGCATCCAAAGCTACAACAAACTAGCACCACTTTAATGATTCAGTCAATGGTTGTGACAAATAGTGCTTTAAATGGTCCATTGTTAAGCTAAAACTACCTTATCAGCTATCACTTACAAATCATCAAAGCATTGCAAATTTTACTTTCAACCGTCAACACAACAATCACTGATGTCAAACACAAAATAAATAAATAAGGGTAAACTACACAATTATATATGATAATGACAATAAAACGAGCTTCAAATGGTATAGTTCAGCATTAAAAAAATTGTTCAGATTAAAGTATTCTATCACATTTAAGTAACTAAACTAACTCATCAGTATTACTTCGAAGCAAGAAAAATGCTTCGAAGAAACTAACCAAATTAACTCATCAACGTTAAAATCACCAATGTAAAGAGACACCATATGAACAACCAATTAACCATCCTGCAAAAGGGGTTTCATTGTCTATCACTAAATTACAACAACAAAGAAGAAACAAACAAGCATTCCAAATTTGGTTTTCGAAAACAGCAACCGCAATGATAAAAAAGAAAAAAAAAAAAAATGAATCTTTACCGAAAGCAATTGAGACTGAAGATTGAACTGGGCTGCCACAGCGGCAGCAGCAGCAGCCGACCCACTCAGCATGGGGAGGTGCCCGCTCTGACCGATAATCCCGGACCGCTGCAAATTAGGAGAAGCCAGTTGCTGGTTCTGCTGGCTCTGCTGCTGCAGCTGTTGTTGGCTCTGTTGACCGAAATTCACTTGACCATACAACCCCTGCTGTCTCAAAACGCTGCCGTATTGAGAACTCTGCTGCTGTTGCTGCTGCTGGAACTGGTTAAGCCTCGAAATCGACGGAGATCGCTGCATATTTTGCGAGATTTGGTAGTTGGACATGGCTGCTGCCACGTTGGCATTCTGTTGCTGTTGAACGAGTTGTTGAACTTGAACTTGTTGTTGGGGGTCGAGAGAGACTGACGGTGACGGTGAAGGAGCCGGAGACGGGTTTTGTTGTTGTTGTTGTTGGAGGACTAACGGCGTCGAATTGGATGACGTTATTAAATTTGGTGGCGGTGTTGTTGCTGTTGTTATTGTTGGAGGCGTTTGCGCAATTGGGTTGCTTTGAGTAGTAGTTGTTATTAAAGTGGGGTTGGACTGAGGCGGTAGGACTCGGCCGTTCAAGGCGGTGACAGCGGTGGCGGTGGAGGATGATGACGTGGACGATGAAGTCGGGTCCATCATCGGAGATTGGAGGGCTTTTGGAGGCGATGTTTGTGTTGATAAATTCTCATCCATTGATTTTGTATTATTTTTTTCTGGGTGGTGTTGAGTTTCAGCTCATGGTGGATTTGTTTTTTTCAGTTTTTTCAGAGAGCTTTTTGGAGGATGGTTGAAGAGAGGAGAGACAGAGAAAGAGAGAGAGAGAGAGAGAGCGAGAGGGTATCTGGGTCGTACACGTGTGGGTTGATTAACTTGATTCTAACAAGGAAACCTGAATTTAGGGCCCATTAAGGTTTTGTAAAAAAAACATATTAATAACCTTTTACAATTATTGAGATATATAATAAATAATATGTTTTTTTTATTATTAATAAATTTAAATAATATGTCCCCTTAAAACATTATTTTAACAACCCTGAATTATATCATTAAAGCATTAAAGCTTAATATTCAACAAATGAAATTAATTGTTGCAGCCCCTCAAACTGTTAGTCAAACTTCGTTAGAGATAACGATTGACTGAATTTTTAAGGGTAAAATCATAATTTTCTAACAAAAATATAATTATAAATAATTATTAAATTTTTAATTAAAAAATAAAAACAAAAGTAAAATCTAGATAGAGAAAAATTATAAACCATCTTATCAGGCAAGATGGGGCTTCGATTTGATCGATGGAAGTACAAACCTCTAGATCTACTCCGGTTGAGCAAATCTCTCATTCATAGGGAAGCAGAGGAGCCATTGGAAAGGTGTTGTATTCATTCAACACCAGAACCACCGGGTGTCATGAATCTCGTTGGTGGCGGGAGTTTAGATGCCCACGAAAATGACATGTGAGATGAGATTGCATCTCTTGAAGAGACTTTCCCAAAGATTTAAGTTTGGTCTTCCAAATAGAGCAGATCTTCAACTTTCAGATGGAAGGTTGAGGATATTCAACTTTTTTTTTTTCCTTCTTTTTGTTATTTGTTTGAGTATTTGACGTTGTTTCATGAAGAGTTGTTATTGGATGGATACAATATATGTTTTTTTTTTTTTTTTTTTTTTTTTTTTTTTTTTTTTTGTTTTTTTGTTTTTTGTTATTAGATTATCTGTGAAATTTGTTTTTGAAAGAAAAAAATCTGGAAATTTTTGAGATTGAAGGTTGATGATGATATGGTGGAGAGATGAGGAGGATGATAATGTTTTTTTTTTTTTTTTTTTTTTTCCTTTTTAATTATTTATTTAAATATTATAAATACTAATTTTAAGGGATCAAAAAATAAATTTTAATGAACTCTAAACAAAATAAATTAGATGCCAATGTGACCTTTTTTTATATTATTGTTTTAATTATTTAAGCTTTTTTTTTTTTAATTTGAAACTTAATTATTTAATTGTTATTTAATAATTTAAACTTGAAAACTTAAAAGTTAAAGGCCAATTAAGACTTCTTAACATAAAGCGTAGGGATATTTTGGACTTTTAACATCCAAACCTTAGTCAATAGTTACATATGATGGAATTCAACCATTGATAGGGCATCTACTACAATTAAGATAATTAGTTGAATATTAAGTTTTTTTTTTTTTTGTAAAACTTTAGGGTAAGTTATTGCAATTAACCCTTTAAAAAATAATATTGTGACAAAAGAGCAAATTGTAACCAACCTCCCTGAGGTTTGCTCTTAGACAATTAGAAACAACTTTTCCATTTATTGACAATCACCTCCCCTCCAGTTAGTCAACATTAGTTAACTTTAACCATTGACCATGTTAAATTTGTAAAATGACTCAATTACCCCTAAATCACTTGTCAACACCTACTTTGACTTATGGAAAGGAAAAAAAAATTATAAAAATAGACATTGTCCTAGGTGGGTAGGTTTGTATGTGGATGATTGAATGAATTTTTTTTATTATTATTATGGATAAAAATATCCTTCAAATTTTGATAAATTCCAATTGAAGAAAATTAATTAAAAATTCCAATTAACCGTTTGGATTACATATAAAATTGCATTTGCCAGCAGATCATTGGGCAAAAAATACTTTTTTTTTTCCATTCTCCGATCAATAAAATTTGTATTCATTAGCATTTATTCTTTAGCCAAACAAGGGTGCTGCGAAACAGTACCCTGGAAAGTTAACTTGGTATGTTAAAATTACTTGCATTGTTGCTGCTCTTGGTGGACTGATTTTCGGATATGATCTCGGTATCTCAGGTAAGTTTTTAATTAATTTACAACTAGTCTTGCTTGGCTAAAGAATAAATGCTAATGAATACAAATTTTATTGATCGGAGAATGGAAAAAAAAAAAAGAAAGTATTTTTTACCCAATGATCTACTGGCAAATGCAATTTTATATGTAATCCAAACGGTTAATTGGAATTTTTAATTAATTTTCTTCAATTGGAATTTATCAAAATTTGAAGGATATTTTTATCCATAATAAAAAATTAAAAAAAAAAAATTCATTCAATCATCCACATACAAACCTACCCACCTAGGACAATGTCTATTTTTATAATTTTTTTTCCTTTCCATAAGTCAAAGTAGGTGTTGACAAGTGACTTAGGGGTAATTGAGTCATTTTACAAATTTAACATGGTCAATGGTTAGAGTTAACTGATGTTGACTAACTGAAGGGGAGGTGATTGTCAATAAATGGAAAAGTTGTTTCTAATTGTCTAAGAGCAAACCTCATGGAGGTTAGTTGCAATTTGCTCGTGACAAAATATAAAGTTCTAAGTTTACAAATAATAAGAATTATATGAAATTGCTTAAAAAAAAAATCTCTGAATATATATATATTTGAAATAATGAATTAATATTTTCTAAAAGTAAAGAAATTATAATCCACACAATCCGAAAAAGCTAGGTGTATTGTATTATTGTTTATTTTAAAGTCTAACACTAGTCGAATCAAAACCTAACAAGATTAATCACTATAAACATATAGAGGATTAACCACTATAAGCACAGTTTGAGATATAACTCTGAGATCTCCATTGCCGATGTAAATGAGAAGTGCACAACTTGTGTTAAAAACTCAAATTATGAACATTAAAATATATTTTCTCTAATTGTGTATTAGTTTTATCAGTTTTTAAAAATAAGTCTTATATTTTCATTGGAATAAAGTCTCAAACAAATCATCGTAAGAAATTTCATGATTGCCAATATTTTGAAATAATTTCGAAAAGTTTAAACGGCCGTAAATTGAAAACTTGAAAAAAGAAAAATCATCTTAGTAAACTGAACAAGAATTCTCTGTTGAAAATTCTTACAATGTGCTCTATATAAGTTTACATTCTTACCTTCTTCATCGGTTTACAAGATTTCTACCAACACTGAACTCGAAACTGGTACGCAAACTAGTTGAGTCCTAAAAATGTAAAATTCTAGTTGAGGAATCTCTATCTAGATCTACTATACCGATCCTACTTCCAATTACAAATCATGTCGTTTATGGAAAACACGAACAATCTAAAACTTCTTTAGAGTAAAGACGTACTCTTGGGATTGGCAAAGAAATGATCACGATATACCATCTTCGAATTCTTACATCTGTTTCCAATGAGGGTCTGTAGAGTGGTAGGGGGGCCGTTGTATGTTGTTTGACGCATCTTCCTCGCGATAAGGTGTCCATCCAAAACCAACAGCTCCATCAATTTTTTGCAGCTCTACAGAAGTTGGAAAATATAGAGATGAGCATTAACGGTCAATTAACTTATAAAAGCTTGAAAGATGGCTCAAGAAGTGAGCACATTCAATAATGAAAAAATTGAAAGCAATCATATCATTCCTTTTTCTCTTTCTTTTTTAACCTAATCCGAACATTTTCCCGCTCCTTTGAAAATTCATTATGCTATAAAGAAATTATGTGGCCATCATTGTTATTGAACTTTAAATCACAGATATTGCTGAGAGGAATAACTAAATTCGCGAGTAAGTAAGTTTACATAGTTTCATAGATAGCTCCGGTCAGGAGATTATGGTTCTTTTCCTAATTTTATTTTTTCTTTTTGCCTTCACCATACAGTTCCCTAAGCCTAGCTGTACCTCGAAAATGTTAAGCGAAACAATTTTTTAATCATAGGGTTGTTGATGTGAAAGTCCAAACATTCAGGTCCGTACCATTTTCGATAGATACAAAGAAGAAATACAATAGCATACCTGGGGGTTTAAAACATCCATCTGGTGGATAATATCATCCTGAAAAGATAAGTTAGAAAAATAAAAATTGTGAGAAATATGTTTCAAAACCAAGAATGAGAACTAAACGAACCAAAAGTCACATAGGTAGAAGCTTGTACCTCTAATATCCCAGGATTTTGCATAACAATACCAAGAAGACGGCGTAAAAGTCCATTGTAGACAACATTATTAACAGTTCCATCTCCATTTATCCAGGGCAATATTGGCATATATAAGTCAGAAGAAGAGAATTTGTAGCTTTCATCCTTATTGTTTCCTCCAGGCAAAGCAACACCGCCTTTTGTACTGTCTTTATCCACATTGCTGGTTGAAGTTTCATTCAAGCGTTCGGCTACCTCTTCAGGAAGATTAAGAATTGTAACTTGGTGCACATCGCTAGCCTTCCTTTTCATTTTATTCTGTGAGTTAGCACCAGCAATATCATGGTTTTCTGGCGGATGCAGATCGCCTAAAACCTTAGTCAACAATGATTTGTTAAGATCTTGGCAGAAACCATCCATGGAGGTCAAAAAGAACTTGGAGCGATATAAAGCATCAACAACACGAACAGAGTCAAAAGCATTGACCTGTAGAAAAACGATTAGTATATTAGAAACAAGTGTAAGAATCGGCTAAATGTCACCCTTTCCCTCAACCACCAATGTCAAGGCCCAAGGGACAGTATACTAATTCTAGAGAAATTATCAATATTTTAAGAATAAATAATTTAGAATTGCCGAATTATGATAAAACCAACCTTTAATGCTTGTCCAAAAGCTTGGAGCACGTCAATGATACATTCGGGGATTTTTTCTCCTGGAAAGCAACATCCAGATAATAAATACAGTGGAAATGTGTATAAATTTTCTCTATCCTGAAACTGAAAGCAGAAGGTACATATACTTGGATGTCCACACGGAAAAATAAAAATAAAATAGAGTATATACCTGGCATATCCACAACATGAGAAACTTCCACGATGCTCAGTCCCTGGTCACCAGCCTTCTGAATGGCAGCATAAACAGTCTTAAAGACCTGAGGACTGAAAAAACTAACTTCTTTCTGATCAGGACTCAACAAGTACTCAGCATAGGCTGACATGGCATCCCAAGGTGACTCACTAGAACTTCCTGCTATTGGAACAACACTTGCAACGTCAAGAACTTCCTTCATACAGTCATATTGACATGAACCACCACCATTTCTCTCAACCAAAGTAGAGTTGAGTTCAGCATTCCCATGAAGTTCGGCGGTGCATGTTTCCCCATCCTTGAACATCTCTACAGCATCAGTTGTCAAAATAGTTGCACGATGTACAGATACCATGATACCTGGAAAGCCTTTTTCACGGCGAGAAATAAGTTCTCCTTCTGATAAGAATTTTAATTTCTTAGCCTTATCATTGTCGCATAAATCACTGTCCTCATTTTTACGTTTCAAACTTCTAAAGTCTTCAGCCTCTCCAACACCTTCGTCCGGCAAGCATGGAGAAATGGACAGTTCGCCGGAAGAAACTTGATAAAACAAATGCAAAATGTCCCCACACTGTAAATCTGCATCAAGATTAATCCCCTGTTCTATAAGATCATTTTTCCTTTCATAGAGCTGACTAGAAAGTTTAGCAGCTCTCTTTCCGGTATCAATCGGAAAGGGAGATTTTGAAATACTCTGCAAGAACAATTGAGAAAGTACAAAAGGTGCGCCGTTATTCCCATTCTGCCATATCATAAAGAGTGTTGTGTTAGGAAAAGAGATTCATTTCTATAAAACACGTGCAGATATAAAAAAGCAGCCAAAGACTAGTCAAATGAGAAGGACACATAAAGTTCGTATAGGCAGTTTGAAATAAGAGCATCAAATCAGAGGGAGGAAAATATTTATTTATTTATGATTTTACATGTGCTCTAACTCAATTTTCAATAATTTATCACATCAAATTACTCGTACATAAAACCCATAAAGACGTTGTAGGGTGTCAAATCACAGAAAATATATAACTTTTTCACCCCAAGAATAAGATGGTAACATTTTCAAAATGCAGTGTGGAAGCAGCACAAGAATCCAACTTACATGAAAAATGATGTTATAAGATGATAAACAGCAAATTCACATTAACAATTGCATTCACATTTTTATCCAAGACTTCTACAAAAAATGCACCGGGTTACATCCCAATTCTCAACTCAAGCATATTAATGGATATTAAGAAAGTGAGCTTCAAACCGGCACACACTCAGCTTCAAAGCAGCTCCAGACCCTATGGGAGTGAAGATGAATTAAGGGATAAAAAAATACTATATATTATAGCTTGAACAGCTTCTTTTTAACCCATAATCATGAGCTCCCCTAGTCATCTTCTAAGATGTAGACATACAATGATAATTAAAGCCAACCATATACAACCTAAGCTGACTTGATAACGCAACATCAACGGTTCAAAAAACACATCAAACAGAGACACAATTACTCAATTAGTGCTATCCAACACACAAACATTGTAGACAAATTAAAATAAAAGGCAAAATGAGAAGATTGAACAAGAAATAATGCATTTGCGAATTGCGAAAAATTAGGAAGCCGAGGCATAGTTGAGGGAAAAAAAAAAGGTTACATAACCAGAATTATTAGAAACAGTAGAATTAGATTAGATAAGAAAGAACTTTGGTTAAAACGGAAACTAAAATGTGTTAAAATGTTAACAATGCTACTGAAGTGGAATTTTTTTCTGGTCAAGTAATATAACATTTTGACTAAAATGATAAACTGGATCAAGATTGTGGTAGAATAGAACTCACTAATTTTTAATGCTTCTAAGTATCCCTAATTCAGCAAGACTAACTTAAACCAGGATCACATTTGGACCTAAATGTACTGTAAAATAAAAAACCCAATTTACCATGAATTTCTTCTCTCTGAGGTAGCTAAAGGCTGTAAGAAGATCGTGTTCAGAATAACGCCGTATATTTTGTGCCAACAACATTTGCACTTCTGGTGCTTTTGAGGTGCTAAGAAAGATGAGCTTAAATAATTCTATGGCATTGGAAACAGCCAAAGATTCTGACACTTGTCTGCTAATACTTATCCCTTCATTCAAGTGCTTGATAACCTTTTGATGATGGTATCTTGTTCTTTGAGCAGCATCTTTGTGTTGTCCCATACCAATGTTCTCATCATTACAAGTAGTTGGAGAATCCAATCCAGATTTATTGTGATTCTGCAAGCAAAGTTAACTATTTTAGCACCAGCTCTGAAAGCCACTCGACAGCAAAATAATGATGCACTACAAACATTGGCAGATATTCTGGGCCAAAACGAAGTGGAAAATGTGTGCAAATCATTGACAATACAAACAGATCTGAACTATATCATTGACAATGCAAAGAGATCTGAGCTACTCTCGTATCATTGCTCTCTAGAACAGATTTTTAACTATAGTACTTTGGATGCAATTATAGGATATATATAAATAAAGATAGGGTTCTAAAATGTTTTACGTTTGACCATTCCCCGGAGACTGATCCAACTCTTGTAGATGCCTCCAATTTAGCCAGTCGTTTCAACTGAAGGACACCCTCAAGGACTCTCTTAATATTTATGTCATCAAAATCATCCCAACGGTTTTCCTCAAAACCTGCATCTTCAGTATGTGCATGCATTGCTCTGATTATGACCTTCCCTGGAGAAGCCTTCTCAAGCGGCCTGCAATCATCATTGCTTTGGGTTTTTTCCAAGTGTTTCACATATCGTTCACTAAGCATATTACAGAGCTTCATGAGAGCTTTGTTAAATTTTGTATTTCTTCTCAGTGATGATATTCTTTTTGCACAAGCCAAAGGAACTGCTGGAAGGTTAGAAAGTGAAGACCAATCCACACGGTGAACTTTTGGGCCAAGAGCTGCTCGGTGCCTTACATATTCGATCACCAATTGCCTGAGAGGAAAATTATAAATTATGTAACAGGAAATAATTATAAAATATTTTGATATGAAAAACAAAAGATTATTGTTATTCCTTTCTTAAAAGAATGACATATGCATCTCAATTAGACCAGATAAAGAATCTGCTGGCTGCGTAGAACTACTAAATATCGCCCTCGCGCATAAAATGAAAAATCCCTAAAGCTCCTACTCATTTAGTTTTGCCAACTCTTATTATATTAATATATTATCACCACATCCTAGTGACTTCTCAAAAGCTATAGGACCTAGATCTTGTATTAAGAATTTGAAATTGACCAAATCCCAGTCCCAAGTTATCTTTTCCTTATGTTCATAACTAAAGCATTTCATGTTCATAACTATACAGATATGCTTTTGGCGGAGAGTCCTTATGTCTAAAAATTGACACTTCTTTGCCCTTACCTATCTGCTTCATCTGTCCACAAGGATCTTTTTCGACGAGACCTCTCTGCTTCATCTGTCCACGAGAATCTTTTTTGACGTGATCGCTTCACATTTGAATAGGTACTCTGATCAAGTAAGGAATTGTACTCATCATCTTCTTCATTTGGTCCAGTCTCTTCAACAGTTTCTTGATGATCATCCTCCGGACATCCAGGCAAATGAAAGTTATCTTCTCCTGAATTTAAAATGCAAGGATTTAGTTCTTTTATAAATTTGTTTTCAGTATTAGGGGATGTAGCAATCCTCTGCCCAACCAGCTGTCCAATTACAGCATCAACTCTTGTACGCTTTACTGATCTTTCTTCTAAAGATTTCCTTCTCTTTTGAGGCGATGGAGATAACTTATTCTTTAGCAATCGCCGCTCCTCCCTGTCGACACTAAAAGCACCCCGAAATCTATTAAGACGCTGGTTTTTCTTATCATAATACATACGCAGCACCTGTAAATGGAAATCAAAGAGACAAACTTGTAGTCAATTCAACCCAAAAGAATACAAGGTATGCTCAAAAGAGAAAACAAATAAGAGATGAATAGTAAGGTACACCTCTTACAATCCTATGTAATAAGTTAATAACCTCAGACTAAGAATATTAACTAGTAAACACCACAATCCACAAAGTACAAACATTCAACAAAAAGGATATTTAGTGACTTGTCAATACACATCAAGCTAAGCAAAATGAAATATCACCTAACCTGTTCTAAGGTCAGATTAAGATCCTTTGCAATCTTCTCACACTCTTTGAATGGAAGCTTTTCATGATTGTCCTTTGCTATACGGCTCTGGAGCTCGGCACGCTGATCAGCTGTCATAACCGATGCCCATGACCGGTAAACAAAAACCTGTAAGAACAATATTAAGGCAGCCACTTAAGTTCATACTTATAATAGAAAAGTGGAGAGAAAACAATATAGGATTATATTGCCACATAAGTCCTTGCTAATCACTGACATTAAATCTTCAGCCATCAACAATAACAAGCACATCACCTGCATAAAAGAGAAAATTGAACCGGTCAAGCACATACCTCATGAACAGCTGATCCAGGAAAGGCATGTAAAGCAGCTATTCGGTCAGCCACAGCATAACAATACTCTAGAGTTTGCCAATATTCATCAACAGCTTCTTCACTTGATAAGATAAAATCATGTCTGATTCGTGGGCGCAGATCTAGAGATGTAAAATTGGACGTCGTAGATACTGATGGTGGTTCCTCTATATAAGGTTTAAGCTCCATTGCATGTGTCAAGTTGGCATGTGGGATGTTGATTCCATCATCTGAATGTCCATTAGCTACCAGCCGAATCAACTATTCAAAAAATCATCTGCTTAGACACAATAATAATTGAGCTAACACAAAAGCACATACATAAATTCATCCAAATAATTCAAGTGAATTGCAATCTCATTTTTCAAAGAGGAAAGGACCCACAAGCATGACCATAACAAGCCATTTCAAAAATTGTTAAGAGTAGCTAAAGTTTGCACCAAGTCAAATCAAAATCTAGTTTGATCATAAAGTGAGTCGATATAATTAAAGTCAATTCAACTGTGACCAGGTAAAAATACCTTCAACCGTCGTAGAATGTCAATGATCACCGACAGTCTCCCAGTTGCTTGAGTATCCATCAGATGCTTATACTCTTGGAGAGGAAGATCAGAAAGACACAAACCCTCCTTACACTTCTCAATCGTACTATCACTTTTATGAGCAGATCCTGCAACTTGTGAGAAGAGTTCAAGCGGAATGTTCTTAATGGCTGTTTCTAACGAAAACAGCTTGCAGGAGCTGTGGGTATCTATAAAGTCAGGTACATGTTCTCCGGGAGATAAAGCATCATCTGAACCAGGTGAATTACTCAAGTAACTCCACAGAAACTTATGCAGCAGCTTTGCACGAATCATTTTTGCTATCACAAAACCATTTGCGCGTATAGTTTCTAATCTAAAGGCTTTATCATCTGATTCTACTGCTACACGGCTCTGAGTTCTCTGGACACCATCCAACACAGGAACTAAATCATTTTTCTTCCACCTAGACGAGCCTCGGCCACGAATTTGCATTTCAAAAGATCTGACTCTATTGTGAATTTCACTAAGTAAATCGGGAGTCAAATCTTGAATAGATGGATGAAAGACCACCTGAGTGATGCGGCTACGGCCACAGTTTGAGAGAACAGGGACATTAATGCTTAAGCATTTGCAGTGCCCTTGCTGCTGAAGATTTGTTAATATTCGTAAAATAGTTTTCCTATCCATTGTTGTGCCCTTGTCCTCAAGGCTAACGAGCCATTTTTGTAGCTCAGCTCTCAAAATGAACTTGTCGTCCTGAAGAAGAACAATAATGGTTAAATACTTAAATAACCAGTACAAAGAAGAAGCAAGAGTCATTATCCTGGTGTCATTGCCCAGGAAAGAGGATGATGTAAACAACCTGTAACCGTTGTAGAATCCTTTGCTCCCTTCGCAAGCCATCAGCAGTCAAAAGAGGGAAAGGATTTGTATGTGGCTTCGACAAAACAGGATGTCCTTTTTCAGATCGAGAAGTATTTGTTTCAGTAGCTGAACTCTCTAAATCAATTTCTTCCTGAACCGGAACTGAGATGCCTTCCAACTCTCCATTCGTAGTAGAGCTATTACTAGTAGAGTTGAGGATAGGTGTATAGATGACGTCCGCTTGTCCATTCTTTAGGTCAGTACCACTGGGCTCTTGGATCGACTCTTGCAGGTTGCCAGGACAGGGAAGCATATGGTTAGTTCTACCATTTCCAAAGGAGCCATGAGGAATTTCAATATTGATTTCCGTGTCATTTTTTTCTCCAAGAGTAGCAAAATCACCTTCAGAAGTTGAATGACCATACCGAAAAAAGGTTTGAGCTGGCTTATGAGGAACATCATCTGGATTGCCACTGTCAAGGTAAGAAATCTCATTCTCACCATCAACAATTTTTGAATTAGATATAAATGGATTAGATGATTTTGAATTGGAATTTTCAGATGTCCAAACTCGAAATGCCACAGTTCTCTTATGATTCTCTGCCTGCAGATGCATCCCAAACCTAGTGAACATGTTACAAAGCCGAGAATAATTCTTCTTGTTCTCAATTCCAAGCCTGTCGCATACCTGCTTGAACAAATGTGAACAAGAAACAAAAAAAATAAAAATAAATAATACAATTATCAGTTGAAAGCAGGACATATGCAGCATGGATCTACGAAAATGCATCAGAAAAGCCAGGCCAAAAGAATTCATAAAAGAAGATGAAAAATAGAAACAGCATCACCAACAATACAGTTGATAAAAGAACAATAATCAAACTCAAACTATTATCAACTCCTCCAAACAAGCTGATAGTGATGCTGTCTTACATGGTAAGTTTAGGCCTACCTTTAATTGATGGAAGTACATGCAATATTAATCAAACTGAGCACCCATGTTGGGTTTGAACTTACATCAGGGTATTAGATCCATCATGCATAGATCCTGAAACCTTAGGCAAAAGACAGGGTGAAAGTCTCATTCTAATATTTCGTGGCCGAAGTTTTAGTCAAATTAGATTTTCATTTTACATGGCTAATAAGGCCTGAATACCTATTAACAAAAATACTTTCAAGAATTTTTAAGAAAATAAAGTGCATATATCTTTTCCTTAAAATCTAATATGGATGAAGTACGTATTAAATTGACTTAAATAAAAGATAGAAAAGCCATCAAGCCAGATTCTTATTTCTGTAATACTTTTTGGCTGTAACTGCTAATACTATTTGGTTTAATCAAATGATATTTTACAATGATCTAATCGATTTTTCTGATTTTATCTAAACAATACGTAGCCTAAAATTAATTCCTACATGAGCAGAGAGTGGGGAAATTATTGTTGCTAAAACATTATTTGAATTAAAATATGATTTTTTTTCTCCCTGTTAAGGTAGTAAAATAAGGAAAATGTCTACAGAAGAAACCATAATATAAACCTCAGAAGAAAATACATTAATTTAGCAAAGATAATAACAAATGAAGACACCTCTATAACAGTCAGCCCCTCGGATCCTTCAGCATCAACCATATCATATATTTGATGCTCAATGGGGAGCTCTACAAGCTGTTCATTCTTTGGAGATCTCCTTCCAAACTTCATCTGTTGTTCTTTCTCTGTATTATCCCCACATCCAAGAGAATTTCGCTCAAATTCTTTCAAAGAAAATTTTTTCAATAGACGTATACAACGCTCAACCTGCTAAATGTGGAAACATATCAAGCAGTGAACTAGATAAACAGATTCTTTTGTTTGAAAGCTGAACATTTCTGCAGTCGTCAAATTCAGAATAAGAAAAATCTATGCTCAACACAAGACTGTTCATTTCATTGCCAGCATCTGTACCTGAAATATGACCTATAAAAACAATAACCAAAAGCTAAAAAAACTTCAACTACCTAAAGGTAAAAAAAAAAAAGGAAGAAGAAGGAAATAGAGCAAAAGAAAATAATGGTTGCACTTTGCTAGTTCATAGTTGCAGGCAAGGGATACTGAATCAATTTGAAGGCCTAAAGCACAAAGTAAGCATATTTAAAAAATATGTTGAGGCAAGGTTAGAACAGTAAGTCCACCAGAAATTTCACATAAGCAAATTTTATAAATCACCTTCTTATTCACTACCGCACCAAACTCCTCAACTGTGCCGGAATCTTTCAAACTCACCTTCTCATTCACTACCGCATCAAACTCCTCAACCGTACCGGAATCTTTCAAACGCTGACGAATCTGGGAGGACATTGCTCACAAACATGAGAATAGAACAAATTTGAAACTCCAGCACACTCCCCCTTTCTCTCTCTCTCACACGAAAAAGGAAATTATTTTCTTTCTATAATTTTTCATGATAAAAAGAAAAGAGAGAGAGAGAGAGAGAGAGAGAGAGAGAGAGAGAACCTTACATTTCTCCAACTCCTATGTCTCAAAGTCGATCCACAATAACCTAGGTCTTGTTTTAAATCTGTGACAACAAGAACCTTCAATAGAAGAAAAGTCAGCACAACTGCACAATGGCATACAAGAGGATGCACATACTAAAACCTTCCAAATATAACTAACCTTTTCATTTGCTTCTTCAAGCTTTTTACAAATAGCTTCCATTGCAGGCAAATAATCCTTTACATGCACATCTTGCGTAAAACTCTCTCTGGGAAAACTATCTCTACTCGTAGTATTTTCACTTTCATATTCCTTCCCGAAACTCTCCACAGTTGGTCCTTCTTTGCTGATCTCTAGTTTTTGTTGAGCACTCAAATGCTTCGCATAGCGATGTAAGTACATCAAATTGGTACTTATACACGAACTGCTTTTTGACTCCCCTTCAACACCGCTAGTTTCCTTTGTCCTCACAACTGCTGGTTGCCTCATAATCAATCCTTTGCATTCAAGGTTCTTCACTATATAAAAGAAATTTTTCCCTTCAATCCCAAATTCTTTAGCCAGTTGAGTCTGCGTTATTCCATTTTCTCTGCAATTATTCAACATGTTAGTGCAGCCATGGCATTTATATCACAATTATTGTGCTGAATTCATTATATAAATGTGAAAAAGGAAATAAACACTAGCTTTCAGACAAATTATTCGAACTAACTTAATAGTCCCATTCTCGTACGAAAAATAGAGTCAAACTAACAATTATCAACTTCCACCGTTATATTTTCTCAAAAAAAAAAAAAAAAAAAAAAAAAAAAAAAAAAAACTTTCCACTGTTATAAGCTATCCGTTGACATTCCGATAATCTAACAAAAATCAATAAAACAATAACAATAACTAGTTTTGACATGTTTTACTTGTAATTCCAGCCATATCAACTAACATGCTTATAACAATATGCAAAAATCCACATTCGAACACTAGCTTTTGTATCCTGTATGCTCACGAATTCGAATCCAAACACACAACTCATAATCAACTACGACAAACTTCAATCGCCAAAATTCACCGGAAAAACATACATGTAAACAAAAAATTTAAATTTTGCTTCTATACAATAACGAATTTTGAAAAATTGAAGATTACCGAGCCAAGGCGAGTCGCTCGAGAACACGACGTTGCGGAGCCGAGAGGCCGGAGGTTCCAGACGACATGTCGTACAGTCCGACGAAGCTGTCTCCGAGCTGAGAACTGGCGACGATCCTCAAGCCGAGCCTCTCCGCGTCGTCGACTCGCTGAATCGAGGCGTCAGCCGCGTCAAGCGCGGCGTTTTGCGGGGAGCGGAACTGGAGAGACGGGATTTTGAGGAGATTCGAGTGAAGCGACGCTCTGTGAGACGGCGAAAGCGAGAGGGAGAGAGAGTTCTCGAGCTTCGGCCAGAGAGACGAGATAGGGAGGCCGGTCTGTCCCTGCGAGCAGATTTCTTCGAGAGCGGAGGAGATCAGAGAGTCCATTCTCCAGCATTGGGAGGGAAAAACGGTGGTGTTTGGATGGCCGGGAAAAAGAAAAGAAAAAAAAGTGCGACCTCGGAGTCGGGGAGGAATTTATAGGTCGTGATGACGTGTGTGAGCACGTCATCGTTTTTTGCCGACGTGACTAGACACGCCATTACCTGGTTTGCCACATCATAAACCAATGCATGACTTGGCTAACCACGTTGTCACCTATGACCTATCCCGTGACACCTTAATGATGACGTCAGGTGACTGAGCACGTCACAACCTTTTACCGACGTGACATACCACGTCATCGACAAGGTGCTGACATAGTTAACCTATCAATGACCTGGCATGCCATGTTGTATCTTATCTCATGACTTGCCGGGCAGTCGCCACGTCAGCATTCATCGAATGACATTGTTATACATTGGGCCTGGGCCGTATTGTTGGCCCAAATTGAAGAATGGTCTGTCCCTCTAGTTAAATTGGGCTTCTTAAGAATGACCCATACATTGAAATTGTTTTAAAAAAATAATTAACTGAAATTGTTTTGATTTCCACTTAATTTCACCTTCTTTTTTTTTCCTTGGATTGGTTTCAAATAAATTTAGATATATCTTTTATTATTATTATTATTATTTTTCTTTCAACTTATAATCTGGCCAACAGAGGTTTAGCTCAGCTGGTAGATGGACGAGCTTGTGGCTTACGTAAATAACTCTTAGGTCAGCGGCTGAATTATATTTATCACAATTGTTTTGGTTTAGATTTTATGACCATATTTGTCTTTAATTGTTCCTATCATAGCAAATAAAAATACATTATAATAGGTAATTCAAGAGTATATACTTCAAATGATTTGTTTTTAAATGTTTCTGTCTCAAAGAAAAACAATCAACACTTACATTAAGATGTTAATAGAAAAGGAAAAAAAAAAAAAAAAACTTATCATTCAAATTTCAAGTTATTCAGTCTTCGGATAAAAAAATAATAATAATAAAAACTCCTAAAATCTAAAAAACACATGTTGATATGCAATTTAATCCATTTTCATCTATAAGCATTATTTGTAGTAGCAATCAAATCTTCATTGTCACAACCATCCTCTCCATAATAATTCATATAAATATGGATTCTCATACGTGTTTTTGTGCGGGATCGACTTTATAACCTTATATAGTTATTTGTGTACTCTCTAACAAGTGATCATGTCATTCAGTAATATATGTTATAAAATTGATCCAGTATGAAAAAAAAAAAAACGTACATGAATTCGGCCTCTAATAATTACTATATATATAATTAGATTTTTTTTTTAAAATTAAAAAAAAAAAAAATCATAAACTCCAACAGCTAGATTTTGATCCTCACATGCCCTAGAGAACAATTTAGCCTGGCTGGCCATCAAAATTTGGAGGGTTACTATGACAAGTCCCTATCATATTTTATGAGATAGTCACCGTTCAAGACACAGTGACAATGAAGACTAGGCAAACAAATGATTTAGTGATTATAGTTTATGTACATTTATGGTTACTTGTCAAGCATCCACACAAAATAGTCACTCTTAACAACATCTCCTTAATTATGGTGACCGATGAAGACCACACAACTACATTACTTAAAGATTAAATCAAATTGAATTACAATATTGTCTTTATTTTTGGCAATACTAAATCGAACTATAAATAATATAATTAAATCATAAATAATTTATACACTTCATAGTAATTTTTTTTTACTAGAATCTAATAAAATTCTTTGATAAGAAGAAAAGGACACAATTTTTTATTTTTTTATAGAGAACAATAATAATAATGATAAAAAAAATCCTAAAGTTTTTGAAATTTGAAAATAGTTATTAAATACTACTATATCAAACAAATATTTAAATAAAAAGTCAAAATGAAAAGTATTTTTTTTAATAAAATATAAATAAATACAACTAAAAATTAAATAAATAAATAACTAGGAGTGAAAAGAATAAAACATATGGGATTTTTTTAATTTTTTTTTAAAGGAAATTATGAAAAGAAAAAGTCATCCATTTTAAACACATAAAAAACTCAATCATTATTCAATGCATTCCATAAATGGAATATTTTATATGTAATAATAAAAAATATTAATAAATACTAAATATAAATAATATATTTTTTTCTCTCTTTCATTTTATAACTAAACCAACTAACAAAGAGAAAAAAATAACAAAAATAAAAAATAAAAGATCACATCTCTGTCTCTCTTTCATTTGTTCCTCTCAATCCTTTGTTTCTTCCTCCCACCAAACAAAAGTTGGAGAAAGATTCAATCTTTTAAACACACACACACTCTCTCTCTCTCTCTTGTTCATGTTTTCAAGGTCTCAGCTGAATCCATCAACTCTCTGAGACCAAAGAAGATTCATTTTCTCGAGAAAAATCCTTCCTTTATTTTTTTCCTTTCCATTTTCTTCCCCACCAACCATGTGCTGCCATTTCAAGGTACGTAATGACTAAAAATGCTAAAAAAACCACAAACCCAGAAGAGCTTTTTTAGCAGTTTGGTTGTATTTATACTAAGTTTCATCAATTGGGTTTGTAATGTTTACATATTTTGATTCACAGCTTTGTGTGAGTTCTGGGATATTTGTTTTTATTTATTTACTTTATTTAAGTTTTTTCTATGGCTGTTGTGTTTATGCTTTCAAAAAGCACTTGCTTTTGTTGTTTTTTTTTCTACATTGGGAGATGTTGTAGATCTCTTTAATTGGTGTAGCAATTCGGTTCCTTGTTTCTCGCAGTCACATGATGAATTGCAGAAAACACATTGTTTTCTGCAACAGAAAAAAAGTATTTTTCTTTTTCATTTTAGTATTTTGTTTTTCCCTGCAACACAGGTTTGGGATTTGTTTGAGGTTTCTTGAGAAAACAGAAAAAAAAAAGGTTCCTTTTTGTGGGGAAAGTTTTATATTTGTGTGACACAACAATTTCCATGTCTGTTTTTTTCTGCTTCATACATTGTCTCTTATCACCTATGCCAATTCTCTGTTTGGTTGCTGAGAAAATGATAGAAAATCAAAGGAAAACAGGAATACTCACCTCAACTTAAGTCAAATTATTGGATAAGGCTAAATTTCATTGGAGTGTTTTACTCAGTTTAGTATGATCCCAAGATTAGTTATGAAATTATGATTTCTTTTCTTTTCTTTTTTCTGTTTATTTTCTGAGCAACCAAACTGATTGTATGGCTTTTCAAGTTTGCAGAGTGACTTTTTGTTGTTTTAAAAAGGTGTTTTAGATGAGATACAATGATGAGAACCTTTCAAAGTTCATTTGAGAAGCCTGTCTCTCTTTATGTGTTTTTTTTTTACTATTTGTTTTTGGTCATGTGGCTTGATTTGTATAAATTCTGATGCAGGAGCAGGGCTGGTTTTGATTGAATTGAAGCAAAATTAAAATGGATGGGGATATATTTTCAGGCTTAGGTAACGGAACACCGGGGGATGGCAAGGTTTTGCAAACATTCAACAAGAGTTTTGGGCAAGTTCAAGACATTTTAGACCAAAACAGGGTTCTAATCAACGAGATTAACCAAAACCACGAGTCAAAAGTCCCCGATAACTTGTCACGAAATGTTGGTTTGATCAGAGAGCTAAATAACAACATTAGAAGGGTGGTAAATCTCTATGCCGATCTTTCTAGCTCTTTCACCAGATCGGTGGAGTCTTCATCTGAAGGGGAATTGGCTGGGGGATTGAGTTCGGATGGAAAAGCCAGTCAGAAGAGATATAGATCCGGGTAACTTAATTGAATTAAACTTTCTTATAAGTTCTATGTTCTTTATTGATGGAATAAGCAGAGTATTTTGAAAAAAAGAAAAAAAAAATGGAAACGAATTCGATGGGATTATATATAATTCATATGAATGATTTGTATGTAGAATGAGGCTTTGATCAGCTTCAGCATAAATCTCACCTTTTCAATTGAAATAGCATTTTGACAAATTTACCAATGTAATTCTATGTAACTGTATTATCTCATTGAAATCAAGAATCTTATCTTTCACATTTCCTATATCAAACTTTTTTCCTGTATGCTTGATTGATGCTATGTTTTTTTTTTTTTTTCCTTGATGTACTTGGGTTTTTTGATGGATGACTTGTTATATGTTAAGTCATTTGTACTTTATCTGGTCTTTAATTGTTGTTCTATAGACTTTAACTTGAGTGCTTAACTGTCATCAAAGAATCAATTAGTGTATTAAATTAGTCATCTTTTGGGTTGTTAGAGAGAGACTTAAGTCTAATTTAGTAATCATCAAACTCCTTTTGTCACTTAATCAACTATTTATGATGATATCTTATGATCTGCTTTTTGATGGGAACTTTCAACAACCCAACTTTATTCCTTTCCCATGTTTGTCAAAAGAGATTCTCTATGGTGTTTGTTTCCTAGTTGAAGATTACATTGATAGAGTTGGTATATACTGTTCTTTTAACCTCTTGAAGAGCTAAAAAAATCTAATCTTTAGAAGCTATACTCTCTTTCTTTCTCTCCATACATCTCACATATACACAAAACAACAATTTTGATTGTAAAAAAAGTGCTTTTAAAAGTGGACCCTATGTAGATTAGTTTCCTTTCTTCTTTGTGTATTTTCTTTGAACCAATTATTGTTTTCTAGATTTAGGTGGAGGACCCATGTGTATGATTGATATGAATAGCTGGAAACCTAATTCTCTCCTCATATATTTCAAGATATCATATTGGTTTTGGCCAGCAATTTTAGCTATAATCTATAACTGTACTATATAGCTGAATATGTTATAGAATAATTTATAAAATATGCTTTTCTAAAAGTGATTATGAAGTCAAGGAGATATAATTAGTTAGGCTTTAATAATGAGCGAGGACAAATGAGAGTTCGGGAACATGTGAACACATAGAGATAATCTGCTTTTTTTTATTAGCTTTGCTTGTTGCACTTTCTGCTGCATATGGATTAGCTTAATTGTCTTCTTTCATTGTTTTGTTTTTTATTATCTTGTAGTGGAGTGAAGATGCTGAAACTATGCCTTTACTATATTGCTTTTTGAACTAACATGTTCTAACAACTATGATCAAAAGTTGGTCTTTGTTGACATTATGGTCATATATAATTGCTATTACCATTTATTATAATCTGTTGCATATATTTTGATCTTGTTGTGTTCTGGCATGAATCACGTTGCGTGTATGTGTCTAAGATCTTGTAGCATTTATGTTTTGGTTGTCATTGTGCCTCTTGCCGACAAGAGTTTGAGAAAAAAAACAATCCTTCAATGTGTAGTTGTTTTTTGTGATCTTATTCTCAGTAGAACACAGAGTTTTTTCTGGTAGACATATAACTGTAATTACATGTCAAAAAATAATGAGGTGGATAAATGTGCTATAAGTATACTCACAGTTATATGCCAAAAAATAATGAGGTGGATAAATGTGCTATAAGTATGCTCACAGTTATATGCCTACCAGAAAAAACTGGTAGAACACACACCAAACTGTTTGGCCATTAAGATATTAGATATCATTAGAAAATTTTAGAAAGATATGTTTGTTTTCTCATTGTTGAAATATAGAAGTAAATATGGGGAATCTCAAGGCTGTTTGATAAGGATGTGAAGAAAGTTTTTTTTTTTTGGTATAAAAAATCAAAGGCATGCCGCATGCTCTTCACATGAAGTGGAGGAATCAGACAATAAAGAATGTATAGACTCTCTGTCTGTACTCCAATGTCTTCTTTCCTTTATTTGTTTATGCTCACTTTGTTTTATTTATTTATTTATTTATTATTATTATTCTTATTTGAAACCAAATTTGGATTTTCTTTTTTATTCTGCCAAGAGAGACAAGCCCATCATCATTTGAACGAGAAAAAAATCTTAAATGAGACGGTTTCATTATATGATTCAATTTCAAGATCTCTTATCTAATTATTCTTATTCTTATTTGAAACCAAAGTTGGATTTTCTTGTTTATTGTACCAAGAGAGACAACAAGTCCATCATCTGAACGAGAAAATCTTAAATGAGACAGTCTCGTTATGTTATGTTATTCAATTTCAAGATCTCTTATCTAATTCTAAAAAATCTCATTAATTGAAATAGCATAACAAACCCTTGTATCTCTTGTAGACCAATTCATGGGAAACTTGAATACACAAGAAAAATAAAAAATGAAAATAAATGGATTGTAACTTTACATGTATAAATGTGGAAGCTACTGCTCTTTTTTCTCCATCAGTCTAGTCAAACACTCTTTCCAATCTGAAACTTTCTCGTCCCCATTGACCACCTATTGTCCACACAAAAGCATCAAAACCCTTATCAACAATAGAATCAACAAAACAGACGAAAAAGAACAAGAAGAAAATGACATACTCAACACACATTAACAAGGTGTTAGTTACATTAAAAACATTATCATTTTGGTTGTCTTGTTATGTAATCTTTTAAAAGCAAGAACCAAAATCCGAAAATCGAAAACCTCAAGCACTGCATCGTATATGCTATATGCATACACTATACTGAAACAGTTAATAACAATGTCGAATCTGAATTTTTTTACCGAACGTAATAGTACGAAATCCTTTCTATTAGGAGTAGTATATATAAGGGTATCATATTCCACCAACGGGTTTGAGTCGCTGTATAGCAGCTGGTATATAAAAAAAAACACACATTAACAAGGTGTTAGGTGTTACATTGAAAACGTTATCATTTGGTTGTCTTGTTTTGTAGTCTTTTAAAATGAGGACCTGAATCGGAAAACCGACAAACTCAAGTCCTGCATCATGCTATATATATGCAAACACTATATCAAAACAGGTGATATCAATGTGGAATCTAAATTTTTTGACCGAAGATAGCAGTACGAAATCCTTTTTATTAGAAGTAGTATATATAGGGGTATCATATTCCACACCAACCTCAAATATCAATCCTTTTTGTGGGATTGTTTCAAGTGCTTCCACACATATAGAGGCAGCATCCTCCTTGCTGAGACTTCCACTTGCTGCACAGCCCTGTTTTGAAAAATAAGGGCACAACAATGGCATTAAAAGCTTGAAAAGTCACATTATTTTGGTCTTCTCTATTACTTGTATGTCTGAAATAACCAATTAGGATTCTAGATAATCGATAATACCTCTTCAAATTTGAAGCCTTGCTTTCCACCTGGAGTGTTTTGTAACACGCCGGCCCTTATGATGGTGTAAGGAATTCCTGAAGCCATTAGTGTCGACTCATCTTTTTCAGCCAATTTTCTTGCATTGCCGCTCATGAGAGCTTGAACGCCACCGCTACCTCTATAAACAGACAACTGCAGCCTTATTCAACCACACAATAAATTTTTTACTGCGATTGACAACGGCTGTTTGTTTAAGCTCAAACTTTTGTGTGCAAGATAGAAAGAGAAGTACGGAGAGAGATAGTACCTGTGATAAGAGAATTACATGTTTTACTCCTTTCAAGCTCCCCACATTTGCTATGAAGCCTTCCTGTGAAGAAAATCGAAGAAAGAATTCGATAAAGTTGATAGCCAAGGAGAGAATTCACAGGAATGTACACAACATTTCTTTTCTTTCCATAATTATGGGCACCAGTTGCTATATTACAGTTTCAATTCTTCAGTCTTTACTGATCATCCAGTGTGACATCTCATTACAATGCCATAACAATTGACATTACAGTGCTATTAAACATATATCCTTTTGGAAGATTTCGGTTTCTTCGGTGTATTTTGTTGCTGATATTGCTTTGAATGTGATTTTATTGTAACCTCGAAACTTCTTAAGATCAACTGAAAGTTTAGTAAGTTGCTGATATTTCTCACTATCATGAAGTCTTTGTTGGTGCTTTTTCTCATTAACTATAAATATTTTGTCAAGTAAGCTAGTAATTGAATGGTATATCGTTTATCACATCATCTGTCTGGTTATAGCCATTACTTTGTTATTGAAATAAGACATACAACGACAAGTCGTACATGGTTTCTCAGCAGAATGTGGTGCATAATTGTTTGTGATACTTGTATGCGGTAAAACCCATAAAAGACTTACTTTTGGGCATACGATTGAACGGACACCTTGAAGAGCTTTCTTTAGGAATTTCTTGTCACTTGCATCGCCAGCCATTGACTGTGTGAAGAAAACAATGAAAACAAATCAGCCATTTCAATATAGAAAACGAAAGAGAGAATTCAATGAGTGTTCTTTCCACCCACCTCAACATAATTTCCGAAGGATTCCATGGCATTTCGTTTATCCTTCACCAATGCTTTAATTCGAGTTCTTTTGACAATCAATGACAATATCACCATCTGCATATGAGGTAGAAAAACAATGCAAGACTCATACACGAAGCAATCAAAAAGGTTTACAAACAGTAGTTAGATCTGATGAGGAGATTTCGAAACCGGTAACACAAGGCATCGATTCGGCAAACACAAGCAGCAATGGCTGAAAACAAACCTGACCAATCTCACTGTCTCCATCTGTTACGAAAACTGCATCCCTCACTTCATCTGTTTTTCAAAAGCATTTTAAGGTCACGCTTCTTTCAACACTCATCGAGGCGATGTCTCGTACAAATATAAATACAAGTATAGTAAACATTCCATGAATTGATGTATCTGAAGGTTGATTGATTACCTGGATATTCATCTTCATCTTTGCCTTGGTCTTCCTCATCGAATTCGTCTTTTGGGATGAGATCAGGTGCCCCATACCATTTCCTCAACTTGGGTCCCCCTAAAAAACAACACAAAACACAGAGTGAAAATATAATTCAAAAACAAGTAATTAACTAAACCATCAATGACAAAGGAAGTATAAACTGCATAAGTTAAGCTGTTTGGAAGTGCTTTTATAAGAAGAACTTTCAAGTCAAAGCATTTTCCACAAAAAACACTCATGATTCCTTTCTTCAAAAACAAATTCGAATGTTTTGTTATCCCAAAAACCCCATTTTTGCTTATTTTTAACCAAATATTATAACAAGAAGCATTTTAATTAAACCATGAATAACATGGAAGCAAAACAGCATAAGTTAGGCGCTTTTGAGAAGGCTTTTTAAAAAAGCTCTTTCTACAAAAGCACCCAAGATTGCTTTCTTCAAAAACCACTTCCAATACCCTTTTATCCCAAAACTCCATTTTCGCTTATGTTCAACCAAGCATCACATCATATATACAAACTCACTTATTAAAAAGCACTTTCAATTATAAGCATTTTCTACACACAAAAAAACAACCCAAAATTACTTTCTTCAAAAACCACTTCGAATGCACTTTAATCCCAAAACCCCAATTTTGCTTAAGTTCAACCAATCACTACAACATAGATACAAAGCCCACTTATACAAAAATCGCTTTAAAAAATATCAAAAACCAGAACAATGTACCTTCAATGTAATCAAGAATTTGATCCACAAAGCTGATCTTTTTCTTAGCAGAACAACGAATAAGACACCGTCGTTTTTCTTCGATATCGAACACGAATGACGAATCCTTTGCTAATTTAGTACATGAATTTTTCTGAGAAGGAGAAAAAACGAGTGAATTTTGGCAGAAGAGAGTTCTAGGAAAAACAGTAGTAGTACCCGCCATTGACAGACCCTTCTGTTGTTACTTCCATCAAAACCACCCGTTTTCATACATTACCCGCCAAAGTGGATAACGGACATCGTGAAATCCCTAATATACCCCTACCATTATAAAATGGGCCTTTTTTGTTCATTGTGGGCCAACCAAACGGCCCAGGCCCAATTTGCAACTAATGTGATTTAATGAATGCTGATGTGGCAAGCATGTCGTTAATTGGGTTATGACGTGGCAAATCAGGCGATGAGGTGACTGGCCACGTCGGCAAAAGGTGATGACGTGCCCAGTCGCGTCATCATTTGAGGGACCTATAAAATTTCTCTCCGAACTTGCACCGTTTTTACATTCTCGAGAAACCGAACCGGAAAAATAATAATTTCCAGGCATCCAAACACCACCGTTTTTCCCTCCCAATGCTCGACAATGGACTCTCTAATCTCCTCCTCTCTCGACGAAATCTGCTCGCAGGGACAGACCGGCGTGCCTATCTCGTCTCTCTGGCGGAAGCTCGAGAACTCTCTCTCTCTCTCCCCGTTTTCTCCGAGATTTGTCAGCGTTTGAAAGTTTTCGGTGGTACGGATGAGTAATACGAAGTTTATGCTGTATTTAATAATTTAAATCGAGAACTGAGCTGTGTGCCTCCAATGCTGCAATGAATGGAAGAGAAATCATGATTATCAGTGACTTAAGGTGGAGGTTTCGTGGACAAACAATGCGGCTTTGGTACTTTTAAACATGTTCATACTATCTATGATATCCGTCATATGGTTAACACCTGTGGAAACCTCTCGATCGTCTTCAATCCTAGAGCGACAAACTCCTTTGTGGATATGTTGGCCAAGAAAGGCTCCGGTCTGAGTGGGGACTTCTTTGTTTGGGGGAGTTAACTGATTCTGTTGTGTTTTTTTCTCTGCGTGGTGTAAGTGGGGCTCTGTTTTGTTTTTAGCTGTGTTTTGTTGCTTTTTTGTCTGGCCTCTTTCGAGTGATTGCTCTGCTTTGCTCTGGCTCTTCTTCTTCACTGCTTTTAGGTCTTGCTATGATGTAATTTCTAGGCATAATATGGAGAGCAAGAAAACAGAATGAGGTATATGTGCTGCTCTTTGCACCTCTCTCATCGATTAGTTAAAATATTTTATCTTTTTTTTTTCTTCTTCTTATGTAGCATTTATAATTTATCAATATACATGCAGGTTATTTTAGTGGAAAGCTCAGGTTCAGGCAAAGTCCATGAAGTTTAAGATTGAAAACAGGATCCCAAGGTCAGCCTATCGATGACCTGAGAGAAACTTAGGTGCATCCAAATGCATCGTACATTCTCCATTCACATCACGGTATATGTAGCATCGAAATAAATGTGATTGGATGACTACTTATGTCACATGACATGATTTGAATGGAAAATGCATAATGTGTCGGATATAAGCAAGACCAATATTCCTATGCCCTTCTTAGACAGTCTAGGACCCAGGTGAGTAAATAAAGAAAGAAAGCATTCTCCAAAGGATGACAGAAAAGAACTTCTGCAAACTGGGAGTTTTCTCATATAATTCCACAGATTGCTAAATCTTTTGTGCATGAGAAGGCAATGAAAAAGTCTTCTATGGGACTAGAATGCCACTTCATTCGCACATCTGTCCAACAGTATTTTGAAATATATGCCAGAGTTACCTGTCCTCACCCTAGTGTGAGTGGAATTTGAACCCAAGACCTCTTACACAGTGACAAGAGGCCTTACCAGCTAAGCTAGCTAATTCTCACCTATTGTGTATAATTGCACAACTAATTAGAAACATACAGTAAAGATTAGAAGGCATAATTGCACTAACTTCTTTCGAGTTTAGACATAATAACATACAGGTGAAAATGAATTAACATATGTTACATGTAACATATAGTAAAGATTAGAAATTCTCTTGTAGGGTGGCATCTCACTTTATAAAGTGAGTAATGGAAAACAAAACTATGATATACAGTTTTGTCTTTTAATATAAAAAAAGAAGCACTTCACATTACAAATAATCTTATTTTTCACAGAACTTTACAGCCTGTAGTGCCACTTTATAAATTGAGGTGTCATCCACCTGACAATTAAGAGAAGGCCTCTAGCAAAGATTTACATAAAAGCATATAATGTATCAGAATTCTACATCAGTCTGTTATAAAGGGTAGTTTTAAGTTATAACCTACATTGCCAACAGGGCGTAGCTCAGCCGGTAGATGAACGAGTTTAGGGCTTAGGCAAATGACTTTCAGGTCAGCGGCTCGAATCCTACTAATGACGAAAGCTTTCAAAAAAATACTTGGTACCGGATTAATATAATAGATATTGTTAAAAAAATAAATAAGAAGTTATAACCTACATTTGAGGAATAAGTTCAACACAGAGCTACAATTTGACTAATTATAAGAACATCTCCAATGCTATTATGCATTTGGAGAAAATTGAGTGCCACATAGGATAGATATTAAAAAAGTTAGAAAAAGTCTCTCCAATGCTATTATTTAAGTTGAATATGGAGATGATGTGGCCAAAAAAAAGTTAGAGAATATGGAGTTGAGTTTCTAATTCTAGAAACTCTCCTAGAAATGCTGACTAGGATTTCTAACTCTTTCCACCAATAAGATTAAACCTTATTTAATTGTAAAATAAAAGAGGAGAGAGAGTGTAATAATTGTTTTATTATGATTGGACATAAAATGGATGCATAGTTGACTTTAGATAATTGCATTGGAGATGTAAATATGCATTTCTCTAATTTTTTTTCCAAAAGTGGGCCTATAATAAATAGAAATGCTGATGTGGCACTATTTAGAAACTTAAAAATGCATATTTGCATTGGAGATGCTCTAAGCATTCATTTTGTTGCTCTAAAAAAAAATTCCAATAAAGTATGGAAGAATCTTGATTTTCTGACAAAATTATGAATATTACTCACATTTAAAAAAAAAGAAGTAAAAATCTGGATTAATTGTTGCAGTTTCTCAGAATCCTAGATGATTAACACTCAATAAAATTCATGTTATATTTTGAAGGTGTATGCACTCAATTCCTCTGTTCTTGAAGCTCTTTCCAATTTGCATTTCTTGATTCCTACTCTATTTCATGTACTTTTTCTTCTTTGCATCAATTCATTAGTTGCTTTATCTCCAGTCCAAGTAATGATTTATCCCCAGCTTTTGAAAGAAGTGATTTATTGTAATCACTTTTTTTTCGAGATCACTTTTGGACCGATCAAACAATATTGTAAACTGTTCTTGGAAGAACAAAATATTCAAATGGAGTGTATATAAATTTGTTCAAATAATTTTCCTTCACATTGCAACTATGTAGCACGGATACGGGTACAAGTATGGGTACGGGGCCGGATACGATACGGTATGATGTGAGGATACGGTAAAAATCTAAAAACTAGGATACGGATACGGCAAGATACGTCGATTAAAATAATATATATTTATATTTAAAAAATAATACTATATGAAAACATATTCGATAATTCATTCAAAACATATTCAGAATCTAAAGAAAACATGTTACATAAATCATAACATAAACAATATCTAGTGATAAGTAATATTGGTCGAAGCTTTTTCTGTCTTTGAAGTTGGATCTTCTTCTTCCTCCTCTTCTCTTCTTCATCTTTCCGTGGTTCAACTTTCAACCGGAAGCTGATCGAAATTGAAAATGAGCCATAAATCCCTAATATGATATATTTCCTTAAACATTTCATTTTGATCCCTAAACTTTTTTGAAATTATAATTGGACCCCGTTTTATACTAAAATAATTATAATATTACCCCAAACGTATCCTTTCCATATCCAGCCATATCCTTGCCATATCCCCCTCATATCCTCCACTTAAACTTGTGAAAAAGTCAATGGATACGCCATTTGACGTGTCAGATACGTATCCTGGAGTATCCGGGGAGTATCCGAACCGGATACGAGTTACCTCCACCAAATGGAGTATCCGTGCTTCCTAGCATTGCACACTAGATACTGTCACCGTTGTATACACTAAACTTAAACTCTTCTCCATCTTGGTCAGATCAGGATTTGAACCCAAGACTTGTTGCACGACAAGAGGTCTTATTAGCTAAGCTAGGTAGTATCCACCTCATCACAGCAAATAAATTTGAAAAGATAACTGCACTAACTTTACCTGAGTTTTGCACAATAACATATGGAAACTAGTTTTGTCAAGCAAAGATTTACAACTTAACTCTTCACAACATATATAATGTATCAGGTTATAAAGGGTCGTAATAACATACTTAAGAAGAATAAGTTCAACACAGTGCTACAATTTGACTTGTTATAAGCAGCCCTTCTGTTGCTCTTAGAAGAAATGCCGATCAAGTATGGTTGAATCTTGATTGTCCGACACAATTATGAATATTACATATTTAAAAAAAGAAGTAAAAATCCGGATTAATTGTTGCAGTTTCTCAGAATCCTAGATGATTAACACTCAATAAATTTCATGTTATATTTTGAAGGTGTATGCAGTATGCACTCAATTCATCTGTTCTTCCTGCTCTTTCCTGTTTGCATTTCTTGATTCTTACTCCATTTAATGTATTTTTTCTTCTTTGCATCAAATTCATTTTTTTTTTTTTTTTTTTTTTGATAATATTTATTAATTCGGAACTAGGTATTTTTTTTTTTAAGTTTTCGCCATTGGTAGGATTTGAGTTGCTGACCTGGAAGTTATTTGTCCAAGCCCTAAGCTCGTCCATCTACCAACCGAGCTACTCCCCTGTTGGCTCTTTGCATCAATTCATTATTGCTTTATGCCCGGTACAAGTAATGATCTATCTTTAGCTTTTGAAAGGAAATGTGCATGTGATACCATCCCCATTGCACAAGTTATTCTCTTAATACTTCTCAGTTAGCTTTGTCTGTCTCTTATTTTTCTATTATAAAATGGCATCCACTGTTAAACTAAAACTATAGAATATTGAATTACATCACCTGCCTCAATTAGCTTCCAAAGTTCTTGGGTGCATCTTCATTTCCTGGTAAGTGGGTTATTTTATTAATAAATTATTGGAAAAAGAAATGCTATTTTACTTCATGATGTCATGCTATTTTAATGCTTGTCTTATTTATTTTATTAGTTCACATATATCTTGAACGCCTCATATTTGTTGTAGTAGCTTGTATAATTTTATGCATTAAATACTATCGTGATTACTTGAAAATATTAACATTTGGTTTGAGTGGTCTTGTACCATGGTTTCAAATATAGTTAAATAGGTCTCGAGTTTGAGTCTCAATTTAGTGTTGCGATTGAAATACCAGGACTAGGCATACTAAACAGGATTTATCACTTTTTGAATAAACAGATGGTTATGATTCCATCCTCATGGCTCATTGAATAAGTTATTCTCCAATTAATTAGGAGCTATGGATTCTTCCTTTACACTATTCATTTTACTTTTCAGTTAGCTTTCTCTCTTGTTGCTATTACATCAACAGACTTGATTGGCTTCAAATTAAAGTTCCAGGTAAATGAGTTATTTTATTAATAAAATATAGGCATAAAATTAAACTTTCTATTATACCTCATCATGTGTTCTCTAATGCTTTTGCTTTCTCTCTTGTTGCTATTACATCACCTGTTGGTTTAATTGGCATCATCAACTGCCTTGATTTGCTTCAAAAGTTCTGAGGTGCTGAGGTTTAATTCCTTTTTTCCAGGTAAATGAGTTATTTTATAAAATTTTTTTTGGCATAAAATCAAACTTGCTATTATACTTCTTCACGTGTTCTCTACAGCTTTCTTTTGGTAGCTTCCATTTATAAAGTCAGGGTGCATTGCATTGGATAACTAGAAATACATATGTATATATGTCGCAGGGGCGAAGCCGGGACATATTGTCCGGGTGGGCTAAATATAATTTTTTTTTTTGGGTATACACCTGCAGTCTGTACGGCAACCCGTATATGAGATATTATTAGGAATTAATATAATTTTTTACCTAAACCACACTGAGCGGTAATATAAAGTTTTATTTTTAGCAAACCTTATAATAAAATTTTTTTAATTAAAAAGTATGTACCTAGATAATAAAAATATAATGATCTTTGTCCCTAAAAACAATTAAAATGATTCAACTAGGAAATAGAAAAAAAAAAAATAGTAAGTGAAATAAACTTTAACGTGTTTGAGTGTTAATACAATATTGAGCACATCACTCTAATTAATAAATTTATTGAGATTCTCAATTAAATTAAAACTGGACTGCTTTTATAAATTATTAATCAATTGTATATTTGTATTGAACAAACACTTAAAAAAAATTTCCAAACTTTTTTATTTTCTTAGAATCATTGTGCCAAACAGAATCATTGGGTTTTTGGGTTGAGTAATTTTTTAATAATAAAACTCATGTGCCAAATAGAATCATCGGGTTTTTGGGTCGAGTAGTTTTTTTAACATAGTAAAGCTAAGAGGTCTTGGCATCGAATCTTTCCTTCACTCTCTTTATCAATTTCATGTTTCTTGACCAAGTTATATGGAAGGAGACTTTGTAACGTATATCCTCTTTATCATATGTGAAAAAAGATGTTAATTACCGTATCATATCTCATACCTTAAATATTATATATAATTGTACTTTTATAGTTTTATCTCAAAGTTTTCGAGTTTAGACTTTATTGAGAATATTAAATCTTAGATCCTTTGTCATAGCCACATACATGTGTATAGGGCCAAATATTGTAAATTTTTCTAGTTAATATTCAAATTCTTTACCGGATATTCTTGAATCATTTTTTTTTTTTTTTTGATAAATAATTGAATCCCTTTTGAGATAAACTATCTTTCACTATATATATTATGTATATCAAAACAATTTATCCAGTAATTTGTACACTTATGTCAAATTAATGTTGTTTTATTTATTTATTTATTTTTCATTTTTACCTTAAAATTTTTAGTTCTGAGCATTCTGATTTATCAGGAAAATAGGGAGGCAATGGTATCGGGAAATATTCTAGAGCTTTGGAATGAATGGGATATTCGACTGATGGTTGAACTTAGCCTTGTTTTACAAATTTTCCTCACCATTTTTGGTGCTCGAAGAAAATTTACAACAAAAATCTGGATAAGGATCCTTGTTTGGTCAGCATATTTGGGTGCTGACTCGATAGCAACCGTGGTCTTGAGCAAACTTGCAAGCAGTCAAAAATCGAACAACGCTGCGTCAGCACCCCCCCCTGCAGGCAATCAAGGAAGCTCTTCATCGAATGCTCTCCGGACATTTTGGGCGCCGTTTTTGCTCTTGCATTTGGGTGGGCCTGGCACTATCACAGCTTACTCTCTCGAAGATAATGAGTTGTGGTTAAGGCACTTTCTTGGCCTTATTATCCAAGTTTGGTTGACATTTTCTATCTTCGTAAAATCTTGGAGCAACACTGCTCTCACATATATAGCAATTCCAATATTTATCACAGGATTAATCAAGTATGGTGAGAGGACTATCGTACTCAGATCTTCGAGCAGCCAATATCTCAAAAATCTCTTGCTCTCAGATCCCGATCCTGGTCCAGATTTTATTGAAATCGGAAAACATATTCAGGGAAAACCACAGCCAAGATGTTCACCATGTTTATGTTTAGGTGTAGACAAAGAAACAGATTCCACAACTCAACCTGAAAGCTTAGGAGCAGGTTCCAGTCATCGGCCAAATCAACTGGACCCAGAGAAACAGGAACAACCACCCCCAACGGCGACAGCTTTACCACAAAGGTCAGAAGCATCAACACCATCAGCACCACCAACAGAGACATTCATATCTAGTCTGTTCAGTGGAAGATGCTGGGGAAGAGGTGGTGGTGTACGTCAAGTACGATCGGCTGTCTTACAATCTGAATCCTCGCCAAGAGACAATGATCTGGAAGTGGCTTACTTTTTATTCAAGAGATTTCGGTATCTCTTTGCAGATTTGATTCTAAGCATCAGTGAACGGATGGAAAGCTACTCCAAATTTGAAAATAAGTCAGCACAAGAGGCCTTTAAACTGGTAGCAGTTGAGCTTGGATACATGTACGATGTGCTCTACACCAAAGTTTCCATTATTTATTCTCCATATGGAATCCTTTTTCGTTTCATCAGCTTCTGTTGTACCGCTTCTGCTCTGATTGCCATCATATTCGTTAACATGCATCAGTACCAACAAGTTGACATCTACATAAAATACATTCTAATGATTAGTGCTGTTGTCGTAGAGATATATGCCTTCATCATACTACTTTTCTCTGACTGGACAAGACTCTGTTTGACCAAACTCAGCTCCGGATGTTGTCACTTCCCAGATCGCAAAAGGTGGTCTGAATCCATGGCACAGTACAACCTCATAAGCTCTTGCCTCCGCAATGTTCAACCCATATGCAATGGGATTCACAATTTGCCTTGGATCGGCGAATTGGTAGATAAGTATCATTACTTGACCCGGAAAGATGTGGATGCTGACCTACAAAAGATTATCTTCGAGCAGCTCCGAGAGAAAAGTGATGAAATTAAAGGTGACCACTTTAGTATCAAGTCATGCAAGAAATTATTGGCACATAGAGGTGATAATGTGCTTGAGAGTGATAAAAGGCCTGAGAAAAGGTACAATCTTCTTGATATATCTCGTTGGAGCATAAATGATGTAGACTTTGATCACAGCCTGCTTCTTTGGCATATTGCTACTGATCTATGTTATGATAGTGATAATACAGATGTCCCAAAACGCAGAATAAGCAAATATTTATCCGATTATATGTTGTATCTTCTAGTCTTTTGTCCATCTATGCTACAGGAAGGAATTGCTGAAATAAGATATAGAGACACCTTGGCCGAGTGCAAGAGATTCTTCCCAGAAGACAAAATACGTTACTGGAAATTTGTGTTGAAAAGGAAAAAATCCATTGAGAAGACTGAAGCTTGCAAGAAGTTGCTTGGAGTGAAATTCGGTGATGAGCAGGAACGCATAAAAGGAGATAAAAGCCAGTCAGTTTTATTTTACGGATGTAGGCTTGCAAAACAATTGCAAGATCTGGAAACCCAGGATGGTTGGAATAGGGAACGAAAATGGAAGATGATAAGTGAAGTGTGGGTGAAAATGTTGACATATGCTGCAAATAAGTGTAGATGGAAAGAGCATGGTCAACAGCTTCGAAGAGGAGGAGAACTGCTCACCCATGTCCGCCTTCTTATGGCACATCTTGGCTTGAGCGAACAATATCGAATCCAGAAGCCGTTTGTCAGTGAAAAACTTGATGGAAACATTCAATGCTCCTCATGGCTACGTGCACCTTATAACATTTTGTGCCGTTTACTAAATATACTTTGTTGTCCTTGTTCTCAGTGTTATCAGTGTCTTCGTTGTAGTTGTCAGTGTCTTTGTTGTCAATGTTGTAAGAACTCGATCTGATTCTCATGCATCATAAGTGTGATATTATGTTAGTAGTATGATGCATCAATTATATCTTAGTTTTGGTGTGTCGCTGTTGGGTGTGCTCTGTCTTTAGGGGCTGTTTCTGGGTTTGTTTTGTTGGTTGTGCTGCTTGTTAGCCTTTGTTGTCGCTCACCTTGTATGTTTTTGGGTTCTTGCTGGTTGTACGTCTTGGGGAGGTTTTCCCTTGTTAGCTCGGCTTGTTGTTCTCTGTTTTTCAGTGGCTTGTGGCTTCTTTTCTTGGCCTTCCCTGGCCTTTAATAAAGCTTAACAGTAAAAGGAAAAAAAAAATACTGTTTCGATGCACAGTTCTATTTAAAATACTATTTTTATTGTTTTATTAACTAAATTATAAAAGTTAACACTTACTATTAATGTATTTATAGAATAATTACAGATGAAATAGATTTTGATTGAAATATCATTAATGTACATTTAATTTAAATTATTTTAAATACTTAAAAAATATATATAGTGATATTTTTATAATTAAAAAAAAAGTATTTATTGCTGTGCCAAATTTGACATATGCTATATTATATGTCAGTGCCAAATTAGGCACAAAGTATAGCACAGCATTGGAGATGCTCTAACCACCTATCAAGGTGTTTTTTTTTTTCTTTTTTGAAGCTTTTTGCTATTGGTAAGATTCGAGACGTTGATCTGGGAGTCATTTGTTCAAACCCCAAGCTCGTCCATTCTACTATATATTAACATTGAAATTGAATATTCAAAAACTAGCATAACATCAAATTGTTTTTAAAGTCTACAAAGTCACGCCATATTACAAAGTCTACTAATTTGCTAAGGTAGAATTCTACTGCTAGCCCTGTCCATCGACTAGTTATTAACCCAGTGACAACAACCTACAAAAATGAATGGAAAAAAAAAAAAAGAAGATGATTTTATCAAAACAAAAAGTCCATTTCCAGTATATCAAGTATATCAAAAACTGTTTGAAGAGCTTACAAAGGTGCATGGACAAAATTCTTTACTTGCAGAACCCCAAATCCAAAATGCTCAAAAGCAAAGGCAATTAAAAGAACAAATTATGGAAAATGAATCCAAGGTGTTCCATAGATCTATTCAAAAACTTACCGAAAACAGAAAAAATCAAGGTAAAGATATTTTAAGAGTAAAATGACGGAGATGGCGGATTGCCCTTCAACTTTCTAAGAACAATCCGAGCAGACAAATCAAAGAATGTACAAATTATGTAGACAAAATTCTACAAAAAGAAATTAAACAAACTCAAAAGCACCCAAATATCAAATCAACACAAATGAAAACTTGATAGACAATACCCAACAAACAGTCAATTCCAGTATTTAAGATTGAACTCATGCTAGGCAAATTTCAATGAAAAGCTTGTAGAAATTAAACTAGAGAATTCGCAAAAATATTTAACTTATCTACCCCAAACCCCACTAAAAAGAAGTCAAGAACAATCAAGATTATAAATAAAAACATATGCCGGAGCCTATGTTGCACGGACACGGTATGACACAGGGACACGGCATGACACAGGGACACGGTAAATCTCCAAAAACTAGGACTAGGACACGGCAGGACACGACAATTAAAATAATATATTTTTTATATTTAAAAAAATAATATATAAAAAGATGATTCAATAAAACACAAGCAATAGATTTCTAGAATTCAATGACATTAAGAAAATATAATTCAATTTTTAAAATTCATAATTTGACCCCTACAATTTTTAAATTTCATAATTTGACCCCGTTTTTTAAAAAAATAATTGCAAAACTGCCCCCGCCGTGTCCTGGCCATGTCCCCCACGTGTCCCCTGCGTGTCCACCGCGTGTCCCCCTCGTTGACCACTTGGAAAGTCAACGGACACGGTTTTTGCTGTGTCGGACACGTATCCGGCTGTGTCCGACCCGGCCATGTCCGACATGGACACGTGTCCAACACGCACCCCATCCTATTTTTGGAGTGTCCGTGCTTCACAGGGCGGAACTACCCGTCCTCACCCTAGTGTGAGTAGAATTTTAACCCAAGACCTCTCACAAAGCGACAAGAGGCCTTACCAGCTAAGCTAGCTAATACTCACTTATTGTGCATAATTGCACGACTAATTAGAAACATACAGTAAATATTAGATCAAAGGCATAATTGCACTAACTTCTTTCGAGTTTAGACATAATAACAGGTGAAAATAAATTGTCATATGTTATATGTTACATGTAACATATAGTAATTCACTAAAAAAAAAAAGCATATTAGTGACGAACTATTTCTAATGACGCTAATTGCCGACGATAATGGCACCTTTTCTGACGGTCATATTAATGCTGTCGGAAATGAGTAAAAAGGGTACCATATTTTTGACGGCCCAATAACCGTTAGAAATAGTCGAATAAGCCGTCAATGTTGTTCCATTTCCGACGGTACAAAAAGTACCATCGGAAATGAGTAAAAATATAATGCCACATTAATGAAGGCCCAATGACTATCAGAAATAGTCACTTTTCCATTGGAAATGAGGAAAAAGGTGATACAACATTGCTAATGGCCTAATGGCGGTTGGAAAAAGTCCACATTTCCGACAGCCCAAAAAGTGCCGTCGGAAATAGTCATCAATATTACACACTTTTCTATCAACATAAAAAGTGTCATCAGAAATGCTAAAATTTAATTCGAATTAATTTTAAGAGCTGTTACCCTGTCAAAAATGTAGTACGTACTATTTTCTACATTATTTGTTATAGCATTGTCATGGAAAAAATAATTAATTTATTATTATAATATTAATTAATAAATTATAATGGAATATATGTGATAACTTATACACTACAAAAAAAATGTGACTTGTAGGTCAATATGTTAATTGTATCACTATATGAGTTATTTTTTTATTTATCACTATTTTTTTTAATGAAATCACTTTGTCAAATGTTTTGACAAATATTTTAATTAAATTTTTAATTTTTCAACTAATAAGTCATAGATATTGTAAGAAAAAAAAAAACTTAAAATTATGGTGATCATTGCAAGAAAATTGGGCAATTGGGACCAGACTTTAGGGACAAAATAATGGTACTAATAAGAAGTCTACTTTATGGGTACATCTTACTAAATTAACTAAATATAAAATATAGCAAAATTATTAGTAATTACAAGAACATTTAGTTATTTTTAATTATGTCACTACTATATAATATTTTTTTAATAAAAAAACTCTAATAATTTTTTTTAATATCTATTTGTTTATCATACTAAATAATTATAAATTTTACTGAAATTAGTTTAAATTATTAATTAATAAAAAATAGTAATTTTTTTAGTAAAATATTGATTATAAAAAAATCAATAAGGATATAATATACGTTTCCTATTTAAAGATAAAGTAGTAGTAAAATGTAATTTCTAATCAGATAAGGGAAATATTTTAATAAAATATTTAAAAAAACAAACAATATCTCAATAGCTTATAAATAGCTTAAAAAACAATATCTCAATATTTAAATAGTATAAAAATATATATTTAATTAGATAGTATGCAAACATATCAATAGCTTATATATAAATAATATGCAAAACATATTAGATATAAAGTTATAGCAAAATGATAAGAGTAACCTTTATTGTCGTCTAGGTCAAGGTTTCGAACTACATGAATTGCATGGAGTTAAAGTGGTTCAAATTGGGCATGGGTGATGTGGCGCCTGTCAAGTCGATTTCGCGTCATTCTTTTGTTGATAGATGCGTATTTGTGACAATTTTTTCCCATCAAAAAAGCGTATTTCCGACAGGAAATAGTCTTTTCTGACGGCATTTAACTGTCGGAAATGACCATTTTTTTTGTCGTGATAAAGATTAGAAATTCTGTTGTAGGGTGGCATGCATCTCACTTTATAAAGTGAGTAATTAATGGAAAACAAAACTATTATATACAGTTTTGTCTTTTAATATTAGAAAGGAAGCACTTCACATTACAAATAATCTTATTTTTTTACAGAAATTTACAGCCTGCAGTGCCACCTGACAAGAGAAGGCCTCTAACAAAGATTTACATAAAAGCATATAATGTATCAGAATTCTACATCAATCTGTTATAAAAACTAGAGGTCTTATTAGCTAAGCTAGGTAGTATCCACCTCATCACAACATATAAATTTGAAAAGATAACTGCACTAACTTTACCTGAGTTTTGCATAATAAAATCTTGATTTTCTGACACAATTATATATATTACTCACATTTAAAAATGAAGTACACATTTGGACTAATTGTTGCATTTTCTTAGAATCCTAGATGATTAACACTCAATAAAATTCAAGTTATATTTTGAAGGTGTATGCACTCAATTCCTCCGTTCTTCAAGCTTTTTCCAGTTTGCATTTCTTGATTCTTACTCCATTTAATGTTCTTTTTCTTCTTTACATCAATTCATTAATTCCTTGTGTTTTAATGATCTATCTCAAGCTTTTGAAAGGAAAAGTGATTTAATTTAATCACTTGTGTTTTTGCAAAGCAAGTGCTTGTGAATTGTGATACCATCCCCATTGCACAAGTTATTCTCCACCTAATACTTCTCAATTAGCTTTGTCTCATGTTTTTCTACTATAAAATGGCCTCCAAGTTAAACCATAACATATTGAATTACATCACCTGCCTCAACTAGCATGCAAAGTTCTTGGGTGCATCGATCTTCTTTTCCAGGTAAGTGATTTATTTTGTTAATAAATTATTATAAAACAATGCTATTTTACTTCATGTTTTTAATAATTGTCTCCTACTTTTATCCAAAAAGCCTCATATTTGTTGTGGAAGATGGTACACATTAGCTTGTATAATCTTATGTATTAAATACTATCGTGGGTCTTTTTGACTTGAGTAGTCTCTTAAGTACATGTTATCATAGTCAAAGAGGTAGTCTCAATTTAGTGTTAAGATAGACTGAAATACCAAAAGTAGACGTATTGCATAGGATTTGGGAAATCATAAAATAAATATTTATTTGTTGTTAAAATTGGACCGACCTAAAGGGAAAAAACATCACAAGCGATCAAATGCTGAAAAACCTCTAGGCAGTATCCATCCATATGCTAAAATATTTATTGTTTCTGACTTATTTTAATATCTTATTGAGTATATATGTTGTAGGAACTCTAAAACTGATCTAAGAAATCATGTCATTGTTAGTAAGAAATCATCTACGTACACATATGAATAAATATGAGAGATTATGAGAACCCAAAAAACAATGCAGTCGTACTTGTCCACAAATATACAAATATATGAGAACCCAAAAAACAATTCTTTTAGATTTTTTTTTAAATTTTTTTTTTCTTATTAATGTTTAGCTAGACAAAGAATTCACCTTTCCTTTTCACATGTAAATGTTTTTATGTGCAAAGAAATATTAAAAGATAAAATCAACAATAAGTTTAGTAGACTTTTCTCTGAAACAAACAAAAAAAAAAGTAATCAAAACATTTTGTAAAATCTTTGCTAATCTATGTGAAAATGGTTCATTTAAAAACAAGAGAACAAAATTTCTATCACATTTTTTAATTAGTTGCATTTCCAAATCTATTTTAAAAGGTTTTATAGTATTATCTGCATTGTCATGGTGAGAGAATTTATTTGTTCATATATATATATATATATATATATATATATATATATGTATATATACAGTTTTTCTATTGTCAGTTCGTCGAACTGACAATAAATATATCATGACGAAGAATATGGACCATAGATTATGGAGAAGTTTTGACAAGTGCATACACTTTAAGTCAAAGTATGTAAATCTAGTGGTCCACATTTTTCGTTCTAATATATTTATTGTCAGAACGAACTGATAATAGAAAATCTATATATATATATATATATATATATATATATGTGTGTGTGTGTGTGTGTGTTTATTTATATTAGTACCATGAATTCATGATAATTTGATCAATAGGTATTTGATTTTGTGTAAGTTAACTAGAATGCAAAGAAAAGAAAATCATTAATAAAGTAACATACTAATCCAAATATTTAATTTTGCGTTTGATCCTATTAGTACATATGAAGAGTACTAGCTAGATTACAAATAGATTATTGGAAATCTTAAATAAATAAAAATCAAGTTATTTGGAATATTATGAGTTGAGTGGTGCTATTCACAACCCTCTAATGAACTAATAAAGCCCCTTTTTTAAAATTCAAAAAATTATTTGATTCATTTCCAAATCTGCCCCTTTTTTAAATAAATAAAAACAAAACAAAAAAAACTTTTTTTCTTTTTTTTTTTAAAAGTTATGTACTTTTTTTTTCTTTCTATATTTCTTTCACTTACCTCCTACACCCATTAATTGCCTTTTCTTATGTTTTTTTTTTCCTTCATTTCGTTTTACATATTAGGGAAGATTATTTTTTATTTTTTATTTTTTTTCCTTCATTTCGTTTAAGAAAAAAAAAACATAAGAAAAGACAATAAATAGGTGACAGACGTGAGTAAAAGAAATGTTGAAAAAAAAAATACAAAGGTATATAACTTAAAAATAAAAAATAAAAAGTACAAAGAAATATAAAGGTAGTTATGTTTTCTAAAAAGAAGGACAATTTTGGAAAGAATCAAATAAATTTTTGAATTTTGAAAAATGGGGTTTTATAAGTTCATTAGAGGGTTGCCAATAGCACCACTCTTATGAGTTTTATATGGTAATTATATAAATAAATTGTAAATAATATCGAAAAATGTGCTCTGTATGGATGAAATATATGTTGCTAAGAAATGAAGATACAATAAAAACTAATAAAATACAAACTTCTATTATGATGGTGATGAAGATGATATTTTTTTTTTATAATTTTGTTTCAATACAACCAGCACTTTAATGTTTCTCATTGGCTAAGATTCCTGGCTCCGTCCATGCATCGATATAAAAGTCTTGAATCATAGATTTTGATTGTATTACTAATTCTTTGAGGAAAATAATCATTGTATTAGTGAAATTATTTTTTACTTAAGTTGCTTGCAGATTGGATTTTCAGAAAAGAAATGGACACAATGCAACTCTTCTCGGAAAAAGTGGCAAGACTTTGGAATTTATGGGAAGTTCGGTTGTTGGTACTACTCAGCCTTGTTTTACAAGTTATCCTCATTATTTTTGGTGCTCGGAGAAAGATCAGTGCAAGAAGCTGGATACGAATCCTGGTTTGGTCGGTGTACATGACAGCTGACTCGGTAGCAACTGTTGCCTTGGGCATCCTTTCCAGAAGCCAATTAGGGCGGAACAACAATCTCCAAGCATTCTGGGCACCATTCTTGCTTTTGCACTTGGGTGGTCCGGACACTATCACAGCATATGCCTTGGAAGATAATGAGCTGTGGTTAAGACATTTTCTTGGTCTTGTTGTCCAAGTTGGTGTGGCTTTTCATGTCTTCTTTAAGTCCTGGAGCAACAGTGCCATCACGTTTATAAACATTCCTATATTTATCTCGGGCATTATCAAATATGGCGAGAGGAATTTTGTGCTCAGATCTTCAAGCACACAGTATTTTAGAGATTCATTGCCTTCAAGACCTGATGAATGCAAAGAATTTGTTACAGTTGTTGAAAAAGATATGAGTGGAGAATTCGCAGAGGGATCGCTGGAAGAATTACCAGAAATACTTAAGGAAATATTCAAAGGATTCACGGTTGAAGTACAAGATGACATTGCTCCAAAGGACTATTATATCGTTCAAGCTTATTTTTGTTTCAAAAAATTTAAATATATCTTTGCAAATCTATTGCTAGACGATAAAGAAAGGGAATGCATCGTTTCCACAATTACAGATAAGAATGCTGTAGATGCTTTCAAAATGGTTGCAGTTGAGCTTGGATTTATATATGATGTGTTCTACACCAAGGCCGCCATTGTTTATTCTCGGTTGGGAATCTTTCTTCGCTGCATCAGCTTCATTTGCTCTCTTTCTGCTTTGGTTGTCTTCTCAATTATCATCGATGTCCATTCCTATTCACTAACTGATATCTCCATAACTTATTTACTGTTAGTTGGGGCTGTTCTTCTTGAGATTTATGCATTCCTCTTGCTCCTTTTCTCAGATTGGACAAAGATTTGGTTGATCAAACTAAAAAAGGAGACCTCAAAGACTTTGTTTGAACCTTTTTGGAGGTTCATCAGTGAATCTGCTCCACTTTTGAGCAAACGCAGGAGGTGGTCGGGATCCATAGGTCAGTACAATCTTATAAGTTCTTGCTTGAGGAAGGTGCAACCTGCATATTTTGGAGTACAGAAGTTACCTTTTGTGGGAGAATCGTTAGACAAGTACTGGCATTTGAATCGGGAAGATATGAATAATAATATAGAAGAAACAATCTTCAACTTTCTGAAAAAACATGGCGATCTACTTAATGGCCTAGAAGGGTCAGAAGTATTTCGTGATTACTTCTTTACTCTAAGAGGTAACTTTACGCTACAAAAATGGTACGGTAAGGATTTTTTTTCCGAAAGCTGGACTGTTGACATAGAATTTGTTGACAGCCTTGTTATTTGGCACATTGCCACTGATTTATTATACTATGGTGATCTTGATGATATACCAGAAGGAGATGTTAGTAAACTCGATCCGAAATGCAAAGTCAGCAAATATTTATCGGATTACATGTTATATCTTCTAGAATTTTGCCCATTTATGCTTCTGCAAGGGTTCGGTTTGATAAGGTATAAAGAGGCGTGTGCCGAGGCCATAAACCTTTTTAAGGAAAAGAGGCTAGATGATATACCCAAGGCTTGCAAGGATTTGCTTGAAACGTACCCGCAGCAGGTAGAAAACAAAGATGATTTAGCAAAAATGTTAATTGGAGAAAAGCAGTCATTGCCGATGTATGGATGTATGCTTTCAAGGAAATTTCAAGAGTTGACAAACATTCATCGTCAAAGAAAATGGGAAGTAATAGGTGATGTTTGGGCGGAAATGATGGGATTTGCTGCACACAATTGTGGATGGAAAGAGCATGCTCAACAATTGAGGGAAGGTGGAGAGTTGCTCACCCACGTCTTCCTTGTTATGGCACATTTTGGCTTAAGTAAACAATATACCGGTCATAAACTAATGCAGTCGACATATTCACTTGGGGAAGCGAGAAATAATATTGTTCTAGAAGCATATGTAGAGAAGCAAAGATGGAGAGAAGGAAACATAGAGCATGTCTGAACCCATTCGGTGATATAAGATTATGTTTTAGGTATCTTGAGTAATTAATAATAAAGCTCTCTTAAAATGTATGATTAAAATCACTTTACACATTATCTGTTCCTCTTATCTCTTTCAGTTTGCATCTCTTGATTCCTACTCCATTTCATCGATCTACTTTAAATTTCTTCTTTGCATTGATCAATTCACTGCTCTATCAACAATTTAAAGTACTAATTGAGTTCTAATCAAGTTCTAATCCAGCTAGTCATTGTGAATAACTTGAATAACTTGAACAGATATAATAAAGTACTTATAGATGTATTCCTGCCTCCCCTCAAGAATAACTTGAATAACTTGAAATGTATGAAATTGACTTGAGAAAGTAACGTCAATTTTCTCTGTTATATCTGTAGTCTTTGGTTCGTTCCTACTATTATTTTTGGTCCATATATCTAGGACTTTGCCAAGATGAATGAGTGTCCTACTGTCCTTAATTCACCGTCAAACCACATTGGACGATGATTTTGTATAGTGTTTTGGGACCAACCGTGAAGAGTTTTGGGAAGGAATATGAAAGTGAAAATGCTATGAGTGGAGATAGCTTTCCCAGAGGGAGTTTTATGCAAGATGTGCATGTAAAGGATTATTTGCCAGCAATGGAAGCTATTTGTAAAAAGCTTGAAGAAGCGAATTGAAAGGTTAGAGTTTTATTTGGAAGGTTTTAGTATGTGTATCCTCTTGTATGCTGTTGTGCTTCTATTGAAGGTTCTTGTTATCTCAGATTTAAAACAAGACCTAGGAGTTGGAGTAATTCTCTTGTAAGGAGGCATCTCACTTTATAAAGTGAGCAATGAAAGACAAAACTATTGTTTTGTATTTTGTGTATGCAGTTTTGTGATTTAATATAAAATGGAAGTACTTCACACTTCAAATAATCTTATTTTTTATGGACAACTTTACAGCCTGTAAATGTAAGTTTTTCTTGTAGTGTCACTTTATAAATTGAGGTGCCATCCACCTTACAAGAGAAGGTCTCTAGCAAAGATTTACAACAAAGCATATTAATGTATCAGAATTCAACATCTCTCTTTTATATAGGGTAATTATATTTATTCCACATTCTGTTGCTCTTAGAAGAAATGCTAATTAAGTATGATATAATCTTGATTTTCCGACACAATTATGAATATTAAGTACAAATATGGATTAATTATTGCAGTTTCTTTGAATCCTAGATGATTAACACTCAATAAAATTCATGTTATATTTTGAAGGTGTATGCACTCAATTCCTCTGTTTTTCAAGCTCTTTCTAATTTGCAATTCTTGATTCCTACTCCATTTCATGCATTTTTTCTTCTTTGAATCAATTCATTAATTGCTTTATGACCAGTCCAAGTAATGATTTATCTCCAGCTTTTGAATGGAAAAGTAATTTAATTTAATCACTTTTTGTTTTTGCAAAGCAAGTGAATGTGATACCATCCCCATTGTACAAGTTATTCTCTAATAATTCGCAGTTAGCTTTGCCTCTTTTTTTTCTATTATAAACTCCACAATTAAACCTTAAAATATTGAATTTCATCACCTGCCTCAATTAACTGCCAAAGTTCTTGGTGCATTGATGATCGATCTTCTTTCCAGGTAAGTGATCTATTTTTTTTTTTTTTTGAACAACAAAACTTTATTCAAAGGCCCAGGGAGGGCAAAGAAACAAGAACCACAACAACAAACAGGGGAGCCACAGGAGGCAAACCCAAAAACAACACAGCAAAACACGAAGCAGAAAAAGCAAAGAAAAAGAGCACAAAGAAAACAGCAGCAAAGAAACGAAGCAGAGCACCACACAGAAAGAAAGCAATCAGTGCACCTCCCAGATAACATAGTCACCCATCAAGGCAGAACCATTCCTTGCTAAACAATCCGCAAAAGAGTTACTGGTTCTGGGGTTATAGGAGACCCTCGTGTTTCCTAGGAACGACAGACAGTCCCTAATCTCTAAAATAGTACCATGATTCTGTAGATTTCCAAACCCTTCAGAGTTCACCCAAGACACCACCTCCAGAGAATCACTAACAATGTCTATTTCCTCCCCAAGAAGAGATACAGAATTTGCACATAGGGAGGCTGCTCTAAGAATGGCTAACAGCTCAGCATAACAAGAGTCACCAGCCCCAACCGAGACAGAAAATAAGCCCAAAATCTGCCCCAAATTGTTCCTCAACACTCCCCCAATACCCGCATTACCAGGATTACCCCTTGCAGAGCCATCTACATTAAATTTCAGAGCATTACCTGAAGGAGGAGTCCAACTCGTCAGCTTCCAACTTTTAGAAGGCTTGTTCTCCAAACAACTCTCCTTTAAATTCAGAAGCATTGTAGATATGGGAGTCTTGGAGCCCTTCCCATGGTGTTTAAACCACCAAGCCACCCGAAACTTGACCGTGTCTGAGGCTTGAGAGATGGGAGTCAGCGTATCATTAAAAATCTGCTGGTTCCGAGCCTCCCAAATTGTCCAAGTCACAGCAGAAAACAGAGAATTCCAAGCACGCCTGTGCTTAGTCTTTGGGTACATACCTGACCAGTTGTGGAACCAATCCACCACAGATTTGTTAGCACAACACAAAAAATACATCCCACCATTTCATACAGGTAGTCCAGAGGTTCCAAGACCAAGAGCAATGAAGGAATAAATGATCGATAGATTCTTCCTCTTTACTGCACAGCGAACACATCATAGAGTCCGAAGGATCATACCCAAAACTTTGCATGACTTTTTTCACCATGACCCTGCCTCTTAAAAGTTGCCAAATAAAGATTTCTATTTTTGGCGGAGTGACCCCTTGCCAAACCATTTTGTGGTCAATAGAGGAAGATAAAGAGGTGTCCTCCAAGCATTTCCGGAAAGAACTCACCGTAAAATTGCCATCCGGTCTATGATGCCAAGCTAGCGAATCCTGGATCGAGATACGAATGGTAATACAGTTCAGCAGACCCAAGAAAATTCTCCACTGGTCTTTTTCCCAATCAAATAAACGCCTTCGTAGAGGAATGTCCCATTGCCACTGCGAGTTCTGCCACTTCCCGAAATCACTAACCACACCATGTTTTCTGGAAGACAGAGCAAAAATTCTAGGGCAGGCACTCCTCAGCTGGGTATTGTTACCAATATCTAGGTCCCAAAACTCACTTCTGTTGCCATTGCCAATAATAATCTGCAAACCAGATTTTAGAATCCTGCTCGAGTTGGAGTCTGCAGCAAAGAGACTCCCCACTGCTTTCACAAAAGGAGAGGGATTAGAAGAGCCCTTCCAATCCCATTTTAGAGCCAAGTTAGGTACCCCATACTTTGCACAAATAACACGCCTCCACAAGGCCTTCTCCTCCAAACCAAATCTCCAAACCCACTTAGCTAAAAAACTACAGTTCTTGTCACTCATTCTACCTATGCCAAGGCCACCAAAACACTTGCTTTTGCACATAATATCCCAATTTACTGCATGCATTTTCCTCTTTTCTACACCATCACTCCAAAAAAAGCTACGTTGTAGTTTTTCAATGGCAAGAGCTACTCCCTTAGGCATTTTGAAAATGGACAAATAATAAGCAGGAATACTTGTCAAAACTGCTTTAACAAGCACCAACCGACCTCCCTTGCTCAAGAACTTCCTTTTCCATGGAGCCATTTTTTTCTCAATTCGTTTCAACACTGGTTCCCAGAACAATTTTGACGATAATCTCACCCCAAGCGGAAGGCCAAGATAGGTGATGGGAAGGTCCGCTTTTCTGCAGTGAAAGATATCAGCCCAATCCTCATTTTCTGAACCCCTTTTCCCTATTTTGACAAGACAGGATTTATGATAATTGATTCTTAGCCCTGTAGCTAATTCAAAGCATCTGAGGAGTCTCCGAGCATTCTGAAGGTACTCAATCTTCGGCTTTAAGAAGAGAATTGTGTCGTCCGCAAATTGAAGATGCGTAATGTGAACTGTCTCCTCCCCAAACGTAGCACCCCGAAGCATTCCCATACCGGCAGCCTTACATAAAAGACAATTCAGACCTTCCGTGACTATGTTAAAGAGAAAAGGGGAGAGGGGATCGCCCTGTCGGAGACCTTTCTCCACACCAAATTGAGAAGTAGGACAGCCGTTTACCAAAACCGAAATCTTAGGAGTAGAGACACAACACTTCATCTAATACCTCAATTTCTCCCCAAAACCCATCCCTTTCAACATAGAATCCAAAAAATTGTGATCCACATTGTCATATGCTTTCTCAAAATCTAGTTTGACAAGCAAACCCCCTTCCCTATCCCTTTTCCAGGATTGAATAACTTCCTCCGCCACCACGAAGTTATCCAAAATTTGTCTATTCTTGACAAACGCCGATTGAGACTCACTAATAATACACCCCATCACCATCTTTAATCTATTTGCAAGAACCTTCGCTAAAATCTTATACATAGAGCTAACCAAGCTAACAGGCCTATAATCCCCTATTGTCTCTGGCCTGCCATTTTTAGGAATTAGAGCAATAAAAGTTTTGTTGAGATCTCTGACAATTGACCCATCTTCATGAAAACCTCTGATGAAACACATGAAATCACCTTTTATGGATCCCCAATTGGCTTTTACAAAATTAAGGTTCAATCCGTCCGGCCCTGGCGCCTTATTGCCATCACAACCGCTAACCGCCTCCCAAACCTCTTCCTCCGAAAAATCCTTTTCAAGAGCCACCCTATCATCATTGGAAATCTGCTTAAGGTCTAGACTAGCAATCGTGGGACGCTGCCAGGGGACATCTCTGAAATGATTTTTAAAGTAATCATGGATCCCGTCTTTCATATGAGAGGGGTCTGAAATTATGGAACCTCCAATGCGGATCTCAGCAATGAAATTACTTCTTCTTCTGCTGTTCGCCATACAGTGAAAGAAACTAGTATTCTTGTCCCCTTCCTTCAACCATTTGACTCTGGATTTTTGGCGCCAAACTTGCTCCTCTTTCCGAATTCCTTTCCATATTTCCATAAGAATACTAATTCTCTCATCCCTAAGAGCCACTGACCAGCCCTCCGACACTGCCCTTTTCTCCACTGTATCCAAACGTAACTCACAATTTTGCAAAGAAAACAAATCCTTCTTCTTCATACTCAAAAATTTCTTAAGATGGTTTTTTGTTGATTTTGCTCTGGCAGCCAATCTGAAACCTGCTGTCCCCACAGCCTTGCAGCTGATCCACCCAATTTTAGCTTGGTTCATCATCTCGTCATCTTCCAACCAAGCATTATAGAACCGAAATGGGCACGGCCCCCAGTCCAGCTTCGGTTCCCCCAACAGAATAGCACTGTGATCCGATATGTTTCTCGGTAAACCTCTTTGAGAAATTTTGGGAAACCAAGAAAGAAACCATGGAGAAATCAGGAACCTATCCAAGCGAGCCCATGATGCTTGTTCCCTATTGTTGGACCATGTGAAAGGAAACCCTTCCAGTGGGATATCCACAACTTCCGCACGTAAAATGAAGGAGTTAAACGCCCTCATGGATGCATAATTTGCCCCACCCCCTTTTCTTTCATCACCACGAGCACCGTGTTGAAATCGCCCCCAATACACCAAGAGAAGGGAAAAGAAATTTGGGCATTAATGATGAACTCCCATAACTCCACTCTGTCAGATTCAATATTTGGGGCATAAATGTTACAAAAAGCGATTTCTTTCCCAAGTTTCACCAGTTCCCCTGCTAAAATAATGCAGTGGTCATTTTTGATACAAGCTTTAACAGTAAAAAGGTCTTCATTCCACAAGGAAATTAGACCACCCGCTGAACCTATAGACTCCACACCCATGCCTCTATTAAGCCAAAGACCACCTAAAGAGTTGATTACCTTGCTATCAAAACAATTAAGCTTCGATTCTTGAAGAAAGCACACCATCGGTTTATGCAAATTAACAAGACTTCTCACAACCTTCCTTTTACTGTCCTTACCCAACCCTATTATATTCCAGGAAATAGCTAACATTAAGCTACAGAGACCCCACCCAAAAACAGGCAAAGACGGAACGAACTTGTTTTTTTTTCAACTCTAAGCTTCTCCACATCCTTTCGTTCCCTTGAAGCTATAATCTTGGCCATCTCTGATTCCTTTCCATTAAAATTAAAGCCCAAAGCATACCCCGTTTCTATTATTTTGGCAACTTCCTCATCCAAATTCTAGAGCTGACCATCTACTGACCTAACCCCCTCTTCATTGGATTTATTGAAATTGACTCCTAGCTCCACCCTTTTCTCTATAACTTTTGCTAATTCAACCTCCAAGCTCCACGACGTATTTCCTCTTCTGTCATCACCCCCAGCCGCCTCAGACCCTCCTGAATTGATCTTCGAATTCCTCGTCTACATTGCATGACTTTTGGTAGTCGTGCCTTTCTTTCCCCCTTTCCTTCTGCTGGGAGTTTTTGGTTGAGTGACCGCAGCTGAATCCTTTTGTAAAATAGAAGTGGAAGACTTACCCGACATATCTGAATGAGAGTGATTTTCTGAAAAGCTCACTTCTAGATCTGTTTGCTTCAAAACTACCTGGCCCAATTGATCCTCAGGTTCACGCTCACCCCTAAGGTCTATTGTAATTCCAGTAATCCTCTTATGGGTTACACAGCCTAGGCCCAAAGAGTTGGTCCTAAATGACATTAGTTCCCCTTCCTCTTGCTCTGATGGGGTCCCTTCAGTTCCTTTACAAGGCCCATAAAGAGGCGGCCCATCTGGCACAAGCCCATCTCGTAAGTCTTTATTGGAACAATCCCCTTTCTGCAAACTGAAATTAGAGAAAGCCCCCCAACTCCTATCTGAATCAGATGCTGACGATGTTGAGTCTTCCACCTGTTCCCTGTTAGCTTCTTGAACCACATTATCTCTAATTACTATCTTTGCATTTCGATTTGAACGAGTAGTAATTCGAGACCTTAGTATGGGCACCCATTTCTGTTTGCCTTTGTCAACATCAGTCTGAGCCCCACCAACTCCACAATTTTTGAATCTTACTGATTTGTGAAAGGAACAATCATCCTTCAGACTAGCCCTGTCAGCAAAAGTCTTACACTTCCTCTGCTTGGCCATATCCAAAAGCTGACTTTTGTCCAAACATCTACCTGTTCTCGGGGTTTGTAAAATCGACATATCCACCGATATATCCATATTTTGGAGAGACCGATATCGAAACAGGGGTAATATCCAATATCTAGCAAATATCCGGTCGATATCGAAATATCTATAAAAATCTCCCGATATTCCCGAAATATCCCGATATTCCCGAAATATTGTGAATTTCATCCCGAAATCCAGGGATATTTTGCAAAAAAATTTAAAATTTAAAAATTAATCTTAAACACTTAAATTATTGTTCAAATAATCTACATTGAAAATTATTTTGAAAGAAGCATTAACAAATTTTATTTCGGATTGTTTATCATTTATAATTAATATTTCGTATAGTATTTAATTATTTATACTAAAATTAATATTTTTTATTCTTCTAGTTTACTATTTGAACCCAAAGTACCAATATAGAGATAATATTGGGGATAATTTAGATCTTTTGAAAGCCGTACATATTGTCTATTAGCAATTAGACCCTGAAGCTGCAGGGATTGTTAATTTTGGAAATGAGGTAAAAAGTTACAACTTACAATCAATTTTATAATTCCAATATTATAACTTCTTTGCATGAGAGTATTGTGTCATTCACTCATATTTATATATATTATTTACATGCTGATCTTATGAGTCATGAATATAGCTCATATACTTTAAGAATGAAAAGAAAAATTTTAGTGAACGAGCAGCCATAGCAGTTAGAAGCAAAATGCAACCAGGCATATAAGTTTTATTACAAAAATCTATATAATAATAATAAATAATAATATCATTGAAATGATATTCATACTTATAATACTTAATAATTTTAATTGCAACTGATTGGTGGGTAATGTATGGAGATTGTGCTCCATCATTGCGTGCAATAGCAGTTCGCATATTGTCACAAATAGCATCATCTTCTGCATGCGAAAGAAATTGGTCTACATTTGCTTTAATCCACACAAAACAAAGAAACCGTCTTGCCTATTCTAAGCTTGAACAACTTGTTTATTGTTATTATAATATAAAGTTGAAAATTAGGGATATGGCAGCTGAAAAAGATAAAGTAGATGAAACTGATTTTATGGATCTACTTCAAGTAGCAGTTGAAGTAGAAGACGACAATGAGAATCCTTTTTTTGACTGGGTTAGACCTGCCTATTTGAATGATGATGAGGGAAATCCTGATTCACAAATTGCTTCTTATGCTCGAGACATGGGAATAAATGTTGAACAAGTGATTAGAAAAGAAGTTGGTGTAGATCGTGGAGTTACTGTTAACAGCTCTTCCAATGACCAACATACCTCTTATGGAAATACTGTAGGAAAAGATGATGGAGATGATGGAGGAGGTTGGGATTCTAGTGCAAGAGGTTGGGATGCTGGTGCAACAAGTTGGGATGTTCGTGCCGGAGGTTGGAATGTTGGTGCAACAGGTTGGAATGCTAGTACAACAGATTGGGATGCTCATGCTAATTTTGATCAAAATCATGGTAGACAACATGGAGGAACAAGTCAGATTGATGAAGATTCCTTGAATATGTCTCTCTCCTCAATGAGTATGGGCATCGAAAATAGTTCTTTAAGTGATTTGCAGACAAGGTCAGGTTCTAATATACCATATTATGGTAGTTATGGTAGTTGCAGTATATTTGATTATCCTTCTCCACAAATGTCATATGCAATACCTATACATGCAGATCAATAATATCCACCAAGTTGGGTAAATCCAAACTACCCAATTCATAAATCAGTTGGAAGAGATCAAGCAACATACGTGTGGCATATTAATAACTACCTTGAAAACTATGCTAGCACGTTTTCTTGGGAAAATTATTGTTCGAATCAATATAGAAATGTATCTTATGTATTTGAACCAACAAGGAATTCATTTTGGTTTTAAATTTCAGACATGCAATGTATTATTATGTATGAATTATGATTTATGATAGAATCTTGGAAGTATGGAACTATATATATTTTATTGATAATTTTGCTTATTAAATATTTAATCTCTTTATATTGTATATAATATTGTAAAAGTGAAACAAAATATTATTCTATTAAATACTCAATTTTAAAAATTATATACAGACTCTATATATGTTATAATTTATAATAAACTCATAACTATGCTAATTTATCATGAAATTTGATTCATTTGATGTATAATTATTTGTTTAAGCTTGTCCTAAAGTTTTACCAAAAAATTCTAAACTTTAGATGTAAATATCCATCATTTTGTTAATTTTTTACCGAATATCCACCGATATCGATAATATCCCCGATATATCCATAAATTTAGAAGCCCGATATGGATACCGATACCGATATTTTATTCCTTGCCTGTACTCTTTCCTTCTTGGGACTCGAAGTCAGATGAACTATGGCTGTTTTCCGGTGAGAATAGTTAATCATTAATAGGTGAAAAATCTTCCAAGTCCAGAAACTGATTCACCCAGGATAAAGACACCGGCCTTGGATCAATTTCAACCTTCGCAATGAAAGACGCCTCCCCAGTGGAGACATTGATATCACGAGTGTGGTCCCAAGCCTGAGGTATTATGGCCAATAAACTGCCTCTATCCAGCCTAGCTCTCGAAGAAGTGTCTTTATCAACCCATAAATGATCCCTTACTAGACTCCCAAGTTTCATGAAGAGAGACTCCTCCCAATAACTTAAAGGAACTCCATAAATATTAATCCAGGTTAACTTTCCTTTTGGTGTCCATTTGTCCGACTAGTTTGACATTGTCGAGAAGCAATCGTTCCAGAAAAAATGGTTTTTGATGAAACCTATCTTCTCAATTTCTGAATCAAACTGCCATAAAATGCTTCTCTCTCCCACATATGAAGCGGAAAATGAGAAATCTCTGTCCCTCAGCCTTTTGTTGACATTAGAAACAGTTGAAAACTCATTTAAAGACCCAATCGCACATTTGGAAAGCCAGTCAGAGTTTTGCTTTTGTTTCCTCCATGACATGGAAAGCAGAGCACATTTTCTCTCGCCTTTTAGTTCCTTTCTTGAACCTCTCACTGCCTCTGCGAAGGACTGGTTTAGAGGGACCTCTGGCGGAGGCCGTTCTTCTCCTCTTCTGCTTGAGGTCACTTCCACTCGCTTCCTCTCCTCCTGCATACTTGACCCTTTCCGGCTATTCCAGTTATATTCTGCCAACCTTGCATTTATTGGCCATCCATAAACATGCATTCCATGGACAGTTTTGGCTACCTTCAATGCTTCTTCCTTCGTTTCGAACCTGATAAAAGCATAACGACCCCTTGAAGGACTGATCTTAGAGGAGAGAAAGATATCTCTCACTCTCCCAAAAACCTTGAAGACTCCCCACATGCAAGCTACATCCGTCTGAGGATTGATGTTGTCGATGAAAATTGAAAATAAGTTCGACCTGAAATCTTTCCTCTCATCCAAAGTTCTCCTCTCCTCATAACCCCTAGTACCCTCTCGGAAATTTGGCCTGAAAACTGCAGAACGAGAACTTCTCTCTCTAACACTCTCTCTCATCATTTCTGCAATATTATGTTAACTAACAACATTTGTAAGTGATCTATTTTATTAATAAATTATTAGAAAACAATGCTATTTTAATAATTGTGACCAACTTTGATGTAGCGGAAGCTCTGTCGAGAAAAACCTGCAAGAAACAATTAGAAACAATCTACTAATATTCTGTTGATCCGCGCACGGATGCCAGAATACTAGGCTACTGATAACATTCGACTTCGCGCACGAAGGATTGTTAACAGGCTTCAAATACTTCAATCTTCGCAAAGAATGTTGTACATGGATATTGAGAAACAATCTCTGTATTTTTTATTAATCAAAAGCTAACTTTCAAACCCTAATACAATCTACTTAAATAGAATTGTAAAACTTGACTAACAAGAAAATCCTAAACAAACGGGAAAGAATCCTAAATGGAAAAGATATCAAATCTCCTAAAATCAAAATAATTCTAAAACATTAAAAACCTATCTAAAAGGGAAATAATTAATAACCTAATTACGTATAAACTAAAAGGAAATAAAATAAACGTATCAAATCATGACGATAATTGGAAATAATAATTAAAGCAACAATTGTCTTGCCGCGCACGAAACTTAACAGCCAAATTCGGACATGCTGGAGCCCGTTATAGAAGATGGAGTCTTCATAACATTTGTAGGGCTCGTCTTGGGCTTTCCGGAAACATATTATAATAGACGATCCGATCCCATATGCCTTCTGTAGAGATCCACGAAGTTCAGCCCGGGTCATCTCGTCCAGCCCAATGTGTCCAGCTCTCGTCCAGCTCAAGTCTTCGCGCAATAATCTAAATGGCCGAATTTGGGCCTGTTGTGATCTGTTATGGAAGACGGAGTCTTCATAATATTTGTAGGGCTCGTCTTGGGCTTTCCGGAAACATATTATAATGTTGATTTTGAGTTCGTTTGCCCTCTGAAAAGGCCCCCGAAATTTGCCCATTCTGACAGTTAAAACTATTCCGAGTCTTTGCTTCCTTCTTTCCGCACCCTTCGTCTTTGAGTCGATTCCTCCGCTCCATGATATCCAAACCTTAGTTTGCCGTATCGTCTTTGATGGCTGCATCAAACTTTTATCCAAAAAGCATCATATTTGTTGTGGAAGATGATACACATTGCATGTATAATCTTATGTATTAAATACTATTGTGGGTCTTATTACTTGAAAGTTTAAACTTTTGGTTTGAGTAGTCTGTATTGAGTTCGAGTCTCAATTTAGCCTCCAAGTATTCAATTTTAGATATGTTTAATGTTTCCTTTAGATTTCTTGAATATAGTTTTTAACTGATTAATTTCTTCATTTACTCTCTTGTTACCGTACCTTTTGTTGTGAGATCAAGTATTCGAGTTATATTCGTGGGATATTTTTATTTCACAAACAAATATATTATTATTTGCATTGATTTACTCCTCCCTTTCCCCAAAACAATGGGAAACGTTGCTGAAATTGAATAGTTGGAGTTTGTTAGTACTCGTTTTGAACTGATTCTAGTTCTTTGAGTTCGGAAACTCCTATATTGCTCCGTATCTTTCTTGGGAAATCTACGGTGATTATTTCTTCACGAGATGTGTGACCTTCATTGTATATACATTCTAAGCAATTTTTGTTCTAGAATTTAATTAGTGTTTAGTGTTATGTGATTGTTTAAGTTTAGTTGGACTTTGGTATGCATACAAACAAAACAACCAATCCTTTCTTCGCTGCTTTTAGGTCTTGCTATAATGTAATTTCTAAACATAATATATGGAGAGCTGGGCAAAAGAATGCAAGGAATATCTGCTGCTCTATGCACATCTCTCATCCATTAGTTAAAATATTTGATCTGTTTTCTTCTTATGTAGCATTTATAATTTATCAATACCGCAGGTTATTTTAGTGAAAAGCTCAGGTTCAAGCAAAGTCCATGAAGTTTTAAGGTTGAATTCTATTTCCCATTTTCCCTTCATCAGCCTATCTATGCCTTGAGAGAAACCTAGGTGCATCCAATGCATCACGTATGCCACTTGACATGATTTAAATGGAATATGCACAATGTATCGGATACACCCAAGACTTTATTTTATGTCATTTAAAGACGGATTATGCTCAGGTGAGTACTAGCCAATTTAGTGTGTGTTTGGTATGGCTTTTGTAAGGATTTTTTTAATACTAAAAGCTGTTTTGAAGGCTTTTTGGGTTGTTTGGTAAAACTCAAAACAATTTTTTTAATATATGAATTGTCTCAACTACCTTTTATAAAAGCTATTTTATGTCTACTAGGAGAAGCCCACAATTTGGGCTTTTCCAAAAAGTTTTGAGCTTTTTTAAAACATATGAATTGTCTCAACCACCCTTTATAAATTTTAGATATTCCACCTACAACTTTTTCATTATAAATATATTGTCAACACTTTTTTTTGTAATTTATATAACCAAAAGCCTTTTTTATTAGAAACTCCACTCATTAGAAGCTATACTACAAAAAAGATCTACTTGAAAAGCCATACTAAACATACTAAACACACCCTTAGTTAGTTGGTAAGAGGTATTGGGTTAAAGCTGTTTGAATGGAGAGGCAATCTGGACCCATTGAAGACCTTTATATTGCCTTCTCATGCACAAAAGTTTCAGCAATTTGTTAAATAATATGAGAAAACTCCCTGTTTACAGAAGTTCTTTTCTGTCATCCTTTGGAGAATGCTCTCTTTCTTTATTTATTTCTCTATTTATTATTATTTTTTTTTCATGTTCACTATTGGACAAATTAAACAATGTTTATTGGAAGAACACAATATACTAAAATACTGTCACTATTATATACACTAAACTTAACACTATTACATGTTTAAACAATGCATATGAAGAATAAGTTCAACGCAGAGCTAGAATTTGACTTGTTATAAGCAGCATTTTTATTGCTCTTGGAAGAAATGCCAATCAAGTATGGTAGAATCTTGATTTTCTGACTCAATTATTTGAATATTACTCACATTTAAAAAAGAAGTACAAGTTTGGATTAGTTGTTCTCAGAATCCTAGATGATTAACCTCAATAAAATTTGTGTTTCATTTTGAAGGTGTATGCACTCAATTCCTCCATTCTTCAAGCTCTTTCCAGTTTGCATTTCTTGATTCTTACTCCATTTAATTTATTTTTTTCTTCTTTGCATCAATTCATTTGCTTTATAATCAGTCCAAGTAATGATCCATCTCTAGCTTTTGAAAGGAAAAGTGATTTAATTAATTTAATCATTTTTATTTTTGCAAAGTAAGTGCTTGTGATACAATCCCCATTGCACAACTTATTCTCTAATACTTCTTAGTTAGCTTTGTCTCTTGTTGTTCTATTATAAAATGGCCTCCGAGTTAAACCATAAAATATTGAATTACATCACCTGCCTGGCTGCCTCAATTAGCTTACAAAGTTCCTGGGTGCAACTTCTTTTCCAGGTTAATGATCTATTTTATTAATAAATTATTGGAGAAAAATGTTATTTTACTTCATGTTATCATGCTAATTTATGGATTGTACTGTCACATTTATTTTATTAGTTCTATCTCCAACATAACCTGTTGGTTTGACAACATGCTTCAATTAGCTTCCAAAGTTCTTGGGTGCATCTTCTTTTCCAGGTAAGCAAGTTATTTGATACGAACCCATTGGGTAGAACTCATCCTTAAAACCGGCTTGTAAGGAGAGGGTGCCCAATGAGTTATATATCATTGATTAATCCCATACTTAGTCAATGTGGGATCCTAACATTCCACCACGCTTCCGCAGCCGTCGACCACGGCGGCCCATCTTTCCCAGCTGGGTGACTTCGCGGATCCCGCTCTCTCGGGTAGCAGCCCTCCCCAGGTCGCCCCGTCCGTGACGAACCCACTGCTCGGCATGGTGCCGGCTTTGATACCATTGATATGTATTTTTCCGATCCTGGAAAATACATAAAGAGAATTGAGGATAGTATGTATATTTTCAATCCTGGAAATTTACATAGAAGAATGTATGAGAAGTATTTCAGATTCGAAATACATAAGAAAAAGCATAGGAGAGAAAAAGAGGAGATAACAAGGGGAGGAGACAAATTGTCTTATATTTTCTTCATATCCATTCTTGTTAAATCATAGGCTATTTATAAGCCAAGTTACAAACCCACTAACATGAGTGGTGCAAAAACAAAGGAAATAATAAAGGTCACTAAAACCTTAACTAACCTATTCACTAACCATGAAGTGAGCAACGGTTCCACTCACTGCCACTAAGGCCACTAACGCCACTAATGCATAAATTAAAGGAAACAATGGGAAGTATTTTGAAAGAAATAAGGAAAGTGGTGGTTGCCACTTATGCACACATCATTTCACCCCTCTCAAATTATCCTTGTCCACAAGGATAAATTCCGAATAAGTCCGCAGGGAGTTCCAACTCATTGGATTCGCCACAATTAAGAGGGTCTCCAAATTTGGTTGATCGTATGTGCCATTGAGGAGCAATTCCTTCCAGATGAAATGATGCTAGTTGGACCTGTTGGGGAGTGAAATTTTTGAAGTCAAAAATTGGTTCCACCTTATATCCATCCAAAGAGATCATCTCTACCAAGTTTAGGAAAGAATAGTTTGTGTTAGTTGTGGTTTTGGTTGAAATTTGGGTTGGGAATGGTGGTTCCGGTTGGAGAGGTATGGGAGGTGGTAGGTGTGATATGGTGGTTGTGAGCATTGGTGGTGGCGGATTGATAGGAGTGATATGAATGGTGGTGAGCATGGGTGGTGGTGGATTGGTGTTTTTCTGAAATGAACTCTCTTTGTGAAAGACACGTAGAGATTGAAGTTCATTCCTAATGGTGTGGAGGGTATTTTGAATTTGGACGAAGATAGACTCATGACGAGTTAGGACTTCATAGATTTCATTACGAAATCGTGTGTCCATGGATTCGAACTGCTCTGATACCACTTGATACGAACCCACTGGGTAGAACTCATCCTTAAAACCGGCTTGTAAGGAGAGGGTGCCCAATGAGTTATATATCATTGATTAATCCCATACTTAGTCAATGTGGGATCCTAACATTATTTTCTCAGTAAATTATTGGAAAAAAATGGTATTTAACTTCATGGTGTCATGCTATTTTATTTGATCGTCTCATTTATTTTATTAGTTCTATCTCCAACTTATATCCAGAAAGCCTCATTTTGTTGTGGAAGTTGGTACATATCTATTAGCATGCATAATTTTTTGCATTAAATATTATTGTGGGTCTTCTTGGCTTCAATGGAGGGCGACATTCTCGAGTGGAGCTTGTAGTCTTCTTGGCTTGTCCTCCGCGTGGGTTTGGGTTGTTCTGTCTTGCTGCCTTAAAGTGTTCCTTGGCTTTGTTTTTGTCCGAGGTGGCTCTGGTGTAGTTTTGGTGCTTCTTGTTCTGCCTGTCTGTCAGGGCCTTTTTTCTTTTTGCTTGCTGGTGTTTGCTAGGGGGTGTCCTGTTGTTTGCTTTGCTCTGTTTCTTCTCTGTTTTGTGTTGTTGGCTTTTGCCCCTGTTTCTCCTTTTCAATAAAGTTAAGCCGTTAAAAAAAAAAAAAAAAAAAAAAAAATACTATTGTGGGTCTGAATTACTTGAAAGTTCAAAACTTTTGGTTTGAGTGGTCTCGTACCATGGTGTCAGAGTCCAATAGGTCTTGAGTTTGAGTATCAATTTAGTGTTTCGACATACTACACAGGATTTAGAAAATTTTAAATAAATATTTATTGTTTCAAACTGCTTCTAATTTATCACTTTTTGAATGAGGAGATGGTTATGATTCCATCCTCATTGCAGAAGTTATTCTCCAATTAATTAGGAACTATGGATCCATCCTTTACACTATTCATTTTTCTTTTCAGTTAGCGTTCTCTCTTGTTGCTATTACATCAACTGCCTTGATTGGCTTCAAAAGCTCTGAGGTGCATTTCTTTTTTCCAGGTAAATGAGTTATTTTATTAATAAAATATAGGCATAAAATTAAACTTTCTATTATACCTCATAATGTGTTCTCTAAAGCTTTAGCTTTCTCTCTTGTGTTGGAATTAATGCACTTATTGAGAAGTCTGAGAGTTGTTGGTATTGCAAATAATTACTGCAGTCAAATATGAGTTATTATGTATTTGATATTTCCTAGTGTATTTGATATTTCCTATGTATCTTATATTATCTAGGAAGCATTCCAGAGTATTCTACATACTCTTTATATTGAGTTGTAACTCAATTTTCAATAACAGAACATTAGAGCTCTGCAGTAGCAACTCAAAATATATTTCACAATTATCTTATTCATCAAATATTTTTGTACTCAATTTTCAATAACAGAACATTAGAGCTCTGCAGTAGCAACTCAAAATATATTTCACAATTACCTTATTCATCAAATATTTTTTAACAAAAATATTTGATGAATAAGGTAATTGTGAAATATATTTTGAGTTGCTACTGCAGAGCTCTAATGTTCTGTTATTGAAAATTGAGTTACAACTCAATATAAAGAGTATGTAGAATACTCTGGAATGCTTCCTAGATAATATAAGATACATAGGAAATATCAAATACACTAGGAAATATCAAATACATAATAACTCATATTTGACTGCAGTAATTATTTGCAATACCAACAACTCTTGAGAACTGATGAACTCTCAGACTTCTCAATAAGTACATTAATTCCAACACTCCCCTTTAATGCACTTTCTTGACAACTCCAATTTGTTCTCTGAGAAAACAAAATCGTTCCTTGGGAAGTGCCTTGGTCAGAATATCAGCAAGTTGCTCTTGAGTCCTGCAATGCTCCAACACAATTTCTTCATTCTAAATTGATTCTATGATAAAATGATACTTGATCGCAATATGCTTTGTACGATCATGACTAACTGGATTTTTACCAATAGCAATGGCTGACTTGTTATCGCAATACAAAATGGTTCCACCTTCTTGCTTTTCACCCATATCTTCAAGGATTCTACGAAGCCATATAGCCTGAGAAGTTGCTTTGGCAGCAGCAACATATTCTGCTTCAGCAGTAGACTGAGCAACAGCTTTTTGTTTTTTTGAAACCCATGAACATATTCCAGAGCCAAATGAAAAAACATAACCTGAAGTGCTTCTCATATCGTCAAGACAACCGGCCCAATCACTATCGGAATACCCAATTAATCTTGAATTTTCTGTTGTCTTGTACAAAATTCCATAATCAAGAGTACCTTGCAAATACCTCAAAACTCTTTTTGCAGCTCCAAAGTGAATTTGGCTAGGTTCCTGCATATATCTAGAGAGCAAACCTGCAGCAAACATTATATCAGGTCTGGTAGCAGTGAGATACAAAATACTGCCAATAAGACTTCTATATACTGCAGCATCAGCCTTCTTGGCCCCATCTTCTTTCTTCAATTTCTCATTTGCAGGTTTCCTTGTAGGAGGGGAAGAAAATAAAGTTTACAGGTTGAGGAAGGCCCTTTACAGGTTGAAGCAAGCTCCACAAACTTGGTATGCTGAAATTGATAAATATTTTACTATGAGAGGTTTTCAAAGTAGTCAAAATGAGCATACACTTTATGTGTTGAGGAGGGGAGCTGTTATTCTCATTGTTTCAGTGTATGTTGATGATCTAATTTTCACTGGCAATGATGAGAACATGATTCAATAGTTCAAGGATGATATGATGAACACTTATGAGATGAGCGATTTGGGGCTGCAGCATTATTTTTTGGGAATTGAAGTATCTCAAATGAAAAATGAGATTTTCATTTCTCAAAGAAAATACACATAAAATATTCTCAAGAAGTTCAATTTGCTGGGATGTAATTCTGTGGACATTCCATTAATTGCAAATGAGAAATTGAAGAAAGAAGATGGGGCCAAGAAGGCTGATGCTGCAGTATATAGAAGTCTTATTGGCAGTATTTTGTATCTCACTGCTACCAGACCTGATATAATGTTTGCTGCAGGTTTGCTCTCTAGATATATGCAGGAACCTAGCCAAATTCACTTTGGAGCTGCAAAAAGAGTTTTGAGGTATTTGCAAGGTACTCTTGATTATGGAATTTTGTACAAGACAACAGAAAATTCAAGATTAATTGGGTATTCCGATAGTGATTGGGCCGGTTGTCTTGACGATATGAGAAGCACTTCAGGTTATGTTTTTTCATTTGGCTCTGGAATATGTTCATGGGTTTCAAAAAAACAAAAAGCTGTTGCTCAGTCTACTGCTGAAGCAGAATATGTTGCTGCTGCCAAAGCAACTTCTCAGGCTACATGGCTTCGTAGAATCCTTGAAGATATGGGTGAAAAGCAAGAAGGTGGAACCATTTTGTATTGTGATAACAAGTCAGCCATTGCTATTGGTAAAAATCCAGTTAGTCATGATCGTACAAAGCATATTGCGATCAAGTATCATTTTATCAGAGAATCAATTCAGAATGAAGAAATTGTGTTGGAGTATTGCAGGACTCAAGAGCAACTTGCTGATATTCTGACCAAGGCACTTCCCAAGGAACGATTTTGTTTTCTCAGAGAACAAATTGCTGTTGTCAAGAAAGTGCATTAAAGGGGAGTGTTGGAATTAATGTACTTATTGAGAAGTCTGAGAGTTCATCAGTTCTCAAAAGTTGTTGGTATTGCAAATAATTACTGCAGTCAAATATGAGTTATTATGTATTTGATATTTCCTAGTGTATTTGATATTTCCTATGTATCTTATATTATCTAGGAAGCATTCCAGAGTATTCTACATACTCTTTATATTGAGTTGTAACTCAATTTTCAATAACAGAACATTAGAGCTCTGCAGTAGCAACTCAAAATATATTTCACAATTACCTTATTCATCAAATATTTTATCTAACATCTTGTTGCTATTACATCACCTGTTGGTTTGATTGGCATCATCAACTGCCTTGATTGGCTTCAAAAGTTCTGAGGTGCTGAGGTGTATTTCCTTTTTCCAGGTAAATGAGTTATTTTATTAAAAAAATATTGGCATAAAATCAAACTTGCTATTATACTTCTTCATGTGTTCTCTTCAGCTTTCTTTTGGTAGCTTCCATTTATAAATTCATGGGTGCATTGCATTGGTTAACTAGAAATACATATGTAGCCGCTTCACCTGTGAGCCTGTGTTCTTCGACTTCTAATTCCAAAACCCCATATTTATCCAAATCTCATGTGCCAAATAGAATCATTGGGTTGAGTAGTTTTTAAATAATAAAACTCATGTGCCAAATAGAATCATTGGGTTTTTGGGTTGACTAGTTTTTGAAGAGCTAAGAGGTCTTGGCATCGAATCTTTCCTTCACTCTCTTTATCAGTTTCATGTTCCCTGACCAAGTTATATGGAAGGAGATTTTGTACCGTGTATACTCTCAATCATATGTGAAAAAAGATGTAATTACTGTGTCATATCTCATATCTTAAATATTATATATAATTGTATTTTTATAGTTTTATCTCAAAGTTTTTGTGTTTAGACTTTAATGTTGTTTTAAGAAAGATTTAACTATAACTCTTTTCAACAAGACTCTGTGATTTCGACAAGTCAATCTCATCTAGTTTGAACTCACTACCTCCAATTGAGAATATTAAATCTTAGATCCTTTGTCATAGCCACATACATGTGTACAGGGCCAAATATTGTAAATTTTTCTAGTTAATATTCAAATTCTTTACCAGATATTCTTGAATAAATTTTTTTTTTTTTGATAAATAATTGAATCCCTTTTGAGATAAACTACCTTTCACTGTATATATTATGTATATCAAAACAATTTATCCAGTAATTTGTACACTTATGACAAATGTAGTTTTATTTATTTATTTATTTTTCATTTTTACCTCAAAAAATTTAGTTCTTAGCATTCTGATTTATCAGGAAAACAGGGAGGCAATGTTTTCGGACAAAATTCTAGACTTTGGAATAGATGGGAAATTTGACTGATGGTTCACCTTAGCCTTGTTTTACAGATTGTCCTCACCATTTTTGGTGCTCGAAGAAAATTTACAACAAAAATCTGGATAAGGATCCTTGTTTGGTCAGCATATTTGAGTGCTGACGCGCTAGCAACCGTGGTCTTGAGCAAAAAGCAGTGAAGAAGATAGCTCTCAAAAATCGAACAGCGCTCCGGCCTCAGCACCCTCCCCTGCAAGCAGTCAAGATAGCTCTTCATTACCGAATGCTCTCTGGACATTTTGGGCGCCGTTTTTGCTCTTGCATTTGGGTGGGCCTGGCACTATCACGGCTTACTCTCTCGAAGATAATGAGCTGTGGTTAAGGCACTTTCTTGGCCTTATTATCCAAGTTTGGTTGACATTTTCTATCTTCGTAAAATATTGGAGTAACACTGCTCTCACATAAATAGCAATTCCAATATTTATCACAGGATTAATCAAGTATGGTGAGAGGACTTTCGTACTCAGATCTTCGAGCAGCCAATATCTCAAAAATCTCTTGCTCTCAGATCCCGATCCTGGTCCAGATTTTATTGAAATAGAAAAAGATCTTCAGAGAAAACCACAGCCAAAATGTTCACCATGTCCATGTGTAGGCAAAGAAGCAGATTCCGATAATGATGAAGTTCAGAGACAATCCTCCGCAATGCCGACAGTCTTACCACCTCCACCTGAAAACTTAGGAGCAGGTTCTAGTCATCGGCTAAATCAACTGGACCTGGAGATACAGGAACAACCACCCCCAACGGCGACAGCTTTACCACTTGAAAGGTCAGAAGCATCATTACCACTTGAAAGGTCAGAAGCATCAACATCATCATCAACAGAGACATTCATATCTAGTCTGTTCAGTGGAAGATGCTGGGAAAGAGGTGGTCCAGTACATCGCAAAAAAGTGTCTATCGTACCAAATAAATGCTGGGAAAGAGGTTGTCCAGTACATCGCAGAGACAATGATCTGGAAGTGGCTTACTTTTTATTCAAGAGATTTCGGTATCTCTTTGCAGATTTGATTCTAAGCATCAGTGAACGGATGGAAAGCTACTCCAAATTTGAAAATAAGTTAGCACAAGAGGCCTTTAAACTGGTAGCAGTTGAGCTTGGATACATGTACGATGTGCTCTACACCAAAGTTTCCATTATTTATTCTCCATATGGAATCCTTTTCCGTTTCATCAGCTTCTGTTGTACTGCTTCTGCTCTGATTGCCATCTTATTCGTTGACATGCATGGGTACCTACCATTTGACATCTACATAACATACATTCTAATGATTAGTGCTGTTGTCGTAGAGATATATGCCTTCATCATACTACTTTTCTCTGACTGGACAAGGCTGTGTTTGACCAAACTCAGCTCCGGATGTTGTCACTTCCCAGATCACAAAAGGTGGTCAGAATCCATGGCACAGTATAACCTCATAAGTTCTTGCCTCCAAAACGTTCAACCCATATGCAATGGGATTCATAATTTGCCTTTGATCGGCGAATTGGTAGATAAGTACCAGTACTTGACCTGGAAAGATGTGGATGTTGCTCTACAAGAAATTATCTTAAGCAGCTCCTACAGAAAAGTAATGAAATTAAAGATCATCTTTTTAGTATCAAGTCATGCAAGAAATTATTGGCACATAGAGGTGATAATGTGCTTGAGAAAAGGTACAATCTTCCTGATATATCTCATTGGAGCATAAATGATGTAGATTTTGATCACAGCCTGCTTCTCTGGCATATTGCTACTGATCTATGTTATGATAGTGATGGAAATGATGATACAGTTGGCCCGGAACACAGAATAAGCAAATATTTATCCGATTATATGTTGTATCTTTTAGTATTTTGTCCATCTGTGCTACAGGAAGGAATTGCTGAGATAAGATATAGAGACACCTTGGCCGAGTGCAAGAGATTCTTCCCAGAAGAAAAAATACGTTACTGGAAATTTGTGTTGAAAAGGAAAAAATCCATTGAGAAGACTAAAGCTTGCGAGAAATTGCTTGGAGTGAAATTCGGTGATGAGCAGGAACACAAAAAAGGAGATAAAAGCCAGTCAGTTTTATTTTACGGATGTAGGCTTGCAAAACAATTGCAAGAGCTGGAAACCCAGCCTGGTTGGAGTAGACAACGAAAATGGGAGATGATAAGTGAAGTGTGGGTGGAAATGTTGACTTATGCTGCAAATAAGTGTACATGGAAAGAGCATGGTCAACAGCTTCGTAGAGGTGGAGAACTGCTCACCCATGTCCGCCTTCTTATGGCACATCTTGGCATGAGCGAACAATATCGAATCCAGAAGCAGTTTGTCAGTGAAAAACTTGATCGAAACATTCAATGCTGCTCATGGCTACGTGCACCTTATAACATTTTGTGTTGTTTACTACGTATACCTTGTTGTCCTTGTTATCAGTGTTATCAGTGTCTTTGTTGTTGTTGTCAGTGTCTTCGTTGTCGATGTTGTAAGAACTTGTTGGCGGATAATCCTCTAGTACCGATGAACGCGGAAACGCCGTGCCTAATATACGCCCATAACTCATAGCAAATAATAACGTCAATAAGCAGAAAAATAGATGAGAGAGAATAAAACAATCACAACATATACGTGGAAAACCCAAATCGGGTAAAAAACCACGGGCCGTCAGGACGACAGAGAAAGTTCCACTATATGATAAATTGTTACAACCATATACTTCAGGATTCTCTCTCACACCTAACCCCAAACCCCACTCACATGATCCTCACCGAGTACCCCACAATATCCCCTAGGTCTCCCCTAAATATCACCCACGGATCTCTAACTTGATCCACCGATATTCCCTTGGATCCCTCCTCGGATATTCCCTTTGGGTCTCCCCGGATCTCACACCTCAACCCTCTGATGTTTACATGGTGTTTAACTCACACACATCAACCTAATTACAAGGTTCTATTTATACTAGTCACAGGGAGTATAAGATAAAAGGAAATCCTACTCCTAAACGTACAAGACTTACTTGTTCCACATAAATACTATTTCCTTTTATGACAAGTCTTCTTGTAGGGAGCAAATCCTTTTCCTTCAAGCACAAGAACTTCCAGAAAAATACCTTTTTCCTATTCCGTGCAATATTCCCGATCTCAGCAATACATCGTCTCCACTGTATTGGTTACGGTGTGCACCCCGCTCCCAACACGTCGAAAAACACGTCAGCTCCTGACCGCTATTGTTGCCGCTGTCCAGCCACGACCGCTGCCGGTACCGCTGCCATGACCACAGCGGTCACCGCAGTGTTACAAACTGGACTTGGACCGCTGCCTTTGCACTGCTGAACAATTGGCAGCGGTGTCCTACCGCTGCCATAAGCCACAGCGGCTCGGCAGCGGTTTGAGCTAATCTCCGCTTCTTCAGTTCTTCTAGTCTTCAACTTCCCTCAGACACCATCATTCAACTTCCAAACGTATCCCACGTCTCCAGGAAGCTCCACATCAGTTAAGTCTTGTTTGGTTCACATCGGGTTCATTCGAGAATACGAGCCAAAACCTAACAATTCTCCCCTTTGGCTTGAATTCTCAAAACTTTGTCCATAGCCACGATTCTCATCACCAAGAATCAACATACCCCACCACAAGGTATAACCACTTAGGAACGAACCATCCTAAGATTTTCCTTCACACAATTTTGTGTTCGTTGTTCCGGCACCATGTCGAAATAACCTGCTGAAATTGTGATGCAACTCCTCACGTTAGATTTCCAAGGAGTTCGTCAGCCATCGACATCTTTGTCCACCATACACCTTGCATTACTTTCTGACCAATGCCATGTACACAATTATGGACCACTAACAGCAACATATCATCTTCCATGGCCAGTGGGGAAAACTGCCAAAAAAATAAACATGTCCTTACATCACCCAAACCTGTGAAAGACCTTCTGCCCTTACATCACATACCTGGTGAAAGACTTGCTACTAGAAACTGGAAGTGCCCTGCCGGATAAGCCCACACCATACCACAGAGAGATTTTTTTATTTTTTTATTTTGTAGTCGGGAGTTTTTTTTTTTTTTTTTTTTTTTTTTTTTTTTATAGTCAATCAGCTCCTTGTGTAACCCAGATTGAATCTCCATGACTTGTACCTGTCACCACAAGCCAAACTTCTCCTCCATCAAATTCTTCCTTTCATCAAACCCTAACGAGTTCAAATACCACCTTCTAGACGCATCTCCTTTGCTAAACCATACTAGGCAACCATGATCATCATTATCCCAATGCCACTAAGTCCTCCATACGATCTCCCGTAAAGACTTGTTATCGCCATCGTCAAACCATAAGGCTCTGATACCAATTGTTGGCGGATAATCCTCTAGTACCGATGAACGCGGAAACGCCGTGCCTAATATACGCCCATAACTCATAGCAAATAATAACGTCAATAAGCAGAAAAATAGATGAGAGAGAATAAAACAATCACAACACAACATATACGTGGAAAACCCAAATCGGGTAAAAAACCACGGGCCGTCAGGACGACAGAGAAAGTTCCACTATATGATAAATTGTTACAACCATATACTTCAGGATTCTCTCTCACACCTAACCCCAAACCCCACTCACATGATCCTCACCGAGTACCCCACAATATCCCCTAGGTCTCCCCTAAATATCACCCACGGATCTCTAACTTGATCCACCGATATTCCCTTGGATCCCTCCTCGGATATTCCCTTTGGGTCTCCCCGGATCTCACACCTCAACCCTCTGATGTTTACATGGTGTTTAACTCACACACATCAACCTAATTACAATGTTCTATTTATACTAGTCACAGGGAGTATAAGATAAAAGGAAATCCTACTCCTAAACGTACAAGACTTACTTGTTCCACATAAATACTATTTCCTTTTATGACAAGTCTTCTTGTAGGGAGCAAATCCTTTTCCTTCAAGCACAAGAACTTCCAGAAGAATACCTTTTTCCTATTCCGCGCAATATTCCCGATCTCAGCAATACATCGTCTCCGCCGTATTGGTTACGGTGTGCACCCCGCTCCCAACACGTCGAAAAACATGTCAGCTCCTGACCGCTATTGTTGCCGCTGTCCAGCCACGACCACCGCCGGTACCGCTGCCATGACCACAGCGGTCACCGCAGCGGTACAAACTGGACTTGGACTGCTGCCTTTGCGCTGCTGAACAATTGGCAGCGGTGTCCTACCGCTGCCATACCGCTGCCATAAGCCACAGCGCCTCGGCAGCGGTTTGAGCTAATCTCCGCTTCTTCAGTTCTTCTAGTCTTCAACTTCCCTCAGACACCATCATTCAACTTCCAAACGTATCCCACGTCTCCAGGAAGCTCCACATCAGTTGAGTCTTGTTTGGTTCACATCGGGTTCATTCGAGAATACGAGCCAAAACCTAACAATTCTCCCCTTTGGCTTGAATTCTCAAAACTTTGTCCATAGCCACGATTCTCATCACCAAGAATCAACATAACCCACCACAAGGTATAACTACTTAGGAACGAACCATCCTAAGATTTTCCTTCACACAATTTTGTGTTCGTTGTTCCGGCACCATGTCGAAATAACCTGCTGAAATTGTGGTGCAACTCCTCACGTCAGATTTCCAGGGAGTTCGTCAGCCATCGACATCTTTGTCCACCATACACCTTGCATCACTTTCTGACCAATGCCATGTACACAATTATGGACCACTAGCAGCAACATATCATCTTCCATGGCCAGTGGGGAAAACTGCCAAAAAAATAAACATGTCCTTACATCACCCAAACCTGTGAAAGACCTTCTGCCCTTACATCACATACCTGGTGAAAGACTTGCTACTAGAAACTGGAAGTGCCTTGCCGGATAAGCCTACACCATACCACAAAGAGATTTTTTTTTTTTTTTGTTTTTGTAGTCTGGAGTTTTTTTTTTTTTTTTTTTTTTGATAGTCAATCAGCTCCTTGTGTAACCCAGATTGAATCTCCATGACTTGTACCTGTCACCACGAGCCAAACTTCTCCTCCATCAAATTCTTCCTTTCATCAAACCCTAACGAGTTCAAATACCGCCTTCTAGACGCATCTCCTTTGCTAAACCATACTAGGCAACCATGATCATCATTATCCCAATGCCACCAAGTCCTCCATACGATCTCCCGTAAAGACTTGTTATCGCCATCGTCAAACCATAAGGCTCTGATACCAATTGTTGGCGGATAATCCTCTAGTACCGATGAACGCGGAAACACCATGCCTAATATACGCCCATAACTCATAGCAAATAATAACGTCAATAAGCAGAAAAATAGATGAGAGAGAATAAAACAATCACAACACAAGATATACGTGGAAAACCCAAATCGGGTAAAAAACCACGAGCCGTCAGGACGACAGAGAAAGTTCCACTATATGATAAATTGTTACAACCATATACTTCAGGATTCTCTCTCACACCTAACCCCATCCCCACTCATATGATCCTCACCGAGTACCCCACAATATCCCCTAGGTCTCCCCTAAATATCACCCACGGATCTCTAACTTGATCCACCGATATTCCCTTGGATCCCTCCTCGGATATTCCCTTTGGGTCTCCCCGAATCTCACACCTCAACCCTCTGATGTTTACATGGTGTTTAACTCACACACATCAACCTAATTACAAGGTTCTATTTATACTAGTCACAGGGAGTATAAGATAAAAGGAAATCATACTCCTAAACGTACAAGACTTACTTGTTCCACATAAATACTATTTCCTTTTATGACAAGTCTTCTTGTAGGGAGCAAATCCTTTTCCTTCAAGCACAAGAACTTCCAGAAGAATACCTTTTTCCTATTCCGCGTAATATTCCCGATCTCAGCAATACATCGTCTTCGCCGTATTGGTTACGGTGTGCACCCCGCTCCCAACAAGTCAAAAAACACGTCAGCTCCTGACCGCTATTGTTGCCGCTGTTCAGCCACGACCGCTGCCGGTACCGCTGCCGGTACCACAGCGGTCACCGCAGCGGTACAAACTGGACTTGGACCGCTGCCTTTGCACTGCTGAACAATTGGCAGCGGTGTCCTACCGCTGCCATACAGCTGCCATAAGCCACAGCGCCTCGACAGCGGTTTGAGCTAATCTCCGCTTCTTCAGTTCTTCTAGTCTTCAACTTCCCTCAGACACCATCATTCAACTTCCAAACGTATCCCACGTCTCCAGGAAGCTCCACATCAGTTGAGTCTTGTTTGGTTCACATCGGGTTCATTCGAGAATACGAGCCAAAACCTAACAGAACTCTGATTCTCATGCATCATAAGTGTGATATTATGTTAGTAGTATGATGCATCAATTATATCTTAGTTTTGGTGTGTCGCTGTTGGGTGTGCTCTGTCTTTAGGGGCTGTTTCTGGGTTTGTTTTGTTGGTTTCTGTGCTGCTTGTTAGCCTTCTCCTTGTATGTTTTTGGGTTCTTGCTGGTTATCTTGGGGAGGTTTTCCCTTATTAGCTCGGCTTCTTGTTCTCTGTTTTTCAGAGGCTTATGGCTCTTTTCTTGGCCTTCCCTGGCCTTTAATAAAGCTTAACGGTTAAAAAAAAAAGGTACTGTTTCTTGTTATTATTATAATTAATATCATGTTAATGTTATCTACTGCGGCTAATCTCTTCCCTGTGGAGACTGGAGAAGATCCAGTTATGGCAGTCCACCTCCACTGCCTCTTGTTTTTTTCTTTTTTCTTTTTAAGATCATTTTCTAATTTTTTGAATTCCTTGATTTTTGTGAATCTTTGATTGAAATTGAATGACTATATATTAACCCAGTGATAACAACCTACAAAAATGAATGGAAAAAAAAAATACCCAACAAACCTTCAATTCCAGTATTTAAGATAGAACTCATGTTAGGCAAATTTCAACGAAAATCTTGTAGAAATTAAACTAGAGACTCGCAAAAATATTTAATTATATACCCCAAACCCCACTAAAACAAACCAGTAAGTCAAGAACGATCAAGATTATAAATAAAAACCAAATAAAATCTAATTTAAACATCATTTCAAGTAGACTCCAAAGAAATAGACTTAACTAAATCTTGTATACCACAAAATATTTAGCTTATCTACCGGTCTACCACAGAACAACCCCACGAAAACAAACCAAGAACAACCAAGATTATAAATAATAATAAGTGAAAATTGCTAAAATTAACCACATATATTATGGGAAGTTCGTTTTTAACCACAAACGAAATTTTAATTGTTAATAACTATGTTTTTGAGAAATTACTTAAATGCCCCCATATAAAAACCCCCAAATCAACTCTCTATCTCTCTTTTTCTCTTCTTTTTTTTTTCTCTCCTCTGCTCTCTCTCTCCCCGATCCTCTCTCTTTTCTCATCTCCATCCCGTCAATCATGGCCGAATGTCGTCAATCATGGCCGGAAAGCGTCGCATGGGCATCAATCACCTTGCACGGCGCCGCTGGTTAGCGCGCAGCCCAAGCAGCTCCACGACGACGACCGGAGGTGATTGGTGCCCAAGCAACACTTTCCGGCCATGATTGACGACGTCCGGCCATGATTGACACCCATCTTGACGAAGTCCAACCATGATTGACGGGATGAAGAGGAAAAACTTAAAAAGAAAAAAAAAAAACCTAATTTGGGGAAGAAGGGACACATGTCATGATTTCAAGTTTCACATTTTCATTTTAGTCATGATTTCAAGTTTCACATTTAATTTTAATCATGATTCAAGTTTCAACATTCAAGTTTTAGTCATGATTTCAAGTTTGAGGTTTTTTTTTTTTTTTTTTTTTTTTTAAACTAATTTCAACGGTACTCTTGTAATTTATGGACATACATTGAAATTTTTTTTAAAAAGTGGTTATTAACAATTAAAGTTTCAAAAGTAGCTACTAACGAAAGTTTAATGTTTCAAATAGTTAGTTTTGGTTTTCTCTCATATAAATAAAATCTAATTAAAACAGCATTTCAATTAGTCTCCAAAGTCTATATAAATAAAAAATAGTCTCCAAAGAAATAGACATACCCAAGAGGATAAACATTTGCAGCAACAGGAAATACAGCAGAAATCATTAGCAGCTGTTGATGGGGACCACGGGGTTGACCTTCTCTTGGGTGGAGGCTGAGAAACAGACTTGGAAAATAGCAAAGATTACCAAAAAGAACACAGACAACATTGACACTACTGTCAATGTTCCGTAGGGACATGTGAACATAAATGGCAAATTTGTCCCAAAAATATCTCATACCAAAATCCATATTGCATACCTTAAAATATCTACTATCTAAAGATTCATGTACAGAGAAATCAATCTATTACAGAGTAACTGGCTCCGATAAGTAAACATTCATGGTGATGAGATTCGAAAAGTGTGTTTATCTCATACCTTCATGTTTTGAATTCCTAGGAAGGAATCCAAGACTCCCTTTACTAGCTCTGTTGTCCATCACAGACAGTTTTTACAGCTGCTCATGCAGCAGCTTCGGCAGTCTCAACACCAGCCAAACCTGAAAGAAAAGCAGTGTGAGAAAAATTACAAGCAAAATCATCTGACATGGCTCTACTCTCTAGACAAACTTCATGGCATCAAACACAATTTTTTCCATGTCTTCAATCGCTAAAGATCTAACTTCTAATATTGTTGTACTCTTTCACTTCTTTTTTCTTTATACGTATACATATACCTAAAAAGTTTACCTGAGCCATTATAGGGTTGCTTGTATCTGCAAGCAGAGAGAGACACATTCTCTTACTTGGGGACGTTGTGCCAACGCTTTCCAATCCACGTCAACATTGTTATCGACCTATCTTAAGTCTAGATGGCCAATAAGTTCCTCCCCGAAACGAAGCTTGATAAAATGAGTGATGCAGTCCATCTCACTTCTTCCACCAACATGTTGAGCAACCTTCCTCCAATCATCACCATAATGCATAATGGCCTCCAAAAGTTGCAAAGTGTCTTTGTCCATCCAATCCGTTATCGTCTCCCCACTGATCTCAACCCGCCTGAAATCCGACGAACTCACACCCACCTGATGGTTACCACGAACATAGCACCTCACACAGAGAGTCAAATCATACCGACAAATAATAAAAAAAAAAACCAAAAAATTAGATAATCAAAACGTTTCACACATATAACTCAATAGCACATAGAGCATTTCTTTCAATCAATTTGTACACAAACAAGCCATCTCAATGGAAACACAAATTATAAATACTCATCGAGGCGATGTTTAGTACAAATATAAACACAAGTATAGTAAACATTCCATGAATTGATGTATCTAAAGGTTAATTGATTACCTGGATATTCATCTTCATCTTTGTCTAGGTCTTCCACTCTTCCTCATCGGATTCGTCTTTTGGGATGAGATCGGATGCCCCATACAATTTCCTCAACTTGGGTCCCCCTAAAAAAAAAAACTCAAAACACATAGAGTGAAAATGTAATTCAAAAACTAGTAATTAACTAAACCATCAATGACAAAGGAAATATAACTGCATAAGTTAAGCTGTTTGGAAGTGCTTTTATAAGAAGAACTTTCAAGTCAAATCATTTTCCACAAAAAAACACTCAAGATTCCTTTCTTCAAAAACAAATTCAATGTTTTATTATCCCCAAAACCCCATTTTTGCTTATTTTTAACAAAATATTATAACAAGAAGCATTTTAATTAAACCATGAATAACATGAAAGCAAAACAGCATAAGATAATTTTCGCCAATCTCTAATGTTGCCTTCTTGTAAAAACACAGAATGACAGATTGAATTCAAACATCATGGATCCTTCGAAAGTCTGCCCTTGCTCCTCTGTCTGACTCTCCTTCTTCTTCTTCGGCTGTTGTTAATGAGCCTCCTCCTAAATCCAAGACCTTTGCTTCTTCACTTAAATCATCTGATGCACAGGTTCAACCCAATCTCCTTCCAGCACCGGTGGTCCATGGAGATCTTACGTGCGTAAGAATCAATCAAAAATACGTCCAGGCCAGATTGGACTATTGTCGGACGAATCTTTTCAATCGACTCCTGTTGCGGAAGGGTTCTAAGCCAATTAAGCCAGAAGATCTGAAAAGTCTTTTGCAGTCGATGTGGCAACTCCCCCACCCTTGGAAGTTCACACCGTTTCCCAAAGGGTACTTTGATATTCATTTTACCAATGAAGAAGATCTGAAATGGGTGTGGAGTGGCGGTTCTTGTTCCATCCCAAACAGTATTTTTCGGCTCTTTAGGTGGCATTCAGATTTTAACACAAACTCTCAACAGTTGACTCATGCACAAGTATGGGTTCGTTTTTATGGTCTCTGCTTAGAATAATGGCATCCCGGTACTATAATGGAGATCGCTCGTGGCATTGGCATTCCCTTGCAGTTGGATCAAGCAACACGAGATGGGATCTATGGGTTTTATGCTCGTGTCTTGGTGGATGTTGATTTATCAGCTAATCTTCCTCCTTCACTGATGGTTGAGAGAGACGATCATCGTGGCTTTGTAGTGGATGTTGTTTACGAAAATCTTCCTAGTCATTGTGCTAGGTGCAACGTTTTTGGTCATGATGTGGCCAAGTGTTGGAATAATGGCCAGAATCCTATAATGGAATGTGGTAGGTCTGGCACACGAAACTCAAATTGGACTAATCAGTCTTTACGTCATACTAATAGTAAGGTTGGTCCATCTAGGACTGACCCTGATAATGCTATCACACAACCTGCAGTTCTCGGGTCGAATGACCATGCTTTTAAGTCTAGTCACATAACGATTGTTGAAAATGGTGATCTTGATTAGGGGAAAGATTTTGTTTCAGAAGAACAAGTTTTTGAAACAACTCTTGTGGATCCTATTGAAACAGCACACAATGAGAACATGTTGGGAAAAGGGGATCTGGCTCATAGTCATAGTGATAATGGTGTTGGGTTCTTTCCGGTGGATTGTGATGTTCTTTCTCCAGTTGTGGACGGTGATACTGATTTGGAAGGTAATTCTCGAGATTTGGGGGTGCAATTATCTCCTATACAAAATGTTTCAGATTTCAAGTTTCCTTTCCAAGATACATATTTAATGAAGGTCAACTCTCCTAATTCTACTGGCAAGGGTGTAGGTTTGGTAGAAAATATTTCCTTTCATGTAATGAATCCATCTTTGAATAATAAAGATTCTCTAGGAGATTTGAATACAGTGGACCCCAATGTTTCTAAAAGTCTCCATCTGGCAGCTTCTTCCTTTTCCCTTGCACTAACATGCAACTCTACTCTGGAGAATGAAATTCAACATATTTTGGAGGGTGATGATTTTATTCAAGTGGTTTCAAAAGCCCATAAGAAGACTAAAAAACTTGATGACCTTGGTTCTAGGCCTATTGTTAAACCTTTGGTTAAGCTTCATGCTACTAGAGGTAGACTTCCTAAAAAATCTCAATGAAAGTTCTTTACTGGAATATCAGGGGTATTGGGAACCCTGATTCTCGTATGGAGTTGGCTCATATTTGTCACTCTCAACATCCAGATTTTGTCCGTATCTCAACCAAAGGTTTTGCTTACCTCTATTAATCCTATGTATCGGCAGTCCATTCATTTAAAATTTGTGGCAGAAAATAAGCGGGATGGTTTGAAACTAAGCATTTGGTTGTTTTATGCCGAAAACATCATTTCTCCTTCAGTTGTTAGTAACTCTGATCAGCAAATTTCTATTTGCACTACTGTTGATAATTCTCCTTGCTGGATGACTTTTGTTTATGCTGCTACAACCCTTTATGCCAAGCGTTCTCTTTGGGCAGATTTTTCTTTGTTGTCTTCTTCAATTTCAGGTCCTTGGCTCGCCTTGGGAGATTTCAATGCAAATATTGGTGCTCATGAAAAACTTGGTGGTGTCACTCCTTCCTCGGTTTCCTGCACTGATTTTCAGAACATGTCTGATAATTGCAATCTGATTCATATGCCAACCTCTGGGTCTTTTTATACGTGGACCAACTGTAGCTCCTCTAGCTTTTGTATAGAGATGCATGCGCCTTGATAGAAGCCTTTGCAACCCAAGTTGGCTCGATGTTTGGCCGTCTAGTTATTGCTTTACTTTAGCTCGTGCTGTTTCCGATCATAATCCCATTATTTTTAATGGTCTTCATCATACTCACTCGGGTCCCAAACCTTTTAAGTTTCACAATATGTGGTTGGAACACTGATCATCTTTTAAGGACGTGGTCTACTCTTCTTGGCTTTCGACTCCTAGAGATCCTTGCCCCATGAGAAATTTGACTTGCAAGCTTAGGGTTATTAAAGGTTATCTTAAGGCTTGGAATCATTCAGTTTTCAGTAATGTTCATGCTAGGGTTGCTGATTTTAAAAACAAGCTTTCGGATATTCAAGATCACATTTCTATGCATGGAGCCTCTCCGACGCTTCTTGCGCAAGAAGTTACTCTCAAAGCCAATTATTTGCATGCTCTTCAAGATCAAAATAATTTTTGGAAAGGTAAAAGTAGACTCAAGTGGTTAGTTGATGGGGATAGATGCTCGAAATTTTTTCACACTTTTGCCAAGGTTCGGGTTGCTAAATCTACTATACACTCACTTTCTATTAATGATGAGATGGTGGATGATTAGGCTATCATTTCGACTCATATTGTCAACTATTTTGAAGATCTTTACTTTGCAAATTCTCCCACCAATCAGTCTTCAGAGGTTTTATCTTTCATCCCTTGCTTGGTCTCAGCCCAGGATAATCATGGTCTTGTTCAAATTCCTTCTTCTACTGAGATTAACGAGGCAGTTTTCTCTTTGGATCCCAAGAGTGCTCCGGGTCCTAATGGTTTCACAGGCTCCTTTTATTAGAATTTTTGGGATTTAGTGTCTGCTGACATGGTGAATTTTGTCTAGGTTTTCTTTAAATTCCAATTTTGTAGATTTTTTTTTCCTAAAGTGTCTAGGGCTTGTTGCATCTCTCATTGCTTTGGCCAACTTTTGGTTTAAAAACATCACAAAAAATTTAGCTGATAGATTGGACAAAATTGCTTCGCGTATCATATCTAACAACCAAGCCGCTTTTATTCAGGAGAGAAGCATTTCAGATTGTGTTGCTCTTGTCTCTGAGGGGGTTCAAATGCTTGATCGTAAGGCGTTCGGAGGTAATGTGGGTATAAAATTAGACATTAAAAAGGCCTAGAACATTTTTGGGTTTGCATGGCAAGTCAACATGTTGCTTTATTTTCCTAAACCATGTGGACATTATTGATGTATTTGCATTCGATGTTTCTTATCAAAGTATTTTAGTTCTTTTGTTAACGTATTTATTTAAAATATATAAATAAAATATATCAAACCATGTGTATATTTTTTGAGGTAAGACTCAATATGTCCCTATGACTAGGTATGTATTTAATTTTCAATTAATAAAATTTTCTTGTACTGTCGAGGTTCATTTGAGAAAATTTATTCTAGACCACGTACCCTACTATGGAATCTCAGTTACGTCCCTACATACTTCATATATAGTCCATACCGGCATACCGCCCCAAGTGAGTTGGTCCCGTCCCCTAATCAACTAGTTTAGTAATGCCCTCTAAATTTGTATTATTTATATGATATTCTCTTATTGAATAAGCATTACTTGCTATCAATACACATCAGGTGATTTTAAAAAATCACTTCTACAAACGTATGTAGTAACTTTTGTTTTAGCAATCAAATAAATATATGAATTTTACGTTTTCGTTCAAACTTCCCCTACTAACACCTATAAAAATTTATATTTTGTGAAAAAAAAAATTAATTGTCTCAAAATTTATAAATAGGTATAATAAAGTATTTTAAGAAGTTCTATAAAAATAAATTGGATTAAATCGCATTTTGCTATAGAATATACGGATTTAAGTTTTCGCTCAAATTTCATTTACTAACTACTATACAAATTTATATTTTGTAAACATTTTTTAATTGCTTAAATTTCCTTTACTAACCGCAAAACACTCGCCTTCATCATGTACTGACCGATGTACCCAGTTCCTCCAAAGATAACAATTTTGCTCAACTCACTCTCCATTGCTTCCTTTTCATCTCCTCCAATCCATCTATCTCCCCAACTCCCTTATATTTTGAGGACTATCTCAAATTTTTATTTCGGGAAAACCAAGGGCGGAGGTATATGGGCTGAAGCCCATGCTATCTTTTTCTTAAAAAAAAAAAAAACAGAATTTTTTTTGAAGTGTTGGTTCCAAAATGAAGACAGTTACTATTGCTCTTGTTTGATAATTTATAAAAATAGGCTAGTTTATATTTTAATTTAATTGAAGATAATCTCAATAAATTCATTAGAGTCATATGCTCAATATTTTATTGACACTCAAAAACATTAAAGGTTATTTCACTTTTTTTTTTTTTTCTATATTTCCTAGTTGAATCATTTTAAATGTTTGTAGGGGTAAAAATCATTATATTTTTATTATCTAGGTACGTACTTTTTTTTTTTTTTTTCACATCACCTTTTAGCAGAGATGGTTGTACACCTTCCCTTCACATTTGTGGTTAGGGGTTTGAATCCCACCATTGTAAATTGTAATACGTCAAAAAAGTTTGCTCAAAAAAGAACTTTATACTACCGTTCAATGTGGTTTGGGTAGAAAATTACATTCATTCAACCTAACAATGTCTTAAATACGAGTCGCCGCACTACAAATGTATGCCCTAAAAACAATTATACTTAGCCCACCCAGACAATAAGTCCTGGCTTCGCTATTTCACCCTCAATTTGGTCCTCAAAACATTTACTTTTCACATGAATATGTTGACAATAAAAGATGTCACGAGAAGCCATTTGGCCTCTTGCCAATGTGGTTGGACCCTCCTTTAGAGCCCTCCACCACCATTGTTCAATACCCATGGCATGCACATATTTGTATATATATACAATTCTTGTCCCTCCTTGGTTTAACACCATGTGTGAGTGCCCTCTCCCCTTATTAGTGGGAGTAGCCCTCTCCTCTTGTGGGAGCAGACTTCCGGGCCGTGCTTGTAGTTAAGTCTAATCCTCGTTGGGTCCGACTTTCCAAAAAAAAATAAAAAAGATGTCACAGAAATGCCAAAATGTGTGATGTACGATCTTACAAATGTAAGATATGTGTGTGTCTAATAACAGAAAGGGTTAATTGCACTAACTTACCCTGACATTTTACAATATTACAGCTATATTCAACTTTTGCATTTATTAACAAAAACATACCCTTGACCACTTTAACTAACTATAAAAGTCTAAAATACCCCCAGTTATTATATTAGCATTTATATATTATCAAGACAAATTCAAATTAAATTTATAATTAATTAAATTTAAAAATAAAACTAATTAAATTTATAATTAATAATTAATAAATGTAATAAAATTAAATAAAAACAATTAAAATAATAAAATTAAATTAATATTTTAAAAGAAATTTATTATACAAAATGTTTTAATAAAATATTAATACCCTTCCTTATAATAAATATTTAATTTGTTTAAAAATAACAAAAAATTAACTTTTGATTCCACCAAATCAAAAAAAAAAAAAAAAAATCATTTCCAAAAACCACCGTTTCCTAATCCAAATTAAAAACCATTAAATATTGGATTAGGAAATGGTGGTTTTTGGAAATGATTTTTTTTTTTTTTTTTTTTTTGATTTGGTGGAATCAAAAGTTAATTTTTTGTTATTTTTAAACAAATTAAATATTTATTATAAGGAAGGGTATTAATATTTTATTAAAACATTTTGTATAATAAATTTCTTTTAAAATATTAATTTTATTTTATTATTTTAATTGTTTTTATTTTAATTTAATTAGTTTTATTTTTAAATTTAATTAATTATAAATTTAATTTGAATTTGTCTTGATAATATATAAATGCTAATATAATAACTGGGGGCATTTTAGACTTTTATAGTTAGTCAAAGTGGTCAAGGGTATGTTTTTGTTAATTAATGCAAAAGTTGAATATAGCTGTAATATTGTAAAATGTCAGGGTAAGTTAGTGCAATTAACCCTAATAGAAAATATCACAAATATCTCAAATGTCTCTGTCTAGAGATGTCAATGTGTATCACATTTCTTCATATTTATTATTTAGGGGACCCACATCCGGCCTGCTGCTATTTTCCAGATGCTATCAAATGTTGATGCGGTCACTCAAAAATCAAAATTCAAAAATGGATGAACAAAATCTGTTTAGCTTTTATGGTCCTGTAAAAGTTAACACAATCCATCTTTTATTATTACATATGAAAGTTACCATCTAATTCAAAGCATCACGACTATTGCATTTATCTTCAATTATAAGATAATATCTTTTTTTTTTTTTTTCTTTTTCTTTTTCTTTTTGTATTGAGGATCCCGGACTTCGTTCTAGACACCATCAGTCTGTCCTCCCCAACTGCATGACACACCCATGGCCAATTTGTTGTTTCTGACGGTCTATTTGTTGGTTGTGTGGAGTAGAGTAGATAGGAAACCCTGGCCCACACCTCCGATCACACAAAGATACAAGCGGGTAAATCAGAACTCGTTTTCGCCTGGGTAGGATTCGAACAACTGACTTGGGAGTTACCCGTGCCCCAAGCTCGTTGTCATAACTTCATTTGCATATGCTTGACGAGTGGCTTTATTGAAAGACAACGTTTAATTCAGGTTTAGGGGTGTGCAAAATTTTATTGAGATGTTTAGAACATGTGTTTTTAATGTTTGCATGTGTGAGTTGGGCAGATCAAGTCTAAAAGTTGAAGATTTTAGGGCTCGCAGCACATACTGCGGCACAGACCAACTGTCCGAACCGTAGTACAAGGAGCATGGCTCTTCTGTAATTCTTCGCTGGTCAAGCCACCCCACAGGTGCTAGTGTCCGCACTGCGGTTTCTTACGCATGCATCCTTTGAAATCCTTCGCTGGACGTACTGCTTGATAGGCACAATCATTTACAACGGTCTATACCGCGGTACCTTAAGTAAAACGATGCATTTCAATAACTCAGGAAAGCGAATTTGGGCTTTATCGCTGCGTATACCGCGGCCCAGGTAAGTGACCCAGACCACGGTAGGGTGAAAAATTTGGTGCCCTATTTAAAGGTAGTGCAACTGACGAGGGAACTTTCTTTTTCCCACAGCAGCTACGCCTAGTTTCTTCTTCTCTCTTTTCCTCTTAATTTTGTTTATTCTTTCACTAAACTCTTTTCCTAATCTCCATTCCTTTCCTCAACAAGGTTAAGATGACGAGAACCAACCTAGGGAAGTGACCTCGGGTCAGTTCCACGGACAAAGGAAAGAGGGCGGCCACTCTGCGCTTGGCATAGAACAAAGATTTCATAAAGAGGCTGGAAAAATTTCAGACGAGACCTTGGATCATTGAGAAGGGCATTGACGTGCCAAGTTTGGTGGACACTCCTATAACAGAGGTTGTGGCAACCCACCAGTGGGTTGGTTATGTTAAGCGTCCCCCAAGGCCAAATAGAGGCATTGTAGCTGAATTTTATGCCAATATGGTTCCAGAAGGATTCCGATCAAGGGATCGAGATCATACATTTTTTAGATGAGGATGGCGAAGCTTAGGGAGGATATGCTTCTTATCTTTTTTTTTTTTTTTCTTTTTTTCTTTTTGAACTCTTATTTCATTTTGTTTTGGATTGTGTTTTCATTTTCCTTGTCAGATATTTCTGTTATTTCCTTGGATTTTGTAGATCTTTTGCCAATTATATTTTGAGTTTCAGTTTTTGTTGTGTCTTTCACCACCTATCTTTTCTTGATTGTCAACATTAAGGGCAATGTCGAGTTTAGGTTTGGGGGTATGACGTTTTGAGTCTTGAGTCAAAATTTTGTTTTTATTTTTAGAGTCCATCGTTCCTGCGTCTACTAAGATGAGATACTTTGATAAGTGCCTTAGAGATGATATGCATTAATCATTAGGTTTACACTAGCATCTTGCCATTTAGGTTATTGCATTGCATTTTTCTAAACTTTATGACATGCTCTTAATGTGATGGTTGATAGGATGCCAAGTTGAATTGACATGATTAATAGTGGAGATTACCCTTGTGAGTTCACTAAGCCAAAAAGCATACATAAATGACATGATATGAGGGATTATTTGTTTCTACTCTTTGAACACTCAGTAAGTTCTTAACATTAGATTCGATCTCTATAGGTTGTACATCGAGCATTATAGAACATTTATCATAAAAGATTTCACATGTTAAATTTTGATCTTGAGTAAGACGAACCAGTGGAAGTGATAATTAGACTATGTGTGCTTGAACTATATAAAAGGCCTTAAATATTTCCTACCTCTATGTGTGTGCTCCATAGTCCTGTTTGAAGCCAAACGCTGATAGCCTTTTTCTTTCTTCACCACATTAACCGTATCCCAAATAAACCTATGTTATAGCCATACCTTATAACTTGGAATCATGTTTTGAGAATGAGAAGAAGATGTTATAGTTCTGTACGTAACTTTGTGCATAATTTGATTCAGATGCCGATGAAGGAAGAGCTGCATTCAATCCAAAAATTGTGAAGCTAAAAGTAATGTATTATATGTAACCTCTGATTCTCAAACGATTTATTAAAATATATATATATATAAATTGCCACCAAAATAAATGGTGTGTCGAGAGAATCAGAGAATATATTGTTTGTAATTGCAATAAAGTCAATTAACATTGCAAGGTTTGTATCTACTCAAAAGGAGTTTGACAATAAAGAGAAATGTGAATTTTGAAGAATGGAACAGCAATAAGTGACATTATCCCACTTTTAATGAAGACCAAGAGATTTGTGCAAAACAGAAAAGGTAATGGAAGACTTTCATGGTATGATCCTAGGTTTTTGAATTCCAATTTTCCATACTCTCTTAACCTTCACCCAATGGCCCCATTACAACCTTAATGAAAGTCTATTTGATCTACTGGTTATCCTTGCTATGAAAGTAGAAAAAGATGTGTGTTTATCTTGTTCATAATGTTTAATTCTTTTCATGAGATATTTTGCATACAAATCAAGTGTTTTTTCAATGATATATTCATATACGATAATAACTTGAAATTTTGTTTGTGTATAACTTCATTCGCATATGCTTGACGAATGTATTTGCCTAGGTTCTGTGAGAAATATTGAGCGACATCTTGTGAGAATTAGAGTAAAGGCGAATTATATCTATGGCATTTGACGAATGTGTCTTTGAAATTTTCTTTGTGTATAACTTCATTCGCATATGTTTGACAAGTGTATTTGTTTAGGTTCTGTGAGAAATATTGAGCGATATCTTAAGAGAATTAGAATCAAGACGAATTATATATATGGACCATCAAGACAACCACCCCGTGGTTTAAAAGATAATATCTCTTCACATATTTCAATTATATTTCTAAAAAAAAACCTCATATAATGGCTTCGCATTTATGAGTAGGGAGAGACTAAAGTTATTAAGTAGCAAGCCTTTCTCAGCTTGTTTGTTTGTTTTTATTGACTGCCACTTACCAGCAATTATAATTGTTTGTTTGTACAATTGTACGTACCTCGTTAGTTGCCCGTAGCAATTATAATTAGCTAATTAGTTAAATTACATTACATGATAGTTACGGAAGGTTAGAAGACTTGGACTTTTGAAGTCAATGATAATTGGAATTTTAATTTTGATGGTAAATGGTGAATTCTATAAAAAGTTAGCGGGGGTGTGATGGAATTATGGAATAGCCATTAGTGTCACACTTTTTATCTAAAATAATCATTTTAAAACAAATTTCTTATATAATGATCATTTTGACAATACACAACTAAATAGGTGGCCACACCAGGTAATTGTCCCTAATATACACACAGTCAAGTCCTAATATATTATTACAATAAATTGTAAGACAATAAACCATTTACAAACGACATAACAAATTTTATATGAAATGTAACGATTAAAATATACATCGTAACACCTTTGTGGTAGAATGTAATAATTTATTTTATTTTTATTTTTTTAAAAAATATATTCATACTATGTAACAATTTTACATAAAAAGCTATAAACATATTATTTATGGTATTTCAATGATAATTGGAATTTTAATGGTAACAAATTCACGCTGTATAAAATAATGCTATTATTTTTTTTAAAGAAAAGTAAAACAATATTATTTAAGCTTCTAATTAAATTATAAATTTATAATATAAGTTTCTTTGTTTTTATCTAACAATTAGTTTTTTTAGAGTACTAAAAAAATTATTCATTTACTTTGTAAAATTATATCCTATATATATATATATGCGGTATATATAAACTTGTTGAAACGGTTTCAAGTTTTTACTATAATAAAAGACATAATTTCAAATTTTAATAATATCCATTGGATTTGCTTTCATCCAATCTAATGATAGTTATTAAGTTCAACAATGTTATTGTTCTAGTAAAGTAGTATGACCATTAACATTGTCCGTGTATTTTAAGTCATTTTCAAAAATATCAGGGATAAAATAGTCATTTAATATCAAACAAAAAAAAAAAACAGGGATATAATTCTAGAAGTGATCCTATTTTTATTTTATTTTATATATAGTCAATAGAATTAAACAGCTACCGATGGGTAAGTGAAGCTCAAATTGACATTTGATTAAGAATTAGCCAACTAATATTCATTAAAAAAGTGTATATAATAAGTTTTATTTATTTTCTTTACGTACACTATTAATTATATATTTTTATTTGGATAAGTTGATGTGGACAGTGTGGTGTTGATTCTGATTTGATTATAAGATGCAACAACTCTTGTTAATTAGACCACATTAATATCATTGGCCATGCAAGACAATGCAACAATAAATCCACACAATCGGCTACAATGTTCACCAGGTTTTAATAGTGTCATTATATCTAGTCAAGTAATTAACAATTTTCATTGATCTTGAATTTTATCTAGTGAGATAAACAGTTTGTTTTTCTCAAATTTATTTCGTTTAAAAAAAAAATTTATTTTAAAAAGTTAATTTTCATTGTCTCCATTTTGACAAATAAATTAATTTATTGTTTTTTTAAGCATAATGTTACATAAATTTGGGGTTTTTTGGGAAGGAGGAAAATTTGAACCCACGACCTCATTGGTGTAGATGTAAAAGGTTTACTACCGGACCAACCTCATTTTGTAAAATAAATTTTATTTATGTGTGACTTAATAAAGATTTTCAAAATTAAAATATGTTATTTAATTCAGACATTATCATCAAAATAATTAAGTTGAAATTATGAGGAAGGCAAATGCAGTTTTTTTTTTTTTTTTAAACTAATTAATTAACAGAAGAAACTTATGATACATTACAATGAATGTTTGGGTTTGTTTAGGGTTTCAGTGCAAGGTAAACTGAGTACAAAAATTTGAAATGAAATCATAAATGTTTTGGCCGTGTGGTGATTTTTTTTTTTTTTTTTTTCATTATCTAATCAACTACGCTGCTTTAGTGCATATTATTAAGGACTAATTGCACAAACGTACCTTAAATTTAGGCATAATTGCATACATAAGGAACTATTACCCATAATTACATAAACATCCCCTACCGTTAGTTGACTTCCATTAACTCTAACCGTTGACCACAATTTTAACCCACAATGACTAAAGTGCCCCTAGTTACCTATTTTATTATTTAAATTAATAATTAAAAAAACAAAACAGAAAAGACAAAGAAAAAAAAAACAAAATCAATCATTTTTTTTTCTCATTCATTTTCTCAACCCCCAAACACAATCTAAAAATAAACTTAATAAACAAAAACCAAAACTTAATCCCACAAATCAAAACCAAAACTCAAATTCTCAAACAACAACCAAAAATCAAACCCATAAATAAAAACCCAAATCCATTAATTCTACAACTAGTTAACCATATCCATTTTTTTTTTTAGAAAAAAAAAAATTAGAACTTCAACCTAGAAAGTTAAAAATTTGCTCAAAACAGAACACTCAGAGCAAATTCACTCCAATGGAGGCATGGAGCGTCGTTCCATCTTCAACGATGGAGTTTTTGTGGGATTGAGTTTTGGTTTTTGTTTGTTAAATTTATTTTTGGATTTTGTTTGGGGGTTGAGAAAATAAAAGAGAAAAAAAAAATGATTGATTTTGTTTTTTTGTTTTCTTTGTCTTTTATGTTTTTTTTTTAATTATTAATTTAAATAATAAAATAGGTAACTAGGAGTACTTTAGTCATTGTGGGTTAAAATTGTGATCAATAGTTAAAATTAACAGAAGTCAACTAACAGCAGGGGATTTTTGTGTAATTATATATAAAAGTTCCATATGCATGCAATTATGCCTAAACTTAGGGGACGTTTGTGCAATTAGTCCTATTATTAATTGAATATTATTAAAGCTGTGATGTCATAAGTCATAACTCGTACGCTTGAAAAATTGAAAGCTGTGATGTCAACTCGTAATAATTGAATATATATTATTATATTGTGGTAGTTGTGGGTTAGTTTTCAGCATTATTACTGCACAGCAATTAAAAGGCACCGACGCTATATATGTATTCCTAAGCTCATAAGTCACATCCCTCCACCTAAGGAACTTAATATCGGTATCGGTATCGATATCAATATTGGGCTTATAAATTTACGGATATTTCGGGGATATTATCGATATTTATGGATATTCTGTCAAAAATTAAAAAAAAATGATGGATATTTACATCTAAAGTTAGATTTTTTTTGTGAAATTTTAGGACAAGCTTAAACAAGTAATTATACATCAAATAAATCATATTTTAACGATAAATTAGCATAGTTATGAGTTTATTATAAATTATAACATAGATAGAGTCCGTATATAATTTTTAAATTGAGTATTTAATAGAATAATATTTTGTTTCACTTTTACAATATTATATACAATATAAAGAGATTAAATATTTAATAAACAAAATTATCATTAATATATATATATATATAGTTCCACACTTCCAAGATTCTATCATAAATTATAATTCATACATAATAATACATTGTGTATCTGAAATTTAAAACCAAAATGAATTTCTTGCCGGTTCAAATACATAAGATACATTTTTGTCTTGATTCGAACAATAATTTTCTCAAGAAAACGTGTTTGCATAGTTTTCAATGTAGTTATTAATATGCCACACGTATGTTGCTTGATCTCTTCCAACTGATCCATGAATTGGGTAATTTGGATTTACCCAACTTGGTGAATATTGTTGATCTGCATGCATAGGTATTGCATATAACATTTGTGGAGAAGGATAATTAAATATATTGCAACCACCATGACTACCATAATATGGTATATGAGAACCTGACATTGTCTACAAATCATTTAAAGAACTATTTTCTGTGTCTATACTCATTGAGGAGAGAGTCATATTCAAATAATCTTCATCAATTTGACTTGTTCCTCCATATTGTCTACTATGATTTTGATCAAAATTACCTACATGAGCATCCCAACCTGCTGCACTAGTATTCCAATCTATTGCACCAGCATCCCAACCTCCAGCATGAACATCCCAACTTGTTGCACCAGCATTCCAACCTCTTGTACCAGAATCCCAATCTCTTGCCTCATCCCCACCATCCATATCATCTCCATCATCTTTTCCTCCACTATTTACATCAGAGGTATGTTGGTCATCGGAAAAGGTGGTAACAATAACTCCACGATCTACACCAACTTCTTCTCTAATCACTTGTTCAACATTTATTCTCATATCTCGAGCATGATAAGCAATATGTGAATCAAGATTTCCCTCATCATCATCCAATGAGGCAGATCTAACCCAGTTAAAAATAGGATTCTCATTATCGTCTCCTGCTTCAGCAGCTACTTGAAGTAGATCCATAAAATCAGTTTCATTTACTTTATATTTTTGTAATAAAAGTTATATACCCAGTTGCATTTTGCTTCTAGCTGCGATGGCTGCTCATTCACCAAAACTTTTCCTTCTATCCTTAAAGTATGTGAGCTACATTCATGAGATCAATATGTATATAATATATATTAATATGACACAATACTCATATAAAATCAATTTTAATTTTTTTCAGATTGCTTTCACAAAATTTTACATATTTTACACGTCCACTCTTTGGTTCTTTATCCAATTTTACTTCAAGTCCTCAATAATTTTACTATTGACTATTATGTTGGAAATTTTTATAAATTTGTTAATGCTTCTTCTAAAATAATTTTCAATCTAAATTATTTTAACAATAATTTAATTGTTTAGGATTTAAAAATTATTTTAATAATATGCAAAATATCTATGGACTTTCGAGGTGAAATTCGTGAAATTTTGGGAATTTCGGGAATATTGGGAGATTTTTACGGATATTTTGAAATCGGTCGGATATTCTGCAGGATATTAGATATTTGCCTGTTTCGATATTGGTCCCTCCAAAATATGGATATATCGGTGGATATTTCGGTATATCTATCGATTTTAAGTTCCTTTGCTCCTACCTGACCAATCAATCACAAGTAGGGGTGGACGTTTAATGGATCAGTTCATTTTTCAATAGAACCAATAAAAAACCGATGAAGTTCGGTTTTTGAAAATATGAACCGATTCAATAAAATTTACAAATGTTAACCGATCAAAAACCAACTGAATTGGGATCAAAAACCAACTGAATTGGACCGGTTCGGTTCGGTTTTTTTGGTTTTAGTCCTACTGGGCTAAATTCATGGGCTAAATTCATGGGCTTTAATTATCACACATATTTTCATATTTTAATCCTTTTGGGCCTTCAACCAAATTAAAAAATATATATGTTGTGACACATTTTCATAGTTTTATAGTTTCATGCACCATTGAACATTAAACTAGGGTTTTTTTTTTTATATATATATAAGTTGGATCTCGGTTCGGTTTTCCGGTTTGGGAACCGGGAGAAAAACCTATCCAATCGGTTTTCAAAATAATGAACCGAACTGAACCAACCAACCAACATAAGAAAACCGGAAAAAAAAACCGATTGGATAGGTTCGATTCACCAGTTCGGTTCGGTTTATTGGTTTTTTACCCACCCCTAATCACGAGATCCAATGACGGGGCTCAACCCATAATTAGATTCCAGAGATGCATTTAATCTCACATATTCACATATATATATATATATATATATATATAACATTGTCTATTTATTCAGATATTTAGACCATATATATATACGGTCCTGTTCACATCAATGCACACTGATGTAATTACATCAGTACCAATGCATGTTGACCACTGATTATGAAGAAGTTTTGATATGTCCATACACTTTGAGTCAAAGTATGTAAATCTAATGGTCTACATCCAACGCACTGATAAAGTTATATCAATGCGCATTGACAAAGTTATATCAATGCGCACTGACTTGAACATCTCTCTCCCTCTCTCTCTATATATATATATATATATATTAAGGTTTTACCATCTGTTGGCAAAAGCCAATGGCTTTTCTATAGGTTTCCATTATATTATTTAGTTGTTAATTCAGTGAGAATTATATTATGTAATTCTGATTTAATTTGTTGTAACTGTCAAAAAAAAAAAAAAAAAAAAAAATTTGTTGTATACTACGGTTTGATATACCGTAATGCAAAGTGGCATTACGGTCTCTTCATTTTTCTTTTTGATAAAGTAGATTGGTTTTAATGCATTGCTGCACACCTCAACTTTTATTCTCTAAAATGTTTAATATATCAAATATTTTCAATTTTTGATCCTTTTATTAGGAGCTACTGAAGTCATAGATTTTTAATATATTTATGTTATTAATATATATTATTTTATTTCCATTTATTATGTATAGATTAAGAGTGGTGCTATTGGCACACCTATTTATGCCCCACTTTTTAAATTATTTAGTATTATCTTTTTTTTCTTTTTAAAATTACTAAAAAAGACATACAATTTAAGAAAAATGTTATATAAAATAAATTTAATAAAACCCCGCATTCTTTAAAAAAAAAAAAAAAAAAAAAAAAAAAAAAACCCAATGTTCTTTTAATCCGTTTATTGAAATATTTTTTTTTCTTAATTCGATCCAAGAAATCTAAGAAGAAGAATCAAAGGATGAGAAAATTTGATCCGTGGCATGTCTTCTTCAAGAGAGAATGGAACCAGAACTGGCCATTCCTGGTTGGCTTCGCCGTTACCGGTGCCATCATCACTAAAATATCTCTCAGTTTAACCGAAGAGGACGCGAAGAATTCTAAATTCGTACAGAGGCACAATAAGTGAATTTGCCTGCCGAACAATCTTGCATTGGCGGTCTAAAGCCTTTTCTGGATTTTTACATGTTTTTCTTTCTCAATAGAACTTTCCTGGCATTGTTGATTGATGATGTAGAGTAATTTTGTTGGTACATGTTATTCTGTTGCTTGCAATCTTGTTGAAAACAGATTTTCAATCATCTGAAGTCTGAACTTGTTTATTCAAGAGCAACTGAAAATAATTTTCTGTTTAATAATTACTCTAAGAAGATGGAAAAAACTCTAAAAAAAAGAAATAAGAAGAAAAAATAAATTCATTTATGGGAGCGAGAGAAAGACGAGATCAAAGATAAATAGATCTGAGATAGATAGAAAGATTAGAGATGGGGTGTATTAAGTTTGAAAAATAAGTAAAAATGGTAGTTTTGAAAATAAATAAAATAAATTTATAAAACCATTTAAATTTATTTAATTAAATTAAAATTTTAAAAAGTAAAACATAAATACGACGAGTAAGGGTTGTGCCAATACCATCGCTCATAGATTAAAATGCATTTCTTGGATATGGATGAGGGCTGGAAGTCCCGTCCTTTATGGGCCCGCAGTGTTTTTCTATGAATGTACATGATGTATGAGAGTGACGCAAGCAGAAATTCAATAAATACCTTTTGTCCTTTTCCCGACGTGATTCACACGAACCGAGGGCAAGATTGCAAGAATGGCATCCCATTTTCTCTATAAATGTGGCAATGTGGCATAACTTCATTTAAATTCTTTTGTTAAGCTTAAGCTTGCTCTCTTGTTGCTATTACATCACCTGTTGGTTTAAGTTTAATTGGCATCATCAACTGCCTTGATTGGCTTCAAAAGTTCCTTTTTTTCCAGGTAAATGAGTTATTTTATTAAAAACATATTGGCATAAAATCAAACTTGCTATTATACTTCTTCATGTGTTCTCTACAGCTTTATTTTGGTAGCTTCCATTTATAAAGGATATTATCATTTTCCCTATGAGGTTTGTCATATTAGATAAATTGGTTCCTTTAGTTTCGATAATAACTTGTCAACCCCAACCAACTTGCTATTCCAATTCATTATTAACGGTTTGTTGATTTAAATGTATATATAGTTATATAATTTAAAATAAACTCATATGTGTATATATATATATAATTTAAAATAAACTCATATTTAATAATAATAATAATAATATATCAAAACAGATTTATGAAAGAGAAAAAAAGAAAAGAAAAAAAAAAAAAAGGAAACCCATAAAATCCAGAAAATCAAACCCATAATTTTTTTCTTTCTATTTTTTGAATTTGTTTCCTCTTCAAAAAATATATTATTTCAATTTGATAAATTAAAAAAAAAAAACCCAGAAAATCAAAGCCATAAATTGAAAAGGGAAAAAAAAGAAAAAAAAAGAAAAAAAATAAAATAAAAAGGAAAATAATAAAAAAAATTTCCTTTTTTTTGATTTTTTTCCTTTTGTTTTCTTATTTTCTTTTTTCTTTTTCATAAATTTGTTTTTATATATTATTATTAAATATGAGTTTATTTTAAATTATATATATGAGTTCATTTTAAATTATATAAACAAATTTAAATTATTTTAAACAAATTATATATATATATATATATATAAATCAACAAAACTCTAACAATGAGCCAGAGTACCCCAGTTGGTTAAAACATGTAGCTTTTAGCCTAAGGTCAAATGTTCAATTTTTGATGGAAGCGTTTTAATTTCCCAAACCCCATATTTATTCAAATCTCATGTGCCCAATAGAATCTTTGGCATCGAGTCTTTCCTTCACTCTCTTTATCAATTTCATGTTCCTTGACCAAGTTATATGGAAGGAGATTTTGTAACGTGTATACTCTCTATCATACGTGAAAAAAGATGTTAATTATCGTATCATATCTCATACCTTAAATATTATATGTAATTGTATTTTTATAGTTTTATCTCAAAGTTTTCATGTTTAGACTTTAATGTTGTTTTAAGAAAGATTTAACTATAACTCTCTTTAGCAAGACTATGTGTGATTTCGACAGGGTCAACCTCATCTAGTTTGAACTCACTACCTCCAATTGAGAATATTAAATCTTAGATCCTTTGTCATAGCCACATACATGTGTAAAGGGCCAAATATTATAAATTTTTCTAGTTAATATTCAAATTCTTTACCAGATATTCTTGAATCATTTTTTTTTTTTGATAAATAATTGAATCCCTTTTGAGATAAACTATCTTTCACTGTATATATTATGTATATCAAAACAATTTATCCAGTAATTTGTACACTTATGACAAATGTAGTTTTATTTATTTATTTATTTTTCATTTTTACCTTAAAATATCATAGCATTCTGATTTATCAGGAAAACAGGGAGGCAATGACGTTTTCGGACAAAATTCTAGAGCTTTGGAATGGATGGGATATTCGAGTGTTGGTTCAACTTAGCCTTGTTTTACAAATTGTCCTCACCGTTTTCGGTGCTCGAAGAAAATTTACAACAAAAATCTGGATAAGGATCCTTGTTTGGTCAGCATATTTGAGTGCTGACGCGCTAGCAACCGTGGTCTTGAGCAAACTTGCAGGCAGTGAAGAAGATAGCTCTCAAAAATCGAACAGCGCTCCAGCCTCAGCACCCTCCCCTGCAAGCAGTCAAGATAGCTCTTCAATACCGAATGCTCTCCGGCCATTTTGGGCGCCGTTTTTGCTCTTGCATTTGGGTGGGCCTGGCACTATCACAGCTTACTCTCTCGAAGATAATGAGCTGTGGTTAAGGCACTTTCTTGGCCTTATTATCCAAGTTTGGTTGACATTTTCTATCTTCGTAAAATATTGGAGTAACACTGCTCTCACATATATAGCAATTCCAATATTTATCACAGGATTAATCCAGTATGGTGAGAGGACTTTCGTACTCAGATCTTCGAGCAGCCAATATCTCAAAAATCTCTTGCTCTCAGATCCCGATCCTGGTCCAGATTTTGTTGATATCGAAAAACATATTCAGGGAAAACCACTGCCAAGATGTTCACCAAGTCTATGTTTATGTGTAGGCAAAGCAACAGATTCCAATATTGATGAAGTTCAGAGACAATCCCCCGCAACGGCAGTCTTACCACCTCCACCTGAAAGCTTAGGAGCAGGTTCCAGTCATCGGCTAAATCAACTGGACCCAGAGAAACAGGAACTACAGAAAGATGGAGATTATCATCAACAACAACCACCCTCAACGGCGACAGTTGAAAGGTCAGAAGCATCAACATCATCAGCAAAACCAACAGAGACATCCATATCTAGACTGTTCCGTTGTCTGTTCGGTGGTCGAGGACGTCGCAAAGAAGTGTCTGTCGTACGAAAAGAATCCTCACCAAGAGACAATGATCTGGAAGTGGCTTACTTTTTATTCAAGAGATTTCGGTATCTCTTTGCAGATTTGATTCTAAGCATCAGTGAACGGAAGGAAAGCTACTCCAAATTTGAAAAAAAGTCAGCAAAAGAGGCCTTTAAACTGGTAGCAATTGAGCTTGGATACATGTACGATGTGCTCTACACCAAAGTTACCATTATTTATTCTCCATATGGAATCCGTTTCCGTTTCATCAGCTTCTGTTGTACTACTTCTGCTCTGATTGCCATCATATTCGTTGACATCAGTCAGCAGCCACGAGTTGACCGCTACATCACATACATTCTAATGATTAGTGCTGTTGCCGTAGAGATATATGCTTTCATCATACTGATATGAACTAATTGGGTCACAATTAGAACTGATAGAAATTTGGGATGAAGAAGAACAGAATCTCAGATAAGAGAAGAAGAAAGACAGAAATGAGCAGAGAAAGAGAAATCAGGGAGATAAGGTTTGGTTATAATATTCGATATTCTTTCATTCAATTCAAAGAGCCTTTTATAGGCTTACAACTAAAACAAGACTAAGCTAGAAAACAGGGAACATGAAAGTGGTGCGTGATGCACTTTACAAACAAATGACAACTAACTCATTCCACTACACAACAACTGACAACTATCACGTTCCACTACCCAACAACTAACACACTAACATATTCCACTAACAACACTAATTCCTTTGCATGAGACCTGACCTTGTTCATGTGTGCTGCTCATGCCAAGATTCTAGTAACACATGCAAACTAATGACATATGTTAATAGGCCATGCAAGGATGATTCGTATCATTCCACCCTCCTTAGAGTGCCTTGTCCTCAAGGCAAAAATTTGGATACGTTCAAGAGCAGGAGAAACGCCACCCAAATTGCAACCTAGCGATCCTACTTTTTCAATCGATCCATTTCCTCCCGGATCAAACACCAGCAATGGAAACACGGCTGTTGTAACGGCTGTCGAGGAGATGCAGTGGAAGGTGTGGCGGAGCTTGAAGGCGGCAGACGCGGCGACGCGTGTGGGAGTAGGCAGGTTCCGGTGTCGGAACTGATCCAAGTCACGGACGGCCACCTGTAAGACATAAAGTTTAACAATTTTGTTAATAATTTTTTTAATATTTTTCTGGTCATAATTTGTGTGTTGTGGAGTGATATGGGAGATGGTCGAAATTTGGGTTGGTGGAGGAATAGGGTGGAACTGGGCTCTTTTTGGTGGTAGTGTGGTATCAATGGTTGTGAGTATTTGTGGTGGCAGATTGGTGGGTTGGGTTTGTTGAAATCGTAAGGCTTGTATTTCAACAAGGATTTGGTCTATTTTGTTGTTGAGGATGTCAAATCTGGACTCATGACGAGCCAGAGTTTCATAAACCTCGTTACGGAACTCGGCATCCAAGGAACCGAACGGCTCTGATACCATTTGATATGAACTAATTGGGTCACAATTAGAACTGATAGAAATTTGGGATGAAGAAGAACATAATCTCAGATAAGAGAAGAAGAAAGACAGAAATGAGCAGAGAAAGAGAAATCAGGGAGATAAGGTTTGGTTATAATATTCGATATTCTTTCATTCAATTCAAAGAGCCTTTTATAGGCTTACAACTAAAACAAGACTAAGCTAGAAAACAGGGAACATGAAAGTGGTGCGTGATGCACTTTACAAACAAATGACAACTAACTCATTCCACTACACAACAACTGACAACTATCACGTTCCACTACCCAACAACTAACACACTAACATATTCCACTAACAACACTAATTCCTTTGCATGAGACCTGACCTTGTTCATGTGTGCTGCTCATGCCAAGATTCTAGTAACACATGCAAACTAATGACATATGTTAATAGGCCATGCAAGGATGATTCGTATCACATACTACTTTTCTCTGACTGGACAAGACTTTATTTGACCAAACTCAGCTTCGGGTGTTGTCACTTCCTAGATCGCAAAAGGTGGTCAGAATCCATGGCACAGTACAATCTCATAAGCTCTTGCCTCCGCAATGTTCAATCCATATGCAATGGGATTCACAGTTTGCCTTGGATCGGCGAATTGGTAGATAAGTACCATTGCTTGACTCGGAAAGATGTGGATGTTGATCTACAAGATATTATCTTCAAGCAGCTCCAACAGAAAAGTAATGAAATTGAAGATGCTCGTTTTAGTATCTCATGCAAGAAATTATTGGCACATAGAGGTGATCATGTGCTTGAGAAATGGTACAATATTCTTCCGCTTGAGAAAAGGTACAATCTTCCTGATATATCTGGTTGGAGCATAAATGATGTAGATTTTGATCACAGCCTGCTTCTTTGGCATATTGCTACTGATCTATGTTATGCTAGTGATGGAAATGATAATACAGTTGTCCCGAAAATGGCGGAATGCAGAATAAGCAAATATTTATCCGATTATATGTTGTATCTTCTAGTCTTTTGTCCATCTATGCTGCAGGAAGGAATTGCTGAGATAAGATATAGAGACACCTTTGCCGAGTGCAAGAGATTCTTCCCAGAAGAAAAAATACGTTACTGGAAATTTGTGTTGAAAAGGAAACAATCCATTGAGAAGACTGAAGCTTGCAAGAAGTTGCTTGGAGTGAAATTCGGTGATGAGCAGGAACACATAAAAGGAGATCAAAGCCAGTCAGTTTTATTTTACGGATGTAGGCTTGCAAAACAATTGCAAGATTTGGAAACCCAGGCTGGTTGGACTAGAAAACAAAAATTGGAGATGATAAGTGAAGTGTGGGTGGAAATGTTGACATATGCTGCAAATAAGTGTATATGGAAAGAGCATGGTCAACAGCTTCGAAGAGGTGGAGAACTGCTCACCCATGTCCGCCTTCTTATGGTACATCTTGGCTTGAGTGAACAATATCGAATCCAGAAGCAGTTTATTAGTGAAAAACTTGATCGAAACTTTCAATGCTGCTCATGGCTACGTGCACCTTATAACATTTTGTGCCGTCTACTACGTATACCTTGTTGTCCTTGTTATCAGTGTTATCAGTGTTATCAATGTCTTTGTTGTTGTTGTTGTTAGTGTCTTCGTTGTCGATGTTGTAAGAACTCTGATTCTCATGCATCATAAGTGTGATATTATGTTAGTAGTAGCTGTTGTGTGTGATCGAATAAGTCATTGGTGTTTGATCATCAATGAGAGATTATGTACTGTTTCTTCTTATTATTTTTATTAATATCATGTTAATGTTATCCACTTCGGCTAATCTCTTCCCTGTGGAGAAGATCCAGTCGTGCATGGCAGTCAACCTCGACCGCCTCTTGTTTTCTTTTTTTAAAAGATCATTTTCTATTTTTTGAAATCCTTGATTTTTGTGAATTTTTGGATTGAAATTGAATGAATATATAATAACTCTTGTAACTATACATCTTTGTACAATATTATGATCGAAAAACATAATATTAAATATAAATAGACATAATAATAATCATACAAGCCAAACTTTGACAAAAAAATTAATAATAAGAAATTGAATTAAAGACGAGATGACGTTGGTGTAGTATACTTTACACCTTACATTGAGATTATGAAAATGAATCACAACCCCTTCTCCCAATTCTTAAATTATAATAATTAAAAAGAAAAAAAAAATGAATTGAATATAGAGAGAATTGTAAAACTCTTTGAAGTTAGAATTTTTTTTTAAGAAAAACAAAACACAATTCTCTAGTTTCGGATTTAAGGAAAAACCATCAAGAGATTTTTTTATTTTTTATTTATTATTAAACTAATTCAAAACTAGATAAATAATTTCGATAAATGGTCAAAATTTAGATGGTTTTTAATTTTTTATGTGAATCTACCTTTAATATATTTCCGTAATTTATTTTGATTTGATGGCACATACAAGGAGAAGGTAAAAGGATAAACAAAACAAGTGGGATGGAACGGCCCAGGCCCAATCTACAGCTAATTATGTAATTTGTTCATGACGTGGCAAGCCATGTCATGATAAAATTAACCACGTCATATCAACAAAAGGCAATGACTTGCCCACTCACATCATCATTTGTGTGTAATTTTTTTTTTTCTCTCGAAAATCCGGGAAAAAGAAGAAGAAAATTTCCAGGCATCCAAACACCACCGTTATTTCTCCCAATGCTCGACAATGGACTCTCTTATCTCTTCCTCTCTCGACAAAATCTGCTCGCAGTGCCAGACCGGTGGCCTCCCTATCTCGTCTCTCTCTCTCTCTCTCTCTCTCTCTCTCTTTCTGAGCGTCAAATCTCCTCAAAATCCCGTCTCTCCAGTTCCGCTCCTCTAAAAAACGCCGAGTTTGAATGATTCCGGTACGGTTGAGCATTTTCATGCGGTGGTGGTGAATGAGAGAAGGTGAGTTATATTATTCAACTTTCATAAATATGTCATTGTTTACTTGTGAAGCATAGTGATGATTGCATATGATATCAGATTCTAAGAATTTACAAGAAAGTGGCGGCTCAATCCCTACACATCATTAGATTTGTTTCCTTATCAGCTTGTTCTGTATATAGTATTTATATATGTAATTTTCCCTTATGAGATGACAATTGCTCTAGAATGACTCATATAGATTTGTTTGATGAATCCATTAGATTTCTTGAATATAGTTTTTAACCAATTAGGTTTTGCTATGATGAAATTTCTAGACATAATGTGGAGAGCAGGACAAAAGATGCTGCTCTTTGCACCTCTCTCATCGATTAGTTTAAATATTTGATCTGTTTTCTTCTTATGTAGAATTTATAATTTATCAATACATGCAGGTTATTTTACTGGAAATCTCAGGTTCAGGCAAAGTCCATGAAGTTTTAAGCTTGAATACAGGATCTAAGGTCAGCCTATCTATGCCCCGAGAGAAACCTAAGTGCATCCAATGCATCACATGTCTTCCATTTAAATTACGTCATATAATATTTGAATAAACGTGATTGAGCTATCTATATTCCACATGACATGATTTAAATGGAATATGCACAATGTATTGGATACACCCAAGAATTTATTTTATGCTATTTTAAGACATTAGGATTAAGTGGGTTCTAACTAGCTTAGTTGGAAAGGTCTCTTGTCGTTATGCAAGACAGCAAGAGGTCTTGGGTTTGCCGTTTGAGCTGTGCGGATGAAGAGGTACACTGGTCCCGTTGAAGTCCTTTTTATTGCCTTCCCATGCACAAATGATTCAGCAATTTGTGGAACAATATGAGAAAACTCCCTGTTTGGTGATGTTCTTTCCTGTCATCCGTTGGAGAATGCTCTTTTTCTTCATTTACTGTTACTGGAAGAACAAAATATACAAATTGGAGTGTATATAAATTTGTTCAAATAATTTTTCCTCCACATTGTACACTAAATAGTATCACTGTTATATAAAGTATAAACTAACTTAACCCTTCTCTATCTTGGTTGGAGCAGGATTTCAACCCGAGACTTGTTGCACGATGACGAGTCTTATCAGCTAAGCTAGGTAGTATCCTCCTCATCACAACATATAAATTTGAAAAGATAATTGTACTAACTTTACCTGAGTTTTGCATAATAACATGTGGAAACAAGTTTGGATCAGAACATATATAATGTATTAGAACTCAAATCACTCCAGTTCTAAAGGGCCGTTATAACCTACATATGAAGGATAAGTTCATCACGGCTACAATTTGACTTGTTATAAGCAGCCCTTTTGTTGCTCTCAGGGGAAATGCCAATCAAGGATGGTAGAATCTTGTTTTTCTGACACAATTATGAATATTTCTCACATTTTAAAAGGTACACATATGGATTACTTGTTGCAGTTTCTCAGATTCCTAGATGGATTACTTGTGCTCAGATCTTCAAGTACACAGCATTTTAGAGATTCCTTGCCCTTAAGTCCTGATCCATGTGAAGAATTTGTTACATTAATTGAACAAGAAACACCGGAAGGATCGCCGGAAAGATAAAAAAGATTCATGGTTGTAGTACAAGATGACATTGATCCAAAGGACTGTTATCTTGTTCAAGCTTATTTTTGTTTCAAAAGGTTTAAATATCACTTTGCAAATCTATTGCTTGACTATAAAGAACAGGAATACATCTATTCCACCATTAAAGACAAGACTGCTGTAGATGCCTTCAAAATGGTAGCAGTTGAGCTTGGATTCATGTATGATGTGTTCTACACCAAGGCTACCATTGTTTATTCTTAATTTCTCAGTTGGGAATCTTTCTCCGTTGCATCAGCTTCATTTGCTCTCTTTCTGTTTTGGTTGTCTTCTTGATTATCATCGATGTCCATGCCTACTCACTAACTGTATCTCCATAACTTATTTACTGCTAGTTGGGGCTGTTCTTCTTGAGATTAATGCTTTCCTCTTGCTCATTTTCTCAGATTGGACAAAGCTTTGGTTGATCAAACTAAAAAAAGAGACCTCAAAAACATTGGTTGAGCATTTTTGGGGGTTCATCGGTGATTCTGCTCCACTTTTGACCACCTGCAAGAGGTGGTCGAGATCCATAGGTTTGTATAGCCTTATAAGTTCTTGCTTGAGGAAGGTGCAACCCTCATCTTTTGGAGTTCATAAGTTACCTTTTGTGGGTGAATCATTAGACGAGCAATGGAACTTGAATTGGGAAGATGTGAATATTAACAATTTATAAGAAACAATCTTCAAGCTTATGAAAAAGCATGGTGATCAAATTAATGACCTAGATGATGAAAGGTCAAAAGTTATTCCCGATTTGTTCTTGACTCAAAGAGGCAACTTTACGCCTCGAAAAACGTATGGTGATGATTATTTGTCGAGTTAGTGTACCGTTGAAATAGAATTTGTTGACAGCCTTGTTATTTGGCACATTTCTACTGATTTATTATACTATGGTGATCTTGATGTTATAATCGAAGGAGATGTTAGTAAACTCAATCCAAAATGCAAAGTTAGCAAATACTTATCAGATTACATGTTATATCTTCTAGTCTTTTGCCCATATATGCTTCCTCAAGGGTTCGGTTTGATAAGGTATAAAGAGGGGTTTGCCGAGGCCATAAGCATTTTCAAGAAAAAGAGGCCAGATGATATACTCAACGAAAGTAAGGCTTGCAAGGATTTGCTTGAAAAGTACTCCCAGCGAGTAGAAGATAAACTATCTTGTGGACAAGTATGGTTAATGTCGGTAAATGAGTCTTAGCTTATGTATGGATGTATGCTTTTCAAGGCAATTTCAAGATATGACAGACATTCATCGCCGAAGAAAATGGGAAGTAATAAGTGATGTTTGGGTGGAAATGTTAGCATTTGCAGCACACAATTGTGGATGGAAAGAGTATGTTCAACAATTGAGGAAAGATGGGGAGTTGCTCACTCACGTCTACTTGTTATGGCATATTTTGGCTTTTGTAGAGAACATACCTGTCGTAAACTAATGCAGTTGACATCTCCATCACTTCAGGAAGAGACACAGTATTTTCTGAATGAATATTTAGAGGATCAAAGAAAGAGAGAAGAACATATATAGAGAGCATGTCTGAAAACTAATTTAAAAGAATTCATATATTTTCTCCTATTTTGTACATGTCAATTTGGATAAGATTATAAGCAGGTGATTATGATTCCATCCCCAAATATTGCACAAGTTTTTCTTCATTTATAAAAAGCAAGTTGAGCTGAATTTCCAGTTCTGAAATTCTCTAAATTTCCTGTTCTCTGTTCTTCGATTTCTTCTTCTTTTAAGTTCGGACGCCTGAATTTGTAGGAAGAGCCAAACCAAGGAGAAAAAGTATGCAATTAATTAAATGGGTATGAAAACTATTTCAGTTTATGGCAAAAAAAAAAAAAAAAAAAAAAAAAAAATCTATTTAAGTTAATGGGTCATAGCTAAGAAGCCCAATTTAACTGGATGGACCATTCTTCAATTTGGGCCAGCCTTACGGCCCAGGCCCAATATGCAACTAATTTTCTAATTTGATCATGACTTTCCAGACACCTCATGGTACAACGTGGCAAGCCATGTCATGCTACATTTAAACACGTCAGCATCTAACCGATGATGTGACCGGTCACGTCGACAAAATGCAATGACGTGCTCAGTCACGTCATCATTTGTTGTAAAATTCTCCCCAGAACTCACTGTCGAGAAACCGAAACGGAAAATAAAATAGGGAAATTATCATTCTCCCCCCTATAGTTTGCCATATTCTCCAGTCTCCCCCCTCTAGTTTCAAAATTCTCCAATTTCCCCCCTCCCATGCCTATTTTCATATGGTGAGATTGGACATGGGAGGGGGGAAATTGGAGAATTTTGAAACTAGAGGGGGGAAACTGGAGAATATGGAAAACTATAGGGGGGAGATTAATAATTTCCCAATAAAATAAAATAAGAATTCCAGCCTACCAAACACCACCATTTTTTCTCGCAAAGCTCGACAATGTGCCCTCTGATCTCCTCCTCTCTCGACGAAATCTGCTTGCAGTGCCAGACCGGCCTCCCTATCTCGTCTTTCTGGCCGAAGCTCGAGAACTCTGTCCACGCACAACGTCGTGTTCAGAGATTATAGAAGTTCAATTCTTTCTCTTGTTTCCTTTTTTTTATTATTTTTTTTTTATTTATCATGAAAAGTTATAGAAAGATTTTATTTTTTTTGGGTGTATGTGTGTGAGAGAGAGAGAGAGAGAGAAGGGGGAATTTGATGGAGTTTCAAATTGTTTCTATTGTCAAGTTTGTGAACAATTTCCTTCCAGATTCATCAGCCTTTGAAAGATTCTGGTCGGTTGAGGAGTTTGATGCGGTAGTGAAGGACAATCAAGCTGATGATTGCATATGATATCAAATTCTAATAATTTACTAGAAAATACTGGTTCAAATTCAATGCCACCACACAGAATGTCAAATAATACAAGTTTGATGAATCCTTTAGATTTCTTGAATAAAGTTTTTTCTTGTTATTTACTTTTATATGTGCTGCTCTTTGCACCTCTCTCATCAATTAGTTTAAAATTTTGATCTGTTTTCTTCTTATGTAGCATTTATAATTTATCAATTCATGCGGGTTATTTTAGTGGAAATTAAATATCAAGTTTAGGCAAAGTCCATGAAGTTTTAAGGTTGAATACAGGATCCCAAGGTCAGCCTATCTATGCCTTGAGAGAAACTTAGCTGCTGCATCCAATGCATCAAGCATCTTCTATTTAAATTACGTCATACAATATTGGAATAAACGTTATGAGCTATCTATATGCGACATGACATGATTTAAATGGAATATGCACAATGTGTCGGATACACCCAAAACTTTATTTTAGGTCATTTTAAGACAGAGTAGGATTAGGTGAGTACTAACTAGCTTAGTTGGTAAGGTTTCTTGTGATTGTGCAAGAGGTCCTGGGTTCGAGCTGTGCGGAAGAGGTACACCGGTACCATTGATAAAACCTTTTTATTGCCTACTCGTGCACACAAGATTCAGCAACTTGAGGAAAAAATGAGAAAACTTCCTGTTTGCAGAAGTTTATTGGAAGGACCAAATATACAAATGGAGTGTATATAAATTTGTTCAAATAATTTTCCTCCACATTGTACACTAAATACTGTCACGACAAGAGGTCTTACCGGCTAAAGCAATTTCCTGCATATGAAGAATAAGTTCGACACAGAGCTACAATTTGACTTGTTATAAGCAGCCCTTTTGTTGCTCTGAGAAGAAATGCTAATCAAGTATGGTTGAATCTTGATTTTCTGACACAATTATCAATATTACTCACATTAAAAAAAAAAAAAAAAAGTACAAATTTGGACTAATTGTTGAATTTTCTCATAATTCTAGATGATTAACACTCAATAAAATTCATGTTCTATTTTGTAGGTGTATGCACTCAATTCCTGTGTTCTTCAAGCTCCTTCCAATTTGCATTTCTTGATTCCTCCTCCATTTTATGTACTTTTCCTTCTTTGCATCAATTCAGTAATTGCTTTATGACCAGTCCAAGTAATGCTCTATCTCTAGCTTTTGAAAGGAAAAGTGATTTAATATAATGACTTTTGTTTTTGCAAAGCAAGTGCTTGTGAGTTGTGATATATACCATCCCCAGTGAACAAGTTATTCTCTAAGACTTCTCAATTAGCTTTATCTCTTGTTTTTCTATTATAAAATGGCCTCCCTCAGTTAAACCATGAAATATTGGATTACGTACACCACCTGCTTCAATTAGCTTCCAAATTTCTTGGGTGCATCTTTTTTTTTTTTTTTTTTCCAGGTAAGTGATTAATTTTATTAATACATTATTGGAAAACAATGCTAGCTAGTTTACTTCATGTTGCCATGCTATTTTAATAATTGTCTCCAAGTTTTATCCAAAAAGCCTCATATTTGTTGCGGAAGATGGTACGCGTTAGCATGTATAATCTAATGTATTAAATACTATTTGTGCATCTTATCACTTGAAATTTTAAACTTTTGGTTTGAGTAGTCTCTGAAGTACATGGTATCAAAGTCAAAGAGGTATCAAGTTTGAGTCTCAATTTAGCTTTTAAGACTGAACTACCAAAAACTAGACATCTGCCTGTCAAAAAAAAAAAAAAAAAAAAAAAAAAAAAAACTAGAGATACTGCACAAAATCTTAAGATAAATATTTATCATTTTAGACTGCTTTTAATATCTTTATTTAATTAGTAGAAACTCTAAAACTAATCAAATAAATCGTAGATTAGAAAAATAATGTACGTAAAAGCAAGGCAGGGCTCCTTATTGGAGAATATTAGAGATTCAATCATGTACACAAATATACATATATATAAATCAATTATGCTAAACATTCCACCTTTTTCATCCCACTACATGTGGCATGTGAGGTGTCAAATTGTGAGTGGATACACTATCCACTCACAATTTGACACCTCACATGCCACATGTAGTAGGATGAAAAAGGTGGGATTTTGGGTGGGATGTATAGCATTACTGTATATAAATACATATAGGTACAGGCAGAAATTCTATTATCAGTTCGAATTGATAAAAGTTATATCAGTTCCTTGCATGTGGGCCACTGGATTTAAATACTTTGACTGAAAAGTGCATACAGCCAAGTCAAAGTATTTAAATCCAGTGGCCCACATGCAAGGAACTGATATAACTTTTGTTAGTTCGAACTGATAATAGAAAGACTGTAGGTACAGCCGTACATGATCCTCAATTTTTAGCTTTTTTTATTTTTATTTATTTATTTATTTATTTTTTGTCATAAAAATGCTTATCAGTACAAAGAAGTAGAGAAAACATTTTGTAGGGCCCGTCCTGCAAGCCGTTTTTTGTTTTTGTTTTTGTTTTTCGAAAAGAAAAATGAAAATGAAAACAGTGTTTTTGGTTTCATTTTTGAATTCCGAATACGCGTCTGATAGCATTTACTGGAATCCGTATTTTGAAAATAAAAACGGAAAAAACGCGTCTGGTAGGATAAATCGAAAACTTTCGAAAATTGAAATATCAATTTTTTATTTTTTGTTTAATATTAAATAATTAACACTAAACAAAATGTAATCAATTGATCAGAAGAAGATGTCGTCCAACTGATCCAGAAGAAGAAGTCGTCCAACTGAAGAAGAAGAAGTCGTCCAGCTGATCCAGAAGAAGAAGCGTCCAGTTGAAGAAGAAGAAGTCGTCCAGCTGATCAATCCAGAAGAAGAAGTCGTCCAGCTGATCAATCCAGAAGAAGAAGTCGTCCAGAAGAAGAAGATGAAGACGATCGGCGAAGGCGAGTGGATCGGCGGTCGTCGAAGGCGAGTGGAGTGGATCGGCGGCGGCCTTCGAAGACCAGAAGAAGAAGATGAAGATGATCGGCGAAGGCAGCTGCGATGGAGGAAGGAAGAAAGAAGGCGAGTGGATCTGCAGCAGTCGAAGGCGAGTGGATCGGCGGCCGTCGAAGGCGAGTCAAGTGGATCGGCGGCGGCCGTACAAGACAAGAAGAAGAAGATGAAGACGATCGGCGAAGGCAGCTGCGATGGAGGAAGGAAGAAAGAAGATGGGAGTTGAGGAAGAAGAAGATAGGGACTGGTAGATGAGAAAAAAAGAAAAAAAAAAATTATTAATGATGTGGGGCCCATTTCAAATGAAAAACAAAAACAAATTCAACAAAAACAAGTTTTTTTTGTATTTCAAAATTTCCACTTTTAACACTTGACTTTGTTTTTGTTTTTGTTTTTGATTTCTGAAAATAAAATGAAAAACGGTTTACAGGACACGAATTCGAAATCATTTTTGGAAAACAAAAACAAAAACAGCTGAAAACAGCCTGCAGGACGGGGGCTTAATGCCAATCTGTGGTTCAATTCAAACCAAGATGCATTTTCATTATTACTCAGAACGTGAATGTTCTAAATACTAAAATCTATTTTAAAGGCCTCTCAATTTATATATATTTGTATTAGTGCCACAAATATAATATGGGAAAGAAAAAAACTTTGTGCAACCGGGGGCTGCGTAACCGTTGCGCCCCCGGTGTGCATTTTCAAAAAAAAAAAGGTGGGTCCATGCATTAAAAATGTGGGCCCCACATGTTTTAAAAAAAAAATTGCATACCGGGGCCGCAAAGATTACGCAACCCCGGTTGCACCAAGTTTTTCTCTATGGGAAAATGCATGATTTGTTTTTCTTTTTGGAATCTAATTTGTTATTTTTTTTTTTCTTTAAAATATTGTTAGAACATCTCCAATGCAAGCGTGACTTGTGAAAAAAAGAGATGCCACGTAGGATAAATAGACGTTATGTTAATAATGGTGTCTCCAATGCAGCCATGCATATTCAACCTTAAGCTGACGTGATAAATAGACGGTCTGTTGCACAACTATTTTTTAGAGCATCTCCAATGCAAAAGTGGTTGCATACCAATAATTATTGACATGGCAATAATGTCAAGAGGCTTGTTTCCTATGTGGCATAAAAATAAACCTGATAGACAATCAATTCAAAATTTGGTCTCTAATGCTTCCGTCTAAAACACAATTTTTTTAATGACGTGTCTATCTTTTTTCCCTTTTTCCTTTTTTATTTTATTTCCTTACCAAAAATATATGAAAAATTAATGTTAGTTTTAAATGTTTACTGAGTCAACCTAAAAAATAGATGTGCAATAGACCGTCTGAAAGTGGACGGTCATGTTGACAATGTCTGATATTTTTTTCGCCACGTCAGCTTGATGTTGAATATACACGGTTGCATTGGAGACACAATTATTAACATAACGTCTATTTATCTTACGTGGCATCTTTTTTTTTTTCACAAGCCACACTTGCATTGGAGATGCTTTTAGCAAGAGAATAGATGATAGATTTGTTGCTAAGAGATGACCAAGCAGAAATTTAAAAAAAAAAGAAAAAAAGTTAAGAAAATACAAAGTTTAATTATGATAATGATAATAAAACATTTTTAATTTTTTTTAATTATTTGAATACAAACTAATATTAATGTTATCCGTTTCCCGTCCTATCGAGTGGATCAACTCTCACAAGAAAAGATATTTTTGATTCCTTCGCTACATTATGGAAGTCTTAGTATCTTTAATATTGATTTTATTGCTAATTATTTTAGCAAAATGTTTATACAATAATTATTTTTCTTTTTCTTTTGTAAATCTTGAGTTGCTTGCAGTTTGGATTTTCAGACAAGGATAGCTTCCAAAGTTCTTGGGTGCATCTTCTTTTCCAGGTAATAAATTATTGGAAACAAAAATGCTATTTTACTCCATGTTGCGCCATGCTATTCTCATTTATTTTATTAGTTCTTTCTCCAACATATATCCAAAAAGCCTCAAATTTGTTGTGGAAGATGGTATATACACACATATTAGTATTTATAATCTTATCATACAAATAATATGCACTTGAAAATTTATATATATAGAGTGGTTGATTAGGAAATAATATTATATATATGTAATAAAAATTCTCAAGTGATTTTGCATCATTATAGAATCATGATTCTGCACGAAATTACTAGATCCTACACCTAAGAAGGGTTCATTAAATATATATATATATATTCAAGAATACTAGGTAGCTTTTAACTTGGGGTTAGTTTTTTGGGTGGCTTGGCCACATTTGGTTTTTTGGTTGTTTGTTTTGTGTTGCTGGTGCATTTTTGTGTGTCTTGGTCGGTTTGGGGCTGTTGCTGTTGCGTGTTTTGTTGGCCTGTGGACTTGTGGTTTGTTTGTAGTTTTTTGGTTTGGCTGTTTTAAAATAAAATCTGCTGTTAAAAAAAAAAAGAAAAAAGAATACTAAGTAGCTTTAAACTTTTTATAGTATTTGTATAACCCATTGGAGCAGTCATTTCTATTGTATTGCAGAGCTCAGAAATTAAAATTTTGGACCTTTGACTACCCTCTATGGTTTTATTTCTTTTCAACTTATACTAGGTAGATCTATTTACTAGATGAATGGTGGGCTTTCAAAACAAGTATTTTTCAACCTTTTGAAGAGCATCTCTTACTGTACATGTACTTGCTGAATGGTTAAATCATATATAAGAATTTATCCAATCTGTACTCACAAATTGGTATTATCAAATGTTTATCCTTTATTTTTTAGTTGCTTTCAGTTTAATCTTTGAGAAAAGAGGAGGAATATCATGCAGCTTTTTCCGGAGAAACTCATAAAAATTCGGAATGGGTGGGAAGTTCGAGTGCTGGTTCTAGGCAGCCTTATTCTACAAAACATCCTCATCATATTCAGTTCTCGTCGAAATTCACAGCAAGTCATAAGGTGAGAATCCCTGTTTGGTCAGCATACTTGATAGCTGACTCTGTGGCAAGTATTGCCTTGGGTAATCTGGCTACTAGCAAAGCAGATTGTGACGACAAACTTTCGGAATCAGGCAATGCCCTCCAGGCATTTTGGGCGCCATTCCTTCTCTTGCATCTCGGTGGCCCAGACACTGTCACAGCTTACTCGTTAGAAGATAATGAGTTGTGGTTAAGACATTTTCTTGGACTTGTTTTACAAACTGGATTGGCATTTTATGTCTTCCTTAGGTCTTGGAGCAACAATGCCCTCACATTTATAGCAATTCCGATGTTTATAACAGGAATTATTAAGTATGGAGAGAGGACCTTTGTACTCAGGTCTTCAAGTGCAGATTTTAAAGAGTCTATGCTCTCATCTACCCTTCTTGATCTTCCTCAAGAGTGCATCAATCCAGCTTCCAGTTATGTACTTCAAGCTTATTTTTTGTTCAGAAGTTCGGCATATTTGTTTGCAAACATTATTGTTGATTACTATGGACCATCTGAGCTACCCTATCATGTACAGCATATCGGCAGAAGATGCCTTCAAACTGATAGAAGCTGAGCTTGGATTCATGTATGATGTTCTCTACACAAAAGCCACCATTGTATACTCCCGCTTCGGAATCTTTTTCCGTTGCATCAGCTTCTTTTCCTCCGTTTCTGCATTAATTATCTTCTCAACGATCATTGATATCCATGCTTACCCAATAGCTGACATTTCCTTGACCTACTTACTGCTAGTTGCGGCTGTCTTTCTGGAGATTTACGCACTCATCCTATTTCTACTATCTGACTGGACAAAAATTTGGTTGATCATCAAGATCAAAACCTCTGAATATAATCCGACATTAAGAAAACTGTTACATCTTTTATCGAGGGTTTTCAGTTATTTTCACTCAGCAACTGTAATTGATTCTCCCAATAGGTGGTCAAGATCCATGGCACAGCACAACCTCATAAGCTACAGTCTCAAAGACATGTCAGCCACACGTATAGTTGATTTTATCAGCAAACGGCTAGGCATCAATTATTGGTACTTGACTCGAGAAGATGTTGATGCTAATTTGCAAAAAATGATATTTGAGCAGCTGCAAGATAAAAGTAAAAAAATTATATGCAACCTTGATCTTTACAACGATGTAAGCAATTCATTGAATGGATTGTTGGATCGAAGAGGTGATTATGTACTTGACAAATGGACTATTTTAGATAAATTTAAATGGAGCACAACTGAGCTAGATTTTGACAACAGCCTTCTTGTTTGGCACATTGCTACCGATCTCTGTTACTATCAGTGTTCGAAAACGCGGCCGCCTAGGCCGATTAGTCGGAGCAATACAGCTAGGCGGCCGGAAAAAGCCTTAAAAATTGCAAATCGGACCAATTAGGCTGCCTCCGCGTAATCGGACACGTGGCCGAGTAATCGAGCTAGGCGGCGTTCTTTTGCACCGGAAATCAGCCGGAATATGGCTCGGGATCACCATTTCAGTCGACTGGACGAGCTCGGGAATGTTCGGCAATGGAGGCTGGCGCGAGGTTGAAGATGAAGTGAGGAAGGTGGGGTGCGTTTAGCATCGGGCTGGGGTGTACGCAGGAGTCAAGTAGGCCAACGTTTGGGCTCGTGTGTTGGGCCTGGCCTGTTGCCTCATTTTAATGAAACGCTGTCGTTTAATCAGTTGCAAATTACGAAACGACCCCTGATCTCTTATAAAATCATAAAATCTTCAATCTTCCTTCCATAATTACACTTATACCCCTAATTGACCAACTTTATAAATACCTGGAAAGAGTTTTGTTTGGATTTGACAATTAAAATTTGTTTGAGATTGGATTTTTATACAGGAAAATTAAAAAATAGGCTTAAATTTATTGGCCGATTAATCGCCGACTAATCGCCTAGGCGCTAGAAGGTGGGTCTCCGCCTAACTAGCGCCTACTATAACACTGGTTACTATCATGATGATCTTGAAGACTCTGAAGATAATAATGAATTTAAATTGCATCGAGAAATTAGCAAACTCTTATCGGATTACATGTTGTATCTACTAGTCTTTTGTACATCTATGCTACTCAGGGGGATTTCTTTTGAGACAAGGTACAAAGATACGTGTAAGGAAATCAAGAGTGCTATTTTAAAATCAAAAGTGGAATCTGAATTAGCATCAGTTTGCAAGGTGTTGCTTCCATATGAAAAGGATGATCAAAGGGAAGGGGAAGTAGATATGTCAGTGCTTCATCTTGGGTGCAGACTTGCCAAAGAGTTGCAATCTAATAAAGTCAAATGGAAGACGATAAGTGAAGTATGGATAGATATGTTGACACATGCGGCAAATAGTTGTGCATGGAAAGAGCATGAACAGCAACTGACGAATGGCAGTGAGCTACTCACTCATGTATCACTTCTTATGGCACATCTTGGCTTAAGTGAACAATATCAAAAGAAGAAGAATATGAAGCCCATTTAGGCACTACCCGACAGGGAATGGGAACATCTGTTGTGAGACATTTTCTTTTGTTAAAGAATGCAGAAGCACATTTTTTTATACTGATGTACAGATGCATCTTAATTTTAGTTGAATAATTCTCTGATTTTTTTACGGATTGTATACATAATTGCTGTATATTTATGTTTAAGATCACATTGAGATTTGAGAACAGAGTTTATGATTTACTCGTGATTGTTACTCGTTTGTCGTTTATAACGTAAAAATATATATTGTATTGGTTTTTCTCATACTTTCACCTTATTTTTATGTCATAATTTATGTAATACAAATCGAGCCTTCTAGAAAGATTCTAAAAAGTTTCATAAACCTATTCACTCTCTCCGGGCATTAAGTTTGATTGACAATTGACATTTTCACTTTATATTCAACAAAATCTAGAAAATATAGTTGTAATCCTTGAAAAAATTTTAAATTTTGTTTACGATTAGTCGATTAGATTTTATTTAACTTATATATATTGTAAGAACCCTAAACGTGTAAAAAAACTCTAAATGATAAGTTCAATGAAATCTACTTGTAAACAAATGATAAGACAGTAGTTGTCACGCCCTAACCCGAAGGCCAAGACATGATTTTACTTACTAACAAAAAACTAGCAAAAACCTTAAGAAATTCTTACATGATAATAGTTAATTACATATTCAAAGTTCATATCTAAAAAAGCATAAATATTATTCAGAAAAATAAATAAACTTCTATTGCCTAGGAACCAAGAATTAAACTCCGCTGAGATGTCAATCCATGCTATATGCGAATTACAACCTCAAGAATCTAGAATCACAATGAACTAAGTGAGTTGGGAAACTTAGTAAACATACTAAACATGTTTTTATACTTATACAAAAATATCATAAAATATGGGAAACCATATATTTCAAAACACAATTAATAAATCATTCGAATCACATACTTATCAAATTTTGCTAGGTTCCCTTTATCCATTATTGCATAGTAGGACTTAGCACATAACACATATCAAATATCACATGCATATTGGAGCAAAAATTACCTGTCGGCAACTATGTATACGGGGAAAGGGCAAGTGAGGATTTCTTTTTATTAAAATGCAGAACACTCATGCCCGAAGGTAAGAGCCAAACCCTCATCGTGATCATCGACGAGTCATCCCACATACACTAATACGATTACACACGAATGTGAAGACTCTTTAGTCCCCAGGGTACCCTAGAGCCACTTCCCATATACCACACACATAACAAATTGATGGTACCCAAATCTACACTTGGTGTAGCCCTCTTTTCCTACCGTTTGCACTCGTTTTCCAGGTAAAACCGGTATATTTAATGTTTAAATAAGCTTGTGCAGGTTCTTAGGCTTCCAAGGGCATTATCGTAGAGAAATGAGGAATTGGGGGCAAAACGGTTATTTCTGAAGGCAAAAGCAAGGTATGGTCGCCCTACGGACAACGTCTACAAAAGAGCAACCAAACTCCAGAGGATGGGTGTTGTACAATCGCCCTACGTAAAGTGCCCGCAAAAGAGTGACCCAACTCTAAAGGATGGGCGTTGTACGATCGCCCTACATATAGCGCCCGTAAGAGCGACCGAACTCCAAAGGATTGGCGTTGTACAGTCGCTGTTCATATGCCATACGTACAGCGCCCATACTGGCGCAGCAACTCCAGAGGATCCTTGCTATTCAAGCGCTCTACGTACCGCGCCTAAACAGCGACCACACTTCCACATTAGCACATTCTCTAGGGTTCCGTGCCCTAAATCCACACGATATAAAGACCTCATTTCATACCCATTTCTACAACTCTTGCTCGACTCTTGACATTCCAAACACTCTAAGAACACATTTTTACCTTCAAAAACCACAAAATCATTCCATCAAACCTTCAATCCTTCATCCAAACCTCAAATCCACTTCATTAAACACTTAATCTCCATCTTCTCCACCTAAATTCATCATCAAAATCCAACCTTGGAGCACAAGAGAATGAGCAAGCCAAACACATTCAACCAACCAAGAGAGAGGAGATCAACACTTAGTTTATTCCTAACCTTTCTCTCTTTCATTTAGCACTTGAATTTGATTATGGCTTATATAAAAATCACATCTTTTGTAGCCATAATTTGTAATATAAACTAAACTCATCTTGGTTAAGGCCAAGATGAAACCTTTTCTATGAATACATTTATTTCATGCTCTTAAATTATTATTGAATGTGTAGCTAGCATTTGGTAATTATTTGGTTGTTGTGTGATGTACCGAGAGGAAAAGCACACAACATGCTCAATGAAATGAGTGATAAAAGTTGGTAAGGTAGAAATATGTGATGCTAGCTTCTAGGATTCAATTGTGTGCCATAAATCTTAATGAATTTGTTTGTAGTTTGGATAACCATTGAGAAATAGGTTGTTGGTGCATATAAATATTGTCTTTGTCACTTGAGAGAGGTTAAAGACTAATTGAGGGTATCACGAATCTATATACATACTTGCATATTTTATTTTAATGATGTGCCTAAAATTGATGAGAATTGAATATGTGGATTCAAAGGTCTTCGCCTCATTTGCACATATTTACAACCGAGTGTTTGAGTGTGTTGCTTGGTTGTTTAGTCTCATTAATTGCATTATAGTTGTAGCTTAGTTTAGTTTAAATTGGAATTGTGTAATCAAATCACCAAATCTTTGCATGTCTAAATAGTAGTTTAATCAATCAATTGTGGTAATCAATATATCAATCCTTGTGGGAACGAATCTTATTTATCATTGTACTACATCCACGGCCCCGTACTATTGCAAACGCCCATTTGGTGTGGTCACAAATCACATATAACATAGGTCTCCATACAAAGTCACAAAAGTGTCTACTAGCAACAATAAATAAAAGTAGCCTAGCAAAAACATATTGTATGGTACCATATATTCATATTTCAAAATGCATACTTAACACATTTCTAAGCATTTTGAACACATTTTGAACACATTTCAAAAACGTACACAAACAAATGTCTTATACATATAACATTGTGATTCCATTTTTAAAAATGGTAATATGCTTACCTCTTAGCAAACCAAAGAAAAGCAATCACCCATGAAGTTAACAATCAAATCAATCAAATCAATCAAATCCTTAGCCTAAAATCACATGCATTCTCATACGAATATCAGAGTCTAAATATATAATGTCTAGGACTTAGTGGTGTACATGTGGGTCGGCATGGCCCATTTGTGCCGAGCCAATGAGGCCCGTTTTTGTAAACGGGTTCAGCCTGGCCCGTTTTAAAAAATGGGGGCCCGGCACAGGCCTGATGTGCCGTGCCAGCCTACGGTCCGGTTTAGACGTGCCAAACGGGCCAGCCCACTTTTAAAAAAAAAAAAATAATAAAAAATTAATTTGTTAAAAATGACATCATAGAGTATTGGGTTGTAGCTCATAACCCTTGTCCAAGTAAGTATGTTTTCCTTTGTTTTTTCCTCATTTTTATATAGGTTATACCTCTTTTCATTTATCTTATTTATCCAACGTGGGATATGGGATTGAATTTCTATTTTCATTCATTGATATAACATAATGATATTCTCTTGAGTCTCATTTTTTTCTTTAAATATGGAAAACATGGAGAGAGTTAAGAGGTTTATTAAAATTAAATAATAGTTTTGAGAAAAAAAAAATCAAATAAGCCATTTATTGATATTATGCAATAATTAATTTCCATATTTTCCATCAACAAACAAAAATCATATATATATATATATATAAATCATTACAGCTCATTCACATATTATTCTTCCCTAATCTTGTTCATAGTTTTTGCTTATAACCATAGTTGTATTCAATCTCACATCCCACATTGGATAGATGTCTAATATAAAAGAAGGGAAAGGCAAATGAAAACTTACTTACCTAAACAAGGGTTGTGGATCATGGTTCAATACTCTACAATATCATTTCTCTTTTAAACATTTTATTTTTATAAATAAAGTTTTTTTTTTGAATTTTTTTTAAAATTAATTTGGTGGGCCCAACGTGCCTCGATCTAGGGCCCAACACATGCTAGGCATGGGGGTTGTGCCTGGCTTAGCACACACCACAGGTGGGCCGTGCCGGGCATGGCCCGCCATCCTTAGCAGGCCGGGCTCACCAGGCCCGGCCCATATTTACACCATTATTAGGACTGGAATAAGGGCTGTCATAACGTTTCATGAACCGAAATCCTAATATTAAAACGAGTTATCCTAAGACTAGAACGAGTTTTTTTTCTGGTAGGCATATAACTGTAAGCATACTTATAGCACACTTATCCACCTCATCACTTTTTACCCAATTGCATTGCCTTTTCTGGTAAAAAGTGATGAGGTAGATACGTGTGTTATAAGTATGCACTAATCAGTGATGTTTTGAAAACTGAACAGTGTCCAATGTTGGATTTTTAATTCATTATGCACATATTGGAAAATTCCAAAATTTTATACACACGTTGTACATAAGCGTAGCTATTGCTATAAAACTTTTCATAATTTAATAAAATCTGTAGATACCTTAAGATAATTTAATTTTCATAGTATCTTGGTTCGTTGGATAATGGATAGTCTCGAATACTACTCACCATTTCAATTTTTAAAAATTATACAAATATCAAATTGACATGAAGTCTTCACATAAACTTTTTATCATATGAGGTTCTAAAATAAAAGTTCAAAGCAAAATCATTCAAATACGTATTTTTAAAGTATTTATATTTTTGGTTTCCGAAATCTGTCTAATATTGGACAAATTACAGTACCTAGTTTCGAAAATTTATAACTATTTCGATAAAACCCTAAAAATAGTAAAATAAATTCAAGAACACTTTTAACATATTGGTAAACATCCATACCAAATTTCACAATTTTGTTAGGGTTAATAGAACCAGTGCCCCCTGAACTTATAGCATGGTTGCATAATGCCCCCCATACTTTTTTTCTTTGCATTAAACCCCTGAACTTCCATAAATTTGAAAAAACTGATAGAATAGAAACGGACGTTAAAGGAAAATTACACTCACATACCTTGATTATATGAATAATTGTATTAAAACTGGAAAAATATAATAATATCACACAAACACCCTTTGACTTGACTAATCAGACATGTTAAATAACCTTAATGCCCCTGATCCCATTGAAAAGACCATTTTACCCTTAATTTTGTCTTATGTGTGAAAAAAATAAAAATAAATAAATAATAGATCTCTATCGTTCATCTCAAAGATGAACAGAGGAGATATTTCTTTTTTTTATTTTCTATTTAAATTTAAAAACAAAAATAAAATATAAAAAAAAATTTAAAAAAAAATTGAAAAAAATTGAACTAATAAATTTTTTCTTAACAAATTATTAAAAAAAATTGAAAAACATTACAGAAAAATTAAATAATAAACTTTTCTTTTTAAATATTAAAGAAAAATAAATTAAATGAAATTAAAGAATTATTCTTGGAAGATCTGGAAAAAAAGAAACCAGATCTCAATCTTCATCTTTCTTGAGAGACAAAATAATGAAATCATTAACTTTTCTCAACATTCTCTCCTCTATCTTTCAAATGTTGGTTTGATTTGGTGTTTTCATGTGTTTAGATGGTTCGATTTGGTGGTGATATGGGTTTAGGTCTACTTCTTAGATCTTACAAATGTTGAATTTTCTTTGTTCTTGATATTGTTCATCATAGCTGATACTCCCATTGGCAATCACCTCCGTCAGTTGTGCATTGTTCAAACAGACTTGACAGAGAGTAGATTGAAGAATTGTTGCTTCAACCTAGGTGCCAGACCACGGAGATGAACACTACAAAATTCAGCAAAGCTTATCGATTTATTCGTTTTCGATATTGGAGTTTTATTGGGCTAGACTAGCAAGCTTGAAGAAATTAGCAAATTAGCTTTGTATGTTAAGTGTCTGGTCGATGTTTTTGCATAATTTCCCAAATTTCTGACTAGATAATCTTGAGTTCTTGGTGGGTGTTTGGATTTATTCAATCTGTTTGTACATTTCTGGTACTGTAATTTCCTAAGTTTATTTTTTAATTTTTCTTTAATGTTTTTTAATTTTTTTTTTTAATATTTTGTTAAATTTTTTTTTTATTAGTTCAGTTTATTTCAATTTTTTTTTTTAAATTTCTGTTTTTAAATTTATATATATATATATATATATATATATATATATACATCTCCACCGTTCATCTTTGAGATGGACGGTGGAGATCCATCTTTTATTTATTTATTAATTTTTTCACTCATAAGACAAAATTAAAGGTAAAATGGTCTTTTCAATGGGATCAGGGGCATTAAGGTTATTTAACATGTCTAATTAGTCAAGTCAAAAGGCGTTTGTGTGATATTATTATATTTTTCTAGTTTTAATATAATCAGGGTATGTATGTGTAATTTTCCTTTGATGTCTATTTCCATTCTGTCAGTTTTTATAAATTTATGGAAATTCAGGAGGGGGAAAAAGTATAGGAAACACTATGCACCACGCTATAAGTTCAGAGGGCATTGGTGCTATTAACCCATTTTGTTATAAGTATAACATAACAACAGCTATTTTTGAAATCCAACTATGTTACAAAAATTGATATTAATATTAATTGATATTACGAAAGACATCACAAAAGAATGACAATCAATTGCAGCATGTCACTAATGTCGCAAAAAATGCCACAAATAAAAACACACTAATGGGAGGTAAAAAAAATGACACATGAGACATGTTTTCGGGCATTAAAAAAATGCTGCAAGACACCCGTTTCTTGACATTATTAGAATGCCGCAAAAGACATGTTTTTGGGCTTTAAAAAAATGCTGCAAAAGACTTATTTTAAGGCATCCAAATGGGTCACCATGGTTTGTAAAATTTCATTTAACTGAATAATACAAACTAGTTAACTGACAAATTGTATTGCTAGTAAGCAATAACATGCATCTGTCACAGAGATGAGAGAGCGTTAAAGAAACAAACGGAAATATTAAGCCAAGAAAGGCAGACATGTATGTTTCTGCCTAGTGTGCTGATTTCAGATATGAGTTGTTTCAATCTTTCTTGGTAGCTTTTATCATCCTTGGTGAGTGATCATATCCAAGGTTCTAGGTATCTAATCAGTATGTAACAATTTGATCAACAACACTCCTGCTTCTTTAGTTTCCTCCTCCTCAGACTACTTCCCCTGGATAAACAATATTGAAGCAAGGTGTAAAAATTGTGTCATTGAGAAAAAAACCGTTGACAACTACATTAAAGGTTGCATATGCATATATTCAAATTGAATGCAACCTACTTTTTTACCCTCACGAATTTAATAGCACAAAAACGCAAGTACTTTAAGTAGCCTACGAATTTCATATTCAAAAACGCAACCTACTTGTAAATTATAAAACGGAAGTACTGCCATTGATAGTGATTTTAGAACTCTAAATGAATAGAGGGAACCTGTTGCAGCCTTGTAGGTAATATACCTCAACCTTTGATGATGTCATAGTCCATAGTTATCTACCACAATGAAATTGCAAACCACCCCATCTGAGGCACAACATTGAGAATGAGAGCTAAAAGTTTACCTCTAACAATGTTGGAATACTCCAATCAACAACATTGCAGATGATACCTATTTGAATAGGAACATACAAATTATCAGAACTTACAAGTTACAAGAAGAGATGAACAACCTATTCTCTCATAGAAAGTAACAACCAAGTGGGCCTAGCTTATTAAATAAAACTTTCTTTTAGGATGCTTAAGAGAAATCATATAATGGCAAAGAACTTCATAGCTGAAATACCACTCTTAATTCCTCTTCTATGCCCGCATCCAATACTCTATCTGATTCGTCCAATAGTAAAAACTAGACAGCGTAAAGAGAAAGTAAATAAGTATTCTAAGTGCACTGTGCACATATATATTTTAATTACAACTAATATAAATTCTTAATCACTTTCTCATTCAAAAATGTGAGCATGAAAGTCAAGGCATTGATGCAAAATTTCTCAATATCCATAGAATCTGCAACCCACGCAATTCAAACCAACGATAAAGCAGTACCATTACAATACTCTTTGACTCCATTTCTTAAACTTTCACAACCCCTTTTTGAATTCTCATAGTAACAACAATAGATAAAACCATTAGGACAATATTCTTCAAAAAAATCATTTGGACAATAATGTTACTTACTCAACTACAATAAAAGTTTCTGTCTTAAACAAAGATACAATACAAATCATGTTAAAAAATGCCAATGTTGATTAGTACTAAACACAAAACAAATATCATATTGTAAAAAAATCTCAAAAATCTTTGTTCTTTGCTTTATATCTTGGTCAGTTTTGATAAAGTAAATAAAGTTTGAAGAGAGGAAAGCAAAGAGAAGCAAGCATAGGTTAGCTTACAAAGAGTTCTCGGGGACGTTTTGATGGCCAAGTTGTTACACGGACCAGACATCATCATCATCTGCTCAAACGACAACACGCCTACATCACTACCTTCGATCCAATTCTCAAAATTGTCTCAACATGCAGGTATAAATTATGACCAGGTCAATGTAAGAGATATAACATTAATAGCTTCAAGAAATCAGAAACTAATTCAATAGCTCCAAGGACAAAATTCAAGTATCAATAACTGAAGCATATTCAACATAATTCACCTACCATTAAAACGATCAAGGAAAATTATAATTATAATAAGATGACATTCAAAAAGGCTATGACTATGAGTGTATGACTTATTTATTTGCATATGAATAGTGATTAAATGACTCACCTCTTAACGGAAAGCCTAAGCTGATAAATCATGCCACAGATTAACACGAGCATCACTGCCACCAGTTGCAAACATTTCTGTCTTCTTCCTGACAGCCAAGGCCCAAACCTGCAAACCGGAATTTAACATTGGAAATATCATTTGGACACAAGATAAAAATAGCAGTAAATGGGAAAAAGAGATCTAATTATCAAAGTTGAATGGCTGACACACTGAGATATAAACCATCAAATCTGATTATGCCTATTCATTAAACCTCTGCTAGAATTAAATTCAAATTACCTATACTCTGCTAGAAGAGTCATTCAAGCAATCACCAGCAAGAGGATACAATGTGAAGAAAAAAGTCGTACCTACTAAAATACAAATTATAGATAAATATTATATGGCAATTGGTACGCACAGGTGTCAAGAACCAATAGATATACAATTATAACAAGAAAATTGGAAGATGCAGAGAACATAATAGAACTCCAAGTACTACGATAAACACCATGACATGATGGTGAGACTGTGATGACTAAAGTAAATCACATTACAATTACTAGGACTAATTAAAATAACCTTATAACCACAGGCATGCGCATACACAATTGCTGAACATGTAATCCACTAATTCAAACCCACGAAATACCTAGTAGTGAGGAAATAAGATTTGCGAAGAGGCAATGAGAAGATCGCAACAATGGCGAGAGTAACCACGACAGAGACAGAGATGGAAACAGAGACAACGACAGAGATAACCACAAAGACCGATACGGCGATGGAGACGGCCACAGCTGGTAGCGACGACGAGGGCATGACATTGACGAAAAATCGGAGATTGTAACAAGTCCAACAATTAAAAATTAGAGATTGAGAAAATTGAGTAACAAATCAAAGTTTGAGAGAATCAAAGATCAAAATGCGTTTGAAACCCTAAAAGTAAAATTGATTTTTTTGAATGCGCTTGAAACCATTAGAATAAAATTGGGGAAAGTTTTGGATGCTTTTGTCCGTTGGCCTAATAGAACATTTGTAAATTTATTTTTTAATTAAAAAACGTTGGATCGCGTATTTCTTTTTTTGGGAAACCCATATATTTATTTTTCTTAGAAAATGATCCATACAACTTACTAGTTACAACATTTTAAAAACAAACGTGAAAATTGTCAAAAATGACCATATATATTATGGAGAATTTGTTTTTAACTACAAATGAAGTTTTAATTGTTAATAACCACTTTTTTAAGAAATTACTAGAAAGTCCTCATATAAAAACCATCCCCAAAACTCTCTCTCTCTCTCTCTCTCTCTCTCTCTCTCTCTCTCTCTCTCTCTCGGTCATCTCTCTCTTTTCTCCTCTCCATCCCATCGCCTATCGCCGGAGTCGTTGCCCAACGCCGGAGTTGTCGTCGAACAGCCACTGGACGTCGCCTGGACCAGCGACCTTCACGAACCAGCGCTGCTGTTTCTTGCGACGACCAGGCGAAACCTTCGTGCACCGCTGGTTTGTGAAGGCCGCTGGTTTGTGAAGGTCGCTGGTCCAGGCGACGTCCGGCGACTCCGTGCTGCGATCTCCGGCGACATGGTTTGCAATAAAAAAGAGAAATAAAAAAAACCTAAACCTAATTTGAATTTGAGGAAGAAGAAAAGGAAGAAGAAAAAGGGGAAAAAAAAACCTAAGCCTAATTTCAATTTAGTCCAGATTTCAAGTTTCAATATTTTTATTTTAGTCATGATTTCAAGTTTCATATTTTATTTTAGTCATGATTTCAGGTTTCAACATTTAGGGGGGTGTATTGGATTGGGATTTTAATAGACAATTTCGGGGAGTAAAAGTTTGGTGGTATTGGATTGAGACTTTTTAATAAGTTAGATAAGTCTGGTGGTATTCGATTAGGACTTTTAAGATTTTTTTAAAAAGTCCATAATGTCTTGTGGTATTGGATCCAGACTATTAAGATTTTTTTTTAAAGTCCAAAATATCTTATGGTATTGGATCCAGACTTTTAAGATTTTTTTTAAGAGTCCAAAATATCTTATGGTATTGGATCCAGACTTTTAAATTTTTTTTTAAAAGTCCATAATATCTTGTGGTATTGGATCCAGACTTTTAATAGGTAGCAAATTATCTAGTGGTATTGGATTGAGATCAAGATTTGTAGGATTTCATGACAATATGGATTATCTAGACTTTTTAATGATAAATATAAATACCAAGACATCAAAATTGTCTTGCCTTTTCACATCAGACTTTTCATGCTCGCTCAAGACTTTTCAGAAAATAGCAACAAGGTTGTGAAGAAACCCTAACAACAGACCAGGTAACCTTTTTCTGCAAATTTCGACAATAAGCATTCAGAAACAAACACATTCAAAGAGAAAACATAATAATACCCATGCAATTTTGTTTCATTAATCGGTTTCATTAACTCGAAAACTAACAAGAAGTAAATGATTTTCATACTGCAAATTTCCACAATATGCATTCAATAACAATAAGCATGTCAACAATGTACATGGTAAACACAAAGTAGTGTCAACAATTTCAAACCAAATTAATTAATTAGTTTTATTCTTAGAAGTAATTCATAACTTGTATACTCCAAATTTCAACAAGATTGTTTTAATTTTTTTTTTTTCAATAATTAGATGGCTTGAGAGATATTAAACAATATGATACCTATAAAATGGTTATTGTGCTTGTTTTTTAGAATTTCGAATGTGTTGATGGCTATTATTCTTACTATTGTGGTATTTGTTTATGTACATTTTCATTGTGTGTTGATGCGTGTTCTAAAAGAATACATCTTATTTGGGTTTTTTTTAGCTCAGACCAGCTACTTTGTTTGGGTTTCTCAACTTGTTTCTCATGTTTTTTCACTTTTCTTTTCAAGTCACTACTACAAAAAACGCAAAAGAAATCGATTTATTTTTTATTTCATTTTTTGTGTGGTTTTGTGTTCTGCTGGAGATATTTTTGTGTAAACTTTTTCCTTAAAACTGTATCTTTTGGCAAGGAAATAATTTTTTTCATCAGCGTTGGGTTCTTCAATTTTTCGATACGAATCCAACGGTATAATGAATGTAAAATTATGGGCAGTATTTTGAAAGTTATGATCAATTATTCAGTCAAAGGTCAGAAGCGACGCGCAATCCGCGAATGAGGTGTGTTCATTGCTCTTTTTCCTTAAAACTGTATCTTTTGGCAAGGAAATGAATTTTTTCGTCCATGTTAGGTTCTTTAATTTTTCGATACGAATCCAACGGTATAAAGAACGTAAAATTATGGGTGGTATTTTGAAAGTTATGATCAAATATTCAGTTAAAGGTCAGAAGCGACGCGAATCCGCGAGTGAGCTGTGTTCATCGCTTATTTTCACACTTTTCCAAATCGATTTTTGGAATATTTTCTGAATGAAAAGTGTTTTTTTGCATGTCTACTTTCTTGTATCAAAATTTGAACAAATAACGTTTAGTATTTTTAGAGATGTGCACTTGAATGTGGACATAGGTCAGATTTGAATAGTTTGCAGAGATGGAAATAATGGCCTTTTTAGGACTTCACCCACCAATTAATGGTGTCTAGTGCTATTTTCTCTTTAAAAAAAGAGTCCAAAAAGTCTTTAAATAAAGTCTAGATAATCCTAATAGTCTATAAATAAAATCTAGATAATCCTAATAGTCTATAAATATAAAGTCTAGATAATCATAATAGTCTATAAATAAAATCTATATAATCCTAATAGTCTATCAATAAAGTCTAGAGACTCTTTTTTTAAAAATTCCAAAATCCTGAAAATCTAGTCCATATAATCTTAATGGTCTTTAAAATCCTAAAAATCCATAAAATCTTGCCACCCAAAAATTGTCTATTAAAATCTAAATCCAATACACCCCCCTTAAGTTTTTAGCCATGATTTCAAGTTTGAAGTTTTTTTTTAAAAAAAAAAAACTAATTTCAGGGGCACTTTTGTAATTTACGGTACTACACTGATTTTTTTTTTTTTTTTAAAGTGGTTATTAACAATTAAAGTTTCAAAAGTGGTTATTAACAAAAGTTTAATGTTTCATATGGTTACTTTCGAATTTCTCTCAACTTTTAAAACTGTTGTAATAGAAATAAATAACAACATTTTTTAAATGAAAATTATCATTTTCTCCCCTGAGGTTTGACATATTAGATAAACTGGTCCCTTTAGTTTTAATAATGACCAGTCAATCCCTTTAAACCCAAAATATGAGTCATTTTACCCCTCCTGTTAAAAGACCTCCATCAAAAATTGAACCTCTGACCCCGTGGTTAAAAAACACAAACTCTAACCAATTTGCTACTTCAACTCACCATTAAAGTTTTTTTGATTTAAATGTCTATATAGTTATATAATCTGTTTAAAATAATTTAAATCTCTTTGTATAATTTAAAATAAACTCATTTTTAATAATAATATATCAAAACAGATTTATGAAAGAGAAAAAGAAAATAAGAAAACAAAAGGATTTATGATTTTGAAACAAACAAATTTCTATAGTAAAAATAAAATTAGATAGCCTAGTTTAAAAATTCAAAAGCCAAATCATCAAAATAACACAAATAAATTAAATATAATTTTCAGAATATGTACTAGTCAACCTTAAGTACAATGATATCAGAAAATTGGAACTAAAATAATCACCCTAATATGCTTCTAGGGTACCTACTTAATCAAAACCCTAATTCTGATTGCACAAAACATTTAAGTAATAATTAAAACACACTAGGTCTCATGGTAGCTTTCGTGGTAGAAAAGCCTTTAAACTTGTCGTGCCGCAAAGGCTTGAGTCTTGGTAGAGAGGAAGAAGAAGATAGAAAAAAAACTGAGGTATTCTAAAATACCGTTTTAGAAAGAAATAAAAAAGTAATAATTAAAAAAATATATATATACACACCTTGAAAACTTATTTTACCTTCTTGCATGAAAACCACTCTCTTAGAAATATTGTTAACATTATGGGGTTTTTTTTTTTTTTTCTTTTCCTTTCACCATAGAATAAATTCTAGGGTTTTTGTATTTTTTTTTTCTTTTGATAGTAAAAGAGAAGAAATTAGAGCTTAAATAAAAAGAGTTTTTTGCCTCCAGAGGCGTAGCTCAACTGGTAAATGGATAAGTTTGGGGTTTATACAAATGACTTTCAAGCTTTTTTAAAAGATATGATTCCTTATCATCAAAATCAGAATTCCTTTGTTGTTGTTATTATTATCATTTAAAAGAAAGAGTTATATTAGGAATAAAACACTTATTCAACTATAATTTTTATTTTAAAACTTTAACCCCCATAACCATATAAATTACAAAATTAAAATGTGTTTTTAAAACCTAAACTCTTAGGGAAACCAATAAACTAAAATCAGAATTTTGGTCATACAGTGGCGGTAGCAACGGCGTGAAAGAGGCGGATGAGGGGTGGGAGAGCGTGAGAGAGGAGAGGACAACGGGGAGACATTTCATCAAGCCTCCCCCACCAGATCAGGCGTTCGCATATATGTGGGGAGGAATGTCAGATCTCTTTTATTTTATTTTATTTTCTCTTTTCAATCGATTTACCAAAAAAAATTCTCTTTTTTTTTTCTCATCTATTGCAGATATTTTTATAAAATTATTTTTCTTTTTTAATCATTTCACCAATTTCTTTTTTCTGTTTATTTTCTCATTTATCATATTCAATTACCATATTATCCTTAACATTTAAAAGTCAACACACTTTTATTGATTTTTTTAATGATTGGATAACGAAAGGGGGAAAATGGCTAATTCTAAAAATAGAGTGGGTAGAATGATGTTCCCTTATCGTCATGGGGAAAATAATAATATTTCTTTAATAACTAAGGGTAATTTAGTCTTTTTATTAACTCGATTTTAATAATATGAGAGATCTGATTAATAAATACATACTTATTCTCTAGTTGTATTTATGTAAAACATCAAGTGAGATTAGTGTATTTACCCCCTTTTGCAAATTGTATGAACAAATCTGATGCTCTACCTTTAAGAATCCGATTGAGTGCAACATTGGCAAATATAATGAGAACATAGAATAAAGTTTCACCCCTCGAATCTATTTTTGATATCCTTTTCGACAAAAGAAAAGATTAATATATATACACACTTTCACTTTGTTAATTACTTTGTAAATAGAAAAACCATAAAATAATGATTTTTTTTAAAGGGGTTCAACAGGACTTCCTAGAAGGTCACAGCTGGCATAAAATAATGATTATCATGTGTGCTCTATCTAATGTTACAGAGGTAATATTTCAAAGTTGAATTTTACAAAAAAAAAAAAAAAAAAAAAAAGATTTTGAATCCCGCACATGATCGGTCCTCAAGCATAAAATATATATACTTTGCTTCACAAAGTTGATTATCTAAATTCATTCTTTGTAACAGCGTGAATGGAAGGCAATTATATTTGAATGAACAACTTGTCCTTGCTTCAAATTACTTCAAATCCCATGCGTTTCTATCACAAACACTATTATACCAAATTGCTGCAACTCTCTGATCTCCTCCACCCAAAAATATGGAAGAACAACAACAAATTGTCTCTCCCATTGTAGAAATCCTCTTGCGCAAACTAAACGTTCCCTTGGGGCAAGAAGGTGTCAATAATATTGAACTCGAAAGGCTGGAGAAAATCTTAAGCTCTTTCAGAGCTGTTCTCTTAGATGCTGAGAAACAACAGCTTCACAACAACGATGTGAGAGGATGGCTAAAAAAGCTTAAGGACGCGTGCTATGATGCAGAGGACGTGTTAGACGAATTGGAGATTGAAGCTCTACACAATAGACAATTGAAAATGGATCAATCAAGGAGCATCGCAAGAAAGGTATGCGATTTCATTTCATGCTCATCAAAATCATTTGCTAGTTTACGTTTTACGATAGACAGTAAACGAATAAAGGAGATTAGAGAAAGGTTAGGTGGAATTGAAGATGATATGTCCAAATTTGGTTTCAAGGAAACAGTTATCATTTCCATTGTAGTCTTGCGCAAGCTACGGTCCCTTCATAAGCAAACAGTTTCCTGGGGATGGGGGGGTGTCGATATTATTGAACTCAAAAATCTCGAAACAATCTTAAGCTCCATCAGAGCTGTTCTCTTAGATGCTGAGAAACAACAGCTTGGCAACAACGACGTGAGAGGATGGTTAAAAGGGCTTAAGGTTGCCTGCTATGATCTAGAGGACGCTTTAGAGGATTTGGAGAATATTAAAGTTCTACATGATAGGCAATTGAAAATGGATCAATCAAGGAGCATCGCAAGAAAGGTATGCGATTTCATTTCATGCTCATCAAAATCATTTGCTAGTTTACGTTTCACGATAGACAGTAAACAAATTAAGGAGATTAGAGAAAGGTTAGAGAAAGGATTCGAGGATAGAGTTCATCATCTTCGTGACATTAATGGAAATGTTCCTAAGGAGAGGGAAATCATCACCCACTCGTCCTTTGTGGTTGCTTCTGATGTTTTTGAGAGAGACGGAGATAAAGAAAACATCATAAAAGCATTAATGCAAAACTGGAATTTTCGATTTGATTTGGATGATCTTTTAGATTTGGATAATGTGGATGGTATTGGCAATATCATTTATATTTCGGGTCCTGGTGGTATTGGAAAAACCACAGTTGCAAAACTGGTGTATAACGACAAGAGGATAGATGAAACTTTTGGAATAAAAATGTGGGTATGTTGCTCAGACAAATATTTTGAGAAGAAAATAATAATAGACATGATCTATTCTGTAACTGGTCATATCGAAAACACCATGGAGATAGACCAATTGCAACAAGTCTTGCAAGATATTTTGACGGGGAAAAAGTATTTACTCGTGTTGGATGAAATTGATTTGTTTCGTGATTTTCCCAAATTAAAAACTTTGTTATCGGTGGGTGCAGAAGAGAGTAAAATCATAGCAATCGAATCGTCCAATTATGCAAATAGGGGGAAAACATACCAGTTAAATTGGCTTTCAAATGAGAGTTGCTGGTCTTTATTTAAGAGATGTGCATTTAAAGAAGGAAAAGAAAAAAATCCACGCCTCATCGAAATTGGAAAAGAAATTGCGACAAAATGTGCAGGCCATCCTTTACTAGTAAAAATATTAGGAAGCATACTTTATTTCTCCACTGATGAAGATGATTGGAAATATGTGAGGGATAAGATCAAGAAGTTGGGAGTAGAAAGAGAAACAGAAACAGAAAGAAGAAGAGGAAAAGAATCGATATCAGTTCTAAAACTAGGTTATGATCTATTACCATCTCACTTGAAACAATGTTTTGTCTGTTGTTCCGTCTTTCCACAGGATCATGGCTTTAATAATATTGCTTTGATTCAATTTTGGATGGCTCATGGACTTCTCCAATCTGATGATAAGAATGAAGAGCCAGAATCTATCGGTATGCGGTATATAAATGAATTAAGATGGAGATGTTTGTTCCATGATTTTGAACAAAACTTTGACTTCATCAGTTTCAAAATGCATGACCTTGTCCATGATCTCGCCTCAGAAATTGCCAAAAATGAATGCTTCACAATGGATTCTCGCAGGGTATACCGGCATGTATCGGTGGTATATGGTGATGCAGTGCCAGAACAAATATTTGGCAACAAAATGACAAGAAGCATTATATTTTCTGAAACGATCAGCCCAAGCCAATCACTTATAGGATCATGCAGCTCACAGCACCCGAAGTTGCGGGTGCTAGATTTTAGAAATTTTGATATGGAGGTATTGCCTGAAAGTATTGGTAAATTGAAGCATCTGAGATATCTCAACCTAACACAAACCATTAAAATCAAGAGACTTCCAAAGTCCATTTTCAAGCTGAGAAATTTGGAAACTCTATTGCTTGGTGGATGTAAGGAGCTAGAAGAGTTGCCTAGAGATATAAGGCACCTAGTTAACCTCAGAATGCTAGTGTTCAGCTCGAAGCAAAGATGTCTGCCGGAAAATGGAATTGGATGCTTGACTTCTCTAAGGTGTTTGGGAATTGGTTCTTGCTATAATTTGGAATATTTGTTCCAAGATATTGGTCGCCTCCAAGCCCTTCAGACTTTAATCATTGGGGATTGTCCGAAGCTAGTCTCTTTACCACCTGGTGTGAAAGACCTAAGCTCATTAGAGAAGTTGATGCTTTCTGACCGCAAAAAGAGTGCAAAATATAATTTGACAATGGAAAATAGTGATCATCAAGAACTCCAAAGCATAAAGCTTCACCTACAAATGCTTTGCATTGATGGATTACCAGAATTTAGGGAATTGCCGCAGTGGCTTCTTCAACGTTCAGCCAACACTTTGCAGTGGTTAGCCATTAAAAATTGTCCCAAATTCGAAACACTACCTGCAGATCAACTGCGGAATCTCAAATCACTTGAAGTTCTTGAAATTTCGAATTGTCTGAAATTTTCTCATCTTCCTGACGATAGGCCTGGTCTCACTGCTATGAGAGAATTGAAAGTTCGAAATTGTCCATATTTTAGCGTTGAGAGATACAAATGGAGTATCCGAAGATATAAGATCGATCGTATTCCCATGTTCGAGCTTGATGGCAAGGTGATTAAATCAAGTGATTATAATTAGGTAATTGATTAATCGCTCTCCTTTTCTTATTATGCATATTTATTCTTAGATAAAGTAATTGCAATTAGGTAGTTGATTAATCTCTCTGTTTTTTTTTCCCTATTCTTATGTTTATTTTTATTTTTATTCTTTCTTCTTGCTTTCATGTTGGATGAATAGGGCTACGCAAGTATTCAAATTAGGTAAGAAAAATCGATTGTTAGTGCTGTTTCTGATTTTCATTGTACAACTTGGTGAGTTGAGAAAGATTTGATTTTCATAATATTAGTAAAGTTTAGCCGTATATGTGTTGCTTTCTACACTTCTCTTATCAATTTCTTATAGATATAAAGGCCTTGTTATTCAAGAACATGAATATTATCTTCTTCTTTTTTTGTAAGCAACCCACAAACAACTGACAAGCAGAGGCATTAGGCCACAAAAACAGAGGAAACCCTCCCAAAAAACACAGACACTAGCAAGGCAGGAGCACAAAAAGCTTAAACCCGCCAAAAGGCCGCCAAGCAAAGCCCCAACGAAACAAACCTGGGAAGCGGCAACGAAAACAAGCAAACCTGAACAACCGACACCCCAAAGACAACAGCTCCTTGAAAACACAGACAAAAACAGCAAAAACCACAAACCCAATCAAACATCTCCCAGTGAATAAAGTCCCCTGATAAGCTTGAACCCATCTTGGTCAGACTGTCCGCGATAAAGTCCCCCGATAAACTTGAACCCGATCAAAAACATGCATATTATCCTTAAAGAGATTATGCAAAACCTCTTTTTTATTTGCATCGTCTTTAGACTTATCGGTTTTCATTTTCTTGTTCAATCTATGGCAGGCGGTTGTTCATATTAAGATCGAGATCATGCTGGATCGTGGTTGCAGCTTCTTAAGTTGTACATATTGGTGTTTTACGGTTTTTTTATTTTTATTTTTTATTTTTTTAAACAAAAAAGTTGCCGTATGGAAAAAAAAAAAAAAAAAAAAAACTAATTATTGGAGAAACAGATTGTAAAATAATTTGATTATAGATTGTTTACTAAACACCTTATTGATCTTTGATTATTAAATAAGTGATTATTTCTAAGTTTGGGGTTGCACCTTATTCTCTAGGGTTTTATTGAAAAGTAACCCCTTTGGGGAGACAAAGTTGAAATGTAACCCATTTTTGAAAAAATTGCAAAACTGACTCCTTTTTGACAATATTACCCTTTTTAATGCATTAAATTACAGTCATACCATTACATTGTAAATCCTTTACCTGTCTTCCAAATCGAACACACCTCTCAAAACCTCTCAAATAGACAAAACTCTCAAAACCTCTCAAACAGACAAACCTATTGAAATCTCCAAATCCCTAATCTCTTGAAATCTCCAAATCCCTAATCTCTGTAAAATCGACCAAGCCATCTTCAACAGCGCGGAGGAGACTTGAAGAAGACGACGGCGCGACTCACGTTGAAGAAGACGACGACGACGACGGCGCACTCACGTTGAAGACGATGACGACGACGGCGCACTCACCTTGAAGACGACGACGGCGGCGTGACTCACCTTGAAGACGACGGCGGCGGCACGACTGACAGAGGTAGAACAAATCCCTAATTTTTTTTGTTTCTGTTTGGTTGCCGAGAAAGCGATGGAAAATAACGAGAAAATGGAGTTAACTCTGAAGCTCAGTGCATGTGTTTTTTGGTTACTAAATTTTGAAATACATATTTTTATAAAAATTAGGTGTTGAAAGATTAGAGCAAAATCGATGAAAATAGTAAGAAAGTTAATTTTTTCCATGGATGTGTTTTTATTTATATTTATATTTATATTTTTTATTTTTTTACAATGGAAATCTGAGAAGAGAATATGAATTTTTTTTTTTGAATTTTATAGTTCAAGTAGGCTGATTTTTTGTTTGTTTTATGGAAACAGAGAATAGGTGGGCATGTATGTTATGTGTAATGTTTTAGTAGATTATGTAGAAGTTAAAATTATTGGAAGAAAAACCGAATCCAGTTTGGGAGAAAAAATTGGTTCTAATGTATTGTTTTGTTGATTCGATAAGTCTAGTTTCGTTGATGGTGTGAGATTGTGTTTTTGTGCAAGTTTATTATGTCTATTTTGGTTCTTTAGCTGTTTTTTTGATTGAGAAGGACTATAAATTGAATTTTTGAAGATGAGTGATTTAGTTCTTGAGTAGGGAACTGTCATATAAGTTAAGATGTATTCATTTGCTTAATGAATGCATGACCATTTTTTCTGTTTATGTGAACAATGTAAGAAAAGAACTTAAAATAAATAATCAGTTCTAAGAGAATAATGTTACCAGTTTTCTTAGTGCATTTTTGAAGATGAGTGATTTAGTTCTTGCCCAATTGTTGTTACAAAAATTGGCTTGTTATACTTTGGATGCATTTGAAGTTGGACTTGGAGTTGGGGAGATTATAGAGTAAATATATGTTGGATGAATGAATATAAGATTTGAATTTCTTCTTGTAAAAACTAACCCGATATATTTACTATATATAAGTTTATAACACTGTGGTTGAGTTCCTATATTGCTAGGTTCAATGATGTTTATTTGTTTGGATTAGATTTTGTAGTGGTTGTGTACTCTTCTTAGGTTTGGTATTCTGAGTAGCATTTTGGTTTCCTTACGGGTGTTAGGAAATTCTTAACATATGTTAGGAATTCCTAACACCTGTTAGGAATCCTAAACGGGTGTTAGGAAATTCGAAACTAGTGTTAGGAATTTCCTAATACTCGTTAGGAATTTCCTAACAATCGTTAGGAATTTCCTAACACTCGTTAGGAATTCCTAACGGGTGTTAGGAAATTCCAAACGGGTGTTAGGAAATTCCAAATAGATGTTAGGAAATTCAAAACAGATGTTAGGGAATTCGTAATGGATGTTAGGAATTCCCAACCCCCATTAGGAATTTCCTAACATCGGTTAGGAATTTCCCAACGTCCGTTAAGAATTTCCTAACATCTGTTTGGAATTTCCTAACACATGTTTGGAATTTTCTAACATATGTTTGGAATTTCCTAACACCCGTTTGGAATTCTCAATAGCAGTTTAGAACTCTCAACTGCTGCCAATACCGTTTTCAATTCTGAACTACAACAACTAATATCACCTTTAATTGCTTATTCGGTTAAAACATTTGTACTAATTTAAATATTTTATGGTTTTATGTTATATTTCAGGATAATTAAATGGGAGAAAAGGTGGAATTGTTAGTAAAGGCTGCAGAACATTTCCCGGCAAAGATAAACAGCACTTCGTCAGTGGCTACTGTAAAGTGCATTAAGGAAAAGTTGACGGAGGCGCAACTATCCCTCTTCCGCACAACATGCTTTGGGAAACTTCTAGAGATGAATGACCTTAAGTTTTCCGGGCAGCTGGTACTTAATCTCTTACTTAGACAAATACAGTCTCCTGTTAAATCTGAGATGTGGTTTGCAGTAGGTGGCAAGAGACTTAGGTTTTCTATTCAAGAATTTTGCCTGATCACGGGTTTAGAGTGTGGCCCTGAACCGCCGGTGCTAAGTAAGGAAAAAGGGGATGGTAGTGGGAGTTTTCGGTCGTCAATGTTGAATGGGGAAGTGCGATTCAATAACAAAACTTTGGAGGCAATGTTCAGAGCTGCTTCTTCAGATAATGATGAAGACATGGTGAAGCTTGCTTTACTTTATTTTTTAGAGACGGTTTTGTTTGGCAAGGATCAGAAAGTACATATCGGGGCCCATCATGTTGAACTGTTGGAAGATTTAGAAACCTTTAACAAGTACCCGTGGGGTCAAAAGTGCTATGAGACAACTTTGAATAGTCTTCAGAGGGATTTGAGAAGAATGTCTCAGGAGTATCATACAACCTCGAGAGAGATAGTATCAGGGAAAAAAAGGAAGCGTCAGGCCAGCAAGGAAAAGGAATGTATCAGACAATATCCATTGCATGGGTTTCCTTATGTATTTCAGGTTAGTGCATCTAAAATGTAAACTACGCAATGCTTTTATTTGTAATTGTTACTTTTATTGACAGTTTGTTTTTAATAATTAGATTTGGGCGTGTGAGGCAATTCCTGCCGTTGGAGTTGCGATTGCTATAAAATCCGGTTGTTTGCTTCCGCGGATTGTAAATTGGATTACCCCCGGAACGCCTGATGCAACATATGTCATGAAGTTGTTGGACCAAAAAAATGTAAGTTTAAAGAATGTAATTGTAAAACTAACTTCGAACATTGAAGTTCATGCACACTAACCCATACTACTATTTATCTATGGTAGACTCAGGTTTTGCAGAAGCTGCAACCCACTCCTCGAGAGAGTGGAGAGGAGTATGTGAAATTCCTACTCAGCCCTGAATGCGCGTTAGAACCACCCGAGATCGATGGTGAAGGCCAAGAGGATATGTTAGCCTCTAATGAGTCTGAAAATGTTGCTCGTGAAAGGGCTGAAGAAAAGCGTCCAATAAATGTATCTACATGCCACCAGCAACAGTCAAAACATGTTTGTCTGGTGAGCTAACAATTAATATCCATTTGTCTGTTTTTTTAAACTTATTGCATATATGACTAATATAATCTAATATTTATGGAAATCATAGGATTGTAAAGCCAACAATGAGGAGAGCAAGAGGAAATTGGATACACTTGGACAGCGCATGGATGCAATGGACAAGAAACTAGATTTCATAATCACCTTATTAGGACTGTTATTGTGGTGAAAATGCAGAAATGTCTTGTGGTGAAAATGCAGGGGATGTTTTCATTATATTTAGGGACTGTTATTGTGGTGAAAATGCAGAAATGTCTTGCCTTCTATAGATTTTGTTTGTTTGTTAAAATGTAGAGGCTGTTTTCGTTAAATATTGCAGTGGCTGTTTTCGTTTTTCAAATGTATGGGCTGTTTAAAATGTTAAAATTTAGGGGCTGTTTTTGTTGTTCAATTTAGGGCTTGTTTTGATTATGCAATGTAGGGGCTGTTTATTACACAACACTGTGAAACAATAATATGGCAATTAAATTGAACTTTATAACAACACTGTCAAACTTCATTTAAACCAATTATATCCTTAACAACAACCTTCATACCAACACTATCAAAAAACACTTAAATCCCATAAAACAAAATATATAAATTCTGTCAACAAACTTCATAGCAATAAAATCCATAACAACAACCAATAAAATTGTGTGAAATGTTTTACACAACACTGTCAAACATTACAATTTTAACGAAGCATAAGAAAAACAACAATAGCCACAACGGCTCCCATAACCAACGTCCCGAGACATCCATCCACCTACAAATAAACATGTAAAATTACTAAGAAAAATATATGATAGAACATAAGAATACATAGTTAATCATTTCACAAAATTAAGTAGCAACTATCAACAACTGTCAAGTACAATATAAAACGTGTATTATACCTTACGGGTTTCCATTTTGATCGGATAAAGGAATTGGTGCCTTACATTTCTGCCTATTGTGTCCCATTCCTCCACATCTACCACACTTCCGCTGTACAATTTCTTCACCTTTCGATGGCTTGCGTTTTTTAGCTGGACGCCCCCGAGGTTTACGGCCTTTTGGTGGTAGAACAACATGAGTTTGTACTTCATCGGGAACATCCCACTCTTCCATAGGCCCAACGGGGTAAATGGAACTACCATAAGCTGTAGCCAATGTTTCCTTGTGGTAATAATGGGAGCAAAAATCATAACATGAAGAACGACGAAGGTTACAAGCAGCAAGTGCATGTCTACAAGGGAGTTGGTCCAACTGAAATTTTCGACAAGTACAAGTCTTCTCAATTAAGTTAACAAATCCATTTAAGTATCCGTCAATGACGTGGTGTTCGTATAGATTGATAGGATGCACACGGTAACAACGTGATTTATTACTCCTACGACGTAGCTTTTTCTCCGCCCACTTTGTCATTGGAGTACTCATTTTTGCAGCAGCTTCACGCCTTTCCCAAAACCACTTTTGTAGTAAACCACGTATATGTTCAACTAATTTTGTGATCGGTAGCTCTCGTGCATCCTTTAAAATGCCATTCAAACACTCTGCAATATTCGTTGTCATTATGCAATATCTTCTTCCATCAAAGTGACTTCTAGCCCACTTTGAAGGATCTGCCTCATTCAAATAAAGTGCAACACTCGCATCTATACCCCTTATTTGGCGCATAATCTGATTAAACTCAACAACACGATAAGCTTTTGAACACTTGTAAAATATATCATGGACTTCAACACCTTTAAATTTTGCCTTCATGTTTTGACCAAGGTGATACATACATATGCCATGCAGTGAATTAGGGAACACACCTGCAGCTGCCTTTGCAATGCTTGAGTTTCGGTCAGAGATAAATACAAGATCACTCATTTCACCAATCAACTCATGTAACTTTGTAAAAAACCAATGCCATGATTGGTCGTTTTCTGAATCACCAATACCAAAGGCCAATGGGTAGACTTGGTTATTTCCATCCAAACTTGTTGCAATAAACAAGGTACCCTGATGCTTGCATTTCAAGAAAGTTCCATCGACAGCTACCACTGGACGAATACAACTTTTAAACCCTTCAATGGAAGGTCCTAATGCCATAAAAAAATACTTGAAGCGATTTAAAGCATCAGTGTCAATAAATGTAACTGTCCCTGGATTTTTCATTTCAAGCATGTGACAATATGAAGGAAGAATGGTGAATGACTCATCTGGTGAACCTCTAGCTAAACCCATGGCGACCTCTCTAGCCCTCCATGCTTTGTTATAACCCAAAGTCATTCCACACTGCTTTTTCATATCATCAATTATGTCGTTCGGTCTATAAGACTGTGAAGTTCCCTCAAACTTTGATTTTATGCAATGTCCAATCAATTTGCTACTTGCTTGTCGATGATCAAAGTGGAGGGCGTCAAGAGAGCAAGTGTGATCCGGCAAATATTTTCGTACACGAAATGATTCACAATCCTCAAGCTTTGTTGCACGGATACGCCATTTGCAATCTTCGACAATGCATGACATAACCAACAAAGTTTTGGTGGATTTCTTGACTTTGAACTCAAAATGATTAGCAATTGACAACAATTGCATCTTCATTTGTAACTCTTCCTTACTAGGAAATAAATCACCAACCCCAACTTCTTTAACATTATTGACTACACTCTCCAATGATGAGTAACTTCCATGTATTGTTGATGATTTTGACCTAATTCCCTGAGAACTCACAACCCTTGATCTTCTTGAGGGTACCTCTGAGGTTGATGGCCGACTATCTCTAACTTCATCATCATTGTCCACCCCAATAGAAAATACATTAGCATTATGAAAGTCATTTGGACTCAATAGACTTTCATGTATATTATCAAGACCAACTCCATTGCCATTATCCGATTCAAAAACATTGGCAAAGTCTTCGTTCACAAGTTCATTGTCAAGACCTTGTGTGTTTGGAATTATTCCACTTTTCCGTTCAATAGTGACACATAAAGAGGTTCTTGTATGCACATCGGAATTTTCACACAAAAATACTTGCACATCATCATCATTCAAAACTTCAATTGGTGGTAAAACCTCAGGTGAATTAAAGATGAACTTCATTTTGATGGAAGACTCGCTTGGATTGGCTTCAACAAGACGAGATACCATGTCAAGTAATGACTCATATGATGTTTCCCTTGAAACTGAAATTACTTTATACATTCCATATTGATATTTGAACTTCCCACCACTGTTACTCCATTCACCGCCATATAAAACAACAAATCGAACTTTATCCATGCAAGCCACCTTTCAAATGCACAGGAAATTTATAATCAAATTCCTAAAAAAATATTATAAATTCATGGTACATTAAATCTACAAAATATTATGAATCCACACTGTTTGGAATTTCCTAACGGCGTTAGGAATATCCTAACGGTGTTAGGAATTCCCTAACGCAGTTAAGGAATTCCTAACTTCCGTTAGGGAATTCCTAACGCAGTTAAGAAACTCCTAACATAGTTACGAAATTCCTAACATCTGTTAGGAAATTCCTAACTGGTGTTAGGAAATTCCTAACTCCCGTTAGGAAATCCTAACGCACGTTAGGAAATCCTAACTGGTGTTAGGAATTTCCTAACATATGTTAGGAATTTCCTAACCGCTGTTAGGAATTCTGTGCTGGACACATTCGAAAAAAATTGTTCAATTCACTAGATTTAATACTATAATGGAAAATCAACCATAACAACATCAAATTCAACCAAGACCCATGCTCTATTACATTCATGTAAGCTATTTGCACAAAAATAAAGAACCCTAATAAACAAATCTATGTAAATAACATATTTTACCAAGAAATAAACTAAAAATTTAGCTTGTGAACTTTGAATTGACCACAACAACATCAAATTCAACCAAGACCCATGATTTATTATGTAAATGTAAACTATTTTCACCAAAATATTACACAAATTCATGTTATTCGGACAGATTTGAGAAGAAATTCGGACATGGGTTTCACACTGTTATAAAAGTTCAAAAAAAATTATAAAAACTCACCTAAAAGCTTCAATGGAAGGAACCCTTGTGGAGTTGTTCAATTGTGGAGTTGCTTAATTTGTATTTGCAAGAGAGAACAAAAGAAAAAAAAAATGGAGAAGGAGAGCCTAAGTTTCGCACGTCTGAATTGTGAGGAGAGGAAGAACTGAAGAAGTGAGGAAAAGAAGGCAAAAAATGTTTATAAAGAATAAAAGAGAAAAGTTAGTAAGTAAGGGTAAAATGGTATTTTCGCTTGAAAAAGGAGTTAGTTTTGCAATTTTTTCAAAAATGAGTTAGTTTTCAATTCTTGCTTCCCAAATGGGTTACTTTTCAATAAAACCCTATTCTCTAATACTTCTGAGTTGCCTTTATCTCTTGTTTCTCTATTATAAAATGGCCTTCAAAGTTCAACCTTATTAAATAAGTGATTATTTCTAAGTTTGGGGTTGCACCTGCCTTAATTAGCTTCTAACTCACTACAAAAAGGGTCTTTCAATGTTGTGAAAGCTCTCAACGACGTACATGTACCAATTGTCGATTAAGGAGTTGTTATATGTATTTGATGTTTCTACAACTTAGTATGCTTGTCGTTAAAAATTTAAAATTCTACAACTTAGAGTTAGGGTTGGCAAAAAGGCCCAGTTCCAATGGAACCAGCCCATATCCGCATGCAATGGTTTGGGAATCACACCCGCATTAATTGCGGTTCGGTTATGGATCCAAACCGGTTCTCACCTAGACCCGCAAAAGAACCGCATTTAAAAACAAAAAAATTTAGGTCACGCCTCTTCTCTGATCTCTCACTCTCACCTCTCATCTCTTCTCTCACCTCTTCTCTCACCATCTCGCCGTTGTCGACAAATCACACCAGCTCCGGTTTCCACTCAAGCTATTTTCGCACTCTCACTTCTCTGATCTCTCATTCTCACCTCTCATCTCTTCTCTCACCATCTCGCCGTCGTCGACAAATCACACCATCTTCGGTTTCCACTCAAGCTATTTTCGATTGATATCTCATTGTGGGTAAGTTTCCATTTATCATAATCATTAATGGGTTTTCCATGTTTGTTGAATATTGAATGTCACAGTAAATTTACAATTTGTTGGATGTCCTGATTGTTTGTGGGTATAGCTATAAAATAGATACTGAATTGTTAAATAATAGTTATGAAAATGTATTATTTTCATTAGTTTTTATTTTTCATTTTTTTTTTGAACCTTTGATTTTTTCTGATACTGGATTAAAATCAAATGACTAGTTTTTATTAAATGTAACTATATACATCCTCTACAATAGCATAAACCTTTTGTTTGTTGGCAAACTATTAACATATTCAATATAATTTGTTTGCTTATGATTTCCCGTTAATATATGCTTAGGTGTGTGGTAACAGTAGTAGTTACATTAATTTTGAGTCTCTCTACTTAGTGTTTATATATACATAAGTCTGATTTTGAAACTTAATTACTAATCTGAAAACTCTTTATTGCGATAGTTTTTTTATGGTTAATTACTAATATGAATAATCTGAAAACTTAGTTACTGGTTTTGATGGTTAATACAATATGGTTTACTAGTTTTGAATGTGTTAAATGATGTGCTATTAGTTAGCTAAACATGACTTGTATTGAAGGATCTCAAGTAAATGTTTCTACGAGTAATGGTAATAATGAAGATGTTGAGTCAAGTAATGCTTCGGGTGGCTCTAAACCGATGAAAGGAACATCGTTTGTTTGGAATTACATCACTAGGGTTGATGTTAATGGTATTAGGATGGCAAAATGTGATTTTTGTGGGAAGTTGTTAAATGCTACTCAAGGGACATCAAGTTTAAGGAAGCATGTGTTAAAATGTCGCAATGATCATCAAGAAGCTACTAATTTGACTAATACCTCGTTTGATCAAAATGTTGGTAAGTCAAAAGTAGCGAAGATGATCATAATGCATGAGTTTCCTTTAAGATTTGTTGAATACACGGGGTTTTGGGAGATGATAGAATATTGCCAACTTAGGTTTGAATCTGAGTAGAAACATGCTGAAAAGTGAGATTTTTAAGTTGTACAATATGGAGATGGATAAGACATTAAAGTTGTTGGATAGCATTGAAAGTAAAATAGCAATTACTATAGGTATGTGGACATTTAGTACAAAAATGGGATACATGGTTGTTACTATGCATTTCATTGACAAATCATGGGTGTTACATAGTAGAATCATGTGTTTTATACATGTCTTAAGTCCATATGATGCTACATCACTTGGTGAACAGTTGGTGACATGTTTTTATGGCTGGAATGTAGATAGAAAGTTGTCTGCAATTACTGTGGATAATTGTTCCACTAATGATAGTATGATAGAAAAAATTAAGAACAAATTTTCAGATACATTATTGGTTGCTACTAATTATTTTTTTTTTTACTTGATTTTTTTTAGGTGGCATTCCGAAGGAAGAGATATATTCTACGATAGATGAGAAAGAGCCATTAGCATCCACATGATTTTTTTTTTTTTTTTTTTTAATTGGATGAGTTGTAAAAAATTAATATTTGGAGATGTGTTATCGATATATTAAGAAATTAGAATTTTATTGGGCTTGTAACTTAACTTTTTAATTAAATTGGATATATATATGTTTAATTGATTTTGGTAAAAAAATATTTAGGCCCAAAAAATTATGGCCCAATTATGGCCTAAAAAATCCAGGTCAAAAATCTGGTTAAAAAGCCGAGTCAAAATAAATATAAATCGGGTCATAGGTGGGTCGGGTAAAAACCGAAACATTAGCGGTTTGGGTCTAGACCCGAACCAGGTGTTATGTAATAGATCTGGGTCGGATCTAGATCCGAGTTGGATCTGGATCCATATTTTGCCAACTCTGCTTAGAGTGTTTATTTTGAAAAATTTCAAACAACTTACATTTGAAAGTTGTACAATACTACAATGCTAGATCTTCATGAATTCAAATTCATAAAGATAATGATTATACACCGTCAAAAAGACAATGAAAAAACAAAACAAAACCAAAAAAAAAAAAAAAAGCTTATGAAATAACCAAATTGCAATACAATATTTTCAACTTATAAATTTACAATATTCTAATATTCCAACTTAACTTGCATAACGTATCCAAACTCATTCTAAATACAATAACCTAATGAAACGTTCAGGCTATGAAACATTTTCACTAGTACCCTTTGGAAATGAAATGTTTTGAACACCTGTACTGTGCTAACCACAAAGGAGAGCAATGATCTTAGCAATCGACAACTAATAATAAGAAGAAAAATCATAAGGCCCCAGTAACTTGATCACAATTCTATGAACTAATTGGATCAAAGATTCATGTACCTCTACCTCTGTCACATCAACATTACCTAAACTTTATAGCGACAAATCAAAACAACACGGTCGACTCACAAGTCACAAATACTCAAGTTCAAGATTTCTTAATAACAATCTAAAAAACACTGCAGCACACTAACAAGGCTTTCATATGTCACAGAGAAACAGATGACTACTCAATAGTCAGCTAATGAAAAACTGGTATTAACAAAAACAGAGCTTCCAAGCTCTGTTAAATTAAACCATATTCTTAGCGAAATATATTACCTAATGACAATAATTTCAGCATTAAAGTGAACTTTTTGCACATATGACAAGTACAATTCAAGGTACAAGATCCTAGAACTAAATCACAATAATGAAATTATGCAAACATGGTATCGAAAACGATTGAATAAAAAAAGAAACAGAGGAGATATATGCTAACCTGAGCTTCAACATAGCTGTCCTTGGCCAGAATCTCATCCTGATGTGGTTTATATTATTTAACAAGCCACATAACGGGTACCACACACATCAATTAACAAGCAACAGAACATGACACAGCCAATACCATTAGAAAATAAACTAACAGTTCGAATCTGACTTGAATCGGCAGAGGAATTTTCATCGTGGTAAGAAAAAGTGAATTTTAGATATTGTTAGAAAAAGCAAGAAGAAATAAATTAACTTGAATTTTTTTTTTTTTTTTACTAGAAGGATTCTGGTGTGATGGGCTTTTTAAAATTGGAAGTTGGGTTTTAAAAATTTGTGCAAACAACCAACGAATATATATAAAAATTAGAGAAGTATTCAACTAAATTTAATATGCCTGTTAATTGACATCAGTAAAACAAAATTAAGAAAAAAAAAAAAAAAATGCTTCTGCGTTCTTGACAAAAGCAAATGTTTCACAATAGTTGCTGCCATTCCCTGTCCGGCAGTAGTGGCCGAATGGAGGTCTTCTTCATTTCATATTGTTCACTTAAGCCAAGATGTGCCATTAGAAGTGATACTTGAGTGAGTAGCTCTCCGCCATTTGTCAGTTGCTTTTCATGCTCTTTCCATGCACAACGATTTGCAGCATATGTCAACATTTCTATCCATACTTCACTTATCGCCTTCCATTTGACTTCATTAGTTCGCAATTTTTTGGCAAGTCTAACTCCATGATGAAGCACTGACAGATCTTCTTCCCGATGCTTATTCTTATGATATTGAAGCAGCACCTCGCAGGCTGATATGAATTTATCAGATTTCTGTTCTTTTGATATCGAAATCGAAATAATATCATCAGATTTCTGTTCTTCTGATATCGAAATCGAAATAATATCATCAGATTTCTGTTCTTCTGATATCGAAATCGAAATAGTATCATCAGATTTCTGTTCTTCTGATATCGAAATCGAAATAGTATCATCAGATTTCTGTTCTTTTGATTTCGAAATCGAAATAGTACTCTTGATTTCCTTATAGGTATCGTTGTACTTTGTCTCAAAAGAAATTGCCTTGGGCAACATAGATGAACAAAACTGTAGAAGGTACAGCATGTAATCTGATAAGTGTTTGCTAATTATTTTGCATTTCAAATTAATATCACCATCAAGGTTTTGATGATCAGGATCACAATTGTAATAGAGATCAGTAGCAATGTGCCAGACAAGAAGGCTGTGGTCAAAATCTACCTCAGTTGTGCTCCATATAATATCTGAATCATGCGATTTCTCAAGCACGTAATCACCTCTTCGATCCAACAACTTCTTCAATGATTGCCTTTTATCAACGTAATCGTCAAAGCTGCTTATAATTGCTTTACTTTTTTCTTGCAGCTGCTCGAATATCATATTTTGCAAATTGGAATCAACTTTTTTTCGAGTCAAGAACCAATACTTTATGTCTACCAGTTTGTTGATAAAATCAACAATAATACTTGTGGCCGACTTGTCGTCCAGACAAGAGCTTATGAGGTTGTATTGTGCCATGGATCTTGACCACCTCTGGCGAGAATCAGTTGCAGTTGCTGAATGAAAATAACTCAATAGAAGATGAAAGAGTTTTCTTGATGTTGGATTATATTCAGAGGTTTTGAGGTTGATCAACCAAATTTTTGTCCAGTCAGATAGTAGCAATAGGACGAGTGCATAAATCTCCAAAAAGACAGCCACAACAAGCAGTGAGTAGGTCAAGGAAATGTCAGCTATTGGGTAAGCATGGATATCAATGATGATTGAGAAGACAATTAATGCGGAAATGGAGGAAACGAAGCTGATACAACGAAGAAAGATTCCAAAGCGAGAGTAAACAACAGTGGCTTTTGTGAAGAGAACATCATACATGAATCCAAGCTCAGCTTCTACTAGTTTGAAGGCATCTTCTGCTGTTTTGTTGAGCATGATAGAGTAGCTGGAGTCATTTAGTCCATAGTAATCAACAGTCATGTTTGCAAACAAATATGCAGATCTTTTGAACAAAAAGTAAGCTTGAGCTAGATAAAGATAACTGCTCTCTTGATCAGGAAGATCATGATCAATGCGAAATGAAAGCAAAGAATCTTTAACATGCTCCACGCTTGAAGACATGAGTACAAACGTCCTCTCTCCATATTTGATAATTCCTGTTATAAACATCGGAATGGCTATAAATGTGAGGGCATTGTCACTCCAAGACCTAAGGTAAACATAAAATGCCACTCCAACTTGTATAATAAGTCCAAGAAAATGTCTTAACCACAACTCATTATCTTCTAACGAGTAAGCTGTGATAGTATCCGGACCACCGAGATGCAAGAGAAGGAATGGAGCCCAAAATGCCTGGAGGAAATTGCCTGGTTCTGAAAGTTTGTCGTCACTATCTGCTTGGCTATAAGCTAGATTGCCCAACGCAATAGTTGCCACCGCGTCAGCTATCAAGTAGGCTGACCAAACAGGGATGCTCACCTTAACATTTACTGTGAATTTTCGACGAGAACCGAATATGATGAGGATGATCTGTAGAATAAGGCTGACCAGAATCAGCCCTCGAACTTCCCATCCATTCCAAAATTTTCTGAGTTTTTCCGAAAAAATCAGCATGATGTTCCTCCTCAAGATGCAAAATTCAAGCAACTCAAGATTTACTGTTTATATACGAACAAGCAAAGTCTCTTACTATCACAAAGCGGGTATTAGTTCTATGTAAATAATTGAAAGCATTTAAAAATAGATTTTAGCATCAAGAAATCCACGTAATTGTGATTAATAATGAAAAGGAATAATAGTAATTAATAAAAATGATCAATATGCATCTTGACTTGAATTGAACCACAGATTAGCATTAATTTTACAAAATGTTTTCTTTACTAATTTGTCCAGATAAACAATTTTATGCCCAAAATATTTATTGAAATTCAGGATCCTGTACCTATGTGTAATTATATATTGGGTTTCATTGAATAGAATCTCTAATATTCTCTAATAAGGAGCCCTGCCCTGCTCTTATTATGCTACATGATTTTTTTCTAATCAACTATTAATTTGATTAGTTTTAGAGTTTCTAATCAATACATATATACTAAATGAAGATATTAAAAGCAGTCTAAAACTATAAATATTTATCTTAAGATTTTCTAAATCCTGCGCAGTAGGTTTGTTCTCGGTAGTTAAGTCTTGACATTAAGCAGTCTAAAACTATAAATATTTATCTTAAGATTTTCTAAATCCTGCACAGTAGGTTAGTTCTCGGTAGTTAAGTCTTGACATTAATATATATATATATAGTGGTGCTATTGGCACACCCTTTACTGATTTATTTATGCCCCACTTTTTTAATTATTTAGTATTATTATTTTCCCTTTATCAAAATTACTAAAAGAGATATACAATTTAAGAAAAAAAAAATTATATAAAGTAAATCTAATAAAACCACACATTCTTTCTAAAAAAAAAAAAAAAAAAAAAAAAAAAAAAAAAAACCCAACATTTTTTTAAACATTTTCTTGAATTTATTTTTTTCATAACTCTCAAATCCTACCTCTGGTGTTGATATTATTCAGTGAGAGATTACTTAATTGTGTTTTGTGTGGTTCGTCTGGTGCTAGCTGAGGGGGTTGTTGTCTTTGTTTTTTATGTTTTGCTCTATGTTTGCTTTTTCTCTTGTTTCTGATACTGTCTTTGTCTCGCTGTTGTTTGGGTTTTCAGTGGTGGTGTTGTTCCTGCTTTTGTTTTGGCTCTTTAATAAAATTTCAGTAGTTCAAAAAAAAAAAAAAAAAAAAAAAAACTCTCAAACCCTAAAAATACTTGTACTAGATATAAAGATTTGAGATAGATAGAGATATTAGAGATGATGTTTATTAAGTTTGAAAAATAAGTAAAAGGGTAGTTTTGAAAATAAATAAAATAAATTAATAAAAACATTTAACTTTATTTAATTAAATCAGAATTTAAATAAGTGAGGTATAAATAGATTAGTAAGGGGTGTGCCAATAACACCACTCATATATATATCGAACATGGACAAGGACAATGCCAAACTAGTCAATGAGTGTCCTTTCCTTCACTACAAGCCACAATAGGCAGTGGTGTTGGTGTCTTAACACTAAAGCTATGTTTGGTTCGCGGAAAGGAAATCACATGGGAAAGGAAATCATTTTCTTGATGGAGGAAATGGATTCCTTTGTTAGGTTGCGATATGGAATCCATTATGGAATCCTTCGTTTTTGACCAAAATGCACTTTATATGTTTGATGTATCAATTTTTTTTTTAAAATTAAAATATTATTCAATTCTAATATTAAATAATTAAAATTTAAAAATATTTTCCAAATAATTATGAATAATAATTTTTGAATATTTTCAAAGAAAATAAAATTTAAAAGATATAATAATTATTTTTAAAATATAAATTAATTTATTAGAAAAAAAAATACTTTTAAAATAAAAAAGAATAATAATAATAATAATAAAAAATTAAAAAAAAATAAAAATATAGAAAAATAATAATAAATTTAAAAATGTCATTTGTGGCCACCATGGCCATCGGAGACATATCGCCGGAGGAGGCAACATTGATCACCTTCAGTTGCCTTCTCCAACGAGGAGACCTCGTCCATTAACAAAGGACGGATCCTCCGTTGATGGAGGATCACCGTCCTCTGTTTCACTCTGTTTGAAACAAAGGAGGCCTCGCCTCCTCCAATAATGGGGATGAGGGCCTCCGATACTGATAAGGCAACCTCCAGTGGCCTCAGACGGTGACGACGAGGCTCCGTTGGTGGCCTTGCCATCATTAATTACGAAGGAGGTCACCAGAAGTGGCCTATTCTATTTTCTGTTTGTTTTAAAATTTTGATTTTTTTTTTTTTTTAATTTGGAGAATAAATTGATAAATTGAACATTTAAGTGATGGTGGAATCTGGGTTCTAACCTTAAGATGTTGGAATCTGGATTCTGGCGAAGGTTAGAATCCGGATTCTAGCCTCAAGAGGTACGAATCATAATCCACCATTTTGGTGGAATCCTTCATAGAAAAGAATCCTCATTCCATGACATTTTGTACAAAACAAACAATAGAATGAGGATTCCTTTTCCCATTCCATTATTTATTCCACCAACCAAAGTACCAAACACCACCTAAATTGAAACTCAAATTCATACCACTTTAATTAGGCCAAAAGTTTAAACTTTCAAGTAATATATCAGACCCACGATAGTATTTAACACATTAGATTATAACTGATAATGCATACCATCTTCCCCAACAAATATGACGCCTTTTGGATAAAAGTTAGAGATTTTTTTTTTTTGAACAGCAATATTTTATAAAGGCCAAAAAGCCAAAGGGAAACATGACCTGGGACAGCCAGGAAAAACAGAAAACAACCCAGAAAACCAGACGAAACAGTACAACACTGAAACAGAGGACAAAAACGCAAACCCAGAACAGCAAGGCACAAAGCCACCCAAAAGAAACAGAAGCAGACCCAACACCACAACAAAGAAAAACGCACAGCAACATAGAGTCAGATATCTCCCCACTTGATACAGTCCCCAGCCGAACTTGATCCCGACTAGGCCAAACCGTCTAGAAAATTATTAAAATAGAATGATAACACATGAAGTGTTTTCAAATAATTTATTAATATGCCTCAAGTCCTCTAGGATGTTTTTGTAATCTTGATTGATGCAATTCAATATATAAAAAATAATTTATTAATAAAATAAATCACTTCAACTAAAAAAAAAAAAAATCACTTAATTACCTGGAAAAGAAGATCGAAGCACCCAAGAACTTTGGAAGCTAACTGAGGCAGGTGATGTAATTCAAAATTTAATGGTTTAACTTGAAGGCCATTTTATAGTAGAAAAACAGGAGACAAAGCTAAATGTGAAGTATTAGACAATAACTTGTGGAATGGGGATGGTATATATATCACAAGCACTTTCTTTACAAAAGGAAAATGATTAAATTAAATCACTTTTCCTTTCAAAAGCTGGAGATAGACCATTACTTGGAGTAGTACAGGTCATATAATAAAGCAATTAAAGAATTGATTCAAAGAAGAAAAAAATGGAGTAAGAATCAAGAAATGCAAATTAGAAAGAGCTTGGAGAACAGAGGAATATAGTTCATAACATGAATTTTATTGAGTGTTAATCATATGGGATTTGAGAAATACCTGTAACAATTAATCCACATTTGTAGTATTTTTTTTTAATGTGAGTGAATTCATATTTGTGTCAGAAAATCAAGATTATATATCATAGTTGAAGTGCTTCTCTTTTATTTATATACATAATTTTGTCACAAGTCAGAACGTGTGAATGACTAGGATTTAACCTTTTTTTTTTTTTGTTGGTTAAACCACGAGGTATCCCTCACTCAGATCAGCAACCAATCATTAAGGAGTGGGACTAATCCCTGCTCAGCCAGGAGGTCAGGAGAAGCCTGGCCACGAAGATGTTTCCAGTGGGGTTCGAACTCAGGCAGAGCCCAAACCATTTACCCCACTGGGAGTACGGTGACCAACCGCACCACACCTTGTGGTTTAGGATTTAATCTTTTTGGATTTAATAAATACACAATCACACCATATCATCTCTCATGTCTCTTCAACGTCTCTCTCATTTTACTCTCTCAAGAAATAAAAATATTTTAACCATTTCTCTTCTCCTATTCATCTAATGATCATCTCTCGATTCCAATTTCTTTCCTCTTTGTTTCTCTCTCCTCTCTTCTCCAAACTCTTTTTCGGAAACTAATACCAACCAAAACTTGTAAAAAAAAAAAAAAACTTTCAGTTACAATTTATATTTTATATTTATATACCACCTGTGTTCTTGAACCGTGTTCTTCGATCTGTTTTCTTTTATTAAAAGACAAATATATATATATATATATATATATATATGAGAGTGAGTTTCTCATTGAGAGATCCCACGTTTTAACATAAAGTAAAGACCGTCTTAAAATCCATTGACTTGAATCTTGATATGAATTTTTTGTGGATGTTAAATTCAATGAAATTCTAAACAAAATTTGAAATTTTTTAAAGAACTACAACAATTTTTTTTTTCCTATTTTTGGTCCCATTTTCTGATGCTTGATTTTCAATAATATTAAGAAAAAATAGTTATAATTTTTGAAATTTTTTTATATTTTGTTTATAAGTAGATTTCATTGAACTAACCATTCATAAATTAAAAAAATCCAGATCAAAATTCATTAAAATTGATGGATTTCAAGACGGTCCTGATGTGTATTTTCCAGCTAAGGAAATTATATGAAGAATTTAGAAGGAGAGATAGAAATAATATGTTTCAATTAGAGAGATAGAGAGTAGCAAAATAAGAGAGATAGAGAGGATAATTGTCATTTCATTTCATATCCCATTTGATCCCAAGATGGCCATATATATAGGCTTACAAAAGCAACAAATTAAGGAGGGAAACATGGAGGGAATCAAGGTGCATATTAAGGAGCAAATGGGTAGTGGTTCCATAATGCACACATGAGAGACTCACTCATGATGTGTGCATTATGGGATCCCTCATGAGAGACTCACTCAGGGGCAAAATTGGGTTTGGTCCCTAGTTTTTTTTTTTTTTTTTTTTTTTAAATTAAGTTTTTTCAGTAGTTCTATATATATCCCATTCAGTTCTAAGTACACCCCGCCTAATTCTAATTCTAAATTAACTTACCATATTTTTCTTTATCTTAATAATAGCCCAATAACTTAAAATTTATGCATCAAACTCATTCAAGTCCATTGGATTTTCTTAACCAAGTCAGAAATCAAATTGAGAATTTTAACCCTTTAATAACTCAAAAATCAAATGGGAAATTTTAAACCATTAACAAGTAGCAACTAAAGCAGTAGAGTTACCGTATAAGTTATAACTTAATCTCCAGGTCTCCAACTGTCTCCGGTCTTCACTCTCCAATAATTTCAATTTTGTGAGTTTTCATAGCTTTTGGATTTGTAGAGGTATACAGACGTCGGCAGGAGAAAATCGTAAGTTTTATTTAAATTATTTTTAAGTTTATATTGTAAATTTAATTGTAGAATTGTGATGATAATTTTGATTTTTAGTGATTACATTAAACAACCTAGGTGATTACGTTGGTGATTAATTAACTGTGATGAAAATTACTTGTTTTTTTTTGCTCTGTTTTGTCTCTATTTATTTATTTATTTATTTATTTTTTGGGGTTTGCTTATGATTTGTTGTCGCGTTAGCAACGTCTTGGCTCTTTGTTTTTCTGATGTGTGTTTATGCCCCTATTTGTAGCTTTCGTTTGTCTCTGCTTTTATAATTGTAAAATTAAGTGTATATATATATATATATATATATATATATATAGGAGCAGGATCTAGGATCTATGGTCCCATTTTTTTACACAATTTTTGACACGACTTCTTGGCCATTGGATCTTGCTTCTTTTAAGGGATAAGGTTTATTCTCTTTTTCTTTCCTTAATTATTACTGACATTGTCTCTCACCTAATTAATTCTTTATCTCTCCATAATATTATTATTTTATTAAATTCTCTCACCTTAATTAATTTTATGTCTTTAATTTATTTTTCTTTTCTTTTATTTTTTCCTTTACATGTTTTTTTTTAACTTTACCTAAAATCAGAATATTATCATAATTTCACTCTTCAATCTTTAAAATCTTTCATTTTCCTATCTTTATTTTCTTTCTCTTTCGTTGGATTAGCTTCAACTGATTTTTATTATATTCAAAAATATTTAAAATTTTGGAATTGGAAAACTTATCAACAGATGCTCATGGTTTATCTAAGATATTTTTTCTATTCTTCGAATTTTTATATTTATTTAATTATTTTTGTTATCTTGTATCTTCTTGTTTTCTTGTTAAAAAAAAAAAAAAAAAAAAAAAGATTGAAAGAACAAAAATTTTAGTTTTTTAGGAATTGTTTATATAAGGCTGTTACAATCTTGTTAAAATTTTCGTTGTAAGATTTGACATATAAGATTTCTTTTTAATTTTTTGCTTTGGAAAAAAATTGATTTAGTTTATTTTTCTTCTTTTCGGATAGATGTAATGATATCTATTTTTGTAAATAGATTTTATGATAGTTAAATATATATATATATATATATATATAGTAATCATACCAAAGTAATTTCTAAGAGATGAAAAAAAAAATATATATATATAGTAATCATACCAAAGTAATTTCTAAGAGATGAGAAAAAAAATATATATATATAGTAATCATACCAAAGTAATTTCTAAGAATTGTTTTTCATCTGTTTGGATAAATTATTAACAATAAAAAAAAAATCCAAATCCAAATAAGTAGTAAAAAAAGTGTTTTTTTTTTTTTTTCATTTAAATTATTGTATTATTGTATTACCATGATTTATTTTATATGTTGAATTTTATTTAGGCTGTTGACACAACTCAAGAAAATATTGGTGAAACAAGTAGTGCAAAAAATAATGCACGAGACTTAAAAGCACTAGATGTAGGGATTTTTATTTTTTTTGAAACAATGGATGAAGCTAGAAATTACTACTATGTTAAAAATTCATGGTAATTTTAAAATTTAAAAACAATTACCTAGAATTATGCAAATATCAGTATAAATGAAGTCATGTATGATGTTTCTGTTCAACTTTGCAAATAATATTTCACTTAATTTTTTATTTTGGGTGATGTAAATTGAGAAATAAGAATAATAAAATAAAAAATAAAAAATAAAAATAAAGGGATTTTAAAGACTGAAAAGTGAGAGCGATATGTTCTGGTTTTATGTTAAGTAAAAAAAGAAAACGTGTAAAGGAAAAAAGAAAAGAAAAGAAAATAAATTAAAGACATAAAATTAATTAAGGTGAGAGACAATGCATGTAATAAATAAGGAAAGAAAAAGAGAATAAATCCTATCCATTAAAAGATGTAAGATCCAATGGTTAAAAAGTTGTGTCAAAAATTGTGTAAAAAAATAGGGCCATGGATCCTGCCCCATATATATATATATATATATATATATATATATATATATATATATATATATATATATATATATATATATATATATTAAGAACATTGAATATGGCATCAGGTCTAACTAATTGTATATATATGGTAGTATACCGAATATATATTAATTCATTAGTTTGTGTTAACCGCAAAAATTGGCAAAGGTTCAAATAAGAATCATCCAAATTCAAGGTCGAAAGAATTACTAAGGCAGAATCCAGTTACCTCCTATAAAGAATCCAGACCAAAGTACTCTGGTACACCTCCGGACTACCCAGACTAAGATCAAGGATGCCGGGATTCCTAAGTAGCGGGAAATATAGAAAACAAAGTCCTGAAGTACCCCGCTACCACGTAGACCAATCTTGTTATTGTGCACACCGAGTATCCCGATACTTTGTTGTCTTGACACCTCGTTACAACATCAGCCGGTGTCCAGATACTCAGATGTACCAATACCTCGATCCCATAAAGGGGTAAGCTACCTCGATCCATCCTTGAAATCGGCTGGCCAGATAGTTAAAACACCAGGAAGAATAGATTGTAAAGGTAAGGCTAGCAAGCTCAAAAGATAGCTTAAAGCGACAATAAAACATCATCGTTCATGTCAAATAAAGAGATATATTCATTCCTGCCACTAAGAGTTCTATTTGAATTGGGAGTCAACTCCCACACAATCGGCCAGAGAAAGAATTGCTTGATTCTAGGGATCAAATCCCACGACAATCTTGCTTATTGCCAAGGAAAGTCCTGTAATTGCTAAAACCCTAGACCGAAACTATAGGAGTGCATGACAAGAAACGAGACCTATATATACAACATGATATCAAACGAAAAGAGGATCCGAGACTAAAGATTCAGAAACCCTAGAGATTTCCACTAATCGACTTGCACGAAAGCTCCATCGCCAACGACTTCGCCTATGGTTACTCGTCAAGACCTACCAACCATGTCACCATCAACATAGACCTACCAAGAATCATCCCTATGTTGTATTTTGTGCTTTGATAGTAGAAAGATTTGTATTTTTCTCTTATCACAATATAATAAAATATCTGTCCCTTTTTTCCACCATTGTTACACTAAGTTATTTTCAGAGATTTGCATAGGTATCGAACTACGTGATACCCCTCCGGACCGTGGTCTGTTACGATCGTGGTCCCTTGAAAGTTGTTAATTGGAGTTTCACCCCAGTGACAATTTTCAGTTAACAGTTTGTATTATTTTATATTAATCCAATGAATCAATGATATACGGCAGTCAAACAATTATAAAACTTGTCAGAGCATGCATTTTCGGCTATGAAACTTGTCAAAACTTTTTTGCACAACAAGATGGATGACGAGTTTCTTAAAAATTGTATGATTGTTTATATTGAAAGAGAACTTGTTGATACAATTGATTCGGATTTGGTAACAGATGCTTTTGCTTCTTTGAAGCTTCGGAAGTCAAAATTTAAGTATGATCGATGCTTTTGCTTCTTTGAAGCTTCAGAAGTCAAAATTTAAGTATGATCTTATTGTATTTACATTACATGTGTATTTCCTTTTTATTTTCTTGGTTAAAATATGTATTTGAGGGTAATGTTCATTATGTCCCTTGACTAGGTGTACTTATTTATTTTAATTAATGAAAATTCTCTTGTATCGTCTTGATTCGCAATCAAAATGATTTGTTTTTATTATATAGTATAAATTTTTATCTATACGAAATTGTCCAAAACCCACCCATAAAAAAATTTCTAGTTTCACCCTTGGACTCACTCATATATATATATATATATAATAAGTTGATTATCTAATTCTTTGTAACAACATGCATGCCAAGCAAGTATATATACCCTTTGCTTCATTCTTCAAATCTCATGCATTTCCATCACAAACACAATTATTACCAACCAGCTGCTGCAACTCTGACCTCCTCCACCCAAAAATATGGCTGAACAACTTGCCTCTCCTATTGTAGAAATTCTCTTTTGCAAGCTACGGTCCCATCATAAACAAAATGTTCCCTTTGGACGAGGGCTGTCAATAATATTGAACCCGAAAAGATCGAAGCAATCTTAAGCTCCATCAAAGCTATTCTCTTATATGTTGAGAAACAACAGTGTCACTAATCCAATGTGAGAAGATGTTTAAAAAAGCTTAAGGATGCCTGCTATGATGCAAAGGATGCGTTAGAGGAAATGGAGATGTAAGTTTTTTATAAAATGGGTAAGCAACATATGACATTATATTTTGAGTTTATGAAAACCGAATTGACTGGAATGTTTAAGTAAGAGAGAGTTGACCGGATAAAGCCTGTTATTAATGTCATCAATATTGTTGGGCTTGGTGCACTTGATCGCTCTAATTATGTTTGTTAACCGAAAATTGTCACTGGGGTGATTTTTTCAATTAACAACTCAATATGACTAAAATCAAGGTAGATCTTAGTAGGAGAGGTATCAAGTAGTTTGATACCCTTAACTTCGTAATAGAACCTGTGAAAAGTAGTGATAATGGTGGGCAAAAAAGTAATGTAATAATGGTATCACGTACAACTCTTTTTTATTGACAATAAAGACCTGATAAGAATACAACAAAGACTTTAGATAGCTATGGTGATGGGATAAAACACTCAGTTGACAATGGCGATGGAGCTCTCGTACATGTCGATAAGTGGAAAAAATCTCTAGTAGGGTTAGGCACTCAAGTTGCGGTCCCCTTTCTCTGTGATAGTAAGATGTATATATACGCATCAATACTTGCCTAGCACTTCTATGAATTCAGTATTGTGACCTAGAGTTTTTTGGGGCATTCATTGGTGATCGGTGAGAAGATCGTTTCTTCCTTTCCAGGAATCGAGAGATCCCTTATTTTCGGGAATTTTGATGGAGTTGACTTGTATTTCAAATAGGACTCTTAGTGGCGGGAATGAGCATAACTCTTTATTTGTCTTGAATGGTGGCGTTTTATTGTCGCCTTAAGCTGTCTTTCGAGCGTGCTTAGACTTATCTTTACGATCTTTTTCTTCTCGGTGCTCTAATAAATCTGGCGAGCCGGTTTATGGGATGGATCGAAGTTGAAGCTGTAGTGTGGTGTCAAATCGAACAAGTATCGGGATGCTTGGTCTATGTGGTAGTGGGGTACCTGGTCTGCGGGGTGGCGAGATACTTCGACTGCGTGGTAGTGGGATACTTGGACTGTGTAGTAGTGGGGTACTTTAGGACCCTGTTTTTTTTGTGTTGCCTGCTACTTGGGAATCCCGGCGCCCATGATCTTAGTTTGGATAGTCCGGAGGTGTGCTTAAGTACTTTGGTCTGGACTCCTTATAGGAGGTAGCTAGATTCTGCCTTGGTAGCTCCTTCAACCGTGAACCTGGATGGAAAATTCTTCTTTGACCCTTCGCCAATTTTGGCGGTTAACAGAAGTCCCCCCTGACTTGAACACTGGTACCCAGTCGGGGTTGGAGTCAGGATTTTTAGTTTGTTTGAAGGATTTTCCGTCCTGTCTGCTTGGATAACCTTGTCTGGCTAACTTTTACTATCAAGGAGGAAATCTTCCTTGGATACGATAACATTTAATAAACAATCCACGCGTCGAATGATGATTGCTCCGTGGATTTAAACGAGCCATTTTTGGCGCGATATTCTCAAAACCACATCGAACACGTTTCCGGTCATTACTCCATATTTCCTTTTCTATTCCGATAACTAACCTCCTCTATCTATAAATAACCCTCCTTCTCCCTCACTTTGCTCACGCTTACTTGTATTCTTCAAAATCGAAAGCCAATCTTTTTCTTGCCATCAAATCTTTCTTCCTTCAAGAAACAACTATTTTTCTTCTTGCTTCTGCTACGATGGCATCTCCACCACACCCCGTCGACCATCTTGACCAAGTTGTATCTAGTGAGAATTCCCTTTCGCTTAAGAGGAAAAGGGAGCTTGTCAAAAAAACTACGGAGAACTCCACCTTCTCTCTACGCTGTCGCTTTAACTGAAACCCTTGAATCAGGTTGGGTCGGGTCGGATCGGATCGGATTGGGTTGGGTCGGGTTTCAATAATAGACCTGATGAACCTGTCCAGATTGTTGACGAAAAGGAGGATGAAGAAACTATTCCTAAAAGTATTCCGGTTGTGGAGGGCGGGGCTCTGATAAGTCTATTTGTATGCTTTGTGTACCCCATATTTTCCTATGTTTTGATCTCGTTTTCCTTGGAATTACCATGTTTTAATGTTTAAATCATGTGTTTGCAGGTCATTTTGTTCTAGGAGGAGTCTACACGCGATAACAGAGATTTTCTGGGCAAATCCAGGAAATTCATGTAGAAAGAGTTTTCCAGTTTTCGTTGAAGTGTACCTAGTCAGGCAAAAAGTTGTATCACGTCGAACCGTAAAAATGGAAGACATGATGCTCTACCAACTTTCACGGTTGGGAACGTTGAAGTGTATCCTGTCAGGCCAATTTGCGTACCACGAAGTTCAGCAGTGTGTCAAGATTAAGTTTCGTCAGACAGTTTCGTTGAAGCGTACTGCGAGACGTACCACGAGATAACATCCACCGCTTGCTTTTCACTATTTTTGGGACCCACATTGACCTACCTTTAAATACATCTTTACCAAATTATTGAAGTGTGCTTCATAATTTCTAGATCTAAAAAGAGCCCCATTTACGCCATCATCAATTTCCTCCATAATTTCAACACGAATTCACTATAATCATCATCTCTTCACCATAAATCATCACAAATTCCTTCACCTCCACTACATAACCTTCTTTTACACACCATACCCATCCTTAGTCAACACCTTGGAGCATCAAAGGAAGCTTGGAAGAATCAAAGTCATTGGAGCCTAGCTTGCAAAGAAGAAGTTCTTCATCTTAGTGATTTCTTGCAACTTATTCTCTTATCTTTGTGTATTTGCTATGGTTTACTTCAATTTATTATCTCAAATGACTTTGATGTGTAATATGAGCTAAACACATATATGTTAGAGTATGATGATACCAAACCCTTAAACCTTTAGTAATGATTTGCCTAATTTCTCTTAAAATGCTTTTGTTGTAATATGGATAGTTTGAGTTTTTAATGCTTTTGCTTGATTGATCATCTTATAATTGTTATATTGGTTGTGCGAATGAACTTGTGAGGTGACGCACTAAATGTTCCAGTCAAAATATCCACTGTATTTGACCGGAAAGTTGAGAGATCGATAGGCCGGCATATAGGGATCGTGTGTGTGTCCCATTGTGCTAGATTAGCCTAAAAATATTCTGTATGTTTGGGTGCGATTTCTATTGCTCAAAAGAGATTAGGAGTTAGTTAAAAGGGGCGCGAACCTATTACGTATATTTGCATAATTTGGGAGATTAGGCTGATCGAATTCTTAATTAGAAAGGTGCGGTGGATTCTAAATTCTAGCATTATTTCATCGAATTACAAATATCGTTTTCTTGTGTAATTTAATTAATTTGCTTAATACATGCTTAGAATTAGCTTTAGATTAATTTAGTGAAAAGATTGGAAATATTCAAATGTTTTGTTCAAATAGTACACGTGCCTTCGAACGCCAGTAATCATTAAATCCCTTAGTCTCTGTGGGACGATACCCTACTCTATCATTGCACTACAATTCGACCTCGTACTATTGCAAGCGTAACAGTTTGTAGTGATCAGGCTCCGGACCTTCTTTTCGAGTGTCAGGTGATTCCTAATTCAGTCAGTTCTGTTGAGGATTTGACGCGATTTGAAGCCTATTTATAGGCTCACTATGTCGGTTATTACAAGGTTAGGAAATTGATAGAAGATTCTAGTAGCTTATCTATCATTCTACAAAATTCTTTGTCTTTAGTTAATTTCCTAACTCAAGAACTAACTTGATGAAACTAGAAATAACTAGAATTTTGTTTGGTTTTATTTCTAGAATGTTGCACATTCTAGAATGTGCAGCACCTGTTTCATCACTCCTCCTTGATGCACATTCTGGTGACTCCCATCATGCTCCGAAGTAGTTCGAATCTTGCTTTCGGCAAGGCCTTAGTGAAAATGTCTGCTAATTGTTCTTCAGTCCTGCAGTACTCGAGTTCAATTTCTTTGTTCGCTACAGCTTCTCTCAGGAAATGATACTTGATTGCAATGTGTTTTGTTCGACTATGGAAGACGGGATTTTAGGCCATTGCAATTGCGGATTTGCTATCGCAAAGATCTTTGTAGCTTGATTATATTTTTCACCCATGTCTTCGAATATTCTTCTTAACCATATAACTTGACTAGTCGTAGTAGCTGCTGCGACGTATTCAGCTTCTGCTGGTGACTTGATCGCTACAAACCGTCACGTTCGCAATAGTACGAGGTCGAATTGTAGTGCAATGATAGAGTAGGGTATCGTCCCACAGAGACTAAGGGATTTAATGATTACTGGCTTTCGAAGGCACGCGTACTATTTGAACAAAACATTTGAATGATTTCCAAACTTATCACTAAATTAATCTAAAGCTAATTTTAAGCATGTATTAAGCAAAATAATTAAATCACACAAGAAAACGATGTTTGTAATATGATGAAATAATGCTAGAATTTAGAATCCACCGCACCCTTCTAATTACGAATTCAATCCGCCTAATCTCCCAAATTATGCAAGTATCTGTTATAGGTTCATGCCCCCTTTAACTAACTCCTAATCTCTTTCGAGCAATAGAAATCACACCTAAACATACAGAATATATTTAGGCTAATTTAGCACAGTGGGACACACACACGATCCCTATACGTCGGCCTAGTGATCTCTCAACTTTCTGGTCAAATACAGTGGATATTATTGACTGGTACGTTTAGTGTGTCACCTCACAAGTTCATTCACACAACCAATACAACAATTACAAGATGATCAATCAAGCAAAAGCATTAAGAACTCAAATTATCCATATAACAATACAAGCACTCTAAGAGAAATTAAGCAAGTCATAAAAAAGGATTAAGGGTTTGGTATCATCATAACTCTAGCATATATGTGTTTAGCTCATATTACACATCAAAGTCATTTGAGATAATAAATTGAAGGAAACCATAGCAAATACACAAGATTAAGAGAAGAAGTTGCAAGAAATAAACTAGAATGAAGAACTTCTTCTTTGCAAGCTAGGCTCCAATGACTTTAGCTTTCCAAGCTTCAATTTCTACTCCAAGATGTCGATTGATGATGGGTATGGAGTGTAAGAGAAGGTTATGTAATGGAGGTTATGGATTTGTGATGATTTATGGTGAAGATTGGGTTAAAATTTACGTTGGGTTGGATTGGGTTGAAAAATTTTCAACCCAACCCAACCCAACCCAACCCGAAAACACCCACCCCTAATCAAAACATAGGAAATTAGGGGATACGCATAGCATAAAAATAGACTTATCGTGACTGCGCTACACTGTCTTGTTTCTTGGAAGTCCATGAGAATATTCCTGAGCCCAAAGAGAATGTATACCCTGAAGTACTCTTCATGTCATCCACTGATCTTGCCTAATCACTGTCCGTGTAGCCAATCAATGTAGACTTATCCATAGGTTTGAACCAAATGCCATAGTCTTTTGTGCCTTGCAAATATCTGAGTATCCGCTTTGCTGCCCCGTAGTGAACTTGAGTTGAATTATGCATAAATCTTGAAAGTAGACTTGTAACATACATAATATCTGGTCTTATGGCAGTAAAATACAATAGGCTTCCAATAAGACTTCTGTAAATTGACACATCTGCGTTGTTTGACCCATCTTTCTTTCTAAATTTTTCATTAGTAACGAGAGGAGTTGCTACTGGCTTGCATTTGCTCATCTTGAATTTTTTGAGTAGACTCTCCGTGTATTTCTTTTGAGACACGAAGATTCCAGATTTTCTTGGTTTATCTCAATACCAAGAAAGTAGTGTATCATACCCAAGTCTGTCATTTCGAAAGTCTTCATCATATCTTCTTTAAATTCTTTCATCATCTTCTCATTGTTTCCTGTATAGATGAGATCATCTACATATAAAGAAACAATAAGGATATTGTTACCTTGGGTTTTGATGTATAATGTTGGCTCACTTTTGCTCCTCCTGAATTCATGACTTGTAAAGTACTCATCAATTCTGTTGTACCAGGCTCTTGGTGCTTGCTTTAACCAGTACAACGCTTTCTTTAATTTGAGAACTTTGTCATCTTTTCTTGGAATCATGAACCCATGAGGTTGCTCTACATATATCTCTTCTTCAAGATACCCATTCTGGAATGCTGACTTCATATCTAGTTGATGGATTTGCCATTTCTTTTATGCAGCACGGGCAACAAGAGCTCTAATCGTATCCAAGCGAGCAACATGAGCAAAGATTTCATTGTAGTCAACTTCATGTTGTTGAGAGTATCCTTTTGCAACTAGCCTTGCTTTATGTTTTTGTATAGAACCATCAGAGTTAAGCTTCGTCTTGTAAACCCATTTTACTCCAATGATTTCTTTGTCATTTGGATAGTCCACCAACTCCCAGATTTTGTTCTTCTCGATCATCTTTATTTCTTCATGCATAGCTTTGACCCAAACTTCTTATTTGGATGCCGCTTCATAATTTTCTGGTTCAAGAGTCACAAAATTGCAACTCTCATAAATTTATGTTAAAGATCTTACTTTCCCCGGTGTTGTTTCTGGAGAGGACACTTCGAGCTGAGTAGTTGTTGTTTGTGCTGGACTCTCTAATTCTTCTGGTTCAGCTACCGCTTCTTCTTCTGGTTGTCGTGGTACTACCGATTGCAGATGAATCTTTTTCTTCTCAATCTTCTTTTCATCCCAATTCCATGCTGCATTTTCATCAAACTCCACGTCTCTGCTAATGATGATTTTATTAGATTTTAAATTGTAGATGCGGTAGCCTTTTGACTGAGAGCTATAGCTCACAAATATTCCTTTCTCAGTTTTGTCATCCAGCTTGCTTCTTTTTTCTTTTGGAATGTGTACATAGCATATGCTTCCAAAAACTCGAAGATGCTTTACAGAGGGCTTTCTTACGCTCCATGCTTCAACTGGAGTTTTAATCTGAACTGCCTTAGTCGGACACCTATTAAGTAAATATACCACTGTGTAGACTGCTTCAGCCCAGAATGAATTTGGAAGACCCTTCTCTTTTAACATTGCTCATGCCATCTCCATTACTGTTCGATTCTTTCTCTCGGAAACACCATTTTGTTCCGGTGCATAGCCAACAGTTAGTTGATGCTCTACGCCTTCATCCTCGCAGAACTTGTCAAATTCTTTAGAGTTGTATTCTTTGCCTCGATCACTTCTCAATACTTTGATGTGATGACCACTTTGTTTTTCCACATAGTTCTTGAACTTCTTGAAAATTCCAAAGACTTGTGATAACTTTTATTTCTACACGTTGTGTAGCCCCTTACTTTTATCTTTTATGCCTGTTTTCCAGGTAAAACTGGGTATTTAACATTTTAAATAAGTGTTTCAGGTAATTTTTCATCATAGGGGCTAAAGTGTAAAAATGGAGAAATATTGGGGCAAAAGTGTAATTTTTGAAACTTGGATTTTGCGCCCCATTTCTGCGATTAGGGTCCATAGAAAAGGTCGCATAAAGGGACCAGAAGACCTCCATTTTACAATTCTATTGCCTAGGGCGCATAACAGGGCGCGGGAATTTCGACGAAAGCTTCCTACAGAATACTCAACTTGCGGGGGCCATATCTCTCTCCTTCGATCGAACTAGATTTCATACTATATATGGTTGGAAAGCCCCATAAGTCTTCTTTCCAACGGTTTATCAAGAACACAATTATGATATTGGTGGAGAAAGTTATGTCTGTTTCCGTAACGGTGCGCGCTGCTGAAAACCCACCCGTGAAATGCCCAATTTTTAGCCACTTAAGGGCATTTTCGTCCTTTCCTCCATTTCTGCCCTAATCTCCTCAACACTATAAATATCCCCATTTTCTTTTCTCTCATCAGTTTTTACAGAATCCATTCACTCCCTCTCTCTCTCTTCCACCCCAAACCTTTCTCTCTTCCATTTTCTTCCTCTTTCACCTTCTCCACCAAATAAAGAGAGGACCCAAGCTCCCATGGAGGTTTTTCCTCCATGGGAGCTCACCACACACCTCCATCACCATTTTCACACTTCATCCATCCATCTTAGGGCAGTTTGTAAGGAATTAGGAGAGGTTTTCGGACCAAATCCGAGCTAGGAAAGCTATGAGCTTCTTTGGAGGGTTTGTCTTCAAAGGTTGTCTCCTTTTTACTCATTTCTTTGTATTTCTTGCTTCTTTGATGTGTAACCCCGATTTGGGGAATATTGTAAACTCTACACTTGTGTAATATATGTTGTTTGTGCTTAAATTCGGTTGGGTTTTGTTTCACTCTTTGTTAATTTCATGAATTAAGCTTTAATTGTAATATCCATGCGTGTAGAGGTCCGAAATTGATATGTGTCCATGATTGGGATTAGGAGTATAGTAATTTAATGTAGGAGTAGTGTAATTTAACTTCCCATGATTGTTGATTGATTGATGAATGACCAAAATGCCATATTTAGAGTAATTTCAGTGTTAGAGATTTAGCTCCAAAGAGTGGGAAACGCTTAGTTCATGCATTTAGGTGCTAAATTGGCCTTGGTTCAAATCCTTGTGCTTAATGGGTCTTTTTAAGACACAATTGCCCATCCTTGATCGGATTGGGTGATAAATTGATTTAGGGATAATTTCCAAATTAAGAGGATGAACCCTTAACCTAGATTGAATGTTCTTAATGTATAACAACCAACTTATTTCACATTGTTGTTTGGTAAACTTGTTTCCCACGTCTAGCCATCCTAGGGAGATTGATAAAACCGAATCCGTATCTAAAGCAAAGACAAACTGAATTTCTCTTGTGCTTGTGTAGTTATATGGGTATTTCATTGCTTAATGCTTTCACTCGGTTGGCCACCTTGTGGATGAAATTTAGGCTGTGTGTTATATATCGTGTGGTTCACATTAACATGCTCAGCGTGATATCCTCTACATTTGACCAGTAAGTTGAGAGATCACTAGGCTAGCGTGTAGAGCTCGTGTGTGTGTCCCACCGTCCTTAATGAATCCAAGCATTTATGCATGGATGTAATCTCTAAGACATCAAGAGAGATTAGAGATTAATTAAGGGGACACGAGCATATAACATACGTGTTGTATGGGTATCTCGTATTCTTAATGTTTTTACTTGGTTGCCATCCCGTATTTGGTTAGCTATTGTGAATGAATTATTGGATGTAGTATGGCCCATTTGGTTGCACATTACATGCCCAACGAAATAACCACTGTATATGACCAGATAGTGAGAGATACACTAGGCTGGCATACATGGCTCTTGTGTGTGTGCCACGACACTTAATGAATCCACGCATTGTGTGGATGTGATTTCTAAGACTCGAGAGATATTAGAGATCAATTAAGGGGACACGAGCCTATGATATACTTGCATATTGGGGGACTAAGTGAGTCTAGAGCTTAATTAGGAGGATTGTTACGGTTGAGTCGTTTTCCTAGTGTAACCACATTTCATGCCATCTCTCCATTCCATTCTATCCATGTATATATTATGGTAGTTAGTTTATTTATTTATATTATTACTTACTTTTCCGTACCCGTAACACACGAGAGTTCTCTAGGAGTGTTGTAATAATAGCTAGAACCGATGACGATTGGCGAATCTCACCTCCTTGCGGAACGATACCCTCACTTACAGCTGTGCTAGTCTTTGTGACTTGCGCGCTAGCGAGGTCGAACTTAAATGTTCAATCTTTTGACCAACACCGCAATGACGTGTCGTCAACTTGTGATCTTTCTCGAAGAAAATAAACCCAAGTCATTCTTGTATAATCATCAATGAAGAGGATGAAGTACCTGTTTTGACCATGTGTAGGAGTTCTCATCGGACTGTAAACATCTGTGTGCACTACCTCTAGCAACCTTTTGGCTCTTTGAGCTTTTCCTGTGGGGAATGCTTGGCGATGTTGTTTCCCAAGTAAACACCCTTCACACACATCATCTTTATCTCTGATAAAAGGTAGATCCTTCTTCATCTTTTTCTAATAAAGTATCTTCAATCCCAGAAAGTTGAAGTGACCGAACCGTCAATGCCATAACCAAGAATCATCTAGTTGCGCCTTCATAGCTGCTTCAATAGCATAACTCCACCGAATGGGAAAATTTTGGTTCTCCATTTTCACTCGAGCTATCACCGTACTTTTATTGTTGCTGTCATAGATTGTGCAGGAATCTCCTTCGATATGAAGAGAGTAGCCGTTCTGGATCATCTGTCCCACTCTAAGCAAGTTTTGTTGCAAATTGGGTACTAGGAGAACATTTTTTATGAATCTTCTTCCCTTCTTGGTCTCGACAGCAATAGTACCTTTTCCTTTTACCTCCACCAGTGCACCATTTCCAAGCCTCACTTGTGACTTGTTAGATGCATCAATATTGCAAAAGATGCTTGCATCACCTTGTAATGCATCAAATGAGGGTTTTTCTTGATTCCTACTCCATTCATGTACTTTAATTTTTCTTCTTTGCATTAATTCATAATTGCTTTATATGTGACTAGTACAATACTCCAAGTAATGATCTATCTCCAGCTTTTGAAAGGAAAAGTGATTAAATTTAATCACTTTTTGGAAAGCAAATGCTTGTGATATATGCCATCCCCATTGCTCAAGTTATTCTCTAATACTTCTCAGTTAGCTTTGTCTCTTGTTTTTCTATTATAAAATGGTCTCCAAATTTAGTTCAAACATATTAAAATGTTGAATCTCAATTAGCTTACAAAGTTCTTGGGTGCATCTTCTTTTCCAGGTAAGTGACTTATTTATTAATAAATTATTGGATATCTTATATATATTGATTGTAGTGCTAATTGTTCTAGAAAAATGTTTTTCATAGCCATTTAGCATTACTCAAATCGATTGATGTAAAGAAAACACATTCCAGATTTTCATCAGTTTATCCAGTAACTATTTTCTTTTTCTTGGTTACAGCAAATCTAGCTTCAGTTTTGCAGTTTTGATTTTCAGAAAAGATAAGCTTCCATAGTTCTTGGGTGTATCTTCTTTTTCAGGTAAGTGAGTTATTTTATTAACAAATTATTGGAAAAAAAATGTTATTTTACTTCATGTTGTCATGCTATTTAATAGTTGACTCATTTATTTCATTAGTTTTCTTCTCTGATTTTTACTCTGAAAATTTCCTATTTGTGTTGGAATATGGTACACGTACATATATATTGAGTAACTTTCCGGTGCGGGATTTCTCATATAAAATCATCGATTGATACCGGTAGTTACTGGATTGCAACCGGTTCTTATTAGATCCACCGGTAGAAATCCAATAAATACCAGTAACAATCGACGATTCCACACGAGAAATCCTGCATTTGAAAATTTTCGCATCTATATTAGTAGGTATGAAAATTTTACACTTTTGGTGTGAATGGTCTCTTATCACGGTATTAACTATTAAAACTAGCTAACATACTGTACACAGGATCTAAAAAATCTTAAAATAAAAAATCATTGTTTCAGTCTGCTTTTAACAGCTTGAATATCGAGTGTATTATGTTACAGAAACTCTAAAAATAGTAAAATATAAATACTGATCAAATTAATCATTATAGTAGATTATAGAATTCATGTAGTTAGTAAGAGCAGCGACGTACACTAATATCTACAAATGAATAATAATTATAATAATAATAAATGCAAGCATACACAAATATACGTACATATATGCATAGGTGTAGTTTTCAAATTTTCGGAAATCTGTCCATTAACAATTCTAAGCGCATAAAGATTTTTCTCATCAGGACGGAGAATTCACATTTTCTTTGTGCACAACTAGAAATATTTTCATGGACAAAAAATATTAAAAGACAAAATCACCATAAACAAATAACAAAACACTTTGAAAAATTATTGTTAATTTTTGAGAAAATTGTTCAATCCAAAACAAGAGACACAATTCCTATTACAATTTGTAATTAGCTTTTTATTGTTACCATTATTCCATTTCATGATAACTCATAACTTGCATGTTCAAAATACTAAATTCTATTTTAAAAGGATTTCAATTTATCATAGCATAGCAGTACTATTATCTGCATTATAGTGGTTGCTAGGAAGATAATTTCTTTGTTCCTATATATTTGTTTTAGTGCCATGAATAAAATAATTTGATCCATAAGAATTTGAGTTAAACTTGTGTATTTTATTTTTTTTATATACCACCTGGCGACTCAAATCTTACCTAAATGATCGTTCTTTACTATCAAACCACATTGGACAGTGGTTAAAATTATGTATTTTAATAATGCTAAAATATACTTCACTTAGAAATAATTTAAAAGAGAATATATATATATATATAACTTCACTTAGATATAACTTTTGAAACTTTTTTTTTAAAGAACTTTTGATTTTGTTTTAGTTAACTAGAATGCGAAGTTAAGAAAATAGTTAATAATTAAAGTAACATAGTAATCCAATTATTTAATTTTGTGTTTGATCCTAATAGTCTATATGAAGAGTAATAGATTTACAAATTAATTATTGCAAATCTTAAATAAAACAAAATCAAGTTATTTTGAATATTATTTTAATAAATGCAAATTAGTAATGAGTTAGCATATGGACTTATAAGTTATAACTTTGAAACAAATAGATATAAAGAAGAGTGGTGCTATTGGTACACCCACTACTGAACTATTTATACAACATTTTTAAAATTATATGAGTGGTCCTATTGGCACCCTACTACTGAACTATTTATACCCCACTTTTTAAAATGTTGATTTAATTATATCAAATTAAATGGTTTTATTAATTTTTTTTGATTTATTTTTAGAACTACCATTTTACTTATTTTTCAAACCTAATACACCCCATGTCTTTTTTAACAAAATAAAAATAAAAATACACTTTATCTCTAATCTTTTTATATAGTTTTCTCACATTCATTCGTAAGACTTGTTTTTTCTTCTTATTTCATGGTAAAACCATCTTTATTAATTATTAGATTTTTTTTTTTTTTCTGGAGTTGATTGGATTGTTGGTGGTAGATTGTGAGTGTGATATTAATCGTTTGCTGATTTTTTTGAGCGATTAAGTTAGAGTTTTTGTGTGGTTTCATTTTAGCAGAGATTAGGTTTTCTTGGTTGCGATTCTTGGTTTAATTTCGTCGGTTTTTTTTTTTTTTTTTTTTGTAAATAACATTAAACTAACTTGGGAAGATCTTGAATAAAATCTACAAAAGAATTTATACAAATTATAGTATACCTGGAAGATCTGTAAGAAGATAAACCGAGAGAAAAAAAAAATAGCAAACATGGATCTGGAATTTGAGAAGAAAAATGAAACAAACATGTGAAATAATAAAACCAATAGATACTAAACATGGTAAACATAAGATCAAAATCTGAAAGAAAATATATATATAAAAAAAAAAGTAATAAATCAATAAATACTAAATAGGGAAACATGAGATCGAGATTTGAAAGAAAATATAAACAAAAATAGTAAGAGTGGTGCTATTGGCACACCCACTACTGATCTATTTATACACCATTTTTAAAATTATTTATTATTCTTTTTTTTTTCCTTTACCAAATTACTTAAAGAGACATACAATTTTTATTAAAAAAATCTTGTACAAAGTAAAACTAATAAAACCCCACTTTCCTAATTTCAAAACTCTAATAACAAAAGCTTTAATGACAAGATTATTTCAAATCACTGAATGTTTACTATTTTTGTTTATATATATTTTTTCAAATCTCGATCTCATAGTATTTATTGATTTATTACTATTTTTGTTTATATTTTCTTTCATATTTAGATCTCATGTTTACCATATTTAGTATTTATTGGTTTTATTGTTTTACATGTTTGTTTCGTTTTCTTCTCAAATTCCAGATCCATGTTTGCTATTTTTTTTTCTCTCGGTTTATTTTCTTTCAGATCTTCCAGGTATACTATAATTTGTATAAATTCTTTTGTAGATTTTATTCTAGATCTTCCAAAGTTAGTTTAATATTATTTACAACAACAACAACAACAACAACCAAAAAAAAAAAAAAAAACCAACGAAATCACACCAAGAATTGCAACCAAGAAAACCTAATCTCTGACAAAACGAAACCACACCAAAACTCTAACTCAATTATTCAAAAAAGTCATCAGATGATTAATATTACACTCACAATCTACCACCAACAATCCAATCAACTACATAAAAAAAAAAAAAAAAAATCGAATCTAATAAAGATGGTTTTGCCATGAAATAAGAAGAAAAAACAAGTCATGCGAATGAAAGTGAGAAAACTATATATAAAGATTAGAGATGAAGTGTATTTTTATTTTTTTGAAAAAGACATGGGGTGTATTAGGTTTGAAAAATAAGTAGGTAGTCCTTGAAATAAATCAAAAAAAAATTAATAAAACCATTTAATTTGATATAATTAAATCAACATTTTAAAAAGTATGGCATAAATAGTTCAGTAGTGAAGGTGCCAATAGCATCACTCTATAAAGAAACTTTTCATAAACTTTCAATTAATCCATGTGCGTATATATTTCTATCTATAGTCTTGTTTACAAGGTGTAGTTTTCTAGGTTTTTGGAAGAAAAAAAATCATAGAAACAATCACCACCTGGAAATTTATATGCATGAGTGGTTGATTAGAAATGAATATTATATATATATATATATATAGTAAGATAGATTTTCTATTATCAATTCGTCCTGATAATAAATATATCAGGACGAAGAATGTGGACCACTAGATTTACATACTTTGACTCAAAGTGTATGTAATTGTCAAAACTTCTACATAATCTGTGGTCCACATTCTTCGTCCTGATATATTTATTGTCAGGACGAACTGACAATAGAAAAATTGTAACTGTAGTAAGAACCTTAATGAAATTTATATATTTATTACGTACCTTGATGAAATTTATTGATTTTAATGAAATCTAATCTGAATTTTTTTTTAGGTAATAAATTTAGTAAAACCTACCTATAAACAAAATTTGAATTATTTTTTAAGAACTACAATTTTTTTTTCCTATTTTTTGCCCTCTTTTCTTATGTTTCATATTCAATAAAACCAGGAAAAAATAGTTGTAGTGCTTGAGAAATTTTCAATTTTGTTTACAAGTACATCTCATTGAACTTATCATCCATAAAAAATCATATAAAACTTAATCAAAATCAATGGATTTCATTAAAGTCATTACTTTGAGTTAAAATAAGGGATCCCGTTATCACAATATGAGTTGTATGTGATAAGCTAAAAAAAACACTCAATATTAATGCGATTGTATATGAGTTGTATGTGATCACGTGTTTGTGCCAAAAAAAAAAATCACAATGAGTGCACCCGTACACTATATATATATATATATATATATATATATATATATATATATATATATATATATATATATATATATATATAATGCTTCTCTAATCAGAAAAACATAAAATTCAGTGGTTCAAAAAAAAAAAAAATACTTCTCTAATCAGAACCGTCCTGGCTTTATAATTTCAAGACGTCCAACCATAGTTACACATTCACAGTGGGCCCACAGCCACACATTAACAAATACCCATACCCAAGATGAATGTGGGGCTGTGGTTGAACGTCCTTAGTTTATAATTTAAGGACATTCTTACTAGATAACCAATATATATATATATATATATATATATATATATATATATATATATATATATATAAACTTTCAAGTGAGGGACCCTCACTTTAATTTCGCTAAGAACATTGACGAAATCACAACAATTTTTATGAATTTTAATCCAAATTTTTGTATAGATGATAAGTTTATTAAAATCTATTTATGAATGAAATTTTAAAAAATTTCAAGTACTAAAACTATTTTATTGATTTTTTTTCTATATTTCTCCCAGTTTTTTGATGCCTTTATATTTAGTAAAATGGGCATAACTTGTTCTAATACTTGAAAAAATCTCAAGTTTTATTCATAGATAGATTTAATTAAACTTATAATCTACAAAAAAAAAAAAAAAAAAAAAAAAAAAAAGTCTGATCAAAATTCATAAAAATCTATATGATTTTATCAAAATCCTTAGACCTCTCACTTGAAAGTTACTATATATATATATACACACACACGGTCCTTTTCTCCCTTGTGCATATTGATATATTTATATCAATGCATTGCAAGTTGGTCATTAGATTCAACTACTTTTACTTAGTCAACATTCACTTATGCTTAATCAACGGCCCACACATATTCATTATATATATTCAAGAATACTAGGTAGCTTTTAAGTATCATATACCCTTGATCCGTAATTTCTATTGTATTACAGAACTCATAAATAAAAATTTTGAATCTTTGACTACTCTCCATGGTTTTATATCATTTAACTTGTATACTAGGTAGCTATTTACTGGATGTTTGAGTTTTAAGACATTCAAAACAAGTAATTTTCAGCCTTTTGAAGAGCTTCTCTTACCGTGTATACTTGCTTAATTGTAAAATCATAACAATTTATCCGATCTGTACTCACCAAATGGTATTATCCTTAAAATTTTAGTTTCTTGCAGTTTAATCTAAGAGAAAAGAGGTGGAATAGCATGCAGCTTTTTCCGAAAAAACTCAGAAAAATTTGGAATGAGTGGGAAGTTCGAGGGCTGATTCTGGTCAGCCTTATTCTACAAATCTTCCTCATCATGTTCGGTTCTCGTCGAAAATTCACATCAAGTGTTAAGGTGAGAATTCTTGTTTGGTCAGCATACTTGATAGCTGATTCTGTGGCAACTTTCGCGTTGGGCAACCTGGCTAATAGCCAAGCAGATAGGGAAGACAATAAACTTTCAGGCAATGTCCTGCAGGCATTTTGGTCTCCATTCCTTCTGTTGCATCTTGGTGGCCCGGACACTATCACAGCTTATTCGTTAGAAGATAACGAGCTGTGGTTAAGACATTTTCTTGGAGTTGTTGTACAAGTTGGAGTGGCGTTTTATGTGTTTCTTAGGTCTTGGAGCAACAATGTCCTCACTTTTATAACCATTCCTGTGTTTATAACAGGAACGATCAAGTATGGGGAAAGGACGTTTGTACTAAGGTCTTCAAGCGCGGAGCATTTTAAAAATTCTTTGCTATCATTTCCCATTATTGATCTTTCTCGAGAGAGCAGTTATCTAGTTCAAGCTTATTTTTTGTTCCAAAGATCTGCATGTATGTTTGCAAACATGATTGTTGATTACTATGGACGAAATGACCCTATCTATTCTATCATTCACCACAAATCAGCAGAAGATGCCTTCAAACTGGTAGAAGCTGAGCTTGGATTCATGTATGATGTTCTCTACACAAAAGCCACCGTTGTTTACTCTCGCTACGGAATCTTTCTTCGTTGTATCAGCTTCTTTTCTTCGGTTTCTGCATTAATTGTCGTTTCGATCATCATTGATATCAATTCTTATCCAGTAGCTGACATCTTCTTGACTTACTTACTGCTAGTTGCGGCTGTCTATCTGGAGGTTTACGCGCTCATCCTATCTCTATCATCTGACTGGACAAATATCTGGTTGATCAAGCTCGAAATTGTTGAAGCAAAATTTCCTTCATCATCACCATATAATCCTCCCCAGAGGTGGTCAAGATCCATGGCACAGTACAACCTAATAAGCTCTTGTCTCAGAGAAAAGCAGGCCACGAGAATTGGCTTTCTTATGAGCAAACTGGTAGACTTCGTTCTTATCAGCAAACTGGTAGACTTTAAGTACTGGTACTTGACTCGAAAACGTGTTGATACCGATTTGAAAAAAATTATCTTCGAGCATCTGCAAGGTAAGAGTAATGAAATTATAGACAACTTTGATGATTACATTGATAACGGCCAATCATTGAAGGACTTGTTGGATCGAAGGGGAGATTATGTGATTAAGGGAATGAATTTCTCAGATAAATCTCACCAATGGAACACAAATGAGGTAGATTTTTCCCAGAGCCTTCTTGTTTGGCACATTGCTACTAATTTGTGTTACTATCATGATGCTGAAATCAAAGATGAATTTCATATGAAACGAGAAATTAGCAAAAGCCTATCAGATCACATGTTGTATCTTCTAGTCTTTTGTCCATCTATGTTGTCCAAGGGGATTTCTTTTGAGAAAAAGTACGAAGATACATGTAATGCAATCAAGAGTAAAATTTCAAAACTGAAGGAGATGTCTGATATTGAATGGAGTCAAGCATCAGCTTGCAAGTTTTTGCTTCAAGATGCGAAGGATAAGCCAGCAGTGGTAGATGATATGTCCGTGCTTCATGTTGGATGTATGCTTGCCCAGACATTGCTAAAGTTATGTGTGGGTGCTAATAATATTATTTCTGAAGACAGATTATGGAATATGATAAGTGAAGTATGGGTAGAAATGTTGGCATATGCTGCAAATCGTTGTGCATGGAAAGAGCATGGACAACAACTGAAGAATGGTGGAGAGCTACTCACTCATGTATCACTTCTAATGGCACATCTTGGCTTAAGTGAACAATATCAAATGAAGACCTACATTTCGGCACTACCCGACAGAGAATGGCAGCATCTGTTTTGAGATTTTTTTTAAAGGAGTTGGAAGCATATTACTTAAAAAGATAATTAAACATGTATATTAATTTACGAAACCAAATTTATTTTCTACACTCGTTCTGTGTACACATCCACCTAATCTATTATAAACCCTAATATTATATTTGGAATCAAAATCATATGGAAATAAAACTTCGATATGTAACCAAAGAATGGATGAAAAATTTATTGATTTGAGAAGGATTCCATAAATTAATGTAAAAAAACCTAAAAGGAGGAACAGCCCCCAAGCAACGCAAACCAAAACAGAGCAGGGAAGTGTGAGCAAGAGCTGGGCTTTCCAAGTCTGTTCTGTGACCAAGTTTGTTTGTTTTCCAGTTACCTTCACAGATTGTACGTGCAACATTTCTCCAAGAGATGATGTCTACCTGCACATTGGGTACTTTTCAACCAAATCCTTGCAAGCCTCTTTTGCTTGAAAAGGCTTATGGCTTATGGCCTCGACACATGCCTCTCTTACCTAATTATCACACCGAACCCTTGCAGAATCATAAATGGGCAAAAGAGACTAGGAGAGATAATATGTAATCTGATAATCAAAGTCATGAACTAAAGCCAAAATAATCAATGATTATATTAGATAAAAAGTAGATATAATTACTTAATTAAAGTTAAATCAAATGGTTGTTTTTTTTCTTGAAAAACCTTGAAATTAATTAGTACGTACTAATTAGATTGGTGATAAAGCCATGGATTGATGCAAAGAAGACTAGAAGAGAAAGCACGTCAAATGGAATAGGAATCAAGAGATATTGCAATTAAAAATAGTTAAGAGGTTGTTGAAATTTTCTTTTTAGTTTTCTCTTCCTAATTTTCTCTTTTTAAAAAGAAATTAATTGAGATTTCTACAGTGTAAATACAGTATCACTTTATTCTGTAATTAGAAAAATATATGATAGTTATATAACATGAAATGTTTGTGTAATTAAGAGTTTTGAATCAAATACAAATAAATTCAAACAAATCCTCGATAACTTAATAAAAGCCATAATTGTCAAACAACATTAAGTTAAAATTAAAAATAAAATATAAAACCTAAAACACCAATTAATATGTATAACTAGCTGCAACCTCGATCAAGCATGATCTTCATGATTTTAATATGAACAACCACCTGCCAGAGATTGAACAAGAAAATGAAAACTGATGAGTAGAAAGAATATGCAGAAGGAAAAGATCAGGTTTTGCATAATCTATATGCAATTATGCAGATAATAGGCAGGATTTTATGGTTTCAGATTTAGGATTAACCATAATTAATTAGCATGTTTTTGAATAACAAGGCCTTTATATCTTTAAGTAATTGATAAGAGAAGTGTAGAAAGCATATTGCAACATATATATACCTCTTATTGAGGGGGGTTCGGATGTCTTATTGTGGAATGTTGATACTGTCGCTCTAGCCTAAGCGTTTGCTGCTGATTTTTGTTGTGTTTTTCCCTCTGTTTTGGCGCTCTTATTGCGTTCTTTGCTGTTTGGGCTGCTTTTGCCTCTGTTGTTTGTTTTTGTGCCTTTGTGCCGCCTTTAATATATTGCCTTTAAAAAACAAAAACAAAAAAACATATATATACCTCTCAAGTACTATCCAGGGCCGGCATGGGCATAGGCCCATGGTACAGCTGCCTAGGGTTCCCGTTTTTCAAGAGCCTCGTATTCAGTTTACTATGTATTTCTATCATTAGGAGTACAGATTTTTATTTTTATTTTTTTTATTTTTTTAAAACAGCCCAAATGTCAATAATCACTTACAAGGCCCACAAAAGAAATATTTATAAACGGTCTATATGTTTTTTTTTTTTTTTGTTAAAAAAAAAGACCCATTAAAGAAACAAAATCATTATACTTATCCCACCACAACATATCAAATTGCAAATTACAATTCTTGTATCTTTGGGGGCCTCAATTTTATAGTTCGTCTTGGGCCCCCAAAATCTCAGGATCGGCCCTGGTACTATCACGATACCTTTGCGCCTTGTTCTCTTGGTCATCCTAGAAACAGTGAAATAGAATTGGTGATTGATAAGTGAATGAAGTATAATCAAAAAATGGTATACCATATTTTTTTTTTTTAGTGCCTAACACAAGCTGTTACTTTGCCGCATTTAGATTTAACCCTTTGAATGTGAAAATATTAAATTGACCAGAATCATTTATTATCAAATTAAAATTATATTTATAAAAATAATTAATTGAAAATTTAAAACAATTAATAAAAGAAAAAGAAAACATCTGGTTAAACCATTTCTTAATAGCTTAAATTTTTGTGTTAAGCTGCTTTTAACAGTATGCATGGTATGTTGGTAACACACAAATTAAGGACGAAAACAAATCTTTCTCAACTCGCCAAATTGTACCATGAAAATCAGAAACAGCACTAACATTGATTTTTCTTACCTAATTTGAATACCTGAGTAGCCCTATTCATCCAACATGAAAGCAAGAAGAAAGAATAAAATATAAAATAAATATAAAGAATAAAGAGAGAGATTAATCAATTACCTAATTATAATCACCTGATTTAGTCACCTCGCCATCAAGCTCGATCTTGGGAATATGATCGATCTTAGGCCAATCTTCACCGGTATCCTGTTTGCATCTCTTACTTAAATTGCGACAATCTCAAACTTTTAATTCTCTCATGGCAGTGAGACAATGCCTGAACTTCTGGTAATCCGTCAATGCAAAGCATTCGAAAGTGAGGCTTTATGCTTTGGAGTTGTTCTTGATCATCACTATATACCATTTCCAAATTATATTTGGCACTCTTTTCGCTATCAGAAAACATCAACTTCTCTAATGAGCTTAGGTCTTTCACAGCACGTGGTAATGAGACTAGCTTTGGGCAATCCCCAATGATTAATGTCTGAAGGGCTTCGAGGCTATCAATATCTTTGAACAAAATTTTCAAATTATAGCAAGAAACAATTCCCAAACACCTTAGAGAAGTCAAACGCCCAATTCCATTTTCCGGCAGACTCCTTTGCTTGGAGCTGAACACTAGCATTCTGAGGTTAACTAGGCGACTTATATCTTCAGGCAACTCTTCTAGCACCTTCCATCCACCAAGTAATAGAGTTTCCAAACTTGTCAGCATGAAAATGGACATATTTGAGAAACTGCAACAATATTCATATTTGAGAAACTTGAGTGTTAATCATCTAGGATTATGAGAAACTACAATAATTAATCCATATTTGTACTTGTTTTTTAAATGTGAGTAATATTCATAACTGTGTCAGAAAATTGATTCTACCATACTTGATTAGCATTTCTTCTGAGAGCAACAAAATGGATGCTTATAACAAGTCAAATCATAACTCTATGTTGAACTTATTCCTCAAATGTAGGTTATATATAACTATAATTACCCTTTATAACAGAGAGATGTTGAATTCTGATACATTATATGCTTTTTTGCAAATCTTGGCTAGAGACCTTCTCTTGTAAGGTGGATGGCACCTCAATTTATAAAGTGACACTACAAGAAAAACTTACATTTACTATTAACGGTAGTGATTCCTAAGATAATAATTACTCTAAATTACTGCAGTTACCGTGTATATTTAGGAGTATGTATAGTTAGCTGTATCAATTTTCATTCAAGTGAAACACTGATGTACAATGTATAAATACCCTCACTTTCAATGAAAAGCTAGGCATTATTTTACACAATTATTCTAAACCTATTATGGTATCAGAGCAATAGCTAAGAAATAGCTTGAGATCCTACAACCCTAAATTTTCTTTTCTTCTCCCAAATTCTCTTATCTCCAAATCTTCTCACAGCCGTCGACCACTATGACCAACTCTAATACAACCGTGGCCTCTTCCTCCTCTACATCTGCCCCACAAGTTACTCTAACAGGAACAACAAGCAACAACACCAATCAGTCACCATCCATTATTGCCATTAATTCCACTCAAGTTCCTATCAAACTAACGAAAGGAGGGAACTATGCAGCATGGAAATCCCAATTCGAAAACCTGCTCTTTGGCTATGATCTCATGGGATATCTTGACGGTACCAAACCGTGTCCCCCTGCCTCTCTCTCAGCCTCAAATAGCGACACCAGTGGTCAAGAACCTGACCGAGTCGCATCCAATCCTGATCATTAGATTTGGCTTCGTCAAGACTGACTTCTCCTGCATGCCATTCAAGTCTCATGTATGGAAGCCGCTCAATCTATAGTCACTCGGTCCACTACCTCTGCTCAAGCGTGGGCGAAACTTGAAGTCACTTATGCCAACCGATCCAATACTCGCAAACTTGGCCTCCTTGACTCATTAACCAACGTCAGCCTGGAAGATAAATCCATAGCGGATTACATGCAAGGAATCAAGAATATCGTCGACAACCTTGAATTGATTGGTCATTCAGTTGATGACGGTGCAGTAGTAATACACACATTGAATGGTTTGAGTTCAGCTGACATGTCTTTTGCTTCAGCCATTCGTGCCCGAGATACCCCAATTTCCTTTGAAGAATTGTATGATAAATTACTAGACCATGAAGCTTTTCTTCGCAGAGATGAATCTAAGAAAAATGGCCCAACAATTACTGCTCAATTCAATCAACGATCCTTCAATCGACGAGGCCGTGGACAACAAGGAAATTTCTCTCTTAACAATGGTCAACACCACCAATTCGGTTCCACTAACTCCCAATATCAGTATCATAATTTGGGACAGCCCTCAGGTGGCAATCGTGGAGTCCACCACGATCACAACAATACCTACCGCAATCAGTCCAACTCAGTTCACCACAATCAGTCCAACTCGGTTCACCAACATCAGCAGTGGCGTCCCCATTCTTCTCACACCAACACTCGTCCCATATGTCAATTATGTGACAAAATTGGGCACACAGCTCGTACTTGCCGCTCCCGTACTCCTCAGACAGCTCAACCTTGGCCTCAAGCCAACCACATGACCTCTGATCAACCTGGCTCTCGCAACACCAACAATTGGATACTTGACTTAGGTGCCTCCCACCACATGACTTCGGATCTTTAGAATCTGTCGTTACATTCAGAATATGGTGGTCCTGAGGACATCACGCTTGGAGACGGTAAATCAATCCCTATCACTCACACTGGCTCTACTTTATTGCATACTTTTGATCAATCTTTTCGCCTGAAAAATGTTTTGTGTTCCCCCAAAATTTCCCCCAAAACCTAGTATCTGTCTCTCAATTATGTACTCACAATCACACATCGATTGAATTTTTCCCTGACTATTTTCTTGTGAAGGATCTGACTACGGGGGCATCCTTGGTCCGCGGCCAGAATAAAAGAAATCTTTATATTTGGCCAACGTCCAGTCAACTACGTCAATCAGAGTCTAGAGTCCACCTGCATTCTGCGTCCGTCCACCTTGTCGCCTCTCACCTTGAGTGGCACTGCCGCCTAGGCCATCCTTCTGCACCAGTCCTTCAAAAGCTCATCCAGTCCCACAATCTTCCAGTCAACAAGTCCGGGGTGCAATTTTCTTCATGTTCTGCTTGTCAGTGTAATAAAAGTCATAGGTTACCATTTGGTAAATCAACCTTGACCAGTAGTAAACCATTAGAAGTTTTATTTACTGATGTTTGGGGTCTAGCTCATGTATCGTCATTTGATAACTTTCGTTATTATGTTATATTTGTGGACTAATTCTCTAAATACACTTGGCTGTATCCACTCAAAAATAAATCTGACGTTCCACATGTTTTCAAACAATTTCGAGCATTAGTTGAGAATTTTTTTAACTCCAAAATTAAAACGGTGTACTTTAATGGTAGTGGAGAAGCTCATTCTCTTGGCATTGAATTGAAAATTATGGGAATTCAACACCTTAAATCTCCTCCTCACACACCTGAACATGTGGGCACAGTTGAACGTAAACATAGACATGTGGTGGAAATGGCTCTAACCCTGCCTCACCATGCGTCTGTGCCTGTCAAATACTGGTCTCTAGCCTTTCAAACAGCGGTTTACCTGATAAATCGCATGCCCACGCCAGTTCTCAACAACCAATCCCCATATAGTCTCCTTTTTGACAAGGAACCAAATTATCGGAAACTCCGTGTATTTGGCTGCCTTTGCTACCCTTGGTTACAACCATATGTGTCTCACAAACTTCAACCCCGCTCAAAACCATGTGTCTTTGTCGGCTACTCCACCGTACACAATGCTTTCCTATGTCTAGATTGTCTCACTAATAGAATCTATGTATCTCGTCATGTGGTTTTTGTCAAAACCGAATTCCCCTTCACCCACGATGTCAGCCGCACGTTTGCCACCATTCCCCCCACTGTCCTCAATTGGTTTCAGTCCATTTCCCCTGCTGTCAGATCCGAACAGATGGTCGACCAAGCCACTGATATTGTCTCTTCTCCCATGCTTGATACACCTACACATGGTGCCATATACATACCCGTGTCCTCACCAAGTCCCATTTCACCTCCACATGTGGCTTGACCTGCTCAGCCCACGTACCACACATCCACTCATATTTCCCACCCCACATCACCATAAATTAATCTGCCCAACCCTGCCTCATTTAGTGAACCGAACTGGGCACCACTCACTGCTCAACCACTGTCACTTGATTCGGCTGAGCTGTTACCCGATTAGCACCCACCTCCTCCTGCTAGAGTGATCCATACGAGGTCAAAGAGTCTCATTTTCAAACCAAAAACTATATTTGATCTCAATGCCACTGCCCACACCTCCCCACAAACCGAGCCATCTTCATTAACACAGGCCAGGAAGCATTCGGAATGGCGACAAGCCATGAGTGCGGAATATGACGCTCTTGAGAAAAATGCCACGTGGGATCTAGTTCCATCTCATCCGTCTCAAAATGTGGTTGGTTGCAAATGGATTTTTTGGATCAAACGCCACCCTGATGGTAATGTGGCCCGGAACAAAGCTCGACTTGTGGCAAAAGGCTTTCATCAGCGCCCTGGTGTCGACTTTAATGAAACATTCAGCCCTGTTGTGAAACCTATCACGGTTCGCCTTATTCTATCGATTGCTGTCACTAACGGTTGGCCTTTGCGCCAGCTAGATGTTAACAATGCTTTTTTGCAGGGCTCACTTTCTGATGATGTATATATGATGCAGCCACCTGATTTCACTCATTCCACCAAACCGCAGCATGTGTGCAAACTGCGGAAGGCGATCTATGGTCTCCGTCAGGCTCCGCGCGCATGGTACATAGAACTTCATACTTTTTTACTGGTTGCCAGATTTACTAACTCTGTCAGTGATGCTTCCCTCTTCATACAACACCGCCCTGGTCACACTCTGTATCTCCTCATCTATGTTGACGACATTATTGTCACTAGCTCTTCTGACTCCCAGGTATGTGACTTTATCGCTACTCTGGCTCATCGGTTCTCTCTGAAGGATCTTGGTCTCCTCTCCCACTTCCTTGGTGTTGAGGCACACCGTTCTCCACGTGGGTTGTTTCTTTCTCAACATCAATACATTCAAGATCTCCTAGTCAAGTCTAACATGTCTGAAGCCAAGCCAGTTTCAACGCCACTCTCGCTCACTGAATCCTTGAAATTATCTGATGGTAGTGCACCCACGGATCCCACTCAGTACAGGCAAGTGCTCGGTTCCCTGCAATACCTTTCCCTCACTCATCCGGATGTCTCCTTTGCAGTGAACAAGCTCTCTCAGTTTATGCATAGACCGACCACAACTCACTGGAATACCGTCAAGCGTGTACTAAGGTATCTCAAAGGCTCTATTGACCACGGTCTACTCATTTCTCGCAGTTCCCCACTTCGCCTTCATGCCTTTGCTGATGCTGACTGGGCGGGTGATCCTGATGACCGGCGCTCAACTACAGCATACATTGTTTTTCTAGGCTCCACACCTATTAGCTGGAGCTCCAAGAAGCAACATACAGTGGCTCGCTCATCCACTGAAGCCGAATACCGTGCCATAGCCGGAAGCTCTATCTTGCAAGCACTTTCAAGATCATCGGTCCAAGATAGGCATCCTAGCCGGAAGCTCTATCTTGCGGGGGCATATTAACGGTAGTGATTCATAAGATAATAATTACTCTAAATTACTGCAGTTACCGTGTATATTTAGGAGTATGTATAGTTGGCTGTATCAATTTTCATTCAAGTGAAACACTGATGTACAATGTATAAATACCCTCACTTTCAATGAAAAGCTAAGGCATTATTTTACACAATTATTCTAAACCTATTATTTACCGGCTGTAAAGTTGTCTAAGAAAAATAAGATTTTTTTTTTTTTTTTTTTTTTGAAAAGATAACTTTATTAAAGAGCCAAAAGGCAAGAAGGGCAAGCACCTCAAACAAGAACACCGACCAGGGCTGCACAAATGCCACAGCCAACAGAGACAACCAACCAAAGGAAAAAACAGAGCAAAACACCCGCCAACCAAAATGGAACAGAGCAAAAAAACAACAAATCAAAAGACAGAAAAACAGCAACAGCCACCCCACTAGAAGAAGCCCAGAAAGCCAAAGACAGCAACAACAAACAGACGAAGCCACCACTGCAACCAAAACAGACAGCAGACTCACCTCTCACCCCATTCCACAAAGTCCCCACTCATGCTCGAACCCATCCTTGCCAAGCTATCACCAAAAGAATTAAAAGCTCTTGATTCGAACACAACCTCCAAGCTGCCAAAAGCACTCATATTCCTACAAATATCGTATATAGTATTGACGTGAGACACATTCCCAAAATCCTTATAATAAACCCAAGCCACCGCCACTTCAGAGTCACTAACGATCGAAATGTCCCTCCCTCTGAGAAGCGGATTTGACAGGCATAACTGAACCGCCTTCTGCACAGCCCAAATTTCCACTGAATTCGAATCCGCTAAACCCATAAAAAACGAGAACATGCACAGAATTTTCCCATACGAATCCCTCAAAACTCCTCCTATACTGGCTGGCCCTAGTTTCACACGTGACAATCCATCAACATTAAATTTAAGATTGTCTGTAGTGTGAAGTACTTCCATTTTATATTAAAACACAAAACTGCATATACAAAATACAAACAATAGTTTTGTCTTTCATCGCTCACTTTATAAAGTGAGATGCCACCTTACAAGAGAATTTCTCCAACTCCTAGGTCTTGTTTTAAATCTGAGACAACAAGAACCTTCAATAGAAGCACAACAGCATACAAGAGGATGCACATACTAAAACCTTCCAAATATAACTCTAACCTTTCAATTTGCTTTTTCAAGCTTTTTACGAATAGCTTCCATTGCTGGAAAATAATCCTTTACGTGCACATCTTGCATAAAACTCTCTCTGGGAAGGCTATCTCCACTCATAGCATTTTCACTTATTCCTTCCCAAAACTCTTCACGGTTGGTCCTTCTTTGCTAGTCTCTAGTTTTTGTAGAGCACTCAAATGCTTCGCATAGGGATGTAAGTATATCAAATTGGTACATATACACAGAACTGCTTTTTGACTTCCCTTCAACACCACAAGTATTCAACATGTTAGCGTAGCCATCACATTTATATTACAATTATTGTGCTGATTTCTTATATGAATGTGAAAGGGAAAATAAACACTACTTCTCAGCCAAATTATTCAAACCAAACCAGCAACTAATTGTCTCATTCTAGTACGAAAAATAGAGTCTAACTAACAATTATCAACTAACACTGCTATTAGCTCTCCGTTCACATTCCTATAATATCACTAATCAAACAAAAATCAAGAAAACCGTAACAATCTATTTTACATGTAATTCCAACTAGCATAATTATCACAATATGTAAAAATCCACTAGTTTAAGATATCATGTAAGCTCACGAATTCGTATCTGAACACACAACTCATACTCAACTACAACAAATTTCATTTGCAAAATTTCACCGGAAAAACATAGATGTAAACAAAAATCTTCAATTTTTTTTCTATACAATAACAAAATTTGAAAATTTGAAGATCACCTAGCCAAGGCGAGTCGCTGGAGAACACGACATTGCGGAGCCGAGAGGCCGGAGTTTCCAGACGAGATGTTGTACAGTCCAGAGAGCTTCGACCACAGAGAGGAGATAGGGAGGCCAGTCTTGCCCTGCGAGTAGATTTCGTCGAGAGAGTACATTGTCTAGCATTGGGAGACAAAACGTTGGTGTTTGGATGCCTGGAAATTTTCATTTTTGTTTCTGGTTCGGTTTCTCGAGGCACAGCATATCTGATAATGTGAGTGGGCACGTCATTTGCTTTTGCCGATGTGGCTTGTCACGTCATCGGCTGTGGTGCTGATGTGGCTAATCTTACAATGACGTGGCTCTGGCACGTCATGATAAAATTACATTAGTTGCAGATGTTTGGGCCTGGGCCGTTTGTTGGATCAAATTGAAGAATGGTCCGTTCCTCTTATTTTTTCCTTTTAAATTGGGCTTTTTATTTATGGCCCATTAATTGCACTTTTCTTAGCTTCTAGTATCTGTTATTAGTTAATTACAACGACAGCAAAAACGGTTTAAAGGAGCATTTCGTGAATTCTACGATATGGATTTCTTTGTTATCTTTTTACTAGATGGCAGGAGCGAATTTAAGGTTTTCTATCCGATGGGTTGAACTAAATACTAGTTATATATTTATTTTTTAAACAACCTTATTAGTAGGATGTTTAATTATCAAACCATTAATGCTGCACACAAAACAGCAAAAGAAAATGGTCATTTTATTGTCTACATGCCTATATGACTATATAATAATGAGAGCTTCTCCTTACAATCCACAAATTATCTATTGACACTCCAATTTAAATTTTTTTATTAATGACAATTTTAACCTAAATTAAAATTACTAAACAAGACAAAAAAAAAAAAAAAAAAAAATTAAAGACACTCAAAACTAATTAAATTATTAAAAAAAGAAATTCTCTCTCCTAAATCATTAGATTAAATATTATGTATTAAACTCTCTCTCCTAAATCTATTTTTACCATATTAAACACTCTTTCCTAATAAATCTCTCTGCAATTAATAGTTAAAGAAAAAAAACTTATGAATATTTTGGTTTTTTACTAACAGTAATTTATATATATATCTTAAAAAGTCTCAACAAAAAATAAATATATATATATATGAAAACTTGAATTGTTGCAATTAGATTCGATTAAACTCAGAATTTCTAAGACAAATGAAAAAATTAAAGTTCTCTAGGCAATCACATACAAGAGTAACAAAAAGCGTTTTCATATTTTAATTTAAAAATAAAAAATAAAAAAAACATGGAACTTTTTTTTTTTTTTTTTAATATATACATACATACGGTTTATGAAAATCAAGCTTATTAGTAAGTTTTTTTTCTTTCTAAAATTAGAGATATGTATAAGAGGAAAGAGAGTTGAATATGGTAATTAAAAATTTAGGAAAGAATATTTAATATGTAATAATTAATTTAATGATTTATGAGAGATAATTTCTTTTTTTTAATAATTTAATTCAAAAAAGATAAAAAGGATAATCTTGTAACAAAATAAAGTGTCTTTAGAATTTTTTAAAATTTAAATTTTGATAATGGAGTGTTTTTAGAAAAGAAGTGTAAAAAGAAAAAATTAGATTGTCAAAAAAAGCTCTCTATAATAATATATTAATCTTGTGTTGAGCACTACTTATATAAATTTAATAACATATTAAAAACTTTAAAAAAAATAAAAATGGCAGACGACTGCAGGCTGCAGCACCGTGCAGCCCCCACAATGATTAAGTTATGGGTCTGTGTTACTTTGCTTTTGCTTACGTTGTCAAGGTTTGAAACTAGACCACTCAACAAAAGCAGAGATCGATAACTTCTGCAATGGGCATGGAATCAAAAGCATCTGCTTTTGCAAATAATAATAATAATAAAAGTGGTAAATTAAATGACTTTTTTTCCTTTACAAAGCTGGAAATTATTTAGTATACTTAGATTGATGATCAAGCAATGGATAGATGCAAAGAAGACAAAGTACATGCAAAACTGATAGTTAGGAAAAGAAGATTTGCATACATAATACACTGTCTCAAAAGTAAATTAATGACGCAGAACGGAAGTTCTAGAGTTTACCAACGTAAACCCTAAGATCACACAAACTGGAATCCACCAGAAAATCAATTGAAAACCAAAATGTTAATATTATTCAATACCTCAAAAGAACGAAACAAGAGACTTAAATAGAGTCTCTGGAAACCCTAATTTAAGCAAAAGACCAAAATATTCCTCAACTAAACAAATGACAACTAAAAACGAAAAAAACAAATAAAACAATAAAAACTTCAACTGCCTGACAACCTGCCTAAAACAACGAAATTGAGGATGAGCGACCTCAACCGGGGAACCCCGGTTAGGACGGTATGGAGCACCCAAAACCCTTTCTAAAAACATATTATAATAGGAATTCTGACAACCGAGCCAAGCCAATTGTCCTACATCAGTCCTTCCCACCTGTGAAGAACTCGACCTCGAGTTATAATCTGGATAAAACGGAACATTGTCACAAAACTGACCACCCTCAGCAAACAATTTCTTACGCCTCTTGACATATGCTACGGCTTTATACTTTGCCTTAGTTTCTTCCAACTTCTATCGCACCTTTACTTGCACCACTTGAGTCTGATTATCCATGTTTTCTGTAGCAATACCAACACTCGGGTCCTTAGGTAGATCATCTGAAGTAATGCCTATGAATGCTTCTAGCAGCAGCTGTATTTTCTCAGGAGCAACTACCGTTAGCGTTTCTTCCTCGGCTTTATACTTCGCCTTAGTTTCTTCCAGCTTCTGTCGCGCCTTTTCTTGCACCGCTTGAGTCTGATTATCCATGTTTTCTGCAGCAATACCAACACTCGGGTCCTTAGGTAGATCCTCTGAAGTAATGCCTACGAATGCTTCTAGCAGCAACTGTATTTTCTCAGGAGCAACTACCGTTGGCGTTTCTTCCTCTTCTGCCAAAAGAGCTTTAACCACCAAGACATAAGCCTCCGGTGCACCCTTCACATCTGTCACAACTTCTGTGTCGGATCTGGTCACGGTTAGAAAGGACTGCTTCTCCATTTCAGAAGGCTTGTTAGGAACTATCAGCCTCGACCACTCCTCAGTATAATCTGCAACAGTTTTGTTATCCTGCACACAATTCTGATAACTCTGAAAATTAAACTGTTCATAATCTGGAGGTAAAAACCTATTCATCATAAGTTGTTTCATTCGCCTCCAGGATCGTACAGGAACCTTGCCTTGATGTCGTTTATCCATCTGCAATTTTTCCCACCAAACAGTAACCCCGCTTCTCAACTTATACACTACCAGTTTGACTTGTCATTCCTCCGTAACTTCAGTAAACTCGAAGAATCTCTCAACCTTAGAAATCTAGTCCAGGAACTCTTCAATTTGCAGTTTCCCATAGAACAACAGTATGTCTGCGCGGATTCTATTATCAGGTTGATTTCGATTTTGTTGACGATTCCTTTGGTAACCCGCAAAGTCCTCATCATAATCTTCAAACTGCACGTGTCTCGTTGCTCTAGGCGAAAGTCCACCACCAGGGCGCCCAAGGTCAACTCCCTCAACTCCATCTTTGTTGGTAGGGGTAGGAGCATTGCTAGTAGAGGTGTTGGGGTTAGGTTGCTGCTCCAACAGTTGTTGTAACATGGCCTCCAACCTCTCCAGCATCGCTAGGGTTATCTCTTCCGGCTTCGGTGTTGGCCATTGAACAAGGCAAAATCCTTAGCTCTTATACCACTTGACGTAGAACGGAAGTTCTAGGGTTTACTAACGTAAGCCCTAAGATCACACAAACTGGAATCCACCAGAAAATCAATTGAAAACCAAAATGATAATATTATTCAATACCTCAAAAGAACGAAACAAGAGACTTAAATAGAGTCTCTGGAAACCCTAATAGTCTTTGGAAACCCTAATTTAAGCAAAAGACCAAAATAGTCCTCAACTAAACAAATAACAACTAAAAACGAAAAAAACAAAAAAAACAATAAAAACTTTAACTGCCCGACAACCTGTCTAAAACAACGAAATTGAGGATGAAAGTGACCTCAACAAGGGAACCTCGGTTGGGACGGTGATGCAGCGGAAGAATTTAACGCAAACAACAATCGATAAAAGATAGGATAAACGATTCGGATCCGTTGATTCGCGCACGAATACCGGAAGCAAACCCTACTATTAATCTGTTGATCCGTGCACAGATACCAGAATAATAGGCTTCAAATTAGTTGATCCACAAAGGATACCGAAATTGGATAAAAAGAGATACTCTCTCTCAAATTTTATTAATCATCAAAAACTCCCCCTCAAACCCTAATACAATCTACTTAAATAGAATTGCAAAACTTGACTAACAAGAAAATCCTAAATAAACGGGAAAGAATCATAAACGAAAAAGATATCTAATCTCTTAACAATCAAAAGAATTCTAAAACATTAAAAACCTTTCTAAAAAGGAAATAGGATTTGATTTAATAAAATCAAATCATAAAATATTTAACTACCTAATTAAATATACAATAAAAAGAAACATAATAATAGATATTAATTACATGACTATTTTTAAAATAAAAAGTCTTCAAGAAAATCTTTAATAATATCTCCTGCATCATTCTCTCCAGTGTGGAGAAAATTCGTCCTCGAATTTTGACAGCTTTGAGGAACAAATAAGTTGGAGATGCCATTGAATGATGAAACACGACAACATCGTAGAAATAATCCTCAAAAATTGTGTTCCTCTCATGCTGCTCGTTCTGGAACAAATCTTCATCGAAAACCGGTGGCTTATCGAAATCGATGATAACAAGTTTAGTAACATATTCCTCATCGAAAATTGGCGGCTTATCGAAGTCAATGATAACCAGGTTTGACACATAATCGTCATCGAAAAACAATGAATGGTAGGAGGAAATTTTGTTTTAGGGATTCATGAGAATTTGATTTTTTTTTGGTGGAGAAATACGGAAGGTGAATATATAATGGAGAAGTAGTTTGTTATGGTTTGTGGATCGATGAGCCTAGCACAGCAGTAGACTCGATGGCTCTGATACCAAACTGATGCAGCGGAAGAATTTAACGCAAACAACAATCGATAAAAGACAGGATAAACGATTCAGATCCGTTGATTCACGCATGAATACCGGAAGCGAACCCTACTATTAATCTGTTGATCCGCGCACAGATACCAGAATAATAGTCTTCAAATTAGTTGATCCACAAAGGATACCGAAATTGGATAAAAAGAGATTCTCTCTCTCAAATTTTATTAATCATCAAAAACTCCCCCTCAAACCCTAATACAATCTACTTAAATAGAATTGCAAAACTTGACTAACAAGAAAATCCTAAATAAACGGGAAAGAATCATAAACGAAAAAGATATCTAATCTCTTAAAAATCAAAAGAATCCTAAAACATTAAAAACCTATCTAAAAAGGAAATAAGATTTGATTTAATAAAATCAAATCATAAAATATTTAACTACCTAATTAAATATACAATAAAAAGAAACATAATAATAGATATTAATTACATGACTATTTTTAAAATAAAAAGTCTTCAAGAAAATCTCCAATAATATCTCCTGCATCAGACGGTATGGAGCACCCAAAACCCTTTCTAAAAACATATTATAATAGGAATTATGACAACCGAACCAAAAGTTATGCCCGTTTCTTCGGAGTAGCTCTTTAGCCAATTTTCGGTCCATCTCTTCTTTAAACTCCAAGCCAATTGTCCTACATCAATTAACACAACAACAAAATCACTGTCCAATGTGGTTTGGCCGTGAAGGACAGTAGGACACTCATTCATCTTGGCAAAGTCCTAGGTTCGATTATAGATATATGGACCAAAAATAATAGTAGGAATGAACCAAAGACTACAAATATTACAGAGAAAATTGATGTTACTTTCTCAAGTAGTCAATTTCAAACATTTCATTTTTTTCAAGTTATTCTTGAGGGGAGGGCAGGAATACATCTAGAACTCCACAGGATTGAAAAATGCTTGATGACCAAATACAGTATCACTTTATTCTTTCAATAGAAAATATATAATAGTTATATATAACATGCATGAAACGTGTTTGTAAGTGTTTTGAATCAAATACAAATAAATTCAAACAAATCCTTGATCACTTTATACAAGCCATAATTGTGTACCAACACAACTAAAATATAAACAGATCGAAAACACCAATATATAAAAGCTGCAACCTTGATCAAGCATGATCTCAGTCTTCATATGAACAACCACCTGCAAGAGATTGAACAAGAAAAGGAAAATTGATAAATCGAAAAATGATGCAAATAGAAAAGAGGTTTAAACCACTCGTAGCCATTAGAAATGTCATATTTCTGACGGTTCGTAAAAATAAATAATTTCCATGACATTATTTCTGATGGCGACTGATGATCTGTTTCCATTGGAATACACATTTCCGACGACTTTTTAGACATGTCCGACAAATGTTAACGTTCAGAAAAGACCATATTTATCATAGAATTTTGTATAATCTATATAAAGATAATATGCAGGATATTTAAAGTTTCGGGTTTAGGATTAACCTTAATTAGCATGTTTTTGAATAACAAGGCATTTTTATATCTGTAAGTAATTGATAAAGAGAAATGTAGAAACTAAAGAGATTTAGAATTGAATCAGATAATTGTATTCATGTATTCTATGGCCATATATACACAGCATTACAATATAACGGAAACAATATAAATGTGATCCTATAATTAAGGTAAATACAATGGCTTGATTACAGGAAATATAAATGGTAACTAATCACTAGAATCATGCATAACATTATTCCTATCATGCCCCCGCAAGATGGAGCGTCCGTCGACGATGCCAATCTTGGAGCGATGAGTTTGGAAATGTTTCCGTGGGAGAGATTTGGTGAGAGAATCTGCGAGTTGGTCACCGGTGTGAACATGAGTGACACGTAACCTTTTCTTCTCAACTTGATCTCGAACAAAATGGAAGTCTATGGCAATATGTTTCATTCTTGAGTGAAAAACTGGATTGGCACTGAGATAAGTGGCGCCTATATTATCACAGTAGATTGTTGGAGGAGCAGTTAATGGCACATGAAGTTCAGCCAACAAATTGGTAATCCAATTGACCTCGGCGGCTGTAGAAGCTATGGCACGATATTCGGCTTTAGTAGAAGAACGGGCAACTGTACGTTGTTTCTTAGAGCTCCAGCTTATCGGATTTGCACCAATAAACACAACATAGGCAGTAGTGGATGTGCGATCGTCCGGATTACCAGCCCAATCAGCGTCGGCAAAGGCATGGAGAAGAGATGGAGACTTTCGATGAAGGAGAAGACCATGAGATATTGTCCCCTTGAGGTAGCGAAGTACACGCTTGACTGCAGTCCAATGTTTAATAGTGGGACAATGCATAAATTGGGAGAGTTTATTAACTGCAAACGAAACATCAGGACGAGTCAAGGATAAATACTGCATTGAACCAACAATTTGGCGATATTGAGTAGGGTCAGTGAGAGGGCTGCCATCATGTAAGACCAAAGAGTCAGTGACTGACAAAGGAGTGGAAGCTACATTTGCATCCAACATATGTGTCTTATGAAGAAGGTCCCGAATGTATTTTTGTTGGGATAAAAACAAACCAGTGGAGGTAGTAAGAGCTTCAACACCAAGGAAGTACGACAATGGACCGAGATCTTTTAGGGAGAATCGTCGAGCAAGGGACTGTATGAACTCATGAACTGGTGAAGAACCTGTAACAATGATGTCGTCCACATAGACGAGCACATAGAGCACCCGACCACCAGTCCGACAAATAAATAATGAACTGTCTGAATGGGAGTTGGTGAAGCCAACGGAGATGAGATGAGACTTGAGTTCATTGTACCAAGCCCGTGGGGCTTGTCGAAGACCATATATTGCCTTTTTAAGTTTGCAAACATGAGTGGGTTGTTGAGAATCGATAAATCCCGGAGGTTGTTCCATAAAAACATCATCTGTCAGTGTACCCTGCAAAAAAGCGTTATTGACATCGAGTTGGCGAATGGGCCAATCATTAGTCACAGCAAGACATAACAGAATGCGAACAGTAGTAGGTTTGACAACAGGGCTAAAGGTGTCTGTGAAATCAACACCGGGACGCTGATGGAAGCCCTTAGCTACTAGACGAGCTTTGTAGCGAGAAATAGTTCCGTTGGGGTTACGTTTGATTTTGTAAACCCACTTACACCCAACAATATTTTGTGTTGAATTTTTTGGAACCAAATTCCATGTTGAATTTCGTAGCAAGGCGTCATATTCCTCTTGCATGGCCTGGCGCCATGAAGAGTGCTTTTGGGCTTGATGGTACGTAGAGGGTTCTGTAAGGGATGGTGAGAGAGCAGTGGTTGTATTCAAATCAAATATTGGGTTTGGTTTGAATATATTATTTTTGGATCGTGTTTGTATGTGGTAAGTAGGTGGTGGTGATGGTGTAGATGAAGATAAGGAAGAAAAAGAAGGTAATACCTGAGAAGTCTCATGGACGGTTGCATCTAGTGGCCGAGACGAGGTAGAGGAGTCCACACGTGAAGGCATAATTGTTGCAGTAACCGAGTCAAGCCGAGAATTGGATGAAGGTAATATGGAAGTTGAAGAAATCGTGGAATGACGTGCAGAGTTTGAGGAAGGTGGGGTTCTGGATGGGAAGGTTGGGATTTGAAAATGATTATCAGTATTTCCTAAAATTGGGGAGGAAGATTGACTATTTGTGGCATCAAATGGGGATTCGATTGATATAGAAGAATCAAGAAAGGGTGACAAAAAATCAGACCATTGACTTGGTGTATATTTAGAGATATCAGGTATATTAAATGACTGATTTTTAAAAGGAAATGTAGATTCTATGAAATTTACATGGCGAGAAATAAAGATACGGTTGGTTTGAAGGTCAAGGCAACGATAGGCATGATGGGCTATGGAGTAGCCAACAAAGACACACGGTCTAGACCGTGGTTCAAGCTTGTGCGATGTATACGGACGAAGCCAAGGGTAGCATAAACACCCGAATACACGCAACGTATTGTAATTAGGACCTTTTGAGAAAATTTGTTCAAACGGAGATTTGAAATTTAAGGAAGAAGAGGGCATACGATTAATAAGGAATACAGCAGTTTGAAAGGCGAGAGACCAGTATTTAAGAGGCATGGATGCGTGGTGAAGCAGACTGAGAGCAGTTTCAACAATGTGCCGATGCTTGCGTTCTGCTGTACCAACGTGTTCAGGTGTATGGGGAGGAGATATTAAATGTTGTATTCCATATTGAGTGAGACGATTACCCAAGCTTTGAGCTTCACCACTACCATCGGTGTAAATTGTTTTAATGGAGGTGTGAAAAAAAATTTCAACGAGCTTTTTGAAACGTTCGAAGACAACAGGAACTTCAGATTTTCTTTTTAGAGTATATATCCATGTGTATTTTGTAAAATAGTCTACAAATATAACATAGAATTTGAAATGATCAAAGGATATAACTGGGGCTGCACCCCAAACATCCGTGAATAAAATTTCAAGAGGTTTGGTACATGAAATAGACGAAATTCCAAATGGGAGCTTGTGACTTTTATTGCAAAGACATGCATCACAATGAGAAAACGGAGAACATAATTTAGAAACTGGAACAGAATGAGCAAAAATAAGGTGCTTGAGAACCTTGGTGGATGGGTGACCGAGTCGACAATGCCAGGAATTAATGGAAGGGGCTGTGATGAAAGCGGATGGCGACTGAATTGGGGACTGCAACAATGTCGGCCACTCGTACAAATTTCCTCTATTCCGGCCTTGGACCAAGGATGCCCACGTACTCAGATCCTTCACAAGAAAAAAATCAGGGAAAAATTCAATTGACGTTTTATTTTGAGAACAAAATTGAGATACACTAAGGAGATTCTTTTTAATATTAGGTGCACACAATACATTTTGTAACTGAAAATTAGAGGTAGGAGTAGTAAGTCTAGTGGATCCAATGTGAGTGATAGGAATACTTTTACCGTCGCCAACCATGATATCTTCATTACCACCATAAGTGGAATGAATAGATAGGTTTTGAAGGTCAGATGTCATGTGGTGAGACGCGCCTGAGTCAACAACCCAGTTGTTACTGCGATTGCTTGCTTGATCATTTGTCATGAAATGAGCTTGATATGGAGAGGATGACCGAGACCGACATACTTTTGCAGTATGCCCCACTTTATCACAAAGTTGACAAATGGGTCTCAATTGCCCATTGCTGGTTGGAGGACGCCAGAACTGATGTGAGGGATTATCAAAATTTGAAGGGTTCCCGTGAGCAGGGCGATAACCATAGCCTTGCTGAGTAAAGTTCCCTTGCTGAGTGAAATTACCTTGCTGACTAAAATTACCTGCATTATTAGAATTACCTCTGTATCCCTGATTGTTGCTTTTGGTATTATTGGCAAAGTGTCCGCCTCTGTTTTTCCTGGAAGAAGACCGTTGGTTGAACTGTGCTGTGATTTGAGGGATGCCTTTCTTGATCTCTTCTCGCTTTAGAAAGGATTCATGATCGAGAAGCTTGTCATACAGTTCTTCAAACGACATTGGAGAGTCACGAGCACGGATTGCGGCTTGTAATTCTTTATAATCATCACCAAGGCCATTGAGAGAGTGAATGATGATTTCTCCATCACTCATGGGGTGATCGATTAGAGCAAGGTCATCAACAAGACTTTTTATAGTCTGCATATAATCTGCTATGGATTTACCCTCTTTAGTTATTTTGGTAAGAGAGTCAAGAAGACCAAGCATTCTTGTGTTGGACTTGTTGGCAAATGTAGTTTCAAGTTTTGCCCAAGCTTCAGCCGCTGTTTTGCATCTCGACACAAGAGGTGAGACCGAGGCTGTCACGGATGTTTGGATGGCATGCAAGATTAATCGATCTTGTCGCATCCAAAGCTTTGCATCAGGATTTGGAGTGTCTGCTATGGTTTCAGAAGGGCATGGATAGGTTCCATCTAAGTAGCCCATGAGATCATAGCCAAATAGTAGGTTTGTAAATTGAGATGACCATGAGGCATAGTTGCCTCCTTTGGACAGTTTTTGTGGGATTTGAGTGGCTGTGTTGATGCTGATGAGTATTGATTTTTGAGATAGAGGGTTGCTGTTTAGGGTGATAACTGTTGGTACGTTAGAAGGGATGTTTGGAGTGCTTTCTGAATTTTCAGACATGATTCTTGAATATAGCAGAGAGAGAGATGAGCGGAAGCAAGGAAGCAAAGAGAGAAGATCAAGTTTAGGTTATCTTAGAGCTTTGATACCATAAAGAGATTTAGAATTGAATCAGATAATTGTATTCATGTATTCTATGGCCATATATACACAGCATTACAATATAACGGAAACAATATAAATGTGATCCTATAATTAAGGTAAATACAATGGCTTGATTACAGGAAATATAAATGGTAACTAATCACTAGAATCATGCATAACATTATTCCTATCAGAAACAACATATATACCCCTGGCTCTCAAGTCTCATGATACCTTTGCTAAACAGTGAAATAGAACTGGTGATTGATAAGTGAATGGAAGGATAATCAAACAATTTTTTTTGAATGCTTGTTATTGAAAAGGAAGGAGTATGTCAAAAAGGTAGCATTATTGATCAAACGATAATAACATTGAAACTTTTGTTTTGCCCAGCTAGCAGGTACACTTACTTTGAGTTTAATAAATATAGTATGATATTCAACTTTTGACAAAAATGACACAAACGCCACATGCTGTTACAGTGTTACTTCACTGCAATTAGATTTAACCCTTGAATGTGAAAATATGAAATTGAAACAGGGTAATAAATAATCAAATAAAATATAATTAGCAATTAATCTATAAAAATAAATAAATTGATTTTTTTTTAAAGCAGAAGGCAATGGGGATTTGATCTCCTCTGCAATGGGAGGAAATCGACCATCTCAACCTATTACGGAGTAGACAAGTTTAATCTAGCAGTCATGAGTTTGAAGCTTAATTGGGACCCCATTCTATTAGTTAAATATATAATTACAATAAAAAACAAAATACGTTTATCTACCAGCCAATTGATCTTGTGAATAGTTCAAAAATCTAATCTTACATGTAAATGAGTGTTATAAAGTTTTATATTATTGTTAAACTATTTCTTAACTGCTTAAAACTTTTGAGTTCATGAGCTGCTAAGGTATGCATGGTAACACAAAGGACAAAAAAAAATCTTTCTCAACTCATCAAATTGTACAATGAAAATCAGAAACAGAATTAACAATCGATTTTTCTTACCTAATTTGGATACCTGAGTAGCCTTATTCATCCGACTCATCCGATCGACCAGCTGAAAGCAAGAAGAAAGAACAAAAATGATAATAAATATAAGAATAAGAAAAAAGAGATCGAGATTAATTAATAATCTAATTGCAATTACTTAATCTAAGAATAAAAATGCATAATAAGAAAAAGAGAGATTAATCAATTACTTGTTCTTAGGGTTGTCATGAATCTCGATCTTGGGAATATGACTGATCTTAGTCCAATCTTCACCGGTATCCCGTTTGCATCTCTTGCTTAAATCTGGACAATCTCGAACTTTTAATTCTCTCATAGCAGTGAGTCCATGCATATCTTCAGGAAGAGAAGCAAATTTCGGACAATTCGAAATTTCAAGAACTTCAAGTGATTTGAGAATCGGCAGTGTTTCTGCGGGTAGCCCTTTGAAGTTGGGACAATTTTTAATAGCCAACCACCGTAAAGAGTTGGCTGAACATTGAAGAAGCAATTGCGGCAACTCGTTGAATTCTGGTAATCCATCAATGCAAAGCATTCGAAGGTGAGGCTTTATGCTTTGCAAATTACATTTTGAACTCTTTTCGCTATCAGAAAGCATCAGATTCTCCAACGAGCTTAAGTCTTTCACACCAGGTGGTAAAGAGACTAGCTTCGGGCAATCCCCAATGATTAATGTCTGAAGAGCTTTGAGGCTACCAATATCTTCGAACAAATATTCCAAATTATAGCAAGAACCAATTCCCAAACGCCTTAGAGAAGTCAAGCATCCAATTCCTTTTTCCGGCAGACTGCTTTGCTTGGAGCTGAACACTAGCATTCTGAGGTTAACTAGGCGACTTATATCTCTAGGCAACTCTTCTAGCACCTTGCATCCACCAAGTAATAGAGTTTCCAAACTTGTCAGCATGAAAATGGACTTCGGAAGTCTCTTGATTCTAATGTTTTTTGTCAGGTTGAGATATCTCAGATGCTTCAATTTACCAGTACTTTCAGGCAATACCTCCATATCAGAATTTCTAAAATCTAGCACCCGCAAATTTGGGTGCTCTGAGATGCATGATCTTATAAGTGATTGGCTTGGTCTGAACATTTCAAAAAATAAAATGCTTCTTATCATTTTGTTGCCAAATAATTTTTTTTGTACTAGACCAGCTTCTACCACCGATAAATGCCGGTACGTCTTGTGAGAACTGTTGTATGCCTCGCCAGAATCCATTATGAAGCAATCATTTGGGGCCATTTGCGTGGCGAGATCATGGACAAGTTGATGCATTTTGAAACTGATGAAGTCAAAGTTGTGTTCAAAATCTTGGAACAAACCCCTCCGTCTTAATTCATCTATATACCGCATACCAATTGATTCCGGCTCTTCATGATTTTCATCATCAGATTGAAGAAGTCCATGAGCCATCCAAAATTGAGTCAAAGTAATATTATTAAAGCCATGATCTTTTGGAAAGACGGAACAATAGACAAAACATTGTTTTAAGCAAGACGGCAATAATTCATAGCCTAGTTTTAGAACAGATAACGTTTTTGTTTCTGTTTTTGTGTTTGTCTCCATGGCCAACCACTTGATATTATCCTTCACATGTTTCCAATCATCTTCATCAGTCGAGAAATAAAGTATGCTTCCTAATATTTTTACTACTATTAAAGGAAGGAATGCACAATGTTTGGCAATTTTTTCTCCGACTTTAATGAGGCGTGGATTTTTTTCTTTTCCTTCTTTAAATGCACATCTCATAAATAAAGACGATCTATTCTCATTTGAAAGCCCACCTAAACAGTATGTTTTCTTTGATGTAGCTGCCCTATTTGTAATTATTATGATTTTACTCCCTTTTGCACCTACGGATAATAATCTTTCGATTTTTTTCCGATTTATATTTAAATCCAAGACACATTCATCCAACACGAGTAAATGCTTTTTCCCCTTCAAAATTGCTTGCAAGACTTCTTGTAATTGATCTATCTCCATGTTGTTTTCGATTCGACCGGTTACAGAATAGATCATGTCTATTATTATTTTCTTCTCTAAATATTTATGTGGCAAACAAACCCACATTTTTATATCAAAAGTTTCATCTATCCTCATGTCGTTATACACCAGTTTTGCAAGTGTGGTTTTTCCAATACCACTAGGACCCGAAATCTGAATGTTATTTTCATAGACATCCAAATCATCATTTTGCATTAATAATTTTATGATGTCTTCTTTATCAATGTCTCTCTGAAAAACAACATGAGAATCAACCACAAAGGACGAGTGGGTGATGATTTCCCAAGGAAATTTTTTACTGAAACCAAATGTAGACGCTTCAACTTCAATTTTATAAAACCTTTCTATAATCTTCTTAATTTGACTACTACTGGTGTCTATCGAATTAAAACACGAGCTAGATAATTTTGAGCACGAAATGAAGTTGCATACCTTTCCTGCTTTGCTTCTTGTTGATTGATCCTTTTTCAATTGCCTATCATGTAGAGCTTCAATCTCCAATTCCTCTAACGTGTCCTCTGCATCATAGCATGCATCCTTAAGCTTTTTTAGCCAGCTTCTCAGATTCAGGTAGTAACACTGTAGTTTCTCAGCATCTAAGAGAACAACTTGGATGGAGCTTAAGATTGTCTCGAGCCTTTCGAGTTCAATATTATCGCCACCGTCTCGTCCCAAGGGAACCTTTTGTTTACGAAGGTACTGTAGCTTGCGTAGGAGAATTTCTACAATAGGAGAGACAAGTTGTTCATCCATATTTTTGGGTGGAGGAGATCATGGAGTTGCAGCAGGTTGGTAATGAAAATGCATGGGATTTGCATCAGTCCATTGCTTTATCACCAATCTAAGTACTAATTAATTTCCAGCTTTTGAAAGGAAAAAAGCCTTTTTTTTTTTTTTTTGGCAAAGCAGAAGCTTTTGATTCCATGCCTATTGCAGAAGCAAAGTGACAGAATAATTGTTTTACTGTTTTTCCAATTCCAGCAAATAAGACTGCCAGTGCCCTCAATTCATCTTGTAAACATTCCATCTTTCCTGGTGATACAGTAAAATCTGTTTTCAATTTACTAAGAAAGTTCGTTCACTGGGATCGGTGATTCTATCAGTCGGAAACCAATTAATCTAGCAAGGTTTAACTCTACGTGCGAAAAAACTAAATTGCATAATGCTTTGTTTTGGAAAGTTTTTGTATTCTAAAATTAACCTAAATTATGACCGTTGAACTAAAAACTAAATCAAATCAAATCACACAAGGGATGAATATATGGAGAGAAATACTAGGGAATCGATGCACCTTTCTTAGACACTCAATGCTCTCAAATAGTCTCGTTAAACACTTCAATATAGTTTAGGGCTTGTTTTGAAGATAAGTAATTAAGCACGAATATCCTTCCCTTCACTCGCACAAGGCCATGTGTGAAGCGACGGTTAAGAAATCCTTTTTAGACAAAACTCTAAGCCAAATCAATGCAACAAGGCCATGCAAACATTAACTTTCAAATCTACTAAGCCTATGATTATGGTTTAGATGGAAAAGGCCATCCACATCTAAACCCTAATCTCATGGATAAACTAAATCACAAACTCATATCAATTGAGGCCACAAAATAATACAAGCAAGTAAAGTAGAACAATTAATTCAGTAGACAAGACTAAAACCCAATTGATTAACAAAAGATAGACTAATTGATTACATAGAGTTGTCCAAAATCGGTTACATCCATTCCCCAGTTAAAGGTTTAGTTACACATCAATGGAAAGAACAAAAACATAGAAGAGATGTAGAGAAAACCCATGTGCGTGGTGTCGGAGTGATGGGGGATGGCCCCCTTGTGTGGCTTGGAGCCTCCCTTGGCTGTCTCTTTTCTAGTCCCCTTTTTCCTCTCCCGAAATTATGGCTTAAAGGGGTTTAAATAGGCTTAGATGCAAACCCTAGCTAGCCTTTAATAAATAAGGAAATTGACTCCTTTGAGAATACTTGTCTTTCTAGAATTCTATTTCTTTCCTAATCCTTCCAAATTGATTGCTTATTGAGGGAAGATAAGGATTAGGTGTCAACTTGTTGCTCAAGACTCTCACATATATCCAAGAAGGTAATATTTCCCGATTCGACAATTTTCAAAACAAATCCCGTCACTATTCGCGGATTTATGACTGACTGATCTGACCTTCAGGTACTAAATCGGTCATAACTTCTTCTAGGAACATTGGAATTGCGATCGGAAAAGTGCGCCGAAAACTAGACTTCTGGGGCTTTCAATCCATAGGTGGTAGGACACACAATTCATTAGGAGCTGAGAGATATGGGCCCCGCAATATGACTGTTCTGCACTAACCGAAAATCAACTTTTCATGGTTTCTTCCAATTTGTTCATTTTCTCCATCTTTTGACTTCTTTTCTTCCAAAATAAGATTCAACACCACTTTTATAGAATGTGACCTACACATGCTCAACAAACACATTAAACCACCTAATTCACTAAAAAACAAAGCATAAATAATAGGAAAAGGGGCCTAAAACATGTATAGAAATAGACCGATCACCTGGCATTAGATGTAATCCAGATCTCTTACATTTGAAGTGTAATAGCAATCAAATGAATTTCTGTGATGCTTGCAAACTTGGCAAGTTGCAACAACTTCCATTTCAACCTTCAACATATAAAGCTCAAAGCCTCTAGAGTTAGTGTTTACAGTATGGGGTCCATCTCCCCTGCTTTCTTTAGAGGATCATAGGTACTATGTTGTATGAGATATACTTGGCTGTATCCAATGAAATTGAAATCTGAGGTGTATTCTGCAATTTAAGAAAAGTGTTGAACTTCAGTTTGATAGCAACTTAAATGCTTAAAGGCTGACTTGGGACCTGAATTCAAAAGTTTATTTTTTATGCCTTGGACTAATTGCCTTCAATTAATTAATTGGACAGCTAAATATTTGCAATAATAAATAAATAAATAAAAACATAAACCCTACAAAATTCCCTAAAACACAGCACGCAAATGGGAAGGAGAGGGAGGACATGCGGAGGTACTGTGTCCTACAAAAAAGAGTTATATACAATTTTGCAGGAACATAAGGACTTGTATTAAAAATAAAAATTTTGTGGAGTGTACACAAAAAAAAAAAGAGTTACATACAATTTTGTAGATGATGAGATGGGGTTGGTCTGGTGGTAAACTCCTCACACCTGCACCGCAAGGTTACAAGTTCGAGTCACCCCCCTCTCTAAAAAAACCCAGAATTTATATAATAATGTAATATTTCAATATATATATGTGGCCCAAACAAAGGCTTTTTAGAGGGAAAATGAAGAATCACATTTCACAGCCTCTCAGTTGCTGCTTCTTCATCTAAGCTCAACCACAAAAGCAGTGAGCAAATTTCCATTTTCTCATATTTATTGAATTATTTATTCCCATATTTTACTTGTAAATATAATGATAATTTGTGTTGATGCTGCAAAGTTTTGTCTATTTTCATTTTATGGTTTTGTACAACTAAACCACCTAAACGCTCTGATTTTACAAGGGATATTACGGGAATTTGAATAAAAATAAACTTAACCTATTGCACTTCAGCCGCCGCCGCCCCTCCACTTCCTAGATCCAGTTCGGCCATGAACCCGCCGCCGTCACCCACACCTCTCCAATCCGGTTGCAAAACTCGATGGAGCTTCGCCAGTGTTCCGTCGCGCCGATCGCTCTTCACACCAGTCCCGTCGCACGTCAGTCGCCGCTGCTCTTCAACATCGATCGCAATTCCGTCGCTCCGATTGCACTAGTTCCATCGGAGTTCAGTCGCCCGTCCGGCCAGATCGCGTCCGTCGCACCGATAGCACCAGTTCCTCACCGCCAAGCTTCCGCCGGTCATCTACAGTTTTTTGTTTGTTGAGAGGAGTTCTGATTTTAAAATAAATATAAAACATTAAATATAATATTGTTGTGTAATCTCACATGTTTGTTTAGATCTATGGCTTCTATGGAGTTATCGGATCTTTTTCCAGAACTTGAACCGCAGGTTAGAGCCCCTTCAATCCAAACTGACTCTCGTATGGATGGACTTTCAAATCCCAAACCAGTAATGAAATCTTATGCCCAAGCAATCTCCTCCGCCATTGCTTCAATTTCTTCAGCTCCGAAGAAAAAAGGTGATTTTGTTGCAATCAAAGTCAACCCGAAAGCTTACGAAGAACGGTTGAAACTTTGCAGTTACTCTCTTATCGGTCGAGTTGTCTTGTCAAAGGGAGAGGAACCATGGAAGATATTGGCTCTTAAAGAAAAACTTTAATCTATTTGGAAATTGAACTCTCAATGGCGCCTCATCTCTCTTGGACGGGGATTCTTCCAGATACTTTTGAATTCCGAGGAAGATAAAGCACAAGTTTGGGGCATCGGATCACTTCATTTGAAACATGGAATTCTAAGGCTTCAGCCATGGACTCAGAATTTTAATCCCAACACACAGCGCACGACGAATGCTCAAATTTGGGTGCGGTTTTATGATTTGCCTTGAGAGTTTTGGCACCCTCAAATCCTTTCAGACATGGCACGTGGGGTCGGTATTCCTTTAAAGTTTGATAGAGCTACCCTGGAGGGTGATTATGGCCACTTTGCTCGTATGTTGATTGATGTTGACCTTTTTAAGCCATTACCTGATTCTATCATGATAGAGGTTGGGGAAGATTGCTTATTTTCGACTCTTTACTTTGAGAATGTTCCAAGTTTCTGCTCGGTTTCTTGCTCTATTGGTCATTCAGCCACCTTATGTCATCATGCGACCCGATTTACAGGGAATGTCATCACCGAGTCAAAAGACAAAAATCTGGAAAGGGGAAGATCTAGAATTAGACAAGAGTACAGACCAAAACATCAGTCAAGAGATGTTCTGACCTCTCGTGTCTTGGAGAATATTAAGTCGGGTATTGATGCCATTGCGACTAAGCCCGATGAAGCTGTAACCTCTCTTCCAAACAAGACAGCTTTAGACCCAGTTGCCTCTTCTAATTCCCTCAGGCCAATCATTCCCACTGGACAAGGAGAGGCCTTGAAAAACGTTGTTCTTTTGGATGATTCCATAGGCCCATTACACACTAAGCATGTAGATGATGTTGATGCCATGACAGATCCTGTTATTGCTCATCTGAATCCTTTGTTAGATCCTCCCATGGTAGAGCCAATTTTTCATACTCTTGAGGGTGAAGTTAGTTCTGAAATAGACAGCGAAGGCACCGAATCAGACTTCAGCCACCCCGCAGCTTTAGATATTCATGAAGGAGTCTTTTGGGCAGATCAATTGGAAGATTCAGGTTGGAAGGAAGTTACCGCCAAAAAAGGTAAGAAGAATAAAAAACAGGTTGATAGTGTTGTTTCGCCCAAAATTAGGGCTGCTAAGAATAAACTGTTACATAAATGATTGTCCTCTATTAGAACTGTAGAGGTATTGCAAACAGTGATACCCAACGTACTTTGAAAGATTTCTGTTCTCGTCATAAACCGAATTTTATTTGCATTGCTGAACCGTTGTGTGCTTTTGATTCAATTTCTTCTACTTTTTGGCGCTCTATGGGGTTACACTTTATTGGTTCTAATGCTAGAGGTACTTCTAGTATGTGGATTTTTGGGTCTACTACTTCTCAAGATGCTACTATTGTTCTGTCTGACTCTCAACATGTTACTGTTTCTGCTAATTTTTGTGGGATTGTCCATCGGATCTCTTTTGTTTATGCCAGTGTGAACTACATCACCCGTAGATCTCTTTGGAACTCTCTTATGGACATTGCTAGTTCAGATGATCCGTGGCTTGTGCTTGGAGATTTCAACTCGGTTCTAGGCGCTCATGAGACTACTAGTAACGTTTCTACTATCTCCTATGATGATTTTCGTGATGCTTTAACGGTCTATGATCTTGTTGACATTGAAACGAAAGGTGTTTTTCATACCCGCATCGGCCGAGGTAGGCGTGGTATGGTTCTTTCTCGATTAGATAGAGCTGTATGCTCCCATTCTTTTCTGGCCGCTTGGTCACAGATATCCTGTGTTACCTTGCCTAGATCTCATTCAGATCATCACCCTTTATTGGTTTCTTATGTTGTGGGTATTTCACCGGGTCCACGACCCTTTAGGTTTCAAGGTATATGGGTTTCTCATCCCTCCTTTCTTAATTTGGTTAGATCGGTTTGGTCTTCCTCTGTCACTGGGAGTGGTGCTGGGATTGTTGTTCAGAAGTTGATGCTGTTGAAAATGGCTTTGAGGAGGTGGAATTGGGAGGTGTTTGGGGATATTGCCTTGAATGTCACTAATGCTAATGAGAAGGTGATGCTTATTCAGAGCAGAATTGGTTCTGAAGGTTTTTTAGACGATCTTTTTCGTCTTGAGACTGCCGTTCTTGCAGATTTGGATATGGTTCTAAAACAACAGGAGAATTTTCTTCAAGAGAAAAGTAGAGTCAGGTGGCTTGCTGAGGGTGATCGGAACTCTAATTTTTTTCATTCTCTGCTGAAGCGTAGAGGGGGAAATAAGCCTCTTTCATCTATTCAAATTGGTGATAATATTTCTTATGATCCTACTGAAATTGGTGAGCACGTTTCCTCTTTTTATCAGCATTTCTTTTTGGATCCTAGCAATGATAGTTCAGACTTCTCTTTGATTAGAGAGCATGTGCCTTCATTGGTTACTGTTGATGAGAATGCTTCGATTCTTCGAGTTCCCTCTTTTGATGAAGTGAGGAATACGGTTTTTTCCATGGATCCTCTGAGTGCTCCTGGTCCTGATGGTTTCTTGGGCAGATTTTATTCTCATTGTTGGGAAATTATGGGACATGATGTGGTTTTAGCTGTGCAAGATTTTTTTCACACTGGTCGAGTTTTTCCGGGTTTGAATTCTAATTTCTTGGTCTTTATTCCGAAGACTCCAAATGCTCTTTTGATCGATCAGTTTTGCCCGATTGCTCTTGGTAATTTCCTGTTTAAGGTTATCACTAAGAGTATTGCTGACCGCTTGGCCGAAATTTGCTCCCACATTATCTCTCCTAATCAATTTGGTTTCATTAAGGGTCGTCAAATTGGAGACTGTATTGCCGGTGCTTCTGAATGTTTTAATGTGTTGAATAATGGTAGTCGCGGTGGGCACTTGGCTTTAAAAATAGACATTAGTAAGGCTTTTGATTCCATTAGTTGGCCTTTTCTCTTCGAAGTCCTTCGGTGTTTTGGCTTCTCTGAGATTTTTATTGGTTGGGTTGCTGTTATTTTTGATTTTGCTAGGATCTCAGTTCTTATTAATGGTTCCCCTCAGGGCTATTTCCCATGTTCGTGTGGTGTGCGGCAAGGTGATCCTCTCTCCCCTCTACTTTTTTGTTTGGCGGAAGATTTTTTGAGCAGATACCTTACGCATTTAGTAGACTCGGGCTCCATGACTTCTATCTCTTCTCCGGCTGGGATGCGTGCCCCTTCGCATTTTCTCTATGCTGATGATGTTATCCTCTTTTGCTGGGCTTCTCCTCAGAATTTACAAATGATTTTAGATGCTTTTGCTCTCTATGACTCTCTCTTGGGTCAGCGAGTTAATTGGGAAAAATCTTCCATATTTTTTGGCAAAGACATCTCTGGGCCTCGAATTGCTAATTTTCTCTCAATGTCTAGGATGCGCAAGGGTGGTGATTCAATGACTTATCTAGGGGTCCCTCTTTTCATTGGTGCGCTTAAACGTCGATGGTTGATCCCATGGGCTGATAAAATTAAAAGTAAATTGGAATCGTGGAAGGGTTTCTCTCTTTCAATGGTAGGTCGGTTATGTCTTATTAATTCAATGATTACGGGTTCCTTCTTGCATTCATTTCAAGTTTATCATTGGCCTTCATCTCTTTTGAAAGATTTAAATGTTGCTATTCAGAATTTTTTTTAGACTGGTTCGATCGATGGTCGTAAATCTGTCCAAGTTGCCTGGAAATCTTGCTGCAGGCCTAAGGATGGTGGTGGTATTGGTGTTAAAGACCTTGGTATTCTTAACAAGACCATGCTTAAGAAGTTCACTTGGAGGTTGTTAATTGAGGAGTCCTTCATATTCACATATCTTCGTGCTCGGTTTTTCACCCAGGATCACAGACCTAGAACATGGTATGTTGTTTCTTCTGTTTGGCCAGGCCTAAAATTGCATTATACTCCCCTGATGATTGAGTCTAGGTGGTTGGTTGGTCGTCACTCTAAGGTTCGTTTTTGGACGGATAACTGGTTGGGAGATCCGTTGATTAATCTGGTTGAGGATAGGTCTTTGTTACAGCCTCCACTGGATTCTGTTGTGTGTGATATTTACTCAGATGCCATGGGTTGGGATATTCCCGCTTCTTTTAAAGCTTCTCATCCGGTTGTTGCTTCTGAGATTGAGAAGGTGGTGGTAAGTACTGACCCAGATTCATTAGTTTGGACATGTTCCTTAGATGGTGTTGTTTCTTGTAAATCTGCTTATGATTCTCTTTCTGAGGTTAGGAGTTCTGTTTTTTGGGGTAAGCAGATTTGGGCTTCTTTTATTCCTCCTTCTCGCTTTGTCCTCATTTGGCGATTGTTTCATGGTAAGATTCCTACGGACATTGCGTTGCGTGCTAGAGGCTTTATTTCTCCTTCTCGTTGTCGGTTTTGCTGTGCTGCAGAGGAAGACTTGAGGCATCTATTTCTTGACTGTCTTTTTGTTCGTGGGTTGTGGGATGCTGTATCCTCTACTTTTGGCCATAAGCTTAAGTTGGATGGTACTTGTTTAGACCTTTGGCAAGAGGCTATGAGGGTTGTCTTTAGCACTTAAATGCAAGCTCTCTGGCGGGTTTCTATCATCACGGTTTTCTGGGTGGTGTGGTTCCTCCGGAATCAAGCTACCTTTGAGGGTGGCAAGCCTGTTTTTGCCGATGCTCTTTCCATGATTTGGTATTCCGTTTGCGAGGCAAACTCCCTTCAGTCTGGCACTATGAAGAATTCAGTGGATGAGCTTCAAACTCTTCAACGGCTTCATGTCTCTGGTCGTCCTCCCAATGCTCCTCGCATTTTAGAGGTTAATTGGCACCCTCCATCGCCGGGCTGTCTTAAGGTTAACACGGACGGGGCTGCTTTTGGTAGTCATGGTCTTGCTGGTTGTGCAGGGGTTTTTCGCACATGCAGGGGTTTCGTTAGAGGTTGTTATGCTATTCCTCTTGGTGTCTGCTTTGCTTTTGAGGCTAAATTAGCCGCTGCTGTTCACGCTATTGATTATGCTTGGACTTTTGGCTGGCATCGGTTATGGTTGGAGAGCGATTCGACTTTTGTAGTGAATATCCTTCGTTCTAGGTCTCGTAAGGTTCCTTGGCGTTGGCGCCCCGCATGGGATAGGTGTTTGCGATTAATCTCTCAAATGGACTTTGCTGTCACTTATATTTATCGGGAAGGTAACCAAGTTGCTGATAGTTTAGCTTCCAGGAGCCCCAGTATCGTCTCTCCTACATGGTGGTGGACAGCTCCGAGTTTTTGCAGTCCTTTTATTTTCAATGATTTTTGTTGCAGACCTTCTTTTTAGGTTATGTTAATCTGCTTTCTTTTTTGTTTTCTGTTCTCTTTTGTTCTCTTTCTTTTTTCTTTAATAATATGTTGGGCTAGACCCCAACAACCTTATCAAAAAAAAAAATTATGATAATTTGTGTTAGTGACCCAACTTCAAAATCCAATATTTTAATGTGTTTTTTTTTTTTTTTTTTTCATTTTCTGCTTTCATTAATTTTTTCATCAATGTTTAGCCTAAATAAGCTAAAATTATGATACCACAATATGAATTCAAGAAAAAAAAAATTACAAAAACACTAATAATCAAAATAAATTTTCTATGACACATTTCATCAAGCACTTTATATGCATAAAAACTTTATCACTCTCAAATACGAATAATGTATCCGCATTGCAACATATTTTTTAAACAATACAGATCAAGTGTATGTATACTTAACAGTCCAGAGATTTCAATGCATTCCAATATAATGAAAGATGAATTGCTAATGATTAGAGCATCATCTAAAGTAGAAATTAAGCAATTAATGGGGTTTGCTTTAATGATCAGAGCATCGTCACATTACTTGCTTAAATCATCATGAGTATACTTATACTCTAACCTTGAGATTTCCCTTTGGAATATTCAAAGTTACAAAATGTTTATATTACAATAATTTTGCTTTGCTTTTGAGTAATTAAAAATCCTTGCTTTTGCATTTCCATATGGAAAGCAAAGAAGAAGATCTTGAAATAAAATGCTTTTAGTTTTCCTTATTGAATTGAAACTTGAAGTTGAACGCTCTCTATTGCCACATCTTTATGCTGATAGCCAATCAAACACTTCAACAATGGTGAACAAACTCTGAAATTCTCATTAATCAATAATTAGTTACAGAGTCACTCTAACTATATATATATATATTTGAGCCTCTGTTTTGTTTGCTGTTCTGGTGTATTGTTTGGAGTGCTGTTTCTGCCTCCTGGTGTGTTTTGGCTGGCTTGGCCTCGCTGTGTGCGCGGGACCTTGTTCTGCCTGCTCCTTTACTTGTTTTCTCAGGCCTTTTGGCTCTTGTTTGAATAAAACTTCCCTTTCAAAAAAAAATTATATATATATATATCTCAAGATTCCTAATCCTACAACCTTTCCTAAAATAACAGAGAACCAATTATTTTTCCAGGTAAGCAAAATCAGTTACAAACTATTGTTCACATAAACTTATTGGTTCAGCTTAATGATCATGAGAATATTGATGGCTTGATCAAGGGCTGTGATCGTTCCTTCACTCAGTTGCTAGATTCTACACACCAAGAGTGAAGAGTTTACTATTAGGAGAGACTTTGAGTTCTTCTTTGTGAAGCTTAACACATAGAATATTAATTTTTTCCTCTCAAGCAATTGAAATTTCTTTCTTGTCTCTTCTTGCTTTCAATTTTTTTATAATGAAAGCTAAGGAAAAAGAGCTTGTGAGAATGTGATGACTTGCATCTCTCAGCTTGGAATAAAATGCTTTTACTTTCCTGACTTTCCTTATTCAATTTGGACCTTGTAATTGTAGGCTCTGTCTTCGCACATTCTATCTTTATGCTCATAGCCAATCAATTAAAGGGAATTTGCAGATCGAGTTCTAAAGCCTTACGACTTTACGAGTTGATCATACAGTGTAATTTCTATTTGGGTATGATCGCTTATTATATCTATTTTAATTTTGTTGTTGATTTCTTTTTGTAAAATCACTAACAAGTGTTTGTGGAAAGTATTGAAAGAAGAAACTGAGTTGAAGCTTTTAGAATCACCATTAATGGCAATAGTCAGAGTCTGAAGCTCTGTTTCTCATTTATTGAAGAGTTGAAAATTACAAGCAACACACCAGTATTTATACAGGAATTAGACAACACACTTTTCGTGTGAGTCTTCTAACAGAAAACTAACCAATTCTAGATAACGTCTAACGACCTACTAACAAACGTTGACTTTGATTTCCTTGTAATTAAGTGACCACATCAGCTAACAGTGTTTAACAGACGTTAACTAAATAACTAACTAATCCTGGTATCTATCTCTTTATACCTGCTTGAAGTATCAGCAGTATAAGCAACCTTATCATCCCCCCTCAAATTGAACTGAGGAGAGCTGATGAGGTTCAGTTTGGAACACAGGAACCTAAACCTCTCTGTAGTGAAGCATTTCGTAAAGATGTCAGCAGTTTGATGCTGAGTAGGCACATATCTAACATCAACTTCACCAGATTGCACCTTTTCTCTAATGAAATGGGTGTCAATGTCTATGTGTTTTGTTCTCTGATGGAAGACTGGATTTTGAGCAAGGAAATTGGCTCCAATATCGTCACACCAAAGAACTGAGCCAGACGTCACAGGAACACGCAACTCAGTAAGGAGTGAACGAAGCCAAAGAATTTCTGCTGTAACATTAGCCATGGACCGATATTCGGCCTCGGTGCTTGATCTAGCAACCACTCTTTGCTTCCGTGAGCTCCAAGAGACTAAGTTACCACCAAGAAAAACACAATTCCCACTAGTAGACCTCCTATCATCAATGCAACTAGCCCAATCAGCATCTGAAAAAGCTTCAATAGACAATGAAGAAGTTGGCCGGAAATGAAGGCCAAGACGAGGCGTGCCTTTCAAGTAGCGAAGCACCCTTTTGCAAGCTTGCCAATGAACCAAGGTGGGAGCTATGAGAAATTGACTTAACTTGTTAACCACAAAAGAAATATCAGGCCTAGTGTTGGCAAGATATTGAAGAGCACCAATGGTGCTTCTATAAAGTGTTGGATCCTCAAAAACAACTCCATTGGTCAGAGACAATTTCGAACCAGCTGCAATGGGTGTATCACATGCCCGAGAATTACTCATATTTGTTCTAAGAAGAAGATCAGAGATGTATTTTGACTGGGAAAGATAGAGACCAGAAGAGTCACGAAAAACTTCAAAACCAAGGAAGTAATTTACCTGTCCAAGGGTCTTCAAGGCAAAAGTCTTATGAAGAGTGCTTATTAGATTCTTGACCGCCAGCTGATTACTCCCTGTGATGAGTATATCATCGACATAAACCAACAAGAACAGAGAATCCTTGGCAGTAAACAAGGTGAAAAGAGAAGTGTCAGATGCCGAGTTTGTGAAGCCCCACGAAAGAAGTGCTGTTTTGAGCTTATGAAACCAGCTTCTAGGAGCTTGTTTTAGGCCATATAAGCTCTTGTGAAGTCTGCACACGTGATGAGGAGCGGAAGAATCAACGAAACCTTCAGGTTGAGTCATGTACACTTCTTCAGATAAATCCACATTCGAGAAGGCATTGTTAATGTCAACTTGTTCTATTTGCCAACCATAAGACACAGCAATAGAAAAAAAAACTCTAATTGTGGAGGCTTTCACAACTGGACTAAATGTATCCGAGAAGTCCAAACCGGGTGTTTGATGAAAACCTTTGGCCACCAAACGAGCTTTATGCTTCAAGAGGCTGCCGTCTTGATTATATTTTGTTCTAAACACCCATTTACAACACCCAACAATATTCATATTCGGTGTAGAGGGAACCAAAGACCAAGTATGATTTTGATGCAAAGCTTTGAACTCCTCTTGCATAGCCTTTAACCATGTAGGATCAGCTAAGGCAACTTTAGCAGATGTAGGGTCTGGTTCAGCTAGAAAACAGCTCAAATTGAACACCTTAGGCTTATGAATTCCATTCTTGGACCTAGTTGTCATAGGGTGAGTGGAGCAAGATGATGACACTTGCACTGGAAGAGGCAAAGCTGCTGGCATTAAAGAAGTTGAGTCTGCAGTAGACTCTGCAGCAGCGTGATCAACCAGCAAGCTTGGTCAACCAGCAAGCTTGGTCTTGGAGATTGGGAATCATTGGATAAAGGAGAGGCTACAAAGTCTGGTCTTGGAGACTGAGAATTTCTGGACAAAGGAGAGGGCTCATGACCACGTGAGGGTTGCAAGGAAAATTGTGGAGAGCTGACAGTAGTTCCATTTAAGGAACTTGATTTGGACAATCTTGATAAAGTGCGTTGGACACTAGCCATAGGAAAACTAGAGCCTCCAACATTAACATGTGCCATGTTGGTAGTAGGAAAATGAGATGTATATGGGAACTCCAACTCATTAAACTCCACATGTCGTGATATTTACACCTTTCCTGATTGGTGTAAACATTTGTAACCCCTGTGGACTTGACTATAACCAATGAATATACACTTTGTAGTGTGGAAATTGAACTTGGCCTTTGAGTAGTCTCTTAGGTAGGGAAAGCAACTACACCCAAATACTTTAAAGAAGCTATAATTCGGCTTCCTCTTGTACAACATCTCAAAAGGAGAGGAAAATTTTAACACTGCCATTGGCATGTTGTTTATGAGAAAAACTGCTGTGGAAAAAGCCTCACACCAGAATTTCAGAGGCATATTGGTGTGAGCAAGAAGTGTTAGGTCAGTCTCTACTATGTGCCTATGTTTTCTTTCCGCAACCCCATTTTGTTGATGGGTATATGGACATGAAAACCTGGTTTTAATACCTTGTTTGGCTAAATATGAGGCAAAAGCAATGTATTCACCACCCATATCGGAATGAAGGTTCTTGATTTTGCTGTCAAATTGTAGTTCCACACTCTTCTGAAATTTAATGAATACCTCAAGAGCATCGGACTTGAGTTTTAAAGGGAACAACCAAGTAAATCGAGTAAAAGCATCAACAAATGAAATATAGTAACGAGATCCATTTGTTGACAGCATCGGAGCTGGGCCCCATACATCCGAATATATCAGCTCAAGTGGTGACATAGCAGTAATTTCAAGATTTGGAAATGGTAATCTATGAAGCTTGCCAAGCTTACATGAATCACAAAAAGATGGAGCATGAAATCTGATGTTAAAATGTACATTAGTCAGCATTTTTTGTAATATAAGAGGAGTTGGATGTCCTAACTTCGCATGCCAGACCGAGGCATTCACAGCAGCAAGATGAGCTGACCGTGACTTGGACTGAGATAGTTGTTGAAAATAGAGTTGGAAAATTCTACAGAAGGATGTGCGACCATTTGCTTGCACATTACATTGCACATCCAACTGTCAATGTGCGACCTTTTGGTTGCACTTCACTGGTTTCAGCCATACGAAACTAGGCAAGTTGCTCAAGTCTTCTAGTTTCATACAGTTGAACCAGTAGGCAAAATAAACATTTTTCATCACAGAGATCATTGCTCTGTGTCCATAAAAACATTACATAAAATATATTTTCATAAACATTTATAAAAACATTATATAAAAACATAAATAGAAAGACATGAACATAAAATTAAAGAGAAGAAACATAAGAGAAACATAAATTTGAGAATATTTGTATATTGACATCTCCAGCCATTTTCGGTGATGGCTAAACACGCATACATTTCTTCAATCCCCAAATGGGGTATATATAGACTCATGTGCAACTTTAAACTAGCACACGTGTCATTACATAAAGCTTCCAGTACATCACCGACTCAATAAGGACTTCTCTAGAAGACTAGAGATATCTCTATACATTTACATCATTCATTACATTACAAAATTACATCATTCATTACATCATAACTTAACCATACATAAACCATAATTAAAAACATAACCATAGTTATATCTTAACCATAAAATATTTAAAGAAAAATTTCATATTTCCAACAATAGTTGTCCAAGGCAAGTGTTATTAACGGCAGAAACATAACTGGAAGAAGCTGCTGGACTGATTTTTGAGGCAGCAAATTGACTAAGCTTGTGACTGGAAGGAGTTGCAGCAGAATCCCCAGCAAGCTTTAGGCAATACAACCCATCTTTAAGTGTTCCTTGAAGCAAAATTCTCTCCGTTTGTAGGTCCTTTATAAGACATTTATCAGCATAAAACTCAGCTTTGGCTTTGTTATCAACTGTGAACTTGGAAATACTCAACAGATTCTTTGTGATTTGTGGCACATGTAGGATATTTCGAAGATGCAATCTCTTAAATGGATGTGTGTGAGACTTAAAAGATGTATCACCTATATGAGAGATTGAGAGTTGGTGTCCATTACCTACAAGAAGCTTTTCATTACCTCTGTAGTTAGACTTCAAAGAGATGTTATTCAGGTCTGCAGTGATGTGATTTGTAGCTCCGCTGTCCACGTACCAAGCCGGATTGTTAACGGATTCCGGTGTTGCTAGATAAGCCGAAGATTGATGATAGTGTGCTTGAGGATCAGCTACACTAGAGTTAATAGTTCCCTGTGACGATCCCATCAGAGATTGATCATTGAAGCCTTGCTGTACACCTTGATATTGATTGAAGAAGACCTGACTTTGCTGCTGAGAAGGACCTTGAAATCCTTGATCAAACCGGTGATAACACTTTAAAGCACTATGGCTAGGTTTGTTACAAACCTGACAATGTATCCTACCTCTTCCTCCAAACTTGCCATTTCTTCCTTGGCCACGCTGTTGGCCACCTCCTCTGTTATACTGAGCATTCACATCCCTCTGACCTCTCTTGTCTTGATAGTTATTGGAAGCATAATTGACTGAAATTTGTCCAACTTCAAGATGAGATGCAGAGTCAAGATGTTCTAGTCTTTGTTCATGCATCATCAGCAGGTAGTGTGCATCATCAAAAGAGATAAATCTCTGCTGTGTGGATATTACACTCACAATAGAGTCAAAATCATGACCAACTCCATTCATTAAAGTTAACACAAGATCTCGGTCTTTAACATCCTCACCAGCAGCCATCAATGAATCACCAATATTTTTTATTTTAAGTGCAAAGTCAGACACAGAGTCTGAGCCTTTCTTTACCGACTGAAGTTGATTTCTCAGCTGAGCCACTTTGGCCATAGATTGTTGTGAGTACAATCTCTCCAATCGACTCCACACTTCAAAGGAAGTCTGACAACCTATAACCTGACCTATCATATTCTCACTGATAGTTGAAAAAATCCAGCCTAAGAGCAATTTGTCAACACGTTTCCAATTTGAAAACTCTTTGCTTATTCTTTTTTCAACAGATTTTTCACCAGACTGATTCACTACCTCAAAATCCTCAAACATAATAGAAGGTCTGTTCATTCCAAAAATGTAGTTTTCAAGTTCTAGAGCTTGAATAGTGTTGGAAATCTAGACCATTAAACATCCATACACATCAATAAACCATCAATAAACAACCATAAACATACTCTTGGTTTAGAGGAAGAAAACCAGAGAGAATACACTCAATATTTTGCTAAAAATTACTTCTATTCAATTATACATCCATACATTCGTCCATTACAATCTTAAAGTTTATATACAAAAATACAGGGCAATGTGCAACCATTAGATCGCACCATCATTGCCATCCAACGAACCATGTGCAACAATAAACTGGCACTTTGCCAGACCTGAACTACTGACATAGAGAACTGGCACAGCCGCCCAATACATCATTACAATCAAAAAGTAAATCTAACACATATCAAAGCAATCTAAAAAGTAAACTAAATAATACAAGTAGTTCAAATTAAACTAAATTAAACTTAAACTAACATAACCAAACCATAACCAAATGCTAGAGAGTTTATAGAAAAGTTTCAATAGTTCAACACTCCTCCTTGAAACTTTTCTTAAAGACTCCAAGCTTTGTTCTTAACCATCAAATTTGTTACCAGTTAATGCCTTTATAGGTATGTTGGCCAAATGCTCTGCAATGCATCAACTGACTTCACCATTCTTCTCAGCTTCTCTGATGGCATGAAACTTGACATTGTTATGCTTTGATCTCCCATGCTGAACATGATTTTTGGCCACAGAGAATGCTGAATTGTTGCACCATAACCCAGTGGGTTTCTTTTTCACATAATTTAGGTCTGTTGAGACCTTTTTAATCCATTGAGCTTGCTTTGGAGTAGCTTCTACAGCAATGTACTCAGCCTTTGCTGAGGACTGAGCTTGGTTCCTTTTAATCATCATCAACTCCTCCTTCATAGCAAGTTTCTTTTCATCAATTTGAGCAGCCTTTTTATAGCAAGCAGGCTCATTCATCATCAAGTTGCATTTTTCATAATCATCAGCAAGTGACTTTGTTTTTTCATCAGCCACTGCACCATCATTGAAAGCAAATTTACTGCTTGAATCTCCATCAAAAGCTTCATCAATATTAGGCTTCATGGGTGCCTTTCCATTCTAACATGCATCACGTAAGCCACATGTGCGACTTGTTGCTTGCACTTCCTCAACCGTAACATTCTTCTTCAATTTCTTCAATGCATCCATATTACAATGACTATAATTTTTGTTCCATTGTACAAAATCATTATGTTTGGAAACAAGTGTTGAGAAATTCACTTGATCCATGTTGAATGGAAAACTCTTATCAACCATTTCAACCTTAACAATTTCTACACCACATGAATTGGATATAATGCAACAATTATCTTTAAATAAGCATGTATATCCTTTCTTCAACAATTGTGCAACACTTAGCAAATTTTGATCCAATTCAGGAATTAACAACACATCAGAAATTAATTTTGGACCTTTGCTAGTGTGTACAGAGATAGTACCTTTTCCTGTAGCCTGGACCATTTCTCCATTTCCAAGCTTTATTTTGGTTCTATCATTTCTGTCCAGAGAAGTGAAGAGACTTGAATCCCATACCATGTGGCTTGTGCAACCACTATCGACATACTATACATCTTTTGAAGCTGAGCAACATGCTTAAGACATTGTAAACAAATGATCTTCAGCTTCGGGTTGTTCATCAATGAAGTTTGCTTGCTGTGCAGGTTGTGGTTGCATCTGGTTTGGTTTTAATCTGCAAACATTTTCTTTGTGACCCCATCTTTTGTAATAATTGCACTAAAATTGTGGCTTGCCTTTGTGCCAACAATCCTTTGACAAGTGGTTGATTCTTTTGCAGGTTGAACAAGGCGGAAACTTGCTCTTTCCCGCAGATTCTGATGAGCCTCCATCCATCTTGCCTTTTCCTTTGTCAAAGTTCTGCTTCTCTTGAAGTCTTGCTTGGAAAGCACCTTCAGTTACATCATTGCTTCTCATAGACATCCTCTGCTCTTGAGCTTGCAGCTTACTAACCATCTCTGAAATAGTCATCTTTTTCAAATCACAGGACTCCTCAATAGCTGCAACTTTAGCTTCAAATTTTTCTGGCAAGCTGATCAACATCTTCTCCACAACTTTATAATCCTCCATTGTCTCACCATATAGTCTCATCTGATTCACCAACTCTGACAGTTTAGAAGAGTAATCTTTGACAGATTCACTCTCCTTCATCTTTAACATTTCAAACTCTCTTTTGAGAGTTAACATCTTGACATTTCTGACTCTTTCACTGCCTTCATACCTTTCCTTCAACTCATCCCATATTTCTTTTGCTGTTTCCAGGTGCATGATGCTAGTGAAAACAAAGTCTTTTAAGGCTGAGTGTAGACAAGTGACAGCCTTGTCTCTCTTCATCTCCTCCTCCTCATGTTGTTTAATTTGAGCTATGGTTGGATTAGCTCTTAATGCAGGAACTTGCTTGTCCTCTGCTACATACTCCCATAAGCCAAAAGACTTCAAATATGATCTCATCTTCACTACCCAAATCTGGTAGTTTTCTCCAGAAAATTGCGGAACTTGAAGAGCAGCACTGCTTCCAGTTGCCATATCAACACTCATAGGTGTTTAACACTCACTCTCTAGTGTTTGAGACCTCACAATCACTCAATGAATTGAAAACGAAATCTCACAGTCCCTCAAGAATTCAGCTCTGATACCACTGTTGGAAATCTAGACCCTTAAACATCCATACACATCAATAAACCATCAATAAACAACCATAAACATACTCTTGGTTTAGAGAAAGAAAACCAGAGAGAATACACTCAATATTTTGTTAAAAATTACTTCCATTCAATTATACATCCATACATTCGTCCATTACAATCTTAAAGTTTATATACAAAAATACAGGGCAATGTGCAACCATTAGATTGCACCATCATTGCCATCCAACGAACCATGTGCAACAATAAACTGGCACTTTGCCAGACCTGAACTACTGACATAAAGAACTGGCACAGCCACCCAATACATCATTACAATCAAAAAGTAAATCTAACACATATCAAAGCAATCTAAAAAGTAAACTAAATAATACAAATAGTTCAAATTAAACTAAATTAAACTAAATTAAACTTAAACTAACATAACCAAACCATAACCAAATGCTAGAGAGTTTCTAGAAAAGTTTCAATAGTTCAACAAATAGAAGGCAATAACAGGGTTTTCCAGTAGAGGTAGTTGGATTTGCTGAGTTTGATAGGCATATTGTAGATCAGACTCTTTGAGATCGTTGAAAACTCCATTGTTGAAGTTGTTCCTTGACTATTCTGACTTTGCTCCACAATCGGCGACGAAGGAGATCCAGCTGCGCCTTGAGAGCTTTGTCGTTGATTCAGGATCGGAGAATGACGTTGATCAGCCATGACGTGAGTCATTGAGCTCTGATACCATGTAAAATCACTAACAAGTGTTTGTGGAAAGTATTGAAAGAAGAAACTGAGTTGAAGCTTTTAGAATCACCATTAATGGCAATAGTCAGAGTCTGAAGCTCTGTTTCTCATTTATTGAAGAGTTGAAAATTACAAGCAACACACCAGTATTTATGCAGGAATTAGACAACACACTTTTCGTGTGAGTCTTCTAACAGAAAACTAACCAATTCTAGATAGCGTCTAACGACCTACTAACAAACGTTGACTTTGATTTCCTTGTAATTAAGTGACCACATCAGCTAACAGTGTTTAACAGACGTTAACTAAATAACTAACTAATCCTGGTATCTATCTCTTTATACCTGCTTGAAGTATCAGCAGTATAAGCAACCTTATCACTTTTATTGTTTATCTTCCGAGTCTAGGCAGATCAATTTTTTTTTTCCCTTTTACCATGCACTCACCCCACATACAAGCACGGATTAAAATTAACCCCTCCGAGGTTGGTGTGAGGGGAATTAATTCTAGACTCTCTACTCAACTTCAAGAGTTCTAATCAACGAAGCTGGCTAGGCTATCCCCAAGGGGATAGCGAATCTAGATATTGTAGTTCTGTCTCTTTTAATTATTTTAATGTTACTGTTGGAAATGTGAAAATTTTCTTTATGGTTATATTTTAACTATAGTTCATTTATGGTTTAGTTATTGTTTAGTTATGGTATGGTTATGTAAATTAGTTCAATTGTAACTATGACTTCTAGAAGAGTATGGCCAAATATGGTCCAAGCATGGTGAAGATGATGTAATTTATTCTAGAAGAGTATGGCCAAGTATGGTCTAAGCATGGTGTGGGTATGGGTGTGGCAGCCCTTGTTGTTTCTATATCTATATAAACCCCATTTGGGGGATTATTAGAATGTGTAGCCATCAACAACCGAATATGGCTTGTGATGTGTATTTGTGCTTTATAAAAAATGTTTGTTTTATACTTCTCTCCTTCTTGTCTATGCCTTTATAAATACCTATGTTTCTTCTCCTCTATATTTATGAGCATGTCTCTCTATTTATGTTTTTATGTAATGTTTTTACTATTTTCATCAAACTATATTTATGTTTTTTATGTAATTGATAAAAAAAAATGGTTTTTATGGAAGATTTGTATGGATGTTATTTTTGTAGCAAAAAATATGTTTTTTTCAACAGTTACGATGTATTAATTTATAAAATAAAAGTAAGATATGGAATGCAAGATGGTTTTTATTTTTTTTTCTTTTTAAATAAAAATTTATTGTACAATGTTTTATCTTCTAATATTTTATAGTCGAAGTGTCAAACAATATCTTATTTGTCATATTCAGAATTTGATGAAGCTTTTGTTTCCTTAATTTGTTCTCGTACCTTTCTCTTTTTTGGTATTCAGTCTCTTTTTGTTTATATGTTATGTAGAAGTGACCACGGTTACGGTTCAGTTACGGTTTCGGTTAGAAACCGACAGTTTCAGTTTCGGGGAGACCAAAACCGTAACCATAATCGGCCAACCGGTTTGGTGCATGGTTTGGAATTGCCGGTTAGGCGGTTTCGGTTAAGAAACCACCGATTTTGGTCATGGTTTCAGTTCGGTTTTGGTTTTGGGTTGTTTTTCAAAAAAAAAAAAATCAAAAAATGTGCCACGTGGCAACTTCTAATTCGTCTATTTTTTTTTAGAAAACTGGCGGTTTAACCAATGGTTGTAGGAGGTTTTTTTGGAGTCCAAACCATAACCGAACCTTGGCAAACCGGTTCCTAACCGGTTTTCTAACTACCGGTTTTGGTCACGGTTTTGGTCACGGTTTCGGTTACAATTTGGGCCGTATGGTTTTGGTCAAATCGCGGACGAAATCAATGGTTAAACCGGAACCGTGGGCACCTTTAATGTTATGTGCATTTGGCTTCAGCAGTATCAAAAGTTTTTGCTTTGATGCATATCACCTCTTAGTAGAGATGGTTGTGCACCTCCCTTCCACACGTAGTGGTCAGGGGTTCGAGTCTCACCATGCGTATTTTACAAGCACGTGTGGGAATTTTCCCCCGGTTTGTGGGAGCAACCCTTTATCCGGTTGTAAAAGTTATAGTCCATATGTAATCTCTCTCCGATAGTGAGAGTAGTACGTATTCCAGACCGTACTTGTAGAGTCTAATTAATCTCATGACCAGGTCCCGACAATAATTGTATTTCAAAAAAGTCTTTGCTTTGATTCAGTATATATATGATATAAGAAAAAGGTTCATAAGTAATTCTTCAATTACATATTTGTTTTCTTGAATAATTTATATTACGATTGACCAAATATAATTACATATTTTATTGATCATTTTTAGTATATATAGATTAGACCGCAGAGGTTGGAAGCCTAAATGGTGGAATATTCTCTCTCCAAGACTTGCCAGTCATTAAAATTTTCCTTTAGGATTTTTTATTGTAATATGAACTTGGATTTCAAACAGTACGTAATAATGGATGATCAGAGATTATTCATCTTTTCTTCTAAAGTTCTAAGTGATCATCAAGTGCATTTCAACTATAATATCCTACATTTGGTATGCTTAATCTTCATCTTTGAACTTCATTATTATCTCGTTTTTCGTCATATTTAAGTGCATTTCAATGGTAACATATATCCTTAATTATTAACTCTAAATCCTCACATCTTTATGCTCATAGCCGACCAAAATGATCTAATAGGGTTTCAAAGCTAGAAGAGGAGATCATGCAAGTGTATTTATTTATTTCGAGGATAGCATTGTCTCATTAAGGTATGATCACTTATTATTCTCTTTTTTAACTGTGTTAGTGTTTGTCTTATGAGTTTAGCTGGATCACATATTGTAATTCTTTCTCTTTCAATTATCTCATATTATTAGGCTATGTTTGGTTGAATGGAATGGAATGGAAAGAAAGTCATTCCATTCGTTTGGCTTGTTAAAATGCAATGAAATGGTGATTCCATTGGAATTGGCATTCCATCCAAAAACCAATGGAATGCTATTCCAAACTAAAATTTATATTCCATAAATACCCTCATATGCCCCAACTCTATTCCAAAAATACCATCCTTTCCAAAAATAATATATTATTATTATATATTATATTAACGATATATAAATATATAATATATATGTGTATTATATATTATATTATTGTATTATATATATTATACTAATGTATATATTATATTATTATATATATTAAATATTATTACATATATTATATAATATATATTGTATATTATATATAATATATAATATATATATTATATTATTATTATATATTATATATTATATTATTATATTATTATATATTATTTATATTTATATTTACATATAATATAATATATATATATATATATATATATATATATATTATATGTATTATATATTATATTATTATATATATTATATATTAATATATTAAATAATATATATTATATATTTATACTATGTAAATATATTATTATATATATACTATATATATTAATAGAAACACCATTGGATAGACAGTGTAAGGCGTCCCTGCCACCGCCCTTGGTATCAGAGCCTCGTTTTCCAGGAGTCCGGGAAGAGAGTTAGATGGTTTTTATCCAAACAGAAGTAGTATTGAGAAAGAGTTCTTAATCCATGGCAAACACCCCATCAGTTACTTCTTTAGCCTTTTTAGCCCCTGTCAGACTGTCTTCTTCTCTCTCCATCCCCCCTGCAATTCGCAGAACTCAGTCCTCAAAAATACAACACCTTGTAGAATATACACATATCCCCGAGTCTACCCAAATCAATGAAACATCGTTCCCTTTATTGAGTCCTTACAACATTTGCAAAAGAAATAAGTCATTTACCAGAAGAGTCATTAATCTTGTCCAGCAAAGGTCTCCTCCTGTCAAAGAATACATACAAGCTATAGGTCTAGACAATTGTCTTGTCCCTGCTTCTACAGCAGAACAGTATGTTGATCTTGAAATAGGCCAACCGATGATTAATCAATGGATTAAAGAGGGATACTCCCACCTTCACATAGGTGTTGTTTGTATCATTCTGACCCTTCATGGAAGGAAAGGTTTACCAGTTACAGCTAGGGTAGCTCTGCTCAACACGATTTACACACAGTATGAGCAAGCAGTCATTGGAACCTGCTTATCTACTCTTCATGCTGGTAGTATTATGCTTACATACTACCCCAACTTCAACATTCCTTTACGGGATGCCAATCTTCCTACATGCCTCAAAGTGCAGCTCCAGATTTTAGGAGCAGAGATGCAGTCCAACTCCTATGTTGCAACTCTTCATCACCAGATAGCATACCGGCTACAAGATCATGCTTTGGATCTGCCTATTCTTGGCCACAGCGGTGATACTATCTTCATAAAAGCTGAATGAGAGGATGAGGTTCCAACAATCATCCAGATCCCTAAACAGCTTCCTAGGGATGAACTCACAGCAATCATGCCACTCGAATGGATCACCAATTATGAGAAGGCTTTTCAAAATACTACCCCTGTAGTAGCTTCTAATTCATTTTATGTTCGAGAACCCAACAGTACTATTAAGATGGTGTATGAGCCTCTCAAAGATACTGGTGTCTCTTCCAACACTACTCCAAATGCTCCTCCCATTTTCCAAGCCTTGATGATCAGACCAATCTCATCATAAGCGGAAATCCCAATCCACATCTTTGAAGCTAATGGTTCTCCTATCTACACAGATAAAATCAATGGTCACTTCATCTGGGATGTCGATCCAGATATGTGTGATGCTAATTGTGAGTGTAGAAATTGCTCCAAGTTGTATCGGAATTCTTGCAGACCAAAATCCAACCATCGCAAGCCCAATGACCCAGATGGGCCTTGGATAGGTCTTGACCCTTTCAAACTAAAACCACTTCCAATCTATGACAGAGCACTTGAAATTTTACACTTTGAAGGTCTTTTACCTCAAGAATCCCCCACTCTTGTTACTCCAAATCTTCCACAACCTATTCCCTGTTTCATGGCTTCCCAATATGATCTAGATTTTCCTCCTTTGGAACCTTCTTACAGCCCAGACAAAAGCAGATACTCCAAACCTTTTGTCCAATCTACTGAAGTTCTACTTGACGGCTCCTTGAAACATCCAACTCAGGCCGAACAGGTACTAAACTGGCAGTCTCATAATGCTAGAGTCCAAAATAGAGTTTTAAACTCTATTGATCAGAAAATTGACAAAGTTGCTCATCATGTTGCTCAACAAGATCATCACTTGCAAGGTCTTAATGCTGTCTTCAGAGAACTATTTTCTGACTTACAAGCCAAAATTGCCAAACTTGATGCTAATTTACACCGTTATATCAATCAAGGATATTTCAGTCCAGACTTCAATCAGAAGGAAAGAGAAATCAGACAACTGAAACAACAATTGGAACAAATGACCAGAGACCACATGCCTCGACCACAGCCATCCTATGTTCCGCCCTATTCTTCTCAGTCTCTCTATTTCCCTTCTTCTCCTCCATATATGCCTTCCAGATCCTATGATGATTCTCAGTACTTCAAATCGACTGGAGAACTTTATCGGAAGTATCCCATTCTCTCCTCACCACCTAAGAAACCAGATAAACAACCTTTTTCATTAGGAAAGAACAAACAACCTGAAAGTATACAAACGTAGTTAAATTGCTTAAGGCACACCTAGAGGGGGGGTGAATAGGTTTTTACACATTTTTTCAATCCCTTGAACAAACTTTCGTTTGTCCCTCAAGGTAGCCTTACACACAACAAAATAAACCAAGAAAGACATACATAGACAATATGAGAATATAATCATGTGAACAAGGTCTATGTATATCATCTAATTGTGTGAGGTATAAGAACAAATAAACACAACAACAAAGAATACTTGTATTTCAATAGATGTTCAATGAGTTACAAGAGTGATCAAATATCACTATACAAAAATTACAATATACAAAAGAATCATATATACAAAAATGATCAAAAGAATGAATCCACAAATCACACTTTACAAATACTTGCTTCACTATACATCATAAGTGAATAATATGAAACAAGATAATAACATACACAAATAAAATATAAAAGATAGAGATAGGAAGAATTAACACAAGAGATTTTTTAACGTGGTAAAACCTCTAAGGAGGAAACATCCACGGGTTGAAATACAACCATTAGGGTACTATATATATTGGATAATAAAAATAGAGAATCCACAAAGTGACCAATCTTTAGCTCACCCAACCTAGTGGAGTCTAAGTCTACCCAACCCTATTGGAAAGTATGAAATCCCTCAATGATGCGAAACCATCATATATTGGACAACACACAAAACCAACATCGATGGAAGATTAGAAATTCCTCAAGAGTGCATACACCTCCCATGTACCCTGCTCTTTTGGAGTCTATGTCTAACCATACGCCTAGGCCTACCAATATAATAGCCAACTCCCTATCCAAGGCACTCATGCCTCTAGGGAGCCTCCTATACATGACTATCCGAGTCCTCCCGACTCTAGCCATGACTTCTTGCTTACCTATCCGAGTCATCCCGACTCTAGGCAAGTCTTCTTGCTTGGCTATTCGAGTCATCCCGACTCTAACCAAGACTTCATGCCTTTTACAAGGACTTCCTAGTGTGATCATGTGAATGCAAATGATGCAAACAACCAATTCAACATAGAACATGTGATCAATACATTCCATGGTACAAATAGACCTAAACATGTGATATCACAAGTAATAAAAGTCTAGATGCAAAATACAAGAATAAAACCTAAAGCATGTGTAAACACCAAACACATAAGCTCAAAGTCTCATTCACACATACAACACTTGAACAAAATATATTCATGAAGTACAAGTTCAAGATGCTATCAACATACAATAAAATGCTAGATATATGAGATTCAATCAATCAATATTCTAGCCAAAAATATAGAGCAAGGATTTAAGATGTAAATCAATTAAATCCTAGATTGCACTAAAACACATACAAATACAATAATCCTAGATTTCATCAATCAAAGGATCAAATCAAATCTCAAGGTCATTTATCACAAAATTGATTCAATCAAGTCACAAACAACCTAAGATATCAACCTAATCACAATACAACTCACAATCATTTGAAAAACCTAGAATCATGGAAACTAGTTCACATTTGTCTCTAAATAGACTTTTGATTAGGATTGATTGTGAAGCTATCTTTCTTAATAGCATTCACCAAACATACAAGTATATATAGAAGAAGAAACCCCAAGCAAATTGAAGGTTATAAAAGAAGAAATCCCAAAGATTAGACCAATACCTTGGATTCACGAGCTGGTTCGGTTTTCTATGTAGAACCACCAGAAAAATCGATCAAACAGCTGCCAAACCACTTGGAAAAGGTAGATGACTCGATTACAAACGTTCTCCAACTTGAATCACTCAATTCTGACTCCGTATGAAGAAGTTATGGTGTTTGGAAGGTGAGAAAATTGGGAGAAAAATTCTGACGGGATTTTTACAATTTTTCTTCTTGAAAACAAAATGGAGGGAATGGAGGGAATTAAAAAGGAGGAGAGAGAAGGAAAACATGGACCAATCAAGAGTGGCCACGTCACCCCAGCCTGTGGGGGGCGTGTGGGTCACACGAGGCCAGAGAGGCGCTCTGGCCGTGGGGCCCACGGCTCCCACACGGCTTGGGCCACGTGGCCTCTTGGCCACTTTCGCCTCTCGCGCGCTCCCTCACGTTCTTCAGCCGTATCTTGGGCATCTGAACTCCGATTTTAAATCTGTTTTCGGATTACAAACCTTGACTCCCTCACACACGACGAAGACTACACAACTTTGAAAAATGGTTGAGAAATCATCTCGGAAAACGACGATGAAGTCAACTCAATGAATGAGAACGAAAAGTAGCGTAGCTACATCGTTTGGACTCGAAATTAAATCAATGAGTAACTGAAACGATCGGAACTCAATAAGGAATCATAATAGAGCATATTCAAGTCCAAATACAAAAATATGAAAACATACAAACACAAAGACACACACATATGCTATTTCCTAGACATAGTCCTAGAACATGCAATAAGCAAAGTTTGTCAAGATAGTATAAATGCATGAGCATATATTATCAAGTGTGTGAAAGTGATATATAAATGATGTTTAACCATAAAGGAACACACAAGGATGCCATGTGTGTGTGTGTGCCTAGCCTTGTAAGAGATATGAGGTCTTATATTACCTTTGATGATCAATGAAGCACATATCTCTTTGAAACCGACATTTTGCATGAATTGTGGCCAAGACTTTCTTCGTCTTCTTAAATCTTCAACATATGGACCATTAAACATTACAAAAGAAACACGTTTTGATATGGAATACATGCCAACACAAACTATAAACCTAACACAACCCATGTCCGACAAATACAAGCCTACTTTGTACACTTCTCGCCATGTTCGTTTCAATCATGACCATGTTAATCTCATCACTGATTCAACCTCTGAATCCAGTAACATATCTGTGTCTCCATCCTCCCAGTCCTCCTAGGAATTTACTTTGCACTCTTCAGATGGTGTAGATGATGGTGCAGATGTTGCAGACTTGACCCAAATATTCATGGCCTCTAGAACAGATCCTCAACCATCACCTTATGAGTCACATGATGATGCTTCTTCTAGTCCTACTCATTTTGCGGAAGAACCTTAAGAAGAGACCGCTTCTAACCGACATCATTCAAGCTCCAAACCAACCTCTGGCCCTTGGTTTGACCTTAGCAATTCTCCTGAATCATGGCAAACAAAAATATCTGAAATGAGTGCTTGGCTTGACCTTCAAATGGCAAAATCAGAACAAACTCTTGAAGCTATTCTACGAGAATTCACTTCGAGATTCACTGGCACACTTCGAGACTGGTATCAAGCTCTTGGAGAATACAGACAAATTCAATTTGTCAGAATGCCAACAACTTCCCAAGCCATGGGAATTATTTTCATAGAGTTTCTAGGTGACCCTGACCAATACTATAAACAGGCTTGACAAGAGTTTTTTGAAATGCGTTGCTGTTCGCTCAAGCGCAAAGATATCATGTTCCATTATCAACGTATGTCAGGTCGTTTCCATATCCTTTCTGGAATCAATGATCCCAGTCTTAAACATGTCTACATCAATTCTCTCCCAACTGAACTCCTCGATGAGATTCAACGACGAATTGATTCTTCAGGTCGCTCATTCAATGATATTTCTCTTGGTGAAATTCAAATGTTTGCTCTTGGTGATTTAGACAATATGTGTGCCACACAATAGGTCTTCTCCTAAATGTTGAAGGAAGGAAAACATTACGAAAAACAATGCAAGAGACCTTCACAACAATCAAGTGCAAAGACCCAGCCTTTTGTGCTTGTAGGCCCAAGAAGAAAAATCATCTGAAGCCTTTTAAAGGATAATCTAAACCTAATCGACGCAGAAGGAACCCCAAGTTCAAGTTCTATCAGAATAAATCCAAACGAGCTTGGAATAAATCCCAGAAATGCTTCATCTGTGGGCAAAAAGGACATTATGCCAAAAAATGTCCTAGCAAGACTGCCAAAGCAGCCATATTAGTCCACTAGCTAGAACAAATTGCAGACGAAGTTCCCACTGATGCTGATATCGAGTCCATATTCTCAAAACAAGAAGGTGCTGACCCTGACACCACTTTCGTTCTTTAGGACTCTGATACTGAATCTGATCTTTATGATTCTTCTACCTCAGAAGTCTTTTTGGCTTCCTATCAAACAGCTAGTACCTCTTCTTACACAAGCCCTCAGGCTACCATCCACGTCCTTACTGACAAATATGCCAAACCTGTGGATGCCATTGCTTATTTTGATACAGGCTCCCATAACACCATGATGAACCCTGTTGTTCTCCCAGCTTCAGCATGAAAGAAAGATGTTCATTATTTTAAAGCAGCTGATGGAAAAATCTTTACCACTAACCTCATTTCCAAAAGAAAAATTGGTTTAAAGTTTTTCCCTTCCTGTATTTTATGGGTTCACGTCATTGGTTCTCCCCTTCCAGACAAAGATGTCCTCATTGGGTGGGATCTCTTTTCCCAATGTGTATCTCTCCGTATTCTTCCTCATGGAATCCGGTACAAAAGAGATTTCAAACACTTTTGGGAACTCCTAAAGATCTTTCCACTTTCAGACATCCATCCATCCAACCTTTTCTAAAATCCAACAAAAGTTGTTACTAGCTTGTGTTAACTCCCATGCTGAATTTCATCATCCTTTTCCTTTATGGAAAAACTCTGAATTCTTTGTTAAGCTTCCCTTCAAGCTCAATGAAGATATTAATCCTACGAAAGCTACCCATGCTGGTATGTCCCCTTCTGACCTCCTTATGGCCAACGAAGAATGTGCTGATCTTGTTCGTCAATGTCTACTTGAGCCAACTTCTTCTCTTTGGGCATGTCAAGCTTTCTATGTAAACAAACGTGTTGAACAGAACAGAGGAAAAAAAAAGACTTGTCATTGATTACAACTCTCAATCTGTTCCTCCAAGATGACAAATTCTCTATTCCTAGAACCAATACCGTATTCTCCCAGTTACCTGGAGCCACAATATTTTCCAAGTTTGATCTAAAAGGTGCTTTTTGGCAAATTGGTATTCATCCAGATGATCGCTACAAAACAGCGTTTTGTCTGCCAAATGCTCAATATCAATGGAAAGTCCTTCCTTTCGGTCTTAAGACTGCTCCTTCCCTATTTCAAAAGGCAGTTACTTGGATCTTCCATCCTATCTGATGCAGTAAAATCTGTGTTCAATTTACTAAGAAAGTTCGTTCACTGGGATCGGCGATTCTATCGGTCGAAAGCCAATTAATCTAGCAAGGATTACTCTAAATGCGAAAAGACTAAATTGCATAATGCTTTACTTTGGAAGTTTGTTGAAATCTAATATTAACCTAAATTATGAGAATCTAAACTAAAAGACTAAAATCAAATTAAATCAAAGATCACACAAGGGATGAATATATGGAGAGAAATACTAGGGAATCGATGCACCTTTCTTAGACACTCAATGCACACAATCAGTCTCGTTAAACACTTCAATCTAGTTTACGGGCTTGTTTTCAAGATAATTCAATTAGGTTCGAAGATCCTTTCCAATACTCGCACACGGTCATGCAACGAATACGGAGTAATGATCTAGGGTTCTTCCTATTACTCACACACGGTCATGTAATGAGCAATTGTCAAAACCCATATTTTACACAAAACTCTAAGCCAAATTAACATAGCACGGTCATGCATACATCAATTTTCTTGTTTATTAAGCTTTTGATTCAGATTTAAATGGAACGGTCATCCATATCTAAACCCTAATCTCATGGATAAACTAAGCTACAAAACTCAAATCACTTGCGGTCACAACATAATCAGAGAGAGTAGAATAGAGCAATTAATTCAATAAACAAAACTAAAACCCAATTGATTAACAAAAGATAGACTAATTGTTCACATAGAGTTATCCAAAATCGGTTACATCAATCCCCTAGTTAGAGGTTTAGTTACACATCAATGGAGAGAACAAAAACATAGAAGAGATGTGGAGAAAACCCATGTGTGTGGTGGTCGGAGTGATGGGGGACGACCCCCTTCTGTGGCTTGGAACCTCCCTTGGCTGTCTCCTTCAATTGAAAAGAATATAAAGTATTTATAGGTGACTTTTCCTTGTGAACCCCCAATTCTTCTTAGGTTTAGAAAATACACCAAGTGGGAAAGTAGAATGACACAAGGAATGAGAATCCTTTCCTAACTTGGATTTCCTATCTTGATGATTGACTCCTAATTTGAGTTTAGGAAGTTTCCCAAACATGTCTTGATCTTCTAAAGTTATTAGGATTTGATTTGGGAAGTTTTGGAACAATTCTGGACCAATTCGGAGTTGAAATCCGTCAAAAATACGTAATACCACACCCTAGGTCGCTCTGGAGGCATGTTGCCTTGGTAGCTGCACGTCAAGCGGAATTCTTCTACTTTGGGTCGCTGCCTAGGCCGCTCCTTAGGCAGGTTGCACGAGGGGCGGTCTGGGCAGCGGTAAACATTTCAGCTCTGACCTTTGGTTACGAAATCGGTCATAACTTCTTCTAGGAATATCGGAATTGCGATCCAAAAAGTGCACCGGAAACTAGACTTCCGGGGCTTTCAATCCATGGGTAGTAAGACACACAATTCAATCGGAGCTGAGAGATATGGGGCCCGCAACATAGAGGTTCTGCACTGTCCGAAAATCATCTTTTCATTGTTTCTTCCAATTTGCTCATTTTCTTCATCTTTTGACTTCTTTTCTTCCAAAATAAGATTCAACACCACTTTTATGGAATGTTACCTACACATGCTCAACAAACACATTAAACCACCTAATTCACTCGAGAACGAAGCATAAATAATAGGAAATAAGGCCTAAAACATGTATAGAAATGGACCGATCACTATCCTCCATTCAGCATTGGTGTACATTGATGACATTTTGCTCTTCTCTCCTGATGAGAATTCTCATGTCAGACTTCTCCAGCAATTTCATGAAATTATTGACAAATATGGTATAATGCTTTCAGACAAGAAAAGTCTTCTTGGTCAAACAAGTAATGACTTTCTTGGTATGCATATTTCTCATGGTCAATACAGTCATGATCCTCATATTGCTCTACAACTATTCAATTTTCCAGATTCTGATCTCTCCCAGAAACAAATCCAACAGTTCTTAGGAATCGTCAACTTCATTCGAGACTTCATTCCACAAGCTAGTCAATCCACTAGCATCATTTCCTCTCTTCTCAAGAATAAGCCACCACCATGGAATGATTCCCATACGAAGGCTGTATGCAAGCTCAAACAATTGGCCCAGTATCCACCTGCTCTGACAATTCCATCCTTTGCCAGCTCATGCTATAGACTGACGCGAGCGATTCTTTTTGAGGTGCTATCTTGATTGAAGATAAGGATTGCAATAAAAATTACTGTGGACATGCAAGTGGTCAATTCAATGATGCTCAAAAGCATTATCATACAGTCTACAAAGAAATCCCTGCCGTAAAAAATGGCATTCTCAAATTTGACTTTCATCTCAGGCAAAGACACTTCACTGTTGAGATGGACAACTCCTCCTTTCCAAAAATCCTCGAATTTCAAAACAAGATTGCCCCTGATCCTCAGCTTTTGAGATTGAAAGATTGGTTTGCCAGATACGATTTCACTGTTTGACATATAAAAGGACAACACAACATCATTGCTGATATGCTTTCCAGGCAACCACCTGTCCTCCTCGTGTCCTCCTCTCATTGCTTACCACTAATGTACATGATATCCTCTGTAGGACTTTCATCATCCTCTTCACCTTCTTTCATGTCCCCTGAAACAAAGTTTCCTCTAGAACTCCTTGCTCAATCACCACCTGAGACCTAACCTTCTCTTGAACAGATCCAACACTTTGCCAAAAATCAGTTGTTAGTATTTTTAGCTTAGATCCAAGCTCAAGGAGTCAAACACCAGTTCACCAACCCTACCAAACCATTCCTGGATCCTTTCATTATGCCTCCATTTTACTATTTTAGCCCACAGGTCCTCTGGTTCTTATGGTGTTTATTTGTAACTCACCACTTTGCTATGGTTTTTCCCTTACAGGCTATGTATGGCCATTTACATGATCCTTCCCAACAAGGTTCTCTCCTCTGGACATTCTTACAATGGTTTACCTCCTTAGATCATTGGAAGAAAGAACTCACAAAGCTTATGGGACAGTACAATCTTTGGAAATTAGATGCACAATCAGCCTCTAGTGTCTCATGCATTTGGATTCTTCATAGGCCCTATAATTTTCATCCTGTCAAAAGACTGTTGTGGACCACAAATATCAGTTATGAGTGGTATACCACTTATGATTATCCTAAAACCTATCCACAAAGCCTCCAGCTGTCTCTCCTCAATTTCTTATGTGATGTCAATAATGCCTCTACAGATGAATACTTCATCCTACCTGACATACCTCGTGATTCCTCACAAAGCTGGCACCCATTCCAAGATTCAGTCTTACTCAACTCACAGGATCCAATGTCAACCGACAATTGGCCTTGTCATATCTGTGGAGCCCTGGATTCAGATAACAAAGACCACATGAATTGCAATTTGAGTAGTCCGTGACTCACCAGAGCATCTCCATGATTGCTTCTCTTATTTACTTTCACTATTTGTAATCAGTGTGTTTAATTATTGCTTTCAGCCATCTGTTAGGCTGTCACTGTTTACTTTTGGTTTGTCTACCATTCACTTTGGCTCTCTTGTTTGCTTTTATCTTTCTACTGTTGTAGTTTGTTGCTTTCCAAGCCTTCTCCTCTATATAAGGATGGCTCTTTCTTTGTATCAGGCAGACCAAGCTCAGCCTTATCAATACATAACAGTGTGTTTATAATCTATGGCTTTCTAAGTTCTCTCCTTCTTTCTCAATCCTACTCTATGAAATTGTAAGTTCACAATGTGTGATTAATATATTATCTAGAGGGGGGTGTGAATAGATTTTAAGCTTTATTACCCAATTTTCGCATGCAAGTCAATATTACGAAAATGCCCCTACTAGTCAAAAATACAAGCAAGTGTAATATAGTGCGGAATTTAAATAACACTTGATGTATACGTGGAAACCCAACCACTGGGAAAAACCACGGGCTGTTTAGTGCGCCACACTCAGACCTCAAAATCCACTAATCGAAATGGAGTTTACAACCTATGTAGACCTCGTCTAACACTCCGATCAATAACCCCCCACTTCTACCACTCGGGCCTTTAAAAGTGGCTCTAGTCCAATTGCTTGAGGCCTAAGCAATCTTAGCCTCAAGACTTAGTTCTCTAAGAAGAGATTTTGCAACCTATGTGAATATATATGAATACTCAAAATGCAATTTATAGCTAGGTTACTCTAAATGCTTACCTAGGATAATAATATGCAATTAATTCAATCCTAGATATCAATAGCTAGATGACATGTCAAATAGCTTAGCTAATCAAGATTAAACAAAACCTAGATAGCTATCACAAAACAACACTCAATTAATTCATCACAATTAATTCTCTAATCTTGTATTTATCATATGATCAAAAACATACAAGTAAATTAAAAGAGAATATGCTTGATAGTAAAAATACTAAAATAAGATGAACTTAATCAAAATCTTACCAAGCAAGTTGTGATGATGCAAATCCTATCATGGATGCATTCTATATAGACATAGAAGATGCAATATGAAGTTTGATGCAAAAGGGATTTGATTTGAGTGTTTAAAGGTGAGTTCTTGATTTGATTTTTTCTCAAAAATCTCTCTTTGAAGTTTAGGGTTCTAAAGACTCAAAGAACTTGTTCAGATAATGAGAAAGTAAGATATTTATAGACATCAAGAATTGGGCATGTGAAAAGACAATTTTGCCCCTGAAACGCACCGTTCGATGGTTTCAATTGGTGGCTAGGCCACCGATTTCGACCGCTGAATTGAGCCCATGAAGAACAGAGCATCAACGGTGGTTTCATTCGGCGGTTTCGTGACCGTCGATCTAACCGCCGAATCAAACCCGAGAGATTAAAATCGACCAGGTATGAACGGCGGTTTCGAACGGTGGTCATGACCGCCGATCGTGACCGCAGAATTGCTCCAGACACTTCTGGATGCAAACGGCGGTTTCATTCGGCGGCCAAGCCGCCGATCATAACCGCCGATCACCAATAATGGTGAAAACCAAGGAGAAGCCAAGGGCATTCTCCGTGGGTGGTCTTCGCGCAAAACCAAGCACATTCTAGTGCGTGCGCGGACGTTTCCGAACATTATGGGGAAACGAATTACTAAGCACATATACACACAACAAGATATCAAACAAAGTGCTAGTGTGTAAAGTGACATGCGAAGAGTAATTCACACAAATGTAAGAATGCAAAGTGTGTGTGTGCTTCTAAATCTTCAAGAAAATAAGCACTAGAAATTATACCTTTGGCGTGCTTGTCCTTTGAGGTCTTGAAAGGGCCTTCGAGCATAAAGTTCAAACACCTAAACTACCCTTACACAATCAACCCCATCATGTGGTTTGTCCATGAAATAAGCCAATCAAGATATGGGAACCTTACAGAAATAATTACCATCTGTAATATTCTAAGTATGCTCTGTGCTTGCCTCTAGTTGAGGATCCTGCACATCAGAAAATGGAATTTGGTCCATTGGCCTAAGGTCCTTATCTGTCTTGAGTGTGGTGTGTATTTGCAAAGTACCCTTTTAGGCCGTGTGGAAAGGCCGCCTTATGGGGAAAAACATAGAAACACCATTGCATAGACAGTGTAAGGTGTCCAATCATGGAGATGCTCTGGTGAGTCACGGAGTACTCAAATTGCAATTCATGTGGCCTTCGTTATCTGAATCCAGGGCTCCACAGATATGACAAGGCCAAGTGTCAGTGGACATTGGATCTTGTGAGTCGAGTAAGACTGAATCTTGGAATAGGTGCCAGCTTTGTGAGGAATCACGAGGTATGTCACGTAGGATGAAGTATTCATCTGTAGAGGCATTATTGACATCATATAAGAAATTCAGGAGAGATAGTTGGAGGCTCTGTGGATAGGTTTTGGGATAATCATAAGTGGTATACCACTTATAACTGATATTTGTTGTCCATAACAGTCTTTTGACAGGATGAAAATTGTAGGGCCTGTGAAGAATCCAAATGCATGAGACATTGGAGGCTGACTGTGCATCTAATTTCCAAAGATTGTACTGTCACATAAGCTTTGTGAGTTCTTTCTTCCAATGATCTAAGGAGGTAAACCATTGTAAGAATATCCAGAGGAGAGAACCTTGTTGGGAAGAATGGCTAAAGTGCAAAAATGGTGAAATATTGGGGCAAAAGTGCAATTTTCAAAAGTTAAATTTTGCTCCCTAATTCGGCGATTAGAGGCCACCATTTAGGGAGCAGAAAGGGACCAGAAGACCCACTTTTTGTAATTATACGGCCTAGGGTGCAGAATAGGGCGCAAAATCAAGGTGGAATTTTTGACGAAAATTTCCTGCAAAACACTCAACTTGCGGGGGCCATATCTCTCTCCTCCGATCGAACTGGGTTTTGTGCTATATATGATTGGAAAGCTCCAGAAGTCTTCTTTCCAACAGTTCTTCAAGAACGTGATTCCAATGTTTGTGGAGAAAGTTATACCTATTTCCATAACGGTGTGCGCTGCTGGAAAGTCACCCATGAAGCCCTCCAAATCAGCCACTTATGCAAGGGCATTCTCGTCCTTTCACCATTATTTCTGCCCTAGCCTTCACCCCACTATATATACCCCATTTTCTCATCAGTTTTTCAGAATCCACACTCTCCCTCTCTCTCTCCTCCGCCCAACTCTCTCTCTCTCTTCCATTTTCTTCATCTTCTTCACCATCTCCACCAAATAAGGAGAGATCCAAGCTCCCATGGAGGTTTTTCCTCCATGGGAGCTCCTCATACATCTTCACAACCCATTTTTACACTTCCTCCATCCATTTTAGGGCAGATTGCAAGGAATAGGAGTGGTCTTTGGACCAATTTCGAGCTAGGAAAGCTAGGAGCTTCTTTGGAGGGTTTATCTTCAAAGGTTGTCTCTTTTTTACTCATTTCTTTGTATTTTCTGTTTCTTTGATGTGTAAACCAGATTTGGGGAATATTGTAAACCCTACACTTGTGTTATATATGTTGTTTATTCTTAAATTCATGTGGGTTTTGTTTCATTCTTTGCTAATTACATGTTTTAATCTCTAATTGCAATATCCATGTGTGTAGAGGTCTGAAATTGATATGTGTCCATGATTGGGATTAGGAGTAGAGTAATTTAATATAGGAGTAGTGTAATTTAACTTCTCATGAGTGTTGATTGATTGATGGATGACCAAAATGCCATGTTTAGAGTAATTGGGTGTTAGAGAATTTAGCTCCAAAGAGTGGGAAAGGCTCAGTTCAGGCAAGTTAGTTGCTAAATTGGCCTAGGTTCCAATTCTTGTGCTTAATGGGTCTTGTTATCAAGGCAAAATTGCTCATCCTTGGCTGGATTGGGTAATAAATTGATTTAGGGAAAATTCCCAAATCAAGAGAATGAACCCTTAACCTATATTGAATGGTCTTAATGTATAACAACCAACTTATTGCACATTGTTGTTTGGTAAACTTGTTTCCCATGTCTAGCCATCCTAGGGAGATTGATAAAACTGAATCCGTATCTAGAGTTAAGACAAACTGAATTCCTCTTTTGCTTGTGTAGTTATATGGTATTTCATTGCTTAATGCTTTCACTCGGTTAGCCACCTTGTGGATGATATTTAGGCTATGTGTTATATATTGCGTGGTTCACATTAACATGTCCAGCGTGATATCCTCTACATTTGACCAGACAGTGAGAGATACACTAGGCTGGCGTGTAGAGCTCGTGTGTGTGTCCCACAGTCCTTAATGAATCCAAGCATTTATGCATGGATGTAATCTCTAAGACATCGAGAGAGATTAGAGATTAATTAAGGGGACACGAGCATATAACATACGTGTTGTATGGGTATCTCGTATTCTTAATGCTTTCACTTGGTTGCCATCCCGTATTTGGTTAGCCATTGTGAATGAATTATTGGCTGTAGTATGGCCCACGCGGTTGCGCATTACATGCCCAACGAAATAACCACTGTATATGACCAGACAGTGAGAGATATACTAGGCTGGCATACATGGCTCTTATGTGTGTGCCATGGCACTTAATGAATTCATGTGTACTTTGTATGTGTGGATGTGATTTCTAAGACTCGAGAGAGATTAGAGATCAATTAAGGGGACACGAGCCTATGATATACTTGCATATTGAGGGATTAAGTGAGTCTAGAGCTTAATTAGTGGATTGTTATGGTTCAGTCGTTTCCTTAGTGTACACCACATTTCATGCATCTCTCCATTCCATCCTATCCATGTATATATTATGTTAGTTTATTTATTTATTTATAGTATTATTTACACTTTTCCGCAACCGCAACACACGAGTTCTCTCGGAGTGTTGTAATAATAGCTAGAACCGGTGACGGTCGACGGATCCCACCTCTCTGTGGAACGATACCCTCACTTGCCGCTGTGCTAGTCTCTGTGACTCGCGCGCTAGCGAGGTCGAACTTAAATGTTCATCTTTTGACCGACATCGCAACGACGTGTCGCCACATGTACGATGTGCTCTACACCAAAGTTAACATTATTTATTCTCCATACGGAATCCTTTTCCGTTTCATCAGCTTCTGTTGTACTGCTTCTGCTCTGATTGCCATCTTAATCGTTAAGTTGCATCCGCACTACACACCATTTGACATCTACATAACATACATTCTAATGATTAGTGCTGTTGTCGTAGAGATATATGCCTTCATCATAACTGGACAAGACTCTGTCTGACCAAACTCAGCTCCGGGTGTTGTCACTTTCCCGATCGCAAAAGGTGGTCAGAATCCATGGCACAGTACAACCTCATAAGTTCTTGCCTCCGCAATGTTCAACCCATATGCAATGGGATTCACAATTTGCCTTGGATCGGCGAATTGGTAGATAAGTATCAGTACTTGACCCGGAAAGATGTGGATGCTGGCCTACAAAAGATTATCTTCGAGCAGCTCCGAGAGAAAAGTGATGAAATTAAAGATGACCGTTTTAGTATCAAGTCATGCAAGAAATTATTGGCACATATAGGTGATAATGTGCTTGAGAAAAGGTACAATCTTCCTGATATATCTGGTTGGAGCATAAATGATGTAGATTTTGATCACAGCCTGCTTCTTTGGCATATTGCTACTGATCTATGTTATGATAGTGATGAAAATGATAATACAGTTGGCCCGGAACGCAGAATAAGCAAATATTTATCCGATTATATGTTGTATCTTCTAGTCTTTTGTCCAGCTATGCTGCAGGAAGGAATTGCTGAGAAAAGATATAGAGACACCTTGGCCGAGTGCAAGAGATTCTTCCCAGAAGAAAAAAAACACTAATGGAAATTTGTGTTGAAAAGGAAAAATTCCATTGAGAAGACTGAAGCTTGCAACAAGTTGCGTGGAGTGAAATTTGGTGATGAGCAAGAACACATAAAAGGAGATAAAAACCAGTCAGTTTTATTTTACAGATGTAGGCTTGCAAAACAATTGCAAGATCTGCAAACCCAGGATGGTTGGAATAGGGAACGAAAATGGAAGATGATAAGTGAAGTGTGGGTGGAAATGTTGACATATGCTGCAAATAAGTGTAGATGGAAAGAGCATGGTCAACAGCTTCGAAGAGGTGGAGAACTGCTCACCCATGTCCGCCTTCTTATGGCACATCTTGGCTTGAGCGAACAATATCGAATCCAGAAGCCGTTTATCAGTGAAAAACTTGATGGAAACATTATCCAATGCCTCTCATGGCTACGTGCACCTTATAACATTTTGTGCCGTTTACTGCGTATACCTTGTTCTCCTTGTCTTCAGTGTTATCAGTGTCTTCGTTGTGGTTGTCAGTGTCTTTGTTGTCAATGTTGTAAGAAGTAAGAACTCGATCTGATTCTGATGCATCATAAGTGTGATATTATGTTAGTAGTATGATGCATCGATTATATCTTAGTTTTGGTGTGTCGCTGTTGGGTGTGCTCTGTCTTTAGGGGCTGTTTCTGGTTTTGTTTTGTTGGCTGCTGTACTGCTTGTTATGTTTTTGGGTTCTTGCTTGTTGTCTTGGGGAGGTTTTCCCTTGTTGGCTCGGCTTGTTGTTTTCAGTTTTTCAGAGGCCTGTGGCTTCTTTTCTTGGCCTTCCCTGGCCTTTAATAAAGCTTAACAGTAAAAAAAGGTACTGTTTCTTGTTATTATTATTATAATTAATAATTTAATATCATGTTAATGTTATCTAGTTATCTACTGCGGCTGATCTCTTCCCTGTGGAGAAGATCCAGTTATGGCAGTCCACCTCCACTGCCTCTTGTTTTTATTTTCATTTTTTTTTTAAGATCACTTTCTATTTTTTGAAATCCTTGATTTTTGTGAATTTTTGGATTGAAATTGAATGACTATATAACCACTCTTTTAACTATACATCCTTGTGGAGAGATGTTTTGAAGCAGCAAAAAAATGCGTATAAGAATTGTTTTAGGACAGCCATAAAATACCTTATAATACATGTTTTAGGGCAGTAAAAAAAAAAATGCCATATAAGACATATTTTTGAAAAAAAGCTACAAATATAGAAACTATTTAAATTGAATAAAATTAAATTAAATTCCAAATAAGTAACTTTTTTTTTTTGTTTGAAATATGACAAGGACTAGATCAAATAATATATGTGCGACCCGGATATCTACTCCCATAATGGGAGATAAATACTACTTCCCACAACCCACATACTTGTAAAATATATATGGTGGGATTTGAACCCCTCATCACTTATGTGGAAGGGAGCTCTATTAAGAGGTGATGTGCAATTCTAAATAAATAAATTGACATTGCATTAACATTTTTTGAAGCTTTTTGCTATTGGTAGGATTTGAGACGCTGATCTATGAGTCATTTGTCCAAGCCTCAAGCTCATCCATCTATCAAACTCTATCATTGAAATTGAATATTCAAAAACTAGCATAACATCAAATTGTTTTTAAAAGTATACAACAAATGCTATATTACAGCAAAGTCACGCCATATTACGAAGTCTACTCATTTGTTAAGGTAGAATCCTATTGCTAGAGTGCTAGCCGATCCATCGACTAGTTATTCGATGATTATATCAAATAAAAAGTCCATTTACAGTATATCAAGTATATGAAAAACTGTTTGAAGAACTTACAAAGGTGCATGCACAAAATTCTTTACTTGCAGAACCCCAAATCCAAAATACTCAAAAGCGAAGGCAATTAAAAAACAAATTATCGAAAATGAATCCAAAGTGTTCCATAGATCTATTCAAAAACTCACAGAAAACAGAAAAAATCAAGGTAAAGTTATTTTAAGAGTAAAATGATGGATGCCCTTCAACTTTCCAAGAACAATCCGAGCAGACAAATCAAAGAATGTACAACAGATGCAGACATAATTCTACCAAAAGAAATTAAACAAACTCAAAAGCACCCAAATATCAAATAAAAACTTGATAGACAAATTCCAGTATTTAAGATAGAACTCATGCTAGGCAAATTTCAATGAAAAGCATGTAGAAATTAAACTAGAGAATTCACAAAATTATTTAACTTATCTACCCCAAACCCCACTAAAACAAACCAAGTCAAGAACGATCAAGATTATAAATAAAAACCAAATAAATCTAATTAAAACATCATTTCAAGTAGACTCCAAAGAAATTGACTTAACCAGATCTTGTATACCGCAAAATATTTAGCTTTATCTACCAGTCTACCACAAAACAACCCCACGAAAACAAACCAAGAACGACCAAGATTATAAATAAAATCTAATTAAAACAGCATTTCAACTTTCAAGTAGTCTCCAAAGTCTATATAAATAAAAAATAGTCTCCAAAGATATAGACATACCCAAGAGGATAAACATTTCCAGTAACAGGAAATACAGCAGAAAAGCCAAAATCATTAGCAGCTGTTGATGGGGACCATGGGGTTGACCTTCTCTTGGGTGGAGGTTGACTCTGACTAGCAGCTGAGAAACAGACTTGGAAAATAGCAAAGATTACGAAAAAGAACACAAACAACATTGACACTACTGTCAATGTTCTGTAGGGACATGTGAACATAAATGGCAAGTTTGTCCCACAAATATCTCAAACCAAAATCCATATTGCATACCGTAAAATATCTACTATCTAAAGATTCATGTACAGAGTAACTGGTTCCGATAAGTAAACATTCATGGTGATGAGATTTGAAAAGTGTGTTTTGTTAAGTAATACTCTAAACCACAATGAAGCAGAGCTGCTGAAAGGAAGTGAAGCAGAGCTGCTGTAAGGTCGTAGAAGATAAACAGAGCTTCACAACAATCATTAGCTGACGAGGCAGCTTGACTAAGCTGACGAGGCATCTTGACTGACTCTTCTAGTGTTGACTAGTCTTAGCTGACATGGCAATCCTAGTCAGCAAAGTTTGTTAGAAGATATTTTCAGAAAACACACAATTGGCGTGTTAGTTTTTCTGAGTATAAATTTGTGATTGTAACAGAATGTTAAATGATCTGATTCATATTTTCCATTTATCAAATAATTTCTCTCTGTAGTTCTTCAATGAACTTCTTCTAAATACATGAAAACTCTTTGAATCATTTCATCGAACACTTTGATGTTCTTATCAAATACTACTCTTCAATCTTTCATGGTATCAGAGCTTCACTGACAAACGTCACGACGAACTCTTCTCAACCACGTTCATCATTTTCCGATCCAAACAACAACATTCAAGGAGCTATTCCGTTCAACACTCAAGGAGCGATTTCATCTCCAGCACATCATTCATCAGCGCACCATTCACCAGCACAACATTCACCAGCAGATCATTCTCCAGCAATCTCTTCACCACAAGCTCCACAAACTTCGATTCTGAGTCAGGATTCACAAGTAGCAGAGGCAATAGAATTTTCATCTGTCACAAAGAGCTTAAACTACAACATACCGAATAAGCTTGGAAGATCCAACTATATATACTGGAAAGCACAGGTACTATCCTCTATTCAAGCATAAGATCTTGAGGAATACATTTATGGTCTAAATCGTCCCTCACATGTTTACGTAAATGTTGAGATTACAAATCAATTTGATGAAAAATCAATAGAAAAGAAGATAAGCAAAGTTTTCTCCACCTGGAAACGAATTGATAAGTTGCTTATAAGCTGGATCTTTTCTACTATCAGTGAAGGAGTCATAGGTCAAGTCATAGGTTGTCAAACTTCCTTTGAGGTTTGGAGCAGACTAGAAAGGCTTTATTCTCAGCAATCTGTTGCAAAGATTGCTCAACTTAGAGGTCAGTTACAGAGCATTAAAAAAGGAGGTGATTCGGTGAGTGATTTTGTGTTAAAAATAAAGAATGTTGGTGATGCCTTAATGGCTGCTGGTGAGGATGTTAAAGAACGAGATTTGGTGTTAACCTTGATCAATGGAGTTGGACACGAATTCGATGCAATTGTGGCTGTAATTTCGGCTCAACAAAGGTTTATGCCCTTTGAAGATGCACACTTCTTATTGATGATGCATGAACAGCGCCTGGAACACTTAGACTCATCCTCACAGCTTGAGACTAACCAAGCATCAGCAAATTATGCATCAAACAACTTTCAAGACAGAAGAGGACAAAGAGATGGAAATTCACAGAGCAATAGAGGTGGCTACCGTGGTAGAGGCAGATATGGCAGAGCAGGAGGAAGAGGTCGTATACACTGTCAAGTGTGTAACAAACCAGGCCATGGTGCCCTGAAATGTTACCACAGGTTTGACAAAGCCTTCCAAGCACCTCCTCAGCAACATTTCGGATCTTCTCAACAACAATTCAATACTCAAGCACTCTATAATCAACATCAAGGTGGTTTTAATGGGCAGCAACTTCAGATTGGTTCATCTTCTCAAGGGAATATGGACAATTCAAGCCTTAGTGACCAGCAAGCTCATTATCATCAGCATACAGCTTTGGTGGCTACACCAGAATCCATAAATGACTCTGCTTGGTATATGGACAGTGGAGCAACGAATCACATCACATCAGACCTAAATAATCTGTCCTTGCGAAATTCTTATAGAGGTAATGCTAAGATTATTGTTGGAAATGGAAATAAGCTAGCTATTTCTCATGTTGGTGACAGCTTTGTTAAAACTCATACTCAGCCACATGAAAAACTGCTGCTCAAGAATATATTGCATGTTCCACAGATTACCAAAAATCTACTTAGTATATCTAAGTTCACTTTTGATAACAAAGCCGTTGCTGAATTCTATTATGATAAATGTGTTGTTAAGGATCTCCATACGAAGAAAATTCTGCTGCAATGAGTGCTTAAGGATGGATTATATCAGCTGCAGCTTGTTGGAACACATGGAGTTCAACACACTGATTTCAAGCTTGGAAATGTGGCTGACAATGAAGCTTTATCAAGTTGTTTTTCTTCAGATAATAACACAAGCCTTGGAGAATTGTCTAATTCCAAGTCACAGTTGACAAGTATGTATGCTTGTGCAGCTGTGAGTGCCAATGTATGGCATGCAAAATTGGGGCATCCAGCTCCCCATATTCTTCAAAAGATGCTAAGAAACATACACTTCAATAATAGATTTCAGATTCCTCATTTTTGTGATGCCTGTAAGCTTGGAAAGCTTCATAGGCTACCCTTTGCAAATATTGATATAACTGCCAAGGCTCCCCTTGAATTGGTATACTCGGATGTTTGGGGACCGGCTCCTATGCTATCTAGAGAGGGTTATCGGTATTACATCTCTTTTATAGATGCACATACAAGATTCACTTGGATATTTCCCTTGAAACTTAAGTCTGATGCACTCAATGTTTTTATCAAATTTCAAAAGAATGTGGAGCTTCAATTTGGCAAGAGAATAAAGAGTTCACACTGACATGGGTGGGGAATACATTGCTTTTATATCACATCTCAACAAAATTGGTGTACAAGTAAGGTATTCTTGCCCACACACTCATCAACAGAATGGTGTTGCCGAAAGAAAACACAGACACTTGGTGGAAACTGGCTTGACCCTACTTGCTCATGCCAAGTTACCTCTTACATTTTGGTATGAAGCCTTTTCCACATCAGTTTTTCTCATAAATAACATGCCTATGGTTGTTTTTCGGTTCACCTCACCTTTTGAGAGACTCTATCACAAGAAACCAAATTATAACTATTTCAAGACTTTTGGGTGTAGTTGTTTTCCCTATTTGAGGGACTACTCATCTCACAAATTCAATTTTCATTCCTCAAAATGCATCTTCATAGGATACAGTCCTTTACACAAAGGATTTAAGTGTTTACACCCCTCTGGAAGAGTTTACATCTCTAGACATGTGGAATTCAATGAGCTAGAATTCCCATACAATACTCTTTTTTCAGCTGGAAATTCTGGTCAGGAGAGGTCTCCCGGTGTCAGCATGCCTTTGTCTAGGATGAATCAAATTGTGTCCCGAATTCAGAGGGCTGGTTCCAGCGCTGCACCATCTTCATTGGCATAAGTTCAGAGAGGTGGTCCATGCACTGCATCATTTTCATTGCCTATTAGTTCCTCTTCAGCTGATTCACGGGTTCAAACAAATACCACTGTCAGTTCTTTTCAACATGTGTCTCCATCAAACACCATTTTTAGTAATGCTTCTTCAGCTGGTAACATTTCTCCATGTCAGAATTCTCTGCATTCTTTGACTAATTGTGACCAACCTTTGTCCACTGGTATCTTACCATCTCCACCAGCTCACATCAATGCTTCACCTAATTTACTAGTCCCTACCGTGTCCTCTTTACCTATGAATCTCCATCCAATGGTTACAAGATCCAAGATTGGTGTCTTTAAACCAAAGGTTCTTAATGCGGCTGTTGATACAAGTTGTTACTTGGCAAATTCAGATCCAACTACTGCTAAAGTTGCCTTACAGGATCCAAAATGGGTCCAGGCAATGAGAGAGGAGTTTAAGGCATTGGAGGTCAACAATACATGGACCTTGGTTCCTTCTCAGTCAGACATGAATATTATTGGGTGCAAATGGGTGTTTCGAACTAAATACAAACAAGATGGCAGCCTTCTAAAGCATAAGGCTCGATTAGTTGCGAAAGGTTTTCATCAAACTCCCGGTTTGGATTTTGATGAAACTTTTAGTCCTGTTGTCAAGGCCTCCACTATTAGAGTAATATTCTCTATTGCAGTCTCATTTGGTTGGCAAATTGAGCAGGTGGACATAAACAATGCTTTCCTAAATGGAGACCTATCCGAGCTTGTCTACATGGTTCAGCCTGAGGGCTTTGTTGACCCCTCTAAACCAAGTCATGTGTGTAGGCTGAATAAGTCCCTATATGGTCTTAAACAGGCCCCTAGGAGTTGGTTTCATAAGCTGAGGACTGCACTGCTATCTTGGGGATTCCATAACTCGGTTTCAGACTCCTCTTTATTCATAAAGTCTGCTGGTTCTGACAAGTTGTTTGTCTTGGTATATGTAGATGACATTTTAGTCACCAGCAACAAATCCAATCTGATCAAGGACCTCATTTCCACTCTTCACCGAGCCTTTGCTCTAAAAGCTCTTGGTCCTGTCAATTACTTTCTCGGGTTTGAAGCTTATCGGAATGCCTCCGGTTTGTTTTTAACACAAGCAAAGTATATCTCTGATCTTCTAAAGAAGACTAACATGGACGAGTCTCATTCCTGTGAAACTCCAAGTGCTGCTGGTTCGAAACTCTCTCTTCATGATGGCATTCCTTTTCATGATCCGACTCTGTATAGGAGCACAATAGGTGCACTCCAATATCTCACCAATACCAGGCCTGACATATCCTATATTGTAAACAAGCTTAGCCAATTTCTTGTTGCTCCTACCATGGTGCATTGGCAAGCTTGTAAGAGGGTTCTTCGGTATCTAAAGGGCACTTCTCATCTTGGTATTTGCTTCAGACCTGCCTCTGATCTTTCTTTGGAGGCTTTTGCCGACGCCGATTGGGCAAGTTGTGTTGATGACCGTCGATCAACAAGTGGGAGCTGTGTGCTTCTTGGTGGTAATCTGGTCTCTTGGTCATCACGGAAGCAAAAGGTTGTGGCACGCTCAAGTACTGAGGCAGAATACAGAGCTATGGCTCAAGTGACTGTGGATGTGCTCTGGTTACGTTCACTGTTGACAGAGCTTCGTCTCCCAGTTTCTTCAAGCTCGGTCATCTGGTGTGACAATATTGGTGCGAATTCTCTGTCACAAAATCCAGTTTTTCACCAACGAACGAAGCACATCGATATTGACACACACTTTATCAGGGAAAAAGTTATTTCCAGGGAGATTGACACTCGGTACATTCCTACGGATCAGCAAGTTGCTGATATATTTACTAAGAGCTTCACAAAGGAGAGGTTTCGATTTCTCTGCTCCAAACTAAAACTGGAGAACTCTCCCCAATTTAGTTTGCAGGGGAATGTTAAGTAATACTCTAAACCACAATGAAGCAGAGCTGCTGAAAGGAAGTGAAGCAGAGCTGCTGTAAGGTCGTAGAAGATAAACAGAGCTTCACAACAATCATTAGCTGACGAGGCAGCTTGACTAAGCTGACGAGGCATCTTGACTGACTCTTCTAGTGTTGACTAGTCTTAGCTGACATGGCAATCCTAGTCAGCAAAGTTTGTTAGAAGATATTTTCAGAAAACACACAATTGGCGTGTTAGTTTTTCTGAGTATAAATTTGTGATTGTAACTGAATGTTAAATGATCTGATTCATATTTTCCATTTATCAAATAATTTCTCTCTGTAGTTCTTCAATGAACTTCTTCTAAATACATGAAAACTCTTTGAATCATTTCATCGAACACTTTGATGTTCTTATCAAATACTACTCTTCAATCTTTCATGTTTATCTCATACCTTCCTGTTTTGAATTCCTAGGAAGGAATCCAAGACTCCATTTACTAGCTCTGTTGTCCACCTCAGACATAGTTTTTACAGCTGCTCATGCAGCAGCTTCGGCAGTCTCAACACCAGCCAAACCTGAAAGAAAAGCAGTCTGAGAAAAATTACAAGCAAAATCATCTGACATGGCTCTACTCTCTAGACAAACTTCATGGCATCAAACACAATTTTTTCCATGTCTTCAATCACTGAAGATCTAACTTCTAATATTGTTGTACTTTTTCACTTTTTTTTTCTTTATACGTATACATATACCTAAAAAGTTTACCTGAGCCATTATAGGTTTGCTTGTATCTGCAAGCAGAGAAAGACACATTCTCTTACTTGGGGACGTTGTGTTGGGATTATTGTGTGAAGCCTTCAAGTTAAATGAAATAAACAAATATAAGAGTTAGGTGGCCTTTTTTTTTTGTGTGTGTAATAAATTGGAAAAGCAAGCATTTATTAGCTTGGAGAATTGTGCGGATGAAAGACAAACAGAGGCAATTCAAATTGAAATTGAAAACGCTGTGTAATATGCAGCGGTGTGGCAGCGGTCTAAAATTGTGCAACCGTTGCGCATAGCGCTGCGGGTTGTGGCAGTGGCAAGGCAGCGGTCTGTTCAGTGTTTTACGCTGTGCATTGCGGTGTTAATTTATCGACAGCGGTTTGACAGCGGTGTTGTCACAATAGGTCACGCTGCGAAGAGCGCTGTGGCTATGGCAACGGTTCAACATAAATCCGTGTGAAATAAGATTTTTGCACAGTGAAGATAGAAGAAAAGGAAATAGATCCCAATTAGGATTTGGCCAACCCTAGTGCTCCCATATAAATACCACAATTATGTGTACTCTGATGTGTGTGTTAAAATCACAGTGAGTGAGAAAAATTGCTAGAGAGATAGAGAGCAAATTGTAGAGAGACTGAGAGATTGTAATCAACCCTGAAAATAGTGGATTGAGTGCAGTGCGCTCCGTAGACATAGGCAAATTGCTGAACCATGTAAAATCTTTGGTGTCGTCTTTTTCTTCTTATTGCTTTCATATTATCTGTGTATGTTTAGATTTGTGTGTGTGCGATTTTTTCTTACAACACGTTGTGCCAACGCTTTCCAATCCACGTCAACATTGTTATCGACCTCTCTTAAATTTAGATGACCAATAAGTTCCTCCCTGAAATGAAGCTTGATAAAATGAGTGATGCAGTCCTTCTCACTTCTTCCACAGTTCCACCAATATGTTGAGCAACCTTCCTCCAATCATCACCATAATGCATAATGGCCTCCAAAAGTTGCAAAGTGTCTTTGTCCATCCAATCCGTTATCGTCTCCTCACTGATCTCAACCCGCCTGAAATCCGACGAACTCACACCCAATAAAATTATAAATTTAAGCTTCTAATTAAATTATAAATTTATAATATAAGTTTCTTCGTTTTTATATAACAATTAATTTTTTTAGAGTACTAAAAAAATTATTCATTTACTTTGTCAAATTATATCCAATATCAATATATATATATACAGTATATATAAACTTGTTGAAACGGTTTCAAGTTTTTACTGTAATAAAAGACATTAATTTTAAATTATAATAATATCCATTGGATTTGCTTTCATCTAATCTAATGATAGTTATTAAGTTTAACAACGTTATTGTTCGGTAATTAAAGTAGTATGACCATTAACATCGTCCGCATATTTTAAGTCATTTTCAAAAATATCAGGGATACAATAGTCATTTAATATCAAACAAAATAAACAGGGATATAATTCTAGAAGTGATCCCATTTTTATTTTATTTTATATATAGTCAATAGAATTAAACAGCTACCAATGGGTAAGTGAAGCTCAAATTGACATTTGAATAAGAATTAGCCAACTAATATTCATTAAAAAAGTGTATATGATAAGTTTTATTTATTTTCTTTACGTACACTATTAATTATATATTTTTATTTGGATAAGTTGATGTGGTGCATGTTGATTCTGATTTTTTTTTTTGGTGAAGAGGGGGGCAAAAACCCAAAAACAGAAACTAAAACACAAAAGAAACGGGGGCAGTACTCTGCCTAACGGAGGCTAGGCCTCTATAATCATCGTTATAAATGTTAACAATCTCAGGAGGAGGGTCTTTGAAAAACCTGGTGCCATTCTGCATACTGTGACCCATATGGGCAAGGCCATCAGAGAGCCTATTGCCTTCTCTGTACACATGCTGCACACTGCAATTTCAGTCAGCTTCCACAAGGTACTTGCAGCTCTGAATGAGACTAAATAGGGGGTGATTGGGATTGGAATCCTCTTCAATAATTCGAACACTGTCTTTGGAGTCAGTTTCCACAATAATTCTCCTGACTCCAGCCTTCCAAGCCATGTTGAGACCCTCAAACATACCCCAAAGCTCAGCTTCCATCACATTTCCCACACCCTTTTTCATCACAAAACCTTTAACCCATCTCTTCCAGTGGTTCCGCATAACCCCACCAGCAGTAATCTGCCCAGAAATCATATCACAGCTGCCATCAATGTTGAGTTTAATCACATCCTCACTAGGAGGCACCCAGACAACCGAAATCAGCAGGGTCTCTCTACCACTACCACCCGAATTGGCATTGAACCAGTCATTAGCAAATTGATTAATGATCATACGAGGACATTGGGGAGGAGAGAAAGTTTTGTCAAAAATCAGTTTGCACCTCCATTTCCACAAGAACCACACAGTGCATGAGAAAAGAAGATAGTTGGGAAGCTTAACTGAAATCAGCCTGTTGTTTCTCAGGTTAGAACTAATCCAATCATCCAGTTGACCTTGGAAAACAATAGAATTAGTGAAGTGTTCCGAAATATTCTTCTAGGTATCCATGGAGTGGCTGCAGCCACGCAACAAATGCTCAATATCTTCAATACCAGACAAACACCTTGGGCAGGAATGGTCATTATCCAGGCCTCTAACATTTCTTTGCAGATTGGTTAGGATCTTTCCATGTAGCAAGGTCCAAAGAAAGAATTGGATTTTGGGTGGAATTTTAAGACTCCATATGGATCTCCACTTCCATAAAGGAAGGCTATCAACTTCCAATTGGCCTGAGTAAGCAGTTTTAACAGAGAAGCTGCCACACTTGCTCCAGCCCCAAATAACTCTATCAAGGCCACTATGACCTCTTCCAGCGTGGATACTAATAATTTTCTGCACAACAACCCAAGGAAGCATAGAAACAAGATGTTGCTCATGCCAACAACCATTAGTCATGAAGCTGTCAACAGTTTGGGCCAGATCTTCTTCAGAAAGGCTCTTGGTGGCATGATCCAATAGAATTCCAACCCCTGGCACCCAATCATCCAGCCAAAATCTGACTTGGTCCCCACTACCAACTCTCCACTTGACACCTTTAGCAATTAACTTAGCACCAAAAGCAACACCCTTCCAAATACTTGAACAAACGATTCCCTTAGCAAGATTAGGATCAAGAATGGTTTTGTTGTTAAGGTACTTATGCTTTAAAAGACTGCACCAGATGCCACTGTCCTTATTTAGAATACGCCACGCAGTTTTGGCAAGTAAAGCTTGGTTCATGCTTTTAGTTTTCTTTAAACCCAAACCACCATTCCTAGTAGGGAGACATACGTCATCCCACTTCACAAGATGGATGGCATTCTTGATAGAGGTATGTCCCCAAAGGAAATCTCTATTAACTTTGTCCAACTTAAGGCAAGTATCTCTAGGAAGTTTTACCGACCTCCTCTTGAAGCTTTAACACATTTCCACAACCCCATACTTAGCTTTTGATTAATCAAATGAGATAACTTCTCCATGCAAAGCACAAATATGTAGGGGGAGAGGGGGTCTCCTTGCCTAATACCGCATCTAGGGTTAAAGGTTTCAGTCACTTCACCATTCATCACAATTTTGAAGCTCACACTCGTAATGCACCACATTATAAGCTTGAAAAGGCCTCCTCCTATACCAACATCCATGAGGACCTTACCAATGAAATTCCATTGAAGCTTGTCATAGGCTTTGGCAAGATCAATCTTCCAAGCCACACAACCCTTTTTCCCCTTCATGATTCTGAATTTATGAAGAACCTCTTGGGCCATGATAACTCTTATTTCTACACGTTGTGTAGCCCCTTATTTTTATCTTTTATGCTTTGTTTTCCGGGTAAAACCGGGTATTTAACGTTTTAAATAAGTGTTTTAGGATTTTTTCCAGAAGAAAGGCCTTTGTGCAAAAAGAAGGAAATTCTGGGGGCAAAAGTGCAATTTTAAGAAGTTGGTTCTGCGCCCTTGTTTTGCGATTAGGGGCCGCAGAAAAGGGCACATAAAGGGACCAGAACATCACATTTTTGCAATTCTGCAGCCTAGGGCGCAGAATAGGGCGCAAAACCAAGGCAGAATTTCGACGAAAGTCTCCTACAGAACACTCAACTTGCGAGGGCCATATCTCTCTCCTCCAATCGAACTGGGTTTCTTACTATATATGGTTGGAAAGCCCCAGAAGTCTTCTTTCCAACGGTTCTTCAAGATCACGATTCTGATGTTTGTGGAGAAAGTTATGCCCGTTTCCGTAACGGTGCGCGCTGTTGGAAACCCATCTGCGAAATGCCCAATCTTCAGCCACTTAAGGGCATTTTCGTCATTTCCCCCATTTCTACCCTAATCTCCTAAACACTATAAATATCCCCATTTTCTTTCCTCTCATCAGTTTACACAGAATCCACACTCTCCCTCTCTCTCTTTCTCTCCTCCGCCCAACTCTCTCTCTCTTCCATCTTCTTCATCCTTCTTCATCTTCTTCACATAATAAGGAGAGACCCATGCTCCCATGGAGGTTCTTCCTCCATAGGAGCCCACCATACATCTCCACAACACCATTTCTCACTTCCTCCATCCATTTTAGAACCGATTTCAAGGAAATAGGAGTTAATTTCGAGCTAGGAAGCTATAGAGCAACTTTGGAGGATTATCTTCAAGGGTTTGCTTTTATTTACTCATTTCCTTTGTAATTTTCGTTTCTTTGATGTGTAACCCCGATTTGGGGAATATTGTAAACCTTCACATGTGTAATATATGTGTGTTTGTTCTTAAATTCGGTTGGGTTTTGTTTCACTCTTTATTAATTTCATGAATTTAGCTTTAATTGCAATATCCATGTGTGTTGAGGTCCTAAATTGATATGTGTCCATGATTGGGATTAGGAGTAGAGTAATTTAATGTAGGAGTAGTATAATTCAACTTCCCATGATTGTTGATTGATTGATGGATGACCAAAATGCCATGTTTAGAGTAATTTGAGTGTTAGAGATATAGCTCCAAAGAGTGGGAAAGGTTTCAGTTCAGGCATTTAGTTGCTAAATTGGCCTGTGTTCCATATTCTTGTACTTAATGGGTCTTGTTATCAAGGCACAATTGCTCATCCTTGGCCGGATTGGGTAATAAATTGATTTAGGCAAAATTTCCAAATCAAGAGAATGAACCCTTAACCTATATTGAATGGTCTTAATGAATAACAATCAACTTATTGCACATTGTTGTTTGGTAAACTTGTTTCCCATGTCTAGCCATCCTAGGGAGATTGATAAAACTGAATCCGTATCTAGAGTAAAGACAAACTAAATTCCTCTTGTGCTTGTGTAATTATATGGGTATTTCATTGCTTAATGCTTTCACTCGGTTAGCCACCTTGTGGATGATATTTAGGTTGTGTGTTATATATCGTATGGTTCACATTAATATGCCCAGCGTGATATCCTCTACATATGACCAGACAGTGAGAGATACACTAGGCTGGCGTGTAGAGCTCGTGTGTGTGTCCCACGGTCCTTAATGAATCCAAGCATTTATGCATGGATGTAATCTCTAAGACATCGAGAGAGATTAGAGATTAGAGATTAATTAAGGGGACACGAGCATATAACATACGTGTTGTATGGGTATCTCGTATTCTTAATGCTTTCACTTGGTTGCCATCCCGTATTTGGTTAGCCATTGTGAATGAATTATTGGCTGTAGTATGGCCCATGCGGTTGCGCATTACATGCCCAACGAAATAACCACTGTATATGACCAGACAGTGAGAGATACACTAGGCTGGCATACAGGGCTCTTGTGTGTGTGCCACGGCACTTAATGAATTCATGTGTACTTTGTATGCGTGGATGTGATTTCTAAGACTCGAGAGAGATTAGAGATCAATTAAGGGGACACGAGCCTATGATATACTTGCACATTGAGGGACTAAGTGAGTCTAGAGCTTAATTAGGAGGATTGTTACGGTTGAGTCATTTCCCTAGTGTTACCACATTTCATGCATCTCTCCATTCCATTCTATCCATGTATATATTATGGTAGTTAGTTTATTTATTTATTTACATTATTACTTACTTTTCCGCACCCGCAACACACGAGTTCCCTCGGAGTGTTGTAATAATAGCTAGAACCGGTGACGGTCGGCGGATCCCACCTCCCTGCGGAACGATACCCTCACTTGCCGCTGTGCTAGTCCCTGTGACTCGCGCGCTAGCGAGGTCGAACTTAAATGTTCATCTTTTGACCGACATCGCAACGACGTGTCGTCAGGCCACCACAATGTTGTCCTGAATTTGCCTTCCAGGAATAAAGGCAACTTGATTGGGACTAACCACTTTAGGCAACAATCTTCTAAGCCTTTGGACAATCACCTTACTAATGACTTTATAAGCCGTGTTACAAAGTCTAATAGGTCTTAGTTGGGTCATGTCTAGAGGGCTAGGGACTTTAGGGATAAGCGCAATGATCGTATGGTTTAAGATAGTAGGAAAGGTTCCAAGTTTGAAACTATCCCTCACAAGTTGGCACAAATCCTTCCTACACACCTCCCATTGGTTTTGAAAGAAAGCAGCTGGGAATCCATCCGGACTAGGAGATTTTAGCCTACCAATCCCAAATAGCCCAGCCTTAACTTCCTCATCACTGACATCCTTATTCAACTCATCACTCAAACCCTCTTCAAGAATAGGGAAGAACCGAGGCAGCCCATTGAAGCTATCTTGAAGAGGTTGATAAGCAAAGAGCTTTTTGAAATAAGCAAGAGCAATAGTCTTCATATCTTCCTTCTCACATCTCCAATCCCCCTTTTCATCTTTGAGGCCTTCCAGTTTATTAAATCTTCTTCTAATCATATTGGCTAGGTGAAAAAACTTAGTGTTTTTATCACCTTCCTTAAGCCAAGTGGTTCTTGATTTCTGCATCCAGAAGATCTCTTCCTGGGCAATTATCTGATTATACTCCTCTTGTAGCTTAGCTTCAAGTTTAAGTAGACTAGGCTTGAACCTATCACCTAGACTAGTTTGAATTCCTTGCAACCTAGCAAGAATTCTTCTCTTCTTATGAAAAATGCACCCAAAAGTGTTCTTTTTCCAATCTCTAAGATTATTAGCAAGGGACTGAGTTTTATTCACAAAGCTCTCAGAATGAGACTCCCAACACTGTTTCACCATATGACAAAAATTCTCATGTTGTAACCACATAGCTTCAAATCTAAAGGGTTTCAAGAAACTACGGGAAATTTGATTGCTATGAAGGTTCAATAAAATGGGGCAATGGTCAGAAGCTATCCTAAGAAGATGCCTAAGAAACCCCTCTGCAAACAAAAGCCTCCAATCTTTTGAGCAGAGGGCCCTATCAAGTCTCTCCCATATGCTCTCCTTACTTCCTCTGTTCGCCATCCAAGTGAACTTTTGCCCAATATAACCCAAGTCCACCATACCATTTTCATTAATCCACTCACCAAATCCAGAGTTAGAGAAACTTTTCCTACCACCCCTCTTCTCGGTGCTACTAACAATCTCATTAAAATCCCCTAACACCACTCATGGGCCCTTAAAACACTTCCTCACTAAATTGAGATAATCCCATAATTTCCTTCTCATCATACCACTAGGATTGGCATACACAAACGTAGTGACCCAAAAAGTATTTCCCTCGGCCACTAAAGCAGTAATAGTATGTTTAGAACTAGCTACCACTTGTAAATTAACTTTATTGTCGTTCCACAGAAGCCAAATACCACCCGAGAAACCGGAAGCCTCAACAATATACTTACTATTAAACCCTAATCTTTCAACAATTTTAGCTCCCTTAGCACCACTCACCCTAGGCTCTAAGATTGTAAGAACATCAAACTGTCCCATCTTTCTAATATCAAAAATAATTTTGTCAAAACCTTTCTTGCCGGCACCCCTAACATTCCAAGAACATATCATATCCAACACAATCAGAACAGGCCAGCCAAGAGGACACACCTATTCCAAGACTAACTCCATTGCCTCCTTAAGCTTGGAGGCAACAACTTCAAAATTTGACTCCTCAGAGACAGCAACTGGCTGCTGCCCAAGATCAGAAATAACCATCTCAGCGAGGAGGGGTGTTTGTTGACAGCAATCTGTTGATCTTTAGCCACCCTTATTTCCACCATTTTCTTGTGTAAATTTTGGAGAACTTTGGAGTCCTCTATGTCTTCTTCCATAGAAATGGACTGGATACTAGTAGAAAGCTGAGTGTTATTCTTAGCCCCGTTACCCCATTTCTTGGACTAGCCCTCTCTACCATTTTCCTTAAAAGGCTTGTTAAAGCTGCTCTTGACAACAGGTGAATCAGTGAGATACTTGTTAGCAATAGGATTTAAATGTTTCTTGGTAGGAAGATTCCTATTCGAGATTTCAGTGAGCACTTTACTACTAGAAGCCTTAGCCTGCAAACTCTCTACAGAGATCTCTTCCTTTAAATTTTCATTCAGAATTGGAAACCTAGAACCTGCCATATTAGTGACAATTGCTTTGCCATTCTTCTTAATTGGAGAAGCTTTCAACGGGCTTTTGATTGGACCAGCACTTTTCCTATTTACCTCATTAGTACCATTCTTGTCATTACCACCCACAGAAGGTTTACTGCCTTGCCTCTCACCCAACCCCTGCTATCCAACATTACCTTGATTCCAACCTCTCCTCCCTACAAAACTGCTACCCAATTGATTTCTATTAGGTCTACCATAAGACACCTGCATCCAGGGTCCATACGATTCTTTCACACCTTCATTAACATTATTGCTTGCAGCTAGGTTCTGCTCCTCATCAACGCTAGGGTCCTCACTTTCAGCAGCTGAATCCTCCTTATAATACTCCCTACTATGCCCAATCTTCCCACACTTGAAACAAATCAGCCCCAAATTTTCGTATTCCACTTTAATAGCCCTGTTCTCTACATCTAAAGAGCACCTTAAAGGTTTCGTAATGTCTATCTCAACACAAATTCTAGCAAAGCGGCCTCTGGCCTGGGATTCAGTAATAGGATCAACTTTGATCGTGTTCCCCAACATACCACCTATACTACGCAACAATCCTACATCTATCCATTCCATAGGAAGTTTAGATAATCTTACCCAGACCATCATTTTACGAATTTCATCTTCTCCCGGGACAAAGTTCGGTCTCCATCTCTGAACAGCAAGGTATTGGTTGGCAATCACCCACGGTCCACCAGTCAAAACAGTTTCTAGATCCTCCACCATATGAAAACGGGCAACGAAATATCCATCATCCATATCCGTCACTTGCCAGTGCCCAAAAAGAGGCCATTTTTGCTTCAACTTCGAAAGCATGAAATTAAGAGTATGAGTTCTTCCCATATTTTTCAGAATTAATGCATTCTCCCATGGTTTACACAATTTCAATTTTAATTCTTTTGACAGCTTCATAGAGGGCCCATTCGGACCTTCTATAATCGTGACATCACCTTCTTCAATCTGAAGCCTCTCTTTGTCAGTACCAAACCCACGCCAATTATCTGGGCTGGAAGCATTCAGCAGTTTCGATTTAAAGCTTTCAGCTGTCGGCTTCCTCAGAGAATCACCGATAATATCAGCATCAAATGGTCGAGCTCGCTTAGCATTGAAACTAGGATCAGGCGGCTTCTCAATCCTGCTGATCTCAGGTTGAGCAGAAAACATGAAAACGTCGGTCATGGATCTCAAGAACGAGCAAGAAAATCGAAGAAGATAAGGCGCGTGGACAAAAACACTCAAGAGCGATCGCACGCGCTAGGCGCGTACAAAAATCGCCTTAGAAACGGGTCGCGTCATCTTTTACTTTCTAATTGTTTTGATTCTGATTTGATTATAAGATGCAACAACTCTTTTTAATTAGACCACATTATATATATCATTGCATTGGCCTTGCAAGACAATGCAACAATAAATCCACACAATCGGCTACAAAGTTGACCAGGTTTTAATAGTGTCATTATATCTAGTCAAGTAATTAACAGTTTTCATTGATCTTGAATTTTATCTAGTGAGATAAATAGTTTGTTTTTCTCAAATTTACTTGGTGTCAAATTTTTATTTTTTTAAAAAAAAGAGTTAATTTTCATTGTCTCCATTTTGACAAATAAATTAATTTATTGTTTTTTTAAGCATAATGTTACATAAATTCGAGATTTTTTAGGAAGGGGGAGAATTCGAACTCAAGACCTCATTAGTGTAGATGTAAGGGGTTTACTATCTAACCAACCTTGTTTTGTAAAATAAATTTATTTATGTGTGACTTAATAAAGATTTTCAAAATTAAAATATGTTATTTAATTCAGACATTATCATCAAAATAATTAAGTTGAAATTATGAGGAAGGCAAATGCAGATTTTTTTTTAACTAATTAATTAACAGAATAAACTTATGATACAATGAATGTTTGAGTTTGTTTAGGGTTTTTTTTTTTTTTGATTGATTGTTGTTTAGGGTTTCAGTGCAAGGTAAACAGAGTACAAAAATTGAAATGAAATCATAAATGTTTTGGCAGTGTGCTGTTTTTTTTTTTTCATTAACTAATCAACTACGCTGCTTTAGTGCATATTATTAATTGAATATTTAAAGCTGTGATGTCATAACTCATAGTGCATGACTAATTGAAAGCTGTAATGTCACTCGTAATAATTGAATATATATTATTATATTGCGGTAGTTGTGGGTTAGTTTTCAGCATTATTACTACACAACAATTAAAGGCACCGACGCTACATATGTATTCCCAACCTCACAAGTCACATCCCTCCTACCCGACCAATCAATCACGAGTAGGGGTAAGTGTTTAATGGATCAGTTCATTTTTTCAACAGAACCAATAAAAAACAGATGAAATTTGGTTTCTGAAAACATGAATCGATCCAATAAAATTTACAAATGTCAACCGATCAAAAACCAACCAAATTGGACCGATTAGGTTCGGTTTTTTTGGTTTTGATTGGTTTTAGTCTTACTGGGCCAAATTCATAGGCTTTAATTATCACATATATTTTCATATTTTAATCCTTTTGGACCTTTGATCAAATTAAAAAAAAAAACAAAATGTTGTGACACACTTTCATAGTTTTATAGTTTCATGCATCGTTGAACACTAAACTAGGGTTTTTTTTTTTTTTTTTTAATATATAAGTTGGATCTCGGTTTGGTTTTCCGGTTTGGGAACCGGGAAAATAGCCTATCCAATATGTTTTCAAATAATGAATCGAACTGAACCGACCAACATAAGAAAACCGGAAAAAAAAAATCGATTGGATCGGTTCGATTCAGTTTTTTGGTTTTTTGTCCACCCTTAATCATGAGATCCAATGACCGGGCTCAACCCATAATCAGATTCCAAAGATGCATTTAATCTCACATATTCACATATATTTTTTTCCCGTTCACATTAGTGCATACTGATGTAACTACATCAGTATTAATGCATGTGGATCATTGATTATGGAGAAGTTTTGATAAGTCCATGCATTTTGAGTCAAGATGATATCTACCTTTCCCATTTGCCTTTCCCATTTACGTTTCCCGGCCACTCGTTGTTTGACACATATACATTTTTTCATTTAATAAAAAACTCTCACTTTTTGCTGCAAAGCTTGTTTACATCTCTACCCCTTATTAATTAAATAATAGAAGTAACCATTAGGGGTAAAGATGTAAACAAGCTTTATAGTAAAAAGAGAGAGTTTTTTATTAAATGAAAAAATGTATATGTATTGTTTGGGAAAGGTAAATAGAAAAAGTAGATAGCATTTCCCGTCTAGTCAAAGTATGTAAATATAATGGTTTATATCCAACGCACTGATAAAATTATATCAATGCGCACTGACTTAAATATTTTTGTATGTATATATATATATATATATATTAAGGTTTTACCATCTGTTGGCAAAAGCCAATGGCTTTTCTATAGGTTTCCATTATATTATTTAGTTGTTAATTCAGTGAGAATTATATTATGTAATTCTGATTTAATTTGTTGTAACTGTCAAAAAAAAAAAAAAAAAAAAAAAAAATTAATTGTATACTACGGTTTGATATACCGTAACGCAAAGTGGCATTACGGTCTCTTCATTTTTCTTTTTGATAAAGTAGATTGGTTTTAACGCATTGCTGCACGCCTCAACTTTTATTCTCTAAAATGTTTAATATATCAAATCTAAAAATGAAAATTTTATTTTAATTTATGATCCTTTTATTAGGAGTTACTGAAGTCATAGATTTTTAAAATATTTATGTTATTAATACATATGATTTTATTTCCATTTATTATGTATAAATTAAGAGTGGTGCTATTGGCACATCACCTACTAGTCTATTTATACCCCACTTTTTAAATTATTTAGTATTATTTTTTTTCCTTTTTTAAAATTACTAAAAAACACATACAATTTAAGAAAAATATTCTATAAATTGAATATTATTAATTGAATATTATTAAAGCTGTGATGTCATAACTCATACATATGAATGATTGAATATCTATTGTGTTGGTTGTGCGTTAGTTTTCAGCATTATTACTGCAGATCAAGATCCTCTCCTTGACTTGTTTTTCCTTGACTTTCTATAATTTAATGACACCTAAGCAAAATACAAAATACATGGTAAAGATTGGTTCACTTTTTTCTCTCTCATGCAAATTGATATTTGAATTACACTTGAAGAATGCTAAGGAAAAATAAAGACCAAGAAGAGGATCCTAACTCTATTACTGCACATCAATTAAAGGCACTAATGCTATATATCTATTCCCAATACACGGCTCACATCCCTCCTACCCGACCAATCAATCACGAGATCCAGCGACGGGGCTCAACCCATAATCTGATTATAGAGATGCATTTAATCTCACATTTTCACATTTTTTTTTTTAACGGTATCTATTTATCCAGATATTTAGATCAAATATATATATATATATATATATATATATATATATATACACACACATATACATAAATGTTTAAGTCGGTACGCACTGATATAACTTCATTAGCGCATTGGATGTGGACCATTAGATTTATATACTTTGACTCAAAGTGTATGTACTTGTTAAAACTTCTCTATAATCAGTGGTCCACATGCATTGATACTAATGTAGTTACATTAGTGTGCATTGATGTAAACGAGACCGTATATATATATATATATATATATATGATGTTATTTGATATCTACCATCCATATTTGAGATGGATGGTAGAGATCAATGCCGGTCTTGACTATTTCGAGGCCCCTGAGCGAAATCTAAAAAATGGTTTCTATACCAATAAAATCATCCCCACTTCATCCCGAAATAAAAATAAAAATAAAAAAATCTATGATTTTTATGTCTCCGGTTACCCCCCTCATTTTATTTTTTTTAATTGGTCTTTGGTGGGTGGAGAAGAAATGAAGAATATATAGGTAATAGGAGATAATAAAGTATGAAACTGAAAAAATTTGGGTTTTGTACTAAAATAAAATGAATTGGGCTAGGTTTTAATTTTTTTGATATTGCTCGAGCTTTTTTTTTTTATTATTTTTTTTACAATTCAACCCACAACAAAAATCCACATAATATATTTGGGACCCCTAGACATGACTGGCCCAGGGCGGGTGCCCACCCCATACCCACCCCAGGGCCGCCCATGGGACTAGAGATCCATTATTTTTTAAAAATAATGATATCAATAAGAGCTGGAAGCCTGGAAGTCCCATCCTTTATGGGACAGAAGTGTTTCTCTATGAATGTGCATGTATGATGTATGAGAGTGACGCAAGCAGAAATTCAATAAATACCTTTTGTCCTTTTCCCAACGTGATTCACGAACCAAGGGCAAGAATGGCATCCCGTTTTCTCTATAAATGTGGCATAACTTCATTTCAATTCTTCATTTTAAAGGTGTTAAAGGGGATAGCTCCATTTTAATTCTCTTCAAAAGTTCCAGGTAAATGAGTTATTTTATTAATAAAATATAGGCATAAAATTAAACTTTCTATTATACCTCATAATGTGTTCTCTAAAGCTTTAGCTTTCTCTCTTGTTGCTATGACATCACCTGTTGGTTTAATTGGCATCATCAACTGCCTTGATTAGCTTCAAAAGTTCTGCGGTGCTGAGGTGTATTTCCTTTTTTCCAGGTAAATGAGTTATTTTATTAAAAAAAAATATTGGCATAAAATCAAACTTGCTATTATACTTCTTCATGTGTTCTCTGCAGCTTTCTTTTTGTAGCTTCCATTTATAAAGGGATATTATCATTTCCCCCCCCTGAGGTTTGTCATATTAGATAAACTGGTCCCTCTAGTTTCAATAATGACCAGTCAACCCTCTAAAACCCAAAATATTGGTTATTTTACTCTTTTGGTAAAACGGCTCCATCAAGAATTGAACCCTTGACCTTATGGTTAAAAGACATAAACTCTAACCAACTTGCTACTCCAACTCATTGTTAATGGTTTGTTGATTTAAATGTATATATAGTTATATAATCTGTTTATATAATTTAAAATAAACTCATATATATATATATATATATATAAAATTTAAAATAAACTCATATTTAGTAATAATATATCAAAACAGATTTATGAACGAGAAAAAAAAAAAAACAAAGGGAAACCCATAAAATCTAGAAAATCAAAGCCCGTAAATTTTTTTCTTTATTTTTTTTTTGAATTTTTTTCTTTTTCAAAAAATATATTATTTCAATTTGATAATAAAAAAAACCCAGAAATCAAAGCCCATAATTGAAAAGGGAAAAAAATTCAAAAAAAAAAAAAAAAAAAAAAAAAAAAAAAAAAGAAAGAAAGAAAGAAAGAAAAATAATAAAAAAAATTCCTTTTTTTTTTTTTTTTGATTTTTTTCCTTTTGTTTTCTTATTTTCTTTTTTCTTTTTCATAAACCTGTTTTTATATATTATTATTAAATATGAGTTTATTTTAAATTATATATAAGTTTATTTTAAATTATATAAACAAATTTTAATTATTTTTAATGAATTATATATATACATTTATATCAACAAAACTCTAGCAATGAGCTAGAGTAGCTCAGTTGGTTAAAGCATGTGACTTTTAATTTAAGGTTAAAGGTTCAATTTTTGATGGAAGCATTTTAATTTTTTATTTAACAGTCAAAGAGATTTTGGATGAAAAACTTGACAGAAGGGGCAAAATGACCAATATTTTGAGTTTTAGGGGGCTGAATGGCCATTATTGAAACTAGATGGGCTGGTTTATCTAATATGGTAAATCCCAGGGGGAAAAATGATAATTTCTATGGGTGCATTGCATAGGTTAACTAGAAATACATATGTAGCCGCTTCACCTGTGAGCCCGTGTTCTTCAACTTCTAATCCCCAAACCCCATATTTATCCAAATCTAATGTGCCAAATAGAATCTTTGGGTTGAGTAGTTTTTAGGGATATTATCATTTCCGCCCCTGAAAATAAACTATTAGAAAGGTGAGGACAATGTTTCCCCATATTGGCTGGTCTCCCCCTTAAGTTCAAAATATTGTTAGAAGACCCCCTTCTGTTAGCTTTTTCAATAGAAAAGTAAACTCTGACACAAGTCAGTGGGTTAAAAGATGAAAATGCCCTTATATCCTTTAAATACAAATCAAATAACCGTTTTATCCTTCAATATAATTGGGAAATGACCATTTAACCCTCAAAATATTTATTAAATAAAAAATATATTTAAGAAAAAGAAGATGGATCTCCACCGTCTATCTTTTGGATGGATGGTGGAGATATCTTTTATTATTATTTATTTAATTTTAAAAATATTAATTAAATTATTATCTATTTTTTTAAAAGGAAAAATATAAATTAAATTATTATCTATTTTTTTAAAAGGAAAAATATAAACTAAATTATTATCTATTTTTTTTAAAGGATTATCTAATAATTTAAGGAAAAAAAAAATGAATTAACATATCATCATCATCACTACTATCCAGATTAATCAATTTTTCATAAACTTAACCAAATCATCCAAACAAGCCAGTGGATCTATAAATTAAATTATCACGAAAATGATATTCAAAATCGAAGAGAATGCCAAATCTAGGTTTGATAACCTGAACATGACAAAATTATACACAAACACAAAAACCAAAAATCCCCAACAAATAATTTCAAATATTATCAACATAAATCCTACTAACAAATCTAACCCAGAGAAAAAAAAAAAAAAAAAAAAAAAAAACACCCAAACATCCACCCAGAATCATCCCAGATTATTCAACCATCATCAACACCATCAAACCCAGTTATTCAACCATCATCATCACCAAACCTAGAACCCAGGTTCATAACACCATTATCACCACCATACCAACACCAGATTCAACATTATAACACCATCATCAACCGAACCAAACCCCAGAAACACAGTACCATACCAACAATTGATGATGATATTGATATTATTATTATTATTATTATTACTAAATGGGGTGGATTTGGGATCACACATTTTGCCCTCTCAAGTCATTTACTATGTTGCCCTCTCAATTATAATAGTCAACTCAAAATTGGATGGAAATACTAACTGAAGGGGTACTTTTTACATTATTTCGATTTTGGGGGGAATAACAACCAATATGAGCAAATCTTGTCCTCACATTTCTAATAGTTTCTTTTCAGGGGAGAAAAATGATAATATCCCTAGTTTTTAAATAATAAAACTCATGTGCCAAATAGAATCATTGGGTTTTTGGGTTGACTAGTTTTTGAAGAGCTAAGAGGTCTTGGCATCGAGTCTTTCCTTCACTCTCTTTATCAATTTCATGTTCCTTGACCAAGTTATATGGAAGGAGATTTTGTAACGTGTATACTCTCTATCATACGTGAAAAAAGATGTTAATTACCGTATCATATCTCATACCTTAAATATTATATATAATTGTATTTTTATAGTTTTATCTCAAAGTTTTCGTGCTTAGACTTTAATGTTGTTTTAAGAAAGATTTAACTATATATAACTCTCTTCAACAAGACTATGGTGATTTCAACAAGGTCAACTTCATCTAGTTTGAACTCACTGCCTCCAATTGGGAATATTAAATCTTAGATCCTTTGTAACAGCCACATACATGTGTATAGAGCCAAATATTGTAAATTTTTCTAGTTAATATTCAAATTCTTTGCCAGATATTCTTGAATCATTTTTTTTTTTGATAAATAATTGAATCCCTTTTGAGATAAACTATCTTTCACGGTATATATTATGTATATCAAAAAATTTATCCAGTAATTTGTACACTTATGACAAATGTAGTTTTATTTATTTATTTATTTTTCATTTTTACCTTAAAATATCATAGAATTCTGATTTATCAGGAAAACAGGGAGGCAATGACGTTTTCGGACAAAATTCTAGAGCTTTGGAATGGATGGGATATTCGAGTGTTGGTTCAACTTAGCCTTGTTTTACAAATTGTCCTCACCATTTTCGGTGCTCGTAGAAAATTTACAACAAAAATCTGGATAAGGATCCTTGTTTGGTCACCATATTTGAGTGCTGACGCGCTAGCAACCGTGGTCTTGAGCAAACTTGCAAGCAGTGAAGAAGATAGCTCTCAAAAATCGAACAATGCTCCGCCCCCAGCACCCTCCCCTGCAAGCAGTCAAAAAAGCTTTCCATCGAACGATCTCCGGACATTTTGGGCGCCGTTTTTGCTCTTGCATTTGGGTGGGCCTGGCACTATCACAGCTTACTCTCTCGAAGATAATGAGTTGTGGTTAAGGCACTTTCTTGGCCTTATTGTCCAAGTTGGATTGACATTTTCTATCTTCTTAAAATCTTGGAGTTACACTGCTCTCACATAAATAGCAATTCCAATATTTATCACAGGATTAATCAAGTATGGTGAGAGGACTTACGTACTCAGATCTTCGAGCAGCCATTTTCTAAAAAATCTCTTGCTCTCAGATCCCGATCATGGTCCAGATTTTGTTGATATCGAAAAGCATATTCAGGGAAAACCACTGCCCAGATGTTCACCAAGTCTATGTTTATGTGTAGGCAAAGCAACAGATTCCAATATTGATGAAGTTCAGACCGCAACGGCGGCAGTCTTACCACCTCCACCTGAAAGCTTAGGAGCAGGTTCCAGTCATCGGCTAAATCAACTGGACCCAGAGAAACAGGAACTACAGAAAGATGGCGATTATCATCAACAACAACCACCCTCAACGGCAACAGTTGAAAGGTCAGAAGAATCAACATCATCAGCAAAACCAACAGAGACATCCATATCTAGACTGTTCAGTTGTCTGTTCCGTTGTCTGTTCGGTGGTCGAGTACGTCGCAGAGAAGTGTCTGTCGTACGAAAAGAATCCTCACCAAGAGACAATGATCTGGAAGTGGCTTACTTTTTATTCAAGAGATTTCGGTATCTCTTTGCAGATTTGATTCTAAGCATCAGTGAACGGAAGGAAAGCTACTCCAAATTTGAAAAAAAGTCAGCAAAAGAGGCCTTTAAACTGGTAGCAATTGAGCTTGGATACATGTACGATGTGCTCTACACCAAAGTTACCATTATTTATTCTCCATATGGAATCCGTTTCCGTTTCATCAGCTTCTGTTGTACTGCTTCTGTTCTGATTGCCATCATGTTCGTTGACATTAGTCAGCACCCACGAGTTGACCGCTACATCACATACATTCTAATGATTAGTGCTGTTGTCGTAGAGATATATGCTTTCATCATACTACTTTTCTCTGACTGGACAAGACTCTATTTGACCAAACTCAGCTTCGGGTGTTGTCACTTCCTAGATCGCAAAAGGTGGTCAGAATCCATGGCACAGTACAATCTCATAAGCTCTTGCCTCCGCAATGTTCAATCCATATGCAATGGGATTCACAGTTTGCCTTGGATCGGCGAATTGGTAGATAAGTACCAGTGCTTGACCCGGAAAGATGTGGATGTTTATCTACAAGATATTATCTTCAAGCAGCTCCAACAGAAAAGTAATGAAATTGAAGATGATCGTTTTAGTATCTCGTGCAAGAAATTATTGGCACATAGAGGTGATAATGTGCTTAAGAAAAGGTACAATCTTCCTGCTATATCTGGTTGGAGCATAAATGATGTAGATTTTGATCACAGCCTGCTTCTTTGGCATATTGCACTACAAGAAAAATGCTCTTCTACAACGCCATCTAGACGTCACCAATTCTCAAATGTGCGTCGTCAAATGATTTTAGCGACACCAAAGCAAGTGTCTCCACCTCGTCGTCCTAGCCCTGTCGCAGATTAGAATAGGCGACACATTGAGATCTGTCTCTAAAAACTACTTTTTTGTTACACAAGTATAGTGTCACCATAAATATGAAAAGAGTTTCATTTGTTACCCATAACAACACTTTTAACGATACTTTAAATATATCACGCAAAGTAAAATTATTTTATAAATATTTATAATTTTATTATCAATATATACATATATATATATTAATAATTCTTATTTAAATTAACTTTAGTGACACTACCATTATATATTTTAGCAACACAATAAAAGGGTAACTAAATATAATATATATTAATAATTCATATTTAAATTAACTTTAGTGACGTTGTCATTATATATTTTAGCAACACAATAAAAGGGTAACTAAATGTAATAATATTTATATTTTTAAATAATTAATATAATATTAATTAAATTTATATTTTAAATATATATACTATTTAACAGTAATATCTTTTTGATAGATAATTAATTTTGTATTTATCATTATTACATATCTCTCTCTCTCTCTATATATATATATATCATCATGAAACAAAAAGAAAAATTTTAAGATTAAATGTACCACAATTTATTTTAAAAACAACTCAAAATTAAACAAAAGAAGATACAACCAATAAAACATTAAAATATTGCAAATAAAATTGAGATAATTAATTTCTTACAAATGAAAATACATAATAAAGTTATCTTTATTACGGTCGAAACAATGCTTCCCCAATTGCTTCATTCTTCAGAATTCTCCAATTTCTTTTGTATATGTTGATAAACATAGTGAGACTTACTGCGCTGAAGCTTTTAAAGATGTGTTTAAGATTTTGATGATGCACAATAGGACTTTATATGCTGATATAACCCACAATGTATCAACTTGGAAGAGAAAGGAGATTGTTGGATGAATCATTCACACATCAACTGGAGTCACCAATAGAAGGTACCTAATAGAATAACCAAGCAACAATAAGCTAAAGACAAGAATCCGAATTAATAAAAAAAATAAAGGTAAATCCAAATTAAGCCAACCATCCACTAAAAGAAATAATTTAAGATTTCTAAATTTATTCAAACCTCTACTTACGGTAGAAGAAATTTAAATCTTCAATGACCTGAAAAATACACAAGATAAACAAAAATTACGAGATAGAGAGGCATGCACAATTTATTCAGTTAATGATATGATTTCTTACAGGTGAATAATGAGATCACCAAAACTCATAAGCTCTTCCAGAAAGGATCCTGTATATTACTTTAACATCGTAATCAATATAATAGTTAAAATTAAAATTTTCTTCAAAACATAAAATAAATTGACAAATAAAAAAAATAACAACATAATATGAAACAGAGAACAAAAGAAAGTAATTAATATATTGCAATTATAGGTAGAAGATAGAGGAATAAAGAAAAGAATGGAAGAAAACAGTACCTGAGTTAGGGAGTTTGAATTAGAGATTTCTGATTCCTTTCAACTCACCTTGCAGCCAACCAAATATTACCAAAATTGTGAGCTTACTTTTGTTACAGTCTATTGCAAGAGGAGTAATACACACACACACATGCACAAAGACACACACACACAAACGTATATACATATGCATTAAACAGACACAACTACATGCATACAATGATGCACATATAAGTACATACATAAAAGTATGCACACAGACATACATCTACATATACACACATAGACACATGCATACTAAACGTATATTGCAGTTTATAAAATAGACAAAATCCTATATCAAGGCATGCAAAGATGCATTCTTCTCAATGATGAGAAGAAATGTAAAAAATTCTATCAAGGTTATCACTTCACATTTTAACAGAATGAAGGACATTTATGTCATTCTGTCAGGAAAGTTTCTGTAATTTTCAACGAAAATACACAAGCAGCACCAACTTCTCAAAGCTAAAAGGACAGAAAACAAAACAAAGCAAAAAAGATATATACAAATTAGAGAAAGTTCCTTTAGATTTCAGATCCTATGAAACTACAGATATATACAAATTAGAGATTGGCATTGTATCTACTTTATATTCCTCACCACCTTTGATTTTGACTACAACTCCTAAACTTCAAAGATTCAAACATTAAAACATAAACATGGTTGTGAATACAATCAGATCAAAACAGAAAATTGAGTCAATTTCTTACTCAGTTAATATAATTCTACAAGAATTAAACACGACAGTTAGAGAAACCCAAACAATTGAAACAACAAGTATATGAAGAGAATCAATGAATGTACAAGAGCAAGTAACACCCAAAACGAGAGATAGATTGTTGACAAACTTACAGCATATATATGAAAATTATTAGAAATAGCAGAAAAAAGTAAAAGAGAACTCACAATTAAAGAGTTGATATTGTGTATTGCTGAACGGGGGACAACTGCCGGCGACGAGATGGTGTTTCTTCCGGCGGCGAGACAGTGCTTTTGGCGGCGACGAGAGGTGATAAAGAGGTGGGTATGGCGACGAGAGAGGCTGTTGGTTTTTGGTCTAGGGCTGTTGGTTTTGGTCTAGGGTTGTTGTGAATCACGAATTGGGAATTTGGGATTTGGGAATTGGGAGAGAATCAGAAAATAATAATTTGGAATTAGGGATTTGGAAATTGAGAACCAGAGTTCAGGCCAGGGGAAAAAACCGTTTCAGTCAATTGGGTTTTTATTTTTATTTTTAAATTTATTGTAGCAGTCTTGAAAACACCGAACAATCCCAATTTTTATTATTTAATCAATTAAATTAATTTCTATTAGCTTCTCATATAAAATATATGGTAAATTTAAATATTTATTTTTTGAATTAATAAAATAAAATATTATCAATAAAATATTTATATGATCTTTATCAAAAAATCATAAAAATAAATACATTAATGAGATGGGGATGGTATGGGACAAAAAACCAATTCCCTAATTAGGAATCTCAGTACCTGCACCATTTATTTTAAGGCGGGTATTCATCGGGAATGATATTTCTCATAGAAATTGGTATTGGGGATGGTAATAGAAAACTCATCCCCAACCCATACCATTAACATCTCTACGGTGAATCAAGTATTTTTAAAACTAGTTATTTAATTTTTAAATTAAGACTATTGAATCGTATATAATCATATGCTATAATAATATGAATATGATATTTATAAACTAATATAATTTTTGGTGGAATTAAAGAAATTATTGAATTGACGATATGAGACTGGTTCGATGGTAAATCCCTCACAACTATACTAATAAAGTCGTGGGTTTAAGTTCTCCCCTTCCCCAAAAACCCATAATTTATTAATATTATACTTTAGGGGGAAAAAACTATTGAATATATATAATCGATATGACATAATATATGAAGCTATATTTATATATTATATTAATACTATCGATTCATATATAATCAAATGATATAATAATATGATATATATATAATAGTTTCTTTCAACCCGAAGCCATCATATGTCCCCTCGCTAAAGTTTACAAAAATCAAATAGCTTATAATAAAAATATATTCTTTTAACCTAAATCTAGCATGTGTCTCCTCAATAATGTTTACAAAACTCAAATAATATCATATGTTATATTACGAAAATATATAATAATAATAATAATAATAATAATAATAATAATAATATATTATTGTAGTGTATATCCCTTCCACATTAGTGGTGAGAGGTTTAAATCGTTTATGAGAGTTGTTTTCTCCCATTATAGGAATATATATCTAGACCACATAGTGCAATTTTGCTCACCCACCTTAACTAGAGGTAACAATTACCTCCCTCCCCAAATGTTGCCACGTGTCCCAAACTTAATCCAAAATCCAAAGTCCAAAGTTAATACAAAATTAACCAAAGTTTGGGACACGTGGCAACATTTGGGGAGAGAGGTAATGGTTACCTCTAGTTAAGGTGGGTAAGCAAAATTGCACTCCTATACTGCACATGTATTGTTTTATATAACTTCATTAGCGCGTTGAATGTGGATCATTAGATTTATATACTTTGACTCAAAGTGTATGCACTTGTCAAAGCTTCTCCATAATCAATGGTCCACATGCATTGGTACTGATGTAGTTACATCAGTGCGCACTAACCAGAACGGGACTATATATATATATAATTAGGTGATTTTTGATTATGAATTGACTTTACTCATACATTTAACATATTTTTGTATAAACTAAATAAATTATAGACCACATTGCTATAATTTAATACTAATCAAAATTGTGCACATCACCTCTCAGCAGAGATGATAGTGCATTGCCCTTCCATAGTGATGGTGAGGGGTTCAATTCCCACAATGTGCATTTTACGAGCATGTGTAAAGAGTTTACTTCCGGTTTGTGGGAGTAGTTATCCGGGCCGCACATGTATTGTCTTATAGGTATGCGTGGGGAGTTTTCTCCCAATTTGTAGAAGTAGTTATCCGGGCCGTATATATGTTGTATTATCTTGGCAGGTCTCGGTAATCCTATTGTAATAGTTGTAACTTGTAATACATCAACAAAAAAAAAAATTATGAAAATTATTATTCAATTAAATTAATACAAAAATGTTAGTAGCCCAAAATTTATATTTCCCATTATGGGAGTAGATATCTGGGCTTAAATTAAATTAATACAAAAATGTTAGTAGCCAAAAATTTATATCTCCTGTTATGAGAGTAGATATTTAGGCCGCACATGCATTGTTTGATCTCGACAGGTCCCGATAATCCTATTGTAATAGTTTTTGTAATACTAAAAAAAAAAAAAAAAATTATAAATAAAGAAAAATGAAAATTTCTATTGTGTTCTTCGAGACTTCTATAAAGGTTGACTATCATACCAAAGCTTAAAAAAAATAATACATTAAAAGTTTATGAAATTTATAAAATCATAGAAAAACACAAATTTAAAATAATATTTAATATAAAAATCATATATATGCATTTAGGTAAAACATAACTTTTAGTAAATACAATATTTATGATACTAATAAATAATAAATTTAATCTTTTATTAATTTTTATTTTATGTTTTAACAAGAATTAATTTTTATTTTAAAATTATGTTGAAGATAAAATTTGATGCAATTAAATATTAAAAATAATTTAAAAAAATTCAAAAGCCAAAGTTGAAGGTTGTAAAGGCTATTTTTTTTTTTCGCAATAGCTATATTTAAATGTAGATGAGTTTATTACATTTTTTTTTTAAAAAATATTTAGTTTTGTTAAAAAAAAATTATCAGAAAAAATAATCTTTTTGTCAATTAAAATTATTCAATTATAAAATTTTTAATAATTTTACAATCGAAGATTTCGCTATTTAGTTTAATAAAGAACAATTTAATTATTTAAATAACACAAGAATTAAATACATTAATTAAAAAATAAGATATATATATATATAAAGTAAAGCCATTTTGGCGCCAAATGAGGAGAAGACTTTGGCGCCAATGTAAGAAAAAAAAAAATGGTGCCAATTGAAGAAGAAAGTGGTGCTAGAGGTTCCTATATTTTGGTTAATTTATTTAGTAAAATATAATAATTGGGAGTTAATAGAAAAGAAAGTGGTATCATGTTTCCTACTTTCATGTTGAATGGTTTATTAGGATTCTATAAATACTCTTTTATTTGTGAATATCAGATGTTGAATGGTTATTTTATTCTATGCATTTATAGGTACTAATTTTTTCTTTTTCCCTCTCTTCATCTCTCCTCAATTTTATTTTATTTTTTTGTTGTATTTTATTTGTACTTCTATATATGTGTTTAGTTATATAAGAAATCATTAAGACATATATGTGGGTTACAATTAATTTACTTAGTAAGGTAAATTCTCTAATATCTAGATTATTTTCCAATTAGCATTGACTTGAACTCTTAATTTTTACTATTTTGAATATATAATGGATGTAATTTGTAGATTTACTCATATATTGGCATCAACTGTATGTTTTTGAGATGAATATGTTGGATTTTTCAATTGTATTCAGCTTTTAACTCTTATTTTATTTGATGTATTTACAAGTACTAATTAGGTACTCTTTCTTTTTCCCTCTCTTCATCTGCCTCTTAGATCTGCATATATCAAGGGTTTTTGTAAAGTACACAAGACATTGATGTCATCAATACCATCATCTTCAACACAAGAAGTTGAGATGATTGCCTTGAAAGCTGAGTTAGAGAGTACACAAGAAGAGTTAAAAATTGCTAAAGAAAAGTTACCGGATACAGAAGAACGGGTGAAGTGACTAGAGGAGTTTTGTTTAGGCAACATGGACAGTTTGATTATGCATCTTCTTTCTTAAGAGATTATATAGAACAATTTTATTTGTTGTGTATTCATGTTGGATTTTTTTTGGAATATATATATTTTTTATTTTGTTTATAATTATTTCTTTAGGTTTAATTTTAGCAATATATATTCAACCTTTTATATTTTTGTTTCACGGTTGATGTATATCAAACTTATATAAATTTTTAAATGATATTTATAATTATTATTTAAAAATGTGTGTGAATATAATATGTAATGGTACCAAATTAAAAAGAAAATAAATGGATTATGAATAAATAAATATTAGTGATTAATAATTATTATGTAAAGTAACATGTAATGATTTATATGATCAAGTGATGTATTTTTAATTCAATTTTAGCATTATTGTTTGGTATTATTTTATAAAAACTTTTATTTTAAGAAAATAAAAATTAATTATGTTTCACTTATAATTTATATAATTATAATTTTAGCGACATCATCACTGCACAAATTAATATGTCTCGCTAAAAGTAGATTTTTAGCGATGTTTAGTACATTTAGTGAGACAATATACTATATCACCATAATGACATCAAGTAGGGGTCTCCAAAACTCTACAATTACGTCACTAAAAGATTGAAATTAATATGTCACTTTGACGACAAATATTTAACGACATAATGCCTAAAGGGTCACTAAAGATAGGTTTTAGCGTTACATTTTTAACGTAGCTAATAAATGCATCGCCAATGAGCAATTTTCTTGTAGTGTTGCTACTGATCTATGTTATGCTAGTGATGGAAATGATGATACAGTTGTCCCGAAAATGGCGGAATGCAGAATAAGCAAATATTTATCCGATTATATGTTGTATCTTCTAGTCTTTTGTCCATCTATGCTGCAGGAAGGAATTGCTGAGATAAGATATAGAGACACCTTGGCCAAGTGCAAGAGATTCTTCCAAGAAGAAAAAATACGTTACTGGAAATTTGTGTTGAAAAGGAAACAATCCATTGAGAAGACTGAAGCTTGCAAGAAGTTGCTTGGAGTGAAATTCGGTGATGAGCAGGAACACATAAAAGGAGATCAAAGCCAGTCAGTTTTATTTTACGGATGTAGGCTTGCAAAACAATTGCAAGATTTGGAAACCCAGGCTGGTTGGACTAGAAAACAAAAATGGGAGATGATAAGTGAAGTGTGGGTGGAAATGTTGACATATGCTGCAAATAAGTGTATATGGAAAGAGCATGGTCAACAGCTTCGAAGAGGTGGAGAACTGCTCACCCATGTCCGCCTTCTTATGGCACATCTTGGCTTGAGCGAACAATATCGAATCCAGAAGCAGTTTATCAGTGAAAAACTTGATCGAAACTTTCAATGTTGCTCATGGCTACGTGCACCTTATAACATTTTGTGCCGTCTACTACGTATACCTTGTTGTCCTTGTTATCAGTGTTATCAGTGTTATCAATGTCTTTGTTGTTGTTGTTGTTAGTGTCTTCGTTGTCGATGTTGTAAGAACTCTGATTCTCATGCATCATAAGTGTGATATTATGTTAGTAGTAGCTGTTGTGTGTGATCGAATAAGTCATTGGTGTTTGATCATCAATGAGAGATTATGTATGTTTTTTTTGTTGTTGAAAATGAGAGATTATGTACTGTTTCTTGTTATTATTTTTATTAATATCATGTTAATGTTATCCACTGCGGCTAATCTCTTCCCTGTGGAGAAGATCCAGTCGTGCATGGCAGTCAACCTCGACCGCCTCTTGTTTTCTTTTTTTAAAAGATCATTTTCTATTTTTTGAAATCCTTGATTTTTGTGAATTTTTGGATTGAAATTGAATGAATATATAATAACTCTTGTAACTAATATTAAATATAAATAGACATAATAATAAAAAATTGCTAAGAGTAAGTGAACTGCTGCCCAATGACATTTTTTCCCAAACAAAACACAAGGTTGAATGTACCAACCGAATCCAAAGTTTATATATGTTAGCTATTCAATAATAAAACATACAATGAGGTCTGGTACGGAAAGGACTTATAACAGAGAGGCTCATCACATTTACATTTTACAAGCGCTGTTCATGCAACTGAGCAAGATAGAAAAAATGCATAGCACAAACAATTTGGAAAGTACAGCAGTTATAGCATAAATAAAGATAATAAAACTAACACCATCACCAATCAAAAGATGCTGATGATAGTTATCAAAACTTAAAATATGAAGCATTTATATCAAAGAGAAGAGAACACATTAATTTTAATGAATAAGTACCAAAAAGCAATTACACACTACCAAATACAAGTTTTCACTACACAATACTAGATGTTTATATGATAACAAGCATATACTACAAAGGAAATAATTTCATCTATATCATGAGCACTATAATAACTAGAATTCATGACTCCCCATCGAACAGAAAAGAATGTGATACAAAATAGACATGCAAGAATGTGTACCGATTTTGAATCCTCACAAAATTAATAATAAGAAATTGAATTAAAGACGAGATGATGTTGGTGTAGTATACTTTACACCTTACATTGAGATTATGAAAATGAATCACAACCCCTTCTCCCAATTCTTAAATTATAATAATTAAAAAGAAAAAAAAAATGAATTGAATACAGAGAGAAATGTAAAACTCTTTGAAGTTAGAATTTTTCTTAAAGAAAAACAAAACACAATTCTCTAGTTTCGAATTTAAAGTAAAGAGTAATGCTAGATATTACAACTATTCCAACAGAACACATGTTGCATATGAGGTGTCAATTGGTGAGTGAATACATAGATAGATGAGATAAATCATTATTAATGTGTATCCACTCACCAATTGACATCTCATATGCCATATGTGTTGTGTTAGAAAAGTTGTGATATCTAGCGTTACTCATATTTATATGGTTTTTAATTTGTTATGTGAATCTAACTTTAATATATTTTCATAAGTTATTTTGATTTGATGGCTCATACAAAGAGAAGGTAAAAGGAAAAACAAAACAAGTGGGATGGAACGGCCCAGGCCCAATCTACAGCTAATTATGTAATTTGTTCATGACGTGGCAAGCCATGTCATGGTAAAGTTAACCACATCAGTACTAGCCGATAACGTGACTGATGATGTCAACAAAAAGTAATGACTTACCCACTCACGTCATCATTTGTGTGTCATTTTTCTTTTTTTTTCTCTTGAAACACCGGGAAAAAGAAGAAGAAAATTTCCAGGCATCCAAACAACACCGTTATTTCTACCAATGCTCGACAATGGACTCTCTGATCTCCTCCTCTCTCGACGAAATTTGCTCGCAGTGCCAGACCGGTGGCCTCCCTATCTCGTCTCTCTCTCTCTCTCTGGGCGTCGAATCTCCTCAAAATCCCGTCTCTCCAATTCTGCTCCCCGAAAAAACGCCGCGTTTGAATGATTCCGGTACGGTTGAGCATTTTGATGCGTTGGTGGTGAATGAGAAGGTGAGTTATATTATTCAACTTTCATGAATATGTCAATGTTTACTTGTGAAGCATAGTGATGATTGCATATGATATCAGATTCTAAGAATTTACTAGAAAGTAGCGGCTCAATCCCTACACATCATTAGATTTGTTTCCTTATCAGCTTGTTCTGTATATAGTATTTATATATGTAATTTTCCCTTATGAGATGACAATTGCTCTAGAATGACTCATATAGATTTGTTTGATGAATCCTTTAGATTTCTTGCATATAGTTTTTAACCAATTAGGTCTTGCTATGATGAAATTTCTAGACATAATGTGGAGAGCAGGACAAAAGATGCTGCTCTTTGCACCTCTCTCATCGATTAGTTTAAATATTTGATCTGTTTTCTTTTTATGTAGAATTTATAATTTATCAATACATGCAGGTTATTTTACTGGAAATCTCAGGTTCAGGCAGTCCATGAAATTTTAAGGTTGAATACAGGATCCCAAGGTCAGCCTATCTATGCCCTGAGAGAAACCTAGGTGCATCCAATGCATCACACGTCTTCCACTTAAATTACGTCATAGAATATTTGAATAAACGTGATTGAGCTATCTATATGCCACATTACATGATTTAAATGTAATATGCATAATGTATCAGATACACCCAAGACTTTATTTTATGCTATTTTAAGACATTAGGATTAAGTGGGTTCTAACTAGCTTAGTTGGAAAGGTCTCTTGTCGTTATGCAAGACAGCAAGAGGTCTTGGGTTTGCAGTTTGAGCTGTGCGGATGAAGAGGTACACTGGTCCCGTTGAAGTCCTTTTTATTGCCTTCTCATGCACAAATGATTTAGCAATTTGTGGAACAATATAAGAAAACTCCCTGTTTGGTGATGTTCTTTTCTGTCATCCTTTGGAGAATTCTCTCTTTCTTCATTTACTGTTACTGGAAGAACAAAATATACAAATTGGAGTGTATATAAATTTGTTCAAATAATTTTCCCTCCACATTGTACACTAAATAGTATCACTGTTATATAAACTAACTTAACCCTTCTCCATCTTGGTTGGAGCAGGATTTCAACCTGAGCCTTGTAGCATGACGATGAGTCTTATCAGCTAAGCTAGGTAGTATCCTCCTCATCACAACATATAAATTTGAAAAGATAATTGTACTAACTTTACCTGAGTTTTGCATAATAACATGTGGAAACAAGTTTGAATCAGAACATATATAATGTATTAGAACTCAAATCACTCCAGTTCTAAAGGGCCGTTATAACCTACATATGAAGGATAAGTTCATCACGGCTACAATTTGACTTGTTATAAGCAGCCCTTTTGTTGCTCTCAGGGGAAATGCCAATCAAGGATGGTAGAATCTTGATTTTCTGAGACAATTATGAATATTTCTCACATTTTAAAAGGTACACATATGGATTACTTGTTGCAGTTTCTCAGATTCGTAGATCGATTACTTGTGCTCAGATCTTCAAGTACACAGCATTTTAGAGATTCCTTGCCCTTAAGTCCTGATCCATGTGAAGAATTTGTTACATTAATTGAACAAGAAACACCAGAAGGATCGCCGGAAAGATCAAAAAGATTCATGGTTGTAGTACAAGATGACATTGATCCAAAGGACTGTTATCTTGTTCAAGCTTATTTTTGTTTCAAAAGGTTTAAATATCACTTTGCAAATCTATTGCTTGACTATAAAGAACAGGAATACATCTATTCCACCATTAAAGACAAGACTGCTGTAGATGCCTTCAAAATGGTAGCAGTTGAGCTTGGATTCATGTATGATGTGTTCTACACCAAGGATACCATTGTTTATTCTCAATTTCTCAGTTGGGAATCTTTCTCCGTTGCATCAGCTTCATTTGCTCTCTTTCTGTTTTGGTTGTCTTCTTGATTATCATCGATGTCCATGCCTACTCACTAACTGTATCTCCATAACTTATTTACTGCTAGTTGGGGCTGTTCTTCTTTAGATTAATGCTTTCCTCTTGCTCATTTTCTCAGATTGGACAAAGCTTTGGTTGATCAAACTAAAAAAAGAGACCTCAAAAACATTGGTTGAGCATTTTTGGGGGTTCATCGGTGATTCTGCTCCACTTTTGACCAACTGCAAGAGGTGGTCGAGATCCATAGGTTTGTATAGCCTTATAAGTTCTTGCTTGAGGAAGGTGCAACCCTCATCTTTTGGAGTTCATAAGTTACCTTTGTGGGTGAATCATTAGACGAGCAATGGAACTTGAATTGGGAAGATGTGAATATTAACAATTTATAAGAAACAATCTTCAAGTTTATGAAAAAGCATGGTGATCAAATTAATGACCTAGATGATGAAAGGTCAAAAGTTATTCCCGATTTGTTCTTGACTCAAAGAGGCAACTTTACGCCTCGAAAAACGTATGGTGATGATTATTTGTCGAGTTAGTGTACCGTTGAAATAGAATTTGTTGACAGCCTTGTTATTTTGCACATTGCTACTGATTTATTATACTATGGTGATCTTGATGTTATAATCGAAGGAGATGTTAGTAAACTCAATCCAAAATGCAAAGTTAGCAAATATTTATCAGATTACATGTTATATCTTCTAGTCTTTTGCCCATATATGCTTCCTCAAGGGTTCGGTTTGATAAGGTATAAAGAGGCGTTTGCCGAGGCCATAAGCATTTTCAAGAAAAAGAGGCCAGATGATATACTCAACGAAAGTAAGGCTTGCAAGGATTTGCTTGAAAAGTACTCCCAGCGAGTAGAAGATAAACTATCTCGTGGACAAGTATGGTTAATGTCGGTAAATGAGTCTTAGCTTATGTATGGATGTATGCTTTTCAAGGCAATTTCAAGATATGACAGACATTCATCGCCGAAGAAAATGGGAAGTAATAAGTGATGTTTGGGTGGAAATGTTAGCATTTGCAGCACACAATTGTGGATGGAAAGAGTATGTTCAACAATTGAGGAAAGATGGGGAGTTGCTCACTCACGTCTACTTGTTATGGCATATTTTGGCTTTTGTAGAGAACATACCTGTCGTAAACTAATGCAGTTGACATCTCCATCACTTCAGGAAGAGACACAGTATTTTCTGAATGAATATTTAGAGGATCAAAGAAAGAGACAAGAACATATATAGAGAGCATGTCTGAAAACTAATATAAAAGAATTCATATATTTTCTCCTATTTTGTACATGTCAATTTGGATAAGATTATAAGCAGGTGATTATGATTTCATCCCCAAATATTGCACAAGTTATTCTTCATTTATAAAAAGCAAGTTTAGCTGAATTTCCAGTTCTGAAATTCTCTAAATTTCCTCTTCTCTGTTCTTCGATTTCTTCTTCTTTTCAGTTCGGACGCCTGAATTTGTAGGAAGAGCCAAACCAAGGAGAAAAAGTATGCAATTAATTAAATGGGTATGAAAACTATTTCAGTTTATGGCCAAAAAAAAAAAAAAAAAACATATTTCAGTTAATGGGTCATAGCTAAGAAGCCCAATTTGACTGGACGGACCATTCTTCAATTTGGGCCAGCCTTACGGCCAAGGCCCAATATGCAACTAATTATCTAATTTGATCATGACTTTCCAGACACCTCATGGTACAACGTGGCAAGCCATGTCATGCTACATTTAAACACGTCAGCATCTAACCGATGACGTGACCGGTCACGTCGACAAAATACAATGACGTGCTTAGTCACGTCATCATTTGTTGTAAAATTCTTCCAGAACTCACTGTCGAGAAACCGAACCGGAAAAAAAAAAAAAAAAAAAAACCTTCCAGACTACCAAACACCACCGTTTTTCTCGCAAAGCTCGACAATGGACCCTCTGATCTCCTCCTCTCTCGACGAAATCTGCTTGCAGTGCCAGACCGGCCTCCCTATCTCGTCTTTCTGGCCGAAGCTCGAGAACTCTGTCCACGCAAAACGCCGTGTTCAGATTATAGAAAGAAAAGAGTTTTGTTTAATGTTCAATTCTTTCTCTTGTTTCCTTTTTTATATTTATCATGAAAAGTTATAGAAAGATTTTATTTTTTTGGGTGTGTGTGTGTGTGTGAGAGAGAGAGAAGGGGGAATTCGACGGAGTTTCAAATTGTTTCTATTGTCAAGTTTGTGAACAATTTCCTTCCAGATTCGTCAGCCTTTGAATGATTCTGGTCGGTTGAGGAGTTTGATGTGGTAGTGAATGACAATGTGAGCTTGAACTTTACTGATGATTGAATATGATATCAAATTCTAATAATTTACTAGAAAATACTGCTTCAAATTCAATCCCACCACACAGAATCTCTCATAAGACAAGTTTGATGAATCCTTTAGATTTCTTGAATAAAGTTTTTTCTTGTTATTTACTTTTATATGTGCTGCTCTTTGCACCTCTCTCATCAATTAGTTTAAATATTTGATCTGTTTTCTTCTTACGTAGCATTTATAATTTATTAATACATGCGGGTTATTTTAATGGAAATCTCAGGTTTAGGCAAAGTCCATGAAGTTTTAAGATTGAATACAGGATCCCAAGGTCAGCCTATCTATGCCTTGAGAGAAACTTAGCTGCTGCATCCAATGCATCATGCATCTTCTATTTAAATTATGTCATACAATATTGGAATAAACGTTATGAGCTATTTATATGCGAAATGACATGATTTAAATGGAATATGCACAATGTGTCGGATACACCCAAAACTTTATTTTAGGTCATTTTAAGACAGAGTAGGATTAGGTGAGTACTAACTAGCTTTATTGGTAAGGTCTCTTGTGGTTGTGCAAGAGGTCTTGGGTTCGAGCTGTGCGGATGAAGAGGTACACTGGTACCATTGAAGACCTTTTTATTGCCTTCTCTCGTGCACAAAAGATTCAGCAACTTGTGGAACAAATGAGAAAACTTCCTGTTTGCAGAAGTTTATTGGAAGAACAAAATATACAAATGGAGTGTATATAAATTTCCTACAGATGAAGAATAAGTTCGACACAGAGCTACAATTTGATTTGTTATAAACAACCCTTTTGTTGCTCTTAGAAGAAATGACAATCAAGTATGGTTGAATCTTGATTTTCTGACACAATTATGAATATTACTCACATTAAAAAAAAAAAAAAAAAGAGTACAAATTTGGATTAATTGCTGCATTTTCTCAGAATTCTAGATGATTAACACTCAATAAAATTCATGTTATATTTTGTAGGTGTATGCACTCAATTCCTGTGTTCTTCAAGCTCCTTCCAATTTGTATTTCTTGATTCCTACTCCATTTTATGTACTTTTCCTTCTTTGCATCAATTCAGTAATTGCTTTATGACCAGTCCAAGTAATTCTCTATCTCTAGCTTTTGAAAGGAAAAGTGATTTAATTTAATGACTTTTGTTTTTGCAAACCAAGTGCTTGTGATATATACCATCCCCAGTGCACAAGTTATTCTCTAAGACTTCTCAATTAGCTTTATCTCTTGTTTTTCTATTATAAAATGGCCTCCACAGTTAAACCATAAAATATTGGATTACACCACCTGCTTCAATTAGCTTCCGAAGTTCTTGGGTGCATCTTCTTTCCTGGGTAAGTGATTTATTTTATTAATAAATTATTAGAAAACAATGCTAGCTAGTTTACTTCTCATGTTGCCATGCTATATATTTTAATAATTGTCTCCAACTTTTATCCAAAAAGCCTCATATTTGTTGTGGAAGATGGTACGCATTAACATTTATAATCTAATGTATTAAATACTATTCATGCATCTTATTACTTGAAATTTTAAACTTTTGGCTTAAGTAGTCTCTTAAGTACATGGTATCAAAGTCAAAGAGGTATCAAGTTTGAGTCTCAATTTAGCTTTTAAGACATGCTTGTGTAACTTTGTATTAATTTGTTTTTGTTTTATTGTTATGGACTTGAACATGATCTCATATGATTCCTTATTGAGTTCCGGTCATTTCAGTTATTCACTCATTACTCCCACAAAAAACTAGACATCTGCCTGTAAAAAAATAAAAAATAAAAAAAAAATCTAGACATACTGCACAAAATCTTAAGATAAATATTTATCATTTTAGACTGCTTTTAATATCTTTATTTAGTAGAAACTCTAAAACTAATCGAATAAATCGTAGATTAGAAAAAATAATGTACGTAAAAGCAAGGTAGGGCTCCTTATTGGAGAATATTAGAGATTCAATCATGTACACAAATATACATATATATAAATACATATAGGTACAGGATCCTCAATTTTTAGCTTCTTTTTTTTTTTTGGTCATAAAAATGCTTATCAGTACAAAGAAGTAAAGAAAACATTTTGTAAAATTAACGCCAATCTGTGGTTCAATTCAAACCAAGATGCATTTGATTATTACTCAGAACATGAATTTTCTAAATACTAAAATCTATTTTAAAAGGCTTTCAATTTATATATATTTGTATTAGTGCCACAAATATAATATGGGAAAATGCACCATTTGTTTTTCTTTTTGGAATCTAATTTGTTATTTTTTTTCTTTCTTTAAAATATTGTTAGCGTGCTCTATATAGAATAGATGATTGATTTGTTGCTAGGAGATGACCAAGCAGAAATTTAAAAAAAAAAAAAAAAGTTAAGAAAATACGAAGTTTAATTATGATAATGATAATAAAACGTTTTTAATTTTTTTTTAATTATTTGAATACAAACTAATATTAATGTTATCCGTTTCCCGTCCTATCAAGTGGATCAACTCTCACAAGAAAATATAGTTTTGATTCCGTCGCTAGTCGCTACATTATGGAAGTCTTAGTATCTTTAATATTGATTTTATTGCAAATTATTTTAGCAAAATGTTTATACAATAACTAATTTTCTTTTTCTTGGTAAATCTTGAGTTGCTTGCATTTTGGATTTTCAGACATGGATAGCTTCCAAAGTTCTTGGGTGCATCTACTTTTCCAGGTAATAAATTATTGGAAACAAAAATGCTATTTTACTCAATGTTTCATTTATTTTATTAGTTCTTTCTCCAACATATATCCAGAAAGCCTCGTATCTGTTGTGGAAGATGGTATATTAACAAGGAGGGACCCCACCTTTAGAGTAGGTGTGGCCCGTGCCCTAACTCAATTTTTATAAATGAATAAAAAAATTGATTCTTCTATTTTTTATATATATTTATATCAAACAACACCGACAACATTATAACATTTGGTAGCATGGTTGGTAATATCTTTTGGAGCTTGGTGATGGTACGAGTTCAGTATTTTTCTTTATTTTATAGTTTTAATTTATTTAAAATCAATAAATCAATATTTTACCGACAGATAGAATATAAAAAATTTAAAAATATATATAGTTAGATTTATTAATCAATTATTTTTGTATAAATTTAAAACAAATTCATTATAAATACAAAACAAAATTTCTTATTATAAAATTGTGTTGTAATTTTTTTTTTTAATAATAAAGATTATAATTTTCCATTGTTTATATTGTTTTTCTTGTTATTATTTATTTTTAATGTTGTGTTTATTGTTTTTATTTATTTTTCAATGTAAGATTATTTAGTTCGTCTTAAGTAAGTATTCTATTTGTTTTATTTTATCTAAACTTTATTATACTATATTTTTTATATTAAAAAAACTAATTTTATTAGGATCCTAAATTTTAACATAATTATTATTTCGTGCAACTGTCCTATCTCGTAAAATTTTCTGGGTCCGTCACAGCATCACTAGGTATGCACACACATATTAGTATGTATAATCTTATCGTACAAACAATATGAACTTGAAAATATATATATATATATATATGCTGTTTTCTTTTTCGTTTTCTTTTGAGCTGTTTTGGTGCTTGTTTCTGGTTTCTGGTGACTGTTTTCTGCTTCTGGTTATGGTAGCTTGGCTGTGAGTGGGTTTGGCGCCTCTTTGGCTTGGTTTCTTGTTTTTCTTGGTTTTTTTGAGGCTGTGCCCTCTGTTTTCTTCCCCTCCCATTGGTGCTCTGCTTTGGTTTGCCGTGGTTGGCCGTAATAAATCTTTCGCTGTTTAAAAAAAATAAAAAGTTAAACAGCCTTTTGAAGAGCTTCTCTTAGTCTCTTACTGTACATGTACTTAGCTTGCTGAATGGTTAAATCATAATAATTTATCTAATCTGTACTCACTAATTGGTATTGTCAAATTCAAATGTTTATCTTTAAGTTTTTAGTTGCTTTCAGTTTAATCTTTGAGAAAAGAGGAGGAAAATCATGCAGCTTTTTCCGGAGAAACTCATAAACATTTGGAATGGGTGGGAAGTTCGAGTGCTGGTTCTAGGCAGCCTTATTCTACAAATCGTCCTCATCATATTAGGTTCTCGTCGAAAATTCACAGCAAGTCTTAAGGTGAGAATCCCTGTTTGGTCAGCGTACTTGATAGCTGACTCTGTGGCAAGTATTGCCTTGGGTACTCTAGCTACTAGTAAAGCAGATTGTGATGACAAACTTTCGGAATCAGGCAATGCCCTCCAGGCATTTTGGGCGCCATTCCTTCTCTTGCATCTCGGTGGCCCAGACACTATCACAGCTTACTCGTTAGAAGATAATGGGTTGTGGAAAAGACATTTTCTTGGACTTGTTTTACAAACTGGAGTAGCATTTTATGTCTTCCTTAGGTCTTGGAGCAACAGTGCCCTCACTTTTATAGCCATTCCGATGTTTATAACAGGAATTATTAAGTATGGAGAGAGGACGTTTGTACTCAGGTCTTCAAGTGCAGATTTTAAAGAGTCTAGGCTCTCATTTACCCTTCTTGATCTTCCTCCAGAGTACATCATTCCAGATTCCAGTTATCTAGTTCAAGCTTATTTTTTGTTCAAAAGTTCTGCATATTTGTTTGCAAACATGATTCTTGATTACTATGGACCATATGACCTGAGCTACCTTATCATTAACAAATTATCGGCTGAAGATGCCTTCAAACTAATAGAAGCTGAGCTTGGATTCATGTACGATGTTCTCTACACAAAAGCCACCATTGTATACTCCCACTTCGGAATCATTTTCCGTTGCATCAGCTTCTTTTCCTCCGTTTCTGTATTAATTATCTTCTCAACCATCATTGATATCCATGCCTACCCAATAGCTGACATTTCCTTGACCTACTCACTTCTAGTTGCGGCTGTCTTTCTGGAGATTTACGCACTCATCCTATTTCTACTATCTGACTGGACAAAAATTTGGTTGCTGATCAAGCTCAAAACCTCTGAATATAATCCAACATCAAGAAAACTGTTTCATCTTTTATCGAGGGTTTTCAGTTATTTTCACTCGCCAACTGTAATTGGTTCTCCCAAGAGGTGGTCAAGATCCATGGCACAGTTCAACCTCATAAGCTATTGTCTCAAAGACAAGTCAGTCACACGTATAGTTGATTTTATCAGCAAACTGGTAGGCATCAATTATTGGTACTTGACTCAAGAAGATGTTGATGCTAATTTGCAAAAATTGATCTTCGAGCAGCTGCAAGATAAAAGTAAAAAAATTATATGCAACTTTGATGATTATGTTGATAAACGTAAATCATTGAAGGAATTGTTGGATGGAAGAGGTGATTATGGACTTAAATGGAGCACAACTGAGCTAGATTTTGACCACTGCCTTCTTGTTTGGCACATTGCTACTGATCTCTGTTACTATCCTGACAAATTTAGTTTGCATCGAGAAATTAGCAAACACTTATCAGATTACATGTTGTATCTTCTACACTTTTGTCCATCTATGCTGCCCAAGGGGATATCTTTTGAGACAAAGTACAAAGATACCTGCAAGGCAATCAAGAGAACTATTTCGAAATGGAAAGTGATATCTTATCATCATTGGAGTCCTGGATTAGTTTGCAATTTGTTGCTTCAAGATTATTATATGAAGGATGAGCAAGGGCAAGGGGAAGGGGAAGGAGATATGTCAGTGCTTCATCTTGGGTGCAGACTTGCCAAAGAATTGCAATCTAAGAAAATCGAATGGAAGACGATAAATGAAGTATGGATAGATATGTTGACATATGCTGCAAATCGTTGTGCATGGAAAGAGCATGAACAGCAACTGACGAATGGCAGTGAGCTACTCACTTATGTATCACTTCTTATGGCACATCTTGGCTTAAGTGAACAATATAAAATGAAGATGATGAAGACCATTCTGGAGCGACCCGACAGGGAATGGAAACATTATCTATTGTGAGACATTTTCTTTTGTTAAAGAATGCAGAAGCACATTTTTTATACCACAAGTTTAGTTGGTTTTACTGATGTCAGATGAATACTGATTGTATATATAATTGCTGATTATTTGGGTTTAAGATTATATTGAGAATTGAGTTTCTGATTTACCCGTGATTTTTACTCATTATACAAATTGTGTCTTCTAGAAAAATTTGAAAAAGTTTCATAAACCTATTCATTCCCTCTAGGTATTAAAATAGATTGACAATTGACATTTTCACTTTATATTCTATAAGGAAAATATAGTTGTAATGATTGAGAAATTTTCAAATTTTGTTTATGATTAGATTTTAATTAAGAGATTTAACTTATTTATATATATATATATAAAATAAAAAATAAAACAGATTAAAATTCATTAAAATCGATGAATTTCATCGAGGTTCTTTCTTTGAATTAAAATTAGGGATCTCAACCACTGTAAATGTTTATGGTAGTTCTCTCGTAAGGGATCCCTTATTATATTTACATTGTAAGAACCCCAAATGAGTACAAAACTATAAATGATAAATTCAATAAATAAATAAAATTAGGAGAGGACAGCGAGGAGACATTTCATCAAGCCTCCCCCACCACATCAAGCAATCAGGGGGCACATCTGTAATTCGTGAATAATTCAGGGGACAACCGTACCATTAAGTCAAAATTTAACAGTTAAAAAAAATAAAATTTTTAAAAATGTATATAATTTTTTTTAAAATTGTAAAATTACATTTTAGTACCATTAGTTTTAAATATTTGTAATTTGGCCCCTAAACTTACACCCCAAGTTCCACCCATGTATATATGTTTAACATTTAACGGTCAATGTAATACTCCAATCCCACAAATTTACCAAAACCCCAACTCTATGTTATATTGTCACAATGGAATGAAAGATGAGAGAGAATACTAGAGAGAGAACTGTTCTTAGGAGACAAGAGGTGAAGAGAGATTTTAGGGAAAGTTTGGTCTCCATTTTCGTGGATAATTTGAACCTAGTTGTAGACAATGCTTGCTTGTGGGGGGTTCTCAAGCCGTTTGGAAGAGTAAGAGATGTTTATTTATCCTCGAAAACCAGTGGTCGGAGGAGTAGTTTTGCTTTCATTAGGTTTGAGATTATGGAAGAAGCTGCTAAAGTTGTGAGGTTGGAAAATGGCATGCACATCTACAGATGGCTCGTGAGTGTCAAGGTAGCCTTGTATGATTGGAACAAAAGAGGAACAAAAGAAGAGTAACGACGAGGAGGAATATTGGAAGAAAGGAAGATGATGGTCAGTTGGGTGAGGGAATAAGAGAAGGATATTAGCACCAGAGATATATTTTCGAGAAGCAATTCTTTATAAAAGTTGTGGAAGGGAGGGAGCATGGGAAAGCTAATACTGGTGAATCAATGGAGGAGAAATTTGTGTCAATGATCTGGGGTGGTTCAAGGGAGGAGTTCGACTGGCTTGGTAGATATGTTATGGGAGTTTAGAAAGAATTTTCAAGCGTCTCTAGTGTTAACTTGAAGCTAAGTAGTAGGGGTTTTCAGTTTTCTTTGTTATACTTGGGAGACAAATGCATTGTTTGGGTATTTGAATAGGAAAACGACAGTGAGGGATTCATTACGAACAATTTCTTCTAGGTAGATTGCTTCACTTCGATGTTGAGATGGACGGATTCAGTAGTACCCAAATCAAGGCTGGCATAGATTAATTGGATGCAGTGGAAAGCGAAGACCCATTTCAAGGGTCATTAAAGGAAAGGGAAAGTCACATTTTTTTGGGTGATAGAGATCATACCCCGTTGGTGGCATGATAACTTGGACGTTGTCAGAAATACTAAACTAAGTTTCCAGAAGTATTAGTTGAAGTGGAGCAAGGTCACAAGCACCCAGCCGTGGCACCATCAAATAATCGTTAGAGCACCCCTTGGAACCCATGGTTTGCCTACTCATAGGGTTGCGAGGAACACTAATCCTCCGAGCGAAATGGGGGGAAGTTTCTTCAATGCTCATAGGAGTGTGAGAACTTCCCTTGGAAAGGAGTGTGAGAACTTCCCCTAGATGTCTTGAGGACACGTCGTTGCAGTGTCGGTCAAAAGATGAACAATTAAGTTCGACCTCGCTAGCGCGTGAGTCACAGAGACTAACATAGTGGCAAGTGAGGGTATCGTTTCGCAGGGAGATGGAATTCATCGACCGTTACCGGTTCTAGCTATTATTACAACACGCTGAGAAAACTCGTGTGTTGCGGGTGTGGAAAGGTGTAAATAATAATATAAATATACAAATTACATAAACTAATATTTACAAGATATGGTGGAATGAAGAGATGCATGAAATGTGGTTACACTAGGGAAACTATTCAACCGTAACAATCCTCCTAATAAAGTGCTAGACTCATCTAGTTCCTCAATGTGCAAGTATATAATAGACTTGTGTCCCCTTAATTGATCTCTAATCTCTCTCAAGTCTTAGAAATCACATCCACACATACGTATGGATTCATTAAGTACCGTGGGACACACATACGAGCAATGTATGTCGGCCTAGTGATCTCTGAACTTTCCGGTTAGATACATTGGTTATTTCGTTGGGCATGTAATGCGCAACCGTGTGGGTCATACTACAACCAATAATTCATCCATGAGGCTAACCAAATATGGGATGGCAACCAAATGAAAGCATTAAGAATACGAGATACCTATATAACACGAATGTTATATGCTCATGTCTCCTTAATTAATCTCTAATCTCTCTCGATGTCTTAGAGATTACATCCATGCATAAATGCTTGGATTCATTAAGGACCGTGGGACACACACACGAGCTTTACATGCCAATTTAGTAATCTCTCAACTTACTGGTCAAATATAGAGGATATCATGTTGGGAATGTTAATGCGAACCACGCGATTTATAACACAACCTAAATATCATTCACAAGATGGCTAACCGAGTGAAAGCATTAAGCAATGAATGTAGGGAAAAACGTATGTGCACGTAGCGGAAGAGAGACTAAAATAGGTTTAGTATATTTCAAAAATTTTCCTTTTTAAAGCTGAACTTTAACCCTTGATTAATTAATATATAACAAAAGATATTGTACCTTTATCGCGTGATCCGATTGAGGTTGCGTCGATGGTAATCCGCAAGATCTTCCAATCTAATCATGAACGTGAATTACCTAGGAGCGTGGTCTCCCTTTTCTTTGAATTGTAAACTTGAGAATGGATAACAAAAACTTTTTCTTTTTCGTTAGTCACAATCACCTTTCAAGAGAAAACGAAGAACGCCCAGTCACTTTTGAATTGTCAATCTTTTGATCGAAACTCGCGTGAACCCTATTCGAAGTTGTGCACAAAACCTTTTGATCTAAAAGCTTACTAGTGCACTATCGAAATAAAACGTTCTTTTCTCTCTTGACCTCTTGGCCGAAATTATCACACTATTGTCTAGAGTTCGATTTTATTTTCTCAAGCAAAAGAAAATAACTCTCAAGCAAGCCTTTAGGGTTCCCGAATTCTCTTTGCACAAAAATATATATATTGGTTGCAGTTCTTGTTTGCCCAAAATAATATATCTCCTCTAATTCAACTTGCAATTATATAATCTATATATATCTGCACAACTTTAACATGCATATATATAATATGTAATATGCATGAATTAAACTTTCATATACATTAAAATATATATTGCTGCCCGAATTCTTGCCAAAATATAATTAGGGTGGCCGAATTCCTCTACCAAATAGGATTTATGCCTTTTAACCTAAATCCTAACTCTATGTAGATTTTCTTAGAATTCCAAACCTTAATCTAACTCTTTAGTGTATTTGTGACTATATCAAAGACTTCCTTATTTGACTAGATAAATAAATTCTCTTTATTTATCTACTTACCAAATAAAGTCTTTAATATTTATTATACTACCACAATAGTATACTACTAAGAAACATATTTCCTAGTCAAAAAAAGATTTTGATTTTTAATTAAATAATTAATTAATCAATTAATTTATTTCCATTTAATCAAATAATGAAATAAAATAATATATTAGACTTTTATTTAAGCCTTGCCGCCCATATATATATATATGGCCCATATATTATTTCTCATTTCATTTAATCCATTGGACATTAATTAAAAAATCCACATGTGACTAGGCCCATTCTTACTAAAAGAAACAAATCCACATGCCTTAATACAATTCTAGATGGACTCATAAATTAGTCCGGTAGAATATATCAAGTGATCCATGCAAGTCCGTGTGGATTGAGGATCTTGACGGGCTTATCTAAATTTAAACTCCAATAAACATAACCTAATTTCAATCAACAAATGATTCACTTAAGTTCGATCTATTAATTTTAGTTTATTCCACTAAAGAACTAAAATTGCACTCTTAAATAAAAATAGAATAAGTAAATGGTTCTCATTCATACCCTAGACAATCTTATAGGAGATGGTGAATCCTCGTGAAGAATATCAGTAATCGCCTCATAGACCACCTATAGCTCTCCAAGTTACCATTTCCTCATATGACCACATTTTGAACTTGGATATATATTATGACTTATCTAGAAGTTATCTTTCAATAGTCACTATTGAAAACTTAACGTTAAGATTTAATATCCAAAACCTCAAAACATCCATATGATGATATTCTACTCTCATTTAATAAATGGAACAAATGGAACCACGATGTCCATATCTATAAATGAAGTCCTCTATCGATTAACAAATGAATACCACCAAACTATCGAGGATAGACTATGCTATATAATAACACTTGCAACCATAAGTCCATCATTTATCTCAGGATTAAGATAGACTCTCCGATTGTCCTGATAATAAAAAAACTTTTATCTACTGACGGTTCTAGATAAAGTATTTCATTGTGATCCAGTTCAATGCACCCAGTGCACTAGATTCTTTTACTCGAAGACCCTTCAATGATTTTAGACTCATCATAACACGTTTGATCCCACTCAAATGCTAGTAAAAGAATTCTACAACTTTAACAAGATAAAGGTGCCCAGCCTTTAACTTGAGTTGTGAACATTATTCAAGACTAACAAAAGAATTGTGTCTACCTCATACATATCCAGATGTACGAACAATTTTTCTTTTCTAGTCTTTTGACCTTATGATTATTTATCTTGACAATTATAATTATAAATGCTATAAGATTTTGTTAAATAAACAGAAATGACTTTATTAATATGATAAGATTGTCAATTACAATATTACACTCTTGTTTTTTAGCATAATCCTTACAATGCAATACCCATATAACTACACGAGCACAAGGGGAATTCAATTTGTCTTTACTCTAGATACGGTTTCGGTTTTATCAATCTCCCTAGGATGGCTAGACATGGGAAACAAGTTCACCTAACACTAATGTGCATCAATACAATTGTTAAACATTAAGAACATTCAAATGAATTAAGGGTTCTCCTCTTGACTTAGGAATTTTTTCTAAATCAATTCATCACCCATTCCAGCTAAGGATGGGCAAATGTGTCTTAAAAAGATCCATTAAGTACAAGGATGTGAACCAAAGCCAATTTAGCAACTACATGCATAAACTAGCCTTTTCTACTCTTTGGGGATAAAATCTCTAACACTCAAATCATTCAATAAATGGTATTTTGGTCATCTAATAACATACAAACAATCATGGGAAGCTAAATTACTCTACTCCTACATTAATTACTTTACTCCTATTCTCATTCAAGCATACATGTCAATTTCTAACCTCCACAAACATAAATTTCACAATAAGAGATTAAACATACATAAATCAAAGAGCAAAACAAAATCCAAACGAATTTATGAACAAAATACATATATATAGCACATGTGAGTGTTTACAATATTCCCCAAATTGGGGTTACACATCAAATAAACGAAAATTACAAAGAAAAGAGTACATAAGAACAAACCCTTGAAGATAATCCTCCAAAGATGCTTCATAGCTTTCCTAGCTCGAAATTGTCTCATAATTCCTTGAAATATGCTCTAAGATGGATGGAGGAGGTATAAAATGGTGTTGTGGAGGTGTATGGGAAGCTCCCATGGAGGAAGAACCTCCATGGGAGCATGGGTCTCGCAACTTATTGGGTGGAAGATGAAGAAAATAAAAGAAGATGGAAGAAGATTGAGTTTGGGCGTGAGGAGAGAAGAGAGATGTGAAGATGGGATTCTTAGATCTAGATTTAATGAAAAAAAAAAACCTTTAAAATATTTGGTAAAGTAATATATATAGGTAGGTCAAAGTGGGTCCCAAAAAAGGTGAAAAGCATGTGAAAATTGTCATCACGTAATACATCTTGCGGTACGCTTTAACGAAACTGTCTGACGAAACTCACCTAGACACACTGCAGACTCTCGCGGTATGCATTTTGGCTTGACGGGGTACACTTTAATATCCAATAGCAAAAGTTGGCAATGTCACCCATGTTGGATTTTCGCGGTTCGACGTGATACAACTTTTTGCTTGACGGGGTTCACTCTAACGAAATCTGGATATTTTCAATAGAAAATTCTTTCGTTCTTTCGTGCTACGTTTTGGCCTGGAAACACCCCGTGTAAGGTTTATAGTTTGTGTTGGCATTAATTCCATATCAAAACGTGTTTCTCTTGTAATGTTTAGTGGTTCGTATATTGAAGAATTAAGAAGACGAAGGATGTCTCAACCACAATTCATTCAAGAAGCCGGCATTTAAGAGATTTGTGCATCATTGTTCAACAAAGGTAATAAAGGACCTCATATCTCTTACAAGGCTAGGCACACACACACACATGGCATTCTTGTGTGTTCCTTCATGATTAAACATCACTTATGTATCACTTTCACACACATGACAAAATATGCTCATGCATTCATACTATATTGGTAAAACTTTGTTTATTGCATTTTCTAGGACTATGTCCGGAAACTAGCATATGTGTGTGTCTTTGTGATTGTATGTTTTCATATTTTTGTATTTGGACTTGAACATGTTCTTATTTGATGTCTTATTGAGTTCCGGTCATTTCGGTTACTCATTCATTTTATTTCGAGTCCAAACGATGTAGCTACGCTACTTTTCGTTCTTATTCGTTGAGTTGACTTCATCGTCGTTTTCCGAGATGAAATCTCAACCGTTTTTCAAATTTGTGTAGTCGTCATCGTGCGTAAGAGAGTCACGGTTCGTAATCCGAAAATGAATTTAAAATCGGAGTTTGGATGCCCAAGATACGGGCTGAAGAACTGAGGGAGCGCGGGAGAAAACACTGCAGGCCGTGAGGCCACTTGGCCTGGCCGTGAGGGAGGCCGTGGGCCCCACGGCCAAGGGGGCTCTCTGCCCCCGTGAGGCCCACGCGCCCCCCACGGCCAGGGGTGACGTGGCCTCACCTGATTGGCCCGGAAATCTTCTCTCTCCTCCTTTTATTTCCCTCCTCTCTCTCCATTTGATTTTCAAGAAGAAAATTAAAAAGTATTCCCGTCAGTTTTCTCTCTAGGATTTTCTTATCTTCCAAACATCATATCTCCCTCATCCGGAGTCGGATTTGAGTGATTTGAATTGGAGAACGTTCATAATTGAGTCCTCTATCATTTCTGAGTGGTTTGGTAGCTGATTGATCATGTTTTCTGGTGGTTACACACTGATTTCCGAACCAACTGTTGAATCAAAGGTATTGGACTTATCTTTGGGATTTCTTTCTTTTTAACCTTCCATTTGCTTGGGGTTTCTTCTTCTATATCTATGTTTATGTTTGGTAAAAGCTATTGAGAAAGATAGGTTGTTTGTAACTTGATTGAATCAATTTTGTGATAAATGACCTTGAGATTTGATTTGATCCTTTGATTGATGAAATCTAGGATTTGATTGATTAATATCTTGAATCCTTACTCTATATTTTTGGCTAGAATATTGATTGATTAAATCTCATGTATCTAGCATTTTTTATTGTATGTTGATTGCATCTTGAACTTGTACTTCATGAAAATATTTTGATTCAAGTGTTGTATATGTGAATGAGACTTTGAGCTTATGTGTTTGCACTACAAGAAAAATGCTTAACGACAACGGGCAATTCCCGTTGTAGATGTGTATTTACAATGGGCACCACGCCCGAAAAGCGTGATTTTCGATCACGGGCATTGCCCGTTGTCGATGCGTTATTGACAACGGGCAATGCCCGTTGTCGTTGCGTTATTGACAACGGGCATTGTCCGTGGTCGATGTGTTACTTACAACGGGCATTACCCGTTGTCAATGAGTATTTTTTTTTATAAAAAAAAAAATCACAAAATTAATTTTCTGATTTTATACATAGCCTATTTAGTGCAAATAATTGGAAGATTAAACTCCAAAGCATTCAATATAAAAATCCACAAGCATTCAATATATATATATTAAAATTTATAAATCCATAAACATTCAATTAAAAATCTTCAAGTATTAACATTTCATTCACCTATAAACATTCACTTAATTAAAAAGTCTACTAGCGGAATGTGAACGAATATTAAGTACAGCTAGGTCTCTACATGGCTAATTTATCAAAATTATTACAAAATGTCAAAAAAAAAAAAAAAAAAAAAGGCTTTGGTTATCCTTTTAAGTAAAAATAAATAAGTACCACGTCAAGCTTTAACTAGATGAGACTTGCGCATCGATCTTAGTCTCTCTAGATCAGACTTGTCCAATGTTAAATTTGCAGTCATTGTGTCTGACACCAAGGTTGAAATATAACTTGGTTGGATTAATTGACAGTACTGAAGATCCTGAAAGACAAACAATTTTGCAACCATGAAAATACATAATAAACATGAAAACTGAAAAGGTAATTGAAGAAAAAATGAATTGACCAACCTGGTCAAGGTTCCAATATTTTTCAGGCAGTTGTTGTTTTGCAAGTTTGTCTCTTGATAAAATTTGAGAAGTATTCCTTTCTTGGTGCATATATTAAGCTGATGTTACTTGGTTCTCTCACTGTCAAACAATTAAAAGAAGGCCTTCTGAATGCATGCCAAATTAGCCAAATGAGTGCTTTTGAATGCACTCATATCAAAATCCAATTCCAAGCTTAATATATATTCTATGCAGCTTGAATGTAGTATTGATGCATGGAACAAACAGATACATAAATATGATAAATTAATACAAGTATCTTTCAAGATAACTAGAACAATCATAGTTTTCATGAACATCACAAAATTGAGGCCGAAATAAATTGTTAAAAAGAAAAAAAGGATGCAGAAAATTAGGAAACTGCTTCATTTATCTTTTACTCCTACATAACCTTCTTGAATGGCTTGCCCAAAACCATGCATTACACCAACAACAGAGTATTTATTATAGAACTTCTATCAAAGTTTCAGGTGACAGGACAGCAAATCACCATGAACCCTATAAAATTAAAATATAACAGTTACAGTGTAGAAATATGCAGGTTTCCAAAATCGAATCTGCAAGCCCATCAGAAATTAATAGTCAACTTTGGGAAAAATAACTAGCTGACCAAAAGAGAGGTGGAAGTTATTTGAACACATGATGCACAAGACAAATGGAATTTCATCAAATTGTCAGCGTCAATCTGTTAGCAAACATTTTCTTATGGTCAAAAAACATGAGAAAGGAAGTCTAATAGAGGAAAGTATCAATCGAAGACGACCAAAACATATGCTTGCAGTTAAGTAGTTAAGAAGATCTTCAACTGAAATTGAGATACACCCTTATTTCATTTCTTAAATGAAGAACAATGTGATAAAAGAAATACAAAACTACTACACCAGCAAAGAAACATGTCAAACATCTCAACTAATCACCTTTGAAAAAAACTTAATAAATACCTAAAAACATTAACATTTAAATTTTCGTCAAATACTTGCATTATCCACAAAGAAGAGAAGCCTAACACTAATGCAAGCTCCACTTTTTCTGATTCCCAACTTCCTACACAAAAGACAAAAACCCAGTTCTAAATACTGTAAAATTTAAAACTGAAGCTTTATTCCTCTAAAGTAACCCAAAATTTCCAAGCTCTGCCTGAATAAAGCAAAGCCATTCATTTCCTAGCAACCCAACAACCAATCACAAAAAGAGAAACAGAAAATATCATTTCAAACACTGCTAATTTCCACCCAAAATGCACAAAATAAGACCATGCTTCAAGGCACTAGCCAGAGAAATGCCCTTTTTCCACATCATTTGAGACCCAAAAAGATACAACTGTTGCTCAACTCAATAAAGATTTACCCAAGTTTTGTATTTCAATCGAAGTTTTGAGCTATGCAAAATATCTACACTACTTTGTGACTTACTACATGTAGTCATGTATATAACCCACTTATCCAGTATATATAAATATATTCCTTAATGCTTTCTAATTAAGTTATATAACCCACTTATCCAGTATATATATATATATATATATATATATATTTGCCTCATACTGTAGTTGTTGTATGTATAAATTCGCCAACCTGACACGTCATCAAAAGAGTCAATAAAAGATTGCCACGTCACTCATTGACCGGGTCAAGGGAGGGAATGTGACAAGTCAGAACGTCAAAATACCTCGAGCCAAAAGGTCAAAGATATGGTCGCCAAAGCTAGATATATACTCGCCAAAGGTAGAAACGTGGTCGCCGAAAAGATGATACCCAGAAGTGAAGGTACTCGCTGCACCAGCATATTGGGCCTGAACCGACTTGACAGAAACACAAAAATAAACCCTAAACTTTTAGAAGACCCATGACAACAAGGAATCATAAAGAATAAAGTAGATTTGGACCCGTGACAGCAGGGGAATCCTAGTACGAATCAAAGAGGGAAACCTACCCCCCATACGGCTAAAAACAAGGGAAAACCCTAATTAGACATGTATAAATAGAACCACCTATCCTAGGAGGAAGGGGTTCGAAAATCTAGAGAGAGAAGAGAGCAATTGTAAGAGAGATCTAAGTGTGTAACAAAGCAACAAAAACCTAGTATTATTTTTCTGCCCTCAGGGGGCTCCGTGGTTTTTTCCCATTCAAGGGTTTTCCACGTAAAATCTGTCTTTTGCATGCGTTCTTGATTTTCTCGTTTTATATTAAATTGATATAATTGTTGAGTGCGTGGCAATCCAAATTTCACCGTCAACAATTGGCGCTAGAAGGAGGGGGTCTTTGAACGGAAACTTCGAGGAACCCTTGCGAATTAAAGAACATGAACAACGACAGTGACAGAGATGGTAACTCCAGCGGAGATCTGATTGTTGAACCAACCGCGCCGACAGGAGATAGGGCGGTGGCGATCGGGGAACAATCGGCGGCAACGCCAGGAACTAGGGCAGCTGACCCCGGGATTCTGCAACACTTCCAAGCTGCATTGGTAAACTTAATCAGCGAAGCCAGCAAAATAGGGCTTTCGCTTCCCATAGGGTTGGGAGTTTCATCTCCTTACGAGTTAACCACTCCTGGAATCCATCCGCCCGGAAGGCTACGATCAGAAGTTCACGTTGCAATCCCCGATGCTCAAGCAAGACAATCCACTGAGGAGACTCCCCAGGACCACCCTGAGGATTTCGAGGGGAGAAAACAAAGGAAAGGAAAATGTGTGATGAATGAAGAATCCAGGGAGGAGTGAGACCAAGCGCGAACACATGGGGTCAATTCCAGTGACACATATCAACGGAACCGGCGGAGACACCGTTCCATCTCGTTTGAAGATAAGAGTCCTCGTCCATGAAGGAAATTACGATCCAAAAGAGCACGACGAAGAAGATCCGATAGTACAGAAGATCGAAGAAGTCTGGATGATAGAGGCAATCATGGTAGAATGACAATCAAGAGTAGACTCGATCCAGCAGGAGAACCAACTGGTCAGCAAGATGTCACCCTACAGGAGCTATCAAGAAAAGTTTCGGCGATAGCACAAAGGTATGGTCGTAACGTATCTTCGGATGATGAGTCAGATAGCCCATTCATCGAAACTATTGCTCGCACCCAATTTCCAGACAGATTTAGAATACCAACCATTGAGCAATACAAGGAGAACAGGGATCCGAAGGAACATGTTCACCGATTCTGTAATATTATGGCCCAGTATTCATATAATGACGGGCTGCTGTGCCTCACCTTCCCGCAAACATTCGGCGATCTTGCCTCTAGGTGGTTTGGAAGACTTCCACCCGGAAGTATAAGCAGTTTCTCGAACCTCAGCAAAGCATTCATAAGGCAGTTCATGGGGAGTGTACAGAGAAGAAAGTTACTCGCTCATCTATCAAACTTGAAGCAGGAGCACTGATGCAGTAAAATCTGTGTTCAATTTACTAAGAAAGTTCGTTCACTGGGATCGGCGATTCTATCGGTCAAAGCCAATTAATCTAGCAAGGATTACTCTAAATGCGAAAAACTAAATTGCATAATGCTTTGCTTTGGAAGTTTGTTTAATTCTAAAATTAGCCTAAATTATGAGAATCTAAACTAAAAATCTAAAAACAAAAATTAAATCTAAGCTAGGCCACTTTCGTAGGGAACACGATAGCATTGAGCGTATGCTACAAGCCTTTAAACCTCTAGGTGTCCCTAGAGGAGGAGTGTTGTCTCCTGAGGGTTTACAGCTATGCTACCCACAAACATATTTCTGCGAAAAACCAAATAATCAAGATGCAAACTCACATGTACCTTTCAAGCCAATGCATGCTAGAGCCAATAGGTAAAGACTAAAGTTAAGTCACAAATTTGAAAGCATTGCTCAATTTTTAATGAAAAGCCCAAGCTCAAAACATTCTAGCTTCAAAAACACATTCGCCAAACGCCATAGATATAATTCGTCTCGACTCTAAGCCTCACAAGATATCGCTCATATTTCACACAGAACCTAGGCAAATACACTCATCAAGCATATGCGAACGAAGTTATGCACAAGAAATTTCAAATTTAATCGCATATGAATATATCATTGAAAGAATGCTTGATTTGTATGCAAAAGATCTCATGAAAAGAATCAAACATTAAGAACAAGAAAGAGCACATGTTTACCTTACTCTCGAGCTAGCATCCCCAAAAGATCAATTAGGTCTTTTCTTTGGTTGTAATGGGGCCATTGGGTGTAGGCTAAGAAAGAACGGGAAAAGGATAGCAAACAAACCTAGGATCATATAGAGAAATTCTTCGGCACTCTTCATACTCGGCCGAATTTCTTCGAAATCTTCATTCCACTTGCATCTAGGCTTCTTGAACAATTTTGTTCGTCCTCCTTCTTGAGTTGATTTTGATTTCTCATCACTTCATTGTAAAGCTCTATTCCTTTTCTCTTTTATTTGATTCATCATCTCATTCATTTATCTTTTTTTTTTTTAATATAACAACTTTTCCATCTATTTCTTCTAGACACCACTTTGGTGTTTGTTCTCTTGCTTTTTCTTTGGTACATGTACATCACGAGTCAACCGTTTCAAACTCCCTTCAATCATCTTCATCACTTCCTCTATACGATCCCAAGCTAAATGGTATGGCTAAATTATGGCTTATTGGGGTTAAGTTAATGTTGGTGATGAAAGAAAAAGACTTATTGTGTTTGGCTTCAAACAGGGCTATGGAGCACACACATAAGGTAAGAAATATTTAAGGCCTTTTCAATGAATTCAAGCACACATTGCCTATATCACTTCTAAAGGTTCAACCAAATCAAGAGCAAGTCCACATGTGATATCTTTTTTATGAGAATTGTTCTTTAATGCTCAATGTACAACCTATAGAGATCGAATCTAATGCTAAGAACCTACCGAGTGTTTAAAGATTAGAAACAAAATAATCCCTCATATATGTCATTTATGTACGCTTTTTGGCTTAGTGAACTCACAAGGGTAGTCTCCACTATTAATCATGGCAATCCAACTATGCATCCTATCCACTATCACATCAAGAGCATGTCATAAATTTTGAAAAATGCAATGCAATACTCTAAGTGGCAAGAAGTTAGTTTAAACCCAGTGAATAAAGCATATATTACGGCTCTTAAAGCACACAAAAGAAGCATCTCAACATGGAGGACAAAAAATTCAAAAACTGATGACTTCCGAAATCGACCTATGTCTGTTCTTTAACATATATCTCTCACATGACTTAACAAAAGTTAACAAAATTTTAGCACACGATAATAGACATGCAAACACACACTTTTCATGTAGAACATATTTCAAAATTCGCAGTGGAAAAGTGAAAGAACAGACAACGAACACAGTGCACGTACTGTTTCGCAACAACAGGGCATTGCCCATGACCTTTGGTCGAAGAAACATTCATAACTTTTTAACCATTGCCCAGAATTTTTCATTCTTTATACCATTGGATTCGTATCGAAAAAACGAAGAACCCAACTTGGACGAAAAAATTTATTTCCTCACCAATCAATACAGTTTTAACAAAACGTTTGCTTCAAAATTTTCAAAACAGGACACTTTTTCGCAGATTTATCAATGAATCGAAAAAAATCAAACAAACACGAATTCACACCTCCAAACCTAATCTAAACATTGTCCTCAATGTTTGTATGACATTAAAAGCATGGACAACGAATAGAGAAAAAGCAAGGCATGTATGAACTCAACACACAAAACAAAAAAAAACTAGAAAACTAGAAAACTAAAAACTAAAAAGAAATTACCTAGGTGGGTTGCCTCCCACCAAGCGCTTAATTTAACGTCTCGGCAAGACGGGTGCAAGGGCTGACTCAACCAAACTCCAATGTCTCGAATTTGCGCCTATATGAGATTAGGTCTTGGAAAAAAAATTCACCCACCGGTATGTTCCTACACACAATAAGCAAAGACAAGTAAATGTTCACTATAAAGTATGATGAAATAAGTTCAGAAAACCACTTATTCCACTTGCTTTTGTGTAGGCGGCTCGGAAAAGTAATGGGAGGGACATAAGGCTTGAGTTCCTTGTATAGGAGTGGTTCCTCAAAAGGTACATCTTCCGCTTCTTTTTCGTCCATCTCCTCCTTTTCTACTTCTTCACCCTTCAATGGGAAAGTGGCAACATCTTCTTGCTCTGGTTGGCTCGAGAAAGTAATGGGAGGGACATAAGGCTTGAGTTCCTTGTATAGGAGCGGTGCCTCGAAAGGTACATCTTCCACTTCTTTTTCATCTGTCTCCTCCTTTTCTACTTCTTCATCTGCAACACAAGAAAAATCATCAGAAAGTTCATGGCTCACTATGGTATCGACAATTTCACCATTCGAAGGGATTGTGGTAGCATCTTCTTGCTCCAGTTGGCTTGGGAACTCTTCATACTTTCGCTCTTGCATAGCTTTAGCGATGTTCTCCATGTGCACTAAAGTTCTTTCCACAGAGGCTTCCATGTCTAGACGGCTTTGAATACTGTCTTGTCTAAATTTGTTCACAATTTCCTCAGTAGCTCCCGTCATTTGAGCCAAGTTGTTCACTATCTCCTCAAGTGATCGCTTTCTTGGTTGGTAGGGCGAGATAGGCTGCTCATAGGTATTGTCCTCATTGTAGCTCCACGATAAATCGTGATCATTCCTCCCATCCATGTTGCAAGAATTGTTATATGGCTCATAGCTCAGCCCTGGATTGTAGGAATCTCCATATGGTCTGCACATAGGTTCTGGATTGTAGGGTCCCGAAAATTCTCTTCTCAAATGACAGCTCCACATATCATGCCCATAATTTCCACATTGACAGCACACCACGGTTCTTGCTTGTTCTTTTTCCCAAAATATTGAAGACAATTTGTCAATGTCTTGCTGTAAAGCAGCCATTTGCATAGCAAGTTTATGTTGCCTATCAAAATCCATTGTTCCTGAAAGAAAGAAAAACAAAATCGAAAAAGAGGGAAAAAAAAAATTTAAACTAAAAACTAATTAATGACACACACTACCGAACTAAACTAACTAGACTCAACAAATAGAATCTATACCAATCCCCGGCAGCGGCGCCAAAATTGATGCAGTAAAATCTGTGTTCAATTTACTAAGAAAGTTCGTTCACTGGGATCGGCGATTCTATCGGTCAAAGCCAATTAATCTAGCAAGGATTACTCTAAATGCGAAAAACTAAATTGCATAATGCTTTGCTTTGGAAGTTTGTTTAATTCTAAAATTAGCCTAAATTATGGAATCTAAACTAAAAGACTAAAATCAAATTAAATCAAAGATCACACAAGGGATGAATATATTGAGAGAAATACTAGGGAATCGATGCACCTTTCTTAGACACTCAATGCTCACACTTAGTCTCGTTAAACACTTCAATCTAGTTTACGGGCTTGTTTTCAAGATAATTCAATTAGGTTCAAAGATCCTTTCCAATACTCGCACACGGTCATGCAACGAATACGAAATAATGATCTAGGGTTCTTCCAATTACTCACACACGGTCATGTAATGAGCAATTGTCAAAACCCATATTTTACACAAAACTCTAAGCCAAATTAACATAGCACGGTCATGCATACATCAATTTTCTTATTTATTAAGCTTTTGATTCAGATTTAAATGGAACGGTCATCCACATCTAAACCCTAATCTCATAGATAAACTAAGCTACAAAACTCAAATCACTTGCGGTCACAACATAATCAGAGAAAGTAGAATAGAGCAATTAATTCAATAAACAAAACGAAACCCAATTGATTAACAAAAAGGTAGACTAATTGTTCACATAGAGTTATCCAAAATCGGTTACATCAATCCCCTAGTTAGAGGTTTAGTTACACATCAATGGAGAGAACAAAAACATAGAAGAGATGTAGAGAAAACCCATGTGTGTGGTGGTCGGAGTGATGGGGGACGGCCCCCTTCTTTGGCTTGGAACCTCCCTTGGCTGTCTTTTGGCTGTCCCTTGGCTGTCTCTTCAATTGAAAAGAATATAAAGTATTTATAGGTGACTTTTCCTTGTGAACCCCCAATTCTTCTTAGGTTTAGGAAATACACCAAGTGGGAAAGTAGAATGAAACAAGGAATGAGAATCCTTTCCTAACTTGGATTTCTTATCTTGATGATTGACTCCTAATTTGAGTTTAGGAAGTTTCCCAAACATGTCTTGATCTTCTAAAGTTATTAGGATTTGATTTGGGAAGTTTTGGAATAGTTCTGGACCAATTCGGAGTTGAAATCCGCCAAAAATACGTAATTCCACTCATTGGGTCGCTCCGGAGGCATGTTGCCTCGGCAGCTGCACGTCAAGCGGAAATGTTCTGCTCCGGGTCGCTGCCTAGGCCGCTCCCTAGGCAAGTTGCACGAGGGGCGGTCTGGGCAGCGGTAAACATTTCAGCTCTGACCTTCGGTTACTAAATCGGTCATAACTTCTTCTAGGAATATTGGAATTGCGATCCGAAAACTGCGCCGGAAACTAGACTTCCAGGGCTTTCAATCCATGGGTGATAGGACACACAATTCAATCGGAGCTGAGAGATATGGGGCCCGCAACTTTGCTGCTCTGCACTGGAAAAACTTCACCTTTCCATGTTTTCTTCCAATTTGCTCATTTTCTCCATCTTTTGATTCCTTTTCTTCCAAAATAAGTTTTAACACCACTTTTATGGAATGGACCTACACATGCTCAACAAACACATTAAACACCCTAATTCACTTGAGAACAAAGCATAAATAATAGGAAATCGGGGCCTAAAACATGTATAGAAATGAACCGATCAAGCACAACGAGTCGATCAAGAATTACCTAGCAAGATTCGGGAAGGAAGTTGCCCAAATTGAGGATGCCAGTGATGTAGCTGTAATCGTCGCTTTCACCAATGGGTTACAAAGTGGGCGGTTATCCTTTGACCTGCGAAGAGAGAGACCAAAGACTTATGAGGAGATGATGGAAATAGCTGACGACTATGCACTAGCGGAAGAAGAAGAAGTAGCGCAAGGGGGTAGCTACGTACACGGATACAAACCTGGCTCAAAATCAGACCATAAAGATGACAAAAAGACACAGTCACGTGATCGCCAGAGAGACGAAAAAGGCCAAAAGGGATATTCGAGAGAAAGCAAAGGAAATCCTTGAGCCAATAGGTTTCGAGGAAAGTACAACCATTACACCCCTTTAGCTGGCGATCAGGAGGAAATACTTTCTGTGGTAGAAGACAAAGGGCTCGCTAAATACCCTCGGCAGCAATCAGCAAATGCCAGGAGAGATACAACTAAGTATTGTCGATTTCACAAAGATCATGGGCATGAAACTACAAAATGTTTCCAGCTGCGTGATCACATTGAAAGCTTGATCAGAGATGGACACTTGAAGGATTTTGCTTTGAAAGGGGACAAGCACGGTGGTCGCCAGGATAGCCATCAAGGAAACGCGCAAGAAAGGAAGAGTCCAAGGAGAAACAGCCCAAACGCCGCTATAAACACCATTTTTGGCGGACCTCATACTAGGAGAAGCAACCGAGAAAGGATGTCAGAAGTCCGAGAAGTAATGTACGAAAGCAGAAGCATGGAGATTAATTCTGTGCAAAGAAACCCCAAGAAAAGAAGAGAAGGACATGATCCCATAACATTTACAGCAGAAGACTCAGACGGAATTGATGCAAAACCTAACGATGCAATCGTAGTGGGGGTTCGAATAGCCCATTGGGATGTCCTTCGGGTAATGATTGACAACGGGAGTTCAGCTGATATTTTAAGTGCCAAGGTATACGATGAGTTGCGGCTGGACAGAAAATATCTTGAACCTTTCCATGTGCCATTGAAAGGTTTCGGGGGTGCAGAAATGAGATCATTAGGGACAGTGAAGCTGCCGGTGAGGTTTGGTACAGCGCCATACCGGCGAACAATCCTGCTGGATTTTGTTGTAGTCGACATCCATAATTGGCCGTATAATGCTTTGCTTGGCCGACCATTTCTTAACAAAGCTCGAGCTGTTACTTCAACCCATGCATTAAAAGTAAAGTTCCCTACAGAGTTTGGCGTCGGAGAACTGAAAGGATCACAGGAGATGGCTCGCCGCGCCAACTTATCAATCTTCAGAGATAAGGCAGGAATGGAAACCTTAAGCATATTCGAGGTAGACAAAGAAGTGCAGGAAGATAATCCGGAAACCTTTGAACTGGACCCAAGGGATAAAACAAGCAGAGAAAAGGAAGAACCAACTGAGTCGATTGTCTTAAACGAAGCAGAACCAAACAAAACCGTCAAGATCGAAACAAAGCTGAATGAACAAATTAAGAGAGAGGTGACAAACTTGCTGAAAGAATACAGGGAAATTTTCGCTTGGTGCTATGAAGACATGCCGGGAATAGATAGAAGCGTGATTTCACACAACCTGGCCGTAAACGAAAAATGCAAACCGGTTGTGCAAAAAAGAAGAAGCTTTAACCCAGAAAGGAGTGCAGCAATAAAAGATGAGGTGTCAAAGTTGCTCGCCGCAGGATCAATCAGAGAAGTTAAGTACCCGGAATGCGTGGTGAATGTAGTCTTAGTGAAAAAGAAAAACAGCTAATGGAGGATGTGCGTCGACTTCACTGATCTGAACAAGGCCTGCCCTAAGGATAGCTTCCCACTACCAAGAATTGACCAGTTAGTCTATGCAACAGCTGAACATGAGACATTGAGCTTCATGGATGCATATTCAGGGTATAACCAGATAAAAATGCACAAACCAGATGAGGAGAAGACAGCATTCACCACAGATCAAGGGTTATACTGTTACACAGTCATGCCATTCAGCTTGAAGAACGCTGGAGCAACTTATCAGCGCCTAGTCAACAAAATGTTCGCTAGGCAGATAGGAAGAAATATGGAGGTCTACGTTGACGATATGCTAACAAAGAGTATCACAGCAGATAGATATACAGGTGACCTGAGAGAAACATTCGATGTGTTGATAAGATACGGAATGAAGTTGAATCCGGCAAAATGTGTATTCGGCGTGCCATCTGGGAGGTTTCTCGGATACCAAGTACATCAGAGAGGAATAGAGGTGAACCCTGAAAAAATCCAAGCACTAGCAAAGATGGTTTCGCCAAAAACTTTGAAGGACGTCCAAAGGCTCACGGGGTGCCTGGCATCACTGAGCAGGTTCATAGCCAAATCAATAGACCGATGCCTACCATTTTTCAAAGCTCTAAAGAAAGGAAAGGGAGTCGAATGGAATGAGGATTGTGAAAAAGCTTTCCAGGCCTTGAAAGATTACCTTGGATAGGCACCGCTGCTATCAAAACCAGAAACAGGAGAAACATTGTACATGTACTTGTCCGTCTCTGAAGCAGCCACAAGTTCTGTACTGGTAAGACAGGAAGACGGGATCCAAAAACCAGTATACTACACCATCAAGGCACTGTTACCAGCTGAAACCAGGTACTCACCGGCCGAAAAAATGGCACTCACCCTAATTACAGCAGCAAGGAAGTTAAGGCCATATTTCCAGGCTCATAAAATCGGAATATATACCAACTGCCCACTGAAATTAATTCTACAAAAACCAGAAGTATCCGGTCGATTAACAAAGTGGGCGATTGAGTTAAGTGAATTCGATGTAGAGTATCTCCCAAGGACGGCAATCAAAGCCCAAGCAGTGGCAGACTTTGTAGCAGAGTTCACTGAGCCAAGCATAGAAGTGGCGAGAATGATGGTGGAGCAAAACAAGAAAGTATTCAAATGACAGTTCCGCGTTGATGGGTCATCAAACATGCACGGCAGCGGGGCAGGAGTAGTAGTGTTAACCCCGAAAGGAGATTCAGTCGAATGTGCCTTGCGTTTTGACTTCAAAGCCACTAACAATCAAGCTGAATATGAAGCACTCATAGCAGGTTTAAAAGTTTGCACAGTCCTAGGAGCAGATGAAGTAGAAATCTTCAGCGACTCTCAAGTTGTTGTCAATCAGGTACTAGATGAGTACCAGGCCAGAGATGAAAGCATGATCACCTACCTAGAATTAGTAAGGGAGCTACTAGAAAGATTTAAAGAATACAGAATTATTCATATCCCCAGAGAAGAAAATGAGCAGGCTGATGCCTTGGTCAAGTTAGCATCCGCCACAATCAACATCTGGCCCAAAACTATCTCTATGATCTGCCTATGGCAACCGAGTATAGTTAAAACAAAGGAAGTTGGGGCGGTCTTTGGCGAAAGGAACAGCTGGATCACACCAATCAAAGAATATCTCGTCAATGATGTACTCCCAAGTGACCCATTAGAAGCAAATCGGCTGAAGTATAGAGCTACAAGATATTCAGTACTCAATGGAGAACTGTACAAAAGGGGACACTAAAGGGCACTGTAGAGATGTGTCGGACCTGAAGAAGCAGAAGGTATCCTGAGAAGCATACATAGTGGAAATTGTGGGAACCACGCTGGGGGTGCCAGCCTAGCCCACAAAACATTGAGGCAGTGTTTTTACTGGCCAACTCTATTCGTCGACGCCAAAATGGTGGCAGCGAGATGTGAGGCGTGTCAGAAAATTGCCAATAACATCCGACAACCACCTGAACTCTTGCAAAGTATTACCTCGCCTTGGCCGTTTGCCATGTGGGGAATTGACTTGATCGGCCCAATGCCAACAGCAACTGGAGGAGCAAAGCATGCTATAGTAGCGGTGGATTATTTTACAAAGTGGGTAAAAGCCAAGCCATTGGTACATATAACAGAAGTAAACACCATAAGCTTTGTGAAGAAAAATATCCTGTACAGATTCGGGATACCAAACACCATTATCACGGACAATGGGACCCAATTCGATGGTAAGAAATTCAGGGAGCTATGTGATAAGTATGGCATCAACAACTTCTACGCCTCCCCAGCTCATCCACAGACGAATGGCCAGACTGAAGCAGTGAATAAGATCATAAAACACAACCTGAAAGCTAAATTGGCGGTAAAAAAGGGCAGTTGGGCAGACAAATTACCACAGGTACTTTGGGCATATCGAACCACAGAAAGGGGTTCAACAGGTGAGACCCCATATTCCATGGCATATGGAGCTGAAGCTGTCATTCTCGTGGAAACATCTTTCTCTTCACCAAGGGTACAACTCTTTCAACCAGAACTCAACATTGATATGCTGAAATGCGGTCTGGATGAGTTAGAAGAAAGAAGAGAGTGCGCACAAATAAGGAATACTACGTACCAGCAGAGGGTAGCCAGATATTACAACTCACATGTGCGTGAAAGAAGGTTCTCGCTTGGCGACTTAGTGCTGAAAAGGGTGAACCCATGAACAAAGGATAAAGCTGCAGGATCACTCGCAGACAAATTGGAAGGGCCTTATCAAATAACAGGCATAGCTGGCCACGGGGCATATCGAATTACTCGAGAGGGTTTTGGCGAACTACCCCGTCCATGCAATGCGCAATACTTGAATATATATTATCCTTAACTCGAAAGTCGAGTTTAGAGTTTTACCCTCCTTTTTTATTATTTCTTAGAACAGTTTTCGTTTTAGCATTTTCTTTATGACTATGTTAACAAAAGTTGCAGGAAGCATTCAATAAAGAGTAATTTATTACTGAGGATAAGTGGTTTCACTCGCCAGTCACAAAAAGGCATTCGCCATCGTACATTACTACCATCACACAAAGACGAGTTTCATGCTCGCAGCAGCAAGAACTAGCGAGATAAAATCCCAAGTTATAAAAATTGGCGATCGCCATCACGGGGAAATAGAATCCCTATAGGCAAGAAAGCCAGCTAAAAACAAAGTAAAGCAAGGGGGAGATGTCCCAATGAAAATGCCAAAACTCAGCAGTGGCAGCTGAACAACCAAATAACATGTTAAAAACTTGGTGCATGGTCGGATACGTCCTGACAAACACTGAGTATGCCAAAATACAGCAATGGCAGCTGAATAGAGCTATAAGATATGCTAAAAAACTTGGTAAAAAAACTAAGTAAGCCGAAAACTCAGCAACGGCAGCTGAACAAAAACAAAAAAAAGTTTATAATTTAAATAAAAAGTTATTTACAATTGAAGAATTACAAATGAAGGAGCAAAAGAAATAAAAATTTACAGTCCTAGACAGTATAAAAGATCCAAAACTCAACCAGCTGCAGGAGGGCCCTCGCTGTCTTCCTCATTTTCAACCTTCTCTTCCGAAGGCCAGGTGACTTCCTCATCCTCTTCTGGCATGAAAGGCTCATAATCCCTCCCAGCTACAGGACCCAAGTCAGGCTCAACACCAGAGCCAGAAAAGCTGCCCTTCTGACCTGAATAGTAAGTATTGAAGGCACGCTTGCTGGGGATTTCTAAATGCATAGGATGAGGTTCAGTCTTGTTATACCGGCAGTGGGCTTTCCATCGTTTTATTTGCTCTTTAATCGAGCCCACACCACTGGCCATGTGCTGTTGGAGAGACCTGTCGAAACGCCTCAGAGCTTTCTCATTTGAATGATCCTTCATGGCAAAGAATGTTTTCGCCTGCCTCATGCCTTTTTCAAATTCACGCAACAAAAGCGCATCATAGACAGGGGATCTCTTGAAACGATCAACTGATTCAGCCTCCAGCACAGCTTTCAGATTATCGAAGATAAGTTCACGAGAAGACAACTGGTTACGCAAGTCTGCCGCCTCATGTTCAGCTTTCTCCTTAGCCTCCTCAGCCTCCAAACGTGCTGCGAAGGACTCCTGACTTGTAGACAAAAGCTCCTTCAGCGAGCGGATCTCCTCCTCAACAGCAGATAGTTTATCCTCGGTGGCTAGCTGAGCAGACAGATAACCATCAGAGGATTCTCTTAATTGAGCAAGCTGTTGAGCATAGGACTCTTCAGCAGAGAGCTTCTCAGCGGCCAAAATAGAAGCCTGCTCGCGTAAACGCTTAATCTCCCGGGAAACTTTGTTCACATACTTATAATTATCAGCCAACTCAGACATCATCTAAAAAAAAAAAAAAAAATAGCCGAATTAGGAAGTATACATGAAAAAGATATAGAGATTTATGGCGAGATGGCTTACCAATGAGTGGCAGTTGAAGAAAAATTCCATCTTTCTGTTGCAAGACTTGCTTTTAACATGCTCTCAACCTTCACCTATGTACACATCATTATTGATCAAGTGGGAGCAGATTTCAGTAACCGAGAAATCAGAAAGAGACACGGTCCCTTCATTAGCTCTAGTGGGTTCCACGGGAGGGGCTTCATGGGTAAAACCCGAACCAGAAGCAGAAGTCCCAGGTTACTTCGATGGTCCTGGTTGATCAACCGACTCTGGCCGACCAGACGGCCTAGGCTAATCTGGAGAAACAGCTGACTCACCCATCGCCACTGGAGGAGAAGCGGTTCGTAGCGGAGTAGATTCGGGGACATTCAATTCATTAACCTCCTCAGAGGGAGGCGCCGCCGCATTAATCCCCTCAGCAGGATCCCCGTGAACATCCGTTTGAGTAGAGGGTGTTTTGACGAAGGTTGGCTCATCAGTACCTTCTTCATATGAAGAAACAACATACTGCACCACCCTTGACGCCCGCTTTAGGGGTCGAGCAACATGATCGGGCGTACTCTCAGCTGGGCGTTTTCCTCTACCAGCTCTAGGGGCCAGATCGCTCGATGGATCGAGAGGAGTCTCAGGGACATCCGCGTCAAAAATAGGGATGTCACTGATCCCCCCTGAAGCACCAACTTTCTCCTTACCCTTACTACTGGGGGTAGCCGTGGTAGGAGTAGTCACCGCAGTCGCTGCAGTAGTCACAGCAGAAGTTACAACGGGAATATTTATAGCAACCTCTGCACGCATTGGGGGCTGCCCCGACTCGGCACTCCCCCCAGAAACATTGCCAGCGTCTTCGCCATCGGAGGGATCATCACCATCCGGGCTAGCAATTCCCTCTTTGGCCAAACCAGCAGCATGTCTTTTACTGGCAGCCTCGGAATTCTTCACCGCCCGGGCTTGCAAGTCGCAAACGGTGACAAAATCACACACTGCCAAAGAAAAGAATCAAGTGTCAACTAACAGAATAAAAACGAAGTAGTAAAACAAAAGAAGGAACGGATAAAGACTTACAGCGAGGAAGCCTTGCAGGTAGGCGTGTAAAAATTTGTTGAGAAATCATTTTTTCCTCATCTAAGAGGAAGGACCTATCCCTCGAGTCCAAAGGAAGGACAGCCGCCGCGGCGAGGTGAGAGATCTCCCTATCTAGCAAAATAGGGGTTGCTTCGACCAGACCTCAGGAGATGTGAAGTGCCTGGGAACGTTTCTCGCCAAAAGATTACGGCGACTGCTGGTTGGCACATCTCGGGCCCACTCACCACCGATAAAAAACCAACTGTTTTTCCACCTTTTATTTGAAGTGGGGAAGCCCCAGATGAAACCCTTCTTCTTCTCATCACTGGAGACCTCAACTTGACCAGGGTTCGCCACACCCTCAGGGATCCAGTTCTCCACAGGTGAAGAGAGAAGGAAATACGAGCCACCATTGCCCGCCTGCCTTAGCGTATAAAAGTGGCGGATCTCGCGGGGTGTAGGGGGCCCATAACCCTTCAGTTTCCACATGAGACACAGGCACATCAATATCCTGTAGCTGTTTGGAGCAAGTTGTGCCGGTGCAATCCGAGCCTCCGCAAGAAACCTAGCGATGAAAGGCTGAAGAGGAAGGGTTACTCCGCAGCTGAGCATGGCACCATAGATGGCGACCACATTCTCGGGAGGATTCCATACTGCTCAATCGCCGGGTAACATCAGAGTCACTGAGTCTAGAATGTCAAAACGACTCTTATATTTGCGGAGCTCGTCCTCGCCAACCACATTAACCTCCGTATCAAAAGAACACGGACGGTCTAGCGAAAAATGCAGCCTATCCCTTTGATGGTCTTCAACGTCAGAATCGACAGTCGTCTGCGCATCTAGCAGGGATTCACGAGGAGCCCCAGATGAAACCCTTCTTCTTCTCATCACTGGAGACCTCAACTTGACCAGGGTGTGGCGAGCCCTAGAGGCGCGTCGTTTACTGCCTGCTGGTTTAGAAGATCTCGGCATTGTTGGAGAATCACTGTTAGAAGATGGAGGAGAGATATTAGGAATAAAAGTATCCACAGAAGATGGAACATAAACAGAAATTGGGACCGGAGAATCCGGGCAAAAATTACGAATCAAAGATTCAATTTTGTCCGCAGTACATTTGTCACCAAGCTCCATAGCTTGCATCATCCGATTAAAAAGAGAAGATCGTAAGGAGGGATCCATGAAAACTCACCAGAAAAACCCTAAATTCTGAAGAAGAACAAGAGATGTGGGGACGTCGAGAAATAAGCACGATCGGTTTTAAGGCAAGCCGTCAAAAATAAAGTAGAAAAGAAGAAATTAATGGCAGAAATTTCTAAGGGAGACGAAGGGAATCTGCTTTGAGAGAAAATAGAAAAATGAATGGAGAGAGTAAAATGAGGAAGAAGAAGCAATCGGGCCATAAAAGAGGGAACTTTTGAAATTCAAAAAGAAAATCAAATAAAAAGATATGCAATTAATGAGAATGACAGCCACAGTGACCAGCCGCAATAGTCACCACCAAGTAATGGACATATGGCATCTCGGGGATAACCAAGCGGTCAGAATGTCCTTTCGTTTGTCAAGCAAGTGGAAGCGCCAGAAGTTGTGTGGCCCAAATTGAAAGCTTGCATCGAAAGAATCAACTAATCAATACAGCGCGTGGTAAAAAGGAAAGATAGGGAGTTATTACAAAATGCGCCGAAATCTTATAAGCATAGATATAAATACTGCTCGCAAAGGCAAACGAAGTGAGAAGAACATGTCATTCGCCCAGCTCGAAGTATTTATGGGGGTATTGTTGTATGTATAAATTCGCCAACCTGACACGTCATCAAAAGAGTCAATAAAAGATTGCCACGTCACTCATTGACCGGGTCAAGGGAGGGAATGTGACAAGTCAGAACGTCAAAATACCTCGAGCCAAAAGGTCAAAGATATGGTCGCCAAAGCTAGATATATACTCGCCAAAGGTAGAAACGTGGTCGCCGAAAAGATGATACCCAGAAGTGAAGGTACTCGCTGCACCAGCATACTGGGCCTGAACCGACTCGACAGAAACACAGAAATAAACCCTAAACTTTTAGAAGACCCATGACAACAAGGAATCATAAAGAATAAAGTAGATTTGGACCCGTGACAGCAGGGGAATCCTAGTACGAATCAAAGAGGGAAACCTACCCCCCACACGGCTAAAAACAAGGGAAAACCCTAATTAGACAGGTATAAATAGAACCACCTATCCTAGGAGGAAGGGGTTCGAAAATCTAGAGAGAGAAGAGAGCAATTGTAAGAGAGATCTAAGTGTGTAACAAAGCAACAAAAACCTAGTATTATTTTTCTGCCCTCAGGGGGCGCCGTGGTTTTTTCCCATTCAAGGGTTTTCCATGTAAAATCTGTCTTTTGCATGCGTTCTTGATTTTCTCGTTTTATATTAAATTGATATAATTGTTGAGTGCGTGGCATTCCAAATTTCACCGTCAACAGTAGTAATTCTTTTTCCCATTCTAAAATCAGACACCCTTTGTCTTCTAGCAAAATAATGTCCCTATCAATCCATAAAAGAAACAAACAAATTGGCAAAGATAACCATTAGCATTGGTGTAAACCCACACACGCATGTAGAGCAGAGAGTTACCACATCCAATATCCACCATAAGTGGCAATGTTGGGTTCTTGTAGACTTCATTCCAATCAGGCACTTACACCGGCACCTACACAGGAATTTAAAATGACAAACATAAATCAGGATTCACTCGGTTGCAAGCAGCAAGCTCCTTACACAAGCCAGGAGAAATCAAAACAGAGCATTTCAATTTAATTATATTATCAAAATAATTAATTTCGGTGATAACAATTATTCTTCTAATGCAATTAGATTAACAGTATGATTAATCTTCATAGAATACATACAATATTTGAAGAACTTAAGAGGGTTGACATGCTGCTTGATTCTCACATGACCCAATTCCTGCAACAAAAAGAAATCACATGAGTCAGTTTCAACAACACCCTGCCTGTACTTTCCACCCACAAAAAGACTAAAAGAAGAATATGATGTTGCGTGAGAAACAACAAGCACAACCCCACAAAAAGGCAAAGAATCTAAGCAAAACCCCACAAAAAGGCAAGGAATCTAAACAAAACCCCACATGTCACCCACATCATCTGTCACCATAGGAAGACAAACTGATTTCGACCATCACAGATTTATAATTAAACAAAATAAGAGTTCTAACCTTTGATGTGTGATGCGTGAGTGGCCGATCGAGAGAGAAGAGATGGAGGTCGATCGAGATAGAAGAGATGCGTGAGAGAAGAGATAGAGGTCGACCGAGAGAGAAGAGATGCGTGAGAGAAGAAATGGAGGTCGATCGAGAGAGGAGATGTTAGGGTTTCATCATTTGGGGATTTTTGTTTTACAACAGGCACCTGGAATATATATGATCTCAACAACAACGGGCCTTCATCTGCCCGTGGTTATTATAATATTATTCATAACGGGCCTATAAATGCCCGTTGTCAATGAAACATATCCAACACGGGCATATAAGGGCCCGTTGTGGAAAATATTTTCAGAGATCATTGGCAACGGGCATTTAAAGGCCCGTTGTTGATATTACTTATCAAAAACGGGTCTCATGTGCCCGTGGTGGATGTCCTGTTGTTAATAGTGAAACTAATTATAGCACGGTGTGTATAAAACTATCTAGAGGGGGGTGAATAGATTTTAAGCTTATTACCCAATTTTTCGTAGTAAGTCAAAATTACGAATTTACCCCTAACTAGATAAAGCAACAAATCAAGTATAAAATACGGAAATTAAATAAGACTTGATTTTTACGTGGAAACCCTCACGGGAAAAACCACGGGCTAGTAAGTAAGCCACACTCGAACCTCGAATCCATTAAATGTGTAAAACGATTACAACCTAATCCCGGAAGTAATCACACACCTACCTAATCCCGGTATGAGTGAACCTAGTCCAATTTACTTGCGATCTAAGCAACCTAATCCCGGATGCTACACACAAGACTTACTTTCTCTATGAAGAGAATACAATCCTAAGTGAATATATGAATATCCAAATGCAACATAAAGCAAGGGAAACCCTATATGCTTATCTAAGATGATTAATATGCAATTAGAACAATCCTAGATATCAAAACTAAATGACATGTCAAATAGTTTTAGCTAATCAAGATTAAGCACAAAACCTAATTAGCTATCACAATACAACTTCTCAAACATACATCATACTAATCTCAAACTTGTATTCAAAGTATATAAAATAACATACAAGTAATTAATTGAGATTGCTTGTTAAGAGAAACACAAAATATGTAAGATATTAGTGAAAAGCTTACCAAGCAAAGTATGATGAAGAATCCATGCAAGATGACATCTAGATGATCAAGGATGATGCTAGATGATGATTGATGATCATGAAAAAAGTGTTTGAGTAATTAAAAATGAATTCTTTGTGTATGTTTCTTATCTTGAAAAATATCCTAAGTATGAAGCATGAATATAAACTCTTGTAATTGACCTAAAGTCAAAATGGCATATATATAGGGGCCATAAGTGAAGTGTGGTCGTTTTGAAAAACGCACCAGAAATTGCTCTGTGCGCTGGTGAGATTGCGCTAGACGACAGACGCACGACCAGCGCATAGGCAAAAATTGCACAGGCACTTGACTACCAGCGCTCACAAGGGCGCACGACCAGCGGCACACCACTGGGCGATTTGCGCTGGTGAGCTTGCGCTGGTGTATACCAGCGCACAACCGGCGACAGACAACTGGACGATCTGCGCTGGTGGACTTGCGCTGGTGTGGACCAGCGCACGACCAGCGACAGACCACTGGGCGATCTGCGCTGGTGAGCTGCACTGGTCTGGTGCATGACGACCAGCACACAGCCCACTCCTTTGAACCCCACAAGAATTTATGCAAGGGGTAAAAAGGTAAAGTAAGATGCATCCTAAAAGCCTAACATGCTATGACATTGTAAACACAAGATGCAATCAAACTAACAAGCAAGAAGAGATGAAAATAAGCATTAATGCACAACAAAAAGAAGCACAACATACAAAGATTAAATATATGCATGAGTTGTAAGTGTGTGCAACTATCTCTTCAAGACAAGTAAGCACTTAGAGTATTACCTTTGGAGTGCTTAACACTTGCAAGGGCCTTGAGCTTGAACACATTCTTAAGCTACCCTTACATGATCCCCACATATGGTTTGATCACGAAATAAGCCAATTAAAAACTACGGGAATCCTTACAATCTCCCCCTTTGGCTATTTCGTGACAAAACCACCACTCACATTGATTCCTCACATAAAAATAGAAACAACGGGATAACATAGATCTTCTACAATACAAAGAGATAATAAACAAAATAAAATCTTCAATGCTCCAATCTCTTGTAGAACAACCAACCCTACAAAACAAGGTTTCTATATTTTTCCAAAAAGTACAAGTGAGATTAATCAAGTGATATCAAAACAAGCATTTGCATTTTTAGAATTTAGGCATAACATTACACAATATATGCAATGTATGATAAATGCAATGCTCCCCCTCAAAGGTTTACTCCCCCTCAATGAATGTTCTCCCCAATATGCATAATTGCTTCTATTTTTTGCAACTCCCCTTACCATATCCTACTCCCCCTTTTTGTTATGATATAGGCAAAGGAGTAGTCCCCAACCGGGTCACTCATAGCAACGAGAGATAGAAGCATGCAAGATATTTGCATATACATATAAGTCACTTTATGCACCTCAATTAATTGGAAAGAAACAAGGAGATTTATTTGTAGAAAATGTGTGAATCAAACATGCTTTGCATACAAGACATATAGCATTCAAGTCCAAAATACAATGGTATTTGGCAAAGCAAATGACAAAGGTTTCTAATAAGAATTCAAACCAATTTCACCATTGTCATGAGAAAAGCAAGGATATAGAGTTTTTGATTCTAATTTAAGAGCAACTATATCCAACTTTATAAGCGAAACATGGCATGAGCGACTTTGCACCCTATTTGATTTTTCCAGATAAGATATCCGTATGATAGTAGCCATGTTCAACCAATAAAGAAAGAGAGACATTTGGAATATAAATTCCTTTGAATGGATACAAGATCCTTTATTCATTTTGAGTCTCATAAGCTTTCACACAAGTTTTGCATTTTAAGAATATACAATCATCAATTCATGCTTTTCATGTGAGCATGTTGTATGAATTTCATGCTTTTTCATTTGACATTAGCATGTTATAAAAGAATCATCATGTCATGGAGATAACTATAGGTCATTCAAATCATACTTCCTATGTAGATCTCCTAGTCCAAAAATGCATGTTTGAACATAAATATGACATGGATTGTAAACAAGCAAGGTTCACACTAATAGAATTTGAAAACATATATACATATGTACAACCAAGCTTACTCAAGCAATCAAAAGAAGAGGCATAAGTTATTTCAAATTTTTTGCAAGTGACAAGAATGCAAAATAGCTCTCTTTGCTTGAGTTCCCCATATAAGGTCAATCACAAAACACATCACTCCACAAGACATATCCCAATAGATCTACTAAGAGTTTTAAATCGAGTAGCATCTAAGGGTTTAGTAAATAAGTAAGTTGATCATTAGTACCTACATGTTTAAGTACTATGCATTTATTTTCAACAAGCTCTCTAATGAAGTGATGGCGGATGTCAATATGCTTAGTTCTAGAATGTTGGACCAGATTTTTGGAAATATTAATGGCACTCATGTTATCACAAAAGAGAGTGAGAGTACCTTGGTTGAATCCGTAGTCTACTAGCATTTGCTTCATCCATATAAGTTGAGTGCATCCACTCCCCGCGGCTATGTACTCGGCCTCGGCCGTGGACAAGGAAATCGAGTTTTGCTTCTTGCAAAACCAAGACACCAAGTTGTTGCCTAGAAAGAAGCAACTGCCCGATGTGCTCTTCCTATCATCACAATTTCCTGCCCAATCTGCATCACTATATCCTACAAGACTAGGATTAGTGTCAAATGAGTACCAAATTCCATAATTAGAAGTCCCATTCATAAAACGAATGACTCTCTTAACCGAAGAGAGATGGGACTCCTTGGGATCGGATTGGTACCTAGCACAAAATCCTACACTAAATGATATATCGGGCCTACTTGCGGTCAAATAGAGCAAGCTCCCTATCATGCCACGATATAAGGTTTGGTCCACACTTTTACTGCTAGCATCCTTCCTTAGCTTCAAAGTGGTGCTCATAGGAGTGTCACAATGTTTGGCTTTTTCAAGACCAAACTTTTGGCATATTTGGCTTGGGTTATGAAAATCCCATTATCTAGTTGCCTAATTTGCAAACCTAGGAAGTAACTAAGCTCACCAACAAGACTCATCTCAAATTCATGAGACATAACATCAACAAATTGTTGGACCTTGGTGTTGTTGGTGGAGCCAAACACGATATCATCAACATATATTTGAGCTATGAAAAGCTCATCATTGTCTCTCTTGATGAATAGTGTCTTGTCAACACTACCTCTTGTGTAGTTATTGTCAATAAGAAATTGAGTGAGGCGCTCATACCAAGCCCTCGGTGCTTGTTTCAACCCATATAGAGTCTTCTTGAGGCGATAGACATGGTTGGGGTGGTGAGCATCCACAAACCCCTTGGGTTGTTCAACAAAAACTTCCTCTTGCAAGAAGCCATTGAGGAAGGCACTCTTGACATCCATTTGGTGCAATTTGAACTTGTGCACACAAGAAATGGACAAGAGAAGCCTAATAGACTCTAAACGGGCAACGGGAGCAAATGTCTCCTTAAAGTCGATACCCTCAATTTGAGAGTACCCTTGTGCTACAAGTCTAGCCTTGTTCCGCACTATGTTGCCATCCTCATCGGATTTGTTCCTAAATATCCATTTAGTGCCTATGACATTAGTGGTCTTAGGCCAAGGAACTAGAGTCCAAACCTCATTCCTTTCGAATTGGTTTAGCTCTTCTTGCATGGCAAGAACCCAAAATTCATCATTTAAGGTTTCTTCAACCTTTTTGGGTTCAATTTGAGAGGTGTAGCATGTGTAGCTAATAAGATTAGCAAGTTGACGTCTAGTCCTAACACCCTCATTAACCTCTCCAATGATATCTTCTTTGTCATGGAGTTTCCTAACCCATGGAGCGGGTTCTTTAGAGTCCAAGAGAGGAACTCTATCAATAGGTTGTGTGTCATCATTGTTGACATTAGATGTCCCAACATTAGGAGACACCACAACCTTCTCCAAAGGAGAAACATCACTAAAAATAACCTCATCCTCATGATCATTTGACTTGAGCCTAGTATCATCAAATACGACATTGGATGATTCCATAACACTTAGAGTCTTTAAATTGAAAACTCTATAGGCTCTACTATTCAAGGCATAGCCAATAAAAATACCCTCATCACTCTTAGCATCGAATTTGCCAAGTTGATCACGGTCATTCAAAATGTAGCATTTGCTTCCAAAAGTGTGGAAGTAGCTAACATTTGGCCTCTTGCCTTTCCATAACTCATAGGAGGTGTTTCTAGTACCGAGCCTTAGGAAAACTCTATTTCCTATATAGCAAGCCGTATTGATGGCTTCGGCCCATAGGTTCCTAGGGACATTGTTGCTAAGCAACATCACACGGGTCATCTCTTGAAGGACCCTATTTTTCCTCTCAACAACTCCATTTTGTTGAGGTGTCCTAGGAGCCGAAAACTCATGGGAGATGCCTAAACCATTACAAAAGGTTTCAAAAGTAGCATTCTCAAATTCCCTCCCATGGTCACTTCTAATCCGTTTTATGCTTTTAATATTAGAGTTCATTTCATTTTGAATTTTATTACAAAGCATTTTAAACTTATCAAAAGTTTCGGATTTTTCTCTAAGAAAATATGTCCATGTGAACCTAGAGAAATCATCAACACAAACAAAAATGTATCTCTTTCCACCCAAACTTTCGGTTTGCATGGGAACCATGAGGTCCATGTGGAGAAGCTCAAAAGGCTCCTTGGTGGTGAGATACTTACCTTTTTTGTGCATGCTTTTAGTATGCTTTTAGTTTGCTTTCCTTGTTGGCAAGGTCCACAAACACCATTGGCTTTCTTCCCAAGCTTAGGGAGGCCACGCACACAATTGAACTTTCCAAGGGTCCGTAGATCCCTAAAGTTCATGTGGCCAAGTCTTTCATGCCACAACTCAATTTGCTCATCCATGGACACATGATTAGATACAATACTAGCTTCAAGACAATAACAATTGTCGCTAGATCTCATGCCCTTTAACAAGGTTTGTCCATCAGGTTTTAGGATAGAGCAAAAATCTTTAGAAAACAAGACGGAATATCCTTCATCACTAAGATGTGAAATGCTTATTAAATTAGCTTTCAAGCCATCAACAAATAAAGCATTGGATAAGGAAGGTAATCCGGGAACGAAAATGGTTCCTTTCCCTACAACATTTCTTTTGGATCCATCACCAAAAGTGACATTTCCACCTTCCTCCATAACAAGAGTCTCGAAGAAACTCTTGTTTCTCGTCATGTGCCTAGAGCACCCACTATCCAAATACCAAAAATTAGAAGAATTTGCCTTCAAGGCTATTTGTGCAACATGGCAAACATTTTCATTCTTTCTAATCCACTTAGCAACAATTTTAGCTTTCTTAGTGGTCTTTGGTACATGTGCACTACTATTCCTAGGATCATGCAAATCAATATTATCATTCCTAGGAACATGCATCTTAGCTCTATTCTTTCTCTTCTCTATCATGCTTCTAGTTTTGCACATTTTAATATACCGAAAGCAATGTGGTCTAATATGACCATCAAATCCACAAAAATGACATATAGGAGTAAAATAAGGAATCATACCTTGTCCTTGTCTTTGTGGATGAATGGGTTCAAAGTATCTTCGTTGATGAACCGGTCTAGATTGCTTCCTAGCTTGAGGTTGCATGATAGGCCTCTTTCCTTTGTGAGCCATTTGTGGAGGAATGTTGGCTTGAGGGACCCTATGGGGTTGAGCTTGAGGTTGCCTTCTTGGCCCCATCTTCACTTGTGCATTTGAACTTTGTCCTATTTCTAACTTCTTCCTAGGAATTTGCACAAATGAAGTTTCTTCTTTCTTCAAGCTCTTGACAAACACGGTCTTGTTAGAGGTAGAGATCTTCTTGCCATCTTCATACCCAAGACCCCTCTTGTCACATGGACTCTTTCTAACACCAAGCATATGGTCAAGCTTCTTGGTGCTAGAATTTATCCTAGCCAATGACCCTTTAACTTCTACAAGTTCCCTCTTCAAGCCTTCTTCACTTCTCTTGGATAAGTCTAACTCCTCAATTAACTTATCCTCTCTCCTTTTCAATCTTTCCACTTGTTCACTTAAGTGGTCATTGTGAGCCGAAAGTTCAAGGTTCTCTTCTCTCAACCTCTCAATCTTTCTTGTGCTTTTAATTGCTAAATCATTGAATTCGGTATGGTATTTAGCAAGCACCTTTTGCTCCACAAATTTCTTTATGGAAATAGAAGAGGAGTCACTTTCTACTTCACTTGAGTCATTTTCCTCTTAACTCATTTCCTCTCTCTCACTACCACTTTTTCTCTTATGTGAGGAGGCAAAAGCTAGGAGGTTAGCCATGAGCTCTTCTTCACTTGAAGACTCATCTTCCTCATTTGAGTCATCACTACTCCCACTCCAAGTGGCGGCCATCACTTTGCCCTTCTTCTTTTCATTGTGATTAGCACATTCGGGGGCAAAGTGACCAATCCCACCACATTCAAAGCATCGGACCCCTTTCCTTTCGGTCCTCTCTTGTCTAGGCTCAAACTTCTTGAAGGAACCTTTTTTCTTCAAGTCTTGTCCTCTTGGCCCAAATCCTTTCTTCTTCTTGAACCCCATAACCTTATTAAACCTTTTCACGAATAAGGCAAGGTCTTCATCCGATTCATGCTTTGCCTCCTTTGCATCCTTAGATGCTTTCAAAGCTATTCCTTTAGACTTCTTAGGAGGAGTAGTGGTGCTAGGAGCCTTCCTAGACTCATATGCAAGGAGACGTCCAATCACTTCACTTGGCTTCATATCCATGTAGCCACTATTTTCTTCTATGGCCGTCACCTTTGATTCAAACCTATCGGGGAGAGATCTCATAATTTTTTGCTTGACTCTCCTATCCGAATACGGGTCTCCGAGTTGATGGCTTTGATTTACAATGTCCATCAATTTGATTTCGAAGTCATTGAAGCATTCATCCTCTCCCATCCTAAGTAGCTCAAATTGAGTTTGGAGGACTTAAAGCTTGGACTCCTTCACCACCTCGGTTCCCTCATGTGCAACTTGAAGGATGTCCCATGCCACTTTTGCAATCTGAGTGTTCTGAATAAGCTTGTACTGATTCTCATCCATTGCACACATGATGGCATGCATAGCCTTCCTATTCCACTTTGAAGCCTCAAACTCTTGCGCGTTCCATTGCGCCTTAGGCTTCAATATTTCTTCTCCTCCACCACCGGGAGTCATCATGGGTAGATCATATCCGTCTTCCACCGCCATCCATGCACGGTCATGAATTTGGCATATGTAGGATTCCATCTTCCCTTTCCATTGGGAATAGTTAAAACCGGTAAGAAGTGGAGGCCTTGTGCTAGAAGCACCTTCGTGGCCACCACTATTTCCACCGTTTCCACTCATAGTGTTTATGAATGAATGAAATGAATGCAAATGTATGAATGATCAAAAATCACACAAAATGCAAAACACACCAAAATAAGCAAGGATCACCTAAGTATATCTAGGAACCCGCTCTGATACCAATTGAAACTAATTATAGCACGGTGTGTATAAAACTATCTAGAGGGGGTGAATAGATTTTAAGCTTATTACCCAATTTTTCGTATTAAGTCAAAATTACGAATTTACCCCTAACTAGATAAAACAACAAATCAAGTATAAAATGCGGAAATTAAATAAGACTTGATTTTTACGTGGAAACCCTCACGGGAAAAACCACAGGCTAGTAAGTAAGCCACACTCGAACCTCGAATCCACTAAATGTGTAAAACGATTACAACCTAATCCCGGAAGTAATCACGCACCTACCTAATCCCGGTATGAATAAACCTAGTCCAATTTGCTTGCGATCTAAGCAACCTAATCCCGGATGCTACACACAAGACTTACTTTCTCTATGAAGAGAATACAACCCTAAGTGAATATATGAATATCCAAATGCAACATAGAGCAAAGGAAACCCTATATGCTTATCTAAGATGATTAATATGCAATTAGAACAATCCTAGATATCAAAACTAAATGACATGTCAAATAGTTTTAGCTAATCAAGATTAAGCACAAAACCTAATTAGCTATCACAATACAACTTCTCAAACATACATCATACTAATCTCAAACTTGTATTCAAAGTATTTAAAATAACATACAAGTAATTAATTGAGATTGCTTGTTAAGAGAAACACAAAATATGTAAGATATTAGTGAAAAGCTTACCAAGCAAAGTATGATGAAGAACCCATGCAAGATGACATCTAGATGATCAAGGATGATGCTAGATGATGATTGATGATCATGAAAAAAGTGTTTGAGTAATTAAAAATGAGTTCTTTGTGTATTTTTCTTATCTTGAAAAATATCCTAAGTATAAAGCATGAATATGAACTCTTGTAATTGACCTAAAGTGAAAATGGCATATATATAGGGGCCATAAGTGAAGTGTGGTCGTTTTGAAAAACGCACCAGAAATTGCTCTGTGCGCTGGTGAGATTGCGCTGGACGACAGGCGCACGACCAGCGCATAGGCAAAAATTGCACAGGCGCTTGACGACCAGCGCTCACAAGGGCGCACGACCAGCGGCACACCACTGGGCGATTTGCGCTGGTGAGCTTGCGCTGGTATATACCAGCACACGACCGGCGACAAACAACTGGGCGATCTGCGCTGGTGGACTTGCGCTAGTGTGGACCAGCGACAGACCACTGGGCGATCTGCGCTGGTCTGGCGCATGACGACCAGCGCACAGCCCACTCCTTTGAACCCCACAAGAATTTATGCAAGGGGTAAAAAGGTAAAGTAAGATGCATCATAAAAGCCTAACATGCTATGACATTGTAAACACAAGATGCAATCAAACTAACAAGCAAGAAGAGATGAAAATAAGCATTAATGCACAACAAAAAGAAACACAACATACAAAGATTAAACATATGCATGAGTTGTGAGTGTGTGCAACTATCTCTTCAAGACAAGTAAGCACTTAGAGTATTACCTTTGGAGTGCTTAACACTTGCAAGGGCCTTGAGCTTGAACACATTCCTAAGCTACCCTTACATGATCCCCACATATGGTTTGATCACGAAATAAGCCAATTAAAAACTACGGGAATCCTTACAAATAGCATGTTTTCTTGTAGTGTTGGTGTTTCACATGCTTTAGGTTTTATTCTTATATTTTGCATCTAGACTTTATTACTTGTGATATCACATGTTTAGGTCTATTTGTACCATAGAATATATTGATCACATGTTCTATGTTGATTTGATTGTTTGCATCATTTGCATTCACATGATCACAGTAGGAAGTCCTTGTAAAAGGCATGAAGTCTTGGTTAGAGTCGGGTGACTCGGATAGCCAAGTAAGAAGACTTGCCTAGAGTCGGGATGACTCAGATAGGTAAGCAAGAAGTCATGGCTAGAGTCGGGAGGACTCGGATAGTCATGCATGGGAGGCTCCCTAGAGGCATGAGTGTCTTGGATAGGGAGTTGGCTAATATATTGGTAGGCTTAGGCGTATGGTTAGACATAGACTCCGATAGAGCGGGGTACACGGGAGGTGTATGCACTCTTGAGGAATTTCTAATCTACCATCGATGTTGGGTTTGTGTGGTGTCCAATATATGGTGGTTTCGCATCATTGAGGGATTTCACACTTTCCAATAGGGTTGGGTAGGCTTAGACTTCACTAGGTTGGGTGAGCTAAAGATTGGTCACTTTGTGAATGTTCTATGTTTACTTTCCAATAATATAGTACCCAATGGTTGTAGTTCAACCCGTGAATGTTTCCTCCTTGGAGGTTTTACCACGTTAAAAAATCTCTTGTGTTAATTCTTCCTATCTCTTTCTCTTATATTTTAATTGTATATTATATTATCTTGTTTCATAATATTCACTTATGATGTATTGTGAAGCAAGACTTTGTATAGTGTGATTTGTGGATTCATTATTTTGATCATTTTTGTATCTATGATTCTTTTGTATATTGTAATTTTTGTATAGTGATATTTGATCACTCTTGTAACTCATTGAACATCTATTGAAATACAAGCTTACTTTGTTGTTGTGTTTATTTGTTCTTATACCTCACACAACTAGATGATATACTTAGACCTTGCTCTTATGATTGTATTCTCATATTGTCTATGTATGTCTTCCTTGGCTTATTTTGTTGTGTGTAAGGCTACCTTGAGGAACAAACGAAAGTTTGTTCAAGGGTTTGAAAAAAGGTGTAAAAACCTATTCCCCCCCCCCCCCTCTAGGTATGCTTTAAGCAATTTAACTACGTTTGTATACTTTCACCCCGTTTCCACACAATGACTTCCTAAAACAAAATGAACCTATACAAGGCTCACAAAACATATTATATTCACAAAAACGATCGAAAACGAAAAAAACAATAAGAAATGGGGACCTCAAAAGGTGTATAAATCATTCCGATAATGTCTTGCTTGATTTCTCCTCAGGATTGATGTTGGGTTTCTTTACTTGAGAAGCGTCGTGAAGCCTCTCACTGATCATCTCGTTCGGTTTTACGGATTGAAGAGGGGTGACTTGAGTAGCTGGAGAAATCAGCTTTTGGGATTTAGGAGAAGGTTGAGAAAGAGAAGTTTCTGATCCTTTTATGTCCTTAGAAGATTTCCTTTTCTTCGAATTATCGCCAGACAAATCTATTTAGTGCTTGATAAAGGAGTGAAGTGTTTGGAAAAAAGTGAAAGTTGTTTTTAAACAAAGATATAGCAATTTTAGTTAGAGTAAAAGTGTTCTATGAAATCAGCAAGGTATTTATAATTCTTGAAGACCTAGCTGTAACATGTGCAATTTTAAACGAAAGGTCACCACTCTCAACGGGCAAAAAACTATCGTTTTAGATAAAATGCTCCCAACGGCTAGTAAAATTTCAAGCCGTCAGAGAATATTTGACCTCAAAGAAAGAAGAACGCAGTTTAAACCTCACAAAGGTGACCACGCAAGACTCTAGAAGACCATTCCAAGTAGGTACATTAATCCTCGGAGCATATGTTTCCTTTTGCTAATCTCCAATGTCTCACTGGCTCCACATTGGAGACCAGGTGGAGTTCTATTAATTACAAAAATATTGTCACCTTCACAAACCTCGGAATCCAGAGGAAAGATGACCTTGCAAGACCTAGCAACCTAGTCACCTTTCTAGAATTTATCCCGAGGTGAATGTACGGTGTGGTATGAATGTCAAATGGAGAGCCCAAAATGATCTACTAAATGATAACTCTTATTTTTACACATTGTGCAGCCCTTTAATTTTATCTTTTATGCTTGTTTTCCAGGTAAAACTGGGTATTTAACGTTTTAAATAAGTGTTTTAGGATTTTTTCCAGAAGAGGGGCTAAAGTGCAAAAATGGAGAAATATTAGGGCAAAAGTGTAATTTCTGAAACTTAGGTTCGGTGCCCCTATTCTGTGATTAGAAGCCACAGTTTAGGGAGCATAAAGGGACCAGAAGACCCCCCATTTTGTAAATCGGTGGCCCATGGCCGCAGAATAGGGTGTAGAATCGTGGCAGAATTTTGACGAAAGTTTCCTGCAGAACATGAACCTTGCAGGGCCCATATCTCCCTCCTCCAATCGAACTGAGTTTCATACTATATATGGTTGGAAAGCCCCAGAAGTATTCTTTTCAACTGTTCTTCAAAAACACGATTCTGATAATTTAGGAGAAAGTTATGCCCGTTTCCGTAACGGTGTGCGCTGTTGGAAAGTCACCCACGAAGCCCCCTAAATCAGCCACTTATGCAAGGGCATTCTCGTCTTTTCACCATCATTTTTGCCCTAAGACCCTCCCCACTATAAATATCCCCTTTTCTCATCAGTTTTTCAGAACCCTTATACTCCCTCTCTCTCTCTTCCGCCCCACTCTCTCTCTCTCTCTCTTCCATTTTCTTCATCTTCTTCACCTTCTCCACCAAATAAGGAGAGGATCCAAGCTCCCATGGAGGTTTTTCCTCCATGGGAGCTCACCACACACCTCCACCACCATTTTGCAAACCTCTTCCATCCATCTTAGGGCAGTTTGCAAGGAAATAGGAGAGGTTTTTGGACCAAATCCGAGCTAGGAAAGTTTGGAGCATCTTTGAAGGACTTGTCTTTAAAGGTTGTCTCTTATTTGCTCATTTCTTTGTATTTATTGCTTCTTTGATGTGTAACCCCGATTTGGGGAATATTGTAAACCTACACTTGTGTAATATATGTTGTTTGTGCTTAAATTCGGTTGGGTTTTGTTTCACTCTTTATTAATTTCATGAATTTAGCTTTAATTGCAATATCCATGTGTGTAGAGGTCCTAAATTGATATGTGTCCATGATTGGGATTAAGAGTAGAGTAATTTAATGTAGGAGTAGTGTAATTTAGCATCCCATGATTGTTGATTGATTGATGGATGACCAAAATGCCATGTTTAGAGTAATTTGAGTGTTAGAGATTTAGCTTCAAAAAGTGGGAAAGGTTTCAGTTCAGGCATTTAGTTGCTAAATTGGCATTGGTTCAAATCCTTGTGCTTAATGGGTCTTTTTAAGACACAATTATCCATCTTTAGCCGGATTGGGTAATAAATTGATTTAGGGATAATTCCCAAATCAAAAGGATGAACCCTTAACCTAGATTGAATGTTCTTAATGTATAACAACCAACTTATTGCACATTGTTGTTTGGTAAACTTGTTTCCCATGTCTAGCCATCCTAGAGAGATTGATAAAACCAAATCCGTATCTAGAGTAAAGGCAAACTGAAATCCTCTTGTGCTTGTGTAGTTTTATGGGTGTTTCATTGCTTAATGCTTTCACTCGGTTAGCCACCTTGTGGATGATATTTAGGCTGTGTGTTACATATCGCGTGGTTCACATTAACATGTCCAGTGTGATATCCTCTACATTTGACCAAACAGTTGAGAGATCATTAGGCTGGCGTGTAAAGCTCGTGTGTGTCCCACCATCCTTAATGAATCCAAGCATTTATGCATGGATGTAATCTCTAAGACATCGAGAGAGATTAGAGATTAATTAAGGGGACACGAGCATATAACATACGTGTAGTATGGGTATCTTGTATTCTTAATGCTTTCACTTGGTTGCCATCCCGTATTTGGTTAGCCATTGTGAATGAATTATTGGCTGTAGTATGGCCCATGCAGTTGCGCATTACATGCCCAACAAAATAACCACTATATATGACCAGACAGTGAGAGATACACTAGGCTAGCATACATGGCTCTTGTGTGTGTGCCACGACACTTAATGAATCCATACATTGTGTGGATGTGATTTCTAAGACTCGAGAGATATTAGAGATCAATTAAGGGGACATGAGCCTATGATATACTTGTATATTGAGGGACTCAGTGAGTCTAGAGCTTAATTAGGAAGATTGTTACGGTTGAATCGTTTCCCTAGTGTAACCACATTTCATGCATCTCTCCATTCCATCCTATCCATGTATATATTATGGTAGTTAGTTTATTTATTTATTTACATTATTATTTACTTTTTTGTAAATACAACACACGAGTTCTCTCGGAGTGTTGTAATAATAGCTAGAACCGGTGACGGTCGGCGGATCCCACCTCCCTGCGGAACGATACCCTCACTTGCCGCTGTGCTAGTCCCTATGACTCGCACGCTAGCGAGGTCGAACTTAAATGTTCAATCTTTTGATCGACACCGCAACGACGTGTCGTCACTAGGAACCTGGTTTGACGAATAATTTCCACTCAGTCAATTATGCTACAAAATACACCTCTATTCTAACCTAGCAGCTTTGAAGTTATCATCAGGAAGATAAAGGTCAGCTTCCGGTTCTCACTCCTCAACAACAAACCATGAATCTAGACGACTAAGTGTCTAGATACACTGCAAATATAAGGTAGTTTCCACCCCTTTTCTTTTGAGAGACTTGCGGGACATGGACTCAACCATAATCCTAACCAAATAAAGGATACTAACTCTCAAGAAGTCCTAATCCAACTTGAACTTTGCTGAAGCCACACGGACGCAACACGTAATCAAACAAGAACCATCTGGCAGGCCATATCACATCTAAGTGTCTAAGACCGGTGTGATATATCCTTCCCGTGCAAATCCAAACATGCATTCATCAAAATGACAGAGCTTCATACTCTAACCAAGTCTAAGCTTTAAACCACTTTTGAGGGAGTTAACAAAGACATGTTTCGAGCAGTTACAAGCGATTATGGGAAAGAAACCATTAAGGGTGCAACCTCTACTACAACGCCGTAGATCAACAGGGAAGTCACTCCCACGATCCCGAGATGCCTAGGAACAGTTATTAAAACCATCAGAAGGTGGAAGTTCATGTATAAAAATGGGTCTAAGGACCATTGTACGGAGATCGATGGAATAATAATATATCTTCTTACCTTCAATAAAGTGATGATCTATTTTACTCATTGTTTTAACTTAGAAGGTAGAATATGGTATTATGTCTATTATACCGATTCAGTTTTAACTCCAATGCAATGATTAAACACCTTTCGTGACTCGACTTAACAAGAAATCTACCTTTCTTCATCTTTCCAAGTAAAATAGTCTAGATCGGTTTTTGAGCGAGCTTCTTGCAGAAGGTCACCTTGCAGACTCTGGATAACGAAATTTCATCGTTAACAAATATTTTAGAAAAAAAAAATTCTTCATGAAGCATGTCAAAGATACTTTTAATGGTTTTATTACATAATTTGTAAAGATTTATAGCAACACGAGATTTGATTGGAGCAAACATTTTTATATATTATATATATAGTAGCATAATATTATATCAAATAGTTTTGCAAATAAAATATATATCAAATTTGTAAAGAAAGAATATTTAAAGTTTCATAAAGAAAAGTATTATTTGATTTTAAGATTGTAAGTTATTTTATAAAAGAAAATAAAGATTTTACTGTAGATTTATAGAAAATGAGATTATTTACAAAAAAGATATTTAGATAGTTCCGAGCTTATATTATAGAACAGATTCAGAAATCCTGCTTAGTTTCAGAATGAGATACATAATTCAAGACTTAGAAAAAGAGATACATAATTTAGAAAGAGATACACAAAAAGTGATAGAAAAAGATTTAGAAAGAGATACATAAAATTTTACAATTAGATAGTTTGCAGATCAAGTTTAGCTCGCATAAAGTTCATAAATATGAATGTTTTCAGAAATAGATTTATTGATTTCAAAAACATAAAGAAGTTATAAGTTAATTTAGATTAGTAAAAAGATAATTTTTAGATAAGCTTATAAGAAAGAAAAGATTTTGTTTTCAAAGCTTATTTCCACTAACTGGGCGTTAGCACTCATTCTTTCATTTTAAACCGGTGATCACCAGGTTCGTGCAGATGGGCCACATGTGATGGCAGAAAATGGTAGTGCATTATTTTTAATTAAAAGCATGTTATGTATATTTTCAAGTATTTCAAGATTTTTCATAACAAGCTTTGAAAATATTGGGTAGATGGGTCCAACAAAAAGAAAACAAAATTTTGATTTTAACTTAATTATATTTCCATAACCCACAGATTTAATTTGCACTTTTAAATTACCAAGTGGAAAAGTTTGAAAAGCCAAAGTGATTTATTAAAGATTTTATTAGAAGCCATCTTGAGATTTATATGATTTCTTGTAAGGTTTTCTAAAAGATTCAGATTTTAGTTAGAAAGATCAGAGTTTTCATGTGATTCCTCCGTACTCAAGATAGGAGTCAGGGCGGGTCCTATCAGTTAACATACATTTATTGACTTTTTTAACGATTAGATAACGAAAGGGCAAAAATGGCTAATTCTGAAAATAGAGTTGGTAGAATGATGTTTCCTCAATCATCAGGTGGTGCGTTTGGTACGGGGATGAGACAGGACAAGACAGGACGAGACAGTTGTTCCGTATTGTGTTTGAAAGATCTGTGACAGAACTATTAACTATGCTATTATACATTTGGTATGGCTGGGACAGGACGAGACAAGTGATTCAAATGACCAGAGTGCCCCTATTGTCCTGTTTATTTGATATTATTAAATAAATATATTTATATATCATATTTAATACAAATAATAATATTGTGATTGAGTAATATTCTTAAGAATTTTACAGGATTATTTTTTACAATTTCCTCATAATATATATATTTTTTGGTAAAAAAATTCCATATTACCCAAACCGAAAATTCAAAGTAGAATGATATATTTTTTTTCTTTTTTAAATTCATCTGCTTATCATTAAAATTCTTTCCATGGAATCCATGCTCATCTTTCTCCGTATAACATTATTAGGATTTAGGATCATATATAAATTAAAACAATTGGTCTGTAATTTTGAAGAGAAAAGGTACCAATATATATATATATATATATATATATACACACATTGGAACAAGTATTTGAAGTCCGGTCAATCAATTGATGGTACTCTTTCATCATTTAATCAAAATGTATTATTGAAGGGCAAATTCAATCAATTTCAACTCGTGATCATCACCATCAGCTTCTGGTCTAAGCTAAACTCTCCTTAGAACTACAAAACCCAACCAACAAAAGAAGAAAAATAGCAGAAAACAAAAAAAAAATGTGAAATGATGGTGTCAAGGTAGACAACACAAAAAACAATCCCACAGCCCCAACAAATGAAACTCTCAGTCATCATCATCATCATCAATCATCACTTCCTTCTTCCTCAGTGGGAAAATGAAGGGTGCTTTCATTTTGGTGTTGGCAATCCATGTAAACATAAAACATTTGGCGATAGCTCATCATCATCACTCTCTTCAACAATCTCCTCCCCATCACTATTGTACTTATACATGAATCTTGTATGCTTCCCAGCAAACTTGGCAATAGTACTACTAGTATATCACTAACCACCACCACCTGCTACAAACATCACAAATTTCATATAATCAATAAAAATCGGAATCAAACTTATCACCAATTAAGAAAATCAATCAACAAACCTGAGAAATCAATTGTTGATAAGTAACAGGAGAAGGGTTCATAGAAGCCAATCCATTGTTATCTATTGGCTTCAATGAACCCTTGGATTTTCGCATGGTAAGGAATTCTAATCTTGATCAATAAAATTGTGAAAAGATAAAAAAGAAAATAAAACAGTAGATTCCCATCAACAAGAATCACAAATCCTAGACTTTAATATATGCAAAGACAGCACAAGTAGTTTATATGTTTATAATTGCAAAAGCAAATAAGCATACTAACCAGAATCAATCTCATCGGCATGTACTCACGAGCTTTGTTATCAATCTCATCGGGTGCAAGTTTACTCATGCATCCTCCCAAGCATATGAAATCGTATAAAAACCTCAAATATCATATAAAATCATAGTATTCAAATAATTTAATTAAAAATAAAAACCGATTAACATCAGTAGAGTAACACCAAGCATCCTCCCCGAATAATCAAATAGCTGAACCAAGTTAATTGCATAGGTTCAAACTCCGAACCATTCTTCATAAGCTGCCTAGCAATTGAACGGAAATCAATGAAAGAATATAAAAAAGCTTGAAACGAACAGCAGAAATTCAAAGAAGCATATATATATATAAAATTGACAACATAAGAATCAGAACCCCATGAAAAGGATTCAACTAAGAATCAGAGTTTCCTTCACTTTTCTTCGTTTTTGCAAGGTAAGGAATTCTAGTCTTGATCAATTAAGTTGTGAAAAGATAAAAATAAAATCAAAGAGAATATTCCCATCATCTTGAATAAGTATTCAGTAACATAAGAATCAAAATTCCATGAGAAGGATTCTAAAAACTAACAGAGTTTCCTTAATTTTTCTTCCAGAATCACAGCAATATTTGAGAATTTGAGAAAATCCTAGACTTTAACATGAAATTTAACAGGTGTGTACTGTTTTTCTAGCAAATCAATCAAAAGAAAATACAATAACATGCAAATGAAAAACAAACTAACATAGAAAAACACCATCACCAACCAACAACTGAAAAACTTAAAATTTACACATGATTCACAGAAACAGAAAAAAATCGAAGGAACCCAGATAAGAAAAAGACAATAACCAATAGAAAACACAATAAAAATCAAACCTTGATCCCAAGAGATTGAAGAGCAGAGACAGCAGAGTCAAGAACTTGCTTTTGACGATCCATGATAGCAATCGAAGCTCCATGTTGACCAAACTGTGTAGATATCTCCAATCCAATTCTAGACCCACCTCCGGTTATCAAAGCAACCTTGTCTATCACTATATCTTCCTTGTTATCGATTGTCTTCATTGAACCCTATATCAAATTCGATCTAAATAGAGAAAGAAGAAACAGAATTTCGTTAAATCAAAGCACGAAATTGGATTGAGAGTAGACTACATACCTGTACGTTGAAGATGAGAGTGGATTCAAGCAACAGAGGAAAGATTCGAGTGTTCGTTTGTAATTTTGGGAATGAGAGAGGCGGATGAGGGAATGAGAGAGAAAGAGAATCGAGTGTTTTGTGTTATATAGTTTGTAATTTTTAGAAATATTAAGGGTAAATTTAGTTTTTTGAGACTTATTCAAAGTTGTCCCATACTCCCATGTTGTCCCACGTACCAACGCACTCTTGAACAACTAAGGGCCGTTTGGTATGGGGGCATATGCTAGAATGGGAATATCGTAGTGTTCCCATGTTTGGTAGCAGATTTCGTTTTTAGATTTCCGGAAAAGTAAATTCACGGGAATCACGCTACCCTGTCCCATCTCAACATGTGGGTTTGAGATGCCATTCCCATTATGGGTCCCACTATATAATTAAAAAAAAATCTAAACTAGCAGACACCAAACCATCGCTCACTTCTCATCTCAGTTCTCACAGCTCTTCACCTGAAAACTCGCCGCCCTCTCTCTCTCTCCGTCAAACCAACTGGACTCCATCAAACTCGCCGCCCTCTCTCCGGCGATTGGCCGCCTTCGATTTGCTTCATAGGTTTCATTTCTTTTCTTGCTAGTTATTTTTCATTTTTATTATTGTCTTCTTCTTCAATTAAATTCGTGGGCATTCTTTACTTGATGGTTCTCTTGTTAATACTGGTAGAGTATTCCCCAATTCTTCCTGGGCATTCTTTTTTTTTTTTTTCTTCTCTAGAGTTCTAATGAGTCTAAGATTTGAAATTCTTCATCTTTTCTCAGATTTAGGTTTACATTCATGCTTTTTCTTGTTAACGGAACTTGTTAATAATTCCAAAAACGTAAGAGATGTTTGTTGTTTTTGATGGATTTTGAAACAGTTTGGCTGCGAGTCTTTGTTTCCCAAATGATCAAATCATCCTAATTGGCTTTAGCATTGTTTCGACTATCAGTACTAGCCTTGTGTGCTAAGGGAATTTGTGGGTTAATTTGAATTTTGCAACTCTTTCGTAATGTATTTTGGACATCAACCAAATCAAGGCAAAGTCATAAATTGGGTTTACTTTAATTATAAATTGCTCACTGTGTTTGAAGAAATTATACAGACATAGGTGTGTTTTTGCCTGTTCAATTGCAACAGCAGTAGCAGTTTAAGTTGACTGAATGCTTCTTTATTTTACCTCAGTGTTTAGGTTTTTGTAATCTTTAACTCCTCAACTTGTAAGATGGGTGCTAGGATACCAAATCTAAAGCCTGGGAAGGCCACTATTGAATATCTCACAAAGATTCAGGCATCAACACGTTTTTGGGGTGATTTTCCATCTAGACATTGCTAAAACATATATGCCCTCCCATTTTAAGTTGTTCTGATATTAATAGCAAGCATTTGAACCGTTTCTGTTTATTTGCTGCTTTCTTTAGCTTTTCTTTGTGGTGGAATTTGCAGGGGGTCTATTGTTAAGTTTGTTGGCAACTACATCAATCATACTTGATCGTTATCTATGCAGTATCAATGAGGGATTTTCCATTGGGTTTACATCAGTTTTAATCATTGTAAGTGCTGTTCTGAGCTAGGTCCTGCCATTATGTATGCTATCACTTTTCTACATTGTCTATAATGATCATTGATAGAATGGTGCTACCTTAGTTTTGGAGCTTTGGTTAAAGTCAAATATGGGTTAACCAGCAACAAATATAGCCACGAGCATGATGTTATTATGTTAAACATCCGTTGCATGTTAGAAGTTATGATTTACCAAATATATATAGGACTGTTACCCTTTCTACAGTGCTCTTAATTAAAATAGTTTGTAAGACTGCTTAAGATTCATAATCCACCATGGCCTAAAAAAAATTATAAAAAAAAAAAAAAATCATATCTGCGCATTGTTTGATGAGTCTGACTTGTGTTGGTCCAGGTGGGTTCCATTATTGCTATAGATTGTTGAAACAATACTTTCCAGAAGCACATTGCTCACTATCTAGTTTCCAAGAAGTGGAAGTTTAGAGAAGCTGCAGCTGTTGCAAGTTCAAAGATTATTGATTTTCCTGAAGTGTGTGTTATTGTTTTGATTGTTTTGATGCAAGAGTGGGTTCTCATTTCTTAATCCACATTTTAAGATGATGACATGAGCAGTGATTGTTACACTCACATTGAAGCATCAAATGCTTGGACCACCTGGAGGGACAACTTAGCAAGAGAAATGTTTTAGCAATGGCAAGGAAATTGACATTCATAGATGTTATATCTATAGAGTTGTATATTTAACTTTGAACTCTTTCTTGCTTATGACAATTTCATGTTTTTCTAGCATTTTCATTGTGTTGCAATGTATGAAAACGATTTAAAGTTGTGATTGATTTAACACTACCAAGTAGCAAAATGACTTGGAGAGATTTGTTATTGAATAGTATACAGTTTGGAAAAATTTTCATGGGCCACATTATTGTTGTGAGAGTGTGAACAACTTTTGGCAGGAAAAAACATGAGAGTGTGAACAACTTTTGGCAGGAAAAAACAGTGGACAAATAAGGAACTGTCAGTCAGACAAATAAATAACATAAGCATCATTTTTGACAATGTATATATAATTATAATTATATTTTTTTGGTATGTAATTATGAAAAAAAATGATTATTAATAATTAAAAATTCATTTAAAAGGAAAAAAAAGATTCTCATGTGCAACCAAACACAATTATTTAATATTTTCAAGAATCTGATACAGTATTCCCTTGCATAACCAAACACAAGTATCAAGGTTTCCTAGGAATCACATTACTTGGAATAACTTTCTCATGAATTAGATTATTTTGATTACCTCATACCAAACGGCCCTAAGGACAATTCAATCTTTTTATTAACTCAATTTTAAGAATAGGAGAGATCTGAGTAATAAATGCATATTTGTTTTCTAACTACATTTATACAAAACTTCAAGGGAGGTTAGTGTATTTACCGCTTTTGCAAATTGTACCAATAAATCTGATGCTCTATCTTTCAGAATCCGATTGAGTGTAACATTAATTGCCGAATAGAATGAGAATATAGTTCACCCCTCGAATCTATTTTTGATATACCATTTCGACAAAAGAAAAGATAAATATACATACTTTTATTAGGCCATATAAATAATTAGATTAGTGTTAGTTATCTTAATGGTTCATTAGCTGTCATCAGTCTAGTTATTGCTTAGCTGACTTTGTATATAATTCTACTTTGTTGCTATTTATGTAATCAGATATCATTCTTAAATGAAATGAGAAAAGTCTTTTTCTCTCCCAAACACTCTCTCGCTTAGCTCAATAACTTTCACTTTGTTAATTACTTTGTAAATAGGTAAAGCATAAAATAATGTTTATCATTTGCTCTCTCTAATGTTACAAATAAAGTCGAATCTCAAATAAAAAATGTTACACTTGATCGTTCCTCAAACATAAAACGTATATACTTTGCTTCACAAAGTTGTTATTATCTTAATTCTCTGTAACAGCGTGCATGCCTGGCAAGTATATATACCCTTTGCTTCATATTACTTCAAATCCCATACATTTCTATCACAAACACAATTGCTGCAACTCTCTGATCTCCTCCACCCAAAAATATGGATGAACAACAACAAATTGTCTCTCCCATTGTAGAAATTCTCTTGCGCAAACTACAGTCCCTTCATAAACAAAAGGTTCCATTGGGACGGTGGGGTGTGGATAATATTGAACTTGAAAAGCTCGAGACAATCTTAAGCTCTTTCAGAGCTGTTCTCTTAGATGCTGAGAAACAACAGCTTCACAACGACGACGTGAGAGGATGGCTAAAAAAGCTTAAGGATGCATGCTATGATGCAGAGGACGCGTTAGACGAATTGGAGATTGAAGCTCTACACAATAGGCAATTGAAAATGGATCAATCAAGGAGCTTCGCAAGGAAGGTATGCGATTTCATTTCATGCTCATCAAAATCATTTGCTAGTTTGCGTTTTACGATAGACAGTAGTAAACAAATTAAGGAGATTAGAGAAAGGTTAGGTGGAATTGAAGATGATTTGTCAAAATTTGGTTTCAAGGATAGAGTTCATCATCATCAGGACATTAATGGAAATGTTCCTAAGGAGAGGGAAATCATCACCCACTCGTCCCCTGTGGTTGCTTCTGATGTTTTTGAGAGAGACGAAGTTAAAGAAAATATCATAAACATCTTATTAATGCAAAAAGATAATGATTTAAGTAGTGTGGGTGGTAGGTATGGACCGTTTGGTTTAATTGACAATTTGGATGACAGTGTCATTTATATTCCGGGTCCTAGTGGTAATGGAAAAACCACACTTGCAAAACTGGTGTATAACGACAAGAGGATAGATGAAACTTTTGATATAAAAATGTGGGTATGTTGCCGACAAAAATATTTTGAGAAGGAAATAATAATAGACATGATCTATTCTGTAACTGGTCGAATCGAAAACACCATGGAGATAGGCCAATTGCAACAAGTCTTACAAGATATTTTGAAGGGGAAAAAGTATTTACTCGTGTTGGATGAATTTGATTTGGATTGGGATTTGCTCGAATTAAAAAGTTTGTTACCAGTGGGTGCAAAAGAGAGTAAAATCATAGCAATCGAATCGTACGATTATTTTCAGAATGATTACCCGTTAAATTGGCTTTCAAAAGAGAGTAGCTTGTCTTTATTTATGAGACATGCATTTAAAGAAGGAAAAGAAAAAAATCCACGCCTCAGAGAAATTGGAAAAGAAATAGCGATAAAATGTGCAGGCCGTCCTTTACTACTAAAAATATTAGGAAGCATACTTTATTTCTCGACTGATGAAGATGATTGGAAATATGTGAGGGATAATATCAAGCAGTTGGGAGTAGAAACAGAAGGAACAGGAAAAAAAACAGAAAAAGAATCAATATCAATTCTAAAACTAGGTTATGATCTATTACCATCTCACTTGAAACAATGTTTTGTTTGCTGTTCCGTCTTTCCATTTGATCATGGCTTTAATAATATTACTTTGATTCAATTTTGGATGGCTCATGGGCTTCTCCAATCTGATGATGGAAATGAAGAGCCTGAATCTATCGGTATGCGGTATATAAATGAATTAAGATGCAGATGTTTGTTCCAAGATTTTGAACAAACCTTTGACTTCATCACTTTCAAAATGCATTATCTTGTCCATCTTCTTGCCCAAGACATTGCAGAAAATGAAAACCTCATAATGGATTCTGGAAAGCAATATAACCGGCATATATCGGTGGAATATGCTTATAAACTGAAAAAAACATTTTTTGGCAGCAAAATGACGAGAAGCATTTTATATTTTGAAATGATCAGCCTAAGCCAATCATTTATAGGATCATGCATCTCAACTTACCCAAATTTGCGGGTGCTAGATTTTAGAAATTCTGATATGGAGGTATTGCCAGAAAGTATTGGTAATTTGAAGCATCTGAGATACCTCAACCTAACAAAAAACATCAAAATCAAGCGACTTCCAAAGTCCATTTTCAAGCTGAGAATTTTGGAAACTCTATTACTTGGTGGATGTAAGGAGCTAGAAGAGTTGCCTGGAGATATAAGGCACCTAGTTAACCTCAGAATGCTAGTGTTCAGCTCAAAGCAAATGCATCTGCCGGAAAATGGAATTGGATGCTTGACTTCTCTAAGGCGTTTGGGAATTGGTTCTTGCTATAATTTGGAATATTTGTTCGAAGATATTGGTCGCCTCAAAGCTCTTCGGACATTAATCATTGGGGATTGCCCGAAGCTAGTCTCTTTACCACCTGGTGTGAAAGACTTAAGTTCGTTGGAGAATCTGATGCTTTCTGATTGCGAAAACAGTTCAAAATGTAATTTGAAAATGGAAATGGAACTCCAAAACATAAAGCCTCACCTTCGAATGCTTTGCATTGACGGATTGCCAGAATTCAATGAATTTCCTCAATGGCTTCTTCAATGTTCAGCCAACACTTTACAGTGGTTGGCCATTAAAAATTGTCCAAACTTGGAAGGGCTACCCTCTGAGCCACTGCAGATTCTCAAATCACTTGAAGTTCTTGAAATTTCGAATTGTCCGAAATTTTCTTCTTTTCCTGAAGATATGCAGAGTCTCACTGCCATGAGAGAACTAAAAGTTCGAGGTTGTCCAGATTTAAGCAAGAGATGCAACCGGGTTACTGGTGAAGATTGGCCTAAGATAAATCATATTCCCAGGATCGAGCTTGATGGCAAGGTGATTAAATCAAGTGATTATAATTAGGTAATTGATTAATCTCTCTCTTTTTCTTATTATGTAATTGATTAATCTCTCTTTTGTTTCTTATTCTCATATTTATTTTTATTTTTATTCTTTCTTCTTGCTTTCATGATGGATGAATAGGGCTACTCAGGTATTCAAATTCAAATTCAGGTAAAAAAAAATTGAATATTAATTAGCGCTGTTCTGATTTTCATTGTACAATGTGGTGAGTTGTGATTTGAGAAAGATTTGTTTTTGTCCTTTAATTTATGTTGCCAGGCATACTCCAAATTTCTGTTTGGTATATTTGTCATTTTACTATCAGCTAAAACTGAAAATTCTAAAAATGTTTAATCTTCTAATAAAATGACTCAAATGTATTGATCATTGGCAATGGAGTTTCTTGATCGGCGGTAGAGTATCTTTGATCTCCTCTGTGAAGGAGATCGTCGCCGTGAAAGAAGGTGATGGCCGATCTCTATCGGATCTCCTCCCATTGGAGATCGGATCTCCATTGCCTTCTACTTTTTAAAAAATTTATTTTATAACACCCCCTATTCAATAATAATATTCTATGGGGATCATACTTCTTGTGTTAGGCACTCAAAAAAAAATTGTATATCACTTATTAATCGCCATTTCTATTTCACTGTTTTTCAGGATGACCGAGATAGCAAGCTAGGCAAAGATATCATGAGACTAGAGAGGTATACGTGTTACTTCTCTTATCAATTAATTACTATGCTAATCAAAAAGAAGCTAATTACTGTTAATCCTAAACACGAAACCTTAAAATCCTGTTTACTATCTGTGTATATAGATTATGCAAAACCTCTTAATTTCTTCTCTTGTTCAATCTCTGGCAGGTGGTTCTTCATATTAAGGTCGAGATCATGCTTGATCGAGGTTGCAGCTTCTTAAGTTGTACATAATTTATTTATTTTCTTTTCAAGTTGTGTTGGCAGACAATTATGTCTTGTATAAAGTGATCAGGGATTTGCTTGAATTTATTTGTATTTGATTCAAAACACTTGCACAAAAACACATTCATGTTATATAACTATCATGCATATATTTTCTAATTAAAGAATAAAGTGATACTGTATTTGGCCATCAAGTATTTTTCAATCCTGTCGACTTCTAGATGTAATTCCAATTTTGATATATATATAAAAAATAAAAATAAAATAAATAAAAATAAATAAAAAAAGATGTAATTCCAATTTAAACAGAAGTTAGAAAGAAAGAAAAAAAAAGAGTTGTAATATGTATTTATGATAGATGAGATGTATTTAGGATCTATCAAAACCTCACATATATATATATATATATATTGTTTTTATTGTCAATTCGTTATGATATAAAATATATCAAGACGAAGAATGTTGACCATTAGATTTACATACTTTGACTCAAAATGTATGCACTTTTCAAAACTTTTCCATAATCTATGGTCCACATTCTTCGTCCTGATATATTTTATATCAGGACGAACTGACATTAGAAAGACTATATATATATAAGCATTTTTAATGCTAGCTCTCCGAAGAAATGCGCCAAAGGTTTTATATGACATTATCGAAGAACAAAGGTGTGAAAGAAAAAAATATTTATTAACAACTGTTGCGGGCTTGCAACTATTCAGAAGCCAAAATGACGATGAACAACCGAAGAATTTGTTTTTGATATACTTGGGACATTTCTAAGGTGAATAAGCCCTTCGCCACCAAGCCACATTGGACGGCGGTGATCATGTTATTGTGTTGATTTACTTTAGAGACAGTGTATATGTGTGCAAATCTTCTTTTCCTCTTAACTCTGCCAGTTGCATGTACTTTTTCTTCTTTGCATCAATCCATTGCTTTATCACCAATCTAACTACTTATTAATTTCCAGCTTTTGAAAGGGAAAAAGTCATTTAATTTACCACCTTTTTTTTTCTTTTTTTATTCCATGCCCATTGCAGAAGTTATTTCTAGTTTCAAACCTTGACAATGTAAGCAAAAGCAAAGTAACACAAACCCGTAACTTGATCCTCTCAGATGCTGAAATTTCTAGTAATGTATTCTGATCCAAAGCTCGGAGTGGCTACTGGCTAGTGTGTACAACTTTCAAATTACATTTAGATAAAGAAAAGTTCAAAAAAAAAAAAAGTCAATAATTTTAAGAACCATACGCAACATTAAGAACCAAATAATTAAGTGCTTGAAGAGCAGCAGAACACGAACTTATAATAGTCCGATGGGGTAAGTAGTAAATGTGTTTGTTGAATCTTAATCTGAATATTAACTTGTAATGTGACAGTTTCATTCGACTATTGGTGCCGTTGGGTCAAGTAAACGTGCGGGTTGCATCATCTGGAGGTACGTTGAACCCATCTAGTAAAAAGATATCAGAGAAATCCAGATCGTTGAATTCACAAAACACATATTTGATGCCGTTTTCGCTGTCATTGTAATAACAGATACTAGTAGTAGACTAGTAGCAGCTAATTTAAACGGGAAATTAGACTAGTGCAATTAATGGGCCATAAATAAAAAGCCCAATTTAAACGGAAAAAAATTAGAGGGACGGACCAACAAGCCCAAGCATCTGCAACTAATGTAATTTTGTCATGACGTGCTGATGGCTTACAACGTGGCAAGCCACGTCACTGTAAGGTTAACCACATCCGCACCTTAGCCGATGACGTGACATGCCACGTCGGCAAAAGCAAATGACGTGCCACTCACATAATCATTTGTCTGTAAATTTATCTTTCTTAATTTTCTCTCGAGAAACCGAACCGGAAACAAAAGTGAAAATTTCCAGGCTCTAAAAACAACACCGTTTTTTCTCCCAATGCTCGACAATATAATCTCTCTCTCCCTCCATCTCTCTGGACCGTACAACATGTCGTCTGGAAACTCCGGCCTCTCGGCTCCGCAATGTCGTGTTCTCCAGCGACTCGCCTTGGCTCGGTAATCTTCAAATTTTCAAATTTTTTTATTGTATAGATGCAAAATTGAAGATTTTTTGTTTACATGTATGTTTTTCCGGTGAATTTTTGCGATTGAAATTTGTTGTAATTGGTTATGAGTTGTACTGTGTTTGGATACAAATTCGTGAGCTTGCATGATACGAATGCTAGTGTTCGGATGTGGATTTTTGCATACTTTGATAAGTATGCTAGTTGATATGATTGGAATTTCATGTAAAATATGTCAAAACTAGTGATTGTTATGGTTTTGTTGATTTTTGTTTGATTATTGATTTATTATAGGAATGTGAACAGATAGCTAATAACAGTGGAAGTTGATAATTGCTAGTTCGACTTTATTTTTCGTACTAGAATGAGACGATTAAGTTGGTTCTAATAATTTTGCTGAAAAGTACTGTTTATTTTCTTTTATCGCATTTATATAATGAATTCAGCACAATGATTGTCGTATATGAATGCCATGGCTACACTAACATGTTGAATAATTGTAGAGAAAATGGAATAACAGAGGCTCGATCAACTGGCTAAGGAATTCGGGATTGAAGGGAAAATTTTCTAATATATATATAGTGAAGAACCTTGAATGCAAAGGATTATTATGAGGCAACCAGCGGTTGTGATGCAAAGGAAACTAGCGGAGTTGAAGGGGAGTCCAAAACCAGTTCGTTTATAAGTACCAATTTGATGTAATTTCATTGCTATGCGAAGCACTTGAGTGCTCAACAAAAACTAGAGATCAGCAAAGAAGGACCAATTGTGGAGAGTTTCGGGTAGGAATATGAAAGTGAAAATGCTGTCAGTGGAGATAGTTTTCCCAGAGAGAGTTTTACACAAGATTGGCACGTAAAGGATATTTTCCAGCAATGGAAGCTATTTGTAAAAAGCTTGAAGAAGTAAATTGAAAGGTTAGTTATATTTGGAAGGTTTTAGTTAGTATGTGCATCCTCTTCCATGTCATTGTGCCACCCTTACATATTTATTCACTCCGATGTTTATCACAGGAATGATCAAATATGGTGAGAGGAATTTTGTCCTAATGACTTCAAGCAGCCAGCGTTTTAAAGATTCCTTGCTCTCAAATCCTGATCGCAGTCCATATTTTATTAAAAACAAAAAAGAAATGAACATACGTTTCAAGGGAGTCCACTGGCTACCATCACCAACAACTGAAATGAGAGGTCCTCAACAGACACAGCTTTATCACTTTAAAGCTTAGAAGCATTAAATCCTGAAATGGCCTCAAATCCTGATCCCCATCCAGATTTTATTAAAAAGAAAAAACAAATGAAGAGACCAAAACCGTGGAGTCAAATGACACAGCTTTACTGGCCACTTGAAAGCTTAGAAGCCTATATCTAATCTTTTCAGTCGAGGAGGTCGCAGCAGAAGATCAGGTGCTGATTATCAACTACAAAATCCCACAACAGCAACGGTCTCAGCTCTGGAAGACTTAAGAACAGGTGCCAATAATCTCGAAGTAGCTTACTTTTTATTTAAGAGATTTCGGTTTCTCTTTGCAGATTTAATTCTAAGCTACTATGAACAGAAAGACAGTTACTCTAAAATTGAAAACAAGTCGGTGAAAGATGCCTTTTAACCGGTAGCAATCGAGCTTGAATTCATCTACAATGTGCTCTACACCAAGGCCTCCCTTGTTTATTCTCAATTCGGAGTCTTTTTCTGTTTCATCGGTTTATGTTGTTCTGTTTTTGCTTTAGTTACCTTCTCAATCATCATTGATAGTCACTCCTACTCACAAATTGACATTTCCTAACTAATATATTGTTGGTTGGTACTGTTGCCTTAGAGGTTTATGCCTTCATCACAATCTTTTTCTCTGACTGGACAGAACTCTTGTTCATCAAATCTTATAATTCTCTAGTTTGTACTACCTGTCCTCGTCAAGTAGTTCTTGCCAATCGCAAAAGGTGGTCAGGATCCATGGCACAGTACAACCTCATAAGTTCTTGCCTCCGAAAAGTTCAACCCATATTCATTGGGATTCATAACTTACCTTGGATCGGCGAATTGTTAGACAAGTACTGGTACTCGACCTGGGAAGATGTGAATGATGATCTACAAAATATTATCTTTAGGCAACTCCTAGAGAAAAGTGATGAAATTAAAGATGATCGTTTTACTATTGAGTCATGCAAGAAATTACTGGCACGTAGAGGTGACAGTGTGATTGAGAAAAGGTACGGTTGACTAGCCTCTTTTGGACTCTCGCAATAGTACGAGGTCGAAGAGTAGCACAATGAAAAATAAAAGTTCGTTCCCACAAGGATTGAGTGACCGATTACCGAAATTGATTAGTTCCAAAGCTATTCAAACAAGCAATAATCAATGATGGATTATACTACTCAATTATAACTTAAACTACACTAATGCAATAATTGAAAATAAACAAGTAAACAAACTTGAACAAAGGCAAACACAAACAAGTGATTGTATCTCGTATGGGAAATTAGGCTAAGACCTTGAATCCACCTATCCAATTCTCATCAATTTTAGGCACATCATTTGAAGTAAAGTATGCAAGTGTGTGTAGATTCGTGATACCCTCAATTAGTCTCTAACCTCTCTCAAGTGATAAAGACAATATTTATATGCACCAATAACCTATTTCTCAATGATTATCCGAACTATATATAAATTCATTAAGTTTCATGGCACACAAATTGAATCCTAGAGGCTAGCATCGCATATCTCTATCTTACCAACCTCTATCACTCATTTCATAGAGCACGTTGTGTGCTTCTCCTCTCGGTACTTCACACAACAACCAAACAATTACTAAATGCTAGCTAAACATTCAATAATGATTAAGAACATGAAATAAGCATACACAACACAAGCAATGATAATAAAGTGATGGCCTTGATTAATAATTCATGGAAAAGGCTTCATCTTGGCCTTAGCCAAGGAAGTTTAGTTCATAGTACAATAAATGACTACAAAATATGAGTAATAAGTACAAGTCATAATCAAAGATGAATAAATGTAAAGAGAGAAAGGTTTAGAGTAAACTAATGTGAAGAACTCCTCCTCTCTTGCTTGGATGTGCTTGACTTCTTCTCTCCTTGACTTCTCTTGCTCCAAGATGAGGTTTTTATGGTGGGTTTTGGTGAGGAAATGAGTTGGTGAGGTGAGAAATGAGTTTAGATGATGATTTGATGAAGGATGTGGGTGATTTAGTGAAGGATTTTGGTGAAAGAAGTGTTCTTGGGTGTTTGGGAGTGAAGTGGAGATGTTTTGGAGCTCAATGGTCGTGCTAGAGGTAAGGCAAAAGAAGCTGAAGGGAGGTATTTATAGAAGGTGAAATTAGGGCACGAAAACCTAGAGAAAGCTGAGCTGGACCACTGTTGCGCTGGTGTGGCGCTGGTCGTCCAGCGCAAAACCGAGGGGCGCCGGTCCAGCGCACGACCAGCGGCACGTTTCTGCCCAAGATGCGCTGGTGAAGCGCTGGTGGAAGCGCTGGTCGTCAGGCGCTGGTTCCTTCTTCAGCTCTTCAACTGCTCTCTTTTGCTCCAATGCTGCCCAATTTAGCTCAGTTTCCCCTTGATTGCTGAAGAGGCCTGCACAAGCTCATTTAAACATTAACGATACCGGTTTTACCCCGGAAAACGAAGGCAAATGATAGGTAAAACGGGGCTACATCAAGTGTAGAAATAGGCATTATCAACGGTCCTCTTCATCAATTTCATTGGAGTATAAATGATGTTGAATTTGATCACAGCCTTCTTCTTTGGCACATTGCTACTGATTTATGTTGCAATAGTGAAGATGCTAATAAACTTGACCTGAAATGCATAATATGCAAATGCTTATCAGGTTACTTGGTTGTATCTTCTAGTTTTTTGTCCTTCTATGGTACCAGAAGGAATCTGTGAGATTAAGTATAGAGATACCCATGCCAAGGCCCTGAGATTTTTTCTGGATGAAGAAATATTTTTTGTATAGGTAATGAAGTTTGGTTTGTGCTACAAGCGTGCGGTAAAAGTTAAAAGATATATCAAAACAGAGGATGCTTGTGAGACATTGCTTGGAGTGAATTTTGGTGATGCACCGGAACAAATAAAAGGAGATAGAACTCAGTCGGTGTTGTCCTATGGATGTAGGCTGGTGGAAATGTTGACATATGCTGCAAATAAGTATACATGGAAAGAATAGGGTCAACAACTTAGGAAAGGCAGAGAGCTGCTCACCCATGTTTGCCTTCTTATGGCACATCTTGGCTTGAGCGAACAATATCGAATCTAGAAGCATTACTATGATCAACCACAAATACATTATCTACATGCTCCTTTGTATGTTTATTGTGATCATTCAATATTGAAAAGTGTTCGTTCTTTTTGTTGCAAATGTGTTAACCTCTTTTGCTAAAAGAGTGATCCATCCTTGGTCTAGTCTTAGTACTGTATTTAAATTGCTTGGACTTGTAAATAAATTGCCTTCTTCAGCTTTTATATTTATACTGGCTAGCCTCGTTTAAATGCAAATGCTTTGGGTATCATGAGTTTGAAAGAGCTCAAAGGTAAGTAACAAAATCAAAGAATGAAACTGTTGAATCAGCTCAATATCTAACATGGAAATACATGGTACTCTCACTTGCCAGTTGCCACATATTAATCAAATGAAACTAATGCATCCTAAACTGTAATTCAAGTCAATACCCTTAACAATGGTGGTAAATGGTCTCAGGTTCGAACAAAAATCAAGTGTATGAAGGGCAGAACACGACCTTGTAATTAGTGCCGGTGGAGCAAGTAAATGTGCCGGTTGCATCATCAAAGATACAAGTGTAGACGTTTGGGCACAAATCTTTGAAAAACTTGAAATAAGCTTCAGTAGAATCACAACACGCTGAACCTTCATTACAACAAAACTGTTAGTAGTCAACGGAAGAGATCTAACGGCAAGGGATGTATATATGTGCAACATTTTTAAAAGGTCATTAGTGTTTATATGGCTAAAACTGCCATATCTGTGTCATTGTTCCAAACCTCAGGGGATGTTTGTGCAATTCTCCCCTGATTTAATCACTTTTGGAAAGCAAGTTCTTGTGATATATACCATCCCCATTTCACAAGCTATTCTCTAATACTTCTCAGTTAGCTATATCTTTTGTTATCCATTAGAAAATGGCCTCCAAATTAAGTTCAACCTTATTAAAATATATATTGAATTACATCACCTGCCTGGCTGCCTCAATTAGCTTCCAAAGTTCTTGGGTGCATCGATCTTATTTTCCAGGTAAGTGATTTATTTCGTTAATAAATTTGTAGAAAACAATGCTATATATTTTACTTCATGCTGCCATGCTATTTTAATATTTGTCTCCAACTCTTATCCAAAAAGCCTGATTTTTGTTGTGGAAGATGGTATACAGTAGCATGTATAATCTTATGTATTAAATACTATCGTGGGTCTTATTACTTGGAAGTTTAAACGTTTGGCTTCATTGAGTAGTCTCTTAAAGTACATCAGTATTCAGTACATGGTATATATAGAGTAATTTTGAGCTATGTCATATATAGTACATATGGGGCTTGTTTGTTACGCCATATTGGACAGGAGTGTTCTAGTAATCGGTCAAGTCGGCCAACTAATCGGCTGCCTAGGCCTTAGACGGTCGGAAAAAAAAAACTTTCATTAAAACGTTAAACCGGTGCCGGCAACGTTCTGATCTTGTCGGTGAAAAGGTTGAAGAGAATCTGAGCTAATATTGAAGAACAATCTGGAGAGAGAAAGTAGATCTGAGTATGGAGAGAGAAAGTAGATCTGAGAATCTTTTTTTATTTTTTATTGATTAATTGAAACAATTACAAGAAGAGAGTTTATACTTTATAGGCTCTGACTCTCTGAGTACAATTCTAATAACAAAGGAAATTGTAAAATATCTACGATGAGAGAGAGTGTGAAGAGTTGTAGGGAAAATAAAATAAATGGAAAATATGGAGTGAGAGAGACTGAAAAGTCGCCGGTAAAAATGGAAAATAGAAGAGAGAGTGAAGAGTCTGCGGAGGGAGATGGAGAGAGAGAGTTGAAATGAGAGAGTATTAATTGAAAAGATAAAAAGTGTATGGTGCATTGACAAGTGTGTTTAGAAAATTGAAATTTGTGTTGAATCGGGATAGTGTCATAGTGAGTGAGTTAATTGAGGAAAAGAGGAGTGATGCAGTGATGTAGGGTCTATGCAATGATTGATGTTGATACCAAAATTAAAAAAAATAATTAAAAATCACATAAAAAATAATAATTGCAAAGAACAAATCATCTTAGAAAAAAAATTCCGCCTAGGCACCAATCCACCGTGGATTGACGCCTAGCAGCTACTAAAACACTGGACAGGACTAGCAGTATTATATGGCATTTGATAACATTATATGATAGTACTAAATTGAACGACATATTGATCTAGTATTATCCAAACTGTATTAAATTATACGGTGGAGAGAGGTGTTCTACAGCCAAATTAGATTTGATATATATATAGTTTTTCTATTGTCAGTTCGAATTGACAAAAGATTTATCAGTTTCTTGCATGTGGGCCATTGCTACTTGACTGCATGCACTTGTCAAAGCATCTTTTAAATCCAATGGCCCACATGCAACGAACTGATATATTTTATATCAGTTTGAATTAATAATAGAAAAATTGTATATATATATATATAAGAAAAAAAAAATACTTGGTCTAAATTAATAGATATTTGAAGGCAACAAACCAATTTTTTAACCCTAAGGGGTGGTGCCGCTGGTCACTGGGGCAAGCCGTAAACTCGGATGTCATGTGTTCGATCCCTAGCAGCCACGTTTCTCTTGGGGCCACTGGAGGTTTATCCGGCTGTTAACTTCAGGGCCTCGTGGGATTAGTCGAGGTGCGCGCAAGCTGGCCCGAATACCCACGGATACCAAAAATAAATAAATAAATAAATAAAAACCTCCATCTTGGAGGCTTCATGGCCCCATCTTCAAGGGACAGCCGGCCTTTGTTTATGGTGGAGGTCGGCCAGCAACCTCGTCGTCGAGGTCATTGGTCGGTTTCCTACACGAACAGAGGTCGGCCACCTCACGTTTTGATCTCCATCACAATGGAGATCGCACCGCTTGGATCTCCATCACGATGGAGATGCATAGAGGGATCTCCATCGCGCGATGGAGATTCCGCGACGAGGAAGGCTCGTCCCCCACCATCTAGAGATCCAGTGGGTGATTGGGTGGAGATCTAGATTTTTTTATTAAAAAAAAATCGAATCTTTAAATTTATTTTTTAATCATTTTTAAATTCAAATTTTAATTTAAATATTTTAATAAAAAATTTATTTCAAAAAAATTTATATTAGCATTACAAATACCATCCAATACTATCCATACCAAACAATGTAGAGTATTAAATTTAATCAAATACATTCCAATATTATCCAATGCAATCCCATACGATGCAGTCTAGTCAACATGCTCATTAAGAGTACTAAATTTACAAATTATAGATTATTGCAATAAAAAAATCAAGTTATCTGGAATGTTATGAGTTTTACTCCCCTCACGTGATTGGCATTTGAATTTGTAATTACAATTTTTTATATGATTGTATGTGATTTTTTTTCCTCTAGTCCAAATTTATAAAAAAAAATGGAATGTTATGAGTTTTATATGGTAATTATATAAATAAATTGTAAATAATATCAAAAAATTTGAAACGGAGGAGAATCTCCATTGAAAATTATCAAAATCCGATTAGCCAAACAATTAGCTATATAATTACATTCCCTATATATATATGTAGTGGTTCTCTCATAACAAATCCTTTATTTTAATTTCAGTAAGAACTTTGATGAAATCACATTCATTTTTATGAATCTTGATCTGATTTTTTTTTTTTTTTTTTTTTTTTTTTTTTTTTTTTTTTTGAATGATATGTTCAATGAAATTTACCTATAAATAAAATTTGATAATTTTTCAAGTACTACAATTATTTTTCTTGAATGTTCTTATATTTTGCCCATTTTCTAATGCCTTCATATTTAACAAAATCAGGATAAATAATTATAGTGCTTGAAAAATTCTTAAATTTTTTGATTGGTAAATTTCATTGAATTTATCATCCACAAAAAAATTTAGCTCAAAATTTATAGAAATCGGCGTGATTTCATCAAGGTCTTTACTGAAATTAAAATAAGGGATCTATTATAAGAGAACCACTCATATATATATATATATATATTTGTCTTTTTTTCTTCGGGACGAACTGATTTTATTTATATCAATTCCACAAATATCAACCATTAGATTCACATATTTTAGCTTAGTCAAAATCTTCTTAAACTTAATCAATAACTCACAAGTCTCGTTCTAATCTTAAAATTTTAGTGCGGTCCTGAGGAGAGAAAATGATGCGGCAGCAGTGGATCAACTGGCATTAGCTTATTTGGAGGGGTGGGATTTGAAACAAACCAATAAGACCAAACCCGGGCGACGGAATCAGATTGACTTGGAATTTTGACAGCTGATGTGTTTCGGTGTTTCCGGAACTACTACGCAGCTTTGCTGCGTAAGCACGTCCGTTTTTAGGCAAATTCCGTCGTTTAGGCCTTGATATTGCAGTTTTTGCCGTTTTAGGAAAGTTTCTTTTTCGCAATAAATTGAGTTTCCCGATTCCGAATCGACTTCCGTCAATTCTGGAGTGTTTAGGATTCTCAGTAGAATTAGTTTTTGCTTTAAATTCGTTTTTGCCTTTTTTGGTAAATTTCCGTTTTTAAATCGTTTTCTTGCTTTCCAAGGAATTCGATTAGGTTTAGGATTTGTTTGCTTTAAATTAAGATGTAGGCTGAATTGGCCATTGAGTTTTTAATTTATAAAATTTAGAGTTTTCTCTAATTATCCCAATTTCGGTATTCTTCGAGAATCAACGAATTGAAGCCTAACTTTCCGGTATTTGTGCGCAAATCAATGGAACTTTAGTAGGTTGTTTCTAATCGTTTTCGCAGGTTTTTCTCGACAGAGCTTCCGCTACATCAGAAAACTATATAAAAGAATTATAGAAGAAACGCAGCAAGAAGAGTACTAGATTTATAAATAAATTATTACAAATCTTAAATAAAAACAATCAAGTTATTTAGAATATCATGAACTTTATATGGTAATTATATAATAAATTGTAAATAATAATGAAAAATTCATGATTTTTTTTTTTCCTTTTGGAATCCAATTTGTTATTATTATTTTTTTGGGTTTGGATCCTCTACTCACCTTAAGAGTCTTTACCTTGTCCTCACATTTATAATCTATTGTCACGTGTTTGATGTAGTAAATCAATTTTCCAAATTAAAACTATTAATTTTTATGTCTTTACTTTACTCTAAAGATAGAATTAATTCCGACCATTGATTTTTATGTTTTTACATGTGGCAAAAGAGTATGAAAGTTGGGACAAGATGAGGACACTTAAGGTAAGGAGGGGATCCAAATTTTTTATATATTTTATAATATTGTTAGCATGCTCTGTACAAATGATAGATATGTCTCTAGGAGATGATCAAGCATATATAAAATAAATTAAAAGCATCTCCAATACAAAAGTGGCTTGCATACCAATAATCGATGACATAGCAACAATGTCAAAAGACTTGCTTCCTTTGTGGCATAGATAATCAACTCAAAATTTGGTTTCCAATGCTTTCGTCTAAAACACAATTTTTTTAATGATGTGTCCATCTTTTTTTCCTGTTTTATTTTTTATTTTATTTCCTTATCAAAAAAATATAAAAAATTAATGTCAGTTTTAAATGTTAGCTAAGTCAACCTAAAAAATAGCTGTGCAACAGACCGTCTGAAAGTAGACGGTCATATTGACAATGTCTAGTATTTTTTTTGCAACGTCAGCTTGAGGTTGAATATACACGGTTGCATTGGGGACACAATTATTAACATAACGTCTATTTATCCTACGTGGCATCTTTTTTTTTCACAAGCCACGCTTGCATTGGAGATACTCTAAGAATACAAACTTTAATTACAATGGTGATAATAAAACATATTTAATTTTTTTTCTTATAATTATTTGAATACAACTAATATTAATGTTTCTGATGAAATGAGGTTGGTCAAGTGGTAAACCTCTCACACTTGTATCATGAGGTTGAGGGTTCTAGTCCTCCCCTCCCAAAAAAACCCTAATATTATTGTTTCTAACAAGAAAAGATATTTTTGGCTCCGTGGCTACATCATGGAAGTATTGGACTCTTGTTATCTTAAATATTGATTTTATTGCTAATTATTTTAGCAAAATGTTTATACAGTACCTATAATTTTTTTTCTTGATAAATCTTGAGTTGCTTGCAGCTTGGATTTTAAGACAAGATTAGCTTCTAAAGTTGTTGGGTGCATCTTCTTTTCCAGGTAATAAATTATTGAAAAACAAAAATGCTATGCTATTCTAATGTTTGTCTCATTTATTTTATCAGTTCTGTCTCCAACATATATATCCAAAAAGCCTCATATTTGTTGTGGAAGATTATATGCACACATATTAGTATGTATAATCTTATAATTCTGAGATGATTTTGTATCATTACAAATAAAATTTTTGCATGAAATTACATACGACGGATCATACGCTTAATTAGAAATACATGTTCATTAGAAATACTAGGTAGCTTTTTGTTTAATATAGGTGTTTGGGACTTTTTAGTTTAATTTTCTTTTATTTACGTATTACAGAAAGTACAAAAATATATATAGCTCATTCAAAGTGCTATTCTAGGTTATAAACTAATTAAAGCTATGATTGAGGTTGACCTATAATCAGTGGAGTATAATACAAATAAGGTAAATGTAATTCCCTACATTTTATTCTTGATTGACAACTCACGTTAACACTCCCCCTCAAGTTGGTACGTAGATATCTCCAAAGCCCAACTTGTCGAGTGAGTTGTAGAATAGTTTACTGGAAACAGCCTTCGTTAGTATATCTACCAGCTGGTCTTCAAACTTAACAAATGGGAATTGAACTATGTTGGCCTCGATTTTCTGTTTGATGAAATGTTGATCCACCTCAACATGTTTTGTGTGGTCATGCTGAACTAGATTATGAGCAATGTCTATGGCCGCCTTCTTGTCACAAAATAAACTCATCACAGAACCAAGTGTGTAACCAATCTCTGTAAGTTAATTCTTTAACCAAAGAAGTTCGCAAAGCCCACTTGGCATTCCTTTAAACTCAGCTTCTGCAGTAGACAGTGACACTACTTTTTGCTTCTTACTCCTCCAAGTGACTAAGTTGCCTCCCATAAGATTAAATAACCTGATGTTGATCTCTTGTCAGTAACGCTTCCTGTTCAATCTGCATCTGTATAACCACTAATATCCAAATGATTATTCTTTGAGAACATAAGCCTTTTCCTAGGAGCATATTTCAAGTAGCGAAAGATTCGAACTACTGCATTCATGTGATCTTCACTAGGACAATGCATAAACTGACTTACTACGCTCACAACATAAGCAATATATAAAGCTGTGTATGTGACAAATAAATTAACTTTCCAACTAACCTTTAATATAATTCTTTATTAGTAGGTACATGATCAGGATACTCACCCAAACTATGATTTTAAATAATCGGAGTGTCTGACGTCTTACAATCGAGCATACCAGTTTCTGAAATCAAGTTTAACTCATACTTCCTTTGAGATAGAAATATACCTTGCTTTGACCGAGCCACCTCAATACCCAAAAAATACTTCAGTCCTCCAAGGTCTTTCATTTCAAGTTCGGTTGCCAAATACTTTTGAAGCTTAGAAATTTCCTCCATGTCTTCTCTTATGATTAGCATATCATCAACATAAATTATCAAGGCAGTTACCTTTCCATTTCGGTGTTTCAAGAATAGAGTATGTTCCGAGATGCTATGCTTGAAACCATAATTCCGCATAGCCAAACTAAACCGCCCAAACCATGCACGGGGTGATTGCTTTAAGCCATACAGTGCATTTTATAATTTACACACAACCCTAGTTTGTGAGGATACCGTGTAACCTAGTGGAATGTCCATGTATACGTTTCTTTGAGACCGAGTGGAGAAAGGCGTTCTTTACGTCAAACTGTTGCAACAGCCAATCTAAATTGGCTGCAAGAGATAGTAATACTCTGACAATATTCAACTTAGCTATCCAAGAAAAAGTCTCTTGATAATCTATACCATATGTTTGAGTATACCTATTCGCCACAAGTCTTGCTTTGTATCTTTCAATGGATCCGTTTGCCTTATGTTTGATAGTAAAAACCCATTTGCATCCCAATGTCTTCTTTCTTTTTGGTAATGAAACAAGAGTCCATGTCTCATTCTATAACACCTCTATTTCTTCTTTTGTTGCTTGAGTCTACTTTAGGTATGTTAAAGCTTCTTCTACTCTACTGGGAACATGAATAGATGACAACTAATGCATAAATGCCTTGAGTGGTTTTGATAATTTTTGAGATGACACATGATTGGCAATCGGGTATTTCAATTTTTTCACCTCATAATTGACTAGCACCAAAAGCTACCTGCAATTGTACGAGGCAGGCAGTGTAGTTAGGAATGGCAATGGGGTGGATTCGGATGGGTTTGGCAAAATCCAAATCCAAATCCGTGAAATTTTGTATCTACCAAATCCGTCCGTGAAAATAAACGGGTTCAGGTTCGGGTTCTACCCACGGGTTTGGGGCACACCCAAACCTGCCTCAAACCTGTGAAACAAGTGGGTCCACGGGTAAAACCCGTGAACCCGCCAATTTTCTTTTTTGAAAATTACTTCTATATTATTTAAATATATGAAATATTATAATTTTAAAGAATAAAAACAATTAATAGATTGAAATGTTTACATTTTATTATCTATATAATTAAAAAGTTTTTATTGGAGTTTAAATTTATAATATTTTAAATAATAAAATATTATATAATTTTTATTGTTAGTGGGTACACAGATTTGGGTATGGATTTTTTTCCAAATCCATACCCGAACCCAAACCCGTGACGGGTACAATTTTCAAATCCAAACCTACCCATGGGTACACTTATCCCAGCCCAAACCCTCTTTAAGCTGGTTAGGTTGGGGCGGGTCCCACGGGTTCGAGTTTAATTGCCATCCCTAGGTATAGTACAATGGTAAGTATAGAATATCGTTCCCTCGAGGATTGGTTGATGAATATCGAAATTGATTAACCTAATTAGTATTTGGACAATCGAAATTTAATGAGGATGATTATACTACTCAAATTAATCAAAGCTAAAATTAAATTAATTAACAAAACACAATTAACAATAAGCAAACACACAAGCAACGAAATTGTAACCTATATGAGATGAATGGCCAAGGCTTTCGAATCCACCTACCCAATTACCAACAATTTATAGACACACCATTAGAATAAAATATGCAAGTGTTAACGTAGACTTGTGTACCCTTAATTAATCTCTAACCTTTCTCAAGTGATAAAGACAATATTCATGTGCACAAACAATCTATTTCTCAATAGTTATCCAAACTACACACAAATTCATTAAGCATAATGGCACACAAATGGAATCCTACAAGCTAGCATCGCATATTTCCTCAATGAATGGTTAGGATCAATTTGATCCAATGGTGGAGGTTTGTCCTCCAGAATAATCCATAATTATGTACAAGTTTCTAAATTGTTCCTACATGCATCTACATATGTCTACATGCTTCTAGATAATTCTACACCTATCTAGATATGTACAAGAACAACTTAGATTGGTTGTGTTGCTAGAGACTTCCAGAAGCATCCATCGCTAGATCTATCAGGGGATCTCTAGAATCTTCCATTAACTAGAAACTTCCATCCATGTTTGAAATGTTTGGAAATCTCTACAGTTTTCCAACAACTTTGCCTTGTTGTGGAATTTTTGGGCACCTTGGCTAGAATCCAGAATTTGGATGTAGCAGGCCGTGACAGCCAGGTGCAATATCTGTCCCTGTCATCATCACGGCCTACCTTGAATCTTTTCTTCGAACATGGGCATAGGCCTGTTCCACCGTGGGAAATGGTTTCATTTGTAGCACATCACTACGAACTTTGTCAAGATGATCATCCAATTCATCAAGAAAAGTATAGACTCTATCCTCCTGTATAATTGAAATGAATTTCTGAATATCTTTTTCACACTCCATCGGATTAGGGCAACGAAAATTAATCTCCCTCCATAAACCTTGAAGGCCATTGTAGTACATCTCAATAGACCCACCAGCTTGTCTCATTCTGGTTTACTCATCTCTTTAGATCATACACATGTAAGGTGTCTGGGCCATCGAAATAGGTTGTAGCAATTGCATCCCACACTGCATTTGTTGTTGGAAAGCGAATGAAATTGATAATCATGCTTGGCTACATGGAGTGGATCAGTCATCCCTTCACAATCAAGTTTTGTGTTGTCCATTTCCTAAAAGATGGGTCTGTCTGCTGGGTTGTGGAAGATCCCCATTAATATATCCTAATTTATCCTTTCAGGATATATACATTTCAACAACTTGAGACCATAAAGCATAATTGGTGCCGTCCAACTTGATGCTGATATGTGCAGAGGAATGTCATAATTCGGGTTCGGTGTCTGGGTCTAAGTAAAAAAATTGTGTCATTTTTTATGTCAGGTCGTCTAGGATTGGGTTTGTATAGGAAAAACCGAGGGAGTTTTCTTCATATTGTTGGGTTGGTGTGTTTTGGTCTTCAAAAGTCTCGACTTCTGTTTAGGTTGTGTTTATGCCATCGGAAAAGATCATTTCCCATCGAAAATACGTTTTTCAAAAAAAATATGACGCGACACCGACTTGACAAGCACCACATCACCCAAGCCCAATTGGAACTACTTTAACTCAGTGTTATAGTAGGCGCTAGGCGCTAGTTAGGCAGAGACCCCCCTTCTAGCGCCTAGGCGATTAGTCGGCAATTAATCAGCCGACGAATTTAAGCCTATTTTTTTATTTTCCTGTATAAAAATCCAATCTCAAACAAATTCCAATTATCAAATCCAAACAAAACTCTTTCCAGGTATTTATAAAGTTGGTAAATTAGGGGTATAAGTATAATTATTGAAGGAAGATTGAAGTTATTGTGATTTTATAAGAGATCAGGGGGCGTTTCGCAATTTGTAACTCTTTTTTTTTTTTTTGCACATAAGTGAAACGGCACCGTTTCATTAAAAGGGGCCAACAGGCCAGGTCCAACACATGAGCCCAAATGTTTGCCCAATCTATCTCTTGCGTACACCCCAGACAGTTACTAAATGCACCCCACCTTCTCCACTTCATCTTCAACCTCACGCTTGCCTCCATTGCCGACGAACCCCAAGTTGTTCCAGTCGTCGGAAACGCGATCCCGAACCTTATTCCAGCTGATTTCCGGTGCAAAAGAACAGCGCCTAGCTTGATTACTCAGCCACGTGCCCGATTACGCAAAGGCCGCCTAATTGGTCCGATTTGCAATTTTCAAGGCGTTTTCCGGCCGCCTAGCTGTATTGCTCCGACTAATCGGCCTAGGTGGCCGCATTTTCGAACACTGCTTTAACTCCATGAAATTTCTGTTGTTCGAACCCTTAACCTTGATAAAAGTATTACTCTTACCGTTTTTCTATAATTTTATATCTGATATATTTTGCATACTAGTTATATATAAGCTATTGATATGTTTGCATACTATCTAATTAAATATATTTTTTATATACTATTTAAATATAACTATTGATATATTTTTAAAAAAAAATGATATTTTATTAAAATATTTCCCTTATCAGATAGGAAATTACATTTTACTACTACTTTATCTTTAAATGCGAAACGTATATTATATCCTTATTGATTTTATTTTTTATATTGAACATTTTACTAAAAAATTACTAATTTTTATTAATTAATAATTTAAACTTATTTTAGTAAAATTTGTAATTATTTTGTATGATAAACAAATAGGTATTAAAAAAAATTAGAGTTTTTTTTAAAAAATCTGATATAGTAGTGTGACTAAACATAATTAAAAATAACTAAATGTTCTTCTAATTACTAATAATTTTGTTATATTTTATATTTAGTTAATTTAGTAAGATGTACTCATAAAGTAGACTTCTTATTAGTACCATTATTTTGTCCCTAAAGTCCGGTCTATATTGCCTACTTGATCATCATAAATTTTTAGTTTTTTTTTTTTTTTTTTTTTTTTTTTTTTTTTTTTTTTTTACATTATCCATGACATATTATTTGAAAATTAAAAATTTAATCAAAATATTTTGCGAAAAATTTGACTAAGTGATTTCGTTAAAAAAAAAATAGCACATATAGTGATACATTTAAAATATTGATCTACAAGTCACATTTTTTTTAGTGTAAAAATTATCACATACATTCCATTATAATTTATTAATTAATATTATAATAATAAAAAAAAAAAAATTTCCTTGACAATGCTATAATAAATATTGTAGAAAATAGTACTACAGCTTAATAGCCCTTAAAATTAATTCGAATTAAATTTTAGCATTTCCGATAACACTTTGATGTCATCAGAAAAGTGGGTAATATTGACGGCTTATTCGACTATTTCCGACTGCCAAAATGCCGTCGAAAATGTGGTATTGCTTTTTTCATTATTTTTGACGGCATTTTTTGTATTGTCATAAATGTGGACTATTTCCGATGACCATTTGGCTGTTAGAAATGTTGCATTTCTTTTTCCTAATTTCCAACGGCACAAAGACTATTTCCAACCGTCATTGTGCTGTCAGAAATGTTGTATTACATTTTTACTCATTTCCGACGGCACTTTTTGTGCCATCGGAAATGGGAACAACATTGATGGTATCACATTCTTACTCATTTCCGACGGCACTAATATGGCTATCGGAAAAGGTACCATTACCGACGGCAGTTAGCGCCGTCGAAAATAGTTCGTCACTAATAGATATTTTTTTGTAGTGGAATTTTCTTTATATTTTTCTTTCATAATTTTATTTACGTTTTACAGAAAGTACAAATATATATAGCTCATCCAAGGAGCTATTCTAGGCTATAAACTAATTAAGGCTATGATTGAGGTTGACCCACAATCAGTGGAGTCTAATACAGATAAGGTAAATGTAATTCCCTAAAATCTCTACCTTTTATTCTGGATTGACAACTCACGTCAACGGCTTTTCTATTATATTACATCACTCTGGTTTTAGTTAGTTCTTTTAACTTATACTAAGTAAGCTATTTACTAGATTAATGGTGAGCTTTTAAAACAAGTAGTTTTCAGCCTTTTGAAGAGCTTCTCTTACTGTACATCAGTACATGTAATTGCTTAATAGTTAAATCATAAGAATTTATTCAATCTGTACTCAGTAATTGATATTATTATCAAATATTTATCCTTAAATTTTTAGTTGCTTTCAGTTTAATCTTTTGAGAAAAAGAGGAGCAATATCATGCCGCTTTTTCTAGAAAAACTCATAAAAATTTGGAATGGGTGGGAAGTTCGAGTGCTGATTCTAGGCAGCCTTATTCTACAAATCATCCTCATCATATTCGGTTCTCGTCGAAAATTCACAGCAAGTGTCAAGGTGAGAATCCCTGTTTGGTCAGCATACTTGATAGCTGACTCCGTGGCGAGTTTATCCTTGGGCAATCTAGCTAAAAGCAAAGCAGATTGTGACAACAAACTTTCGGAACTAGACAATGCCCTCCAGGCATTTTGGGTGCCATTCCTTCTCTTGCATCTTGGTGGCCCAGACACGATCACAGCTTACTCGTTAGAAGATAATAAGTTATGGTTAAGACATTTTCTTGGACTTGTTGTACAAGTTGGAGTGGCATTTTATGTCTTCTTTAAGTCTTGGAGCAACAATGCCCTCACATTTATAGCCATTCCCATGTTCATAACAGGAATTATTAAGTATGGTGAGAGGACGTTTGTACTCAGGTCTTCAAGTGCAGATTTTAAAGAGTCAAAACTCTCATCTCCCCTTGATCTTCCTCAAGAGTACATCAATCCAGCGTCCAGTTATCTATTTCAAGCTTATTTTTTGTTCAAAAGTTCTGCATATTTGTTCGCAAACATGGTTCTTGATTACTATGGACCATATGACCTGAGCTACCCTATCATGCACAACATATCAGCAGAAGATGCCTTCAAACTGGTAGAAGCTGAGCTTGGATTCATGTATGATATTCTCTACACAAAAGCTACCATTGTTTACTCTCGCTTGGGAATCTTTCTCCGTTGCATCAGCTTCGTTTCCTCCATTTCTGCATTAATTGTCTTCTCAATCATCATTGAAATCCATGATTACCCAATAGCAGACATTTCCTTGACCTACTCACTGCTAGTTGCGGCTGTCTTTCTGGAGATTTACGCACTCATCCTATTTCTACTCTCTGACTGGACAAAAATGTGGTTGATCAAGCTCAAAACCTCTAAATACAATCCAACATCAAGAAAACTGTTATATCTTCCATTGAGGGTTCTCAGTTATTTTCATTCAGCAACTGTAACTGATTCTCGCAAGAGGTGGTCAAAATCCATGGCACTGTACAGCCTAATAAGCTATTGTCTCAAAGACAAGTCAGCCACATATATCGTCGGTTTTATCAGCAAACTGGTAGACATTAAGTATTGGTACTTGAATCGAGAAGATATTGATGCTTATTTGCAAAAAATGATCTTCAAGCAGCTGAAAGAAAAAAATGAAGAAATTTTAAAGTACTTTGATGATTACGTTGATAAAAGCCGATCATTGAAGACATTGTTGGATAGAAGAGGTGATTATGTGCTTAAGAGAATGGGTATTTCAGATGGATTTCAATGGTGCACGACTGATTTAGAATTTGATCACAGCCTTCTTGTTTGGCACATTGCTACTGATCTCTATTACTATCATGCTGGTCCTGAACACCCTGAAGGTGATAATAAATTTAGTTTGCAACGCAAAATTAGCAAACACTTATCAGATTACATGTTGTATCTTCTAGTCTTTTGTCCATCTATGCTTCCCAAGGGGATTTCTTTTGAGACAAATTACGAAGATACCTGTAAGGCAATCAAGAGTACTATTCCAATATCGAAAGAGAAATCTGATGATGGGAGTTCTGAATTAGCATCAGCTTGCAAGGTGTTGCTTCAATATTATGAGAAGGATGAGCAAGTGCAAAAAGATCCGTCAGTGCTTCATCGTGGATGTAGACTTGCCAAAACATTGCAATCTCATCAAGTTAAATGGGAGATGATAAGTGAAATATGGATTGAAATGTTGACATATGCTGCAAATCGTTGTGCATGGAAAGAGCATGAACAGCAACTGACGAATGGCGGAGAGCTACTCACTCATGTATCACTTCTTATGGCACATCTTGGCTTGAGTGAACAATATGAAATGAAGAAGAAGAAGACGGAGCACATTCGGGCACTACCTGACAGGGAATGGCAACATCTGTTGTGAGACGTACATTTGCTTTTGTTAAAGAATGCACTTTTTTTATAGCACATTTGTTTAGTACGTTTTACTGATGTTCAGATGCGTCTAATTAATTTTAGTTGAATAATTCTCTAAATTTTATACAGATTGTATATATATATAATCGCTTTTTATTTGGGTTTGAGATCAGATTAAAGAAAAGAGTTTCTGATCAACCTTAGAAACCATAAGAATGTAAGTAGATAATTACAGCATCAACATTCATGTAAAATGAAAAGGTTACGGTGGCTGTGGTTTTTACTCCGTTTGCGTTTTTTTATGTAAAAATACTAAAATAGTGTTGATTTTTCTCATACCCTATCCTTGTTTTTATGTCATATAATTTGTGTTATACAAATCGTGCCATCCGGACAAATTCAAAAAAGTTACATAAACTTATTCACCCTTCTAGTGTTAAGTTAGATTGTCGACGGACATTTTCACTTCCTATTCAACAAAATCAGGAAAAAAATTAGATGTACTGTTTTAAAAATTTTCAAATTTTGTTTATAAGTAGATTTATTGAATTTATTATTAAAAAAAAAAAATCAAATTCATTAAGATGGATTTCATTAGTAGTTCTCTTATAAGGGATAGAAAACAGTTAAAGTTCTAATACTTGAAAAATTCTCAAATTTTATTTATAAATATATTTCATTGATCAAGGTCCTTACCGAAATCAAATAAGGGATCCCTTATGAGAGAAACCAATATATATGTATATTATATATATATATATATGTATGTAAATTTTCAAATGCAAGATTTTCCGTATGGAATCCTCAATTGCTACTGATGGTAATTCTATAGGTACCGGTAGTAAAAGTGAATTCTCTTACTTGGAATTACTGAGAAAATGATACCAAGTTCATGAAAATAATGATTCAAATTTTAGAGGTTATTTATTTGAATTCCACCAAGTACTAAGCCAAACTATCACATTTTAGGCCTAAAATGTCTTTAAGAAAATAAACTCATTCCATAATTCAATCCACAAATTTCTCTTTAGTCCAAATTTCAAAAAAAAAAAAATATATATATATATACAACTCACACCAAAAACAATTAAAAATAGACGACAATGCCCTTTTCACCCTTTGACATGTTACAGGCTATTTATCTGAATTCCACTAAAGTACTATAAAAAAACAAAGCCCTTTTTAGTAATTCTGACATTTATCAAGGATGTAATTGTCTTTACAAATTATAACAAATTATAAAAAGTGATGCTATTAACAAGAGTGGTGCTATTGGCACACCCCCTACTGATATATTTATGCCCCATTTTTTAAATTATTTAGAATTATTTTTTTTCCTTTATCAAAATTACTAAAAGAGACATACAATTTAAGAAAAAAAAAATCTATAAAGTAAATCTAATAAAACCCTACATTCCATAAAAAGAAAAAAAGAAAAAAAGGTTCTTTACTTCTTTTAATCCTTTTCTTGAAATATATATATATATATATATATTCATAACCCTTAAACCCTAAAAATACTTGTACTGGATCTTATTTAAACAATAAATCAAACACTTGAGGTGCATTAGACAAATGAGATATTGATTATTATTTAATTTAATTACTCTTTTAAAGTCTGAAAGTGAAATGATGATAACCAAGACAAATATTTGCTCTTTGCTTATTGTTTCGTTTTATTTGTGAGTTGTTTCGTTTTTTTTTTTTTTTTTTTCTGTGTATTTTATCTTGGGTTGCTCTATTCTTTACTCTTTTCTTGAGGCTGTTTGTTTGTTCTTTGTCTTGTGACTTCCTGGCCTTTTCTATAAAGCTTGATATTTATAAAAAAAAAAATTGTTCATGGGAGGTGAGAGAAAGACGAGACCAAAGATATAGACATCTTAGATAGATTAAGATATTAGAGATGGGGTTTATTAAGTTTGAAAAATAAGTAAAATGGTAGTTTTGAAAATAAATAAAATAAATTAATAAAAACATTTAACTTTATTTAATTAAATCAAAATTTAAACAAATGGGACATAAATAGATCAGTATGGGGTGTGCCAATAGCATCACTCTATTAAAAATCCACAAAATATATGTTTACACTCCATTTTAATTTTTTTTTTATTAATGACAATTTTAACCTGAAGTAAAATTACTAAACAAATTAATAAAAACATTTAACTTTATTTAATTAAATCAAAATTTAAACAAATGGGACATAAATAGATCAATATGGGGTGTGCCAATAGCACCACTCTATTAACAATCCACAAAATATATGTTTACACTCCATTTTAAATTTTTTTTTATTAATGGTAATTTTAACCTGAATTAAAATTACTAAACAAGACAAAAAAAATTCTAAAGACAATCCAAATTTTATTTTATTTTATTTTACAAAACAACGTTTTTTTTTCCCATCTTTAGTGTTTTTTTTTTTTTTCCTCTTTATGTTTTACAAACCCTGAAATATCTTCTCTTTTTCCAATATTATAAAGTTTTTTCTTGATTGGGAAGTGATGAAAAATGATATGCAACCATAAGAAAATCATGAATGATAGAGATACACCTTTCTACATTGTTTTTTTTCTTTCTTTCTTTCTTTCCATTTTTTTTTTTTTTTTTGAAACATCCTTCTTCTTTTTTTCTTCTTTTTTTGAAAGTATTCCGTCTTATTATTTGGAGGTTGCATGAAGTTTTTTAATGGAAAATCTCTCAAACACGTTGGTTTATAAGTTAGTGATTTTAAGCTTTAATTATTCTACACTAAAAAATTAATTTGATGGTGCAAAGAATTCAAAAATAAATTAAAATTACACAGGTTACTTCTTTGTGTAGAGAAATTTATTCTAAAAATATATACATATATTGGTTAACAGAACTTTAATCCACTACGTTAAAAATAATTTATGAGGTAAAAGGTTCTGTAGAGAATCCAGATCCTAAATTCAAATATTCTTATTAGAGGTTTGTGTAAATTGAATAGGATGGAGGATGATTGATTCATCTTCTTATATTCAATAAGTTAAGAATTTGATTTCTTTGTATTTGAATGATCAGATGATTGATTCATCTTCATTTTAGGGTTTTAGATACAATCCTAAATTGTGAATTGTTTTAATTTAAGAAATATCCTAATTTGAACTTACAATTTTTGGGTTGATTTAATTAATTAATTTTTTTAAATGGAGTGTCAAAAGATAGAAGGGATAATTTTGGAAAACAACAAATTGTCTTTAGAATTTTTTTAAATTTTAAATTTTAGAATGGAGTGTTTTTAGAAAATGAGTGTAAAAATAAAATAAAATTGGATTGTAAAGAGAAAATCTCAATTATAAAACATATAAAAATTTCAAATTACATATTTAGCCCTCCATTATAATCGGTGTATACACATTTTTTATGTAATTCACAAATATGTTAATGGATATAAATGTCTTCTCCATGTCAAACAAATCAAATGGGGCTACAATTCCAGAAGTCATCCCTTTTTTTTTTTTTTTTTTTATATATATAGAGCCAATATACATACATTATTTTATAAATATATATTTTAAAGAATCAATATAGCCATCAAATAAAAACAACGCTTATATTTGAAAGTGTTATGTTTTCCTTATATCAGTATGCACTTAGGGCACGTTTACTAATCAGGAATGGAGGGAATTGGAATCAAGTTCCACTGGAAAGGGAATGGAGAGGAATCAAAATTAAGTTACTAAATTTCATTCCAGTATTTACTAATAATTTAGGAATCAGAAATGGAATCAAATTTATTCCCTTTCTAGTGTTTACTTCAATTAAGGAATCGGAATGATATGTAGTTGATTACAAAAATACCCTTGTGTATATAATATGTTGAAATAATTTTATTTTTTTATTATGAAAAACTATTTTTTATACTGCTCATAACACTATAACTAGTAATTAACATCTTTATATCGTAAACTTTTAACTAATTAGTCAATATTCAATAATGATTAAAAATTGAGGAGTACGTAGTTCATATTTGAAAGCATAATTAATTTGATGTCGAATTAATTTCTCACATTTAGGTGCTTTTTTCCCTTCTCTCGAAAATTAAAACACAAAATAACTCGACATATGCAACCATTAATTTACACAGTACTTGATTCATTATTAAATGTATAAAAGAAAACAAAAAAATTTATATATAAATTATAAACTATGTCTCAAAAGATTGTCAAACAAAACATATATATATATATATATATATATATATATATATATATATATAAAATACCTGTTTTACGGAAAAAGAAAAAAAAAAACTTAACAAAACAGCATATATATATATATGAATATGTAATGCTTTATACTGCTTTAGTAAAAAGGGGAAAAAAAAAAAAAAAAACTTAAACAAAACAAAATATATAATAGCTTCAAGTAAAAAAAAAAAAAAAAAAAAAATAAAATAAAATAAAAAACCTTAAACAAACAGCCATTGCAGATTTGACAAAAAGAGGAAAAAAAAAAAAAACCAATGAGTCAAAGATTTCTATGTATATTCAAGAAATTTAAGATTTTAAAAAAAAAAAAGTGTACTTATAGCAAGATTCGGAGGAAAATGATGAACAAAAAAGAATGACAGAGAGCAATCCCTAAAACAAAACGATATAGTGGAAAGACAACTTTTTTTTATAATTAATTGTAAGTGAGGATATTTTAGTAAAAGTATATGAATTCCCTTTTTTAATCAAGAAAGGGAACTTGATTCTTAGGGTGGTGGGGGGAATCAAATTCCCTTTCCATCAGTAACTTAATTACCAATTTGAGAGTGGGGTCTACGTAACCTAATTCCCTAAAAATTTAGTAAACACTGTAATTCACAAATCAGTAACTTAATTCCCTTTCCTGAGTTTGATTACTGATTAGTACATGAGCCATTATAAAAAAACCACTATATATCAATAGTGTTCACCTCAATGTGCACTAATGTATTTATATCATTGCAATGCATGTGAATCGTTAGATTCAACTATTTCAACATTAACTTATGCTTAATCAACAACTCACATGCATTACACCGATATAAATACATTAATATGCAATGATGTGAACACCACCATATATATATTAAATATATATATTTCATTTTTTCTCTCATTGGGGCGAACTGATTTTATTTATATCAGTTCCACAACTATTATTCATTAGATTTACATACTTCATCTTAGTCAAAATTTTCTTAAACTTAATCAATGACTCACAAGTCTCGTCATAATCTTAAAAGTTGAGTGAGAGAAAAACTATATATATATATATATATATATATATATAGCCTAGTCGCACTAATGTAATAAAAAATTAGGACATTCAAATATAACTGTTCGTTTGATTCAATGGTTAGATTTGATTCTTAAAAAAACGAAGATAAAAATAAAAAATAAAAATAAATGTGATTGTGTTAAAGTTAATATTTATGGTCAAAATTAAAAACTAAAAACTTTTTTTTTCCTCATATCTAAATATACTATCAACATGTTTGTTTTTTAAAATAAAATTGTCTAAAAATAAATAATTTTACATTTATACTCATGCTAATTAAAAGAAGTAATTTAACATGCATCATTCTTTATAAGATTTTGCATGTTATTATGCAAACAAAGTTCAATTTAAAAAAACAAAAAATTCATTAAAGAATATAATTTTGCACGTTGTTGGACAAACAAAGTTCAAGTTTAATTTATTGTAATAAAAAAAAAAAAAAAAAAAGGTGAGCTGAGATTAGAGGCGATATTTTAAGGAACAACATCGGGAAATTAGAAGTAATTAGTCCAATAACCCTTAAAAACTTAAATATCAATTATGGTGACAAAAATATTGATATATGTATCAAAATATGCAGGAAAAACAATTGGATTATTGAAGTAAATAATATATCATAATATCGTAACCATAATATCATAATAAAATAACGATAATAAACACAATAATATGATAGACACGTTGATTGAGTACTGCACAAATAGTTAGGAAAAAAAAAAAAGTTCTTACCAGGATTTGGTAGGAGAGAAATTCAATTGTTCAATCCCATGACGATTTTGGTATGAAAAGTATTAGTTTTTTTTTTTCTTTTTCTAAAAGTTGTTTAAAATAAGTTTTATATTAAAATGGGTGGTTCTTTAGTAAAGACATCCTGAAATTATAAATAAAAAACGTCCAACCATAACCACATAATCATATTGGGTGTGAGTGTTTATTAATGTAGGGCTGTGGCCCATTGTGAATGTATGGTTGTAGTTGAACGTCTTGAAATTATAAAGTCAGAATGGTCCTGATTGGAAAAATATTCATGTTAAAAGAATATCAAATTTGGAAATATATCTTCTTTGGGAGGATATACTTGGGAGAGAATATTTTAATTGTAATCTAGTGATTTTGTATCAAGTTATAAGTTACTTTTAATTTTAAGTTATTTTTTGATATTTTTAAGTTGTTTGACCACTCGAAAAAACAAACAAAACAATTTAATGAGTTCAATTCGAACTCATTAAGTTTTAAATGGAAAAACAAACAACACAGAGAACTTCCATTATATTCTCGTGACATACAATCCACTCTATTTCATGTTTGTAAGTCGCAATAAAACACATCTATACATTTATACAAAAATAAAGAGAATATAGAATCAGATTAAGTGTAACATTGGTAGAATGATCAGAATATAGAATAAAGTTTCACCCAACAAATCTATTTTTTAAATCCCTTTTCAACAAAAAAAAAAAAGATTAATTAATATGTATAGTTTCACTTTGTTAATTACTTTGTAAATAGGTAAAGCATAAAATTATGATTATCATGTGCCCTGTAACCTTATAGACATAGTCGAATCTCGCATACACAAAAAATAAGTGTAGGATCTCACACTTTATCCATGATTTTAAGCATAAAATATCAGTGCTTTAGTAGTCACTAGTTGTGAACAGGCACCTAAAGCATGGAGCGGAATATTTTTTGGAGAAAACAAAAAATAACCATTGGATTTATTAAACTTTTGTTAGTAATCACTTTTAAAAAGTTAATTGTTAATAACCACTTTTTTTAAAAAAAATTCTTTTTTTAAAAAAAATTCACTGTATGTCCATAATTTACTTGAATACCCCTGAAATTAGTTTTTTTTTTTGTTTTTTAAACATCTCAAACTTGAAATCATGGCTAAAAACTTGAATGTTGAAACTTGAAATTATGACTAAAATGAAACTTGAAACTTGAAATCATGGCTAGAAACTTGAATGTTGAAACTTGAAATTATGACTAAAATGAAACTTGAAACTTGAAATCATGTCTAAAATGAAATATTTGAAACTTGAAATCATGTCTAAAATGAAATATGTGAAACTTGATTCCCTTTCTTCCCCAAATTCCCAAAATTCACAATTAAGTTTTTTTTTGTTTTTTTGTTTTTTTGTTTTTTAATTTTTTATGTTTCTCCTTTTTTACAGATCCATGGCCGCCCGAGGGGGTCTCCAACGGCAGTAATCCCAGGCGAATGACAGCAGCAGTGGCGTGCAGAAGGACAGCCCAACTGCACGACGACGGCGCTCTGCGACGCCTTCGTCAGCGCTCGGAGATGCCGTACGGGCACACCGGCGGTGGCTTTGAAGGAGAGAAAGAGATCGGGAAGAGAGAGGAGAGAGAAAGAAAAGAGAGAAAAAAGAGAGAGTGTTTTGAGGGGGGGTTTTATATGAGGGCTTTCCAGTCATTTCTCAAAAACATGATTATTAACAATTAAAATTTTGTTTGTGGTTAAAAACGAATTTCCCATAATATATGTGGTCATTTTTAGCAATTTTCACTTGTTGATTTTGCAAATTTTTTTTTTAATTTTTAATTTTTTAATTTTAGTATCAACTATCAACACAAGATAATTGCATAGGCCCCACGTCACTACATCACTCCACTTTTCCTCAATTAACTCACCCACTATTTCGATAATTCGATTCAACACAAATTTCAATTTTGTAAACCCACTTCTCATTTCACCACACACTTTTTATCTTATCAATTTCAACTCTCTCCATCTCCCTCCCCAGACTCTTCACTCTCTCTTCTATTTTCCATTTTTTCCGGCGACTCTTCACTCTCTCTCACACTCCATCTTTTCCATTTATTTTATTTTCCCTACAACTCTTCACACACTCTCTCATCGTAGCTATTCTACAATTTCCTTTGTTATTAGAATTGTACTCAGAGAGTCAGAGCCTATAAACTCTCTTCTTGTAATTGTTTCAATTAATCAAAAACAAAAAAACAAAAAAAAAAATTCTCAGATCTACTTTCTCTCTCCATACTCAGATCTACTTTCTCTCTCCAGATTGTTCTTCAATATTATCTCAGATTCTCTTCAACCTTTTCACTGACAACATCAGAACGTTGCCGGCACCGGTTTAAACTTTTAATGAATGGTTTTTTTTTTTTGCCGGCCGCCTAGGAATTATATATACCTTGTGCTTCATATTACTTTACCAAATTTCTGTAACTCTTTGATCTCCTCTACCCAAAAATATGGATGAACAAATTGTCTTTCCCATTGTAGAAATTCTCTTGCACAAACTACAATCCCTTCATATACAAAATGTTCCATTGGGACGGTGGGGTGTCGACAATATTGAACTCGAAAAGATCGAGACAATCTTAAGCTCTTTTAGAGGTGTTCTCTTAGATGCTGAGAAACAACAGCTTCACAACAACGATGTGAGAGGATGGCTAAAAATGCTTAAGGATGCATGCTATGGTGCAGAGGACGCATTAGAGGAATTGGAAATGGATCAATCAAGGAGCATAGCGGGAAAGGTATGTGATTTCATTTCATGCTCAAAATCACCTGCTAGTTTGCGTTTTACTTTAGACAGTAGTAAACAGATTAAGGAGATTAGAGAAAGGTTAGATGGAATTGAAGTCGATGTGTCTAAATTTAGTTTCAAGGATAGAGTTCATCATCATCATGCCATTAATGGAAATGTTCCAAGGGAGAGGGAAATCATCACCCACTCGTTCAACAAAGCCAACTCAGCTTCAGATGTTTTTGAGAGAGACAAAGATAAAGAAGGCATCATAAAAGCATTATTACAAAATGACGATTTTGATGTCATTCATATTTGCGGTCCTAGTGGTATTGGAAAAACCACACTTGGAAAACTGGTGTATAACGACAAGAGGATAGATGAAACTTTTGATATAAAAATGTGGGTATGTTTCCCACATGAATATTTTGAGAAGAAGATAATAATAGACATGATCTATTCTTTAACTGGTCGAATTGAAAACAACATGGAGATAGACCAACTACAACAAGTCTTGCAAGCTATTTTGAAGGGGAAAAAGTATTTACTCGTGTTGGATGAACTATCGGATATTTCAAGTATGAAAAGTTTATTATCGGTGGGTGCAAAAGAGAGTAAAATCATAACAATTGCAACATCACAAGAGTGGAATTCATACCAGTTACATTGGCTTTCAAATGAGAGTTGCTTGTTTTTATTTATGAGATGTGCATTTAAAGAAGGAAAAGAAAAGAATCCACGCCTCATAGAAATTGGAGAAGAAATTGCCACAAAATGTGAAGGCCGTCCTTTAGTAGTAAAAATATTAGGGAGCATACTTTATTTCTCCACCGATGAAGATGATTGGAAATATGTGAGAGATAATATCATGCCGATGAGAAAAGAAAGAAAAATGCTATCAGTTCTAAAACTAGGTTATGATCTATTACCATCTCACTTAAAACAATGTTTTGTCTGCTGTTCCGTCTTTCCACGAGATGATGGCTTTAATAATATTACTTTGATTCAATTCTGGATGGCTCATGGGCTTCTCAAATCTGATGATCAAAATGAAGAGCCTGAATCTATCGGTATGCGGTATATAAATGAATTAAGAAGGAGATGTTTGTTCCAAGATTTTGAACAAAATGTTGACTTCATCAGTTTCAAAATGCATCAACTCGTCCATGTTCTCGCGACACAATTTGCCCAAAATGAATGCTTCTTCGTAGATTCTCGCAGGACAAACTATTCTCGCGAGGGATACCGGCATTTATCCGTGGTAGAAGCTGATTTATTAAAAGAAAAGGTAGGTGGCAGCGAACTGATGAGAAGCGTTTTATTTTTTGAAATGATCAAACCAAGCCAAACACTTATAGGATCATGCATCTCACAGTTCCCGAATTTGAGGGTGCTAGATTTTAGAAATTCTGATATGGAGGTATTGCCCGAAAGTATTAGTAGATTGAAGCATCTGAGATATCTCAACCTGACAAAAAACATCAAAATCAGGAGACTTCCAATGTCCATTTTCATGCTCAGAAGTTTGGAAACTCTATTGCTTGGTGGATGTAAGGAGCTAGAAGAGTTGCCTAGAGATATTAGGCACCTAGTTAACCTCAGAATGCTAGTCTTCAGCTCGAAGCAAAGGCGTTTGCCAAAAAATGGAATCGGGTGCTTGACTTCTCTAAGGCGTTTGGGAATTGGTTCTTGCTATAATTTGGAATATTTATTCCAAGATATTGGTCACCTCCAAGCACTACGGACATTAATCATTGGGGATTGCCCAAAGCTAGTCTCTTTACCACCTGGTGTGAAAGACTTAAGCTCATTAGAGAATCTGATGCTTTTAGATCGCAAAAAGGGTGAAAAATGTAATTTGAAAATGGAAATGGAACTCCAAAGCATAAAGCCTAACCTTCGAATGCTTTGCATTGACGGATTACCGGAATTCAACGAATTGCCGCGATGGCTTCTTCAATGTTCATCCAACACTTTACAGTGGCTGGCCATTAAAAATTGTCCCAACTTCGAAAGGCTACCCGCGGAGCCACTGCAGATTCTCAAATCACTTGAAGTTCTTGAAATTTCGAATTGTCCGAAATTTTCTTCTCTTCCTGAAGATATGCATGGTCTCACTGCCTTGACAGAATTAAAAGTTCGAGATTGTCCAGATTTTAGCAGGAGATGCAAACAGGGTACCGGTGAAGATTGGCCTAAGATAGATCATATTCCCAGGATCGAGCTCGATGGCAAGGTGATTAAATCAAGTGATTATAATTAGGTAATTGATTAATCCCTCTCTTTTTCTTATTAATCATTTTTATTCTTAGAATAAGTAATTGCAATTAGGTAATTGATTAATATCTCTCTCTTTTCTTATTCTTTTCTTTTCTTCTTTCTTTCAAGTCGGATGAATAGGGCTACTCAGGTAAGAAATATCAATTGTTAGTGCTGTTTTTTATTTTCATTGTACCATTTGGTGGGTTGAGAAAGATTTGTACAATTTGTCATTTCTACCAAATAAAACTGAAAATTCTAAAAATGCTTTAATATTTAATTTTATACATATATGTATTTTACCCATAAGAAATTCTGAAATGACCCAAACATCTTTATCGGCAATGGAGTTTCTCGATCGGCTGTAGAGTATGTTTGATATCTCCTGTGCGAAGGAAACCGTCCCCGCAACATAAGGAGATGGTTGATCTCCTCCCGAATCTCCATTGCCTTCTACTTTTTAAAATTTATTTTTATAAATTAATTCTTGTTTTTTATTTGATAATATAGGTTCAATTTCATCTTTTCATCACATTCAAGGGTTATATCTATATGTGGTGATGTAACGGCATGGAGTGTTTGTGTCATTTTTAGTAAAAGTTGAACATCATAATATATTTGTTAAACTCAAACAAGTTTATGTAATTTTCCCTTATATTATGGAACTCTTTTGTTTCACACTACTAATTAAGCATAACAAAAGTTTTCATGTTATTGATGTTTGATCATCCTTTTAGACATACTCAGCCCTCTTCACCATTTCTATTTCACTGTTTCCAGGATGACCGAGAGAGTAAGGCAAAGGTATCAAGAGACTTGAGAGCTGAGGTATATGTGTTGTATGTTTCTACACTTCTCTTATCAATTAATTACAGATATAAATTAAGGCCCTGTCATGTTATTCGAGAATATGCTAATTACGTTTAATTAATTATCTGTATATAGATTATGCAAAACCTTTAATTTCTTTTTTGTGTTCGATTTCTGGCAGGTCACTGGCCGGTAGTTGTTCATATTAAGATCGAGATAATGCTTGATCGAGGTTGTAGCTTCTTAAGTTGTACATATTGGTTTTCTTTTTTCTTTTTTTAAGTTGTGTTGGCAGACAATTCTGCCTTGTATAAAGTGATCAAGGATTTGTTTGAATTTGTTTGTAGTTGATTCAAAACACTTACACAAACACACCTTTCATGTTATAATTAAAGAATAAAGTGATACTGTATTTTGCCATCAAGTATTTTTCAATTGTAATTCCAAATTAAACAGAAGTTAGAAAGAAAAAAAAAAAAAAAAAAAAAGAGTTTTTGATATGTTTTTTCGTTCGTAAAAAGCTGATCTCAGGATAAAATTCCTGCGATAAAATAAAATTTCTCAAGAATAACTTGATGAATAAAATGAAGTGTTTAAATTTAAATGTATGATTTAGTTTATTCTGATCAATTTAAGCTTTCAAATCTGATGGTTGCATTTTTTTTTAATGGTAGATTTATTCAGAAAACACACCAAACCAAACAAACACCAAAACAAACCAGCCACAACAACCAAAAGGACCCAAACGGCCGAGGAACCAAAAAAGAACCACAAGGGACCCAAATAAAACAGAGCAAAACCAGCCAAAGAAAAGCAGAGAAACATGACAAAAGAGAAAAACTACTCCAAAACCAAGAGAAAGAAGCTCCTCAACACCACATCTGACCGAGAAGAAGAATCAGAAATCCTCCCAGACTAAAGTATTCCTTTCCATGCCCGACCCCTTTTCAGCCAAAGAATCAACAAAAGAATTTGAAGACCTCAGATTGAATACCACAGAAGTGTTTCCAAGAATGCTTAAAAAGCCTCGAATGTCATATATGTAGTTAACATGCTTCAAGTTGTTCATTCCATCACAATTGACCCAAGAGACTACAACCTTCGAGTCACTCACAATAGTGACCTCGAGTCAATCTAGTGGTTACTAGACATAATATTATAGCATAATTGACCTAGCGGTCATTAGTTCGGATCTTGAGAATCCATGTTCTATTAATTAAATATATATTCATAACACGGAGCATAATGGGTTTGGATATCAATTCACATGACAAGTCCAAAAACTTAACCTTGTACAAGAGAGGGTGTGTTAGAGTATAACTACAATTGTTAATCCTTAATTACCTAAGCTTAAGCTTTTAGTCCAATGCTTAATGAGAACATAAGAGTATCCCCAATGCAACAATGGATTGTGAACAAATATATATATCACATAGGACAAATAGACATTATGTTCAAATATGTCTCTACAATGTAGTTATTGCTACTCAATGTCAAGTTGATGTGGCAAAAAAAATTATAAACACTATCAAATTGAATGTCTACTTTTAAAAGCTCTGTTAGATAGTTAAAAATAAAATAAAAAAGAATAAAGAATAAAATATCTAGATAAGTCGTTAATAAATTGTATTTTCAACGGAAGGATTGGAGACGGATTTTTTACTTGGTTGCCTATCAAGTATAATTCTATACCATGTAGAAAACAAGTCTCTCAATATTATTGACATGTCAACAATTATTTAAATGCAATCTATTTTTACATTGGAGATGCTCTAAGATGCTAAGATATATATATAGATGAGATGTGTTTTTGATCTATGGAAATCTTCCATTACATATATAGGTAGAGAGGAAGTTCATCAGTAAAGCTGTGATTTGACCTTATATATATGTAGGCATTTTTAATGCTAGCTCTCAGAATAAATGCGCCAATCAACTATTTTAGATTTTTAGAATCCTGATTTTCTGTGACATTATAAAAAATAAAAAAAAACAAAGGTTTAAAAGAAAAAAATCTCCGTTAATAACTGTTGCTGCAATTCAGAGTTATATATATATATATATATATATATATATATAGGATCAGTCTATTGAACACAGGTGTACCATACACCTTCAAAAATTTATACGTGATCATGGTTGTTTTGACGTGATCACATCAATTCACATGTGATTACATATAACTCACATGCAATCACATTTTAATTTCACATGTGATTACATATAACTCACATGCAATCACATTTTAATTTAAGTCTTGTTTTGTCGTGATCACATATAACTTATATGCAATAACATTATATACATGTGATCACATACTACTCATCTACGATCATATGCAACAATATTCCCGGTACACCATACAACGGTGTTCTATAGACTATGCCATATATGATATATGTATATATATATATCATATTTTCCTCTTAACTCTATCAGTTGCATGTACTTTTTCTTCTTTGCATCAATCCATTGCTTTATCACCAATCTAAGTACTAATTAATTTCCATCTTTTGAAAGGAAAAAAGTCATTTAATTTATTTATTAGAATCACTACTTGCTGAACCTTCATTGCAACAAAAACTGTTTGTTTTTGAAAACAGTACAGGGATGATAACAACCACCAGAGTGTCTCAACTCAGTTGGCACAAACCGTTGATATCACCAACACATTTGATCACTTTTCTACACTCACTAGAGGTTCCTCTGAATTCCATTGGTACGTTAAACCCACCAACTAAAGAGATATCAAAGAAATCCATATCGTTGAATGCACGAAATGACTATTCAGCTAGAGTACTTGTATACAACACAGTATAGAGCCCCGTTACAGTATCCGGTCTCACATTTCCTGATCCCATTTGCATCAAATTTGCAATTGGTTCGTGCCCATATGCGGCCAGTGTCACTCAAGTTACGTGTTTGAGTTCCCTGCCACAACCAGGCACCGTCGTTGCCCAAACCGTGTAGTTGCAGTTGTTTTGTACGTTAAAAATGGCTGCGTTGTTGGATGCTAATTTGAGACTTAACAAGTAGTAGTATAATAAGGAAGGAAGATATAGATTCTTGAAGGAAATCAAATTCATATTTGGGAAGAGAAAGAGAGATGATGGAATTAGCTCTATTGTTGTTTGTTTCTTCTCGGTAAATTATTTAGAAAGAACGAGATGAGGTTAGTCCGGTGGTAAATCACTTATACCTACACTACGAGGTCATGGGTTTCAAGTCCTCCCCCTCTAAAGAAAAACCCTGAATTTAATTAGTATTTAAAAAATATATATATATATTTAGAAAGAACCTATCAGAAATTTCAAAGACGATGCATGGGCCGGAAGCCCGAGCCCGGCCCTCAAAGAAGTGTCCTATTAAATGGGGATGAAAACTATTTCAGTTAATGGGTCATAGCTAAAAGGCCCAATTTAAATGGATAGCTCAAATAAGGAGATAAAAGGAATAATAATAGGGAAGGACCATTCTTCAATTTGGGCCATCCAAACAGCCCAGGCCCAATCTACAGCTAATTATCTAATTTCATCATGACGTACCCGGCCACGTCATGGTACAGGTAACAACGTGGCAATCCATGTCATGCTCAATTTAAACACGTCAGCACCCAGCCGATGACGTGACCGGTCACGTCAGCAAAATGCAATGACGTGTCCGCTCACGTCATCATTTACTGTAAATTTCGGTTTTTTCTCTCGGAGCGTCGAATCTCCTCAGAATCCCGTCTCTCCAGTTCCGACACGGCTATTCATTGAACCGACGCTGCGGAGAGGCTCTGCTTGAGGATCATCGCCGGTTCTCAGCTCGGAGACAGCTTCGTCGGACTGTACAACATGCCGTCTGGCAGCTTCGTGTTCTCCAACGACTGCCTTGGCTTGGTAATCTTCAAATTTTCAAAATTTGTTATTATATAGAATCAAAATTGAAACTTTTTGTTCACATGTAAGTTTTTTCCGGTTAATTTTCACAATTGAAATTTGTTGCAGTTGATTATGAGTTGTGTGTTACGGATTCTTTGCTCTACCGACAAAAAATTCATTACTTTGTATATTTCTTTTCAAAGCCAAAACAAATGAAGACGAAAACACCTTAAATGTCATGTTGATCACCAATAATTGTTGTAATATTTGGTTGAAATAAAGCAAAAATGGGGTTTTGGGATAATAAAACATTCGAATTTGTCATGGTAAACCACTAACATCAACTTCAATTAGTTTCCAGCAGGCTCCTTTGATTGCATTATATATCAGAAAATATCCCCTTTTGCTTGAAAAATCTCCTGGCCTCTGCACAAGTATCTCTATACCTTATTTCACCAATTCCTTTCGGCAACATTGTTTGACGGATCACAAGAAGGTATAACATATAATCCGATAAGCATTTACTGATGTCGTACCTTGAATCAGGATCTTTGGTGGTGCCTTTTTGCAAACCATTGCTAATTTTCGCACTGGTGTTGTAATTGAACTTTTCTAATTTTTCGTGGATGCGAAAAGATCTTTGGAATTCTTGTACATTTCGTTGGTTTCTTAAGGCAAACACGAAGCAAGTTGTATTGTCCCATGACAGCAGACCACCTCTTGCGACTGTTGAGGAGTGAATGAGGAGGACATGACTTACATGTAGCACTACGAAGAGGATTGCACCCAGCTTTTGTCCAGTCGGAGAAGATTAGTAGAATGAACGCGTAAACCTCCAGAACAATAGCTCCAACAAGCACTGAGTAAGTTATCATGATATCGATTTTCTGGTAGGGATGCTTATCAATGATGGTAGAGAAGGCGTACAATGTAGATGACAAGAAACACAAGCTAATGCAGCGGATAAAGAGTCCGAAGCAAGAATAAACTAAACTTGACTTGGTGTAGAGCTTATCATACATGAATCCAAGCTCAACTGCTACAATCTTGAAGGCATCTTCTGGTGACTTGTTGTGAATGATGGAGTAGCTGTCGTTTCGCTCGTAAAATCCGAGAATTAGGCCTGCATAGAGATATATATAAGAATCTCTTGAATAAGAAAATTACCTTGTACAATATAATCTTTTTCTGATTTAATTTGAATGTCTTCATCAGGTACAACCATTTCTAATTTTGAGTCTATCTCTAGTCGATGCTGGACATTTTTTTTCTAAGATAACGACAACATCTGGACCAGGTTCAGGATCGGTGAGCAGGGAATGTTTTAAGCGCTCACTACTCGAAGACCTGAGTACCCAAGTCCTCTCTGCATACTTGATAATTCCGATAATAAACACTGGAATCGCAAGATATGTGAGAAGAATATTGTTGTTCCAAGTCCTCAGATAGACGTAAATGGCCACTCCAACTTGAACTAGAAATAGAAGAAAATGTCTTAACCATAGCTCATTGTCTTCTAACAAACAAGCTGGGATAGTGTCCGGGCCACCAAGGTGCAAGAGGAGGAATGGTGCCCAGAACGCCTGCAATGAATTGGTAGACCTCGATGAATTGTCCTCAGGATCTGCATCTTTGATGGCAAGTGCACTCAAACAAACCGTTGCCACCCAGTCTGCTGACATATATGCACACCAGACAAGGATCCTGATCAAGATTGCCCGGTTGGTTTTTCTCCTGGAACCAAATAAAACGAGGATGACTTGCAAAGAGAGGCTGGACAAAATCAGCCCTCGGATCTCCCATACATTCCAAATTTTCTTGAGCTTTTCCAGGAAGATCTCCGTACTAGTAGACTGCACGCTCTTGGAGGTGGAATTGAAGCAAACGGAGAGTGAAGCAAATGCCTTGTTAACTTCAAGTATATGTATATACAGATTTTATATTATCAGTTCGTCCTGACAATAAATATATCATCAGAACGAAGAATGTGGACCACTAGATTTACATATTTTAACTCAAAGTGTGTGTCTTGTCAAAACTTCTTTATAATCTATGGTCCACATTCTTCGTCTTGATATATTTATTGTCAGAACGAACTGACAATAGAAAGACTATATATATATAATTTTTCTTTTGAAACCCCATCCCCACATAAAACCCCACAATTTATGGAACGAGGCGGGGAAGGGCGGGGTATGCTTTACCCATCCCCACCCATTTACCCAATTTACCCAATTTATCAAAATTATTTACTAAAATAATAAATATATAATGTAATGAATATGATATAATATATAAAGTAATACCAAAAAATGATTGAAAATCATCTCATAAAACATTAAAAATAAATATGAATCTCACAACTAAACAAATAAATTCAATAATTTTTAAACATAACATTAAAAAAAAATTATATTTTAAACGGGACAGGACGGGGTGAGGCGGGGATTATAAAACCTATCCTCACCCCATACCTATTACGGGTTTTACTATCTATCCTCATCTCTACTCCATCCCCACCCCCACCCCATAAGTGCGGTCCCCACGGGGTACTGTACCCGTGGGTTATTTTGTCATCCCTAGAAAAACTTCAATACATTATGTTTAATAATATTATGTTATGTGTGAAACGAATAATTGATCTATGTGCCAGATTATAACATTGATTTAAGTGATTAATGTATTGAATATCTGTGCACCGACGATTTTCTAACTTAGATTACTAATATCTGATTTTGAAGGATTAACAAATACAGAAGTGGATATATAGAATCTTCTATCTTCTAAGTCAACAACATATTTCGATCTTTCTTCACCAGATTAAACCTATAAAGGCCCCGTTTGGTGCGCGGAATAGGATAGGATAATTTTTATAGGATAGGATAGGATTGGATATGATGGGATTAATTTTAATGTTATCATACGTTTTGTGCAATATATGATAGGATTAAAAATAGAGTAATCATGTGTTTGGTGTAACATAGGATAGGATTAAAAATAGAAGGGAAAATTACATACACTCCCTATGTTAGTCAAATTTAGTTGAATTTAACAAAATGAAGGGTTGTTATCGTTATTTTCATCCAAGTTCTAAATATTAAAAAAAAAAAAAGAATTGAAAAAGGAAATTAAAAGAAGAGATGGATTGGAGTCGTGGAGACCCAAATCTAGTCTCAACCTCCACAGCTCCACGGAGCTCATCCCATCTCTCTCTCAACTTCTTTTCTTCTTCGAATTTGTTCTAGTTCTTCTTTTGATTTTTCACATCACTTAAACTAAGCATTTTCTGATCTCTTCCACGATCAACTCTCTTCTTCTTCTTTTCTTTATTTTTTTTCTTTATTTTTTTTTCTTTTGTGAATAGATATGGGTATGTTCTGATCTGCTCTTTTCATCAAAACAAACAACCTCTTTGAAGGATCTATCCCAAATAGTCTCAGCTATCTTACTTGTGGGTTTTGATTTTATTTTATTTTTTATTCATGTACATGTTTGATTTTGCGATTGATGGTTTTGATTTTGTGATTGTGGGTTTCGAACTTTCAATTTTTTTTTTTTTGAAATTGAAATGCTTTCTACTCAACAAAAACCAGATGGAGAACTAGTTGATCTAAAGAAGGTTTTGCTTTTGTGATTGAAGGTTTTGATTTTGTGATTGTGATTTTTTTTATTGTGTGTGTGTGTGTTTTTTTTTTATATATAATTTGAAGAAGTAACCTATCAGTTGAAGAAGAAGTTGATCTGGGTGTAATTTATTGATTTGGGTGTTGGTTTAATTAATTGATTTGGGTAGTTGATTCCCAACAAAGAAGAAGAGAGAAGAAGAGGTCAAGAGGTCACTGAGTTTCAACCAAGAAGTAGCCGATCAGATGATAAAGAAATTGATCTGAAGAAGCTGATTAGAAGAAGATTTGTTGAAGAAGACGAAGAAGAAGATTTGATGAAGAAGATTTGATGAAGAAGATCTGTTGAAGAAGACGAAGGAGATTTGAAGAAGATGGGTGGTTGTGTAATTAAGACATGGGATTAAAATGAATCCCACCATTTTAGATGGGATTCATTTATCCCATTAGGCTGGGATTCATTTTACTTTTGGGATTCATTTTATCATATCCCATTACCTGGCCAATCATGGGAATCGGACTAAAAATAAGCCGATTCCCATCCCATCCCAGCTGCCAAACGGGGTCAAAAGGATTATGTAGTTAGTTATTATTAAAATATAAATTGATTTACTACCTAAACCATGACAACCATGTAATTTTGAATTTAGGTAAAAACAGCCTTTTTGTTTACGAAAAACACCTTATAGTTTTGAAATTTAGTTATACAAAAAAATGAAATAGACAAATCTAACCTATTTTTGAAATCAAAATTCACTTTTAACCTTGTTTTCAAAGTAAAACCACATTCAACCAAAATTTCCAAAAACTATTCAAAACTAACCTGAAAGTGATAAAAATGCCCCTAGAATTTTTTTTTTCTTCTTCTCTTTCTTTCTTCTCTCTAATTAGTTCTTCACTTTCTATCTCCAAAATCCTCCTTTCTTCCTTCCGGTCACCATACGGTGAGTTTTAATGCTTTATTAGCTAACATTTGTTTGTATTGGTGTATATTTTATGGGTTTTGATACTATTTTAAATTATGTCGTGATTTTCAAAATCAATTTTGAAGTTTTCAAAACTTTGAATTTCTGATAAATGTTTTATGGTAGTCACCATGTAATATTTCATAGTGCATCATGTGGCATATTATAAATTTAACATAGTAGTCACCATGTAATATTTTAGATGTTTTTTTGGAAATCAATTTTTTATTTTGTTTTTTGAAACAAATAATTATATTTATTGTGTATATATACGTATAGCATATCTCAAACATATATATATATATATACAGTTCCGTTCACATACGTGTGCACTGATGTAACTATATCAGTACCAATGCATGTGGACCACTGATTATGGAAAAGCTTTGACAAGTGCATACACTTTGAGTCAAAATATGTAAATCTAATGGTTAACATCCAACGCATTGATGAAGATATATCAGTGCGCACTAACTTGAACATTTATATATATATAAGATTTTCTACTATCAGTTCGTTCTAATATAAAATATATTAGGACGAAAAATGTGGATCATAGATTATGGAGAAGTTTTGACAAATGCATACACTTTGAGTCAAAGTATATAAATTCAATGGTACACATTTTTCATCATGATATATTTTATATCAGGACGAACTGATAATAGAAAAATTATATATATATATAATAAGTCTCTCATGAGGGATCCCTTATTTTAATTTTGGTAAGGACCAAGATGAAAACACATCGATTTTAATGGATTTTAATCTGAATTTTTTTATGGATGATGAGTTCAATGAAATCTATATATGAACAAAATTTAAGAATTTTCCAAGAACTAGAATTGTTTATCCAAATTTTGTTAAATATGAAGGATTGGAAAATAGGCGAAATATAGGAAAATTCAAGAAAAATAGTTCTAGTATTCGAAATATTCTTAAATTTTATTCATATGTAGATTTCAATGAACTTATCATCCACACAAAAATTCATATCAAAATTCATAAAAATCGATGTGATTTTATCAAAGTCCTTACCGAAATTAAAATAAAGGATCCCTTATGAGAGACTCATATATATATATATATATATATATATATATATATATATATATATATATATATATTTACATATACATACTAGAACTATTTTTCTTGAATTTTCCTATATTTTGCCTATTTTCCGATGCCTTCATATTTAACAAAATTGAAAAAAATAATTTTAGTATTTGAAAATTTATCAAATTTTATTCATAGGTTCATTTCATTGAACTCGTCATCTATAAAAAAATAAAAAAATAAAAATAAAAATCATATCAAAATTCATAAAATTCGATGTGATTTCATCTAGGTCCTTACCGAAATTAAAATACGGGATCCCTTATGAGAGATTCACTATATATATATATATATATATATATATATATATATATATATATGTTTGAGATAAGCTATACTAAATATTATTATTCGTTTCAAAAAACAAAAGAAAAAATTGATTTCCAAAAACATCTAAAATAAATTAATGCCATCACTGTTCGCCAAAAATGGCAATTTTGAAACCAATTCCCTATCTAATAACCATTTTGATAGTGGTAACCCAAGTTGATGGCCACCAGGATAATTATCTCTTTCTACTATGTATATAGACAGCATTAGATATTTATCACAAGTTTTTTTTTTTTTTTTTTAACCACATGCAACTATACATATCTTGCAGAGCCGTAAACTAGTATAAAATAATATGAAAACAGTTCAAATTTAAATTCAAATTCAAATTCAAAACTTAACCATATTAATACTTTTATATATGGTAGATAATAATCAGGAGAATTAAATATTCAACATTCTCCCTCAGACTCAATGTGGCAAAGCAAAACAATCTTGAGTTTGCAAATGAAGCCTTACTTCAGAGGTAATTGAATCCGAAGGTGATCAGGGTTGAAAATGACTTCCGAGGTGATCCGGAACGATAATTGAGTCGATCCAAACATTGATTGACTAGAAAATTCTTACACTATTTAATTGGAAAAGTCTTTGCTAGCTGTACATTTATATTGTCTGAACCTGAAGTAAGAACCCTTGCATATCTATTTAAGTTACACTTTTTCTACAAGGAGTCTCATTCCATGTTGTGGCATCAACAGCATCTTATAAACCGGAGAGTGGCGATAATTCGGAGACACCGAAAAACTGAACCTGGACAGAAGAAGACACAGTACTAATTTCAGCTGTAACATGGCAAATGATTGGCCTAGACACAATCGAGTCCCGTATCCGAACGGTACATACGCTTGTGGGTGCTTGCAGGACTCCGAAATTCCACCTCTGAACCTCTCAGGATTGAATTCATTAGCATCAGGACCCCAATTTTCAGGATCTCTGTGCAACAATGGGACGAAACTCCATATGTGAACTCCTTTTGGCACCACAAAATTATTACCATTACTGTCTCCACTGCCTAGTTTGATGTCTGCAAAAGCTTCTCTTGCAATCACAGCCGATGGCGCGTAAAGGCGCAAGCTTTCCAGGATTGCATTCCCTAGATTTTTGAACTGGCTCAGTTTGTCCCAATCTAGGGACATTGAGGGAATGTGATCACCACAGGTTTCGATAATTTCGGATCGAACACGTTGTTGCCATTCGGGGTGGAGTGCAAGAAGCATCAAGGTCCAGGAAGCTGAAGAAACAATGGTTTCGTAGCCAGCAAAGTAAATGTTTGTGCAAGTGTCCACCATGAACCGCTCCATTTTGTGTTTGTCTTGCTGCAATTCGATGTCTGTTGAAGCTCTTTCGAGAATCATTTGTAATAGGTCCTTGCTGTATTTTCCGGCATCTTCTTGACGACCTTTTACTACATTGAGTATTAAGGCCTCCACTTCTTTCTCCAACCTCCACATTTTCCTTCTACCCTGTGTGGGAAGGAATCTGCATAATGCTTCCGAAATTAGTTTTTGTATATATAGTTTCGTCAAAAATTCTCTGGTACAAACAGTCCTGATGCAAAATTTTGTCTCTAGACGAATTCTGATCAGTTAAAAATCCTTAGGATTTGAAGCATTCCAAATAAAAAATAAAATAAAATAAAATTGCATCAAAACCGTCTGCATGAGAGAAGCTCCCTATATAGCTATAGTAGATTAGTAGATGAATTCACGAAAAAAAAAAAAAAACGTATGCATGAAAAACAAAATCCAAAACCTTTATGTATTTTGTAACGGTACAGAATTAACTTTATAACATTAGGATTTGAAGCATTCCAAATTTACTTAAAAATAATAATAAAATAATTTACATCAAAACCGTCTACATGCATGAGAGAAGCTCCCTATATAGCTATAGTAGATGAATTCATGAAAAAAAAAAAAAACGTATGTATTAAACAAAAATTCAGAACCTTTATGTTTTTTATAATGTTATAGAATTAACTTTATAACATTAGTACATAGCTGGTTTTGTAACATTACAAAGCTAAAGTTCTGAAGAAAAAAAAAATCAAGACCGTACTGAAGAGAGAAACACGTTATAATTAAATATATACATACCTCAAGTATGGAAGTCCAAAAAGCAAGCTTGGTTTAGCCAAAGTCTCTTCCATGGCCCTTAAATTTTTGGAAATAGTTTTGCCAAGGTAGTAGGAGCTGCCAAAAAAGGCTCGGGAGATGATATCAATAGAAAGTTCTTTCAAATCCTGATCAACCATAAACTCTGCTACTCCTCCTTGGCTTTCTTCTGCCAACCGCTGCTCCCATGTTCTTATCATTGTCGTCGTACATTCCTCCATTAAACCCACCATGCCCTATACGTACCATTAAAGGTTTTTAAACATTTAGTTATGTAAAGTTACATGGGATGATGATGAGTGTTAATTTGATCCGTCGTTTTGGAACGTTAGCTATAATTTTAATGAAAAATTTCAAGTACAGACTGTCCGTAAAGAATTCTTGACCGACAAAAACAAACTCCAAATGTTTAAAATCCAAAAATTAAAAAAAAAAGATTAAAAGGCACACCATAATTGTATTGAAAATTATCAAATGTAGACTGTCCGTAAAGAATTACTCGCAGACAACAAACTCCAAAAGTTTAAAAGTTCCCAAAAACATTCAAAAGGTTATACGGAATTCCTTGCAAACAACAAAATCCTAATCGTTAAAATTCGCAAAAAAAATAAAAATAAAAATAAAAATCGAAGTGTTAACTATGATTATAATAAAATTATGAGGTGAACACTCTCTGTATAGAGTTCCTCCAAAAATTTAGGGTCCATATTATCATTTGAATGAACTAAAAGCATTTGGATTTTCTGGCTACAGAGAATTCTGTAATAATTACCTTGACTTGGAGGGGGAAGAAGTGAGGAGCAATAAGTTTCTTCTGAAGAGCCCAGTGATGTCCATTGGCCTTGATGACTCCATTGCCAAGTATAGGCCTCCTTGCTTTTGATAAATATGAAGGTTTACCCAAATCCAATGACTTGTGTTGTTTCAATTCCTTTATCAACTCTGGTTGGTTCACATATAGATGCTGCTTTGTCCCTGTTGAGAACATGTATGTTCTACCTGTACCCTTCAACATGTCAAACCACTACCGAAGGTTTTTTTTTTTTTTTTTTTTTTTTGGGACCTATCAAGATCAAACACGTACTACATGTTCGGTCCGAATTTCTACTTTCACAAATTTTCTCCCCAAACATGCTTGCATCCCTTATTTTTCTTGTAAATTATTATACAAATTGTATATTGTTAGAACTTATATGATGTTCTTTCATTTTCAACTATTCAAATTGCATCACAAATCACAAACGTACATAATTAATTCGTAAATGCATATAAAAATAAAAACAATACATGTTATATTCAACCTGGGCCCGCAACATTTAAATCTCACAATGAGATTAAAATAAATGCAGACCATCAAATTTGACCGATATAAAAAATATATGTTTCCTTGCTTTTTAATTTTATTATTATTTATCTCCTTGTCATCGTCATAATATTTTAATATTTTTGACTGTTTTAATTACTATAAGAAAAATCATCCTGATCAAATTTAAGAGTGTAATAAACTGGCACTTGGGGGTGAAAACAAAATTATTATTTTTTTGGTAAGTCAGTGGTACAATATATTTTTGCATTTTACCATTAAGTCATATTAACAGGAGCATAAATTGAAAAGAAATTCATATATTAAGAAAAAACAAAACAAAACAAAATGAATACAAATGATGGTTTACAGTTTACTACATTGAACTTGGTCACTAATTACTATACTAATTATTTCATTTGACAAACGAGCATGGAAATTAATTTATTTCAAAGAAACTAGTACTAATTACACTATTATATAAATTTAAGGTTTTTTTAGAGAGTAGGAAGAACTCGAACCCGTAACCTTGTGGTGCAGGTTTGAGGGAGAACCAACCTCATTTTATCATTAAAAATAAGTTACTGTTTAACTAATTTTGTAATAAAAAATAAAAATAAAAGTCAAAGGTGGGATTTTTTAAAAAAAACAAATTATATGTTCCAAAAGTAGCATGCATGCCAGCCATCAATCGTTTACTTCAAACACCTCATACTTTGTCTGAGAGGATCTAGATACGTCTAGAAAATCGTCCAGCTTAATTAATGTCTCTTAAATTCATGCAATTTTGAGCCTAACAATTCTTGATTTTCGGATCATGTGAAAACTCAGAAAAAACGATAAATTTTATACAAACAATGACGTGCTTGCACAGACTTTGAACCAAAAAAAAAAAAACACATCAAGCTAGGGTTTAATCTAACCCTTAACTAATTAACCACTACGATAATGTTATTCAGGATCGGTGCTAACTAGTAACTATTAGATTGCATCTGTACTTGTAATTAAATATAAACCAATTAATGGTTTCGATAACATTAACGTAAAAGTAAGCGATTTCGAACCAATAATGAACGATATAATTAAATATTACCGTAGAGGCGAGACCATTCCTGGAGATAAGGGAAGGAAGAGCGAAGCCATTGATGATGAGAAACTGCAGGTTGACCATCTGATGAAGAAGAAGGAGAAGAAGGAGATGATGACTGGATGATCATCTCCATTTGTTGTATTTGCTTAACGTTACCATACAAAAAAGATGGTTTTGGACCTCTAATGCCTTGTTTGGAGAGCATGGATTGGATCCTTTTGGGGTTCCACCATATCATATCAAGTACTCCAATCATCACCCTACATATCACTATTATCATCATGATCAATATCAAACACCAAAACATGATCATCATCAAAGCTTCCATTATTATGATAATGGTAGTGATGTTGATGATCTCTTCTCTTCTCTTCTCTTCTCTTCTCTTGCTTGATTTCTTCTTCTATATATATTATCTCTCTTCCTCTTCTCTACTTCTATTCATGAGTTGACTCTTTGTAATTTATTATATATCTATCTTTTTGTGTCTTGAAAGCCATCTAATTTTATAAGTTCAAAGGATTGAAAATAAAAATCTATTATCAACTTGTGCTAACTGATGTGTACCTCACAGTCTTTTATTATCATTATTGTTATTTTATTATTTAATATATTCATGCACCCACTTTATTTTTTTATAGTATAATTGTTATCATCGTAGTAGGAGTAATAGCATGAGTCATATTCAATCAGATGAGTGATATATATATTTATAAATAAACAGACACAACCTAACAAGTATGTCACTTACAGCTACATTAAACTTTTTCCGTGGTTATTTTTTAAATTATTTCCAACAAGTGATGGCATGCACATTTGTTTTAATATGAATATATGGGAATCATACCAGAGTGGTCGTATCTAGGCACGTCATGATGAACATGACGGGTCCTGTAATAACACATCAGATTGTTGATTGATACATTAACTAGGAAGCTAAGGGATATGGTTGATTGATTACACATCATACGTCATATATTGCTTATATGTATGTAATCCATTTATGGTAAGGTGTCGATATTACCATCCATAAATATGATTTACACACCTATATTTTGTTAAGAGTAATGCTACTTTATCCAAATTTTGTGTTTAAATCTGGTACCCAAATGATATGACAATTACACTACAAGTCTACAATTCATTCATTTAAATCGTACAAATCTAATCAAATTTAAATGAATAAATTGTAGTGTTGCCACATCATTCGGACACCAAATTTAAATAAAATAGTATTATTGTTTTATTAAACATTTTAATTACATAAATATCCCAATACAAATTGATCATTAGTTAAGGACATATTTTTTTAATTAAAAGTAAATCAAATACTATGTACGACACACATTATATATTCAACTATATTACACTTTTTATTGTACAAAAAAGTATAATTATGTTACAACACCATTAACATGAACCTTCTGATCTGTGTTTAAATCATGATAACAATCACATATGCCTTAATGGAATAATAATAATAATAATTTATATTTCATTAATAATAATAATAATAATAATAATACTTATGTACATAACATAAAATTTATGGGAAAAGTATAGAAAGGTAGTCCTTTGTGAGAAGGAGAGAGATGCGAAAATGAAGGAGGAGAGAGAATGTTATGTGTTTTTTTTTCCCCTTAGTTTCTGTGTTGTTTAATTTCTCTTCTTTATGTAAAATACAAAATTAAAAGAGGCTATAAATGACTGCTCTTGAATCAATAATAAAAGAGATGATAGGAAGAATGAAGAATGAAAGAAGGAAAGAAAGATGAAGACGAAGAAGGAGATGTCTGCAGTTTTTTTCTATTTTTTTATTATTATTTTTTTTTTAATGCGCTTTTCCATTTTCCTTTTTGGCTTTTTATTTTGTTTTATGTAAAAGCAAGTAAGGAAAAAAAAAAAAAAAAAACTTCGATAGGGTTTATGTATTTACGGGCTAGTTTGGTATTGCTATAACTTTTATAATAATCACTGTTAACTGTGCTGAATGAATAATATATCAACTGTGAAGTAATCAACATATGTTTGGTTAATTGTATTTTTAAAACTACTGTATACCTCAAAAGCAGTGTACATATGTTTGGTAGTTTTATTGCTAAAGTGCTGAGATTAGTTACAATGACTAAAATATGCATGAGTTCATTCTTTTTCATTAATTATATATATTAAATCAATATTTAAGTAGAATATTTAAATTGAAAAAAAATATTATAAGAACAATAAAAATATTTTTAAAATATTTTATTCAAATCAATATTTAAATATAATATTTAATTTTGAGATGAAATAAGGTATATAAATGATTTTAACTTGATTTCATAAAGATAATAATGATATTTTAAAAGATGTATTAAATGCTAAAATAAATTATTCCATAATTAGTTTCAAAAAGTAACCCCACACCTACTTTTCAAAATCACCGTTAAAACTTACCAGATTATTAATTAATCACTATTGGAAGTTTTACCAAACATCATTTTATGTCAAAATTATAAAATAATTTGATTTTAACTTTTCAAAAGCAATACCAAACTGTAATTTAATAGCTTTTACAAATAAGATGTGTTAAAATAAGTATATTCATTTTAATAGAGGTGTTATTGGTATTGAAATGGGTGCTTATAATAATGATTTAAATTTTAAATTTTAAATATGGGTGTACTTATAAGATGAGTGTATAACTCATATTTATGGATGACAATATCAGCATCCTTTATGATATTGTATATTGCTCAAATGTCATCGTCCACTATCTTTTTTTTTTTTTTTTTCCTTTTTTTACTTTATAAGTCAATATCACATGTTTAATTATTTGTAAGAAATCCAGAGATGATGAGAAACTTTATATTAAAAAAAACACACACAATTCATGTGAATCTTATAATAATTTTGTACATTGTTTTTTTATTCAAATTCATGAAATTATTAGTTAAAATGTATTTAATTGAATTTATTAAGGGTGAAAGAATGAAACAAATTTAATCAGATTAGTAAAAAATGTGGTAGGTTTTAAGTCTCACTACACCTTTTTTTTTATTTTTTTAATAAGCTGACAGTATTCATTAACAAGAAAGTAAAATACAATTAGGTTAGGATTAACATCAACTCAAAGTTGCCTCTTTTGGCCAAAGCGTTAGGTGATGTGCCAAATCATTATCCAATCTAGGAATAGCTTGACACTTACAATCATCGACCTCCATACACAACTCAAAGTTGCCTCTTTTGGCCAAAGCGGTTAGGTGATGTGCCAAACCATTATCCAATCTAGGAATAGCGTGACACTTACAATCACCGACCTCCATACACAAGTCCTTAATCTCATCAATTAAGAAATAGACACGGCAACTACAACCTTACCTTGAAGCATCTCTGATAGCTGCGCCCACCCCTATCAACTTCTTAGCTTCTCTGACATTGCCAAATGATTCCTACACTTGAATCATGAGTTTTGGTGGGTGGTCAGTTGCATTGGTTAGTGTCGGTTAGAGTCTATTAGGATTGATTCAAGCCGGTTAGTGTTACAATTTTTCTTTTATAGACACATAATATAGGTATATTTATAGTATACTAATACATATCATCGTGTTTTTACCATGTAAACAATATAACTTCAATCATAGTAATACACATGGAAAAAGTATGCTATAAATATATATACCTGTATTGTGTATCTACTAGAGAAAAATTAATTAATGTTAGGGGTGTATAAGGAATTTCATATGTTTATACCGCTAGACCTGACGCCGGTTTGGTTCGAACCGGTGAACTGAACCAGAACCATTTCCGGTTCCGGTTCCGGTTCAAAAACCGGAATCTGAGGAGGGCGGTTCCAGTTCCGGTTCCAATTTTGAAGGAACAGCCCGGTTCGAACTAGACGGTTCAAACCAGTGATTCCTCTCTATTTTTTTAACTTTAAAAAAAAAAAAAATTAATATAAAAATTAACACTTTATTTATAAAAATAAAATGTTTAAAAGAGAAAGGACATTGTAGAGTATTGGGCCATGACCCATAACCCTTATCCAAGTAATTATGTTTTTTCCTTCCATTTTCTTTCTTTTTATATAAATTAGGCATCTCTTCATTGCTCTTATTTATCCGATGTAGGATGTGGGATTGAATACATGTGATCCACCACCTAAGAGCAAGGCATGATTTTTATTTTTATTTTTGTATTCTTTATTTAATTTATAGAAAATTGAATTCATTGATCAATAATTCAAGGGAATTATTATGATTTGAATGTGGGTGGATAAAGTAGTAAGAAAAACACCCAAGATCGCAAAGAGAACAACCACTGGAAATGAAGTTGCAGAATGAATTATAGGAACATCCCATGATGTCAACTTCCAGTTAAAAACTATTATTAGTCACCAAGCAGCCGCATCCTTTGAATGCCTTCAAATTTGAACAAACTAATTTAAAAACTAATCAAATTCAATGACTCAAAAGGCCAAGCATGACTTCTTAGCACACAAAAAACTGATATACAATTGAATCAAATCAGAGTCAAATAAATGCTTTCAACTTGAAACAATCATCAGATTCAATCTTCTAGGAACCAAGCATCACTTTTCAGACAAATTACAGAAACCCCATGTAAGATGAAATCAATTTACATTCAAACAAGAGACATCAGTTTGATACAAAACCAAATTCAAACATGTTAGAGTCGAAAGAAAGACTTTTGAGCTCAAATACGAAGTAAAGCATAAACATATTGAAATATATATAATATGAATAAGCTTTCTAGATTTTGTTAAGAAAAATATTTTTATGTTATTAAAGAAAATTAAAGAATAAGAAAAACAGTGTAATTTTCAACAACAAAAAAACAGTATAAAAGTACTTTATGATTTATAAATTACATGAAACTAGATCTACTTTTCATTAATTTCTTCGACATATAATTGCGTGTAAGTTGTAGCCTTGCCTTTCGATGAATGAAAATTTGAAAGACAATCATTTTGATTATAACCATAGTTGTATTCAATTTCAATCCCACATCCCACGGGATAAATAAGAGAAGTAAATGAGATACCTAACCTATATAAAAAAACATAATTACTTAGACAAGTGTTATGGGCTATGGCCCAATACTATATAATGTCTTTTCTAACATTTTATTTTTTTATAAATAAATTGTAATATTTTGCAATGTAAAAAAAAAAAAAAAAAAAAAAAACACGGTTTAGAACCACCGGAACCGAATCCGCATGCGGTTCCGGTTCCCCTATACTCGGAAACGGCGTCAGGTCTACATGCAACCCACCAAGTGATGATAGTATAGTAATATAGGTTATGTTAGAAATTAGAATTATGAATTTTATAAATATTGATACCGGTGGATTATCCATTTGTTTCGGGTATGAAAACGGGCATAAAATTAAAACGCTTTAACATCCAGTTGGGCTAGTTCCAGTCCAAACTGTATTCGTTTATAGCCCAAAACCGGCCCAAATTGAAGGTGAAAAACCCAGATGACACGTGGATGTATGATAGATTGATAGATACTAAAATATTGGTCTATCAACGTGGTCCTGTTATTGATCGATCACATATCTAAATTGAAAGTAAAAAAATCAGCTTTGATTCTCACACCTTTTTTTTTTTTTGGAAAGGGCTAGCTTTTGAAATATCAAAAGCACTTTTGGGAAGATTTTTTATTCCCATTTTAACCGAAAATAAAGTGTTTTTATGGAATCAAATCAGATCTCAAATTTTGGTGTCTCAATTTTTGTCCAACCAACCAAATTGGGATATGTATGCATATTTATAGAAGCAATTGTAGTGTTTTTGCCATTTTAGAATAAGTGAATAACAAGTGTACTTTTTTAATAATCGTAGTACTTCTTGAAGAAGCACTTGACAAGTGCTTTTTCAGAATGAATTTTAAGCATTCCAAAACAAAATTTATAGTGGTTTGATGTGTTGAAAGAAGCTTGGTCTTGATTTTCGTTTTAAAAAATAGAAGTAAAAACTAAAAACATTCTTGCACATCACCTCTTAGCATGGCAGCGTATTTAGTCGATAATCTTTTCTCCTGTATCATGGGAGTAGATAATATCCTAATCATTTTGATCTCTGACCTATTGAATGTCAGAATTTATTGTAATACTTATGTGGCTCAAGCAACATTTTTTGTGTCTAATGCTCTGCTACAGCTTTAGAAACTAATAAAATTTCTACTTAGAATCCTGTATGTGACCCCCAATTCAAGTTTCAAGAGATCAATCAATTCAATAAACAGTCTTGTATAGCTTTTCTCCTCTCTCAAATTTACACACACAATACATATATATATATAAATCAAAAGCAAAATCATTGAAACATTTTACAAAGTTGATCTAATATTTTTATCAATCACTTTGACATCATCTAGTTTCCACAATGAACAGAAGGAGACAGGCTGCCCTCTCCACCACAATCCAACACACTTGTCTTTCTCTTCTACTCTCATCTCCCAGTTGCTGTCATACTTCCTCAACAAAGCTCGAGCTCCATCAATGGCGTCCTCTCCGAGAACTTCTCCGAGGAACCCTGCTTCTCTCATTCTCTCGCACCATTTCTCCTTCCCTTCATTCATTTCTCCTTTGTTTGTCATTGCCTTCGCGGCCTCTCCTTCCATCATCCTCCTCTCTTCGCTCTCTCGCCCTTTGAATGCTGAGCTCGTTGAGTCCAAGAACCTCCATAAGTAGTCCACTCTTCGCGAAAAGCCAGTAGCGAAGTCTCCACAGTTGCTGCAGCTGCAGTCCAGGTTGTTTTCGCTTAGTATGACTCCTTTAGGCTCCAAACCTCTCAACAGTTTCAGGAATTCTGTTCTTTCGTTGGTTGTGTTGTTGTTGTTGTTGTGATTCAGATGATGGAGTCTGAATTGTGCACAGACTATCAAGGTCTCTTCTTGTGAGATGTTGAGTGTTTGTGCACTAAGAGATTGTAGAGGGTGGTTGTCTAGTCTATTGATTTGAAGATTTATGTTCAATGTCTTGGCGAAACCAAGAAGTTGTAAGGAGAAATTGTCACCCGGTGGACCAACAGAAAATGGGGTCTCGGTGTTTTGATCAATTTCGATGGTTGGAGCGATGATTGTGAGGCGTATGAGAGGTGGAGGGCCACCTGATTTTCTGTTACTCAAGGCCTCAAGAAGTGTAGGCCATTGCACGCCATGAGAGACACCGATGTCTAGAATGTGAAGACTGCGATTGAGATCTTTCGCTTGAGCTAGAATTTGGAGGATAGAAGAGTTTGCAATGTTGTTTGGAAATGCAAACCAAGGACTTTTGTCATAGAAATTTAGTACAGATTTTTGGAAGAATTTCGGTTCTGTGGAAGCGAAAGAGATAGGACTAATTGATGAGGTAGATGTGGAGGATGATGATGAGGAAGTTGATAATGAGGCCAAGTAGTGAGTTAAGGCTCGGAGCCCATGAGCAGCTAGCCGGTGGTTGGCATCTCCGGTGAGAGAGGCGAGCTCGTGGAGGACGTACAATAGGTGTTGGACACGCGTCAGGTTTCCGGCTGTGATGGCTACTGCACAAGGGTTGAGTAACTGCTCTGCCCATCTTCCTTCCTTATTACCGTTATTGCTGTTATTTCCTGTAGATTTGTTTGTGTTTTTCTTGTTACCAACTGACCTTTTAGTTGTCACCACTACTTCTTGATCAACACCCTCCTCGGTTTCGTTGATCCGACGGCCTTGATTCTTTCTCTGATGATGAGTCTGTGATGATCTCGGAAGTGGGTTGTCATCGGTGTTTCTCCGTTTCTTGGAAGAATCCGAAGAAGACGTTGGCAGATGATGATTTTGACTAGTAACACTAGAATGTTCAACAGGCTTCACACTAGTAGTACTAGTACTTATAGTGGTATTTATGTTGTTGAGAGAAGAAATAGCACCAACATCAATCTCATGTTCTTGGCCTATATCCGGACCCCGATCCCACCATTGATAACCGTTGAGATCGCCCACGTTGTACGGATCATCCAAGAACGATGGAAAGAATGATACCGAATCTTCCAACCAATCTAGTATGTGTTCAGAGCCAGTATTCGGTTCCGGTTCTTCAATGGTCATTCTTCTTGAGCCTGAAAGAGAAGCAAAAAAAAGAAGAGTGTTTGATCAATTGACTAAGAGAAAAATGCACACAACTTGCAAAGAGAGTTGGTTGTTGAGAGTGTTAAAATAATGTTATAAAGAAAGTGATGTTTTGTTGAATTGGCCAACAAGAGGAATATTGTATGTGTTTGGTGTGCTGTTTATTTGGAAGATGTGATGTTTTTCTTATATTATTATTTCAGGCTTTTTCTTTGAAGCTTGTAAGAAAAGTATAGACTCTGTCTCTTATTTGTTTTTGGTATTAACTTATTCATTTGTATATAATTAAATAGATAATAATTCTCTAATCGGGTCCATTTAAAAAAAAAAAAATGCATAACCAAAGTTACATAATATTGTGAAACTGGTTCCACAGTGTTATGTAAATAAACGTCTAGTTTCGTAATGTTAGGGAATCAGTTCCACAACGTTATGTAACTTCGATCCTGATTTTTTTTTTTCAGAACCAACCTAATTAGATAATGACCCATTAAATAAATATATGAATCGTCAAGAGACGGCAAACTCTGTTTATGCTTTAATATAAAACTACAAGTCTTTGTTTGTTCTGCTTTGTGCCTGTTGGGATCCAAAGCACCAATCTGCAACCAAGTGATTTTGAGTTTTAAAACTGTGAAATTGTTTGATTAAATATCATCAAATCTTATCTTTCACATTATTATTATTATAACTATGATTTGGTCCTTGTTGCAAACTATGTAGCACACTTTAATTTAGATACAAAAATTAAATACTTTGAATATGTTTTTGAGTAAGCACTTTCATAGAAAGTGCTTAAAAGGGTACTATCTAAACAAACACTCTTACAGGAAAACATTTCCTAAGTACTTCAACAAATAATTCCCAACTCTATAACGTTACAAAGTCAAATCCTGCACCTGATCAGTACTCGTTATATCAAACTGTTGCAACTGAATTCCTAATCGATAGCTAACAATGGTGGCCTTGGTGCAGAGAGTATCATACAAGAAGAAATGGTGTCCGAAATTCCTGTAGTTTGTTGTTTTGAATTGGAGAACCTTTATTATTTGGACTTGAAGAACCTTAGAGAATTATTTTTATAAGTCATTCAATCAATTCTTTTGAGAAGGGCAGGAATGTAAAAAATTAAATCCACGGTGACAATGTTACAAGGTTTTGAAAGATAAAAAGGCTCACTTTATTGATTCATTTTGCATAAATTTATACAATAGCAACAGTAGCTAACAAGTATATCAAGTGATTGATACATCTACTTGAGCTAGATTACTAGCAGATTGATCGTTTCCATTGAACAGATCGTACGGATATCGATTACTTAAGCCAAGATGTGTCGTACGAAGGCTGACTTGACTTGGCAACTCTCCACAACCTATCCTTAGCTGAATATGCAGAATATGCTAACCATACTTTAGCGATCATCTCCCATTTTAGCCGATCATTCTTGAAAGATTGCAGTTGTTTAGCAAGCCTACATCCAGAGAAGAATACTGACCGACTATTACCCTTTCTTTGTTAAACATTGAAATCCTCATGAAGCAACTCCTTGCAAGCTGCACTTTTTATATGTAATAAACGTGACTTGAAAAATCTCACGGCATCAGCACTTGTGTCATTAATCATTATAGCTTCTCTCATCAATCCCTTCAGGCAACATAGACGGACAGAAGACAAAAAGATAGAACATGTAATCTGATTAGCACTTACTAATTACTCTGCTATTAAGTGCATCATAATCTCCATGGACATCATCAAGATCATTATAATGAACTAGATCAGTGGCAATGCGTCAAATAAGAAGATTGTGATTGAATACTACCTCAACAGCATACCTATGGAGCACATAATCGCCTCTCCGATCCAGGATTTCAATGAGTAACTTCATAGCTGATGGATGACTTGTTCTGTTTTCTCAGAAAATTTCTTCTCTCTCCTTGATCTTGGAAAATTGCTTCTCTTCCTTGATCATTCATTGATCATTTTCATGTAAAAGAAAGTGAGAAGACATCATGCAAGTAAAACGCTAAAAATAATAGGACAATTGTAAATGAGTTTCATTTCATGTGTATGGACTGAATTATACACCTAAACTTTTTATGGTGATTAAAATTTCCGTTAATACATAACAGCCCCGTACCTACATTTATACATATATACATACATACATATATAGAAACATGTGGTTAGACATGATCATCACTGGATCATATACGTAGAAACTCGATCTTTCAAAAAACAATTATTAATTCTTTAGGGTAAATGCTGTAAAAGAAAAAAGAACATGCTTGGTCCATAGTAGAATATGCATTACTGTATGTCAAAATATCCTGCAAGTATTCAAAAGGATATAAATATCAATCTATACCATATGGACACATGCTGTTAAGAGTAAAATAATTGACTTAGCTGATAAAAAGAAATGCACTCAAGAACTTTTTGAAGCTAAGTGAGCAGATGATGTTACCTGAACCAATGTCTAATTTGAAATGTTAAGTTCTGAGTCTGACTTCGGAGGCCATTTAATAATAGAAAACAGGAGAGAAAGCTTATTGAAAAGTACAATGAATAGTGGTTTATGATGGATGGTCTCTGCATTGGTAATGGAATTATAAGCATAACATATTTACTCGATAAACTAAGATGTCTTAAATATTATAATTTAGCACTTTCCTATCGGCTTAAATTTTTAGATTAAACTGTTACCGACAGAATGTTAGCAGTTAGCTATGTAATGAAGGAATTAGTACATAAATTGGAATAAAGCAACGACTTGATCATGCAAAGAGCAGAAGTACAAGAAGTGGAGTAGGAATCAAGAAAATGCAAGAATGAAAGTATACAAAGTCTAATTGGTAAAATATAATAGAAGCAGGTTTAATAAATTTGAGCCTGAGTAGACCTGTTTTTTCATCTTGAGTAACAAGAAAGATGATAAATTTAGCAAATCAGCTTGGATTCGAGTTCGACATAGAAAGTAATTTCAACCCAGCAGAGAGAACTACAGCAATGCGATTTATGTCTACCGGAAACTGGCAACGATGCATTTTATGCGAAAATCAGACCTGAAGTTGATGAAGTGACTCCGTCTTGTAGCTATATTCTATAAAGATGGTGAGAAAAATACAGAATAGCCCAACAAGATTACAAACAACAAATAAACCAAAAACTTAATTTTACCAAATTACACAATCTCTCACACAAGATAAGCAAAATAAGGGTAAAATTCTTCTATATTTTGATGTTGTTTTACTACCCACCAAACATAGAAATTTTCCAATCAAAGTAAAATAATTGACTTACCTTATAAAATGAAATGCACCCAAGAAATTTTGAAGCTAATTGAACAGATGCTGTTGCCTGAACCAATGCTTTTGTCTGACTTTGGAGGCCATTTAATAATAGAAAAACAAGGAGAGAAAGCTAACTGAGAAGTACAATAAAATAGTGTTATAGAATAGATAAATTATTCTAAGTAAAGAATAACTTCTGCAATGGGAATGGAATCATAAGCATCTTCCTATGATAAACGTATTCACTAGAAAAGCTAGAATGTTTCTATCAAATTAATCCCATCAATCTATGTCTTAAATACTATAGTCGGACTATAATCCTTTAGGTGCACATCTTGCATAAAACTATCCCTACTCTGAGCATTTTCACTTCCATTTTCCTTCCCGAAACTCTCCACATTTGGTCATGCTTTGCTGATCTCTAGTTTTTGTTGAGCACTCAAATGCTTCGCATAGCAATGTAAGTACATCAAATTGGTACTTATACACAAACTTCTTTTTGACTCCCCTTCAACACCTCTAGTTTCCTTTGTCCTCACAACTTCTCGTTGCCTCATAAACAATCCTTTGCATTCAAAGTTTTTCACTACATAAAAGAAAATTTTCCTTTCAATCCCGAATTCCTTAGCCAGTTGAGTCTGAGTTATTCCATTTTTTCTCTGCAATTATTCAACATGTTAGTGTAGCCATGGCATTTATGTATCACAATTGTTGTGCTGATTTCATTATATAAATGTGACCAAGCAAATAAACACACCTTTCAGCCAAATTATTCGAATCGACTTAATCGTCTCATACTCTCATTCTAGTACAAAAAATAAAGTCAAACTAGCAATTATCAACTTATATTGTTAATAGCTATTCGTTCACATTCCAATAATAAATCAATAATCAAACAAAAATCAACAAAACTAGTTTTGACATAATTTACATGTAATTCTAATCACATATCAACTAGCATACTTATCACGATATGCAAAAATCAACATTCGAACACTAGCTTCCGTATCATGTATGATAAAAAATTTATATCCGAACACAAAACTATAATCAACTACGACAAACTTCAATCGCGAAAATTCACCGGAAAAACATACATTTAAACAAAAAATTTCGATTTTGCTTCTATACAATAACAAAATTTGAAATTTTGAATATTACCGAGCATAGGCAAGTCGCTGGAGAACATGACGTTGCCGGAGCTTCCAGAAGACATGTCGTACAGTCCGACGAAGCTGTCTCCGAACTGAGAACTGGCGACTATCCTCAACTGGCCAGAGAGAGGAGATAGGGAGTCCGTTCTGGTCCTTAAAGCAGATTTCGTCGAGAGAGGAGGAAATCAGAGAGTCCATTGTCGAGCATTGGGAGAAAAAACGGTGGTGTTTGGATGCCTGGAATTTTTATTTTTATTTTCCGGTTCGGTTGCTCAAGAGAGAAAAAAGATGAGAAATTTACACACAAATGATGACGTGAGTGTGCACGTCACTGCATTTTGCTGACGTGACAAGTCACGTTATCGGCTAGGTAATGGCGTGGTTAACATTACCATGACGTGGATTGCCACGTTGTAACTTGTAAGACATCACATGACATGTCCAGGCACGTCATCATCAAATTATATTAGTCGTAGATGTTTGGGCCTGGGCCGTTTTGTTGGACATAATTGAAGAATGGCCCGTACCTCTTATTATTCCTTTTAGAGTAGCGATAATGACACCCCTCAAACACTGTATCTACACCCCTTTCGTAATCACATCCATCAAATTTTTTAAAAATTCTCTAATTTGTAAATAAACCCCACTTAAGGCCAAAAATACCCTTTCTTTAATTATATTGTATTGTATTTTTGTAAGTACACACCACCTATGACTATTATTATATTATCTAATCAACTTTATTATTATTTCTAATTTTGTTGTTACATTTAATTCTTTTACTATTCTTTCTTTTCCCTACTTCTTTTCTCTTCTTGGTTTTTTTCAAAATCAAACTCCATTTTTCGTTAAAAATCCATTTTAAGATTTTTTTTTTTTTTTTTTTAATTGGAGAACCACTTTCTGTTTGAGAGAGTTGTAGGGATACAAGATTTGTGTCACGTCCCAAATGATGTAGAAGTAGATAGATGTTAAATGATAAAAATAAAAAAATTTAAAAAATAGGTGTTCGATGAAATTGAAGAACATCTATTTTTTTTTTTTTTTGACAAGAAAAAACAGATAATAATGATTAAAAAAAAAAAAATCTAAAGTGTGTTTGAAAGAAATAAAAAAATATAGATAATATAGTTAATTTAAAAGTTTGTTTATATACATAATGATTTTGTTCATCTAATAAAAATTAATTTCATCCAAAAAAAAAAATCAAACTTTACTTTTTAACAACCAAATTTGTGTCATGATTTTGATTCATTTTCCATGCTTAACAATCAATTTGTATTTCCTTAAAAGAGATTGAAAATATATTTAAAAGAGAATCTAGGATTTATTAAAATGGAAAGAGTTTGTATGATATATGTTAATATCAAACCATCAATAGGAAAACAAAATTACAAAAGATTAAAATAGGAAACAAATTAATAAGTATTGGTGGGTGTACTAACAAACAATTAATTCTCTTAGTAATTTCACTCAAGGGTATTATTGGATTTTTAAAAACATACTAATTTGGGGTGTATATACGGTTTTCAAGGGGTGCAAATATCGTCACTCTTCCTTTTATCTCCTTATTTGATTCATCCAATTAAATTGGGCTTTTTAGCTATGACCCATTAATTGAATTAGTCTTGATATCTCTATCCCCGAACCCGAATAATTTTGAGGGTTTGATCCACGGGTCTTAAGGAAACCCGAAACTGACCTGCAAACTTATTCAGGTTTTGACCCGCTAACCCGAATCGCAATTTAAGTGGCACTTTTTAACTCAAAATGATGCCGATATGAGTTTATAATTCTAATTTGTTTAGAATAACATCATTAATAACGTCGTTTTAAACAAGGATCAGGATCCTCTGCTAGTTTTTTCTCTGTTGAACTATGCTCAATTTTTCAAAATCTGCGTACATGTGGCCATTACAAAAATGGAGGGTCAAGATTTATTTTACATTTTTTTTTTTTGTCTCATTGATTACCAAAACAATGTCATTTTAAACTGAAATTAGCCCGAGCCGTTTCATTCTCTCTCCGGTTGCTTTGTAAGAATAAAAAATAAAAAACTTATCTCCCTGGTTGTTTATTCCATAAATTCCGGCGATTGAAATTTTTCTTTCATCTTCTCCCATAAATTCCAGCAACATAATTTTTTTTCAAAATCAGAAATTAGATGAGAATTTTTTTTGTTTCTCAGAAAATCGACAGACGTTGAGGATTAGAGGCGAGAGAATATGTTGGTTGGTTTTGTTTGAAGCCTGAATATGTAAAATAGTATGAGATCAACTTTAAGATTTCGTGATTTTTTACAATTGAGTTTTCAGTTTTTATTTTTTATTTTATTTTAAAATTTGAAGAATGATATGAGATCAGTCAAGCTTGGTTTTAGAGAAACTTGAGATAGTCTTTTTTTTTTGTTTTTTTTGTTTTTTTTTTTTTTCATGAGATGAAATTCTTCTTCCAGCCACCGGAAGTTATGGGCAAAGAAGAAATAAGAAAAACATGTCAAATAGAAATGTCAAAAGTGATTAGGTTTGAGATGGATGAGAACAAATCTAACAAAAAAAATAGTAAATATTAGCCATTGATTTTGTCACTTGCCCCGTGTACGTAGATCTTGAAAAGTTGAGCATAGTTCAGCAGAGAAAAAACTCAGCAAAAGATCCTGATCCTTTAAACAAAGGTTTTCGAAATAATCTGGTTCATGGGTTTGGATTCGAGTTTTTGTCCAATCCTAAACCCGCTTCGGGTTTGCTTCTTTACAACCAATCCTGATATACATCATAAATAGCAAAACCCAAATCCGACCCACATAGTTCGAGTTCGTGTAAAATTGTTATCTCTTGCTAGACCATTTCTATAATCCGTTTGGAGAACCCATGGAGGATTTTGACTACTTTTTTGACTCTCGACTTAAATGGAAGCCAAAGGGAAACGCATAATCGTCTTGGAAATTTCCAACGGGTCCTTTCTTTCTAAATAATTTGCAAAGAGAAAAATAGAGCGTCCTTTCTTTCTAAATAATTTTCAAAGAAGAAAAATAAACAACAATAGAGCTAATTCAGTCATATCTCTTTCTCGTCCCAAATATGAATTCGATTTCCTTCAAAAATCTCTATTTGTCCTCCTTCTTATACTACTTGTTAAGTCTCCGATTGGCCTCCATACATGCAGCCACTTTTATCGTACGAAACAACTGTAGCTACAGGTCTAGGCAGCAGCCAAGCCTGGTGGTGGCAAGGAACTCAAACATGGTCAAGAATGGGGTTTCAACACCAACCATTACACTGGCCGCATATGGGCACGAACCAATTGCAAATTTGATGCAAATGGGATCGGAAAATGTGAGACCGGAGACTGTAATGGGACTCTATACTGTGTATCCGAAGGTACATGCCCCTGCACCCTAGCAGAATACTCGTTTCCGAGGAACCAATCCAACAATCTGGATTTCTTTGATATCTCTTTACTAGATGGGTTCAACGTACCGATGGAATTCAGAGGAACCTCTAGTGAGTGCACAAAAGAAGTGATCAAGTGTATGGCTGACATCAACGGTTTGTGCCCAACTGAGTTGAGACACTCTGGTGGCTGTTATCAGGATTTCTTTGATATCTCTTTACTAGATGGGTTCAACGTATCGATGGAATTCAGAGGAACCTCTAGTGAGTGCACAAAAGAAGTGATCAAGTGTACGGCTGACATCAACGGTTTGTGCCCAACTGAGTTGAGACACTCTGGTGGCTGTTATCATCCATGTGCCATTTTCAAAAACAGCCAGTTTTGTTGTTATGAAGGTTCATCAGCAAGTGCAAGTAATTGTAACCCTACGGCATACTCCAAGTCTTTGAAGGATTTGTGTCCAGACGTGTATACTTACCCTGCTGATCATGCAACCAGCGAGTTTACTTGCCCCCACGGCACCGACTACAAGGTCGTGTTCTGCCCCAACTGAAATTAATGTGTATATACGTGTTAACTGTCACACGAGTTAATATTCAGAATGAAATTCAACCAACAACAGGCACTGTCTATAGGTTGTGTTTTTCCCTTCAAGCATTTAATTTGGCTCTGCAATTTGCTGCAACATTTCCACCCACACTTGGCTTATTATCTCCCAATTTAAATCATAAGAACTACCATCTTCGTCGGAGTTGCTATTGTTTTGGGTTCCCAACTCTAGGAATTGCCCGGCAACTCGGCAAGCTTACATCCTTGATATAACATGGATTGGTTTCTTCTTCGTGAAGGCGGCCCTTTAGCTTCCCTTTCAAATCTGGAAAGAACTTTTGACTTATCTTCATGAAGCAATTCCTTGACAGTGATATGTTCAATACCATCTTCATGAAGCAATTCCTTGACTGTGATTGAATACTACCTCATTGTGCTCCAACGAAATTGATCAAAAACAGCATACCTATGGAGCACATAATCGCCTCTCTGATCCAGGATTTCATTTAGTAACTTCATAGCTGATGGATGACTAGCTCTGCTTTCTCAGAAAATTTCTTCTTTCTCTCCTTGATCTTGGAAAATTGCTTCTCTTCCTTGAAGATTAGACTACAATCAATTTAAAATATTGGCATAAATGAAAACATTTCATTACACAAAATGGATATAGATTGGACAAACTCTTATGAATATCAATCTATACCATATATATGTAACATGCTGTAGAGTAAAATATTTGACTTAGCTGATAAAAAGAAATGCACCCAAGAACTTTTTGAAGCTAAGTGAGCAGATGATTTTACCTGAACCAATGTACTGGTGTGTAATTTGAAATGTTAAGGTCTGAGTCTGACTTCGGAGGCCATTTAATAATAGAAAACAGGAGAGAAAGCTTATTGAAAAGTACAATGAATAGTGGTTTATGATGGATTGTCTCTGCATTGGTAATGGAATTATAAGCATCTTTCTTTGAAAAACATATTTACTCGATAAATTAAGATGTCTTAAATATTATAGTTTAGCACTAACCTATCGGCTTAAAATTTTAGATTAAACTGTTACCGACAGAATGTTAGCAGTTAGCTATGTAATAAAAGAATTAGTACATAAATTGGAATAAAGCAACGAATTGATCATGCAAAGAGCAGAAGTACAAGAAGTGGAGTAGGAATCAAGAAAATGCAAGAATGAAAGTATACAAAGTCTAATTGGTAAAATATAATAGAAGCAGGTTTAATAAATTTGAGGCTGAGTAGACCTGTTTTTTCATCTTGAGTAACAAGAAAGATGATAAATTTAGCAAGTCAGCTTGGATTCGAGTTCGACATAGAAAGTAATTTCAACCCAGCAGAGAGAACTGCAGCAATGCAATTTATGTCTACCGGAAACTGACAATGATGCATTTTATGCGAAAATCAGACCTGAAATTGATGAAGTGATTCTGTCTTGTAGCTATATTCTATAAAGATGGTGAGAAAAATACAGAATAACCCAACAAGATTTCAAACAACAAATAAACTAAAAACTTAATTTTACCAAAACACAATCTCTCACAGAAGAACAAAATCAGAACATAAGAAAAATAAGGGTAAAATTCTTTTAGATTTTGATGTTGTTTTACTACCACCAAACACAGAAATTTTCCAATCAAAGTAAAATAATTGACTTACCTTGTAAAAAGAAATGCACCCAAGAACTTTTGAAGCTAATTGAGCAGATGCTGTTGCCTGAACCAATGCTTTTGTCTTGACTTTGGAGGCCATTTAATAATAGAAAAACAAGGAGAGAAAGCTAACTGAGAAGTACAACAAAATAGTGTTATAGAATAGATAAATTATTCTAAGTAAAGAATAACTTCTGCAATGGGAATGGAATCATAAGCATCTTCCTATGAAAAACGTTTTCACTAGAAAAGCTAGAATGTGTTAACCTGTCAAATTAATCTCATCAATCTATGTCTTAAATACTATAGTCGGACTAAATGGTTTGTGATGACCGGATGTTATCTATGGGAAAAGTAAATTAGCACTCGGAGTGGTAAGAAAGCAATGAATTGATGCAAAGAGCACGAGTACGAGAAATGGAGTAGGAATCAAAAAAATGGAAGAATCAAAGTATACAAAAGATTCAACTTAGTAAAAATAGTAAATGAAATGTAGGGAAAGATAACTCGGAATTTATTTCCAATTGCTTTCTAGCCATGTAAAAAAATCTATACTCAATATTTTCACAAAAAATTAAACAAAAATCATATATTCTTCTAATCCATGGATGTCTTTTTGAGTTAAAATATGTACATAAGAACTGAAAACAAAACACAAGATAGGGGCTGGATCTCCCAACCTCAACGGAGCTCAAGTCAACACAATGACATAGAAGAGGATGCACATACTAAAACCTTCCAAATATAACCAACATTTCCATTCGCTTCTTCAAGCTTTTTACAAATAGCTTCCATTGCTTGAAAATAATCCTTTACATGCACATCTTGTGTAAACTCTCTCTAGGAAAGCTACTCCGATCCACTCACAGCATTTTCATTTTCCTTCCCAAAACTCTCAACGGTTGGTCCTTCTTTGCTGATCTCTAGTTTTTGTTGGGTACTCGAATGCTTCGCATAGCGATGTAAGTACATCAAATTGGTACTTATACACAGAACTTCTTTTTGACTCCCCTTCAACACCGCTAGTTTCCTTTGTCCTCACAACTGCTGGTTGCCTCATAATCAATCCTTTGCATTCAAGGTTCAATCCCGAAATATTCCTTAGCCAGTTGTTCCATTTTAGTGTAGCCATGGCATTTATATCACAATTATTGTGTTGATTTCTTATATAAATGTGAAAAAGCAAATACACACTACTTTTCAGCCAAATTTTTCGAAACAACTTAATCGTCTGTCTCATTCTAGTACGAAAAGGAAAGTCGAACTAGCAATTATCAACTTCCACTGTTATTAGCTATCCGTTCACATTCCTATAATAAATCAATAATCAAACGAAAATCAACAAAACAATCGCCAAAATTCGTATCCGAACACACAACTCATAATCAACTATGACAAACTTTAATCTTGAAAATATTCACCGGAAAAACATGCTTGATGTAAACAAAAATTTTCAATTTTGCTTCTATACATAACAAATTTAGAAAATTTGAAGATTACCGAGCCAAGGCGAGTCGCTGGAGAACACGACGTTCTCGAGCCGAGAGGCCAAATCTACCAGATGACATTCGTACAGTCCGACGAAGCTATCTCCGAGCCGATAAAAGGAGACGATCCTCAAGCCGAGCCTCTCCGCGTTGTTGAATCGCTGAAAACACGCGTCGGCGAGAATTGATTTCGTCGAGAGAGGAGATCAGAGAGTCCATTGTCGACCATTGGGACAAAAAACGGTTTTCTTCTTTTCTTTTCTTTTCTTTTTTTCCGGTTCGGTTTCTCGAGAATTTTTTTTTTACACCAAATGATGACGTGAGTGGGCACGTCATGGCCTTTTGCCAACGTGACCGGACACGTCATCGGGTGTGTGCTGACGTGGTCAACTTTACCATGACGTGGCTTGACACGTTGCTGTTGTTTGGGCCTGAGCCGTTTGGTTGGCCCAAATTGAAGATTATACCTTGTAGTTATCCGTCAAACAATGTTGTTGACTTTTGATACCCTAGTTTCTACGTTATTTATCTTAGAAAGAACCACCTGTATCTTCGTCTTAGGAGGCTTTTGCTGACTTTTGACTTTTAACTTATAAAATGGATGCTAGAATGTGATACAAGCATCGTCTTGGAAATTTCCAACTGCAAGCACTTTCTAAATAAATTACCAAGAAGAAACAAACAGCAAAACTGGAATTTCTGGCAAACAAAGATCCATGTATGACATTCCCGTTAAAATTGTTACAAAATTTTAAATTTTCTCCCTTTGATCCCGTTGAAACTTTTGTTTTCTCCCTTTGATCCTTTTGATCCCGTTAATATGATTTCCTTAAAAAATCTCTATTTTTCCTCCTTCATTGTAAATACTCTCTTCACTTGTTGTTAAGTCTCAAAACGGACTCCATCCACGCAGCCACTTTTACCATACATAACAACTGCACCTATACAGTTTGGGCAGCGGCCGTGCCTGGTGGTGGCAGGGAACTCAAACATGGTCAAGATTGGGTTGTCAACACCGACCCTAACTTTAAAGATCGGGGCCGCATATGGGCACGAACCAATTGCAAATTTGATGCAAATGGGATCGGAAAATGTGAGACCGGAGACTGTAATGGGACTCTATACTGTCTACCTTCGGGTTGGGGTAAACCCCCCTATACTCTAGCAGAATACACGTTTCGTGAATTCAACAACGATACGGATTTCTTTGATATCTCTTTAGTACTTGGGTTCAATGTTCCGATGGAATTCAGAGGAACCTCTAGTAACTGCAGCAAAGTGATCAAATGTGTTGGTGACATCAACAGTCCGTGCCCAACTGAGTTGAGACACTCAGGTGGTTGTTATCATCCATGTACTGTTTTCAACAACAAACAGTTTTGTTGTTTAGGAACTACTGATGAATGTCCTCCTACTACGGCTTATTTCAAGTTTTTCAAGGATTTGTGCCCAAACGCCTACTCTTATGCCTATGATGACAAAACAGCCATGTTTACTTGCCCTACCGGCACTGACTATAAGGTAGTGTTCTGCCCTTCAAGCAATTAATTTAATTGGCTTCGCGGATTTGCTGCTCTGCTCGGGGGACATTCATGCTAGAGTACTAGATGGAGATTTCATCTGTTAAGGGTTAAAGTTTTGTATGCAATAGAAATTATGGACTTGTAATTTTGCATAGCAATATTTAAGCCATTTGCTATCATAAATTACATTACAGATACCGACACTTAATTAGAATCATAATTTATGATATGATAGTTTCATTCACAAAGCAGGTTATGAAGTTAATATGTATTTTCCATTTAAGATGAATGAAATTGTCACATTACAAGTTAATATTTAGATAAAGATTCAACCAGCATGTTTATTACTTGCGCCACCGGCACAGACTAAACTGTTTGCTTATTCCAAAATGCACCATGAGAAGGCAAACATGACTACACGAGTGAATAGCTCTCCACCATTTCTAATCTGTTCACAATTTGCTTTCCACCCACAACGATTGGCAGCATATGCCAACATTTCCACTCACACTTCGCTTATTATCTCCCATTTGTTGTACTTATGCCCATATGATTCCACATTTTTAATTACCATGGCAAGCTTACATCCATCTGGTAGCACTGAACATTTGCCTCTTACGGAAACAAATAAACCAATTATATGAGCTTCCAACGGTGCATGCCTTCCTTTGCCTCCTTCAAACATTGCATGCCTTTCTTTCAAAATTCTCTGGGTATCTAAGTTACCTTCAATTATCTCACCATTCCCTTTGGACAGCATGTAATCCGTCAAACATTTACTAATTTTTCATTTTTGATCAAGTTTGTTAACATCTCCACGGTTATCATCAAGATCATTATGGTAACGTAAATCAGTAGTAATGTGTGAAATAAAAAGACTATGATCGTATTATACCGCATTATCAAATTACTAAATAAGAAGACCATCCAAATCGAAGAATGGTCCATCCAATTAAATTGGGCTTTTTTTTGTTAATTATGTCCCATTAACTGAAATAGTTTTTATACTATGGCCCATCATAATTGCACACTTGTTAGTTACTAGTATCTGTTATTAGTTATTACAAGGACAGGAAAGAAAAAGGCATCAAAGATGTTGATTCAAGGTACTAAATCAGTAAACGCTCATCGGATTATATGTTATACCTTGTTGTGATCAGTCAAACAATGTTACTGACTTTTGATACCACCTGTCTCTTTTTGACTTCCTCGTTGAAGGCTTTTGCTGACTTTTGACTTAAATGGAAGCCAGACTCCTGAAAATTTCCAACAGGTAGTTGCCATAAGTTACACTCAAGTTGAAGAAGTTACACTCAAGTTGAAGGCATCGATTATCACAATACCTTTGCACCCGTGGCCACACCAGTTACCGTTCACCTTCTTATCTCTATTACTGCCGTTAAGAACTGGTTCCTACACCAACTTGGCGTCAACAATGTTTTTCTCCAAGGTGATCTAGATGAAGAAGTTTATATGAAACTTCCGCTAGGGTTCTCTCGTAAGGGGAGACTCATGTATGCAAATTAAATAAATATCTCTATGGTCTTAAACAGGCTTCTCACCGGTGGTTCTCAAAATTTTCTACCACTCTCATTCGACGAGGTTTTTATCAATCTGTTTCGAACTATAGTTTGTTTACTTATATTCGTGGTCAGACTTCTGTTTTTGTTCTCGTCTATGTCGACGATATTATCATCATTGGAAACAATGATTATGCCATCTTCATGAAGATAATTTACCAAGAAGAAACAAATAACAATAGAGCTAATTCCATCTCTCTTTCTCTTCCCAAATATGTAGTTGATTTCTTTCAAAAATCTCTATTTTTCCTCCTTCATTATACTTCTTGTTAGTCTCAAATTGGACTCAATCCATGCAGTCAATTTTAATGTACAAAACAACTGCAGCTAGCTACACGGTTTGGGCAGCCACCGTGCCTGGTGGTGGCAAGGAACTCAAACCTGGTCATTAATGGGTTTTCAACACCGACCCAAACTTCCGCAGCACTGTTGAAAATTGCAAAAAAAAATTGTATGTTATTTGCTTGTCTAGTTTCAGCCGTATGAAACTAGAGTAGTTGTCTAACTCAACTAGTTTCATACAGGTGAAACTAGAGTAAAATTTGAACATCGATGTTCTGATTCCAAATTGTTGGATCAGAACATCCCATCCATAACAATGAAAAATATAAATAAAATCATCTATAAAATAACCATAAAAAGCATTTTGAAAACATAAAATCATAAACCATACAACCATATTCTGATATCTCCTTTTATGAGATATCAGTACATCCATACAGCAGCCATCTCTGAGTCATGCTCACCGTGGGTGATGTCTCTTTTGGACATTCTCACCATGGGTGATGCCTCTGGACAGTCTTACCATGATCATGAACATCCATGAAAAACCATTTCATAAACATAAAAATGAGCAACATAAGAAGACATATTTACAAAAACATTTCTCTCTGTATTAACCATACATCCCATGCCATTTTTTTCAGGGTTAGAGCATAATAGAAGCAAAATTCAGTTCTTAATTTCAGGAAACCAAAGTTCTTGCAAACAGGTTGAAGTCTTGTCTCCCTGCCATCATTTCTCCAAGTCAGTCCACCTTCGTCCCAGGCCGGCAGATTTTTGATAATGTGGTTGCCTCCTTTGAAATTCTCCATTCCATTGCTCGGAAAAAGAAAGGAAAAAAAGGATTGATGGCCCTCGAGCTCGATATCAGCAAAGCATATGACAAAGTCGAATGGGGTTTCTTAAAAGCTGCTATGGAAAGAATGCTCTTCCCTCCAAATTGGATCAAGCTAGTAATGGACTGTATTTCGACCTCAAAGTTGTCTTTCCTTCTCAACGGCAGCCCAACCTGTTCAAGGCTGCTCTCTATCTCTTTACCTCTTCCTCCTGTGTGCTGAAGCCCTCTCCTGCCTTATTGTGAATTCTAAGAACAATGGGAGAGTTTTGGGTATAAGGTGTTATAGAAACAGCCCCCTCATCTAGACCTGGCACGGTTCCGGTTGGAACCGTCGGAACCGGCCGGAACCGGAACCGGAACCGGAACCGGAAAAATCGGAACCGGAACCTGAACCGGCGGAGACCGGTTCCGGTTCCGGTTCCGGTTCAAGAGTTTGGTCGAACCGGATTGGAACCGGCGGTTCCGGTTCCGGTTCGAACCGCCGGTTCTCACAATAATTTTTTTTTTTTTTTTTTTTCTATAAATACCACCCCCTTTCATTTTTCCTCACACCAATTTCTTCTGAATTCTCTAATTCTAATTTCTCTCCAATGAGAGAATAGAAAAAATTTGCCTTAAAAAAAAAAAATTGCGGTAAAATGTTTTTATATATGCCTTAAACTTTGAAAGGCCATAACTTTGTGCTCGGATGTCCGAATCAGGTAATTTTTTTTTTTGAAATCACATAGAACGATGCAAGGAATGCGATGGGATCCAGAGGGCTTGTGCCCACTTTTCGAGCCCTAAAAACCCCTTTTTCATCAAAAAAAAGTGTTTTTAAGTGTTGTGTCTATTTCGAACCTCGTTTAAACCTAGTAAGAAACCTTTTCCTCCCGATCCCACACCACATCTGTGCCCGTCTTGGTCCGGAGAATTACTTTAACATCAAGCCTTGTGTAAATGGACACGTTTTTAAAAAATCCTTTATACTACTTATAGTTTTTGTTTGAAATATTATACAAGTATTGAATGTGGCTTTATTGGCTAGTTTAGTTTGTGTTTTTCTTTTGCAACCATGGTTCAAGCATCCATAAGAACCCATAAATTGTCATTTGTAATTTTATTTTATAATTTAATTTAATTTTGTAATTTAATTTAATTTTGTAATTTGTCATTTATATATTTTATTTTATTAGAGAAGTTTTTTTTTTTTTTTTTTTTTTTTGTAAAAAAAAAAAAAAAATGAAAAAAAAAAAAAAAAAAAAAAAAAAAAGGTTCAAAACCGCCGGTTCCAATGGAACCGGAACCGGAACCGGCATATAGCGGTTCCGGTTCCGGTTCCATCAAACCGCGGAACCGGAACCGGAACCGGACCGGAACCGTGTCACCACTACCCTCATCAGCCACCTATTCTTTGCAGACGACAGTATTCTTTTCTGTAAGGCGTCTGCTGACAGTTGCATCCGAATCTGCAATCTTTTGGGCATCTATGAAAAAGGGTCAGGACAGCAAGTTAACCTCCAAAAGTCTAGCTTACCCGTTAGTCCAAATGTCGCAGTGGATACCAGAGTGAACATTCAGGCTATCTTTGGTATTGAAAATTGTAATACAAGAGATAAATACCTCGGCCTTCCCACCCTTGTCAGCAGAAACAAACGACTCACCTTTAATGTGATCAAAGATCGTGTTTGGAAAAAAGTCCATGGCTGGAAAGGGGATCTTTTCTCTTTTGGTGGAAAAGAGGTTCTAATAAAAGTCGTAGCCCAAACCATCCCAACGTACACTATGAGCATTTTCCAGCTTCCTAAGGGTCTGTGTAGGGATTTGAGCTCTATGCTTTCCAAGTTTTGGTGAGGTTCCAGAAATGGGAAACAGAAAATTAGTTGGATCAAATGGCAAGACTTGTGTCTCCCTGAATGTCATGGGGGTCTCGGTTTCAATGACCTCTCCTTGTTTAACCAATCTCTCCTCGTAAAACAGGCTTGGAGAATCCTTTCGGACCTAACCTCTCTTGTTGCCTACCTGCTTAAGGCCAAGTATTTCAAGAAAGATGACTTCCTTCAGGCTCCTCTCAGGTCGGGCTATTCTCACCGGAGGAGCTTCATTTGGGGAAGAGCCCTTTTGCTTAAAGGTTTACGCTGGAAAATGGGAAATGGAAGGAGTATTAATACTTTCAAAGACCAGTGACTTCCTAGACCCACCATTTTTAAGCCCATTACTCCGGATCCTGGCAATGATCTATGTGTGGCAGCCCCATTGATAGTGATCCTCCTGGCTAGAATTTAGAGTTGTTGGAGCAAACCTTCCTACAAATTGATAAAGAGATTGTCCTTTCTATCCCTTTGGGCTTTTCAAACGGCCCCGACTGTCTTTCTTTGCACTACGAAAACTCAGGTATATACTCTGTCAAAAGTGGTTACAGGTTGGCTCTTAGTGAGAAGGTCAGAGATTCAGTTTCCAACTCTTCAACCACTCGTAGGTGGTGGTCCTCCCTCTGGAACCTTAATGTTCCTCCGAAGGTTAGGGTTTTCGTGTGGAGAGCATGTCTTAATGCCAATTCCCTCTGGGTTTAATCTATGGAAATGGAAGATTGTGGACCAACCTCTGTGTGTGGGTTGCAGGTCTGGTGTGGATTCTCCAAGCCATTCTCTGTTCTAGTGTGGTGTGGCTAGGAAGGTTTAGGGCTGCACTCGTTTTGATAGCTTCTTCGACAACCTCCGTGCTCTTCCAGTGGTGGAGGTTCTCTCCAATCTCCTCCATTAGGTTAGTATGGATGACCTTGCTTCCATCTGTATCATTTCTTGGGCAATTTGGGAGAATCGTAACTCCACTCTCTTTGGTGCCATGCCGAAGAAACCTGGTTCCTGAAGCTTTGGTTAGCTGGGCAGAATCTCTCCTGTTTGAATATCGGGCTTCTCAGAGGACTCTAGATTCCCATAGCTCCTCTACGGCCACTATGCCCAGCCATGACTGGATTGCACCTCCTCCAGGTCAGTTAAAACTCAACTCTAATGCTGTTGTTCATGAGGGTGCCGGTTTCTTGGGTGTGGGTGTTGCTATCAGGAATGATAAGGGTAAGGTGTTGGCAGCTCTATCCAAACCCTTGCCTGGAAACTTTAGCCCTGTGATTGGGAAATTTCTTGCCCTTTGGGAAGGACTTCTGCTTGCCAAATTTCACAATATTCATGCTCAGATTGCAGAAGTTGACACCGCTCTAGTCGCATCTTCCCTGAATTCGTCGATCCTTGTTTCAGGTGATGCAAGTTTTATTGTTAATGATATTAGATCCCTCTTTTTTGAGGTTGGTATCTGTAAGTGCCAAACCATTTCCCGTTCAGGCAATGCACTGGCACACAATCTTGCTTCTAAGGCTTCCTTCTCGGTTAGGGATCGCCTGTGGCTGGATTTCAGCTCTTCTCTGTAGCTTGTTCTGTTCATCTATCAAAAAAAATAAAAATAAAAAAATTCAGGAAACCAGGACCAGCAGGTTGTATATTACATGCATGAAATAAAATCCTTTAATACTAAATGTATTTTTGCATTATTACAAATTAATTAACATTAATTTTTTTAAATAATAATAAATATTGATGTTCAGTAGATTAGTTCTTGCCATTTTTCACGTAGTTAATTATCAAATCCATTGGATAATTTTTCGGGTTCGAAATTTAAATAGCACTTTATGGGGTGCCTTTTGGGGAAAAGTCACCAACTTATTAACTTAAGTTTAAAAGGCACCATTTATGGTGACCAGACAAAAATACCCCTTCATTTGTCGGTTTGTGAGTTTTTTCAAACGTTGAAAGAAAAACCTTTGACAGAGGAACGGACGGACAACAGAACCAAAATCCGACGGTGAGCCACCGGAACAGTAGCGATGTCGACGAGAGTTGAACGGCGAAGCAGAAGGAGTGAGGTAAGCATTTTGATTCTCGTTTTCGAATAAGATTGTGTGTTTGTTGATCAGGTTAGGTTAGGGTTTTATTTTAGGAAAAAAAATTCTTTGAAAACGATGAAGATCTGGGTTTGATTAGTTGAATCGAGCCTTTTTGTAGTTGAATCGTGCCTTTTTGTAGTTGAATCGTGCCTTTTTGTAGTTGAATCGTGCCTTTTTGTAGTTAAATCGTGCCTTTTTGTGAATCGAGCCTTTTTGTAGTTGAATCGAGCCTTTTTGAACTTCAATCGAGCATTTTTGAACTGTGTATTGTAATCGAGCATTTTGGTGTTGTAATCGAGCCTTTTTGTGATGTAATCGTGCCTTTTTGAACTGTGTTTTGTAATCGAGCCTTTTTGTGTTGTAATCGTGCCTTTATAAACTGTGTATTGTAATCGAGCGTTTGTGTATTGAGATCGTGCCTTTTTGTGTTGTAATCGAGCCTTTTTGTATTGTAATCGTGCCTTTTTGTGCTGTGATCGAGTCTTTTTGTATTGTAATCGTGCCTTTTTGAACTGATCGAGCCTTTTTGTACATTTATGTCTAGCGTTTTTTTTAGTGTATTCGAGCCTTTTTGAACTGTTTTCGAGCCTTTTTGTACTGTATTCGAGCCTTTTTGAACTTTGTATTGTGATCGAGCCTTTTTGTATAGTAATCGAGCCTTTTTGTACTGTGATCGTGCCTTTTTTCACTGTGATCGTGCCTTTTGACACTGTGATCGTGCCTTTTTGTATAGTGATCATGCCTTTTTGTACTGTGATCGTGCCTTTTTGCACTGTGATCGTGCCTTTTGACACTGTGATCGTGCCTTTTTGTATAGTGATCGTGCCTTTTTGTACTGTGATCGTGCCTTTTTGTACTATATTCGAGCCTTTCTGAACTGCATTCGAGCCTTTTTTGAACCTTGATTTTTTAGGAGTTTTCATGAACTGATATGGTTTTTTTTTTTATGTGAATATGCAGAGGGTGAATCTGAAGGATTTCCTGAAAATCCCTGTGGGAGAATGGTTCCACGGAAAAATTATTCGGCATGACCATGTGAATGACATTACAGATGTCCACAACGCACTTGAAAGTGTACATGAACTTCTTCGGATGGAAGACCATCGTCGGTTTACTGAGTCCTGCTTCGGTCATTTACTTCACATGCATCAGGAGATGAATTTTTCGGCTGGAATTGTCCATCGGATGCTTTTGCGCGAGTTGCATCACGACGGGCCAGAAGATGAGATGAGATTTTTGTTGGGTAAGCATACGGTCCGGTTCTCCAGGGTTGAGTTCTGTGTAATCACCGGATTGAAGTTCGGAATCATTCCCGACCCAGCAAGTTATGAGATGGTACAAAATAGCATACACGACCGATACTTTCGGGGTCGAGTCGTAAAGAATGAAGACCTGAAAGCGGTGCTGCGGAGTGGTCTTTTTGAGCAGCAGTACGATGCGGTGAAGCTGTCATTATTGTTTTTGCTGAACTGGATACTGATGGGGGTGGACGAGAGATATAAAATTCCATTATGGCAGTTTCAGCTAGTTGAGGACTTGGACGCTTTTGATGCATTCCCGTGGGGTGCATACGTGTATAGGCGGACTATATCTGGTTTGAAGCATGCTTTGGATGGTCAACAGCAGCGGTCCGAACAACGAAAGCAACAACAGGCCACGGCTAACACCACTGAGACGTATAACATATACGGTCTAGTGCACGCATTATTGGTGAGAATTTATAATTTACAGCCGTACTTTAATAGAAAATATTTTATATCACTAATGTGTTATCTATTATGCAGATATTTGCTTTTGAGGTTATCCCGGACCTTAGCAGCAATAAGCACAAATGTGGGGAACGCAGGGTAATCGAGCTACCCCCTCCACGTATTCTGAAATGGGAGTTGACTGCGCGACCACGGGGGAAAACGCTGGATAAGATTTTCACTGAAAGGGTAAGTATTGATGTTGTTAATGTTTATTATTTTCAGTATGTTTGCAATTACAATGATGTCACTCTGATTGCAGATGTTTGCGCGGGCTGAATTGGTGCCTACGGAGGCTGAGAGGCATCAACAGTACTATGAAGGCATAAACCTGGGAGGCAGTTTATATGATGACGATGCCGCAGATTTACCTCGTGACCGCCCGGATCCCGATCGACATAGGACTGCCGGACCCAGTGATACAAAGGAATCATATTACGGACCTAGTGATATGGATCCTCAGTATTCTGCACCTTATGATCTTGAGGGCTCAGAGCCGGAGGTTGACATTGGTACTGAGAGTCCCACGAGGTCTAGGCGGATACCTTTCAGTCAAGCTAGACAACCACGACCTAGACCTAGTGATTCAGACCCGGAGGGTCGCAGTCCTATTCCCGTGAGGCGTAGGCGGGTACGATTCACGTTGCCCAGACGGCCTGCACCTGAAGGTCAGCAACCTGAAGGCGTTGAAGACCATCCGGAGGTACATCAGCATTTTTTTAACCGCATGCTTTACTTTCCATTGACTTAATAGTTTTAGTACTGACAGAGTCTGCAATCCTTTCAGGGCTGGGAGCAGAAATTAGCAGAAGTGATGGATGCTGTTCGAACATTACGGACGGATGTCATGGATGCTATCCAAAAGAATGAAGAGAAAAGAAATTCACAGCATCTGGAGTTAGTGGCTATGATTCGGACGCTACAGGGTCCGACGTCGCAGGGTCCGCCGTCGCAGGGTCCGCCATCGCAGGGGCGTATGGAGGAGGATCCACCGTTCGATGACCAACCATTTCATGACCATGATGGTGCATTCAGTACAGGCAGGACAGGTACTGATCATGATGAGACAGGCTCAGGGGCCAGACATGGGGAGGCATATACTACAGACACAGTACCCGAGCAGCAGGCTCCTGATGCGTTAGGACAACCGGCGGTCCCCGCTGATACAGAGACAGCATTATTGGAACGTATACCATCGCAGGCAGTCACCGCAGACCGCTCATCACAGCTGCTGCATGATCCTGTTGAAATCCATGAGCTGTCCACTGACCGCACGTCGCAGCCTCCGATCGACCAAAGCATAGCCGACCCCTCCAGGCGATCCTCGAGGAGAGATTTGGTTCTTCGGATTCCACGGTCACAGGTCGATCAACAGGGACCGAGTTCCTCCTCAGACCGCACCGATCGCCATGGTCCGGAACAGACTCCCCCACCCCTAAGGCGTGGAGACCGGATTCGACGTCGAGGTTGGATGGAACGGAGCCCATACACAGACCCCTGTCTACCAAAGAGGGCACGGGTGATGCCGCCGCCGACACATGAATGGAATCCACATGGACTGTTAGATCCTGAACAGCTTGCGGCGTACGCAGACTACAAGAGGAGCATGTCGGGGGAATTGTAAGTATTACATTCTGTTTATAGTTTTTTTTGACAAATATGTAAGTCAGTATTATGTAACTTTTTCCCTACTTATGCAGACGTGATGTGGATCTGCACGACCCAGTTGGTGTTCCTGTCACTTGGTTCCACCGGTTGCAAACCAACTTCATGGAGTTGGAGGATACTGTATGTTCCTTCCTTGAACTGTCTTTATAAAACTCAGTCATAAATGGTTGCATCCTAACAATACAAACTGTTCAAATTTTTAGCACATTGACGCATACTTGAAGATTGTCCGGAGGCGTCAGCGATTGCACCCCACTGTCTACGGTTCGAGGATCAACATACTGGATTCACAATTCTTTGTAAGTGTTAATATTATACGGTTTTCGCTTCGACATTGATGTGTTCATACATCTTCTGCCTAACGTTTCAGTTAATTTTCTTTCAGACATTGTTAGATCACCAATGGGACAGAATCGGCACTGGTGAGGAGAGGAAACCCCCATCAGGTTGGTCTGTGTTTAAGCAGCAGTGGTCCCGTGATGAGCTTATGGTGGTCCGTGGGGAGCTCCCGTTAGGGAATCGGCCTTGGCACGATGTTGACATTGTAAGTGTTTATTCGAGTTTTGCATCTATGTTTATTCGAGTTTTGCGTCTATGTTTATTCGAGTTTTGATAACACCTTGGAGAAACACCTGCAGGTTCTGATTCCTTGCAACGTTGGAGGTATGCATTGGGTCATGGCCAGCATCGATCTGCAGTATGGGCACATTCTTGTGTTTGACCCGTTCAGACGGGATGTCCCATTTAGGCACAGGAATGCCCAGTTTGCATGTCTGCGCTATTTGCTACCCTCTCAGCTCTATACGGTGCACTTTCACAGGAATAGACAACCGGGTGACAAGACTTACAAAAAGAGGGATGGGCCGTTTCGGATGTTATTTGTGTCAGCCGACCAGGTGCCCCAACAGGAATCGGGGTATGACTATTTCAAGTTGTTATTCTATCCCAATCGGTGAAGAAATGTATCAATGCTAATGGTTGTTCATGTGGTTAATTGCAGGGGAAACTGTGGTGCCCATACGTTGAGAATGATTGAGTACCTGACGGCGAACAGGGATACATTCGATTGGACGGAAGCCGATATGGCCATCATCCGGCAAAAGATGGCCGTGGAGGTTTATTGTAACTCCAGGACGTTGTAGTTGTTGTACATAACAGAGCTGTTGTTAATGAAATTATTAATTTTTTATTTCAAGTTGTTTGCAGTTCAAAGTTCAACTAAATTCAAAAATATTTTCGAACATAAAATATTTCTAAAATATTAACATATATCAAAGCATACACAAAGTTAAAAAGTACCATATATTGACATTTATCAAAGCATACAAAAAGTTAAAAAAATACCATATATGAGTATATCAACTGGTATGGTGACTTGTGGAAATAAACAAACTACAGCAGTTAAAATCCAAAACACATGTCTAAAACATAAGCCCTAAGATGATTGCATCGTTCATCTTTTCGTCCTCTCTAGCTGAAACTCGTTGCACTCAAATAAACATCACTAACTCTGGCCTACTGTATATGTTATTATGCTCGTCGTCTAGTGTTGGATAAGCAGCCACAAGAGCATCTTCAGTGCCAATATATAGGGAGTTGTAAATCTTCCAGTACACTTCTCTAACCTTCCGAGCAGGATGGAAAAGCCCCTATAGCAGCACCCAATGCAACTCTCATCCCTTCAATCGCTTCCATGACAGCATTTATGATGTGGGGTCAAGTCTCCTCTTGTAAGACTCCATTCATTCCACGATAGAGTCCTTCTGAGGGCACGTTTGTTTGTTGTGTCCAGTTGAATGACAGATGCTGCACTTGCGACGGTATTGTTCGGGTACAATAGTACTAGGACCTTCATTAACCATAGGCGGGTTGGAACACTTCCTGCTGTTATGTCCTGGTTGTCCACATCTTCTACACGACTGTGTGGCTGTCCTCTCTGAAGACGAGACATGTCGACCCTCCATCGGGCGACCGGATTGTCTCTTTGTCCTTAGATTTAAAACCACCCGCGCTGCGATGTCGGATGGCACTACCCATGAAGAAGGATGACCAATAGGCATTATAGGAACCGAGTATGCATCAATAAGTGTCTCCCTCTTGTAGTAGTCCGCACAAAGAGATGTGAAATCCAAGTTCCGCTCCCTGCAACAATGAAAACAGTGAGATTCACGTTTAGGTACTATAAAGCAATAAATGGACAGAGTCATGTACCTTGCCGCTGCGAGTGCGTGTGAACATGGTAAAAAGTCCATTTGGAATTTGTTACATGTGCATGTCTTCCGGGCTAAGTCAACCGTCCACTGTTTTGCCTTGTGTCTAACGAAAAATATGTTCCAGTCAACTGCATTTACGGTCATATAACCGCATTTCTCGACACGTTTGAGGATCACAAGATGTGCTGCGTCGGTCAATCGATGACGCATTGACCGTGCATTTGTATGACGATTGTGGAACCACTTTTGTAGCATATTCCGAATGAACTCTGCCAGTGTCATCAATGGCAGTTGCCGTGCAAATTTTAGGCATGAGTTTATGCACTCTGCAACATTTGTTGTCATCAACCTGTACCTTCTTTGGGGGCAATGAACACGGGACCACTTGTGTGGACCGGCATCAATGGCATAATCGTATGCACCCTTGTGCAGCCTACGTAACTCCTCCATGTGGCGATCGTAGTGGATTTGGCTGTACGACCTAGCAGCGTTATCCATTATGTCGGCAACATCTTTTCTGTGGAATCGCTTCTTCATATTTTCACCAAAATGCCAGCAACATATGGTATGGGTTGCATAAGGGAACACTTTAGAAATCCCTGCTTCAATGCTTGCATGACGATCGGAAATGAAAACCAGATCATCTATATGACCAAGGGCACCTCTCAAGCACTCCAAAAACCACTCCCATGAAAGGTTGTTTTCTGAGTCACCGTACCCAAAAGCAATTGGATACACCTGTTCGTTTCCATCTTGTGCAGTTGCCACAAACATTGTACCCCCGAATCTTCCCTTCAAATGGGTACCATCAACTGCAATCACAGGACGTATACACCTCCGAAAACCTCTAATTGAGGACCCTAACGACATAAAAAAGTAAAGGAATTTACCATCATCTGCGCACTGTAAGTCTGTGATTGTGCCTGGATTTTGCTGTTCCAGAACGTATGCAAAAGATGGCAGCAGTTGGAAACTTTCTTCATGCGTTCCATAGGTCAATGACAATGCATATTGTAGGGCATCATGTGCCTTACTGTACATGATTTGGATGCCATACATTGTTTTCATATCGGCGATTATGTCCTTCGGACGCATGAGACGACCATCGGCTTGTTGAAGTCTAGGTGCAACGACTTCTGCGATTGTGGTTGCACTAGCTTGTCGATGGCGACGGTGAATCTCCTCCAAGGGACAGGTGTGTTCGTTGACAAAACTTCTGACTTGAAAGTAAGTCCCTTCTTCTCTCCTCACCGCTCTTAATTTCCACGTACAGTCGTCAATGATGCAAATCAGATGTAAAGTTGTCTTATTGGACCTTTTCACCTTCCATTCAAAGTTCTGACGCATCGCAAAATCGCCAACTAGCCTCTTCAAATCCTTTTTACTCGGGAAAAATTGACCCTTATAAATCATGGTTCTCGGTTCTTGCGCTTCCAAGGTGCTGCTTCTACCAGTACCAAACGAGTATGAATTTGCTCCCGGAATAACCCAAGTTGTCCCATTAACAGAATCAGATGTTGTCACATTATAACGGACCTCGGAAGTCCCAGGCATATCTAGTGTAGTGCCACTAATTCCTTCTACACGTCTACCATGTGTTTGCATATATGCATGCTCTTCATCCGCATTTTGCAAATCATCAACATGTTCATTATTTGCCTCATTATCCACCTCATGGTTCGGGTAATTGTCATTGTTCTGCTCATTGTACTGCGCATCAAACTGCTCAATTCGACAACCAAACACATCACCAAATTGAGTCTCAGCGGCATCTGCATGGTCAACCACAACTTGTGGGACACCAAACATGTTTCTCCCACCTTCGCTGCCACTCCTTTGGGTGAACACTTGGTTGCTACCACTAAAGGATCCAAATTGTAGGGTATTTTCAGGGGGAGGAATATCATTCCCTAACACATCTCCAGCTGTCCGCTCAATAAGACTGACACATACTTGAGGGATCACTCGATCTTCCCCTAGCATAAACTGGACATCGTCGTCATTGCTTATAAATGTGCGACACGTACTGCCAGGAACTATTGATATTGATGACAAATCAACGTTGTATTTGTTTACATCATAGTTCACAATAGTATGCACGATCACCACCAATTCATCGTAAGTCAAATTCTTTGACACATACATTCCTCGGTTATCAGATCCAACGAACCTCTGACTTCCGTCGAGTAACTGCTCCCATCGACCGTTGTAAGATATTACTATTCTAATCCGATTCATGAGGCTGTCAAATTAATAATCACAAACCATTAAAAATGACACGATTTCAGTTCAAAAAGGCCCGATTTGAAAAGGCCACAATTTCAGTTCAAATAGTTACGATTTCAATTCTAAAAGGCACGATTTCAGTTCTAAAAGGCATGAATTTGTAGCAAAAAGGCTCGATTCATGACCAAAAATGCACGACATTTTTTTTTTTAAAAGGCACGAATGAGGACCAAAAAGGCACGATTTTGTAGCAAAAAGGAACGATTTTGTAGCAAAAAGGCTCGATTCATGACCAAAAAGGCAAGAAATATTTTTTTCAAAAAGGCACGATTCATGAGCAAAAATGCACGATTTTGTTTCAAAAAGGCTCGATTCATGAGCAAAAAGACACGATTTTGTAGCAAAAAGACAGGAAATGTTTTTCACAAAGGCACGATTCATGACCAAAAAGGCACGATTTTGTTTCAAAAAGGCTCGATCCATGACCAAAAAGGCACGAATTTGTAGCAAAAAGGCTCGATTTTGTTTCAAAAAGGCACGAAAGGTTTTTCAAAAAGGCACGATTCATGACCAAAAAGGCACGATTTTGTAGCAAAAAGGATCGATTTTGTTTCAAAAAGGCACGAAAAGTTTTTTAAAAAGGCACGATTCATGATCAAAAAGGCACGATTCATGACCAAAAAGGCACGAAAAGTTTTTTAAAAAGGCACGATTCATGACCAAAAAGGCACGATTCATGACCAAAAAGGCACGAAAAGTTTTTTAAAAAGGCACGATTCATGACCAAAAAGGCACGATTTTGTAAGCAAAAGGCTCGATTTTGTAGCAAAAATGCTCGATTTTGTTTCAAACAGGCACGAAAGGTTTTTCAAAAAGGCACGATTCATGACAAAAAATGCACGATTGTGTTTCAAAAAGGCTCGATTCATGAGCAAAAAGGCACGAATTGTTTCAAAAAGGCTCGAAAATAAAAAGAAAAGTTCTTAAATTATAACAATGGCTTCAGTTTAACAAAATACTAAAATGCTCGAACTATTCAAACAAGCAGGATGAAGAAATATTACCTTATTTTACTGAAGAAGAAAGTCGGGGCAACACCTTGAACTTTTATTTGTAGAGAGACAGAGTAACTGAGTTAAATCCTACTGACGTTTTTGTTGCAAGTGTGGACAGAGAAAAGACCAAACTGAATAACATAAATCATTAACTAAGGGCAATTTTGGTAGTTCACCATAATAGGTGCCTTTTAAACTTAACTTATTAACCCACTGACATTCTCACCAACTCAGTTTAAAATGGTGACAGTTTCCACCATTTCCACTAATTTTTCTGGGTTTCCTTTCTCTGCTGTTGTTTTTGTTTCTTCGGGTGCAGTGGCGCCTCTCTTGTTTTCGCCTGGCTTGTGCCTTTGCTTTATCAATAAATTGTTGTTAAAAAAATAAAAAATAAATCCGTTGGATAATTTGGATTTGATGAATTTAACTTTGCATAAAGTATGTTAAAATTTTGACTTTTTAGTTGTCTTAATTTAAATTCAATCATGACCGAGTTAGACGGGACAGTGACAAAATTGATGGAGAAATGGCAACCTAACCAATCATGCATTCAATAATTAAGTGGCGGCTGACGAAGGTCGATCTCATTAGAAAAAATTATTAGATTAAGTAATCGAAAAATTCAACTTCGGTGGTTGAAGAAGCTAAATCAAGACCTTAAAGTGAAATGTTTAATGTGACACGTGGGGTTCTAACACTTCTAATTAGAGTGAATGTTGACAACAAATTCATGTTAAGATCATTAAGTTTCCACCTTATATTATATTAAAATGGGGTGATTTCCTGATCATGACAGTCCTGAAGTTTTGAATTAGAGTGGTTGTGACACATGGGATTCTAATTAAAGTGGTTGTGTACCGGCCCGGGTCCGGGTATACCCGGATACCCGGCCGAGTACCCGGTTTTGAATTTTTTTTTTTTAATAAATCTTTCAAATAAAAAAAACAAACTAAACCATTGATGAAGAAAATGAAGGGCTGGATTGTTTCTAGATCCAACATGAAGGGCTGTTAATAAATTTTTACCCGGCTGTGATTGTTACTAGATCCAACATGAAGGACTGGATTGATACTGCATAGACTTTCAGCCATTGATGAAGAAAATGAAGAAGATACCTAAAGATTTCTGTGGTTTGGTGATTTTGTGTGTGTGTGGAGGAGAAAAAAAGTTGATATGTTGATTATATACGGTAAATTTGAATTATTATATAATTGTTTTTTTTTTAGGAAGCACGTGAAAATGCATTGGGTTTTTAAATGTGTAGTGTTGAAAATATGTAAGGTAAGATCCAACATGAAGGACTGGATTGATACTGCATAGATTTTCAGCCATTGATGAAGAAAATGAAGAAGACAGAGAGCTAAAGATTTTTGTGGTTTGGTGTTTTTGTGTGTGTGGAGGAGAAAAAAAAGTTGATATGTTGATTATATACGGTAAATTTGGATTATTATATAATTGTTTTTTTTTTAGGAAGCACATATGAAAATGCATTGGGTTTTTCAATGTGTAGTGTTGAATATAGGTGAGGTAGGTGTAAAATGTGCAGAGCATAGCATCAATTTCGTTGGACTTGGGAAGCATTAGAGCACGATGTGATTGATTGATGATCCCAATAATATATATATATATTTTAATAAAAATAAACAACAAAATAAATTAAATAACCCGGGTATACCGTATACCTAGACACGGCCCGGGTTTTTGCCATTCCCAAATACATATTAAGACGAAAATTGAGAAATATTCATGTAGATTGAATTTAGATGGTATGTACTAGGAGTTTATTAATTATAATTATTTCCGTAGATTTTTTTTTTTTTTTTTTTTTTTTAAGCTTTGTCTAAAAGAACATGGAAAAAATAAATATATTTTTCTAGATTAAATTATTCGTTTACTATTACATCGCATATTGTTATCGAGTGAAATATATTTTGTATAAATTATGTAAATCTTGAGATTCATTAGCGTTTTAGGTTTATGGATATGAAAAATGAAAAACTCATGGTCCAAAACAATTGCGTGAATACAAAGAACGTTTACTTTCAAGCCTAACAAATAATATTAGTAGTATATTAATCTTAGCAAATGTGGTAGTGTACCTCTCATTCCTTTATAGGGGAGTTATACTGTATGCATTTTACAAGTATGTGTAAGAGGTTTCTTTCATTTCAATATTGTGAGAGGAGATATCTCATGTTATAGGAGTAGATATATAGACCGTACATGTATTGTTTGATTTCGACAGATCCCGACAGACTCTGAATTGTAATACTTAAAAAAAAAAAATAAAAAATAAAAGAAACTATACTACGTTCTTCTAGAGCAATCTTCTGGGTTATATCCTTATTCATTTTTATCACTATACCATTGGATAGAGTAAATTTCTTTTTAAAAAGGAGGATATATTCCAATAGGGTTATGTATATTTTAGTTTCTTGCTAATTAAGAATTCAAAGTGTTAGTTTCTGATTTGATGCCGTCGTGACCACAATTGAGTTTTTAGCTTTAAAATTGTAAAAATTTATAAAAGTACATATCATCAAATTTTATCTTCTTCAATACTGACTGTGATCATTAAAAATGTCATCATAGAGTATTAGAGTTGAAGCTAACTTTATTTATTTATATATTGACTACTTCAATCAATCTGGTAGAAAACTCACTAACAACACACTAGTATAACTTGACAAGATGAGGTTAGCCTAATGGTAATGACTTTTATATACACACTACGAAGTTGTGAGTTCGAGTCTCTTCCTCCTCTCCCATAAAACCTCGAATTATTGTAATATTTCAAAAAAAAAAAACACACTATTATAACTGGTCTGGTTCTTGCTTCAAACTAGCCGCTTTGAATCTAACGTTAAATGCATATTTTTCTACTAATTACACTATATGAAGCCTCGAATTGATGATGTATTGATGTTGTTAGGCCTTAAATATCTATCTAAACTACTTAGAGCATGACAATTGCTTTCTATGTGTCATAAAAATATACTTGACAGACAGTCAACTAAAATATTGGTCTCCAATGCTTCACTGGTAAAACACCTGCTTATTAATTGTTTTTTAATGATTCAATAAAATTTTCATATGATTTTTTTTGGGATTTTAAATATATGTCGAGTCAGCAACAACAGCAACAAGATGGTTGTACAACAGACTGTGTAAAAGTGAATAGTCATGTTGACAGTGTCCATTTTTTTTTTTTCCACCTCAGCTTGACATTGAGAAGTGATGACTGCATTTGAGAAGCATAATTATACTCAATCTCTGTTTGTCCTATGTGGCATCTAATTTTTTAACAATTCACAGCTACATTGGAGATGCTCTTACTTTCTCTCTTGATCGGTTTTTTGTTGTTTTCAATTTTACATTGAAGAAGGATCATTTTGTCCACAAAACAAAAATATTGACTAAATTGGGGAATGGATAAATGTAATCTTTCCAAAAAATTTAATGGCTTAGTTATGAAAAGACGCCCATTTATTATCGCAAATGAACAAACTTACAACGCAAAATAGATAGCAAACATTTTTTTTGAACAACATATTTTATTAAAGCCAACAAACGGCAAGAGATAAACAAACACAAGGGGAAACCCCGAAAGGAAACAGACCCCACCCGCCATAAACAACAACAAAAAGAAAGCAACCAAAGAGAAACCACAAAAGCAGGGAAAGAAACAAACGCACACGTACACACTACAAGCTCCAGTTTACAATATCATCTCCAGGTAGCAAACATATTAATATGAGAAGGATCAGCCAATGCAATTAAAAGCTAAAATGCTGAAGAAACATAAGCAGTTGGGGCGAGCCTTGGGTGAAGCAAAGCAGAAAGAGGTACAGATTTTTGAAGAGCTAGACCAAAGGCCTCGTCCATGTTCAACCCATCAACTCCATTTGGTAATTTCCAGTCAAAAGAGTGCACCAAAGTCCCCAAAATGTACTCAACCAACACAATCCCCATTCTAGTCCCAGCACATATCCTCCTACCTGCACCAAATGGAATCAACTCAAAGTCATTTCCTCTTGGATCAATCTTTGCATATTTCTCACTCAAGAACCTCTCTGGCTTGAACTCTAATGGATTGTCCCACACATCCGTATCGCGTCCGATTGCCCAAATGTTCACACTAAGTCTAGTGTTTTTTGGTATGTAGTAACCGTTCACAATGCAAGCTTGGGTTGAGACTCGGGGGAGGTTCAGGGGTGTTGATGGGTGCTTTCTATACGTTTCTTTGCATATTGCTTGTAAATATGGGAGTTTCGGTATGTCCGATTCTTCTAGCCTTCGGTTTCTGCCTATTACTTGATCCATCTCTTCGTGTGCTCTCTTCAGAATGCTAGGTTTCTTCAACATCTCCGCTAGTGCCCATTCAATTATGCTTGATGATGTGTCTGTGCCAGCCGTAAATAAGTTCTACCAAAGGTAAACAAAAAAAATATATATATTAGAACTTATACGGACAAAAAAATTCATGTCTTAGTTCCGGTGGTACAGCACATCTCCTCCACATTAGTGGTGTTGTGGGATTAATATATATATATATATATCTTCTGTTATAGGATTACATAACGGGATCGTATATGTACTTTTTGTTCTCAATAGGTCCTGACAGACCTCTGATCCGTTTGGTGTCGAAAATTTATTATAATATTAAAAAAAAAAAATAGAGTGAAAGAAATACCAAGAGGAGTGCTTTGATGTTGGTGATTGTAAGCTTTTCACTATCAGAGATTTCACGGTTAGCCATAATAACATCAAGAAAATCTAGCTTTCCTTTACGTTCATGTGTTGATGCCATGTGCTCCTTTATCATCTTTGTGATTACGACATCGAATTTGTTGTGCAATTTCTTCATTCCACGCTCAATTCCTTGTAAATCCATCCATGCAATGGATGGGAAAAAATCTCCGATATTGAAAAATCCAGCAGATGTCATGAGCTCCACCACCATGTCCTTGAATTCATTAGACTCCGAACCCTTTGTAACAAAAACACGACGGCTAAGTATCACTTGTCCGATCATGTTTGCCATGGCATAGGTTAACATTTCTGGCACAACCACGGGCTCGCCTTTTCGGCTAGAGTCGCACATGGCTTGGAGCATGTGTCCTAACTCGACCACTCTGACTTGAGACCAATCCTGTAAAGCCTTACCACCAAGCATGTGCAAGTTACTCAATTTACGTAACAGCTTCCATCTTGGTCCATAATGAGCAAAAACCATGTCTTGAGCATTATAGGCCAAGTGGGTTGCACCGGCGTTGGGAGGACGGTTGGAGAAATTGAGGTCAAGTGTTTTGAGGAAGGCTCGAGCGGCATCAGGGGTTGAGGCCACCACCATGTCACATGTCCCCATTTTGAGGTACATTACAGGACCATATTTTTTGGCCATTTCGGCTAAGGTGACATGAGGCATGGTTCCTAGAAGAGGAAGAGCACCGATGAGTGGCCACCCTTTTGGGCCTGGAGGGAGCGGCTGCCGCCACCGGTATGATTTTTGAATGAGAGAACGAATGAAAAAGCGTGTGATGAAGAAGAGGAGAGCAGCCGCTGCAGCCTCTCGGAGGAGGACAATGTCTAGGACCATGTTGAAGTCACTAGTGTTAGTATTGATTTGTGTGTCATGGTTTGTTAAAATGAAAATGTATATATAGGGGTTTTGATTGCAAAAATCTAAGTGTGTTAGGTCCGGGCACGTGGGATATGATCTAATTTCTTACCAAACCAACATGACCAAACTAGATTGAATTTTGTGGATCCCATTTCTACTAGTTCTATTTTTGTGTTATCAACTTTTTTTTTGTAGTGACTATTTTTGTGTTAACAACTTTTACTGGCGTTAAAGCTGTTTTGCTTGAAACTCTTACCTAGCTAGACAGATCATTTGACAAGGTTGGGAGAAATATCAATGAAATTTAATGTACATTAAATGATTTTTACAGTTTTTTTTTTTTTTTGTTTTTGTAATATTCAATTGACTACGCAAAGATCGTGAGTAACGACAAGCAGCCACTAGTCAAAAGATATCATCATATATAATGAATGGTTCTGGATACGGGTAGTGTGGGGTGCATGGGAGATATTATTGAGGATTTTAGATTTTAAAAATATTTTTATAATTAATTTATATTATTTTATTTTTATTTATTATATATTTAATTAGATAGTTAATTATTTTATGATTTAATTTTATTAAATAAAATTTAATTTTCTTATTAGATAGGTTTTGATGTTTTAAGATTCTAGTATTTTTTTTTTAAATTTCCATTGTTATCTCAATGAAGATTTTATTGATTTCTTAGTTATTATAGGTTTCTTTTAGGTTTTTAGTTTTCTTATTTAAATGACTTGTGCCCTAACGGGATTGCAGTTAGTTGATTATTGAATAAAAATCAAAGATTGTTCTCTATTTCCTCCATTTTCGGTACCTTTACGAGGATCAACGAATTTTGATGCCTATTATTCTGGTATCCGTGTGCGGATTAACAGAATAATATATAGTAGGTTGCTTTTCAAATTGTTCGTATGAGTTTTTCTCATAGATTTTTCCACTACATAAAAAACTCACACAAACAATTTAAAAAGCAACATACTATTATCCTGTTGACGGTTCTCAGGATAATAGGTTTCAAATTCGTTGACCGTGTCCAGGATTTTTCGTTAGGGTGAGCTAAAATAAAACTATATATATATAAAGTGAACTTCAACAGTACTAGAAAATTTCATTAATTGAAAAACAAAAATACACCTAGCTAGACAAACAGACATAATGAGTCTTACACTTAAAAATGCATATATTAAACAACGTACATAAACTTTCAATGAGGCAACATTGTATTTTATTCCCTTAAAAAAAATAAAACGTAAATATTATTTAAACTTTGTCTTACGACGTAATCTAGAATCACGTTCATAATAAAGAGTATTAATATCCGATGGAGTGTCAACATTCTCAATTTCAAATCTTTGAGATGAAGAAGACAAACTTAACCCCTATCTCTAACATTATATGGAGAACTTGATCTACTCCCACATATTGATTATCTTTTTTTTTTCCCAAAGTATGAAAACATAGTTTTTCTTGGCTTTGATGTATGATTGTTCAATATTGTAATCTAAAATTATCAAAAAATTTAGCTAAAACGATACTTTATAAATTATAATATAATACTAGAAATTATAAATTGTAATCGGAAAATAAATTTATAAAAAATAACAAAAAATTAAATTAAAATTATGAATTAACAAATCTAAAACTCTTAACTTTTTAATTAGAAAAAATAAATAACTAAAACATACCCGAGTTAAAAAACCGAATATGAATATTTTTATAATTAAGAATTTTAAGGGACGAAGATAATTATTAATCGGGGAGAAAAGAGATAATTAATATTTTGGATCTAAAAGAGGAGAAAAACTTTAGTGGGACGGTCCCAGTGATGTGGATATGGGACCGTCCAATCAGAGCACGCCACATATACATTGGGAAATATATGGCACACTTGTTGCACACTTGTGGCGTGCTCTGATTGGACGGTCCCATATCCACGTCAATGGGACCGTCCCACTGAAGTTTTTCTCCTAAAAGGGAAATGGGATTTGGACGTGACTCGAGACTCAAGAGGAAGAGAGAGTGTATCGGGACGTGTGTGTTAGAGAGAGGTAGATATTGATATAAGGGTAAATTACACTGCACCCCTTGAGGTTTGACCTTAAGACACTTAGATGGAAAAAATTTTTTATTCTACACTAACACCCTTGTATTGTCAAAAATGCCCTTGTATAATAATAAAATATAAAAGTTTTTTACACTAACACCCAAAGGTATTTTGGACCTTACTATGGTCAAATAGGGGTGTTAGTGTAGAATAACAAAACCTTTTTATCCAAGTGTCTTAAGGCCAAACCTCAAGGAGTGCAGTGTAATTTACCCTTGATATAAATATAAATATAAATTATAATGAATGTTGATGTGATGTCATTGTTGGAATTGACATTGTCCTTCTATATAAAGAAATGATATGCCATATGGTGAGAGGAAAACCCACCGATTAGAATACTTATATATATATATTTAATTATAACTTCTTCTTTGTTTTTTGTAAAAATGGTAACCTGGCTATAGCGAGGGTCAACACACCTATATGTCTGTCCCTGCTTGTAAAGGTATCGAAAATGGAAGGAATTGAGAACAATCTCCTATTTTTATTCAATAATTCGTTGACACTTGTAAAGTTACTGAAAATCTGTTGTTCAGTCAATATATATATATATATATATAAAAAATGAATGGTATTGAAAGCGTGTAGATTGGGGTGCATGCATGATTGCATGGGAGATATTATTGAGGATTTTAGATTTTAAAATATTCTTATAATTAATATATATTATTTTATTTCTATTTATTATATATTTAATTAGATAGTTAATTATTTTATGATTTAATTTTATTAAATCAAATCTAATTCCCTTATTAGATAGGTTTTGATGTTATAAGATTCTAGTATTTTTTTTTTTTAATTTCCATTGTTATCTCAATTCTTTCCTTTTTATGAAAATTGGAGATTTTATTGATTTCTTAGTATTAATTTAGTATAGATTTCTTTTAGAGCATCTTTAATGCAAGAGTGGCCTGTGAAAAAAAAAAGATGCCACGTAAGATAAATAGACAGTCTAATAAAAAATATTTCTCCAATGCAGTTTTGCATATTCAACTTCACATTGATGTGACAAAAAAAAAAAAAAAAATATTGTTAATATGACCGTCTACTTTCAAACAGCCTGTTACACAACTATTTTTTTAGTTGTTTCAGCAAATATGTAAAATTGATATTAATTTTTCATCTATTTTTGGTAAGGAGATAAAAAAAAATGAAAAAAAAAAAATTAACACGTCATTAAATATAAATGTGTTTTAAACAAAAGCATTTGAGGCTAAATTTTGAGTTGATTATCTATCAAGTCTATATTTATACCACACAAGAAGCAAATCTCTTGACATTGTTGCCATATCAACGATTTTTGGTATGTAAGCCACTTTTGCATTAGAGATGTTCTTAGGTTTTTAGTTTTCTTATTTAAATGCCTTGTGCCCTAGCGGGATTACAGTTAGTTGACTATCGAATAAAAAAAAATCAGAGATTGTCTCTATTTCTTCCATTTTCCCCGTTTTGGAGGGAGATATCCCTATCCCATCCCTATTTTCTCGTTTTCCCCGTTTTCCCCTGTTTTCCCGTTTTCCCCATTCCCTCGTTTTCTCTGTTTTACTAAAACTTACATACTAAAAAAAAAGATCTATTACATAAAAATATTAAGAATAGAAAGAATAAAAATTATTAAGAATATATATATATAAGGTTTGGGGAAAATGGGGAAATGGGGATGGGGGGACCCCCATCCCCATCCCCATCCCCATCCTCATTTCAATACATTTGTGGGGAGAATGGGGAAATGGCCCTATCCCCATTTCAATTTGGGGATGAAAATCATCCTCATCCCCACCCATTTCCCCATTTTCCCCCAAAACTTTTCCACCAAATGGGGATGGGGAAGTGGGGATTTGGGTATCTGGGGATAAATGTCCATTCCTACACACAAACAATTCAAAAAGCAACATACTATTATTATGTTGATCCGTGCACAGATACAAGGATAATAGGCTTCAAATTCGTTGACCCTCGCAAAAGTACCGAAAATGGAAGAAATAGATAACAATATCTGATTTTTATTCAATAATCAACTAACTACAATCTCGTTAGTATACAAAGGCATTTAAATAAGAAAACTAAAAACCTAAAATAACTAGGAAAGCAATAAAATCTTCAATTTTCCTAAAAAAGAACACAATGGAAATTTAAAAAAAAAATACTAGAATCTTAAAACATCAAAACCTATCTAATAAGGAAATTATATTTGATTTAATAAAATCAAATCATAAAATAATTAACTACCTAATTAACTATATAATAAATGGAAATAAAATAATATGTATTTATTACAAGAATATTTTTAAAATCTAAAATTTTCAATAATATCTCTTGTATCAGTTTTTCTTATAGAAGCTTCCGCTACATCACCTTGTCCATATATATCTCATGTTGTGTACTTGATGTATCTAATAATAATATTTTGTTTCCGCCAGCAGAATGTGCCTAGTGGTAAAAATGGCTCATTCAACTTGACAATGTTACAGGTTCAAGACGCCGGACCGTAGATGTTACATAAAAATAAAATAATTATAATATTAAGATTTCGTTCCCTTTAAGAGTATAAAATTAAAATGTTTTGTTATAGACAAAATGAGATTGGTCTAGTGGTTTGCCTATCACATAGTCACACATATACCATAAGATTGTGGGTTCGAGTATGTGCCCCTCCCCCAAAAATCTCAAATTATTATAATATTTCAAAAAATATAATATATATATATCGTTATAAAATTTAATAGTTATAAAGATAAAATATAATTGGAATTTGGAATTTGAAATAAAGTAAAATTACGTACAAATCGTATCCTAGCTCTGCTCCCAACTTTAAAAGGGTGGCTCTATTACCACCCATAAAATAATATATAAAAGGGTGGTTCTATTGCCACTCATAAAATATCTTCCCACACCGATTTTTTTTTTAATAATTTTAAAAATAAATAACTTATAACAAAATTACTCTTATACACAAATAACATAAATTATTTTATAGGTGGCAATAGAGCTACCCTATATAAAATTGCGTTGACACAAGTTTATTAACTTGAGTTTATATAGAACTAGAACTAAATTTACAGTAGTGATGACTCGAATCTGAAATATTATCGAACTAAATTAGCGATCTGACCACCAAGTCACATTGGGTGGTAGTAAATTTTAGTATTTTTGAACCAAGTCTCCATTGAATGAATTTTCTGGCTCTGCCACTATATATATATATATATATATATATAATTATGTGGGTATGTGTGATCTCAATTTGCTATCTTAGCACCTGAGAAGACTGCACGTGTAAGATTGTCAATCTCAGCTCGACGACACATTTTTATCACCTTAAGTGTGTAATTATGCTAGCAATATATATATATATATATATATATACAACCCAAATGATTAATTTAAAATTCAAACCAAATGATGTGTTAAGTGAGTTGTCCCTACCACACAAATCATGAAATGATGTGGTTAATGATAAAACCATTTGCCACATTATTTTGGTTGATTTTTAAGCTAATTTTTTGGGTTATCTAGCATTAATGATATATGTATATATCAACACAAAAGAAAAAATGATATATCCTTCAGCTTGTTTTGTTCATCACCAATAATTTTCTCTCCCAATTTTCTCTATAACTTCTAACTTTCTCGGTCTCTATTTTTCTTTCTGTAACTTTCTCTCTCTTTCTCAAGATGCATTCTCTCACTATAGGAAGACATAAAATGCTTAACATTTTTGGAAGACATAAACATTTCCAAGAGAGCGTATTAACGATGATTCATTCTCTTATAATAAGTAAGCAAATCCCAACGGCCTATAAAATACAATAGTTGGGTGCTTACCTATCGGCTTAAAATTTAATACAATTTATGTCAACCGGCAATAGGCAACAATGTATTTTATGCGAAAGTAAACTCTAAAGTTAATGAAAGGATTCAATCTTCTTGCTATATTCTATAAAGATGGTGAAAAAAATATAGAATAATCAAACAAGAATACAAACATTAAAAAAAATAAAAACAAAAACAAGAATTTTACCAAAACATGGGTAAAATTAATCTAGATTTTCTTGTTGTTTTACCACCACCCAACATGAAAAAAAGCAACAAAAAAAAGAAGAAGTTTGATATATCATATAGGAAACGCTTTATAAACAAATATGAATTACATTTTATTGTTTCACTTGCGCTGACAGCAAAAACAAATTTACATTGTTTGCTTAACCAAAATGTGCAATAAGATGGCAGACATGAGTGAGCAGCTAGATGTAATTCAAATCAACGTACCCATTATTTCAAATCAATATATCCTTTAATTTACTCTCAATTTGCCGCCATAAAGAGTGTAATTCAAATCAACATATAACGCTCGGGACCCTGAAATGAGGAGAATCCCTTCACAACACTATCATTCGGACAGGCAAGGCACTCACTTCCTTAAAGGGCTTAGAACTAAGACACAGACTGAGAAATACTTCACTGGCTTAAAACGAGTCAAGTTCATAAATAGCCCAGAGCAAGTCAAAATGTGCTATAAGAAGGCAGACATGAGTGAGTAGCTATCCACTTTTCCTAAGGTGTTGACCATGTTCTTTCCATCCAAAATTATGTGCAGCATATACCAACATTTCCATCCAAACTTGGCTTATTACCCCCCATTTATTGTACTTGTGCCCATGTGATTCCACATTTTTCAATTTCTAGGCAAGCTTGAGTCCATTTTGTAGCACTGACAAATGGTATTTCAATTGGGCTAGTTCACGCTGTAAATTGGGTCCATCAGCAAGCATATTTAGCGATGGAAAAAGAGAGACTGCTAGTTCACACGGTAAATTGGGCTTTTGTTCCTTGGCCTCGGAAGGTAATCTAAATACCTTAACTCACCATTCCCTTTGGACAGTAAAGATGGACAAAAGACAAGAAGATATGCATGTAATCTGACAAGCATTTGTTAATTTTACATTTTGGATCAACTTTGTTAACATCATCTTGGTAGCATAGATGAGTAGCAATGTGCCAAATAAGAAGACTATGATCGTATTCTACCGCATTTATGCTCCAATCTAATTCATCAGCAAAAAGATGAAATTTTCTAAGCGCATATTTACTGTTGGAGATGTGAAATTTTTCTGTATGGTTATTTAACTATGGTATGGTTATGGATTAACTATAGTTTATATAATGGAATGGTTATGGTTTAAGTAATGGAATGGTTGTAATTTAGTTTAGTTCAATTGAAATTATTTGATTGTATCAATGTAATAGGGTGGCTGTGCCAGACCTTGTGTCTGTGGCCAAAGCTGGCAAAGTGTCAGTTTATTGTATTTTGTCTATATAAACCCCCTTTGGGCATTGTAAATTGTAAGCCATTAGAGAAATGGCATGGGATGTATGGTTATGGTTTAATGGAAAGAAAGTTTTCCAGATAATGTCTTCTTTTCATTTTCATGTTCGTGTCATCTTATGTTTCTCATTTTTATGTTTATGAAATGGTTTTTCATGGATGTTCATGATCATGGTAACACTGTCCAAAGGCATCACCCATGGTGAGAATGTCCAAAAGAGGCATCACCCATGGTGAGCATGACTTAGAGACAGCAGCCATGATATATGGATGTACTGATATCTCATAACATGAGATATCAGAATATGGTTTATGGTTTTTATGGATTTTTATGTATGGTATTTTATGTAAATGATGTTTTTTATTGATGCTTTTAAATGATTATGGATGGGATGTTCTGATCCAACAACAATGGAATCAGAACATCGATGTTCAAATTTTACTCTAGTTTCACCTGTATGAAACTAGTTGAGCTAGTTGAGTTAGACAACTCCTCTAGTTTCATACGGCTGAAACTAGACAAGCAAAATAAAATACAAATTTTTTTCCAATTTTTAACATTTACCTCTACTAACCAACAATTCATTGCAGGACCATCATCTCTAAATAGATGGTTGCCTTTCTTTTAGACAATTGAATATCATTTCTTTCAAATCGATCAGTATTCACATCGTCCCATGTCAAGTAACTATACCGTAACAATTTGTTGATAAAAGGAATTTCCTGAGCTCCCATGTCAGTAATAGGTTGCATATCTTTTATGCAAACACTTAAAAAATCGTATTGTCCCATGGATCCCAACCACCTCTTGTGATTAGTCAAAAGAGAATGAACTGTCAGGCTGACAATTGAAATCTATTGCTCAAGAAAAAGAACTCTGATGATTGGTCAATTGTGGACCAAACTGAAGATGACAACAAGCTCTTGGGAGGATCTTAAAGTAGATTCTATCCCCCTTAAAGAGTCATTTCCTAGGATTTTTGTTATGTCCATCAGTAAGAATGGTCCAGTTAGCAACTTTGGAGAGTGGAGGGGGTCCATCTAGGTGTGGCTGGTGCTACTGAGAAGAAGACTTTTTGGGTGGGAAGAGAACCAATGGAATTGCTTCTGTGCCTTTTTGGATTGCATTCAAATTCGCAGAGTCAAGGCAGAATGCTTTAGCTTGGACCTTCAGTCCAAAAGGCGTCTTCACTGTGGGTTCGTTCTGTACGGAAATAGAAAATCGAATGTCTAATGAGCCGTGGCTTGACAGTTTCAGCTGGCTCGGAGTGTGTCCGCCGAAGGTGGAAATTTTTGTGTGGAAACTTCTTAAAGGAAGACTCCCAGTGAGAGATTCTCTCCATAGGATTGGGTTGCTTCCGAATGGGAGTTTATTGTGCCTATTATGTGACGAGGAGCAGGAAACAATTGACCATCTTTTCTTAAACTGTAATTGGTCATGGAAATTGTGGTCGTTGTGCATGTCTTGGTGGGAGGTTTCTTATTGTGCCAATAAGACTATTGCGGATTTGGCAGTAAGTTGGACCACCTTAAGTCCTTCTAGCATTCATAGAAGAGCTTGGAACTCTTTGTTCTTTGTGGTGGCATGGTCTATTTGGGAGTCTAGAAACCGGAAAGTGTTCAATGATGGTGATGAGCTCATTTGTTTAGCTGCGGACTCAGTGAAGCTTAAAGTAGCTTGGTGGTTCAAATTTCATGGCAAAGGCTCCTCTGAACCCATCACTCACATTCTTCTAAATATTAAAGACCGTTGCACATAAGTTAAGCTAGTTAAGCGGAATTCTGTTGAAGACTGGATCCCCCCTGCCATCAATGGTTTGAAATTCAACGTTGACAGCTCTGCTCGTGGCAAACCAGGTCCAGCTGGTATCGGAGAGGTTTTGAGAGATAATAAGGGCAAAGTTTTGTGCCTTTTTTCGCTGTCTGTTGGTTCTCGGGATTCCAATGAGGCTGAGCTGAAGGCCATTGAGAAGGTTGTTCAGCTTTGTGCTGCAAACTTGGCTTTGGTGGGTCGGGAGATCATAATCGTGAGCGATTCGAAAGTTGTGATATGATTTATGACATTCACAGCATCTTGAAAGGTTTAGGAGGTACGGTAGTTTCCTTCGGTTCAAGAGCCTCGAACTCCTTCGCGGATAATCTGGCCAAGCTGGGTTCCAGGGCGGCTGGGGACTTCGTTCAGTGAGGTGATCTCTGAGTTGCTGCGGGTTTTGGTGGTGTTGTTTGGGTGCTCTGTTCTTTCTCTGTTTTGCTGGTGTCTTGGCTGCTGTTGTCTTGCGTTTCCTTTTTGCTTGGTGTTGGGGTCTGTTTTGTGTTTTTGTTTCTTTTTGGCGCTGGGGTGTGTGTTGTTGGGTTTGGGTCTTTTTTCAGTTGTTGTTTAAACCATTTGCATTTAAACATAAACCATCGAAACAAGGCTAGCTAGTATATATATAAAAGCTGAAGGAGGCAATATATTTACAAGTCCAAGCAATATAAATACAGTACTAGACTAGACTAAGGATGTATCACTCTTTTTAACAAAAGGGTTAACACATTTGCAACGAAGAGAACGACACTTGTCAATACAGAATGATTGCAGGAATGAGCATACACAGGAACATGTAAGGTTTAGATAATGTCTCTGCGGTTCATCATAGTAACGCTTCTGGATTCGATATTGTTTGCTCAAGCCAAGATGTTCCATAAGAAGGCGAACATGGGTGAGTAACTCTCCACCTTTACTAAGCCGTTGACCATGCTCTTTCCATGTACACTTATTTGCAGCATATGTCAACATTTCCACCAACACTTCACTTATTATCTCCCATCTTTCATCAAGAGATTGCAATTGTCTTGCAAGCCTACATCCATAGAACAACACTGACTGATTTCTATCCCCTTTTATTTGTTCCTCTGCATCACCAAAATCTACTCCAAGCAATGTCACACAAGCTTCCCCTGTTTTGATATATTTTTTCTTCTTTACCTTATGCTGGAAGCACAAACCCTTCATTACCTCTACATAAAATATTTCTTCATCTAGAAAAAATCTCAAGGCCTCGGCATGGGTATCTCTATACTTAATCTCACCAATTCCTTCTGGCAACATAGAAGGACAAAAGACTAGAATATACAACAAGTAATCTGATAAGCATTTGCTTATTCTGCATTTCGGGTCAAGTTTATTAGTATCTTCACTATTGTAACATAAATCAGTAGCAATGTGCCAAAGAAGAAGGCTGTGATCAAATTCAACATCATTTATACTCCAACGAAATTGATGAAGAGGACCGTACCTTTTCTCAATCACATTGTCACCTCTATGTTCCAGTAATTTCTTGCATGACTCGATACTAAATCGATCACGTACCTTTAATTTCATTACTTTTCTCTAGGAGTTGGCTGAAGATAATTTTTTGTAGATCATCATCCACATCTTCCCAGGTCAAGTACCGGTACTTGTCTAACAATTCACCGATCCAAGGTAAGTTATGAATCCCAATGAATATGGGTTGAACTTTTCGGAGGCAAGAACTTATGAGATTGTACTGTGTCATGGATCCTGACCACCTTTTGCAATTGGCAAGAAAACCGTGACAAGCACAGGTAGCACCAACTAGAGAATTGTGGGATTTGATGAACCAAAGTTCTGTCCAGTCAGAGAAAAAGATTGCGATGAGGGCATAAACCTCCAAGGCAACAGCACCAACCAACAATATGTAAGTTATGGAAATGTCAATTTGTGAGTAGGAGTGACTATCAATGATGATTGAGAAGGTAACTAAAGCTGAAACACAACAACATAAGCTGATGAAACGGAAAAAGACTCCGAATTGGGAATGAACAACGGAGGCCTTGGTGTAGCGCAAATCGTACATGAATCCAAGCTCGATTGCTATCAGTTCAAAGGCATCTTTTGCTGACTTGTTTTCAATTTTAGAGTAGCTGTCTTTCCTTTCATAGTAGCTTAGAATTAAATCTGCAAAGAGATACCAGAATCTCTTAAATAAAAAGTAAGCTACTTCGAGTTTATTGGCACCTGTTCTTAAGTTTTCAGGAGGTAAGACTGTTGCTGTTGTGGGATTTTGTAGTTAATAATCAGCACCTCTTCTGCTGCTACCTTCTAAGTGGTAAAGCTGTATCTGTTGATCTAGGAGTTGGTTGTTGTTGTCCATGCCTTGCAGCCATTCGACTCCGCGGTTCTGGTCTCTTCATCAGTTGTGTTTTGGTTTTTAATAAAATCTGGACCGGGATCAGGATTTGAGAGCAAGGAATCTTTAAAACGTTGACTGCTTGAAGACCTAAAAGGACCACATTCCTCTCACCATATTTGATCATTCCTGCAATAAACATTGGAATGAATATATATGTGAGGGCCGTGTTGCTCCAAGAACGTATCAAGACATAAATTGCCACCCCAACTTGGACAATAAGTCCAAGAAAACGCCTTAACCACAACTCATTGTCTTCAAGCGAATAAGCTGTGATGGTTTCTGGACCACCCAGATGCAACAGCAAGAATGGTGCCCAGAATGTCTGGACAACATTGTTTTGTTTTGAAGAATGATCTTCAGAATCTGCTTGGCTTCTTGCAAGGAAGCCGAGAGCAACAGTTGCCACCCAATCTGCAGTCAAGTTTGCAGACAGAACAACGATTCTTGTCCAAATTCTTGCTGTGAATTTTCTTCAAGAACCAAAAATAAAGGATAATTTGTGGGAGGAGACTTAGTAGAATTAACGCTCGAATTTCCCAATAATCCCAAAGTTTTATGATTTTTTTCTGAAAAAAGTTGCATTCCACTCATCCTTCCCTTGAAGATCAAACTGCATGTAAGTAAGTAACTCAATATTTGAAGGGGAAAAAGGATTATTCAATTAATTGTTATGAAAATTCTGAAAATTACCTGTTTCCTTCCATCAATTTGACTAGAAGAAGGTTATGAAGAAGAATGTTTTCAGTGAAATAATTAATAATGTGACAGAAAATAAATTTGTAAGGTAAAAATCAAAGCTGTTTCATGAAAAGACATAAATTGTCATAGAAAAACATAATTGAGCAGTTAATTATCACTCCTTACTTGCAAGACCACAATAGTATTTGAGCGAGTTCTAACACAAACAAACACATAACAAATTCGTCCGAACACAAGCACATAACAATAATCACGGGGGGATTTGAACTAGACACTCTAGTAAAACATACTTTAAGATACTGTGTTGGTAACCACCGGACAAACAGTTGTATTTAAACACTCTAACAACTTTGATTTGAATTTTAAAATATTAAGTCAATCAAAGAAGGATTATATGGTATATGTAGCCAGGGCATCCATGAACTTACACATTGCCTTGGGTGAAATATAAAATTTCTCTTATTACAAGCTACCAAAATAAATTAAATCTGCAAAGGTCATATGAAATTTCTGAATGAAAAAAAAAATTACTTGGAAAAAATGAATAGTGTCCAAGAACTGTTGAAGCTAATTGAGTAGGTGATATTGCCAGAACCAACAGGTGATGTAATTGCACATCACATCTTAGTAGAGATGGTTATGCACCTCCCTTCCACACCTAGTAGTCAGGGGTTCGAGTCCTACCATACGCATTTTATAAGCATGTATGGGGAGTTTTCTCCCGGTTTGTGGGAGCAACCCTCTCTCCGGTTGTGAGAGTTGTAGTCCATATGCAACCTATCCCTGATAGTGGGAGTAGTATTCTGAACCATACTTGTAGAGTCTAATTAATCTCACCAAGTCCCGGCAGTAGTTGTATTTCAAAAAAAAAAAAAAAAAAAAAAACAGGTGATGTAAGTCATCATTTAAAGTTCCAACTTTGAAGGCCATTTTATAATAGAATCAAATTATTTGTTTTCAAACAATTTTATCTTTAGAAGTGATAATAAAAAACACAACTAACAAAATGTCATTCAATATCAGATAAAAAACAAACGAACCAGTATGATCAATAATGCTATATATCTGAGTTTGAATAAGAACTTGTACATCTACTCAATGATATATGTCATTTAACAAATGAAAACACATTATGAATTATTGGTTTATCTCATTTATTACATATTATATGAATTAAATTATCACATAAAAAATTGAGATATGGTGAGATATGAAAATAAATTATATTTGTGCTCGTAGTTGAAAAAGGACAGCAGATCGATGATCCGGATCCCAAGCTGTTAAGCTGTTAAGTGGTATGCTTCTACACTATATAATTATATTTTAATTACATATTAAGAGATGCCAGATTTTTAAGAGGGGTTGTTAATCGATATGCTTTGTACGTCCCAGTTCTAATTGGGATACATTTGAAATATGAGTTGATTCTAAACATATTTAGATTTAAAATATGTTTTTTTTTCAAAAATATCCTATAAATATTACATATTTCTAAAAATATCAAATGAAAATACACAACAATTAATATTAAATAAGATATAAATAACAAATTAATTACTTTTAAAAAAATTTATCTTTAAAAAATAAATAAATGAACCAAAAAACAAAGAAACAAACAAACGACCCCTTAGTTAATAATTCAAGGTTCTTTGCTATATAAAGAAATTTTTCTCTGCAATTATTCAACATGTTAGTGTAGCCATGACATTTGTATCACAATTCTGCTGGTGATTTCATTATATAAATGTGATAAAAAGCAAATAAACACTATATTTCAGTAATTATTATATAAATGTGATAAACACTATAAACACTATTTTTTGGTTCATTTATTTATTTTTTAAAGATAATTTTTAACTTCAACTTCAGTGGTTGAAGAAGCTAAATCAAGACCTTAAAATGAAATGTTTAAAGTGACACATGGGGTTCTAACTTCTAATTATAGTGAATGTTGACAACAAATTCATGTTAAAGGTCATTAAGTTTCCACCTTATATTATATTAAAATGGGATGAATTCCTAATCATGATGGTCTTGAAGTTTTTTGTTTTTTATTTTTCAGATGTTTCATAATGTTATGTTTTATAAAACTATACTTTAATTTTTATATAACGTTACAAAACAAAAGTAAAAAAAACAAAACAAAAAGATTCAAGACCGACCGTACTATAAAATTATTATATTAAAATAATTTGAAATAGCATGGCAGGTGACAGAACCTTTCCTAACATTTTGTTTTTCTTCGTTCTAGTCAAATTTTAGTACGAAAAAGATTGATTTGCTAAATTGAAAAGCTGTTGTTGGAAGAAATGATTGTATTTTTGTACATATTATATGAGTAAATATATATACAACTGGGGTCGCGGCCCTGTAGAGGCAAAAAATGAAAAAACATATGGGACCCATGTAATAATTACATGGGTCCCCCGTAGAAGAAAAAAATAAAAAAACACATGGGACCCATGTAATTATTACATGGGTCCCATGTGTTTTGTCATTTTTTTTTCTTCTATTACATGGGTCCCATGTGTTTTTTCTTTTTTTTCTTCTACGGGGCCGTGGCGGTGCCGCAACCCCGGTTGTATGTAGCAAAGCCCTCTATACTTTTTTTTTCTGCCACTAAACCCCTTAAACTCTCATAAATTGGCAATCGCTAAAGAAATTTGCTCCCTCAGTGATTGCCAATTTATGAGAGTTCAGGGGTTTAATGGCGGAAAAAAAAGTATAGGGGGTAAGGTGTAAATTCGGCCGTAGTTCAGCGACATCAATGCCAATTAGCCTTATAATTATTTCCCTAGACTTTTTTTTTTTTTTTTAAACATAGCCGAACTTGTCAAAAAGAAGAACGTAGAAAAAATAAATATATTTTTTCTAGATTAAATTATTCTCTTATACCACATGCACATACTAAGTGCCAGTTTGGAGCTGAAGTCTAAACTACTTACTATGCATATATATATTCTCTCATTATAGGCAGACATAAAATGCTTAAAAATTTTAGAAGCCATAAACATTCCCAAGAGATCGAGTACAAGTACAAGAAATGGACTAGCTAGGAATCAAAAAATGTAAGAATAAAAGTAGACAAAAGAATCGGTTTAGTAAAAATAGTAAATGACATGTAGGGAAAAGATGCAATTAATAATCTTTACACAATATTTTCACATACATTTAAAAAAAAATAATAAAAAAAAAAATCATATACTCTAATCCATGGATGTCATTTTGAGTTAAAATATGTACATAAGAACTAAAAACACAAGATGGGGGCTCTTCACTATATAAAAGAAATTTTTCCCTTCTATCCTGAATTCTTTAGCTAGTTGAGTCTTTGTTATTACATTTTCTCTGCAATTATTAAACATGTTAGTGTAGCCATGGAATTTTATATCACAATCATTGTGATGATTTCATTATATAAATGTGATAAAGCAAATAAACACTACTTGTCAGCTGAATTAATTACTCAAACCAACTTAATCGTCTCATTCTAGTACAAAAAATAAAATCGAACTAACAATTATCGGCTTGCAATTTTTTAATAACTATCTTTTCACATTTAGATAATAAATCAATAATTAAACAAAAATCAACAAAACCATAACAATCACTAGTTTTGACATATTTTTATATGTAATTCCAATCATATCAACTAGCGAACTTATCACAATGTGCAAAAATCCACTGTCAAGCATTGGAAAAAAAAAATGGTGTTTGGATGTCTGGAAATTTTCTTTTCTTTTTTCGGTTCGAGTTCTCAAGGTAAAAAAAGAAGAAATTTAAAAAGAAGAAATTTACACACAAATGATGACATTAGTGGATACGTCACTTCCTTTTGCCGACAATATTATCACGTCATCGGCTAGGTGCTGGCGTGGTTAACATGACCATGACGTGGCTTGCCACATTGTAAGTCATCCCATGAAGTGTTTTCATGTTGAAATTAGATTAATTGCAGATGTTTGGGCCTGGGCCGTATAGTTGGCCTAAATTGAAGAATGGTCCGTCCCTCTTATTTGACACATCCATTTAAATTGGACCTTTTTCTAATTATGGCCCATTAACTGAAATAGTTTTTTTATTATTATTTTTTTTAAAAAAAATAATTACGGCCCATTAATTGCACACTTGTTCTTACAAGGACATCGAAAAAGGAACCAAAGATACTGATTCGAAGTACGAAATCAGTATAGAATAATGCTGTCAGTACCTAAAATACTGATCTAATCAATAAGAGTGTAGAATGTGGTCCAATTTGTAAGATAAATGTAAAAAGTAAAAGAAAAAAGACCACGTGCTACACTTCCATTACTGAGATCAGTATTTTGAGTACTAACCGGTCGGTACCCAAACATAATTCATCCATAGATGATTATCGGATTATAAGTTATCAATTTAAAGTTGTGCAGAGGCCAAAAGATTTTTCAAGTAAAAAAAGATGATGATATCGAACAACTTAGATAAACAGATTTTTAGCTGTCTTTGCGGATATTTGTTTTCGTGTGTTATTTGTTTAACTTGTCTTTGTCCTGTTTGTTATGACATATGTCCTGTTTGGAAATTCTCTGTCAAAATATAGAATTATGGTCAATATAATATCCTCAAAATATCATGGATATATTATGTATCAATTAATTTTGGGAGGAGAAAACGGAGATAGAGAGAACAGAGGAAGAGAAATAGAACTGATATGTATCGATTAGAGAGATAGAGAGAAGCAAAATAAGAGAGACAGAGAGGATAATTGTCATATAATTCCACAAAATTCATTCAAACTTTTCTGCAGCCACTCCTAATAAGAATGCAACTAAACCTAAAAAAATAGAAACAATAAACAATAATGCAATAGTGGACTAAACTGATGCAGAGGTGGTCCGGAGGAAATGGAGGAATTGCTAAACTGATGCAGTGGGGCAATTATTCAATCATGGCAATTAAACAGCCAACTCCCACTAACTTTGATCAAGTCCATGTTCATGTCATGATATCGAAGGATATTTTTTATATCAATTACCTAAAAATATATCAAAATATTTCGATTAAAGTATTGATATTTACTCTTGTATATCAATACCCAACTTAGATAAATATTTTAGTTTTTGTTGCGTGTTTTCGTCAATTTTTCTCATATAGGCAAACAATTTAGATATATTTATCTTATTGTCAACATGAACCATTGATAAATATTTTACCAATGGTTCATGTTGACAATAAGATGAAGTCCAATTTTAGTAAATTTGTAGTAAATTTGGAGAAAGAGAGAATTATTATTAAAATATAAAATTAAAATATATATATATATATATTTATATATAAAATAAAATAAATAAAATAAAAATAAATAAATAAAATAAAATAAAATAAAAAACAAAAAAAAAAAAAACTTAAGCTTTGGATACGTGAACTGAAAGTTGAAACAATTACGGTATTCAAACTTACTTTACATGCCTTCAATTAGGAAAAAAATTTAATATTTAATTTTTATTATTAAACTTTCACCATTTTTTAAAAAGGGCAGGGTGGGCTTGAGCCATCTGTCTCTCCAACGATGGACGCTTTTGCTGACTTTTGACTTAAATGGAAGCCTGAAGTTCCAAGAACAGAGCTAATTCCGTCTCTGTTTCTCTTCCAAAATATGAGGTTGATTTCCATCAAAAATCTCTATTTTTCCACCTCCATTGTAAATACTCTTTTATACTTGTTGTTAAGTCTCAAATTGGATTCCATCCGTGCAGCCAATTTCAACGTACAAAACAACTGCAGCTACACGGTTTGGGCAGCAGCAGTGCCTGGTGGTGGCAGAGAACTCAAAAATGGTCAATAATGGGTTTTCAACACCGATCCTAACTTCCGCGACACAGGCCCATATGGGCACGAACCAATTGCGAATTTGATGCAAATGGGGCTCTGTACTGTGTTGTATCCAACGCTACAATACCACCATGTACTCTAGCTGAATAGTCGTTTCGTGCAGTCAACGATTTGGATTTCTTTGATATCTCTTTACTAGGCGAGTTCAACGTACCTATGGAATTGAGTGCACAAAAGTGATCAAATGTGTTGGTGACATCAATGATTTGTGCCCAACTGAGTTGAGACACTCTGGTGGTTGTTACCATCCATGTACTGTTTTCAAAAACAAACAGTTTTTTTGTTTAGGAACTGCTCCTGATCAATGTCCTACAACAGCATATTTCAAGTTTTTCAAAGATTTGTGCCAAAATGTATACACTTATCCCTTTGATGATGTAACCGGCACTGACTATAAGGTAGTGTTCTGCCCTTCACGCACTTAATGAAGATTTCATTGTTAGGGATAAAGTTTTGTATGCAATAGAAATTATTGACTTGTAATTTTGCATAGCAATATTGAATAATTTGTTAGCATAAATTACATTAGGGATATTGACTCTTAGAATCATAATTTATGATATCATAGTTTCATTCACGAAGCAAGTGAAATTAATACGTTTGTACTACTAAAAAAAACGGTGAAGTTAATATGAATTTAGTCGGATGAATAAAATTTTCACATTACAAGTAAATATTAAGATAAAGATTCAATCAGCACGTTTATTACTTGAGCCATAAGCACGGACTAGAGTTCGTGTTTTCTACCTTTCAAGCACTCAAATTGTGTCCACAAACTGTTTGCTTAATCCAAGATGCACCATGAGAAGGCAAACGTGAGTGAGTAGCTCTCCACCATTTCTAAGTTGTACACAATGTGCTTTCCACCCACAACGATGCGCAGCATATGCCAACATTTCCACCCACACTTCGCTTATTATCTCCCAATTTTCTTTGGAAGCACTACCATCTTTGTCGAAGTTGCTATTGCTTTGGGTTCCCAACTCTAGGAATTGCTTGGCAAGCTTACATCCTTGATATAACACGGATTGATTTCTTCTTCGTGAACAGGGTCCTTTAGCTTCTCTTTCGGATCTGGAAAGAAGATCTTTCAACGTATCGTCATGAAGCAATTCCTTGAAAGCGTCACATTTTTTACTAGACGACCTCACATTCCTTCTCTTCTTGAAAAATTCCATGGCCTCAGTACAAGTTTCCTTATACCTTATTTCACCAATTGGCCCTTTGGGCAGCATAGACGGACAGAACACCAAAAGATACAACATGTAATCCGATAAGTATATGCTAATTTTACATTTTGGATGAAGTTTATTTTCATCTCCATAGACATGATCGAGATCAAGCAAGTAACATACATCTGTAGCAATATGCCAAATAAGAAGACTCTGATCAAAGTCTACCTCAGTTGTGCTCCAATGAAAGCGATCACCAAGATGTTGCTGTATTTTAAGTGTATTATCGCCCCTATGAGCCAAGAATTCATTGCGCAACACAACATATGAAACATTAATATCTATAAGCATATCACCTTTCTTTTTTAGCTGATTGAAGATCAATTCATGTAGATCAGCGTTCACATTTACTCGAGTCAAGTACCTGTAAATCTCTAACCATTTTCCAAAATAAGGTAATTTCTGAACTCCAGTACATCGATGTTGCGTGTTTTCAAGGCAATAACTTATCAAGTTGAACTGTGACATGGATCCTGACCACCTTTTCTGGTACTTATTACTCACAAGTGAATGAGAAGGACTAGAGAACCTCCAAAGATGATCAACAAGGAATTTTGAGACCAAATTATGTTGTGCTTTTTTGCACTTGATCAACCAAAGTCTAGTCCAGTCTGAGTAAAAGAGTACCATGATTGCATAAACCTCCACAAATACAGCTCCGGCCAGAAGTGAGTAGGTTAAAAAGATGTCGGTTTTTGGGTATCTATGGCACAGCAAATTCATGACTGAGAAGACAACTACAGCTGAAACAGAAGAAAAGAAGCTTATGCAGCGAAAAACGATACCAAATCGAGAGCAAACAACGGTGGCCTTGGTGTAGAGAGTGTCATACATGAGTCCAAGCTCAATTGCTACCAATTTGAAGGAATCTTCAGCTGATTTGTCTCTTATTATGGAATAGATGCCTATCCTTTCGTAATAGTCAAGAACTAAGCCTACGAAAAGATACTCTAATCTCTTGAACATGAAATACGCTTCAACTAGACGATGATCCTTCGGATCATCAATACCATCTTGTGGTAAAACCATTACCGACAGTACTGATGATGATGATCCCTCCTCCATTAATTGATCCTGATGATCACGATCTCCTTCGAACGAATGATCTTTTTCAACATGTTTAACGAAATCACTACAAGGATCCGGATCTGAAAACAAACCATCCTTCAAACATTGTGTGCTTGAAGACCTGAGTGCCAAAATCCTCCCTCCATAATTGACTAGTCCAGAGATTAAAATTGGGATTGCAATGAACGTTAACGGGTGTTTTTCCCAGGCCTGTATGAAGATATAAAATGCAGTTCCGACATGGACACTGTGCACAAGAAGGTACCTCAACCACATGTTATTGTCTTCCAGGGAATACGCTGTGATAGTGTCCGGGCCTCCAAGATGTACAAGAAGGAATGGTGTCCAAAATTCCTGGAGCTTGTTGTTTGGAACTGATGAGGAATTTTTAGAAGAATCTGCTTGATTGTTGGAGATGTGTCCCAAGGAAATTGTCACCACAGACTGTAACATCATGTATGCTGACCAAACAAGGATTCTTATCCAAATTGTTGATGTGTATTTTCGCCGCGCACCGAAGAGGATGAGGATTATCTGTAGGAGAAGACTGAGGAAAATTAAGAATCGGATTTCGAATCCGTTCCATTGTTGTACAATCTTTTCTGGAAGTCCTAATTTATTCATCTGCGTCGATCTGCAATTACATTTCAACTTTGAGAGATAAGCATTTGATCATATAAGCAAATAAATGATTTGAATAATTAACCGTATGTCTATATAGACCTGTTTGGCATTTTTTTTTTTAATATACCACTTGCTATGGTAGAGACTTGAATGAGTGCTCTTACTACTAAGAATTACAAATTCATGATTGAGAAGGTTCTAGGTACTTATATATCGAGTACGATTTATAATTTCAAAATTTAATTAATAAAAACCCTTGATTGTATATAAAAATTCTTCTAAATTCAAAACCAGAAGGTTGTTTTAGAAAGAAAAAAGAAGTTAAAATTCATATTTTTTTCTAGAATCTCCCTAATAATAATGCATGCATGTAAATCCTTTTGTTATAAACTTATAATAAAATAACTGATGACTTACCAGGTAAAAACTTGCTTCAGAGAACTACTTGTGAAGATACTTCAAGAGTTCGATCAAGTATAGAAAAAGAATTGCCAGGCTGAATTCTGAGATTACAAACAAGTGAATGAACATTTCAGACTTATTGGCAGGTCTTATATATTCCAGGAGGTGATAGTAAAGCTAGGGATATTATCTTGAAACATTTGTTAATTACTAGAGAATAAAGATGATTGTTGATTAAGGGTCGTTGAATTATTTAATGAACTAAACCTTTGCCTTGGTGCCTTTGTGGTTGGAGTCTTCAAAATGAAGCTCCACCACCACGATTCAAACTACAAAGTGTGAGGAGACCCCTCTCCCCAGTAGGAGTAGATACCTCCTGATTGTGAAAGTAGATATCCGGACAATGTATATAGTGGTTGATCTTAGCATGTCCCGATAGCCCCTTGACCAGATTAGTTGTGTGCGTGTGTGTCTATATATATATATATATATATATATATATATATATATATATATAATATCAATTTAATGAAGCACGAGTTCTATGTTTCTAACTTATTTAATGTATATTTGTTTCTTTAATCTCACTATTATTCTTTTTCCGAAGTTCTCTTTAAAAAAATTATTTTGTTTCCTTTTCTTTTTTTTTTTTCTTTTTTTTTTTTTTTTTTTTTTTTTTTTTTTTTTTTATCTTGTAGGAGAATTTTCCTTTCCAAAGTCAAATTTTCCAACACTTTTTACTTTGGAAAGGAGAGTCGATTCGACTCAACTTTAATTTGGTGATAAATAACTTAAGGAATCCATTCTTTTATATATAGTTAGTTCTAAACATTGGATTTGAACGACTTTTGATAAGTAGAAAATGTAGCACAATATATACTTTTATATTTCTCTAGATTTTGTTTTTTAAAAGCTAAACCTAAGTGGTCAAAAAGAATGGGCTCATGGATATGAAAAATGATCTTTTTTTCAGGAGATCTCGATCCTGATGATCAACCTAAGTGGTAGAAATGTAGCACATGCAATATATACTTTTATATTTCTCTAGATTTTGTTTTTTAAAAGCTAAACCTAAGTGACACAAGGCCTCTTGCCTTGGTGGTTGGAGCCTCCCAAAGGAGGTTCCACCACCAAGGTTCAACGCTTTGGGGTGTATGTATATATATTACTATTGTCCCACATTTGGCCTTTAATTCCCAAAGTGTGGGTGCCATCTCCCGTTTCTGTGCCTCGATAGTGGGAGTAGTATCCGGACCGCGCTTGTAAAGTCTGATCTCGCTAGGTCCCGGCTATTGATATAATTCAAAAAAAAAAAAAAAAAAGCTAAACCTAAGTGGTAAAAAAGAATGGACTCATGGATATGAAAAATGATCTTTTTTCACAAGATCTCCTTCGAACGAATGATCTTTTTCAATCTGATTAACGAAATCACTACAAGGATCCGGAGCAGATGAAAACAACATCCTTCAAACATTGTCAGGTTAAATGAGTGCTCTTACCGCTAAAAATTACAAATTCTCTTATGATTGAGAAAGTTCATCTAGATACTTATATATAAGTACAATTTATAATTTCAAATTTTAATTAATAAAAACCCCTGATTACATATAAAAATTCTTCTAAATTCAAAACTAGATGGTTGTTTTAGGAAAAAAAAAAAAAAGTTAAAAATCATAGTTTTTTTTTTTTAGAATCTCCCTAACAGTAATGCATGCATGTAAATCCCTTTTATTTCTTAATATTTGTAATAATAAAATAACTGATGAGTTACCAGGTAAAAACTTGCTTCAGAGAACTACTTGTGAAGATATTTCAAGTATAGAAAAAGAATTTGCCAGCCTGAAAACTGAGACTACAAACAAGTGAATGAATATTTCAGACTTACTGTCAGGTCTTATATATTCCAGGAAGTAATTTGAGTGTAACTTGATAGTAAAGCTAGGGATATAATCTTGAAACATTTGTTGATTACCAGAGAATAAAGATGATCGATTGATCGTTTGAGGGTCGTTGAATAATTTAATGAAGCACTAAACCTTTGCCTTGGTGCCTTTTGTGGTTGGAGTCTTTGGAATGAAGCTCTACTACCAGGATCAAACCGTAAAGTGTGAGGAAACCTCTCTATCTAGCGGAAATAGATATCTCCTGATTTAGAAGTAGATATCCGGACTATATATGTGGTTGATTGATCTCGGCATGTCCCGACATCCCTCTGACCACTAGATTGGTATATATATATATATCAATTTAATGAAGCACTAGCAAGGGCAGACCCACATGGAGACCAAGTGGGGCCCGTGCACTACTCTTAATTTGTGGTTTACTTAATTCAATTTTATTATATAGTAAATTATATATTATTATTTTGAATTTTTCTTATTTCTAATATTTTTAGTTTGACTTACCTAACACATTCAATCAATAATCCCTAAAATCTCAAATTTTAAAAATAGTTCATCTATTATTATGATTAATTTTATTTTATCCTTTATATTTTTCTCTATTTTATTATTTTAATTTATTTAAAATCAATAAGAATAATAAAAATTTCAAAAACATGTCTAGTAATATTTATTAATCAATTATTTTTGTATAAATTTAAAGTGAATTCATTATAAATACAACAAAAAATTTTGTTATAAAATTATATTTTAATTTTTTTAAGAATAAATATTATAATTTTTCATTATTCTTGCTATTTTTCTTGTTATTATTTATTTTTTTAATATTGTGTTTCTTGTTTTTAGTTCTTTTGAATGTAAAATTATTTAGTTTATCTCAAGTAAGTGTTCTATTTTTTTTTTTTTATCTAAAATTCATTATACCATTAAATGTTTTTATATATAAAAAAAAAACTCATTTTATTATGATTTTAAATTTTCATTATTTTTTTATATAATTGTTATTTTATTCAAGTGTCCCACCTTGTTAAAATTTATGGATCCGTCACTGAGCACTATTTCTATGTTTCTATCTTATTTAATGTATATTTGTTTATTAAATCTCACTGTTATTCTTTTCCAAAGATCTCTTTAATTCTTTATTGTTTTCTTTTCTTTTGTAATTTTTCTTTTTGTATAACACTTATGACTTTTGGAAAGGAAAATTCAACTCAACTTTTCTATTTTATATATAATTAGTTCTAAACATAGGGTCTTTCTAAAGTAAAAGCTAACATTTATTTATTTATACCAGAGACTAGCTAATATGAGAGAAAACCTCTAATAACCCACTATTATAACCGGTTTGGTTCTTAGCTTTGAATCTAACGTTAAATGCATGTTTTTTCTATTATTTACAAGTTACAACATATGAAGCCTGGAATTGATGATGCGGATCTATCTAAACTACTTATTACAACAACTATTACAATAGGATTACCGGAACCTGTCAAGATCAAACAATACATATGCGGCCCGGATATCTACTCCCATATCAGGAGATAACTACTCCCACAACCCGGAAAGAAAACTCCCCACATATGCTCGTAAAATACGCATGGTGGGATTTGAACCCCTCACCACTTACATGGAAGGGAGGTGCACTACCAGCTCTGCTAAGAGGTGATATGCATTATGCTTAACATTTTTAGAAGACATAAACATGCCCAAGAGAGCGTCTTAACAACAATTCATGGTCTTCTAATCAGTAAGCAAATCCCAAGCTACAGTACTACAATTGGGCTCTTATCCATCAGCTTAAAATTTTATGCAATTTATATCAACCAGAAGCAAGCAACAATGCATTTTATGATAATATTAGCACTGAAGTTGATGAAGTGATTCAGGCTTGTAGCTATATTCAATAAAGATGAGAAAAATGCATAATAACCCAACAAGATTACAAACATCCAATAAACCAACAACTTAATTTTACCAAAACACAATCTCTCACAGAAGAACAAAATCAGAACATAAGCAAAATAAGGGTAAAATTCATCTAGATTTTGTTGTTTTACCCACCACCCCACATAAAAGAAAGAAGTTTGGTATATCACACGGAAACACTTTATAAGCAAATAAGAATTCCAATTTAAATTTTTCACTTGCGCTTACAATAAAAACAAATTGACATACTGTTTGCTTAAGCCAAAATGTGCCATAAGAAGACATACATGAGTGAGTAGCTCTCCACCTTTCCTAAGCTGTTGACCATGCTCTCTCCATTCACACTCTTGGGCAGCATATGACAACATTTCCATCCAAACTTGGCTTATTATCTCCCATTTGTTGTTGTAGTTATGCTCAGATGATTCCACATTCTGCGATTCCAATTCCACTTCCACATTTTGCAATTCCATAGCAAGCTTGCATCCATCCTGTAGCACAGACAATTTGTCTTTTACTAATTCTAAACTAGGTTGGTTTACACGAGCATCTTCAAGCAGTAAACATCTTCCTTTAGTTGCTTGTATCCTACCTCTTTCCTTGGAAAACCTTGGCATAAAAAATCTCTTTGCCTCATCAAAGGTATGTACATACCTTATCTCACTATTTCCTTTGGGCAGCATGGATGGACAAAAGACTAAAAGATAAAGCATGTAATCTGACAAGCATTTACTAATTTTGCATTTCGGGTCAAGTTTATTAGCATCTCCTTGAACATCATCAAGATCGCCATGGTAGCATAGATCAGTAGCGATGTGCCAAATAACAAGACTATGATCGTATTCTACCTCGGTTATGCTCCACCCTAATCGATTATTAGAACGAAACAACTTTTCAAGTGCATAAGTGACTCTGGTAGCCAACATTTCATTGCGTGACTTGAAGAAAGAATCAGTAAGAAGATTTTCATCTTTAATTAGATGGTTGCCTTTCTCTTTTAGATAATCAAATATCGTTTTTTGAAAATCAATATTAACATTGTCCCACGTCAAATGCCTATACTCCAACAATTTACTAATGAAAGGAATCTTCTGAACTACTCCTCCCATGCCAGTAGCTTGCACATCTTTAATGCAAGCGCTTAACATATTGTATTGTCCTATGGACCTTGACCACCTCTTGCGATTTGTCAAAAGAGAATGCGAACAACTGACAAACTTCCATAAATGATTTATCAGAGTTCTTGAGATAAGATTATATTGTGAGGTTTTGAGCTTGATCAACCAAAGCTTTGTCCAGTCCGAGGAAAAGAGTATGATGAATGCATAGATCTCCACCACAACAGCCCCAGCCAACAGCAGGTAGGTTATAAAAATGTCGATGTGAGAAAAACCATGGACATCAATGATGATTGAGAAGATTACTAAAGCGACAACATAGGAAAACAAGCTCATGCAGCGAAAAAAGATCCCCAATCGCGAATAAACAATGGTGGCCTTGGTGTAGAGCATATCATACAAGAATCCAAATTGAACTGCTACCAATTCAAAGGCATCTCCTGCAGACTTTTTTTCAATGACGGAGTAAATGTTTCCCCTTTCAAAGTTTCCAAGAACTCTACCCGCGAAAAGAAATTCTAATTTCTTGAATAAAAAATATGCTTGAACCAGATAATGGTCCTCTGGATCAATGCCATCTTTTGGGATTATAGACTCGTTGTCTATGTAATTAATAAATTCTACACACAAATCCGGAGTTGAGAACAAGGAATCTTTATAATGCTGATTGCTTGAAGACCTGAGCACCAAAGTCTTCTCTCCATACTTGATTATTCCTGTGATAAACATTGGAATGGCTACAAACATCAGGGCAGTGTTACTCCAGGATAGGAAGAATACATAATATGCCACTCCAATTTGTACAACAAGCCCGTTAAAGTGTCTCAACCATAACTCGTTGTCTTCCAAGGCATATGCTGTGATAGTGTCTGGACCACCAAGGTGCACGAGAAGGATTGGCGTCCAAAATGCCTGGAGTAAGTTGTCTGGTTTCGAAGAATGATCTTTGGAGTCGTTCCTTTGGCTGTTGGCAAGGTTTCCCAAGGCAACAGTTGCCACCCAATCTGCTGTCAAGTATGCTGACCAAACAAGGAACATTACCCAAAATCTTCTTGTGTACTTTCGTTGGGCACCAAAAATGACAAGGACAATTTGCAGAAGAAGGCTGAGTAGAATCACCCCTCGAACTTCCCATGCGTTCCATAGTTTTCTGACCTTTTCCGAAAAAAGCAGCATTGCCCTCCTTTATAGAAAAAATAAAAATTGAAGCTCAAATGGTACTTTTTTTGTTGGGTGTGCAACCAAAGTCCCACATTGGCTAGACATAGGGATGATCTTGGGTATATAAGTATGGAAACAACCTCCATTGGTGTGAGGCCTTTTGGGTAGTGACCCAAGAGTAAATCCGTGCGGGCTTAGGCCCAAAGCGGACAATATCACACCAATGTGGAGAATGTGGGTTCCATACTTATAACATTTTTCTGATTCTAAAATAAATAGAAAATTAAAGCTCATATAATCAGGCTTCTGCTTATAACCAAAATGCTCAGAGAAGCCTAAACTATAAACAGCTGAGAAGCTGTGGAGTGTGGATGACCAAATTGAAATGAATATATTAGTTGTTGTAAAATAACTAACTTAATTACCTGGAAAAAAAAAATGAGCCAAGGGATTGTTGAAGCTGATTAATGTAGGTGATGTTGCCCAGATCAGACCACATGGTTATGAAATTCAATATTAATCCTATCAACCTATGTCATAAATACTATGATCGACTTTGGAAGCCATTTTACAGTAACAAGTATGTAAATATTTTACAGCTTGGGTGCAAGGACGGACCTTGGGTTGGGCTAGGGTGGGCTTGAGCCTACCCTAGCTTTTTCAAAAAAAAAACAAAATTGAAAAGTAAAAAAAGTAAAAATAAATAGTTAATAATACATATCTTCCCTAATCTAAACGGTATCATGGAAGGCTGTGGGTATTATTTGTAATGTTTCACAGCTCATGATGCGTGAGTTATTTATTACTTCTTTTTTTCATTTTTCTTTAATAATTACTATATCTCTAAACCTCCCCCAAATTTACTTAAATGTGGCCTAATCTGTTTATCAATATCAGGAATTAATCTTCCAAAATATATTTCTTTTCTTCCTGTATTATGTTAATTATTAATTTAAACAATAAAATCAGAGCACTTTTTTTTTTTATTGACATGTAATATTCCTTATTATATATTATAGAAATTATCAAGTGCAGGATCCTGTACGAAATTTTCATACGGGTTCAAGGTTTATCAAACCGTTTAAAAAAAAAATACACAATTTATCACATGTGATAAACCTTAATCCTGCACAAAAATTTCCTACGGGATCCCACACCAAAAAGTGAATATACAATTGTTAATTGAAACAAAAAGGACACAACTTTTTTTATCGTCAAGTTGATTCATCTAGTCTTGACTCTCTTTGTTTCCACAGAAACAACAGAACCGAGCTTACTTCGCAATAAGATGGAAAATGAATTTTTAACAAACTCCATGTTTGTCTACATTGAAAGAGAAATTGTTGGTGCTATTGATCCTGAATTCATAATTGATAAGTTTGATCTTTTAAAAAATCGTAGGATACAACTTAATTAGTATTGTATTGTATTTGTATTTCAAGTTTATTTTATAATTTGTTTTGACTTTATTTTTTTTATTTATAAAATTTGTTAGAGGAAATACCCATTTTTAACCAAAAATTAAGGGTCTTTATTGTTTTTAGCCGGAATTAGTAAACTGATTGTTTTTGTTAAAAAATCTACTGTAGAGACATAATTGCCCCTCATTTATTTTTAAAATACCTCTTCTCTCTCTTTTTCTCTCTCATTTGTGCTGAATATTTTTGTTTCCTCTTTCTCTCTCTCATCTCACGCCTTCTTCTTCTTCTTTCTTCTCTCTTTCTCTCCTCTTCTCTCCTCCGTCTTCTCACTTTCTCTCCTTCTTCTTCTTCTTCTTCTTCTTTTTCTTCTTCTTCTTCTTCTTCTCTTTCTCTTTTTTTTTCCAGATTTTTTAAAAACAAAAATTTTCAGATTTGGTGGTTTTCCGATCATCGATCGTCCGATCTTCTCTCCTTCTTCTTCTTCTCTTTCTCTCCTCTCTTCTCTTTCTCTTTCACGTTTTTCCAATTTTTTTAAAAAATTTCAGATTTTTTTTTATTTTGAAATTTTTTTCAGATTTTGTTTTTGTTTAAAATTATTTCAAGATTTTTTTTTAAAATTCTGATCATGTTTGTTAAAAAAAAAATCCAGATTATTTTTTTTTATTTTTTTTCCAGATTATTTAAAAAAATTCAGTTTTTTTTTTATTTTTATTTTGAAAAATTTTCAGATTTAAAAAATGTTTGGATTTGAGTGTTAGGTGTTGATTTTAATGGTGGTTGTGGTTGTGAATGTAATTGATTTTAAGGGTGGTTGTGGTTGTGAATGTTTGGATTTGAGTATTAGTTGGATTTGAATGTTCAAAATTTTTTCTAGATTTGTTAAAAAATATCCCATATTTCGTTTTTTTTTTTTCCAAAATTTATAAGTGTGGTGGTTGTTTTTATGAATGGTGGGAGTTGTTGGATTTTTTTTTTCCAGATTTTCGTGTTGAATTTTTTTTTCCAGATTTCAGTCATGTTTGAATTTTTTTTTTTTCCAGATTTCAGTCATTTTGATTTTTTATTTTTTTTTCTAGATTTTGTTCAATTAAACACACCAGACCACCGATTAAACACACCAGGCAAAAATGACTTAAACACACCAATGAAAATGAATTAAACACACCAGGCAAAAAACGACTAAACACACCAGGTAAAAACGACTAAACACACCAGGCAAAAAGGAATTAAACACACCAAGCAAAAAGGACTAAACACACCAGGCAAAAAGAAATTAAACACACCAGGCAAAAAGGAATTAAACACACCAGGCCAAAATGACTAAACACACCAGGCAAAAAAGAATTAAACATACCAAGCAAAATTTCTGAATGAAGGGCATTTTTGTCCGAAAAGTGGATATTTTAACAAAAACAATCAAAATACTAATTCCGGCTAAAAACAATAAACCTCCTTAATTTTTGACTAGTTTCCATTTTCACCCAAATTTGTTAACATATTTATTTAGAATATACATTTATAGGGTAAGCCTCGCTATGTCATCTTAACTAGGTGTATCTTTATTTTCAATTAATACAATTTTCTCTTACTGTTAATGATCGGTAAAAACAAATTTATTCTAGCCCACCCTATTGTTTAATCCTGATTACCCTACTTGGGTGTATCAGCAAGTCAAAATTAAAGGGTAATTTCTTCCTGTCAAAATATATTTTTTTTCTTCCTGTCAAAACATATATCAGCAAGTAGTAGAAAACTTATCGAAATTGACATATTCAATTCGGTATTTCTTATAAATAAAAATGTACATACAAATTTGACCAAAAATGAACATTATAGGCTATAACGAATCGTTGCAGTCGGTACCATAGATAAAACTACCCAGTATCTCCTACGGTATATGTATTTGAATTCTTATATGTACCGATGTAAACATAGAAATTTTCCAATCAGAGTAAAATAATTGGCTTACCTTATAATAAGAAAAGCACCCAAGAACTTTTGAAGTTAATTGAGCAGAGATGCTGTTGCCTGAACCAATGTACAGGGGATGTAATTTGAAATGGTAAGGAGAAGCTAACTGGAAAGTACAGTGAATACTGTTATAGAATGGATAAATAATTCTAAGTAAAGAATAACTTCTGCAATGGGAATGTAAACATAATAAGCATCTTCCTACGAAAAACGTATACTCTAGGAAAGCTAGAATGTGTTAAGCGTTAACCTATCAATTATCAAATTAATCCTATCAACCTATGTCTTAAATACTATGATCAGACTTAAATGGTTACTGATCACAAGATTTTAGCTATTGGAAATGTAAATTACCACTTGGAGATGGAGTGGTAAGAAAGCAATGAATTGATGCAAAGAGCACAAGTACGAGAAATGGAGTAGGAATCAAGAAATGGAAGAATCAAAAGTACACAAAAGAATCGGCTAAAATGGAATACATTTCCAATTGTTTTCTAACCATGTACAAAAATCTTTACTCAATATTTTCACAGAAAAAAAATTTCATATACTCTAATCCATCAACATGGATGTCTTTTTGAGTTAAAATATGTACATAAGAACTGAAAACAAAACACAAGATGGGGGCTGGATCTCCCAACCTCAACGGATCTCAAGACGTATATATCCGCATCGAACTCCGGATAACCATACGACATATAGGACACTTAGGTGAAACTTCGCGTTCAACTGATATGGCACAACGATAGCAACAAACAAGATGCCCACACGGATTAAATGCAGATGTCCTTCTCCTCAGCAAGCAGATAACACACAGCTGCCCATCTGGAATATCTCCATCTACTTCCTCCTCTTCACCAAACTGAGAGTCAGCATCACTGCCATGAGCTTGGGTTGGTTGTTGCGACTGTCTGTATCTTCTATATTCTTTCCATCTATTCCAGTTCCTGGAGACAATCATTGAATGATACGTTAAAAAACCGAAAAAGTTATAATCATAATAGGATTGAATGCAGTTTGGTTTAAATAGCAGAATGTACCTGAAAAAGCAATAGCTGAGGGCACCGAGTGATAGTGAACTGATAACTATACCACTCCAGAAGAGTATTTTTGTCTTGTCAGCAAGATCTACTACCACCTGATCCTTAGTCATTTCGGTCCTGCAAAAGGCCATAACACCAGTTATTCCATTAAATTCTAAGCCTCCACAAAACAACACCATGGATGTGCATAAATTTGGTAAGCGGATGCCTGGATCAAAGGAGTAACAAAGGTTTATGTAAGCTAACTCGCCAATACGACTTCAAGGAAGCTAATAAATTCTTTTAAACGGTCTTTAAATTGATATTATTTTTGGAACGAATCCCCTTACAAAAAATAGGGAAGATCCTCGCAAGACTTGATCTCGGGAATTCCATTTTTAAAATTGCAAATGCCGATGGCACTGATATTTTTCCCCAAAGGAAGAACTTTCTCTTCATCAAGCAAACCAACCTTCAAAAACAGAACGAAGAACAATATCAACAATTTTAACAGAACTGAGAAACTCAGAAGGGTAAAAATAAATGTAACTGCAGAACGAGGACTTTCAGTGTCAGTAAACCGTCAGGCACTCAGATTTTCATGCGTAGGCTATAAGCAAATTTCAAATTAGCAATTTCTGGACTTACAGGGCATTCATGACCAAAAATTGCCTGAAGAAATGTATGAGGTGAAACTTCAATAGGCTGCAGTCGGAGGTAAACTGTGGTTAAAGGTAAGGGATGTTCTGAGCCTCCCATGTTCACAATAGCATAATTGGGTGATGGAAGCCATCCACCTTCAACAAGAACAAAAGGAACCTGTAGTTATGATACAAATGAAAAAGTAAGGCAATGCTATCACAACCAGCAAAGAATGTCTACACCAATCGCACTTGATAAAATGCAACAAACTATAATAAAGCATTAAAGCCAATAGCTATCCCAAGTGGTTTCAACTTTCTTAAATATAAATTTGAGTTGATATGTAAAAGACCAAAGAAGAAAGGACCTCCAAATCAACATTTAATTTCTGTTATGTTGGAAGATTCAAACTGTTAAAACTGAGGAACCAAAATGCTCTATGCACACCAAATACAAACAAACAAAAATAAGTATCGCTTGCCTCTATAGCATTTCTCTGACTAAGACATAATTTAAACAATTGCCAGATAAATTAATGGAAATAAGTTATTACTTTACCGTTCTTAAAGATGTCGATTTTCTTTTTGTCCAAGATCTTCCAAAGATGGAACGTATATCAGTACACCATCCAAAAACACCCCTCCATTCATTGTATATAAACTTCACAACATATAGAACCACAATATTAGTACCAGTGTGACCTACAACTCAACCAATAATTGCACAAAAATCAAGGAAAAAGTAAATAACTTCCTGTTCTAATCCTTTAGCAATCAATAATTGTAGCTTATCTATAATGCATTAATAAATCTATCGCCTCAAATTTTACCATTAAATCAAAACTTCAATGATCCAGGAATCAACACAGGTAACCTGTTGGTGACACGTAATGACTAACGAAGATATTTAATTTAATTGTTAACATTTATTACAATAACGTCATCAAAGACCTGATAATACCATTCCAAAAGAATATGCAATTTGATTCCCATAACACTCAAAAACATAGCAACAGATTGCATGCCTATAGATATAACTCATACCAAAAAAGTCCCAATTTCAATCACAAGCAACACACAAACCATATCGACTTCATCCACCAAAAATAAGCATGTAAGACATTTGAAATTCAGTTGCTTCCTAGTTTCTCGAAAATGAAAAACACATCAAAACACGAAATGGCCTACATTTTTGTGTATGAACTTCTGTTCTCCTAAATTCAAAATTCAATTTTGTTTTCATTTACTCGTAATCTCTAGTGAACAATACAAAAATAAAATCAAAACACCAAATTTTCACTAAAACACTTATAATAGTATAAGTATAAAACTCCAACAAACACATATATCTACAAATAAAATAAATTTCGAACGGTTAAAATTCAATACATACGGTTTGTGTTCTTTGAATGATAACAGCTTTGTCACTACTCTCAGGAGACACCAGCACACTGTTATTGTTCGTCAAGTTCTTCCAATTCGTGCCGTCGACGGCCGATTTCGCTTCAACTTGGCCGCGCACGATCACGAGGCGATCTTGCTGCTCCTGATCGGACGACTCCGAACGATCCTCGTGCAGGAGAAAGCGGAGGTCGGAGACTTTGAGCGACGGGGCGGCGCGGACTCGGCGGAGGGCTTTGGAGGTGGAGCGGAAGCCACGTAAAATGCAGACGGCCGCGTAGGCAAGGGCGGCGCCGAGTACGGCGCCGTCGTGGGAGATCGCGAGCCTGTAGAGGGACGACGCTAAGTCATTATCGTGCGAGGACATTATCGTAAATTCTTCTTCTTCAAGCGAGAGGCAGGTGATGAAGATGATTATAACAGTTGAGACTTGAGAGAGGACTGACTGGCGCTGGCCGTTGCAGAGACGCGAGTTTGTTTTCACGAGTGTGAGGAAGCACGTGATCGGCACGTGAGGGCAGATTCGTGCGTGACTGCGAGCAAGCGAGTGGTTGTTGTCTTGTTGATGAGGGAGGATTTTTTATTGTGACTTCGTGAGAGAATAAATTGGAGAGTGTTTGGATAGAGAGAGGACAGAATAAATCTGCCCCTATTCCAGTTTTACTACTATTCAGGACAAGAATGGGATAGTACTACTCTCCGGTCTCAAACCTCCTTTTTTTTTTTTTTTTTTTTTTTTTTTTTTTAAATATTACACTTTTACATAAATCGGGGTTTTTTGGGGAGGGGGAAAGACTCGAACTAGCAACCTCATGGTGCATGTGTAAAGAGTTTTACCATCGGACAAACCTCATCTCGTCTACACCCTATTCTGATCTACAAATATACAAGTCATTTTTAGGATATATTATGAACATTACATTCTACCACTTTACCAAACTAGACTTTTAGTTCAATAACATCATGAATATTACGTAACTTCGGTAGTTTCACAACATTGTAATAAAGATATAATGTAACTAAGTCTTTAAAACCAACATAGATTATTAAGACACGTTGAAGTAAGTTGTTAATATTGAAAATAATATAAATGTCTTTAGTATTACTTTAGAAAAACAAAATGTGTGATCGGAGATGCCAAGGTGGCTCCGCCACTACAATCCGCTCCTAAGAATGAGAATGGTGGAGTAATGGAAATACGAGAAAATCTATTAAATGATGTGAAAATTGATTCTTATTAAACACGTGGATAATAAAACAATATGATTACCAATATAGTAATTATAAATCAATCAAATGAAAAAAAAAAAAATTATAAGTACATAATTTACACCATTGAAATCAAACACACATGTCGTTTCATATTAATAGTGCATTTTAAATTTATTGAGATTATTAAGGAAATTTTGAACATTAGTTACTATATTTTTTTAAATGAAAAAACTTACTTCACAAATCCAATATTAAACAATGATTTGAATACTACCCTATAAATCCAAACTTTAACATTTACACAAAAAAAAAACAAAACAAAAAAAAAAAAGTTATAAATATCTAGATCTCTGTACAATATAGACTAAATACAAACATATATCATAAACCTACTCTAAATCAATGAAATTTATCGGATACTTCCCGAAAAATTCTTCTGAAATAATCTCGAAATTAATTTATCAGAAACCAATTAATTCTATCGAATCCCTAAACCATATGCATAAACAATGAAGAGCTAGTAATTAATCACCCAAGACAAATGAATTTATCAGATTATTGAGTTGATTAGGTGATTCAATATTTGCAGCATGGCCTCCAATTTTGATGATCACCGATCTTGATTTTGATCCCAAACTCCTGCAATTCATTAAAACCATTGTTAAAATGAATCCAAAGAATCCCAAAAATTCGAAAAAAATCGTACAGTTTCAAAATTAGATAAATCTGTTAGCTAAAAATCCGATTTACCTGTGCATTAGATGGGCAAGTTCTACCGGAAAAACTTTGGCCTGATCACCCAAAATAAAATCTTATAAGTGATATATTTTTCATAAGTGTTTTTGGTATTTTCAAAATTGTTTTCAGCTAATCAAAAACCTTGTTTTTCATACATTATATATCCATGAAATATGTACAATACAAAACATTTTTGAAGTACTTTTGACACTATCAAGAATGTTTATAAAGCAGAAAGTGATTATCTATAGGCAAAGCAGAAAGCACTTAATAAATACTTTTTCTTAGAAAATGCTTTTAAATAGCAATATAAAAAATAATCTTCTAAGAAAAACATTTATATTCGAAAGTTTCTTTCAGTAAAAGCATTTCCAAACAAACCATAAAAAATCATCAATCAAATTTTATTTTTTTGTAAACTAATTTTTTGTGAAGATTGTAAACAAATTAATTAAATTAAATTATTTACCTGAGTTAGGGTGGGAATATTTGGATTTGCATCTTTTTTCAACAAGTACTCAAGCAATTCTATCTGCCCTTTCCTGTTAGTATCATGCATCACCTATTAAAAAAAATGAAATCGGATCAAGGATCTGCCGAAGCCTGAAATCAGATCAACAAAATTAAACAAAATACTCACGTTAATGGATTCCCGGAGCATGAAATCAGGGGACCACTTGATGAAACGATAATCGAAGAAAGCTAGAGTGACTAGGAGGCTAGGAGCCGTAGATCTTGTGGACTTTCAGGGACCAAAATTCCTGAAATGTCTCTTCCAATATTTCAAAGGTAATTCTGATTCTCTGAATACATTATTCCACTGCTCACAATCACAACCTTCTCCACTTCCTGAGGAAGAATCAAAGTACACAAAAGAATCAGCTTTGTAAAAATTAGTAAATGAAATGTAGGGAAAAGAAAAAATGGAATACATTTCCAATTGTTTTCTAACCATGTACAAAAATCTTTATTCAATATTTTCAAAGAAAAAAATTCTCATATACTCTAATCCATCAACATGGATCTCTTTTTGAGTTAAAATAAGTACATAAGAACTGAAAAAAAAAAACACAAGATGGGGGCTGGATCTCCCAACCTCAACGGATCTCAAGACATATATACCCGCATCGAACTCCGGACCGCCATGCGACATATAGGACACTTTGGTGATACTTCACGTTCAACTGATATGGCACAACGATAGCAACAAACAAGATGCCCACATGGATTAAATGCAGATGTCCTTCTCCTCAGCAAGCAGATAACACACAACTGCCCATCTGGAACATCTCCAGCTACTTCCTCCTCTTCACCAAACTGAGAGTCAGCGTCACTGCCACGAGCTTGAGTTGGTTGTTGCAACTGTCTATGTCTTCTATATTCTTTCCATCTATTCCAGTTCCTGGAGACAATCGTTGATTGATATGTTAAAAAACCGAAAAAGTTATAATCATAGTAGGCTTGAATGCATTTTGGTTTAAATAGCTGAATGTACCTGAAAAAGCAATAGCCGAGGACACCGAGTGATAGTGAACTGATAACTATACCACTCCAAAAGAGTATTTTTGTCTTGTCAGCAAGATCTACTACCACCTGATCCTTAGTCATTTCGGTCCTGCAAAAAGCCATAACACCAGTTATTCCATTAAATTCGAAGCCTCCATAAATCGACAGCATGGATGTGTATAAATTTGGTAAGCAGATGCCTGGATCAAAGGAGTAACAAAGGTTTATGTAGACTAGGATATATTTAAGCTAACTCGCCAAAACGACTTCAAGGAAACTAATAAAATTCTTTCAGACTGTCTTTAAATTGATATTATCTTGGAACGAATCCCCTTACAGAAAATAGGGAAGATCCTTGCAAGACTTGATCTCGGGAATTCCATTTTTAAAATTGCAAATGCCGATGGCACTGATATTTTTCCCCAAAGGAAGAACTTTCTCTTCATCAAGCACACCAACCTTCAAAAACAGAACAAAGAACAATATCAACAATTGTAACAGAACTGAGAAACTCAGAAGGGTAAAAATAAATGTAACTGCAGAACGATGACTTTCAGTGTCAGTAAACTGTTAGGCACTCAGATTAACATGCGTAGGCTATAAGCAAATTTCAAATTAGCAATTTCTGGACTTACAGGGCATTCATGACCAAAAATTGCCTGAAGAAATGTATGAGGTGAAACTTCAATAGGCTGCAGTCGGTGGTAAACTGTGGTTAAAGGTAAGGGATGTTCTGAGCCTTCCATGTTCACAACAGCATAATCAGGTGATGGAAGCCATCCACCTTCAACAAGAACAAAAGGAACCTGTAGCTATGATACAAATGAAAAAGTAAGGCAATGCTATCACAAGCAGCAAAGAATGTCTACACCAATCACACTTGATAAAATGCAACAAACTATAATAAAGCCAATAGCTATCACAAGCAGTTTCATCTTTCTTAAATATAAATTTGAATTGATATTTAAAAGACCAAAGAAGAAAAGACTTCCAAATCAACATTTCATTTCTGTTATGTTGGAAGGTTCAAACTGTTAAAACTGAGGAACCGAAATGTTTTATGCACACCAAAAAAAAAAGTATTGTTTGCAGCTATAGCATTTCTCTGACTAAGACATAATTTAAACAGCTAACATATCCAAATAAATTAATGGAAATAAGTTATTACTTTACCGTTCTTAAAGATGTCGATTCTCTTTTTGTCCAAGATCTTCCAAAGATGGCACGTATATCAGCACTCCATCCAAAAACGCCCCTCCATTCATTGTATATAAACTTCACAACATATAAAACCACACATTAGTACCGGTGTGACCTACAACTCAGCCAATAATTACGAAAAAATCAAGGAAAAAGTAAATAACTTCTTGTTCTACTCCTTTAGCAATCAATAATTGTTGCTTATCTATGATGCATTAATAAATCTATCGTCGTCTAACAGTAATACCTACTGAATACGACTTCCTCAAATTTTACCGTTAAATCAAAACTTCAATGATCCAGGAATCGACACAAGTGACCTGTTGGTGACACGTAATGACTAACGAAGATATTTAATTAAATTGTTAACATCTATTACAATAACTTCATCAAATACCTGATAATACCATTCCAAAAAGAATATGCAATTCGATTCCCATAACACTCAAAAACATAGCAACAGATTGCATGTCTATAGATGTAATTCATACCAAAAAAGTCCCAATTTCAATCACAAGCAACACACAAACCATATCGACTTCATCCACCAAAAATAAGCATGTAAGACATTTGAAATTCTGTTGCTTCCTAGTTTCTCGAAAATGAAAAACCCATAAAAAAACGATATGGCCTACATTTTTGTGTATGAACTTTCGTTCTCCTAAATTCAAAATTCAATTTTGTTTTCATTTACTCTTAATCTCTAGTGAACTACACATCCACAAAATAAAATCAAAACACCAAATTTTCACTAAAACACTTATAATCGTACAAGTATAAAATACCAACAAACACATATATATATATACAAATAACATAAATTTCAAACGGTTAAAATTCAATACATACGGTTTGTGTTCTTTGAATGATAACAGCCTTGTCTCTACTCTCCGGAGACACCAGCACACTGTTATTGTTCGTCAAGTTCTTCCAATTCTTGCCGTCGACGGCCGATTTCGCTTCAACTTGGCCGCGCACGATCACGAGGCGGTCTTGCTGCTCCTGATAGGACGACTCCGAGCGATCCTCGTGCAGGATAACGCGGAGGTCGGAGACTCTGAGCGACGGGGCTGCACGGACTCTGCGTAGGGCTTTGGAGGTGGAGCGGAAGCCGAGTAAGGTGCGGACGGCCGCGTAGGCAAGGGCGGCGCCGAGTACGGCGCCGTCGTAGGAGATCGCGAGCCTGTAGAGGAGCGACGCTATGTCTCGATCGTGCGAGGACATTCTCGTAAATTCTTCTTCACGCGAGAGGCAGATGATGAAGATGATTATAACAGTGAGAGAGGACTGACTGGCGATGGCGGTTGCAGAGTGGTGGGGCCTGGTGGCGCGAGTTTGTTTTCACGAGAGTGAGGAATCACGTGATCGGCACGTGAGGGCAGATTCTTGCGTGACTGCGAGCAAGCGAGTGGTTGTTGACGAGGGACGATTTTTTATAGTGAGTCGTGAGAGACGAGAAATTTGGGAGTGTTCGGATAAAGAGAGGACAGAATAAATCTGCCCCTATCCTAAGTTTACTATTATTCAGGACAAGAATAGGATAGTACTGATCTCCACCCTGTTCCGATATACAGGTCATTTTCATAAATATCCGTACAAAAACAAAATAAGGACCAAAGTTAGTTCTACGGTGTTATAAAACTAGATTTTTAATTCGATAGTTTCTTAACATACTAACATTGTAATAACGTAACTTCAGTCTTTAGAATCGACATAGATTATTATTAAGACATACTAATATAGTGTTTGTTTTTTTTAACAATATCTATTAATCCGGGATCAGGTATTTTTATGAAAGTTTTCGCCATTAGTAGTTGTTGAGACCGAAAACAATATAAATGTCTTTATTATTACTTTAGAAGAAAAAAAAAATTGTGATTAGAGTTGCCATTGACCACATGTACAACCCGCTCATAAGAATGAGGATGGTGGAAAGATGGGAATACAAGAAAATCGATTAAATGATATGAAAAGTGATTCATACCGTAAACACGTTACTCGTGGATGATGAAACAATAGGATTACCAATATGGTAATTAGAAATCAATTTTCTTATTAACCAATATGGCAAAATATACAGGTCTATATTTGCCTTGAGTCAGATTCTTTGGTTGTTATCAATCTGATTAAATCAAAATTTCATCATTGTATAGCTCATTCGTTAGCTCAATTGGCTCTCTCAAAGGTGTCTGATGTGATTTGTAAGTCCTTTTAGTTGTTTATGAATCCATCTTTAAAAAAAAAAAAGAACTGAAATTATTTTTATAAGTACATAAATTCACACCATTGAAATCAAACAAACTTGTCGTTTCATATTAACATTGCATGTAAACCTTCTTGTTTGGATTATATTATTTTATTTTATTTTTGGAATTTGTTTATGTAGTTTTCATATAAGCAAATTTATATTGTTTCAATATTGGTATATATTTGCACATCAACTCTTGATTCTATTCAGATTCGGTTTCGGTGTCAATTTCAAAAAATAAAAAATATTATATAGTATTTTTTTTTTTTTCTAATTTTGTTATAAATATTATATAGTATAAGTTTTCGCATTTTAAATTCATTAAGAATATCTATATCATATCCACAATCCACGTAAAGTATTAAGGAAATTTTGAACATTTGTTACTAATTTTTTTTTAAATGAAAAAACTTACTTCATAATCTAATATTAATCAATGATTTGAATACCCTATAAATCCAAACTTTAACATTTACAATAATAATAATAATAAAAAGTTATAAATTCCTATATCTCTCTACAATATAGACTAAATACAAACATATATCATAAACCTATTTTGAATCGATGAAATTTATCAGATACTTTCCAAAAAATTCTTCTGAAATAATCTCGAAATTAATTTATCAGAAACCAATTGATCCTATCGAATCTCTAAACAATATGCTTAAACAAAGAAGAGCTAGCAATTAATCACCCAAAACAAATGAATTAATCAGATTATTGAGTTGATTAGGTGATTCAATATTTGCAGCATGGCCTACATTTTTGATGATCTCCAATCTTGATTTTGATCCCAAACTCCTGTAATTCATTAAAACCATTGTCAAAATGAATCCAGAAAATTCAAAAAAAAACTCAAAAAACAACCATACAGTTTCGAAATTAGATAAAAATCCGATTTACCCAACTCGGAAATGACATGATTTTTTTTTCGATTTCGATTCGGATAAGGTGATAAATGGAATTATAAATGGTAATATTTTTGAGTTTATAATCTCAATACCTGTGCATTTGATGGGCAAGTTCTACTGGAAAGACTTTGTCCTGATCACCCCAAATTATCAATGTTTCCTTCACCCAAAATAAAATCTATTAGTGATATGTTTTTTAAAAGTGCTTTTAATAGTATTTTGCAAATTAGTTTTCAACTAATCAAAAACCTAGTTTTTCATTCCTTATATATCCATGAAATATGCACACTACACAACATTTTTTGAAGTACTTTTGACACTATCAAGAATGTTTTTAACTTTTTACAAAGCAGAAAGTGCCTATCTATATACAAAGCAGAAAGCACTTAATAAATACTTTTTTTATAGAAAATGCTTTTAAAGTTTTAAGTATATATCAATATAAAAATAACACTTTCAAATGTTTCTAAGAGTTAAAAAGTAAAAACATTTATATACTAAAGTTCTTTTAGTAAAAGCCATTTCCAAACAAACCCTAAAAAATCATCAATCAAATTTTATTTTTTTGTAAACTAATCTTTTGTAGTGAAGATTGCAAACAAATTAATTAAATTAAATTATTTACCTGAGTTAAGGTGGGAATATTTGGATTTGCATCTTTTTTCAACAAGTACTCAAGCAATTCTCTCTGCCCTTTCCTGTTAGCATCATGCATCACCTAGAAAAAATAATTTGAAATCGGATCAAGGATCTATCGGAACATGAAATCATATCAACAAAATTAAACAAAATACTCACGTTGATGAATTCCCGTAGCATGAAATCGGGGGACCACTTGATGAAACAATGATCGAAGAAAGCTAAAGTGACTAGGAGCCGTAGATCTTGTGGACTTTCAGGAACCAAAATTCTTGAAATATCTCTTCCAATATTTCCTAGGTAATTCTCCTTCTGGTTCTCTGAATACACTATTCCACTGCTCACAATCACAACCTTCTCCACTTCCTGAGGATGAATCTCAGCCATCCGATACGCCACGAACCCACCGTAACTCATCCCGTAGACCGCGAACCTGTCCACACCCAATCTTTTCATCCCCTGGACTAAACACTTGGCCTGGAAGGCGTCACTCCTGTCCGAATTTGCAGTCCAGGATTTCCCAAAGAACAACAAATCAGGAACGTAGAGATTGAATCCGACGGCTAAGGATCGAACCTGGTGGAAGAATTGCCATGTGGAGGTCCCACCGTATCCATGTATGATCACCAATGAAGGCTTGTTGAATTTCCTATGATTTGGGGTCCAGAAATGGAGGGTGGTTTGATCATCTAGATCAATGGTGCAAGGTGAGAGATCACATAGCCTGAAATACATGGACAGTAACTTGTCGATGACCGGAATGACGATCGGTGGAATCCGGTTCATTTTCGACAAACCGGAAACGTACCTGTGAAGAGTGTGAAGAATGTGAAGAAAGTATCTGAACAGAAGAAGCATTTTTGAAAGGTAGAAGGAGAAGATGTGACACAGTTTTTTTGTGTCCATGGAGAAATTTGATTTTTTTTTTTTTTTTTTTAATCAGAAGAGTCAGGGAAAGATCTCAATAACCTCCTCGATTCGATTTTTATTTTCAAAACTCTTTATTTAAATTATAATCTAACGAATCTTAATTAATGCTATATAATTACATATATAACCCCGGTTAAAATAAAGACAGATTCTATTCGTGTCCATTTCATTGAAATCTTTCCTTTACGAAAAGAAATCTGTATATCCACACTTAAAAGAAACTTTAACTATAAAGAGTGTACTCTTCTTCATATTAAAAATTCAATAAAAAAAATATTTAATTTTTTATAAATACTCATATTTCCGGACTGCATATATAATATTTGATCACGGCAGATTTTGATAAATCCTTAATCTTATATAGTTAGTTATATATGGATATTATATTTATAAAAATTAAAATAAAATAAAAAAGTTAGAATTTTTTATTTATTTTAGTGGAACACAGCTTAAGATAACTATGAATTATTATATAGCAGAAAGTGATGATAAATATCTTATTTTATAAGATGAATCTCGTAAACATGAAATTATTGTCCTTTACAGAATATGTGACCCAAAAAAGACAAGACATAGGTCAGTGTGTTGTATGATTGATTACCAAGATTTAAAGAAAATATGGAAACAGATAATTATATTTAATTACCTATACATGTGATGTGTACTTTTCAGTTAAGGAAATTACAAGAAGAATTTAGGATGAGAGATAGAACTAATATATTTCAATTAGAGAGATGTAGAGGATAGATAGAGAGGACAATCGTCATTTTCATTTCATTCCTTGTATTTAATAAGACTCTGCCTTTTATAGGCTACAACTAAACAAGATAAAGCTAGAAAATAGGAAATAGTGCAAGTGGTGTGTGAAGCACTATGCCAACGACTGATAACTAATTCATTCCACTGACAACTGACAACTAATAACTAATCTACCACTAACTACTTGACCAAGTCCTCCTATTTCCTTGCACATATCATTCCATCCTCCTCAAATTATCCTAGTCCACAAGGATAAATTCTGAATAAGTCTGCCGGGAGTTCCAACTCGTTGGATTCACCACAATTAAGAGGGTCTCCAAATTTGGTTGATCGTATGTGTTTGAAATCAACATATTGTGCATCTTTGAAAATCCATCCATGCGAGTCATTGCCGCCGAAAGTAGGGAAGGATAACTTTAGATAGGTGTTACTGTGGTCCAGCATGGTGTGGAGGGTTGGGGAGGTTGATTGCGTGGTAAGGGAAATGTGTAACTCGTAAAAACAATCCACAAAATGTAAATTGGTTTTATATGGGATTTGCTCAAATACATAGTCATCAAATATCGGTGGTTTATCAAAATCGATAAAAACCTCCGCCAATACATATGTATTATCAAAAAACACCGGAAGATAAGTGGCTAATTGTGTTTGAGAAAATGATAAAGATTGAAGTTCATCCCTAATGGTTTGGAGGGTATTTTGGATTTGGATGAAGGTGGACTCATGACGAGTTAGGACTTCATAGACTCCGTTACGAAAACGTGTGTCCATGGGACCGAACCGCTTTGATACCATTTATATGTACTTTTTCGATCCTAGAAAATACATAAAGAGAATTTAGGATAGTATGTATATTTCTGATCCTTGAAATTTACATAGAAGAATTTAGGAGAAGTATTTCATATTCGAAATACATAAGAAGAAGCATATGAGAGAAATAGAGGAGATAACAAGTGGAAATGATATGTGCAAGGAAATAGGAGGACTTGGTCAAGTAGTTAGTTGTAGATTAGTTATTAGTTGTCAATTGTTAGTGGAATGAATTAATTATCAGTAGTTGTCATAGTGCTTCACACACCACTTGCTCTATTTCCTGTTTTCTAGCTTTATCTTGTTTAGTTGTAGCCTATAAAAGGCAGAGTCTTATTAAATACAAGGCATGAAATGAAAATGACAACAACAAACTCCACCAAATACATAGCACCCTTCAAACCGTTCTGATTGAATTCTGAACCCTATGGGTTAATTATAAAGGTAACATCGTCAATAAGGAGCTCAACCCATTTATCCCGGTAGAAACCGTCCACAGTCCCACCGGCCACCAACCCAAATTTCGACCACCACCCATATCACTCCACACCACACAATTAATGACCAGAAAATTGTTAAGAAAACTGTTCAACTTCAAGTCTTACAGGTGGCCGTCCGTGACTTGAATCGGTTCCAACACCGGAACCTACCTACTCCATCATGCGCCACCGCGTCTGTCGCCGACAAGCCTGTCATCGTCAATCTCCTCAACACATGGACAACCGCCGCACTACCCACACCGATTCCTAGCGTAGATTGACTCCGATCGAGCTTCGAGAGTCAACTAATGGTATTTCCATTACCAGTGTTCGATTCGAGAGGATATGGATCGATTGAAGAAATAGGAACGTTATGTTGCAATTTGGGTGGGTTTCTCCTAGAGGTATCCAAATTTCGAACTTGAGGACAAGGACCTTTTTAGAGGGATGGAATGATGTGTGCATAATCCAATGATGTGTACTGTACACGGGAATGCATGGTTCTTGTTAGTGTGTTAGTTGAGCAAGTTAGTGTGTCAGTTCTTGTTAGTGTGTTAGTGGAGCAAGTTAATGCATTGTAATTGCTGCTATTTTCTAGTTAGTATTTGTTACTTTGTTATTTGTTGTGGCCTATTTAAAGGTTTGGATTATTGTAACATGAATCATAAAGAAAATATAAGACAAATTGTCTCCTCCACTTGTTATCTCCTCTATTTCTCTCCTATGCTTCTTCTTATGTATTTCGAATCTAAAATACTTCTACTAAATTCTTCTATGTAAATTTCCAGGTTCGGAAATATACATACTATCTTAAATTCTCTTTATGTATTTTCCAGGATTGAAAAATTACATATCAACATGTTATGTTTCAATTCAAATTCAAGAAGATTTATTTGGTTTTAAGATTCATAATCGCAAACCATGTCCATTCATATAAGGGTTTTTTTTTTTTTTTGGAAATTTCAGAATTTCAGGAGAGATTTACAAGGAAGATTGAAACCGTTTAATTTCTAACAAAGACATGGAAAATAACCGGAAAATAATTAATTCTGAAACTTCTCGATATATAACACCTATTCAAATAACCAAATTTTAACGAACCTCCTCTCTACGAAAAATTTATTTTTCAAATGCCTACCCTAGAAAATGAAAGTCATTAATTAAATAAGGATAGTGTTAACATGTGCCCTTAGAGCATCTCCAATGAAAAAGTGGCTTGCATACCAATAATTGTTGACATGACAATAATGTCAAGAGACTTGCTTCCTATGTGGCATAAAAAATAGACTTGATAGACAATCAACTCAAAATTTGGTCTCCAATGCTTCCGTCTAAAACACAATTTTTTTAATGACGTGTCCATCTTTTTTTCATGTTTTATTTTTTATTTTATTTCCTTACCAAAAATATATGAAAAATTAATATTAGTTTTAAATGTTTGCTGAGTCAACCTAAAAAATAGCTGTGCAACAGACCGTCTGAAAGTGGACGGTCATATTAACAATGTCTAATATTTTTTTTGTTACGTCAACTTGAAATTGAATACGCACGGCTGCATTGGAGACACAATTATTAACATAACGTCTATTTATCTTATGTGGCATCTTTTTTTTTCACAAGCCACGCTTGCATTGGAGATGCTCTTAGAGCATGGATTAACAATTAAAAATTTACTAAAAATATAAAACATTTATTACAAATATATATTTATTGCATTGACTAAAATAATAGATGTAATTAATATTTTCTTTTTTGAGTATTTTTTTAGTTGTTAGCATGTGCCCTAAGGGCACGTATGTTAACACTACCCATCAAATAATACCAAATTTTAACTTCATTCATTATTTTTGGAACTTCTACACTACTCTAGAGAACGAAAGTCATTAAGTAATTAATTACTTAAGATTAATTGAATCAATTAAGCTTTCAAAAAAAATTGAATCAATTACTTAAAACTTAAAAGCAACACCTTGACTTAAAATATGTATACATATTCGTGTACGTTTTGTGCAACTCAAAACCACTACACGTTTTGAGATAGATGTGCAAGCAAGGCAAAGCTTTCCCAATTATATCAAACAAGACTATATAATCATGTATCATTAATATTCATTATTGTGAAGTTGTGACTTGTGAACCAGATTTCTGCACCTTTTTTCGTGGAGAGAATAACTTTGTAAATCGTAACACTACGATCTTTATGGGTGTGTTTGGTACACGGGATGGGACAATATAGGACAATTTGTTCTTGTTCCACGTTTGGCGCATCATTAGCATGGGATAGAACGGGACAAGGTGGGACAAAAATCACAAAAAAATTGTCCCACCCAAGACCCTAGGACAACTTGTCCCATGACATGGGACAAGTGTCAAAAAGACCAATTTACCCTTTAAATTTTCAAACAATTACAATCATATCTAATATATTATATATGATTTATAATAGATTTTTTTTAAGTGAACACTGGATGTTATTGCTTTTTTTTTTTATTCTTATTAGTTAAAAAAATATGCGTAGGTTCTTTTTGTAAAGTCTTCAACGAGACTAACATAGAAATTTATTTTTATAAATATTTTTAAGGGAATTTTTAACATTTGACAAGAAATGTACATTTTACGTACATTTCTTGTAAAATGTCAAAAGTTCCCCTAAAATTTATAAAAATAAATGAAGTGTGTCGTACAAGCTTAAATGTAGGAACCCGTTATGCCATGCAAGCTCTTAAATGAAGTGTGTTATTATGCAGTGTTGTGCTGGACCGTGCCGTGCCGTACCGTGCTTGCAAGCTCAAGAAAGCTCTCCGTTAAAGAGTTCCATCGAAAGTTTGAAACAGCTCTCTGAATTGTAAAGCCGTAGAGGCAACCCATTTTGCCAAATCTAAAGTAGGAAACCCATTTGCAACACTAGAAACATTTTTCAATACACCAAAACAAAAAGAAACAAATCACAAAAACAAGAAGGGAATTCGCGAACCAGGGTTGGGAGAAACAATGCAAAATATATGTATACAGCAGTATCTGAAATCCGAATAAGGAAGTTGTGTCAAAGAGGCAAATATATCTTGTTCTTCAAGTTCATACTTGGGCCAAACTATCTCATGTAAATTACAATTATATACGTGATTTCCATGAAAATAAGGATAATTAGGTTGAAAGAGAAATTTAAAATGTAATACTTACCTTCAAACCACTTTATATAATCTTCTCCAGGACTTTAATAGTTTAATACATCAAAATTGAAGAAAAAAAATATATTGTGGGAAAGAAAGCATTAATTAAGGTTGATAAATATGGTGTAGCGACGAGTGAGTGCATTTTGAGAAAAAAAAAATGGTAGTTTTGCAATTGTTTTTCATTTTAGGGTACATTTGCAACTACCTCCCTAAAATAGGGTATTTTTGCTAAAAACCCAGGAATCAAATGGTATGCTTTGGAGATGTGATCCAATCTGCAAAGTTGAAGATGTTATAAAAATTACCGTTATTATAAAACTATATATATGTTTATGGTGACAAAAAAATATATAAATTATACTAATGTTAATTATTATTAATAAAGATAACGAGTCCAAAGTAGATATGATTAAAAAAAAGCTATGAATAAAGAAACCCACCTCGGTATCGATATCGATATCCTAATCAAGTTCATTTCCTCTCGGGTGGATTTCACTTTCTATCTGCAGAGCATCACTGCACCATATCCCAGAAATCACACCAATATATTGATAAATCTCAGCCGTCCAAATTGCTACTTTAGATATGATGAAATCACTAATACATGAGTGTTGATCAAACATGCATGTTATATTTGGTGGAATATAAATATAAATTATCATGTGCAGATCGGATAGAGAAAATCAATTCTCCTCAAACAAGCTAATATGAAGCTTTTTAGACCGAAACCCAAAATAGACAATATCATACTGGTCATTAGGACTAAGCTAGCTAGGAGCGAGGTTCTTATAGAGAACCTAGAACAAACCATATACATAAAAAAAATTCTCAATTCCAAATCTTGGATATAGATATGTTCGGAATAATGATTCTATAACGTTAGATAATCGTTTATGGACCTCCGCATCTAACGTTTGAGAAGTGATTATTTAATGTTATAAAAATGTTTCCCGAACATAACTAATTAAATCCAAAATTTCAAAACTAAGAAGCTCTTATATACATATATTATATAGATGGCACCAATGTTAGTTTGCTATCTGATGGTACTGTAGAGTGACTAACCTCGCATGGAATTCATGAATTCCCAATTGTCTTCTCTGTGTCATACATGAATATGATGATCATATATATATATATAGATGGTGCTAATTGGCATTTGACACAAGACACTGCATCTAAAGTGAATATCTTACATACAATACAAGCAATTAACTAATGGGACACAACTTTGTGAAAGCACTTGTATTACTTTTATGTTGGAAACCATCAATTTTTTTATAAAAAAAAATTGACACTATATAAGTTAAGGGTCTACTGAAAGTTGAACCCTGTTAAGATCAAGCACTACATGCACGAATTGGTATCATAAATTCAGATAAGCATGAAATATCTACTCGCACATCACCAATGAAAAATTCTCCAGAGAAATTTGTAAAATGTACATAATGAATCGAACTCAAACCCAACACCACTAAAGTAGAATAGGAGGTACACACCATCTATGCTAACTTGCTAAGAGACCAAAGCTATCAACTTCCAATAAAATTGGACACAGCTAGCATAAGCAATGCTTGTAAAACATGTATGAACACACACAAGTTAAGATATCTTACTTCCAAACCTTTCCAATCACACTTTACCTTTTCTCTCTCTAAAACTTTGAACTTTATTAACATAACAAACAATATCATGATGTAATTTGATCACTTTTTGGACGGCTGTCAATCATACTTTTACTCTCATCATCCAATCACGACCCTCTTTTTCCACCTAGATTCCTTCACTAGTTTGATCATCTTCTTCCTTTGCCTCTCCATATAAATCTCCCAAAACCCTACTTAAATTCAACACACAACAAGTATTCCTGCTCATCAATATCTCCTCCATATATCAATCAATCAATAATGGCTAGTAATTTTCTTAGTACTAATTACAACACAGCTACTCAAACCCCATCATCATCATCACAGAGAGGAGTGGCTATGGTTTTGGCTTTGATATCAGCAGTGGTGTTGTCTCCACTATATGTGACAAGATCAAAAAATGATCATCATTATTATTATGAGAGAAAACTTCTAGGGAACACTAGTTACTCTACTTTTGTTCTTCCTTTGGTTCTTGGTGGATTGATAATTGCCATTAGAACCACTTCTTCTTCTTCTTCTTCTTCTTCTTCAATGGAAATGCAAGAGAGGGCTTCATTGATTCCATCACCAGAGCCTTCATGGGTGCTTAGAATTGGGAGCTCTTCATGGGGACTTGCTGGGGTTCTAGTCATGCTCTTGCTTGTGCTTTCATGGCAAGGTTCTGTTCAAGACTTCTTTTGGAGATAGAAATCTAAGACTAGAAGAAGAAGAAGAAGAAGAAGAAAATTAATAATTAGCTTGTTATATATAGTGTATTTGTATGTCATTTTGATTATGATGTATCAAATGGAGTTTTATAATAATAATGTAAGGGTATTAATTGAAGTTGGATTTTGCTAGTTATTTTTTTTCTTGTTGACCAATTTATGTGTAATATTATTTTAATTCATGAAGAACAAGGGAACAAAGTACAATTAGATATTTAGTTGGAAATGGAGCAATAGATTAACATAGAATGTAAAAATAGAAAATAAATAATTACATTCAATAACTTATGAAATAAATTTCCAATGAATGCTTGACACATTTTCAAAATTAAAAAAATATATATCATAATTTATTCTTATCATGTACGTTCACTCATAATTCAAGTGGTTATGCTCTTTACATCTATGATAGGGGTTTGAATTTTCACTTTCGTATGTAAATTACAAAGTGTAGGGAGACCTCTCCTCTATATTGAAAGTTGTTTTCCAAATCATGATTGTAGCAGTTGAACTCGTTAGGTCTCGACAGACCCTCGATGACCAGTGTCAGATTTTAAAAAAAAAATAATAATAATAATAATTATAAATTATTTCAATTATGTGTGTTTGTCAAACAAGAGCAGTTGTAATGTTAGGCTACCCAAATTATTTGTTCAAATAAATTGTAATCATCATTTAAATCAAAAATGATGTGGTTGATGATGTGTTGGTTACAACTCATTTACCACATCATTTGATCATGATTTTGGACAAATAATTTGGACAACCTAAGATAACAATTTCACACGAACCCTCAAGCACCCACGCTAACTTGAACTTAAAAATTTTGCGGTTTCAAATTTGGATTTAGCAAAACCCAACCGAACAACCGAATCCAACATGTTGTCATCCCTAGTTTGACATTACTAATAAAATAAAAAGCGAGTGCGACTTTTAAATATAACTCCTTTTTAAGATATGAACTATATATATTCACAAAACAGAAGGAAAAAAAAAAAAATATATATATATATATATATATATATGAACTATATTCACATAGTGTAAGCTTAGAGGTCTTTTTTTTTAAAAAAAATGTAATTTCTTAATCTAGTTTACTGTTTTCTATCTTTTAAATCGTAACCATTAGATTACATTTTCAGTTTGTATTGATCAGAAGCCTTAAATAAACCTTAATATTTTTATTTTGGGCTTTAGGCCCATTAATATTCTGGGCTTTAAAAAGCCCATTATCATCCTGAGTCCTGAGAGATCAGCAAATAAGAACACACGGAGAACAGAGTCAGAGACAGAGAAAGAGAGAGAAACCGACGTCATTTGATCAGAAAAAGGGTGAGTCTTTGTCTTTGATTTCTATTTGTATTGAAATTTTTTGAAAAGTTTCGGTTTTTATATTTTTTTTTTTTCTTGTTTATTTGTTGTAGTTGCTGATTTCTTATATATCTTGCTCTGATAATTTTACTTTCTGTTTGTTTCCCGAGAAAAAGATTGAAACTTTCGATGGTTTAGAAGTAGAAAAATTATGGGTTCTCATGTTTCCAATTCAGTTTACTCTTTTCTTATGTTTTTATTCAGGTATAGCTTTCGTTGTATTTAGTCCCCTATTAAACTGTTGCTTTGATTTTCATGAAAATTGTTATGAACTTGATAATATCTACTATAGCTTCAATATCTATGTGATTACTGTGTACGGGCACCGGGTTCTGTTTCGTGTAATTTTTGAAAAATCTAGATGTGTGTCAGTGTATGTTCTTGTAAATTTTAGAAGATTTATATGTGCTGAATCCCGTAGACTAAACAGATATAAAAATAGGTCGTTTGTGCTAGTTTTGTGGATGAGAATGTGCCATATTGTCATAATTCTCCGTGTTTTTTAACGAGTCTCGTGTTATCAAGTGTCTGACATGCCCATTTGTGAATGGAAGTAGTGTGCTACAAGTAGAAACCATATGCTGTTATGTTAGCTTTGGTATGGTATCACCTGTTGCTTTGTTATGATAGGTTACTTATTAGCGTTATGATGACATGTCTTTGTGGACGATCCAGTGAAGGAAAATGGCAGAGGGAGATGAAATCTTGCCGAGGGATGCCAAGATTGTGAAATCACTGCTGAAATCGATGGGTGTGGAGGACTATGAGCCTCGTGTTATACACCAGTTCTTAGAGTTATGGTACCGATATGCTGTTGATGTATTGTCGGATGCTCAGGTCTACTCTGAGCATGCCGGCAAAACTACAGTAGATTGTGATGATATCAAGCTTGCTATACAGTCGAAAGTCAATTTCAGCTTCTCCCAACCCCCGCCAAGAGAGGTTAGTCAGAACATGAATTTTCCTTAATATGCATGAACTTAATTCTTCTTGATGATTTTTAGAATCTCAATTACAAATTTACTTAGGAACCGAAGCTCGTTTTGTAAGACTTGTTTTCTCTTTGTCAATTTGTTGTTTGCCCTTCATTTTGATTTTTAATGGGATTGAATGATCGTTGGCTTGTGCCGCTCTTATTCTGGCAAACCATAGTACTGTGGGATTTACTTTTTGTTCATTTATTATGATTGCTTAGAGAGAATTTTGCTCCAAATGAACGATTTTTATTAATGATAATCAAAAGTAACAAATAACTATTCTAACTCTTGCTTAAATAGAAAAACAAAACCCGATTCTTATAGGATTCAGGATTCCTAATTTGACTAAATCAGGACAAGCTCAAAACTTACCCAGAAAATGTAACTCCAAAACCTAATGGACCAATCCTAAACAAACTAAAAGAAACAAAACTTAACGAAGAAGGAAATTGCTAAAACATGCCTGAAAACGTAAAAACTGAAAAACGGAGGTCTAAACAGCCTTTTTAGGGAAAACGGTGATGCATTAAACCCCCGGTAACTTCTGTAGGGGTCATCGATATGGTTTCAAAGATATATTATGGGTCTAAAATGGACATCGTTTGCCCCTCCAAATGTCAGCTGAAAGTGTCCCTACATCATTTTAGTTTGTATAAGACATGTAACATCAATTAGATGCACTAATATTTCAAGGTTTGAATTTGTACAAGACATGTAACATTCTATTATCTTCTATCAGGTCCTACTAGAGTTGGCTAGAAACAGGAACAAAATGCCATTGCCAAAGTCAATAGCGGCGTCTGGTATTCCACTCCCACCTGAGCACGACACACTGATCAGCCCCAACTACCAGCTTTCCATCCCAAAGAAGCATTCGTCTCAGGCAATGGAAGAAACGGAGGAGGATGAAGAAAGTGGCGATCCCAACACATCCCAAGAACCGAAGACGGATCTGCCACAACAAACCCCTCAAAGGGTATCTTTTCCTCTTGCTAAACGTCCGAAGTGAGCCCTTCGATGTGTTGGCTTATGGAGACCATCTCATCGGCATTCTAGGCAATGTAAGGGAAACATTAATGAAGATCGCCAGTTTAGAGAGAATTTTACAACCCATCTACTGATGTGTTCTTAGTTATTGTAACTATCTACAAAATTCTGATTTGCTTCAGTTCTTTATTCTAATATTTCAATGTTGACATGTTTATGTTTACTTGATTCAGATAGATTCAGACAATGAGAGTCTGATTTGCTTCAGTTCTTTATTGTAATATTTCAATGTTGACATGTTTATGTTTACTTGATTCAGATAGATTCAGACAATGAGAGTTGTGAAAGCACAACACAGAACTTGAAAGCAATAATAAATTGAAATGCAGAACTTCAAAATATGGTTTCATTCATGGTGAGAACTTGGGGAAATCAATCATTTAACCCTCTGTTGAATCCAGTTAGACATTTTTTTTTTTTCTTCATAAAAGAACCATGAAGCTGTTCTGTACAGACATTTAATCATTTATATACAAGAATAACCAATTGTAACTAAATGGTATACTATAAATAGAACGTAGAAACAAATGGTCAACTTCTCCAGCCAGCCATACTTGTAGTAGTAGCAGGCCCCGGGTTTGATACAGCCAAGCCTCGTTCATACATTCGTTGGATTTCTTCCCTGTACTCCGTCAAAGACTTGTCGGGTATTGCTGGTGTGAGCTCTATCACATCCCCCATTTCCAACTTACACGAGGGATCGCTCACTGGTTTATGGTTTATCCTTGGCCTCAATTCTTCCTTCATAGGAAACCCATACGGAGACCATCTTGTGCTACCCCGTCCTGCTCTTTCCAGCAAATTCATTACCGTTGAGTTAGCAGGAAACTCCTGCACTGACATCTGCAACACATTCAAACACCAGATTTATTAGGCCATGCCACTAAAACAATGGATGAACACCAGATAGTCTCATCTTATCAATGTATCACAGAAGGAAAGAAAAAGATACGAAAATGCAAGCTTTTAATCGGACCTTATCATTCTCGAGCATGATAACAAAGACAGGACCGTCCTGGCTGCAGTGAGGCTTATAAGAATATGGACAATCAGCAGCATGTGTGGGGAACGTGCAGGGTGGCGTGATGGAATCAGCATAGACAATGGAACACCTATCTTTGCTCATTGTTTCACACTGCCATGTCAGTACCCATCGTGCCCACTCGACCATCTGAAGCACAAAAGAAGGGTGCTTGCAGTCACCTTCCTTGTATCTCCAATGAGCCGCAAATCCAAAATCAGCTTGCAAATGCATCTCTTTTGTTCGAATTTGAACTTCAAGTGGAACCATGCCTTCACCCTTCACAACAGTGTGAAGAGACTGATACCTATAACGTAAACCAAGAGTGTTAGATGGAACATACAATATATCGTAGTCAACACTCAACAGCACGCCATTACTAAAAAGATATAACATACCCATTAAACTTGGGGTGGCTTATGTAGTCCTTCATCTTTCCTGGTACTTCAGTCCACAACTGATGAACAATTGATAATACTTTGTAACAGTCTTCCTCATTTTCAACAATCAATCTCAGCCCATGAATATCATGGATTTGATCGATAGTCAGCTTCTTTCTGCACAAGGGTAATTATTATCAAATCATTCGTAAGAGGTAGATTATAAAAAGATGATTAATTATACATGGTTAAATTGTAGCAGAATCGAATAAAGTATCTGAGTTAGAAAGTGTGCTTAGCAACATAATTGTCAAATTTTTACAAATACCAATATACCATGAGAGAGAGAGAGAGAGAGAGAGCATACTTCAACATTTTGCTGTGAATGCCATACAAGCTTTTATGCCGCCCAGATATGACATGGTAAGAAATGGCTTTATCCTTGAGAGCTCGCTCTAATTTCTCTATTGCAGAAGTGATCATTGCTTCGTCGAAAGATTCTTCAAGCTTAGTTAACAACTGTTGGTGCTGATCTGGGTTGAGATGCTTGAAGCATAGATTTTCTAGTTGCTCTTTCCAGCTATAGATCCCCAAACGGTTAGCCAAAGGGACAAATATCTCCAATGTCTCCTTGGCAAACCTTTGTTGCTTTGATAAAGGCAACGCATCAAGCGTCATCATGTTGTGCAACCGATCTGCTAGTTTAATAAGAACAGCCCTAGCATCTGCCATGGCCAGGAACATGGTGTGTAGCCGATCTGCTTCAACGGTTTTGCTTGCCGTATTGTTCTCACGTGCAAGCTTACTCAATTGACTAAGCTTAGAGACCTGGTAAACGACATGAAAGCCTAAATTAGATGTTTGTAATGATCAAACCTCTTATTGAAAGAAGAGTTCAATTCATTAAGTTCTAAACAAACAATACTTCCTAAACCACGCATGATAAAATAAATAAAATCAAATCAAAAACTGAGGTAAACCCTGCTCGAACTGATTTGAACATATATCAAGTCCCAATTCAAATATGCAGGCCCAATATCGATTCCAACACTCAAAACAACAGAACCAGCTAACCGGCTCAATCTAGTGCACTCTTAATTGTCATTGCAGACAAAAGACAAATTATATAAAATTAATCAAAATAACAATTAACACAAAGATATATACTAAAAGTAACAAGTATAAGTCCTTTGTCCTGTGGCATCATCAATATCTTCTTTCGCCAGTACCCGAATCAACATCTTGTCAATATATGTTTCAAATTCAATGCAGCTACTTTAAAATCAAATATGTGAATCACAAGAGCATTGCTTATAATAACTTCTTCTGTGTTAAAAACTCAACTTTTTGTCAACTAACAAATGAATGATTCACAGCTAAATTTTATGTACAAGCATCCAATAACAATTTTTGATTTAATCGCTCTTACCCCTTCAACCAAATCGGCAACTCCAGCTCCAAACGTCTTGAAAATATAATCATAGCTTAAAAACGAATCATCAAGTGTATCGTGCAGAAGCCCTGCAGCAACCACAGTGGAATTGGCACCAATCATTGCCAACAACACCGCGGTTTCCACACAATGTTGCAAATATGGATCACCACTTACACGCATCTGCAACAAAAAGAACCTACGTCACCCAAAGATTACAAAAAACAACACAATTTCAAACCAATTTCAATCCTCTTTTTACCTGCCCTCTATGTGCTTTTTCGGCATCGTAGAAGGCCTTGATCACGAAATCCTCACAAAAGATTTTGTGCCTCAACTGTGCACTAACAAGTAACTCCTTGGCATAAGACTCCAAATCTCCCTCCACGAAACTGCCCTCCATACTGAATGTCAATTCATCAACCAAACCACCATGTTCTTCGACACGAAAACTCGGAGAATCGTAATCCACACAGGACCCCAATGCATTCCTCACAAACCCATCAAACAACCCATTAGTCCCCTTGAGAGAACTTTGGAAATTCACACTAACATCAATCTTTTCGCAGCCAATTCGTATAGGAGGACTGCTTCTCGAATACGAGCCGTTAGAGACCGGGCCATTGAACACCGATACCGGGCTGTGGTCCCTCTTCAACGACGAAGAGGCGCCGCCGCCGGAGAATTTCAAGTATCCGAAAGAGCTGCTCAGCTCCTTCAATTCTTCACTTCTGTGGTGGTGACAGTGAGAACCCATCTCCGGGGGCGACGAGAACAAGCACGAGAGCCCACCGACCACCGGCTTCTGCGACTGCGACGCCGCCGCCGTGGACGGAGACTGCGCCGAGGTCGACGCTCTCGCGGAGCCGAGCTCGAAGTCGTACGTCGTGTGAGAGTTGATCTGGTGCGACGTTGAACATACGGTGCTCGGTGGGCTTGCGTACAACGCTATTGCAGGAACCGCCATGCCAGGCATCGAAAATCGTAAAATCGAGCGTCAAAAAGTCGCGATTTTGAACCCAACCCAGATGACCAGATCGCGAAACCCCACTAATTCTTCAAAAAATCCAATCTGGGCTCGAATTATTTTGTAAAACAAAGAGACCCAATTGGATTTCAAAATCCAAAAAGTAAAGAAATTGAGAGACTCGACGAGAGAATAGTGCCGCTAAAGGCTTAAAGCTAACAGTCGATATATACACACGGATTTGTTTTTCCAGAGAAAGAGAAGATTTGAAAAAAATTAAATTGGAAGAATTTACAGAATTTGAGCCTACAATTATATGAAAGTCAAAGCAAGATTTTTTTTTTTTTTTTTTTTTTTTTTTTTGAGAGAGAGAGAGAGAGAGAGTTGCTTCCTCTTTGTTTCCTCTTCTGTGATTTTTCTTCGAAAATCTTTTTCTCTTCCTTGGTTAATTATTCTATTAGTGGCCAGAAAATGTAACAGCAAAAGTACCAAATTGTCCTTGGGCCGTACCAGAAATAACGGTATGTACAAGTCGGTATATAAAATTTAAAAATAATAATAATAATAATTCGAAACTTTAGTATATCAGAATCTACCAAAATCAAACATTATTAGCTAGACAAGTATTGTGTTTTACCAAAATCAAATATTACTAGCAAGACATCAATATCTACGGTAGAGATGAGTTATTATATGATTAATTAATTATGATTAGAATTATTTTATTTTATTTTTTGTTTAAATATACTTTTAAAATGTTTTTTAAGATTAATGTTCATTTTAAAACATCCAATTACGGTTAAAATGATTGTGCGCTTTCCATTCAAATGATAAAGTCTTTTCGAAGTGTAATTATAACTATTGATATTGACCGGTCTCAATAGACCCCAATTAGATTTCAAAATGAACAAAATATTTATTTAAAAAAAAATTATCTTGTAAATCTGAACTTTATTTAAATACATATCATTTTAGTTTTATAAAATAATTTGAAGACACTATATATGTTTTGAAATTTCTTTAAATACTATAGTATTTTTCTTCTAATTAATAATACTTTAACTATTGAATAGCGAGATTATTTTCAATTAGAGTAGTGTTAACATGTGCCCTAACTGAAAATTTACTGAAAAGGGAAAACATTTATTACAAATATATATTTATTACAGGGCGCAAGTTAACACTACCTTTTTAGTTATTAGTCGTTATTATTATGTTATTATTGTAAATTCTTTATAATAATAAAAAAATGTATGTATATGCAAGGAACTTAAAATCGATAGATATACCGAAATATCCACCGATATATCCGTATTTTGGAGGGACCGATATTGAAATAGGTAAATATCCAATATCCTGCAGAATTTCCAGCCAATTTCAAAAAATCCGTAAAAATCTCCCGATATTCCCGAAATATCCCAAAATTCCTGAAATTTCACGAATTTCACCCTGAAAGTCCATGGATATTTTGCATATTATTAAAATAATTTTTTTAATCCTAAACAATTAAATTATTGTTTAAATAATTTAGATTGAAAATTATTTTAGAAGAAACATTAACAAATTTATAAAAAATTTCAACATGATAGTCAATAGTAAAATTATTGAGGACTTGAAGTAAAATTGGATAAAAAAACCAAAGAATGGACGTGTAAAATATGTAAAATTTTGTGAAAGCAATCTGAAAAAAATAAAATAAAATAAAATAAAATTGGTCCATATTTGCGTTAATCCACACAAAACAAAGGAACCATCTTGCCTATTTTAAGCTTGAACAACTTGTTTATTGTTATTATAATATGAAGTTGAAACTTAGAGATATGACAGCTGAAAAAGATAAAGTAAATGAAACTGATTTTATGGATCTACTTCAAGTAGCTGCTGAAGCAGGAAACGATAATGAGAATCCTATTTTTAATTGGGTTAGACCTGCCTTCTTGGATGATGACAAGGGAAATCCTGATTCACATATTGCTTTTCATGCTCGAGATATGGGAATAAATATTGAACAAGTGATTTGAGAAGAGGTTGGTGTAGATCGTGGAGTTATTGTTATCAGCTCTTTCGATGACCAACATACCTCTGATGTAAATAGTGGAGGAAAAGATGATGGAGATGATGGGGATGGTGGGGATGAGGCAAGAGGTTGGGATTCTGGTGCAGGAGGTTGGAATGCTAGTGTAACAAGTTGGAATGTTCGTGCTGGAGGTTGGGATGCTGGTGCAACATGTTGGAATGCTAGTCATGTAGCCAGTTGGGATGCTCATGCAGGTAATTTTGATCAAAATCATGGTAGACAACATGGAGGAACAAGTCAAATTGATGAAGATTCTTTGAATTTGACTATCTCCTCAATGAGTATAGACACAGGAAATAGTTTTTTGGGTGATTCGTAGACAATGTCAGGTTCTCATGTACCATATTATGATAGTTATGGTGGCTGCAATATATTTGATTATCCTTCTCCATAAATGTCATATGCAATACCTATGTATGCAGATCAACAATATCCACCAAGTTGGGTAAATCCAAACTACCAAATTCATGGATCAGTTGGAAGAGATTAAGCAACATACGTGTGACATATTAATAACTACATTGAAAACTATGCAAGCACGTTTTATTGGGAAAATTATTGTTCGAATCAAGATAGAAATGTATCTTATGAATTTGAACCAACAAGGAATTCATTTTGGTTTTAAATTTCAAACACGCAATGTATTATTATGTATGAATTATGATTTATGATAGAATCGTGGAAGTGTGGAACTATATATATATATTTTAATTTTGTTTATTAAATATTTAATCTCTTTATATTGTATATAATATTGTAAAAGTGGAACAAAATATTATTCTATTAAATACTCAATTTTAGAAATTATATACAGACTCTATCTATGTTATAATTTATAATAAAATCATAACTATGCTAATTTATCGTTAAAATATGATTCATTTGATGTATAATTACTTATTTAAGCTTGTCCTAAAATTTTACAAAAAAATTCTAAATTTAGATGTAAATATCCATCAATTTTTTAATTTTTGACAAAATATCCACCGATATCGATAATATCCCCGAAATATCTGTAAATTTAGAAGCCCGATATTGATATCGATACTGATATTAAGTTCCTTGTGTATATGACAATAAATACAGAGTCGTATTATATCAATTTAAATTTACTGATTTAAATATCCATTTATTTATTTGTTTAAGATAAAATGATTATTGAGTAGATAAAGTCAAAAAAAAAAAAAAAAAAATGTAACAGATCAATAGCTTTCATTATTATTATTATCCTAAAATTAACCTTATCTTTAACATTAAAATATTTGTATATTTGTGTCATTAATCATTGTAGACACTGAACTTTTTGAAGCAATACATAGATTCAGGGATTTTAAAACTTTTTGTAGACACTGAACTTATCCTCTAAATCCTTTCTCAATTATATAATCCAAATTTGGAATTAACATTGACATATACATCAGAGTGATTGTGCACTTTCCATTCACATGATAAAGTCTTTTAAAAGTGTAATTATAACTATTGATATTGACCGGTCACGATAAACCCCAATTAGATTTTAAAATAAACAAAATATTTATTTTAACGAATTTTATCTTGTAAATCTGAACTTTATTTAAATACATATCATCTTAGTATTATAACGTAATTTGAATACACTATATAAATTTCGAAAATTATTTAAATACTGTACTGTTTTTTTTCTAATTAATAATACTTTAACTATTGAACGGTGAGATTATTTTCAATTATTAGTTATTATTGTCAAGTTATTATTATAAATTCTTAAAAAAAAAAAAAAGTATGTATATAACAATAAATACAGAATCATATTATATCAACTTAAATTTATTAATTTAAAGATTAAACCCTCCAATTATTTATTTGTTTCGGATAAAGTGATTATCGAGTAGATAAAGTCAAAAAAAATGTGTCGGGACATTAGCTTTCATTATTATTATTAACCTAAATTATGACTAATTAACCTTATCTTTAACATCAAATATTTTTATATTGTTGTCATTAATCATTATAGACACTGAACTTATCCTCTAAACCTTTTCTTAATTATATAATCCAATGTTGGAAAAACCATGGCATTGGAAGTTGGAACTCATATTAATAGTGTATTAAATATTTTAATTAATATTTTAGTTGCTTTGTATTCAAGGAAAGAATTATTATTATTGTCAAAAGGAGGTGATGAAATCAGCTGCTTTTTAGTGCATGACAAGTTGGGTTATTGGGTAGGGACCACCATTTGATATTTGTTTTTTTTTTTTTTTTTTTCACAATTTTGGGGGTATCATTTGATATAGATAGTGGATCAATCACTTTATAGATAGTGAATCAATTTATAGATAGTGAATCTTTTAATTTTATTTGAGGGAATAAAATATCTTTGATTTTTTTTTTTTTTTTTTTTGATTTGGTTGCGATTTGTTAGACCCACAATGATGAATTTGTTCGATTTGTTAAACATCATGTTTGAAGGATGCTATTGGGTTGTGATTAATCAAATATTTGATGTGATTAAGGAAATATTTGATAGGATATAAGTAAATTTAATGGATATTGTTGGAATTTTATTGTTATATGAAGAATTAATTAAATAAATAAATTCTTAGTTGAAGGATTTGTATATTTTAATGCTATATATATATAGATTTTCTTTTGACAATTCAATTTTTTTTCTTTTTACACTTCTTTTCTAAAAACACTCCATTATCAAAATTTAAATTTAAAAAAATTATAAAGACACTTCATTTTGTTACCAGAATACCCTTTTTTATCTTTTTTGCATTAAATTATTAAAAAAAATAAACTATATCTCCTAAATCATTAGATTGACTATTACATATTAAATACCCTCTCCTAAATTTTTAATTAACATATTAAACTCTCTCTCCTCCAATACATATCTATAATTTTTTATCCCCATTATTTTTCAAGTAAGACTAACAGTTAAGAAAAAAAAACTTATTAATAAGTTTGATTTTTAGGAACCGTATGTATGTATATATTAAAAAAAAAAAAAACTTTTTTTTTTTAAAATCAAAATATGAAAATATTTTTTGTTACTCTTGTAGGTATGTGATTGCCAAGAGAACTTTAGTCTTAAAAATTATGAGTTTAATCGATTATGTGATTAGTCTTAGAAATTATGAGTTTAATCGATTATAGTTGCAACAATTCAAACTTTCATATATCTTTTTTTTTTTTTTTTAAATTGACTTTTTAATATATATATTACTGTTAATAAAAAACCAAAATATTCATAATTTTTTTTCTTTAACTATTAATCAGAGATTGATTGAGAAAGCATAGAAATATATATATATATATATTGAAAAATGGAGAGAGATTAAGTAGGAAAGAGTGTTTAATATGGTAATAACAGATTTATGAGAGAGGGTTCAATACATAATATTTAATATAATGATTTAAGAGAGAGAATTTATTTTTTTAATAATTTAATTAGTTTGGAGTGTCTTTAAATTATCTTGTCTTGTTTAGTAATTTTAAATTAGGTTAAAATTGTCATTAATAAAAAAAATTAAATTGGAGCGTGAATAGATAATTTGTAGATTATAAGGAAAAGCTCTCTATATATACATTACAATGAGTCTCTTATAAGGAATCTCTTATTTTAATTTCGGTAAGGACTTTAAGGAAATCACATCAATTTTTATGAATTTTAATTTTAATTTTTTTTTATGGATGATAAAATCAATGAAATATACTTATGAAAAGAAAAAAAAAAGTGAAATTTTTTTAAGCACAATAACTATTTTTCCCTATTTTGATAAATATGAAGGAATTGGAAAAATGGACAAAATATAGAAAATTCAAGAAAAATAGTTTCAGTGTTTGAAAAACTCTCAAATTTTATTCATATGTAGATTTCAATGAACTTAACATCCATAAAAAAAATTCAGATCAAAATCCATAAAAATCGATATGATTTCATCAAGATTCTTACCAAAATTAAAATAAGGGATCCCTCATGAGAGACTCACTCATATATATATATATATATATATATATATATATATATATATATATATAAATATATATATACAGTTTTTCTATTATCAGTTCGAACTAACAATAAATATATCAGTTCCTTGCATGTGGGTCATTGGATTTAAAAGATGCTTTGACAAGTGCATGCAGCCAAGTCAAAGTATTTAAATCCAATGGCCCACATGCAAGGAACTGATATATTTATTATCAGTTCGTCCTGACAATAAATATATCATGATCAAGAATGTGGACTACTAGATTTACATACTTTGACTCAAAGTGTATGCACTTGTCAAAACTTCTCCATAATCTGTGGTCCATATCCTTCGTCCTGATATATTTATTGTCAGGACGAACTGACAATAGAAAGACTGTGTATATATATACAATATTTCTATTGTCAGTTCGTCCTGACAATAAATCTAGTGGAGAAGTTTTGACAAATGCATACACTTTTACTCAAAGTATGTAAATCTAGTCGTCAACATTCTTCGTTCTGATATATTTATTATCAGGACGAACTGATAATAGAAAATCTGTATATATATATTTGAAGTGTTATACTATTATATAAATTATAGGTTTTTTTTAGAAGGTGGACTTGAACCCACAATCTCATGATGCGGGTGTAAGGGGTTTTACCAACGGACCAATCTCATCTTGTCATTTTAATACTATATTTTGATACTAATTGTAAAATTCATTAGAAATAATATAAATTTGTGATTTACGAACGGATAGATTATGTCAAAACTCTTATAATGCATTACAAAAACATTCCAACAAGCCTCCAATGAACATCACATATAAAACCCTATTAAATTATAGAATATTAAAGAAGTTTCACTTAAACTCTCTAATTGCCAAGTAAGCTATCTAGAATGTCCTTGAAGTGTACCGACTACAAGTGTCAATTTATAATTATATATTGTTTTCTTATTAAAAAAAATTCCAAAAATTAAAAAGAGGGGCAAAATAGACAATATCACAAAGGAATACAGATGATAATTCCTTCCATTTTGAACCTCTAGAAACATTGAACTATTGAAGCCCATCCATGATAACAACCCACACAAAATAAATAAATAAATAAATAAAATAAAATAAAAATCACCCAATTTTTATTTTCTTAAATTAATTTTCTCTTGCTTTGATTCTTTTTTTGTTTTTTTCTTTCAAGTTCACAGCTTCATGAAGACTGTTGGCGGCACGTGGCGTGCCAACACCGACGACCATCGCCACACAGTCATCCCACGCGCCGTACACGTGTCTTCTAGTGCTACTTGCTTCATTTTTTTTGTCACAGACCGTGACTGTCACACTCGCCGCACGTGGTTAGTCCACTGTTGCGTCTCGGCTGCTCAACCACCCCGCCTCAGCAAATTTAGGCGGTGACATTTTAGGGACTATTTCAATCACGTTGTTTTGAAGCCGAAAACTACGAAATTGAATTAGGAATCTTTCGGAACATGTTGAAATATAAGATTGAGTTAAAACCTCTCGGAACCTGTCAAGATATCGTATATTCGAGTATGTCAAGGCTTAAACACTATAAGTGTAGTCTAAATGAAAACTCTTACGACAAGATGAGGTTGGTTCGATGATAAACCTCTCTCACACCTGCATGGCTGCATCGCGAGGTATACTTCCTTTAAGCAATTTATACAAACACTATCCTTCCATGTATTTCAATGCTTATACTTGTTTTTGCATATTCATTTTTAATCGAGTGGATGTGTATCTCTTGCTTTGTATTTATGATAAGGGGTTTGAATCTTACATTACAGTTTTACATGTTAAAAAACAAATACGGTGAGACATCCCTCTTGTATCATAAGAACAACTAACCTCACTAATAATACTTTTATTTTCATAAGTCTCGACAAATCTTTGACTCGTTATAAATCGTTTCATATATAGAAATGTGTTCAAAAGCAATTTTGTGTTGGGAATTCAAACAAATACGGTGAGACATCCCTCTCGTATCATAAGAACAACGAACCTCACTAATAATACTTTTATTTTCACAAGTCTCGACAAATCTTTGACTCGTTATAAATCGTTTCATATATAGAAATGTGTTCAAAAGCAATTTTGTGTTGGGAATTCAAACAAATACGGTGAGACATCCCTCTCGTATCATAAAAACAACGAACCTCACTAATAATACTTTTATTTTCACAAGTCTCGACAAATTTTTGACTCGTTATAAATCGTTTCATATATAGAAATATGTTCAAAAGCAATTTTGTGTTGGGGAATTCAATCAAACCATGGTGTTCTACAAAACGTGCAAGCGAAGTCCATGCACGTTGATGATCACGCTTTTAGAACACCATGTCACACTCAGATTTTTTGACTTATTAGAAAGTGATTTCTAACTAGAAGAAGCAAAGAAGCAATTAATTATTTGCAAGTCTACGTTACGTATACAATAATTAAGGATAATATAATATCTTCATCAAAATAACTATTACAACTGTTTATTATTCAAAAAATAAAATATTAGATTAGATACGTATTGAAAATGTTATTAAAAACAATAATGTTAGGCATCAGTACTATAATCCATTCATTTAAATTATATTAGATTTGTATGATTTAAATGAATAGATTATACCGATGCTACATCATTTGGACACCGAATTTTGATAAAGTTGTATTACTCTATTAAAAATATATATGAACAATATAATATATATGTTGAATTAAGGAATTTCACTTGATATAAAAACACATTAATCGAAGTTTTAACTTGTAATTTGATTATAACGAAACAATATTTAGAGTTTATTTCGAAAATATTTTAAAGTAGTTAAATTGTTATATATATAGTTTTTTTTTTTTAAGCAATGAAAATATATAGAAGTGCTTTTTGATTTTTTATTTTATTTTTTATTTTATAAATGAAATATATTTGTTAAGTAGAAAAAAAAAAAAAAAAAGTGAAGTGTATTTTGAAAACAACACTTGTAGCAAAGGGATGCCCTTATAAACTATAGAAAACAAAAACGGTTTTATTTGAAAGCACTTTTAAGAAGAAAGAAAACAGCATCAATTAAAAGTTATGAAATAGCATGTGTAGAACCAGAAAATCCTACGGTCAAAATTCGGTCAAAATCGTGATACTCGGGGCACCGGCAATCTATGAATGGTTTTTTGTCGAATGCTTTGGATTCCCTGTAGAACAAAGCTAAAAGGAGTGTCTTGTAGGAGTCGACTCGACACCTATAGGTGGTCAAACTACGTGGTACGTCAAATGGGTCGGGTGGTATCAGGCCCAAAGCAACTTAGCTGATAGTCGATTGGTCGATGTCGACTGTCGTCTGGATATGGTCGTCTGAACTTCGATGAACCAGCAACTTAGCTGATAGTCGATTGGTCGATGTCGACTGTCGTCTGGATATGGTCGTCTGAACTTCGATGAACCAGCAACTAGCTGATAGTCGATTGGTCGATGTCGACTGTCGTCTGGATATGGTCGTCTGAACTTCAATGAACCAGCAACTTAGCTGATAGTCGATTGGTCGATGTCGACTGTCGTTTGGATATGGTCGTCTGAACTTCGATGAACCTGCAAAAGAAACTTAAAACAGAAATGTAATGTAGAATAATGGAAAGGTGGGGATCGGTTTATTAGCCTTAGGTTCGCTTGGGCTGAGCGTTTATTATACTTGAATTGTGATGGCTTGGATGTTTGTTGATCAGCCTTGAGCTAAAGCAATACGTGTAAATAGATAGTAGATGTAGACAGCAAATAGCAATAAAATCAACTTATGCCATGAATTGCACTTGTTGCCTTTCTCTATGTGTGTCAGGTGAAAAAGCCTCCCTTTTACAATGAAGGGACCCTCCTATTTATAGTTGTAGATTGTACTCAAAATGATTCAGTTGATATCTTCCCACCAATATCGTTCTGAGATCGTGGGATGAGATAATCCCCAAAATCTCGAGATTTTAGGAGATTTTTGATCGAGTCAGTAGCGTGTATTTAAGTAATGACTTAGTCTCAATAGACTTGGTCAAGGTTTGAATTTGCTTTGGGCCAACATTGGGCTTGTCTTTCATTAGGCCATATCATGCTTGCTTCAGCAAACCACCTGGCTCCTCTCTTGGATTTCTAAAATTGGGCCTGTGTGTTTGGGCTATGCTATTTTTGGCTACCACAGCATGCATTTTTTTTAATTATTTTTGCATGACATTATCCATTAAATATTAGATATGAAACAAATTATAGCACGGTGTGTATAAAGCTATCTAGAGGGGGGGTGAATAGATTTTACGCTTTTTACCCAATTTTTCGTGTTAGTCAAAATTACGAAAATGCCCTCAAGATAATATAACCAAGCAATTGTAATATGGTGCGGAAATTAAAACAACACTTGGTTTTTACGTGGAAACCCTCACGGGAAAAACCACGGGCTATGTAAGTAAGCCACACTCGAACCTCGAATCCACTAAATGTACAAACGATTACAACCTAATCCCGGAAGTAATCACACACCTACCTAATCCCGGTATGAGTGAACCTAGTCCAATTTGCTTGCGTTCTAAGCAACCTAATCCCGGATGCTACACACAAGACTTACTTTCTCTATGAAGAGAATACAACTCTAAGTGAATATATGTGAATATCCAAAATGCAACATAGAGCAAGGGAACCCTATATGCTTATCTAAGATGATTAATATGCAATTAAGAACAATCCTAGATATCAAAACTAAATGACATGTCAATTAGTTTAGCTAATCAATATTAAGCACAAAACCTAATATGCAAGCACAATATAACTTCTCAAACATACATCATACTCATCTCAATATTGTATCCAAAGCATACAAAATAACAAACAAGTAATTAATTGAGATTGCTAGATAAGAGAAACACAAAACATGTAAGATATTAGTGAAAAGCTTACCAAGCAAAGTATGATGAAGATTCCATGCTAGATGACATCTAGATGATCTAAGATGATGCTAGATGATGATTGATGATCATGAAAAAGTGTTTGAGAATCAATAATGGAGTTCTTGGAATTTTTCTTCTCTTTGAAAAATATCCTAAGTATGAATTCTGAATATGAACTCTCTTAATTGACATAAAGTCAAAGTGGCATATATATAGGGGGCTAAATCAAAGTGAGGTCGTTTAAGTAAGTTTCAAAGAAACGCGCCAATCGGCGGTTTCATTCGGCGGCCAGGCCGTTGTTCATGACCGCCGAATTGAGCTCGTGAAGAACAGAGCATAAACGGCGGTTCATTCGACGGTTTCGTGACCGCCAATTCCAACCGCCGAATCAAAACAGAGAGATCAAAATCAATCAGGTATGAACGGCGGTTCCGTGACCACCGATCCAACCGCCGAATTAGACTGAGAGATAAATCAATCAGGTCTTGAAACGGCGGTTTCGAACGGCGGTCGTGACCGCCGATCTTAACCGCAGAAATGCTTCAGACCAATCTGGACTGAAACGGCGGTTTCATTCGGCGGCCAGGCCACCGATCATAACCGCCGATCACCTAGATAGGTGAAAACCAAGGAGAAGCCAAGGGCATTCTCCATAGGCGGTCCTCGCGCTAAACCAAGCACATTCTCGTGCATGCGCGGACGTTTCCGAAAGTTATCGGGAAACGAATTACACAACAACATGACACAATTACACACAACAAAACATAATAAATAAGTGCAAGTGTGAAATGTGACAAATGAAGAGAATGCACACATATGCAATGAATGTTAAGTGTGTGTGTGCAACTAATCTCTTCAAAGAAAAGTAAGCACATAGAAATTTACCTTCGGTGCTTATCAACACGAGGTCTTCAAAGGGCTTCGAACAAAAAGACCGATACTTAGGCTACCCTTACAAAGAACCCCCACATATAATTTGATCACGAAATAAGCCAATTAAAAACAACGGGAATCCTTACAATCTCCCCCTTTGGCTATTTCGTGACAAAACCATCACTCACAATAATTCCTTACAAAAAAAATAGAAACTACGGGACTATAATGATATTCTACATTACAAAGAGATAAGCTAATGCAACTTGAAGTCTTCAATCCTCTTGAAGAATAATCAATCCCTGAAAAGAGTTTCTAACATTTCTAATACAAGAAAAGTGTGAGATTAATCATGTGAGAACAATACCAAGCATTTGCATTTTTAGAATTTAGGCACAACATTACCAAATGTATGCAATGTATGATAAATGCAATGCTCCCCCTCAACGGGTTACTCCCCCTCAATGTATGTTCTCCCCAAAGTGCACAATAGCTTCTATATTTTGCACCTCCCCTTACCATATCCTACTCCCCCTTTTTGTCATGATATAGGCAAATGAGTAGTCCCCAACCGGGTCACTCATAGCAACGAGAGATAGAAGCATGCAAGATTTGCATATACATATAAGTCACTTTATGCACTTCAATTAATTTGAGAGAAACAAGGAGATTTATTTTGAGAAAATGTGTGAATCCAACATGCTTTGCATACAAGACATATAGCATTCAAGTCCAAAATACAATGGTATTTGGCAAAGCAAATGACAAAGGTTTCTAATAAGAATTCAAACCAATTTTACCAATGTCATGGGAAAAGCAAGGATATAGAGATTATTGATTTCAATATAAGAGCAACTAGATCCAACTTTATAAGCGAAACAAGGCATGAGCAACTTTGCACCCTTTTTGATTTTTCCGGATAAGATATCCGTATGATAGTAGCCATGTTCAACCAATAAAGAAATAGAGACATTTGGAATATAAATTCCTTTGAACGGATACAAGATCCTTTATTCATTTTGAGTCTCATAAGCTTTCACACAAGTTTTGCATTTTTAAGAATATGCAATCATCAATTCATGCTTTTCATGTGAGCATGTTATATGAATTTCATGCTTTTTCATTTGTCATTAGCATGTTATTAAAGAATCATCATGTCATGGAGATAATCATAGGTCATTCAAATCATACTTCCAATATACATCTCCTAGTCCAAAAATGCATGTTTGAACATAAATATGACATGGATTGTAAACAAGCAAGGTTCACACTTATTGAATTGAAAACATATATACATATGTACAACCAAGCTTACTCAAGCAATTAAAAGAAGAGGCATAAAATATTTCAAATTTTTTGCAAGTGACAAGAATGCAAACTAGCTCTCTTTGCTTGAGTTCCCCATATGGGGTCAATCATAGAACATCACTCCACAAGACATACCCCAATAGATCTACTAAGAGTTTTAAATCGAGTAGCATCTAAGGGTTTAGTAAATAGGTCCGCACGTTGATCATTAGTACCTACATGTTCAAGTACTATGCATTTATTTTCAACAAGCTCTCTAATGAAGTGATGGCGGATGTCAATATGCTTAGTTCTAGAATGTTGCACCGGATTCTTGGAAATATTAATGGCACTCATGTTATCACAAAAGAGAGTGAGAGTACCTTGGTTGAATCCGTAATCTACTAGCATTTGCTTCATCCACATAAGTTGAGTGCATCCACTCCCCGCGGCTATGTACTCAGCTTCCGCCGTGGACAAGGAAATCGAGTTTTGCTTCTTGCAAAACCAAGACACCAAGTTGTTGCCTAGAAAGAAGCAACCGCCCGATGTGCTCTTCCTATCATCACAATTTCCTGCCCAATCCGCATCACTGTATCCTACAAGACTAGGATTAGTGTCAAATGAGTACCAAATCCCATAGTTGGAAGTCTCATTCACAAAGCGAATGACTCTCTTAACCGAAGAGAGATGGGACTCCTTGGGATCGGATTGGTACATAGCACAAACTCCTACACTAAATGATATATCGGGCCTACTTGCGGTCAAATAGAGCAAGCTCCCTATCATGCCACGATATAAGGTTTGGTCTATACTTTTACCGCTAGCATCCTTGCTTAGCTTCAAAGTGGTGCTCATAGGAGTGTCACAATGTTTGGCTTTTTCAAGACCAAACTTCTTCACAAGGTTTTTGGCATATTTGGCTTGGGTTATGAAGATCCCATTATCAAGTTGCCTAATTTGCAAACCTAGGAAGTAATTAAGCTCACCAACAAGACTCATCTCAAATTCATGAGACATAACATCAACAAATTGTTGGACCTTGGTGTTGTTGGTGGAGCCAAACACTATGTCATCGACATATATTTGAGCTATGAAAAGCTCATCATTGTCTCTCTTGATGAATAGTGTCTTGTCAACACTACCTCTTGTGTAGTTATTGTCAACAAGAAATTGAGTGAGGCGCTCATACCAAGCCCTCGGTGCTTGTTTCAACCCATATAGTGCCTTCTTGAGGCGATAGACATGGTTGGGGTGGTGAGCATCCACAAACCCCTTGGGTTGTTCAACAAACACTTCCTCTTGCAAGAAGCCATTGAGGAAGGCACTCTTGACATCCATTTGGTGCAATTTGAACTTGTGCACACAAGAAATGGACAAGAGAAGCCTAATAGACTCTAGACGGGCAACGGGAGCAAATGTCTCCTCAAAGTCGATACCCTCAATTTGAGAGTACCCTTGTGCTACAAGTCTAGCCTTGTTCCGCACTATGTTGCCATCCTCATCGGATTTGTTCCTAAATATCCATTTAGTGCCTATGACATTAGTGGTCTTAGGCCTAGGAACTAGAGTCCAAACCTCATTCCTTTCGAATTGGTTTAGCTCTTCTTGCATGGCAAGAACCCAATCACTTAAGGCTTCTTCAACCTTTTTGGGTTCAATTTGAGAGGTGTAGCAAGTATAGCTAATAAGATTAGCAAGTTGACGTCTAGTCCTAACACCCTCATTTACCTCTCCAATGATATCTTCTTTATCATGGAGTTTCCTAACCCATGGAGCGGGTTTTTTAGAGTCCAAGAGAGGAACTCTAGCAATAGGTTGTGTGTCATCATTGTTGACATTAGATGTCCCAACATTATGAGACACCACAACCTTCTCCAGAGGAGAACCATCACTAAAAATAACCTCCTCCTCATGATCATTAGACTTGAGCCTAGTATCATCAAATACGACATTGGATGATTCCATAACACTTAAAGTCTTTAAATTGAAAACTCTATAGGCTCTACTATTCAAGGCATAGCCAATAAAGATACCCTCATCACTCTTAGTATCGAATTTGTCAAGTTGATCACGGTCATTCAAAATGTAGCATTTGCTTCCAAAAGTGTGGAAGTAGCTAACATTTGGCCTCTTGCCTTTCCATAACTCATAGGAGGTATTTCTAGTACCGGGCCTTAGGAAAACACGATTCCCTATATAGCAAGCCGTATTGACGGCTTCGGCCCATAGGTTCCTAGGGACATTGTTGCTAAGCAACATCACACGGGCCATCTCTTGAAGGACCCTATTTTTCCTCTCAACAACTCCATTTTGTTGAGGTGTCCTAGGAGCCGAAAACTCATGGGAGATACCTAAACCATTACAAAAGGTTTCAAAGGTAGCATTCTCAAATTCCCTCCCATGGTCACTTCTAATCCGTTTTATGCTTTTAATATTTGAGTTCATTTCATTTTGAAGTTTATTACAAAGCATTTTAAACTTATCAAAAGTTTCGGATTTTTCTCTAAGAAAATATGTCCATGTGAACCTAGAGAAATCATCAACACATACAAAAATGTATCTCTTTCCACCCAAACTTTTGGTTTGCATGGGACCCATGAGGTCCATATGGAGAAGCTCAAGAGGCTCCTTGGTGGTGAGATACTTACCCTTTTTGTGCATGCTTTTAGTTTACTTCCCTTGTTGGCAAGGTCCACAAACACCATTGGCTTTCTTCCCAAGCTTAGGGAGGCCACGCACACATTCGAACTTTCCAAGGGTCCGTAGATCCCTAAAGTTCATGTGGCCAAGTCTTTCATGCCACAACTCAATTTGCTCATCCATGGACACATTGTTTGAGACTATTCTAGCTTCAAGACAATAGCAATTGTCACTAGATCTCATACCTTTCAATAAGGTTTGTCCATCGGGCTTTAGGATCGAGCAATCATCTTTACAAAACAAGACGGAATATCCTTCATCACTTAGATGTGAAATGCTTATTAAATTGGCTTTCAAGCCATCAACAAATAAAGCATCGGATAAGGAGGGTAATCCGGGAACGGAAATGGTTCCTTTCCCTACAACTTTCTTTTTGGATCCATCACCAAAAGTGACATATCCACCTTCCTCCATAACAAGAGTCTCGAAGAAACTCTTGTTTCCCGTCATGTGCCTAGAGCACCCACTATCTAGATACCAAAAATTAGAAGAATTTGCCTTCAAGGCTATTTGAGCAACATGGCAAACAATGTCATTCTTTCTAATCCACCTAGAAACAATCTTAGCTTTCTTAGTGGTCTTTGGTATATGGGCTCTAGATGTCCTAGGATCATGCATAATAATATTATCATTCCTAGGAACATGCATCATGGCTCTTTTCTTTTTCTTCTCTATCATGCTTCTAGTTTTGCACATTTTTATATATCGAAAGCAATGTGGTCTAATATGACCATCAAATCCACAAAAATGACATATAGGAGTAAAATAAGGAATCATACCTTGTCCTTGTCTTTGTGGATGAAAGGGTTCAATCCTTTTTCGTTGTTGAACTGGTCTTGGTTGCTTCCTAGCTTGAGGTTGCATGATAGGTCTCTTTCCTTTGTGAGCCATTTGAGGAGGAATGTTGGCTTGAAGGACCCTAGGGGGTTGAGCTTGAGGTTGCCTTCTTGGCCCCATCTTCACTTGTGCATTAGAGCATTGTCCTACTTCTAATTTCTTTCTAGGAGCTTGCACAAATGAAGTTTCTTCTCTCTTCAAGCTCTTGACAAACACGGTCTTGTTAGAGGTAGAGATCTTCTTGTCATCTTCATACCCAAGACCCCTCTTGTCACATGGACTCTTTCCAACACCAAGCATATGGTCAAGCTTCTTGGTGCTAGAATCCATCCTAGTCATAGAATTTCTAACTTCTTCAAGCTCACTCTTTAGACTTTCTTCATTCCTCCTAGATAAAGCTAACTCCTCTCTTAGCTTATCTTCTATCTTCTTGAATTTTTCAACTTGTTCACCTAAGAGGTCATTATGAGATGCAAGCTCAAGATTTTCTTCTCTCAACATCTTGATCTTTCTTGTGCTCTTGATTGCTAAATCATTAAACTCGGCATGGCATTTAGCAAGCACCTTTTTCTCCACAAAACTACTTATGGAGTTAGACGAGGAATCACTTTCTTCTTCACTTGAGTCATTTTCCTCTTGACTCATTTCCTCTTTCTCACTACCACTTTTGCTCTTATGTGAGGAGGCAAAAGCTAGGAGGTTAGCCATGAGCTCTTCTTCACTTGAAGACTCATCTTCCTCATTGGAGTCATCACTACTCCCACTCCAAGTGGCGGCCATCACTTTGCTTTTCTTCTTTTCATTGTGATTAGCACATTCGGGGGCAAAGTGACCAATCCCACCACATTCAAAGCATCGGACCCCTTTCCTTTCGGTCCTCTCTTGTCTAGGCTCAAACTTCTTGAAGGAACTCTTTTTCTTCAAATCTTGTCCTCTTGACCCAAATCCCTTCTTCTTCTTGAACCCCATAACCTTGTTGAACCTTTTCACAAATAAGGCAAGGTCTTCATCCGATTCATGCTTTGCCTCCTTTGCATCCTTAGATGCTTTCAAAGCTATTCCTTTAGACTTCTTAGGAGGAGTAGCGGTGCTAGGAGCCTTCCTAGACTCATATGCAAGGAGACGCCCAATCACCTCACTTGGCTTCATATCCATGTAGCCACTATTTTCTTCTATGGCCGTCACCTTGGATTCAAACCTATCGGGGAGAGATCTCATAATTTTTTGCTTGACTCTCCTATCCGAATACGGGTCTCCGAGTTGATGGCTTTGATTTACAATGTCCATCAATTTGATTTCGAAGTCATTGAAGCATTCATCCTCTCCCATCCTTAGTAGCTCAAACTGAGTTTGGAGGACTTGAAGCTTGGACTCCTTCACCACCTCGGTTCCCTCATGTGCAACTAGAAGGATGTCCCATGCCACTTTGGCAATCTGAGTATTCTAAATAAGCTTGTACTGATTCTCATCCATAGCACACATAATGGCATGCATAGCCTTCCTATTCCACTTAGAAGCCTCAAACTCTTGCGCGTTCCATTGCGCCTTAGGCTTCAAAACATCTTGTCCTCCACCCTCGGGAGTCATCATAGGGAGATCATATCCGTCTTCCACCGCCATCCATGCACGGTCATGAATTTGGCATATGTAGGATTCCATCTTCCCTTTCCATTGAGAATAGTTCAATCCGGTAAGAAGTGGAGGCCTTGTGCTAGAAGCTCCTTCGTGGCCACCACCATTTCCACCGTTTCCACTCATAGTGTTTATGAATGAATGAAATGAATGCAAATGTATGAATGATCAAAAAGCACACAAAATGCAAAACACACCAAAATAAGCAAGGATCACCTATGTATGTCTAGGAACCCGCTCTGATACCAATTGAAACAAATTATAGCATGGTGTGTATAAAGCTATCTAGAGGGGGGGTGAATAGATTTTACGCTTTTTACCCAATTTTTCGTGTTAGTCAAAATTACGAAAATGCCCTCAAGATAATATAACCAAGCAATTGTAATATGGTGCGGAAATTAAAACAACACTTGGTTTTTACGTGGAAACCCTCACGGGAAAAACCACGGGCTATGTAAGTAAGCCACACTCGAACCTCGAATCCACTAAATGTGCAAACGATTACAACCTAATCCCGGAAGTAATCACACACCTACCTAATCCCGGTATGAGTGAACCTAGTCCAATTTGCTTGCGTTCTAAGCAACCTAATCCCGGATGCTACACACAAGACTTACTTTCTCTATGAAGAGAATACAACCCTAAGTGAATATATGTGAATATCCAAAATGCAACATAGAGCAAGGGAACCCTATATGCTTATCTAAGATGATTAATATGCAATTAAGAACAATCCTAGATATCAAAACTAAATGACATGTCAATTAGTTTAGCTAATCAATATTAAGCACAAAACCTAATATGCAAGCACAATATAACTTCTCAAACATACATCATACTCATCTCAATATTGTATCCAAAGCATACAAAATAACAAACAAGTAATTAATTGAGATTGCTAGATAAGAGAAACACAAAACATGTAAGATATTAGTGAAAAGCTTACCAAGCAAAGTATGATGAAGATTCCATGCTAGATGACATCTAGATGATCTAAGATGATGCTAGATGATGATTGATGATCATGAAAAAGTGTTTGAGAATCAATAATGGAGTTCTTGGAATTTTTCTTCTCTTTGAAAAATATCCTAAGTATGAATTCTGAATATGAACTCTCTTAATTGACCTAAAGTCAAAGTGGCATATATATAGGGGGCCAAATCAAAGTGAGTTCGTTTAAGTAAGTTTCAAAGAAACGCGCCAATCGGCGGTTTCATTCGGCGGCCAGGCCGCCGTTCATGACCGCCGAATTGAGCTCGTGAAGAACAGAGCATAAACGGCGGTTCATTCGACGGTTTCGTGACCGCCGATTCCAACCGCCGAATCAAAACAGAGAGATCAAAATCAATCAGGTATGAACGGCGGTTCCGTGACCACCGATCCAACCGCCGAATTAGACTGAGAGATAAATCAATCAGGTCTTGAAACGGCGGTTTCGAACGGCGGTCGTGACCGTCGATCTTAACCGCAGAAATGCTTCAGACCAATCTGGACTGAAACGGCGGTTTCATTCGGCGGCCAGGCCGCCGATCATAACCGCCGATCACCTAGATAGGTGAAAACCAAGGAGAAGCCAAGGGCATTCTCCATAGGCGGTCCTCGCGCTAAACCAAGTACATTCTCGTGCATGCGCGGACGTTTCCGAAAGTTATCGGGAAACGAATTACACAACAACATGACACAATTACACACAACAAAACATAATAAATAAGTGCAAGTGTGAAATGTGACAAATGAAGAGAATGCACACATATGCAATGAATGTTAAGTGTGTGTGTGCAACTAATCTCTTCAAAGAAAAGTAAGCACATAGAAATTTACCTTCAGTGCTTATCAACACGAGGTCTTCAAAGGGCTTCGAACAAAAAGACCGATACTTAGGCTACCCTTACAAAGAACCCCCACATATGGTTTGATCACGAAATAAGCCAATTAAAAACAACGGGAATCCTTACAAGATAGATCCAGCCCCATATACAAATCCAGGCCCAGAACCAAATCCAGCTCCAAAACCAAATACAGATCCAAATCCGGAACCAAAACCAAAACCAAAACCAGAACCGGATCCAACTCCAAATCTAAAACAACGTAAAGGACTGATTAATTACAAGCCTTAGAGCATCCACAATGGGAGCACAACTATTCAAGACCCATTTATTGCCACATCATCAAAAATGGGTCTTGAATAGTAAAAAATGGGTCTTCCCATTTGGGTCCTATTTATTTGGGTCTCATTTTTCCACAATGGCGTTCAATTGAAAAAGTAAAAGTGAATCCATTTTTTTAACTTTTTTCTAAACAATCATTACTCTTCTTTAAAATATTATATATATATATATTCAATAATTATTTAACAAATTATGATTAATTTAAAATAATTTTTTCACAACCGAATTACATCAACAATAAAAATAAATATTTAAAACAAAATATTGTATAAGATTAGACATGGCGCCAGTTTCAGTTCGGTTTCAGTTCGGTTGGGTTCCGATGGTTCAGTTTCAGTTTCAGTTTCAGTTTCAATTTCGGTTCCGAAGGTTCGGTTCGGTTCGGTTCGGTTCGGTTCGGTTCGGTTCTTCCGGTTTTGGTTTCGGTTTCGGTTTCGGTTTCGGTTTAGGTTCCGGCTTCGGTTTTGGTTTTGGTTTCGGTTTCGGCTTCGGTTTCGGTTCCAGTTTCGGTTTCGGTTCCAGTTTCAGTTTCAGTTTCGGTTTCGGTTTCGGTTTCGGTTTCGGTTTCGGTTTCGGTTTCGGTTTCGGTTTCGGTTCTGGCTTCGGTTCCAGTTTCGGTTTCGGTTTCGATTCTGGCTTCGGTTTCAACTTCGGTTTCGGTTTCGATTCCAGTTCCGGTTTTGAAATTAATGTTTTCATTCAAATTATTTTAATTTTATTGAACTAAAATTTTATAATTGAAATTAAATTTATTTATATTTTTTTCATTATATATATAATTATTGAAGTTAATAATAATATATTTAAATTTAAATAATTGAAATATATATATTAAATTTATTTATATTTTTTCATTATATATAATTATTAAAATTAATAGTTATACATTTTAATTTAAATTATATATATAAATAAATATATATATATATAAGCCCAACCCAATCATTGGGCAAGACCCAAATTGAGTTCCAAATTTGGAACCCAATTTGGGTCTACTTGGGTGAACCCCACATTTGGCTCTCTTTTTTTGGATCTCATTTTGCACCATTGTGGAAGAATGTGATGGGTTCCAAAGTGGGTCTTGTTAAAGTGGGTCTTGTTTTGGCACCATTGTAGATGCTCTTAAAGTGGGTCTCATTTTGGCACCATTGTGGATGCTCTAACATAATTCAACAAATTGGATGAATTTCGAACACTATGAAAATGAGATCGGCAGTGGACGTAAGTATCAAAATGAGATCAATGTTGGACGTGTTGTGAACGATAATTATGGAAACGAAAGTAATGAATTTGAATCTTTACTTGGGTATATATGTTCGTGATTATATATAAGGACTTTCGTTGAGGTATAGATAAATAAAATATAATCTATATATTGAATAAATTTTAAAAACAAAAAAATATAATTATATATATATATATATATATATATATATATATACTGAATAAATATCATTTGATGTAATTGTGTTATTTAATTATTTGATTTTATGAAGGATAAAAATAAATAAAAAATAAAATAAAATAAAATAAAATAAAATAAAAAAGACTGGACAGCTTAAAATTTAAAGGTGGCTCTATAGCCACCAAAAAAAATTATCATTACAATATATATTTTTTAATTAAGAAAATATTTTGCATAAAATATTTGTAAATTGAAAATATTTTGAAGTAAGATATCAATAGAAATTATAATTTGAATAAAATATCATAATAGAAAAAACAAAATGATTTTGTTTTCTTAAAATATACTTTTTCTTATTTTAAGCGTAGCTATTCGGACTACACTTGTACTGTTTGATGTAAATACTAAATATATTTTGACAAAACTTGACTCTATTATGAGAGTAGTTATCTAGGTTGAACATATAGCATTTGATGTACGTAAGTTTCGGTAGAATGAAGGCCGAACCTTATATTTTTTTGTGAGGCCCAACCTTGACCATGAGCCTTACTTGAAGTGGATTTACCTGCACAAGGGGCCCTCGGGCTTTTAGCTTGTTTTGTATATAATTTTATTTTAGTGACGATATTTACATCCCTAAAAAATTATATGAACACTCTTTTCACCCCATAAAACTTAAAAAAAAAAAAAAAAAAAAAAAAAAAAGTTTGTATGAACACCCTATTTGTTACCTATCTTAATTTTTTAGAAAAACTTGAAAAAAAAATGGGAGGAGACACATCCACAATTTTTTGATTTTGAAAGAAACATATCTCTTTCAGATACAGTCCATCGTTCAGGCATCTCCATTTTTTTTCTTTTTGAAAGCAACGTCTCCATATATTAAGAAAAAAATATATGCTATTCATTTGATTTTTATTTATGGATTATATGTTTGAAATAGATTATTTACAGTTTTTAAATAAATAATTATTTTAAATAGTTTTTAAGTTAGTTTTTAAGTTAAACTAAGGAATCAAAATTATACAAATTCAATTAAAAAAATACCCTTTTGTATATAGCATGATGAAATTTTATTATTATTATGAAAAATATATTTTATATTACACATAACACTATAATTATAATAATTAACATCTTTGTATTGTAAATTTTGAAGTAATTAGATAAATAACTATTGAGATAACATGATTAAAAAAGCAAAGTAGCAGTAGCATATATACAGATTTTCTATTATCAGTTCGAACTGACAATAAATATATCAGGACAAAGAATATGGACCATTAGATTTACATACTTTGACTCAAAGTGTATGCACTTGTCAAAACTTCTCCATAATCTGTTGTCCACATTCTTTGTCCTGATATATTTATTGTCAGTTCAAATTGATAATAGAAAGACTGAGCATATATATATATATATATATATATATATATATAAGTCCTTAAAATTTCTGGCACTCTTTCCAAAGCCATTTATGGAAAAGTCACCCACTTAATAAGTTTTGTAGAAATAGCACCAATTAAGGTGATCTACCAAAATTGCCCATAATCTCTCTTTATTTCTCTCTTTCTTCCTTTCTCTCTTTCTTCCTCTCTCCTTTTTTTTTTTTTTCAAAAACCTCCATTGATCCATCAATGGAGGTCGGACATACCTCAAATGGAGGGCGAAAGACCTCCATTGGAGTCAAAATGACCTCGACCTCCATTGGTGGTCGATGAAGAAGAAGATTAAAAAAAAAAAAAAAAATCTGAAAATAAGTCTCGGGTAGCTAGAAATAGCTTGAAATAAGTCTTGGGTGACCTACCCGAGACTTATTTCCAGATTTTTTTTTTTTTAATCTTCTTCTTCATCGACCACCAATGGAGGTCTTTCGCCCTCCATTCGACCTCCATTTGAGGTCTGTCCAACCTCCATTGCCTCCATTGATGGATCAATGGAGTTCTTTGAAAAAAAACAAAGGAAAGAGGAAGAAAGAATAAGTGAGGGGCAATTTGGGCAGATCACATACTTTGGTGCTATTTCTACAAAACTTATTAAGTTGGTGATATTACCACAAAACCAATCCAATTTGGTGCTATTTCTCTCTATTTCCTCATATATATATATATAAGAGATATGAATATGCAGTGGTTATTATTATTATTATTTTGAAAAGTGTAGTAGTTATTTTTTATCCTAATGGTATTGTAATGTGTATCTATAAAGATGAATTTTTATATAAATCACAAGGCTAGAATTATATAAATTATTAATTATGTAAACCAATATGAAGATTCAAAAAAAAAAAAAAAATGTAAATCAATATGATTTACCTAAATTAAAAATAAAAGTCAATATCATGAAGAAGACGATTGTTTTTTTTTTTTTTTTTTTTTTTTTCATTTTTTAAGTGAGGATATTTTAGTAAAAATATAATGAATTCCTTTTGCAATTAGGAAAGGGAACTTGATTCCCATAGTAGGTGGGAGAAATCAAGTTCCTTTATGGTGAAATTCAAAAATCAGGAACATATTTTCCTTTCTTTTCCTAATTAGTAAACACACCATATAAGTAATTTCACTTGAGGACTATCTTGGAATTTTAAAAGAAGTAAGAATTTGAGATGCACGTACGATTTTTGAGAGGTACAAATATCGTCATTTTTTATTTTTTCTTTATTATGTAAGTTCAACCTTACGCTCAAGTCCAACCACGACCCTCTCAATTATAGAACTAGGACGTGGGTTAGGCCCTCAATTTGAGATTTGGGTATGGGCCACCCGACCCATTTGACACCATTAGATGTCATATCTAAAATGTTTAAGTTTCCTCTAAAACTAAAACCCTAATAGAAATATTATTACCTTAGACGTTTTGGGCTTACTAATTACTATCAAAAGCCTTTTGGGCTGGGGGACATTAAGTGCATCTGGGGTTTATCAAGAAATGAAACTGACCACTTCTACAAAATGAGGAAGGACTTCCTAATTGGGCTTGGGTTGCTTGGGCTTAATCAAAACCGACCCAACAACCATTAAAGAATCTTAATCCCATAATTACCCTTGATTAAAATTTAAAATTCAACCACAACGTAAAAGAGGAAGATTTTTTGGTCATTTATGGTTTTCAATAATATTGTTTGTTTTTTCTTTTAATTTGAAGATTTCTCACATAAACGCTGTAACGATAACGTTCACCAAGTACGCACACATAATAAAATTGCATTTACATACTATTTTATTGTTACGATCACAATTAATAGTTTTCTTAGAAAAATTGTATTCCGGTGACTTTCTATTCAACAATCATATGGTAAAAGGTATTAATGAAACAAATCTTTTAATTTGAAGATTTCTCGTAGAAAGGCTATAACGATAACGATTCACTAAGTACACACACATAATAAAGTTGCATTTATATACAATTTTATTGTTACGATCACAATTAATAGTTTTCTCTAAAAAAAAAAATTGCATCCTGATGACTTTCTATTCAACAATCATATGGTAAAAGGTATTAATGAAACAAATTAGCCATGTCTTTAGTATATTCTTGTTGAATAGAATAGCATTTATGTACGAATATAAATATTATTTTTCACAATCACAATCACAAACAATAGGTTTTTATTTTTTTATTTTTTTTAATGTACACGTGATGGTTTTCTATTTGACAATCATAAGGATTAGATAATATGCTCGTCTCGTTAAGGTTTTCAGTTTTCAATATTTTTGTTTTAGGTTAATTCAAATATTACAGTGGAGAAAAATATTTATAATAATAATAGAATTGCACTTATGTATGAGTATTTTATTTTTATTTTTTAAATGAAACTTATATATATGTATGAGTTTAAACTTTAAATCAATTATCACGATCACAATTAAAAGTTTTCTATAAAAAAATGCACATATGATGAGTGATTTCAATGTTTTTACTTTTATTTTAGCCCACATATTTCTTCGAGGAAGCATTTAATGAGACATATTCACTACATCATCAATAGATAAAAAAATAAAATAAAATAAAATACACTTCACACTTGTTGAATATGATTACATTAATTTAGATAATAATTATGTTTTTTTTTATAAAAAAATTATGGAGAAAATCTTTAATGATATGGATTTATCACGTCATGAATTAATAATCTTAAATGCATGATCACTGTCACGATTACAATTAATAGTTTTCTAAAGTAGAATGCACACATGATGTCTTCCATTTGACTTACATAAAGATAAAATTGTATGTTTGTCTCTGTTGATTATATTTTCTGAATAAATGCTTAAATGATACGGTTTTATTGATTATATTTCTTGAAGATATGTTTTAATGATATGGTTTCTCTGTATTTATCTGCGAGTTTAAATTTATTATCATAATCACAATTAATAATTTTCTAAAATCATGTAAGGATGTCATGGCATGCCGTCTTAAACTTTGCGATTTAACTTAATCAAAACCACGTAATTACCAAAGAGGGGTCTATTTTTAAAATCAAAAGGGTAAATTGGTAATTAGGACTCAAATCCCAATATAAAATCTCCTCTTCTTCTCAAAGTCTTCCGCTGCTCTCAAATACTTTTCTTCTAAACTTGGAAACAGAAACCAAACCTATACAAATTTGAAATCCAATCCAAATAGGGTTTCTCTACCTTTTTCTTCAATACAAAAACCCTAGGCCTCCACAAATACACATTTATAAAGTACTCTGAATTTTCATCTGATCAATAAAGTGTATATAAGGTAAGCTCTCAAAAACCCTTGTTTGAATACTTCTCCCAAATATCTGAAAAAATATTGAAAAACAAAGTAAAAATCAAAGCTTTATTGGAGATTAGATCAGAAGTGAGGAAAAAATATCTGGGTATCTGGTTTTGAGCAGTTTAAAGTATGGATGATCTCGAAAAAGCCATACTTTTTAGCTTTGATGAATCGGGTGCTGTTGATTCAGTGTTGAAATCACAAGCAGTGAATTACTGTCAACAGTTTAAGGAGAACCCATCAATATGCACTGTATGCATTGAGAAGCTTTGCTATTGCAAGCTTGTTCAGGTTCAGTTTTGGTGTTTACAGACTTTACATGAGGTTATTAGAGTTAAATATGGTGTGATGAGTTCGGAAGAGAAGGGTTTCGTTAGGCAATCTGTGTTTTCGATGGCTTGTTATGATTCTATTGATGAGAAGAGCGCTGTTAGGGTTTTAGATAGTCCTGCATTTATTAAGAACAAACTTGCACAAGTGTTGGTTACTTTGATTTATTTTGAGTACCCGATGATTTGGTCCTCGGTGTTTGTTGATTTTATGCCACATTTAAGTAAAGGGTCTGTTGTGATTGATATGTTTTCCCGGGTTTTGAATGCGTTGGATGATGAATTGATAAGCTTGGATTACCCTCGAACTGCTGAGGAAACGGCTGTGGCTGCGAGAGTTAAGGATGCCATTAGGCAGCAATGCGTGGAGCAAATAGTTAGAGCATGGTATGATATTGTGTCAATGTATAGGAATTCAGATTTTGAGGTCTGTACTAGTGTATTGGAAAGCATGAGGAGGTATATTTCTTGGATTGATATTAATTTGATTGCAAATGATGCGTTTCTTCCTTTATTTTTTGAGTTGATTTTGTCGGATGGGTTGTCGGAACAATTCCGTGGTGCAGCAGTGGGGTGTGTTTTGGCTGTGGTTTCTAAAAGGATGGATCCTCAATCGAAACTAAGCCTCTTGAAACGTCTCCAAATAAGTCGGGTTTTTGGGTTGGTGAAAGAGGATGGTGAATCGGAGTTGGTTTCAAAAATAGCTGAATTGCTTACTGGGTATGCAGTGGAGGCTCTAGAGTGTGTGAAGCGGTTGAATTCAGAAAATGCTAATGTGGTCTCAATGGAGCTTTTGAATGAGGTTCTGCCATCGGTATTCTATGTGATGCAGAATTGTGAGGTGGACTCAACATTCAGTATGGTCCAATTCCTTTCAGGTTATGTTGCCACTATGAAGAGTCTTTCTCCACTGAGGGAGGAACAACTTTTGCACATGAGTCAGATATTGGAAGTTATCCGAACACAGATTCGTTATGATCCAATGTACCGACATAATCTTGATGTTTTGGATAAGATTGGGATAGAAGAAGAGGACAGAATGGTGGAGTTCAGAAAGGATTTACTTGTTTTGTTACGTAGTGTTGGTCGTGTAGCACCTGAGGTCGCTCAGGTATTTATCAATAATTCATTAGCTAGTGCTGTTGTATCTTCACCAGACAGAAATGTTGAAGAGGTGGAAGCTGCACTTTCTCTTTTGTATGCACTAGGGGAGTCGTTGAGTGATGAAGCGATGAGAACTGGAGCTGGACTCTTGAGTGAGTTGGTGCCAATGCTTTTACAAACAAGGCTTCCTTGCCATTCCAATAGGCTAGTTGCACTTGTGTATTTGGAAACAGTAACAAGGTATATGAAGTTCATTCAGGAGAATACTCAGTATATTCCTATGGTTCTGACTGCTTTTCTTGATGAGAGGGGTATACACCATCAAAACTTTCATGTGAGTCGTAGGGCTAGTTATTTGTTCATGAGGGTTGTGAGACTGTTGAAAGCAAATCTTGTCCCTTTCATAGAGAAAATTTTGCAGGTATTATTTGTGTCTCCTACCTATATAATTGTATCATAACTATGTTCATACTTCATACTTTTGCTGTGTATACTTATTCATTTGCTGTGCAGAGCCTGCAAGATACAGTTGCTCGGTTTACAAGTATGAACTATACATCAAAAGAGCTTTCAGTATCGGAAGACGGTAGTCACATCTTTGAGGTATCTGGTCCCCTGCTTCTTCTATGTATAATCGGATCCATGGACATATATATATATACACACACTTACATTTTAGAAAAGATATCTTGAAGTGTTCGAAAATATTCTTTGGAGTGGGTTTTCGTGCTTGTTTGGTTTCTAATAGTTGTGCTAACTTTTACAGGCAATTGGTTTATTGATTGGGATGGAAGATGTGCCAGTGGAAAAGCAATCTGATTATCTCTCTTCATTGCTCACTCCTCTTTGTCAACAGGTTACAGATAGTTAAATATATGCTTGTTTAGGAATACCTTATCTCAATGTAGTTGAAGTGCTTAAACTTGTAACCGTTTGATTTCTTATGTACATATTCTGAGGTGTTTTTGGCGTACATGTTTATGTGTCTGACATGCCTAATCATTTGAGTAATGCTATAGATATATGCTTTCTAAAGGGCTCTTGTTTGTTTTCAGGTTCAAGCATTGCTTTTGAATGCAAAAACATTAGATCCAGAAGAATCTCCTGCAAAAATTACAAATGTCCAGCTAATAATTGTGGCAATTAACTCTCTTAGCAAGGTTCTTCCTTTGACTTTGTAAATTGATATTAGTAAATTGCTTTTCATCTTAGGTAACGCCCTGCATGGATTGCTAATTGCTATGCAACTATTTACTTATATCAATTTTAGTTTTGATTTCATTATTCTTTCAGAATTTTTTTTTGTTTGAACGTACTCATGTGACGTGATTGTTAATTGGAGTTTTGACTTCATAAACCTGCAGTTTATCCTCACAATGTGTTTTTGTGATCCAGGGTTTCAGTGAGCGCCTTGTAACTGCTAGTCGCCCTGCAATTGGTCTCATGTTTAAGCAGGTTGGCATTTGGGAGTTGTTTTTTGTTGTTTTTCTTTAAGACTAATGTCGTTCCATTTTTGTTAACTTTCCCGTTGTCAATTCTAGAATGAAGTTCAAGAAGCTCACGACCTTTAGTTCTACATTATTTCTTAAGCTAAAAAATATACCTGTTGGCCCATCTTAATGATTTTTGGTTTTCCTTTTTCTTTATTTGTGTGGTTCCAGACATTGGATGTACTCCTTCAAATTCTTGTCGTATTTCCAAAGATAGAGCCTCTACGAAGCAAGGTAGGAGTTAAATATGGGACCGTGATATTACTTTCCTTGATTTATTGACTGCTCATATTGCCTAAAGTTATTGTTTTGGTTTTCACAGGTCACATCATTCATACATCGAATGGTGGACACACTGGGAGCATCTGTATTTCCTTATCTGCCTAAAGCATTGGAGCAGTTGCTTGCAGAAAGTGAGGTACTTTAATAGCAGCTTTTAGTATAATCCTTTCTTTTTTGGATTTAAATTCTATACTTAAGAGAAGAAATGGAGTGCTACAGTGTACTTTATTGATCACATATAAATGCTCTTTACCTTTTTTTATAACTTTTGCTATTATTGTTGGCTTGCGTGTGGTGGGGAAATGATCACAGAAGAAAACATCTAGTTTGAACATTTACCGCAGCTGTGTTTAGAATCTGAATGTCCTGTGATTGATTTCATGGCATTTAATTCTATTTTTGTTAGTACCTAATCTGGCTGGTCTCCTTGTCATTGATTTATTACTATGTTCGAAATCAGTTTCCAATTTTCAACAGTGTTTGAATACAGGAGAAAACTTCTATTAGTCCGTCTCACCACCATCAGTTGTGGGACAGACCAATCAAAAAGAGGGCCACACTGCATATAACACCAACAAAAGTGCCTTGTGGCAAACTTAATTTTTGTTTTTTAAATGGAAACAGGGGAGGCCTTTGCTGGAGAAGTCCTCCTCCATCGACAGAATCCTCTGTTGATGGAGAAGAACTCCTTGTTGGAGGAGGCCTCAATCGCCTCCTCCGGCAAGGCTTTTCCCGGTGGCCACCAAGACCACCTGGTTTTCGTTTTTTTAAATGGCCATGTGGCATAATATAATTGTTTGAGTTTTGTGCCATGTGGCACTTTTCTATAGGTCCATCCCACAGCTGATGGCGGTGAGACGGACCCATGGATTTCTCTGAATATAGAGCACCTTGCAAAACCTGCTTTCTAAAGGGTGGACACATGTCGGAAAACTGATAGTTTGACTTCCTTTTGTAATTACAGTTATTAACACAGTTTCTAATTAATAAATCTAGTTGAGTTGGTTAGGGCTTAATGCATCTTTGGTCCTCTTTAAAATTTTGTTCTTTAACATCATTATTCGATTCATGATAGAATAAATGTTATACAGAAGTCTTTTGCTTATCCTTCGAAGAATTAGGCAAAACATTAGAAATTGCTCTCATTAATATGTTTTTGTGATTATGATTTTACTGTGCTAATTCTGAGCTGAGTGTGATATCAATTGTGTACTCACTATTTATTTTGTGATATTACTGTCTGATTTTGGATATTTTCATATTGCAGCCAAAGGAACTTGCTGGCTTTCTTGTTTTACTCAATCAACTTATATGCAAATTCAACACTTCAGTGCATGACATAGTGGATGAAGTATTTCCTGCTATTGCTGGTAGGATATTTAATATTATACCAAGGGATACATTGCCTTCAGGACCTGGAACCAATACCGAGGTATGTCATGCACTTATTTCTCCAAACTTCTTAAACAATGGTTGTTTAGTCACTCGTCAAATGTTTCCATTTTTATTTCTTCTTGTAGGAAATGCGTGAATTGCTTGAGCTTCAGAGGACACTATGTACATTTCTTCATGTGATAGCCACTCATGATCTTTCTTCAGTGTTCCTTGCTCCCAAAAGTAGGGGCTACTTGGAGCAGATTATGCAATTGTTAGTGAATACATCTTGTCATCATAAGGATTATGTTATGAGAAAGGTGTGTGTAATACTCCCAAGTTTTTATTCTTCCACTTCATTTGAGTTTTTCTTCATTTTGATCTCACAAGGATTGCGATTTCTAAAATGATAGAATAATAACCGAATCTAAAATTTTCCATGTATAGGCATGTGTGCAAATATTTATTAGATTAATCAAAGATTGGTGTTCCAGGCCTTTTGGTGAAGAAAAGGTTCGTCTCTCTTTCCCGAAAATATCATCCTTAATTATGTTGAGTATATTTTCTGTCTTTGATGGGGTTAATTATTAATGCATGTAGGTACCTGGTTTCCAAAATTTTATGATTGAGGTCTTTGCGAAGAATTGCTGTTTATACAGCGTTCTTGACAAATCTTTCGAGTTTGGTGACGCAAATACTGTAAGGACAATCTTTTTATTTTTATTTTTATTTTTTCTATTTCTGTCTTTTATTGTTTGAAAAAATATGCCTTACAATGTTGAAAGTATGTTAAGATGGTAGGGTAAATAAACTGTGTTGGTCTGTAAAATTGAGGTTATTTTTATTTTTATTTTTAAATGCTAGTTAAAAAAATCTATTTACCTTATTCTCTCGGTGCTTCCTATTAATAAAGAATTGTTATTCTGGTCCTGTGGCAGCTTATTCTGTTTGGAGAAATTGTCTCAGCTCAGAAGGTCATGTACGAGAAGTTTGGCAATGATTTTCTTGTTGGTTTTGTATATAATAACTTTCCTTCTGCACATTGCCCACAAGATTTGGCAGAGCAATATTGTCAAAAGTTGCAGGTATGGAATTGTACTCCAGCTTTTTCTTATATAACAATGAGACTATTAACACCATGGAGTTCTTATTCATGCGTGCTAATTTGTCTATCCAGATATGAACAATTGTAGTTAACCATTTATCATTGTTCTCGATGGTGTGTTGTGTACTTGTGTGTAGCATCTGTGTGTGCGGTTTAGAGTGTTTTATCCATATATTTATGAATAAAATATGATCTTTCATGGTTTTTTATGAGGTTCAGCCTCCTTTGTGTATGATCTGTTTTCCGAGTCAAATTACAAGGGTTCAAATAAGTAACTTTTAGTTCCTACTTGTTTGCTCAATCTCTATTATTCAAATAATTATTCTGCATTTCGCGTTTTCCTGGCTGCTCGCCAAGCTAGAGCCTGCCACTTTGGCATTGCATGTTATGGCTGTATAGGTGTGCATATGCTGTGTTTCTGCAAGAACTCCAAATAATTCAAGCCTTTTGAAGCTTTTAAAAGAATAGCAAGTTGAGAGAGTGAAGACAGCGATATTTGTAATTTTTAACATTAATTAAACATTTAAAAATTAAAAACTATATTTAAGTGCACTAATTATAAAATTAAATAATCAAATTATATAATGTGTTCATGCGATAATTATATAATATGTTCATGCATATAATATGTCATCGTTAATTTAATAATTTGATTATTTAATTTTATAATAGAGTAGTGCACCACTCAAATATAGCTTTTAATTTTTAAATTTTTAATTAATGTTAAAAATTACAAACTCGTATTCAAATTTGATTTTCCAGATATCTCTGTCTTCACTTTCTCTCAACTTGCTATTCTTTTAAAAGCTTCAAAAGGTAGTCGTCCTAGAAATTTAGCACACTCTTGCACAAATACTGGGTTTAAATTCATTGAAACGCCGTAAAGTTGTTTTTAAGTTTTGGTCTTCAGATAAGAGTCAATATATGCATAGCATACAGGAATGAACTGCCCTAATCTTTTTCATGCTCTGAATCTTTGTTTCCGCAGGGTAATGATTTTAAGGGATTGAAATCATTCTATCAGTCACTGATTGAAAAATTAAGACTCCAACAGAATGGAAGCCTTGTTTTCAGATAGCACCAGCGGAAACAATCCAATTTGCATTATTTATCAATTCAGTTTTTGTTCGTTTAAAGGTATGTTGCATCTTGTGCCATCAGATTGTTTTTATCTTCGAAATCTTTATGTCATATTTACTATAGTTTATATTGCAGGATTTCTTTTTTGTAAATATCAGTTTATGTCCATTCAGTGTGGACGATGAGGTACGAAAAAGTAAATTCTTTTCCGTTCGATTTGCATCTACTACTCAACCGATTATAAGTGTGACTGATTTTTCCTATACTTTGATTCTGCAGTTGTAGATTTCCGGCAAAATGGTTCTTTATCGTGAAGAAATTCGTGGAGTTATAATAATTTTCATTCTCAGTTTTTTTTTTTCAATCTTCTTCCCGTATAAGTAAAATGCGTGCATTCAACCAGTTTTTCTCCATGTATTATGGCGCCATGGTTTTTGTTACAACAAATTTTTGCTTGTAAAATGATTATAGTTCTCTAGTCCCACAGCCTTTTTTTTTTCTTTTCAAGTAATTTAGTGTATAAACATCACTAGATGTTGCGTTATTAGAATTTTTGAAAGCATATATTTTTTTTCCTTAATTTCTCGAACTTGAGGAATTGTCGAGTTGAATTAGTATCATTTACCATCAAGTCATACCGAGCTTTGGTGTTGTTGTATCATCTATTTAATCATCAAATTTGAAAATCTTTAACATTCAAAAAATTATATTGAATATTATGATGGGTTGATTTATGAGTCAAACTTTTGATAGTGTCTCTGTTAGGAACTTGCTTTTTGTTACATTACATGAATACACCCTACCACAAGCCTTTATTGTGTGTGGCCACTTTTGAATATTATGATGGGTTGATTTATGAGTCAAACTTTTGATAGTGTCTCTATTAGGAACTTGCCTTTTGTGACATTACATGAATACACCCTACCACAAGCCTTTATTGTGTGTGGCCACTTTTGATTTGAGATTGTAGGGCGGTTTTGTCACTTTTTTGGAATTTTATATAATAATGAATTTCTATCATTTCGTTCTATCTAAGTGCTCTAAAAAAAAAGAAAAAAAAAGAAAAAAAAAAAAGAAAAAAAGAAATAGCAACAATCCCAAAAGATCTTTTTTGGTGAGTAGAAATTAGGATTATTTTAATGTTTGTTCTATTTTTATTTTATCTACTGTTCTTGAGAGATCCCTAATCTTGTCTTGTTAGTTTAAAAAGAAAAAGGGTTAATATTAAAAACCTTCCCTCACCTTTGAACTATTATTGGATGTATAGTTATAAATGCTTTTATTTTAGAAACCTCCCTTATGGACTAACACCATGAGCATTTCGTTTGTGTTGATTGAGTTTGATTGTTAAAAAGTCTAAAATGTCCCTATTTAAGCTTCAATTATAAGAATTTACAATTATACCCTCATACTTCAACCAAATGAATTATTAAAATGATAAAAAAGACGAGAATGTTAATTTGTAATGGAGAAGTTATTTTGTGGACAATTTTATCCCTAAAAATAATAAAATTACAAATGAACCAAAAGCATTGAAAATGAACCAGAATATGTATTTATTTATCTTTTTTTTTTTTTTTTTTTATATAAATCCAATCAAATACTCATTTTCAATATTTTAGGTGATATGGTCTTTTCCAAAATGGCTAGCTTGAAGATCTTTGTGCAACATGATTTCATATGAATCATACAATAAAATCTTTTTGGATTTAATGGTTCTATTTAACACATAAGTCTCTTTCTTTTCTTTAAAAAAAAATAATAATAATCATACAAGTCTTTTTCTTGATTGTAATTTTGAATGCAATCTTTTTTCTATTTTTTTTTTCCATTAATCCCATCATTATATAACTCCTTTTACATTCAGAATTTTATTTTTTGGTGGCTTATTAATGCGTTTTCTCTGTAGTTGCTTTTCAATTTCCATCAACCTCCACCTCATGAAGATTTGAAAAAAAAAAAAAAAAAAAAGTTGAAACATATAAATTATTATAAATATTAAATAACAAGTCGGCATACAATTTATCACTGCTTCTTTAATTCCAACTTTATTTATTTATTTTTTTAATGATATATGTCTGTAAAATGCATGTTAATTATCGGATCCATATAACTTTTGAAATCTACAAAATACAAATGTATAAGTTTTTATTTATTTGTTTTTCTAATTTGTAAGTTGTAACCCAAACAAAAGACTTTGATTAGAATAATATTTTGGAACATTATATAATTTTCTATTTCTTTGTTTTGGAAATCGTCAAGCAAGAAATACGTATGTATATTGAAATTCATTGTACATTGAGTTGACTGTAATTTGTCAAATATTTATTTGTTTTTCTGCCAAAGACTCCCCAACAAGACTATGTACGTTGTACACCTTTTTAGAAACTAAAAAGGTAAATAAATAAAAAATGATTTATATATATATATATTTAAAAATATTATAAGGTTTGATTTCTCTTTAGAATCACCCAAAATTGACAAAAATGTATTTAATATAATCCTTTACTATATTCATTTATAATGTGATTAGTATAAAATTAACTAAAATAACTAATTGAAAGATTGATTTATAATAATTATAATTATTTTGTTCGAGATTTCGACTATGTAATATTACAGAGTGATTTTACTATGCAAACAAAAAATGCAGAAATTAAAGGAAATAATGGGAAGTGGTATGAAACCCACTAATCATGAGCAAAGGTGCCACTAATGCCACAACATTAACAAACCTAATTTATTCTACCTAACAAATTAACTAATAATCTGACCAAGTACACAGGTCATGCATATATCATCGTAATCCTTATAGATATTTAGTATCGATACGTACTCCCGATACAAAATATTATTCCAAAAATACATTTCCTTTATAAGAATATTGTGAGCATATGATTATATGTTTAGCTTATGACTAATAAACTGATTTGGGGAAATTTTGAACCTTTGAAAGAGACTGAGGGAGCCCACATTTTTTTGTTGTTGTTGACTAATTTTGAAGTTAATTTTTAATTTAATTGTTTAATAAACTTTGTAATTTCAGTCATAAATGGCAATTGGATAGTATAACTTGTTTTTACTTTTATTCTAAGCAATTGAATTTATTAAAAAAGATGATGTAATCAATCATGACATAGGGTCAATGAAAATAAAAGTTATAGTAAAATAAAAATTATCAGATGTAGACAGTTCTATTTTTTTAATTTGTACCAATATTGTATTATTCAGTGTAGGACAATAATTGTTCATGCACAAAACAATAAATATAGAAGAAAAAAAACTTATCAATTATTTAGATTCAATTAGATTCAAGTTATATATTAAAAGACTAACTCGATCAATGAACTAACTCACTAATCAAAAAAAAAAAAAATTAGGTTAATTAATTAAAAAGTATAGAAGAATAAAAAGTTGGTAAGAGAAGTTAAGACATAAACTTCACAACTAAATCTATATTAAATAAAAATTTACGTAGGTGCTTAACTAACATTTTAAAAAAATTAATTAATTAATTAATTAAAGAGAATCAAAGAGAATGCAAGTGGATATTGATTAATTAAAAATGGATTTCGTCAATGTATGAACTCACCTTTCTCTTTTAGTCTCCAAAACACCAGCACACATGGAAACCACAAATTCAAAGAAATGGAAACTTGTGCTTATCATCAAATGAGCCAAGAAAGTCAATAGCATTTTATTTACATAATATGAAGAATGATTGCCAAGATATTTATAAAATTAATTACTATTAGGTGTTAGGTTTTAGCTCGTATTATCGATTGAATCTAATGTGAACTAAACGAGACTCAATTAATGTGAAACTTCCTAGAGACGCGGGAAACGTTTGGTAGTTGGAGATGGTGTTTGAGGGAGGTTTGAAGATCGAAGAAGAACCGAAGAATCAGATTCCAAAAGGAAGCGTGGCATGGGCAAGGTGTATTGACCGCGACACAGGAGTGGTTGATTTCAGTGAGATCGGCGCGGTGCAGACCACGTCATAGGCAAGAGACGCAGACTGCAGTATTCTGAGTGGTCGTTTCCAGTGACTTTTCCGCGGTATAGGACATGGGGTGCACACCGCGACCCAGACCGCGGTGACGGAGTATTTTGCTGAGATCGGGGATGTTGTGTGAAAAAAGGAAAGGTTTTCTTTTGGAAGTTTTTGTGCTTGAAGGAAAGGAGTTTATCTTTGTGCGGAACAAGAAAGTCTTGAGCGTAAAGGAGTATGATTTTGCGTGGATCAGGAATACTTGTGCATGTAAGAGAAGGTTTCCTTGTTGGTTTCAAACTCCCTGTAACTAGTATAAATAGAACCTTGTAACAAGTTTATTTTGTGTAGAGTGAAAGAACACCTGTAACATCAGAGAGTGGTGAGATCCGGGGGAGACCCTAAGGAATATCCGGGGAGAGATCCGGGGAATATCAGTGGATCAAGTTAGAGATTCGTGGGTATAAATATTCAGGGGAGACCTAGGGGATATTGAAGGGTTCTCGGTGAGGATCTTGTAAGCGTTATGAACTGAGAGTCATGATGTAAAGCTTGGTTGTGAGTCACGATTAAGTTACTAATCTTTTCATAATAATATTATAAGTAAATGGCAGTTGATAATCTATTCTTAAGTTGAATCATTATAAGTAAATGGTAATTGCTAATCTATCTTATATAAGTTGAATAATTGAATATATTTTCACACTTAATAATTCTTAAGTTGTTAAAATTTTAAAATGAATATATTTTTACACTTTCTTTATTATAGTTATTTTTATCATTAATTCAATAGAGCATTTAGAGTGTAAATATGTAATATATATAATTAAGTTACATTAAAAAAAACAAAAACAAAAAACCTTAATTTCAAAGATGGAAGTTGAGATTGTTCGTTCGAGTCATATCCTCCTTCCCTAACTCGTAAATTTGTAATAGTTAAAAAATTAGCTCAAACTAATTAATGTTAAATATTTCTAAATGTGTATTTATTTTTTAATCGTACAAAAAAAATTGGTTGGATAGAGTTTAAATGATTAACTCTCAACCATCTTTATTTTTGTAAATCAAATATTTGTAAATAAACCTAATTAAAATATATATTTTTAATTTTAATGAAAAAAAAAAAAAAAAAAAAAAAACTTAAAGGGAATGCAAATAGATAATCAGCAATGTAAAACGGTTCCAGCACGCACTATGACGTCCACACAAAGAATTTTAGCACATGTCCAAACAAAACAAAACAAAACAAAACAAAATCAATAGACTTAATTGATTTGATTTCTTAATTAAAATCAAAGTCAAGATGGGGCCAATTTCATTTTTACTCAAAATCTACTTCGATCGAAGACTTTGTTAAGACTTATGACTCTAAATATTAAATAAATATTTAACACACGAGTATATATATTTATAAGATTTTGTACATCATTAATTCGTCACTGGATTGAGATGATCTTTTGTTAATTAATATCATGAACTCCACTAATTTTGAACATCTGGATTCAAATCATGACACTTTTGATAGGTTTATGTTAAATCTTAGATGTTTGGATCTAAAAATAAGTACTCCTTAATTAAACATGATTGGTTTATATTAAGTTTTGATCAGTAGAGAAATTATAGTACTTCTAGATTTGATGTTGAGTTCCACTAGGTTTTGAAGGTTTTCATGATATTTAAACATTAATTTGATCAATACCATTCATGATCATTCGCAATTTGTGTAAATCTAAAAATAACTCTTCATACATTTTATATATATAATAATTCTTTAATCAAGTCCATCGTGATTTTATTTTCTCTATACTAACCTAACCAGAGAATGAATGTTTAAGCTCAGATCAATATAGAAAGGGTGTGGATATTGCCACCAATAAATATGATAAACACATCCATATTTATAAGTACACCCATATCTAAAATTTAAAATTAAATAATTACTATAAGCATCCATTTTAATGCCAATAATACTCTTATTTAAATGAATGTATTCATTTTAATACAATTTATTTAAAAACCCTCTTAAGTTATTAACATACCCAATTTCACAAATGATAAATTCTTAAGTTCTCTAGGCTCGAAAACATAGTACGGTCGTAGTAAGTTTCTTGCCATCAACAACTACATCAGATATCTTCTTAGCATTTACAAAACTCAAGCATCGTCCATGTTGGTAATAATCACACTCCACAAAGTTTGGGACACGAGAGGTGATGCTCTCAACATCATGGCCAATCACAAATTTGAACTCAGTTAAGCACCGGGAATTCCATGCTATACTTTTTTGAAGGAACAGTTCGAGAAGCTCTATTTCAGGGAAATGAAAAAAGAGAGAAATCAACCCTGTCAAGTTGCTGATATCTATTACAACATATTTCACATCCTCATACCACCGTTGATATCCTGGATGCACAATGATATGTACTGCTATTTTTTTTTTTTAAAATACTTCTCACTTATTAATAGAGTTCATTAAAAAAAAAAAAGTATCTCTGTATGATCAGAGTCCTTTGAAAATTCTTTTTCCATTACTTTGTTTATAATAATGGGAGATTTTGATACTGGAAATAGAATTAGAGTTTAAGTAGGGTTTAGTTTTTTTTTTAATAAAAAGATATAGTTGAAGATATGTGTGTAATTAATAGGTGTACATAGTATTTGGTTCTTTTTTTTTTTTTTTTTTTTTTATAATTAAACTAATTTGTTATTATTGGTAAATTTCTATTAAGATATTTTTGTAATTAAATTTTTTTATTAAAATATGAGTATGTTTATCACCCATACAGAAATTATACTTATAAAATTGAATATTCCCAAGTTGTACCCAACCTAAGAACATTGTTATAAGAAGGAAATTAAGGTGGGGTTGCTTGTCACACAAAGTCAATATACTTGTTTTTTTGAGCCTCAAAATCAAAACCAGTAAATCAAACAACCTTTGTTTTCTCACTAGAACTGAAAAATATCTGAAACTTCTTCATAGAAAAATAAAAAATAAAAAAAAGAAAAAAAGACCTGAAGACAAATTTCAGTCTCTATATATATCCAATCAAGTTACTTAGAAGTTAAGGCCTAGCTATCAAAAACCTGAAACAAAACCACCATGTCTCTCAAAAGAGTTATCAGCTGGAAAATCCTCCTCCCAAGTTGTGCTAAATCCAGGAAAATAAAAAATTCTCCTTCAGAGCCTAGTAAATCCAATCTAATTTCCAAGCAGGTTTCTCTTCAGAGACTATCACTCTCTGATGTGAGCAACCCCGGTTCTCCGATTTCGCTTAGTGATCTATCAAACTCCCTGGTGGGATCAAATCTGCATATTTTCACACTCAAAGAGCTAAAAGGGATGACTCAGAATTTTTCCAGGAGTGAATTCCTTGGAGAAGGTGGGTTCGGTCCGGTTTACAAAGGCTACATTTGTGACAAGCTCAGGCCTGGATTGTTGAAAGCACAACCTGTAGCTGTTAAAAAATTGGATTTGAATGGCTCTCAGGGACACAGAGAATGGCTGGTAATTTATTTATTTATTTATTTTTTTGAAAGCAATTTATTTATTTATTTATTTATTTTAGTTGGAAACTTGTTTTGAATTTTATATGATTTTGATTGATTTTGATTTTTTGATTTTTTTTGCCAGGCTGAAGTGATATTTCTTGGACAATTGAAGCATCCCCATCTTGTGAATTTGATTGGCTACTGCTATGAAAATGAGCACAGGCTTTTGGTGTATGAATACATGGCCAAGGGCAATTTAGACAATCAACTGTTTAAAAGTATACAAATTTCTACAATCTTGAATATTGTTTAAAAGTCTTTATTTTTTTTTTTAATTCTGTTATTGATAATTAAATGTTTTTGAATAATGTAGATTACTCTGAAACATTGCCATGGTTGACCAGAATCAAAATTGCAATAGGAGCTGCACAATGTCTGGCTTTTCTTCATGAAGAAGAAAAACCAGTCATTTACAGAGATCTCAAAGCTGCAAACATCTTACTAGACTCTGTAATTTTTTTTTTCCTAGTCTTTCTTGCATTTTCCAAGAAAATATCATATTCTATGACCAAAAACCTCATGTTTGTTTTTTGTTTTTTCTCAGGATTACAATGCTAAGCTCTCTGATTTCGGATTAGCAACAGATGGTCCACTGGGAGATAATTCTCACATCACGACATGTGTCATGGGCACAGAAGGCTATGCAGCTCCTGAATACATAAATACCGGTAATTAAGATTTCTAACTCGTAGCCACGGGGCGATTAGATTGTTTTTGAAACCCGTTTTCTGTTTTACGAATCTAAAAACGGGGAAAAATATGTTTTTACAGGCCACTTGACGACTATGTGTGATGTTTATAGCTTCGGGGTGGTCCTTTTAGAGCTGCTGACCGGGAAGCGGTCTGTGGACAAGAACCGTCCGAAAAGAGAGCAGGACTTGGTAGAATGGGCAAGGCCAATCCTGAAGGACTGTCACAGGCTTAACCAAATAATGGACCCGAGACTCGAGGGCCAGTACTCGACCGAGGGGGCTAAGAAGGCGGCTGCACTGGCTTATCAGTGCCTGAGCCAGAGTCCCAAGTCCAGGTCTACCATGAGAATTGTGGTCAAGACTTTGGAGCCCCTCCTAGACTTGACTGACATCCCAATTGGACCCTTTGTGTACACAGTAAATCCTGAAGGGAAAATTTGTGATGAGCCAAGGATCAGAAAGGTCTGTGAGGAAATTGGAGAGAAAAAGTACTATGAAAAGGGGCGAATCCGGCATCAGAAAGGTCGTAAACACCACCACCGGCGTCGGATCAAGGCATCATTAAAGTCTAGAGCTGTACATTCTGACACAACTTTGTACAAAGCTCTTGGGACTAGTCTGTACACTCCCAGGAACTAGAGGAATGCAATTAGTGGTGCAAAGGGATGGAGGGACACATAGTTTAGCATTTCACAAATCACACAATATTATCTCATACAATTTTTTTTTTCTTTGTATTTTCTACTTTTCCAATTTGAAACTTTTGAGTGTTGTAATTACAATTACAGTTGTTTTTTGATCTCTTAAAAGCAGAAAACTGTTTTTCAGAATGATCATGTGTCTCCAAATTTAATATGATTTATCCTAATTTTTTGGACTTAAACATACAAAGCACTCCAGCAATTTTGTCAATCTTATATTATTTATTGGTAGGGTCTTTCTTTGGTTAAATCGATCCTAAAAAAATAATAATTCAGAACTGAAGTTACATAACGTTGTGAATCTGGTTCCATAACGGGTTCCATAATGTTTATGTAACAAATATTTATTTACATAATATTATGGAACCGATTTCAACACATTATGTAACTTCGATCCTTAAATGTATTTTTTTTTCTTCAAAACGTACCGATATGACTAAGGAATAATCATTAATGGGTATACCTTGTACAGTATGAGCCAATTGACATAGGAATCCACATGGTTTATAAAATTTCCGAATATCTCTCTCGAACGAAGATTTCTACGAATATTTCATTAATTCAGGAAAGGTTTATAACGAATTCCAGAACCGTCAGAGTCCACCCGTACTTGATAAGGACAAAAATTTCCAACTTATCATCCAAAATTCCTGAAGGAAGAATGAGAAATAATAATCATGCTGAGAGACTTGCCCACTAGTGCAACTCTGCCTAAAATCTTCTGGAATTGTGTGGTTAGCTTGTTCAATTGATTGAATCCCAAATTCATAGTCAATGTTATTCTAACTTGGACTGTTCAAAGTTCAAACAACTAAAGATAGGGTCTGGTTTTTCAAGTCCTGTAGGGTGACAAATTCTATTGTCCTAGAATATATATGAACATTGCTTGTGGAGTCAGGAAAATGACTTGCATTTATTTCCACCATTTCACCAAACCCAATCCAATCGCTCAAAGTCAGATACAATGAATGAACTATGTTAATCTATTCATAGTATTTTTTTTTTCCTCTTGTTTTAATCCTTAAAAACCTCCCATTTGAAGTCTAGGTATACATTAATAATTATCAGGTCCGGGATTCCGTACGTTTTTTCCTATAGAATCTCGACTCTATACGTTATAAAGTTGAATTCCGTATGAAAAAATGTACGGAATCCCACTCCTAAACGGTATAATGTATACATTTGGTAGACTTGAAACAAAAATTCTATTATTATAATTTTTTATGGTGTAAACATTTAGGACTTCTCTTGACACTTTGGCTAATATTACATGGATAAAAATTCTTTAGTGCGGACAGCCCATTTCAGAAACAATTTTTTTTTGGGTATCAAGGATATTGGACTTCATCCAGTCACATATCAGCCCGTCCTTCCCAGTTGCATGACTCGCCATGGCCTGTATGTTATATTGTGGAGTAGGATAGATAGGAAACCCCAACCCACACCCCGGCTACACAAAGTTTCAGAAACAATTTATTATTATTATTATTATTATTATTATTATTTTTGAAAATTATTATTATTATTATTATTATTATTATGTGATAGATCTTACAAATTTGTCAATGATAAGGTGGTTCAAGATTCTCTTCGACTTAAAAGTCTTTAAACAGAGCAAATAAAATATATAAAAATAAAAGCCATTCTAGAATCTAGACACTCTGCATGCTTTCTAGAAGAAATCCTCTATTTGCTTTTATAATTATTTTTAAAAAAAAATAGCAAATAAAATATATAAAAATAAAAGCCATTCTAGACACTCTATATACTTTCTAGAAGAAATCCTCTATTTTTTTTATTTTTATTTTTATAAGTCTATACTGATATTTATTTTTAAAATAGTACCATAAATTTGTATTAATTAGAATAAATTCACTAAGAATCAAAAATCAGAATTTATATTGGTGCATTCAAAATTTTTATCGTGTAATGAATTTATATGTTTTTTTTCTTAAAGAACTGAATTTTAATTTTTTTCTACACCTAACCTTTTGAAGATGTATAATTTGTACAAAGAAGCTAGAACTGGATTCAATCTTTAAAATGTATGGGTGGGAAAGCTAGATTATGATTCAACTCAAACAAACATCTTGTGCAGAAAACTGTTATTACAAATAATTAATTTAATGTTATAAAATTGCATGTTTATGGTTATATATTTATTTATATATATAGTGAGTCTCTCATGAGAGATCTCTTATTTTAATTTCGGTAAGCACCATGATGAAAACACATCGATTTTAATGAATTTTGATCTGAATTTTTTTGTGGATAATGAGTTCATTGAAATCTACCTATAAACAAAATTTGAGAATTTTCCGAGCACTAGAATTATTTATCCAAATTTTGTTAAATATGAAGGCATCGGAATATATATATATATATATATATATTTGGTGTGTTATGTGCTTATGTCTTCTTTATTTTATTGTTCAAAAACATGTTTTTCAACTAAAATATAATTGTAGATCTGATAATGTAATTGATTGTGAGTACCTATATACTTACATCGTACTCATAACTTATGTGGTTGTACATTTCTCCTTCACATTTGTGATAGGGGTTTGAGTCTCATATTTGATTATAAAATCATAAAGTGTGTGGAGAATTCTCTACGAATCTCTCTTGTAATGTGAATTGTTATCCAAATTGTGCTACATAGGTTGATCTTGTTGATTCTAGCATTTTTAGTGGTTGATCTGATCAGATTCCGGTAAACCCACAAAGTGTGAAATGACTAAATCTTTAATGGAAAATGTTTCTCAAATTTACTATTTTAGGATAAACTTGTGTGCGGCAATGATTTCTGATAAATTTCAGGAATTCATACAAGGACAGTGACATTTAAAAATCACCAAAATTTAGTAGAGAGAATCTTTGAAATTTGTATATTGTTAGATGTTCAAGATGTTACCACGTGATCGATCAAAAGCAAATAAAACATGTATAATAAGCCAATTCTATAAAGTTTATATGATTTCTAGAAGATGTTCTCTATTATTATCACCTACCGACAATTTTCAGAAGCAGAAACTGATTGTAAAAAGCTAGAAAATGATTCAGCTTAAATGTGTATATATCTGTGAATGGGAAAGCTAGAGATTATGTTTCAGCTGAAACATACAACTTGTGCAGAGAAGACTAATACGATACAAATTTAAAAAAAAAATCACTTTCAATCAAACCACAACTACATTATAATAAAGGGTACTTCTCTGGTCAAGATGGTTCTAAAATTTTTTGTATGGAATCTCAATTGGCATCGATGCAAAATGAAAAAAATATACATTCTAAAATGATGTTAATGTTGACCCCGCACAAAAACTTTATGGAATGTCATGAGTAGAAAATTTCTGTTATAATAAAACCACAACTTCAAGTGGATACTGAATCACCACCGTTTAATGTGGCCAGGGCCGGCCCTGAGATTTTTGGAGCCCGAGACGAACTATAGAAAATGAGGCCCAAGACGAGTGTTTCTAGGATTTAACCCACTGACACCCTTGATCCGATGTTGTTGTAAGAATGATAAATGAATTTTCATTGGTCGGCCTTTTTTATAAAAAAAAAAATTACATGTGTATAGTAGGCTATTTTTAAAGTTATTTACGGGTTTTTAAAAAAAAAATTATATGTATATGGTGAGCGATTTTAAAAGTCATTTATGTCCTGTTTTGTTTAAAATCTTTTATGGACTATATTTTAAAGAGTGTCGATATTTGCACTCCTCTAAAACTGTATGCACACCCTAAATTTATATATTTTTAAAATTCTAACATTACCTTTAAATTAAATTAAATATGTTAATTTAAAAATATAATAAATTTTATAACTATTTACTTTTTAAAAAAATTGGTACAAAGGAGGGCAAAGCCCAAACCAAGAAAAACAACTGAGAGAGAGGGGTAGACTAATAGCGTCAACCTCCAAAGATAACCAATAACTATTTACTTTTTCAAAAAAAAAAATTAAGTCTTTTATTTAAAAAAAAAAAAAAAAAACTAAATCAAATTAAAAATAACAAAGAAAAAACAAAAATCCAAATCAAAAAGTGGGAAAAACATTATCATTCTACCAGAAAAGATGGAGGAGGGCGGTGCTCCTCCATCATTAGATTAGAAAAAGATGGCCTCCAAAATTTAAGAGCATGACTCCTCTCACTCTCTCACTCTTTTAATTTTGCATTTTACTTGAATAAAAAAAAAAAAAAAAAAAAAAAAAAGAAGAAGAAGAAGAAGAAGAACACTTAACATTCTCTCTGGAAAGATAAAGACGTAGGATAGGAGATGTCTCTATTTTTTTATGCGTATGTAAAATAAAGAAAAAAAAAAAGAGATCTAACAGACATTAAAAGGTGCAAAAAAAAAAAAAAAAAAAAAAAAATTATATTTTAGATATATTTTATAATTCTTTTAGTTATAATATTTTTTAAAATTAAAAAAGAGCCTATTTGGTAATGTGTGAGGTGTGATTACAAGATTTCATATTTTAAAAAAATTATAATTGGGTATACCTACAAAAAGGGGTGCACAAACAATTTTTGAGGGATGCAAATATTACCACTCTATTTTAAAATCAATTTTTTTAAACTACAATTTGGAGGTCCTTTACAATCGGGGCCTTAGGTGGTTGTCTCACTGGGCTACCTCTAGGGTCGGGCCTGAATATAGCTTAGTGGAAAAAAACGCTCATTCAACCTGATAATATCCGATGTTAGAATGTTGCCACCAATGCATGATGTGGTAATGTGGTATGTATATATATATAAAAAGAGTAATGCTAAATGACCTAAAAAAGTGACTCAAATTTTGGACCCAAACCTATGTGGCAACATCTGGGATCTTTGGGAATAGTGATGTGGGCCCGTGTTGTGTGTGATGTTGTCACATAGGTTTGGGTCACTTTTTTGGGTCCTCTAGCATTACTCATTAAAAAAAGAGTAACGACATTTACACCCCTAAAAAACTGTATGTGCACCCCTATTTGTATTTACACCTCATTAAAATTTTTTAAAATATTATAATTTGTAAGCACACCCGCATATTACCAAATATGCCCTTTAATGTAATTTCTATTGAATAATATAATAAATTAATCACTTATAATATAATTAAAATGCGACCAAAAAAAAAAAAAAAAAACAACGGAAGAACACAAGTCCATCGGATTCGGGATGTATTGTTGTGTGGATTGTTAATTTTACTGGTTGGCTTTACAAGCTCATGGATGATGATATATATTTTCCAGTTGATTGAAGTTCTTCATTTTTTATTTTTTATTTTTTTAAAATAAAAATTATGTATTTCAGATAAAAGAGGCTACAGCCTACCGCATCCATTTTTTTCTCCCCTTTTTCCTTTCTTTTATTTGTGTTTGACTATTTGGGGTTACAGCCTCCATTTTCATTTTTTCTTTTAACTTATTGATTTTAGTTTAGTTTAGTGGTTTTTTTTTTTTTTTTTTAATTAAATCAATGGTTTTCTCTTCTTAATTTTTTTGACAATAATAATATTAGATAAATAATCACTATCAATTTTTTTAAATTAATTATAATAATTGATAAAATAATCAAAATATTAAATATTGTGTTTATATGGTACAAGATATAATTATATTAATCATTTTAAATAAGGGTAATATTGTAATTTTAAAAATATACTAATTTAGGGGTGCACATACAATTTTAGAGGGGTATTAATATCGTTACTCTAAAAAAAAAACACTGAATCAAAGCGAAGTTCGATTCAACCCACAACCATTAAGTTTATATGGGCTGGATTGAATGATTTTCTCGGCCCATATATTTAAAGGCCGTAATTTGTTTCTGTTTTAATTATTGCCATTATATTTTGATTAAAAACAATTGTTAAATTTTATTAAATGTGGTATTTCGAATAGAATCAATTAATAATATCATATACCAACAATGAATAGAGTATTTCTACTTAGAACAAAAATTTTGTTCAAAATTAATGTATTTTAAATTAATCGGAAAGTGATTTATAAGTATTACAACATTCATAACGTCATCTTGTCCTTTATATGAGAATTAAAAAAATAAAAAATAAAAATTTACTATCTAATACTGGTTATATATATATTTTTTTTCTAGAATAGAGATATATAGTTAATAATTGATTCATGCGTCCTACAAAAGATCAAATCCAATCAATTTTTTTATGGTATAATTGCATTGTTATGAATTATTTAGAATCAATTATTTTACGACGCCTTTAAAAAATATATATATATATATATATATATATATATCACACAAAAGAATCATTATACAATCTAGATTCCTTTAACTCTTTAATTCGTCCAAATTTCTGGTTGTTGTATTGTCAAATGTCAAAGATGCTCCATATTTGACAAACAAACAAAACTGCAATATTTGTCTATTTCATATAATTATATTCCAGTTGATAATTGATATACCCCATTGCTCATGCTTCTCATGACAACATCGCCTACAAAACAAACTGGCCTATGGGGGCAGCAAACCCAACCATTTGCTGGGGCCTCCAATCGGTCTAATTTACTTCTTCTTCTTTTATAAAATCAGAGACCTCCCGATTAAATCTATTTAAGTTTAAACATTGTCCAATTCCAAAGCTTTTACTGCTTTTATTTATTTATTTCAAATCAATGTCTAATGTGCTAATTCAATTACTAAAAAATAAACTTCAAAGGCCCAATATACTTGTAATTCTAATTTCTGAGACTACACTATTTAAAACAAAAACAAACAGCAAATTAATTAAAAACAACAGCAATAACCTAAAGGCTAAGGTTCTAAATGAATAGAAATTTTTGATAATAATAGTATAATTAGTAAATTTGTACTTCAAAAAGTAAGAAGAATAGAAATTTCAAAAATGCTTTGTTTTTATGTTATTAAATACGATAAATCTTTTTTTTTTTTTTAATTTATATGGATTACATTGTATTTGGTAAATGAAGAATTATTTATTTAATTTTTTTTCTTATGTTAATGATAATAATTTTTATATGGGGCCCGATTTTTGTTAATATCATTAAATAGGTGGGGCACAAAAATATCTGGAGATGGCCCTGAAAACAAAACACATTATTTTAATTTAATTGTATTATTTAACCTTTTCATATATATATATATATAAATTTAGATTAAAAAAAAAAATAGATAGAGTCTCATGTTCTAAAATTCATAATAAATCTTTCCTAAAATTTTGAAATTTAATGATAAAAAATCGCCTTTAAATTTTATTAAATTTTCTCACCTCTTTTATATAAAATATTTTCGTCAGATCTAGTAGGCATCTGTTAGGGAGTAGTTGTCCGGGCTGTGCTAGTAGTGTCCAATCCTCGCAGGGTCCCAGTAGTTGTTGTACATTAAAAAAAAAAAAAAAAAAAAAAAAAAAAAAAATGTAATTGAACATCAGTAGCGAAGCCACGATAGGGCGCATGGCCCCAGAGTCCCAGACCCACAATTTCTTTTTTGAAATCATGTAAAAAAATAATTTCAAATTGACCCAGATTAATGGAGCTGGCTTCACCTTTTATATATATTAACTAAAATACCTCATCAAGTTACAATATTGGTTGCCACAAACTACTATATATATTTCTAACATTATAGGCTGTAGTGGTGGATGAACAGCCACTAAGTGCACTAGCAAACTTTTTTAATAAGCACATAATAAGTAATAGCACTTGTTCCAAATACACTACTTTAAAGAAAAGCACTTCCAGTCAACCCTCACAATCACTTTACATCTCATAAAGATGAGCAGGAAGCCTAGGCTCCACCACAGCCTCAAGTGGGTACTTTTTAGGAGTTGAAAGTCCAAAAACCTCTTCCATATTCAAATCCTCCACCTTCATATTTTCAGGCAACTTCCATGTAAAACCATGCAAAAGATTTGCCAAACTTGCTTGGATCACCTTCAACCCTAGACTGTATCCAGGACACATCCTCCTACCAGCACCAAACGGTAGCAACTCGAAGTCGTGTCCCTTTACATCGATGGATTTCCCCAAGAACCTCTCTGGATAAAATTCATTGGGGTTTTCCCATAATTCAGGATCTCTTCCGATTGTCCAAACCATGACTAGGGCTCGAGAGTTCTTCGGGATGTCATAGCCCGCAACCTTGCAGTCCTCTCGGGTCATCCGGGGCACGAGAAAGGGCGCTACCGGATGTAAACGCATGGTCTCTTTAACAATGGCATCGATGTAAGGGAGATTGACAATGTCTTTCTCTTGAACCCATCTCTCCTTGCCAATCACTCTGTCCAATTCTTCTGTTGCTTTGAGGAATATTTTTGGCTTTTTGAGTAGCTCAGAAATGGCCCATTCCACTGTAACTGCTGAGCTCTCTGTCCCTCCAGCTATTAAATCCTGTGAAAAAACATCAATAAGAAGACAAACTTTTTATGTTACACAATGTTAGTCACACTTATATATACAGGAGTATGTTTCAATGATTGTCACGTGTGATAAATCGTGATCCTGTACGAAAATAAATAAATAAATATATATATATATATATATATAGTCTTTCTATTATCAGTTCGAACTGACAAAAGTTATATCAGTTCCTTGTATGTGGGCCACTGGATTTAAATACTTTGACTGACAAGTGCATACAGCCAAGTCAAAGTATTTAAATCCAGTGGCCCACATGCAAGGAACTAATATAACTTTTGTCAGTTCGAACTGATAATAGAATTTTTGTATATATATATATATATATATGGATCCTACATATATTAATTTATGTGTTTATATATATATATTGTTGCATCACATAAATATGAATACAAACAATATCTATGGATATATATTTCACAAACAACCTCCTTTCAAGCTATACAAGTAAAATTTCTGATAAATTACTGAATATCAAATTAGGTTTCTGATAAATTTTGAAATCGTAGTAACTGTAAAAATGAAATAAAATTTATGTTACACATTACAAGATTAAACCTGCTTTTAATTATATATATACTCCATCAAATTTTCATTCAACCTAATCTTTTCAAAATTGATGGCTATATATATATATATAATTTTTCTACTGTCAGTTCGTCTTGATATAAAATATATCAGGACCAAGAATGTGACCATAGATTATGGAGAAGTTTTGACAAGTGCATACACCTTGAGTCAAAGTATGTAAATCTAATGGTCCACATTCTTCGTCCTGATATATTTTATATTAGGACGAACTAACAATAGAAAATTTATATATATATATATATATATATATATATATTTGCCATCTTTTCCAGTGACAAACTTTAAATGAATTCATATTTGGAGCCCACTGCCCACTTTGTTCTGTCGATAAAAAAAATAGTTAAATTATAATGACTTGTCTATGTTTATTTAAATCAGAGACATGCATGGCCCATAACCATATAATAGCTAGTGCGCGCGTAAATATCCTTTTAAATCTTGTTAAATTATATATATATATACAGTCTTTCTATTATCAGTTCGAACTGACAATAAATATATCAGGACGAAGAATGTGGACCACAGATTATGGAGAAATTTTGACAAGTGCATACACTTTGAGTCAAAGTATTTAAATCTAGTGGTCCACATTCTTCGTCCTGATATATTTATTGTCAGTTCGAACTGATAATAGAAAATCTGTATATATATATATATATATATATATTTTTTTTTTACTTTCAAAAAAAAAAGAAAAATGATAAGATTCAAATGATAATAATACCTTTTAAAAAAAGATTTACCTCCTAATTTTGGTTTAATGTCATCAAATATTATAGGAAAATAATTAATCTTCCCCCTGTAGTTTGTCATATTCTCCAGTTTCCCCTCTCTAGTTTCAAAATTCTCCAATTTCCCCCCTCCCATGCTCAATCTCACCATGGGAGGGGGAAAATTGGAGAATTTTGAAACTAGAGGGGGGAGACTGGAGAATATGGCAAACTATAGGGGAGAGAATGATAATTTCCCAATATTATATGAAAAAAATATAAATAAAACATATCTTCATTTGTCATATATATATATATATATATACGGTCCCGTTCTAGTCGATGCATGCACACTAATATAATTACATTAGTACTAATGCATATAGACCACTGATTATGAATAAGCTTTACCAAGTGCATACACTTTGAGTCAAAGTATGTAAATCTAATGGTCAACATCCAACACACCGATGAAGTTATATCAATACGCACTGACTTGAACATATATATATATATATATATATATATATATATATATGGTCTAGAGCTAGCTACCAGTCAATTATTATGGCTATTTAATTAAATAATCAGTTTAGAAGTCTCCAGGAAAATGAGTTTTTTAGTTATCCCACTAGCGACAAAAAGCAGTGGTTGACAAGATTCTCCGTGTTCCAAATAAAAACAGAAAAAATATCACCACTGACAGTGAAAATTAACCGATTTGAAATAAAAATACTTGAAAATTTTAAACAAATCAACCACTTGTGACGTATTATACTGTATATAGAGTTTTTCTACTCGATCATATATTCGTGTACGTAAGTAATCAGTGACTGTGACAATCACGACTGATAGACGCTAACAATTTTTTTTCGAAAAATTAATGAATTATTAATTACCTGTGTAAAAGCCTTGACTCCATGTCTTTCAAGCTTGATTTCAAGATTGGGATCATCAGCTAACTGCAAAAGCACATCCACCATGTCTTTGGCTTGATAATTCTCAATTCCTCTTCTTCTCTCATTGTGTTCATCCAAAACATGTTCAAGAAATCTGTCAAATTTCTTGGCTAAAATTTTCATTCTCTTGATATAACCTTGCAAGTCCAAGAACGCTAACCAGGGAATCGAATCTCCAATGTCTAAGACCCCATTTAGCAGAAACAACTCATCAAGCATTTCCTTGAATTCCTGAGGAGTCACCACCTCGTTTTGATCATGATCTTCTTCTGTGTATTTCTTCCCCAAAACCATCCGGCATATCACGTTCAAGCTCACATCGGAGAGATGATCTTTCAACATGGTAGGCTTGCCACATGACTTGTACAGGTTTCTGAGAAGGAGTTTCAATTCTTCTACTCTTATATACTCGAATGATTCTAGGCGTTTCACGCTAAACAGCTCCATCAAACACATTTTCCGGGCCTGACGCCAGTAGGGGCCGTAGGGAGACCAAGTGATGTCGGAATAGTTGTAAGTTGTGTACTTTCCGGCAGCCGTTTTGGGCCGGGAGGCGAAGATGACATCGTTGGTTTTCAGGAAGTTCTTGGCCATTTCGACCGAGGAGCCCACCACGACGTGGAATGACCCGAATTTGAGGTGCATAAGGGGTCCGTATTTTTGTGAAAGGGCGTGGATGGACCGGTGAGGAAGTGGGCCGATGAGGTTTAGGTTTCCGATGATGGGCCACGGTTTTGGACCCGGCGGCAAATTGAGTTTAGGGCGACGGTGCAGGCGGCGGGCAAGGAGGATTAGGGTTAGGGTTGCCAGCCATGCTGCCAAGTATGGAACCCAAGAGGGAGTAGTCGTACCACTAATGAGCTCCATTGATGAGAAGTGTAGTGTATGCTGTTTGGTGTGAATATTATAAGTTGGTTTATGGTAGTGAAGTGTGGATACTGGATAGGTCTATTTATAATTGAAAGATAACCCAAAAAATAAATTATATATATTAGTCTTTTTATTGTCGGTTCGAACCGATATAAAATAGAAATAATATATTGGTTTCTTGTATGTGGACCATTGGATTTAAAAGATGTTTTGATAAGTAGATGCAGCCAAGTCAAAGCATTCAAATCCAATGGTCCACATACAAGGAACTGACATATTTTATATCGGTTCGAACTGCCAACAAAAAAACTGTTATATATATATATATAACAGAAATTCTATTATCAGTTCGAACTGATAAAAGTTATATCAGTTCCTTGCATGTGGGCTACTGGATTTAAATACTTTGACTTGGCTGTATGTACTTATCAGTCAAAGTATTTAAATCCAGTACAAGGAACTGATATAACTTTTGTCAGTTCAAACTGATAATAGAAAGACTGTATATAAAATGTTCTTTGAGCTATGACATTTTTAATGAATAGGAACTATATGAACCGGTGTTATTCATGTGGTGGTGGGCCGGTTTTAATCAATTGATAAATTAAATTATAGATGTTTTGATTAAAGGGTTCAATTATTCATGTGGTAGCATGTATATAGATAGCTACACACACCAAAGAGAGTAGAAATGTCAAAAAAAATATTTGGTTTGAGTGACACCAAGATGTCCTTATCATGTTGTAGAATTTTTGGTATATATGCATATTTATGGAAGGATTTTGATTTTATTTTTTTCTTGATACCAAAATTTTGGGTGACTACTCACTAGTGAAGAAAATGAAAGATTTGATAGATCATAAAACTATTTAAATTTTTTGGAATTTAACTATATGATGAATAGAAAGGAACAATTATATAAGATTCCTCTTCTTTTTATAAAATTATTGCTTCTTGATTCTTTAAGAGGAAATAGAGTACAATCTTACCTTTCTTATGTTTTTTTTTTTTTCTTCCTTAATTAAGAGATTATGAGATCCTTCTGGGAAAATTACATACCTCCCCTTTCGAGTTTAGATTGTAATTAACACCCAGATAAACTACGTTAATTTAAAAATTTATCTTAAAAATTCAATATTATTGTCATAAACCATCTCCCTAAAATTAAAAGAAAAAATAAAGAGTTTTGCTAGTTACTTCAAGTTTAATTTGACGAAGACAAATAGAACTTACTCTATGTTTGGTTGTTGAGAAAGTGAGAAAACTCCAGTCTAGCTAAGTCGAGGAACATGAAGTGGGAGTGGGACCGATGACTGACTAGCATGGCATTTACTTGGTAGTGGGAACGATGACTTTAACATTGACTCGACTTTCCTTAGAAATTCCCTTCCATTTTCCATTTTCCATTTTCACTTTTCAATAAAATATTCGTGGGAAAAATATTTTAATAAGACTTTCAAATTATATATTGACTTGGGTCAATGCAGCCGGTGGCTTATCATGTGGTTATTTATTGGTCAAGTATTCTCAAGAGTGTAAATCATTTCGCAAAGGACAAATATCATGTGATTCATGAAAATTTAAATATATAAAAATTTAAGAAGACATATTTATACATATGATATTTGATCTCGATATGTCTTCGGTAGACATTTAATCCAACCGTTCGATGTCAGAATTTATTATAAAAACCCTTGAAGGTACTTTTAAATGAGAAAATTCTGAGTTATATTGTAATAAATTCTCCAAAGTTGGTAGTTAAAGACATGAATTTTATAATGATCGTGACTAATGAGGTTTCCTGGAAATTTGATGGGGTTTCTACTTTCGATCGAGTAGACTTCCATTAAATTTGTTTGAAATATCAGAAAGTTTTGGACTTTTTTATAAAATTTTGTACTTTTGAAATATCCAGGAAATTTGATGGGGTTTTTACTTTTTATGGTTTCTTGTCAAAATATTGTACTTATTAATTAGGCACACTTTTTGTAAATATATAGTGATGAAATAGATTTGTAAATAAAACTTAAATTAAATAAGTTTAATCAATTTCTTATGTGCTATGGTTTATCGCTTAAAATCATCATTACAAGAAAAAAGGGTTATTGGGACAATTTTTTTGGTCCCAATAGCCTAAAATTTGTCCCTATAGACCTATTGAGACGAAAAAAATTCATCATAAATTACGTCGTCTCAGATAGGTTGCAATAGGTTCTTTCGTCCCAATAGACAACTTGTAGGGATGAAATTTTAAAAAAAAAAATAGTGGTGCTAGGCTTCGAAGGACACCCATTCACACAACCTACTCACCAACCACCCCACCCGCCTACCAAATCCATCTCATATCACACCAGTCTCAATTAATCTTTGGCCCTATAGACTTATTGAGACGAAAAAAAAAATAGTGGTTGTAGGCTTCGAAGGACACCCATTCACACAACCCAACTCACCAACCACCACCCCACCCGCCTATCAGAACATCTCATATCACACCAGTCTCAATTAATCTTTGGCCCACATCCGCTTAGGGGTAAACCTCATCCGCTTTGTTACTGCTTTGAATATGGTAATTAAGGCATAAGTTTTATATATAACCTCTATATGTTATTAAATTTTTATTGATTATTTTACGGTCAAAATTTTATTTGTAGACTAATTTCAATAATTTAAATTTTATTTTTATATGATAAACAAATTGATATTAAAAAACGTTAAGCGTAGCATTTAATTAAACTATTTTGTTAAAATCATATTGTTAACCGCTAAAAATAACAGGGATCCAAAGAAGAATTTTTCATCCATATCAAGACTATTTGAAGTAGAAAGACACTACAAGAAGTATCCAGCTACCCTGGGAAGGAGCCAGACTGATACGTCTAGACAGACTTACTACGAAACCAAATCAAGATCAAGGGCACCTAGATCCCCAAGTGCCAGGAAATAGAGAGGTCAAAGTCCTAAGGACCCCGCTACTTCAACATCCAGGTACCCCGCTACTGCCTTATCCGGTAACCCGGTACCCCGATACCCCAGTACATAAAGAATATAGGTACCATGACCCAGCAAGATACATGGTATCCAGGTACCTCGACCCATCCTAGAATCGGCCTACCAGGCGATGGGAGAACGAGATAAGAGGAAGACTACCAAGGAAGAAATAGATCGGTACACCAAAAATTAAGCTCCAAGTAAGACGGTATACATCAACATTTAAACACGAGGAAAGTTGACTTCTCTCGCCACCTTTAAAGCTCCACTTTGAATGGGATTAGTCTCTGTCAAGATTGCCAAAGAAGGACATGAAATTACTTGATCATGGGAATCATTCCCGCGCCTGAAATTAGGCCACCATTAATGTCCCGTTGATTGTTTAATTGATCGATTGATTATCAAAATAATGAGCAAGAAATAGGACCCATAAATAAAAGAAGACTCTCGATTGAGAGGGGATCAAAAATCAGGCCTTCGACCTACATCCTACAGTTTTTCCCATTTATCGACTAGCACGAGATTGCCATCACCAACGGTGTTTGAAAGCTCCATACTTAAACCTCTCAGAAACCTCCATTTTTTGTACTATACCACTATGTCATTTAAACTGCATATCTACTGTCAATAAAGCAGTGTTATTTTCTCCATTTCAATTGTTATTTTGTGTTAATAGGAATTTTGACCCCGTTAACATTTTCCTACTAACATTTTGGCTCCGTCTGTGGGAAATATCCTCCTAACCATTTGCAAAGAAGCTACCTAGCTCTACCCAGTAAGCAAGAAGATGAGACTTTGATCCTCTCAAGGGCAGCCCGACCCTTCGGGACCCCAATCCCTCGTTTCTACCCAGAGAGTTCAGAGGCGGGGAATGGGATCAAAGAATAACAACTCGGCACCGGTCCTTGCACCAAATGCAGGCACCACCCCCAAGATCTAACGGTCCAAGAAATCAATCGAGATATCCTGGAACAGCATGCTGCCGCCTACGTAGAAAGTATCCGCCTCCGGATGATCGCTCAGGGAATACCCTTCGAAGCACCTAGAACTGTATGAGAGGCTGGACCGGGTACCTACGTACAGGTCTTTGACAGACTTGGACCACCACTTTCGATTCCAAACCGTCCTATAGATTTCAGACCCCAGTAGGTGAAATCAGCAGTCGACATCCTCCCACGAGGAATTGGTCGACAGCCAAACTAGTAGTAAAAGAAAGGGCTCCACAACCCGATGTTGGTGGTAGTACTAGATCCTGAAGGAATCCACGAGGTAATCGTCCTCAAAATGAGGAGCTCAAAGAAGCAACCGTGGTATATGAAACGTCAAACAATGAAGGCTCAGAAGCCCGATCCAAGCACAATGGATCCAAACGCCTTGAGGACCAGATGGCCAAGATGGTGAAGGAACTCGAGGAGTTAAGGAAGGGAAAGCACCGAGGTACCCGGAAGAATCCCTTGGGGGAAATGAACGCACCTTTCTCAAAAAGGGCCAGGGAGGCAAAGCTACCCCCCAAGTTCAAAATACCACCTGAGAAGTATTCTAGGTCAGAGGACCCCGTGAACCATATGGAAACCTTCATGCATCAAATGGAGATACATAACGCAACCTGGTCGGTAATGTGCATGATGTTCCTTTCAACCCTAACAGATTGTACCAAGACTTCGTTTAGAAAGTTACCTCTAGGTGGTGTGGACTCTTTTACAAAACTTACCACAGATTTCTGTGCTCAGTTTCAGGGAATCAAGCATTGTCTTAAGGACCCCGTCCTACTCCAGTACGTGATCCAGGAGCGGGGTGAAACGCTGAGGTCCTACGTGGAGAAATTCCACAAAGAAGTAATCCAAATGGGAGTATTCACCGAAAAGAAGACCTTGGCCAACTTCAGGAGGAATCTATGGGTTGGTAGGCTATTCCGGTCGTTTGCCAAACACCCACCTGAAACTTACCAGAAGGCCTATGACAGAGCATTGGAGCAGGTGGAGATAGACAAACAACTCCGGGTCAAGGTCGAACATGATAAAGCCTGATCAACCAAGCGCTCAAAGAAAGAGGCTCCGAAGCCCGTGCCTGCCAAGAAGTTCCAGAATCAGCCCCTAAATCAATCTACCTACCGGTCACCTCATTCTCCCCAACGTCGGGATAAGTATCCCGCAATAAGGACCCCTTCTAAAACAACACCCCCACCAAGGGAGGTAGCCCAGATAACATGAGAGGAGGACGGGTACAATCATTATAAATTTTTGTACTTTTGAAATATCTAGGAAATTTGATGGGGTTTCTACTTTTTATGGTTTCTTGTCAAAATATTGTACTTATTAATTAGGCACACTTCTTGTAAATAGTGATGAAATTACACAGAATTTTGTAAATAAAACTTAAATTAAATAAGTTTAATCAATTTCTTATGTACTATGGCTGAATTATGTCATTCATATATATATATATATATATATATATATATATATATATATATATATATATATATATATATATATATATATATATATATATATATATAGATAGAGAGAGAGAGAGAGAAAGAGAGAGAGAGAGAGAGAACTTGCGAAGAATACATTAAAGGTAGATGATGACCATTTCTAGATGGAGGATTTTCCTCCTTGTGTTAGGAGAGTTGTCCAGTTGGATTTGCCTGTGCAGGCTCCAACTGCTTGGATTTGCCTGTTTTATGTTGTATGTTTTCTAAAAAAAAAAAAAAAAAAAAAAACTTTTACTTTAGCATGACTTTGGCCTCATTTGGGAAAACTTTTATTTTTGGCTTTTGGCTGTAGAAGAAGAGAAGTAAAAGCCTGGGCTTTTCAGTTATTGTTTGGATGGTATATTCTAGAAGAGCTTTTGTATCAGGAAGAGCTTTTGAGACGGTTTGGTTGGAACATTTTGAAATCTCTTCTAATTAAGATATGACCTTTTTACCCTTCCAAAAGAAGAAATTATTTGGTTGGAACATATTAATATTTGTTCTAAAGGTTATATGACATCTGGAACATAATTGGAGTAAATAATATATGTAAAAAAAAATTCATAAAAAAGTTATTATTTGTGATAATATAACATTTTTTATTAAATAATACTAAAATTTAAAAATAAATTAAACAAATGATATCAGAACAATGCTATAATGTATTTTTTTTTATTAAATAATACTAATATTTTTTTTTGTAACAAACAAAAAACACAAATTCAATCATCAACTCAATTTCTAAACAATAACAACAGCTTTGTTGGAACACAACAAGCATCTTGATTCTGATAAATCAAATAGTCTAGAAATTAATCTTATACAGTAGAACCCCTGTAAATTAATCTTCTATAAATTAATATCCTCTCTAAACTAATAAAAAATCTCAGTCCCGACTCGGGCCAGTGTAAAAAATTAATAAACCCCTCTATCGTAATAATTAATAATTTCTTTTTGAAACCTAGTGTAAAATTTCGGTCCCGACTGTCGCATAAATTAATAATTTCATAAAAGTATAAAATATATTACAAAATATTCAAGAACTATAAAAGTACTTCAAGATGCTAGTTTGCACAAGGTCACCATGTTTGATATTTTTTATTTCATCCTTTGTCTTTTGAATTGTCTTCAAGAAGTTATTGTGATCATCTTCTTGTTGTAGCCAAAAGGTTTCAACTAAATTTAGCATTTCAACAGCCTTGTAGAAATTTTAGGTACCTCTTGACTATCATTGTCGTCATCATCTATCTCAACCATACTAACATTATTTTGCATTGTGATATCATTAATGATATCCTCTTCGGTTTGAGTGTAACAAATCTTTCTTAAACAAAGAATCCTTAAAAAATGAACTTTCTGTGAAGAAGAAACCGACTAAACAAGTAATCCCCAAAAGGAACTTTCCCTAAACAAGAAAGTCGACTTCCACACATTTTTAAAGACAAAATAACACTTTACAATGTAAAATCCTTCAAATTAATAACCTATTTAAATTAATACTCAATGATGGGTCCCAAGAATATTAATTTAGAGGGGTTCTACTGTAATTACAAAATCCGAGTTGGATTGATGGACTGTGAATACAAACCAAAAATCAAATACAATTCACAAACCAAAAACAAAAACAATCACAACTCCACCAATTGCAGCCTCTGCCATGTCTTTCTCAATTCATAAACCCAGCTGTGAACAGAGCCTTTTCTCGGCTTCCTCTGCCATGTCTTTCTCAGCTCCACCTTCATTTGCTCCTCTGTCCTGACTCTTCTTCAATTCTCTTCCTCAGCTCTTCCTCCCCTTTCCTCTTATTATTAATATTAATCACAGCCAATGTTGGTGCCATTTCTGATTTCTGATTTCTCTTTCTTACATTTTCTCAGCCCCAAACACAATCCAAATTTCTTCAACCAAATTCCAGCAACAAAAACCAAAAATCAATTCCACAAAATCAATTCCACAAAACCCAAATAAATTACAGTATTCCAACTCAATTGCAATAATCCTAGTCTTCTCCTTCATTCAAAACCACATCAATTTTTGTAAAAAAAAAAAAAATCAAAAAAGAAATTTAATCGGTAAAAATGAGCAAATCCGCTCTATCTCCGTCGTTGATAGAGCAAATCTGCTCCAGATGGAACGTTGCAACAAATGGTGCGCCTTCATCTTCGAAAATGGAGTCGCATCTCCATCATCTTCCCATCTGCGCTTCATCCACCTCCATCATTTATTCATCTGCACATCCACCTCAATCGCACCACCATAATCATCCCATCCACCTCCATCGTCTGCCTAGCCGCCTCCATCGCGCGTCAATCGGACCTCCATCATCTGCCCATCTGCGTCAATCGCACCTCTATCATCTCACTGAGATGGAGCTGCTCAAACTACATCTAGGGCAAAGCAGATTTGGCACGATTGGTTGGTTGTTAAAAAAGGGCAAAGTTGGAATTATGAAAGTTTCATTAAAAGAAATTTTGGCTTCCCGGTTTTCTTAGAAGAGCTTCCAAGAGAAGCAAGGTGAGGGGTGCTTCCAGTAGAAGAGCTTTCAAATTGGATAAGCTCTTCTTACAAAACACCCAAACACTCTCCAAAGCTGCTTTTGAACCCCAAAAGAGCTTTCAAGCTCTCTAAAAGCCTAGCCAAACAAGGCCTTTGATTATATATACGATATAAAAATAATTGAATAATAAATAATTAAATTGTTAGTTATTTATTTATTTTTTCTTGTAAGGAAATAATTAAGTTGTTAATTGATGATATATAATATCATAAAAAATTTAAATAATATAATATGTTATCCAAGATTATGTAACCAAAAACAATACATATATATATTGTAATGTGACGTGGCCGTGCGGGATAGAAAGACTTGCTATTAAAAGAAACAAAAATCAATATGCAATGCTTATTGATTCTTCTAAAATTGTTTTTCTTTTTAATTCTTCTAAAATTGTTTTTAGTTTTCTAACACACGACCATACTATGCAAGATTTAAATATTTAATTAAGGTGTGTTTAGTATAACTTTTCATGTAGAATTTTTGGAATTTTTTTTTTACCTTTTATTGACCGAACGTGAAGCAAGTTGTACTTGTTTAATATTCAATTAATAAGACAATTTTAAGTTATATTATTTAACAATATATCTTTAAAAGAGTTTTTAATTGTGATAAATTAAAAAAAATATTTGACAATATATTTGTAATGAAAATGGAATATATAAAATTTATAAACTGTATGTAGTTGAAATATATATTTTAAAGCTCAAAAATAGCTCGGGAAAAATCCAAATAAAAGCTCTTTTTGAGTTTTGACCAAAAAAAAAAAACAAAAAAAAAAAACTTCGAAATAATTTTCTAACATTAAAATAGATTATGTTTTGCTAGAATCCATAGAACACACTCTTAATGGACTTGTTCATGTTATAGGAAGGGATGCAAATGGGAAGATTGGATTTTAGGATCTCTTGTCAAAATTGATTCTAATACCATATCATTAGTTTACCCATTGATGATACAAAAATTTATAGAATGTTAAACTATCCATCAACTAACTAAAAGTTAAAATGTAAAGGGTCCATGTATTGAAAAACTTGTCCATGATAATTTTCTATTAAAGAGAAAGAAGTCAATGCCATCAAAAGATTGTATTTCTTCTTTTAATGCTTTTTATGGCAGATTATCTTTTATATTGATCAATTCATGGAGGAACATTTTGGGTTGGATTGGATTATGATGCACAAGATTGGATTGAACTATTTTATAGGATTGGATTGGATTATGATGGGACTGAGATTATATATGATTGGATTGGACTGGACATGACTAAATTAATACTATACTGCGTTTGGAGAAACATGAGACTAAACTGAATTAATACTATGTTTTCTTTGGTGAAACATGATATTGGACTAAATATAATAATATTTTTAATTTGATAATATTTTAAAATTGAATAATAAATTATTGAATTATGAGTTTGAAAAAAATAAATGTTTTAATTTATATATTATTAGAGTAACAATATCCAAAAATATTTTTAAAATATAGATTTATATTATTTTGGAATAAATTTAAATAATTTTCAATTTTATAATTTGTTTATTTAATAAAATAATTTTGTTAATATATATATATGTGGGATTGCGGTGGGGCCCAACGAATTTAAATTCTTCAATCCCGTTGAGAGAAATTAGGATTGAAACAATCTCAGTCCCTAATAATCGAATGAAAATTGATTAACAAATTAGTATTTGTCATATGTTTGGTACAACATGAGATTTGATTAAAATAATTATATATCATCATATTATTACTTTCTTATTAAGAGTAACACTATACAACCCAAAAACATTAACCTAAAATTCCACTCAAATTATGTGGTAAATGAGTTGTCACCATCATATAAATCATGGGGTGATGCAGTGAATGATGTGGTGGGTACAATTCAATTGCCACATCATTTGTGTTGGTTTTTAGACAAATGTTTTTTGGTTGTCTAGCTTTAGTGTTTTATTAAAAGTAAAGTTATATTATATAATTTAAGAAAATAAAATATTTAAAAATTATTTAAGTATATTATAGATACATTAAAATTATTTTTAAATAAAAAAATACTTTTAAAAAATAATAAATAAATAAATTATTCTCACAATAAATTAAATGATGATCGATATATGAAATTATTATAAAAATTAAAATAAAAAAGATAATGAAAATAAATAAACAAAAGCAAGTTCTTTAGTCCAAGGACAAATAAACCCGTGGCCATGGGTATAGGTGGGTTTATTTAGTTCCATGTTAATGGGATTAATGGACACTATTAGGATATAAAATCTCAATCCCATGTGATTGCTAAACGTGGGTCTAGGATTAAAATAATTCAATCTTGACCTAGTCTCATCCAACAAACAGGGCCTTATTATATTCTATATCATCGGCATTCTTATGTGTTTTGTGATTTAGATGAATCCATATTTGCTTGAAATTGATCAATATAGTATTAAGTGAATAAAATAAATTCATGCTCTATGGTTATGTTTGGGTGAGCCGGGCTTAACTACGGAGGCCGGCGAATCTATAGAGAGCCGAACTCAAAAAGACAAAAACAGAAAAAAATAATAATAAAATAAAATGTTGATAGGAATCATGGGAAGAGCTAGACTTAACAAAAATATTTAAAGCTAGGTTTATGCCCGATCTTCAAGCCGACCCATTTGACAACTCAAATAAAATTTTTTGATATACCACTTGTAATATTGAACTTGGAAGTTGGAACATTACTAAATTGAAGAAGTGCTCTTACCGCTAAGTCATATCGTCTAGTAACTCAAATATAACTTTTAATAAGAAAATTGGTGCATTTGCATAATAGCCCTATGATCATCATCACACATCGGCATGATGGGCGATGCAAGCCAGATGAGCGTGGTTAGGACGGAGACGAGATCCTTGCCGTTGTTCAACGTCGGCCACCAGTCCTTGTGGCGGAGATCGGCGTGGCCCACATTGATGGACTCAGAGTTCCATGTTTGTAGCTCCTTTTCATTGCAAATTAGACTTGAATTTGGGTAGTAGTGGTTCACCTAGGTCTGGACCCAGTTCTCAATTGCTGACCAAATTAGGAGCCCATCAGTGGCATATGGGTAGTCTTCTATTAGCAGCTTTAGGCCATGTGGTTTTGTTGGGTCAGGTTCTGCCTTGCCTCTGCATAATTGATAGACACACAATCTCTTCTTGTTAGATTCAATCAAACTTTTTATTTCATCAATTCAATCAAATAAGAAACTTGTCAAGGAAAGAATGTAGACTCCTTTATACAAAATAGGTTCATTTCCACAAAAGTCTTTGACAATTTTCTTTTCCTAGAAAGTTTTTCCTTCACTTGAAAGAAAATGGAAGCAAACCTTTTTTTCCCTTTTTATTGAAAACATTTTTCAATCATCAGAAAGAAAATGGAAGAAAACCATATTTAAGTATGGTCAATTCCAAGAACCAAGATCATTCTCTAGGAAAATTCAGGACTGAAGTTATATACAGTTGAGGAACCTGTTCCACAACGTTATGTAAATTCAGTTCTTATTTTTATTTTATTTTTTATTTTTAAGATTGACCTGACTATAGAATTATTAGTCAATTCTAATTTATGGTTAATCTTTACGGGATCTAACATAATTCGTGAAATTGGTGGTGACATGCGAAAGCCTTTATCAAAAACTTTTAAATAAATTAAGTTGATATATATATAATGTGTATACCTGCAAATGAGATCGGCAGGGAGGGCTTACATGTCGAACCTTCAATCTTTATAGGCAGCGGCGCTGATCTCCATGCAGTACTTGCCAGGAGAGAAGCAAGACTCGATCACACCATCAGCATTGATCAGATTTTTTCTGGCTAGTGCATTGATCTCTAGTGTGTATCTCATGTGAGGATCCAGAAGTTTAAAGATTGGGTGCAATATTGCACTCAATTGCCTGTGTGCTGCTAGTATAAATGGCTCCAGGCATGCATGTATCCTTAACCTGATAAATTCAAATGTCAAACCTCAGTCGTTAAATTCATTTGATTGATAATTCAAAATTCGAACATCTGCGTCTCATAATAAGACTTTCAAATTATATATATTGACTTGGGTCAATGCAGCCGTTGGCTTATGTGGTTATTTAAATCATTTTGCAAAGGAATATATATCGTGTGATTCATGAATAGGAGAAGATATATACCCGGACTATACATCAAATATTAAGGAGTGCTAAATCCACTCTCTCAACCCATTCTCTAAACACACTCTTTATTTTTGTGTTAACATGTGGACAACAATAAATGTTTTACATTAAAAATCTATCTTTTATAAATAGCCTACATTTTTATTTTATTTACAATACAAATCAACAATCAATTTCCTAGATTGCCCCTCTTCTTTAACTTCTTTTATTTGAATTTCTATTTCAATATTATTTATGAAGTTCTCACCATTTTCAAACATAAGTTGTCTTCTCACCATTATTATAACTGTATCCAAGTAATTTTTTAATTGATTTTAATATTAAATAATTTATTGCATTGGGTTTGTAACTGACATAGAAAATATTTCTCATTTCATATTAAAATTTGTTAATTTTCCTTATATATGTTTTGTAGATATTCAAAAGTGATAAGCATTTTCTCAAATGAAAAAATACAGTCTTAATTGAAAAAAGAGAATTTCTTTTTGTATTTTATGATGTGTTCGGATAAATATTCTGCAATTTTCTTTTGGTTCATGAACATGTACCATTTATTTAATTTCTTTCGGTTTATATGAAATTTTTATAATATTTTTTAAATAATTCTTTTTACTAATTATTTATTCTATACAACAACCATCAAGTTAACAGTGATGTTTGATAATGAAAATTTAGTGAAAAGAAATACCTGAGCAATTCAATTTATATAAAAACAAGTTTAGTAGAAAGAAGAGAAGTAGTAGAATCTTCTAATAGTCTAACAATATAGACCTGTTGTTATTATTATTATTATTATTATTTTAAAATGAATTAAATGACAATCTACTGAAGTTAAAGAATGCGGTAATCTAAGAAATTAGTTGTTGGTTTGTATTGTAAATAAAATAAAATGTTAGACTATTTATAAAGGTTATATTTTTAATGGAAAACATTTATTGTTGTTTACGTGTCAACACAAGAACAGAGAGTATGTTAAAAGAAAGAGAGGATTGAGAGAGTGGATTTAATACTCCTCTCAGATATTTGATCTCGACATGTTCTCGGGACCAACCATTCGCTGTCACTATTGATTGTAAAACTTAAAATAAATAAAAAACAAAAAAAAACTCTCAAATGTACTTTTAAGTGTCTTATCAAAATAAATAAATAAATAAATTAAAAAAAAAAAAAAAAAAAAAAGGTACTTTTAAGTGAGCAAATTGTGAGTTTTATTTCAATAAATTCGATCTAAAAAATTGGTAGTTAAACATGAATTTTATAATTATCATGACTACTGACGTTTCCTGGAAATTTGATGGGGCATTTTTTTTTTTTTTTTTTTGTATTGAGGATCCCGGACTTCGTCCAGGCACCTATCTACCTGTCCTCCCCAACTGTATGACTCGCTGTGGCCTGTATGTTGGATCGTAGAGTAGGACAAATAGGAACCCCCGCCCCACACCCTTGGCCCCACAAGAATACAAGCGGTTAAATCAGAACTCGCCCCCCTCTGGATAGGATTCGAACCGCTGACGTTAGCCCATGTTCGTCCTTCCACCAGTAGAGCTAAACGCCCTGAGGGCTAGCCACAATGTAATTGCCAGGAGTAGAACCAAAGGCTTAGGTATTCAATCCCAAGTTTTGGACCACCTAGACAACCACCTTGTGGTTAATTTGATGGGGCTTTTACTTGCGATCGAATAGACTTCCATTAAATTTGTTTGAAAAATCAGAAAGTTTTGGACTTTTGACAAAGATAAGAATATAAGATAATGTAATTTAATTTATGGTTTCTTGTCAAGATATTGTACTTAATTACTTATTAATTAGATGAGATGATGTTGGTCCGGTGGTAAAACCCCACACAACTGCACCATGAGGTTACGGGTTCGAGTCCTCTCCCTCCCTAGAAAAACCCTCAATTTATATAATAGTGTAATACTTTTGAAAAAAAAAAAACTTATTAATTAGACACACTTTGTGTAAATAGTGATGAAATTACACAAGAAATTATAAATAAAATTTATATTAATTAAGTTTAATCAATTTCTCATCTACTATGGTTTATCGCTTACAATAATGATCAATAAAAAGCTCAAATGAGATGGTTGAATTATGTCATTCATACGTCACATATAGTAAGTAGCATGACTCTGATTATATATATGACATAAAAATAATAAAGTTTTACATACAATTTACAATATATAGACATGATCATAATGAAAACAAATAGCATAACGACAATAATAAATAATTAAGTTGTTAATTGATGATATACAAATATACAATATCATAAAAAAAAAAAATCTAAATAATAATATAACATACTATCCATAGAACCATAGAGGGTAGTTAAAACGATTTATTTTTTTCTAAGCTCAAATTTAGTTCGTGAAAATCCCCAATAAAAGCTCTTTTTGAGTTTTGAAAAAAAAAAAAAAAAAAAAAAACTCAAAAGAATTTTTAACATTAATATAGATCTTTGGGCCGGAAGCAATAAAAATACTCTTAAGTGTTTTGTATGACTTTTCAAGTAGAGTTTATAGAGCATATATTTTACTAATAGGGTTTTTAACAAAAAAAACTTTTGATTGTATAAATTACAAAAAAAAGTGTTGACAATGTATTTTTAAAAAGAGCTTTAGGTTATATAAATTATAAAAAAATTGTTGACAATGTATTTATAATGACAGAGTTGTATGGTGGAATATCTAAATGGTAGTTGAAATAATTCATATGTTTTAAAAAACCTTTTTGGGAAAGTCCAATTTTTTTTTTTTTTTTTTTTTTTTGGTGAGAAAAAGTCCAAATTTTAGGCTTCTCTTGTAGATATAAAATAGCTTTTATAAAAGGTAATTGAGACAATTCATATATTAAAAAAGTTGTTTGAAGTTTGTCAAACAATAAAAAAGACTTCAAAACAATTTCCAGCATTAAAAAAAAACGTTTTTGATCCTCACAAAAACCATATTAAATACACATTTAGTGAACTTGTTCATGTTATAGAAGGGAGGGATGCAAATGGGAAGATTGGATTTCAAGATCTCTTGATAAATTGATTCTAATACATAATAATTATGATTCAAAAATTTATACTTTGAAGTAAGATTCCAAACAATGTTAAACTATCTATCAACTTAATATTTGAAATGTAAAGGGTCCATGTATGGAAAAACTTTTCCATGATAATTTTCTATTAAAGAGAAAGAAGGCAGTGTTGTCAAAAGATTATAATTCTTTTTTAATGCTTTTTATGGCAGATTATCTTTATAATGATCATTTCATGTAGGAATATTTTGGGTTGGATCATCAAAAGTTTATGTGTCAAGAACCTTTAATTATGACTCATTACCTCGTAGCATAGTCGGTGGCAGGGGTGGGCATGGATTGGTTTGGGTTGGGTTTAACGATACCCAAACCGAACCATTATTTAATCGGGTTATTTTTTTACAATCCAAACCAAACCAATAATAATGTTAAATTAAACCAAACCAAACCAATAAAAATCGGTTTAGTTCAGTTTGGTTTTGCGGTTTAAGAAAATAATTATATTTTTTTTATTTGAACAAATATAATAATATCAATACAAGTAGTTAAACCCATTATCAATAACATAAACAATAATACTAAATTTAACCCAAGTGCGTAACAATAATAGTTAAAAATAAAAAACCTCAAGTGTAGAACACATAAAACTTATTATTAAAAAAAAAAAATACAAAACTGAGCTTAATGCATTCTTGTAAAAAAAAAAAAAATAGTTACTTATCCTCGATAAATTTGTTTGGTGCCAACAACTTCGGACGAGATGAAATAGCTTTAAAAATAAATAAAGGGGGTTAGAACTTAGAACTGGAAACCGGTAGCCTTGGAAATAAATATAATATACAATTACATTAACTTTAATTTTTTTATATGATATATATACAAATTTTCTATTATCAGTTTGAACTGACAAAAGATATATCAGTTCCTTGCATATGGGCCATTGGATTTAAATATTTTGACTTGGCTGCATGCACTTGTTAAAACATCTTTTAAATCCAATGGTCCACATGCAAGGAACTGATATATCTTTTGTCAGTTCGAACTGATAATAGAAAGGCTATATATATATATATATATATATATATATATATATTTATATATAAAGTATGTAATAGTTTGAGTTGGGTTATGCGGGTTGATAAAACATAACCCACAAACCAACCCAAACCAATCGGGTTACTAAAAAATAACCCAATCGGTTTTTTTTTTTCTTTAACAAAACCAAATCAACCCCCTTAAATTGGTTTGGTTTGGGCGGGTTGATCGGTTTGGCGGTTTGGGTGCCCACCTCTAGTTGGCGGTGTACCTCTCATTCCACATTAGTGATAGGGTTTAGGTATTATCATGTGCATTTTACAAGTATGTGTATATTTAGACCGCATATACGTCATTTGATTTAGGCAGGCCTTCACAAGCCCTCTGACTCATTCGGTATCATAATTTCTTGTGTAATATTTAAAAAAAAAAAAAATAGTTTAATTACGTGATACACATTGAATATCAAAATTAAAATCCAACCCTTAGGCTATGTTTGGTAGGAGGGAGGGAGGGAGGGAGAGTATGATGGATGGATGGATGAATTAAGAGGGAGAGAGAGAGAGAGTAGAAGGGATGGAGAGGATAACATCAATCCTCCATGTTGTTTGGTATTGGAAAAAGGGTTTGATGGATGGATTGATATATAATTTATAAAATTACTATATTGCCCTTTTAAAAATTGGAGGATAGTATAAAAATAGAGGACATTTTTGTCTTTACCCCTCTAATCTTTTTTCCCTCCATTGTGATCCGCCCAAATTGGGAGGATTGATTTTTGTGGGCCCAGAGGTAGAAACTCTCTCTCCAACCAAACAAGGGATTTCCTCTCCCTCCAACCCTCTCCCTCCCAACATTTCTCCATCCAACCAAACATAGCGTTAATGGGAGTTGTTGGCAGTGGCGGACCCAGAAATTTTAATCAGGTAGGGCATTTGAATAAATTAAATCATAATTATATGAAAAACTACTGAAAAATTATGATCAAAGTAAAATAGGTTTTTTTTTTTTTTTTTTAGATAAAATAAAATAAATTGAATACTTACTCAAATGAATTAAATAATCTTACATTTAAAAGAAAATAAAAACAAGAAAAAATATTAAAAAATAAATAATAACAAGAAAAACAACATAAATAATGAAAAAAAATTAAAAGAATAAATTACGATCTAAATTTATAATAAGAAATTTTGTTTTGCATTTATAATGAATTCAGTTTAAATTTATTTATTAATAACTATTACTAGACATGTTTTTAAATTTTTTATTCTTCAAATTATTGGTAAATTATTGATTTATTGATTTTAAATAAATTAAAATTATAAAATAAAGAAAAATACTAAGGACAAAATAAAATAAATCATAGTAATAGATTGACTATTTTAATCCAATAAAGTAAAATATGAGATTTTAGGGTTTATTGATTGGGCATGCTAGTTATGTCAAATTAAAACTATTGGAAATAATAAAAATCGAAAGTAATAATATATAATTGAATGTAAAATAAAATTGAATTACGTAAACACAAAGTAATGGTAATTAAGAAATTGACAACGACGGAATAGAGAAAATGAATCAGAAAAAAATGTTAAAATAAATAAGACAAAAAATTAGAAGATAAAATTGAATTAAAAAAGGCACATAAAAAAATTAGAACATAAAATTGAAATAAAGAAGTTCCTATTCAATGGACTCGAACCAGCACCCGAAGCCTAATACCAAGATCCACTACCGCCACACTAACAACAACTTGTTGTTAACAGTTCTTAATAAATATGTATATATACAATGTAAACAGAATCAAAATTTTTAAAAAAAAATTGAGGTAGGGCACGGGCCCCACCTGGTCTCCACGTGGGTCCGCCCCTGGTTGTTGGGGAGATTATAATCATGCTAGCAAGATGACGATTTCATAGTGACATCATCTTGTCCCTTTCATAAATAAATAATTGTTCATCATCATGATATCTTTAACATATATGTGTTTTAATTTTTAAAGGTTCAAATTAAGATCAAAAAATTAAATAAAAAAATACAATTATTCTTTCTAGATATTAAATTATTATTAATATATCATTTATAACACTTTGAAAGAATAATTACGAGTTTTTATCTACTTCTTCGATCTTTAATGGCTCATGTTAATATCATCGGCAGTCTTAATTATTAATGTATTTTGTGTTTTGTGATTTAGATGAATCCACATTTGCCTGAAATAGATCAAGAGTATAAAGTGAATAAAATCAATTTCAAGCTCTATGGTTATGGATGATTAGCCAGAGGGCAGAGGCCCATACTACAACAATAGGAAGATTATAGCAACATTTTCGTTCACTTGGATGTGACGTAAATAATATATGATTAGTTGAATATCTGTAAAGTTACAATCACGTATCGTTTTATGAGTAATAGATCTATGTTGAAACTTTCTCCTATTCAATTTCAATCTAATGATTCAATCTAGCTTAGAAGCTTTCAATTCAATCAATATTTTGGATCGAAGACATAATCATATGTTACAAATTATATATTATTCTTATAAACTTGATTTTTTTTTTGTTTTGAACAACATATTTTAAAAAACAAAAAGCCCCAAAAGGCAAGGAACAAGCAGGCACGAGCCAGAAAAACACCCACAAAACACAGCCAAGACACTGGAGATCGACAGGGGAACAAAACCGAGAAACAAAACCCGAAACAGAGCAAAAGAGACACCCCAAAAAACAGAACACCAACAAACAGAATCACAACTCCCGCCACTCTACCCTATCTGCTGCACCACTGGAACTCAACTTAGCTAGGCTATCTGCCATCGAGTTGGACGACCTCGAACTAAAGATGACAGAAACATTCGTCATCTGTTGCAAATAACCTCTGATGTCATAAATTATATTGATGTGCCGATAGCTCCCAAAGTTCTCCACATTATTGGCCCAAGAAACCGTAACCATAGAGTCACTTACAATTTGAATTTCGGGACCAGGTCCTTGTTGCCCTTTCCAAAACATTTGAACCACCACACCAATCTGAATTTCACCTCGTCCACTGCCTTCTCAATGACTGCTTCTTGACCTCTAAAGATGAGATTATTTCTAACCTCCCATATCGTTCAAATCACAGCAAAAAAACAGAATGTTCCATGCCCTCAAGCTTTTCGTATATGGGCTAAGGCCGATCCAACAATCCATCCAATCAATCAACGACTTGCTGGGACAACACATAACCTCCCACCAGCTCATACAATAATTCCAAACTTTCCAAGACCAAGAGCAATGCACAAAAAGGTGATCAATGGTCTCATCACCATTGTTACATAATAAGCAATCCCCAGATTGGCCATTCCCCATACCGAAGTGAACAAGAACGTCCCTCACCATAATTCTGCCTTTCCTAAGCTGCCATGCGATTATCTCAACCTTAGGTGGGCACAGATTTTTCCATAAAAAAACTGGAGCAAGAATGAAACTCGACTGGGAAATTCTCCAGATTGTTGCGAAACGATTTCACTGAAAACATACCATTATTACTGAACGACCAAGCGACAGAATCATGAATCGAATTCCGAATGACCATGCTATTCAAGAAGGACATGAAGCTGTTCCATTGCTTCCTCTCCCAGTCAAAAACCAGTCTTCGCAGGCTCACCTTCCATGACCAGCGTAAATCCTGCCAACTTCCGAAATTCTGGACAATATCTTTTTCCGTGGCTAAGGCATAAATCCTCGGAAATAACTCACTTATGATTAATTAAGGCATAGATCCTCACCGTTATTCTTATAAACTTGATTAATTAATGCATTTACAACTCTAAGCTTAAAAAGTGCACTCAATTATTGCACCTACCTAGAATCTAGATACAACATATTTGATATGATCATTATGCTCATTATTAATATAATTCTGAGCTATTTGATCAAACACTTGATTGTTTATATACCTAAGTTGATTATCAAACAAAGATCATTTGATGAGTTTCCAATTTAGCAGGCTCATATTGATACACTATTTGGAACACCTCTACATGTTACTCCAGGTTCTGAACTAGGTGCAAGTAGCTCATATGGTAACACCCCGGCGCCACACCGGTTCCTGAGGCTGGGATCAGCGTTCCTGTTATCGATCTCCGTCTCTATCCTGTTGATCTCTGAGGAAAATTCAAAGAACGCTTCGATTATCTCGGTGTCCCCGGACCAAATCCAGGGTTGTTGCCTCTCCCCTATGTACTCCTCATCAGGGGAATGTGTAGACAATGTGTCAACCACAGCCATGTACTTGGTTGCTTGTAGCAAACTTGGCAATGACAAGAGGAAATATTTTTGAGGGTCAGCCAAGAAATTTGCATACTCAGGATCAGTTTCTTCAGGAATCAATCTCCTCATTAGAGGCGGGCGGTTCGGGACATAACCACCGTAAGGGTATTGTCCGAAATTGAGGGCGGCGTGTTGGGCGGATGCAAGCCAGATGAGCGTGGTCAGGATGGAGATGAGATCCTCGCTGTTGTTCAACGTGGGCCACCAGTCCTTGTGGCGGAGATCGGCGTGGCCCACATTGATGGACTCAGAGTACCATGTTTGTAGCTCCTTGTCATTGCAAATTAGACTTGAATTTGGGTAGTAGTGGTTCACATAGGTCCGGACCCAGTTCTCAATTGCTGACCAAATTAGGAGCCCATCAGTGGCATATGGGTAGTCTTCTATTAGCAGCTTTAGGCCATGTGGTTTTGTTGGGTCAGGTTCTGCCATGCCTCTGCATAATTGACAGACACACAATCTCTTCTTGTTAGATTCAATCAAACTTTTTATTTCACCAATTCAATCAAACAAGAAACTTGTCATGGAAAGAATGTAGACTCCTTTATACAAAATAGGTTCATTTCTACAAAAGTCTTTGACAATTCCCTTTTCCTAGAAAGTTTTTCCTTCACTTGAAAGAAAATGGAAACAAACCCATTTTTCCCTTTTCATTGAAAACATTTTTCAATCTTTGGAAAGAAAATTGAAGAAAACCATATTTAAGTATAGTCAATTCCAGGATCATTCTTATGTAAATTCAGTTCTGTTTTTTTTTTTTAGGTTTGAGTGACTAGAGAATTATTAGTCGGTTCTAATTTATGGTTAATCTTTACAGGATCTAACATATTCGTTAAACTGGTGGTGACATGCGAAAGCCTTTATCGAAAACTTTTAGATAAATTAACTTGGTATATAGATAATGTGTATACCTGCGAATGAGATCGGCAGGGAGGGCTTCCATGTCAAACCGCCAATCTTTATAGGCAGCGGCGCTGATCTCCATGCAATACTTGCCGGGAGTGAAGCAAGACTCGATCACACCATCAGCATTGATCAGATTTTGCCTGGCTAGTGCATTGATCTCTAGTGTGTATCTCATGTGAGGATCCAGAAGTTTAAAGATTGGGTGCATTGCACTCAATTGCCTGTGTGCTGCTAGTATAAATGGCTCCAAGCTTGCATGTGTCCTTAACCTGATAAATTCAAATGTCAAATCTCAGTCGTTAAATTCATTTGATTGATAATTCAATATTCGAACATCTGTGCCTGATAATTTGTTTAATGTCACATAAGATTATAGGCTATGCTTACCAATGGTTAGCCAATTGGTGCACCCCAGCATCGTTAGAGCAGACATGGGCCTTGGCAAGCTGCCACATCCAGTTGGAAGTGGCATCTACCGGTGCCGTCACCACGCGCTTCGATCGGGAGCTCGGTCCGGCCTGTGGGAGGCTGAGCTCGATGGCAATGGGCTTAAGAGTCCCAAGAGATGTCTTGAAAAATATTGTACGAGTTCCATATGCTTTTCTTCCATCAAGTGCATTTATCTTGTCAAGAAACGGAAAGTAAATATCATGGTAATCCACTATGTACAACTTGTTCCCCTCCAAGGCCTGAAAACAAAAAAAAATAAAAATTACGAAGCAGTGTTAATTCCTGTAAGACTGTTTCCGATAAGTGTAAATAATTGAGTATGTGTCCAATTCATGTCTCAGTTGCGACTGTAATTACCTGTTGTACGGTCATGCCTTCCAATTGACCAATGATATGTTCATCTTTTAAAGCAGACTCCTGTGGCCCGTAGATTTTAGGATCAAGTTTGCTAACAGGTGGGAAAACTTGGAGCTTCTCGATGGTGACTGGGTTGACTCCAGCAAGTGCTTGTCGGGCAAATTCATCATCTCTCAACCAGGCAAATTTGTCCTCTACAGTAATCAATCAATTAATTAATTAAATTAAAAACACATGTTTTGTTTAGCAATACAAAATTAAGTAACTATTAATAATCTCGACTTTTCACTTGAATAAATAACAATTATATCATTCCACTACCAACAAAAACATATATAAAGTCCATTTTGTGATATACCCACATGAGTTAAATGTGTAGTGTGAAAAAGCACTTTTGGAAAAGGACTCTTCCAGCTAATGGGCAGTGCAATGGAATCAAGCATGGTTGGAAGAAATAGCCATGAAAAAGAGGACAAAGTAGAGATGTAGATGGTGGGGGTCTGGTTTCTATGGCTAAATTAATCATATAGAAATGAATAATATCTCCTCTACTTTATAAAACCACTAGTGGCACATAATATTTTTGCATTTTGTTTACCATTCATGGCGAATGCTGTGATTTGGTCCCCGGCAAAATGTTACCCGTCACAAAGAAATAATATACTGAATGTGACCGCTACTATTTATTTTTATAACACGTTTATTGATATAATAATATTTTATATCTCACACCTACACTATGAGGTTGTGGGTTCAAGTCGGTCTCTCTCTCCAAATCCCGAATTAATGTAATAATTAAAATTAAAAAAAAGGTTACCCATTATAAAGAAATATACTGAATGCGACCATGCAACCATCATTATCTGTTTTTATGGCACGCTTATTGATATGATGATAAATTAGTATCAGCACATGGATTATTGAATATAACGATCGTGGTCCATAATAGAGCTACCAACATATTATTCCGATAATTAAATTATTTTTAAAAGTTTTTAAATGTATTTTTAATATAAAATTTTGCCCAGAAAGTACTTACTTGTAAGAATCTTGGGAATGTCGTATTTAAGGATTCCTTGACTTGATTCTTGAATTCTGCTAACAACTTTAGGCAAAGGGAGCTTCTTCCAAATCTCATCCTGAAACCCTAATTTGAGGAGAAGACCTTCGCTGTAGAGGTTGTCGATGTCGGAAAATCCATTGAAATCACGATTATCGGCCGAAATGCTGGCCTTCAACGACGGAATTAGGTTGTGGAGCACCGCCTTGAGCCTCCCAGTTGAAAATGTGTTTTGCTTAGACTCCTCAAATTGCTCATCTCTTGGCACATACATTGGCTGTGGTTTCTCAACCCTGCTCTCTGCATGCATATCTGCAGCCACAAATGTAATAAAATAAAATTCAGTCATCTTGTATGTAAAATAAAATAATTCTTTGGGATATTCCCCTTCATATAATAATAATAATAATAATAATAATAATAATATTTTTTAGATGGAACCTAAAAAATATATTAAAATAAAATAAAAAAGAAATAATAATAATAATAAACAAAATAATTATCATCTGTCAAATGCATCAAAGGTTTGAGAAGCAAGAATGTTTTGTTTAGGTTAAGATATTTTAATATGGGATATCATATTTGAAAGAAAATAATATTTATATCATGAAAATGAAAATGAATTTATTCAGATATTTTATAAGATTAAGTACAATGAGAGAAGTACAACTTTTTGTTTAAATTATTTTGTAAAAGAAAAAGGTTTATTTTAGCTTTGTTGTGTTTCACATGAGACCACGATGCTACAAATCTACAATCTTACTTATATATATATATATATATATATATATAATAACATTTTATTTTTATAAATAAAGTGTTAATTTTTTTATTAATTTATAATAATAATAAGAAAAAACTTCAAAATATGGTAAAAATAATTAACTAAAACACCTAGTTGAATCAACTCTAAATCTTGTCTTAATGTTGTCGTTTGAATACATCGTAAGAGTTTATATTCACCTGTATCCATTGGAAGACGACCAGTGCGACACCGTCTAGGGTACGGAATTTTTTCACCTCCAAGATGTGGTCTGGAAAGATCAACACCCTTATCTGGATTTCCCAAGTCATTGTAGACATCAAAATCATAAACCCTGTCTGATAATTTTCTTTCTCCTTTGCCATCTCCTCTTAGGCTTTTTAGTTCTTTTTCTCTAAGTGCTTTCAGCCCAGCTGGGGTCTCATGTGGTAGATATGGCTGCAAAAATAAATAAATAAATTAGAACATGATTTATTATTATTATTAAAATATGACACTTAACAGTCAGGAACACATCGGAATTTGGCCATATCAAAAACTACAAAAACGTATATATCCATGTCAAATTAAATTAGGGATGCCAATGTGGTTATTAGTTGGGCTGTTAAGTTTTTAATTTATTATATGATTGGGATTTTTATGCTTTTAAAAAAAGGCAAAAAGAAAAAAGAAATTATTGAATCGAATCCATGGTCCACTCTGGAAAGGTGGTCCATCCCCCATTTATATGAGAGATTATTATAATAATAACTTTTTTGAATTGTTCAACTTTTTTTTTTTTTTCAAAACCTAAAGAAATAAGGTTTTGACATTTGCAATTGATAGTTTCATCCTTTGACACCAACAAATAATAAAAATAAATAAATAAATGATGTCGGTCCAACTGTATACCATTCACATCTATGCTATGAAGTCGAAAATAAATTAAAAGAGTTTTGATGTGATTAATTACCTCATTAGAGAAGAAAATTCTTTTGTCAGGATGATCTTTCTTGGATTGAACCCAAGAATTACAAGGAAAATGAAGAGGGCCACAAGCAAATCCTTCAATGGTGATAGTTTCCAAGAAAAACTCTTTCTGGTGCTTGTTTATCACTGTGATTGCACCAGGAATCCCAAAACTGGAATCCACTGAGAAATCAACTGTGTAATGGACTCTCTCAGCTTTTACATTTGATTTCTTGGACCAGTCCTTCAACACAGCTTCATTGCTTCTCTTTGGAGCCTTTGTTTCTTCATTAATTCAACAAAAATAAAAAAAATTAGACTAATTTTGTATAAAAATTATTCTCATCGGTTTCGTGAAAAAGGAACTAGAACTGAAATTCCAATAGAGACTCGTACGTAATCATAAATACACGAATACGGACGGAAAAACCTGACTCTGATGGAAAAAAAGTAGAAGCACTTACTGGGATCAACTTCAGTGCTGACAAGCTGCAAAACAACATTTCTTCCAATCTTATCAGTGAAAGCATCCAATTGATTAACAAGAGTCTCTTTGAAATCTTCCTTGATGTTCTTCCTCACTGTCAACACACCTCTCACCTTGAACTTCACTGGCTTCTGATCACCACCACTACCAGGTACAGCCTTCACCAAATCTTCACTTATGGCTGCCACAACTTTTCCTCCAGTACTGCAACTGCTTTTACTCCATCTCCTTTGCAAATTAGGCACCAGAAAAACTTTTGAAGAAGCAGAAGCAGAAAAAGCAGATAGAAATGATGATGATCTCTGCTGATCAAATATAGAAGAACAACCCAAGATTTCTTTAGTTAGTACTGCAGCCATTTCTATATGTTTTTCTCTCTTCCCAAAATTTTAAAGAAGAAGAGAAAAATGGAAAATTTGAAAATCAAACTGAGATGGGGTTTGATTATTCTTATTATTTTTTTGATGATCCTCTGAAGAATAAGTTGTTGTTGTGTTTGTATGTGTGTGTATGTATATATATATACAAAGAGAAAGAGAGAGACAAAAAGGTCTTTGAGTAGCGATCTCACCGTCCACACGTTTTTCAAATTTTGTTGTTGTGAATCATTCTGCATGATTTTTTTTTTTCTTTTACTTTTTCCATCTGTTTCTGCTTTTTCATGTTTTTATTATTATTATTATTTGTTTTGGAGACTCAAATGGTGGAGCTGAGTCAAAACCGAGTTTCAGAGTGAGAGAGGAGGGACGCGGTTGGATTGAATTGATAGAATCATAGAAGGGAAGGGAAGGGAAGGGAAGGAGAAAGTGGGATTTTTATAATTTTTTATTTTTTATAGTTGAAAGGACATGAATTGTTCTTGTCTTGTACAATAATGGCAATCATGTCCTAATGTTTTTTGTTTTTATTGTTGCAAGATTAAATAGTTCAAGAGTTTGGTAGTAGGCAATTGTGAGTGACCAATTTACATGTGTTATTTGTTGTGTGTAAAAATACAGTTTCAAGATCTAATGCTTATACTAGATTACTAATTACTGGCATATTCACTCCGCTTTGAGTGGTGTACATCTCTCTTTTGATGTCTGTGATGGCATGTTTAAGTCTAACCATATATATTTTTTCAATATGTGTGGGTAGATTTCTCCTCTGAAATGATTTTATATTAATAAAAATGATATTGATCGAAAATATGTATACTTTTTTTGAACTATTACAATATTTCAGAAATTGGAATGGGGCAAGACTCGAATCCACAACATTTTAGATGTACGTAGGTGTGAGAGGATTACCGTTTTGCCAATCTCATCTTATCGATATATATACTTCTAAAATTTTGAATTGTTGAAGAAGATTAAAAGACATATAAAATAAGCCCCCAGGGGCGGAGTTCAGCTGGTAGATGGACGAGCTTGGGGTTTGGATAAATGATTTTTAAGTCAACGGCTCAAATCCTACCAATGACAAAAGACTTTAAAAAAAAAATATGGTCTTAATAGGTGGATAGATAGTGTAAAATAAATAAATAAATAAATAAAATATAAAAATCTTTGCATTATTTTTTTGGTCAAGGCTATTAAGCTTTGCTTTTATTTCTGTTTAATCTGGAAAAAAAAAAAAATTGGCAAAAAGCAAATAAGAAAATAAATTTTATTAAAAAAGAGAGCAAAAGGAAAACAAAAAAGGAAGTTAATTTATCCAATAAAAAATTAACATAATATGATAATCTTTTATTTTTAGTCTCTCATTCCTTAATATGTACTAATAATATTGTGAAAAACATGTAAAATAATCGAGAAAAGTATGTGTCATTTTTGCATGAAAAAGAATGGATACTAAAAACCAATAACATGATAGAGAAGTGCAACTTATTGGACCACAAAACCAAAGCAAACTATAAAATCATTATATTTTCCTGTGGTTCTGTGGAGTGTGGACCTCTACATAAATTTATAATTTATTAAAGAAAACTGTTTACGGTAGTAATACGCAGGTATGTGTAAATATATATAAACAAATCATATTCAATTGTGCACTTTCCTTTCACTCTTGGTGTTGGAGTTCGAGTCTTATATTTGTCTATCTACGAAATCTCAAAGTGTGTTTCATTCTAAACCATACTTATAACGGTTAATCTTCTCAAGTTCCGAAATTTTTTATCAAAACACTGGATGAATTGCTGAGTGGTGCACCTAGAGCCAACTCAATAACATTCAAGTCCTTAAGCGAATTTTTAATATTTTACCTTCTAATAAGAAAATTTGAAAAATATTAACGACAGAACAAAAGTATTATTCAAAATTTATTTTTTCTTGTTCTAATATATATTTTTCAATAATCCATTTAATTCTTCTTGTTATATCTTTCCTTTCAATAATCCATATTTTTTTTTCTTATTTTTTGCTTGTGGACTTCTTCTGTTTCCCTTTCTTTTCTCTCGAATAAAATTTTTCTTTTTGATAAAAAAATGGTTTTAAGTAAGGTTTCTTAATTTTGTTTTTCAAAAACATGTTTTTTTTTTTTTTTTTTTTTTTTTTGTGTGTGTAAAAAAATCAATTATTACTACTGTTGTCTATATTTTAAATAAGAATTGTATGTATTTTTTAAATAATTTTTATGCAGTCTAGTAGCCTCCCCTAGGTGCACTTTACCCCCGGTGTGACATTTGGTTGACATGATGGAGAAGTAGATGGATTGAATTGATAGAAGGGAAGTAAGATATTAATATTATGGTCCTCCATATATGTAGTACCAACCCTAAAAATATTAGTGCACTTTGTAACTTGTTATTACTTCCATTATTTCAAGGCTCTAGAAAATTCGAAGTTCATATTTTGAAGAATAAAAAAATTGAAATGCATTTGTTAATAATTACTAATTAGCTATATATGTTCAGGGTTCTCTTAAATTGGTGCTTTACCACTTAGGTTTATTTTTTCAAAAAAAAAAAAAATTAGCACTTTATATAATTAATGAAACCTCACCTTATTAATCTAAGCATTATTATAGTTATATTCTTTTTCACCTTAGTGTGTATTTTCGACTATTACTAGTTAGATTCATTTGTTCCTGCTCAATCAATATCTTAGTTTACTTGATTATTGTTAAATTCAGTGTACACTAAAAAAAAAAAAAAAAAAATACTTTTGATTATAGTTAATCGAACAAATTAAGAATAATTTTGTGGGAAGTTGAGGCGACCAATGCCATCTCGATCGTGGATTTAAGTAATGTACTCTTCTTGCAACTCTTAAACCTGTAATAGTCGAAAAAAGGAAAAAAAAAAAAAAAAAAAACAATAATTTTTGTGATGATTAATTGATAAGTGTGTTAGGTTTTGACTTGTATTCATAAGCGAACCCGATATGAACCAAATAAGACTCAACTGATGTGGTACTTCCTAGAAGACGTGGGATAACGTTTGGAAGTTGAAGGCGGTGTTTTAGGGAGGTTTGAAGATCATAAAGAACTGAATAAATGGTTTGTTTCATCGTATGGATCGTGGTTTTCTGAGCGATGTAATTTAAGGTGACTTGTAACGGTTTAGGAAGCGGGTGTACAACCATGACCCGAATCGTAGTCAATAATAAGCATACGTGAAACGGGAAATCTCCAACGGAAAAGGAAGTAGTTTGTTTCTGGAAGTTCTTGTGCTTGAAGGAAAAGGATTTACTCCTTACAAGAAGACTTGTCATAAAAGGAAATAGTATTTATGTAGAACAAGTAAGTCTTGTACGTTTAGGAGTAGGATTTCCTTTTATATTTTACTCCCTGTAACTAGTATAAATAGTCCTAATATTTATGTTATTAGATTTAAGGCTGTGGAGCAAAAAGAACACCATGTAAACATCAGAGAGTGTGAGTGAGATCCGGGGAGACCCAATGGGAATATCCGAGGAGGGATCCAAGGGAATATCGGTGGATCAAGTTAGAGATCCGTGGGTGATATTTAGGGGAGACCTAGGGGATATTGTGGGGTTCTTGGTGAGGATCTTATGAGTGTGGTTTGGGGTTAGGTGTGAGAGAGAATCCTGGAGTATACGGTTGTAACAATTTATCATATAGTGGAACTTTCTTTGTCGTCCTGACGGCCCGTGGTTTTTTACCCATTTTGGGTTTTCCACCTATATCTTGTGGTGTGATTGTTTTATTCTCTCTTATCTATTTTTCTGCTTATTGACGTTATTATTTGCTATGAGTTATGGACGTATATTAGGCACGGCGTTTCCGCGTTCATCGTTCTAGAGGACTATCCCCAACAAAGTGCCTTTTTTTCTTAAAAAGAAATCATTAAAGAAATTATAAGAGAGTAAATTAATATTGAATTGGATACAATATGTGTTAATTAAAGCATAACAAAAGAGTCATTTATTCGAACATATACATATACCTAACCTAAATAAATAGTGGGTGAGACTTTGAAAGTCATAATCACTACATATCGATTCATCACTAAGAAATCCAAGTTTTTAGCTCTCTATTCTTGTTTTTTTTTTTTGTGTGAAATATATCTCTCTATTCCATTAATAGTAAATAACATATTTATTCTTAAAGGTTTCTGCTCCTCATGAATTCTTAAAGTAAAATAAATTTTAAGTATTTTCTTTTCCTAATATTCACAATCTTCATATTTTCAAACTCTCAAAAATCTATTTATTTCGATAAATGACGTGTTAAATGTAGAGTTTTACTATAAATAGAACATTCGTAACAAAATAATAATATTGTTTCCCTGATTTAAAAAACTTTATAATAAAAAAAATTGTTATAAAACTTTATAGATGTAGCATAAAATTCGAAATTATAAAAGATAATGTGGTGATTGATTGATTGTGATAACCGAATCCTTTTTCAATTGAGCTATTCCTATACAACTTCACTTGATAAATATATTAATAATAAAACCATGATTATTAATTATCATCTTCATTATCTTTACAATCACTAAGATATTCAAGGTTCTGCCTAATTAATTGTAATTGACTCAAATTAACAAAAAAAGAAAAAGAAAAGAGAGAGAGAGATGGGTCAGGACGTATCTGCCATTTCAAGGAAAGTAGATGACATGGAATTTTGTTTTAGTGGAAAGATGTTAAAATGATTAATTAATAGCAAATTTATGGCGTGCTAGAATTCCTTTTCTCTCTCTCTGCTTATATTAGTCTATTATTTAATTAAAGTATATTTCAAAAAATAAAATAATAATAATAATAAAAAGAATTCTCTGCAATCCACACCAGTCATGTGCCGCCAAGTTTGGCAGCCACACAATTTATATATAGAATTCAATCATATGATATTTCCTGATGTGCTTCTCAGTTAGGACTCAAAATAAATTATATGGTTAATTTGATGCGTTTATGAAATATTTTATTAGTCAAGTGTTGCCAGAAACTGGTCAAATCAAGTTTGGTAAGAGAAGTCTAGTGAGGATTGGGTAAACATTTTCCTTTTTAGAGATTTCATATGATTACGTCCGAGTTACCGATTAGAATGATCTCATAGTTTTGCTTTTTCTAAGTAATTAAGTTTGAATCAAACATTTCTCTGCATAGTGGAGAAAAGAGTGGAACAAATATTGACCATGTGATGTTTTTTTTTGCTTAAGTTATGAAAAAAAAAAAAAAAACTATGAGAAAATTCGAACTCTGGATCGGATACCTTTTCCATTTTTAGATATAGGATTCCGATAAGGTTTACGAAACTTGAGGTAAGACCTCTTTTAATTTGAGATCTTTTTTTTTTTTTTTTTTTTGATTTTCTCTTTTACTTGATGGATTTAGCTACTATACATGAAATGTATAGTTGCTTAGTTGCTAGGTAGTTATATGAGAGAGAGTTAGTTTCTTTTAGTTTTAATTTTTAAATCTTTAATTTTTGTAAACCATTAGATTAAAATCCAATGACTATAAACTAACACAGTAACTATACATTACATGCAAAGTAGCTCACCCCTTTACTTAAAGATTGAGAATTTTGATAAGGTCTATATAGCTATGAAGCCACTGGAAGCCCTGGAGGGGCTATAGTCCAATGCCCATTTTTTTTTTTTTTTTTAAACACATAGTTATATTTTTTACACTTTTATATCGTATTTTTTGTTATTTATATTTATTTTTAAAAACATTCTTGTCATAGCCCCGGTCTCTCCAAATTTAAAGAAGCTGGTTTTGACTATGGGTTTATGAAACTTTAGATAAGGTCTCTCGTATTTTTTGAAAAATATTGTGATCATTTTTGAATTGTCAAGAAATGTTTCTTATTAATATGATCATAAAGTAAAAACAAAAGAAAAATAAACACTCATTTTCAATTTTTATTTTATGAGATTTTCGGATTACGAGTGAAACCTACATAGTATATAGACTCTGAAAATTTTCAAATGGCAATCGAAATTGACTTGCACGATTACCACAACAAAGTCGTGGTTGTATTGTATTAGGCTCTTTGGAGGCTGAAAATGATACACTTGACTATATTATATTCGGATTGACATAAAATAAACAAATAGTATCCCCGATTCGTGGCCTCCTTTGTACACTAAAAAAGAGAGAACAAAAGTAGATGCAAAATCAAACATTGACTAGCCAATTTTCTGAGGAAGTTTACAGGAGCATGCAGTGACTCAAAATGTTGGGATATTTTTTCAGGGCAGCGACCCAGCCAAATGAAATATTAGTCCCACTATACCTATTTTATAAATAGGTAAGGCGGGTTTGTGATATAATAGAAATAAATATTTAAGATGTGTATTGATCTCAGTAGGTTCTGATATTTAATATTAAACGATAAATTATATAAATAATATTTAAGTTTGAATCAAACATTTATCTGCGTAGTAGTGAAGAAAACAATGGAACAAATATTGAATGTGTGATTTTTTTTTATGCTTAAGTTAGGAAAAAAAGAAAACTATAAGAAAATTCGAACTTTGGATCGGATATAATATTTAAGATGTGCATACAGTGCTTGATCTCAGTAGGTTCCGATGTTTAATATTAAACGATAAATTATACAAATAATATGTAAACTACAATTCTACATGACTCATCACCTAATTAATAGCCAATTTATTGAACTTCGTTTTTTTTTTTGAAAGAATTTATTGAACTTTGTTTGGCAAATAAGATATTGTTTCTTCTTTGTGAAACAAATTGACACTTTAGCCAACAGATTTCATTCATTCCAACCACAGAATTGTTGTGGAAAAATAATAAAGTAATAATATTTATTATATAATTAATATAAAAAAGTGTTACGTGGCATTTTTTATTATAAATAAATTGAGTGTCCTAGTTAGCAATTGACTGCAGCCCACGAAAACTCACATTGAATGTTGACCAAGAAAAGAAATCTATACCATTAAAATAATTTGACTAATATTTTCTTTTTTCTTGTCTAATATGTAACCAAGACTATAGTAATTTGTCAACTTATAGTTTAGGTAAATTTTGGTCGTGGCTTGGAACACATGGATCGTGTATTCATACTTACAACAAGAATGCATTCAATTTTATAATTTTCAGATAGATTTGACAATTTCAAAGTCTTTAAAAAAATTGGTTTTTATTTTTATTTATTTTTAAATATAAGTGTATTGTTTTTTATTTTCAATTTTGTTTTTCCTATGTAGATTTAAAATAAGAAGAGCAAGCTAGTACTTTAATTCCGTACACATAATATTCCTTTCATGGTTGTGAATGTTAATATTATACTCTCCATGCAAAACATAACAAAATTCATAAAATATTTCTATATATTTATTTTATATATACCATGAAAATGTGTTTGAATATGATCATATACATATATCAATTTTAATGAATTTTGATTTGGATTTTTCTTGTGGATAATAGTTTTTATGAAATCTACTTGTAAACAGATTTTAAAAATATTTCAAGAATTCCAACTATTTTTTATTTTTTTTCCCTAATTTTCGTCCCATTTTTCGATGGTTGATTTTCAATAAAATCGGGAAAAAATAGTTGTAGTTTTTGAAAAAATTTCAAATTTTGTTTACAAGTAGATTTCATTGAACTTATGATCCATAAAAAAATCCATATCAAAATTCATTAAAATTGATGGATTTCAAGACGGTGATCCCTCATGAGAGACTCAATATATATATACAACCTCAAGGGGTGGTGCCACTGGTCACTGGGGCAAGCCGTAAACTCAGATGTCTTGGGTTCGATCCCTATCAGCCATGTTTCTCTTGGGGCCACTGGAGGTTTACCCAGTTGTTAACTTCAAGGCCTCGTGGGATTAGTCGAGATGAGCGCAAGCTGGCCCGGACACCTACGGATACCAAAAAAAAAAAAAAACATATATATATATATTGGTCCCATTCTAGTCGGTGCGCACCAATGTAACTACATCAGTACCAATACATATGGACCACTGATTATGGAGAAGCTTTGACAAATGCATACACTTTGAGTCAAAGTATGTAAATCTAATGGTCCACATCCAACGCATTGATGAAGTTATATCGGTGCGTGATGACGAAGTTATATTGGTGCGCACTGACTTGAACATTTATATATATATTAGAGAAAATAGGCTTTTTTAACCAGGATGATGTGACACTTGTGCTATAAGTATGCTATAAGTTGTGTGCTCACCAGAGAAAATTTGGTCCAACCACAACGATATATTCACAGTGGGCCTACAGCCCCACATTAACAAATACGCACACCCAATATGAATGTGTGGCTTTGGTTGGATGATATATATATATATATATATTTACGGTCCCGTTCTAGTGTGCGCACTGATGTAACTATATCAGTACCAATGCATGTGGACCACTGATTATGGAGAAGCTTTAACAAGTGCATACATTTTGAGTCAAAGTATGTAAATCTAATTGTGAATAATATAGCTATAACTAACTCCAGACCTCAGCTGACATCAGCTCCAAGAATGCCTCTAGATGAAATAACAGAATTGTGCTAACATGGACCAATGAGAATCACTCATTGGCTGTAGCTTCTGCAAATTCAGGATAGTTAGTTAGACATACGTTTTGTGTGAATATATATATGTTGTCTCTGTGTAAATTTTATTATTGTGAAATGAAATAGAAAATCTGTTACAGAGCATCTCCATTAAAGCTTAAAGTTCTCTCTTGAGTATTTTGTCAAACACCTTCGCTGCAACAAATACATGTTCATATTCTTTTCTCACATGGTATCAGAGCTCCCTTGACTAGCGTCAATGACAGAAAATCTAAGATCCTCGTCATCACAGTCCAATCGAGTCACTTCGTCTGCAACTTTGCCAGTGATCGAATCTCCGGTCATCGCAAAGTCGCTCAACTACAACTTGCCGATCAAGTTGAACAGAGACAACTACATCTACTGGAAGGCGCTTGTTCTACCAGCTATTAGAGCACTCGAACTTGAAGAGTTTATCAATGGTAAGAAACTCTGTCCAGATAAACATGTTGAAGTTCTTGATTCAAGTGGTGTTGTGAAAGAGTTGGTTGTTAATCTTGAGTTTACAGCCTGGAGAAGGTTGGATTAGTTTCTACTGAGTTGGTTGCTTTCAACCGTGAGCGAGAGTATCATAGGTCAAGTTACAGAATGTGAGTCTTCTCTTGAGGCCTGGAGATCTCTTGAGAAATTGTTCTCTCAACAGTCCATGGCTAAAGTCATGCAACTCCAGCAACAACTTCAGAACTTGAAGAAAGGCTCAAGTTTAGTTGCTGATTTTATCCTGAAAGCAAAGAATATAGGTGATGGTTTGAGATCTGTAGGTCAAGCAGTGTCTGATCAAAACTTGTTGATGAATGTGCTAAATGGCCTTGGTCATGAATTTGATCCAGTTGTTGTCCTAATCAGCTCTTAACAACACTCGATGAGTCTACATGAAGCACAATATATGTTAATGATTCATGAGCAAAGGATAGAACATTTGAATACAGTAGCTCATGTGGATGTGACTCCATTTGCTAACTTTGTCTCTAATAGTAATGTTGGCAATCGGTCAAACTTTAGAGATGGAGGTTCTAGTGGAGGCAGAGACTCTAACAACAGAGGAAGGAGAGGAAGAGGAGGTTGCTGGAACAACTCCAATAATAGACCAACATGTCAAATTTGTGGCAGGATTGGGCATTCTGCACCAAAATGTTACAATAGGTATGACAGGAATGTGCAAGGTCCTAACAATTCTGGCACAAATGGATCTGGTGGTGCACATAGTGCTATGCAAGTCAATGCTCAACCAGGACATTCTCAAGATGGTCGTATGAACAACAACTTCTCTTAGGCACAGTTTGTCTCTCCTCAAGCCAACTACAACCAAGCTTCCTCAGCATTCATTGCCTCTCCTGAGACCGTGGGTGATCCTTCGTGGTACGCTGATAGCGGTGCTTCCTCTCATGTTACGTCTGATGTAGGTAATCTTTCTACCTATAATCATTACACTGGAACTGAAACATTGGCTGCTGGTAGTGGTGACTTGCTTAAAATCTCTAATATTTGTAGGTCTGCAATCTCTTTACAAACAAAACCAAGTAGAAAACTGCATCTAAACAACATTTTACATGTGCCTGATATAGCTAAATATTTGTTGAGCATATCTAAGCTTACTCGTGACAATAATGCGGTTGTTGAATTTTCTGCCGGTGATTGTGTTGTTAAGGACAAGGATTCTAGGACAGTGTTGCTTCAAGGACCACTTAAGGATGGTCTTTATGAATTGCGTCTCAATAATGGATCCACAACTAAGCGTCCTAATTGTCAGTCAGAAAATGCTACTGCTTTTCTTCCAAAGTTTTTGACTAGCCTCTTTTGGACTCTCGCAATAGTACGAGGTCGAAGAGTAGCACAATGAAAAATAAAAGTTCGTTCCCACAAGGATTGAGTGACCGATTACCGAAATTGATTAGTTCCAAAGCTATTCAAACAAGCAATAATCAATGATGGATTATACTACTCAATTATAACTTAAACTACACTAATGCAATAATTGAAAATAAACAAGTAAACAAACTTGAATAAAGGCAAACACAAGCAAGTGATTGTATCTCGTATGGGAAATTAGGCTAAGACCTTGAATCCACCTATCCAATTCTCATCAATTTTAGGCACATCATTTGAAGTAAAGTATGCAAGTGTGTGTGTAGATTCGTGATACCCTCAATCAGTCTCTAACCTCTCTCAAGTGATAAAGACAATATTTATATGCACCAACAACCTATTTCTCAATGATTATCCGAACTACATATAAATTCATTAAGTTTCATGGCACACAAATTGAATCCTAGAGGCTAGCATCGCATATCTCTATCTTACCAACCTCTATCACTCATTTCATCAAGCACGTTGTGTGCTTCTCCTCTCGGTACTTCACACAACAACCAAACAATTACTAAATGCTAGCTAAACATTCAATAATGATTAAGAACATGAAATAAGCATACACAACACAAGCAATGATGATAAAGTGATGGCCTTGATTAATAATTCATGGAAAAGGCTTCATCTTGGCCTTAGCCAAGGAAGTTTAGTTCATAGTACAATAAATGACTACAAAATATGAGTAATAAGTACAAGTCATAATCAAAGATGAATAAATGTAAAGAGAGAAAGGTTTAGAGTAAACTAATGTGAAGAACTCCTCCTCTCTTGCTTGGATGTGCTTGACTTCTTCTCTCCTTGACTTCTCTTGCTCCAAGATGAGGTTTTTATGGTGGGTTTTGGTGAGGAAATGAGGTGGTGAGGTGAGAAATGAGTTTAGATGATGATTTGATGAAGGAAGTGGGTGATTTAGTGAAGGATTTTGGTGAAAGAAGTGTTCTTGGGTGTTTGGGAGTGAAGTGGAGGTGTTTTGGAGCTCAATGGTCGTGCAAGAGGTAAGGCAAAAGAAGCTGAAGGGAGGTATTTATAGTGGGTGAAATTAGGGCACAAAAACCTAGAGAAAGCTGAGCTGGACCACTGTTGCGCTGGTGTGGCGCGGTTCGTCCAGCGTAAAACCGAGGGGCGCCGGTCCAGCGCACAACCAGCGGCACGTTTCTACCCAAGATGCGCTGGTGAAGCGCTGGTGAAAGCGCTGGTTGTCAGGCGCTGGTTCCTTCTTCAGCTCTTCAACTGCTCTCTTTTGCTCCAATGCTGCCTAATTTAGCTCAGTTTCCCCTTGATTGCTGAAGAGGCCTGCACAAGCTCATTTAAACATTAACGATACCGGTTTTACCTGGAAAACGAAGGCAAATGATAGGTAAAACGGGGCTACATCAAGTGTAGAAATAGGCATTATCAGTTTTCAAGCAATAAATGTAATCAACAGTCTATGTTCTATATTGATAGATTACAGTCCAAAGAGTCTAAGTCTAGTTGTTTTTTCTGCTTTCAATAAGCCTCAGTTTGTTGGCAATGTAAGTGCTAATTCTGTTAATGACAGAAATGTTGTATCCCTGTGGCATTCCAAACTTGGCCACCCACATTCAGTGGTGTTAAAACAGGTGCTCAGACAATTGCATGTTTCATGTAATTCAAGTTGTTTTGATGAGTGTGATTCTTGCAAGTATGGCAAACTTCATCAATTACCATTTCAGAGATCTACTATTAAAACAAAGGAACCTCTTGAGTTGGTGTATACTGATATATGGGGGCCGTCTCCTATAGTTTCGACTGATGGGTTCAAGTATTACATAGTGTTTGTGGATTGTCACACTAGATTTTCCTGGCTTTTTCCTCTTGCCTTGAAATCTCAGGCTCTTGCTACTTTTCTCACCTTTAGAAAACAAGTAGAACTCCAGTTTAACTCTAAAATCAAAACCCTTCAAACAGATATGGGAATGGAGTTCCAAGTTTTTGCGTCAACTCTTAAGGAAATGGGTATTCTTCATAGATATTCTTACCCATACACACACCAATAGAATGGTGTTCCTGAAAGGAAGCACATGCATATAGTAGAAACTGGTTTGACTCTACTAGCTCATGCCAAGCTTCCTCTTCAGTTTTGGTCCAATGCCTTCTCTGCTGCTACTCTTTTGATTAATAATCTTCCCACATCAGTGTTGAAAGGAAAATCTCCATTTGAATGTCTCTTTTATCAAAAACCGAATTACTCCTTTTTCAAGGTGTTTGGTTGTGCTTGCTTTCCATACATAAGGCCTTACAATCGTCATAAATTTTCTTACCACACTACAAAATGTGTTTTTATTGGTTATAGTATTCAGCACAAAGGGTATAAATGTTTAAGTCCCTATGGAAAGGTTTTTATTTCTAGAAATGTTTTGTTCCATGAATTTGAGTTTCCATATCTAACATTGTTTCCTTTTTCAAATCCCAATTCCTCTTCTCATGCTCAAACTAGTCCCTGTGTATCTATCATGCATTCTCCTGCTGTAATCCCTTCTACAAGTGTGCAACTCTCTGCTACACAGACAGTGTCTTCTTTACTAGTTTCCAGTGCTGCACCGCCTGCATCTGTACCACCCAACGTTATTGTTGAGCTCAATGAACACAATCGGACAACTCATCCAATGGTGACCAGGTCTAGAACTGGTTCCCTCAGACCAAAAATGTATTCTGCTCTTTGTCAATCTCCCATTACTGCATCTGAACCTACTACTGTTAAAGCAGCCTTAAATGATCCTCTTTGGAAAAAGGCTATGATAGAGGAGTATAATGCCTTGCAATCAAATGGTACTTGGGTTCTGGTTCCTCCATCTGAAGGTATGAACATTGTTGGCCATAAGTGGGTTGTATTACAATCGTCTATATCCAACGCACTGATGAAGTTATATTAGTGCACATTGACTTGAACGTTTATATATATATATACATATATACACACTGCATGTAGTTTATTAAAAACATATCCATTTATATTCACTTTGTCGGTTTATGTTTAAAAACTTTTCAAAAAATTAATTTACATATTCTTTTAAGGGTTTAAATTTCTTTTTCTTTTTCCCCTTACTATTAATCTCATATGGATATTATATATATATATATATATATAAATGAATGGAACCTAATAGTCTATCCGATAGCCAGTGGCGAAGACATTTGAGACCTAGAGGGGCATGACCACTTCTTAATTTTTTAATTTTTTAATTTTTTTTACCTTAAATGTTTTAGTATTTACATTTTTAACTTTTTTAATATTGAGGATTCCAAACTTCGTCCAAGCACCTATCCGTAAGTCCTCCTCCAACTGTGTGACTCGCTGTGGCCTATTTATTGGTGGATCAGATGTGAAATATATAGGACGGATAGAAAACCTTGGTCCACACCCCTGACCCCATAAAGATGCAAACGGGTAAATCAGAATTCACCTTCATCTGGGTAGGATTCGAACCACTGATACTATGATTCAGTCTCCAAAATTTAAGGAAATGCATCTCTTGTTTCTAGATGGAAACGTGTCTCTTGTTGTAATCATGCCATGTGACAATATTTTTCACATATTGCGATCGCAACATAGGATACATATGTATCCCGCAAGATTTTTCTTAATGTAGTTAAATTTGATCTAAGATTTACCCTATTTTTTTTTTGTATTTACAATTTTCTTATAATTTTTTTTTTTGTCATGACTACCTAGACACTAGACCCTACAAATTTAATGAAGCTGACTTCAATTATAGATATATACATCACGATCATAACAGAGGATACATGTGCATCCCATAAGAATTTTTTTTTAATATAGTTAAATTTTATCTAATTTTTACCCTACTTTTTTTATATTTACATTTTTCTTATAAATGTTTTTTGTCATGACTTTTTAGATAGTAACCCCTCAAAATTTGATGAAACTGACTTCGATTATGGCATCTCGTTGCTCCATATATGTAATTAGGTGAATCTAATTAATCGTAAACTAAATCTTGATGTTCTTTTTTTTCTTCTAAAAAAATAGGGGAAAAAAGACACTGCACATGGTATTAAATCTTATGGTGCCGATATTGACACCCATAAAATTTATTAGTACATCCATATTTTATTAAAAATTTTAATTACAAAAATGTCTCAATAGAAATTTACCAATAAGGACAAATTACTTTAATTTAAAATAAACCAAATACTATATACACTCATTGATTATACCCATATCTTCAACTATATTTCTTTATTAAAAAAAAAAACTTACCATAAAAAAAATTATGATAAACCCTCATTTTTATGATAAACCCTAATTAAACCCTAATTTTATTTCAAGTATCAAACTTTCTCATTATCACATGACTATCATATTGTTTTTGTCTTTTTTTTTATGTATAGTTATGAACTCTATTAATAAACAAAAAAAAAATATTTTTTTTAACGATAGATGTCGATATCAAATTTATTTATTTTTTTTAGATAGCCGTAGATATCAAATTTTTTTTTTTTTTTTTTTAAAGATAGCTGTATTAATAAGAGAATTCCAAATTGAAAATCGTGGAAATTGCTAGAAATAACCACATAAAACATACAAATTTTGTTTGTAACCACAAACGAAATTTTAATTGTTAATAACCACTTTTTTTGAGAAATTACTTGACTTCCCTCGTATAAAAACCAACCATCCCCAAACTCTCTCTCTCTCTCTCTCTCTCTCTCTCTCTCTCTCTCTCCTCTCCTCTCCTCTCCTCTCTCTCTTTTCTCCTCTCCATCTCGTCAATCATCGTCGGAGATCATCAATCACCGCCGGAGGTCGTCATCTGGGCGTCGATCATCGTCGGCTGTCGTCAGCGCGTAGCCCAAGCAGAGCACCGACGACGTTCGGCGATGATCGATGCCCAGACGACGACCTCCGGCAGTGATTGACGACCTCCGACAATGATTGACGCCCATCTTGACGATGGCTGGCAATGATTGACGGCATGGAGAGGAGAAAACCTAATTTGGGGAATTTGGGGAAGAAGGGAAACATGTCATGATTTCAAGTTTCACATTTCAAGTTTTAGGCATGATTTCAAGTTTGGTCTAGATGTTAGGTGTGATTTCAAGTTTGGTCAGATTTTAGTCGTGATTTCAAGTTGCTTCCAAGTTAAAAAATAAAAAACTAATTTCATGGGTACTTTTGTAATTTATGGACATACACTGAATTAAAAAAAAAAAATGATTATTAACAATTAAAATTTCAAAAGTGGTTACTAACGAAAGTTTAATGTTTCCAATGGCTACTTTTGGTTTTCTCTCTTGAAAATCTCTTGACCCCATACATATTCTCTTTTATAAGACTCATACATTTAAGATATTTCCAAAAGTAAATTGGACCATCATTAAAAGAGGATTTGATTCCAAAAATAATATGATTTCTTTTATAAATCGGGTGTGATAATAATTTAAGAGTGTTTATAAATAATATGTATTAAAATGAATATATTTATTTCAATGAGGGTACTTTTGGCATTCGGATGAGTGTTTATAGTAATATTTATTTTTTAAAATTTTAGACATGTGTGTACTTATAAAAATGAGTATAATAATAAGTTTTATAGGTGTCAATATCCGTACCTTAAACCTTAATCACATGAAAATTAAATTAAGTGAACAAAATAGTCTTTTTTTTTATTGGAATACAACAACAAGATTACAACAACTGGAATATAGATCTAAGACATGATTACATGATTACATGATAATAACAACAACTGGGACCCATCGAGAATCGATTTCCAAGCGCATCCCAGACTTGAAGTTCCCATGGACGGGGAGAGAGAACCCACACGAAGGAGGGATAACCACCCACACGAAGGAGGGACAACACCCATGTTTTTAAATGGGCTAAGGAAAATTTACATAATTCTATGCACATACTAGGTCTTGAACCTTAGTGGTGGAGGGTTCCCAAAGGAAGGCCCACCACTATGGCAAGGGACCATGTGTGTGTGAACAAAATAGTCAAACAATACCAAACCACACCGTCCATGGAAATTAAAATTTGATAATAAAAAAACAAATGGTCACTTCATTTGGACACAATGTGGGAAGGTCCACCAAATCTATTGTAGGACGAACAACCGGCCTATGATTTCTGTTGTAGACAGTAGACCCCACACTTTTGATTTTTTGGGACCCAGATATCAAAATTTGATGATCATCAACCGTTAATATAAGTGGCCGTCCAGATTTTATTTTGTGATGGAAATGGAGGATGTGAAAGGGAATATGTAAAATCAAAATCATTTCACACTTACAGAGTTACAGGTGACTTGTATCCATTTGATTTGATTTTTGTTTTCTCATTTGAAAGTAATATTTAGTCGGTTAGTTTAGGTCCTCTGCGTGAGGTTTTTAGTTTAATTTCAGTCCTCCCTATGAGGGTTTTTGGGTTTTGGTGTTCTCTCCCTAGTGTGGGAGCTTTAGTCTTGGCTGTGCCTCGATGTATAATATCGCTGGTCCCAGCTATAGTATCTGTCTGGATCAGTTATCCAGTGTTGTAACTTGTTGTTACTATCAATCAAAAAAATATATATATCTTTATTCATATTTTAGGAACCTCAAGGAAAAATGCATATATATATATATATATATACACAGAAATTCTATTATCAGTTCGAACTGACAAAAGTTATATCAGTTCTTTGCATTTGGGCCACTGGATTTAAATACTTTGACTTGATTGTATGCACTTGTCAGTCAAAGTATTTAAATCCAGTGGCTCACATATAAGAAACTGATATAACTTTTGTCAGTTCGAACTGATAATAGAAAGACTGATATATATATATATATATTTAAGCTGACACCGTTGTAAGACTGGAGTTTACCGAATGTAATGATATTAGGCTCTATAAGAGCAGCCCAGAATGTAACTCCCACTCAAGGGGAGGGGTGTTCCCAAACTTTACTGTTTTGAACTCTAATGGTAGAGTTTCATTTTAAAGTCTCTAACCATCAAGGCAATGGAACTTTGATTGAAAAATACAGATTTTAAAAGCTTTTAATATCATGCATTGCACTGACGTTAATACATGCGTACCATGTATTAATACATGCGTACCATGTATTAACGTCAGTGCAATGCATGTATCTGTCTGGATCAGTTATCCAGTGTTGTAACTTGTTGTTACTACCAATCAAAAAAAAAAAAAATTACATGCATACCGATTTGATAACTATTTATATATTAAAAAAAAAAAATGTAATGAGTAGTTTGAATTTCTTTATATATTGAGCAATAGATGAGCTGTTTGAATATTTCTTCTCATAATTGGGAGATATCTTTTCCCACAAACAACGGAAAAAAAACTCCTAACACATGTTGATAATTGTTTGGATATCTACTCCATTGACCAGGAGATAACAACCCTCACAAACATCAGATAAAATACTTCCTACACATGTTGATGCACATGATCATAAGACTTAAACTTACCCAGCAAATATGGAAGAGAACATATATGCTACTTGAAATAAAAGAAGTGTGCATTTGAAAGCACTTTTTAAGTATATGCTAGTATGCTAGTATGAAATGAAACTAAAATTAGTGCACTCTATACATGTGTTTCTCTGATTCAAACAATCTCAAATAGTCAAATAACATTAATATTAGGCAAGCTAGAGACCAACCAACACAAAGCTAGAAACACATGTTGATCACAAACTCACATGATGACTAAAATTCCATATAACTAACATGGATGTCTCACATGGTCAAACCATCAAGAATTGCATTATAGTACTCTAATTAGTTTAATTAATTTAGTCTTACATTTGGATTGTTTTCATGAAACTCCTCTCCACCACTTTCTTCTCTGAATTGGCCAAACTTGATACAACATTGATCGATATCTTCAAGCTAGTTTTCCATAATTTTAGTTCAACCATATTTGTCTTTTCTGTCCACACCTTTAATATATATATAACGTTACAAAACAAATTCTAGAATACAGAAAATTATGATTTCGTCAAAAAAAAAAAAAAGCCGTGACATTTGGGACTTGAGAAGCACTGTATATAGATATGTAATTTTTGTATGTTTACTTTCTTAAATAGTGTCCAGATCTCAATTTTTTTTCATTTTTTTTTTATTTTTAGTGGAAGACAATATCTTTCCCAAAAATATATGCCTTGTAGTGGTAAAATAAAATAGCATCTCTCCATTAAATTGTTAAGCTTTTTCACTCACGTTTTTGTTGAGTGGAAAAATACTTTTTTTTTTTACCCAAAATACACAAATTTAAGAAATTTTATAATGCTACTTTGTTTAAACATAAAAAAAAAGTTCTATACTTTGATTATATCCACTCACATAATAAAAGATTTTGTCAACTAAAAACAGAAAAGAAACCAATCAAGATCATGGAGAAAATATCCATTGAATGGACGAAGAAGTCGTACATGAATGAATCTGACTCTGTCACTCTGACGCTGATATTATATGAATAGTTAACACGAAAATCTTAATCCATATTGTCATATTGAAAACTTCTTGACACGTTATTTTATTAAGGTAATTAATTGGTATTGATGTCCCGTAAACTCTTTCTAAATATGTATTATGTCATTTATACTTTTTTTTTACCAATAAATCCTTTGAACTCTTACAAATTGGTAAATACTGACTGTAGATATCTCCTCACAGGGAGCAAAAAACCAAAGTGTTTATCAAAAAACGAGAGTTCAAGGGGTTTAGTGGTGAAAAAAAAGTATAGGGGTGTATAGTGTATATTTAGAAAGAGTATAAGGGGCATAGTGTATATTTAAAAAGAGTTTAGAGGATATCAATACCAATTAGCCTTTTATTAATTGCAATATTGTTTTTTTAAGACGGCTTTAAATTCACAACCATGATACTGAGATTGAATTTGATTGAGGCCCAAATTGATGGGCTTGCTGGGCCCAGAATTTTTTATAATTATCAAGCCCCAACTGTTTTTTCCCATTCAACATCATCAAACATTAATTTATATAAATTATTATATCAATTTCAACATGACCTTTTTGGTGCTTATTCAATACGATAATATTTCAGGTTTCAGTATTTAGTTGAGAATAACAAGGCATCTAAAATTTGGTTTTACATATTAAAATCATATATATAGTCCTTATCTGGTCAGTGCATCCTGATATAACTTTATCATAATATTAAATATGAGTCACTAGTTTTGACAAGTGTATACACACTTGAGTCAAAGTATGTAAAACGAGTGGTTTACATTCAATATCTTCACGAAGTTATATCAGGATGCACTGACTTAAAAATTTATGTATATATATATATATATATATATATATATTAAATAAAGTTGTTTGTCCTAGATCATTATTGAAATGTATTTTAAAAAGTATGGGTACCCCATCAATACAGTTGTTGATAAAATTCAAGATAAGGTAGGGGCATTTTCATCAGAAATGAAGATCAAAGAGACTCATATTAATGGTTTTTCAATACATATGTCAAAACTAACTAGATCACATATAGAAGAAGGCATTTTACAGTCCAGCGGAATAATAAATCTCTGAATTCGATTCCATCATTCCGGTGAACGACCGAAAGATCGGAGGATTTCTGGATATGAAAAATATAGACACTCAATGATCCATTGACATGGATTGGTAGATTACAAGATTGATGTTCACTAAACAAATCTAATGGGAGAATTGCCAGAGACTTCAACTTATTGGTCTAGCAGCTAAAATTGTATATATATATTTATCATATATTTAGCAAAAACATATCCACTCTTGGAATTAGTGGTGTGCACTTCCCCTTCCACGTTTATAATAGAAGATCCATATATGTGAGATTTGAGATTTGAACCCTCCACTAGAAACATAGAAAGAGAGGTCCAGACCACTACAGCTAAGAAGGGATATGTGTGTAAAGGTGTTGTTAGATAATTAAAAAAGGTATTCTTTATTTGTCTTGATTATTAATACTCCTACTTGTTGATTGATATAAACAAAAGTACTTCATTAAATTTTTATCTGACTTACCAGCACGATAATGTTACGACGACATGTCTAGTGGACATGTCTATCGGTTCATCCAAACGTCGTACGGTCTCGATAAAGCCACTGTATTGTTAACATCAAAATGCATTTCGTGAAAATGATAAAATTAAAAAATTAAAATCTGATGGGTATTCTTTTAGGAAACAATATGAAGTGATATTTCTCTTCCGGTTATTGAAATAGATATATATATTCGGACCGCACATGTAGTGCATCATGATCTCGGTAGGTCTCCCAACTCATTCGGTGTAAAAAAAAAATGTAAAGTGATTTCTCTAAATGTTTTCAAGCACAAACACTCTTATTTACATGAATACTTAGTTACTAATAATTAGTACATGTAACTAAGGAAAATAAAGAAAACTTTTCTTGAAATCATTTCTAAGATTTCAGGATTTTATTTTCTGATATACTGAATGATATATGACCTGCTAACCTCCAATTTATTGCTGAAAAATAATCTCATCCTACTCAGAATTTCACCTACTTTCTTGGTTCTTCTTCTAGAATATAATTTTTTTTTTTTTTTTTTAAATATCATATCTTCATTTGATAACACCACCAATTTAGTTGCAGAAAACAAGAGAAGAGAGAAAGAAAAAAGAAAAATAAAAAGATCGAGATCATGAACAGAAGAAAATTATATTGACAATTTGATTATTAACACCAGAAAAATATATATATAAATTCAGGGAAAAAAACGCATGATTATACTACAGATTCATTCCAATTACAATAAGAAAAAAAAAACGTTTTTATTACATGTAAATTAAGGATCTAGGACGATCTGATCCAGCCACAGAAGGAAAACTAGACAAAGAAACGCCCATTACAGGCACGGCGAAACTCGCTTCCATCAAAATCCTTTGTTGAAACGTTTCTAGACTCGCCCCAGCGTCTTTTATATCCTTGACCATTTGAAGATAATATTTCTTGAGCTTTTTGATCATACATGTGTAATGCAATCTCAACCATCGTAGTCTCACCTTCCTGAACATCCGCACTAGGAAAACCCCCCGCCGTGACTTTTTCGTTGTTCCTCCGAGGCGGACAACGGGCAGCTTTCGACGTCGGAGGAAGACTCTACGACGTGTCGGCAACCGGAGTCCGGTGACGGCTGTAAGGGCTTGATGATTTGGTTCCGGAGGAGGGTTATTGGTTAGGGACTTTAGTCGTAGTAGTAGTGGTGGTGGTAGTAGTGCCATGTTAATGTGTGTGAGAGGAAAATGTGTGAGAGAATAAATATATAAAGAGAGAATGAGAGAGTTGACAAAAATTGGACAAAAGCATCTTTGAGTTTTTGGAATGTACGTATAATTTAATTTAATTTAATTCAAGTCCACATGGTTTTTTTTTTGTGTTACAGGTTACAAAGAACATGCAAATGCACGAAAATATTTGTTGTAATTTTTTAATTTCTTCTAAAAATTATTAATTAATTAGGGTATTAACAAAATATGTTGTAACATTTACGTTTGTTTATATATACGTGCTTGCATTAATTTTTTTGGATAAATAGGGTCTTTGATTAGGATGGTCTTGAAAAAACTATTACTCCTATATGCATTCATTTAGTATATGTATTTCATATATACATACATAAATGTTGAAGTCAGTGCACACCGATGAAGTTATATCAGTGCGCTGGATGTGGATCATTAGATTTACATACTTTAACTCACAGTGTATGCACCTGTCAAAACTTCTCTATAATCAGTGGTCCACATACAGTGGTCCTCACCTCACCTCACCTCATCCTCACATTTTCCTCACATATGATTGGTTGTTAATAAAGTGTCAATCACATCTTAATCATTCATTCATTGCAATGCTTATGTGTCATAAGATTAAGTGAGGTGAGGATGAGGTGAAGTAAGGAGAGGATCCTTGTCCATATACATATATGCTTTATATTTGTGATTGATAATTCACAAAATTAAATAAATAAATTGATTACATGTGTAGAATGAATTCATTATGGATAATTTTTATGAAAGCCTTTTCAATTCATTAGTTTTTTTTTTTTTTTTTTTTTCCTGCTGATATGGAAGAAATTTGATGATCACGATCATGCATTATATATAAATTTGATTCTTATGCAAATTAATGTGTGATTATAAAAGTGTGTGTGTGTTTTTTATTTATTTATTTATTATTTTTTGGTCATGAATTTGAATATATAGAATAAAAAGTTGTCACGACTATTGAGTGTGGGGGCAGGGAGATTTTTCTTTTAAGATAATTAATTATTATGATTTATGAGATGCAAGCAAGTGCATGTGCAGATATATCCAGGAAAAGATAAGGAAATTATTAAAGGTTATATATTTATGGCTCAACCTACTATTATATATAAAAAATATATTATGGAGATATATTGATCCTCGGTCTAATACAAAATAATACAAATTACCACGTTAATTTTTGGTTGAGTAGTTGTATATCTCATGTTAAAAAATAAAAATAAAAAGTGTAAAGAAACAATGGCGGAGATAAAAATTCCATTCATCGGAGCTCGATTGAAAAATACTAAAATTTTAAAATATAAAAAGTAATATTAAATAAATAAATAATAATAAATTAAATTAAATTTTGACTCATTTATTATCAATAAATATCACATAACACAACATACTAATTATTGATCATAATTCACCACAAGGATTGTATATGACTATATGGTAATTAGCAATCACCATTCACTACTTACCTCAACAAAAAATAATAATAATAATAATAATAAAATAAAATAAAATGCATCGATACAAGAGTGTGAAATCTAATGCAAGACTCCAAATTAAAAGTAACATTACATTCCATCAAAATAATAATAATAATAATAATAATATTACATTAAATGGTATATGCAAGTAAGGATATTTATTTCACAAATTCGATACGGTGAGGGCGTATGAATACTCATTTTTAATAGTTAAAGTGAAAACAAAAAGATTAATGTTAGACGTCCTAATTTTTTTTCTCTAAATTCTGTCTCAAATGACGTGGCACATGATGTGTCAACATCACATCCATCATCACATAATCTCATGATTTATAAGATGCTGACACATCACGTGCCACATCATTTGAGATAGAATTTAAAAAAAAAAAAAATGATAATCGATAGTAAACTTTTTAGACCCAATTAATTATCACGAGTTATTTAGACTATTAATATAAATTATAAATCTATTAAAAAATTTAATATATTTTTTAATAAAATAAAAATTTTGCCCTTAGCTCCGCCAAGAGAAAATCACTTGAACACCAGGAGGAACCATGGTCCTAGGTCACATTTTTTTTTTTTTTTTTAAACATGGTAAAAAATTTTATCTCAGATTTTTTGTTATTAACATTTATTAAAAAAAGGTTTCTCTCCAAAATTCAAGGAAACTGCTTTCGGCATCTGCTTTTAACCTTATCATTTTAAACTCGTTTTATTTTTATTCTCATCTTACATGCACACGGAGGGAGTTTTTCTCTTTGATGTCGTGAAGTAGATAACAATACATATAGTGTGTGATCTTGATAAGTCTCGATAGATTACGAACTCTTTTGGTGTTCATATTTAAAACATAATAATAAATAATAAAGAATCTAACCAATGGAATCAATTCTAACAAAACAACAATTTTTATTTTTTTTTTGTAAAACAATATGGTAAAACAACATTCTAACAAATCTGCATTTTGTTATGTCCCATTCAACAAATGTAGATTTTTATTATTATTATTATTATTATTATATATGAGAAAGAACATATTTTCCAATTAAATAAACAATCAAACATTAAGATTTGATATATAATATAATTAATTAATTATGTGTATTACGCAAAGCATGACGTTTCTAATCACATAGTCCATAGAGCTTTCTAGCTACCATGTTAGGTGTCTTTTAATTTATAATTAAGAAGATTGATTATTTAAATTAGATCAAGATTTACACATAATCTATGTGATTTTAATATTACGAAAATGAGTTCTTGATTGGAATGCTAACAACATTAATAGCGACAAAAGAAATTAAGTTTAATATGTTCAAGCATCAATTTCGAGGTTGATGCATTTATTATATATTAACATGATTTTTTTTAAAATGTGACGCGTTAGAAGTTTAGCATGATCATCTGCGACATTGATATTGGGACTAGAATCCCACCACAAATGTGAAAGTGGATACACACACTACTTGAATTAAAAGAGGGTGTGCTAGTATGACCCGGTACAAAATTGATTAGAATATTTAAAAATAAATTAAAATTTGGTCCTTAATTCTTTAATTATTATTATTATTTATAGTTTTAGCATTGGTGTGGTAGTATGCATCACCCCAATTAATTTCTATATAAAAATAAATAAATAAAAATCCATAGGCCTTCCTTTTATACTCTTTTAAAAAAAAAAAAAAATTCATATTATTAAAAAAATAATGGGAATATTATGTAAAATTTATTGAACCTTTTCTTGTATAATATCATCCTCAATGTCGCAAATTGCAAATAAAAAATTCTTCTACATATATTTATAGGGTTAGGCTAAAACAACTCAAAACCAAACTTAAATTAGTGACTTCAATTTTCATCCATCTATTTGTTATTAATCCAATGGTGGAGGAGAAGAGTAAATGACAACCCTGGATTTATACTAAATAAATGGATGGAGGTTGAAGTCACACAATTTAAATCAGATTTTTAATTTAATATAGACCTATATTTATTAGAAAACTAATAAGAATTTGTAATCCTAATAATATATTACAAGATAAGGTTGGTCCAGTGATATGCCTCTTACAACTGCAATAGGTTGTGGGTTCGAGTCATATCCCCTTTTCAAATCCTGAACTATTGTAATTTTTTTTTTAAAATAATAATAAGTAATACTCAATCAATTAATTCTTACTAATTAAAACTATATAGATGTCGTCAAAAGCACTGCAATATGTTGTCATAATTTTACAAAATGTTGTCATTGTGTTGTAAGAGTTGCAATTGCTTGTGTTTTGTTCTATACCATTGACCCCATGAAAAAGCAAAAAACAAAAAACAAAGAAATCAACTAAGGAAATACTTTAGAAAAAAAATTAGAAAAAATAAACTCTTAATCAATTTAAATTAATGATTTTATCATTCATAAATGCATAAGATTATAAATCTCATAAATTGTACATAATATATTGTAGGGTAAATTGCACTGAACCCCTTGAGGTTTGAGCAAGTTACACTTAGATGGAAAAGTTTTGTTATTATACACTAACACCCCCAAAACTTAAATTTGACTTTAAAAATACCTAAAATGCCCCTAGTTATATTATTTTATACTTTTTTTTTTACCTTTTAACCAAAAACTTTATAAATTTTAATAAAATAATAAACTTTATTTATTTAATTTTTTAAAACTATTTTTTTATTTGATTTTTAAAACTATTTATTTATTTAATTTTTTTTAAATTATTTATTTATTTATTTATTTATTTTAAACTATTTATTTATTGTAAACTATTAATTTATTTAATGAATCATATCTTTTATTTAATTTATTTTATTTTATTAAAGTTTATAAAGTTTTTGGTTAAAAGGTAAAAAAAGAAAGTATAAAATAATATAACTAGGGGTATTTTAGGTATTTTAAAAGTCAAATGTAACTCTTGGGGGTGTTAGTGTATAATAACAAAACATTTCTAGCTAAGTGTAACTTGTCCAAACCTCAAGGGGTTCAGTGCAATTTGCCCTATATTGTAAATTTGATGTTCCACGATAAATCTTTTATTTTATAATTCTAAATATCACGATTTCAAATTTCACATTAAAAAAAAATGCAATTTAACCCAAAATTAATAATAAAAAATATTCCCTTCAAAAATAATAATAATAATAATAATAATAATAATAAATATGTTCATAAACCCACATAGTAAAATAAAAATCAAATAATTCAATCTATTATTATTTATTAATCCATTTTTTCTTCCTTATTTTTGAATAAAAAATATATATATAAGTAATTAATAAATTAAATTTTTAAAAAAAAATCAATTATTGATAATCCTAGATTCCTAGTCTTATTAGAAAATCAAATCGTTTTAGGAAAACAAAAAGCTTGCTCTATAAATAACAAGATAAACCACTCAAAAAAAATCTCCATTATCAACATCCAAAAGCTACTCTCTCTCTCTCTCTCTCTCTACGACGAGCCACAAACAATGTCCGACGACGACAACACAGTGATGGTCCCAGCCACAGAAATAGATGGCTCGACACAAGCCAGAGGACAATGTTGCAATAATTTCCAACTCAAGAAGTGGAGTGCTGTTTCTCTCTGGGCTTGGAGTATGTTGCATGTCTCTTTATTTGATATTCTTTTTCTTTTTTTGAGAGTTTTAATGATGACCTATTGTTAAATGCATAATGCAGATATTATTGTGGAGAATTGTGCGATTTGTAGGAACCATATCATGGATCGTTGTAAGTATTTTAATATTAATTTTTCAACCGTTAATATGTTTTCAATCAAAATCGAAAAATAATACCGTTATTTTTCGAATTTGGTCACTCTCTAAGGTTTATCGAGTTTTTTATTTTTATTTGTTTGATTGCTTTTGGTTTTAATATTTATAGGTATAGAATGTCAAGCTAATCAAGATAGTACTACTTGCGAGGAGTGCAAAGTTTGTTGGGGTATGATCGATGAAAACCCTAAAAGCCTAATCTTAATTAGTTCTTAAATATGATTTTTTTCTTTCTTTCTATATATTAATATGAAAATGTAAATTAAGTTCCAGTGATATTATCACTTGGAGTAAACACTCTCTTATTTATACATAAAACATTGTTATTCCATTTTATATTTTCTTTTACATTAATCTATATTCTTCACAATTTGATCTCTTCTTCTTCTTCTTTTAGGTCGTTGCAATCATGCCTTCCACTTTCACTGCATCAGTCGATGGCTCAAGAGCCGCTCTGTTTGCCCATTAGGTTTGTGTTATCGGATTTTCTTTTACTTCGACTTAGCACATATTCAAGTTTTCTTTGATGCAACTGCTCTTTGGCTGATTTTAATTTTTTTATATAAAAAAAAAAATCCAAGAAAGTAAATATTAATAATATTCCCGCTATATTTTTGATATTCTTCATATTTTGGGAGTATTGATATCAAAAATATCTTAAATATCCACGATTATTGACAATATTCCCAATATTTAGAGAAGATTCGCGATATTTATGATATTTTCACCAAAATTGATATTTATTTCCTTGATTTAATCATTAGTAGTTAAAATTTTCAAATCCCTTAATGAGTTTTTTTTTTTTTTTTCTTCTGCAGATAACAGTGAGTGGGAATACCAGAAGTATGGCGATTAGAATTTTGCAATAGTGACAACTAGAAACATTAATTATTGGATTGCAATTTTGTATTTTTAATTTTCCAATCGGCATTTGGTTCCAATTACTATGCATGACAAGTGACTATATATCGAGCAGGAATTTTACAAACTTGTTTTGTTTGATTATTGAATGCATTTAAGAGAATTATTATGTAATTTGAGATTTTGAGAGAATATTTATTTTAAAGCTTCTTGGATTTTATTAATGATAATAAAAAAGTAACCAAAAAAAAAAAAGAAAAAAAAAGAACGACGCCTGAGAGATTCGAACTCTCGCGGGGAAACCCCATGTACTTAGCAGGCACACGCCTTAACCACTCGGCCAAAGCGTCGTTGATGTTATCACAGATTCCATGTAATTATTTAACGCTTTAATATTACTTGGCTCTGAAATATTACAAAAGGATTATAAGTCATAACAAGGCCAATTCGATGAATTTATTAAAATATGTATTGCCGTCCTTGGATTAGATGTCATGACTCGTATGCAAATTCAATTGAAATTAAAAGCACAAATTCAGATGTTCTACTTTGTACAAAACAACAGCCTGATAATTAAGTACCCCAAATTGCAGATTCATATGGAGGAGTGGTCCATTGAGCCTTGAAGCCACCTAACAGCAATGGGACTTCTCACAAGATGATCTCCATCGCTCCATTCGATCGACCCGAATTCGTGTGATTTAACACCAACTGATCCTTCCAAGCCACCAGCAGTACTTGAGAATGTGACCTCATAAGACAATGTGGTGTTTCCTGCACTGAACACAAGCTTGTTAGGAGAGACATTGATTTCGACATTGGGCGGAGCAGTCACTTTGACCTTGTAGACAGCATCCGCGGATCCCCCGACGTTCTTCACCGCTCTCTTGTATGTCACAACATCAGTGTTTGATCCAAACACAACAGAGAATGATGGGTAGTTGAGGTTCCCTGGCCTAGATAGTGCCTTTGAACATACTTCCTGACTCGTAGGCTCTCTAATGAAAACTGAAATCCTCTTAGAATCATACCCAATTGAGCAAAGAAACGCGACGTAATCAATAACATTGATATCATAAACCAATCCCGGATTAAGAGCCCTATTCGGATCAACGTGTCCTGCACCATGAACAAAGGGCGTTGAGTGTTCACCACTAGCAAGATCCTTAATTTTTCCTCCGGATTTATCCAAATTGTAAGCGGTAGTCATCAATGCGGACTTGATCGCAGCAGGTGACCAATTCGGGTATGCTTTTCGAAGCAAAGCAGCCAATCCACTCACATGTGGACAGGACATTGAAGTGCCCGAAATTATGTTGAACTCAACCCTCCTAGGATCAATCTCCAAATCAGTTGGTCCATTGGCACCAGTCCAGGCAGCCAAGATGTTCACACCAGGAGCAATGACATCAGGTTTGAGTATCTCCGGCGTCAAATGGTTAGGCCCACGACTTGAAAAGGCGGCCACTTTGGGGGCCGGAGGGGAACCGCCCACCACCATGCCGCGGAAAACAATGGTGGCTGTAGGAGACTGGCTCAATTTCAGATACTGCTTAACCTTGTTACCTGCAATCTCACCAACCATTGTGGCCGGAAGCAAATGCGAATCAGCGATCAATTCCTCACCACTCTCGGCTGTGTTGGCCAAAATCATCCCCAACCCACCAGCAAGTTTCACTGCACTGCCTTTCTCAACTCTTGCATTGCCTCCTCTATCACACACAACAATCTTTCCTTGAACTTTCGACGGCTGCAATCTCCCCATATTACAGTACCTGTTTGAGAACCCATGTGTGGAGCCCGATAAAATGTGCGAAGAATTCATGTCGAAAACATAAAAAATATATTCAACCGCATGACATTGTGTAATATGTTCCTCAATTGTACAATCAAATCACATACGAAAAAACGTGTGAAATTCTTGTACGTGATAATTTTCAGCTATATAAGTAGATGTCACAACTTTTAACATGTTAAAATGTGATTGTAAGTCTATCAGTACACATAAAAATTTAATAACATTGTCTATTATGTTCAAATCAAATCATGTACGAAAAAATGTTACGGAATTCGTATGATTTTCAGTTATATATAGATGTCACGGCGCTAACATGTTATGTGATTTTAAGTCTATCAAAACACATAAAAATTTAACAAGTATGAAATGTTAACGGTACCTGCTGCCACAATCACCACCATAGACCAAAGGGAGCTTGTATTCCGGCAGACTCTCACCGGAGTAGAGCGAGACGCCCCCGAGAACGCTCCCGTCTCCGAGAACAGCATCGGCTGGGAACTCCCTATCGATTGTTGAAGCACCAACAGTGATGATCCAAGGCGAAATGTTCACAGAGGTCTCCGGCCCGGGACCCGAATTTCCTGCAGAGCACGACACGATCACACCGTGCTCCACCGCCCCGAACGCCCCGATCGCTATCGAATCGTGATCATACTGGGGAGCGTATCCAGTAGCCCCAACCGATAACGAGATCACATCAACACCATCCGATATCGCCTGGTCCATTGCTGCGAGAATATCGGAGTCGAAACAGCCCAAGCTCCAACATATCTTATACACGGCGATTCGGGCTCGTATAGCCATTCCACGAGCTTCACCATCGGCGAATTCGTAGAAACCGGCGTCGGAAACCAATGAACCGGCCGCCGTCGACGCGGTGTGTGTCCCATGTCCCTCAGTATCTCGGGGAGATAACGGCTCTCTCGTTACATTTATCGGGCTCCCGAGATACGATTCGTGGCCTCTGAAGTACGCTCTGGCACCGATAATCTTCTTATTACAAGACGATGCCGGAAAATCGGGTGCCGTCTCGCAGATACCTTTCCATCTCGCCGGAATATCGGACAATCCGGAATCCGAAAAGCTCTTGCGTTCTGGCCAGATTCCGGTGTCGAGGACTCCGATAATGACGTCATCGGCGTAGTTGGAATCGGGCCATAGGCCGAATTCGTCGGAGAGACCGAGAAATCGGTGGGTCCGGGTGGTGTGGAGCTGACGTGGCTGGTCGGGGACGACGGAGAGGATTCCGGGGACCCCACGAAGAGCTTCGGCTTGGGAACCGTTAAGCCGAGCCGAGAAACCGTGGATGGCGTTTTTGTAAGTGTAGAGGAGCTTTGTAGGGTGGACGATGGAGGAGAAAAGAGAGGGCTTATGGGATTTTGACACGTGGACGATGAAGGTCTGTGAACCGTCTGATGATGATTGTATTGATGGGGTGATAGAGATGAAGAGGAGGAGGAAGAAGAAGAGAGAGAGAGTGGTGGTGGCCATGAGAGAGTCTCTGACTCTGTGTGTGTTTTGGTTTCTGTTTGGTCCCTGCGAAATTGGAGTGACAATAAATAGTTGCAACTTGTAGTAAAATAGATGAAGAAGATGTGGTATGTGGGGCCCGTTTTGTCCATGTCAGCACTAGACAAAAAAGTATCCTATTTTGTGTAATAATTAGCCAAGAATAATGTAATCTAATAATAAATCAATCATAATTTATATATATATATATAATTTTCAAATCTTAAAATTCTTTATTGTTATTAAATTGATATTTAGTTTAGAGAGCTTTTTGACAATCCAATTTTTTCTTTTTACACTTTTTTTATAAAAACACTAAATTCTCAAAAATTAAATTTTAAAAAAAATTCTAAAAACACTTCATTTTGTTATAAGATTATCATTTTTATCTTTTTTGAATTAAACATTTTTATCTTTTTTGAATTAAATTATTAAAAAAAAATATCTCTCATAAATCATTAGATTATTATTACATATTAAATACTCTCTCTTAAATTTTTAATTACCATATTAAACTCTTTTTTTTTTCAATACATATCTCTAATTTCCTATCTCCGTTTTTTCTCAAGCAAGACTAACAGTAAAGAAAAAAAAAAAAAACTTACTAATAAGCTTGATTTGTATGAACCATATGTATGTATATACTAAAAATAAAAACTCAAAAAACAAGTATCTTGGTTTTTTTTTTTTTTTTTTTTTAAATTGAAATATGAAAATGCTTTTTGTTACTCTTGTAGGTATGTGATTGCATAGAAAATTTTAATTCTTTCATTAGTCTTAGAAATTTTAAGTTTAATCGAATCTAATTGAAACAATTTAAGCTTTCATATATCTTTCTTTTAAAAAAAAAAATTGACTTTTTAATATATATATATATATATATATAGGGGAGGGATCGGGGACACAATTTTTGACACAAAATTTGACACGATTTTTCAACCATTAGATCTATGAGATTTGGATGGCTTAGATTTATTACATTTATTTTTATTTTATTTCCCTCTCATTTATCTTTTCATTAATTTATTTTCTTTTCTCTCTTATTCATTTGTAAAGATAAAAAGGCAAAGTGAACTACAAATTCCACCAATGCATCCATAAACAATCACAGCAAGAGGAGAAGAAAAAGAAAATGTTTACAAATGAATAAGTTCAAGCTTCATGATCAGGAATTCTGAAATGTTTGTGTTTTCAAAAAAAAAAAAAAAGATTTCATTGATTTACATATGCAAGTTAGACGTTTTTATTTTATTTTATTTTATTTTAATTTTTTAATTTTTTTTAACACAAGTTAGACTTATTGAGAAAGAAGAGAAATTAACATTGAAGAGTAAAAAGAAAAAAACGCAAGTCTGGAAGAGGAAATATAAATTTGAATAGGAAATATTAATTAGAGATTATTTAGGAAAGTGAATCTATGAAAGAGGAGGGAGGAGAGAGAAAGGAAAATAAATTAATGAATAGAAAATGAGAAGGAAATAAAAGAAAAATCAATGATAAGGGACTTACTATTTAGCCGCCCCAATGTTTTTGTTAGTCTTTCTCAGAATAGAATTGTCATTTGAGCTTGAACTTTTCTTTGAATTGACATTTCTTTTAATGAATATTTTTCTTTTAAGAGATATTAATATTCTACTTATGTACTGCCAAATACCGGTGAAAACACACAAACCACTGGCCACTAACTACCAAAGAAGAAGAAAATGCATGTTTATAGATACATACGGCCTCCTCAGAAAATAAAAAGATTTACACCCTTTTAAGTGAACAAAAAACACTTCCCTTCAATTTTTGTAAATGCATGCAATGGAGTTGGTAAATTTAATTACTAGCTTTCATGTAATGATATATGAGTTCTTTCTTGTAGTTTTTGTGTATATTTTTCTTTTAGTTTATCTACTTAACAGAAGAAAATTTGTGGTTCTGGTCATTACTTAAATTTCAATAACAAAATTTTCGTTCATTCAAAAAATTGCAGATATGGGTACTTTTCTTTTCACATGATGCTTTCTACAATCCAATTTGAATATGTATAAAATAATAATAATAATAATAATAATAATAATAATTAAAAAGTCGATTTCGATTAGTCGTCTATTTAATTAACCTATATTACAAGAGAGGAAAAATAAAATGAATAATAAATGTGTAGTTGACAAAAGAATAGTCTCTCTTGGCAGGCAAGTTTGGTCCACAACAAAATAGGCTTATACGGACTATGTACATACTACGTAGAAAATTGGATTACACAAGGGAGGTCCATGACCATGAGTGGTTGCATGAATAAGTAATTGTGGTCCATTTGTTTATGTGAAAGAAGAAATTCAATCTACCATCGGTCACCGTCTAATGTAATTAAGTGTTAAGTGGTGGAGGCGTTCATAAAAAAATAATGTCTTTATTTCAACATAAATTACAGAATCGTTTAAAGTACACTAAAGAAATCATATGCAAGTTATATATCATGATTCATGAGGGAGAAGAGAAAATTAATACGCGATAGAGAGGAAGAGGAAAATATAAAATGGAAGAGAAAATATAAATAAGATTTTAATTAGGAAAGTAAATTTATGAGAGAGGAGAGATAAAAGAAAAGAAATTAATGATAGATAATGTAGAAGAAAATAAAAAAGAAATCAATTAATTAAATCTAAGCCATCTAAATCTCTTAAATCCAATGGCTTAAAAATCGTGTTAAATCTTGTGTCAAAAATTGTGTCCCCCGATCGCTCCCGATATATATATATATATATATATTTCGGGTATTTCAATAGTAGTAGGAATAGGTGGACGTCTCTGTCTGGGTATCAAGTTTATAGGTTCAGATGATTCACTGGTGCCCGGTTTGTATCTGTTTTCAAGGCTAGGTAACTGATTTCTAGTGTTTGGATTTGGTCTATCTTGGTATTGTTCTACCAGGCTGGGAATTTGGTTTCTAATGTTAAGTCTGGATAGGCTAGATAAGGAATTTCTTGCTGACTGGAGATCATCATCATAATTTGGATTTCGTAGTGAGTGTTCTCTGGATGATAGTGATCGATCTCTAAATGAAATTCGAAGAGTCCCATCTTGGTCTGATATACAATCTCTGAGATCCCTCATGGGTGGTCGATAAGTTGGCCTATCTGCATGTTCCTTCAACCAATTTTCAGGGAAGTTGATATCTTCCCATCTAACTGGTGTGGGAACCATCAGGTTAACTGTAGGACAAGCATTATAGCATATAGTTTGTCCAGTAGGAACAACAGGAGGAATATAACTAGGGATAAGTCCAGTGGTTAGTACACGATAATGAATTCTGTAAATGAGTTTATAAGGACTCGAACCTCTTAAAAATTGATAATTATGAGTCTGAATATCAATAGCAAGACATTTTTCTTTATGTTCATCTGAATTTAAGGCAATAGTGAAATTTGGATAACATTGAAAATAGATAGGTCCATAAGTCAAACTAGTTTCAGCAATTCCTAAAATAGATTCTTTATAGTTGGTGATCCTTTTGTCTCGGAGGACAACTAAAAGAGAATTATTAAGACCAATTTTGGCTAAAGGTTTCAACCCAATTTGAACACTTCCTATATGCAAGTCATTATAACCAATTTTATGAAAATGGTTTAAACTATTTCTATTTAATAAATTTGTGCTAAAAGTATTATTATGGAATTTAACATTAATCTCTTTAGTCTTTTGCCCTAAAATAGTTCTAAAATCTAGGGTTCTGCTCTTCCTATAGATGCTATATTGTTGAATATTTGGCAATTGCCAGTTTACTAAGTCTTTGTCGTCCCAATTTGTTTCATAATTTGCTACAGACTGACAAGCAATACTATTATTATCGTCAGGCTCTATCTCGGTCCTAGAACTACTTACGGACATGGTAAAGAAAAGTCTAAAATAGATTAAAACCTAGGTTTTGACTCACAGCTTGTCTGGTGGTCAGCCTAATGCCTCCCTGGGCTAACGGCAAACCTGGTGACTACTGACTTTTGCACCTAGAGAATAAACTATCTCAACTCTTCTTCAACAAGTCGCAAGGCTCTGATACCAAAACGGAGAATAAACAAATATAACAGTACGCACAAGACAATATGCAGAAAATAATAAAACATGAAATTGAAACGAATTCCAACTTGAATAATAGAAAATAAAATAAACATAAACTTACTGTAGTCAGTATTAGTCGGACAGCAATGTAGATATACACAAATAAGTCGCACTCTTTATTAATTTCAAACTTGTTTGTACAAAGGAAGGGAAGATTAAGAGAGGAAGGTTACAAGATTAGAGAAAGATTACAGAGTAGGAAAAGAACTTCCAAATCAGGATGCCCCCTCTCAGACGGAGAAGAGTTCTATATATAAACTAGACGAATTACCATGGTAATGATAACCAAGGTTAAACTTGACTATGGTTAAAGCATAATGATGATCGTCCAAGCTGGTCACATGGGTCTAGAAGAGGAGAAATTATTGCTGCTGAAGCAATGATGGTACTTGAAAGCAATGATGGTACTTGATGATTCCATAGATTTGTCACATGGGTCTGGTAGTGGAGGAATGATCGCTGCTAGAGCATAGGCACGCACGGGCGAAAGGTAATTTGTTTCTTCTGCCGACACTTTACTTTTTTTTTTTTTCTCTCTCTGCCGACATAGGAAAAGAACATTCTTGGTTATTGATGACTTGTTTTAAGATGCCACCATAACCAAGCTCAGAAGCATCTGTCTCAACTATTTTGGGAGCAGTGGGATGACAGATAACAAGACATTGGAGACTTTTGACCTGGGCTTTTATCTTTTGGACGGCTAAAGTGTGTTCATCGGTCCAAGGTGCTGGATTTTTCTTTAGTCTTTGAAAAAGGGGTTTGCAGATGATACGTAGTTGTTGACAGAAGTTGGCTATATAATTGAGGCATCCTAAAAATCGTTGTAGCTGGGTTTTATCTTTGATTACATCCGGAAATTTGTCAGCAAACTCAAGACTTCTTTGGATGGGTAAAATAGTTCCTCTTTCGATGTTATGACCTAGGAATCGGATTTTTGTTTGGTATAAAACAATCTTGGGTGAGGAGACAACTAGGCCTTGGTGTTTGACTGTTTGGAGGAAAATATCTAAGTGCTTCCAGTGTTGGTCAATGTTATCAGAATAGATGAGGACATCATCTATATAGACAATAGAAAATTCAGTATAAGGATTGAAAATTTCATTCATGATAGATTGGAATTCACTAGGGGCATTTTTGAGACCAAAAGGCATAACATTCCACTCATATTGACCAAAAGGCACAGTAAAAGCAGTTTTATAGCGGTCCTTCTCATCAATCTGTATTTGCCAGAAACCTGATTTCATGTCAAACTTAGAAAAAATGTTAGAATTATAAAGTCTTTTCAATAAGTCAGATTTGTTAGGGATAGGATACCGAATCCATTGAAGAGCATCATTCAGAGATTTGTAGTTGATGACCAATCTGGGGACTCCTCTTTCGATTTCAGCATTCTTTTGTACATAGAAAGCTGGGCAACTCCAAGGGGATTTAGAAGGTCTAATCAGGCCTTTTTGCAATAAGTCGGCAATTTCTTTTTTGCAGTGTTCTAGGAGGGATGAGGACATTTGGATAGGTCTGGCTTTGGTGGGAATTCCTTTTTCGGAAAATTCTTTGTTATAAGGAAGGGAGACTATATGTCTTTTCCTGTTCCAGAAAGCATTTGGAAAAGAGGCACAAACTTCGCTTTCGAGTTTCTGTTTAAAGGTTTGGATTTTTTGTTGAAGTTTGGGATCTTCTAAGTGTTTCTTCTGTCTTTCAAAATGTAGGTCATCTTTTAGAAAAGATAGATAGTCTTGCTTTATGTTGATATTGGCAATTTTTTGTTCTAGGAAGACTGATTTGGTTTTGAGAGCATCCAGGTCTCGAATGAGAACAGGGAAGGTGAAAGGGAAAAGTATCTCTTTTTCTAGATATTCTGAAATAAGTCCTTCTGAGGTAACCTTAAAGGGAGATATAAGATGGATGAAGGGTAATCTGAGAATTACGTTTTGGGAAAGGTTTTTGACCATGAGGAAACTAGTGTTGTAGCAGACTCCGTCGTTGCAGACTTTGGCATTGGTCAATTTGTATTGGATGCTAAGTTGTTGTTTGTTGGCACCATAAAGGGTCTCTGTAGTTTTCTCGAAATATTTGGTGGGAACAAGAGCTTCCCGCATGCAGTTGAGATCAGCTCCTATATCGATTAACACATTTACCCTTAAATGGAAGTTGGAAGAAATGCGTATGTCAACTTCAGTGTACCATTTCTGGATCCTGATTTCTCTGTGAATGGAGGTTTCATGTGGTTGGATAAGGTTAGGATGGAGGAGACTGGCCAATTCATGGTTAGATTGATCCCCTCCTTGTGCTTCATCTTCCGAATCATATATATATATATATATATATATATATATATATATATTACTGTTAGTAAAAAACTAAACAAAACAAGTAATGCTACTTTGCCTAAATTTGGTGTCCAAATCTAGTGCCCAAATGACGTGACACCAATATAAATGAATGGACGAAAGTGTTGCCATGTCATTTGGGCACCAGATTTGGATACCAAATTTGGGCAAAGTAGCATTATTCAATACTAAAATATTCATAAGTTTTTTTTTTCTTTAACTATTAATTAGAGATTGATTATAAAGTATGAAAATATGAATTTTTTTTTTCTTTTGAAAAATGGAGAGAGATTAATTAGGAGAGAGTGTTTAATATGGTAATAACAGATTTAGGAGAAAGAGTTAAATGTATAATATTTAATCTAATGATTTAGGAGAGAGATTTTTTTTTTTAATAATTTAATTAGTTTGGAGTGTTTTAAATTTTTTTTGTCTTGTTTAGTAATTTTAATTTAGCTTAAAATTGTTATTAATAAAAAAAAATTAAATTGGAGTGTGAATAGATAATTTGTAGATTGTAAGGAGAAGCTCTCTTTAGTTTATTTATAGACAAATTTAAGGGTTTTTTTTTTTTTTTTTTTCATCTTTTTTCACTAAAATAGATGTAAATATTAATAATTTTGAATTTTGTACACATTGTTGTATAAGTCCTAACAAAAATTGATAATACTCTTAAAAATAAATTAATCGAACTCGTTTATGATTTTAATTAGTCCCTATCACCAATGTTAATAAGATCGTGAGTGGAGTCATGTTTCCTCATCAATCCAGGAAAATTGCAATATTCAATAATAATAATCAAATCTTTACGAAATGTTAACAAGAGCGTAGCTCAGTTGGTAGATGAATGAGTTTGAGATTTGGGTAAATTACTCTCAGATCAGCGGTTCGAATCCTACCAATGTAGAAAGCTTTAAAAAAAAATACCTAGTCATGAATTAATAGATGTTGTCAAAAAAAAAAAAAAATCAAATCTTTACGAAATAAACCTACTCAATTTTTGAATATATATTTTTATATATGAATGGTGATATATCCATAATTCCATAGTAGGTGGCACCACCTCATGCTCACGTTTCAGGCTTGTAAAAGAACTTAAATAAACACATAAAATGACAAAAATGTATGGTCTTTGATTTGTTATAAGATTCATTAAGTATTCAAGATACAAGATTTTTCATTATTGATATTTTGATGAGGAAGGTTCATGGAGATCATGTGGTCCACATGAAAAGATTGGTGGGTTCCAATATTAATTTATGGGGGAATATCATTTGGGTCCCTATCTTTTTCTGAAATATCAATTTTTTAAACGAGTTTGCTTTTTTATCAAAAGTTTTCATGACTTTTGAAAAGTATATCAAATAGGTCATTCTGTTAGTCAACTGTCAGTCAAACTTAACATTTATAGGGGTATTTTTGTCTTTGAACCAATAACTTGTCATGTGTCACAAACAGAAATTTATTAATTTTAAAATAAAATATTAATTTTTTTAAAAGTAAAACTAATTAAATTTATTAATATAACAAAATTAAATTAAAAAATAATAATATTAATTTATTAATGAAAAAAATAAAAAAACAAAAACAAAAAAATAATTAAATTTAAAGAATTTTTTTATTAGGTGGAGATCCAGATTGGATCTCCATCGCCCATCACATGAGGTGGACGGTGGAGATTCAATCTGGATCTCCACATAATAAAAAAAATTAAAAATTAAAACTTAAAAATAAACTTCATCTTCTTCATCTTCTTATGAACCCAGAAACACAAACAAATTCTCTCTCTCTCTCTCTCTAGCTTGACAAATCCCTCTCCCTCTCGAATCCCTCATGAACCAAACCCTAGCTCTCGAATCTCTTTGCGAATCAAAACCACAAAAAAAAAAACCCCTCTCGAATCCCTCTCAAATCTCTTTGCGAATCAAACCACACCAGAAAATCCATCTTTCGAATCCGTCTCTCTCTTCTTTCTATCCACCAGGGAGGAGAACCGATCTCCTCTATTGAGCAAGATTGGCGCTGTTGCTATCCGGTTTTTTGGATCGGCGCTGTTTCTTGAAGAATCTGGATTGAAGAATATGGGTTTCAAGCAGGCGAAGGGTTTCCCTGTTGGTGGTGGGTGCGTGACTGATGTTGAAGAATCTGGGTTGGTTTGATTTGAAGCTGATGATGGGGCTGGTTGTGGTGCTAAATAAAAAGCAAACTCGGTGTGGTGGCGGGGTGTCGGGGATGAGGTCGAAGAAGAAGAGGGGTGTGGTGGTGGTGTGAGCGGAGGAGGAGCCATCGTCTAGATCTTGATTTTTTTTTTTTTTTTTTTTTTATGGATTGAATTTGCAAATGTGATTTTTGGAGAGATATTTGGAGGTTTTTAATGGTGAGATTGTTTTTGTGTTAAAGAGGTTGAGCGGAGGAGGATCCGGGTTTATGAAGATGGTTGTTTGATTTGATTTTGGGTTGGTGTTTGTGATGATGGTGTTTATAGGTTTTGTGACGTGGGGTTGATGAAAATGTTGAAGATATCCAGGTGGAGAAGAGATGGGTTCGAATTATTTCAGTTTGTATTTCGATTTTTTTTTCTGTTTTTGTTTTTTAATTATTTGTAATATTAATTATTTTAATAAGTTTTTTTAATGTATCATTTTTTTTAAGGGAAAATTACACTGGCCCCCTTAAGGTTTAGCCTTCAGACACCTAGCTGAAAAGGTTTGGGTATTCTACACTAACACCCCTCAAGCTTAACCGTGGTTAGTTATCATCAAATAGTAAAGGGTTATTTTGGTCTTATCATATTTTATTTATTAGATAAAAGGGTTTTTCCTATATTTTATATTTTTTTAAAAGAGAAAGAAATATATAATTGAAATAATTGAAATAATTGAAATAATTGAAATAATTGAAATATATAATTGAAATAATTGAAAAAATTGAAAAAAGAAATCATCATCATCGCCAATTATCATCAACAACCCAGATCATCATTTCATTACATCTCGTCTGATCTTTTATGAAAATGGATGCAATCCCCCAACACTCCACCATCACAGATCACCAAATCCACAACAACCAGCCACACCAATCCTCCACCATTACCAACCCAGAATCATCATTAGTTCATTACCAATCCTCCAGGCAAACCCACTGCCACCCAAACCCGAGCCACTCAAACCCACTGACATCAAATCCAGAATCTTCGAACCATAAGCTTCTTGCTTCTGCAACTCTCTATCTCTCACGCCCTAACAAAAATCAAACACCAACAACAAAAATCATGGGGCGGTGAGGGTTGGTGGGGTTTGATTTGGTGATGGGAGGGGCGGCTAGGGTTCGCTGGTTTCGCGGCGGCCGGCGGGAGATGGATTCGAGTAACTTCTTATGGGTTTTCATGGAGGTCAGAGAAAGACCGAGAAAGGAGAGACAGAGAGATGGCTGCCTGGGTTTGAGAAAGAGAGAAAGAGATGGCTGGGTTCGAGAAAGAGAGAGAGAGAGAGAGATGGCTGGGTTTGATGCAACCACCACCATTTCAAGAAAGAGAGAGAGATGATTTTAATTTTAAGCTTCCAGAACCGATCTTCTTCTCTAAGCATGGTGTTATGATGGGTTTGTGGTTTTGTGGATGAATTTGGGGGTTTTGGTGTGGTGTGGACTGTGGAGATTTTGCTTTTGAAATTAAGTAGGGTAATGAAATTTGTATGGATCTTGTGTTATTGTGTGGTTAGAGTGAAACTGTGTGAAAATGATGATCTCTGTCTTGTCTTGGTTAGAGTGAAACGGTGGCCTCCATATTTTTCGTGGTTCATGGAAGCCAGGATTGATGAGAAAACCTCGCCGGACCGAGGGATATGAGCAATTTGAGTTAAGGTTGAGTGGTGCTATCGACTCATCTGCTTTCCCACCGGTACCGGCCACCATTTCAATGATGTATATAAAGGACTTGACCAACTCTCCTGGTTCTGAATATGATCCAAGCTCTGATCAACCGGTACATAGCCCTTACTTTCCCGAAAGCGCTTAAGAAGGAGTTGGGGATTGTTCTAAATGGTGAACTCACTCTCTTATTGACTATGCTAACTAGCGTAGAAAGGCTCTAACCTGTGGTTCTTGAATCAAAGTCGGAAGACGGAGATCCCTCGAAGCCTGTAGATTTTCCTTCCTTATGCAAGACTTCAGGTGGCCTCCACTTTCAATTTTTTTTACAGATGGCCTCCACTTTCAATTTTGTTTTATTTTTTAAAATATACATATAAAAAAATCATTCTCCTTTTAATATTTTTTTTTACCTTGATTTCTGTCATTAAATTTTTTTTTTACTTCCCCTAATTTTAAAAAATTATTTTTGGACTCCCAAAAATAAAAATAAAATGTTCTTTCTTTTTTTATTCAATTTTGTTTTGCTCTTTTATATATTTGGTTTTTACTTTTATTTTTTATTATTATTCAAGGGTGTTTTGGACCTTACAAAGGTCAAACTGGGTCAAGTTAACAGAATCGTTAACTACCATTACTTACAGGGGTGTTAGTGTAGAATAAGAAAACTTTTCACTCTAACTGTCTTTCACCGAAACCTCATGGGTGTCAGTGTAATTTACCCTTTTTTTAATTAGTTTTATATATTTTTTATTATATAATAATAATAATAATTATTATTATTTTAATTAGTTTTGTTTGGTTTTTTTTTTTTTAAATTTAAAAAGTTTAATTAGATAAATTGTTTAAATTTTAAATGTTAGAGGGTAAAACAGTCTTTTCAACCATTAAAAAGGCATACAGGGGTAAAATAGACATTATACCAATTCTGTGACGTTTGACCGTTAAAAAAAAGTCAGAAGAACCTATTTAATATACTTTTCAAAAGTCAGGGAAACTTTTGATAAAAAAGCAAACTCGTTTAACAAATTGATATTTCAGAAAAAGATAGGGACCCAAATGATATCCCCCCTTAATTTATCTCAGATGTAATAATGGATGTAAAGACAATTTTTTATCAAAATTTCGTTTGTATACATCCTCATTTTCACATGATTAACACTAAGTTACACTTAATTTATATTGAATTTATATTGAGTCGTGAGATGCTTAATGATTAAGTGGAAGCATTTTGTCAAAAAATAAATAAATAAAATGATCAAGTGGAAGAAAAAAAAATTATCAAGTGGAATCTGGTAAATCTTACTTCTTAAAATCGTAAGACGAATAGACATTAATAAAATCAATTCGTCCTAAGAAAACAAATATCGTTAGCACGTATATATAAGTATGTAGTTTATTATAAATTGCATGAAGAACAAATCCATGGCTTGAAAGGAAAATTTCTTCTTGTACTTGAGATCTAATCTCATTTCATGAGGCTGTTTTCAGAATCCACAACCCCATTGATATTTTGATGATGGAGATCCTATTGTCCAAAATATGACATATTGGCGTAGCTAGAATTTCTATTAAGGGGTTACGATTAATAGTAGGGTACATAAGTCTTACCTTCAAAACGCATATGCTATATTAAGAACAAAATAACAAGAAAATATAAATAACCTATGATGTAAATGCATCACTGTTGCGTTTAAGTGGTACCCTACGAGGGCTCACAACAAACAATCCATCAATTACCATATATTAGAATATAAAAAAATTTATTTCAATATACACCAACGTATAAACTTGTAAGAAATTTATCTTCCAACTTAGTGCGAAGTGTTGTTTTAATGATCTTCATGGTTGAAATCCATGGGGTAGAACAAGATTTGTTACGGGCCTTAATACATATAAATCTTATCCATCAAATTTCACCAATTTAGTAATTTTTGCCAAGTGAATGACTTTTTAAATACATCTAGTTCTATTCAAATTTTTTGAAAATTTGAATCGAATACATCTAGATTTTAATTGAATTCTTATAAGTTTAGACCGAATACAGTGAAACTTTTATGAACTTTTAAAAGTCTGAATTGAATACTTCCGAACTTTTAAAATCTTTTAAATTAATTCTAATCAACTCTAGAATGAATACGTCCCATAAATGTTTGGACTCAATATTTTATAACATGATTTTGAATTTAGGATGATGGGATATTGGGTGGAATAGAAATTGAAATTCATAATTATAAACTTTATAATTTATTATATATATATAATTTTTTCAAAATTTTGGACCGGGCTATGGTCTCTACATGGCTATGCCCTTGGACATATTGTACTTATTTTTATCTCGACAGGATATTTCGATACCTAGACTTCTAGGCATCTAGTTTCACTGTAAGAGATCTAACCAACGAAGCGAAACCATCCCTCGAGGATCAAAGATGCTAATCATATCGAATCCTCTCATCATATATCGAACAAATCCCAAATCCAATCAACACCCTACATTTCATATGAACTAGCAAGTGATCAAGACCACATATATATATCCATGAATCTAAGATCTTACTATTCAATATTCATATATGATATATTGATACAGGTCACAGATTCACAGTAGATCCAATGTCAAACCTTGACAACAAATCTATGGCAGAATATACTTGCACATGCAATACAAGAGTAGAAATTATTGAAGAAAGTATCATAAGCACCTTCACTACTGATCTTACAATCTGTTTATTCAAACGACAAATACGATCTGATCTAAATCCGTTTAAGAACCAACGGATCAGATCTATCAACCAATCAATGTCTGTATAGATGTGGTTTGAGGATCAAAACAGCATAACAAGGCCAAATCGATGAGGGAGTGATTATCGTGTTTTGTCGACTTGTTTTTCTTGAAACTATGTTAAGCCACAAAAGAAAGAATCTGTTTACGGAATCTATTGATGACGCTAACTATGACTACTAATTATATAAAAAGGTTGATAGAGTAAGGTCTTGAATAATTTACAAACAAGTATTGTGACAGCTTTTAGCAAAATTAGAGCAAAGGTTCACCTTTTTACACTTTCGGTTAGGGGACTTGAAGCAGCAGCAGCAAGCATGGCAGAAGCATGAAAGTCCCATACATTTGCAACAGTTTTGACGAGTCCCTTTTTGTGAGCAACAGCAGCAGCTGCAGATGCAGCTTGGGCACAGTGAAGGAAATGGCGCACAGCACGTACAGCAGTTCTGTATTTGTAGACAATGCAGGCAACTGCTAGAGCAACACACGCACAGAAAATTGGAACAAAACTTTACCCTGCTCAGATTTAACGGATACAATTACTACTTACACTTCATCCTAATATTCAATTTGAAAAACAAATAGACATTCGGGGTGCCACCAACCCTAAACTTTCATATATGACTTTTAAGTGAAAATACCACTGCACAAAAGATCATAAGTCTCTATTTGAGTTCGTGATTGATAATTTTGGGTTACTACTAGAACATCATTATGTATAGCTAACGTTTCAAGAAATGTATTTTGCAAGAAAACATATCATTGAAGAATGAATGCAATGGTTATTGTAATGTGAAAGAGCAGAAATTTATATATAGAACAGGCAAAGGCAAATGAAGTACCATAGTCTCTTCCAGAAGGATTTGGATTTACGATTCTCTTGATTTCTGCTCGAAAGAAGATAATGAACCAGTGTTAGTAAATGAACTTCGCATCAAAAATGTTATTTCAAAGGAACGCATAGACGAAAAATAAATGGAGTTATGTTTGACAATCATACTCAGCAATAAAAGGATCCGGTTTAGCCTCTACAAAGTCATTAAGCCTGTCGATAGAAAGTTAATGGTCAAATGGCATCGTAAAAGCAATATTACAATCATTTAACGAACTATGTGTTATATATAAAAGACAGTAAAGCAGCCATACATACTCTTTGCAGCAGCGAGAAGCCGGTTGAAGGTCTTCAACAGATTTCAACTCTTCCTGTTTGAACAAGGCTTCGATAAGTATATGCACTCACATAGGTTTTCATCATAAAAGTTACTCTTCAATCACCAAAAGAACGCAAAAAAAAAAAAAGTTTTTTCGATCACAAATCCGAACAAGAAATCCCAATCACAGATGATAAAATGTGAATATGCATTTCAACAACAACAGGGAGAATTCAATTGCACTTGAGGCTGCTTCAACAAACACCATGCCATTGCTGTAAAACTAGAAAAAAACATCCTCCAAGCACCATTATACAATCTTTTACGACATACACAAGCATCTCACAAGCACAATAATGGATTAAATTGGAGTAATTTCACCTACGAATTTCGCAAAACTTGCAGGGTATTATAATGTTGGTTAAAATCAAGAGTATTCAAAGCAAACAATCACATTTCAATTTGTAAATGAAATCTCATTCTCTTCTCTTCATGTTTGATTTATTGACACATTTTCTTGCTCTAATAAAAAGCCAATCAAATTCTTTCACAAAATAATAACAAAATAAAATAAATAAAAAATCAGAAGAGAAACAGAGACCTGAAGCAAGCCAATCTCTCTCTCCAAAACCTGAACTTTAACCATCTGTCTTCTTTTACCGTACAAATCAAGACCAACTTCAGGTGGAGACCTAGGGCTCATGGGTGGCTCCACCGCCTCAGACCCACATGCAACTTCCATTATCATCCAACCCCACAACCAAACCACACTCGTTTTTTGTTTTCTTTTTCTCACAAACTCAAGCTCATGCAAACACTTCTTCCATGGTTGCTCTGTTTTCTGGGGTTGTCCATTGAAGAAGAAGAAGTAGAGAATGTCTGAGCGTGAGAGTGAGTGTGAGTGGTACGTGAAGAAGAAAACATATTTATATAAGTACTGAAACTGAAACTTTGAAAGCTGAGTAGTTGAGAACTGAAACTTTGTGAGTTTGTGAGGTTTTGGGCAGAGCAGAGCTTCAAAGTACCAACTCTGATAGTTTGCAGAGACCGCACGTGATTCTCACGTATATGATAGTATTTTTTTATTCCTTAATAGGTCTTGGACTTCGTGGAATTTACAAAAAATACCAACTTGGCCTTTTTTTTATATATAATTATTTTTAATTTCTAGTATTTGAACTGAAAAATAGTTTAAAATTGAAAAATAAAAGTGATAAAAGGTCAAATTACATTTCCTTTGCCTATTTAATTTCTAACGATTTATGAATATTATAAATATTTTTAATGAAAAAAAAATGTATTTTACAATGTCACATTGGATTTTTAAAAATCGGGCTAGTAAGACGATTGTGAAAAGAGATTTAAATTTTTAGTTACTTTCACTAAATTAAATGGTGTTAGATGAACATATTTATTTTTGACCAAAAACGGTACAATACACTTTATATTTGAAATGGTATCTAAATTGTCTTTCAGTAGATGGGATGAGATTGGTCCGGTAATAAACCTCTTACACCTATATCACGAGATTGTGGGTTCGAGTCCTCAATTTTCTTAAAAAATCCAGAATTTACGTAATACACCTTTTAGAGGAATACTATCTTAGATTGGACTATAATTTAAGTGAGGTTAATGATATTTTTTTTTTCCTTATCATTCAAATGATATAATTTGAATTATATTTAATTATTAGTGATAATTAACTTAACAAATGAGACAAACTTAAATTTTGAAATCAAAATTTATATAAAAATAAGGAAAATGCTTGGGTACTGACCACCCAATGGGATGTTACCACGTGGCCAAAACTCTTTCACTTTTTACATTTTTCTCCTTGCTTTGGGTTACGTGGCAACAACTATTGACTATTGAGTTGATCAGTACCCAAGGTATTGACCGTTCAGCACCCAAGTGTTGTCCTAAAAATAATTAATAAATTAAGTTTTGTATTAATTTTTCTCTCGAAGTTAACAAAAAGACAATGACAAAGACAGGACAATGTAAGCGATGAATGCGCTCGTACTGAATAAAGTCACTTCGATGACGTGTCAAGCGTAAGTTAGCAGTCTCGGGCACTGACAAGCAAACGTGCGCTGGTGGTGTCATTGACTAAAACGTTAAAGTCACTGACTTTCTTGCAATTTGATATCACGGCCACAATCTCCACCGTTGATAGATTAGAACTCTTGCTAAGGAAAAGAGAAGAAAAAGGGTGATTATCAATTTGGTCCTAACGTATTTGGAAAAATAGAGGAATTGGTTCAAAATATCACCTTTTTAAAGTGAATTGGTGAGAATGTCACTGGTTTAATAAGTTAAGTTTAAAAGGCACCTATTATGGTGAACTACCAAAATTGCCCTTAGTTAAACATTTATGTTATTCTCTTTGAGTTGTTCTCTGCAACTCAAACGAAGGCTTGAAATACTCAGTTACTCTCTCTCTACAAATAAAAGTTCAAGGTCTTGCCCCGACTTTCTTCTTCAGTAAAATAAGGTAATATTTCTTGAACTTGCTTCTTTGAAGTTGTTCACATTTTAGTATGTAAACTTGAAGCCATTTTGAAAATGATTTCGTGCCTTTTTGAAATATTTTCGTGCCTTTTTACACTGTCATCGTGCCTTTTGAAGTTGTTATCGAGCCTTTTTGAAAAAAAATTCGTGCCTTTTTGAAATATTTTCGTGCCTTTTAACACTGTCATCGTGCCTTTTGAAATTGTTATCGAGCCTTTTTGGAAAAGTCTCGATAACTTTTCCTCCAAAAGGCTCGATAACTTTTCTAAAAGGCTCGATAACCTTTCTAAAAGGCTCGATAACCTTTCTAAAAGGCTCGATAACTTTTCCAAAAGGCTCGATAACCTTTCTAAAAGGCTCGATAACTTTTCCAAAAGGCTCGATAACTTTTCCAAAAGGCTCGATAACCTTTCTAAAAGGCTCGATAACCTTTGTAAAAGGCTCGATAACTTTTCCAAAAGGCTCGATAACTTTTAACACTGTCATCGTGCCTTTTGAAATTGTTATCGAGCCTTTTTGGAAAAGTCTCGATAACTTTTCCAAAAGGCTCGATAACCTTTGTAAAAGGCTCGATAACTTTTCCAAAAGGCTCGATAACATTTGTAAAAGGCTCGATAACTTTTCCAAAAGGCTCGATAACTTTTAACACTGTCATCGTGTCTTTTGAAATTGTTATCGAGCCTTTTTGGAAAAGTCTCGATAACTTTTCCAAAAGGCTCGATAACCTTTGTAAAAGGCTCGATAACTTTTCCAAAAGGCTCGATAACTTTTAACACTGTCATCGTGCCTTTTGAAATTGTTATCGAGCCTTTTTGGAAAAGTCTCGATAACTTTTCCAAAAGGCTCGATAACCTTTCTAAAAGGCTCGATAACCTTTGTAAAAGGCTCGATAACTTTTCCAAAAGGCTCGATAACTTTTCAAAAGGCTCGATAACCTTTCTAAAATGCTGGATTGATTTTCAAATTTATTCGTGCCTTTTAACAATGTCATCGTGCCTTTTGTAGTTATTATCGAGCCTTTTTGACAAAAATATTTCGAGCCTTTTTGAAAAAAGTTTCCAGCCTTTTGGTTGATTTCGAGCCTTCTTCAAAAAATATCCTTGCCTTTCTGAACAAAGTTTCGAGCCTTTTAACAAAATATTCGTGCCTTTTCGAAATTGATTTCGAGCCTTTTTGACAAAAATATTTCGAGCTTTTTTGAAAAAAAATTCGAGCCTTTTTCAAAAAATATTCGAGGCTTTTCATGTAATATTTGAAGACATTGTGTAATCATGGGTTTTTGTTAATGGTTTGTGATTATTAATTTGACAGCCTCATGAATCGGGTTAGAATAGTAATATCTTACAACGGTCGATGGGACCAGTTACCCGACGGAAGTCAGAGGTTTGTTGGATCCGATAACCGGGGAATGTACGTGTCAAACAATATGACTTACGAAGAATTGGTGACGATCGTGCATACTATTGTGAACTATGATGTAAACAAATACAATTTTGAGTTGTCATCAATATCACTCGTTCCTGGCAGTACGTGTCGCACATTGATAAGGAATGACGACGATGTCCAGTTTATGCTAGGGGAAGATCGAGTGATCCCTCAAGTATGTGTCAGTCTAACTGAGCGGACAGCTGGAGATGTGGTAGGGAATAATATTCCTCCTCCTGAAAATACCCAACAGTTTGGATCCTTTAGCGGTAGCAACCAAGTGTTCACCCAAGGGGGTCCCAGCGAAGGTGTGGGAAACATGTGTGGTGTCCCAGAAGTTGCGGTCGACCATGCACATGCAGCTGAAATTCAATTGGGTGATGTGGGTGATGTGTTTGGCAGTCGAATTGAGCAGTACAATGAGCAATACGATGTGCAGTACAATGAGCAGTACGATGTGCAGTATAATGAGCAGTACAATGAGCAGTACGATGCACAGGACAATGAACAGTACGATGCGCAGTACAATCAACAGAGCAATTACCCGAACCATGAACAGGTTGATACTGAGGCAAATAATGAACATGTTCATGATCTCCAAAATGTAGATGAAGAGCCTGCACAAATGCAAACAAGCGGTAGACGTGTACAAGGAGTTAGTTGCACTGCACCAGATATGCCTGGGACTTCCGAGGTCCGTTGTAATATGACATCATCTGATTCTGTTAATGCGAGAACTTGGGTTATTCTAGGAGCAGATTCATACTCGTTTGGTATTGGTACAAGCAGCACCTTGGCAGCGCAAGAACCGAGAACCATGATTTATAAAGGTCAATTTTTTCCAAGTAAAAAGGATTTGAAGAGGCTAGTTGGCCATTTTGCGATGCGGCAGAACTTTGAATGGAAGGTGAAAAGGTCTAATAAGACAACTTTACATTTGGTTTGCATCATTGACGACTGTACGTGGAAATTAAGAGCGGTGAGGAGAGAAGAAGGTACTTACTTTCAAGTCAGAAGTTTTGTCAACGAACACAGCTGTCCCTTGGAGGAGATTCACCGTCGCCACCGACAAGCTGGTGCAGTCATAATCGGAGAAGTCGTTGCCCCTAGACTTCAACAAACCGATGGTCGTCTCATGCGTCCGAAGGACATAATCGCCGATATGAAAACAATGTATGGCATCCAAATCATGTACAGTAAGGCACATGATGCCTTGCAATATGCATTGTCATTAACCTATGGAACGCATGAAGAAAGTTTCCAACTGCTCCCATCTTTTGCGTATGTTCTCGAACAGCAAAATCCGGGCACAATCACGGACTTACAGTGCGATGATCATGGTAAATTCCTCTACTTTTTCATGTCGTTAGGGTCCTCAATTAGAGGTTTTCGGAGGTGTATGCGTCCTGTTATTGCAGTAGATGGTACCCATTTGAAGGGAAGATTCGGGGGTACAATGTTTGTGGCAACTGCACAAGATGGAAACGAACAGGTGTATCCAATTGCTTTTGGGTACGGTGACTCAGAGAACAACCTTTCATGGGAGTGGTTTTTAGAATGCTTGAGGGGTGCCCTTGGTCATATAGATGATCTGGTTTTCATTTCCGATCGCCATCCAAGCATTGAAGCAGGGATTTATAAAGCGTTCCCTTATGCAACCCATACCGTTTGTGTCTGGCATTTTGGTGAAAATATAAAGAAGCGATTCCACAGAAAGGATGTTGCCCAGATAATGGATTACGCTGCTAGGTCGTACATTGAAATCCAGTATGATCGGCACATGGAGGAGTTACGTAAGCTGCACCAGGGTGCATACGATTATGCCATTGATGCCGGTCCACAGAAGTGGTCCCGCGTTCACTGTCCCCAAAGAAAGTACAGGTTGATGACCACAAATGTTGCAGAGTGCATAAACTCATGCCTAAAATTCGCTCGGCAACTGCCACTAATGACACTGGCAGAGTTCATTCGGAATATGATACAGAAGTGGTTTCATGATCGTCATGCAAATGCACAGTCCATGCGTCATCGATTGACCGACGCCGCACATCTTTTGATCCTCAAACGTGTCTAGAAGTGCGGTTATATGACCGTAAATCTAGTTGACTGGAACATATTCTCCGTCAGACACAAGGGAAAACAGTGGACGGTTGACTTAGCCCGGAAGACATGCACATGCAACAAATTCCAAATGGACTTTTTACCATGTAAACAAGCACTTGCAGCGGCAAGGTACATTACAATTTACAGTTAACGGTTTATATTATCCAAACGTGAGTCTCACCCTTTTCATTGTTGCAGGGAGCGAAATTTGGATTTTACATCTCTGTGTGCGGACTACTACAAGAGGGAGACACTTATTGATGCATACTCAGTTCCTATTATGCCTGTTGGCCATCCTGCTTCATGGGTTGTGCCATCCGACATCGCATCACGGGTGGTTTTAAATCCAAAGGCGAAGAGGCAATCAGGTAGACCAATGGAGGGTCGACATGCCTCGTCTTCGGAGAGGACAACCACACAGTCGTGTAGAAGGTGTGGACAACCAGGACATAACAGCAGGAGGTGTTCCAACCCACCTATGGTTAATGAAGGTCCCAGCACAATTGTCCCCGAGGAATACCGCCGCAAGTGCAGTATCTGTCATAAAATTGGACACAACAAACAAACGTGCCCTGAGAAAGACTGTACCGTGGAATGAATGGAGCCTTACTTACAAGAGGAAGACGAATTGCCACCCTTGGTTCTTATGTTTTATGTAGAAGTAATATGATTGATTTCATGTTCGAATTTCGTTTGTTATAGTGTTTATGTATATCCCAACTTTATTTATGGATTTCAATGTATGAAATGTGTTGAACTTTTAATACATCAATCTCTCCAGCCACCTTCATTGCTTGAACTTCCCCAGCCACTACCCCCAGATGCTACAGATAGACCTGGCAAGGTTCCGGTTCTAACCGTCGAATCGGGGGGGTTCGTAACCGGGAAAACCAGGATCGGAACCGGATTTCTGGTTTCGATTCAAGAACCAGAACTGGAACCGGGGGAGGCCGGTTCCGGTTTTGGTTCTAATTTTTTTGAAAATATATTACAAAAGGTTCGGTTCTAAAACCGACGGTTCCGATTCCAGAATCGGAATCGAAACCGAAACCGAAACCGCCAGTTTCAGAACCGAAACCAAAACCAAAACCGAAACCGGGGGACCCGGTTCCGATTTCGGTTTCGATTTCGGTTCCACCAAACCTTGGAACCGAAACCGTGCCACCTCTAGCTATAGAGGAGCCCCCAGTTGCAGGGCTTCACATTGGTACCATAGCAGCAACTGATCTAATTGATGGTGCTGACTCATGCTGAGGATCGTCGATATGCCTCTGGAAATATGCCACAAGCCGATCAATGTCCTCAAACATCCTTTTACTGAACTTAAATCCCTTGGGATATAGACCAATATACTCATGATGGGGATTTGTACTTCGTATATAAGTTAGAATGAATGTTCCCGGATGCTCATGAGAAATGCCAAAACAGTAAACTATCCGTGTGGGATACTCTGCTTTCTCAATCCTTAGATGCTTATCAACTTCCGCAATAGTACCTTTGTTTTATGAGGAACATGTCTCCAACCTGATGTCTTCCAACATCGTTCAAACTTTCACAACCATGCTCGATACAGTTGTTTGGTGAGACCCTTGGTTCTTATGTAGAACTAATGTGATTGATTTTATGTTCGAAAATATATTAGAATTTAGTTGTTCGTCTAATGTCATACTAGATGCTTTATTGAATTTGCTGTATTGTTTATGGATTTCAATGTATGAAATGTGTGTGTTTAACTTTGAACTGCAAACACTTCAAACACTTGAAGAAAAAAAATTCATCATTTCATTACTCAAAAAATGTTATGTACATCAACTACATCTACATCAACTATATGGGTTTCGAGTTACAAAAAACCTCGACGGCCATCTTCTCCCGGATGGTGGCCATATCAGCTTCGGACCAGTCGAAGGTATCCCTGTTCGCCACCAGGTACTCAATAATTTTCAATGTATGGGCCCCACAGTTTCCCCTGCAATTAACCACGTGAACAAACATTATAATGGGATGCTATTAAAACCGATTGTGACAGAATAAGAACTTCAAACAGTCATACCCCCGTTCCTGTTGCGGTACACGGTTGGCGTGCACGTAGAACATCCGGAACGGCTTTTCTTCCCTTTTGTACGTCGCATCACCTCTCTGTCTGTTCCGGTGAAAGTGTACCGCATCCAGCATCGAGGGTAGCAACCACCTTAAGCACGCGAACTGGGTATTCCTATGGCTATATCGGACCTTCTGTCTGAACGGGTCAAACACGAAAATGTGCCCTTTCACAAGGTTGACGCTGGCCACGACCCAATGGTAACCTCCGAGGTTGCAAGGAATCAGAACCTGCAGGTGTTTCTCCAAAGTGTTAGCAAATTTTTTTATTATACAGATGGACGCAAAGTCAAATTTACACTGACCGTGTCAACGTCGTGCCATGGCAGGTTTGCCTGCGGGAGCAGGCCACATACCACCTGAAGCTCATCACGAGGATACTGGCGATCCAGCACAGTCCAACCATCTGGGGGTCTCTTGTCCTCACCCATGCAGATTCTCTGCCAGCTATGATATGCCAATGTCTGTACATAGAAAATTAACCGACACGTCAGGCAAAAGATATTTGAACACATCAAGGTAGAAGAGAAAACCGTACTCAATAAACACTTACATAGAATTGTGAATCTAGTATGTTGGTCCCCCTATCGTACACAGTGGGGAATGCTCGTTGACGTTTCCAGAAAACGTTGCAGTATGCGTCAATGTGCTGACAAATATCAACAATTCGTATTGTTAGGATTCAACCATTTGTGAATGAAACTTCTACAGGTGAATCAAGTGAGGAACATACCGAATCGTCCAACTCCATGAAGTTGGTTTGAAACCGGTGGAACCAAGTCACATTGACACCAACTGGGTGGTGCAGATCCACATCACGTCTGCATAATTGGAAACAAATTTAACATAATACTTACTTGTACCTGTGGACGAAAAAACTATAAACAGATTGTAAGTTTTTAGATTATACTTACAATTCCCCTGTCATGCTCCTCTTGTAGGCTAGGTACGCCGCAAGCTGGTCAGGATCTACCAATTCGTGTGGCATCCATTCATGTGCTGGCTGCGGATGCGGCATCGTCCGTGGCCTCTTCGGTTCACAGGGGTTTGTGTATGGGCTCCGCTCCATCCAACCTCGACGTCGAATCCGGTCTCCACGCCTCAGGGGTGGTGGACTCCGGTCCAAATCAGGGTGATCGGGGTGGTGTGAGGAGGAACTCGTTCCCTGTTGATCACCTGAAATCGATCGGTGGGGTGTCAAATGACATACCGGAGGTCGGCTGGGGGGGTCGGCTACACTCGGGTCGACCGAAGGTCTATGCTCGTAGGAGGAACCTCGTACGCTGGGATCGACTGGACGATCGCGCTGGGTTGTGGCGTCAGGGGTGACCTCCTGGAAATGTATAGGTGTGAGCTCCTGGAAGTGAACAGGATCATCCAGCAGCTGTGATGAGCGGACTGTGGTGATGTCCTCAGGCAGTACCTGCTCATGGGAGTGAACAGGATCATCCAGCAGCTGTGATGAGCGGACTGTGGTGATGTCCTCAGGCAGTACCTGCTCCAAGACTGCTGGCTCTATATCACCTGCTGTCTGTGTACCACCGCGCACCTCCTCTCGTGCTGTCACATCATGACCCTGCGGATCTGAGACTGTGTCTGTGGTACGTGGCTGCCTATGGCTGGTCCCTCGGTCTGTCCACCCTGTACCTGTGGGAGTAAATGCTCCGTCATGGTCATCAAATGGTTGGTCATCGAATGGTGGACCATCCATACGGTGCTGCGACGTCGGACCCTGTTGGGCCCGGATCAAATCCAGCAACTCCTGATGCTGCGCAGCTCTTTTCTCTTCACTCGTACGGAAAGCCTCCATGACATCCGTACGTAATGTTCGAACAGCATCCATCACCTCTGCCAATTTATGCTCCCAAGCCTGAAAGGAATTCGGACTCTGTCAGTACTAAAACTATTAAGTCAATTGAAATTAAATCATGTGGTCCTAAAAATGCTTACGTACCTGTGGACGCTCTCCGACGCCTCCCCGTGAATGACCTTGAGGTCCAGGCTGTCTGTCCAAATTGAATCGTACCCGCCTACGCCTCACGGGTGTAGGACTGCTAACCTCCGGTTCTGAATCACGTCCAGCTGTAGGTTGTCTGGGCAAAGTCACGCGTACCCGCCTAGACCTCGTGGGACTCCCACGGCCATTGCCGACATCCGGGTCTGAGCCCTCTGTATCACTGGGTCCAGAGTACGAAGGATCCATATCACTAGGTCCGCAAGAATCCTCCGTATGACTGGGTCCGCCAGTCCTATGTAGTTCCGGATCCGGGAGGCCTCCAGATAAATCTACAGCATAGTGATCATACATAGTGGGTCCCTGATCTATGCCTTCGTAATACCGTTGACCCATCTCAACAGCTGTCGCCACCAATTTAGACCGCGCAGACATCTGCAATTGGAGTTACATCATTGTAATTACATCATTGTAATTATACACATACTAAAAATTATAAACATTAACAACAACAATATTTACAGTTTCAGAGAAAATCTCATCCAGCTTTTTCCCTCGCGGTCGCTTAGTCAACTTCCATTTCAGAATACGTGGAGGGGGTAGCTCGGGGTTAACCCTGCGGATCCCACATTTTTTAATGCCAAGGGAGGGGATAACCTCAAAAGCAAATACCTGCGTAATAGACAAGTACGATCACAAGTAAATACATCAGTCATATAAAAAATTCTCAATTAAAGTACGGATGCAAATTGTAAATGCTAACCAATAGTGCGTGTGCTAGACCGTATATGTTGTAGGACTCGATGGTGTCAACGCCCTGTCCTGCCTGTCGTGCTGCCTCCCGTGGACTATCCAAAGCATGCATGTAACCATAAATAGACCGCCTATACACGTATGCGCCCCATGGGAACGCATCAATAGTGTCCAAGTCCTCGACTACTCGAAACTGCCATGCTGGAACTTTAAATCTCTCGTCCACCCCCATCAGTATCCAGTTCAGCAAAAACAATAATGACAGCTTCACTGCATCGTACTGCGAATGGAAAACACCAATCCGAAGCACCCCTCTCAGCTCTTGAAACTCGATGACTCGACGCTGGAAGTACCGGTCGTGTATGCCATTCTGTACCACCATATCATAACTCGCTGTGTCGGGAATCACTCCGAACTTCAATCCGATGATTAGACAAAACTCAACCTTCGAGAACCGGACCGTATGGTTCCCTAACAGAAATCGCATCTCATCTTCCGGCCCGTTGTGATGCAACTCACGTAAAAGTAGCCGATGGACAATGCCGCCAGAAAAATTAATCTCACGATGCATCCGGAGGAAATGACCGAAACATGACTCAGTAAACCGACGTCGGTCTTCGATCCTTAAATTTTCAGGTACTCTTTCAAGTGCATTGTCAATATCTTTAAGGTCATCAAAATGGTCATGCCGAATAATTTTTCCATTGAACTATTCTCCCACCGGGGTTTTAAGGAAATCATTCGGATTCGCCATCTGCATATTGACGGAAAAAAAGCAAATAAGTTACTGAAAAGACTTGAAAACTGACGGTAAAATTCAAAACTGCACGATAACAGTGCAAAAAGGCACGATAAAATTCAAAAAGGCTCGATAACACTACAAAAAGGCACGATAACATTACAAAAAGGCACGATAACATAAAGGTTCAAAAAGGCTCGATAAAAGTATAAAAAGACACGATAACATCAATGTTTAAAAAGGCTCGATAACATATCAAAAAGGCTCGATAACAGTTCAAAAAGGCTCGATAACAGTAACAAAAGGCACGATAACATATAGGTTCTAAAAGGCTCGACAAAAGTTTCTAAAAGGCTCGATAACTTTTCAAAAGGCTCGATAACAGTAACAAAAGGCACGATAACATATAGGTTCTAAAAGGCTCGATTTTGTTTCAAAAGGCTCGACAAAAGTTTCTTCTAAAAGGCTCGACAAAAGTTTCTTCTAAAAGGCTCGATAACTTTTCAAAAGGCTCGATAACTTTTCCAAAAGGCTCGATAACCTTTCTAAAAGGCTCGACAAAAGTTTCTTCTAAAAGGCTCGATAACTTTTCTAAAAGGCTCGATAACCTTTCTAAAAGGCTCGACAAAAGTTTCTTCTAAAAGGCTCGATAACTTTTCAAAAGGCTCGATAACTTTTCTAAAAAGGCTCGATAACCTTTCTAAAAAGTTCTAAAAGGCTCGATAACCTTTCTAAAGGCTCGATAACCTTTCTAAAAGGCTCGACAAAAGTTTCTTCTAAAAGGCTCGATAACTTTTCAAAAGGCTCGATAACCTTTCTAAAAGGCTCGATAACCTTTCTAAAAGGCTCGACAAAAGTTTCTTCTAAAAGGCTCGACAAAAGTTTCTTCTAAAAGGCTCGATAACTTTTCTAAAAGGCTCGATAACCTTTCTAAAAGGCTCGACAAAAATTTCTTCTAAAAGGCTCGATAACTTTTCAAAAGGCTCGATAACTTTTCTAAAAAGGCTCGATAACCTTTCTAAAAGGTTCTAAAAGGCTCGATAACCTTTCTAAAAGGCTCGACAAAAGTTTCTTCTAAAAGGCTCGATAACTTTTCAAAAGGCTCGATAACTTTTCTAAAAAGGCTCGATAACCTTTCTAAAAGGTTCTAAAAGGCTCGATAACCTTTCTAAAGGCTCGATAACCTTTCTAAAAGGCTCGATAACTTTTCAAAAGGCTCGATAACTTTTCTAAAAAGGCTCGATAACCTTTCTAAAAGGTTCTAAAAGGCTCGATAACCTTTCTAAAGGCTCGATAACCTTTCTAAAAGGCTCGATAACCTTTCTAAAAGGCTCGATAAGACTGCAAAAAGGCTCGATTCAGTTTCAAAAACTCTTGGAAACCCAGAACTTCATCGTTTTCACTACCAAAAGGCTCGAAATTTTTTCCTAAACTAAAACCCTAACCTAAACTCATCAAACAAACATAATGGACAACAAATGCGTGAGAGATAAAGACATACCGTGGTCGGTATTGACTTCGCCGGTACGTCGGTACTGTAGCTCCGTCGACGGTGGTTCGTCGTCACAATTTGGTCGACTGTTGCGCCGTCGGGGTTTTCTCTCAGAGCTTTTCTTCCAAAGTTTCAAAACAAAGAAACAGACAACAAAGGGGTATTTTCGTCTGGTCCCATTAAATGGTGCCTTTTAAACTTAACTTATTAACTTGGTGCCTATTCCCCAAAAACCAACCCAAAAGGTGCTATTTAATTTTTGAGCCCTTTGGAAATATCACCTTTTAACATTTTTTTTAGCTTTCATGGTCCCTAAATTATCGAAAATTAATCAATTTGGTCCTACTTTTATGCTACTTAAATATATGATTATAGGTTATTAACAATTTTAAAATACAATTGAAATCTAATTTAAAATTTGAGAACAATAGAAAACCTACTTTGTTCTACTTAAACATAAGATTATAATCAAAATTTTCAGGCTGTATTTCACATAAGTCCCACTTTTTTGGCGATTTGTCACCTTTATAAATGTCTTTCCATATTTATCACTTTAATTCCTATATTTTTTTTTCAAAACTCATCACTTTGGTCCATTTAACCAAATATTTGAAAGTCAACTATTGTAAAACCTATGAAAGTACACTTTTACCCTTATTACTATTTAATTTAGCTTAAATGATTATCTTAACTTTAAATTAAAATGAAAACAATAAAACTCTCAATAATAAAAACGTAAATAAATAAATTACAAAAAAAAAAAAATCATAAATAAATAATAATTAAAAAATCCATTAAATTTTTTTTTTTTTCATAATAGATTTTTATTTAACTAAAATGATTACTTAACTTTAAATTAAAATGAAAAACAATAAAATTCTCAATAATAAAATCTCAAATATATAGATTAAAAAATTATTATGAAAAATAATCATTTAAAGCTAAGATAATCATTTTAGTTAAATAAATATCCATTATGAAAAAAAAAAAAAAAATACAAACTAAGAAAAGATTAATGGATTTTATTATTATTATTTATTTAAGATTTTTTTTTTTAATCTATTTATTTAAGATTTTATTATTGAGAATTTTATTGTTTTTCATTTTAATCTAAAGATAAGATAATAATTTTAGCTAAATTAAATAGTAATAAATGTAAATTTTACTTTCACATGTTTTAAAATAAACTCTTAGAAATACTGATTTTTGTTACATACAACAAAGAAAACAAAAACACCTAACAACAAACAACAAAATGCAACAATGCAAGCACAAAATCTCAAGTATTGATCAAACAAACACAAAATCAAAGTAGAAGATTTTACAGATCCAGCAATAGTAGTAATAAAAGGTTATTATTATGTACTAAATACATTAATTAATGTACAAATACAACAATTACTTTCTATTCTTATACATACTCATTTGCTTTGCAAGAACTGAAAACTGATTAAAGAATGAATTCGGATCCTCATCCGTACGAATCTCCCCGACCTTTCGTTGTTCATCGAGCTCTCACTCGGGGACTACTGTCAGATCCTACAATATGTTCTTCGCGTCCTATCTAATTGAGCAAACTCAAACCGATATCAATCCTGTAGCAACGCTTACCCTGAGAGAAAGGAATATCACGTAAAGGGCGATGAGGCCTATTCCTAGGAGTTTGTTTGGGCGCATGTCGTTCCGAGGTAAAACAACCAGTGCATAGGTCAGTCCAGAAATGAGAAACCCCATGGTGAAAAACAAACTGCTGTCCTTTGGAACCAGATATGGATTTGGTCTCTTCGACCAGGCTCCAAGCAGCAACGATAGGCCTAAGCCGATAAGTGTGTTGAACATGGGACCTGCATAGCATCCGGAGAAGGCTATCTGCACACCATCCCCACCGTTCATTGCCAACGCAACATTTGAGACTAAATCGCCCATCGAGTTACCCCATGCTAATACGGTTAATCCAAGTATGGATGGGTTAATTCCAAAGATCATACCAAATGCCACCAATAAAGCAACAAGCTCGTTGGCGATCATGTAAAACCATATGATACTCATAAAGAATCCCCCTAAAACCCATACAATTAAGAACTTCTGGGGTGGACGATCAGAGGTAGTGGAGCGATAAGCAAGAACACCGAGAACACAGCCAATAGAAACACATATAAGATATGCAAACAATCTGCTTTGAGAACTTACATTGTCTAGGTTACTCCACAAAAATGCTAGGAGTACCGGAGCCAATACAGCACTGGCTACAGCGAATGGCTTGGACCACATTCCCTCTTCAACTGATGGAATTGTCAACCATCTTGGCACTGCCAATGGCAACTCCAACAGTGAAATAAATTTTGAACAAGAAGAAGACGAATTACTACTTTGAGTGCCCTCATCAGTCCAGCCCCACGGAGGCCTTTCATTATCTGACTCATTGACCTTCAAATGGTTTGAATATATTGCGACATTTTGCGCCCACATCCATTGAGGCAATGAAGGATGAAGTTGAGGTGGATCATCATCAGTGTCATCAGTTTCAAGTAGGGAACTATACACAGAAATATCATCATCACTTCCTTGAGAAAATACACTTCCTCGGACAGGAAGCAATGGTGTAACGACATCAAGTTTCAACCTCCGCACATGTTTCCGCAAGATCTCATTGGTAGCCACAAAAAATGCATAGACGATGTAGATCGACACAAACGCAATAGCCGCCCCTACACTCACCTTACCAATCAACAAAATCGTCAACAACCACACCAGCGTGAAAAGGAAGAAACCAACATCCCTGATAAAGCATTTCTTATCAATCTGAACCCCCTTCTCTGCAACACACAACGAGACAGTCCCAACAACAATAGAAGTAACAAACACCGCACCACCCAACACACTATTAAGTCCAACTTCACCGGTGTTAGTCCCCAAAAAAGCAGCTATACTTGCAAAAACATCTGGAGCTCCATTCCCCAGCGGAAGGAGTGTAACACCAGCAACGGTTGGAGGCAGTCTCAACAGCCTCGAGAGTTTCTCCAATGAACAACAAAAATAATCCGCTGCAGTGTTACCCAATAGATAAAACAATGCAACTAACCAAATAATCAACACCGAGTAACCTAACAACTTAAATCCTCCGCAATCACAATAGAAAAACTGTATGTAATCAAAGAAACCACCAGAAGAACATTGTGGGTTCGCTTTTAAGTATTCACACTGGTTAGCAAAACCCTTATGAGCAATCAATCCAGTACACGAAACAGGATCATCAGCACTCAAGTTATTAGCTGAATTCGACAAATTGATACTATTTTCAGCCATCTTTCGACGAATTATCATCAAATGAATTGACCCATTGTTCCATACAGGGTATGGAGTCAAACTATGATCTATAACCATTGAAGATTGCTTAAAAATTGGGCTTCTCATCACATTTTCTTGATTATAAAACAAGAAAAATAATATCAAGGCACAGAATCCATTAAAAACCCCACGAAATTTTGGGTTTCTCTTACTATACAAGCCATTTAAAGCCTCCATTTCAGTATCTTTATACAAAACTCTCAACAACAACAAAAAATTACACAAAAATCAAATAAGCCTGGGGTTTTATTCCCTCAACAAAAGCAAAACCCTACACACTAATGAGAATTACAGACCTATTTCCTGACCTAGAAACCAGCAAACTTGTTGATTCAAACGAGAAAACAAAACAAACCCAGTAACGCAGAGCTAGAATTTGACCAAAAATTCGAGGACTTACCAGTGAATTTGAAGAGATTGAGAGGTTGCAGAATTAGGGTTATCCAAAAGCGAAAACGAATTTGATGATTTTGTTTATTTTGAAGGTATGGTTCTTTCTTCGTGACTTCTTTGGTTCGGGTTTTCTTGTTGGGTTGTTGACACGTGTCAACTGGGACTTGTTTGGAAAATTGGTTTATTTGGTTCGCATGAAGCAAATTTTTGGGTTATTGTCCTCTGAAAGAATTTCATGTATTTTAGGATTGTTTATTTATCATTTTATTAACAAAATCTTTGCAATCTAAGTTATATACGTAATACGTGGTTCAATGATAAGAGCACTCTGAAAGTTCGGATCTGAAGTCTACTGGTATCTAACAAGATCAACCGTTATAATCACGATCTGAAATGCAACTTTCATTAAAGTTATATAAATTTATTATCAAATTGTAAACATTTTCACTTTGACACCCCAAAGTTTTTGTTTCTACATGATGACCCACCAAATTTGGATTTTTGATTCTGCCTCTTACTTCGACTATTAGGTAGACTTCTCCCCACATATCGCGAGGGAAGTGCACAACCAAATTTGCTTAGAGTTGACATGCAATTATGTATTCACCAAATAGAGGAAGATGAATTTAACGACCAATAGCAAATTAAGGACTATAAAGTTTGTGAACGGTTGATTAAACAGAAAAGAATTTATTAAATAGTAATAAATCTAACGATCAATAATTGAGAAACTATTAAAGTCGATGCGGTTTGAAGAGAAAAAGACATATAGTGATTTCTTTGAAGTTTATCTTTGTTTAATTTGGAGTGAATGGTACCATTTTTGTTTGAGTTTGATGATGTCTAATGCTTTGATAATATATTTTAGGACTAATTGCACAAACCTCCCCCGATATTAGGTCTAATTACACGCATATGGAATTTTTGTCCAAAATTACACAAACCTCCCCTACCATTACTGTAGCACAGTTAAAAGTTAACTGGTGGGGGGCAAAAAGGTCTTTTAGTTTGTTAATAAAGATAAAATCATTAATTATATATATAATACATAATCTCTGCCATTCAAAAAATAATTATTAAGATTCAAAACACAAAGGACTAATTGCACAAACGTCCCCTGAGTTTAGGCATAATTGCATGTATATGGAATTTTCACCCATAATTGCACAAACATCCCCTGTAATTAGTTGACTTCGTTAAATCTAACCATTGACCACAATTTTAACCAAAAAATGACTAAAGTGCCCCTAGTTACCTATTTTATAATTAATTATATATATACTCTTTTTTTTTGACAATTTATATATATACTTAAAAAAATAATTATATATATATTTTTAAAAAAATAATTATATATATACTTAAAAATAATAATTATATATAATACTTAATTTATTTATTTAAAAAAATGGATTATAAAAATGTAAAAAATGGATTATAAAAATTGTTAAATAAATAAATTAAGTATTGTATAAAATTATTATTTCAAGTATATATATAAATTGTCAAAAAAAAAAAGTATATATATAATTAATAATAAAATAGGTAACTAGGGGCACTTTAGTCATTTTTTGGTTAAAATTGTGGACAATGGTTAGATTTAACGAAGTCAACTAATTACAGGGGATGTTTGTGCAATTATGGGTAACAATTCCATATACATGTAATTATACCTAAACTCAGGGGACGTTTGTGCAATTAGTCCAAACAAAAATTAATTCATTAAAACTTTTTTTTTTATCAAAACACAAAATATTTATTAAAAAAAAAAAAACTTATTAGAGATCTAGAAGGAATTTTCAAGATCTCCATCAAACAAAAACAACTTTTAAAAAAGAAACCTAGAAGAAGAGATCTGGATTTTATCAAAAATCAAAATGATTAAAAAAAGAAGCTTAAAAGAGATCTGGAAGATCTCTTAAGAGCTTCATTAAAAAATAAAATAAAAAGAAAGCTAGAAGAGCTATGGAAATCTTCCAAGAGCTCCATTAGACATGGAGATCTTCCAAGAGCTCCATCGTCCATCTCAGCAGCACCATCGCCCTCTCAAGGGCGGAAGCGCATCCTGGAAGCACCACCACTTCTCTCAAGGGCCGAAGCATGTCCCTCTCCGGCCGCACACCAACAACGCTGCCCGGAGATGAAGCAGCGTGAACGACGCCGCACACTAGTTCGTAGCCGGATTCTAGCCATTATTCTTCTTCCTCATGATAGCATTTTGGTCTTCAGCCATTCTGTCTTCTTGAAACTCCATTAATGAACCTTGGTACTGTGAAGAGAGACGATGCAAATTTTGTTAACAATTTTTTGTGAATTTTTGTTAGACCAAGGTACTTTGAAAGTGTGAAGACAACAAAGTCAACATGATGTATTGGTGATAATCATTACGGATTGCAGCTTCTGGTCTTCAACAAACTCATTTTGATTGTAGATTTAGGCGAGAAACCTTGGTTTCAATTTACCGAAAATTGGCCTCAACAACTTGTGCAGCTTTATGATTTTATTTTAATTTTTTATAAAAGATTTCTGGGTTATTTTTTTTGCAATTTGATGATGAAGATCGATGAAGGAGTTGAGTTTGCTTGCTATTTTTCAACTTGAATATTTCTTGAATTTAGTTGAGGATGAAGATTGAAGTTTATGGAATTTCTACTAAATGATTTTTGCTTAATTGATTGAAGATGAAGATTTTGATTGTTTGCTAATTTTTTTATCATAGAAATTGTGTTTAAATATGAGTATGATGAACAATTCATCGAATCTATGTTATTTTTCAGATTCAATCATTGAACACAAGTCAATTGTTTATGAGTTTGAATATGAGAATTTTTTTTTGGATTTCTTAATTAATTTTTTAAAAATAAATAAAATAGTTACAAATAATCAATTAAAAATAAAAGGATTAATTGCACTAACTTACCCTGACATTTTACAATATTACAGCTATATTCAACTTTTGCATTTATTACCAAAAACATACCCTTGACCACTTTGACTAACTATAGAAGTCTAAAATGCCCCCGGTTATTATATTAGCATTTATATATTATCAAGACAAATTCAAATTCAAATTTATAATTAATTAAATTTAAAAATAAAACTAATTAAATTTATAATTAATAATTAATAAATATAATAAAATTAAATAAAAACAATTAAAATAATAAAATAAAATTAATATTTTAAAAGAAATTTATTATACAAAATGTTTTAATAAAATATTAATACCCTTCCTTATAATAAATATTTAATTTGTTTAAAAATAACAAAAAATTAACTTTTGATTCCACCAAATAAAAAAAAAAAAAAAAAAAAAAATCATTTCCAAAAACCACCATTTCCTTATTCAATATTTAATGGTTTTTAATTTGGATTAGGAAACGGTGGTTTTTGGAAATGATTTTTTTTTTTTTTTTTTTTTTTATTTGGTGGAATCAAAAGTTAATTTTTTGTTATTTTTAAACAAATTAAATATTTATTATAAGGAAGGGTATTAATATTTTATTAAAACATTTTGTATAATAAATTTCTTTTAAAATATTAATTTAATTTTATTATTTTAATTGTTTTTATTTAATTTTATTACATTTATTAATTATTAATTATAAATTTAATTAGTTTTATTTTTAAATTTAATTAATTATAAATTTAATTTGAATTTGTCTTGATAATATATAAATGCTAATATAATAACTGGGGGTATTTTAGACTTTTATAGTTAGTCAAAGTGGTCAAGGGTATGTTTTTGTTAATAAATGTAAAAATTGAATATAGCTGTAATATTGTAAAATGTCAGGGTAAGTTAGTGCAATTAACCCAAAATAAAATAAGTAACCAAGGGTATTTTAGTCATTTCATACTAATAATGTGGTCAATGGTTAGTGTTGACGGAAGTCAACTAACGGCAGGGTATGTTAGTGTAATTTTAAGCAAAAGTTACATATGTGTGCAATAAGACCTAATGTCAGGGGATGTTTGTGCAATTAGTCCTATATTTTATTGTTAATCCGAATCATGGAATACATTAATCAGCTTTACCATTTCGATTTAATTTGCTTTGATGATGTTTTGGGTCTTGATTAGGACCATATCTTCATCTGATGATCTTTAATAACATCCTCCAAAAATTATTTTAGAGAATATGTGTAAATCGCAGCAAATCTACTCCTTTGATGGCAAAGCATGCCGTTTTTCCGAGTTTAATGTGAAACATTTTCAAACCAAATGAAAGTTATATATTTACCATCGAATCACATTGGACGGAGTTAATAAGTTGTGATTTTAAAAGGCAAACTCTTGGATTATTATTATTTTTTTATTATTGTATGCATGATGCTACAACCCTGTTAAAGGAACCAATATCTGAGTATCAAAAGAAATTTATTTTTTAAGAAATTTAACACTAAATTTATCGCAAAATCTGAGTATCAAAAGAAAAATTAATTAGTTTTGAAGTTGCAATCGAAATTTGAAGTTGAATGTTACTTTTATAATACCAATTTTGCAAAGTTTGTGTATTTTTAAAATAAATAAATGGCTAATTGGCAAGAATACCCTCTGAACTATACCCGAATTGACAATGTACCCCCTACATTTTTTTTTTCGGCAGTAAACCCCCTGAACTATCATAAATTTGCAATAGCCAATAGAACCCTAATTCCGTCAAGGGAAATTTACACTAAGGTCCTCTGATTATTTATAAAATTGCATTAAACCGGAAAAATATAATAATATGACACGAATACCCCTCTGACCAATTTTTTTTTTTTTGAAATTAAATTTAAAATTGAAATAATGGTTAAATAATAATTAAATTCTGAATTTTATTATAAAGGCAATTAAATAAATAGAGAAATGGAAAAATTAAATTGATATAACAATTATTTAAATTATCTTTTTATTTAAATATCCCTAAATATAAAGCCCAGATAAATATTTAAATTATTTAAGAAAAATAAAAATAATGGTTAAATAATAATACAATTCCCTTTCAAAAAATAATAATAATACAATTATGATTTTTTTTATAAATAAAATAAAATCTTTAAAAAATTAAAACATCTTTAAAATCTCTACCATTCATCTCATAGATGGATGGTAGAGAAATATTTATTAAAACAAATTCAAATAAAAAAAAGATTTTTCTTTTAAATAGATTGATTTGTCTTTTTTTTTTTTTTTTTTTTAAATAGATTGATTTATCTGAATTACAAAACAATAATACAAATACAAATTTTAAAAAATTGAACATCGATCCAATTAAAAACACATATAGAAGAATTAAAAATTAAATTTTTTAATTTTTGGTTTCTAGGTGTTGCAAATTTAAATATTTTTATTTCTTTAGAGAAGGGAAATTTTTAAGGATTGGATGGAGAAACAGATGTTCATTTAATTAGATGGATCGATGTTCATTTAAAAATATTTATTTAAAATTTTTTATTTTAAGGATTTCTCTTCTCTATGTTCATTAAGTTAAAAAATTAATTTAAAAAACACAATTCACAAACCAATAAACGAAATCCAATTAAAAAAAAAAAAGAACATTAATGGATCTTCATATCTTCATTAATGGGGAAGCTTATTATTATTATTATTATTTTGTAATTGAGATCAATCAGTCTATTTAAAAAATGCTTTTTTTATTTGAATTTATTTTAATAAATATTTCTCCACCGTCCATCTCTAAGATGGATGGTAGAAATTTTAAAGATGTTTTAATTTTTTTAAAGATTTTATTTTCTTTATAAAAAAAAAAAAATCATAATTGTATTATTATTTTGAAAGTGAATTGTATTATTATTTAACCATTATTTTTATTTTTCTTAAATAATTTAAATATTTATTTGGGTTTTATATTTAGGGATATTTAAAAAAAAAAGATAATTTAAATAATTGTTAAATCAATTTAATTTTTTCATTTCTATATTTATTTAATTGTCTTTATAATAAAATTCTAAATTTTATTATTATTTAACCATTATTTCAATTTTAAATTTAATTTAAAAAAAAAAAAATTGGTTTGAGGGGTATTCGTGTCATATTATTATATTTTTCAGGTTTAATGCAATTATATAAATAACCAGGGGAACTTAGTGTAATTTTCCCTAGACAGAATTAGGGTTCCGTTGGCTATTGCAAATTTATGATAGTTCAGGGGGTTTACTGCCGAAAAAAAAAATAGGGGGTACATTGTCAATTCGGGTATAGTTCAGGGCGTATTCTTGCCAATTAGCCTAAATAAATTATGAAACACAATTAGAAACCAATGAACCTAAGACACCATTGTTTTCATCTGTCAGATCATCACGAAATCAACATCGATTCATTTTTATTGCATTGAATTACTCAATTAAGAAACCAAACTACATTTCATATATGAATTCAAACTAAAGACATTTGCATAAAATTTCCAAGATATTATAGAAAGCACAAGGAAAAAAAAAAAGAGCAATCTTTAAGTGTGAGCAAATCAAGGACCAAAACAAACAGTCATGAGAATTACAACAGAGCAAAAGGTGTACGTTCTAATTTGCTTAATCGTATACCATGATCTAAAGGCCAATCCTAGACTTGATTCTGATGTGAATTGTCGAGTTCTTCTGGTAGAGAAATGCGGTTGACCAGAAACGCTCCGGTTCGAAGTAGGGTTTTGGTCGCCATTTGGATGATTTTGGTGGTGAAGACCGAAGAAGATCTTGCGTTGTCGTTTGAAGACGAAGAACATAGTGTTTTTACGAGGATTAGGTCCAAAGCGGGATTTAGCTTGTTTGGTATGTAATACTATTGATTTTTTTTCATTCCGAGTCTGATCTTGCCCTCAAGTTCGGTCTTCCGAACTCATAAGCTTTGAAAATTAAGTCGGGTCTGTGCTTGACCCATAATTGAGGATCATATGCATTTGACAACTATACATAATCTATTCGATCCCAATTGTAACCAAGACACCATTCATATTATTTCATTATAGTTACAACTCAAATGTCATATTATTTGCATATAAACTTGAACAAATATGTTCAGTAGTGTAACATTATTTGAGGCCTTATGAGGATGGTTTATTTATTTTGTTCGAAATTTTGAAAACAAAAACATTGTCAAGAACTCAAGATAACACTTGTACGGTGTCAACATGAGACTTTTTTTTTCTTTAACTAAAAAATTCGGTCAATTTGATTTTGTTATAAATTGGAGAGAATTAAGCAAATAAGGCTTATTTATTAATCTCTCTCAGCATCTCATAAGAAAGAGAAAAACTTGGGTGCATCCGATGCACCACACTGGAATCTGATGGTGGTGCATCGGATCCACTCACTTATTGACAAGTGTCCCTCCATTTTTTTTTTTACTCCACCTCATCTTCTCTCTTCTTCTTCACCATCTATCAGTTTCTCTCTCTCCCATTTTTTCACGCACGCAGACCGGATCCATCGCCGGTGCTCTTTCGTCGGCGCCGTTTGACTCAGACGATAGTCGGATCTGGAAGATCTGACGACGCTGAGTTCGTTGGAGCGATCGGTTTCGTCAAATTCGCCACGGATCGGCGCAGATCTGATGATGAAAGTTCGGCGACGGTTCGGATTTGGATTCGTTTCTCTCTCCACACAGCCTGAATCCGAAAACGGACACTTGGGTTATGACGGCCGGCATCCGACGAACGTTCCGGTGTGGGTGGTGTCGCTTCACTTGCTCCGGCGGTCGGCGGTCGGCGACGCTTAACGGCTGTCTGAAATGAGAGAGAGAGCGTTCTGATAGATAGGAAGAAGAGAGAAGATGAGGTGGAGGAAAAAAAATTGAAGGTACACGTGTCAATATGTGAGTGGATCCGATGCACCACCATCAGATTCCAGTGTGGTGCATCGGATGCACCCAAGTTTTTCTCCATAAGAAAACCAGACATTCAATACATAGACTTGTAGGTTGAATCGTTTGATCTCTATTCTCTCTAATTTCCGATGTGAGATTTGTGTTGCTGTGGACACTATAGTTGATTAGCAAGCTAATCTCATCTCCTACTAATATTAAAAGTTAAAACCAGGAAAATAATGATATAAATAATTAAAACTACAAAAAAGATAAACCACAAATAATTATGCTATAATAAGAGAGATAATTCATCAACAATAAAGCAAAATTTCGACTAGCAAGCAGCAAAAGAGACAAAAAGGGACCTGTATCACAATTTAATCAAGGGGGAATTGCACAAACATCCCCTGAGGTTTGATAAAATTGCACAAATATGGTAGTTTTGACTATACACACACAAACTTCCCTCAACATTTGAAAATTGTTGCATATATATCCCCTGCCGTTAAATGAATCCGTTAGTCAATGGTCAAATATGCTAAAAGTCTAAAATACCCCATATTTTTATTTTAAACAAAATAAAAAATTCAAAAGTAAGATAAAAAAAATATTATTTTTTTTTTAGAAAATATGAATGCATCTAAATCTAAAAGTTGGAAAAAAAATCATCTTCAAAAATAAAAAATTTAGTTTGTGCAATTCCTCCTTGATTTTAAATAAATTTTAAATTTTAAATTTATTTCTTATTAAATTGTTTAAAAAACAAATATATATATATATTTTTTTTGTGAAGATGAATTATTTTCCAGCTTTCAGATTTAAGTACATTCATGTTATCTAAAAAAAAATTAATATTTTTTATCTTATTTTTTAGTTTATTTAAAATAAAAATAAAGGGTATTTTAGACTTTTTACACTTTTGACCATTTACTAACGGATCTATCTAACGATAGGGGATGTTTGTGCAACAATTTTCAAATGTTGAGGGAAAGTTTGTGTGTATATAGCCAAAACTGCCATATATATGTAATTTTATCAAAACTTGAGGGATGTTTGTGCAATTCCCCCTTTAATCAATAATTCACTTGCAACACCCAGAATTTATTTGTCTACCATCTTTACACTAGCTACATGTGAAGTGCATAATGAAATAAAAAACTTAGAAACATTCATATCTTTCGAATATAGCGATTATTCAAAGCAATTGTACTCATAATCATGATCAATTCAATACCCTATTTTGTCTAAGGGGTCGTTTTTTTTTCCACTTAAGACTTAATGGGTCTAAATTGAACTAATTAAGTTGTTTTGTTTGTTTTTTTTAAGTGGTTAAACAACTTAAAAATATCAAAAAACAGCTTAAAAAATAAAAGTAAGAAATGCTGACTTTTAACTTAATTCCAAATCACTAAATTATAATTAAAATATTTTCTTCCAAGTCTATGCTCCAAAAAAAAAAATTATTTCTAAATTTATCTTAAATTGATATATTGTAGAATTCTTTCTTTTAATGTATTTATTATTTTAAAAGGCTTTTAGAAAGAAAGAAAAGAAAAAAAAAAAAAAAAAAAAACCCTAATCACTTCTCATATTGAAATCTTCTTGGGATTAAACAATTGAATTTCTCTCTTACCAAATCCTGGTAAGAACTCTTTATTTTTATTTTTTTTATCTACGTGTTACGTGTAGTGGCAATTATAGAACTCTTTAAATATAATTTAGAATGATAATTTGTTATAATTGTCATAGTTGTAGTTATATAATTTATCAAATATTCTTTTTGTGATTGCATTCGATATTCAGTAGATTTCATGGCTTGAAGAAGTTATAGAATAATTGTTTATATATATATATATACCGGTGTATAAAATTTAGAGACCTATTTTTTTTTAAAAAAAATGGTATCTAGGAACCTTTAAAAAAATAAAAATAAAAATAAAAATAAAATAAAATAAAAAAAGGTTTTTGGTTGCATATGATCCAGGAAACCAAAAAAAAAAAGTTTCTAGAATTATATACTGGATATTTGGACAATATGCAAATTTGAATTTGAGCTTTTTTTTTTTTTTTACAATAAATTGAACTTGAATTTTGTTTGCAGAATAACATGCAAAATTATATTTCTGGATGAATTTTTTGTTTTGTTAAATTAAACTTTGTTTACGGAAGAACATGCAAAATCTTATAAAGAGTGTTGCATGTTAAATTTCTTTTCATTAGTATGGGTATAGATGTAAAATTATTTCTTTTCAAACAATTTTATTTTTAAAAAACAAATATGTTGACAGTACATTCAGACGTGAGAAAAAAAAAAACAAATATATCATTCAAATTCAGGTTTCAGTCACTATTCAGTCTTCAGACAAAAAAAAAACAAACAACCCCTAAGTTTCAGTACTCAAGCACTGCATCTACATGACAATGAGATATGATGCATTGGTTCATACAAAATTCACAGGCATTTTATATGAATATCTCCAATGTATTTTTCATATTAAATCATTAAAATATCATGACCAACCTACGCAAGACTCGATTTCCACCATCATCACACTAATTATATGTCAACTGTAGAAATAAAATCAATTGTAGAAATAAATCAAAAGTTGAAAATGTATGAAATCTATAAATCACAATGATGTATTAAAACAGTTTTCACTTTTTTTTTTTTTTTTTTTTTGTTAAATACAATCAAACACATCATTAGCATTACAGCATTACTCGCAAGACAAAATTGGGTGCAAAAACTGACTTATCAAAAGCCATCAATAAAGAAAAAGATAATCCAACCAACGATAAACAAAAATCAAAACCTGTAATCTGTATTTTAAAAAATTATAATTATATAACCATCAGGTTTGATTCGGATATTTGCCCTATGATTCAAATCGACAAAATCAATTGTTTACTATCTCATCCATTATAGCTCAGAGATCCATTCACAATCAAAAAACAAGTGGGAAGACTAGTTTTTTATTTTATTTTATTTTATTTTATTTTTATTATTTTTAGTTTTGACTACAAAGATAATACTACCATAAGTAAAGTCTTCCAGCCAACTTTCTTGGCGAACTCGATAGTCAACTTGGCAGTGTGAACAGATGCAAAATGAGCAGTTGGAACTTATCCCGTACTTTAGATGTATCCCAGTTTGCTATTTCAATTTCAATTATAACATCTGAAACCAATCAAAAGAAAAAATTGTACTTTAGTAAGCACATTAATCAATTCACTTACCTAAGATGTTAGTTTCACTCTTTCCATGCATTAACCTAGCAAAATCGCAATCATTGCAGTAACTAAGTCTAGCAATCAACCAAAACAGAACTAAATATCACCCAACCTAACAAAGATTGCCTAAGATCAAATAAATGATGGGATTTATCCAAATATGCAAAGGAATTAGTAGTTAAATGTAAAATCTAAAAGACAGTACATACCTTTAATTCTTTTTCAAAAAGGTATCATAGAATCCAAACCATGGATTAGGTCTCATAGGAATCTGAGCGGACGGGGGCACACGCATCCTTAACGGACGTTTCCTCCCCAACTCCACCGAAAAAGAATCAAGGGGTAAGGACGACAATTCATTATCATCCTTATCAAGATCAAGAAAACGATCTGAAAAAAGCTTCTCCCGTGATGCCTCAATCAGCTGATAATAAAATTCAAGATTATTCCCGGCTGAGGTTGAATCTATCATTTCCTTCTTTAAATACGTGTAGCGAAAAATCCCTTCCATATCGATACCCAAGTGCTTCCCATACTGTTTAACATATTTCTTTGCATTGTTTCAGCTGTTACGTTCATTAATGTATGCACATAACACCTCCTCCTCCTCGGATTCCTTCTCCTCCTCGGATTCTTCAGACTCAAAATGCTCAACAAAAGTCTCTGTCTTTTTCTCACTCCCATCAAAAAGAAAAATTCATAAACTGCTCAGTTCACTATGGTAAACTTCAAACTTTGATATTCACTTCACACTGCTCAGCTCAATATAGTATTGAACTGCTCAGTATAAAGAAAAAAATAATTCATAAACTGCTCAGTTCATTATGGTAAACTTCAAACTTCGATCTTCACTTCACACTGCTCAGTTCAATATAGTATTTTACCATAATACTACTCTACAGTTTGGTTGTGTTTTCTTATATATAACGAGGTTAGGGTTAGGGTTGGGGCTGGGTTTGAGTTTGGACCCAAAAAATATTTATCAACCGGTGTTGGGGTTTTGTTTGGGCGTGGGTTGGACCCAAAAATAATTTGGTTTATAATAAAAAGTTTTCAAAAACAATTTTTATTTTTATTTTTAAAATAAGAAAACCATTTTTTAAAATGGTTCCAAACATTACTACTAAATTTACAAGGAAAAACAAGTGTTGGCAAACAAAAAGATAATATGAATACAAAACTCTTTGAAAAAATTATAGATCCAAAGTTACAAATAAAGTTTGAGCATAAATTCTTATATTTGAACAACATTAGATAATAATAAAAAAAAAAAAACAAAGAAATTAGATCGAAGATCTACAAAGAAAAAAAGAAAAATTCAATGAAAACATATTGAGATAATTTCAACATAAATTCTTATATTCCAATAAAGAGCATACAAACTCTTTGAAAAAAAAATATAGATCCAAAGTTAGATTGATCTATAAAGAAAAAAAAATCATAAACTGCTCAGTTCACTATGGTAAACTTCAAACTTCGATCTTTATTTCACACTACTCGATTCACTATGGTAAACTTCAATTCAATTGACTGTGATGGTGTTGAAAGCGGTGACTGCCTAATCTTTTGAAAGCTCAACTTCATTGATGTGAATGATATGGTGATGAAGGACTCACATGCCAGAAAGAAAACCAAGCCCAAAATCATGCCTTACTTTGATCTTCAATGTTCTATTCGCTGCTTTTAATTGTATTCTTCCTACGAGACATGATCTGAACCATGGATTATGTCTCTTAGGAATCTGAGCGGATGGGGGCACATGCATCCTCAACGGACCTTTCTTCCCCTACTCCCCGAAAAAAAATCATGGGGTAAAGACGACCATTCATTATCATATTGTTCTAAATTAAGAAAGTGATCTGAAAAAAGATTCTCATGTGATACCTCAATCAGCTGATAATATAATTCAAGATCATTCTCAAGCACTGCATCTACATGACAATGAGATATGATGCATTGGTTCATACAAAATTCACAGGCATTTTATATGAATATCTCCAATGTATTTTTCATATTAAATCATTAAAATATCATGACCAACCTACGCAAGACTCGATTTCCACCATCATCACACTAATTATATGTCAACTGTAGAAATAAAATCAATTGTAGAAATAAATCAAAAGTTGAAAATGTATGAAATCTATAAATCACAACGATATATTAAAACAGTTTTCACTTTTTTTTTTTTTTTTTTGTTAAATACAATCAAACACATCATTAGCATTACAGCATTACTCGCAAGACAAAATTGGGTGCAAAAACTGACTTATCAAAAGCCATCAATAAAGAAAAAGATAATCCAACCAACGATAAACAAAAATCAAAACCTGTAATCTGCATTTAAAAAAATTATAATTATATAACCATCAGGTTTGATTCGGATATTTGCCCTATGATTCAAATCGACAAAATCCATTGTTTACTATCTCATCAATTATAGCTCAGAGATCCATTCACAATCAAAAAACAAGTGGGAAGACTAGTTTTTATTTATTTTTTATTTTTTTTTAGTTTTGACTACAAAGATAATACTACCATAAGTAAAGTCTTCCAGCCAGCTTTCTTGGCGAACTCGATAGTCAACTTGGCAGCGCGAACAGATGCAAAATGAGCAGTTGGAACTTATCCCGTACTTTAGATGTATCCCAGTTTGCTATTTCAATTTCAATTATAACATTTGAAACCAATCAAAAGAAAAAATTGTACTTTAGTAAGCACATTAACCAATTCACTTACCTAAGATGTTAGTTTCACTCTTTCCATGCATTAACCTAGCAAAATCGCAATCATTGCAGTAACTAGGTCTAGCAATCAACCAAAACAGCACCAAATATCACCCAACCTAACAAAGATTGCCTAAGATCAAATAAATGATGGGATTTATCCAAATATGCAAAGGAATTAGTAGTTAAATGTAAAATCTAAAAGACAGTACATACCTTTAATTCTTTTTCAAAAAGGTATCATAGAATCCAAACCATGGATTAGGTCTTATAGGAATCTGAGCGGACGGGGACACACGCATCATTAACGGACGTTTCCTCCCCAACTCCACTGAAAAAGAATCAAGGGGTAAGGACGACAATTCATTATCATCCTTATCAAGATCAAGAAAACGATCTGAAAAAAGCTTCTCCCGTGATGCATCAATCAGCTGATAATAAAATTCAAGATTATTCCCAGCTGAGGTTGAATCTATCATTTCCTTCTTTAAATACGTGTAGCGAAAAATCCCTTCCATATCGACACCCAAGTGCTTCCCATACTGTTTAACATATTTCTTTGCATTGTTTCAGCTGTTACGTTCATTAATGTATGCACATAACACCTCCTCCTCCTCGGATTCTTCAGACTCAAAATGCTCAACAAAAGTCTCTGTCTTTTTCTCACTCCCATCAAAAAGAAAAATTCATAAACTGCTCAGTTCACTATGGTAAACTTCAAACTTTGATATTCACTTCACACTGCTCAGTTCAATATAGTATTGAACTGCTCAGTATAAAGAAAAAAATAATTCATAAACTGCTCAGTTCACTATGGTAAACTTCAAACTTCGATCTTCACTTCACACTGCTCAGTTCAATATAGTATTTTACCATAATACTACTCTACGGTTTGGTTGTGTTTTCTTATATATAACGAGGTTAGGGTTAGGGTTGGGGCTGGGTTTGAGTTTGGACCCAAAAAAAATTTATCAACCGGTGTTGGGGTTTTGTTTGGGCGTGGGTTGGACCCAAAAATAATTTGGTTTATAATAAAAAGTTTTCAAAAACAATTTTTATTTTTATTTTTAAAATCAGAAAACCATTTTTTAAAATGGTTCCAAACATTACTACTAATTTACAAGGAAAAACAAGTGTTGGCAAACAAAAAGATAATATGAATACAAAACTCTTTGAAAAAATTATAGATCCAAAGTTACAAATAAAGTTTGAGCATAAATTCTTATATTTGAAAAACATTAGATAAAAAAAAAAAAAAAAAAACAAAGAAATTAGATCGAAGATCTACAAAGAAAAAAAGAAAAATTCAATGAAAACATATTGAGATAATTTCAACATAAATTCTTATATTCCAATAAAGAGCATACAAACTCTTTGAAAAAAAAATATAGATCCAAAGTTAGATTGATCTATAAAGAAAAAAAAAATCATAAACTGCTCAGTTCACTATGGTAAACTTCAAACTTCGATCTTTATTTCACACTGCTCGATTCACTATGGTAAACTTCAATTCAATTGACTGTGATGGTGTTGAAAGCGGTGACCGCCTAATCTTTTGAAAGCTCAACTTCATTGATGTGAATGATATGGTGATGAAGGACTCGCATGCCAGAAAGAAAACCAAGCCCAAAATCATGCCTTACTTTGATCTTCAATGTTATATTCGTTGCTTTTAATTGTATTCTTCCTACGAGACATGATCTGAACCATGGATTATGTCTCTTAGGAATCTGAGCGGATGGGGGCACACGCATCCTCAACGGACCTTTCTTCCCCTACTCCCCGAAAAAAAATCATGGGGTAAAGACGACCATTCATTATCATCTTGTTCTAAATTAAGAAAGTGATCCGAAAAAAGATTCTCATGTGATACCTCAATCAGCTGATAATATAATTCAAGATCATTCTCAGCTGAGGCCGAATCATTCTCAGCTGAGGCCAAATCCACCATTTCTTTAGCGAAAAAGCCCATCCACATCGATCTCCTGCTGTTCTTAATTAAGAACCATAAGACCACACAATTCAATGATTCAATCAAGATAAAGCTGCTGCAAAACAAAACCACCCCATTAAGTAAAACTAACCTCCGCCAATTTCAAATTATTCCCTGTAACAAAGCCCATCAACCTCATACTAATCTTAGCAATAATGACCTCCACTCCACACGGTTTTCCCCTTATAAGTTATAGCCTCTATTCTTTACATTATAACAAACACAATCAGAGGCTTTACTTCACCAAAAAGCAGAGAAAATAGTTTTCAAGTGGTCTGCCATCAAAACCGCTGCGAAGAAAACACACAAAATGGATTTCAAGTGGTCTACACTCAAAACCGCCACGAAGAAAACAGAGAAAATGGTTTTCAAGTGGTCTACCATCAAAACCGCCATGAAGAAAACACACAAAATGGATTTCATTATTGCATGCACATAACACCTCCTCAAAATCTTCAGATTCATTGGATTCATCATACTCAAAATTCTCAACAAAAGCCTGAGTCTTTTTCTCACTCCCATCAAATCTGGTCTCATCATTGGTACCGATTAGAACACCCTTGAAACTCACAATCTTCTTAAACTGCTCAGTTCACTATGATAAACTTTAAACTTCGATCTTCACTTTCACATTGCTCGATTCACTATGGTAATCATTAATCTTCAATTGAATGCGATGGTGTTGAAAGCGGCGACCGCCTAATCTTTCGAAAGCTCAACTTCACTGATGTGAATGATGTGGTGATGAAGGACCCGCATGCCAGAAAGAAAACCAAGCCCAAAATCATGCCCTACTTTGATCTTCGTTGTTCTCTTCACTATTTTTAACTGTATTATTCCTATGAGACATAATCTACGAGACATAATCCGAACCATAGATTATGTCTCTTAGGAATCTGAGCGGACGGGGGCACACGCATCCTCAACGAACCTTTGTTCCCCAACTCTCTCAAAAAGAATCATGGGGTAAAGACGACCATTCATTATTATCATGTTCTAAATCAAGAAAGCAATCCCAAAAAAGCTTCTCCCGTGATGCCTCAATCAACTGATAATAAAATTCAAGATCATTCCCGACTGAGGCCGAATCCACCATTTCCTTAGCGAAAAATCCCATCCATATCAATACTCAAGTGCTTCACATACTGTTTAATATAATTCTTTGCATTGTTTGAGGTGTTACGTTCATTAATGCATGCACATAGCACCTCCTCAAAATCCTCGGATTCATCATATTCAAAATTCTCAACAAAAGCCTTAGTCTTTTTCTCACTCCCATCAAATTTGGCCTCATCATTGGTACCGATTAGAACACCCTTAATGTTGCGAGTCTTCACAATCGTCATAAATTGCTCAGTTCATTATAGTAAACTTCAAACTTCGATCTTCACTTCACACTGCTCGGTTCACTATGGTAAACTTCAATCTTCAATTGACTGCGATGGTGTTGAAAGCGGTGATCGCCTAATCTTTTGAAAGCTCAGTTTCATTGATGTGAATGATGTGGTGATGAAGGACCCGCATGCAAGAAAGAAAACCAAGCCCAAAATCATGCCCTAATTCGATATTTGTTGTTCTCTTCGCTGTTTTTAACTGTATTCTTCCTTGTTGACCACGATTTCACTTCACTAAGGTAAACTTCGATCTTCACTTCACTCTTCTCTTCATTATTCACCACAATTTCAAACAAATCTATTAAATAGTTGAAGTGTTATAATGTTATAATAGTTGAAGTGTTAAATAATAGTTGAAGCTAATTAAATGTTCACCACGATTGTATTAATAACACTCTTGATTTAACCACAGCATATTTTGTATGCATATTACTTTGAGTACACCTGCCTGGGAGGCTACGTTCGGAAATCCATATTTTGATCCCAAATGCCTTTTTGTGGCCATCACTAGGCAGGAATCCACATGATCGCCCCGAGACATCAACTGAAAGACGTGCCCTAAAGGGAAGAGACCTATGGACATTGAGGAGCCTGGTACACATGAAAGGCATAAGCGTTATTGTGCAGAGTCCCATTTGGAGGAGACTTGGAGGAATACTCACCAACGAAGCCGCTCTAGTTCATCCGAAGACAATGATCGGAGGCCTTATAGAAGGTTCCAGACAGAGGGAAGGGACGTGCTATTTATAACAACCAATTCAAATAGTGAGAAAGAAAACATCGTTATCGATATCAAGCTTCCAAATTTCTGGAAATATCGGGGATAATATCAGTATCGATGGATATTTGCTCCTAAGTTTGGAATTTTTGTAAAATTTTAAACAATCTTAAACAACTAATTATGCAACAAATGAATCATATTGACAAAAAAAAAATAGAATAGTTGTAAACTTATTATAAATTACATAGATAAAGTCGGTATATAATTTAGAATTAATTAATTAATAGAATAATATTTTTGTTTCACTTTCGCTATTTTACAATATTATATACAATATAAAGAAATTAAATATTTAATAAACAAAATTATCATAAAAAAAAATAGTTTGATCATACATTGTATATTTGAAATTTAATACCAAAATGAATTTTTTGATGGTTCGAAGAAATAAGGTACATTTCCATCTTAATTTGAACAATATTTTTCCCATTAAAATGTGTGTGCATAGTTTTCAAGGTAGTAATTAACATACCACGTGTATGTTGCTTGATTTCTTGGGTAGTTTAGATTTACCTAACTTTGTGGATAACCGGATATTGTTGATATGCATGCACAGGAATTTCATATGGCATTTGTAACAAGGGATAATCAAATATATTGTAGCTACCATAATATGGAATTTAGGAACCTGACCCTATCCATGAATCACCTAAAGAACTAATTTATGTATCTATACTCATTGAGGGAAAAGTCATAGTAAAAGAATCTTCATCGATTTGATTCATTCCTCATTACTTTCTACCACGACATTGCTCAAAATCTTTTCCTATTTGTTCAGTACCTGCAACAACTTCCAAACTTGCTACACCAACATCCCAATATGTAGTTATGTACGTCTATATAGATCTTCCTCCGAGGTTAATTGTAAATGGCATGATACAGTATCAGTAAGCTCAATTCATCCCTCATCCTCGTCATCTCAATCATCTTCTCCTCAACTATTTCTGCCAGAGGTATGTTGGTTATTAGAATATTGTATTTTGTACCCACTAATTTACATTTTCCCATAATACTACTCTACACTGACTTTTGGAAAACATTACGATCCATTTTCTTTAATTGACTTGGAAAATTTTATTAACTTGGTAATTCTCCTCCCAGATTAATTTTCAATTTATATTATTTGAATAATAATTTAAGTGTTTAAGATTAATATATATATATATTTTTAATAATTTACAAAATATCCATAAATTAAGGTGAAATCACAATTTTTTGGGGAATATCAAGCTATTTCAGGAATATTAGGATATTTCAAGATACGTCTGACTATTCCGTAAGATATTAGATATTAGGTATTTGCTTATTTCGATATCGATCCTTCAAAAATATGGAAACTATTGGAATTACTGTATATCTATCTATATTTAGTTTTTTGACAAAAAGAGCCAGCGTTCTGAACCGGGACTTGGTTAGTGACAAGCAGGGTTAATGATTTGATTTAGCCCTTGTGGACTAACTCGAATGTCTGCATGAGATCATGGGCCTGTTAATTGGATTGTTGAGCCTAAACTTCACCAACTAGATCCACGGAGATGTCATCCATGTATCTCCTTCTTCCCTCGCCACGAAGGCGGGTGGCATGGCGGGGGAGGTCTAGCCACCCCCGGATCACAGCGGGGAGGAACCAACTTCCCTCAGGCGACTTGTGATTTTTTTTTATACAACTAAAATTGATTATTTTAAAAAGTTAAAAAGTAATACCAAACAGAAAATATTCAATGATATTCTGTCCAATCTAATCCCCTACCAGATCAAACACAAAGTTATTTAGTCTAATACCAGCATCTGTACAACGCTAAAATTCAGATTCCGACAGCGATGGATCAATACCTTCCTTCACATATTCATCCCATGCACGTCTCACCAAATACTCCTTTTCTTTGTCAATCTCTACAACCGTGTTTACACAATCTAGGTATGCCTGCCAAATTTCAAAGCAATTAATTGCAAAAGCATCAAAACTACAAATCAAAATAATTTGAATTCAAAGAATGTTCAAAATTTCAATTAACTATAGGTTGTTTAATTGTAACTCATCTAATTTTTAGTTTTCTCAAAATTTGATTGCAAGATGAAAAAAGACACCTGCAGAACACGAGTCGCAGCAAGCTTGTCCATAATTTCCTTAGACACTTCTTCGGATAGATTCAAATGCTCAAACGCAAATTCCACGTGATGCTTCAATGCAAAATCCATACCCTGTCAACATAAATTATGAGTTGTAGCACTTGCTAGGTCATTCATGTCTAAACTATTTGCAAAATACGTAATACCTTTAATGTAGCAAGATCATCCCAATATGCATACTTAAAACCTCGAAGTTTTCTACTTTTGCTTAGCTCCTTAACAAAATCCCGGACATGTTGCCTTGTTATTGTAGGCTAATCAAATAAAAGAAATATATATAAATGCAAAGACAATGAGGAATAACCATGAAAATCCATGTCGTGAAAACTCACATCATGTTTAGTTGGACTTAAATCAGTAGGAAGGCGAACAACGAAACCCGCCACATTGTAGTCAGAGATCTGCATAAATACAGAAGAAGAAGGAAAAAAAAAAAAAAAGATGACTTGAAAGAACTAAAGAAGGAACATGGCTCAAAGTCTCAAGTCTCAACAATACAATATTAGATATGCACTTTAACGAAAGACAACGGTAACGTAAGACTTTAACAAGAGACATGCTCCACATATTAAAATTTAACAACAATCAAAAACTTACCAAAGTTTGAAATTTATCTACCATCAAAGCCGAATCATTTTCCTGCCTATGCATGGGGCTGCAATATATATTGACAAAATTCCCATTACACATGTTATAACAGTTTTCAATTAACATAGCGACTATTTTTTAAAACTATACATTATATTATAAAGCACAAAGACCATCTTTGAAGTTTGAAATAAATGCCATTTAGCTTCACTTTCTACCACTCTTGTAAATGTATGGTAATAGTAATAGTGATAATTTTGTTTTAATATTTCAAACTTTTAACAATCTGCCATTGCACATCTCTTCAAATTTTTAGAATTTTTGGATAATGATACAAGCTTTGAAAGTGATTAAATTTATGTACCATCTATACTAGTCATTTTCAATTACAGAACTACATGTACATAATTATGAAATGTGAATATAAATTCTAATAAAAATGCACAAAATAAGACAAAAAAACGGTGTCTTTCTTATAAGATATAACCCAGAAATTTGAATCATAAGCACAAGAGATCGATGAGAGATGTCATACCATAAAGGCATTGCAATTGTGTTATCTGGATTTGAGACAGCCAAGTTCAGATACTTATTGCAAATGTCCAAACATAGCAACCGATGCCGTTTGAAAGGCCTCATAGGCATCGGATTTTTCTTTATCAATTCTAGGTACAACTTCAACGGCTTCAAGTACTTCATCTCTACGAGTCAATTCACAAACTTCAGACTTCAAACTTGCAAGGAAAATTAAACATTAATAAAAAATTAAAAATTAAAAAAAGGTAGAAGATCAAATACCTTCTTCTGCTTGAGATCGAACAGCTATACCCTGTAATCAGTGTCACTGAAGTTGATGAACACTATTTGATTCAAAAAGCTTAAACCAAAACGCCACAGATCAACTCTTATAGATAAGTCTATTAGAATCTTATTCTCTTCCTATTATGAGTCATGACTATGGCGTTTAACTAAAAACTCAGATGTATATATCAAACAAACCAAATATGTCTGGAAATTTAACAAACAGAAGAATAAAATCATAAATTACGATGCATTAGCTGTGTTATCAACAACATGATTCAAAAAGAACCAAATTTGGACTCAAATATAAGACGCCACAATTTTGACAATGCAAAAACTGGAATCCAAACAAATTACATAACCAATAAATCATAAACTCCAACATATCAATCAGAACATAGTTATGTGAGCTCAAAACCCTAGAATCCAACCAAACAGATCTTCATAGTCAACAAAGCGCATAAAATGTTTTTAAAAAAAACGAGGAGATACAAATATTAATCAGATTTATCAAAATGGAATTCAAAATCAGATGAAATTGCTTGTATAAAAGAAGTGTAATAGAGCAACAATGTAAACAAACCTCCTGTTACTCATGGTTCACTGTAGGTGTATGTATAGATTCTCTGTTCGTCTCCACTCCTTCGATTTATTTTTTCATGAAAACGGTAACAGATTCGTCAATAAACGAATTTCAAATGTATCACCGCTGGATCTTGGTGATATTGGGTTTTATGAGTTTGGAGAGAAGATGAAGTGGTTTTCTAAGATAGGTGAAATTACAGTTATACCCTCTCAGGTACTAAAAGAATAGTGTTTGTGTCCCTTAAGCAAACCCTAGCCTGAGTGACCATCACCATTTTAGGCCCAATATCCAATGGATAGGAAAAAGGAACGGTCTCGTTCACATCAGTGTATATTGGCACAAATGCATGTAGACCACTGATTATGAAGAAGTTTTGACAAGTGCATACACTTTGAGTCAAAGTATATAAATCTAATCGTCCACATCCAACGCACTGATGAAGTTATATCAGTGCGCACCGACTTGAACATTTATATATATATATATATATATATATATATATATATATATGAAATAAGTTGATTTTAGCTTATCAAAATCAATACCAAATTGACAAGATAAGACTGGTCTGATGTTAAATCTCTCACACATATACTATGAGGTTGTTGATTCAACTCCTTCCCTCATCCCAAAAAAACCCCGAATTTATATAATATTGTACTTCAAAAAAAAAATCTTATACATACTAGTATGTCCGTATCATACCTTTCCTTGAAAAATTTATTTATTATTATTTTCATAGAAATAACATTTAATGAGAAATCAGCGGTGGAGATTGAAATATATCATGTTCAAGTTCATCGATTAGGTTTTAACCTAAAACCAATAATTAGAGTTTAGTAAATATTGAGTTTGTAGTTTCAATTCCTCCCTCATTCCCACCATCCTCGTCATCCCTATTATCACCTCCTCCACTATTTCCATTAGAGGTATATTGGTTATTAGAAGAGTTACCTGTATTGTATTTTGTACCCACTAATTTACATTTTACCATAATACTACACTAACTTTTGGAAAGCATTACGATTCATTTTCTTTTATTGTCTTGGAAATTTTAATAAATTTGGTATTTCTTCTCCCAAATTAATTTTCAATTTATATTATTTGAACAATAATTTAAGTGTTTACACAATCAAGATACTCATTTTCTTTATCAACCTCTCCAACCATGGACATTCATCCCATACACGTCCAACTAGATACTCATTTTCTTTATCAATCTCCAACCAAATTTCAAAGCAATTAATTGCAAAAGCATCAAAACTATATACGAATCAAAATAATTTGAATTTAAAGAATGTCCAAATTTTAAGCAAGTAAACATTACAAAAAGAAAAACATTACATTCCGTAGTGGTTCTCAAAACTAAACTACACCCGGTGTCTTTAGGGAACCAGGCCCCTGGCAGTGGCACCAACTGACAACATTCCAGAATACAAGTATCCCTGTCAAAAGTCATAGGAACTATGAATGTGATTCCAATTTCTCAAAGGCATCTTTGAAACAAATTACAAAATCAAAAATTGATCAATTTGAAAGATCAAAGGAGGTTTAAATAAAACATTCTAATACAATCTTAGAATCAAGTAGTCAAATTTTGCACATGGGTTGAGTAGATAGTTAGTTAATTACCTGCAGCACTAGATGAGGAACACATCGTTGACGTTGAACAAGTGGCTCAAGCAAGAAATCATCATAAACAAGACGGTTCATACATAACTCCAAATGATTCTCTATTATAATTTCCTTTAATCATCAACACAAATATAATTAATCAACTATGAGATCATGTAATTTGTATCACTAATGCACAAGAGAAGTCATAACAACCACGAGCTATGGTGCAGTTGGTCACCGCACTCCCAATGGGGCGAATGGTTTGGGCTCTGCCCGAGTTTGAACCCCACTGGAAGCACCTTATGGCCAGGTTTTACTGACCTTCCGGCCGAAGCGGGGATTAGTCCCACTCGTTAACGATCGGTTGCTAATCGGAGTGAGGGATACCTCGTGGTCTAACCAAAAAAAAAAAAGTACATGCATACCAAAAATATTGAATTCCCAAATCTTTTCTACAAAGGTTTACACATGCACACATAGGACATACCTTTGGTGTAAAGGTCTTGTCCCAATAAGTAAAATTTATGCCTCCAAAATTTAGCAAATTACTTAGGTTGTTAATAAACCTAGCCATCTTGAGACCCTAGTCAAATAAAAATAAAAGAATATAATTATATTAGAGAGCAAATGGTTGGAGCGGATGATCTTGAAAACAGTCATGACATGATCAAACCTCGCTCACATAATCAGATTTCTCCTGCTGGTTTCTAAAAGGATAGCCAACAACCAAGCCCTCTACCTTATGTTGATTGACCTGCCGACAAAAAGAGACGGCTCGAAGTAGTTTCAACAAGAACATTAACCAAACTGCGATTATTCTCTTACCAAAGCTTCAACTTCAGCAGACAGTGATTTAAGATCTTGATCCTCATGATATAAATCACCAAAGAGTTTGGCACCACCATGTAACATCCACCTGCATTGTTTCGCAAAATTCACGTTACATATATATAAATGAGAAGCTAATTTAAACATATAGATAGAGATCATGTGTAGTAGAGAGAAATGTCATACTCTTTGGATGATGAAGATAAAAACATCAAGTTGGTGTCAGACAAAGCTAAGGCCAGATGGTCATCACAAATATCCAAACCTAGCAACCGACCCCGATTGACAGGCTTCCTCGAAAGATTTTTATTGAACACTTCCTTGTACAAGTCCAAGGGATTCTTGTGCTTCATGAGCCTGTATATCTACGGTCAAAATAAAATTAAACAACTGCTGGACTATCTATGTGTTTAATTTTATTTTAACCGATAGATGTTGAAGCTCATGAAACACAAGAATCCCTTGAACTTGTACATGAGTGTTTGGTAAAAATCTTTTGAGGAAGCCTCGAAATCGGGGTCTGTCCTCAAACGATTTTTATCAAACTACAAGGGATCCTTGTTCTTCAAGAACTTCCACAGGTCAAAATAAAATTAAACACTTGCCGGACTATATATATATATATGCTAGGTTTTCTAAGAAGATGGGTGAAATAACAAGGACAATTAAACATGTAAAAAAAAAAAAAAGGTAAACACATATTAAAGAAGCTTGATAAAAAAAATAATGAAACGGTTTGCAAATAATGAAACGATTCAAATCTGAAATGGTTTGAATCTGAAAATAATGAAGAAGAAGAAAAAGTAGAAGCTCAAAATTTCACATTACACATGTTATTACAATTTCAATTAACATAGAGATTAATTTTTAAAACTATACATTATATTATAAAGCACAAAGACCATCATACTCCTAAAAAGAAAATTGAAAGGTAAAAGCATGTTTGAAGTTTGAAATAAATGCCATTTAGCTTCACTTTCTACCACTCTTGTAAATTTATGGTAATAGTAATAGGTATGGGCAGGGAGAGATAGAAACAAGAAACTACCTCCCATTGTTTGAGAATGAGCAATATTTTGACAGATTTCAATATTAATCATCATACAGTATAAAACTATGAAATCTGAATATAAATTCTAATAAAAATACACAAAAATAAGACAATAGTGGTGTCTTTCTTATAAGATATAACCTAGAAATTTGAATCATAAGCACAAGAGATGAGAGATGTCATACCATAAAGGCATTGCAATTGTGTTATTTGGATTTGAGACAGCCAAGTTCAGACACTCATTGCGAATGTCCAAACATATTAACCGATGCCATTTGGAAAGCCTCAAAGATATCGCATTTTTCTTTATCAATTCTTGATACAACTTCAACAGCTTCACGTACTTCATCTTCAAACTTGCAAGGACAATTAAACATATACAAAAAAGGTAAACACATTAAGGTGGATTGTCATCAGTGTCATCAGTTTCAAGTAGGGAACTATACACAAATATCATCATCACTTCCTTGAGAAAATACACTTCCTCGGACAGGAAGGAATGGTGTAACAACATCGAGTTTCAACCTCCGCACATGTTTCCACGACATCTCATTGGTAGCCACAAAAAATGCATAGACGATATAGATCGACACAAACACAATAGCCGCCCCGACACTCACCTTACCAATCAACAAAAACATCAACAACCACACCAGCGTGAAAAGGAAGAAACCAGCATCCCTGAAAAAGCATTTCTTATCAATCTGAACCCCCTTCTCTGTAACACACAACGAGACAGTCCCAACAACAATAGAAGTAACAAACACCGCACCACCCAACACACTATTAAGTCCAACTTCACCGGTGTTAGTCCCCAGAAAAGCAGCTGTACTTGCAAAAACATCCGGAGCTCCATTCCCAAGCGGAAGGAGTGTAACACCAGCAACGGTTGGAGGCAGTCTCAGCAGCCTTGAGAGTTTCCCCAATGAACAACAAAAATAATCCACCGCAGTGTTACCCAATAGATAAAACAATGTAACTAACCAAATAATCAACACCGTGTAACCTAACAACTTAAATCCTCCGCAATCACAATAGAAAAACCAAATGTAATCAAAGAAACCATCAGAAGAACATAGTGGGTTTGCTTTTAAGCACTCACACTGGTTAGCAAAACCCTTATGAGCAATCAATCCAGTACACGAAACAGGATCATCAGCACTCAAGTTATTAGCTGAATTCGACAAATTGATACTATTTTCAGCATCTTTCAATGAATTATCATCAAATGACTTGACCCATTATTCCATACAGGGTCTAGAGTCAATCTATGATCTATAACCATTGAAGATTGCTTAAAAATTGGGCTTCTCATCACATCTTCTTGATTATAAAACAAGAAAAATAATATCAAGGCACAGAATCCACTAAAAAACCCACGAAATTTTGGGTTTCTCTTACTATACAAGCCATTTAAAGCCTCCATTTTCAGTATCTTTATCCAAAACTCTCAACAACAAAAAATTACACAAATATCAAATAAGCCTAGGGTTTTATTCCCTCAACAAAAACAAAACCCTAGACACTAATGAGAATTACAGACCTATTTCCTGACCTAGAAATCAGCAAACTTGTTGATTCAAACGATAAAACAAAACAAACCCAGTAACACAGAGCTAGAATTTGAGCAAAAATTCGAGGACTTACCAGTGAATTTGAAGAGATTGAGAGGTTGCAGAATTAGGGTTATCCAAAAGCGAAAACAAATTTGGTGATTTTGCTTATTTTGAAGGTCCTATTGTCTGTTTGTCGAGGTGGTTCTTTCTTCGTCACTTCTTCCGTTCGGGTTTTTTATGTTTTGGTTGTTGACACGTGTCAACTGGGAATTGTTTGGAAATTTGGTTGATTTGGTTCACATGAAAGCAAATTTTTGGGTTCTTGTTCTCTAAATGAATTTCATGTATTTTAGGAATTGTTTATTTATCATTTTATTAACAAAATCTTTGCAATTTAAGTTATATACGTGGTTAAGTGATAATAGCATTTACTTTGAAAGTTCGGATCCGGAGTCTATCGATACCTAATAAGATCAACCGTTATAATCACGATCTGAAATGCAACTTTCATTAGAGTTATCTCCTGATGATTGAGTCTAGGTGGTTGGTTGGTCGTCACTCTAAGGTTCGTTTTTGGACAGATAACTGGTTGGGAGATCCGTTGATTGACTTGGTTGAAGATAGGTCTTCGTTACAGCCTCCGCTGGATTCTGTTGTGGGTGATATTTACTCAGATAATACGGGTTGGGATATTCCCGCTTCTTTTAAAGCTTCTCATCCAGTTGTTGCTTTTGAGATTGAGAAGGTGGTGGTAAGCACTGACCCAGATTCGTTAGTTTGGACATGTTCCTTGGATGGTATTGTTTCTTGTAAATCTGCTTATGATTCTCTTTCTGAGGTTAGGAGTCCTGTTTTTTGGGGTAAGCAAATTTGGGCGTCTTTTATTCCTCCTTCTTGCTCTGTCTTCATTTGGCGATTATTTCATGGTAAGATTCCCACGGACATTGCGTTACGTGCCAGAGGCTTTATTTCTCCTTCTCGTTGTCGGTTTTGCTGTGCTGCAGAGGAGACTTAAGGCATCTGTTTCTTGACTGTCCTTTTGTTCGTGGGTTGTGGGATGCTGTTTCCTCTACTTTTGGCCATAAGCTTAAGTTGGATGGTACTTGTTTAGACCTTTGGCAAGAGGCTATGAGGGTTGTCTTTAGCACTCAAATGAAAGCTCTCTGGCGGGTTTCTATCATCACGGTTTTCTGGGTGGTGTGGTTCCTCCGGAATCAAACTACTTTTGAGGGTGGTAAGACTGTTTTTACCGATGCTCTTTCCTTGATTTGGCGTTCCGTTCGCGAGGCCGACTTCCTTCAGTCTGGTACTATGAAGAATTCAGTGGATGAGCTTCAGACTCTTCATCGGCTTCATGTCTCTGGTCGTCCTCCCAAGGCTCCTCGCATTTTAGAGGTTAATTGGCGCCCTCCCCCGTCGAGTTGTCTTAAGGTTAACACGGACGGGGCTGCTTTTGGTAGTCCTGGTCTTGCTGGTTGTGCAGGGGTTTTCCGCACATGCAGGGGTTTCGTTAAAGGTTGTTTTGCTATTCCTCTTGGTGTCTGCTTTGCTTTTGAAGCTGAATTGGCCGCTGCCGTTCACGCTATTGATTATGCTTGGACTTTTGGCTGGAATCAGTTATGGTTGGAGAGCGTTTCAACTTTTGTAGTGAATATCCTTCGTTCTAGGTCTCGTAAGGTTCCTTGGTGTTGGCGCCCCGCTTGGGATAGGTGTTTGAGCTTAATCTCTCAAATGGACTTTGCTGTCACTCATATTTATCGGGAAGGTAACCAAGTTGCATATAGTTTAGCTTCCAGGAGCCCCAGTATCGTCTCTCCTATATGGTGGTGGACCGCTCCAAGTTTTTGCAGTCCTTTTATTTTCAATGATTTTTGTTGCAGACCTTCTTTAAGGTTTTGTTAATCTGTTTTCTTTTTTTGTTTTCCGTTCTCTTTTGTTCTCTTTCTTTTTTATTTAATAAAATGTTGGGCTGGTTCCCAACAACCTTATCAAAAAAAATATAAATTTATTATCAAATTGTAAACATTTTCACTTTGACACCCTAAAGTTTTTGTTTCGACATGATGACCCCCCAAATTTGGATTTTTGATTCCGTCTCTTACTTTGACTATTAGGTAGACTTCTCCCCACATATCGCGAGGGAAGTGTACAACCAAATTTGCTTAGTGTTGACATGCAATTATGTATTCACCAAACAGAGGAAGATGAATTTAATGACCAAAAGCAAATTAAGGACTATAAAGTTTGTGAACGGTTGATTAAACAGAAAAGAATTTATTAAATAGCAATAAATCTAACGATCAATAATTAAGAAACTATTAAAGTCGATCCGGTTTGAAGAGAAAAAGACAGATAGTGATTTCTTTGAAGCTAGTTTATCTTTGTTTAATTTGGAGTGATTAATGGTACCATTTTTGTTTGAGTTTGATGATGTCTAATGCTTTGATAATATATTTTATTGTTAATCCAAATCATGGAACACATTAATCAGCTTTACCATTTCAATTTAATTTGCTTTGACGATGTTTTGGATCTTGATTAGGACCATATCATCATCTGATGATCTTTAATAACATCCTCCAAAAATTATTCACTTTAGAGAATATGTGAAAGAAGTATTTGTGAAAGTAAATGGCAGCAAATCTACTCTTTTGATGGCAGAGCAAGTCGCTTTTCCGGGTTTAATGTGAAACATTTTCAAACCAAATAAAAGTTCTTTATCACCGAAACACATTGGACGGTGGTAATAAGATGTAATTTTAAAAGGCAAACTCTTGGATTTTTTTGTTATTATTGTAAGCATGATTTTACAACCCTGTTAAAGGAACCAATATCCATGTTATTTTAAGAAATTTAACACTAAATTTATGATATTGATCGCAAAATCTGAGTATCAAAAGAAAAATTAGTTAATTTTGAAGTCGCAAGCGAAATTTGAAGTTGAATGTTACCTTTATGATACCAATTTTGCAAAGTTTGTGTAATTTAACACGGAATTTGCGATATTCTATAAAAAATAAATAAATTATGAAACACAATTAGAAACCAATCAACATAAGACACCATTGTTTTCATCCGTCAAATCATCACGAAATCAACATCGATTCATTTTTATTGCATTGAATTATTCTATCAAGAAATCAAACTACATTTCATAGATGAATTCAAACTAGAGACATTTGCATAAAAATTCCAAGATATTATAGAAAGCACAAGGAAAAAAAAAGAGCAATCTTTTAAGTGTGAGCAAATCAAGGACCAAAACAAACAGTCATGAGAATTACTTTCAAAATTCATTTGAGGCATTAGAAATTGGTTGAACATTTGAACCACAACAGAGCAAAAGGTGTTCTAATTTGCTTAATCGTATAACATTGATCTAAAGGCCAGTCCTAGACTTGATTGAGTTGATTCTGATGTGAATCGTCAAGTTCTTCTGGTGGAGAAATGCGGTTGACCAGATACGCTCCAGTCCGAAGTAGGGTTTTGGTCACTGTTTGGATGATTTTAGTGGTGGAGACCGGAGAAGATCTTGCGTTGTCGTTTGAAGACGAAGAACAAATCGTTTTTACGAGGTTTAGGTCCAAAGCAAGTCCAAAACGGGATTTAGCTTGTTTAGTTTACGATTCACTAGTTCCAAAATTAATCAAAAACGTCCTTCAAAATTATAAATATTTTGATAAATCCCTCCTAATAAAACCGAAAAATAAAAATTCATGTTATGTTTAAATAAAATTTACCAAAAGTCGCTTCTTTTCTCATTTTTTTTCCAGTCATAACAATACCTTCGTAACTCAAACTTGAGCACCCATTTTGAAAGATCAAGAAGTACAATTGACATTTAGAAATGAAACGCAAGAAAGAGAACAAATTGATCATACGAGATCAAGAAGAAAATACCACCTTTTTTTTTTTTTTTTTGTTAAATACAATCAAACACATCATTAACATTACTCGCAAAAAAACTCTTTGCGTGATGCTTCAATTAGGACAAAGACCGAATCACCGTCTCTCTTTTTTCAAATAAGAGTATCAGAAAAGTCCATTCACATCACCGCTTGCTATCAATGTGGAAGGGCTTTACCGATACTCTTATTTGAAGAAAAAAAGACGGTGGATTCGCTGGTAGCTTGGGAATGACTTGGAGTTCTACTCTAACCTTGTAAGGGTATCATTTTGGAAGGATTTTAGTGAAGAAACGGGGGATTTGGGTGAAGGATTTGGTGAGAAATCAAGAGAGAAGCAGGAGCTTTGTGGGTGTGTTTGGTATGGATGAAAAGGGAGAGGAAAGAAAAGGGTGGAGGGAAAAGGGAGAAGAAAATGGGGAAGTATGTGTTTGGTATGAGAGAAAATGGAAGGAAGGAAAAAATAGGAGGAAAAACTTGTGGGTTGGACCCACCAATTTTAATCGGGAAAAGGGAGAGAAAGGAGAGAATGGTTTTTGGTTTAACGGAAATTACGAATTTGCCCCTTTTTATATTTTTTTTGGGAGGAAAGGGAGAGAAAGGTGTTTGGTTTAATTGAAATTACGAATTTGCCCTTTTTTATTATTATTTTAAATAACTTGTAAAGCATAATGTATTAATTTATATATATATAATAGGTTAAAAATGTTGAAGTCATTTTGTAAAAAAAAAAAGTTGGATTAAATATTATTAAAATTATATTTATTTATTAAATAAAAAAATATATAATATATAAACTATAATGTAAGGGTAAAATAGTAAAATTGATAAAAAAGATTTTCCATCATTTGTCTTTTCTTCAACAATACCAAGCAAAAGAAAGGAAAGATCTTTTATTTCCTTCCTGTTTACCAAATAGCTCAAGAGAAAATTATTTTCCTTTCTTTCCTTCATGTTTTCTATCTCTCCAAATCTTTCTACCATTCCTATTTTCTTTCCTCCCTACCAAACACACCCTTAGAGAGAAACAACCAAAACAAGTTGTCTGCATTTTTGGGTTGTGTTGGAAGAAGAAGCATTTTATAGTGGTGCCTTAATTCAAAACACATTTTGAATACCTATTTTATATACATTTTTTGTAATTGAAAATTCCATATACATTTTTTGTAATTGAAAATATAATTTTTATTATTAATTACATTAATTTATATATATATATATATTATATACTTTCATATTTTATTATTATTATCCATAATATATCATGTTATTATAATTGTTTTGTAATTAGGGGTATTTTGGTCAAAATACAGTTAATTTCATTCCATTCCATTCCATTCCATTCCATTCAGTTGTTAACCAAATAAAATAATACTGATTCAGATACTAATTCTACAGTCCCAACCAAACAAAGGAATCAACTTTCCATTCATTTCCATTCCTATTCTCATTCTAATTACCATTCCGATTACCATTCCACTATAGTAACTAAACGCCACCTAAATGGATGGAAAAGGCAACAGAAGGGGTATATAATATATTCTTTTCATTTGAGGGGGGAGATCGGCCAATATGGCGAAACCCTGTCCTCGTCTTAACAATAGGGCAAACGTCAGGGGGAAAATGATACTTTCCCTTTTTTTATTTTTATTTATTTTTATTATTTTTATTTGAGGTGGGGCACGGGCCACATCTAGTCTCCACTGGGTCTGCCCCTACAACATGGCATCCCTGGTTTTAAACTATTGTAAATATCAAATTAGTGCACATGTAAATATATGTATATATATGTACATGAATTGACAGATAAATCTGGAAATAGTTGCTAGCTAGTTAACATTACTTTTTGACGGATAAATTTGATAGATACTAGTCTAGATCATGTTTTTGAATCAAAATTTTTGATGATATTTCATTGATTTTAACATTGTTTCATATATATTGCAGAAACGACCTCAGGCATCGGCTATGAGATCACTGAACTGATCAATAATCTGTTTGGGCAAAGAGTATCTGATGACTCTTCATTCTTTTATTATATTTTGATTTTGTTGACATTGCAGCAGTGTTTAATTCATTTTTATATAATAGAATTATAAGGAAAACGCAAACAAAGTCTCCTAGTCAACACATCAAATATTGTAATAGATACAACATAAGTCAAGAATTTAGTATTGCTGTCATTGCCAAGTATGGACTCAATTTCATGATTCACTGCCTATGTTATTGGCTGATATACAACTGTTTTTTTTTTTTTTTGAAGGAAACAAAACAAATTACAAAGACACACGGCATTCCGCCGTCACAAGGGAACCAACACAGGGAGGAAACTCCTCCAGCCAAAACAAATCCTCCACACAAAAGAGGCTATTTTTGGCTAATACATGGGCTACTTGATTAGCCAATCTAGGAACGAAAGACACCGAAACACACCAAGCACGAGTAAGCAACAAACGGATATCCGCAATAACACTCCCTATCTCCGAGAACAAAGGTTTAATATCTCTTTGTATCATCACTCTTTTATGTATTTATAAAAGTACAAACACAATGTAATGCAATACATTTTTTACTAAATAATTCTATCCATCTTCTTTAAGAATATCGTTAAATTAGATTACAAGAAAACTTTGGTGGAAATATGGGTTTCGGTCAAAATATCGGAGGTCCAAATCATTGGAAATTTTGGTGGAAATATCGTCAATAGTAAAAAAAAAAATTGGTGATATTCAATTATATTTTTGATATCCATCCCCCAATATTTTAAAAATATCGGACGTTTTCCGTAAGCTAGGCTTTTCAAATTATTTCCCAAACGTGTCAACATATTATAAATATTCTCAGTTATATTTTTCTTATAGTAGGTCAGAGGGTATAACTGTAATTTCAGATATCTTCTTAGAAAACCTAGCCTATATATATATATGAAGCTTCATCTTCTATCTAAACACATCGTCCATATCAGCGGCTGTCGACTAAGATCTCAAGCAGGAAGGTATTTGAGCTTCATCTTCTTTATTATTGTCAATATAAATTAATTATGAAGCTTTTGTATTTTAATTTACACTTAACAAGAGCTTTAATGTCTAATACTTTTCTTATTGCTTACTGTTTAGGGATTTAATTTCGATTAAATTAGTTGTATGAATTTATAAGAATTGATATGTATCAAAACCAATTATTTCATCTGTCATTTTTAACCATTTTCTACATGATTGGATAATCATTGCCTTATCTTGTCTAATCTTTCAGTTTTGTGATACTTCTATTCCACTCCACAATGAAAAAGAGATTTTTTTTTTTTTTTTTTAGTGTTTAATTGTCCTTGCAAGTTTGGATTTTGATCTTCTTTTTTAAAATCTTGGGCAAATGTTTCTCACATTTTTGACAGATGAAGTACGCGAAGCCGTTGAAGTTGTACCTAGAATTGACTAAGAAAAATGCGGGGCTGTGGAAGCCTACCGAATGCCATCGGTTGCTTTGTTTGGATATTTGCAATAGATATGTGCACTTGGCTGTGTCAAATCCAGATAACACAATTGCAATTCCTTTACGGTATGACTTCTGTTGTGCTTATGATAATTTGATGGTTTTATATGACGATTGATTTATTTTTTAAAATTATTTTTTGATCGTACTGTGCCTGCATGTGCAAGCACAAGCTTATTCAAAAATTATATTTTTAAAAGTAAATTTTAATGACAAATTGACAATTATGTACCATGTAGTTTTGTAATTGAAAACAACTATTCTATATGGTACAGAAACTTAATCACTTTCAATGTGCATAATATATATATTTTTTAATCCAAAAATTCTAAAAATTTGAAGAGCTGTGCAATGTCAGATTGCTAAAAGTTTGAAGTCTGTCAAAATATTGAAATTTTAAAACAAAATTATCACTATTGCTCATTCTCATACAATGGGAGGTAGTTTCTATCTCTTCCTGCCCATGCCTATTACTATTGCCATACATTTACAAGAGTGGTAGAAAGTGAAGCTAAATGGCATTTATTTAAAACTTCAAACATGCTTTTACCTTTCAATTTCTTTTTAGGAGTATGATGGTCTTTGTGCTTTATAATATAATGAATAGTTTTAAAAAATAGCCCCTATGTTAATTGAAAATTGTAATAACACGTGTAATGTGAATTTTGTCAACATTGCAGCCCCATGCATAGGCATGATAATGATACGGCTTTGTTGGCAGATAAATTTCGAACTTTGGTAACTTTTTGATTGTTGTATATTACTGTTTTTCTTTTTAAATTTTAATCTTTGGACTTTGTAGCATGTCTTTTGTTAAAGTCTTACGTTACTGCTGTCTTTCGTTAAAGTGCATTTCGTTCCACCCTCAGACAACTTGTTCAACACTAGGCATGCTTACATCCTACAACATATCTAATACTGCATTGTTGAGAATTTGAGCCATGCTCATTCTTTCAAGTCAAATCTTTTTTTCTTCTTCTGTATTTATGCAGATCTCTGACTACAATTTGGCGGGTTTCATTTTTCGCTACCCTTATAAATTAATTGAAGGAAAAGGGAAACTACTTGTGAGTTTTCATGACATGAATTTTCATGATTATTCCCTGTTCTCTATCTCATCTTAATAATTTTTAATTTTTTTTTTTTTTTTATTTGATTAGGCTGCAGAAGTGGAGAATTTTGTTTGTGCCATGTGCAAAACAGGACAATTGAGAGGTTTAAAGTATACATATTGGGATGACTGCATTAACACATTGGTATGTGTGTGCAGACTTGTATAGATAAGATATGGAAAGTTTTAACATTTTTTGCCGAATAATTTAGATGTGAAGTTCACACTGACGAGTGGTTTAACTCATAATTTGATCATTGGATATGTTTTAAAAATAAATAAGTGAAATTTTGTTCCTTTCTCATTTGTTATTAAGTCAAATTGTCAAAAAAGTAAATAACAAATATTTTGTTTACAATGCCAAACATGATAAGTCTTCTACATTTGTTATTCATATTGATAGTTTTTGTGTTGACAGGATACGGATCTTGTATTAAACCATCACTTGGAATTTATATGCAACCATTTGAATTTGCCTGAAGATCTGTCACAGGATATTATGGACAAGTTTTATGCTAGTAGAGTTCTCCAGGTAACTATCTTCTCATTGTCCATTTGTTTTTTGGGAAACCAAAAAGTATATGAATAAAAAAAATGAAGGAATATAATTGTGAAGAAGATGAACCTTATAAATAATTTAATGTATTCTTTTTTCCCCAAAGAGAACCTAAATGTACTTTTCAAAAAAAAAATAATTCTAAATGTAATTTTTTTACTCTTAAAAGGAATATACCCAATTTGTGGATCTTGATTAGGGTGCGTTTATTAATGGATGATTTTAATCAAGTTCCTATTGGGAAGGAAACTTAGGTCTTCCCTGCTACATAATGAATTATGTTCCCTTTACTGTAAGTTCCTTTAGAAATGAATTGGGAAAAAAGAATTTAAATCTAATCAGGGAGGGAGAATACTAGTGTAATGTATGAGTTGATTTGGTTACAGTTTTGAGAAGGTAGGTGATGGGTTATTTCTAGAAAGTGATTATAAAATAATATGCGGTGTAATTTAATGAAAATTTTAAATAACTAAATTATCTTCGTTATTTTAACTAAAGACTTTTTTTTTTTAATCTCAACATCCATTTCATATAAATATGTTTTTATTATTTACGATTATAATTTAAGTTTTTGTAATAATTATTTTAAATGATCATTTTTATTTACTGTTTATAATTTTTTTTCTTCCGTTATAATAATTAGTAGGCTATCTTTTTGTCTACTCCAAGAATGCATAAAATAGAAGTAGATATATAACTACAAAATCGGACTAGGTGGTCTTCTAGTTGTTAGGCGGCTGTCGCAATTTTGACCTAATCGGCCTCCCTAGGTGGCCGGGAGCCTATTTAGCGTTGGCTAGGTTTTTTTTTTTCTAGAAAAAAGAAGGCGTCGACTAGGGTTTTTTTTTTTTGGAAAAGAAGAAACCCAAAACATTTTGAGTTTCACTAGTCAAAAGCCCAAAACGACGATTTGGACTTCTTCCTTTTCAAATTAAAAAGACCCTAGCCTTCTTTTATTTTCTCCTCTCCAATCTTTTCTTCTCCACAACCCTTATCCACTTAAGGCGACTGCGGCTCCACCTAGGCAGCTGCAGTGCTAATTGTTGAGTCACCGTCCGACTAGCCCCTACTCGAACCTTACACTACATCTAGTACTTTGTTTTTGCTAGCTAATACTAATACACGTGTGGGTAACATGAATTATAAAATAAACATGAGAGAATAACACTCAACCCTATTGAGGTCTGCATTTTTACATTTGAAATCAACTTTATCTAAAACTGACATTCACCACTCTTGCCGTTAGTCAAACATAGTTGTTGATCGAGTTTGACGGTCAAAAATACCAAAATGCCCCTTAGAAATCATATTTAAAGATTTTGAAAACAAACAAAAAAACAGGTTTTTTAAAAATGAATCTCCATCATCCATCTTAGGATGGAAGATGGAGATCCATTTTCTTTAAAAAAAAAAAAAAATGGTAAAAATGAAAAAATACTGATTTTTGTTTTTAAACTGGTCCCCAAGATCCATCTTGGGTGGATGGATGTTTTTTTTTTTCTCTTAAGATGGAATCCAATTTCTTTTTAAAAAATAGTAAAAATGAAAAAAAGAAACTGTATTTTTTAATTGGATCCCAACCATCCATCTTTTAGTTGGATGTTTTTTTTTATTATTATTTTTTTTATTTTTTTAAATAATAATTAATAAAAAACTAGATCAGCGGATATCCAATCTGGAGAGAATTAATTACTTACTAAAATATTGAAATATTGAGTTATATCTAAGACACTCCAGGACTTTACATAAATACGTGTATTCAAAATTATAACCTAGTATGGTGTCTACTTAAGTTTAATAATTGGAATCTATTAAAAACAAATAGAATATGAATATCACATGAACCTTAAAGCATGTAAAAATAGATAAAATAATCATGAATCTTTTTTTTTTAATAGAAGAAATGACACTGTTTTTGGCTATTGTTGTTTGGATGGTTACGAAAAGAAAGGAAAGGAAATGAGACAAATGAAATATTAATAGGGTTAGTTTTGGGATATTGAAAAAAATCATCAACTTTTATTTCCATTCCCTCTTTTTGTTGTCCAATTTTGGAGAGAAACCAAATTGGATGAAATAAGATGAAACTATTCCCGCCATTTCCCTCTCTTACCCTCCTTATCCTCTTAATTCGCTTCTCATTTAACAATCCAAATAAGAGATAAGAAATCCCCACCCATTCTCTCCCCTTTCCTTTCCTTGTTATTCCATCAAACCAAAGTTACCAAACATAGTGTAATTACTAAAAGGTAGAAGGAAGAAAAATCAATAAAAACTTGATCCTTTAGTCTTTAGACTTCAGACCTATCTCTTGTAGAAAACTCATCATATTTATAGGTGACTTCTCCTTGTAAGCTCCAAGTTCTTCCATGTTTGGGAATCCAACAAAATAGGAAATTTGTATGAGTTTGAATAAGACGTCTTTCCTAAGTTTGCTTTCCTTTTATGAAAATTGACTTCTAATCGAGTTAGGAAAACTTTCCAATCCTCCATTGAATCTTTAGAATCTTTAGAAATCAATTCGGGAACCTTTCACTGAAATCTGGACCAATTCGGATTTCTTCCTCGTTTGGTCCCGCTGAAGATTTCTGATTTGACCATCAGGTAAATCGGGAATAAATTTCTCTAGAAAATTCAGAATTACAAACCCCAAAATTTGTTGGAAACTAGACATCCAGAGCTTTCCACTTATGTGTGGATCCCAACCCAATTTGACCTTTGGAAAAAATTATGGCTTCTGCAACATGGATGTTCCATATAGGTATTTCTTCAAACTTCTCTAAAATCACAATTTTATCTATCAACTTCTTTCAAAAGTTAATTTCTCCATAAACTCAACTAACACATTAAAAAACCAATTTCACACAAGAACATAACATAAAACATATGATTTAAGGGTTTCAAATACAAACATTTATTGACCTAACACTACAACAATCATAAATTGACCCTAAGCCGTCGACACTGTTTTAAAGAACTAATTACACCTATTTTGAGGTTTGCATATTTATATGGAGGAATAACTTTTTTGGAACTTGACATTGACATCCCCCGTTGTTTGTCAAATGTGATCAACTTAATTGTTGGAAGGGTATTTTCCTTATTGCATGCTATTTTTAATATTTTCTTTAAGAAAAAAAAGAAAGAAAGGCTAATAAAAATAAAACTAATTAAAAAAGAGGATCTGCATTGATATCCAACGAGATAGAGATCTCGAGATGGATTTCCAAGGACTGAGACAACCCGACTCAGGGAGGAAGAGCCTCCCATATTCACAGTTGTGGGGAGGCTCTCTTCCCTTGTTCGTTAATGCGGCAGGGGTTCACTCACACAACTCAACTAACCTCTCTTTCCTTGTTCGTTAACGCGTCAGGGGTTCACTCACACAACTCAACTAGCCTCCTCTGTTTCTGCTCTTCAACCCAACATTTCTACCTCCAATCCAAATCTGTTTCTGCTCTCCATCACAACTCAACTAACCTCTCTGTTTATGGGTTGTGATGTGTTGTTTTGTTTGTTTGTTTTTTTTTTTTCCTTCAAATTTTTGGCCTTTTTAAAAAATAATAACGGCCAAGTTTCATTAACACTTTCAGAATTAAGAGAGTACTTTTTACATACTACTAAAAATCATAAATGCTAAATAACACAATTCAAAAAAATCTTAGTACGAAAAAGATCATGCTGGTGCTGCATGTTCTTTGTCATTTTCTCCTTTAGTATCATATACTTTTTTCAAAATTTGACTCGATAAAAATAAAGTAAAAACAAAAAAAGTATAATTAATATCAATGGCAACTAATATTATATAAAAGTATAATATGATTTGAAAATTTTAATCAACTATAAAGATTGAACAGTTTCCATTGCATACAATTAACTGTAAAGCTTGAACAGTTTCCATTGTTGCATATCACAACTCAAGACTAAGGAGAAATTATAAACAAATCCACATTCAAATCCAGAAAATGAAGCACACCAATGATTGAAAGAACAAATTAGAACTCCAAAATAAGTTTCACAAGGTTTGAATTTAATATGCTAGATATTATTATTATTAGAGTAATATTATATGACCTAAATAATTAATCCAAAATTCAATCCAAATGATGTGGCAACTGGCAAGTGAACAGTTTTTATTGCATAAATCATGGGATAATGTGTTTAATGAAAATTCCATTTGTTAAATTTGGAATTGTTGGGTTGTCTAGCATTGTTAATAAAATAAAATGTATAGATTCTGATAATTGCATTCATTTTCTCACAAATTAGAACTGAAAAAACTGAATTAAAATTCTATTAATTTGATTTGTACACTTGTATTAATAAATCCAAAGATAGTGACACTGGGTTCTGCATAATTAAACAAACAAAAAAGAAAAAAATGAAAAAAATAACTACAAGAAGGTGATTCACTGAATTTTGCATAAAACACCAAGTAGAAGGTGATTCATGTGAGTTATCTACACCGTAAAGTTCTGGTCAAGGAAAACCATAACCATTAAGGAAAACAAGATCTTGGTGACTGACTACTCCCTCAAATTCAATTGGTTTTAAAGTTGCCATTTAAAATTTGGATTCCCATTTACAGTTACTTTTTCATTTGGCAGGGATACATAGATGGTGCAAAAATGATGGTAGAGATTGACAGAGGAGAGGACAAATTGGACAATTGAGTTGATCCAGATTTTCCTTAAGTTTCTTAAATATTTTGTACCATGATACTTGACTTTAAATAACTTTGTATATCATGGGATTGTATTGTATTAGGTTGGGGGGCGTTGTTAATGGCTCAACATCTAGTTTTATTAAAAGAATAGGGAACTTATTCATATTTTTTAATTTGTTTAAAAAAAAAGGGTTTTATTTTTGTGGGTTGATGATTGAGTTGATAAAGATGGTTTGAGTTAGATGGATTTGTTTTGATAAACATTAAGCTTTGAATGGATGTTTGGGTGACAAATTAAAGAAGATATGTTTGGGTGATGAAGTTGGGTGGTTTTTGAATGATGGAGATGGTTTTTGAAATATGTAAAATTGTTGCTCGGGAAGTGAGAAAACAAAGATAAAATTTTGGGTGATGGGGTTGGGTGATTTTTGGATGACAGAAAGATTGTTATTTGAGACTTGGGAGAGTAATATTATACAACCCAAATAATTAATCCAAATGATCTAGCAATTGAGTTGTCATCACTACATCTGAATAATGAAAAAATCACTTACCATATCATTTGAGTTGAAATTTGAATTAAAATTTTTGGTTGTCTAACATTGGTGTATTTGGGAAGTGAAAACATGAGAAAATTTGGGTTATAAAGTTGGGAAATTTTATCAAAGGGCAAAAATCAAAAAGGTCCATCTAGCCTTTTAGCCGTGATGGTCTCTCTAGTTTCAATATTGTCTCTTTTAGATTTTTTTGTTAACTTTTGTTAACATTTTTAGAAAAAATCTATTTTACCCTTGTATTAAAAATATATATATGTTTTTTTGTGGGGATTCATGATGCTATTTCGTCGAAGATTATGGCAATTTTGAAGGCTTGTAATTTGATTGGGTCTAAACCGGAGTTAATGGTAAGGCCTATTATTATTATGAGTGATTCGAAGCCTACGGTCCATTGGGTGAACGGCAAGGCTGCTGAGAGTGGTAACCAGGAGAAGACGATTAGAGACATATGTAGCTGGTTGGAAAGTTTCAGTCAAACTACGGTGGAGTTCTGTCCTAGAACTTCAAACTCTTTTGAGGACACCTTAGCTAAGAATGGATCGGTGGTCCCTAGTAATGAGATTCTGTGCTGGAGTGATGTCTGAGTTGTTTTGCTCGTTGTCCTTCTGCTGTCTTGCGGTTGTCTGTTTTCCTCTGTTTTTTTTGTGCTTTCTTTGTTGTTTCTGGGTGCTGTAGTCTTTGTTGTTTCTTGCCCTCCTTGTTGGGTGGTTCGATTGGTTGTTTTTTCCTAGCTTGGAGCCTTTTTTTGAATTTATTCATGTTTGTCTTTAAAAAAAAAAAAAAAAAAAAAAATTTAATAACAAAAATTTAAAATTTAAAATGGATTTAATGGAACTAAATCCAAATAATTTAAAAAAGAAATTTAAAAATTTAAAAATAAAAAGTTAAATATTGTCAATGGTTAACCACTAACTTTAACCATCGACCTTGTAATGACAAAATTGTCCCTGCTTAATAATAATATACTCATTTAATAAAAGAATTTTTTTTTAATGATAAAATCAGATGAATTTATCCTTAAAAAACAATTATTAAGTAACTTAATAATTATATGATAATTTAAGAACAACAAAAATTGAAAAACAAATCAATTATCTCTAAGACGGTAAGACCATATCAATATATTAAAAAAAAAAAAAAAAAAAAAAAAAAAAGCCAGATTCAACATTATCAATCTAGCCATCATAATTCATCACCATTTTTTTTTTTCTACCTCAACAGAAAAGAACAACCCAGATATAGCCATCAAAACACATCGTCATTTTTTCATCTCAAAAGAAAGAACAAATCAGATTTGTCATTATTATACGAGTTTTTTAACAAGCACGACACGTCAGCAAAAATAGCAAAAAGAACAGAGATAAAGTGGTGAATGTCACCAGAAGTCATTCAGTCAACTAAGAGAATGCTGACCAATGGCACATCGCTTGGCCCGGACACGCCATCAAGAGAACATGGGTGGAAGTTTAAACCCCTTGAATTAAAGAGTCTTAAATGAATGAGAGCTTTACTCGCCAGATATCTTTGCTCAACGAGATTTACTTGACCAAAATAGGAGAATACCGTTATGTCAAAAGAGACTGCATTAGATGAAGATTTACTTAAATACCTCATTTAGAAATCACTCCACAACAAAGAAACGTATCACTATGCATTAAATACCAGAGTATCCTAACCGTGCAACAACTTGATACTTACTGAAGATTGCATATCAATAAGGAAATACATCCCATGCGGAATGCTCTAGCTCTAGTGCTCTACTAGAATCACAAAAGGATTCTAACTAGGAGTTTGTTACTTGTAAGGCAAGAATTAGGGCAATACCCTACCAACACCTACAAATACCACGTATTATTCTTTGTAAAACACACGAACAATTTTCTTAGAGCAGTGAGAGTATTAAGTGTGTAAACCCTAAATTCATAGTGATATTTTCCTTGCCGTGTCCGGTAGCCATAGATGTTTCCATTCTTTAAGGTTTTACCACGTAAAATCGTGTCTCTTAAATATTATCTCATAAGTTTTACAGCTTTCTTATTATTAATCGTTGGACGGCTGACTTGTCAACAATCCAAAAATCACCATCAACAATTGGCGTTAGAAGGAGGGGGCTCAAAGATTCAACTACTAAGAACCCTTGAGAACATAACTGCTTTAGTTCATCCGACGACAGTGACCGGAGGCCTCAGAGAAGGTTCCAGACAGAGAGAAGGGACTTGCAATTTATAACAACCAATTCAAATAGTAAGAAAGAAAACATCACAATCGATATCAAGCTTTCAAATTTATGGAAATATCAGTGATAATATCTATATCGATGGATATTTGCTCCTAAAGTTTGGAATTTTTGTAAAATTTTAAGACAGTCTTAAACAAGTAATTATACAGCAATTGAATCATATTTTGACAAAAAATTAGCATAGTTGTAAACTTATTATGAATTATAACATATATACATTTGGTATATAATTTTTAAAATTAATTATTTGTTAGAAAATCGGGTAGACTTTTTGGACAACGGTCAATCACGAGGTACGGGTGCCTTGCGGCAATTGGATCCAGTTCTAGAGGGGTGGATACCGGGTCCAATATTTTTTTTGTGATTTGGACGAGGTAGGCCTGACTGTCCCAGTTGGGTCGGTCAGATTGGGTAGCCTTAGCAGGGATGACCCTAGCTAGTCTACCGGGTTGGTACCCTCAATGAATGGAGATCAATCAGGGTAATAAGGGCTCTTAACCAAAAGGAAACATGTACGAGTGTATACGGTTAATAAATGTTGTAGATGTTATATTGATTAGGAATAGTGCTTCGGAGAGCTTACAACAAGTAGCCAAGTAGGGTTAATATCACATGCCCATCGGGCTTACATGTGGGAGTGATCCCTTCTTGAATCGGGGATAAGGAGTGTTTGGTGTTAAACCTAGTAGAGAAGTAGCCAAGTAGGATTAATGATCTAAGGATCACTATTTCTTTCTCTAGGAGTTGAAAAATGGTGAACACCCTTTCTCTCTTTGAGTTGGGGTATTTATAGAATGATGTTGGTGGTGTAAGTCGCACAGTGGAAAAAAGATCAGATGATCAAGGTTTTAAAATTATTTTGGACCTTTTTCGGTATACACGAATATGAGAAGGATTCAATTAATACCTTTGAAGTTTCAATTAATACCTTTGAAGTTTCTCCTTCATTTGTTTTCGATTCGTTACCACCAAACCTTCCGAGCTATGACCCGCGATCTGATAACTTGCGTGTGGGCACATCACGGATGCAGTCAGGACTAGACGGAGGTTTACAGAAATTGGGAAGATAACACCTTGCCTTCTTTCTTCAGTTTGGCCGGCCCTGTAAAATGAGCCAAAAACGGAAGAAATTGAAAAGTATGTTGAGTGTCGTGCCTCACCGTCGACACAGACCACGATGTGATCTAAGCCCAACCGTGTCCACGGTTGATCCGTCGTCAAGCAAGAAAGCGACACCGAGACCGCGGCAGAACCCCCTTGGCATTCCAACAACTTACGGATGAAGTGCAGAAAATCAGGCAGGCATTCAGCGAGCCCTACCGCTGATTTACAAACCACCGTTCAACATCAAGTTCAACATCAAAGAAGTCCAAGAAGCATTTGGCGATCAAGGCCGCCGATCGCAAACGCCGATTCGACCAAAATCAGCAAAGGGCTAAAATTGTATATGCTCGTGCAGAACATACAACTTTTGGGGGTTATATCTTCCTCCTCAGATCGAACCACATTGATATCCTTATATATTTGGAAAGCCCCGGAAGTCTAATTTCCAGAACATTTTACGGATTATAATTCCAGGTTTTCTGCAGGAAGTGATGCCCATTTCCGTAACGGTGCGCGATGTTGAAATACTAAAATGTTGAAATGTCCAAATGGCTACTTCAAACAGCGGCCAGGCCGCCGAACCAAACCGTCGATCAACTCCAGAAAGTCATTTTTCAGGCGAATTTCATGGACAGTTTCGTCCTTTCACCCTAATTTTAAGCCCTAACCTCTCCACACTATATAAACACCTTATTCTCTTCTCTTCTCTCCCTTCAGTATCCACTCCCTATACACTTCCTCTTCTTCTTCTTCTTCTTCTTCTTCTTCTTCTTCCATCTAAATAAGAGAGAGAGAAGCTTTCAAGGGCATCCATGGAGGAAAATCCTCCATGGATGCCTTCCATTTCATTTTCTACCTATCATCCACTATATTTAGGAGTAGATTGCATAGAGATAGGAGTGGACTTTGGCCAAATTCGAGCTAGACAAAAGAAGGAGCTCTTAGAGAGGTTTCTTCAAGGGTTGTATCTATTTCTCACTCTCTATGTATTTCTTGTTTTCTTGAATATGTAATCCCCACTTGTGAATATTTGTAAACCTAATTTGTACTCAATATATATGTTGGTTGTTTTTATATCTAATTTGTGTTTTGATCCACTCTTGTTATTTATTGATATATCTCTTATCTTGAAATGCATGTTTATAGATGATTGGAAATTGATATATGTTCATGGATGGGATTAGGAGTAGATTAACTTAATTGTAGGAGTAGTTGTAATCAAATATCTCATTTGTGTGTGTATGTCTTTGGAAGGTAAATTGCATGTCATGAATGGGTTTGAGTGACTTAGAGTTAGGATTGTGCCTTTAGAGGGGCTTTCTGGGCATAGTCTTGGCTAATTAGCTAGGAAGAGTGGGTGAACCAATAAATTGCCATATTAGAAGGGTTTGGTTCATTGTTCTTGTTAACAATTGGACTTTAGATATTTCTCACTCTAGGGGCTCTAGGTAAGTCATGGTTAGAGTTAAAATTATTGGTCTTTGGCCATCTCTTACGCTAGGGGCTCTAGGTGAGTTATGGTTAGAGATACAATCACTCTATCCACATTCATTGTACCTAACGTTGTCATTTTACATTACTGTGTTAATATTGGGACTCAATTTAGCATTGGTTTGTAGAATGTGTTCACAAATATTGGTTGTGGTTTCGTGTACGAAAGGCTCTCGGCACACTCTTCAACCTAAATGGGTATAAATTGGATCGAGGCAAGAATGAACTGTTAACTAAAATTGGATGCACTTAATGTCTAACAACCAACTATTTGTGCACTTATGTATGGTGAACTTATTGAACCTCGTGTGACCATTTTCATGTATCTCTCCTATCCATCATTTTATTTATCACTTTAAACACCGTTCTCACCCTTCTATATTCTCTTTGTTTTTATTTATTTTCATTTCCATTCTCTACACACACCGCATTGTACATACATTTCACACACACCATTCTCACATTTCCGCATTCTATTTACATGCTTACAATAAACTCTAGAACTCGAAACGGTTAACGGAAATACCTCCCTACGGAACAATACCCTTACTTGCTACTATACTAGTCACTAGCACTAGTGAGGTTGAACTTTAAATATAAATATTTTGAAATGCAAAAACGACTCTTGTCAAATACACACAAAAAGCAATGAACATACATGCATATAAGATAAGTGTGTGTGCAACTAGTCTCTTCAACAAGGGTTAAGCACAAGTGATATACCTTCAATGAGCTCATGAGCTTGAGAGCTTGAATTCCAATTAAGCTTGATTACGAACAATGAAGCCCTAAACTACCCTTACTTAATTAAACCCTAAATTGTGGTTTGTCAAAGAAATAAGCCAATAAAAAATAATGACCTTTCATAATCCAAATTTGGATTCCAATGGTTTACTGTAATCCGAAATTCATTTTGTTTATTGATTGAATTTAAATCTTTGAAGGAAATAAGAGGTAGAAGAGAGATAGTAAGAGAAAGAGAAAGGGATCAACGACGAGTAAGAGATTAAGAACGACGAGTAGGAATGATGGTTGGGTTGATTTTAATGGGTTTTGAGTGGTGGTGGTGGCGGCTAGGATTTAGTGTTTTGAGTATGACACGCCCAAACCGGTTTTACAAATGCTATTGTAAATTACGTTATTCTACTACGGTTATTCTAAAGGGGCGCGTGGGTGGTTCACCCATCGCAAGTGTACGAGTCGTACGAGTAGTACAGGGACACGAGTAAGGGTGGTCGTTCCCACGGGGAGGTAACTTAGCTAACAAGTAAGTTCTAGGTTATCATTGATTATTGAATTTCTAATTCCTAACAAGTTCACTATTTAATGCTATCAAGATCAATTATACTAAGATTGCAATTAACTAAGATTTAAGCTAGATTAAGATGTTAGGGGATTGATTCATTCAAGTAACTACCATTTCATTAATCAATAATTCATTAAGCACATTCACAACATTCTAAGGCATGTATTTCATTTATCAATAATGTTAAGCACAAAATCCATCATCTAACACATAATCTAATATCATAGATAAGTGATTAAGAGAGGATTTAGGAATAGTGATGTAGAGATTTTCTAATTAACTCAAATCATGAATTACTTAGAGACATCTCTATGAAGTTGATAGTGAAACATTCATACATATTGTAGGACACTCTATGCATGAAATCAACTACCAAGTGTGTACAAATATATGTTTATGCAAGACATATCATCAACATATCATTAGAATTCATAGTATACACATACAAAGCCTTAGAGAGTGAATAACAAATGGATTGATTAAATCATTGGTTTAATTACAAGAATTACATCAATCCCTTAACAAAAGGAGTTAGTTACACATAGAAGTATATAAACTAGAGAATACAAAAGAAGAGTAAAACAAACCCATTTGGATTGGTTTCTTGGCCAAGAAGACTCCTCTTTGCAATCCAAGAACAATATCCTTCTAGAGCAACTTGAAAAGATCAAGTCTAAGTAGCTCAAAGTGGTGTTTGGCTACCTAGAAAATGATGGGAAAATGATGAAGAACTATCCTAAAGTTGAGAGAGTTATTCTCTCTCTTAATTCTACAACTAAAAATAAATTAAACTAAAGTGTGTCTTCTAATGATTAAGTGTCTAGTGTAGTACATATTTACTAACTAAGATATATGATAGATATTTTGTATAAAATAAGTTATACGTAAAATATCTAATAATATCTAAGGTGGTAAAGTGTATTGGACAAGCTCAAGTGATAGGAGAAGCAAGTGGGACGAGCTTTCATCAAGTGGAGAGGACCCGGCGAGCTTGTTTACTCTGGCTCGCGGGTTTATTCCCGCCGTTGTGAAGTCGCCGCGAAAACGGAAGGTTTTCGGCGACTTCTAACCTACGGGACCGCGGGCTTGTTCCCGCCGCATGAAACCGCGGACTTCTCGCTGGTTTGGACATGTTTGGAGCGGGAAAGAAGCCGCTGGAAGACCTTGGAGCTCAAGCTCGGCCATGGAGGTTTTCAAGACTTGGAGGAGTTGGTGGAGAGCAAAATACTTTGCATGGGAGGCCGGAAATGGTGGAAATATGACCTGGGAAGCTCCGGAAATCATTCTGGGCGGACGGCCACCGGAAATGGCATCGGAAACGGTCGGAAAACGTCCGGTCAACTGTCAGGTCGAACCGTGACGTCACGCTGACGCGTGCTGAGACAGGCGCAAAACGCACCGTTTCACTTGGTGATGTGGCGCGCTGCTATGCTTTGGCTGGCGAATTACACACTGAACCCCTGAACTCTCTACTAATCTCCGAATCTGCAATAATTTCTTGAGTTTTACATTTTGACCCCTGATTTTCCCAAATGACATATTTGCCCTCTTTTGCCCTGATTTCACTACTTTTCTCCAGTTTGGTCTAAAATACCCCTGATGAGCTGAAATACCTGAAATATACTTATTTACAATATTAAATACCAAAAAGGGCTCGAAAAACGGTTACAAAAGTTAAGTAAGGGAGCACTAAATGTAAACATTTTGCGCGCGACCAGAGTACAGGTTAGTAACGATGATGAAGATAGGATTTTTATTATTATTATTATTATTATTATTATTAAATCTAAATCTTTTATTGTAATATTTATTAAATAATTTTATATTTAATTTTTTTATTAATTAACCTATTTTTTCCTTATGATTATTTTCTCGTTAATCTTTAATTAACTTATGGACACTTGCACCATATGAGGACAACCGTATAAGTTTTTACAAAATCTCGATACTCATTTTCTTTATCAATCTCTCCAACCAAGTTTGAACAATCTAGGTATGCATGACAAATTTCAAAGCAATTAATTGCAAAAGAATCAAAACAACGAATCAAAATAATTTGGATTTAAATAAGGTCCAAATTTTATGCCCACCAGTTATGCAACTAAACATTACAAACAGAAAAAGGTTGGATCCATCGAATGTCATTTTACAAAAAGAGAAACATTACATTCCGTAGTGTTTCTCAAAACTAAACTACACCCGGTGTCTTTTGGGAACCAAGCCCCTGGCAGTGGCACCAACTGACAACTTTCCAGTATACAAGTATCCCTGTCAAAAGTAAAAGTAACTATGAATGTGATTCCAATTTCTCAAGGGGATCTTTGAAACAAATTACAAAAACGTCAAAAATTGATCAATTTGAAAGATCAAAGGAGGTTTAAATAAAACATTCTAATACAATCTTAGAATCAAGTAGTCAAATTTTGCACATAGGTTAAGTAGATAGTTAGTTACCTGCAGCACTAGATGAGGAACACATCGTTGACGTTGAACAAGTGGCTCAAGCGGCTCAAGCGAGAAATCATCATAAACAAGACGGTTCATACATAACTCCACATGATTCTCTATTGTTATTTCCTTTATCAACACAATATAATCAACTATGAGATCATGTAATTTGTATCACTACTGCACAAGAGAAGTACATGCATAACAACCACGAGCTGTGGTGCGGTTTGGTCACCGCACTCCCAGTGGGACGAATGGTTAATTCGGGCTCTGCCTGAGTTCGAACCCCACTGGAAGCACCTCATGGCCAGGCTTTACTGACCCCCTGGCCGAAGCGGTGATTAGTACCACTCGTTAACGATCGGTTACTGATTAGAGTGAGGGATACCGGCCTCGTGGTCTAACCAAAAAAAAAAAAGTACATGCATAACAAAAATATTGAATTCCCAAATCTTTTCTACAAAGGTTTACACATGCACACATAGGACATACCTTTGGTGTAAGGGTCTTGTCCCAATAAGTAAAATTTATGCCTCCAAACTTTAGCGAATTACTTAGGTTGTTAATAAACCTAGCCGTCTTGAGACCCTAGTCAAATAAAAATAAAGAATATAATTATATTAGAGAGCAAATGGTTGGAGCGGATGATCTTAAAAAGAGTCATGACATGATCAAACCTCGCTCACATAATCAGATTTCTCCTGCTGGTTTCTAAAAGGATAGCCAACAACCAAGCCCTCTACCTTATGTTGATCGACCTGCCCACAAAAAGAGACGTACGGCTCAAAGTAGTTTCAACAATACCATTACAGAGATCATTAACCAAACTGTGATTATTCTCTTACCAAAGCTTCGACTTCAGCAGACAGTGATTTAAGATCTTGATCCTCATGATATAAATCACCAAAGAGCTTGGCACCACCATGTAACCTCCACCTGCATTGTTTCGCAAAATTCACATTACATATATATATATATATATATATATATATATATATATATATATATATAAATGAGAAGCTAATTTAAACATATAGATAGAGATCATGTGTAGTAGAGAGACATGTCATCATACTCTTTGGATGATGAAGATAAAAATATCAAGTTGGTGTCAGACAAAGCTAAGGCCATATGGTCATCACAAATATCCAAACCTAGCAACCGACCCCGATTGACAGGCTTCCTCAAACGATTTTTATAGAACACTTCCTTGTACAAGTCCAAGGGATTCGTGTGCCTCATGAGCCTGTATATCTAAAGTCAAAATAAAATTAAACACCTGCTGGACTATCTGTGTTTAATTTTAGGGTTATTATATTTTTAGTCCTTGACGTTTGCGTTAATCTAGGTTTAGTCCACGATTTTCTGACTTTACTAAGTTCAGTCCACTAGTTCTCTAACAATAAATATTCCAGTCCCTACCGTCCAATTCCGTTAGAATTTCGTTGACTTCCGTTAGGTCAACAAGGGCAATATGGGAAATGTGATGAAAGCTTCTAGAAGCTTTTCTTATAGAAGGGTAAAAATGGTATTTCATAAAAAAGAGTAAAATATGAAATATTAAAAACAGAAATCTCTCTCTCTCTCATTCACCAGATTCACCACCATCCTTCATCATCTACACCACCACCACCACCACCACCATTCATCATCATCTACAAAAATTGAACCCAGAACCCACTGAACCCAGAACTTTCATTCATCATCATCATCAACAGTGCCGTATCACCACCGAATCATCATCATCAACAAAAAATCAACCATTCATCATCAACCATAACCTAGAACTTTCAATTTTTTTCATCATCATCAACAAAAATTGAAAAGAAATAATAATTGGATCCATCAAATTTGAATCCAGACCGCATCACACCGCCACCACCCCCAATTGAAATCCCTAAATCGAAATCAACCAACCACAACCCACACCCTAATTCGAAATCACCTCCCTAAATTGAAATCCCAATCGAGCCACCCTCCCCAATCGAAATCCCTAAATTGAAATCAACCAAAACCACTATCCTAAATCGAAATCAACCAACCACAACCCACACCCTAATTCAAAATCACCTAGCCACAGCCACCACCCCCAATCCAATCCCAGAAACCAAACCCCTCACCAATCACCCATACCCAGCATCGGGGACAGAGAAGAGAAACGGGGGAGAGAGAGAGAGAGCACATCGGGGAGAGAGAAAGAGAAGATGAGACTGGTGGCCGGTGGGAGAGGAAGAGAAAGAAGAGAAACGGGGAGAGAGAGAGCGCGTCAGGGAGAGAGAAAGAGAAGACGAGACTGTGGGCCTGTGGCCGGTGGGAGTGGGAGAGGGAGAGGAAGAGAAAGAAGAGAAACGAGGAGAGAGAGAGAGAGTGTCGGGGAGAGAGAAAGAAATTAGGTTAGAATTGTTTTTTTTTTAAATTTGTTTATTATTGTTATTTTAATTTTCTTATTTAATTTAATAATATTTATTTGTTTTTTAAAATTAATTTGTTGTAAATTACTATTTATTTAATTTTTGCATTATTAAATTCCAGATTTATTTATAATTAGTTAATTATAAATTTAATTAGTCTTATTTTTAAATTTAATTTATTATAAATTTAATTAGTTTATTAATTATAAACTCATTAAAGAAAAAGAAATTAAAATAATAACAGTCGGGTATGCTCAGTAATGGCTGGGGTGCGCTTAGTGGCCCAAAGTTGGCCTGTTTAAGGGTGCAATTGGATTTGGGCTGGGGTGCGCTTAGTAGGCCCAACAGCTCACTTCATGAAGGGCATAAAGGTCTTTTCACAGGTGCCAGTTTTTTATCAAGGGCAACAGGGTCATTTTGCTTACTGACTTTGTCGGTTAACGAAAACCGTTAGTAAAATCAGAAAATCATTGATTAAACCTAGATTAACGCAAACATGAGGGACTAAAAATATAATAGCCCTTAATTTTATTTTGACCGATAGATGTTGAAGCTCATGAAACACAAGAATCCCTTGAACTTTTGTACATGAGTGTTTGGTAAAAATCTTTTGAGGAAGCCTCAAGAAATCGTGGAATAGAAGGTACTCAAAAGATTTTTATCAAACTACAAGGGATTCTTGTTCTTCAGGAACTTCCACAGGTCAAAATAAAATTAAACACTTGCCGGACTCTATATATATATATATATATGCTAGGTTTTCTAAGAAGATGGGTGAAATTACAAGGACAATTAAACATGTAAAAAAAAAAAAAGGTAAACACATATTAAAGCAGCTTGAAAAAAAAATCGTGGAATAGAAGTATCACAAAACTCATATTAATTTTGACTAATTCATCTATGAATAGACTCATAGATGATTTAATCATCTAATCCGAATAAGATTCAAACAAAACTCCATGTCTTATCAAATAAAAATAATAATAAAAATAAAAAGAAGAAGAAGAATTAAGAACATTTTTAAAAAGACAATGATTAATTCATGAGAAACACTTGCCCGAGATTTTAAAAAAGAAAATCAAAATTCAAACTTGCAAGGACAATTAAACATGTAAAAAAAAAAAAAAAGGTAAACACATAAGACAATGATTATCCAATTGTGTTGAACATAACCGAACCCAGCCGAGCCAAAATTATCTCTTTAGAGATTTTATAAATAAATATAACATACTCTTTTAAATTTACATTAATTTAAAAATACACGAAAATACCACAACAGTTTCCTGTTCAAGAAAAAGAGAAAGAGAGAGAGAATTTTTACAAATATTGTTGGTTTCAGTATGAGTAAAGGTGGCTCCTTTGTGATTCAAATACTGCCAAAGATTTCGGAGAAAAATCTGAAACGGTTTGAATATGAAAATAATGAAGAAGAAGAAGAAAAAGTAGAAGCTCAAATACCTTCTTGCTTGACATCTTAGTCGGCAGCCGCTGATATGGACAATGAGTTTGGAGAGAAGATGAAGTTTCATATATATATAGACTAGGTTTTCTAAGAAGATGGCTGAAATTACAGTTATACCCTCTAAAATAATTTTGTGTCTCTTTGGGCCCGTTAGGCACATGAGATGGGACGAGAATCGGTTTATTTTTAATCTCATTCCTGTGTTTGGCTGGCCGGGCCGATGGGATGGGATAAATTAGTCCCACTAATATTTTGTATCCCACCATCGTGAGATAAATGAATCCAAACTAAAATGATGGGATTCATTTTAATCCCATCATCTTCACACTCTCTCTCTGATTTAGCTGTTTTAATCCCACTAAAACAGCTATGGCTTTTTATGTTTCTTTTGTGTTTTTGGAGCAGTATTCTTTTTGTTAGTCTTCGCTTGAGTTTGGTGTGTTGTTTAGCTTGCTTCATAGGTGTTAAACCTAGCAAAATTTTATACGACCCATTAACATGACCCAAACCTATTTGAAAATAGCGGTTGATGAGTCAAGTTTATCGGATCGGGTTGTTAATGAGTCAACCTGTTAAGACACGAAATATATTGGGTCGGTTTTGGGTTCACCCTTAAAAAAACCGTTAATTCGATAACCCATTAATATAAAGAATTTTTTTTTTAATGTGTTTATGAAAGTTATTAAAAAAATCTCTAATTAATTTTTTTCTTTTTTTGAAAGAGGAAAATTTTCTAAATTAAAAACTCTAAAATTGTAAATCATTTATTTCACAATATTATAAAAGTAGTTAATGAACTTGATTGCATGAGTGTGATCATGCTTTAGTGCTATTTATTTTAACTTTTTAATAAATCTAAAATATGATATTTTGTAACGGGCCGGATCGGGTTACCCATTAATTTAACAAATAGTTTCGGATTTATATATTTCAACTCATTAAACTAATGGGTCGGGTTCGGATGGAGCAATTTTAACACAACACGAATTTGCACGACTCATTGTCAAGTCTAGTGGGTGTGTGCCTTTGTGGCAGTGGGGCCTGGCAGATTTTGTTTGCCTCTTTTTGCTCTCTTTTGTTTTATTGGTGATGGAAGCTCGTCTCTTCACTCTCTTTCTTTAATTAAAAAAAAATTTATTTTGTTCTTCAACCTTTTTTTTAAGAGCTTTTGTTATTATTATTATTTTTTAAGAGATCTGAACTCTTAAAAAGGTTTTTATTTTATTTTTTATTTTGTTTGAAGAAATCTGGAAATTTCCAGATTTGTTCATATCTGAAATTTTGTCCAGATTTATTCCAATCTAGAAAAAGCTTTTCAATTTTTTTTTTTAAATAAAATTATTTAGTTCTTCAATCTTTTTATTTTGAAGAACTTTTGTTTTTTATTTTTTGTTTTTGTTTTTAATTCTGTTTGAAGAAATATAGACTCTTAAAAAGTTTTTTATTTTATTTTTAATTTGTTAGAAGAAATCTAGGAATTTTTCCAGATTTCTTCAAATCTGGAAATCTTTCTAGATTTGAAAAGCTTTTTCAAACTTTGACATCTTCTCAACCATCAAAATCAAACGATTCCATTTTTTTTTATCTCTACATATTACAATGCTCTTCTAACAAAATAACATAAAAAAAAAAAAAAAAATTATCACTTCAACAAATCAAGATTAAAAGAGAGAGAGAGAGAAATCATATAATTGTACTACTTGAAAACAAAAACAGAAAAAGTGATCCAGAAAAAGGTTCATATCAAACCTAAAATTATTCTATTTTTAATACCATCCAATGTTGCACCAAACACGGAATTACTTTATTTAATCATATCCTATGTTCCACCAAACATGGGATAGCATTAAATTTAATCTCATCCTATCACACCCAATCATATCCTATCTTATTCTATGAAAATAATCATATCTTTTCCTGCGTACCAAACGGACTCTTTAAGTCTTAAGCTAGAGAGATGCTTAATACCTCTTGCTTGCATGTCCAACCAATACATTTTAGCCATCTCATCATACTTTATAAACACAATAATTACTATCATGTAAGAAAAAAAATTGCAAGTCATGAATTACAACTCCTCTTCGTCTTCATCTTCATAATTCATATTCATCTCAATATCTCCATTTACATCTTAGAATTTTTAAAACCTATCAACTAAATTTTAAAATACAACGGAGGCCACCATTGAAGGATTTGTGTGTCAGTAATCTTTTTTTAGAAAAAAAAAAAAATCCAATGCTTTGCAAAGACACCCTATCTTCCATATACTTAACGCCTAACAAAATTAAACTAGTGATGCATATTGAAATTGACTATTTTTTTTTTTTGACATTATTTATCTATCCACCTATCTAGATCAATTTTTTTTTTTTTTGAAGTTTTCTACCATTGATAGGATTCGAACCGTTGACTTGGGAGTCATTTATCATAGCCCCAAGCTCGTCCATTGAAATTGACAATTTGAGTATTAGTTAATGCACTTTCCAAAGCATAAACCAAGTTAAAATAAGGGATTTTATAATTTTGGTCCCCAAGTTTTCGCGCATTATGACTTTTTAAAATGTTTTTCCATTTTTGCACCGGCATGGTCCTTATATTTTCTAAAGCCCATCAATTTGGTCCATCAGTTAGGTAACTGTTAGTCAAATTTAATGGTTTCAAGGGTATTATTGTCATGTAATATGCCACGTGTAAAAAAAAAAAAAAAAAAAAAAAATATTCTTTTGACAATTCAATTTTTTCTTATTACACTTCTTTCTAAAAACATTCCATTCTCAAAATTTAAATTTAAAAAAATTCTAAAAACACTTCATTTTGTTACAAGATTATCATTTTTATCTTTTTTATCTTTTTTGAATTAAATTATTAAAAAAAAATTATCTCTCCTATACTCTCTCCTAAAATTTTAATTACCATATTAAACTCTCTCTCCTCCAATATATATCTCTAATTTCCTATCTTCATTCTTTCTCAAGCAAGACTAACATTTAAGGAAAAAAAAAACATACTAATAAGCTTGATTTGTAGGAATCATATGTATGTATATACTAAAAAAAAAAACTCAAAAAACAAGTACCTTGTTTTTTTTTTTTTTTTTAATATAAAAAAATCAAAATATGAAAATATTTTTTGTTACTCTTGTAGGTATGTGATTGCCTAAAGAACTTTAATTCTTTCATTAGTCTTAGAAATTCTAAGTTTAGTTGAAACAATTCAAGCTTTCATATATATATATTTTTTTAAAATTGACTTTTTAATATATATATATATATTACTGTTAGTAAATGTAAGTGCCTCCTTTTCGATTGGCTTATTTCATGACAAACCATATTGGGATTGGTATGTAACGGGTAGCTTAGGTTATTGTGTTTGGAAAGCTTCCGGGCTTCCCAACGTGACTTCAAGATCAAGAGCTTCAAAATGTATATCACTTGACCTTGATTCTTGAAGAGATTAGGTGCACACACACATTTGCATGCATCTTTATCTATCTTGCATTTGTTATCATGCATGTGTGTTTCATTTATTTGTGCATCTATGTCATTTAGCACACACACACTTTCGTTGCATTTATATGATTGCATTTGTGTTTCTCTTAATTGTGTGCTTATATGTTTTATCATCACACATATGCATTTTCATAAATTGCATATCTTTTATGTGTCACATGCTTGGTGATTTTTCATATTGTTATCCATTTCCATGCATGTTTATTTGATTGCATCTAGCTTATTGAAATGCCATGACATGTTAAGCATTAGGATGCATTCACATCCCACACTTGCACTTCATGTTTGTTAGTCTTAGTGTGGTGTAATTCATTTCCAAGATGGTTCGGAAACGTCCGCGCATGCACGATGGTGTGCTTGGTTTAGCGCGAGGACTGCCTTCAGAGAATGCCTTGGCTTCTCCTTTGTTTTTCACCAGCTGTGGTGAATCGGCGGTTAGTTCGGCGGCCAGACCGCCGAATGAGTATGGATCCACTGGTCCTATTCTGCGGTTAAATCGGCGGCCATAATTCGACCGTCGAATGATTCCAGTAACTTGATTGGAATTCTACGGTTATGATCGGCGGCCATATCGCCGAATGAAATCGTCGATTTGGTTTTTTACGCGCAATGTTTCGTATTCTGCAGTTCTGTTCGGAGGCCTGACCACCGATTGAAACCGTAGAATGGTGCGTTTCAGGCCAACTTTTTCAAAATGATGTCACTTCATTTTGGCCTTCTATATATATGTCTCTATGCTCTCTAGGTCGTTTTTAACTCTCAAAATTCCATTTTTATGATTGAGAGCTTTTAGAGAGAGACAAGTGAATCAAAGAATCCATCTTTCATTATCTTTGATTCTCTAAACACTAAAAAACCCTTGTTCATATGCATCACATCTTCATCTAGCATTTTCTAGCATAGTTAGAATGCTTACTTGCATGGATTTTGGTCAACACACATTCTTTGGTAAGTTCTTCACTATTATCTTACATAATTAGTGTTTTATTTATCATAGACATCTCTTTTATAATTTGTATGCTCTTAGAATATATGCTAGATACAAATAAAGATTGTTGTGTTGACATGATTGAGTGTTGTATTGTGATAGTTATCTAGGTTTGTCATAATCTATGTTTAGCTAAGCTATTTGATATGTCATTTAGCTTTTGATATCTAGAATTGTACTTATTGTCATCATATCATCCTAGATAAGCATCTAAGGTTCCTTAGCTTTATTTGCTTCCTGAATATTCATACATATTCACTTAGGCATATTATCTCTTCATTGAGAATTGTAAGTCTTGTGTGGTTGACTGGGATTAGGTTGTTCACCGAGATTATGTGGTCACTCAAGCAATTGGACTAGGTTCACTTTTAAAGGTCTGCAGGTAGTAGTGGTGGGTTATAGACCGTGAGAGGTTGAGGTCAACCTAGATTGTAAACATCATTGCAATTAGTGGATTCAAGGTTCGTGTGTGGCGCACATAATAGCCCGTGGTTTTTCCTATGAGGGTTTCCACGTAAATATCTCGTGGCATTTATATTTCCGGACTTATTACACTTGATATTTTATATTGACTAGATAGGGGCATTTTCGGAATATTCACCCCCCCACCCCCCCCCCCCCTAGATAATTATAACACACCGTGCATTATTTGTTTCAGTAAAAAACTAAAATATTCATAACTTTTTTTTTTCTTTAACTATTAATCAGAGATTGATCAGAAAGTATGGAAATGTGAATTTTTTTTTTTTGAAAAATGGAGAGAGTGTGTTTAATATGGTAATAACATAATTAATAATTTAATTAGTTTGAAGTGTCTTTAAAAAAAATTATCTTGTTTAGTAATTTAATGTAGGTTAAAATTGTCATTAATAATAATAAAAAAAAATTGGAGTGTGAATAGATAATTTGTGGATTGCAAGGAGAAGCTCTAAAAAAAAAAAATTATAAAACACAAAATAAAATTCATTTAATTAATTTTAATATTTAATTACAATTTTTTTTTAAGAATCAAATTAAAAACAAAAGGAGACCCCTAAATAATCAGAGACAATCATAAGAGAAATATTTTTCTCCTCTAACTTTGAATACCAAACAAACTCTCTCTAATAATATTTGGGTTTTGATTTCCTTTAAAAATAAATAAATAAATAAATAAATAAATAAAAACCCAAAACTTTGAGTCAATTGGGCTGAGTTTCTTCTAGGTTTTCGTTTTTCTGTGAGGTGTATGTTGTGCGTGGTGGGTGAATCGGTTGGTGTATTTGTGTTTCAAGTAGGTTTGTGTGTGAATTGTTTGGGGATTTTTGTGAATCGACTGGATTTGTGTGAATCTTTTGGGGCTTTTTTAGGTGAATCGATTGGATTTGGGTGTTGGTGTGGTGGTGATGATGGCTGTCTGAACCTAGGCTATGGGTTTTGGGTGATGATGGTGGAGGCAGTTTGGTTAAGGTGATGGTTGATTTGCGGGGTTGTGGTGGTTTGGATTTTTTTTATGGTGGCTGTCGGCTACACAAGAGAGAGAGAGAGAGAGAGAGAGAGAGAGAGAGAGAGAGAGAGAGAGATGATAACGGTGATTTGGTGATGATGGTGGATGAGAGATGTTCTCGATGAGATTGAGGGAGATGATGGCGATTTGGATTTGGATCGGTGAAGATGAGTGATGATGGTGATTTGTTGACCTTTTTTTTTTTAAGATACCTTTTCAAAAGCTTTTTTTTTTTTATTTTTTTTAAATTGTTTAAATCTAGATCTCTTCAAACTTTTAATTTTAATTTTTTTTTTTGAAACAATGAATTTTTTTTTTTTGAAGTAATACAATAGGATTGTCGAGACTTGCCGAGATCAAACAATACATGTGCGACCCAAATATTTACTCATATAATGGGAGATAACTACTCCTATAACCTAGGAAGAAAACTCTCCACACATGCTTGTAAACTGTGCATAGTGGGATTTTAACCCCTCACTACTTATGTGGAAAGGAGGTGCACTATTAACTTTGCTAAGACGTGATGTGCTAATGATTTTCTAATTAAAATAGTATTATTATTTATTGAAATAATGATTTTCAGATTATAGTTTTTTTATTTTTATTTTAAAAAAATCAAGATTAAATGTTAAATTAATTTTAAATTGAATTTTTATTTTTACTCTTTTTACTCTCTCTATTTTTTAATTTCTTTATATAAAAAAAAAAGAATTTCATTAATATTTTAACCAATTTTTTATTTTTAAAATTTGGTGACACATGTCATATTATGATTAGATTACAAGTTAGGTTAAATTGTAAAAATTGATAAAGTTAGAGGGTAAAATAATATTTTTAAATCATTTGTTTTTAAGTCAAGGGCAAAATGGTCAATTTACTTTTTTTGTTAGGTTGACCGTTAACAAATATGGTTAAAGGGACCAAATTGATGAGTTTTTAAAAACATAGGGACCACACTAGTGAAAAATGGATAGATAATTAAAAAAGTCATAATGCGTGAAAACATAGGGACCAAAATGATAAAACCCCTTAAATTAATCATATGCAGTGTCATTCTCAATGTAGAATGCGTCACCGAAAATCAATGATGATGAAGCCACCTTGTCAGTTTCATTGTCAAGATACAAACCTTAGAGCATCTCCAACCTAAACATAAAAAATTACACCAAAAACACCAAAAAAGAACATCTTTCTTACACCAATTTTTTTTCATCTCCAATGTATCACACCAAATTTTACACCAAAAGAGCATCTTTTCAAAATATTCTCTCAATACATATTTATAATATTAATTAATTTTTATTAATTAACTTATACAATAATAATTAATTAATTTTTTCATAAAAATATTATTCTTCAATAATTACTTATATAAATGGTTTTTTAGAATTATTTTGAATGAGTTTTTATTATTATTGTCAACCTATGTTGCAATTTGCTTTATTGTAGAGTTTATTTATGTAATGTATTTAATTGCACTAGATTTACTAATTAAGTCAAGTTTAAATTAGTTAAATGTATTAATTAATAATTAAATTTAATAAATTAAATATGTATATCAAAGTGGGTATCGTTTTAAAGATCTCAACGAGATCTTTCCAATGGTATATTTTTTGGGAATACATATTGTTAAAATTAAGTGTAAAAGGGTTAAATTAATAATTTTTATAAAAAGTAAATGGTGATATGACATCATAACAGAAAAAAAATAAAAATTGGTGGATGAACAGTAGCCATAAACCTGGTGGGCACTGTTCATCCACCAAATATTATTTAGTGTGGATGGTGTATACGTTGGAGATGCTCTAATAAGAGTCTACTAGGTTTGTTCAACTGAGTCAATTTCTTCCTCCATTTCAGGTACAACTTCAATGGCTTCACATACTGCATCTATATGAGTTAATTCATCAAGTAAAACATGTGAGAAACACTTGCCCGAGATTTAAAAAAATAATAATTCAAAATTCAAACTTGCAAGGACAATTTAACAATAAAAGGTTGTTTCGCTGCTCTGTTAGGTTCAGTGTTTGCTTTTGAGTTGAGCTCCTTGCGGTGTCGATGGCCATCAACTATACTTGGCAAAAGGAGTGGTGGCACATTTGGCTTGTGAGTAATTCTTCCTATGTGGTCCAATTTCTTTCTTTTTGTTCTGATTAGGTTCCTTGAAGTGTTCGGCAGGCTTGGCAGCGGTGCCTTTCCCAGAGTTCTCTCATGGATTTTCAGGTTTTCCATATTTTCAAGAAAGGTAATCAAGTTGCAGATGCTCTCTCCAAGCATGCTTTGGATTTGGAAATTAATTATTGGTGGTCTACTACTACGGCTTTTTATTCTGTTAGTGGGAAATGATTGCATGAGCCGGGAGTCTTTTTAGTTTCCTTAATATTTTTTTGTTGTGGCCTACGTGCCTCTTTGTTTTGTTGGGGTTGTTCCCCAACGAAGCCTAAATTATCTCTTTAGAGATTTTATTAATAAATATAATTTACTCATTTAAATTTACATTAATTTTAAAATATAGTAGAACTCCTGTAAATTAATATCCTCTCTAAATTAATAAAAAATCTCGGTCCCGACTCGGGCTAGTGTAAAAAATTAATAAACCCCACTATAGTAATAATTAATAATTTCTTTTTGAAACCTAGTGTAAAATTTTGGTCCCTACTATCACATAAATTAATAATTCCATAAAATTACAAAATATATTACATAATAATCAAGAACTAGAAAAGTACTTCAAGATGCTAGTTTGCATAAGGCTACCATGCTTGATATTTTTGACTTTATCCTTCATCTTTTGAATTGTCCTGTTGTTATAAGTTATAACAAAGAAGATAGAAAATAGAGAACTTTTAAAAGCCGTTAGGAATAGAATTTTTAGGTATATCATGAGATCTCTCTTGTTATAAACAAGTATACAACCAAAAAATAAGCCTCACTATTTTTTGGGTGAGTATCCTTGGTCACTAAGTAATCACATTCCCAATAGAAATTATAAATTTTCTTAATAAATCTTTCTTTAAACCTTGGTCACTAAGTAATCACATTCCCAATAGAAATTAGAAATTTTCTTAATAAATCTTTCTTTTAAAAAAATAATAATAATAAAAAAAGAACTTTCCTTGAAGAAGAAAACCGACTAAACAAGAAATCCCGAAAAGGAACGTTCCCTAAATTAAAAAACCGACTTCCACACATTTTCTAAAGCAAAATAACACTTTACAATGTAACACCCTTCAAATTAATAACCCTTCTAAATTAATACACAAGGATGGGTCTTAAAAATATTAGTTTAGAGGGGTTCTACTGTATATGAAAATACCACAACAGTTTCCTGTTCAGGAAAAAAAAGAAGAGAATTTTTACAAATATTATTGTTTTCAGTATGAGTAAATGTGGCTCCTTTGTGATTCAAATACTACCAAAGATTACAAGATTTCGGAGAAAAAATTGAAACGGTTTGAATCGAAAAATAATGAAGAAGAAGAAGAAGAAGAAGAAAAAGTAAAGATCAAATACCTTCCTGCTTGAGATCTTAATCGGTAGCCTATAATATGGACAACGAGTTTGGAGAGAAGGTGAAGTTTCATATATATATGCTATGTTTTCTACAAAGATGACTGAAATTACAGTTATACCCTTTGAAGCACCGTAAGGGCTCGTTTGGCACATCGTATTGGATTGTATTTTCATTAATACAATTTTGTGTTTAGTGATACACTGCATTGTATCGTATTAAGTTATTCCTATATGATTTTATTGTATTTTATTAAATTATAAATATGTAATTTTTTTTTTTTGAAAATAGTTAGTAATTAATTTAAAATATCCTTACCATGAATAAATCAATAAATATTTTTATATAAAAAATCAATAAATATTTATTTTAATTGAAAAATATATATATTTATAAATAAAATAAATATTTCCCATATAATTTTGAAATTGTAAGAAAATATTAACAACATAACACATATTTCATCAATATTCCATAGGCTAATTAGCACAAATGCCCCCTAAACTCTTCAAAAAGTTGCAATGTGCCCCCTATACTTGTTTTTTCAAGCACTAAACCCCCTAAACTCTCGTAAATTTGCAAAAATTGACAGATTGGCAACGGAAGCCACATTTTGTCTGTTTTCAAGTCACATGCACCTCACGTGCGTCTCATAGTATAAAATTTTAAAGAGTTTAGGAGGCATCAGTGTCAATTAGCCTAAAGATTATTATATTAACAAAAAATATTATATTTAAAAAAAAAAAAAATGTAAATACCATCATCATCCAAACCCAGAAAATCATCTTCAGCACATCACCTAACCCAAAAACACCATAATCCAAAACGCATAATCATCACACCCAGCCCAAACCACCATCATCACCATCACTAGAACCCACACCACCAGAAAATGTAAAAAAAAAAAAAAAACCGTGGAGATCCCAACAAATCGCCACAAAAAAACTCACCACCTCCAAACAAAAATCATGTTGAAAGAAGAAATTGAGATTGTGCTCAAGTAATGATTTTTAATTATTTGCTCGGGATTTTTTTTTATTTTTTCTGGGGAACCAAATGGAATGTAAATCAAAGATTGAGTTTTTTTTTTTTGGCTTGGTTATGAGTGTAGCATCGGTTGAAGATGGCGAGCACGGTGGATGCAACAGGAGATCCGATCCCGTCGTTGGCGGTGCTGACTATGGCGTCGAAGCATATCGCGACGAGATGCCAACCGGAGAACATTGCATTCTTGAAATGCAAGAAGAAGGATCCGAATCCCGAGAAATGCCTCGATAAAGGTCACCAAGTCACTCGCTGCATCTTCGGCCTATAAGTAGGGTTGTACATTGTGGAAATGGGAATGGATATAGGTTCCCCCATCCCTATCCCCACTTCCCAGACCCTTCCTTCCTCCTCTCCAAACCCACTACAAATTTAAAATAAAAACATTAAAAAAAAAAATTCATTACAAATACAAAATAAAATTCATTAGTGCATTACAAATATAAAAGAAATTCCATTACAAAATAAAGTATTTCAATAATCTATTAGTGTAAATGTGGTTTATATAATTAGGTTTTCAAATAATAAAAAAATTAATATATATATATATATATATATATATATATAATTATATTTATAATGTTTTGGAAGAAATTGGGAAATGGGGATAGGGGAACCTCCCCCATCCCCATCCCTATTTAAATATATTAGTGGGGGAAATGAGAAAATGAGGATGGGGGAGGGTCTCCCCATCCCCATCCCCATTTCAATTTGGGCATGATTTTCATCCCCATCCCTACCCATTTCCCCATTTCCCCCCAAAAAAATTTCCCAAATGGGGATGGGGACGCGAGGAAATGGGGATCTGGGGGAAAATGTGCAACCCTACTTGTAATTCTTTTTCTCTCTGACTCTCTCTATTTGATTTTCAAAATTTTATCAGGGTTTTTGTCTTTGAAATTATTTGAATTGAAAAGAGGAGTTTTTGAGTATTTTGTATATGCCAGAATTGAAGTATAAATGTTATTGTTTTGCATTTTCAAGTTGGGATTCTCTGGAATGCAGAATTGCTCGTTATACAGTAGCTTCTGTTTAGTGGGATTGATTTTCGTAGCTTTTGCATCTTAATCAATGTCATTTCTGATACATTATCATAATTCGTAAATGTGCATCTGTTTATTGAAATCAATATTCAGTTGAACTCATTTTGCAGTTGCAAATTCTATCGGTGTTTAGAATTTAATTTTAAGCCTGGGATGATTTAAACTTTGTCCTTCTACAATCTCAATTAAAAATCCAGCGATTTTTGTTTGGATTTGGTGAGTTTTTTGTGGCGATTTGTTGGGATTTACACGTTTTTATTTTTTTTTATTTTGGTGATTGTGGAGTTCTAGGCTGGGTGTGATGGTGATGATGAAGGTCCGGTTATGGGTTCTGGATTATGGTGTTTTTGGGTTTGGTGGTGTGCTAAAGATGATTTTCTGGGTTTGGATGATGATGGTATTTACATTTTTAATTCTTTTTTTTTTAATATAACATTTTTTGTTATATAATAATCTTTAGGCTAATTGGCACCGATGCTCCCTAAACTTTTCAAAAGTTTGTACTATGAGATGCACGTGACTTGAAAACAGACGGAATGTGGCTTATGTTGTCAATTCATTAGTTTTTGCAAATTTACGAAAGTTTAGAGGATTTAGTGCCGAAAAAAAAAGTATATGGGCACAGTGCAATTTTCTGAAGAGTTCAGAGGCCATATGTGCCAATTAGCATATTCCATATTTGTTGAAAAAAAGAAGTATTTTTTCTAATACAATACAATCTAATACCACCAAATACAATATATTAGCTAATACAATGCTTGCTGTATTAGGCAATTAAAATGTACTAAAATAATACAATACAGTTTTTGCACCGGACACTGTATTGTATTTTTTTTAATACATTAGGATGGTTGATATGGACAACGAGTTTGGAGAGAAGATGAAGTTTCATTATATATATATATACATAGGCTAGGTTTTCTAAGAAGATGACTAAAGAAAAACGATGAAAAACGATGAATACAAAAATAACAATATATACAGTATATATAAATGTAATATTTAATAAATGGGATATTTTCATTTTCCTCCCTGAGATTTACCCTATTGTTAAGAAAAGGGCATGGTTTTGCCCTATTGGACGATTTCCCCCCTAAAATCAAATAAACGTTAAAAATGCTCCTTTTGTTACCTTTTCCATCCAGTCAATGTATTTTATGCACCTTGACTGTTAAAACCGAAGTAAATGACTGTTTTATCCTTCAGTTAACTCCATATAATTACCATTTAACCCTCAAAATATTAATTAAATAAAAAATATTTTTTTAAAAACAGGAAAAATAAAATTAAAAAAACAATAAAAAAGATGGATCTCCACCATCCATTTTTGAGATGGACGGTGAAGATTTTTTTATTTAATTTTATAAAACAAAATTAAAATAATTTAAAAAGTATTTAAAAACAAAAAATAAAAAGAAAAAGAAAAAGAAATTGTGTTCTTGGTGGCAGTCCATATTAGATCTCCACCATCCATCTCATGAGATGGACAGTGGAGATCCAATCTGGACTTCCACCAAGAACACCAACCCAGAATCAAGATCCAAGATCCAATCTACAAACATCAACACCCACCACCACCGGTTCTGTTCACTACCACCATCATCATCAATTCATCATCATCATCATCATCACACCGACACTCACAGATTTACAAAAAAAACAAAAAAACAAAAAAAAAATTGTATTCTTGGTGGACTTCCACCAAGAACACCAACGCAAAATACCCAACCGAGCCACCACCTTCAAACCATCACTAAATCCATGCCGCCGCCGCCACCATCCAGCTACCATCACACAAAACTTGCAGCACAATCTCAATTTTTTTTAAAATTAAACAAGTAATAAAAAGTCCCCTGATTATTGATTATTGATTATTGCCATTACTTAAGAGCCCACAAAAGGGCTGTTCTTGAAGCCTTTGCCCCTTCCACGACCACCACACAATCCGACAGACCCACCACCACCACCGGAAACCAAACCAACCCACCACCAGTAGAACACACAAATCAAACCAAATCGAATCCCAATTGAAATTCAACCCCAATCAAATCGAACCAAACCAAACCAAATCGAAATTAAACCCCAATCGAACCAAACCAAACCAAACCGAATTGAACCCCAATCAAAATTGATTAGTTGTCAAACCCTAACCACAAATCAAACTGGTGGTTACCCCAACCACCATGTGAGGAGATCGACCACCACCGGAACTCAAACCTTATCACCTCAGCGATTTGGGTTTCGATCGGCGACGATCGGTGGTGGTGTGTGCATGAGAGAGATGGTTGAGGTCTGAATACAGTGAGAGAGATGGTGGTGGTTGGGTGGCTAGGGTTTGAGAGAGAAGAATAATGATGATGATGATTGAATGTGGTCGTTGACTTGGAGAGAGAAGAAGAATTGTGATATTATTATTATTATTATTATTATTATTAAATTTAAATAACAAAATAAAAAAGAGATGGTCAATGACGTTAATGCCCTTCCTATTTAACGGTCAACGGTTTGACTGGATGGAAAAGGTAATAGAATGGGCATTTTTAACGTTTATTTGATTTTAGGGAGGAAATTGGCTAATAGGGCGAAACTATGTCCTTGTCTTAACAATAGGGTAAACCTCAGGGGGGAAAATGGAAATATCCCTTAATAAAATTATATATTACATTCGCCCAATCTTGTTGACATGGTTACTAGCATTGCATTCATTGATAAGCATTCCTGTTCCCATGTTTTTCAACTCTAAGGTCATTCTTTTCAACTCTAGGCAGTGGCGAAGCCAGGATTTCGGTTTCGGGGGGGCCAAGACAAAAAACACATATTCAAGTTACCGCAAGAAAAATATTCTAATATTTTAAAATAAAGTTATTAAAAAATCAAATGTAATAGCCTCTAGTCTCATATGTAATGATACAACAAATAAATTAATAAATAAAATAGATACTAGTTTTATGAATCAAAATGGAACTGATCACTCTTTTAAATATCTAAAATCAATCGAATCTATACACTAAGTTTCAATGTGATTTTCGTAAGAAAGTCATCTTCAATTTTGTTGCGAAGCCTAGTATTTTAATATTAGATGTTGACGAAGATAAACAAGCTTCTGAGGCTTTAATTCTGTTGTAAAATCCATCAATTATCGATAACTTTCTCATTTTAAGATCTAATAAAAAAATGTATCACATTTTTATATTGGTTTAAATATATATAAGTAAAACCTTTAAAAATAAAATAAAATAAAGGAAAAAAAATAAATATAATTCATCACAGAATATTAAAAATATCACTGTATCATTAATTAATATATTTAAATTATAATTATTTTCACATTTTCTTTGTAATTTTAATTTTATTATATTTATATCAAATAAAATTAACTTATAATAATTTCGATCTAATTTAAATAAATAAACATTTAAATAACAAACCAGTATAATAAATATTGCAAAATCATATTAATAACCTAAGAAAATAACAAATAAAAAACTGAAAATAAACCTAAAATATTTATTTATTTGTAATTTTGTACTTGAAATTATTGGAATAGATAAACTAAAAAAAAAAAAAAAAATTATTTACGGAACTAGAGATAAGGAAAAAACTGAAAAGAAAAAAAAAAGGGTGTATATATATGTTAGACTAATTCATGATATTCAGCAAATCAAATCGAAAAGCAATATATTATATATTTTCTTTTGTATGTAAAATATGGAAATATAAAATTAGATATAAGTGGGTTTTTCTTTATAATTAATAATAATAATAATTTTAATTATAAATTAGCAAGACTAAAATAAATAAGATTAATAGGGGCTGTAGAAAACCAAATTGACTGTGGGGTCACATGCCTGATTGGTTACAACATATTATTATACATAACTCTATTTAAAAGTTTTTTTTTTTTTTTGATTAAAACTTGAAAAGATAAAAAAAAAAAAAAAAGATTGGGTGGGGGGGCCATGGCTCCCACCGGCCCCCACGTTCCTCCGCCCCTGACTCTAGGGTCGTTCATTCCAACTAGCATACCCTTAACAGTTAACATACATTTTGTTCTTTATGACTGTTTTGTTATCTTTCATGTATCATGAGTACTGTTTTGTTATCTTTTATGTCCTTATCAGTGTTATCTTTCATATCACACATCAGTGAATTTATCTTCTTCAACACGGGCCGGGCCCTGCTTTAGCTATGGCTTTCGATAACGTCGAGGCTCCTGAGGTTAACCTCATTTAACCAAAGCATTTTTCTTCTTACCCGATTAACTCATTTATTCTGTGGACTTAAATCAACTGTTAAATTTTGGTGTCCCAATTTGTATCCAACCAATCAAATTAGGACATGTGTGCATTTTTATGGAAGCAGATGAAAAAATAATAATTAAATGTGCACACATGTCCCCATTTGGTTGGTTGGACACAAATTAGAACACCAAAATTTGATAGCTGATTTGAATCCTTATTCTGTATGCTATTAAAAAAAAAAAAAAAAAAACACTCATTTATTATGTATAGTATATATTAATGATAGAGTGACAATATTTACACCCTTGAAAACTGTACATACACCCAAATTGATATCTTTATAAAAAAATCTAATATTACCCTTAAATAAAATAACTAAAATAACTAAATAGTTTTTGAAAATATATACGCGTGTGTCTAATACAACATGGGGGGTGAATGAGTTGTTAATTGATTATTACCAACTTTTTCGATTATTCAATATTAACAATAAAACCCAATTGAACAAACAATAAAAATCAAGAAAAAATGTGAAAATATAAAAGGAAATTTTTACATAGGAGGAATTAACCATTTTAAGTAGTTCCATGAAAAAAAAAATTAGGATAAAAGCGCATTATATAATGAAATATGCGCCTTGTAATGTTTCTCTCAAATTTCTCTTATTAACCTCTATAAAAATGCATAATTTACAAAAATTTTAAAATTACCTAGAATTTTTAAAATAGGAATAATACACCATTTTAAGTAGTTCCATAGAAAAAATTAGGATAAAAGCACACTATGAAATGCAATATGCGCCTCGCAATTTTTTCGGTCAAATTTCCTTTACTAACCTCTATAAAACGCATAATTTGTAAAAATTTTAAAGGTACCAAATTTTTTTTACATAGGAAGAATACAGCACTTTTAGTATTACTGTGGAAAAAATTAGGACAAAGGCACATTACTCAATGAAATATGTGCCTCGTAAGTTTTCGGTCAAATTTCCCTTACTAACCTCTATAAAATTGCATAATTTGCAAAAATTTTAAAAGTACCATGAATTTTTTAAATAGGAAGAATGCACCACTTTAAGTATTTCCATAGAAAAAATTAGGACAAAAGCACATTACTTAATGAAATATGTGCCTCGGAGATGTTTCGGTCAAATTTCCCTTACTAACATCTATAAAAATGCATAATTTGCAAAACATTTAAAATTACCTAGAAATTTTAACATAGGAGGAATTCACCATTTAATTTTAAGTAATTCCATGAAAAAATTTAGGATAAAAGTGCATTATGTAATGAAATATGCCCCTAATAATTTTTCGGTCAAATTTCCCTTACTAACCTCTATTAAAACGCATAATTTGCAAATTTTAAAAATGCATAATTTGCAAAACATTTAAAAATTCCTAGAAATTCTAACATAGGAGGAATTCACCATTTTAAGTAGTTCTATGAAAAAAAAAATTAGGATAAAAGAGCATTATGTAATGAAATATGCGCCTCGTAATTTTTCGGTCAAATTTTCCTTACTAACCTCTATTAAAAAGCATAATTTGCAAAAAAAATTAAAAGTAACAAGATTTTCTTACATAGGAAGAATACAGCACTTTAAGTAGTTCCATGGAAAAAAAATTAGGACAAAAGCACATTATTTAATGAAATATACGTCTTGTAATTTTTCGGTCAAATTTCCTCTACTAACCTCTATAAAAATGCATAATTTGCAAAAAAAAAATTTAATTACCTAGAATTTTTAACATAGGAAGAATACACAATTTTACGTAGTTCTATGGAAAAAATTAGGATGAAAGCACATTACGTAATGAAATATGCGCATCGTAATTTTCGGTCAAATTTCCCTTATTAACCTCTATAAAAATGCTTAATTTACAAAACTTTTAAAATTAATTAGAATTTTTAACATAGGAATAATTCACGATTTTAAGTAGTTCAATGAAAAAAATAATGATCAAAGTGCTTTATGTAATCAAATATGCACCTCGTGATTTTTCGGTCAAATTTCCCTTACTAACTTCTATAAAAATGCATAATTTGCAAAAAATTTAAAATTACCTAGAATTTTTAAATTGGAAGAATACAACATTCTAAGTAGTTCCATAGAAAAAATTAGGATAAAAGCGCATTATGAAATGCAATATGCATCTCGTAATTTTTCGGTCAAATTTTCCTTACTAACTTCTATAAAAACGCATAACTTGTAAAAGTTTTAAAGGTACCAAAAAAAATTTACATAGGAAGAATACAACACTTTAAGTAGTGCCATGGAAAAAATTTGGACAAAAGCGCATTACTTAATGAAATATGTGCCTCGTAATTTTTCGATCAAATTTCCCTTACTAACCTCTATAAAAATGCATACTTTGTAAAACTTTTAAAATTTCCTAGAAATTTTAACATAGGAGGAATTCACCAATTAAAGTAGTTCAAAGACAAAAATAATGATAAAAGCGCATTATGTAATGAAATATGCGCCTTGTCATTTTTCAATCAAATTTCCCTTACTAACCTCTATAAAAATACATAATTTGTAAAAAATTTAAAATTACCAATAATTTTTAACATGAAGAATACACCATTTTAAATAGTTCCAGGGAAAAAATTAGGTTAAGAGTGCATCACATAATGAAATATGCGGAACGTTATTTTTCGGTCAAATTTCCCTTACTAACCTCTATAAAAATACAGAATTCGCAAAACTTTTAAAATTACCTAGAAATTTTAACATAGGAAGAATTCACCATTTTAAGTTGTTCAACGATAAAAATAATGATAAAAGCGCATTATGTAATCAAATATGCGCATCATGATTTTTCGGTCAAGTTTCCCTTACTAACTTTTATAAAAATGCATAATTTGTAGAAATTATAAAACTACCTAGAATTTTTAAAATAGGAAGAATACACCTCTTTAAGTAGTTCCATGAAAAACAAAATAGGATAAAAGTGCATTATGTAATGAAATATGCACCTCGTAATGTTTCGGTCAAATTTCCCTTATTAACATCTATAAAAATGCATAATTTGCAAAACTTTTAAAATTACCTAGAAATTTTAACATAGAGGGAATTCACCATTTTAAGTAGTTCCATGAAAAAATTAGGATAAAAGCGCATTATGTAATGAAATATGCGCCTCGTAATGTTTCAGTCAAATTTCCTTAACTAACCTCTATAAAATAGCATAATTTGCAAAAATTATAAAATTACCTTGAATTTCTAATACACCATTTTACGTAGTTCCATGGAAAAAAAATTAGGATAAAAGCATATTACGTTACGAAATATGCACATCGTAATTTTTCAGTCAAATTTCCCTTACTAACCTCTATAAAAATGTATAATTTGCAAAACTTTTAAAATTGCCTAGAAATTTTTACATAGGAGGAATTCACCATTTTAAGTAGTTCCGTGAAAAAAATTAGGATAAAAGCGCATTATGTAATGAAATATGCGCCTCGTAATATTTCGATCAAATTTCCTTTACTAACCTCTATAAAAATGCATAATTTGCAAAAAAATTAAAATTATCTAGAATTTTTAACATAGGAAGAATACACCATTTTACGTAGTTTCATGGAAAAAAATTAGTTTCATAGGATAAAAATGCGTATCGTATCACCATTTGAAGTTATTCAATGTCAAAAATAATGATAAAAGTGTATTATGTAATAAAATATGCGCCTCGTGATTTTTTGGTCAAACTTCCCTTAATAACTACTATAAAAATGCATAATTTGCAAAAATTAAAAATTACCTAGAATTTTTAAAATAGGAATAATACACCATTTTAAGTCGTTCCATGGATAAAATTAGAAAAAAAAAAAACGCATTACTTAATGAAATATGTGCCTCATATGTTTTGGGTCAAATAAGAAAATAATATTAAGCCCATATATATATGGTGTGGGCGGCAAGGCTAATTATTTAGTCAAAAATATTATTTTATTTTATTGTTTGATTAAATGATAATTAATTAATTAATTAATTAATTATTTAATTAAGAAACAAAATCTTTTTCTGATCAGGAAATAAGTTTCCTAGAATTATACTATTGGTAGTAGTATATTAAAAGTAAAAAACTTGTTTGGTAAGAAAATAAATAATTAAGTTTATTTATTTAATCAAATAGGAAGTCTTTTATGTTAGTCATAATTTAATACTACACTATAGAGTTGGATTAGGGTTTGGGTTCTCAAGAGTGTAAGAGTTTTGGTAAAACCTAAATCCTCTTTGAGTGAGGATTTCGGTCACACACAAACTCTCACAAGAGAGAATGCGGCAACCCTAAAAGAAAAAAGGGTTGAATTTCGGTCACCCTATATAAGGGAGGTGATGAAATTCGGCCACCCTACTACTTGCTTGGCTTGAGAATTATTTCTTTTGCTTAGAAAATAAATCCTACTCTAGTGATTAGTGTGTGTAAAATTCGGCCAAGACAAAAAAAGAGAGAAGAGATTATTCTTTCGATAGTACACTAATTGCTTATACATCAATAGGCTTGTGTGTACAACTTCGAATTAGGTTCACGCGAGTTTCGATCTTTAGATTGAGAACTCAAAAGTGACTGGAATAATCTTTGTAGTCTTTTGGTTGTTGTGTGACTAACAATAAGAAAAAGAAAGTTTGTTTGTCCATTCTCAGGTACGCAATTCAAAGAAAAGGGAGACCACGCTCCTAAGTGATTCACGTTCGTGCTAGGATTGAAGATCTTGCGGATTACCATCGACGTAAGTCAATCGGATCACGCGACAAAAGGTATTCTACTTTTTGTTAGTTTATATGTATGTTTAATTAATTTAAATGGTTAAGGTTCATCAAAGGAAAAATTTTAAACTATACTAAACTTGTTTTTAGTCTCGCTTCCGCTGCATTGACCGTATTTTCCCCTACATATGCAAGCTTGCCCTATTTTTCAACCGTTTTTTTTTTATGCTTTCTAACCAACAACTATTGATGTAATTAAAGTAATTTGGTCTTAAGTGACCAATCATACCACAAAAATGACAAGTAGGTACAAAGTAAGAGTTTTTACCATTGCATTGAGATCTCATCGAGGCCTTACCATGTTGACGAGGTTGTCTTTGATGATGCATCAGTTTGCTTCTCTTTGGAGCTTGAGCCGATTGATGGCACCATTGTGATTTAGCTTGTTGAGGTGGTTAAGCCAGTTGATCATGCTTTCTTGGTTAAACATGTTTCTTGTGATCACCTCCTTTTCTTACAGTTGGCTTATTGGAGGAGGTGATTGACTTGTCCTTTCTTCTTGGATTGCCTAGGCTTTGGTTGAGTTGCCAAGGCTTGCGTGGACTTTCCTTGAGTTGAAGATTGCTTGGATGAAGCTTTGCTTTTGCCTTGAGCTTAAGGTTGTTTGACCTTGGCATTCTTTAATTCTTCAAGGCACCTCATCTCTATTTCCTTGACTATCTTCAAAGAGTTTTCTTTGTTGGCAAGCTCATCTTTCATTGCCTTCATCCGTTAGTGGCAATCTTCAATCTCCTTATCATACCTGGACATATCAATCACGTCCGTCTTCAAGGAGTCATCCATGTCCGAACTCGAAGTCATCTTAGCAAGTGTATTTCTTGCCTCTTCAGGTTCATTCTCCATCATCAATTCATTCACTTTGATAAGTGACACTTCCTCATCTTAGTGAGGCACTTTAGTTCTTAGTTGGAGATTATCTTCATTCAACTTTAAAACTTCATCATTCTTCTTCTTCAAACACCTTTGAAGATAATCAATAAACTCTTGATAGTCAACCACATTATCACTTGAGTTTCCAGAGCAAGTACTATCTTGATCTTAATCAAAGCTTCTCCCACTTGTGCTTTCATGGGCCATGTCATCAATGCTAGCTTCTCTCAAACTTGCTCCTCTTTGGTCTCCACTCTTCAAGTCACCCTTCTTGAATTCTTCAAGTGACAAACACTTGGTGACGGTTTGAGCTTCTTCTTGGTAGGAGACCGAAATGGCGAAGTAGTTGTTCTCACACTCAATCAGGCTTATGGAACATCTTTCAACTACTTCAACTTCGTTATCACTCCAAGTAGCGATCATAGCTTCCCCTCCTTTCTTGGACGAAGTCATGTTCTTTTCCTCCTTCACTTTAGAGGTCATTCTCTTCTTGTGAGATTTCATGAATCTCCTAAATCTCTCAACCGTGAGAGTCACCTCCTTATCGGAGTCATTTTCCTTCCTCTCCACTTTGGAGGTCATCAAAGCAATACCCTATCTAAGTGTTTCACTCACACTCATAGTGTTTGGTGAAATGAATGCAATTGTGAATGTAATGAACAAAATGCACACAAATGCAAGACACACAAATGTGACAAGGATCTCCTAAGTATGTTTAGGAACCCGCTCTGATACTAATTGAAAATATATACGCGTGTGTCTAATACAACCTAGAGGAGGGTGAATGGGTTGTTAATCGATTATTACCAATTTTTTTGATTAGTCAATATTAACAATAAAACCCAATTCAACAAACAATAAAAATCAAGTAAAAGTGCAGAAATATAAAGAACACTTGATTTTTACGTGGAAACCTTCAACAAGGAAAAACCACAGGACTAGCCACTTAAGCCACAACAATCCACTATATGAAATGAAATGTACAAATGTAGTTAAATTGCCTAAAGCATACCTAGAGGAGGGGGTGAATATGTTTTAACACCTTTTTCAATCCCTTGAAACAAATGCAAGTTTGTCCTTCAAGGTAGCTTACATTACAACACATAAACTATACATACAAGTATAGACAAGATAAGCATGTGATCATTAAAGCATTGTCTATACATCAACAAAAAGCAAGAGGAAGAATAACATAAAAATATAACAATAAAGAACACTTGTATTTCAAATAATGTCCAATATGTTACAAGTATCAATCAAAGAATAGCTATACATAAGAGTATCAATATACAAAAGAATTATATATACAACTATGATCAAAATGATTTACTTATAAATCACACTTAACAAAATCTTGTTTCAAAAAGCATCACAAGTGAATATTATGCAATAAGATTAAAAACATACACATATACAAATAAGAAAGAGAGAGATAGAAAGAATTGACACGAGATTTTTTAACGTGGTAAAACCTCCAAGGAAGAAACATCCACGAGTTGAACTACAACCATTGGGTACTATATATATTGGATGATAGATTAGAAATTCCTCAAAAATGACCAACCTATGATCTACTCTCTATTGGAGTCTATGTCTACCCAATCCTTATTGGTATATACAAAATCTCTCAGTGATGCGAAACCACCATGTATTGGAGTCCATGTCTAACCAACATCGTTGGAAGATTAGAAATTTCTCAAGAGTGCATACATATCCCATGTACCACTCTCTATTGGAGTCTATGTTTATCCAAACATCCGGGCCTACCAATATTGTAGCCAACTCCCTATCCAAGGCACTCATGCCTTTAGAGAGCCTCCAATGCATAGTTATCTGGACCTTCCCGATCCTAGCCATGTCTTATTGCTTGATTATCTGGACCTCTTGCCCTATCCAAGACTTCTTTGCTTGACTATCCGGACCTCTTGTCCTAGTCAAGACTTCTTGCTTGGTTATCTGGACCACATGTCCTAACCAAGACTTCATGCATTTTACAAGGACTTCCTAGTGTGATCAATGAATGCAAATGATGCAACAAACAATTCAACATAGAACATGTGATCAATACATTCCATGGAATCTAGACATAATCATGAGAGAACACAAATCAAATAGTCTAGATGCAAAACTTAAATTAAAACCTAGAGCATGTGAAAACACCTAACACATATAGCTCCTAGTTTCATTCACACATTTAATACTTGAATCAATCATATACATGAAGCACATATTCAAGATATTAGAAAAATACACAAAAATGCTAGAATCACAAACTATATTCAATGAATAATCGAGCTAACATTTAGAGCAAGGATATAATGAATAATCAATTAAATCCTATTAGGCTATAAATACAAAATCAAATGTGCTAATCCTAGATTTGTTCAATTAAAGGATCCAAGCACATGTCAAGGTTATTAATCATAAAATGAATCAATCAATCCACAAATAACCCTAAATATCAAAATAATAACAATACAACTCTCAAACATGTGAAAATTTAGAATCATAGAAAACTAGTTCACATTTGTCTCTAATTAAACTTGATTAGGTTTGATTATGAAGCTATCTTTCTCAATAGCATTCATTATACATACACATACATATAGAAGAAGAAACCCCAAGGTAATTGAAGGTTATAAAAGAAGAAAACACAAAGATGAGTCAAATACCTATGATTCACGAGTTGGTTCGATTTTGAAGGTAGAACCACCACAAAACTCAATCAAACAACTACAAACTCACTTGGAAGAGGTAAAGGACTTGATTATGAAGCTTCTCCAACTTGAATCACTCAATTCAAAGTCCAAATGAGAAAGTTATGGTGTTTGGAAGGTAAAAAAGTTTGGAGAGAAAATTTTGCATATTGGTTTTCTAATTTTTCTTCTTGAAATGAAAATGGGAAGGAAATGAGGATTTAAAAGAGAGGGAGAGAGAGATTTGATGTGACCAATAGGAGGCTGCCATGTCACCCCCTGTGAAAGGCTCGTGAGCCTCACGGGGTAGAGGGGTGTGTGGCCCGTGATCCTCACGCTCCCCTCTCGCCCTCCTCCAAGCTTGGCCTTTGGCCATTGCTTGCCTCAATCACGTTCTTCGGCTGTATTCGGGTTTCCGAACTCTGAATTCGAATCCATCTTTGGATTATGAACCGTGACTCCCTTACGCATGAGGAAGACTATGAAACTTTGACAAAATGTTGAGAATTCGACTTGGAATACGACGACAAAGACAACTTAACCAATGAGAACGAAAAGTAGTGTAGCTTCCTAGTTTGGACTTAAAACTAAATGAATGAGTAACCGAAATGACCAGGACTCAATAAGGAATAATATGAGATCATGTTAAAGTCCAAAACAAAAGAAACACAAACAAATAAACACAAAGTCACACAAGTATGCTATTTCCTAGAGATAGTCTTAGAACATGCAATTTCACAATGTTTGTCAATTTGAAACTAATGCATGTGCATACTTTGTTAAGTGTATGAATGTGTTATATTAATGGTGTACAACTATACAGGGACACGTATGAAAGCCATGTGTGTCTGTGCCTATGCCTTGTAAGAGGAATGAGGTCTAATATACCTTTGATGAGCAATATAGCTTATTCCTCTTTGAAGACACCATCTTGCATATAAAGTTGCCAAGTACTCCTTGAAGCTTCAGTCATCAATAATCTAGGACAACTAAACATTACAAGAGAAACAACGTTTTTATATGGAATACATGCCAACACAAACCAAAATCCTAACATGAAAAGATAGTTACACCCTCAAGTGATACACGGACTCTTACTCATGATAACCTTAGGCTATGGACACTATCACTCGCCACTCTTGGTTCAATCCTAGTGATATCCCTCGATCCACTACTCTTGGCGTGAGCACCCCCTAATCTACCCGCTGGCCTTTTCTAACGGTACTTGGCATATGCTTGCCAACCAACCCTTGGTAGCAAGACTTCACTTGCTTGTGCAACTTCATCTAGAAACCACAAGATTTTGACTCATTTAAGAGAATTAAATGTCTAAGTGAATATGAAATAATGCTCAAATGCTCAAATGTGTAAGACCACACACAAAATGGCTAACTAGATGTTATAATGCAAATCAACACTCTAGTTATCAACAATGCCTACATGCTCATACATAAGAACTCAATTAGATGCAAAGGGATTCTAGCAACCTAATTGTCAAATACATTCACATAAACATTCATAGCTTGACTAGATGCACAAGACCAACCTAATCATCAATTCACATACAAGAACATTTATGAATTAGCTATTTAGGAAAAATAAACCTAATTAATTAAGCTATTACAAACAAACCCCCAAACATGTCATAACTTCACTAAATATTTAATTAATGTGAAGATTTGCTAACCTAAGCAATAAAAGATATGTCTTGATGAAATAGAACAATAAATGAGTTGAGATGTTTGTTCTACTTACCAAGTAAAGACATTAATGAAGACCCATGTCTGAATGATGCTAAAGATGCAAGATGAAAATGGGTTTTGGGGTTTGAAGAGTCAAAGAAGCTTTCTCTCTCTAAGGAACTCTTAATCTCTCTCTAGGGTTTTATAGTTTGAGTTCCTTAGAGTGAAATGAAAGGGAAAAAGATGAATATATAGGCTAGGATCATGCCCTAACGAATTCCAGAAATGCACCTTCAGAAATGACCTAAAAAGGACAAAAAAATGAAAGAGAAAACAAGAAATTACGAACTAGGGTCTGGTCGTTCTGCGGTTCATTTTGACGAAATGTACCGCGGAACACTTCTGGGCAACCTCTGCCAGGTTTCACGGTTGCACTTCCGCGGTTCGCTTTGACGAGCTGAACCACGTAAAAACTCTGCTGGGGATTGCGGTACACAGTCATAACAGGCGCGATACGCTTAAACAAAGCGTATCGCGGAAATCCAAAAACCTTGAATTTCTGAGGGCAATTTTGACCATCTTCCATGGACTAAACCCCTATAGCCCTAGACCAAACTTAGAGAAGAAATGGGCTTTCTCTAGAGGTCCCAACATCACGCTAAGACAAGCATACCATCGTGCATGCGCGGTTTCCGATCACAACATCGGGAAACGAATTACATCACACAAAACGACACTTAAGTCTAAGAATGAAGTGCAAGTGTGATTGTGAAAAGAATGCACACATAAGCAATAAGGAACAAATGCATGTAAGTGAATGTGTGCACCTAATCTCTTCAAGAATCAAAGTCAAGTGTTATACCTTTTGAAGCTATTGATCTTGAATTCATGGAAATGCTTGGAAGCTTGCCTTGATAATCATCAAGAAAACCTAAGCTACCAATTACACAATCATCTCCAATGTGGTTTGTTATGAAATAAACCAATAAAAAATAGAAGTCCTTGCGGTTTGTAAGCACACCCACCAATAATTATCAATTAGTTTCTTATTTAATGGCTTGTCAAAAAAAAATAATTCCTTATTAATCATTTGATAATCACATATATTATAAAATCTTTTTTTTTTCTTAATCCGTAATATCTGCCAAAAAAAAAAAAATTCAAACATGTTTTAGACATTTTTTTTTTTTATCAATATTAACTTAAGAATTTTTATTTTTATTTTTATTTTTATTTTTTAAATGGGAAATCTATTAAAACTAGAAACTTACAAAGAAAAATTTGGGCTTCACCCAGAACATCATCTCCTCACACGGAGGAATATCTTCCACCAAAACAAGGGTTCTTGAATTTGGAGACCAATTTTTACCAGACCATGGGCAACTGAATTTGCTTTACAAGTGACAAACTCTACACCAGATAAAACAAGATGAATAGAAAGAGATTCAACAAGCTTAAAAATCTGATGTAAAACTAGACCAACGTCAGATAATGGAGACTCCTTAGAAACTATTGAAGACAGTACAATAACAGCAATACAACATCAGATTCAATATTAGCTGGTAAACGTCCCAGTCTGCGGCAAAAATTTGATTCCTTTGAGAATAGCCATAGCCATAACCTGACCTCCTGCAAATCTCTATAATATAACTCCATATGTTGAAAAGCATGGAGGGAGAAGAGGCTGATGTGTGTTGAGGAAATTTTGTAAGAAAGGGTATTTTTGGTATTAAATAGGGTTTATTTACAAACTTTTTTTTTTTTAAAGCTTCTTTTGACAATCCAATTTTTTCTTTTCACACTTCTTTTCTAAAAATACTTCATTCTCAAAATTTAAATTTTAAAAAATTCTAAAGACATTTCATTTTGTTACAAGATTTTTTTGAATTAAATTATTAAAATAATAAATTATCTCTCCTAAATCATTAAATTAATTATTACATATTAAATACTCTATATGTACGTCTATATCGATCTTCCTCTGAGGTTAATTGTAAATGGCATGATACAGTATCAGTAACCTCAATTCCTCCATCATCCTTGTCATCTCAATCATCTTCTCCTCAACTATTTCCTCCAGAAGTATGTTGGTAATTAAAATATTGTATTTTATACCCACTAATTTACATTTTACCATAATACTACTCTACACTAACTTTTGGAAAACATTACGATCTATTTTCTTCAATTGACTTGGAAAATTTTATTAACTTGGTAATTCTCCTCCCAGATTAATTAATTTATTTATTTTATTTTTTTTTGACTTAAGTCCCAGATTAATTTTCAATTTATATTATTTGAATAATAATTTAAGTGTTTAAGATTAATAGTTTTTTTAAAAAATAATTTACAAAATATCCATAAATTAAGGTGAAATCACAACTTCTTGAGGAATATCAAGCTATTTCAGGAATATTAGGATATTTCAAGATACGTCTGACTATCATAAGATATTAGGTATTTACTTGTTTCGATATCTGTCCTTCCAAAATATGGAAACTATCAGAAGTACTGTATATCTATCTATATTTAGTTTTTTGACAAAAAGAGCCAGCGTTCTGAACCGAGACTTGGTTAGTGACAAGCAGTGTTAATGATTTGACTCAGCCCTTGTGGACTTACTCAAATGTCTGCATGAGATCATGGGCCTGTTAATTGGATTGTTGGCCTAAACTTCACCAACGAGATCCATGGAGATGTCATTCATGTATCTTCTTCTTCCCTCACCAGAAGACGGGAGGCGCAGCAGAGGTCTAGCCACCCCGGAGGATCCAACTTCCTCAGGCGACTTGTGATTTTTTTTATACAACTAAAATTGATTATTTTAAAAAGCTAAATTAATACCAAACAGAAAATATTCAAAGATATTATGTCGAATCTAATCCCCTACCAGATCAAACACAAACGAAGTTATTTAGTCTAATACCAAAACCTTTACAACACTAAAGGTCAGATTCCGATAACATTAGATCGTCTCCCTTTGGACATTCAACCCATAAATGTCTCGCAAAATATTCCTCTTCTTTGTTAATCTCTCCAACAGTTTTTGCACAATCCAGGTACGCCTGCCAAATTTCAAGCAATTAATTGCAAAAGAATGTTCAAAATTTTCAATTAACTATAGGTTGTTTAATTGTAATTCATCTAATGTTTAGTTTTCTCAAAATTTGATTGCAAGATGAAAAAAGACACCTGCAGAACACGAGTTGCAGCAAACTTGTCCATAATTTCCTTAGACATTTCTTCAGATAGATTCAAATGCTCGAACATAAATTCCACGTGATGCTTAAAAGCAAAATCCATACCCTGTCAACATAAATTATGAGTTGTAGCACTTGCTAGGTCATTCATGTCTAAACTATTTGCAAAATACGCATACCTTTAATGTAGCAAGATCATCCCAATATGCATACATTAAACCTCGAAGTTTTCTACTTTTGCTTAGCTCCTTAACAAAATCCCCAACTTTTTGCTTTGCTATTGTAGGCTAACCAAATAAAAGAAATATATATAAATGCCAAGACAATGAGGAATAACCATGAAAATCCATTCCATGAAAACTCACATTAGGCTTAGTTGGATTTAAATCAGAAGGAAGGCGAACAATGAAACCCGCCACATTGTAGTCAGAGATCTGCATAAATACAGAAGAAAAAAAATAAGATGACTTGAAAGAATGAACATGGCTCAAAGTCTCAACTATACAATATTAGATATGTTGTAGGATGTAAGAATGCACTTTAACGAAAGACAACGGTAACGTAAGACTTAAAAAGAGACATGCTCCGCACATTAAAATTTACAAAGAAAACAGTAATATACATCAATCAAAAACTTACCAAAGTTCGGAATTTATCTTCCATCAAAGATATATCATTTTCCTGCCTATGCATGGAGCTGCAAAGTTGACAAAATTCACATTACACATGTTATTACAATTTCAATTAACATAGAGACTAATTTTTAAAACTATACATTATATTATAAAGCACAAAGACCGTCATACTCCTAAAAAGAAAATTGAAAGGTAAAAGCATGTTTGAAGTATGGTAATAGTAATAGGTATGAGCAGGGAGAGATAGAAACAAGAAACTAACTGCCATTGTTTGAGAATGAGCAATATTTTGACAGATTTCAATATTAATCGTCATACAGTATAAAACTATGAAATCTGAATATAAATTCTAATAAAAATAAGACAAAAGCGGTGTCTTTCTTATAAGTTATAACATAGAAATTTGAATCATAAGCACAAGAGATGAGAGATGTCATACCATAAAGGCATTGCAATTGTGTTACTTGGATTTGAGACAGCCAAGTTCAGACACTCATTGCGAATGTCCAAACATATTAACCGATGCCATTTGGAAAGCCACAAAGATATCGTATTTTTCTTTATTAATTCTTGATACAACTTCAACGGCTCCACGTACTTCATCTTCAAACTTGCAAGGACAATTAAACATATACAAAAAAGGTAAACACATATTAAAGAAGCTTGATAAAAAAATCTTGGAATAGAAGTATCACAAAACTGATAGATTTTGACAACACAAGACGATGATTATCCAATTGTTGAACAGAACCGAACCCAGCCGAGCCAAAATTATCTCTTTAGAGATTTTATAAATAAATATAATTTTCTCATTAAAATTTACATTAATTTAAAAATACATGAAAATACCACAACAGTTTCCTGTTCAAGAAAAAAAGAAGAGAATTTTTACAAATATTATTGGTTTCAGTATGAGTAAAGGTGGCTCCTTTGTGATTCAATTACTGCCAAAGATTACAAGATTTCGGAGAAAAATCTGAAATGGTTTGAATCGAAAAATAATGAAGAAGAAGAAGAAAAAGTAGGAAGCTCAAATACCTCCTGCTTGAGATCTTAGTCGGCAGAAGAAAAAGTAGGAAGCTCAAAAGTAGGATATGGACAAGGGGTTTGAAGAGAAGATGAAGTTTCATATATATAGGCTAGGTTTTCTAAGAAGATGGCTGAAATTATAGTTATACCCTCTAAAGTACTATAAGAATAATCTTCGGTCGCTTTGTCTTAAGCAAGAGAGATGCTTCGTACATTTGGCACAAGAGATGAGTCGGCAAGCCTAGCCAATACATTTTAACCACCTCATCATACTTTATAAACACAATAATTACTAGGGTGAAATCCATTTTAGTCCCTCTAATTTAATCCTATTATACAAGCTGTTTCTCCGGTTTTCAGAATTGTCTTGTTAGATCCTTCTGTCACGATTTCTATTGAAAAAGTGTAATCTGACAGGCACAGAGGGCCAAATGACCCTGCTGCCCCTTAAAGTTGGTCAGATTGTTTAAAAGTCATTTTTACCCTCAATTTTCATAAATAAATATAAATATATTTTTACAAATAAAAAAAAATCATTTTCGGTAATATATATATATATATATATATACACACACATTTCCAGGAATCCAGAATAGAAATCCATTCATCATCAATCTGATTTTTTTTTCTTAAATCAGTAAACAATTTTATTCTTATAATCTCTTCAATCAAACTGCACAGAAAAAAAAAAATTCAAAAACATATATCTCTTTTTCATCTTCAATCAAAATTCACCAGGCTCTCATCAATAAATCAAACAACCAATGAAATTAAACCCAGATTTTTAGAAACAGCAAATTCTAAACCTAGAAATCCCTCTTTCTTCAACCATCATCATTAACAACACCAAACCCATAAATAACCAAACACCAACCATCATCATCTTCAACCAATTCCAAACCCAACAAACAACGACAAACCTTAGCCCACCGCCACTCAAACCCATTACACAATATCTTCCACATCAAACACCATTACCAAACCCTAGCCATCAAAACCCACTACCACGAACATCATCTATTCATCTCCCACATCTACTCAAACCCACACATACCAACCACCACCGGCAGCCGAATAAACCCACACCAACACCCAAACCGGTCAATCTGCAACAGACCTTGGGACGCTCGATCTACTCCAGATCGTGGGTCTTTAATGAAGCAGATGAGATTCGGTTCACAACCATCAACGCCATCACCAAAGGAGAAAGAATGATGGTGGTAATCTAGTGAAGTGGTGGCGATTTAGTATGGTTTCGAGAGATCGAGAGAGAGAGAGAGAGGGATCAAGAAAGGAGAAAGAATGGTGTGAGGGGTGTCTCGGCGGGCTAGGGTGTGGTATTTGGGCGACGGCGGCAGCTAGGGTTTGGGTTTGGGTTTGGGTTTGGTGAGTTGTGTGTTGAAGAGGATGAAGAGATGAAGAAGAAGAAGAAGAGAGAGAGAGAGAGAGAGAGAGAGAGGGGAGATAGAGAGAGAAAGAATCTGATGAGTTGTTTGGTGAGTTTTAATGAGTTGTTTGTTTGTTTTTTGTTTTTTAAAGAATTTGCTGCGTTTTTTTTTTCTTTTTTGTTATTTTGTTTTTCTATAAATATGTATTATTTAATATTTTAATACTTATCATTTTATTATTTAATAATGTTTATTATTTAATTTAATATTTATAAATCTGATGTTGTTTTACCCTTTTACCCTTTTACCCTTTTACCCTTGTTGACCTGACGGAATTCTGAGAAACCCTAACGAAATTGGATGGCAGGGACTAAAATACGTATTTTTGAAAACTAGCGGGACCTGTTAAGGTAAAGCTGAAAACCAGGGGACCGGTTTGTGTAATAGGTCAAACTAGAGGAACTAAAATGGATTTCACCCTAATTACTATCATGTAAGAAAAAAAATTGCCAAAGTCAAGAATTTCAACTCCTCTTCATCTTAATCTTAATATCTCCACTTCCATCTCATAAATTTTAAAACCTATCAACTATTTTTTTTTTTATATATATATTTTAATAAAATTGGACTAACCTAAGAAGAAAAAAGATCACAAGCGATCATATGCTGAAAAACCAATGACAATATCCATATATATAAAAGATAAAAGAAAAGTAAAGAGTAACAAAAAACAACGAAGCATAAAAAAACGAGGGGGAAAACAACCCCAAACAAAATGAAGCACACATGCCATACAAAAAAAAAAGAAGCAATAAGCAAAACGAAAAGACTCCCAGCCCATAAAGTCATTGCCAACTAAATAAGAACAGAACGACAAGGCGGAGAACCACTAAGAATCAACCTAAAGCTCCAAAGCATGTTTAGAAAGTGCATTTGTAACCCGATTCCCCTCCTTGAAAATATGGGAAACTTGAAAATCCATCTTCGAGATCTGGTAGATGCAGCCATGTAACGCTTCCACGCTTGACGGACCCTCCAAGGAACCATCTCAAAATGAGAAGAAACAAGGAGTAATAGCTGGAGACATGCGCGAGAACAACTCCGAAAAAGCCGCTCTAAAAACGACCAATTTGAATTTGTGAAGCAACCACCATCTGACACGTGGACTATCATTAAATGCCACCGTTTAGAAAGAGGATTTCCCCCTTAGTTGTGGAAGCCAGCCGGACAGAACTAGACAAGCGAGCAAGACAGAAAATCCTTCGAACAGGCTAGAAAATCCTGACTCCAACCCTAGTAAGGTACCGGTGTTCAAGTCAAGGGGGACTTCTGTTAACCGCCAAAAATGGCGGGGACCAAAAAAGAATTTTCCACCAACCTTGAAAAGAAAGTTGGGATAGAAAGCAGCAACGGGAAAGATGTCCGGGTGTCCCGTCTACCTACGGACAGGATAAAGTATGAACTACTACCCACCCCCGGCCAGGTTCAAAACCCCCTGAGACCAAGAGAGCACCAGGGAAGCCGGGAATACAAGGCCTCAAAGACACCATGGCTACAAGTTCCTAACGCCTGCTTACCCTAGATATCCCGGTACCCTGGTACCCCGGCACCCCGGTAGTCCGATACCCGGCACTTTTTAACATCATGTAGGAAGGGAGGCGGGGTACCTAATGTATCCCGACCCGTAAAACTCGTGGCAGACTCTCGGCAAAGTAGCACCAAGATCCCAACACTCCGATCCCGCCTAAAGCGAGGAGTGGGGATCCCGAACAATGGATCAAGAAGAAGGACAAGCATGAAACGTCACCGCTCAAGATAGAAGGCTACGCACATTCCCGCCATTCAGGAATCCCACTCAAAAGCAAAGCCAAATCATTTAAATCTGATAAAAGAGGAATCTCCTGATTTTTGGGATCAGTCCCCCGACGAACTCAGTAATCTCCAAGGAATGACCCGTAAGCTGCTAAAACCCTAAACCGAAATTCTAGGAGTGGACAGCAAGAAACGGGCCTATATAAATTCATCGTATGATCACAGGAAAGGGGACCAAAACCCAACCTTACTTTTTCCACTTATCGATAGGCACGAAAAGCTCCATCTCCATTGCCCACCAAGACATTTTCTTTTCTTTGATATTGTAATCTCAATCGTTCTAGCATTGGCTTGTAAATCTTTATCTAAGTCAATATATAAAACAGTTTATGTGTTCATGCCTTCAACATACCGGAATTTTACTTTTCTTGCTACTATCATACTCTGTCCTTAGTAGATTTGCAAGAACTAGCGAGATATCGAGCTACTAAGTACCTCGCTAGCCCAGATCTATCTAGATCCGAGTCCCTCGTAAACCGTTAATTAGAAATTTCACCCCGGTGACAATTTTTGGTTAACAAATACCATTGCTTGCTACTATACTAGTCACTAGCACTAGCAAGGTTGAACTTTAAATATAAATATTTTGACATGCAAAAACGACTCTTGTCAAATACACACAAAAAGCAATGAACATACATGCATACAAGAGAAGTGTGTGTGCAACTAGTCTCTTCAACAAGGGTTAAGCACAAGTGATATACCTTCAATGAGCTCATGAGCTTGAGAGCTTGAATTCCAATTAAGCTTGATTGCGAACAATGAAGCCCTAAACTACCCTTACTTAATTAAACCCCAAATTGTGGTTTGTCAACGAAATAAACCAATAAAAAATAATGACCTTTCATAATCCAAATTTGGATTCCGATGGTTAACTGTAATCCAAAATTCATTTTGTTTATTGATTGAATTTAAATCTTTGAAGGAAATAAGAGGTAGAAGAGAGATAGTAAGAGAAAGAGAAGGGGATCAACGACGAGCAAGAGATTAAGAGTGACGAGTAGGAATGATGGTTGGGTTGATTTCAGAGGGTTTTGAGTGACGGTGGTGGCGGCGGCTAGGATTTAGGCCTTGTTTGATTTTTCCACTTAACACTGAATGGCACTTAATGTGTTCCATTCAGTTATTTTGTTTGATTTTTTAAGTGTTAAAATCATTTAATGAACCCCTAAAACCACTTGTTTTTAAAAGTGAATTTTTCACTTTTCACTTAACACAAATCCAGTGGAATTTAATGCAAAGTTTTACTTCCAAAACTATCCTTACTAATTTAATCTGGTTCCAAAACTAACCACTTGTTCTATATTATATATATATATATAAAAGAATTGTGCAGCAACTGGTTTCTTTCCATTTTCATGGTGGGGTATCAATATCATAGCCAAGGCGGGTAAGAAAGTGGCCATCTAATGGAGTTTTGCTAGGTATCATCTGATCTGATTGAATGACCTAAATAGATAATCTGACTAAGTTGTGATAGAATCAGTCAAAATTTCTAAATTCGATGAATGAGTAAACATGATACAAATCAGCAAAAGATTCATTGATTTTTCCTCCTTTCACCCTTGAGTACATTACCATCTGGTATTGGACCATAGAGACACTTGCAGATCCCCTTCCAGTAGTCGTTGATCAAAGTAAGTTTTATACAACTCTCAGAATTCAAGTTTTTACATGAAATCTATAAATTATATAATTATCCAAGTTTATTCCAAATCAATTAAAGAATAAATTATACACATGAAGTAGATTGCTAATAAGAATATATTGATGAACTTCATTTTGACTGTATAAAATTGTACACATGAAGTTGCCCATCAATTTTATAATGTCACTAGCTAATAGCTTAGTAATTATTAGATTCTATACAATAATATAGATTTGAAATATTATTAATAACTAAATAAATTTATTTTAGAATTAATTTATATGTTAGAGATGTCCATAATATATTAAAATGTAAATATATAACAAATAATAGTTAGAAGGTCATAGATGTAAAAGTATTTATTTTCAAATATTTATAATTTAAAAAAACAAACAACTTATCATTTATAGATTGGTGCTATTGGCACACCCCCTACCAGTCTATTTATGCTCCACTTTTTAAATTTTGGATTTAATTAAATAAACTTTAATGTTTTTATTAAATTGTTTGATTTATTTCCAAAACTACCCTTTTTATTTATTTTTCAAATTTAATACACCCATCTTTGATCTCTATTCTCTCTCTCGCCTCCATTAATCAATTTTTTTTCTCTTTTTTTTTTTTAGTTTTTTTTTGCTTCTTCTTATTTCATGGTAAAAAAGAAAAAAAAAAGAACAAAGTTGTTTCAACACAACGACAACTTGATATCATTATATATATATATATATTGGTAAACACACATAATATATATTGCATAATAGAATAAAAATAGTTTTAATGTCATATTAGTTTCTGCAACATCAAAAGGAAAAAAATAAAATAAATAAAACCCTAAATTCATGATAAACAAGATTTTTGTTGTGGCTGTTGGGGTGCTCTATTTTGTTGAGGTTGTTGTTGCTTTGTTGGGTCTAGTGTTGTGTTTTGGGTTATGACTTATGAGAGCTGTCTGGTGTGTTGTTGGTTTTTTCTGTGTTTTATTTTTTTGTGTTGTTTCGCTCTTGCAGCTATATGTTTGTGTTTGATGGGCGTTTTGCCCTCTTCTATTAGTGAAAATTGTTATAAATTAAAAAAATATATATCAATATTGTAGGAAAACTAAACATTGATGAACGATGATGGTTAAAATTCAATTCAACTTTTGGATCCGTTTCTATTTCTTCATAGGCTTAAAGGAAAACCATGGATTAACCCTTGTAAGCCTGAGAACCTTGAAATTCCTTCAATATAAAATTCGTCTCCAAATATCCAAGACTTGATTACTGCTTTTAGACCTGAAAATCTTGACATCCCTTCTATAGACTTTCGTTTCCAAATCTTCAACACTTGAGTTGCAGCTTCCTGGATTGGGAATGGACAATCCTTTGTATGATTGGGTTTAAGAGTTGAGAAAAAAAAATTCTTCAAGAAACATATTACAAGAACCGTGTTTTTTTTTTATTATTTGAAAAGGAATGTGGGGTTTTATTAGATTTATTTTGTAGAAGATTTTATTTCCTTAAATTGTATGTCCTTTTAAGTAATTTTGATAAAGAAAAAATAAATAATTCTGTATAATTAAAAGTGGGGCATATATAGACTGGTATGGGGTGTGCCAATAGCACCACTCCATTTATATTCAGTTTTCAGTGAAAAAAAAACAAACATGTTTTTCAGTTTTCAGTCACTATTCAGTCTTCAGTAACATTCAACACTGTTCAGTCTTCAGACAAAAAATCAAGCGGGGACCTTAGTGTTTTGAGTTCAGCTTAGTAACGATGATGAAGATAGGATTTTTTATTATTATTATTATTATTAAATCTAAATCTTTTATTGTAATATTTATTAAATAATTTTATATTTAATTTTTTTATTAATTAACCTATTTTTCCTTATGATTATTTTCTCGTTAATCTTTAATCAACTTATGGACACTTGCACCATATGAGGACAATCGTATAAGTGTTTACAAAATCTCGATACTCATTTTCTTTATCAATCTATCCAACCAAGTTTGAACAATCTAGGTATGCATGACAAATTTCAAAGCAATTAATTGCAAAAGCATCAAAACAACGAATCAAAATAATTTGGATTTAAAGAAAGTCCAAATTTTATGCCCACTAGTTATGCAACTAAACATTACAAACAGAAAAAGGTTGGATCCATCGAATGTCATTTTACAAAAAGAGAAACATTACATTCCGTAGTGTTTCTCAAAACTAAACTACACCCGGTGTCTTTAGGGAACCAAGCCCTTGGCAGTGGCACCAACTGACAACATTCCAGTATACAAGTATCCCTGCCAAAAGTAAAAGTAACTATGAATGTGATTCCAATTTCTCAAAGGCATCTTTGAAACAAATTACAAAAACGTCAAAAATTGATCAATTTGAAAGATCAAAGGAGGTTTAAATAAAACATTCTAATACAATCTTAGAATCAAGTAGTCAAATTTTGCACATAGGTTAAGTAGATAGTTAGTTACCTGCAGCACTAGATGAGGAACACATAGTTGACGTTGAACAAGTGGCTCAAGCGGCTCAAGCGAGAAATCATCATAAACAAGACGGTTCATACATAACTCCACATGATTCTCTATTGTAATTTCCTTTATCAACACAATATAATCAACTATGAGATCATGTAATTTGTATCACTAATGCACAAGAGAAGTACATGCATAACAAAAATATTGAATTCCCAAATCTTTTCTACAAAGGTTTACACATGCACACATAGGACATACCTTTGGGGTAAGGGTCTTGTCCCAATAAGTAAAATTCATGCTTCCAAATTTTTTCGAATTACTTAGGTTGTTAATAAACCTAGCCGTCTTGAGACCCTAGTCAAATAAAAATAAAGAATATAATTATATTAGAGAGCAAATGGTTGGAGCGGATGATCTTAAAAAGAGTCATGACATGATCAAACCTCGCTCACATAATCAGATTTCTCCTGCTGGTTTCTAAAAGGATAGCCAACAACCAAGCCCTCTACCTTATGTTGATCGACCTGCCCACAAAAAGAGACGTACGGCTCAAAGTAGTTTCAACAATACCATTACAGAGATCATTAACCAAACTGTGATTATTCTCTTACCAAAGCTTCGACTTCAGCAGACAGAGATTTAAGATCTTGATCATAACGATATAAATCACCAAAGAGTTTGGCACCACCATGTAACCTCCACCTGCATTGTTTCGCAAAATTCACATTTCATATATAAATGAGAAGCTAATTTAAACATATAGATAGAGATCATGTGTAGTAGAGAGACATGTCATCATACTCTTTGGATGATGAAGATAAAAATATCAAGTTGGTGTCAGACAAAGCTAAGGCCAGATGGTCATCACAAATATCCAAACCTAGCAACCGACCCCGATTGACAGGCTTCCTCAAACGATTTTTATAGAACACTTCCTTGTACAAGTCCAAGGGATTCGTGTGCCTCATGAGCCTGTATATCTAAAGTCAAAATAAAATTAAACACCTGCTGGACTATCTATGTGTTTAATTTTATTTTTACCGATAGATGTTGAAGCTCATGAAACACAAGAATCCCTTGAACTTTTGTACATGAGTGTTTGGTAAAAATCTTTTGAGGAAGCCTCAAGAAATTGGGGTCGGTACTCAAAAGATTTTTATCAAATTACAAGGGATTCTTGTTCTTCAGGAACTTCCACATGTCAAAATAAAATTAAACACTTGCCGGACTATATATATATATGCTAGGTTTTCTAAGAAGATGAGTGAAATTACAAGGACAATTAAACATGTGAAAAAAAAAAAAAAAAAAAAAAGGTAAACACATATTAAAGAAGCTTGATAAAAAAAATAATGAAACGATTCAAATCTGAAACGGTTTGAATCTGAAAATAATGAAGAAGAAGAAAAAGTAGAAGCTTAAATACCTTCTTGCTGATTGACATCTTAGTCGGCAGCCGCTGATATAGACAATGAGTTTGGAGGGAAGATGAAGTTTCATATATATAGGTTAGGAGTGGTGCTATTGACACCCCACTACTGAATTATTTATACCCCACTTTTAAAAATTTTGATTTAATTATATAAAATTAAATGGTTTAAATGGTTTAAATGGTTTTATTAGTTTTTTTATTTTATTTCCGGGATTACCCTTTTATATATATTTTCAAACTTAATACACCCCATATCTTTTTCAAAAAATAAAAATAAAAAATACACCTCATCTCTAATCTTTATATACAGTTTTCTCATATTCATTTACAATACTTGTTTTTTCTTCCTATTTCATGATGAAATATCCTTATTTGATTCGATTTTTTTTTATCGAACACTTAATTGTACAAGTTCAAGGGATTCTTGTGCTTCATGAGCTTCGACATCTTTCGGTCAATCAAAATAATATTAAACACTTGCTGGACTATATATATATAGAGAGAGAGAGAGAATTTTTACAAATATTATTGGTTTAGTATGAGGAGGAAGGTGGCTGCTTTGTGATTCAAGTACTGCCAAAGATTACAAGATTTCGGAGAAAAATCCGAAATGGTTTGAATCAGAAAATAATGAGTTTGGAGAGAAGATGAAGTTTCATATATATAGGCTAGGTTTTCTAAGAAGATGGCTGAAATTACAGTTATACCCTATTAAGTACTATAAGAATAAGAGTGGTGCTATTGACACACCTCTACCGGTCTATTTATCCCCCACTTTTTAAATGTTAAATGTTTTTATTAATTTTTTTGATTTATTTCCAAAACTACCTATTTTACTTATTATTATTATCTTTATTTTGTTTAATTGCCCTATCTGGTTAAAATTCCTGGGTCCGCCACCGGTGATGATAATTTGGTATTGAATGTTGTTAGTAGAGTTGGGCTGAGAACACTAGGAGTAAAATTCCTAGTAAAATGCATGGTTGTGGTCATGATGCCCATGTCGCTATGCTTCTTGGTGGCTGGTGCCGCAAAGATCTTTCAAGAGCATTACAAAGAGTTAAAGGTCTGTTGCATTATTTTTGTTTTTTTGTTAATTTTCTACTACTTGCCAGACTAAGTTACTGCTTTGATTATGATTTTGGAAGTTTAGAATATAGGGTTAGTAATCTCCACTTTGCTCGAGCACATGTTCAAAGGTACTTTTCTTTATATTGAATATGATGTTTCTTTACATAGCAAATTTTACAATTTTGACTGAAATAAGGTTCATTATTTTGCTTCTAGGACTACTATTGATCGATCAGAGTGCTGGAAAAATACGATACAATGCCATGAAATGCAAGAAAAAATAGCAAATGAAGGGTCGATATTTTTACAAGGTTCAAGTGGCATAAATGCTTCTTTTTCTTTTCTTTTTGATATACCACTATGACTCGAACCTTGAACATTACAGGCCTGAATGAACACTTTTTACCTCAAGACACATTTGATGATGGTCTCCATAGAAAGTATGCAACAAAAGATGATTTTTATGTAACATTTGGGTGTGGAAGAAAACATGCTGTGAATTGTGATTAATTTTAACACAATTCTTCGTTTGTTGGCTAGTTCATTTAGGGGGTGTTTGGTTTTTTGTCTGATAAACAAGTCTGAACTGTTCTGAACTGTTCTGAAATCTAAATAGATTTGAAAAGGTTATATCAAATACTTTATCAAACACAACCATGTACCCTGCTGGTTGTTGTATCTCATGTTGACAATTTTAACAAATAAAAAAGATGGGATTCTCAGCAGCCAACTACATCCCCGAAGATGCAATTGTGCAATAACCTAAAAAAGGAAATAAAAGAAAAAAATGAACATAGTAATGCAATCCCAACTTTTATCCAAATCAATTGTTAAATGGACATACATATATTAATGAAGCATTTGCATATCTTCGGTTGAGTTTGGATGGGGATGTCAATGGAGGTAGGGACTACAAATCCCGACCCCAACCCAAAAGAAATTACTTGCACCAACCTCGACTATTGAAGACCGGGAAATTGTTTTTTTTATAAAATATGGAAATTGTACAATTTCTATATATTTAATAGTGATTTTTAATAAATTCTTATATTTTAAATAAATTCAATGCCAACACAATAAAATTTAAATATTCTCTTTATTTGAATAAATTTCTCCCGAGTACTTTTATCGCTTAGGTTTAACTTAAAAGAAAATATCCACGAAATAATTAACAAGAAACAATAGAAAAAAAATATATTGTGAAAACCATAAAAAGTTACAAATTGCTTTCATTATATATATATATATATATATGTATAGTCTTTTTATTATCAGTTCGAACTGATAATAGAATTTCTGTATATATACAGGGGCCCCCCAAAAGATAAAAAAAAATTCCAGAATCTTAAATTTAGGCATGTGAGTTTATATAATATATTACATATCCTAGAGGTAATTGCTTCTCATTGGCTGTTAGTTTTGATTTTTTTTTAAATGCGTTGTGATTTTTGTTCTGTGAATCCTATTTTGAAAGACTAAACTTATGTATCCTTATGTAAGTAGGTTAGTTTTAAATTAAAAATTTTATTATTATAATAAATACAAAAATGTCCAATTTTATCTTTAACTTAGAAAATAATATATATATTCCTCAATTAATTTCCTATATATTATGAACTGTCATACTACTATAGTTAAATTCTTCTTATTCTTCGATTCATCTATCTAAGTAATTTCAGGTACGTGATTACTAATTAATAAATATTTTGAGTTTTTTTTTTCAATTTTTTTTTTATATTTGTTATTTTCTTAGGCGATTAATATAATTTCTTTAATGAATTCTTCCTTCAAAAAAAAAAAATGATTTTGCTACATTTATTATACTAATTTGTTATTTAAACATTTATTTATTTAAATTAGTTCGATTTTTATTTATTGATTTGATCTTCAGATGAGAAAGCCATTGACAATAGATGGATTTTTCAAAAGAATTAAAACCTTAGAAGCCGATTCATCTTCGTCTACATCTAATATTAATATTCCAGCTTCTGAAAATCAATCCACGAAATCTCCAACAAATGATATTAAACAAGATAATAAATCTTTGGAGCGGGACACATGATTACATCGACAAATATGGGATTATCCCGTCATTGAATGTGATGAAATTCATCGAGCTTATATTAAAGTTGGTCCATTCCAAACCATTATTGACCATTATAAAAAATCTAGACTAGATTTAAAAGAGCGATGAACGCTATTACATTTGCTTTTTTTTTTTTTAATAACTTAGTTTTAAAATATTAATATATTTGTCTAGCGTTAATTTGAATAAATGATATAAGGTTGGTCTGATAGTAAACCCCTCACATGTGCCCCTTGCAGATTCGAGTACTCCCCCTTCTAAAAAAAAAAAAAACCTGAATTACATTGTAATACTTCGAAAAAAAAAATTGAATATATTTTTTGGTCTTGGCCCCCCCAAAACCGAAATCCTGGCTTCGCCCCTATATATATATATATGGGGAAGAATCGGGGACACAGTTTTTAACACGATTTCATAGCCTTTGGATAAATAATATATTAATGGTTTAGATTAGTCCATGTGTTTCTTAATTATTTTTTAGATTTCCTATCAATTCTTTCCTTTTGTTTTTAACATATTTCCTTAATTTTTATTTCTCCCCTCTCTCATGCATCACATATCTCTCTCTCATATCAAATTTTATTGTGCGGTTTCTCTTATCTCTTATTTATTTTTTTCTCTCTTCCTTAATTGATTTCTCTTGCCTTGTTCTTTTTTATATAAATATAAAACTGAATTGTTTTTTTTTTCTTTAATCTGTTTCTCCTGTTTCCTGTATGTGATTTTTGATCACTTTTAGTTTTTTTTTTTTTTATTCTTTTGTCACACCTCTTCTAATATTTTCTTCTCGGAATTCATTAAAAGGAATCAACATTATATCAATATCTCCATTCGTCATTAGACTCATTACTACATTTTATCCATGGTTTAAAACTTCGTACAATTAATGAAAACAATGTAATGAAATTAATTAAATTACTTGGAAATAAGTTTAATTTAATCAAATTAATAGATGAACACTTTTTTTTTTTTTTTTTTTGCTTAATCAAATTTTGATTCTCATTTAATTTCTTAAGGTGAATATCCATTGATTACAAAAACATTAAAAAAAAAAAATGGAGAAAGAGAAACAAAAAGGATTTAAAAAAGAAAGAATGTGGTAAAAGAGACATAAAATGTAAACGTAAGTTATAAAGATGGAAGGAGAAAAAATTTAAACCGTTAATATATTATTGATCCAACGGTTACGAAATCGTGTCAAAAACTGTGTCCACAGATCCTTCCCCATATATATAAATAATAAACGGGTTCAGACAGGGATGTCAAACCCCAACCCAGCCCCATTTCTAAAACTGGGAATAGGACTCGGCCCCAAACTTGCCATGACCCCATTTATTTTGATAAAACCCCGCCTCATATGGGGTGGGGTGGGGTGAGGCAGGTCCCCACAGGGTTAGGTTTTTTCATATGTCTAGCTTATAATAAGAAACCTATGCATCAAAACAAAATTCCTTTTCACGCCCATCCATCATTACTCCACAACGAATGAACCCCTGCCATATGTCAAAAGTAACACAATTGAATTATTGAAGTTGCTTTTAAACGGCAAGACTTTGAAAGTAGAAACAAAACCACAAATCTATTGATGTAGCAGGAACTAACTAAACAAATTTTCCACAAGAAGATTAGAAGACAAGTTACCTTGAGCATAAAACTACCAACAAGACACGTCTCATGATCTCTGTCCATTTTCCACATCTTTTGATCAGTTCGGGGAGGCAGAGCCTCCGGCGAACTCTTATAATTCACTTCACGTTCTCCGAAATCATCCTCGTACTGTCAACACAATAAACTGTGAGATTTACATAACTAATACAAAAGACTTATCATAACAACAAATGTAAATTACAAATATACATTCCTAACAGCTACACAAATAAGCCAACCCAATAATCAAATATTGAGTTGCAACAATGTGTACTTCAATGTCAAACTATTCCGAAGTTAAAAATGTTAAATTTACTAAATCTTTTCTAAATAGGTGATAATAGCTGAAAATTGCTCATTTCCCTTGTGTTAAATATACATTCTTGTATTTATTTGAGGTTTATTTTTGCATTTAAGCATATATTTGAATATTTATATTATTATGAAGAAATTCATGATATTTGGAATAAAAATAATATTTATGTGTATCTTTTCATTCAGAATACAACTTGACGTTTTGAAGAAGGAAAAAGAAGTGCAAGAGTGAAATTTGCATGATTTCCTATTCTGACTGAGCTTCGGTATTTCACCAATATCCTGTGATTCCCTATCCGATTGATGCGTTTAATAAAGTTTATTATAATATACTTTGATTTCATTAATTTGAATACATAGAAATTATACTTTTAAGCAAAGAAAAAAGTCAAAAAACCAACAGAAGATTTGTATTAAATGAATCATGACAATAAACTGAGTTTTATTATTTCGAAATTGTGAAGTCGAATATGATTCTGACACCTTGGTATCTTTTTATTTTATTTTATAGTTGTAAATTGGTTGCTTTTTGTTACCTAGGTTAGGATTGAATTTAAATTGAGAATTTAATTAGTTTTTCATCAATCTCTATGGGTTCGAACTTATATTCACATATTTATACTACAATAAATTTATCACACAAGTAGGTTTACACATACACATACCTTTGACAAAAAGAACGGATTCCAATACGTATATTTTAAACCTTCAAATCTTCCTATTTTGCATAGGTCAGCAATAAGAATCTTCGTGCTTGCACGCTAATCAAACAAAAAGAGAACAATAATATGGGTCAAATTTATAAATAGCCTTCAATTTATGGGTGTTATTGTTTTTAGCATGAATTAGTGTTTTAACTATTTTTTAACAAACAAACCACTTTTTGGATGAAAATACCCTTAATGATTTTTTTAAAAATATAAATATATTGGAGGTCACGCAAATCTCCATTGGAAGGTCGGCAACCTCCAATGGACCCGTAAAAAAATTGGGAAGAAAATGAAAAAGAAGAAAAAAAGTAAACAAGCTAATCCTAGCATGTTTAATAATTAAAAAAAAAAAAATTGTGTTTAATCCTAACAAAAAAGAAACTTGGCGTGTTTAATCTATGTGAGGAATTCGGTGAGTTTCCAAAAAAAGACTCTAGCGTGTTTAATCCCAACAACAAATTTCCTAGCATGGTTAATCCAAAAATATAAAATAAAAAAAATCTTGGGATAAACACGCCAATTTTTTTTTTTTTTTTCATTCATCTTTTCAAACCCAGAATTTTTTTTCTCCTCCTATCAACAGATATTTTTTGGAGGTCACGGACCCTCCATTGTTGGAGGTCTGTGACCTCAGTCTGTTGACAGCCTCCATGGAGGTCTTTTTTATAAAAAAAAAATAATTTAAAAAAAAGAATAATAAGGTTGAGAATGAGGGTGAAGAGATCTGTTTAGGAAAAAGATGGATGAAAACAATCAAAACAATAATCCTGACTAAAAATAAAACACACCTTAATTAAAAGACTATTAGATGCCATTTCCTCTAATAATATAGTCATCAAATGTTAACAAATAAGAGATGATCTAGAAAATTCATGGTATGAAAACTCACATAAGGTATATCCTTATTTCTAAGATGAGAATTGTTAATAACTAAGCCCATCACATTATATTTAGAGATCTGCATAAAGACAAAGAAGAGAAAAAATGACTCGATGTTAGAAGATCTCACAAAGTTTAATGAATACCGTATTCGTTATGTTTAGAGATTCAATGCAATAAAAAGAACTTGGACAATAATGTAATACAGAGCATTTACAAACATACCAAAGTTTGTAATTTATCATGCATATTTGTCTTACCCCTACACCATTCTCTGCAAACAAAATAAATTTGTATCACGTGTAACAAAAATAAACATAAGCATAACAAAATTGAGAACCTAATCACATTAATTTTCACAAATTACAAGTCTTTCTAATGGAATCGCTAAGTAAACAAGGATCGTTCAATGTTTAAACTATCAGAATAATTACACCATTTGAATAATTACAATCTCTTACAAGATGCACCACACTATATATGTCCTCTTTTAGCATATTCAATCACTGAGAATGAAAATTTTGTTATAATTTTGTGCAATTGCAGGGCCAATTGAGGACAAATTGCCAACTGCTCTCTGAACTTTCAGCATAGTTTTTAAAGGCGCAAAGGTCCCTTCAGAGTTTAGCAAGGTGCGCGCTCTTTTTTAAAAAGGATACCCTAATAGCTTTTTATGATTTCCCAATGGGAAACTCTCAACCTTTCATTTCTATCTCATTTCTTTTGTATGGTGTTTTATGATATGATGAGATCAAAAAGATCCTATAAAGAAGTCAGTGCTTTTTAGAACGGACCAGGATCCTCTCCTCACCTCACCTCACCTCATCCTCACATTTTCCTCACCTTTTCAAAGCATGTGATTGGTTGTTAATAAAGTGTCAATCACATCTTAACCATTCATTCATTACAATGCTTATGTGTCATAAGATTAAGTGAGGTGAGGATGAGGATGAGGTGAGGTGAGGAGAGGATCCTTATCCATAGAAGAGATATAGTTTATGAGTATATAAAATAACAATAAAGAATAAGTGGGCTCCATATAAAATAATAATAATAATAATAAATTATAAATGAGTCATTTAACGAAGTATTCTTGGAACACATACCCCCTTGATGACCCCTTACAACAACATCCACCCTTAAATAAAGGGGTCTCCAAGGGAGACTCTTGGAGATGCTCTAAATCTCCAATCTTGACATGTCAACAACCCAACAAAAAAAAAAAAAAAAAACCTGAACGGAGGAAGTAACAAAGAAAGAAATCACTTCAACAAACAGACAATCGGACCTTCAAAATTAAGCAAAATCACCAAATATGTTTTCGCTTTTGAATAACCCTAATCATGCAACCTCTCAATCTCATAAAATTCCCTAGTAAGTCCTCAATTTTTTGGTGAAATTCTAACTTTTGAATCAACAAGTTTGCTGATTTCTAGGTTAGGAAATAGGTATGTAATTTTCATTGGTGTCTAGGGTTTTGTTTTTGTTGAGGGAATGAAACCCTATGCGTAGTTGATTTTTCAATATTTTTGTTAGACCAACCTCATCTTGTCAATTTGGTATTGATTTTGATAAGCTAAAATCAACTTATTTAAACATAGGACGTAAACAACTAAACATGGGCGGGCTAGGCTTTGCTTAAGAGACATAAGACCATCTCAAATAGAGAGCTATATGTCTATTTTAACTCTCAAAATCATCTATAAGGCCATCTAAAACTCTTTGGAGGTGTGTCACAATGGCTCTCCTTTGGGGTGTTTGGACGGACAAGAATAGAATTTTTGTGATGAAACAGGAGAATATATTTGCTTTTTGTGGGATAAGATTCACTTCTGCGCTTCAGTTTCTTCCATTTTAAAATAAGTTTCTCTCTTCTTTATCAACCTTAATTGGGAAGCTGCTCTAGCTTGATAAGGGGTCTGTTTTTTATCTCTTGGTTAGAGATTTTTTCATGGCTTTTGTATAGTTTTTTATTGTCTTTTGGAAGCTGTTTCCTTCTTTTATTGTTAAGGACAGCTTGCTCTCCCCTCTTGTAAATCTAATTGTTCAACAACCATTTTTATATATAAAAAAATAGTAGTGTAGTTTATAGTATGGGAAGTGGATTGGTGCTCCATCTGTTGGGAAGAAACTGAAAAGAATATGAATGTTTTAGTGTAATTATTTGGAAATCAATTCATAGTTCTTTACTGCTCTGTTATGTGTGGCATTGATTCCATTGTTTTGTCTAATTGGTACCCTTTTTCCATTCTTAAAGCACCAAATTATCTTTCTTAGCACATGTTTTTTCTAAAACTAGACATATTGCCTTGTTGCAGGCAGTTATATATATATTTTTTGAAAGGCAAACTTTATTCACAGGCCAAGGGAGCCAAAAAAGAACAAAAGACAACAGACCAGGCAACCAGCCGAAAACTACCAGCGACAAACACCTGCGACAGAGTCTAAAAACAAACGACTGTCGCCGGAATTTGACAAGGCAGCAACACCAACGAAGCCACACCCACCAGACGAGGCAACACCCCAGCACAAAAACAAAAACAAAAACAAAAACAAAACAGAACCCAGAAAAGCAACAGCATAAAATGAAAAGAAAACCACGCCCAGTAAGAAACAGAGCACCACAACACCAACCAAGGCAGCACACACACTCTCAAGCCCCCGCCAAAACCAACGGCCAAACATCACAAATTCCATTCGACCAGGACCCCTTCCCCATCAGCACCTTTTTTCGCTAAAAGGTCAGCACAAGCGTTGAACTCTTTAGGATTAAATTCGACCCGAACCAGACCCATCAATCCAAGCAGGCTGCGAATTTCCATGATAATATGTAGCAGCTTCCAATTCCCCAAGCCCTTGCAGTTAATCCAAGAGACCCCCACCTTAGAATCACAATATTTCTACCTTTCAGTTCTTGTCTAGAAGCACACAAGCGACATGCTCTAGCAATGGCTAGAATCTCAGCAGAAATTATATCCATGCTACCAATATTTTCAGAGAAAGAACACAACACACCACCCCTGTTATCCCGTAAGACCCTCTATATACCAGCTTGACCTGTAAAAGGCTTCACCAACCCATCAACATTAAACATCAAAGAATCCGGAATCGGAGGAATCCACTTCTTAATACTAGGAATCTTAACTTTTTTCCTATCCACGCACCTCTCGGCAACATTCAAAAGTAGAATCGTGATAGGCTCTTTAGATCCCTTCCCAATATTCTTAAACCACCACACCACTCGAAACCTTACCATGTCCATCGCTTGATCTTTAGAAACCGAAACGTCTTTAAACACCTTCTCATTTCTCGATTCCCAAATCGTCCACACCAAGGCAAAGAACATAGACACCCACGCTCTTTCCGCATCTTTCTTGGGACAAAGACCAAGCCACCCATTCCACCAAAACACTAGAGACCCCGAACCACAGCAGCTCACTTTCCACCAGTCCATGCAGCTATACCAAAGACTCCAAGCCCATTTACAGTGAATAAAGAGGTGATCTATGGTTTCATCACCCTCCCCACACATAGGACACACATAATTGTTGTCACTGAGCAGCCCGAAACGCTTCAAAACATCCCTCACCATCACTCTGCCATGAAGAAGTTGCCAAGCGAAGACTTCTATCTTAGGAGGGCAAAAACTACACCAAATGTTACTGACAGAAGCCGTCCCCCCATCAGCTAGAGCCTCTAACTTTTTCCAAAAAGATTTAACAGAAAAAATCCCATCCTCACATAAGGACCGGCCTATAGAATCAGAAACAAACTCCTTTATTGTACAATTTTCTAGGCAGTTTAGACAGGCCTCTCATTGCTCCTTCCCCCAATTGAAACAAGGTCTCCTAAGCTCTATTTTCCACCTCCATTTTCTATCCTCCCAACTCCCAAGCAGGCAGTTTTATATTTGCAAGTCCCTGTGGAACATTACAAGCAAGTCAGTGATTGTAAGAATTTGATTAAGACCTTGGTCATGGGTAATTATCAGTTTTATCATTGTTTCTTATTTTCCTTTGATCAAATACTGTAAAATAGTAGAGTTTTTCAAATCTATGATGCAGTGTTAATGGCTTATACCAAAAACTAACCAATTTATTGGTGTGCTGCATTCAAGATTGAAGACTATTATTTAGAGCATCACTCATGCACATTTTCCGCGATCACAGGTTTATTTATTCTCTAATTTTGATAGTTCTTCACTTCTTCATTGTAGCTTGATCACTATGTCACATTTCCACTTGTTTAGGTTTTTCCTTCCACTCATGGAACCCACCAACAAGTGCTTGTTTTGTCATCATCTAATTTACCAGAACCTCAAGCTTTTAAAGGAATGAGAGAAGATGAGGTATCATGCATACGATTATCACTTCTAATAAGTTTCTCTTTGCAGATTAGCATTTTCTGACTTGGACTTTTTACAGGTGTGGAAAGCCTCTAGAGTTTTAAAGAGTGGTGTGCATTGCTTAGCCCTCTTCAAGGAGAAGGATGACAGAGAAATGCTTCATCTCTTTTCCCAGCTTTTGGCTATTATGGAACCTCGGGATCTCATGGACATGTTCTCATTGTGTATGCCTGAGGTTTCTGCGTGCATGATTTCCAACACTCAGCTGGTCCATATATTTTCCACCCTATTGCAGGCCGCTAAAGTATACAAGCCTTTTGCGGATGTTTTGGTTAATTTTTTTGTCAATAGTAAATTTGATGTTTTGAAAAATCTGGATTCACCTGCGGCAAAAATGGTATTACTTCTCTTTCGGTATATATTTGGTGCAGTTGCTAAAGCGCCTTTGTATTTTGAACGTATACTGCAGCCTCTTGTGCCTGTTATAATAGAGGTTTGCATGAGAAATGCTACAGAAGTTGAGAAGCCTCATTCATATTTGCAACTTCTTCGTACAATGTTTAGAGCACTCCCTGGATGCAAATTTTAACTCTTACTGTGTGACTTGATCCCTGTTTTACAACCCTGCCTAAATATGCTATTAGCAATGCTTGAGGGTCAAATGGGGGAAGATATGAGGTACCTTTTGCTAGAGCTGTGCTTGACCTTGCTTGGACGCTTAAACTCACTGTTACCGTATCTTCCCTGACTGATGAATCCTCTTGTTTTGTGTCTCAAAGGAAATGATGATCTAGTAAGCTTAGCTTTAAGAACGCTTGAGTTTTGGGTAGATAGTTTGAATCCTGATTTCCTGGAACCCGGTATGGCTAATGTAATGTCAGAGGTGATTTTAACCTCATGGTCTCACTTGAGGCCTGCACCCTATCCTTGGGGTGGCAAAGCGTTGCAACTGCTTGTCAAGTTAGGTGGTTGTAATAGAAGATTTCTCAAGGAGGCCTTTGCACTTGAATGCAAGTAAAACCCAGAGCATGGGCTTCGCTTGATTCTTACATTTGAGTCGTCAACCCTATTTTTGCTTCCACTAGATCGATGCATAAATCTTGCTTGGAAGCAGGCATTAAAATTCATTCATGTTTGCTTGGTTTCTCAGCTTAATTTGCTAGGAAATTTGACTGATGAGGGATATACACCCAGATAGTTGTCATTCTTGTTAGTTTCTACAGTTGATGCATCTTGCAATAGGAGCAGTGAGATTCAATAAATCATAACCAGGTCACACTTGTAATTAGACTCAACTAGGTGTAATTACTTTTATATCCTGTGCATGTAATATGTATAAATACATTCCTTATCAATGATAAAACGTAATCAGTTATTTCAAAATATTAAACCCTTTATGGTATCAGAGCAGCGATCCTGATAACCTAGTTGAAACCCTAACAACCTAAAATTTTCTTTTCTTCACCGTCTCTATCTACCCTCAATAATGACTTCTTCATCATCTTCTTCGACCGTGGCTGCTTCGTCCACTTCTTCTGCTCCTCCAGTCGTCCTCATGGGCACCAACAACTCTACTCAACCGATGCAATCTCTAATAGCCATCAACTCTACGCAAATCCCGATCAAACTATCCAAAGGTGGAAACTACGCCGCCTGGAGATCATAGTTTGAAAACCTTCTCTTTGGTTATGGACTTATAGGATACCTGGACGGTATCAAGCCGTGTCCTCCAGACACCATTCCCAATCCTTCAGCAACCTCTGATAATTCAGCATCACAAGAAACTATCGCGAATCCTGATCATCATATCTGGCTTCGTCAAGATCGACTCCTTCTTCACGCAATACAGGTATCATGCACCGGTGCTGCGCAATCCATTGTTACTCGTTCATCTACTTCTGCTCAAGCTTGGGAAAAACTCGAATCCTCATATGCTAACCGCTTGAACACCCGCAAACTGGGACTTCTTGACTCACTTACCAATGTCAGTATTACAGACGAATCAGTTTCCGAGTACATGCAAGGCATCAAAAGCATACTCGACAACCTAGAATTAATTGGTCACATTGTTGATGATGGTGCAGCCATAATACACACCCTGAATGGTTTGGGTCCAAATTATCTACCACTTGCCTCCGCAATTCGTGCTCGAGACTCTTCAATCTCCTTCGAAGAACTCTATCACAAATTACTGGACTATGAATCCTTTCTCAAACGTGAGGACACCAAAAAAAGTGGACCGCAAATAATGGCACAGTTTAATCAAAGGACATCAAATCGACGTGGTTGTGGCTATCATAGAAACTCATCTTACATGGGACACAACCAGCAGCAGAATTTTGGTCACCAACCGCAGTTCGGTCATCACAACAACCAGCAGCAGAATTTTGGTGCAGCATCAGGTGGTGGTCGTGGGTACTCCACTCATGGTTACTCATTCTGACTGAACAACTCCTCTTACACCTCTCAACAGTGGCGTCCTCCTATCTCCAACAATCAATCTCGTCCAATATGTCAGCTCTGCGACAAGGTTGGACACACGGCTCGTGTATGTCGCTTACGTCTTTCACCTGCATCTCCACCATGGCCACAAGCGAACCACATGCTCTCAGGTCAGACTAATAATAAAAACAATTGGATACTTGATACTGGTGCCTCACACCACATGACTTTGGACCTTCAGAACCTCTCTCTTCACTCAGAATACGGTGGTGCAGAGGATATCATGGTTGGGGACGGTAACACTATTCCTATCACTCATACTGGTTCCACTTCTTTAACCACTCCTACTACGTCTTTTCGTCTTCAGCATGTCTTGTGTTCTCCTAATATCTCACTAAACTTAGTGTCAGTGTCTAAATTTTGTTCTCACCCATTGAATTTTTTCCTGATTGTTTTGTTGTGAAGGATCTGAACACAGGGGCATCCTTGGTCCGCGGTCAGAATAAAGGGAATCTTTACGTATGGCATAATTTGAGTCTTCCATGTCACTCCAGCGTTCACCAAAACTTCACGTCATCCCAGTCCACAGTCTCGTCTCAGTTATGGCACTATCGTCTAGGTCATTCGTCTGCCCCGGTTCTCCAACGGCTTCTTTCGTCTCACAATCTTCAAGTTTCCAAGTCTAAAAAATTATTTTCTCATTGTTCTTCATGTCTTTGTAATAAAAGTCACAAACTACCGTTTGGGACGTCAACTTTGTCAAGTAATAAACCGTTTCAAATTTTGTTTACTGATGTCTGGGGTCCTGCACATATATCATCATTTGACAAATATAAATATTATGTCATATTTGTGGATTATTATTCGAAATATACTTGGCTATATCCACTCAAACAAAAATCCGAAGTCTCACAGGTCTTCAAACGGTTCAAACTTCTTATCGAAAAAATTTTCAATACCCGAATCAAATCAGTCTATTCGGATGGCAGTGGGGAGGCCCAAACTCTGGGTCTCAAACTAAAAAATTTTGGTATTCAGCACCTCAAATCACCACCTCACACGCCTGAACATGTCGGTACTGCTGAACGCAAGCATCGTCATATAGTCGAAACAACTCTCACTCTTCTTCACCATGCTTCCGTCCCACTAAAATTCTGGTCTTTGGCCTTCCAAACAGCTGTTTACCTAATCAATTGCATGCCCACTAAGGTTCTTAGTCATAAGAGTCCATACTCCGTCTTATTCGGAAAGGAACCAAATTACAGTAAACTTCGTGTATTTGGGTGTCTTTGCTATCCGTGGCTTCGTTCGTACACGTCCCATAAACTGCAGCCCCGTTCTTGACCATGTGTCTTCGTTGGCTACTCCACTGAGCATAATGCCTACTTGTGTCTTGATGTCTCCACGAGTCGTCTATTTGTATCTCGTTATGTCGTATTCGTCGAATCAGTTTTTCCGTTCCTCTCCCCCTTGCCTTCCGTTGGTCCAGCTCCTCCCTTGGCAGTCAACCCTTGGTTGCAATCAGCTCTCCCCATCTCACCGTCCCAAGACAACAATGTGTCTTAATCCATGCCGGCACATGTGTCGCCCCTTGACAGCCACCTAGCTGATATATTCCCTGTCCACATATAGCTCCCACAAACTTCTCCCTCGCCTCACCCCATTCCACAACCGACCAACTGCACACCACCAGCTGGTCCACCTCCTACCACCGACAGTGTCACACTTCCGGCCACCATAATAACCCTTGGATGAGCCTACCCAACTTGAGTCCGCCCCAATGTCACACAATCCGATTGCCCCTCCTCCACCACATGAAATCCATACACGGTTCAAGAGTAACATTTTCAAACCGAAGGCAATATTTAATCTCCACACCACAACTCACTCCCCTCCCCTAACCGAACCAACTACTTTGTCTCAGGCTCGAAAATTTTTGGAGCGGCGACAGGCCATGAGTGCTGAATATGATGCGTTGGTCAAGAATGGCACTTGGAAACTGGTCCCTTCCAAATCCATACAGAATGTGGTTGAGTGCAAGTGGGTTTTTCGCATAAAGGGCAACCCCGATGGTTCGGTGGCTAGATATAAGGCTCGCCTGATGGCGAAAGGTTTTAACCAACGTCCTGGCATTGACTTCACAGAGACTTATAGTCCAGTTGTTAAGCCTGTTACTGTTCGTTTGATTCTAACGTTTGCTATCACTAACGGTTGGCCTCTGCATCAACTTGATGTTAACAATGCCTTTTTGCAGGGTTCTTTAACTGATGATGTGTACATGGAGCAACCGACCGGCTTTGTAGATCCCTCTATGCCACACCATGTCTGCAAACTTCAGAAGGTGATTTATGGGCTTCGTCAGGCACCCCGTGCTTGGTTTACTGAACTGCGCACATTCCTTCAGGCCTCTGGCTTCTTCAACTCTAAATGTGACGCGTCCCTTTTTATTCGACGTCAATCTGGTCAGTCATTGTATCTTTTAGTATATGTTGACGATATTATTGTCACTGGCTCGTCGCAGTCATAGGTTCATGACTTCATCACTGCTCTGGCTCACCGTTTCTCCTTGAAGGATCTTGGTCAACTATCATTTTTTCTTGGCGTTGAGGCAACTCGTTCTGCAAGTGGTCTATTTCTATCTCAACATAAATATATTCATGATCTTCTGTCAAAAATTGACATGCTTGAGGCGAATACTGTCTCCACTCCTCTGTCTCTGTCGGATTCTCTCAAGCTGGTTGATGGTAGTGCACCTGCGGATGCCACAAAATATAGGCAGGTTGTCGGCTCTCTCCAGTACCTTTCTCTGACTCGTCTGAATGTCTCCTTTGCTGTCAATAAGCTCTCTCAATTCATGCATTGTCCGACGACAGTCCACTGGAATGCAGTCAAAAGGCTTCTTCGATACCTCAAGGGGACGGTATATCATGGGTTATTCATTCGTCGTCATTCTTCTCCGCAGCTTCATGCATTCGCTGATGCCGACTGGGCAGGTGATCCGGATGATCGTCGGTCGACTACAGCATTTGTTGTCTTCTATGGCTCCACTCCCATTAGCTGGAGCTCCAAAAAGCAACACACTGTTGCGCGGTCAACCACTGAGGCTGAGTATCGCGCTATTGCCTCCTCCGCTGCTGAACTAAATTGGATTGGTCACCTTCTCTCTGAGCTTCAGATACGTATTCCCAGCACTTCAGTAATCTATTGCGACAATGTTGGAGCCACTTATGTCTGTGCTAATCCAATTTTTCACAGTTGAATGAAACATGTGGCCATCGATTTTTTCTTCGTTTGGGATCAAGTAGCCCGCCAACAGCTGCGTATATCACATGTTCACACGAATGATCAACTGGCGGATTCCCTGACCAAACCTCTTTCCCGTCGGCAGTTCACGGATCATCGCTCCAAGATAGGCATCCTCGACGGTAGCTCTATCTTGCGGGGGCATAATAGGAGCAGTGAGATTCAATAAATCATAACCAGGTCACACTTGTAATTAGACTCAACTAGGTGTAATTACTTTTATATCCTATGCATGTAATATGTATAAATACATTCCTTATCAATGATAAAACGTAATCAGTTATTTCAAAATATTAAGCCCTTTATCTTGGTGCAAGTTTGAGACATCTGATATGGAGGTTAGTTGGATATAGGACTATGTTACTGAAAGCTGTATATTTTACTGACTTGGTGAACATTGTAACCCACTATCTGCATGCATTTGCAGCTCACATTTTTATTTGTCGTAAGTTTGAAAGGTGTATTAATTGTTGTGGCAAGCATAATGAGAACATTTTCTCTTATGGAAAGGATTATAATGAGAGTATCTGCTTGCTTTTGCACCTCACTTTTTAGCTTCTATTTTCACTTTTAGGTCTTGCATCTCCTTCTAGTACTGCATGGGATGGGTTGCAGCTTGTTTTATTCTTATGGTATCACAGATACAAAAGACATTAATTGCTAAATATTCCTTTACATACCGGAGATTATGGTTGTGTAGGACATACCAGTCATCATAATACACGGTTATGGGCCCATACGTACTAATAGTCTGTATGAAATTTTTACAAGTACTTACTATGCATTGTAGTGTCATTCATGCTCTTATTTAATCTGTATTTTACTGCGGACTTCGTTGCTAATCATTTTAAAAAATGCATTAGCATTGAGTTGTAAAATCTTCTGTAGCCTGAATGATAATTTACTCATTGTTTTTGCAGGCTGACTTAGGTGTGAAGACAAAGACCCAACTTATGGCTGAGAAGTCAGTTTTCAAGATTTTGTTAATGACCGTTATTGCTGCAAGTGCAGAACCAGATCTCAATGGCCCCAAGGATGATTTTGTTGTCAACATTTGCCACCATTTTGCAATGATATTTCACACTCAGATTATTTCAGCTAATGCTTCAATTCCAACTGCTGGACTTGGGGGTCCATCAAATGTAAATTAATGTGAGTTCCAGGTCAAAAAGTAATGGCACTTCTAACCTAAAAGAGTTGGACCCTTTAATTTTATTAGATGCCTGGTTGATGTGCTGACAGATGAAAATAGGGTCCATGCTAAAGCTGCTCTTACTGATTTAAATGTGTTTTCTGAAATGCTAATGTTTCTTGCTCACTCAAAACATGCTGACATCGCACGCCTATGATTGTATCCAGTCCATCAATGAATCCTGTATATTCACCACCTCCTAGTGTTCGTATACCAGTCTTTGAGCAACTTCTGCCACGTCTTTTGCATTGTTGCTTTGGAAGTACATGGCAAGCACAAATGGGAGGTGTTATGGGACTTGGTGCCTTGGTGCCTTGGTGGGAAAGGTCACTGTTGAGGCTTTGTGCCTTTTCCAAGTAAGAATTGTCTGGAGTCTGGTTTATGTTCTTAAAAAGCTCCCTATTTATGCTAGCAGAGAGCAGGAGGAGACAAGTCAGGTTCTAACTCAAGTTCTTTTTGTGGTTAATAATGTGGATGAAGCTAACAGTGAGCCACACAGGCAAAACTTTCAAGAAGTAGTTGAGTTTCTTGCTTCAGAGTTATTCAATCCTAGTGCATCTATTATTGTGAGAAAGAATGTGCAGTCAGTCATGTTTGGCACTTTTGGCTAGTCGGGCAGTGAGGTATCTGAGCTGCTTGAGCATTTGTATCATCCTTTAATTCAGCCTCTGTTAGGGCGACCACTCCGGTTGAGGACTGTTGATCAACAGGTATTTTCTGTTTCTAATTGTCATTTATGTAATTTATCAGTTTTCTTCACAAACTTTAGTGGGTGGCTATAGGTTGGAATAGTTTCGGCTAGCCTTGAACTTCTGTGTAGCCTTGAGGCCTCCTCTTCTGAAATTGACTCAAGAATTAATTCACTTTCTTCAAGAAGCAATGCAAATAGCTGAGGCTGATTAAACTGTGTGGGTTGTGAAGTTTCTGAAGCCAAAAGTGGCTACATCCTTAAATAAACTCTGAACAGCTTGCGTTGAGCTACTCTGTACTACAATGGCATGGACGGACTTCAAAACACCAAATCATACCTATCTTGCTGAACTACTACTTATCATCATCGGTCTTGACATCAACAACATGTTTTCCCTGCTGTCCATTTTCATTTCCACAACACCCATTTGACCTCCAATAAGCCTATCTTTAGCTACCCATCTCTGTATATTTCCTGAAGTTGTTTTTGGAATATTTCCACTTCTTACAAGAACCACCAACACAATTTCAACTCTCTCTTCATCCAAAACCGCTCTTTTGATCTTCTCACACACCATTCTCAATACCCTTTTGTCAATTTCACTTTTCTGCTGCTGTATCTCTGCAACAAGAGCGATCATTTTCAATATCTTGAATGATGCAAGACAACCTCCTCTTAGATACTTGGCACAGCTGTTTCTACGTCATGCGAGTGGATTTGTTGATTGTTTTCGAGCTTTATATCATCTGCACATCGACCTGTCATCTTTCTTCTCCTTTAACGATTCCTCTCTCCTGTTCGGATGAAGAAAGGGCTTGTTCTGTTTCCAAGTCTCGCATGGAATATCTTGCGAGTCAAGAATGGGTGACCAAGATAACCAGAAGCATTGCTTGGAGATGAAACCCATATCTCACCTTCAATTCCATCTTCCACAGGCTCGTGTGTATCTTCATTCACAACTACAATCTCCATGTCTTCGTCTTCTTCGTGTCGCGAAGAAGCGAGCCTTGCACTTGGTAAGAGCTTGTTGTGACATGGAAATTTGTAGCTGAGTTCCAGGCTGTTGAAACAATGATCAATTCTCTGCTAAGCCATAAGATAGGGAAACAGACGATGGATTTAGTCCAAATTGTTTTAAAACATTAACGAATTCTTCGACTGATTTCTTGTATATTGGCTCATAGATGATGATCAAATCTTTTTTTTTTTTTTTCTCTCCTTGTACTAAAATGTGCTTAATTCTTCTTCTTTATTATTTTTTTTTTTATTTGACAAGACATGGAGTTTGGTTCGAATCCTATTTAGGAATAGCACAAGAATATTTGACGTCTAAGGTGAAAATGTTAACTTAGGCACATTAAAAACTATATAAAAAAAATAATAATCAATTTTTATAATAAAATATTTTATTTAAATTTTAATATTCTTACCTTTGGACCAAGATCCTCTCCTCATCCCACCTCATCCTCACCTTTTCAAAGCATGTGATTGGTTGTTAATAAAGTGTCAATCACATCTTAACCATTCATTCATTACAATGCTTATGTGTCATAAGATTAAGTGATATGAGGTGAGGATAAGGTGAGGTGAGGAGAGGATCCTTATCCATAAAATTATTATCAAATTGTAAATATTTTCACTTCGATCCCCAAAAGTTTTTTCTTCTACAAGATGATCTCCCAAATTTGGATTTTTGATTCCGCCTCTTACTTCAACTATTAGGTAGACTTCTCCTCACATATTGCGAGGGAAGTGCACAACCAAATTTGCTTAGAGTTGGCATGCAACTACGTATTCACCAAATGTAGGAAGATGAGTTTAATAAACAATAGCCAATTAAGGACTATAAAGTTTTTGAATGGTTAATTAAAAAGAGAAGAATTTACTAAATAGCAATAAATCCAACTATCAATAATTAAGAAACTATTGTGCTGTTCAAAAAAATAATAATTAAGAAACTATTAAAGTCAATCCGATTTGAAGAGAAAAATACGGATAGTGATTTCTTTAAAGTTTATCTTTGTTTAATTTGGAGTGAATGGTACCATTTTTGTTTGAGTTTGATGATGTCGAATGCTTTAATAATTTATTTAATTGTTAATCCGAATCATGGTATACATTAATCAGCTTTACCATTTCAATTTGTTTTGCTTTGATGATGTTTTGGGGCTTGATTAGGGACCATATCATCATCAAATAATCTCCAAAACTTATTCGCTGTAGAGAATACGTGAAAGAACTATTTGTGAATGTAAATCGCAGCAAATCTACTCCTTTGATGGTAGACTGGCAGAGCAGACCCTTTTTCCATGGAAAGAGCAATCTTCTCCAATCAATGGATGGATTATAATTTGACTGTTTATACAGTCGTATCTTATTGCATTGATGAAGATAATTTAATCGTTGAAATAGAGACATATCTTAAGACATTGATATAGAGACTATATTGCAACATTTTCAAAAGATTAAACCATAAATATTTTTCAAAAGATGAAGATAATTTAAACCATGATTATTACTAGTTTTTTTTTTTTTTTTTTGTCCAATCACATGCTAATACAAACATAATATTTTTTTTTCATGCTACAACAAGGCCCCAGCATACCTTTTGGGAACCAAGCCCCTAGTAGGTTTTCTGGGAACCTACTAAGGTAAATTACATTCATGTAAATATGAAGGCTCAAAACTACACCCAGTGTCTTTTGGGAGCCAAGCCCCTAGCAGTGGCATCAACTAACAACATTCCAGAATATAAGTATCCCTGCCAAAAGTCATAGTAACTATGAATGTAACTATGAATGTGATTCCAATTTCTCAAAGGCATCTTTGAAACAAATTGCAAAAACGTCAAAAGTTGATCAATTTGAAAGCTCAAAGGAGGTTAAAACTGTTCAAAAATTTAGATAGACTTTAAAAATAAAATTTTAAAAACAGTTACACCCCTAAAACATTCTAATACAATCTTAGAATCGAGTAGTCAAATTTTGCACATGGGTAGAGAAGATAGTTAGTTACCTGCAGCATTTGATGAGGAGCACATCGTTGACGTTGAACAAGTGGCTCAAGCAACAAATTATCACAACCAAGACGGTTCATACATAACTCCACATGATTCTCTATTGTAATTTCCTTTATCATGATCAACACAATATAATCAACTATGAGATCATGTAATTTGTATCACTAATGCACAAAAATAATGGCTGATAATGTTAGCAGTTCCATTTGCAAAATGATAACCATCTATATTCCTGACAGTTGCCACACAAATCTTTGAAGTAAATAAAATATTGAATTCCCAAATCTTTTCTACAAAGGTTTATACACACATACCTTTGGTGTAAAGGCCTTCTCCCAATAAGTATACTTTAAGCCTCCAAATTTTTGCGTATAATTTAGATTGGAAATAAACATAAGCGCTTTGAGACCCTAGTCAAATAAAAATAAAGAATATAATTATATTAGAGAGCAAATGCTCAGCGGATCATCTTGAAATTTGAAAAGAGTTATGAGTCTATGACATGAAACCTCACATCATCAGATTTCTCCGGGTTTCTAAAAGGATATCCAACAACCAAGCCCTCTACCTTATGTTGATCGATCTGCCGTCAAAAAGAGAGAGCTCAAATTAGTTTCAAGCTTCAACAATAACATTACAGATCATTAACCAAACTATGATTATTCTCTTACCAAAGCTCTGAGTTCAGCTGACAGTGAAATAAGACCTTTATCATTATTATATGAATCACCAAAGAGTTTGGCACTACCATGTAACCTCCACCTGCATTGTTTCGTAAAATTCACATTACAACCGATACCATACTCTTTCGTAATCATATAGAGATCAGGTGTAGAGAGAAATGTCATACTCTTTGGATGACGAAGATAAAAATGCCAAGTTGGTGTCAGATAAAGCTAAGGCCAGATGGTCATCACAAATATCCAAACCTAGCAACCGACACCGATTGAGAGGCTTCCTCGAAAGATTTTTATCGAACACTTCCTTGTACATGTTCAAGGGACTCTTGTAATTCATGAACGTCCACATCTGTCAGTCAGACAAAATAATATTAAACACTTGCCGGACTCTATATATATATATATATATATAGTCCATTCATCAAGTAAAAAATGTGAGAAACACTTGATTGCTGGAGATTTTAAAAATGAAAATCAAAATTCAAACTTGCAAGGACAATTAAACATTTAAAAAAAAAAGCTTGAAAAAATAAAATAAAATCGTGGAATAGAAATATCACAAAACTGATAGATTTTGACAACATAACACAATGATTATCCAATTGTGTTGAACAGAACCGAACCCATCCAGGCCAAAATTATCTCTTTAGAGATTTTATAAATAAATATAACTTACTCATATAAATTTACATTAATTTAAAAATATATGAAAATATCACAACAGTTTCCTGTTCAATAAACAAAAAAGAGAGAATTTTTACAAATATTATTGGTTTCAGTATCAGTAAAGGTGGCTCCTTTGTGGTTCAAATACTGCCAAAGATTACAAGATTTCGGAGAAAAATCTGAAACGGTTTGAATCGGAAAATAATGCAGAAGAAGAAGAAAAAAAAAAAGAGTAGAAGCTCAAATACCTTCCTGCTTGACATCTTAGTCCGGCAACCGCTGATATGGACAATGAGTTTGGACTTTGGAAAGGATGAAGTTTCAGATATATATATGCTAGGTTTTCTAAGAAGATGGCTGAAATTACAGTTATGCCCTCTGAAGTACTATAAGAATAATTTTACGTCTCTTAAGCAAGGGAGATGCTTCGGTGCCTCTCGCTCACCTCTCAAGAGGTGAGTTGGCACGTCAGCCCATACATTTTAGTCACCTCATCATACTTTATAAACACAGCAATTACTATCATGTAAAAAAATAAAATAAATAAATAATTGCCAAGTCAGAATTTCAACTCCTCTTCGCCTTCATCTTCATCTTCATCTCAATATCTCCATTTCCATCACATAATTTTTAAAACCTATCAACTAAAATTTTAAGATACAATGGAGGCCACCTTGAAGGATTTGTGTGGCCTTAATTTTTATTATTATTTTTTTTTAATCCAATGCTTTGCAAACACACCCTACCCTAATTTGAAAATAAGCTAGTGATGCATATTGAAATTGAGTAATTGAGTGGCCAGTTAATGCAGTTTCCAAAGCATAAACCAATTTAAAATAATCATATGCATAAGAATTATTTAAGAAGTGTCATACTCCATAGTCCATACATAATGCGTGACCGAGAATCGATGAATTATTTAAGAAGTGTCATACTCCATATATTACGTAGAGCTTCAGGCCTATGTAGTTTCGTTTTCCAATATTTGGATTGCTAAATATTCATCCAACAATGTAAATTTAAAATTGCCTTTTATTTAGAATTCCAGGTTCAAATTTTCAAAAATCTGGCATCAAAATGTAAGAATTTTGGGTTCAAATTCAATACTTTATATTCAAATTCATAAACTTCAAGTTCTATATTGAATTTGAATTTGGAAAATGAAATTAAAATTAGAACTTGAAGTTTTGATCGGTTAACAAAACCACGCTAACTTAAATATCAAAAAAAAAAATTCCAAAATCTTTAGGTTCCGAATCAATTGTCATCGCCTATAAATAAATAAATGAAAGTTCAGGAGGTTTAATGCCTAAAAAAAAAGTTCGATGGGTAAAATGCAAACTCACACCCCCTGAACGCTTGTTTGAGGGGGTATCTACAGTCAGGTTTTACCAATAAATGAAAGTTCAGGAGGTTTAATAACTAAAAAAAAAGTTCGATGGCTAAAATGAAAACTCACGTAAAGTTCAGGGGGACTAGTGCCAATAACCCATAAATAAATGCGATTAATAAATAAATACGGAACTGCAGGTTCTGAAAGGTTGGCACATTATGTCAATCTCATAAATTGCTTATAAATAAAAGGCATAATAAATAAATAATTCCATAACTGCAGATTCCAATCTCATAAATTGTATAAAAATAAATACATAATAATAAATAAATGCCATAAAAGTAACTAAATGTGTAATAATAGATCCATCCAAAACTTATGTTGAAATTTAGAACGGAGGATTAAAAATCTTAATATTTTAATTTTGCAATCTCCAAGTTGCAATATTAAACTGTAGGTAAATCATTCTGAACATGGTTACTTGATTTCAAAAAATAATATTTCCCAATTGAAAAGTCTCTCTCTTTTGTTCTCTCTGAACTTAAGGTGAGACTTGAGAGTTTTATTTCTTATTTCCTTTTTCCTTTTTCTTCTTTGCCAGAGTTTTGCAATTTCCCCTATAATAGGTTACTGGAAAGTGTATTTATTGACTATGAACGCGGACGAGATTGCATTATTATGTAATGCCCTTTCGATTAAGGATAAAGATCGGCCGGTACGTACTTTGAATGTGAATCTGAAAGTGAAGTGCGAGAAACGTCTGGCCCTTTGTTTGGTAGGGAAAATCATGAAGAAAAAGCTGGTTAACAGAGATGTATTTATGGAGGTTATGAACAAAATATGGCGTCAGAGGCGGGCATAGTAGAGGGCTGCCCCGGGCTGTAGCCCGGGCAGCCCCAAAAAAAAAATCAATACATAAATGGTTAATTGCATAAACATACCTAAATTTTTATAATATATATTATAAGAATATGATATTTTCTCCAAATTTAGTGAAATATAAATATTTTGTTCTTCAAAGTAAGTTATAAAAATATACATAATATTATGGCTTCTAACATTATAGAATTAAATCATCGTAAAGTTTAAATAATTTTTTTTAACTACAAGTTTAAATAATTGTTTATGCATAAATTTTACAATGTATTTCATATATATGCTTTAGTAGTCCATTATCAAATTGGTGTCATCTTATTATTCAAAAAAATAAACAAATATTCATCGAGAATTATATATATAAAAAAAATTATTTTTAATCAATGGTTCGTATGTCTCGTACCGACTTTAACATATATGTGTTCATTGAGGAAGAAAATCACAAAAGTTTCCTCCATAATACACACCGAATTTAAAAATATAGTGTGAGAATTTGTGAGTCATTAATTAAGTATTAAACAAAAGTAAATAGATCAAACTATTGACTTTGTAATGTTAGTGTGTAACGGGGAAAAAAAATACTATATATATAAATTAGCCCGGGTAGCTAATTTTTCCTAGGTTCGCCCCTGCTTGGGGCCATTGAGATCTGGTTCTGCACTTGCAGCAATAACGGTCATTAACAAATTCTTGAAAACTGACTTCTCAGCCATAAGTTGGGTCTTTGTCTTCAAACCTAAGTCCGCCTGCAATAACAATGAGTAAATTATCATTCAAGCTACAGAATATTTTACTACAACTCAATGCTATGCATTTTTTTAAATGATTAGCAACGAAGTCCACAGTTAAATATTACAAAATAAACCATGTCAGATGAAAGGAAAAAACACAAACAGACTAAATTAGAGCATGCATGACACTACAATGCATAGTAAGTACTTGTAAAAATTTCATACAGACTATTAGTACGTATGGACCCATAACCGTGTATATCATGATGACCGGTTATGTCCTACAGAAACATAATGTCTTTTGTATCTGTGATACCGTAAGAATAAAACAGGCTGCAACCCATCCCATGCACTACTGGAAGGAGATGCAAGACCTAAAAGTGAAAATAGAAGCTTGAAAGTTAGGTGCAAAAGCAAGCAGATACTCTCATTATAATCCTTTCCAAAAGAGAAAATGTTCTCATTATGCTTGCCACAACAGTTAATACACCTTTCAAACTTAAGACCAATAAAAATGTGAGCTGCAAATGCATGCGGATAGTGCGCTACAATGTTCACCAAGTCAGTAAAATATACAGCTTTCAGTAACATAGTCCTATATCCAACTAACCTTCATATCAGATGTCTCAGACTTGCACCAAGATGCATCAACTGTAGAAACTAACAAGGATGACAACCATCTGGGTGTATATCCCTCATCAGTCAAATTTCCTGAGAAACCAAGCACACACGAATGAATTTTAATGCCTGCTTCCAATAGAAAACATCTATGCCACACTTATTATACATAACAGCTGCTACAGCAAGATTTATGCATCGATCCGGTGGAAGCAAAAACGGGGTTGACGGCTCAAATGTTAGAATCAAGCGCAGCCCACGCTCTGGGTTTTCTCCTTGCATTCAACTGCAAGGGGCTCCTTGAGAAATCTTCTGTTACAACCACCTAACTTGCCAAGCAGTTGCGATGCTTTGCCACCCAAAGGATAGGGTGCAGGCCTCAAGTGAGACCATGAGGCTAAAATCACCTCTGACATTACATTAGCCATACTGGGTTACAGGAAATCAGGATTCAAACTATCTACCCAAAACTGAAGCGTTCTTAAAGCTAAGCTCACTAGATCATCACTTCCTTTGAGACACAAAACAAGAGGATTCATCAGATGGGGAAGGTACGGTAACAGTGAGCTTAAGCGTCCAGGTGAGGTCAAGCACAGCTCTAGCAAGAGGTCCCTCGTATCTTCCCCCATTGGACCCTCAAGCATTGCTAATAGCATATTTAGGCAGGGTTGTAAAATAGGAATCAAACCACACAGTAAGAGTTAAAATTTGCATCCAGGGAGTGCTCTAAACATAGTATGAAGAAGTTGCAAATATGAAAGAGGCTTCTCAACTTCTGTAGCATTTATCATGCAAACCTCCATTATAACAGGCACATGTGGCTGCAGTATATGTTCAAAATACGAAGGTGCTTTAGCAACTGCACCAAATATATACCGAATGAGATGCAATACCAGTTTTGCCACAGGTGAATCCGGATTTTTCAAGTTTACCGTTAACAAAAAAATTAACCAAAACATCCGCAAAAGGCCTGTATACTTTAGCGGCCTACAGTAGGGTGGAAAATATATGGACCAGCTGAGTGTTGGAAATCATGCACTCAAAAAGCTCAGGCATACACAATGAGAACATGTCCATGAGATCCTGAGGTTCCATAATAGCCAAAATCTGGGAAAAGAGATGAAGTATTTCTCTCTCCTCATCCTTCTCCTTGAAGAGGGCTAAGCAATGCACACCACTCTTTAAAACTCCAGAGGCTTTCCACACCTGCAAAAAGTCCAAGTCAGAAAATGCTAATCTACGAAGAGAAACTTATTAGAAGTGATAATCGTTTGCGTGATACCTCATCCTCTCTCATCCCCTTAAAAGCTTGAGGTGCTGGTAAATTAGATGATGACAAAACAAGCACTGGTGGTTCTCTGCGGGTTGGCTGTGTGTTGCTGCCCAGTTTGCCTGACAAAGCTCAGCGACAGTGGTTGTTCTGCCTCTGTCGCGGTTTTTTGTCTCTTTGGGTTTTTGCTTTTGTTTTCGGTTGTTCGTGCTGCTTGGCCACAGACTCTTGAATAAAATGTGCTTTTCAAAAAAAACAAGCACTGGGTTGGTGGGTTCCATGAGTGGAAGGAGAAACCTCAACAAGTGGGAATGTGACATAGTGATCAAGCTACAATGAAGAAGTGAAGAGCTATCAAAATTAGAGAATAAATAAACCTGTGATCGCAACAAATGTGCATGAGTGATGCTCCAAATAATAGTCTTCATTCTTGAATGCAGCACACCAAAAAATTTGTTAGTTTTTGGTAAAAGCCACCAATACTGCATCACAGATTTGAAAAACTCTACTAATGATTATTTTACAGTTTTTGATCAAAGGAAAATAAGAAACAATGATAAAAGGGATAATTACCCATGACCAAGGTCTTAATCAAATTCTTACAATCACTGACTTCCTTGGAATGTTCCACAGGGACTTGCAAATTTAAAACTGTTTACAACAAGGCAATATGTCTAGTTTTAGAAAAAACAGGTGCTAAGAAAGATAATTTGGTGCTTTAAGAATGGAAAAGGGTACCAATTAGACAAACCAATGGAATCAATGCCACACATAACAGAGCAGTAAAGAACTATGAATTGATTTCCAAATAACTACACTATAACATTCATATTATTTTCAGTTTCTTCCCAACAGATGGAGCACCAATCCTCCCATACGATAAACTAGGCTTCTATTTTTTTTTTTTCAATAAAAATGGTTGTATTGAACAAATGGATTTACAAGAGGGGAGAGCAAGCTATCCTTAGCAATAAAAGAAGGAAGCAGCTTCCAAAAGACAATAAAAAAACTATACAAAAGCCACGAAAAAATCTCTAACCAAGAGAAAAACAGACCCTATCAAGCTAGGATTAGCGTGTGTCGGTGGTGGTTGATGCCAACCAACACACCCTTGACATTGTTCTTCTTCACTATCTTCATAAATTGAGTGTCCAATGTGTTTTGATCCTTCATCACAATACCATTCAAATCAAGGTTGAACCGAAACTTTAGGCCGATGCCGCTTTCCTTATCCTCACAGTCACCCCTTAAGTATAAAGATCTCAGAAAATTCCACTTAGTAAGCTGTTCATCAGACACTGCTATCCCAACTTGCCTAGGTGCTGGATCGACACTCAACGCTCTACATAGGTTCTTAGAGAGATGTTTCTCCCTAAAAACCTCCCGAGTGAATTGACGAAGGTTTAAAACCTTAAATATCTTTTTCATCTGAAAACCAAAACAAAATATAAAGTTAGAAAGAAAAGAAGAGGGAAAAAGTGTGTGCTTCCTGAAAATTGAACTGTGCCAAAATAAAGATGATATGGAAACCTATCATCAATAAATTTATAATAATTAAACATAGCATCTCCCATATCTTCATAGCAATAAAGTCAACAATAGTTTATTCTAAAACACAATTTCAAATTTTAAGTAGAAACTGTAAATTCGCAAAACACGATAATAACGACAGCAAACAAAAACATAAAAACAATGTAAGTACAAACTATTTGAACATAAATTCTTATATTCAATAAAGAACATACAAACTATTTGAAAAACATATAGATCCAAGTTAGAAATACAGTTTGAACATAAATTCTTATATTTGAAAAACATTAGATACAAAAACAAAATAAAGAAGCTAGATTGATCTATAAAGAAAAAAAGAAAAGGAAAAATTCATCGATAAAATATTGAGATCATTTGAACATAAATTCTTATATTCAATAAAGAACATACAAACTATTTGAAAAATATATAGATCCAGGTTACAAATACAGTTTGAACATAAATTCTTATATTTGAAAAACATTAGATACAAAAACAAAACAAAGAAGCTAGACATAAATTCTTATATTCAATAAAAAACATACAAACAATTTGAAAAATATATAGTTCAAGTTACAAATACAGTTTGAATATAAATTCTAATATTTGAAAAATATGTAAAGCAATTTTTGTATGCACCTAAGCAATTTTCGTATACATGCAGTTGTTAATCTCATGTGCCATAAATTCTAATTTTGAAAATTGCATATGATTATGAGTTGTGTGTTCAGATACGAATTCGTGAGCTTACATAATATCTCAAGCTAGTGTTTGAATGTGGATTTTTACATATTGTGATAATTATGCTAGTTGGAATTACATGTAAAATAGATTGTTACGGTTTTCTTGATTTTTGTTTGATTAGTGATATTACAGGAATGTGAACGGATAGCTAATAGCATTGTTAGTTAGACTTTATTTTTCGTACTAGAATGAGATAATTAAGTTGATTTGGTTTGCATAATTTGGTTCAGAAGTAGTGTTCATTTTCCTTTTCACATTTATATAAGAAATCAGCACAATAATTGTAATATAAATGTGATGGCTACACTAACATGTTGAATACTTGCAGAGAAAATGGAATAATTAATGCAGTTTCAACTGTCTAAGGAATTCGGGGTTGAAGGGATCAAAGGATTGATTATGAGGCAACCAGCAGTTGTGAGGACAATGGAAACTAGTGGTGTTGAACGGAAGTCAAAAAGCAGTTCTGTGTATAAGTACCAATTTGATATACTTACATCCCTATGCAAAGCATTTGAGTGCTCTACACAAACTAGAGATTAGCAAAGAAGGACCAACCGTGAAGAGTTTTGGGAAGGAATATGAAAGTGAAAATACTATGATTGAGATAGCTTTCCCAGAGAAAGTTTTATGCAAGATTTGCAAGTAAAGGATTATTTGCCAGCAATGGAAGCTATTTGTAAAATGCTTGAAGAAGCGAATTGAAAGGTTAAAGTTATATTTGGAAGTTTTTAGTATGTGCATCCTCTTGTATGCTGTTGTGCTAAATTTTCTTCTATTGAAGGTTCTTGTAAGGTGGAGAAATTCTCTTGTAAGGTGGCATCTCACTTTATAAAGTGAGCAATGAAAGGCAAAACTGTTGTTTTGTATTTTGTATGTGTAGTTTTGTGTTTTAATATAAAATGGAAGTACTTCGCACTACAAATAATCTTATTTTTTATGGACAACTTTACAGCCTGTAAATGAAAGTTTTTCTTGTAGCGTCACTTTATAAATTGAGGTGCCATCCACCTTACAAGAGAAGGTCTCTAGCAAAGATTTACAACAAAGCATATAATGTATCAGAATTCAACATCTCTTTGTTATAAAGGGTAATTATAGTTATATATAACCTACATTTGAGGAATAAGTTCAACAGAGAGTTATGATTTGACTTGTTATAAGCATCCATTTTGTTGCTCTCAGAAGAAATGCAAATTAAGTATGGTAGAATCTTGATTTTCTGACACAATTATGAATATTACTCACATTTAAAAAACAAGTACAAATCTGGATTAATTATTGCAGTTTCTCATAATCCTAGATGATTAACACTCAAAAAAATTCATGTTAAAAAACAATCATATGCAGTTTTTTGCCACATTTGTTAATCATATGCAATTTTCGTCTCTTAGCTGTATGTCACCTAATGTAAGAAGGCACACAAGCAGATTCAACAATCACAAACTCAGAATATATGGTCTGAAGCTTGTCTCAGTAGACAACCTGCCATTTTCGGTTTATGCTGACCCAAAATCACGTTATAGTCCCAAAATTTTAACATTTGTATTTTCCTAACCCATTTGTTGACTAAACTATTGTTGACTTTATTGTTGACTATTGTTGAATAATCATTAGAATAAACTATTGTTGACTTTATTGCTATAAAGATATGGGAGATGCTATGTTTAATTATTATAAATTTATTGATGATAGGTTTCCTTATCATCTTTATTTTGACACAGTTCAATTTTCAGGAAGCACACACTTTCTCACTCTTCTTTTCTTTCTAACTTTATATTTTCTTTTGGTTTTCAGATGAAAAAGATATTTAAGGTTTTAAACTTTCGTCAATTCACTCGGGAGGTTTTTAGGGAGAAACATCTCTCTAAGAACCCATGTAGAGTGTTGAGTGTCGATCCAGCACCTAGGCAAGTTGGGATAGCAGTGTCTGATGAACAGCTTACTAAGTGGAATTTTCTAAGGTCTTTATACTTAAGGGGTGACTGTGAGGATAAGGAAAGCGGCATTGGCCTAAAGTTTCGGCTCAACCCTGATTTGAATGGTATTGTGATGAAGGATCAAAACACATTGGGCACTCAATTTATGAAGATAGTGAAGAAGAACAATGTCAAGGGTGTGTTGGTTGGCATCAACCACCACTGACACTCCCTAATCCTAGCTTGATAGGATCTGTTTTTCTCTTGGTTAGAGATTTTCTCGTGGAACAATAGTGGAACGATGATCATCGAAATGGATAATATGATAAACCATGGTGACTAAAGTGATATTTAGTCTAAAATCTAATTAAATGACTGTAAAAACGCTAAAAATTGGTTTTACAAAAGAGGGTGGTGGGTGGGTGGGTAGGTCTTGGATGGTTTCATTTTTCTGCATAGTGTTAATTAGCATTGGTGCCCACTGCCCACTTTGTCTTTATGCATGGCCTTTCTGTCTTTCACTCACTTTTTTTTTTTTTTTTTTTTTTTGCAAAGAGTATAGACCCACCAAATAGATATTGTATGTTGTGAGTTTTAGAAATTAAAGAAATGAAATATGAATTGAACCTACAATTTCTTGTATAGAGACTAGAGAGTGAGAGCTTATCATTAAGCCATCTTCAATTTTACCCATAAATGCAGATTTTAGAAGTCAAAACATCATACCATCTGAATCGTTCATTATTATTATCAAAACATCACTCGGGAGGTTTTTAGGGAGAAACATCTCTCTAAGAACCCACGTAGAGTGTAGAGTGTTGAGTGTCAATCCAGCACCGAGGCAAGTTGGGATAGCAGTGTCTGATGAACAACTTACTAAGTGGAATTTTTTGAGGTCTTTATACTTAAGAGGTGACTGTGAGGATAAAGAAAGCGGCATCGGCCTAAAGTTTCGACTCAACCTTGATTTGAATGGTATTGTGATGAAGGATCAAAACACATTGGGCACTCAATTTATGAAGATAATGAAGAAGAACAATGTCAAGGGTGTGTTGGTTGGCATCAACCACCACCGACACACCCTAATCCTAGCTTGATAGGGTCTGTTTTTCTCTTGGTTAGAGATTTTCTCGTGGAACAATAGTGGAACAACGAGTATCGAAATGGATAATATGATAAACCATAGTGACTAAAGTGATATTTACCCTAAAATCTAATTAAATGACTGTAAAAATGCTACAAATTGGTTTTACAAAAGAGGGTGGTGGGTGGGTGGTATTGGATGGTTTCATTTTTATGCATAGTGTTAATTAGCATGGGTGCCAACTGCCCACTTTGTCTTTAAGCATGGCCTTTCTGTCTTTCACTCACACCTTTTTTTTATTTTTTTTGCAAAGAGTATAGACCTACCAAATAGATATTGTATGTTGTGAGTTTTAGAAATTGAAGAAATAAAATATGAATTAAACCCACAATTTCTTGTATAGAGAGTGAGAGCTTATCATTAAGCTATCTTCAATTTACCCATAAATGCAGATTTTAGAAATCAAAACATCACACCGTCCAAATCGTTCATTATTATTATCAAAACATCACTCGGGAGGTTTTTAGGGAGAAACATCTCTCTAAGAACCCATGTAGAGTGTTGAGTGTCGATCCAGCACCTAGGCAAGTTGGGATAGCAGTATCTGATGAACAACTTGCTAAGTGGAATTTTCTAAGGTCTTTATACTTAAGGGGTGACTGTGAGGATAAGGAAAGCGGCATCGGCCTAAAGTTTCGGCTCAACCCTGATTTGAATGGTATTGTGATGAAGGATCAAAACACATTGGGCACTCAATTTATGAAGATAGTGAAGAAGGACAATGTCAAGGGTGTGTTGGTTGGCATCAACTACCACCGACACACCCTAATCCTAGCTTGATAGGGTCTGTTTTTCTCTTCGTTAGAGATTTTCTCGTGGAACAATAGTGGAACGACAAGCATCGAAAAGGATAATATGATAAACCATAGTGACTAAAGTGATATTTACCTTAAAATCTAATTAAATGACTAAAGTGATATTTACCACCAAATAGATATTGTATGTTGTGAGTTTTAGAAATTGAAGAAATGAAATATGAATTAAATCCACAATTTCTTGTATAGAGAGTGAGAGCTTATCATTAAGCCATCTTCAATTTTACCCATAAATGCAGATTTTAGAAATCAAAATATCACACCGTCCAAATCATTCATTATTATTATCAAAACATCACTCTGGAGGTTTTTAGGGAGAAACATCTCTCTAAAAACCCATGTAGAGTGTTGAGTGTCGATCCAGCACCTAGACAAGTTGGGATAGCAGTGTCTGATGAACAACTTACTAAGTGGAAATTTTTGAGGTCTTTATACTTAAGAGGTGACTGTGAGGATAAGGAAACCGGCATCGGCCTAAAGTTTCGGCTCAACCCTGATTTGAATGGTATTGTGATGAAGGATCAAAACACATTGGGAACTCAATTTATGAAGATAGTGAAGAAGGACAATGTCAAGGGTGTGTTGGTTGGCATCAACTACCACCGACACACCCTAATCCTAGCTTGATAGGGTCTGTTTTTCTCTTGGTTAGAGATTTTCTCGTGGAACAATAGTGGAACGACGAGCATCGAAAAGGATAATATGATAAACCATAGTGACTAAAGTGATATTTACCTTAAAATCTAATTAAATGACTAAAGTGATATATACCACCAAATAGATATTGTATGTTGTGAGTTTTAGAAATTGAAGAAATGAAATATGAATTAAATCCATAATTTCCTGTATAGAGAGTGAGAGCTTATCATTAACCCATCTTCAATTTTACCCATAAATGCAGATTTTAGAAATCAAAACATCACACCGTCCAAATCGTTCATTATTATTATCAAAAAATCACTTGGGAGGTTCTTAGGGAGAAACATCTCTCTAAGAACCCATGTAGAGTGTTGAGTGTCGATCCAGCACCTAGACAAGTTGGGATAGTAGTGTCTGATGAACAACTTACTAAGTGGAATTTTCTAAGGTCCTTATACTTAAGGGGTGACTGTGAGGATAAGGAAAGCGGCATCGGCCTAAAGTTTCGGCTCAACCTTGATTTGAATGGTATTGTGATGAAGGATCAAAACACATTGAGCACTCAATTTATGAAGATAGTGAAGAAGAACAATGTCAAGGGTGTGTTGGTTGGCATCAACCACCACCGACACACCCTAATCCTAGCTTGATAGGGTCTGTTTTTCTCTTGGTTAGAGATTTTCTCGTGGAACAACAGTGGAACAACGAGTATCGAAATGGATAATATGATAAACCATAGTGACTAAAGTGATATTTACCCTAAAATCTAATTAAATGACTGTAAAAATACTAAAAATTGGTTTTACGAAAGAGGGTGGTGGGTGGGTGGGTCTTGGATGGTTTCATTTTTTTGTATAGTGTTAATTAGCATGGTTGCCCACTGCCCACTTTGTCTTTAAGCATGGCCTTTCTGTCTTTCACTCACACTTTTTTTTTTTTTGCAAAGAGTATAGACCCACCAAATAGATATTGTATGTTGTGAGTTTTAGAAATTGAAGAAATGAAATATGAATTAAACCCACAATTTCTTGTATAGAGAGTGAGAGCTTATCATTAAGTCATCTTCAATTTTACCCATAAATACAGATTTTAGAAATCAAAACATCACACCGTCCAAATCGTTCATTATTATTATCAAAACATCACTCGGGAGGTTTTTAGGGAGAAACATCTCTCTAAGAACCCATGTAGAGTGTTGAGTGTCGATCCAGCACCTAGGCAAGTTGGGATAGCAGTGTCTGATGAACAACTTACTAAGTGGAAATTTCTGAGGTCTTTATACTTAAGAGGTGACTGTGAGGATAAGGAAAGCGGCATCGGCCTAAAGTTTCGGCTCAACCCTGATTTGAATGGTATTGTGATGAAGGATCAAAACACATTGGGCACTCAATTTATGAAGATAGTGAAGAAGGAAAATGTCAAGGGTGTGTTGGTTGGCATCAACTACCACCGACACACCCTAATCCTAGCTTGATAGGGTCTGTTTTTCTCTTGGTTAGAGATTTTCTCGTGGAACAATAGTGGAACGACGAGCATCGAAAAGGATAATATGATAAACCATAGTGACTAAAGTGATATTTACCTTAAAATCTAATTAAATGACTAAAGTGATATATACCACCAAATAGATATTGTATGTTGTGAGTTTTAGAAATTGAAGAAATGAAATATGAATTAAATCCATAATTTCCTGTATAGAGAGTGAGAGCTTATCATTAAACCATCTTCAATTTTACCCATAAATGCAGATTTTAGAAATCAAAACATCACACCGTCCAAATCGTTCATTATTATTATCAAAAAATCACTTGGGAGGTTCTTAGGGAGAAACATCTCTCTAAGAACCCATGTAGAGTGTTGAGTGTCGATCCAGCACCTAGACAAGTTGGGATAGTAGTGTCTGATGAACAACTTACTAAGTGGAATTTTCTAAGGTCCTTATACTTAAGGGGTGACTGTGAGGATAAGGAAAGCGGCATCGGCCTAAAGTTTCGGCTCAACCTTGATTTGAATGGTATTGTGATGAAGGATCAAAACACATTGAGCACTCAATTTATGAAGATAGTGAAGAAGAACAATGTCAAGGGTGTGTTGGTTGGCATCAACCACCACCGACACACCCTAATCCTAGCTTGATAGGGTCTGTTTTTCTCTTGGTTAGAGATTTTCTCGTGGAACAACAGTGGAACAACGAGTATCGAAATGGATAATATGATAAACCATAGTGACTAAAGTGATATTTACCCTAAAATCTAATTAAATGACTGTAAAAATACTAAAAATTGGTTTTACAAAAGAGGGTGGTGGGTGGGTGGGTCTTGGATGGTTTCATTTTTTTGTATAGTGTTAATTAGCATGGTTGCCCACTGCCCACTTTGTCTTTAAGCATGGCCTTTCTGTCTTTCACTCACACTTTTTTTTTTTTTTTTTGCAAAGAGTATAGACCCACCAAATAGATATTGTATGTTGTGAGTTTTGGAAATTGAAGAAATGAAATATGAATTAAACCCACAATTTCTTGTATAGAGAGTGAGAGCTTATCATTAAGCCATCTTCAATTTTACCCATAAATGCAGATTTTAGAAATCAAAACATCACACCGTCCAAATCGTTCATTATTATTATCAAAACATCACTCGGGAGGTTTTTAGGGAGAAACATCTCTCTAAGAACCCATGTAGAGTGTTGAGTGTCGATCCAGCACCTAGGCAAGTTGGGATAGCAGTGTCTGATGAACAACTTACTAAGTGGAAATTTCTGAGGTCTTTATACTTAAGAGGTGACTGTGAGGATAAGGAAAGCGGCATCGGCCTAAAGTTTCGGCTCAACCCTGATTTGAATGGTATTGTGATGAAGGATCAAAACACATTGGGCACTCAATTTATGAAGATAGTGAAGAAGGACAATGTCAAGGGTGTGTTGGTTGGCATCAACTACCACCGACACACCCTAATCCTAGCTTGATAGGGTCTGTTTTTCTCTTGGTTAGAGATTTTCTCGTGGAACAATAGTGGAACGACGAGCATCGAAAAGGATAATATGATAAACCATAGTGACTAAAGTGATATTTACCTTAAAATCTAATTAAATGACTAAAGTGATATATACCACCAAATAGATATTGTATGTTGTGAGTTTTAGAAATTGAAGAAATGAAATATGAATTAAATCCATAATTTCCTGTATAGAGAGTGAGAGCTTATCATTAACCCATCTTCAATTTTACCCATAAATGCAGATTTTAGAAATCAAAACATCACACCGTCCAAATCGTTCATTATTATTATCAAAAAATCACTTGGGAGGTTTTTAGGGAGAAACATCTCTCTAAGAACCCATGTAGAGTGTTGAGTGTCGATCCAGCACCTAGACAAGTTGGGATAGTAGTGTCTGATGAACAACTTACTAAGTGGAATTTTCTAAGGTCCTTATACTTAAGGGGTGACTGTGAGGATAAGGAAAGCGGCATCGGCTTAAAGTTTCGGCTCAACCTTGATTTGAATGGTATTGTGATGAAGGATCAAAACACATTGAGCACTCAATTTATGAAGATAGTGAAGAAGAACAATGTCAAGGGTGTGTTGGTTGGCATCAACCACCACCGACACACCATAATCCTAGCTTGATAGGGTCTGTTTTTCTCTTGGTTAGAGATTTTCTCGTGGAACAACAGTGGAACAACGAGTATCGAAATGGATAATATGATAAACCATAGTGACTAAAGTGATATTTACCCTAAAATCTAATTAAATGACTGTAAAAATACTAAAAATTGGTTTTACAAAAGAGGGGGGGGGGGGTAAAAATTGGTTTTACAAAAGAGGGGGGGGGGGGGGGGGGGGGGGGGGGGGGGGGGGGGGGTTGGGTGGGTGGGTCTTGGATGGTTTCATTTTTTTGCATAGTGTTAATTAGCATGGTTGCCCACTGCCCACTTTGTCTTTAAGCATGGCCTTTCTGTCTTTCACTCACACCTTTTTTTTTTTTTTTTGCAAAGAGTATAGACCCACCAAATAGATATTGTATGTTGTGAGTTTTAGAAATTGAAGAAATGAAATATGAATTAAACCCACAGTTTCTTGTATAGAGAGTGAGAGCTTATCATTAAGCCATCTTCAATTTTACCCATAAATGCAGATTTTAGAAATCAAAACATCATACCGTCAAAATCGTTCATTATTATTATAGTAAGTGTCACCATCACACAATGGTTTGGTATGGATTAGGTGTTATTTTTTTGGTACGTAAGGGAGGGTGTGAGCATCACCTCATAACTCGAAACAAGTTTTATCGCAGGGAATGCCTAAACCATATCCATATTGGGGCTTCCACGTCCACACCAAGCACCAACGGGTGAAATTAGGGCAATGGTAAAGCCTATTGAGCGAAGAAGTTGAGTTACGACTTGATATGTGGAGAGCCAAAGGTAAAGCCCATATTATAAAATAGTCCAGACATGATAAGGTGTCACGTGATTGGATGAAAAGAAATATCACAATATAATATCATATTGATACGAATTAGATTTTGGATTTATAACAAAAGTTACAAACACCATCTAACAAGTTAGTTTTTTTTATCAAGAAAATATAGATATTATTTTTAATATATTTTTGTATTTTAGAATTATCAATAATTTTTTTTTTTTGAATATCTCTGAATATTTTGAATATATTGACGATATTTCCATAAATTTGAATCTCCTCTAATATTTTTATCGAAATCGATATCTAATTTCATGCACGCAACATCAATTATATCAATTAGATCCATAAGAGAAAATTATAGGAAAAAAAAACCTTAATGAGGACCACAAGGTCCACAAGAATAGGTAGCTAGCTAGGGCAAGGCGTTGGGATGTGAGTCTTTGTGATTGGGAAAATCTATTCTCTGGGCTGGACCTGGACCTACTCATGCCCTAAAAAAGTACATATATTTTTCATAGTAAAAACTCTTGTGTCAAACATTTTGGACCACTTTTGTTGTGTGGGTTCCTCACTCAGTCACTCACCACCCGATTAACTTACAATATATATGGAGAGAGAGAGAGATTAGAGAGAGAAGGTTTTGGTGGGACCACTTTTGTGGGGGCTTCACTTGATCCAATCAGACGGCAGGCCCACGGCCCACACTCAATATTATATGTGATGGATGAAAGAAAGGTAAAAATCTAACTGGCTGTCATATAATGAGATTGGTCTCACAGTGTCAACCGTACAACCATCTAATAAGAAGATGCCAGATAGTGAAAATATCAGATGTAAATATGTAATGAATAAAAAAATAAAAAATAAAAAAAAGAAGGTAAAATCTTAACATGTAAGATTTTCATTGTTGCGAAAAGGAAAGCCTTAATAGATTATAGATACATTATAAAATTCATCTGAATTTTAATATAATTTTTTACTGAGTCTCAGCAATTCAACTGAGGTTTTTAATGAATCTCGAAACTATTTGAATCACTATAAATGTAAAAGTAATTTGTGGTCGAATAATGGCCATCACATATTGCAATTCCTTTTTTTTTTTTTTGTGTGTGTGTGTACTTTTTCAGGATGGGAATGACTCAAATCCGCAACATCATAGTACATCTGTTAGGGGTTTTACCACCGGATCAATCTCATTTCGTCATCACATATTGCAATTCTAATAATTTAGTTAAAGAGATTAAAATCAAGATATTATATATAAATATACAAAAAATTATCAGGTGCAAGATTTTCTGTACAGGATTCTCAATTGCTATCGGTGGTAATTTAATAGTTACCGATGCTAATCCCATACCAATTTGGTATTCCGCACCTGCACCAGAAAACTACTCTCTCTCTCTCCCTATATATATATATATATATATATATATATATAAAGAATTCACATTCTATTTTAGAATATATATAAATGGCCACTAATATTCCATTAACTTTCATTTTTACTTAAAAAAAAAAAAAGGGGGTTGGAATCCACTGCTAAACTGAACTTTTACATGAATTTATTGAAAATTCGTGAGTCGTGATCGGTTGTCAATAATAGAAAAATGAAAATAAATTAAAAGTCTTCAAGATCAACTATTATTAATTTATTATTATTAGTGATTGTATAATTATCTTTAAAAGTTTAACAGATCACACAGGATTCGATCAAATTTTGAGTAAATTGATTAGAATAACTTGGCTCGATCAAATTAATTTCATAAATTGATAAATGATAAGAAGATTAAACTGGAATTTTTTTTTTTGGGAAAAATCAATATCAACAAGTTAATCTATACAGCCAAATTGAGAGACAGAGAAATAATTAGATCAAAAGATTGAACAAATTTTCCTTCCATAGTTCCATTACTACAACAAAAACAAAAAACAAAACCTGGTGTTGAATATATGTACCAATCAACTAAAATATACAGAATCCTTATGATCACCAGTCATCACCACCGTTCATTTCTATACAATAATTAGCTGATCATCATGCATGAACATCAATTCACCTCAGGAATACTCTGTAAGGCAGGTGTCCACGACCGTTGATTAGTCTCCTATCAATCACTGACGTTCATCAACTGTGCCAGCTGAACTTGTTGCACTGATAGTTGCTTCAACTCTGCCCTACCCAACAGCTCCTCCAGCTGCTTCTTGGTGATCTTGATCTTCACCTCCGTTGTCGTAGTCGTCTTCGTCGATGAAGAAACCCTAAAATCACCACCGCCGCCGCTCTTGACATTATTATCACAATCACTAATATCTCATAGAAGACACCCCTCCTCCGCCTCCTCGTGCATGCTCCTCCATTTTCATTCCCTTATGATAATAATCACAATCATGACCACTTATCGCAGACGATCCCCAGTCATCCCCACCCCATTGTATCGGAGAAGACGAAGATGAAGACAGAGATGGAGCATGGTGTAAACAATTATCCATTTTTGATCTTCAGATGATTATGATTGATTGAATTAGTGAGTTTGATCAGATCAATATTTTTGCAATATTTTGGAGATGCCAACCAACACACCCTAATCCTAGCTTGATAGGGTCTGTTTTTCTCTTGGTTAGAGATTTTATTGTGGCTTTTGTATAGGTTTTTTTATTGTCTTTTGGAAGCTGCTTCCTTCTTTTATTGTTAAGGATAGCTTGCTCTCCCCTCTTGTAAATCTAGTTGTTCAATACAACCATTTTTATTGAAAAATAAAATAAAATAGAAGCCTAGTTTATCGTATGGGAAGTGGATTGGTGCTCCATCTGTTGGGAAGAAACTGAAAAGAAAATGAATGCTTTAGTGTAGTTATTTGGAAATCAATTCATAGTTCTTTACTGCTCTATTATGTGTGGCATTGATTCCATTGTTTTGTCTAATTGGTACCCTTTTACCAAAAACTAACAAATTTATTGGTGTGCTGCATTCAGGAATGAGGACTATTATTTGGAGCATCACTCATGCACATTTGCCGCGATCACAGGTTTATTTATTCTCTAATTTTGATAGTTCTTCACTTCTTCATTGTAGCTTGATCACTATGTCACATTTCCACTTGTTTAGGTTTTTCCTTCCATTCATGGAACCCACCAACAAGTGCTTGTTTTGTCATCATCTAATTTACCAGAACCTCAAGCTTTTAAAGGGATGAGAGAAGATGAGGTATCATGCATACGATTAGCACTTCTAATAAGTTTCTTTTTGCAGATTAGCATTTTCTGACTTGGACTTTTTGCAGGTGTGGAAAGCCTCTAGAGTTTTAAAGAGTGGTGTGCATTGCTTAGCCCTCTTCAAGGAGAAGGATGAGAGAGAAATGCTTCATCTCTTTTCCCAGATTTTGGCTATTATGGAACCTCAGGGTCCATGGACTTGTTCTCATTGTGTATGCCTGAGCTTTTTGAGTGCAGGATTTCCAACACTCAGCTGGTCCCTATATTTTCCACCCTATTGCAGGCCGCTAAAGTATACAGGTCTTTTGCGGATGTTTTGGTTAATTTTTTTGTTAACAGTAAACTTAAAATATCCGGATTCACCTGCGGCAAAACTGGTATTGCATCTCATTCGGTATATATTTGGTGCAGTTGCTAAGGCGCCTTCGTATTTTGAAGGTATACTGCAGACACATGTGCCTGTTATAATGGAGGTTTGCATGATAAATGCTACAGAAGTTGAGAAGCCTCATTCATATTTGCAACTTCTTCGTACAATGTTTAGAGCACTCCCTGGATGCAAATTTTAACTCTTCCTGTGTGGTTTGATTCCTATTTTACAACCCTGCCTAAATATGCTATTAGCAATGCTTGAGGGTCCAATAGGGGAAGATATGAGGGACCTCTTGCTAGAGCCGTGCTTGACCTTACCTGGACGCTTAAGCTCACTGTTACCGTACCTTCCCCATCTGATGAATCCTCTTGTTTTGTGTCTCAAAGGAAGTGATGATCTAGTGAGCTTAGCTTTAAGAACGCTTCAGTTTTGGGTAGATAGTTTGAATCCTGATTTCCTGTAACCCAGTATGGCTAATGTAATGTCACAGGTGATTTTAGCCTCATGGTCTCACTTGAGGCCTGCACCCTATCCTTGGGGTTGCAAAGCGTCGCAACTGCTTGGCAAGTTAGGTGGTTGTAACAGAAGATTTCTCAAGGAGCCCCTTGCACTTGAATGCAAGGAGAAAACCCAGAGCATGGGCTGCGCTTGATTCTTACATTTGAGCCGTCAACCCCATTTTTGCTCCCACCGGATCGATGCATAAATCTTGCTGTAGCAGCTGTTATGTATAATAAGTGTGGCATAGATGCTTTCTATTGGAAGCAAGCATTAAAATTCATTCGTATTTGCTTGGTTTCTCAGCTTTATTTGCAGGAAATTTGACTGATGAGGGATATACACCCAGATGGTTGTCATCCTTGTTAGTTTCTACAGTTGATGCATCTTGGTGCAAGTCTGAGGCATATGATATGAAGGTTAGTTGGATATAGGACTATGTTACTGAAAGCTGTATATTTTACTGACTTGGTGAAAATTGTAGCGCACTATCTGCATGCATTTGCAGCTCACATTTTTATTTGTCTTAAGTTTGAAAGGTGTATTAACTGTTGTGGCAAGCATAATGAGAACATTTTCCCTTATGGAAAGGATTATAATGAGAGTATCTGCTTGCTTTTGCACCTCACTTTTAAGCTTCTATTTTCACTTTTAGGTCTTGCATCTCCTTCCAGTAGTGCATGGGATGGGTTGCAGCCTGTTTTATTCTTACGGTATCACAGATACAAAAGACATTAATTGCTAAATATTCCTTTACATACCGGAGATTGTGGTTCTGTAGGACATACCCGGTCATCATGATATACACGGTTATGGGTCCATACGTACTAATAGTCTGTATGAAATTTTTACAAGTACTTACTATGCATTGTAGTGTCATGCATGCTCTAATTTAGTCTGTTTGTGTTTTTTCCTTTCATCTGACATGGTTTATTTTGTAATATTTAACTGTGGATTTCGTTGCTAATCATTTAAAAAAATGCATAGCATTGAGCTGTAGTAAAATCTTCTGTAGCTTGAATGATAATTTACTCATTGTTATTGCAGGCCGACTTAGGTTTGAAGACAAAGACCCAACTTATGGCTGAGAAGTCAGTTTTGAAGAATTTGTTAATGACCGTTATTGCTGCAAGTGCAGAACCAGATCTCAATGGCCCCAAGCAGGGGCGAACCTAGGAAAAATTAGCTACCCGGGCTAATTTATATATATAGTATTTTTTTTCCCCATTACACACTAACATTACAAAGTCAATAGTTTGATCTATTTACTTTTGTTTAATACAAAGTCAAGGATGATATTGTTGTCAGCATTTGACACCAGGGGCGAAGCCAAGACATATTGTCCGGGTGGGCTAAGTATAATGTTTTTTTTTGGGTATACACATGCGTTATGTGTGGTGACCTATACATGAGACATTATTATGTTGAATTAACGTAATTTCCTACCAAAGCCACACTGAATGGTAGTACAAAGTTAGGTTTTTTTTTTTTTTTTTTTTTTTTTTTTTGGTAACAAACCTTACAATAAAACTTTTCTAACTAAAAAGTATGTACCTAGATAATAAAAATATAATGATCTTAGCCTCTAAAAACATTTAAAATGATTAATCTAGGAAATAGAGTAAAAAAAATTGCAAGGGGAATAAACTTTAATGTGTTTGAGTGTCAATACAATATAATGAATTTATTGAGATTCAATTAAAATAAAACTAGACTATTTTTATAAATTATCAAGTAATTTCCTTTTATTTGTATTTTTACTTTTTCTTTTGTCAACCAACACTTAAAAAATTTATAAAAAGCTAGCCTGGGCTGAAGCCCAGGCCAGTTTCCAAATGCATCCGCCCCTGTTTGCCACCATTTTGCAATGATATTTCACACTAAGAATACTTCAGCTAATGCTTCAATTCCAACTGCTGGACTTGGGGGTCCATCAAATGTAAACGTCGGTTCCAGGTCACAAAATAACTGCACTTCTAACCTAAAAGAGTTGGAATCTTTAATTTTATTAGATGCCTTGGTTGATGTGCTAACAAATGAAAATAGTATCCATGCTAAAGCTGCTCTTTTACTGCTTTAAATATGTTTGCTGAAATGCTAATGTTTCTTGCTCGCTCAAAACATGCTGACAAGCTGATGTCAAGAGGAGGCCCTGGCATGCCTATGATTGTATCCAGTCCATCAATGAATCCTGTATATTCACCACCTCCTAGTGTTCGTATACAAGTCTTTGAGCAACTTCTGCCACGTCTGTTGCATTGTTGCTCTGGAAGTACATGGCAAGCACAAATGGGAGGTGTTATGGGACTTGGTGCATTGGTACGGGTGGCACGTCTTCATTCTTTTAAAGGATAACTGTTGTGTCATTGAGGATTCTCTTAAAATTTTTGTATGTTTCACTGAGTGAACTTTAATATATCTTTGCTTTTGTTTTAAATGTCGGTTGCTAATTTGAGGCAAAGATTGTTTCATTCTATTGCACCTGAAGGGGTTGCTGGAGATCGACATGGTGTAGTTCCTGCTTCAGGGTTTTCTTTTAGTGCTCATGAAATCCGAAAGTCATTAAGGAGAACAAAGACCTTGACCTTCCTGCCCACAAGGTAACTCTGTGAATACATTTTTTTGCAAGGGATATTTAATAAATTACGCACCTTCTTGTGATATTGATGTTTTCAATGATCCATCTATTTCTAGGTTACGGTGGCTACCGTGCGGTGTGAAGAAATTGCAAATGAACGGAAGAACGAATGAACGAATCTTTGCCTCAAGTTATATATCTTGTAATAAATGTTTGTATTTTGGCTGTGTGAAAATGTATTCATTCTTATGATAATTATGTATATGCTTGGAAATGAAAAAAACTTCCAAAATGTTATGTCCTACACATATTCAAATTGCCAGGTTATATTTTATAAGAAAGACACCGTTTTTGTCTTGTTTATGCGCATTTTTAATAGAATTTATCTTCAAATTTCATAATTTTTTGGTTATACTAGGCTGTTATGTGCAAAATATATTTTTAAAAGTAAATTTCAAGGACAATTATGTACATGTAGTTTTGTAATTGAAAACAACTATTCTAGATGGTACAGAAACTTAAATCACTTTCAAAGCTTGAATCATTATCATCAATTTCATTTCTGTTCATCCTATTATAGGAAGGTAACATATTAATAATTTAATCACATCACACAACCCACATCAAAGTGCATAATATAATGTTTTTTTTTTTTTTAATCCAAAAATTCCAAAAATTTGAAGAGCTGTGCAATGGCAGATCGTTAAAAGTTTGAACTTTGGTAAGTTTTTGATTGTTACATTTTAATATGTGGAGCATGTCTCTTGTTATAGTCTTACATTACCGTTGTCTTTCGTTAAAGCGCAATTTGTTCCACCCTCTGACAACTTGTACAACGCTAGGCATGCTTTACATCCTAGGCGGTCCTACAACATATCTAATATTGTATTGTTGAGAATTTGAGCCATGTTCATTCGTTTTTTTAAATTATTCAAATTCAATTTTCCATTGTATCAGGTAGTATAGGTGTTTGTGTTTCAGTTTGCTTCCTTGTCTTTTGCACTGTATTTATATTCGTCAAAACTGAATGGAAAGGTATGCCGTATGTTCTCAATTTTACCTCTTTATGGTATTAGAGCATTATCATTTTTTTTTAAACCAACGCCATGACTATACCCTCTGCTTCTGCAGCACCCAATAGCACAGTCAATAACACCAACGAACGCCATCACACACTGATCACCATAAACGTTGCTGCCCAAGTACCACTCAAACTTACAACCAACAACTATGTATCCTGGCAACTTCAATTTAATTCTCTCTTTATTGGCTATGATCTCCTTGGTTATGTTGATGGTTTTAAACCCAGTCCACCCATTAATATTGATCAAAATGGAACCTCCGTACCAAATCCGGAATACATTGTGTGGCATCGTCAAGACCAATTGATCCCCAATGCTCTCATTGGATCACTCTCTCCCACCATCATCCCATTCATTGCCCGAGCCAAAACTACTCATGAAGCCTGTACCATTTTAGCCAACATATATGCCAAACCAACTACAAGCCGAATCAAACAGGTCAAGAACCATCTCAAAAATCCAACCAAAGGATCTCAGAGTTTTAAAAAATAGACGAATAAGAAGGTGCCACGTGGCACATTTTTTGAAATTTTTTTTTTGAAAAACCGCCCGAAACCATGACAAAAACTGACAATTTTTTTAACCGAAATGGTAAAACCGGCGGTTACAAACCACCCCAAACCGGTTTACGGTTTCGGTTTTGGGTGGCCACAAAACCGAAACCGCTGGTTTCAGTCCGAAACAGAACCGAAACCGAAATCAAACCATGGGCACCACTACCCCCCACCCAACTGAATGCCAAGTGTCCCTAAATAAACCAAGGGTAAACAAATATTGTTCTACCTATTTTACCCCTGTTTTTATTTTTAATTTTTCTTAACAACACCAAAATCTGAGGTTAAAAAAAACAACTAGAAATTGAAAAAAAAAAAAAAATCTACAGCATCAACAAAGATGCCATTGTCCCTAATAATTCTGCAGCATCAAAAAAAAAAAAACAAAAAAAAAACAAGAGTCCCTAAATAAACACCAGAGAGACCGTCGGAGTTGCGCTGGAGAAGATCGCTAGAGAGAAACTGCCGGAGACGATGAGAGGATTTCTTATTTCTGATTTTTTTTTTTAAGTTTTAATTTTTTTTTTAATGTTACCTTTTTAATCTTAATAATTGTTAATAAAAAATTAATTTAGGTTTTTTTTAAAAAAAATTTATTATCAAGTTAACCTAATTACCCTCATTTATTTAATGAAATTTCTATCGGTGTGGATATTTATTAACCCTGGGTTAACTCAAAGACACTTAGCATTCAGTTGGATGGAGGATAATGCTCATTCCCAGTTAAGGTGGCAAGTAAAAATGAACTCGATTTCACATCGTAGTAATTATTGTGTTTATAAAGTATAATGAGGTGGCTAAAATGTACTGGTTGGACGTGCCAACTGAACTCTTGAGCAAGTGGTACGATTGTACGAAGTATCTCTCTTGCTTAAGAGTCAAAGAGACCCAAGTTTATTCTTAGAGTACTTTAGAGGGTATAACTGTAATTTCAGCCATCTTCTTAGAAAACCTAGCATATATATATATATATATGAAACTTCATCTTCTATCTAAACACATTGTCCATATCAGCGCCTGCCGACTAAGATCTCAAGCAGGAAGGTATTTGAGCTTCCTACTTTTTCTTCTTCTTCTTCATTATTTTTCGATTCAAGCCGTTTCAGATTTTTTTCCGAAATCTTGTAATGTTTGGAAGTATTCGAATCAAAAAGGAGCCACCTTTACTCATACTGAAACTACAATATTTGTAAAAATTTGTTTTTTTTCCTTGAACAGGAAACTGTTGTGGTATTTTCTTGTATTTTTAAATTAATGTAAATTTAAATGAGTAAGTTATATTTATTTATAAAATCTCTAAAGAGATAGTTTTGGCTCGGCTGGGTTCGGTTATGTTCAACAATTGGATAATCATCGTCTTGTGTTGTCAAAATCTATCAGTTTTGTGATACTTCTATTGCACGATTTATTTATTTTTTTCAAGTTTCTTTAATATGTGTATACGTTTTTTTTTTACATCTTTAATTGTCCTTGTAAATTTACCCATCTTCTTAGAAAACCTAGCATATATATATATACAGAAATTCTATTATCAGTTCGAACTGACAAAAGTTATATCAGTTCCTTGCATGTGGGCCACAGGATTTAAATACTTTGACTTGGCTGTATGCACTTGTCAGTCAAAGTATTTAAATCCAGTGGCCCACATGCATGGAACTGATATAACTTTTGTCAGTTCGAACTGATAATAGAAAGACTATAAGTCAAAGTATTTAAATCCAGTGGCCCACATGCAAGGAACTGATATAACTTTTGTCAGTTCGAACCGATAATAGAAAGACTATATATATATATATACATCTTCTTAGTTGTATGGATTTATAAGAATTGATATGTATCATAACCAATTATTTCATCCATCGTTTTTAACCATTTTCTATACTATTGGATAATCATTGTCTTATGTTGTCAAAATCTATCAGTTTTGTGATACTTCTATTCCACTCCACAATGAAAAAGAGATTTTTTTTTCAAGCTTCTTTAATATGCGTTTGCCCTTTTTTTTTTTATTTAATGTTTAATTGTCCTTGCAATTTCGAATTTTGATTTCCTTTTTTTAAATCTCGGGAATCTCGGGCAAGTGTTTCTCACATTTTATACTTGATGAATTGACTCATAGAGATGAAGTACGTGAATCCGTTGAAGTTGTACCTGCACTGGAGGAAAGAATTTACTCAGCTGAACAAACCTAATAGACTATTAGGTTTGTATCTTGACAATGAAGCTATCAGGGTGGCTATGTCATCAATATCGATTCTCGGTCATGCATTCTTTGTTGAGTATGACACTTCCTTATGCATATGATTATTTTAACTTGGTTTATGCTTAGTCAATTTCAATATGCATCACTAGTTTAATTTATAAACTGTAAAGTTAGAGCGAAAAAAATAAATAAAACTATAACAAAAATTAGGAAATCTTAAGATTCATAGATATTAAAGGTGCAAAATTAGGAAATCTCAAAGTCATAAATATTAAATGGCGCCATGATGGCCCCTTAAGACAGGCTAGGTGCGGAAAGGATCCTGTGAGGCTCGCGCTTGGAGTGTGAACGCATCAGGTGCATTAGCCCTGCAATTGCGCACAATTATAACAAAAGTTTTCATTCTCAGTGATTGAATATGCTAAAAGAGGACATAAATAGTGTGGTGCATCTTGTAAGAGATTGTATTCAAATGGTGTAATTATTCTGATAGTTTAAACATTGAATGATCCTTGTTTACTTAGTGATTCCATTAGAAAGACTTGTAATTTGTGGAAATTAATGTGATTAGTTTCTCAATGTTTATTTTTGTTACACGTGATACAAATTTATTTTGTTTGCAGAGAATGGTGTAGGGGTAACTCAAATATGCATGATAAATTACAAACTTTGGTACGTTTGTAAATGCTCTGTATTACATTATTGTCCAAGTTCTTTTTATTGCATTGCATCTCTAAACATAATGAATATGGTATTCATAAAACTTTGTGAGATCTTCTAACATCGAGTCATTTTTTCTCTTCTTTGTCTTTGTGCAGATCTCTAAATATAATGTGACGGGCTTAGTTATTAACAATTCTCATCTTAGAAATAAGGATATACCTTATGTGAGTTTTCATACCATTAATTTTCTAGATCATCTCTCATTTGTTAACATTTGATGACTATATTATTAGAGGAAATGGCATCTAATAGTCTTTTAATTAAGGTGTGTTTTATTTTTAGCCAGGATTATTGTTTTGATTGTTTTCATCCATCTTTTTCCTAAACGGATCTCTTCACCCTCATTCTCAACCTTATTATTCTTTTTTAAATTTTTTTTTTTTTTTGTTACAAAGACTTCCGTGGAGGCTGTCAACAGACTGAGGTCACAGACCTCCAATAATGGAGGGTCCGTGACCTCCAAAAAATATCTGTTGATAGGAGGAGAAAAAAAATTCTGGGTTTGAAAAGATGAATGAAAAAAAAAAAAAATTGGCGTGTTTATCCCAAGATTTTTATTTTTTATTTTTTATTTTTGGATTAACCATGCTAGGAAATTTGTTGTTGGGATTAAACACGCTAGAGTCTTTTTTTGGAAACTCACCGAATTCCTCACATAGATTAAACACTCCAAGTTTCTTTTTTGTTGGGATTAAACACAATCTTTTTTTTTTTTAATTATTAAACATGCTAGGATTAGCTTGTTTACTTTTTTTCTTCTTTTTCATTTTCTTCCCAATTTTTTTATGGGTCCATTGGAGGTTGGAGGTCGCCGACCTTCCAATGGAGATTTGCGTGACCTCCAATATATTTATATTTAAAAAAAAATCATTAAGGGTATTTTCGTCCAAAAAATGGTTTGTTTGCTAAAAACAGTTAAAACACTAATTCATGCTAAAAACAATCGCACCCATAATTTGAAGGCTATTTATAAATTTTACCCATATTATTGTTCTCTTTTTGTTTGATTAGCGTGCAAGCACGAAGATTCTTATTGCCGACCTATGCAAAACAGGAAGATTTGAAGGTTTAAAATATACGTATTGGAATCCGTTCTTTTTGTCAAAGGTATGTGTATGTGTAAACCTACTTGTGTGATAAATTTATTGTAGTATAAATATGTAAATACAAGGTCGAACCCATAGAGATTGATGAAAAACTAATTTAATTCTCAATTTAAATTCAATCCTAACCTAGGTAACAAAAAGCAACCAATTTACAACTATAAAATAAAATAAAAAGATACCAAGGTGTCAGAATCATATTCGACTTCACAATTTCGAAATAATAAAACTCAGTTTATTGTCATGATTCATTTAATACAAATCTTCTGTTGGTTTTTTCTTTGCTTAAAAATATAATTTCTAAGCATTCTATGTATTCAAATTAATGAAATCAAAGTATATTATAATAAACTTTATTAAACGCGTCAATCGGATAAGGGAATCACAAGATATTGGTAAAATACCGAAGCTATGTCAGAATAGGAAATCATGCAAATTTCACTCTTGCACTTCTTTTTCCTTCTTCAAATTAAGTTGTTAGATATTGGTAGAATATCGAAGCTCTATCAGAAAAGGAAATCTGCTAATTTCACTCCTGCACTTCTTTTTCCTTCTTCAAAACGTTAAGTTGTATTCTGAATGAAAAGATACACATAATAAATTTTTTAACACAAGGGAAATGAAACAATTTTCAGCTATTATCACCTATTTAGAAAAGATTTAGTAAATTCAACATTTTTAACTTCGGAATAGTTTGACATTGAAGTACAAATTGTTGCAACTCAATATTTGATTATTGGGTTGGCTTATTTGTGTAGCTGTTAGGAATGTATATTTGTAATTTACATTTGTTGTTATGATAAAGTCTTTTGTATTAATTATGTAAATCTCACAGTTTATTGTGTTGACAGTACGAGGATGATTTCGGAGAACGTGAAGTGAATTATAAGAGTAGTCCGGAGGCTATGCCTCCCCGAACTGATCAAAATATGTGGAAAATGGACAGAGATCATGAGACGTGTCTTGTTGCTAGTTTTATGCTCAAGGTAACTTGTCTTCTAATCTTCTTGTGGAAAATTCGTTTAGTTACTTCCTACCACATCAATAGTTTGTGAATTTTTAAAATTCTCAAGGAAACTGATTAAATTGCCAATGAATACTTTTTTGGGAGATTCCCAAAAACACCTTGGGAGTTTTGAACCTTTTGAAGTAGCCCTTTAGTTTTGAATTTAGATGAAAATCTTCTCGGAGGGGTGTTTTCGCTACACAATCACTTTTTTTTTTTAAGCTAAATTTTGAAACTATTTGTATATAAGAAGAGGCGTTTCCCTTCTAAATTTAAAACGTGAAACTAGTATTTTTAATTTTTGATTTTTAAAATAGTGTTAAACCATAATAGGGGGTTTTGCAATCTACCTTAATTTTTTTTTTCTTATTATGATAGGAAATTTGGCAGTCAAATTATTGTTGAAAATTTTACCAAGTCAAAAGTAGATTTCCATTTACAGTTTTGGCACTTCTGTGGTTTGTTAATACGTACTTCCAAAGTCTTGTCGTTTAAAAGTAACATCACTTGTCTTACTTTGACATCTCGCAGGGGTTAATTCGTTTTGGAGTAATGGTGGATGGGCGCGAAAAAGAATTTGCTTTTGAGGCATAGGTTTTTTCTGTCGGTGTTGTAAAAGTCGATAGGTGCTAGATAGGTAACCCACCGTCTAGCGTCTAGGGGAATTAGTCGGGGACTAGAGGAACGGCAGAATTTTTTGTAATTTAAAATAATCCATGTATCAGTGAATTTTTAAAACTATCAGTTTATTTTTAAGTCTAACAACTTATTAACAAGAAGGCAATTCTGTCAGTTTGTACTATCAGAATTCTGTCAGATTAGACAATTCTGTCGGTTTGGTATCCATCCTTTCTGAACCCGCTTATTATTTATTTATTAATAATAATATATAGGGATTTTAGCAAAATTGCCCTATTTGAGGGCCTAAATTGCAAACGTACCCTATCAATTATTTTTATATCAAAATTGCCCCTAAAAGACCAAACTACCCTTAATGACACATTCACTCCATCAAAGAAATTCTTCTTCGGGTCGTTGGTGACCCGATATCGGGTCACCAATGACCCAAAGAAGAATTTCAGGCCTTCGGGTTGCCCCCAACCCGGAGGCCAAAATTTGTTCTTCGGGTCGTTGGTGACCCGATATCGGGTCAGGTGTGACCCGAAGCACAAATTCATGGCTTCGGGTAGGGGGTAACCCGAAGCCATGAATTTGTGTTTCGGGTCATGAGTGACCCGATATCGGGTCAGGTGTGACCCGAAGCACAAATTCATGGCTTCGGGTAGGGGGTAACCCGAAGCCATGAATTTGTGCTTCGGGTCACACTTGACCCGATATCGGGTCACTCGTGACCCGAAGCACAAATTCAGTAAAAAAAAAAAAAAAGTTTTTTAATATTAATTTACACTCCTTATGTTTTATGTAAAGTTCTTTTTTTTTTTTTGAATTAATAATCTATATTTACACTCCTTATATTTGTATATACGTTTTGATGGTGTTTTTGTGAATGTTCTATTGGGGATTGCAAACAGAGACTTTTATGTTTACATATGTGAATATGATTATGTATTATGTATGCTAAGGTTTCACATGGTTTGACACTCTCTTAGGGTTTTTTATTTTAATGTTTGCATACTCTTTCTTGTTGTTCTCTCAAGTGTCATGATCAGTTATATATCTTTTAGGTTTAGGTTTTTGTTCTGATTCTAAATGGGACAATTGAGAAAACTTTCGTAAATGAAGCTATAACATAAAACATGACCAGTGCTGCAAAAGAGTATATATCCAACACTTTTGCCATAAAGATTCTTGGTAATCTTGTTTACTTGAGGGCTGATAGTGATTCGAAAGTTGGTTGTGTATATAGGCATTTTCTGGCAACAACATTGCTGCCAGTTAACAGGCAGCCACATTGCTGCCTTCTTTTTTATTCAAAATGAACTATATATTTTATTTTTTTAAAATGAATTAGACGGTCACTGAATTTATAAAAAATTTGGCATGAGTATTGTTTGTATTTTCAATAAATCCATACCATTTTCTGTACCTGCAAACAAGATACTCCCAATATCCACAACATTTCTCAACTCCTCCGAATTTCATTTCACACACAATTACTACCGCAACGAATACAAATAGAAATCTCATTAATTAAACTAACAATCCGTTAATTACAAAAAGTTATCTTCAACTATATTATTACATGGAACTTGTTTAGAATTATTACATGGAACATTTTTATGCATAGGAATTTTTAAAAATTCCTACGCATAAAAATGTGAAGATCTCAGCAACTAAGGGTTTGACAAGCAGAAGAATTAGGTTTGGTCTTCAAACGGTAAAAGAGCTTCTTCTTCTTGGAAGTTGGATTTTCAATGGTGAGAACAACCTTGCCTGCTTCACCAATCTTGAAACTATCACAAACCACAGCTTCTTCACTTAACCCAACTTTTCTTGCTTTTTGGATTATAACTGTGTAGCTTTCTTTACTTGGCACAAATTCTGCCCCATACTTCACATCCTTCCACGGACTTGCCAACAAAACGGTATTTCGGTACCTTCTTCTGCAGCATAGATGTTCCCTTGAAGATTATCAAAGGGTAGTCATTTCTGAACTTGTTTTGCTGCAAGAGTAAAGAATGTTTTTGAGTTGATCATATAATCTTCATATATTTTGATCAAAATACAATTGAAAATATATATTATACCTCCTCTTCTGTCATCTTGTCGAAACAAAATTTATTAGTCCAAATGGATTCAGCTTCACTGGCTGACGGAAGGACAAGGTTTTTCACATGTAAGAAGCCAAGTAGCTTATCGATACAAGAAAAAAGGGACTGGAAATAACCCTACAGAAACAGTGGATTTACATTAGTTTGAATGCTTGTTACCTAGCCAATAAAACTAATGAGAGATTCACAAATGAATAACTAAATAAATCCGTTTCTTAGCCCTGCAGCAGATTTACTCACCTGGCCTTGGGAATCTTTACTTGTTGCAACCAAAGGTAGCTCTGCCACTTCCTCCCCAAAAATCCTAAAAATCCCAGCCGAAACAACCACTTGGCTGCATAATAATCAATGATAATCAGAATAAACTACACACCAACACTGGAAATTCATCAGAAGTGATTCTTACTTCACTGTCAATATTGCACAATACATCCCATGGAAATCTTGGGTTTTAAGACTTCTTTTGCAAAATCGATTGATAAATGCAACGACTCATAATCAGAGATCAGATTAAAAAAACAGAGATACGAGGTAAACAAAAGTGAGAATGTATAGCTCACCCATAAACGATTGAGGGGATGATATCAGTTTTAGACACACTTTCAATTATCGGATCAAAACAATCCTGAAGCATAGAAAAAAAAAAACATAAAACATGATTGTCTTTTAGCATTTGATACCAAGGCAAACAAAACAAGACTATATTACTATAAATAAAACTTATTATGCTGTATTCAGCACAACTAAATACAGCAACATGATTGTCTTTGGCAAAACCAACTTTATACTATGTAATTGGCAATTACAAATACTCACATGGAAGATAGCAACAGCTTTCGATAGCAAAGTTCTCAATCCACCACAATCAGAAGTATCTACTTTCTTCCCCTTCAGAACCCTCCATCTGACATCAACATCTGCCGCACTACATGCATCAACTTCTTCACGCTTCTTCTTTATGACAGTCATACAGGTATCAGGAAGCTTCTCTTCCCCCCGACTAATCAACTTCTGCAAAGCCAAATTAATTCTTTTGCACTCTGCACGGCGAGGACGATGAAGGAAGCAACGCTAGTTTCGTCGAGGAAGGTGGCCGCACGGTGATGCGCCGGAAGTGACTTAACGGACGCGACTCTGACAGACGGCGACACCTCATTGTGGCGGCGCCGATGAAGCTTGACGGCGACGATGAAGATTCGGGTTGAGAGGTAACGGGATGGCTAGGGCAGGAGGGAAAAGCAACTGATCTAGGGATTTCTCTCATTGGAGTGAATGTAAGGGTAGTTTAGTCTTTTAGGGGCAATTTTGCTATAAAAATAATTGATAGGGTATGTTTGCAATTTAGGCCCTCAAATAGGGCAATTTTGCTAAAATCCCTAATATATATATATATATATATATATATATATATATATATATATAGCAACTCTTTTATGGTTTTCACAATTTATTTTTTCCATTGTTTCTCGTTAATTATTTTGTAGATATTTTTTAAGTTAAACCTAAAAAATTTCGGACAGGGTGGGGTTGGGGCCTCTTCCCCTACCCCGGAAATTCCCCACCTGAACCCAGTCTTCAGTAGTGAGGCTGGTGCAAGTTTTTTTTTTTTTTTTTATGGGTCGGGTTTGGGATTTGTATTCACTGCCTCCGTTGACATCCCCATCCAAACCCAACCGATAATATGTCAATTGGATTCATTTGACAAATGGCAAGTCCTTCATTAATGTATGTCCATTTAGCAATTGATATAGATATGGTAATCCATATTGACACTCATAAATATGATAAACACATCTATATTTTAATAAAAAAATTTAATTATAAAAATATCGCAATAGGAATTTACCAATAAAGATAAATTAGTTTAATTAAAAATAAACCAAAAGTGTTGTTTTGTCAAATTAATGATTATTATCAAAACCAAAATGTATAGTTAAATGAACTTAAGAATTTTTCATTTATGAAAATTGGGTGTTATGACCAGAGGTGGCTATGGCAACGGTGGAGGGCGCAGGGACAACTATAGAGTAATAGAGACGGTGGAGGGACAGATAGACATCACCATGGTGGAAACCGTTCCCGTCCATACTAAGAGAAATTTAGTTATGTGCAATTTATGGATGTCAATTTCTATACCCTTAGGATATTACTTGGTTTTTTCCTTTTCTTTTCTTTGCTTTTTAGGTTATTGCACAATTGCATATGTAGGTGGCTGCTGAGAATCCCATCCTCTTTCTTTGTTAAAATTGTCATCGTGAGATACAAAAGCTAGCCGGGTACATGGTTTTGTTTGATAAAGTCTATTTGATACACAGTATAAAGTAACATTTTTTTGTAGTGAAATTTTTTTTTTTTGAAGAGTAACATTTTCAGACCCTTTTTATCAGACAAAAAACCAAACACCCCATAAGTGAACTACCTAACAACGAAGAATTGTGTTCTAATTAATCACAATTCACAGCTTGAACCTTATAATAATTTCGACCCTTCATTTGCTACTTTTTCTTGCATATCATGGCATTGTATCGTATTTTTTTTCCAGCTCTCTGATCGATCAATAGCGAGTCCTAGAAGCACGATAATGAACCTTATTTCAGTCAAAATTGTAAAATTTGCTATGTAAAGAAACATCATATTCAATATAAAGAAAAGTACTATGAATTACGTGCTTCTTGAGTTGTAACATGTGTGACTTTCCACACTTTTCTCCCACAGGAGTGACTTTAACCCTTATCATCAAATTTGCTTGCCCACCAAGTTAGTCAAATACTTTGACCATCATCATTCCATGTCTAGCCGTGTGGCAATGGCAGTGTTAGTCTTTGATTGGCTTTCATATATTATAAATAGGATGATATCATTTCTCATGTAATTGATATCTCGGTGATCTATGCTTTGTAAAGATGAGAATGTTTGGCATAAATAAAAGCAATAGAAAAGCATGGATGAAACTCAGTTTGCGTATTCTCGCGCGCCATCTTTGATTTATTAATTGTTACATATTTATGCTTTGTGCTTTGTTTTACAACACGTTATCAATAGTATGTAAATAAAGAGGATGTTTAGAAGAGTAAAATCACATAGTGTTTATTTGTTTATTTATCATTTTTCTCTTTTTGCTAGTCTTCTCTGAGTTAAAGCAAATAGTGTATTTTCCTTATAATTATACACCGATCGTATGTAACAATCTTGGTATCCATTCCACTGCGATGATCTTTGATATCCAACAATATATGATAAGAGAAAATGTTTACATAATAAACATATTGAAAATGTTATTATTTCTAATGAGATATAAAATGGTATTGCACATAATGCTTAGGAAATTCCTAGAAGGAAAATTATGTCTTTACTAAATGGTGTGGATTTGAACAATTCATCGTTTGTCTTTGAAACGCAAGATGGATATACAGGGACGGAGCTAGAAATTATTTCCAGCGGGGGCATCGTAAAATATAATTAGCTATATCATGTATTTTAGAGGGTATGTTATAGAAAAAATTAATAAAAAATATCGTTAATGTGTATTCATTTGCTAATTGACACATTAGTAGTTGACAATATAAGGTTGGTCCAATGATAAAACCTTTTACACCCCTGCACCACAAGGTTGTAGGTTCGAGTCCTCCCCTCTCCACAAAAAACCCGGAATTTATGTAATAGTGTATTTCTTCAACAAAAAAAAAATGATACATTAGTAGTTGAAATACAAGTTGATTTATAGAGTTGCATGCCTAAAATTACTCTAAAAATAATTTAGTAAAACATTATGGCCCTTTATTCATGATTCAATAATAATGTTTACTGTTTAGGAGTTAGAAAACTAATTTAAATTTAAATTGTACTCATAGTATTTTTTTAACATCCAAAAACTACTTTAATTTTTTTTTAAATTATAAAAGTTTATTTGATAAAATATCTTAATAGTTAAACATAAATTGGTGTGGGACAGTGGGTGTGAGGGGGAGAGACTCAAATCCATAACCTCATAATGTGGGTGTGAGGGGTGTAAGGGGCATACAATTGGGTCAACCACATCCTGTCTAATATATGTATATGTTTGGTTGACATGTTTTAATTATATAAATTAACACAGATTGATTATTTAAAAATAAATAACATATCAAAAGTATAATATGGTATTAGGGTGATGAGTGAGATAATTAATATCGTAAGAGAGATTAAAATTATTTGAATGAGAATAATATTAGTTGAGACAGAACATATATGTTATGATTGAATTTCATTTATATTTAAGATACACTGAAAATAAATACTATATTTAAAATCAAAGATATTTTTTATGTGATTTGTTGGAAAAAATATTAGATGCCTTGTTTATAATAAAACTAGAAAAATAAGAAATAAAATAGGGGTAAAAGCATAAAAATCTAAGAATTAAGGATGTTACAAAAGTTAAAACATAGGAAAAGTTGTAAATTTTCAAAACTTTAGGGAGGGCAGTTTCCCAACCACAACCAACCCACACAACTGCAGGATATAAAATATTTCTTGAATTTGACTTCACTCAAAACGAAGGTTAATATCGTATCGGATTCATCAAATCCGATTAAAAGCTCTGGAAGAGCCACGATCTTATTACCAAATGGTACTAAATTGTGTATCGATGATGCTTTATATTATTCAAGTAGATCTAGGAGAAATTTGCTTAGTTTTAAAAATATACGGTGTAATGGATATCATATTGAGACTACGATCCCTATATTTTCTAAACTCTAATTATTGGTTTTAGGTTAAAACCTAATCAATGAACTTGAACATGACATATTTCAATCTTTACCCGTGATTTCTCAATAAATATTGTTAACCGAAAATTGTCACTGGGGTGATTTTTCCAATTAACAATTCAAGGGGGACTAGGATCGGGGTAGATCTTAGTCGGAGAGGTATCAGGTAGTTCGATACCTTTAGCTTCCAAGGGATTCACTGAGAATGGTGATTAATTGCAGTAAGGAAAACAGACTCAAACAACTAATAGAACGAATAATTAACTCCTTTTATTCATGATAAATAAATGGTAGGTTTACAATCTATGATAAAAAAAGAATAAGCTAAATGGGCGTGGGCGATGGCGATGATACTTTAGTGCATGTCGATAAGTGGAAAAGTAGGATGTAGGGTTTTTTCTCGTCCCTTTTCTATGTAATCATGCGATGAATATATAGGCTCGTTTTTTTCCAAGCACTCCTAGAACTTCAGTCTAGGGTTTTAGCAATTAACGGGTCTTTCCTTGACGATCAACGAATTCCTCTGGGAATTGATCCCTAAAATCAAGAGATTCCTTTTAGAATTGAAAGAGTTGACTCCACCTTTGAGTGGGATTCTTGAATTGGCGGGAATGCATGTAATACTCTGTCTTAAACGATGACGTTTAATGCTTGTCTTTCTTCTCGATTTTCTATTCGGGGTACTTGCTTCTTGCTTTAGGCGGGATCGGTGCACTGATCGCGCTCCAAATGTTCACATTTAGCGCTCCCTTACTTAGCTTTTGTAATCGTTTTCCGAGCCCCTTTTGGTATTTAATATTGTAAATAAGTGTTTTTCATGTATTTCAGCTTATCAGGGGTATTTTAGACCAAACTGGAAGAAAGTAGCAAAATCAGGGCAAAAGAGGGCAATTTCGTAATTATGAAGAATCAGGGATCAAAGTACAATTCTGGAGAAATTATTGCAGATTCGGTGATTAAGGAAGAATTCAGGGGTACATCCTATAATTCGCCAGCCAAAGCACATCTGTCAGCGCCATGTCACTCGCCTGGACGACGTCGTTTTGGCCCTCTCGCGCGTCAGCGTGACGTTAGTGATGACGTCAATGATGACGTCATCATCTTCAACCTCCAACCGGGTAGCAAAAACCCGCGAACCCGACCCGGTGACCCGACAACCCGGTTCGACCCGACTTGCAACCCGGACGTTTTTTGACCGTTTTCGATGGTTTTTTCGGCCGTTCTCCGCCCAGAACGACGGCCGACGGCTCACCGTTCCGTTTGCCACCAGTTTTAGCCTCCCATGAAAAGTGTTTGCTCTCCACCAACTCTTCCATTATCCTTCAAACCTCCATGGCTGAGTTCAAGCTCCAAGCTCCTCCCAACTGGTTTGTTCCCGCAAACAACACATCCAAACCCGCGGAATCTCCGCGAGTTCATGCCGAGAGACATATCCCGTAAGGCAGAAAGCATGAACTCGCGGGAAACCTTCCGTTTTCACCGAGACTTCACGCCGACGGGAATAAACCCGCGAGCCAGAGTGAATGAAGTCGCCGGAACACCTGGGAAGGAAGGCAGCTCGTCCCACTTGCTCTCCAATCACCTTAGCTTGTCTAAAACACCTTACCACTTAGATATTTTGAGATATTTTTCCATATAACTTACCTTAGATAAAATATCTATCATCTATCTTAGTTAAGAAGTTAATACATACTAGTATACTACACATTACATCACATTAGATATTATTAGTTTTTAATTTATTTTTTAGTTTAGTATTAAGAGAGAGAATAACTCTCTCAACTTTAGTTTAGTTTTCTTATCATTTTCCCATCACTTTCTAGGTAGCCAAACACCACCTTGAGTTACCTAGACTTGATCCTTTGGAGTTGCTCTAGAAGGATATTGTGCTTGGATTGCAAAGAGGAGTCTTCTTGCGCAAGAAACGAATCCGGATGGGTTTGTTTAGCTCTTCTTTTGTATTTTCATGTTTATATACTTCTATGTGTAACTAAACCTTTTGTTAAGGGATTGATGTAATTATTATAATTATACTATTGATTTAATCAATCCATTTGTTAATTCACTCTCTAAGACTTTGTATGTGTGTATTATGAACTTTAATTATATGATATGTCTTGCATATGCATCTATTTGTACACACTAGGTAGTTGATTTCATGCATAGAGTGTACTACTCGTGTACACTTTACTACTCATACGACTCATACACTTGCGAATGGTGCACTACCCGCACGCCCCTTCTAATTCCCGTTGTAGTTTAGTTGCTTAGCATCCTTAACCTAGGATCCGCTTGGCTTTAGTCATCTTCATTTAGTGTAATTTAATTAGACCGGTTTGGGCGCGGTCACGCACTGGGACTTGTATATTTAAAACGTGATTTATTCACCAGGTACCTATCACTAGCTCTTAGTGGATCGGGATACTCAAGTACCTCGCCCTCTTCACGTGTTTCTTGAATTATGTTCGACTGTATCGGGGTACCGGGGTACCGGGGTACCGGGATACCGGGGTATCAAGGTACCGGGGTACTCGGAGTCAGATGGGTATTAGGATCTTGTATCAGTGGAACCCTTGGAGCTTTGCCTTCGGGGTTCCTGGTATTTTTTGGATCCCGGAGGCTTTGGGCCTGGTCGGGTTTGGTAGAAGTCCATATCTCGTCCTTTCGTAGGAAGGCGGGGTATCCGGATACCTCTTCCGATGTAGCCTTCTATCCCGACTTTAATTTCTGAAGCCAGTGAAAAATTCTTCTTTGATCCTTGCCATTTTTGGCGGTTAACAAATGTTATTTCTACAAAATAATAATGAATAAATTTTTCGAAGAAAGGTTTGACACGAACAAACTGGTATGTATAATTGCTATAAAATGACATTTGATGGACCCAACCTTTTCTTTTTGTAATGTTTAGGGACGGTTTGGTATTGATATTTTTTTTATAAGTACAATAATATATAAATTTGGGGTTTTTTTTAGGGACTCGAACCAACAACATTATGGTGTAGATGTAAGAGTTTTACCATCAAACCAACCTCATTTCGCCATTTTGATAAACTAAAATCAACTCATTTCATATTAAATATATATATATATATATAATAAAGGGGGAATTGCACAAACATCCATCGAGGTTTGATGAAATTGCATAGATATGGCAGTTTTGGCCATATACACACAAACTTCCCTCAACATTTGAAAATTGTTGCACAAACATCCCCTGCCTTTAAATTGATCCGTTAGTCAATGGCTAAAAGTGCAAAAAGTCTAAAATACCCTTTATTTTTGTTTTAAATAAACTAAAAAATTTTAAAAATAAGATAAAATATATATATATATATATAATATTTTAGATAATATGAATGTACCTTAAATCTGAAACCTAGAAATAAAATTCATCTTTACAAATAAAAAAAAAATAGTTTTTTAAACAATTTAATAATAAATAAATTTTAAATTTTAAATTTATTTAAAATCAAGCGAGAATTGCACAAACTATTTTTTTTTTAAGATGAATTTTTTTTTCAGCCTTTTGATTTAAGATACATTCATATTTTCTAAAAGATTTTTAAATATTTTTTTATCTTATTTTTGAATTTTGAATTTTGTTTAAAATAAAAATATAGGGTATTTTGGACTTTTTACACATTTGACCATTGACTAACGGATCCATCTAACGGTAGGGGATGTTTGTGCAACAATTTTCAAATGTTGAGGGAAGTTTGTGCGCATATAGTCAAAACTGTCATATTTGTGTAATTTTATCAAACATTGGGGGATGTTTGTGCAATTCCCCCTAAAATAAAATATATCAGTTCCTTGCATGTGGGCCATTGGATTTAAAAGATGCTTTGACAAGTGGATGCAGCCAAGTCAAAGTATTTAAATCCAATGGCCCACATGCAAGGAACTGATATATCTTTTGTCAGTTCGAACTGATAATAGGAAAATTGTATATATGTATATATATATATATATATATATATATATATATCAGTCTTTCTATTATCAGTTCGAACTGATAAAATTTATATCAGTTCCTTGTATGTGAGCCACTGGATTTAAATATTTTGACTGACAAGTGCATACAGCCAAGTCAAAGTATTTAAATCCAGTGGCCCACATGCAAGGAACTGATATAACTTTTGTCAGTTCGAACTGATAATAGAATTTCCGTATATATATATATATAAGTATTTTTGTTTTCCTATCCTTTTTCCTAGAACTAATGGTGACCGTGGTTTGGTTTCGGTTCTGAACCCGACGATTCTGGTTCTGGTTCCTTAGGGAACCGGTTTCGAATCTTAAAAAAAAATTAAAATAATAAATTTAAAAATATTTAAAAAAAAAAAACTGATCATTGGGCCTCTAACGGCTAAAAATATTTTTAAAAAGGAAACAAAAAAACAAAAAAAGAACCCCAAAATATTTAAAACTGGAACCAGAACCTTATATGTACCGATTCCAGTTCGGTTATTTAGCCCACGGTTTCGATTCGAACCGAATCGTCGTCACATCTACCTAAAGAGAGATGCTTTGGTACCTCTGGCTGAAGAGGTGAATTGGCACGCCCATCCAATACCTTTTTATCCACCTCATCATACTTTATAATCACAATGATTACTATCATGTAAGAAATTTTTTTTGCCAAAGAAGTTGAATGATTCAAATATTGCCAAAGAATGTGTGGTAACCAAAAATGACCCAGAGGTCCAATGTGATAAAGCCCGGATATTGTAATAAAAAGATCCTACCCAGGCCTATCGAGTTGATCGATCCAACACAAATATCAGAAATATCTTCACTTGGTCTTCCAAAGACCAAGTCAAACATTCAGTTATTAACAGGTGGATCACTTGTTGAGAAGATCTCTCCAAGTATCTCGCCCATGATCAAGTCACGATCAAGATACCGTTACAGCTACATCATCCACTATAAATAGAACAGCTCTATCACTGAGAAGCTCTCTGGAATCTTTTCTTAACAAAAGCTTACTAAGGCGTATTGAAACTCTGCTCCTAAAACGTTATAGCAATCGGAATTTGGCCGGAGTTATCATTACGATCATTACAAAATATTGCTCAACCCAAACACATCTAAGGTTAAATAATTTAAACCCATCTTCCTCATTTTATTCGTATTATTTCTGTTCAAATCTGGTTTGCAGGTTCAACAAGACATCCGACCTTAGTCGACATACACAATTTTGCAGGTTCAAACAAGGAGACGACTTCATCCATCCAATAGTTCAAGCGAGTTGCCTTGAGCCCGATATAACCCGACCCAATTAACGTACCGCGTAGTTCGACCACCTACAGTTTGGCGCCCATCGTGGGGCCTATTGCAACTATTTTTTGAACTCGAATCGAATCACTTCAAAGACCAATTAACATGTATGGAGGTGGATCTTTCCCAACCGTCGAAGAGCAGATTGCTGCGTTGACTGCCCAGATGACCGTAAATGCCAAAAAGTTACAAGCGCTTGAAGCGGAGAATGCAGCAATCCGAGTGACGAATGAGGAACTGAGAGCATTGGTCGATGGCGTAGCAGCTGATTCAGTAACGTCGGAGCATCCAGCCATAGCTCCAAACGGTGAACAGGTTGTCGATCGAACAGCTCCAAGAGCACCAGGCAACCCCATCGGACCAGAAATGAATCCGGTCGACCATCAGAACCAACCAACGCCTCAGACGGCTAGAGTTGAAATCGACCTCAACAACATGCCAGTCCAAAACGAGATGTTGAATGAGTAAGATCCAACAATGAACCTACAACCTGACAACATCATAAGGACGCCAGCGTCACTCCAGTCGACTCCCGGATTTGTAAAACTCGAATCCGACTTACATTTATCCGCTAACTTGGAATTCTCTCGCAGGTTTGTAAAAATGGAAGCTCTCATCGAAAGAATTCCAGGAGTCCCGGCTCCAATAAAGAAAAGTACAGCCAACAGCTTCGCCGACTCACCATTCGTCGACGCGATTGCTCTCACCGAAATGCCCAAAAAGTTTAACTTCCCGAACATGAAGTAATACGAATGGACGACAGATCCGGACGACCATATAGCATAGTACAAGCAGAGAATGTTCACTGCTGCAATTCCATGCGACCTGAGAGAAGCGTGCATGTGCAAAGCCTTCAGATCTAGCCTCAGTGGTCCTGCCTTACAATGGTATACTAACTTACCTAACAATTCAATTGACTCTTTTGCGCAGCTGACGGACACATTCGTGGAGCAATTTACGAGCAGTCGCAAGCTAGAAAAACAGTTGGACGACCTCTATACGGTAATGCAAAGACCTAGCGAAAACTTGAGGACTTATGTCGGACGCTTCAACAGAGAGAAAGTGCAAATCCCACATTGCAGCCAAGCGACCGCCATCTATGCCTTCAGGAAAGGCCTTAAGTTCGACTCTGACTTATATAAAGAGCTCACTAAATATCCATGCAGGGCGATGGAAGATGTACTGGCAAAAGCGTGGGCCCAAATCAAATGGGAGGAAAATGAAGCGAACTTCATTGGAAAAGCCAACAACAGTTATTATAGAAGTCGACGAAATGATCGAATGGACAGGAAGTCTAACGACAGAAGGTCAGAACCTTACCCAACGAGCGACAGAAGAAATACTCAGCTGTGACACGAGGGTTCCAACGAGAGATACTCCTACGGGCATGGCAATTCAAGGTTGAGTCGACAACGGGTAGAAGCATCAGAGTACAACCTTAGCATCGAGCCAGTCGACCTCGTAGCAGTAATGAAGAAAATGGGCAAAACAGTCAAGTGGCCACGAAAGATGAATGCACTCCATGAACATCAAGACCCGAAGCTTCGATACGAGTTTCACGGAGATTATGGCTATCGCACGGAAGATTGCATCGCCCTCAAATACGAAGTTATAGAGCTCTTAAAACAGGGACACCTACGGGAATTCCTAACTAATAAGGGGAAACAAACTTTCGCAAGACGGGACGACCAAAGGCAAACCAACGCTGTCGATAGTCCTCCAGAACCACCCAGACAAGACAGAGTGATCAACTACATTGCAGGTGGATCTGAAGTCAGTGGCGTAAGCTACTCTGCAGTTAAGAGGCATACACGACAAGTGTCGAACGTAGAAATTCAACCAAAAAGGGAGCATTCGTCAAAAGTCGACGAGACTGTTATCTTTAAGTCGACAGATAAATCAGATTTGTTTTCTCCTCACCATGATGCATTTGTTATTTCTATACATATTGCTAATTGTGTAACGAAACGCATTTTAGTCGACAATGGTAGTTCCTGTAATATATTGTTTAACAGTGCTCTACGAGAAATGCAAGTTGACAAATCCAAATTCAGTCGTCGAACGACAATGCTGACAGGTTTCAGTGGAGAGCAGAAAAGTACTTTGGGAGAGATCGTATTATCAGTCTACACCGAAGGAGTTAACTTATACATCAACTTCCTAGTGCTCGACTGCCAATCTCCATACAACGCCATCTTTGGCAGACCCTGGATACATGAATTGAAGGCAATCCCGTCAACGTACCACCAAATGATAAAGTTCCCGACCAGGTGGAGGGTTAAAGAGATTAAAGGGGAACAAAAAGCCGCTAGAGAGTGCTACTAGAACGCCATGAAAAAGAAGTAGCAGGTATTATAGCAATTATAGGAAGACAAAGTCGAGTCGAATCAAAACAAGCCAAATATGGAAGAACTCGACGAGGTCTCAATCGACCTTAATTAGCCCGACCACAAAGTCTTCATTGGGTCCAGATTACCAAACGACATCTGTAAGCAGTTGATCGAATTCCTGAGAGAACGACGCAGCAGCTTTGCCTGGTCACATTCAGACATGGTTGGTATTGACCCAGAAGTAATAGTTCATCGACTGCAGGTTGACCCAGATCATCAACCAGTAAAACAAAAACGAAGAAAATTCACTACAGAAAAGAATAAAGTGATCAACGACGAAATCCAAAAGCTGGTCGACATTGGTTCTGTGAGGGAGGTGAAATACCCCGACCGGTTAGCAAACATCATGGTAGTGAAGAAGAAAAACGGTAAATGGCGAGTCTGCATCGACTTTACAAACCTCAACAAAGCATGTCCCAAGGATTCATTCCCACTCCCGCACATCGACATGCTGGTCGACGCAACTGCAGGGCATGAACTACTGAGCTTTATGGACACCTATTCCGGCTACAACCAGATCTTGATGCACCCGGACGACCAGGAGAAAACAGCCTTTGTCACCGAGCGAGGTATTTTTTGTTATAAAGTAATGTCTTTTGGTTTAAAGAATGCAGGTGTAACCTATCAAAGGTCAGTCAACAAGATATTCGCTAAGATGCTCGGATTGACGATGGAGGTCTACATCGACGACATACTGGTCAAGTCCTTAATCGCATAACAACACATCGACCATCTCAGACAGTCGTTCGACGTGCTCGACCAATACGGTATGAAACTTAACCCTACTAAATATTCCTTTGGTGTATTTTCAGAGAAGTTTCTAGGCTATCTGGTCACCCAAAGAGGTGTCGAGGCCAATCCAGATCAAATACGGTCGATCGAAGGCATCGAGTCACCTAGATGTATTAATTACGTACAAAAACTCACAGGTCGTGTAGCAGCATTGAATAGATTCATCTCGAAGTCGTCCAAACGATGTCATCCATTTTTCAACACCCTTAGAAAGAACAAAGCGTTTGAGTAGAACGATGACTGCGAACGAGCATTACAAGACTTGAAAACCTACCTGAAGTCACCTCCACTACTGTCGAAACCAGTGTTCTAGTAAACGTTAGGCGCTAGTCGGGGCGGTGGACCAACGCCTAGCGCCTAGGCGGCCTAGTCGAGTCGGCGCCTAGGCGGATTTCTAGACGGTTGACTTTTTCCGTTGACCGATTATGATGAAATTCATATTATAATGAAACTCAAATAAAATCATCAACATAAATTCTCTTATTGTTTGTATCTCTTGTACCTGTTTAATATAATTATACTTTTTATTGTATATTTTGGATTTTTGCATTGAAAGAGGGTGTCTTTTGTTATTTTACAAATATGCTTTAAAAGTTAAAAATCTTCTTCTCTCTCTTTCACACTTTCACGCCTTCAGCATTCTTCTCTCTCTCTTTCACGCAGTTTTTCTTCCACCATTATCTCTCAATTCGAGCTTTATCTCTCCTCTATTAAAGCTTGTTTTTGACTTATTTTTCATTAAATCTTGGTGGGTTTTGTTTGTCAACAACACTTGAATCTAATTTGTGTATTGATAATTTGATTTTGCTCATATTTTCTCCATTGATTCAACTCGGTTGGGAGGGTCAACGGCCAACTCGGTTAGGCGACGAGAGGTGGTGGTCGGCGACTGGAAGAGGTTTGATTTTGGGTTTGATTTTGAGTTTTTGATTTTGGGTTTTTGCTGATTTCACGATCTGAGAGGTTAGGCCAATTTGGGGTTTTTAAGAGGAGCAAACAGTGCCGTTGAAAGTGATTTGGTTCGAATTGGGTTTTGATTTTGCGATTAATCGGTCTAAACCGAACAAGTCGCCTGATTTTTTTCCAAGAAAACGTTGACCTTCACCGTTGACCGTTGACTTTTCCCTTGACCGATTTTTTGGCCGATTTTGGCAACTTCGGTACAGTTAATCACCGCACAACGTCTAGGCAGCGCCTAGTCGGCCGCCTAGACCGCATTTTCGAACACTGGTCGAAACCAAAGGACGACAAAACGCTACTCATATATCTGGCAGTATCTGACACAGCAGTAAGTGATGTACTAGTTAGAGAAGAGGATAACAATCAACACCCAGTCTACTACATAAGCAAAACTCTGCTCGACGCCGAGACCAGGTATAGTCGACTGGAAAAGCTTGCGTTAGCTCTTGTGGTGGCGGCGGCACGTAAACTCAGACCATACTTCAAATGCCACTCGATTAAGGTACTGACTACTTACCCCCTTAAAAATATACTTCACAAACCAGAGCTTTCAGGTCGACTGACGAAATGGGCCGTGGAGCTTAACGAGTACGACATCAGCTTCCACCAATGACCGGCGATGAAATCACAGGTACTAGCTGACTTTATTGCAGACTTTACCCCTTATGAAAATGCGTAGGCTAAACAGGAACTAGTAGCACTCACAGTAAAATCCTCCGCCGGAAAATGGACCTTGAAGGTCGACAGGTCTAGTAATGTCAAAGGAAGCGAACTAGGACTAGTGCTCCAATCCCCACAAAGGGACATATTGGAACAGTCGATCCATTGCAATTTCCGTGCAACAAACAACGAAGCCGAATACGAAGCCTTGATTGCTGGACTCAACCTCTTAAAAAGCCTAGACATAAAAAACATACAAGTATTAAGCGATTCACAACTGGTCGTTCGACAGATGAATGGCTCCTATGAAGCAAGGGGCCAGAGAATGTCGGCTTATCTGACTAAAGCCAAACAACTCCAGTTGACCTTCGACGAATTTACAATCGAACAAATACTCAGATCTGAGAATGCTCGAGCAGACGTATTAGCAAGTCTTGGGTCGACGACAACAACAAGTGGTTCGAAGTCAATACCCATTGTGTACCTTATGTCTCCAACAATTCAACAGGCAGAAGTGTTTGTGCCAGTCGACAATGGAAGAAACTGGATGGAGCCCATATTTAATTACCTCCAAGCTGACATTCTACCAGAAGACAAATCAGAAGCAAGGAAAATCAAAACAAAAGCCATAAAATTCTGCATCATATACGGTAAGCTTTATAAGAAGTCGTTTATAGGACCTTACTTGAGATGCGTTACCCCCCGAGAGACGTACGACGTCCTGAAGAGCCTTCACTACAAGGAGAGCGGAAACCATTCTAGCGCTCGTAGTTTGTCAAACAGAGCCACCACAACGAGATACTACTGGCCGACAATACGGTCCGATTCTCAAAATCATGTGAAGTCGTGCGACAAGTGTCAACGATTCGCACCCGTATCGCATCTCCCCCCAGGTATATTGAAATCAATTTCGGCCCATTGGCCTTTTATGAAATGGGGAATGGATATTGTAGGTAACCTTCCAGCAGCACCCGAAGGTGTCGTCTACATGCTAGTCTTAACACACTACTTTACCAAATGGGTCGAGGTCGGAGCATATCAACAAGTGTGCGACATTGAGGTACGCGACTTCATATGGAAGAATATAATTTGCAGGTTTGGAGTACCATGGGAGATAGTGACCGACAATGGATCCCAATTTATTCCGTACGACTTCAAGAATTTCTACGACAAATATAGTATAAAGCTAAGCTTCTCAACTCCACGATATCCACAAGCCAATGGACAAGCAGAGTCGACTAACAAAATAATTGTCAACACATTAAAGAAACAACTGGAGGCAGAGAAAGGTGAGTGGCAGAAAAACTACTAGAAATACTATGGTCGTACATGACTACTCCACGACGGTCAACTGAGGAAACTCCCTTCTCGCTCGTCTACGGTTCAGAAGCAGTGATCCCAATAGAGACATGGCTTACGACTACTCGAAGCGAAAACCCAAATGAAGAACAGAACAGTTTGGAGCTCAATTTCGAACTTGATCACCTAGACGAACGTCGAGACCGTGTTGCTCTAAGGATCAAGTCGTATCAACAACAAGTCGCACAACACTACAACAAAAAAATACATGCTAGAGTTCTCAAAGTCAACGACTGGGTACTACGACGAGTATTCCAGAACACGAGAGAAGAAGGCATTGGAAAACTGGGGCCGACATGGGAAGGACCATATCAAATTACAGATGTAGTCGGACGAGGAGCATACAAATTACGAGGACTCGACGGTTGAGAACTACACAACAGTTGGAACGCTCTACATCTAAAACAGTACCACTTCTGAACTTACTATTTTTAAATTCTTTATTATATTGTTATCCGTATTCTATCGACTTTTCACTACCAACAAATCGACCCACGAGGAGCAATAATGAAAACTTAGTACAACTAAGTGCAAAATTGAGCTCACAAAAAATAATTCTCATCACATCTTTCTACATACAAGCTGTCGACTTCGACAAGCAATCAACTCTCAATATCCTCATTCGACAAATGCATATTAAGAGTGGGGGGAATAGCAATGGGGATAGACGTCAACTCAGACGACAAATGTCGACCATATAACGCATGTATGCTAAATATCTATGTAAAAGGTCTTGTCGACCCTATAACGCATGTACGCGAATATTTCTATGTAAAAGGTCTTGTCGACCATATAACGCATGTATGCGAAATATCTATGTAAAAGGTTTTGTCGACCACATAACGCATGTACGCGAATATTTCTATGTAAAAAAGTCTTGTTGACCAAATAACGCATGTAGGCGAAGACTTCCTTATGATATATATAATAATACGCATGCACATGATTCTTAATAAGTCATCGACCATGAAAGCATACGATCTCCATATTTTACGATAAGAAAACTTTATATACGACATGTCGATCGACTTACGTTTAAGAGTAAGTTTACAGGCTTATCTCATTCAATTAAAAATTAGCATTGTGCAAACCCCATTACATCATGGTCGTATCGTTTTCATAATATAAAGTCAAAATAAAAGTTCCATTCAAAATGACTTGCATCAAAATAAAACGAAAAATATAGGTCGAGTCGACCAGATCATCCACAAATACATAAACCAAATAAAAAGTTGGAAGAAAAAGTAGAATGAAAAATGTTGGGCATCAATTCACTGGCAGATCAGCAATGTCGTCATTTGGGCTCGTAATATCATGAGGTCGCTCGTCGAGGCCCTTAGCAACGTCTCTTTCAGCAGCCTCCTCTTCGCCTGCTGCCTCCCCAGGTGAGGACCCCCCCAAGCTTAGCATTTCCTCATAAGTGTCGACCACATCTTGTATCTCCTCACGACTCCAATTGACATGCTCACCGGATAAATATTCCTTGAAAATCTCCGCCCTCACTTTGCACATCGCTTCAAACGCAATCAACGTGAGTTGATCTTTCAAGTTTATGATAAGGTGCTCCTGCTCAACGACAACCGCTTTAGCCTTGGTTGATTCCTCACGGTGTGGGTCCCTCTCCTCCTCCATGCCCTTCAGGTCCTTCTCTATAACAAAAATTTTCTACTCTAGCTCCTTCAAAGTATTATCAACTTTGGCTTTATCTTCCTTGAGGATGTCATTCGCCTTCCTAAACTTCGCGCACTTGTCACTAACCAACTTGTATCGGTCATGAAGATGCAATTGCGCTTGCAAGCCCTACAAAGGAAAAATCGTATAAAATCAAAAGGAAACGAACGACAGTACTACTAAATTGAAATTTTGAAATATACAAATTCACCTGGAACACCGAAAGGATGCTCGTGCTGAATACGTCATCCGTCTTCTTTTTCTTTAAAAATTCTTCATAAGCACGAAGGAGGAATTCGTTCGACCTCTCGATAAAGCCAGTCGGCTCATTGTACGATGATAGTCTAGAAGAAAGAAACATCATCGACGAGTCTGGCTCAGAAACTTCAGCAGCTTTCTTCTTCGAGCTTGATTCAACTCTCTTCCCTGGGTCGGTGGTTGAATCCTTTCTCTACCTCTTCTATGTCAGACTGCGCTCAGAAGATGAAGTGTAAGTATGCTCAGGTGCAGCAGGAGCATCTTCCTTCAACTTGTCAATCACTTGATTCTTTTTCGCTGCAGCTGACCGCTTCTTTACGAGATCCTCCCTTAAACGCTTCATAGCGTCAGCCTTATCCGGCAAGTTCATCTTTGCATTCGACATCGACGTCACTGCAAAACGACGTTCAGTGTTATATATAGGTGAGAGAAAAATCATATTACACTCAAGTATTTCAAGACTCCTCCTAATCCAAACGTATGACACGAAATCTTTCACGAGAGGATACGGTTCCCATGATCTATTCAAGGTCGACCATCTCCACAGACTGCTAGGCCTAAGCTTACCATCCACGAGCAATGTTTTACAACTTCTATCTTTTGCAGGGATGCATAGTATCTCTTCAGTGAGCTCAGATGCATTGTCGCACGACACATCATTATCTGCACGCTTGATGTCTACATTAAACATTTACTAATTAATATTATGAGTTTTAATGAATATTCCAAAGCAACAAAGAGTCGTTCGACACTCACCTTTTCGACTCCATACTTGCCGAAGGACAAATTGTGATGTCCCCAAAGGACTATCTATTGGTGGACCCTTAGCACAAAAAGTAAGTATCCTTCCAATGACGGTCGTTTGTAGTAGTATCAATAATGAGTTGTTTCTTTTTATCTCTAGGTATCAATAAATAACGACCTTGGTCGCCCACATGTTCCATCAAAAAATAGTTGTACAGGACACACCCTAACCCAAAATCAATTTTATACCTCTCGCGCAAGACAGTCAGACTCAACATTATTCTCCAACTGTTTGGCATCAGTTGACCGGGAGCAATGCCGAAGTGTTTTAACAAACGTCGCGAACCAACGAAGGAATCGGGAATCTAAACCCTAGACGTAGAGTATACTCGTAAAAACATGTCTAGTCGGGTATATCTCAATCCGCTCGTTCACATCCCAGCGGAGCACGTAGCTCGACTGACTTAGGAGTGCCATATATCGTCCGCAAGTGATGAAAACTATCCTCCGTGATCAAACTTGTCGGACTACCATCTAAAACACCTGTCGGACGACCTGAGGTGGATGCCTCTGCATTATCCCTATGCTCCAGAAAATCAACCGGCTTCGTTATCGCCTGGACGCCACCCTGCTCTAATATACTCCTAGTATTTATAGTGACAATATTGGACGGATCCTCGACTATGACCAGTTGATCGACATCATGTAACCCACTGTCAATTCCTCCGTCATCTTCACCATCTATATCACTAGAAGTCCAATCAATAACCAGGTCTGAGACTGTGTCGTCGTTTGACATGGTATCCCCAAGAGCTGACAAATGCAAAAAATGCACAAGTCAGAAAAACTAAACGCTACAATCACAACCTAGGGATTCTCGATCAAAACCTAGGGTTTTTTGCTACATGGAAAGTCCCTCATGAAGTTTAACCTAATTCCTAAAAAGCATTTTCTACCTAAGGTCAAGCAGCTACTCGAATCTAAGCGACAACTCATCACAATGATATACAAATAGATCATAAACAACATATACGAGCAAAATCAACATGGCAATGAATCAAAGGCATCAAAAACGGTCAAATACACATTGAAGAACATCAAAGATAGAAACGAAAACACATTTCGCAAGTAAAATTAGAAATCAGAAACTTCCTACTTTGTTTCTTATAGATTCATAAAAGTAGTCTAAAGCGAAAAATACATGAAGAAACCTCAACTTTTTACCAACATAAAAGAGATTCGAGTAAAGATTGCGGAGAAATCCTACGAAAATGAGTAGCACCAGCACTTCAGGGAAAAAGCTCAACGAATAAGTTGAAGAGGTTGTAGAAGTTGAGTCGTGTAAAAATGGTTCAGTGAGTGGAAAGGTTTAAATATAAACCAAAATTTTAACCCTAGTTGCCACGTGTCAACACCCATTCAATTGCCGGTTAACCAAGGTAAACCGCCCGGTTTGAATTTGAAAAATTTTATCTCGAAAATAGCACTCAATTTAATGCACCTGACGTCAGCCTAGAACATTGAAACGCTTCAATCCCATCGATGTGACCGCCAAGCTTCACTCGATTTGACTTCCAAACATCATTCTAGGCATAGTCGTCAAGCGACGAATTATTTTCAGAATTCAACTTCATTCGACGATCAGATAATATCCGAAAAGTACTGATTCGACTCGACAAAGAAGTGCTCGACAAAAGCAACGGTCAACTCAACGAGAAACACTCTCTAACTCATTTAAGATTCTTTAGAGAGTGGGGGACAAACTGTGGTAGCCAAAAATGACCCATAGGCCCAATGTGATAAAGCCCAGATCTTGTAATAAAAAGATCCTACCTAGGCCCATCGATTTGATTGATCCAACACAAATATCAGCAATATCTTCACTTGGTCTTCCAAAGGCCAAATCAAACAGTCAGTTATTAACAGGTGGATCACTTGTTGAGAAGATCTCTCCAAGTATCTTGCCCATGATCAAGTCACGATCAAGGTACCGTTGCAGCTACATCATCCACTATAAATAGAATAGCTCTCTCACTGAGAAGCTCTCTGAAATCTTTTCTTACCAAAAGCTTACTAAGGCGTATTGAAACTCTGCTCCTAAAATGTTCCAGCAATCGGAATTTGGCCGGAGTTATCATTACGATCATCACGAAATATTGCTCAGCCCAAGCACATCTAAGGCTAAATAATTTAAACCCATCAATTCGTATTATTTCTGTTCCAATCTAGTTTGCAGGTTCAACAAGACATCCGACCTTGGTTGACAGACACAATTTTGCAGGTTCAAACAAGGAGACGACTTCGTCCATCCAACAGTTCAAGCGAGTTGCCTTGAGCCCGATATAACCCGACCCAATTAATGTACCGCATAGTTCGACCACCTACAGAATGAAAAAAAAAAAAAAAAAAAAAAAAAAAGGATGAATGATTCAAATACTGCCAAAAATTTTGCCAAGTCATGAAAATAAAGTTGAATGATTCAAAATACCGCCAAAGATTACAAGATTTCCATCTGAAAAGAACTAATTGAATAAACATCCCCTAAGTTTAGGCATAATTGCATGCAAATGAAACTTTTACCCATAATTACACAAACATCCCCTGCTGTTAGTTAACTTCCGTTAACTCTAACCGTTGACCACAATTTTAACCCACAATGACTAAAGTGCCCCTAGTTACCTATTTTATTATTTAAATTAATAGTTAAAAAATGAAACAAAAAAGATAAAGAAAAAAATCAATCATTTTTTTTTTCTCTTTCTTTTTCTCAACCCCGAAACACAATCCAAAAAAACTTAATAAACAAAAACCAAAACTCAATCCCACATATCAAAACCAAAAATCAAATCCACAAATAAAAATCCAAATCCATCAATTCCACAACCAGTTAACCACATCCTTTAAAAAAAAAAAAAATTAGAACTTTAACATTGGATTTTTGACTTTTTAGGTTGAAGTTCTAATTTTTTATTTTTTATTTTTTAAATGGGAATGAATGATACTAAGGGTATAATTGACATCTTATTAAAAAAAAAATTAGATTTGTTTAGAAAATTTTAATTAAAATATGTACAAATGGTGTTTCATTAATAATATTTTTTGATTTTTTTTGTAATTATAATGGTGAATTTAATACACAAAAAAAAAAACAATTTTGTTCTAGTATGATAAATAAAAGGTATTTACGTACTTTAACTAAGATTGTTAAAGTCAACTGTTATATTTAACACCGTTAAACTGTTAGAGGGACTAATTTGGTCACTTATAAAAATAGAGAGACTAATTTGGTACTCGGAAAAAATGTGAGGACCAATTTGGTCACTTTTGTAAAAGTCTCAAACAATTTGGACTTCTAATAAAAGTCCAGGACCAAGTTGGTAATTGCACATTTTAGTACAAGAAATGAAAAAAAAAAAAATTGATTATATGATTATATGATTATATCCGAATCCGACTGTGATTAATTTAACAATAATGCTAGATGACCCAAAAAAGTAATCCAAATTTTGGACACAAACTTATGTGGCAACATCACATGAGATCTTTAGGAAGAGTGACGTGGACCCATATTGTGTGTGATGTTGCCACATAGGTTTGAGTCCAAAATTTGGATCACTTTTTTGGATCCTCTAGTATTATTTTTAATTTAAATCAAACCAAACTGACCAATACCGGACCCAGATACACGTGAACAAAATCCATGTCATCATTTCTACGACTTTATCACTTGTAAATTGTAATAAATTCTATACATTTTTTAAAATTAATTCATTACCGCATTGGCATACTCTGATTCATCCTCGTCATCACCTCACCATCATCCAATCATGAAAATAACACTTGCCATACTGACAGTGGATCACACTTACACGTCTCTCTCTCTTCACGCTCTTCATGTTTATATAATCAGTCTCTCTTATCTCTTTTATCTTCACAAGTTTATCTGCTGATCAAATCAAATCCAAGTACGTACATCTATGTCTTTATATTATAGTTTTGTTTTGTGTTTTTGAAGTGAAATGATGGGGAAAAATCTGATTTTTATTTTGTTTAATCTGATTCTGAGTTATTTGTGATTGTTTGTTTGGCTTTAATACATAAAGATCGAGGTTGGTTTTCATTGTTTTTGTGTTTGGTATTCGAGAAATCTAGGAAAGGTAACGGCTTTGGAGTTGTCATGAGTTATTACATGTTTTTGTTTTAATGGGTTGGATTTTGTTTTGGTTTTTAATGATGATAAATGATAATATCTGATGATTTGCAGAGATGGGTTTTGCAAAGAAAGAATACGAGTTCTTGAGTGAGATCGGATTGAGTTCTGAGAATCTGGGGTGTTATGTGAATGGCAAATCGAAGGCAAATGGCCCTTCTGTCTCCTCTGTGAATCCTGCTAACAATCAGGTTTATATTTAGTTTAGTCTATCTATTTATCTGTTTTTTATTATAAAATTGATTGGTATTGTTTTTATAATTGTGATGATGGTGACTTGAATTTGATGGAACAGTCGTTTTTCTTTTATGGTCATATTCAATTATTTGATTTGACTGATAGTTTCTTAATATTTTCTTACTGAGCTTGTTTGAAACTGAGGCTTTTTCTTCTTAATAATTATTAAAAATGTGATATTTTAAAGTAATTGTAGTAGGAGTGATAAACAAGCCTAAATCTGTCAATCAAATTGAAGTCATTTTCAAATTCTCACACATGCATGATACATTTAACATCCCTTGAGATTTCATCAATTTTTTTTGGTATCATTCTGATCTCAAAGACTTGCAAATTGTAAATTTTTTTCGTTTTGGGGAGCATGCATGTGTGATATATGTTGATAAGCAACTGCGAAAGACAAAGAATGAGAACCTTTTGGTTGTTATGTGAATGGCGACTCGAAGGCAAATAGCCCTGTTGTTGCGTCTGTGAATCCTGTTAACAAGCAGGTTTATATTTAGTTCAATCTTTCTATTTATCTGTATTTGATTATAAAATGGTTGGTTTTGTTTTTTTAAAACAATGATTTGATGATGTGTCAGTAGTAGGCATGATAAACAAGCCTTAATTTGTCAATCAAGTTGAGCACATACATGATACATTTACCATCCCTTGAGATTTTATCAATTTTTTTGGTATCGTTCTGATCACAAACACTTGAAAATTGTAAATTTTTCGTTTTGGGGAGCATGCATGTATGATTTATGTTGATGCGCAAATGTGAAAGACAAAGCATGAGAACCTTTTAGTTGGTGATGTTCGAAACCGTGACCTTGTTCTAATCCATTTCCTGTTGTTGATTCAGACAATTGCTAAAGTGGTGGAGGGTTCGATTGAGGATTACGAGGAAGGCATGAAAGCTTGCAGTGAAGCTGCACAGATATGGATGCAAGTAAGATGTTCACATATTATAACGAGTGCTTTGATTTTCCTTTTGTCATCAAAGATTTCACTTTCCTGTGTGTATATGCTTATAATCCATAAGAGAATGACATTTTGGTCCTCCGATTGGTTAATCTCTTGTTGCAGGTTCCTGCACCAAAAAGAGGGGAGATTGTTAGACAGATAGGTGATGCATTGAGGGCCAAACTCGAGCAACTCGGCCGTCTTGTCTCACTTGAGATGGGAAAAATTTTTCCCGAGGGAATCGGGGAAGTTCAAGTATGTCGTCTCACTTGACAATTGTTGTATGCTATTATGTACTAGCTATTATGGTTTGTCGAGTTTTCATCTATATTAACTGTATGTGCTGCCGCTGTTCATATGATTGAGCACATCTACTCATTCTTGTGAGCTAAATCTTGCAGGAAATTATCGACATGTGTGATTTTGCTGTGGGTTTAAGCCGACAGCTGAATGGATCAATAATACCATCGGAACGTAAGCTCAAACATTAATACTTGACATTTTTCTATATAGTAATCATGTTTCTTTCCATTTGGCTTTCTGAATAGCATCGCTTCTGTTTTTATCTATTATTTTCCAACCACGTCCAGAATTTTTGCATATATATAGGAACTTAGTTGATTTTTCCACTGAGAGTTCTTTTCTTATTCAAACCATTAATGACTGAGATTGGACCTTTTTCACTTTTCAAGTTTGATAAAGTTTAAGTCTTGAACTAATGATGGTTATTTCTTTGTCAACAGGTCCGAACCATATGATGTTCGAGGTTAGCTGCTGTTTTTGTTTTCGAACTCAGAGTAATGCATACGATCTATCATCACGTCTAACACTTTGCCCTCGTTCTTTGTGTACAGACATGGAATCCTCTGGGAATAGTTGGCGTAATCACAGCATTCAATTTCCCTTGTGCTGTTCTTGGTGAGTTAGCTGCAATAGACTTCCATCATAGGCACGATATGGAAGTACTTTTAGACATGTTAATACAAATCTCTGGATAATATACGTATTATGTATGTTAACTATGTTTTGCTTTGAAACATAAACAAATGCTTTTTGTGTTATGTGAAACTTAAGTCTTTTCATATGAATTGGGTATTACCAATCTCCTAAACTAAGCTAAACCTCATTGCAGTTTTATGTAAATAGAATATTTGAATCATTCATCAAGCCTTTTAGCGGTCCATTTGCTTTTGGCTCTAGTGATTTGTAAACATCTGTTTATCTATGATATTGGTATGATATGTATGAGCCTTTATCCTCGAACAATGATTATCACTTGTTACGTTAGATGACTGCCTTTACTTGCTTTAAACTTTTGTGGAAGAATGAATATGTAGTATTTCTGTTGGGGGATTTTGAATAATTGGATGTTTTCATGTTAATATGCATGATGCATTTATTCACTAGAGAACGTATTCATATTTATATTGGTCATTTTGTGGAAAATTATCTTTAGTTTGATTATCTGAGACGATTTCAATCGTATCCACAGCTCCAAAAGTTATAGCCATTTCTTTTGTCAGAGCTACTATAGATGATAATAGAAAGGGGTAGTTGATGTATGATTTCTTTAAATATTTTCAATATTGGAATTATCTGTTTGACTTTAATGTGGTTTGTGTAGGATGGAATGCTTGCATTGCGCTAGTATGCGGCAACTGTGTTGTTTGGTAAGTGATAATGTTAACTTGAAGATAATAATGAAGTTTATATGATCCCTTTTCGACATTGATTATCATTCAGCTTTCGGCACTGTGGGAGCATCCTTCTGATTCATTAAATGTTTGACTTCTGTGACACATATACAGGAAAGGTGCTCCAACAACTCCTTTGATCACAATTGCAATGACAAAGATAGTGGGTGAAGTTTTGGAGAAGAACAATTTACCTGGTGCTATATTTACTGCCTTTTGTGGTGGTGCTGAAATTGGTCAAGCAATTGCGAAAGATAAACGCATTCATCTTGTTTCATTCACCGGGAGTTCAAAGGTACTTCCTTTTTGTTCCCACGACTGCCTGCTGATCATATTTTTGCATCATAGACATTATTTGGCAACTTATTTTGTACAACTTGATCTAATATTACGCCTTCCTGATTAGTTCTCAAAATCTCATGAGCTTATGTGCTTTGAATGTTTAGCTGATTCTTCAGTTTAGTTTAGCTCTAAATTCACAAGTTTATTAAATTTTTGTTAATCTATCTTGTATGTGCATAATTACAGGTGGGTTTAATGGTGCAAAAAACAGTGAATGAGAGATGTGGTAAATGTTTGCTCGAATTAAGTGGAAACAATGCTATAATTGTCATGGATGATGCCGACATCAAGCTAGCCGTTCGTTCCGTTTTGTTTGCTGCTGTTGGTACAGCTGGACAGCGCTGCACAACTTGCCGTAGACTGGTATATTAAAATATGTGATTTTCCTGTTGAAGATCTAATATGACGATAACAATTCAAAGTTCTTAACAATTTTTTGTTTTCTGTTTTTGTAGATTCTTCATGAAAGTATATATCAAACGTTTCTTGATCAACTAGTAGAAGTGTACAAACAAGTTAAGATAGGAGATCCATTGGAGAAAGGTACCTTGCTCGGGCCATTGCATACACCTACATCACAGAAGAACTACGAGCAAGGAATAGAGAAAATCAAATCTCAGGCATGTTCTACTTGTTTACCCTTGTTCTTGATCAATATATTTATCATAAGCTTCGCATTGCAAAATCTTATATATTCTTACTGGGAGCAAAGTCAAATTTCTCTGGCGTTTGTTGTTCATTTAAGATACTGTTTAATGGCTTTTACAGAATGTTTTCCAGAAACCAAATCAGTTGAATGCTTTTCTATTCAATGTTTGGTTCTTTACCGATCTTTGAGTGAAAATTAGTTTATTTTGGTGAAAAAAATGTATTGCAGGGAGGGAAGATCCTTACTGGTGGTTCAGCTATACAGTCTGAGGGAAACTTCGTGCAGCCCACAATTGTTGAGATTTCTTCGGATGCAGATGTCGTTAAAGAAGAGTTGTTTGCTCCTGTACTTCATGTTATGAAGTTTAAGGTAAGCTCTTCTTGCAAGATGTATTTCTTTGGTGGGTTCTTGAAGGACATGGTAGTTTCCCAATGTGTACGAAACTATTTATCTGTTGTCGTTTTTTTTTTCCGATACATGTGTCTCTTTTTGAACTTGATCTCTTTGTACAGACTTTTGAAGAAGCAGTTAAAATAAACAATTCAGTTCCCCAAGGACTAAGTAGTTCTATCTTCACTGGCAAGCCAGAACTTATCTTCAAGTGGATCGGGTAAGTACTTCTTCTGCCTTTGATTTCTTTTTGGTTTCTTTGTGTCCCATATGCATATATCACCTTCACTGAACCCTATGAAATTGTCTGAGCTATTTAAAATTTTCATCGGTAGTGACTTCTTCGCATAATGTCTACTTAGCTTCAATACTTATATGTCTTGCTTTCATGCAATGCAGGCCTCTAGGAAGTGACTGTGGTATTGTGAATGTAAATATACCTACAAATGGGGCCGAGATTGGCGGTGCTTTTGGTGGCGAAAAGGCTACAGGGGGTGGTCGTGAAGCTGGAAGTGACTCTTGGAAGCAATACATGCGTCGCTCAACTTGGTAAAATTTTATTATCGACTCAGATCAACTTCATCGATATATATAGTCATTCTCCATTTTCCTGATAAGTTCGATTTCATTCTTATCTACATCTCAAAAATCCAAATCTATCTCCAACATTTCTCACTAATGTAACCTACTTAAATTCCTTGCAGTACAATCAACTATGGAAACGAATTGCCGCTGGCCCAAGGAATCAATTTCGGCTAATGGAAACAGCTTTACAGTCAAGTATGCAAACTTTTCTATTCAAACACAAGCTTTTTAAGTTCCTTTTCTTTCGTTTTTCCGATCAACCCCTGATTTACGGTTCATTACACTGTTCCTTCGATGCAGGATCCATCCAGAGCCGTTCTCCGTTGACCTGCAACACCACCGCTATGATTTAAACAGTTCATCAGAGGGCTTTGGTCAGAGATTCATTTCCTCCTTTCCCCTGAAAAGTTTATTTTCCAGGATTCTTTACCATAGAGAGTTCAGGGAGAGGAATTTGCCCTCCTTGATTTGCTCTATATAATAATAAATTTCCTCCTGGAAGCTTCTCTGTAATTGTACTCAGAATTTTCATCTTTTAGTAATTTATATGGGAAGGATTTTCTTTCAAAAAAACAATTCGTGCATTCATATTACGAGAGGGTCTTATGTGCATCCAATGCACCATACATCTCCCACCTTGATGCTGCCATAACAGCAGCATCCACCCTAGCTGATGCGGCAGCATCAGGGTGGGAGATGCATAATGCATCATGCTGCACCCAAGTTTTAACCTCGTGTTACATGTCCAGACATGTTGACATGTGGACAGTGACGTGACTGGGCATGTCACCAACCATATGCAGACGTGTCTAAGCACGTCAACAACCATACTGTAACGTGCCACCACACAAACATTGACGGTCAGATGCTCAGATATGGAAATTATTACATTTAATAAAATGGTAAATATAGTAAAATCAAAATATAGTTTTCATATGAGAAAATTTTCAAATTTCTTATCTAGGTATAAATATTTTTTGTTGATATAGAAATTCTCAAGTAAAAGCAAAATGCTTTTTAAGTACTTTTGTTGAAAGCACTTTTTTAAAGTATGGTACTATGATTTGTATTAGATTATTATCTTAAATTACATAAGTATCACATCAAAAAAAAAAAAAAAAACTTAGAAAACAATTAATAATCATACGATTAAGTTAAAAAAAGCACATCATATTTTCTGTTTGATTACAATTTATAATCTCTTTTTTATATTTGATTAAAATAATAGAATCAAAGACAGCCTGGAATTTTTTAATGTTCCAAAGATTTAGCAAAATAAGTTATAATTAAAGTAAATATGACAGAAGAAAATGCCACAAAAAAAATAAAAAAATCTTTGGTGTTAATAAGAAATTCATTCTAGGTTTCGCTAAAATATATACGGATTCCGTTAAATAACAGATTTTTTATAAAGTTTTTGATAAAAATTTGATAATAAGTACGTAATTTGATATTATGATTTGGTTGGTAGGATCCCTTGAGAAAAATATTAGGGAGAGATGGTTGAAGATTGTAGTTTTATAATACTTTTTTTGACCTATTTCAAAAGTAATCTATTCATATAAGTTTCATCTAATAATTGAAAAACCAACTTGGTTTTAATCATTGGAATTATTAATTTAAGCATCCAAGTCTTGAAGAATTAATTAATTAAACTAATGAGTAATGACGTTTAGAAAAAGACAAGGAAGAACGTATCATGTGATATCTAATCAAACTTTAATTAATTATTATTATTATTATTTGATATAACACCTTCGATATGTCTACTTGAATCTAGAATATTATCGTTCTGAATGAATGATTCGTTAATCATTCGAATGACGTATTTTAATTAAAATAATGAAATGTAAAGATTAGGTGAGCTACTTACCAAGGAGATCAAGAATTTTTTTTTTTTTTTTTTTTTAAATCAATTATTGGTGGAAGAGTGTAGATGCTTAGAGGAGGGATTAAGAATCTTAAGATGCTGATTATTTCAGTAAACAAAATAAAATAATGAATAATTTACCATTTTCCAAAGACAAAGACAGTTGAAAATTTCTCAAATATTATATTTTCCATCATCCAAGCTGGTGAGGCTATCCACTTCCAATCTTCTATATGTTTTTTTTTTCTAGTGCAAAGGAGATGGATTTTGAAATAGGATTGGGATAGGATGATTAATATTGGGTAGCTTTCATGTTAAAAAAAAAAAAAGAGATTTGATTAGGTGTATTTAAACTTAAAAATTAGAATAAATCTCGTTGACGAATAAAGATAGAGTGTGAAACTCATGTTTTTTCGATCTTCTCTTAGTAAAGAAAGTTATTAACAAATTTTAAGTGAAATTTCTAATGATTCGTAAGGTTTTTTTCAACAAGTTTTGATTCTAAAACTTTAATGAATAGACGTGCAATCAATTGAGTGACAATTTTATAAACAGACACAGACAGACGTATAAACTTAGAAGTCGTACGTGGTGATTGTATTTATGGTCTTTGATAACCCTTTAGATAATAATGATAATAACAATAATGGAGGAAACACATAATTGAGATTTGAGAGAGGTTTTTATTACAAGTGGGGTTCCAAATCTGAATCAAATGACCTGTGTGAACTGTCCCAAATTGAAACCAACAACAGAACCCAGAGAGTCCTAGATCATGAGTCCTGTCCTGTGTGTGCTCCAGCTGTTGTTACATTACATTGCAAAATGTCCCATCTCAACAACAACAATCTCCAGAACCTTAGCCACAGTACGAGAACTCTTCCGATGAGTCAGGTGTATATGTTCAAGCCATTCAAATCAAACTACGTGATAGGAATAACCAATCATATATGTTAAAAATACGTTTCACATGACATGATTGAGGTGGCTTGGACGTAGCAGATGTCCATGCTATCGATGCTTTTCGCTAGACTCATTAGCTAGAAGCATTTTGAAGTGCTTTGATTGATGTTGTCTGCCGATCTTTTTCTATTTAAGATCTCCATGACAAGGATTTCATATCATATCTTAGTTTTACATAGGATGATTGAGACTCTCTTTGTGTCCATTTCCAAATTCCAAATCTTACCAAGTACTACTTCATAATTATTGGCACATTATCTCTCAACTTTTTCACCTTTTTTTTTTTTTTTTGAACTATGGTTCTTTTGCCCATATATAATGTACAAGAGTTAAAAAAATTGAAAGAAAAATAAATTGACTTCTACATAAAGTCAATTATTATATATTCAATGAAAAATGTGGTTCCACCGTGATTCAATTTCGTTATTTGTATTTAAAGGTTTTGCTCATAGTGAAAGTTTCTTCAATGCTACCTTTTGGACCACGTACAGTTCAATATCCTCTACTATTACTTCATGTAGTTTAGAAGTTAGAATGACATGACCTTCAGCTTCAAGCAACCATTTCTAATATGTTCATGTACGAGATTTTACACGTTTTATTTTTTTATTTATTATTATATGGATCATAATTTGTATCGATGCATCATGGACTCAAAGTTTGATTTACAATCAGAATCCTGCACGAAAAACATGCCGGCACTTGATAATATATCCCACTCAAGTTTGGATATGGATGAGTAAAGGATAATTTGCTACTATGAGGTATGAATTTTTTTTATAATATTTTGTGGACCCAAATGTTTTTTTTTTTAATTCCACTTGACAGAAAGAAGATAATCAACTACAGAATACTTCTCTAATCAGAACCGTCCTGACTTTATAATTTGAGGTCGTCCAATCACAGCCATACATTCACAGTGGACCCACAGTCCCACATTAACAAATATACTCACACCCAATATGAATGTGTAGCTGTGGTTGGACGTCCTTAACTTATAATTTCATGACGTCTTTACTAGAGAACCACTCATCAATCACATATCCATTTTTTATCAATGAAAATGTTGAAAACAAGTGTTTTGTTGGTTCATGTTCAATGTTCTTCAATTTGCTTGAAATCTTCATGAATCATCATCATCATCATCATCATCTATGAAAAATCTAAACTTCAAGAATCAATAGACAGCTCAAGAATTGGTCCTCGCCAATACTTTATTTCAATAATTATTGGAAAGATCTGGAAAATTTTGTACAGCTGGAAAAATCAATACAGTTTTGTCATATCTTGCAATTAGAATCTCATAAAGATATAAAAAAAAATGCCATAACTGGCAACTCAGCCCACAAAGAATCACACACACAGACAGATAGAATAATAAAAAATAATTAAAAAAATAATAATTAGTGTCACAATTAGTATTCAAAAATCAAAACATAGAAGCGACTAGAAATTTCCAGAGAAATCAAACAAAGAACATAGAGAAAGTCTTCTTTTTTTTTTTTAATATATTCAATACTAATTAACATTTAACAAGTAACAACTACTAAATTGAACATCTAAATTTTTTATTTGAATTTTTTTTTTTTTTTTTTTTTTTTTTTTTGTTGCATGAATTGAATTTTGTAATCTAAATCTCTCCCCAATTCTTATTCCAATCTCAATTTTTTTTGAACAAATTAACCAGACAAAGTAGGGAAACAGCTCTCAGACCTTACAAGCCCCGGACCGCGGCCATGGCGAATTTGATCTCCAACAGCAACCTTGTTAGTAGGACTAGTTGGAGTTGATCTCAACCCTCTAGGAGAATCCAAGCTTCTTCTAAGGAGCTGTCTCATTGCAGTTATCAAATGTATGGTAGCATCCGGTGGCGGTCCGGAAGACTTGAATTTCTTGCAGAAGCTCATGTGCTTTGCCATTGCTTCTTCAGTGCTCATCAACCTCTCAGTCCTTATGATCTCATCTTTTATAGCCTCTGCACACAGTCCACAGATCCATTTCCCTTGGTATCGTTCGCGAATTCGCTCAATGTATGCCTGTGTACACTCCTCAGTCAGCTCACAGCAATCACATTTTGCAAATTCAACTTCAATTTGTGTCTTGAGGTCTGTTGCTGTTGCTGCTGATGATGATGATGATGTTGTTGGTGGTGGTGGTGTGGTTTCTGGTGCTGATACCACCACTGGGTCACTTACAATTGTTGCAGGCATTGCCAATTACCCTATAAAAATTAATGAACATCACAATTGAATCATTCATTCAATCAATCATCAAATTGATTACAGAATTTATCTGGGATTGTGTTTGGTTGATGAGAAAATTGTAAAATTAAGAGGCTTGTTATCAACAAAAATGAAACACTACAATAAATGAAACAGAACATCAATGAAAATTGAAAGAACTTGTAGAAAAAAGCAGGAAACTTTTTACCGATCAAATGATCAAAAACTCAAAAAAACCAACATGAAGAAATTAAATGAATGAACAAAGTGAGTTATGATAAGGAAAATATATATATATATATATTACCAGCAAAAGCAGATCAAAAGCAAGAAATCACTTGATTCTTCCTTCTTCTTTTTTTCTCCCCTTTAATTTCCTTGTTCTTCTTCCTCTCTAGTACTTCTGCAGTTCTGCTTATTGCTTTTGGCTTATGGCTTTTGGCTTTTTATTTTTATTTTATCTTTCTTTTTCCCACTCTCCTTCTTCAACCCTGCTTTCTTCTTCTGCAAAAATAATCTCCCACCTGAAAAAAAACATTTTCTTCAAAGATTTTCCTTTCTTTTCTCTTCTTTTTTATTTTCTTTCCCTCCAAACAAGCCCCAAATAATCTTTGTATGAACGAAAGAAACCAAGAGAGTGCTTTTTGTTGCTTCTGCTTCTTCTTCTTCTCAACCACTAAATTCTTCTCCCACTCAAAAGCATGTATTTTGATGTGTATATCATAATATCATATCATCAATAGTACAAAACTTTCAAGAAGAGAAAAAAAAAAGCACTTTTACAAGAGAGAGAAGCGCTTTTAATAATAATAATATGAGAGAAGGAATGAGAGAGATTAATAGCCTAATAGCTTTAGCTAGCAGCCTAGCAATAGCAACCCTCCAAGGCTCCAATGATTGAAGAAGCTATTCATTTAAAAGTAAAAAATTCCATGTCAGCACAAAATTTTATCCACCCAGTAAATCCTGACCGTTGATCTGTTGATTGCCAGCTAAGCATTTTGTTAAGCTATAAAAAGTCATTGGAACATAATAAACATAAGCCAAGAAGTTATGTGCTGTTCTGTTAAGTTTCACTGAATGTCTGCACCAATAATTTAGTGCCACGTGTACGACAAAAATGTGTAAGGTACAGCTTTTGGAGGTCTGTGATTAGTTGGAGTATTATTCTCTAAAATCTTTTCTTTGCTTAGCTTTGCTTTTTTGTACTTGAAATTGAGATAAATTTGTACTTGATTGTTTCTTAAAATAGTTAACTGAGTTTGGTAATAACTGAGAAAAATATGAAAAGATTCGATTAAAACTATAATTATTCTTCTAGAAATTCTAAATTAATCTTGCCCATCTTGATCTTCAACTTAATTACTTGTTTGTGTAACTTAATTACAGGCAAGAAAGGATATATTTTATATTTTTTTGTGAAAATATAAGGGATTCATTTAATTTTTTGAAAATTTCGGTGGAAATATTCGATATTATCTCTAAAATATTGAAACTATTTAAAGATATATTTTATATCAATTCTTCCAAAATATATTTACTTCCTTAATCAAAAGAGAAATTGAATGATTTTCGGTATAAAAAAAAATGTGATTTATTTATTATATACTTTGTAATTATATAAATAATTGTTTTTTATTTAAAAAAAGAAAAAGAAAAAAGAGTCTCATATAGATCACCATTTAAACATTTTTTTTTTTCTCAATGTAAATATGTTTGATTAACTTCATCTTTTCAACTAAATAGTAGATACGATCACAAAAATTATAAAATTAGAATTTAGGATAAACTAAAAGTAATATTAAGAAATGATGGTTGATTCGAGATAACCACTCTCCGGTCAGCTGTTTCGAGAGAACCACTCTCCGATGACTTTCAATAGAAAATCAAATACTCAATTGAACAAAAATTATATTCTGATTATTTCATTAAAGGTACAATTAACAATATATATAGAAAAAGATACAGCTAACTGCTAACTACAATTTAGGAACTAATTACCCATTCCCTTAAAACAAGGGGTACGGCTACATTGTTGGGAGATTAAATCTCAATAACGTTATTAGAATTTTATTGCAAGATTCTTCCAATACTTTATTGACATGTGGCAACCAAATTTTAAAAAAAAGGTGAGTAACCGGTTATAACTGGTTAACCAGTTACTTTCAAGTTATTTTATTATAAAAATGTAATAATCTTATTTAATTTAATTTAAATCCTTTTAAAAAAAAAAATTAACCCTTTATCACCTGATATACTTTCTTATCTTTTACTATTATTAATTATTTGAAAATTAAAAGAAAAGAAACCAGTTGAAAATGTTTCAAGTTTTTACTATAATAAAAGACATTTTTTCAAATTTTAATAATATCCATTGGATTTGTTTTTGTCCAATTCAATGGTAGTTATTAAGTCCAATAACGTTAATGAACTAGTAAGGTAGTATGACCCTAAAACAAGAAGTGCACTACTGAAATAAATAAACCACCTCCACCACAACCACCGACTTAAGCCTAAAGTTAAGGAGTTAATGGTGTTAATGACTATTAAAATAAAAATAAATATACTATAAAAATTATTAACAACTAAATATCTAAATTAATTTAGACTAAAAAACACAATCGTAACAGTATTTAATGAATCACTTTTTTTTTTTTCCTCGAAAGTCTTTCAATCTCTTTTGATGGAGAAAATCTTCAATGGAACGGTCTCATAGCCACTTGGCGAAACCGTCCCAATGAAATTGTACCATTTATCTCGAAAACATAAATATATGAAAATATTAGGAATTCATCTTATTTTTTGAAAATTTCGGTGGAAATATTCGATATTATCTCTAAAATATTGAAAATATTTAAAGATATATTTTATATCAATTCTTCCAAAATATATTTACTTCCTTAATCAAAAGCGAAATTGAAAGACTTACGGTAAAAAAAAAAAAAAAATGTGATTTATTTATTATATACTTTGTAATTATATAAATAATTGTTTTTTATTTAAAAAATGAAAAAGAAAAAAAGAATCTCATATAGATCACGATTTAAACTTTTTTTTTTTCCTCAATGTAAACATGTTAAAAAAATGTTTGATTAACTTCTTCTTTTCAACTAAATAGTAAGTATTTAATGAATCACTCTTTTTTTTTCCTTGAAAGTCTTTCGATTTCTCTTTTACCGAGAGAATTTTCAATGGGACGGTCTCATTGCCATTTGGTGAAACCGTCACAATGAGATTGCACAATTTATCTCGAGAATATAAATATACATTATTAAATTATAATTTAGTGTAATCTCATTGGACGATCTCACAAAGTGGCTATGGGATCATCTTATCGAAGATTATCTCCTTTTGATGAGGCATTTTGATTTTTATAGTGCATTTAATATGTTAGTTGGAGTGGAAATTTAATGAAATCTGACAATAAATGTATTGTTGACATATAAGTTGGGTTCATACTTCATATTTGAGTCTCTATTTCATATTTTCATGTCAAGATGATGACCTAACTATAGTAATGACTAATGAAGCTAAAATTTATTGGTTTTTATAAATGAGTTTGTGTTGATTATGATTATGTATTCTAACAAGATTTTGTAACTATAGAAAACTAATGATATATTTTAAGAGTATCGATGTCGTAACGTAATACGAACTATACAAATTAATGTGAAATTCCATCAATGTAGACTCATAATTTAAATCTCTATGTATTCTACATTAAACTATATAAACTTATTGTAATTAAATGAGTGATACTGTTGACAATCCACTCAATATCTATCCACACTCCATTTGTAAAAAAAAAAAAAAAACTGTTAATGGCAATTTTATCCTTAATGAAATCATTAAACATTCCTTTAAAAAAAAAAAATTATTAAACAAAATAAAACATTCTAATGACACTCGCACTCAAATCTCACCTCCTCGATCCCTCTTTTTATAATTTCAAAAACCTTGAACCTCATAAATATATATATATATATTTGAAGATTTATTTGATCTCAAAGTGAAATGAATGTTGTTATGCAATTAGGATCAAACGTTAACAATGAAGTAAGTTATTAATCAAATTTAAACTTGTATTTTTTTTTTATTTTTTTTTTTGTATCGGAAGGAAAAAAAAACCTTTTAGAATTGAGTTTAATCTTCTTAATATGGAATGTGTTTAGAAAAGAAACGTGAAAAAATTAAAATTTATTTATTTATAATATCACTAGTCTTGACAATTACTTCTATAGAATCTTAAAAATAAAAAAAAATGAAAAAAAGGGTTTTCCAAATAAATATTTTTATATAAAAAAATAAATGAAATATCTTCAAAAATAAAGTATAAAACGATTTTCAAAAAAAAGTATATCGTAGTAAATCGAAGTGTCCTTAGAAATTTTAAGAATTTAGTAGTTTAAAATGGAGTGTTTTAGAAAAAGAATCGTAAAAAGAAAAAAAAAAAAAAAAACGGATTATAAGTAGAAAATATCATCGTAAATACACCGACCCTTCATCTAACCTAACAAAACCAATCAAACAGGGTCGATAGCTGAACTGATCACATGATGGATAGGAACCTATAATAGTGATGTTATTCATTATTGAGTTTGACGATATATTGCAATTGAAGCAACCCCATTTTCGCCCCCACTCATTTTTATTTTTAATCAAGCATGGAAAATATATACCTTGTTTGTTGGCAATTCTTCATGATCTCAAATTCAATCATATAAAAACCAACTAGTCATATTCAAATAATGTTGTTTTACTAAAATACTTGGACCAAACAATGCCAAGTTAAAGCTAAATAGGGAGTGAAATTATTAATTGGCATCAATTGTGATAGTGACTTACACTATTTAGATAAAGGACTAGCTACCAATATTTGTTCCTATCTTTCATGTGATGAAACTTTATCATCACAAAAAAAGAAATAAGAGCATTTATACTTGTTTTAATTTTTTTTTAATTTTTAATTTTTTATATATTTTTTGGATGCATTAATGAAAGTTTTGGGAACATGATTCAAATCTCACATGGCATTAATTATAGTTCTTATTTCACAATCATGCATGTGAATTATGAACATTTTTTAGGTCATTTTGTTATCATTTATCAATGTTTTGCTATAAAAAGAGGTATATTCATGGGTGATTATGATAGGATGTGAGACCAAGTTTGTATCTATATATATACATAGAGAGTAATTTTTTTTTTTTTTTTTTTTTGTGAGAATAAGTTTGTATGTATTTAGAGAAAGTTGTTTTTATTGTGTGGAATATATATATATATATATTCTCACTAACACTTAATGAGATTAAACACAACACATGGAGTCTAGATATCTAGACTCTCAACATCAGGTAGAAGTCTTTTTATACTTGTTGGTGGGTCTAGGATTTACTGAGAATATCGATCAAATATAAATATTATATGTGTGGCGTAAATATCTACTCGCATTAACATTTACATTTTAGATATGATATCTACTTTCACAACACTAGAGAGAGATCTCCCCAAATTTATCGGTAAATACAAAAAAAGTATATTACACTTGAATCTTGAATTCACCACAAACATGAAAGGGAAAATGCACGTCATATCACTCAACCTAGGCTGGAGTTAAAATCTTCATTAGCTTAAATGTTCGAATTTTAACTATATCACGATTGTTTATGTAATACGAAGATTTTAAACTTGTTAGTGTAAGTGTTTCACAAATTCTTAATTGATCACTAAACACTCACACACTTTAGAATTTATGAATTTATGTAGCATAAATAATCGTGATCAATTTAGCCTAAGTGTTCAAATTTTAATAAAATCCAGATATCATAAAACTCGTATTACACGTCACGGAATTTGTTATCTTTTGACACATCATCAGCATTCAAACTTCGGATAGTACATTAATTATGAATATAGTTAACAAGTTTAACATTCAATTTCACACATTAATTATGATATGTTTCAAATCTACACTTGAACGGAGATCATTCACAAATAATGTTTGCACAAAAGAATTCGATATCTTGAATTTGGCTTGTTTGTAATCGACAAAAGTTTAATAGTTCACAACTATGTATGCATGTGAACACGCATAAATATTTATTGTCATCAATATTTTGCTATAAAAAGTTAGACAAATATATGTACATATGACATATGTGATTTTGACGGGTGAAGTGAGAAAATGTTTTTTTTTTTGGTTCATTTATTTCTAGTGAGAACATATTCAAAACTTGAATCAATTTTATTATATTTTAATTTCTAGCTCGTATGAACATATTTGATAGTAGGTAGGTATTAAAATTGTTTATATATAGTCTCATTTTTTAATACTTTTGAAAACGTTTAGAAAAGTAGTTTAGACACTTTTATGTATAATAAAACTAATTTCACAAAACTCATGTCAAATTATACACAAATGTCATAATTAATATTCAGTTCCTTTATAAACAAATGTTTTTCAAGGTGTCATATGGGAGTAGATTTTTAAACCACGTATATAATAATATTTGATATTGACAAATTTTGATATACGGACTTAATGGATATCAAATTTAAAAAATCATAAAAGTAATAACAATAACTAAATCCAGAGTGAGTCTCTCATTAAAGATCCCTTATTTTAATTTCGGTAAGGATCACCATGAAATCACATTGATTTGAATGAATTTTGATCTGAATTTTTTTTATGAATGATAAGTTCATTGAAATCTACCTATGAATAAAATTTGAAAATTTTTCAAGCACTGAAATTATTTTTCTTGAATTTTCCTATATTTCGCCAACTTTTCCGATGTCTTCATATTTAAAAAAATCGGGATAAATAGTTCTAGTACTTGAAAATTTTTTAAATTTTATTAATGAGTAGATTTCAATGAACTTATCATCCATAAAAAAAAAAATCAGATCAAAATTCATTTAAATCAATGTGATTTCATGTTAGTCTTTACCGAAATTAAAATAAGAGATCTCTTATGAGAGACTCACTCACTAAATCCTTATTCTCAAACCTTACTAATGGCGAAAACTTTTAAAAAAATACCTAGTTCCAGATTAATAGATATTGTAAAAAATAAAAAATAATAAAATAATAAAATAATAAAATAATAAAAAATAAAAAATTAACCAAATCCATATTATACATATGTATTGATTTATAATAACTTAAATTTTCTATTTAAATTTATAACCGTACACGTGTATTTGTTGCTGATCAAGTGTGTTATAGAAGAAGCATATTTCATTGGTAAGTACTTTGAGATGTAATTTTAGTCAAATCAACCATGACATATCAATAATTCAATATTTAATGTAAAATGCTGATGTGGTGTGACATTTAAAATGAAAATTTGACATGGCATCTAATCACCATTGATGTGGCAAACACTAATTGCGATAATTAATGATTAATCAAGTGGATTTTAAATAACTAATTGATTTATATCAATTTGGTATATGCCCTTGTAGATACGTCTATGATTGGTTTTATTTATGTTTAAATTAAGTTAATCAAAAGTGATTATCTTTCTTTAAATAAATTATTTTATTTTCCATTAGCTTTAATTAATAATTAGTTTATTTTGATAATGGATTGAAAAGAATAAAAAACCCAAAACAAAAAATTAAAAATTAAATAAAAATAAAAATAAGTGATGGGTGATTAATGAGTGGAAAATTACATGAAAAAAAATGAAAATGAATTTTTGTTTGGTTGCTAAATTTTTCTCGAGAAAGTAATAGAGAAAATGTTAGCCACAAAGAAACATAGTAATCCTTTTATAAAGGTAAAGTGTCACACACTCAAAACACTAGTATTAAATTATTGATGTGATCTTAAATTTCTTTTAAATTATTTTTTTATTTTATTTAACTAAATATAGAAGTGACACAAATCTTTGTATCTAATCAAATCTTTTATGTAATACTTTAAAAAAAATAAAAAAATCAAATCTTTTATGATAGGAAAGTTTATTAATGTGATATCAAAGTGGTGTTTAATTTCAACTAAAAAAAAAAAGGTGGTATTTAATTTCTATTGATATTTATTGTCTTTATAAATAAATAAAAAAGTTAAGAATAAAAACGAAAAAAAAAAAAAAAGTAGCAGAAAAATGTGATAAATGTTATGCCTATTGAATATGAGTTGAAATTTTTGAATGAAAAAAATAAAATAAAATTGAATTCTTTATATTTTACAAATGTAACATTGATCAATCTTAATGGCTATTTTTAGTAAGATCTACAATGAAAAATAATTTTAGATTTTATCTGTATTTCATTCACTTTTAAAATCTTTTTTTTTTTTTTTTTTTTTATAAAATCAAACATTTCTTGCATATTGAAATAATTCTATGAGCAAAGATTTCAATTAAACAATGAAAGGATGTACTGATAACTGACTGTGTGCATTGAATACAAATTATTTTGATTATATAAGACGTGTTTGACGAGTAGAACGTGTATTAGATTGAATGGATACTCTTAACTACGGGTTCTTTGTTCATATTTAAGTCTTTTGATATACCAAGTCAACATATAAAATAAAAATTAAATGGATAAAATAATTTTACCAACTTGTTGGAAATTAATGTCACCTAAGTCCAAATCATGAATATGTTGTTATTAATTTACTTGTTAAGACAGCAACTCTACATTATGCATTGGATTGTACAAGAAAAACTGGGTTGTTGCCTTGTGGGTAGACCTGTTACATCACCCAAGCAAAAATAAAAATCAAATAAAAAAATCAAATTTAATATATATATATATATAATAATGTTAAACGTTCCAATTTTTTTTTCTTAAATTTTACTCCAAATAATGTGGCATGTGAGGTGCTAACATCTTATTGTTAGAGTAAGTTATGGTTTCTTCTACTTTCATTAGAGCTTGAATACTCTGAGTGGCTTCTCCGTGGAAGGCTTGGATCATGAGATTATATGATAAATGATATAATGTTGATAGTTGACACCTCACATGCCACATCATTTGAAACAGAATTTGAGAAAAAAAAAGTGAGACGTCTAACATTACTCATATATATTTATATTTGTTTATTTTTTACTATAATTATTGGACATAATTTGGATTTGATTTGAAAAGTAGACTTTTCTTTCTCCCGATAAGATTATTTATATTATCATTGAAATTTCAACGAATCTAGAAATGAATTATCAAGTCTTGAACTTTAAAAAAAAAAAAAAAACTAATTTGTTATTTAGGAAAAACATGAAAATCAATTCAATCACTTTTATAAAAATCACAAACTAATTGGAATAATTTCCCTTTTATTTAATTGTATAAGAGATCTTGAAATCGACCCCCACTCTATAAATCTTACAGCAGAATCAATACAATGTAACATTAGTTTATGATATAGCAAATTAAGCAACAATAATCAAAAAAAAAAAAAAAAAATCATTCCTGTGAAAAAGAAAATAGGAAAAAAAAAAACAAAATATAAATTTACAAAAATATGTTTCCAAAATCTGTATAGCTGTTGGACATAAAGCCTCTCTCTCCAGAAGAGAAACACCAATTCCTGAGCAGCCAAAGATGAGTTAGATGTATTGAATTCTTTTATTGTTAGTATATGACCACTGAACTAGTATTGAACTCCGGGACTCTGGTGACTCTGATCTGGTAAAAATGTCTTTCCGGGCAGTGAAAAAGTGTAAGACGATGGAGTTCCGGGATCATTGGTTCCTAACTGTATAGGCTCAAAGATCATCTTCTCTATAACACTACCTCTGCATTATGTTCACTGTGATGACTATCAGGAGCTTGTTCTTTTTCAAGCTCAGTTATTAGCTTTTCGATCTGTCTTCTATAAACTGGCATGAAATGATCACTTACCATAGTCTGTGACAGCCTCAGTTTACTATATACAGTTCGTGGTGTCCGGAAAATCCCGACCTTAGCCTCTGGCGGTGGCTGCTGGTCACTGTCAGAGTTGCTCGAGGATGGGGAATCACTATCAAATTCGACTTCTTGGTAGAGGGTAACTATGTGCATGATCTTTCCTGGAGGGAAGAACCTGTGTACTTCATTCATTTCTGGTGCAGAGCTCTCTGGCTGGTCCCCGACTACCTCTGCAATGGCAGCCGCTTCTTCTTCCCTTATTTCCTTTGCCACATCATCATCCTCACCTTCTGTTCGCTCATAAAGCTCATGTTCAAGTTGGTGCCACAACTCGACTTCATTCATGCCTTCTTCATGTGAATTATGGCCAATGAGGTCCACGCCCTCATCATCAATGTCAAGACCAGCAATTTCATCAGAGCAAGGCTCGATTTCTGAAGTCCATTCCATTCCAACGGAGGAAGATACAGGGAGTTCAATGTTTTGCATCGCAGCCATCGCCGCATTTTTCTTGGGGCATGAAAGAAGAGGTTCAGAAGTCTCTATTTTGGGTGAGGAATATTCTGGGGAATCTCCCTCTTCTTTAGAGTTTGAACGAACAGCTGCAGCCCGATGACGGGGTCCAATGCATGACCATGAAGGACGTGTCCATGCTGCCTGAGCCATGCTCTGGGCTCTTTTCATCACAACCTGCGGACAATGAACCGGCAGAGTTAAAATGGTTAAAATAAAATGTAATCCAACCTAATTATCAGCTCCTAGGCTGGCAGTCTGGCACTCAAACTTTTCTGATCACGAACTACAGCATTCAACCATAATTTTCAACCAAAAAAAGATGGTAGTTAAAATATGTTAAAATTATGCATCAAAACAGGAACGCCAGTTTCTCACTGCTTAAGGGTGAAAAGAAGTGCAATGTTTAAAATAAAACAAGACTCCAGAGAACTTGAGCGATCAGATCAGGACACATCTTTTATAAGATACAACAACCAGACTAAGATTTTACTTCATTAAAAAAATTCAGTCGAGACTCTCAACAAAAGGAGAAATTTTGCATAGCTTGATGATGATTGATGGAATGTATGAAACTAGATAGTAAACAGAATTATTTTAGTACAACGGAAATGAGTTTACCTGTGTACCATTAGAAACTGGGCGCAAAATCGCCCCAGCCCCAGCAACTTTTGCTTTAGCACTGGCCATGGATGGAAGTCGGGAACCCAAAGCAGATGCAGACCGATAGACAGTACTTAAAATTCTCGTACGCTCAATCTGATTCCTCAGATCATTCAGCCATGCAGATGCTGTCACCTGAAAAGAGTTCCTCTTTGTGAGTTGCATGAAAATAAATTTTAAAATCAAATGGAACAAGAAGTCCAAGCAATGTTTCTGAAATGGTCAATCATGCAAAGCAATTAAAGTATTATCAAGTACCAATAAGCCAGACTGGCTGAGATGTAAGTACGTAACCTACTACGTAAGAAGAGCACACCTAATCACTTCAAAGAGAAAAAGTGAAAAGGGCAAGAAAGTAAGGAGGCAAATCCATAAAGGGATGGAACAGCAATCGATTGTTATCGGTTTTATTAGGTATTCAACCTTATTATGGTACAATATAAATTAAAGCTAGAAAAAGAAAAAAGTGGGAAAAGCTATAAGGGGACCAGATGGCAACACTAGTGACTTCATACTGATAATATTAAGTATAACAACACTTATACCAAGGGATCTTCAAATATCAACTCTTTTCAAAATAAGGCAGTAACTATAATCCTAAACTACAGAGAGTAGGAACATAACCTCAGCACGCAAGTCATCAACTGAAGCAGCCGAGAATGTAGGCACTAAGTCAGCTCCATTTATGACAGAAGTAATGAATTCATGCCCCGACTCTGCCAATTCCCAAGTCATACAAGCAGCTGCACATGATATACCCGGTTAGCTATGTAGATACTCAACAAACAATAATATCATAAAAAATAAATAAATAAATAAAACCTAGATTCAGCATTATAGAAAGAGGCATCAGCACATAGCGGCTAGACATGAAAACATTTTAAAGATATTATGTAACATGAACACAAACCCGCTGACTACAAAAGGCAACAAACCTGGAGCAAATGCAACACAGGTAGCAGTTGACAATTCCTTCTGCTCCCGCAATACATATGTTAGAAGTGCCGCAGTGCCTCCACCCAAAGAGTGTCCTACAATCTGGTAACATCCACAAGTTTAACTCTGAAATTTATCCAGCTTAAGAACCATAATAGGCAGCAAATGACATAGAACAAGATATCAAAGGCACCACAATTTATGAGGCTATTTCAACTGCTTCTACATTAGGCACCATAATAAATGTCTGGAAACAGGAATATATCACAAAAAAATTATATCGTTTAGATAAGAACATAAAAATTGTTTTCTTCATAGGCTAGATTTCACATTTTAAGTTCATAGTTTTTCTTTCTCATTTCAAATTCTTTCTGGACTTGTTTAGTTTAAGTTGTTTAACAAAAAACTCAATGTGCTTCAACCCGCAATCTGCAGAACACCTCTTATTGAAAAATTAATATGCAGACACACGAGGACATCACTCTATCACAAATTAATATCCAACATCACACGGACAGCTACAGCAAATATCATTGCATTTGCATAATACATATGTAAAGTTTAGAGGATACCAAAGTACCAAACAAATCTTATTACGAAAGTTTCAGTTACTAGTAACCTCGATAATTGTTTTACTTTCTACAAGAAAACATGTATACCATTATAGACTTAAGTGTAGTACAATGTTAATATTGTTGATGCTCATATACATCTCCCTTAAGTTTTTGAGAGTTGCTGTGTCTAGCACACCTTATCCAAGTCATATTAGGATACTCGTGTTCATGTGTACAAATCATTAACATTAACTTCTGATACTTTTTCATTATTGTATTAAGTCTAGTTAAACTTTTTGCTGACTACTGCCTGACTTAAAAACATTTCCTAATCATCATTTACACTAAACTGACAAAGGTATGCAGAGAGAGTTCCAATTTACATTTTTACCTTAAGTTTATAATCAGGATACTCTCCAAGCGCTTCATGGAGACAAGGAGTGGCAACTTTTGCAATCCATCGTGCAGCTGCAACCATCCCACAATGTGCATAACCTAAAACTAAATTACTGACTCCTCCATCATGAACAACAGAGTGATGGAACGGCACCACAGCTCCAGTAACAGCTGTAAGAGTGTCCTTTATACTATGTGTTCCACGAATCAGTAAGAAGAAACACTTTGTCTTGTGGTCAACTAATATTGTAAAAGCTGGCTTCAATATCTGCAAAGATTAATGACAATTCACCCAATTCCAAATTAGACAAATTAGTACTAAATCAGTCAACACAAAGATGACAATATTCAAGTTCAAAGATAACATACTCCTGCTTTAGGTTCCTGAAGAAGAACATTTTCTTCAGCAAACCCAGTTTCCTCCAAAAATAAAGGGAATGGTTTTTTCGAAAAATGCCAACACAGGGTCAACAAGTTTAATAGATATTTAAGTTCAGCGGTAATCTCTGGTCCTTGAAGCTGTATACTATCTTTACCACCAAATACGCTGCTAACATGTAATTGTCCCTGAAAATATTAGGTATATGGTCAGAATCATTGCCCAACAAAATAATAAACCTACTGACAATAAATCATTCAAAGTCACTCTAGTACATCCAACTTTCATTGCTGTAAAAAAAAAAACATGGGTACAAAACCTCACTAGTTGAATGATTAAATCTACAATTTATAGCTATCTATCTATCCAACTTCTTTCATATACACACTTTAGCAAAATGGAACACCTCAATTGTGTTGCAGCTGTTTCACTCCGAAAAGAGAGCAATTATTACAAGAAAAAAAAACATTTTTTATTCATGGCAATAATTCTTTCCTGAAATTAGCATATCATTACAAACAAACTATACATTATTCCATACAAATCATATTCTTGAAATTTCAAGGATGCTTACCTGCCTCTTCAATAGAAAATTAATTCCGAATGCCAAATCCCCAATGGGCCACTTCCCCAAAGTCTCCGAATAAGTAAACCTAAGAGTCTCTGACAAAGTTGAAATTGTCTCTAACCACGTACCAGGGGCTTGAACTAACCTATGTGAAACTCGGTCAATTCCTAAAGGAGTATGACTAGTCGATACAACACCACTATCGTCATCATCACCTTGTGCTGAACCAGACTGTAATTTACGATTCAGTGTGTAGTACAAGAGTGCAGCTGCACCAGCTGCAGTAGCCATTGTTGCAGTTGCCATGAAACTATCCCTAATCAAAGAACAGTAGTGATAAAGTCAAAAAAAACATTCCACGTTCGTAATTCCCTACTCAAATTGCAGACGCATAATACGAAATTCTTAGACTTAAACAGGCATCAAGACCAAAACCCCATAAAATGCACAAAATTTCATTTGAATTAGACATACAATTATTAGCTTCAACATATATTGATTAAAAAAAAACAAAATTTTGATCAAGTTTCAATTAACTATGCAAGAGTTTAACAATACTCTAATTAAACTGAATTCAAATTCAAACAAGCAAATGAAAATTGATCTGAACACACCATCCCTCCGCTTGGTTGCTAAGAAAACTGGAGCAAAATGAGAGTAGGAAAGCAAAATATATATATATATATTTCCTTTGTTTTCCAACACTTCCCCAGCAACCAAACAAATCCAATGATTCAAAATCACAAATTTGATAATTCATTTTCAAACACTTTCTCATCAACCAAACAATCCCAATCATTCAAAATCTAAGCTATCAACATTCAAAATTACAAATTTACATGCATAAACAAAACCAAAAACATATATAACACAAACAAACATAAGTTGAATTAAAAATTGATTATAATTAACCTAAAAAACATCGATACCCCGAAACAGAGCAAAACCCTAACACAGCAAATCGAAAAGAAAAAAAGTTCTTTTTTTCTTTATTGGGTCTTAAAAAAAGAAAAAAAAAAGAATTGAACCTGAAACAGTAACAGCTCGAGCTCACGAATTAATTTTAAAAAAAAAACTAAAATTAGAAATACTTTTCGTCGTATTTCACCAATTAGAACTTGCGTATATACTCGATCGAAACTCCAAATTGAAACAAGTCTCTTTTTTTTTTTTTTTTGGGTTTTGATTTTATTTATTTAAATATATATATATAAATTACAAGTTAGTTTAATATTTTTGGTTTGAAAATTCGGTGCCACGTGTCGGGAGGTTGTTGGGCCGGTGATCGTGAATGTTTTTGAAACCGACTTGATAAGAATTAAGAAGTTTCTTAACACGTTGGATATTCGATTTATTTATTTTAATTTAATTAAAAATAAGAGGTATTTTTATTTTTATATTGTTCTTAATATAATTTAGACTATCAAATTAAATAGCTCACAAGTCATTTGGGGTGCGTTAGGCATAGATATGGGATAGGACAGGACAGAACAGAACAGGATGGGACAGTTGTTCCGTATTGTGTTTGGAATATCTGGAACAGAACTATTAATTGTACTGTGATGCGTTTGGTATGGCTGGGACAGGACAAAACAAAAGGTTCAAATGACCAAAGTGCCCCTCATATGTATATATAATGTTATAATATATATATATATATATATATATATATATATATATATATATATATTATAATCTTATATAAATTATTATATATAATATATTAAAAATTATTACATATACAATAATATATATAATTATATATATATATATATTATTGTATATGAAATAATTTTTAATATATTATAATAAATTATAATATATATATATTATCTTATATATATTATTGTATATGTAATAATTTTTAATATTTATATATTATTAATATTTATAATAATATATATTAGATAAATAATATACATATTATAATATATATTATAACATATACATATTAATAATATATATATATATATATAATATTGCATAAGTTTGTGATTTTTTGAAGATTTAGGGGTAAAAAAAGTCTTTTTGAGACTTGTCCCATGCATGGGACAAGTCTGGCCTAGGGTCTTGGGTGGGACAGAATTTGGTGATTTTTGTCCCACTTTGTCTCGTTCTGTCCCATGCTAAAGTCGCGTCAAACGTGGGATAAGAAGAAACTGTCTCACATTGTCCTGTCCCGTCCCGTCCCGCGTACCAAACGCACCCTTGATGTCCAACAAACTCTTGATCTAACGAGATAAGTTTGATTCGATAGTAAATCACTCACAACTGCACCACGAGATTACTAGTTCGAATCTTCCCCTTCTCTAAAAAAACCCCTAAATTTATGTAATAGTATAAAACCTTTGATCTATTCCCAATGTGAGTAAACAATTGTGATTTTATCGTGTGAAAATTGCCAAAACTAACCCATCTAATTATGGGTTTTTCTTTTTTAACCACATGCATACTTTTAATTGTTTTTAACCATGTTTTTGAGAAATTACTCAAAAGCCCTCATATAAAAACCCCTAAATCAGCTCTCTCTCTCCTTTCTTTTCTTTTTCTTTCTCTCTCCTCTGCTCTCTCTCACGATCAGCCTCTCTCTCTCTCTCTCCGGTTTGCCTCTCTCTCTCCCCGATCTGCCACACACTCTCCCCGATCTGCCTCCCGCCGGCGTCGCCGAGCTTCGGCGAGCTTCTGGGCGTCGCGGCAGCCCCTCACGCGCAGCTGGATCGCCGTTTCGTTGCTTCGGCGGTTAGCTGCAGCTTCGCCGGTTCACTGCAGCTTCGTCAACGACGGGATGGCGACGGGCTGGCGATGGCGACGGGATCGTTCGCTGGTTCACCGATGGGATGACGATGGCCTCCATGGATCTGCAACAAAAAAGGAAAAAAAAAAAAAAAAAAAACCTAAACCTAAGGAAGAAGAAGAGGAAGAAGAAGGGGAAAATTTTATTTTAGTCCAGATTTCAAGTTTGAATATTTCTATTTTAGGCATGATTTCAAGTTTGGATATTTTCATTTAGGCATGATTTCAAGTTTGTGTATTTCAATTTAGTCGTGATTTCAAGTTTGCTTCGGGGTTTAACAAACACTATTTTCAGGGGTACTCTGGTAATTTATAGTACTAAACTGAAATTTTTTTAAAAAAATGGTTATTAACAATTATAATTTCAAAAGTGGTTAAAAACAAAAGTATGATAAGTTGGATGGCTACTTATGGTTTTCTCTCTTTTATCGTAGTATCGATAAATAAGTGTCGAGAAACCTTTTTTCATCGACATGTTCCCATTGTTTAAACAAACGTAAATCACAATATCGATAAACAAATGTCGGAAAACTTCTCGTCTAATGCTCGACAAACTCTTGATTGGATCCCAATGTTGAAAATATTTGGACCGCACTAGACCTGTCTCAATAAATCTCTAACTCGATCACATTGATTGTAAATAAGTATGGTGAAATCTTTCCTGTCTAGACTTGTCTCGATGAATCTTTCAAAAAACTCCTATTTTTTATTTTTTTTCTTTTTAATCCCAAAATAAAGTGTTTATAACAAGCCAAAAAAATGTGAACTAAACCAACAGCAAGCAAACTGGTTGAGATAATACATATATTCACTTCAACCCGAATCCGAACCCGAACTAAATAGCAAGTTAAGCTAACACAATCTTAATTATCCCAAAAAATCAAAACACACAAAAGCAGCCAAGACTCAATTTCATTCATGAACTACAGTCATCATCATCAAGTTATATAACTCATAAGCTTAGCTACTAACATTACAAAAGCACCTTCCCTTTCCTCTTTGGTTGGTGCTGAGTGTATTTAACATGATTTCAAAACATGTTTCGGTTCTAAATGACATCGACTATGCAAATATCGAATGCTTGTAAAATTTAAACGAGGAAAGATCACTGTCTTGTCGTTTTTTCGGATCGAACGAAGACTTAGTCTCGTTCGCTGATAGCAGTCAAGTGCTCGTCAATCTCCTCGATGGATAGTACTTTAAAGACTGGATCCTCCTTCCTCACCACTCCAACCTATAGAAGAAAGAAGTTTTTAAAGAATGATCAGCATTATAATTATAGTCTCAATAAAATCTTATTCGTATATCATCTAAATAAGTTATGGGGTTCAACATCAACACGAGCAGATACGCAGATTGAATATCACAGCAAACACAGCATATTGATATGGAATATGCTCAAAGCAACCAAGAAACTTTATGATAAGTTTGTTTTCTCGAAGATTTTGAACTGAAAATGTAATACTGCAGCATAAGTCGGAAACTAAGAAACTTCAAACCAAAGAAGATGAACCACAAGGTCACAGCATGGGATGTGAAGTTTAAGTAGATAGGTGAGACGAAAGAGAGGTTTCAAATAGATTTATCTTGCATGCCTCTCACGATGCATACTTACAGTTTAATGAAAGGAAATTCAATCAAGGGGCACAATCCAAGAAGAAAAGAAAGAATCCGTGACACAAAAACAACTGTGAAAGTAACTTTGCAACTATAATAAGAATCACAATATGTAATGTAGAAACCAAATCATCCTAGAAACAAAGAAGTTGCTAACAACTAACAGCATTGCGACTCTGCCTACGAATGTTCGATGTACTCACTATCAGCAGGCTATCAAATTAAATTTAGAGTAAATAACTCAACCAGATAAAGGGGATTATCAGTACCTCAATCTCACTGGCCTTAAAATCCTCTTGCAGAATTGATTGCAGGGCAGAAATCGCAGTCTATAAATGGAAAGCAAAATGAAAATATTAGATTCCAGAAATAGAATGATGCAAAATGTCCATGAAAGTAAATTGAAATAATTTACAAATCATAAGAATCCAGTATTATCGTGCGAAATTTGATTGACGAAATGGAAAACAGTGTAGATGTGTTTAGCAAATATGCATGAGGTTGGATCTTGTCATTTTGTGATAAACATAGTTCTTACATTAAAAGAGATAAGACAAAATTTACCTGCACAGTTTCCTCATAAGTAAATGCAGGATCATTCTTCATTTTCTTCTCCAAGAAATTGATGGCCTCTTGCTCTTTTAATCCAGCACTTGTTGCCTAAGAACATATTAGTATATTACAATGAATTTCTCAGGCATAAAATTAATTTAATTTAACATTCTGTTATAAACCAAAAAAAAAAAAAAAAAATTACTATGATAAACAGTGAAAATTCCTCCAACAGCTATAGGTGAGATTGTGAGAACAATATGAATTAATCCCCTCACATAGCATATTACACTATGCAAGCAAGTGGTAGAGAAATCTTATTATAAAGCAAAATCGAGAATGCGCACAAGCAAATATGTACATCCATTTTATTAACTTTATAATGTTATCTGGATATATGTGGTACCTATTTTGAGTTTAATTCAAATTGTATAGCCCAACTCTTTGACATTATATTGATAAGACAAGAATAAAACATGATATTGCTGTAAAATGTACGGGAAAAGTTTCCACATACCTTGTGGCCAAAGAAATGGCCAGCTGGGTCACATTTGTAGAGACGAGGTCCATATTCATCATCAATACCCAAAACCATAGCAACTACAAATGCAAATACAAAAAAGAACAACAAAAAGGAAGAAGGGAAAGTGCAACATTAGTAAGAAGGCTAATGGAAGTAATGTTTGAAATGGAAAAAGAGAGATTCCAATGACTGGTGCATTATTGCATGATGCAGGGCCTTTTATCGACATGGGGATGTTTCACAACAGAGAAGAACTAGAAACGAACCTACTCCAAGTGGTCTCATATAAGCATGCTGAGTATAGACTTGTGATTTGTCCGCAATCCTATACGTAAACAGAATTTCACAAAAATGGTGTTCATGAAACAGTCAATATCATATCTCACTGCAAATTACAAATTTAAGCAATGAACACATTGAAAATTAGGCAAGAATACAAGAACATTCAATAAGTGGAAACAAAAAAAGCACAAGGCATTTGGTGGACAGTGGACTGATGAAAAACAAGTTACAGTATAATTTGGCTTAGCGAGACATAAAAAATATACCATTTAGATAGTACATCCACAGGCATCTCATATCCATATCTGAAGCGAAACTCAGCTGCTTCATTCCTTGCCTGCTGAACCAAGGTTCTCGCATCAGCTGGAAAATGACAAGAAGATATCTGAGCTCCACACATTTTAACTCACTCACATTCATTACATGGTAACCAAGAGAATAATGTAAATCACTTTCAAAAAAAGAAAAAAAGAAAGAGAATAATGTAAATCTGAGCTCAAGACCAATAACATGAACACCAAAGACATACTCTATGGGGGAAGAATATTAAATAACTAGAAGGGTGCTTTTGTGTGACCGTACTGTCATATGAATCATAATTTAAATAGACCTTCCGTCTTGCTATAAGAACCTTAGTTTTAGGTAAAAGCAATTAATCAGTTTCTCTTTCATCACACTGACATTCACATAAGTAATTTGGCACTTGTATAGTTGTATGAAAATCAACGCTTGTGCCATAATTAATGAAACATGTTCTACAGTTGACAGTTGTTCAATCAACATTTTTATCATCATGGATTACAACACATAAATCATTAGAATTTTCAGTCACGACTATTTGGTTTACTAATAGATTTACTCCAACATCTACTCTATCAAGTTATATCAACAATTGAATTTCCAATTTCGAAAGATAAGTCATAGATGTAATTATGTAAAATCAAGATCATTGGTGTGTCCAAGCTTTATTTAGATGTTATGAGTGACACATTTTCATCAAACTTCCACATGTTCAAAGCTGAATAAAGCATAAAGAGAAACCTGTCATCCCGGTTGCTAGCAATCCAAGGTACTTCGTGATGGGGAACAAATGCGTGACACTTGTATGATCCAAAAGCTTGTCCTGCACCAATTTAAAGAATATGAAACTCGTAATAATTTCAAGCCAAAACTAAACCAAATTTCAACGATAATCAAACAATAATACTCACCGGGACCTTCTTCTGAGTCACAACGCATACTGAATCCTTCCCTCGGACACCAATTGAGGTCACCCCAGCAGCCTTAACAGCCTTAAAAGCATACTCTATTCAACCATCAAAAATACAATCTGATTACAATTCACTCGTAGCAAGTCCAGCAACCAAGAAATAAATCTTAAAATACCACAACTTCTCTGATAAATTAGTATAAAAATCAAAAATTTCTGTCTCTCTTTCCACAAACTTTCTCAGCAACCAAACAGCATCTCAAACTTAAATCCTCAAATTGGGCTCTAAACCTTATTAAAGTTCAAAACTTCTCTACTCTTCTTAGATTAACAATCAAAACATCAAACTGAAGCTAGAATATTTTACTATAAATCATAAAAAAAAAAAAAATTAAAAAAAAAAAAAAAATGCTAATCCTAAAGCTATAACCTTTATTATTCTTTAATACTTAATCAACTAAATACATCAACAAAAAAAGCTAATATCACATACCCAGAACCTTAAATCCTCAAAATACCACAAAAAATATAGTCTTCTGAGCAAAAAAAAAAAAAAAAATTATCAAAACACGAAATAAGGATCGAAGATATTAGCACATACCTACTTGAAAGAGACGACCTTCTGGTGAAAAAATTGTTATGTGTCGATCATATCCTCCTCCACTTCCTCTACTCATTGTCTTTTGCTACTGTGATTTATTGTTTTTCAATTTTTTATTTTTTCTTTTTCGTTTTCTTTTTCGCCAAGCTTAGAGAGATCTTGAGAGAGAAAGAGAGAGCACGAAGACGATCTATCTATGTGACTTATATGTTAAAGAGAAGTAACTAAAGTTGGTGTACTCAGAATTATATGGGGTGTAGTTAGTAAACGTCAAATTTTGGATCCAGTGTTTTTGGGCCTTGAAAATATTGCCTGGCCCAAAACGATTTGGGTTTTTCTTAGATAAATCTTTATTGTTTTTTGTAGATAATCTTTTGAGATTTTAGTAAGAATTTATAAATGTATATGATAAGTTTAAAAATGTTATTATTGTGAAGATCCATACATGTTATTGGTATGAATATTGATATTGAATGATGTGTTGTTATATAAAAGTTAGGATGGTTATTGCATGTTTGAGTAGATATTCCTTTCAAATCAGTAAAAAGGAAAATGAAATCTCTTTTAATGAATCAAATATATATTTTTTTTCCTGTTTTTATTGAAATATTAGAGGAAACTAAAGTAACGAAGTTGTAAGCATAAATTTGAAATGCACGGATAAAATCATAATATAGAAAAGAAAATTGTGTTTGGTAAATTCTTTGGAAAGTGGTTCTAGCTAGTTCTGTGTACCTCCGTTTTAAGGTTCTAAAGATATAGACGAGACGATCAAATAATTTTATGCGTTATTAGAATGACAAAACCTCTTATGTTGTTTATCAACCTAAGGATTGCAGTCATAAGATTATGGAACCGATAGAATATTTCACTAATTTCTCCATTTTTTTCATAGAAATTAGTGGTATTGATAATATCACTATAAAAGAAAATGATGATATTAAATAATTGTGTGTGTGATATCTTTCAATGTAACCGTAACAACTGTGATATCTTTTCAATGTAACAATAATAATTAAAATCTCTCTTTCATTCTAATGCATTAAGGAAAACTTGAAAACCCGGTTTCAAAATAAGTACCATATCAAGTCAAAAACTCATATGTGAAAAGCGATTGGATTGGTAGATTTGTGATTATTTTTTTAAAATCCAATCTTATAATACACATGTTTAATGAATATTCTTGACTTGTATCATATATTGTTAATGAGAATTTATTAATCACACTTGTAAAATTCATAATACACATATTTTAAATTAATGCAAAATAAAATCATTTTAGTATATAATTAGTTTGTGGTAAAGTATTCAAAAGAACTATATCCCTTTCTTCAAAGATTTTATAATTTTAATCTTCTTTGTTCTGATTTAGATGCCAAGCAAAGGATAACATCTGCTCCATTAGATCAAGCAAAACCAATTATAAATTAATACTTAGTCTTTACTTTTGGATTACATCGATCTTTTAATTTGTTTATAATATAAAATCAAAATTCCTTCTTTTATATTTATTTGTTTAAATATTAAACAATACATCATAGTTTATTAATTCATAATTAATCTTTAATCACAATTAATTCCTATATACGCCAACATGGGCGTAGCTCAGCTAGTAGATGAACGAGCTTGGGACATGAGCAAATGACTCCCAATTCAGCGGCTCGAATCTTACCAATGGCGAAAGCTTTAAAAAAAAAAAAAAAAAAAAAACTTGGTCCTGGATTAATAGATATTGTTAAAAAAAAAAAAAAAAAATTCCTATACACATCGGTTTAATTAATAAAGCGTATAACTTAACGTACATGTGAAAATGTTTCGAATAATAGTATGAAAAATATATATATTTGAACAGTCAAGTATATAATTTTATTGAATGATAGCTTTCAACAAAACATGCGATGCATTTAATGAATTTTAAAACTAAAAGAAATCTATTTATAACTCAACCAAATTTCTAAAAGGCATAAATGAAATTAATTTGTTCTTTTTACAAATATATATATTAAAAAAAAAAAAAACACCATGTTATTATCATTGTGAATGTTAGTTGACATGATAATTTAGATGGAAGATTTGTGGACCTAACTTACAATGAATTTACTATGAAAATCTTCGTGTTGGTGGTACTCATTTTCTAAAAGCAAACAAGAGTGTCAATTTTGGTAACATAAACACCTTTTTTTCTCCTTCCTTGGGCTACAACATTGTCCTTTGATTTGATTTGATTTTAAAGGATAACTATACAAAAAGAAAACAAAAAGTATGGTCATAAGGAGAGCGTTTTGGATGCATCCGATGCACCATACATCGTCCACCCTGATACTGCCATGCCAGCAACTTTATTGAAGTGACAATATCAGAGTGCACGCTGCACCCAAGTTTTAGCTGTTACAAGATAGGTTATGTTTTCAAACGTGGTAGGTTGTATGGTTTCTTTATGTTCTCTCATTCATCATCACATGGTTCCTTTAATTGCATCAAAAATTAGACAAGGAATCCTATGTTGGTCCAATGGTTGATATTATTTTGGTTACATTAACTTGAATTGGCCCCCACTACTTCTCTCCTTCTTTTGATTTATAAATAATTTCTTTGGTATGTTTCCTCTTTCAATATTTAACATCTCTTCATTTTCCACTACTTCTCTACTTTTTCTTCCATTTTCATGATTATGTGGAACTGTGGAAATGTCACTGTAATATTTATATAAATTTAGATCCTCTACTGATCTAATCTTTTTCCTAACCTCACACAATCTCATAGCACATAAGCATTGTAATTAATGTATAGTTAAGATGTGATTGATTTCAACAACTAATCACATGTTTTAAAAATGTCAGGAAAAATATCAGATTAGTAGAGAATCAAAATCCTATTTATATAGGTAACAATTTCACTGGTTCTCCCATAGATTCATTATCCAATTCTTCAAATATTGAAAAGCTTGATCTTTTTAAAAATTTATTGACTAAGAAAAGATTAAATGATTTTTTTGTTGGTTTGGGGTTGAAACTCGACTCAATTAAGAATGTCAATTGTTTATAATAATCTTTTAACTTCATTTCCAACATTATGTAACTTCTTAGTTTTCAAAAATCTTTAATCGACTCTAACAACAGCTAACCAACGCTAGCTGAAATTTGTAACTTTTCTATTTGTTTGGTTAGTTTATTGATGAAAGCTGGGGCTTCAATTATGCTTATCAATTGTTTACATTAATCTCCCAACTCCATTTCAAACCACATCTTACTTTTTAGTTTTTCAAAAAAAAATAAAAAAAATTGATTGGAATACAATAATTGGAATACAAGTCCAGGACATGATTACATGATAACAACAACAACTGGGACCCATCGAGAATCGACTTCCAAGCGTAAGCCAGACTGAAGCTCCCACGGACGGGGAGAGAGAACCCACACGAAGGAGGGACAACCACCCACACGAAGTGGGACAACACCCATGTTTTTAAATGGGCCAAGGAAAATTTGCATAATTCTATGCACACACTAGGTCTTGAACATTGGTGGTAGGGGGTTCCCAAAGGAAGGCCCACCACTGTGGCAACGGACCATATGTATTTTTCAAAAATCATTTACCAATCCTCATTATTGATAACAGATGCTAACCTACACTAGGTCAAACCTATACTCCAACACTAACCGACACTACCTGAAATCTATAACTTTTCTGATTTTTTTTTTTTTTTTTTCCTGATGAAAGGCTCTTCAACTATGCTTATCAAATGCTTACATTAATCTCCTAACTCCATTTCCAACCGTATTAAACTTCTTAGTTTTCGAAAATCGTTTGTTAATTTTTTGTTAATTTTTGTTAATTTTTGGATGAAAATTACTGAGTTCAGTTATGTTTATCGCTCGCTTATAGAAATAATCCAACTCCATTTTGAACCATAGGTTAGTTCTTAGTTTTTCTGAAAATCATTTAGCCAATCATAATCGACACTAGGTCAAACCGTCTATACTTGAAAAAATAAAAATGAAAAAATTGGTCAGTTTGTGGTTGACGATCATTTCAATTAATTAAGATTATCAATTGCTTATTGTACTCTTCTAAATCCATTTCCAACCTTATGTAATTTTTTGGCTTTTTAAAAAGCGTTTAACCGACCCTAACAATCATTAACCAACAGTAGCTGGAATTTATAATTTTTCTTACTGTTTTGTTAGGTTTTTGGATGAATTGAAACACACTTCGATTATGCTTATCCATATGTTATATTATAATCTTCCAACTCCATTTAAGTAAGTAGCGACACCTGGATAGGGTTTCTCGATGACTCAGACAACTTGACTCGTTGAAAGAGTTTCGGAAGCCTCGACAATTGTTTCGATGATTCCAATCTGTACCCAAGATTTTTTTTTAGGGTTCAACAACTATATAGGTAGTTGGATTAGTTTAAAGTCATTGGATTTCAATCCAATGTCTACAAAAATTATAGATTTGAAAATTAAAACTAAAAATCTATATTGGTAGTTGGGTAGTTTCTAATAATTGGATTTCAATCAAATGGTCTACAGAAATCATATATTTGAGAATAAAAAAAAAAAAAAAAAAAAAAAATCAAAACTACAACTCTCTTACATAACTACCCAACAACACACATCACCTCACAGCAAAAGTGATTGAGCACCTTTTTTCCACGTTAGTAGTCAGGAATTTGAGTCCCACAATACGCATTTTAGAAGTATGTATGAGAAGTTTTCTTCCGGTTTATGGGAATAGATATCCGGACCGTATATGTATTATCTAATTTTGGTAAGTCCCGACAGTCCGATTGTAATAGTTGTAATACTTCATGAAAAAAAAATAATAATAACTACCCAATAACCATACATTTCATGTATAGCGTCTAGATGATATTCCTTAATATAAACGTGGTTTAATATAATATTGAACAGGGCTAAATAGATATTGGATCAGGATTGCATAGGAGTATAGGACCACGCGTGGGGACCATTGTGGAGGACCAGGTGGTCGTGATCGTACCAAATTTTAATTGGAAATTTAATGTTGACTTCTAATTACTAAAGCGTGGCAGACCGTGATTAGTTGATCAACTTTAAGGACAATTATTGTCACTTAAATCGGAGAGTCCATTTTTCTCACCCCCTTCAAGGGTGGTAAGCATTACCCCCTTCCTTAACACTTGACACGTGTCTAAGGAGGGGATATTTTTGTCTAAACACATAACAGTTTTTGGACAAAAATACCCCTCCCCTGACACATGTCAAATGTTTGGGAGGGGGGCAATACTCACCCCCCTTGAAGGGGGGTGAGCAAAAGTAAACTCTAAATCAGACCTGTAAGCACATCAGAGCTGGTACATCACCCTTAGCAGAATTGGTACAATACCTCCTTCCAAGTAAGTGGTGAGTGTATGAGTAGTTATCTTCAGTTATGGGAGTAGACATCCGGATCGTACATGTATTATTTGATCTCTGTAAATCCCGACAGTCCTATTATAATAATTCTCGTAATACTTTAAAAAAAAAAAATCACACACATAGGCCATCTCTAATAGAGAGTGAGAGTTATAGTTATATTTGGGTCTCAAATAGTGTTGAGAGTGATGTTTATATATATTTTTGCTCCAGTGGTGCTGAGACTGATATTTTTGTAACAAATTTAATTATGCCTAATTCATAATAAGTGGTCAATAAATTGTAATTTATAAACTTTAATGTTGATAAAAATAATACCATTGTGGATTTTTCAATGAGATCTTTAAAATGGTACTAATATTTAATTTTAATATATTTAAATTTTTATAAATTATTAGAGCATCCCAAAAGACTCTTCAAATAAGATATTTGTTAAAGTCAAACAGGCTACATCAATATATTTAGCTTCAATAGACTATGAGATTCTTCAAATAAGATTTTGCTTCTCTCTCTCTTCAATATTGAAGAGCAACTTCTCCATTTTCAATTATTATTATATTATTTTTTTATATCACATCATCATTAATATGAGTTCATTTTTGCTCACCCCCTACAAAGAGGGTAAGCATTACCCCCCTCCCAAATGGATGACATGTGTCCATGCAGGGGTAAATTTGTCCAAACATAATTACCTCCCTAGACACATGTCATCCATTTGGGAGGGGGGTAATGGTTACCTCCCTTGAAAGGGAGGTGAGCAAAAATGTTCTCCATTAATATTTAACATCTATATCTTTTTTATCTTTTTTTAATTAAATTCAATTAATATATAATAAGTTTTAATTTATAAATTTTATCATCATAAAAATTATACCATTAGAAAGATCTCTTTTAGATCTTTAAAATGAGACTAATATTAAATATTTAATAATAACATATTAATAATTTGGAAGGTCATTCAAATGATTTTCATATCCACCTAAAAGTAATTAGATTTGTTGGTGGGAATGGAGGAATTTGAGTTCTTTCATTAAAATAATATAAATATATTTCTAATTGAATAGTCTTTTGGGAGAGCTCTTCTTTTTTTACTTCTCAAATTGCCACATAAGTAAGCAAATAGACATTTGAAGAGTGAAAATAGAAAAATATTTTGGGGATGGGATGCTCTTATCAAGTTTGATATTATTAGAAAATTTAGGAACCCAAACTTGGATGAATATGATGTAAAAGTATGTGGGAATTGAGTATATACAGACAATTTTGGAATTGTATTTTTCTATCATTTTATTATTATTGTTGTTATTTTGGATTTTTTTGTTGATTTTTCTAATTTTTTTTAGATAAAAAATATATTTATTTCAAATTTAATGTCTGAAAAATTGTAGACCATCCATCTCTAATAGTCATCAAATATAATCCGTTCATCTCTAACGGTCAACAAATTTGATCCGTCAATCTCCGATGGTCAACAAATCCAACCGGGTCATACATTAATCTCTTATTATCTTAATTATGACATGGATCCCACAAAAAAAAAAAAAAAAAAATCCTTATTAAATTCACCCAACACATAGGTTCCACCACTTTTCCCATGGGTCCCACCATATAACTCTTATTCTCACTTTATTATATATAACTCACTCAAATAACTTTCAACCTATCTTAACTCTCACTTTAACTCTCTATTGGGGATGATTTTGAGACTTAAAATGAGTATATAGCTCTATCGGGGAGATGACCTTAATTTTGTGGGGTCAACCTGCTTCTTTTGGAGCAGTGATTTGGTGCATATATGCCCCATTGAGTTATCATAACAAAAACGTTATAAAAAAAACAATTAAAAAAAAAACAAAAAACAATTTGGGTATACATATACCGTACATCCAAAAAAAGGAAGGAAATTATACAATCCAAAGCATTATACTAAAAATTAACGTAAATGATGTTGTAAGTAATTGTACTTAATATCGAAATTTCAAAATATCAAAATTGAACTTGACATTATTTTTATATTATCGTCAACGTTAGAGAAGTTATCATCTTTGTAATGTATATATACGAATAATTGTTTAAATTTTATATACAAATTAATGATTAAATGATGTATATGTAAATCGTAATTAACACGTATTCCGAACCATTTTGTACTATGTATGAACACAAATGAAGTCGAATAATAGAATTTGATCGAATACCTTTTATTAGGATTATTTTTGCAGGGGAGAGCATTTGTTCAAAAGTATTGAAACGTATTTTACCAATAAATCACCATATACTAGATTAAAAATGAAAATAAAATATTATATAATATAAAACAAAAAGCAAAAAGAAAAAAAAATAAAAAAAAAATCATATAATATTTGTCACATTATTTTTTTGAAGATTATAATATTTGTCACTTTAAATTGATGCTTTTAAAGTCAAAAGTAGCAATTATGTTGATGGGACAACAATAATAATTAATAGTGCTCATGTTTTCTTTAATCAATAATTTATTCTAATTAAGTTTTACTTGAATGTGGTCGAGTACTACATTACAAAAAAAAAAAAAAAAAAAAAAAAAAAAAAAAAAAAAAAAAAATAGTTTGATAAAAAAATTCAAATCATATATAAAAAAAAAAATCTTAAAAATTGTTTTTATAAAATATATCAAATAGTTTTCAACATCCCTTTTAGCAAATTCAAGCCAAACACCACAAGTATTTGGTAAACAAAAAAAAAAGTATTCCTAAAATACATTTTTGAATACAACTTTAAAGTAAAATTTGTAATAAAAAAAATCACTTTTTTTTTTCATTTTTTTTTCTATGAAATTAAACTTAAAATTTCATCAAAGAAGCCTTTACAAATTAAAATACCACACACGACCCTTAAAAATTCCTTGAATTTAAAAATAATTTAAAGATTTTTTAACATAAATTTATACTCTTTATAGGAAATGGAAGGATCCTCCCTTCATCACGCCGATCTCGATAGAACCCGACACAAAAAAGTTAACCTTACATAAATAACACGATCAAAAGATACATTGACATGGCAAGACCTTAGTGGTTGTTTAACAAAACAATCCTCTACTCAAACACACCAGATTGCCACCCAAAAGTACATCAGTCATTCACTTCAATAAATCCTCTCTTACCATCACATCACGTGGCAACATCTCACTGGTTATTCACCTTAAACTATTAATTTCCACGTTTACCCAGCTCTTCAAGATTTTACTTTTGCTCACCTCTTTCTTTTAAGGTCAGCATTACACTTCTCTTAAATGGATGACACGTGTCTATGAAGGGGTAAACTCTTGGGATAAATTTACCTCCTCCTAAACACGTACCTCTTGAATGGGGTGAGCAAAAATGGATTTACATTTCAAAGAGAAAAAAATATACATAAAATAAAAATCCTAAATTAAATATAACTAATATACACATAAATAGAAATTTTAAGTCAATGCATCATGATATAACTTTATGAGGATATTGAATGTGAGCCATTAATTTTACATGTGGAATGTTATGATCCCACATTGATTAAGTATGAGATTAATCAATGGTATATAAAAGGATGAGTTCTACCCAGTGTGTTCGTATACTTACCTGATCGAGACTGTACACATAAATATTGTATTTAATTTTTATAAGAGTAATTTTTAGAAAAAGAAAAAAAAAACTCAATAATACATATCAATTTTTATTACACTATTACATACATTTTTTTTGGAGAGGGGAGGATTTGATGGGTTTACCATCGGACCAATCTCATTTCGTTATACATATCATATACAAACCGAACTAATCATATAAGGATTTCCATATGATTTTTATACCGAATCCTAATTAGTAATATTTATGTAAAATATCCTTTTAAAAAAAATAAAAAATATATTTATATAAAATACAGATATATATATATTTCTTTATTTGGTGCCAGTTTATTTTATATTGATATACATTGAAATTTCGTATGAAAAATGCACGGAATTTAATAATGTAAACAGAACTAATCAGCTACGGGAATTCTGTATGTTTTTTCATACGATTTGATGTCAATTCATTTTATATCGATGTCTATCGAGATTCCGCATGAAAAACGAGCGATATTTAATATATAATAATTTTTACATAAATAAATAAATAAATATTATATAAATGGTGATGTTTTTATACACTATTGTATTCGTTCAATTTTCATTTCCAACACCGACCAAACCCTTCCAACTTTCACCGGAAAACTTTCACGACCGCCGGAGATATATTTTCCGGCACGATGGCGGCGGAGTTCGAGAGCTGCGTTGAGTACGGGCTGAATCTGTCGAAGAGGATATACTACGGGAAAGAGCTGGGGGAGGTGGTGGTACCGCCGGAGATGACGAGGACGCCAGAGAGCTACCTGCCGGAGGCGGTTTCGGTTTACGCGGTGGTGGCGGAGCCGGAGGTGGTGGACAACCCGGACGTGCCGAGCTACCAGCCTTACGTGCACGGCAAGTGCGAGCCGCCGGCGCTGATACCGCTGCACTTGCATGGAGTCGAAGTGGAAGTTGATTGTTGTTTGGACAACGCGGTGGTCACCGTTGTGGGGCGGTGGCGCGTGCATTGCATCATGACGAGTAGCAAGTGTGATTGCCGGATTGCTGTGCCCATCAGAGAGCAGGTACTGATGATTTATTTAATTTTATATTTTGTTCTTTTTTGTTTTTAATAAATAAATTAATAGTAATATAACTTAATATTGTTTTTGTGATAATTGGGCGTGTTCGGTGGGACTGGGGATCATGTGATAATTTTATGGAAGTCAAAAAGCACTTTCGGATAAGCATGTAATTGAAGCTATTTTGTGTAGACTTTTAGGTGGATATATGTGGAACTTTGGAAGTGCTTTCTCCTCTAAAATTGCTTAATTTATAAGAAGTAAATATGGAAAATGTAATATATAAAAAAATGTTATTAAAATATAATAATTTTAACAATATTTTTGATATTTTAACAATATAATAATTGTTGATATTTTAATTTATAAGCATTGTCAAGTGTTTTTTACAAAAAAAAACTGTTTTTATTTGGAAGTGCTTTTCTTCAAAAAGTGCTTAATTTGTTGAAAAATGGGTGGTTAAGAGTAAATGACTTTTGTAACTGAAGGAGTAGATAGATGGTGAACTTTATAGACAATTGAAACAACAAAAGGAAATAAATTTGGTGTATTGTACATTGAAAATGAAATGGTTTCATTTTTGTTAATCCAAGGAAGAAAAATAGTTTGCATATCCACTCTTAGCAATGTGGTTGTGCTCGTGATATACAGATTCGAGTTCCAACTTTATCCATTAAATCGCAAAATGTAGTGCGAGTTTCATTTCAAACCGTGCTTGTAGCGGCTAGCTAGGGTCCTGACAACTAGTTAGTTCTTCCTTGATTACACTAGAATTCAAATGTAGCTAGTTCTTTGCAAAATGCAATGAGAGATACTTGGTTAAAGTAATTTTCCGGGGTCATAATTTTTTTTCTTTCTTTCATGGAATTGCATATATACTTGGTTAAAAAGTATGAGTTCGGTGTCTATAAATTGGTTATTGTTTGGATTTTTGTTGTAATTAGTAGTTTTTAGAAATGTTTTGAAGCAAATTATTTTAAGTTCTCAAGAGAAAAACATGACTTGGCTAACAGGGTTCACTTCTAGGTGTTGAAGTTGACAATGGTGGAAGATTATATCACTCCAAGTTGATCACAGCTGAAGATGCAAAAGATAAAGAAAATGCAACGAAGAAAAGCAAAAATGGAGGAGGGTATTTGAAAGGCGAAATATATACTTTCAAAATTCCAAAGGTAAATTGCATACATACATTCGATCGAAAGTGCTTTTGGTATTGTTAAAAGTGCTTCTGTGTCTATTTCGTAGTGTTTTGTCGAAAATTGAAACAAATTTTTGAGGCATTATTTGATGTGTTACTACTAATTCAGGTTGATGGAGGTACCACACTTTCAGTGAAAGTGAGTTGGTCTCAGAAATTAACTTATCAAGAAGGCCAATTCTGCCTCAGTGTACCATTTACTTTTCCGGAATATGTCGTTCCTGTCGGAAAGAAAATTTCGAAAAGAGAAAAGATTCGGTTGAATGTTAATTCTGGTATCGGTAAAGAAATTTCGTACAAATGTACTAGCCATCCGCTAAAGGTATGTGAGTTTTCGTAATTCTTTTAACTTCAATCAGGTTTAGATGATTGATTCATTGAAATCTGACCTGTTTAAGATGAATTTGTAGGAACTAAGTAGCGAAATGGGTAAATTAAGCTTCTTATATGATGCTGAAGTGCCTAAATGGTCCACTGCTGACTTCAAATTTTCGTATTCTGTAAGAACTAAGAACTAGAACTCTTTTGTTCTTTTTCGAGAGAAATTTTTCGACCTTGTAAAGTCCGCAAAGTGGTTATGCTTATCCTGCTAGAATGCCGTGTTTACAGGTTTCATCTAATGATCTATATGGTGGTGTTCTCTTCCAGTCTCCAACTTTGCACGATTTCGATCAGAGAGAAATGTTCTGCCTCTATCTCTTCCCAGGAAAGAGCCAGAGTATGAAGGTATGTTAATATTCGTCTGCAGCCTGCTCTATCGATGAATAATCTGTTAATTCTGCTTAGTGAATAGAATCGTTGTAAAAATCTTGTAAACACGTTGCAATTCTTCTTAATTGTTACGAATTGGGCAGGTTTTCCGGAAGGAAGTGGTGTTTCTGGTGGACATAAGTGGAAGCGTGAATGGAGAGATTCTTGAGAATGTGAAAAAAGCACTCATGGCATCACTTAACAAGCTCGACCCGCAAGACTCCTTCAACATAATTGGTTTCAATGGAGGGATTCACATATTCTCATCATCAATGGAGCCGGCATCCAAGGCAGCTATCTCGAAAGCTACTAAGTGGATTGGCGAAAAATTGATCGCGGATGGTGGCACAAACATTTTGCTTCCCCTTAAACAGGTTTGTATGGCTTGTCATATTTCCTTAAAAACATCTATACAATCTTTGTGGGAAAAACTGATGATTTTTCGTTTTATGCTTAGGCAATGAAGTTGTTGTTGGATACTAGTGAATCGATTCCTCTCATTTTTCTTATAACTGATGGGGCTGTCGAAGATGAACGACAGATTTGCAATGAAATGAAAGGTTATCTTACTAGTACAAGATCGATATCTCCTAGGATTTACACTTTTGGCATCGGTAAGTATTTGATAACATACTGCATTGACATTGTTGAAGTGTTTCTATTGCTTATATCTTCTGCACGAAATTATTTTCAGGTTTATATTGTAATCACTACTTCTTGCAAATGCTAGCACAAATCGGGAAGGGTCACTACGATTGTGCTTATCATCCGGGTCAGTTCTTACTTTTCGTTTCCTTTTCTAAATTATTCTGTAATCTGGGTGGATTTTCACTCCTACATTTTTCATTTGTGATAGTTAATAAAACATGAAACCTTTTGATCTTTGCTCTGCCATTCAAGTGATAGATTTGTTGTTTTACTGGGATGAAAAACCTTAAATCACCTAAAGATTTACCTCTATGATGCTTTTATTTTGTCAGATTACATCGAGCATAGAATACAAAGACTATTTGATGCTGCTTCATCAGTCACTTTGGCCAATCTAACCTTGGAGACGTTTGAACATCTTGATTCATCACTCGAGGTATATATACCAGTCTTCATAGCAAATATTTTCCTTGTTCATCGCGATATTATTCAGCATTCACAAAGATGGCCTCTATATCCACTTGTCCTGTTCAATCTCTCTCGTTATGTTGCTGATGTTTCTTATTCTCTATGTTCTTTGCAGTTGTTTCCGTCTCATATTCCAGATCTCTTTTCTGGAAGTCCCTTGATTGTTTCAGGCAGATACGCTGGAAACTTTCCTGACTCCTTTGAAGTTAGGGGCAAAAAGGCAGATATGAGCAATTTCGCGGTAGACTTAAAAGCACAGAAGGCCAAGGATATACTTCTTGATAGAGTAATCTCTCTTGGAAATCATAATTGACTGGTAGAAAATCGCATGCCGATGTACATTTCTTTTCCCTGATTACTTTTTTTGCTTGGCAGATATTTGCGAGGAGACAAATGGATATACTCACAGCTCAGGCATGGTTATTTGAAAGTACAGAGCTCGAAGAGAAGGTTTGCTGCCTATCTCGGGCTAAACTAACTTCTATAATTGAGTTAATATCTTGGTTTCGACAGTGATTATAACTCGTTGATGATGTTCTTTCGTAGGTTTCAAAAATCAGTATCCAAACTGGGGTTCCATCTGAGTATACGCGCATGATTTTACTTCATAGTAGCAAGAAAGCACCTGAACCAGTTTTTATACAGGAGGTATGCATATTCCCTTATGATCTCTAGAAACATTGCAAGCTTTACTTTCAGTATAGAAATTTCGCCTCTTGCTTTTCTCTTTTCGGTAAATTTCAGTGATCAATACTGTTAGAGTGCTTAAATACTATTGTCGAACTCTTTCTTATCGATTTAAAGCTATTTGGCCTGATGGTTACTGATATGGTATCAGAGTCTCTGGTTGTCCTATATTAGTTCTGGGGTTCGAGCCCCTACGTAATTATTTGAATTTGTTGTGTCTGATACCTGTCTATGAAAAAACAAACAGGTATTCAACAAAATCAACCTACAGAAGAGGGCAGATTCCAGCACCACCTCAAGTTTCATTTACTTGGGAAGCCTAGGAGTAGGCTTCGGAAACTTGAAAGCGACAATGGAGAACATTATTCCAGCAGCTGAGGACACAAAGTTATCATCAGAGGCAGCTGAAATCCTGGTCAAGGCTGCTTCGAATTGCTGCAGTAGGCTGCTCAACAGGTGCTGCTGCATGTGCTTCATCCAGACCTGTTCGCACATGAACAACCAGTGCTCCATTGTCTTGTCGCAGATCTGTGCTGCCCTTGCTTGTTTTGAGTGCATTAGTTGCTGTTATGAGCTTTGTGATTGCTAATAAAACAAGTTCAAAAATAAAAACAGACCACGTACCATTGTTGTATATGTATATATTATATATACATACATATCTATATGTTTTCTAATCCGAAATGCCTTTGGCAGTTGCAGGAGAGGCCTCTCTCATTGATTTTTAAACCATTGATCTCTCAAACGACGATGCCACTTGATAAATTTTATTACATGACTTGATTGTAATAGTAGATAAGCATTATCGATGTATCTAAGATTTCCTTCCAAGTAAATGTACACTAGAGATGCATTTCCTGATCAGGAATTCTTACGAGAGAAAGAGAACTTAATTCTTGATTTCTTATTACTGTTTTTACTAAAAAGTTTAGGAATCAATAAGTTAGGTGGACTCCACATAGAAAACGTGGAATTAAATTCTTACTGGAATTGGAATTTAAATTTTCCCCTCCCATCCAAGGAAGTACTGAAGGTAAGGTCCCTTTCTATCTGTTGACATAAAACTGGTTATGTTAGTTGTTGTTTCGTTATTGCCAAACTTTCATCAACTTAAAAACCAATAATTGCATGCACTGAATGCCTACAACTGTTCCATCAACATCTGTCTCCGAGAGAAAACTACCCTGCACCTCATGCATGTTGTTTCTACCACCATGATTTGGCCATACGATAAATTTCGACGAATTTTGCCACATGTCGAGAACATGGTGAGAGATGAACCCTGCATCACGATGCATACAAGTATTTTTTTTTTTTCTTCCAGTCTGGCTACGAATTGGCAGACCCTTTGATAGCTCCAAGATATAAAGTAATACTCTAATATATAGTAGTACTCTAATTATAATATATAATTCTCTGATGGATTTCCTTGACGCCCGCAGAGAAATTTTTCAGGTATATCTACACATGTAATATATGTCATGTGTTTCTTTGATGACCACTTCATCTTTTATTCTCTTTTCTTCACTTTCTTTCATGTAATGGACTAGCTAGCTAGCATTTGTTTGAAATGATCATGATATTATTAAAAGTTGTAAGTGCTATAGGAACAAATAAAAATAAAGGAGCATTATATAAATATGGAACTAATTAATCCATGTATGTATAAATTTGTAGGGTGTTTCTCTCATTAGCCAATCTTTTTTTTTTTTAAATTTATTTATGTTTAATTATAACGTTACCAAATAAGAATTCTAACTGTCAAGATAAAATAATTATATAAATATATATATTAATTGATTCATTATATTGATGATGTACACATGTAGGTGACATTTCAAGGAAATTCGAGGGTGAAGAAAGTGATATTAAACAGGCCACACAAGTTGAATGCTCTCATGAAATGGTACTACTTCTGATCTCTCTCTCTCTCTCTATATATATATATATTATTTTAGTCTTTAGAACTTTTTTCTTTCTTATATTTCTCATTCTTTTTTATGTTTTATATCAAAAAAAGTAACCTATAAAGTTTTAACTCTCTGTTTATGAAGCTAAATGTTAATATAATCTGATATGAATTTTTTTTTTTAATTGTTTTTTTTTTGTTGTTGAAATATTTCAATAATTCGGGATTTGGAAGGGAGAGACTCGAACCCACAACCTCTTGGTATAGGTGTAAGGACATATCACTGGATTAACCTCATCTTATCATTTTTTGAGCGATTGTTATGGGACCATATATACCAAATCCCTTTTTAATTTTATTTTTTTTTTATAAAACTTTAATAACAATATATAAATAAAAGCTAGCTAGATTTGAAGTGAAGATCTCTTGTATCAGTATGATAAGAAACTTTTATCATCAATAGATGTTGGCTAATATCCACAAAATCCCATGTATATAGGACTTATTGTATAGTGCAAACCACCTTATGTAACTCATCCACACCATAATGAAATCTTGATGAAATTTTATGAATTTCGATGAGATGTTTTGTGTGGATGTAAGATCAATGAGATATGGTTGGGCCATGATGAAATTTTGATGAAATTTTATGAATTTCGATGAGAGATGTTAAGATCAATGAGATATGGTTAGGAAATTAAATGAATTTCAAAAAAAAATTCAGATCCAAGAACTATTTTTCTTTCCATTTTTTCTATGTTTTTGCATTTTTTTTTTAATGTTTTAACTTAAAATTTTTAGAAAAACTAGCTCTCAGATTTGAAAATTTTTGAATTTTTTTTTTTTCTAAAAGTACTATATTTCAATTTTCTTATCATGCATGCAAAAAATATCATCAAAAATCATTAAATTTCATTATGGTGTGGATGGTTTGGAGTTTGAAATTCTCATATAAATATATATATATAAGCTGATTAGTTGTGGGATTCCGCATATTTACACCAGTGTATAATGATTTTAGAATTTGATTTGCACCGGTGTAAATCGAAATCTCATACAGAAAAACATCCCAATATCTCGCATTTGATACTTTGTGTATATGAAAAGACAACATATACTTTTGATTTATTTTGTGTTGGCAGCTCTCTCAAATGATGAATAGATTGAAAGTCTATGAGAGTGATTCTAAAGTCAGACTAGTGATTTTGAAGGTTAGAGTTACATAAATTTACAATTGATCGATAAAGCAATATTTTATATATTCATTATTATCTTATAAATTTAGGAATTAGTCTAAATAATTATTACTCACAGGGAACTGGAAGAGCATTTTGTACTGGGGGAGACGTTGTAGCTTTGTATAATTTTATGACTTCAGGTGACTATATATTACCCCTAAAAAAACATGGGCGGATCGAGCCATAAATATTTGTCCGGAGGGATCATTACATTAAAAGAAAATATGTAGGGAAGCAAAAGTCTAATGTATTGATGCAATAAAGATTTAGGGAAAAAGGGATTAAGCAAATAGAGAATGGAAGGGAAGAAAAGTGGATAGTTGATGCAATAAATTCAATGCAATCTTCTACACCAACTGGCCTCAAACTTTTTCTTAGATCGGTAACAAAAAGACTCAATTAATCTTAAGATTTTCTACTTCGTTTGATTTTTTTTTATTATTTTTTTATTTTTTGGTTTTGACTTAAAGTGAAGTACCGAAAATACATACTTCTAATTAATTAATTAATTAATTAATTTATATGCCAACAAAAAACTTCTTATATTCGAATAAGATAAGGGAAGGTCGAAGACAAAATCTCAAGAGATGCTTGCTTTATGAATATACCGTAATTTGTCACATTATACGAAGAACCATGAGTAATGATTTTTATGAAGTATGTATTAAAAAAAATTACAAAATTACAATGAATAATACTTATTTTCGCGAACTTATGTCTATTGATGTAATATACACTTTTCTTGTTGGGTGTAAGAGCAAAACTTTTAGAAATTTTTTATTATGTGATATGATCGGCTGGTCCTGACTTTTAACACAAGACAAATATACTAATATTTAAAAACTAGGTTAATAATTAAAAAAAAAAAAAAAAAAAACAAATGTAGAAGCATCCAGTCTCATGTGTAATGGTAGAACAAATAAATTAATAAATAAAAAAGACCTCAGTTTTATAAATCAAAATGGAACTTGTCGCTCTTTTAAATCTCTAAAATCATCTATAATTGAATCTATACTAAGGGGGGTGTATTCAATTAGGATTCTTGAGGACATTTAAAGACATTATAAATCCTGGTGTATTCAATTTGGACATTTAAAGACTTTAAAAGAGTCCATATGAATCCAGTGGTATTCAATTAGGATTTATATGGACTTTTAAAGAATCCTTTCAAATCCAGGTATATTGAATTGGGACTTTAAAAATGTCTACAAGAATCAAGGTGTATTCAATTAGGACTCGATTTTAAAGGATTTTCTTAAGTCATGGATTTTGATGGATTTTGGTGGACTTGATGGTGAAAGATGTAAATATCAAATGTCATAACATGTCCAGCCTTCTCCCTAAAGATTTTGGTGGATTTTGCTTTCCCTCTCTCTCTCAAATCAGAAACGAAAAGCACTAATATGTAAAAATTAAAAAAACCGATGCATGTGAGAATAATAAGCTTCCATCCCCAGTATGTTCTGTGAATTAAAAAAAAAAAAAAAAACTGCATATAATTATATATGTGAGAATATGTTGCAGTCACATAATTATATACAGTATAACAAGTACAAAACTCATTACGTGCCAGAATTGCACAAAACAACACCAAATTAATCTGTAGAGCCTTCAATCAAACACCAAAAATGCTCATTCTTTATTAGCTTTTTATTTTTTATTTTTTTATTTTTTAATTGAAAAACTCTTTATTAGCATTTTATTTTAAAGAAAAATAATTCATCTACACTTCATGCAAGCAGTGCCTTTACGCAGATAAGCCTTAGCCAATTTTGGGTTCAATTCAATCGCTTTGTTTGCATCAGCAACAACCTCAGACTATATATATACACAAATATAGATTGACTAGTGTATCAAATTTTGTTCATTCTAACTTCAAAGGTTTTTTTTTTATAATTAGCTATAATTAGCTTACTATTGATAAGTCAGAGATAACAAATTCATGAAAACCTTAGCCAATTTTGGATTCAATTCAATCGCTTTGTTTTCATCAGCAACAACCTCAAAATATATATATATGCAAATATAGATTGACTGGTGTATCAAATTTTGCTCATTCCAATTTCAAATGTTTTTTTTGATAATTAGCTATAATTAGCTTACTATTGATATATAAGTTAGAGATAACAAATCCATGAAAATCCTTGGATGTCTAAACAAATCCATAAAAGTCTGAGATAGATGTCTAAACAAATCCATAAAAGTCTGAGATGGATGTTTAAACAAATCAATGAAAGTCCATGTGGATTTATAAAAGTCTGTAGAAATCCATGAAAATCTGTCACTTAAAAAATGTCTTTAAATGTCTTCAAGAATCCTAATTAATCCTAATTGAATACACCCCTCTAAGTTTCTCTGCAATTTCCCTTTCAATCTCTACTAATTAATTTCTTGGTTAATATCATTTGTTGGAGATTCTGTGGATTGATTTTCAGAAGCTGAAATATTAATATTAGATGTTAACGAAGATGAACTGGCATCTGAGGTTTTAATTCTTTTGAAAAATCCATCAATTGTCGATGGGTTTCTCATCTAAAAATCAAATAAATAAAAATTCGAACTAATTTAAATAAATAAACATTAAAAAATAGTATAATAAATGTAGCAAAATCATATACATTTTTTGAAAGAAGAATTCATTAAAGAAATCATATTAATAAATAATAACCTAAGAAAATAACAAATGTAAAAAAACCTAAAATATTTATTAATTTGTAATCTCGTATTTGAAATTATTCGGATAGATGAATTGAAGAATTCAATTGTAGTGGTAGGAATGAAATTGCTTAAGTGAAAAATTAGAAAAAAATAAATAAACAAGTATATATATTGGTTAAACTAGTTTACGAGAACTAGGAAACCAAATAGTAAGAGGAATATATTTTCTCTTCTAAGTTAAGAGAAAAACTTGCATGGAACGGTTTCATTGACACTTGGTGAGACTGTCCAAGTGTATCATTTATATTGAAAATATAAAACTATAATTTAAAATTGCCACATGGCACACTTGTGAGACCATCCATGTTAGGTTTTTTTTTTTTTTTTTTTTCACTTAAAACTTAATGGGTCTGAATCATAATTATTAAGTTGTTGTTGTTGTTTTTTTTTTTTTTTTTTTTAAGTGGTCAAACAACTTAAAAATACCAATAAACAACTTAAAATAAAAAGTAAAAAATCCTGACATTTCACCTAATTGCAAATCACTGAATTGCATTAAATGTAATCCAAAATCTTTTCTTCCGATACTATCCTCCATATATAACATATTTCTAATTTCATCATAATTATATATGGTATAGAAATCTTTATTTTACTATATACCTTATTTTAAATAGCTTTGAAAATAAAAAAGAACCATAATCACTTCTCATATTGGCGTTTAATATCAATATTTTATTATGATATTAGGATGATGCATTTATATATATATATATATATATATATAGAGAGAGAGAGAGAGAGAGAGAGAGAGAGAGAGAGAGAGAGTGTGTGTGTGTGTGTGTGTGTGCGTGTGTTTTGTGTGAGTTTTCCTACTGCATTTGTTATTTTTTTGAAAAAAAAAAAACCCTTTTTCTTTTCTTAGTAAAAATGAAGTTCAAGTTTGTTTGTAATGGAAGAGGAAGATCATAATCATATGTGTTCATATATAATTATTATTTTTGGATTGTTTTTATTCCATAGTGTATGTATAATTGTTTAACATGGGTATATATGTAAAATTACTTATTTTCATACAATTTTAATTTTAAAAAACAAACGTGTTGACAATACATTTAGATGTGAGGAAAAAAAAAAAACATGTCATTCAAGTTCAGATTTCAGTCCCTATTCAGTTTTCAGAAAAATTCAAGACTATTCAGTCTTCAGATAAAAAAACAAACGACCCCTAAGTTTTTCTCCCAAGGTAAAGAGGAATGCATAAAATTGGACTTTTATTTATTTATTATAATAATGGTGTCCTAGTGCTATTTTCTCTAATAATAATATTGGGCAAATAATTCTCAAGTCAGCAGCTCGAATCCTACAAATGACAAAAGCTTTTAAAAAATATATGATCTAGATAGATGGATAGATATATACCATAAAAAAAATTCTTAATTTGAAAGTAACCTACTTACATACACTCAGCTTCGTAACAAAAATAATAATAATAACATACACTCAGCTTCGTAAATCGTAACCAAAAAAAAAAAAAAAAAGATAACAAACCTCTGAAAATAGGATTCCTAGTGGAGAAAATCTTGCATGGGTCCGTCTCATATATGACGTTGGTGAGACGAACCCAATAAAAAGATGCCACGTGCACAAAACTTTGATTACTATTTTTCTGTTCAATTATATTATGACACATCAGACTCCATTTTCACTCTCTCTCCTCCAAACGGCTTATGAGTTTTTTTTTTCTCTCATCTTCATCTGATAACACACTCTCTCTCTCCTCCAAACGGTTTGAGTTTTCTCCTTCTCTCTCTCGCAGCAACACAAGGCAAGAACCCAGCGAAGGAGAACACCCAGAAACCAAGCCAAAGCCGGCGGCCTACATTAACAATCTCCCCAAATCTGCTTGTTTCCCATCAGACCTGAACCCCATATTTCATAGTTCTTTAAACAAAAAGTTATTTTTGCTAGTTTATTTTAGAGCTGGGAAGTGAGAAATTTTGATTTTGGTTTCTGGGTTTCCTTCTAAAAGCAAAAAAATTTCAATTTACATTATATATTATTAAAGTGTAAGAAAAGGATCTGATTTGAGAAACCAATGATGAAGTTTAAGGTTGATTTTACAGGAACTTGAATTATTTAGAGAGTGTAATATGGGTATATAAAATTTGTTTGCATCTGAGGGTGCGTCTGGTAACGTTTTTTATTTGCTATTTTTCGAAAACAAAAATAAAAATGAAAACAGTGTTTTTGGTTTCAGTTTCGAAATCCAAAAACGCGTCTGGTGGCATATCCTGAAAGCTGTATTCCGAATATAAAAACGTAAAAAACGCGTCTGGTAGATTATCTGAAATATATCAAAAATTATAATGAGTTGATTTTTTTTTTCTTTTTTGGTAAGATATGGGCAACGCCCAGAACAGGTTTAGCAACAGACAAACCTCTGTCGGCGCGGCTGCAACTTGGCAAGATCGACGATGCCGACAAGGTCGCTAGGATGTGCTATGGCTAGGGCTGGTGGCGGAAAGGGCCAGCGGTGGCTGGATCAGCGGAAGGAAGAAGAAAGACCAGTCGGGGAAGAAGAAGTTGATGGAGGCGCGAGCGGCGCATGTAGTGCATGCAGCTGATTCCAGTGTCGATTTGCAGCAACACTACCTAGGTTTTGTAGATTGGCCTCTGAGGATTCAATCTATGGTGGTTTCGGCTCTTGCTTGTCACGGGAAACAGGTTCGAACGAGAAGAAGATGAAGATTCCAGTGATCGGAAAAGAAGAAGAAGAAGAAGAAGAAAAAGAGAGAAGCAAAGGAAGAAGAAGAACAGTGATAGAGACCAGAGATCGAAGAAGAAGGAAAAAAAAAAGTGAGTTTTTTTATTTATAGTGAAAAACAAAGCGAAAAACAAAATGAAAAACATCAACAACTTGTTTTTCAAAATTTTCACTTTTAACACTGATGTTGTTTTTGTTTTGAAAATAAAATGAAAAACAAAATGGAAAACGGTAATGAACGCGTATTCAAAATCATTTTTGGAAAATAAAAACAAAAACACCCTTGAAAAAGGGTACCGGACAAGCCCTGAGTTTTTTCTTTTTGTTCAGATCTCAAATTTTTTTTATCCAGAATTCGTAGTTCTTTTAAAAAAATAAATTAATTTTCCCTTTTTGATGAGGAAGAGGTGAAGACGTCTGAAGAGAGAAAGAAAAAGTAAAATTTTGTTTCAATAACTTTGCCATGTGTCCATATATTATTGGTGAAGAAAAAATAAACAGTTGCTTTTAATTGCTGTGCCAAATGTTATATTTTCATTGGGTCCGTCTCACCAACATCACATATGAGACGGAGTCCATTTTTGCTCACCCCCCTTGTAGGGAGGTAATCCTTGTAGGGGGTAAGCATTACCTCCCTCCCAAGAAGATGACATGTGTCTAGAGAGAGGTAAATTTGTCCAAAAAGATAACCATGTTTGGACAATTTACCCCCTCCATGGACACATGTCACCCATTTAGGAGGGGGGTAATGGTTACCTCCCTTGAAGGGTGGGTGGGTGAGCAAAAGTGTTCTCTATGAGACGGACTCATGGAAGATTTTCTGTTCCAGTGTTTGTGTTTTGTAAAAACAAGACTGACAGCCATAGAGTCCACTAATCGGATTCTCTCTCTCTCTCTCTCTCTCTCTCTCTCTCTCTCTCTCTCTCTCTCTCTCTCTCTTTTCAAGATACCTTACCCATCTTATTTATGCTCATCTTTCAAGCATCCGCTGACATGTGACAAACAAGCAAAAGAATGATTGAGATTAGTTTACTTTATTTGTTTTCTCTCTCCATCTACCAAACGACACCGTATGTTTCTTTCAACCAAAAAATTAACCCTCATCTGGTCCCCACACCCCTACAGCAATCGACACCGTATGTTTCTCTCTCCGTCGTGACCCACCTCTCATTTGGCCGCCGCGAACAAGATTAACCCTCCCCTCATCTCGCCAGCGATTAAACCCAGAACCACCACTCCGTCTCACCACCGGCGATGAGACCCAATCCCTAGCTCCGGTGACGATTGAATTAGGATACCAATCTGGTAATTTTTCATCGTCTTCTAATTAAAACCTTTACTTCTTGATTGTTGTGAACCTTCATTCTTAATGGGTTTACGCCTCAGTGGACTCCTTGTCAATTTGATAAGGAGTTGATATCTTTGTTGTCGTCAAATGGTTTTTTGGTTGTGTGCTGGTGCTTTCGGTTCTGTCTGGTCGGCTGTCCTTGCTTTGCCTTACTTTTTGTTTTCTCTGTTTGTTTTTTGTTCTGGGTGCTGTGTAGGTTTTTGGGTTTCGCTTCCTTGTATATTGGAGGGCTGTTGAATCTTGGGTCATTACTCAAGCTGTTGAATCTTGAAGTACTGCAAACATTCTGTTACCATCTATGATTGTTTAGAATCTGTAGGTTAGATCACATAATTATCTTTTGGAAAGTATTGGAAAGAGTACAGTGAGTAAACATAATGCAATGTTTAGTTATTTTCAATAAATCACATGCTTTTAAGAAATCTTGGCTATACAACTACCTTAATGTGGTAGGTACAAGAAACTAAAAACTGAAATTCATAGAGATGGCTCTTAGATGCCAAATTTTTTATTTAGAAAGGGGAAACTGTGTGGAAATTAGTCTGCTGACAAGAGAACTTGCTGACCCTGATGGAAAATTTCTTTAAATGGATTCTTTTGTTATCATTTGTTATTTGTACTTTATGGTCACTATTCAGAATTTGTTAAGTATATGGTAACAGAATGTTTGCAGTACTTCCTTGTATTTTGGAGGCTTTCCTTTTGGTCTCTGTTTCTGCCCTATTTCCGCTTTGTTTTGCTGCCTGCGTTTTCCAGGCTTGATTAATATACTCTACTTAAGCTGTTAAAAAAAAAAGATAATTGAAAAATAGTGATTTGCTAGAAGCCGAGCATTTGAGTAATGTATAGAGAACAGTTAGAATTTTGAATGGAAGGTGAAGTCTTAGTGTACGTCTGTGAAGTCTTTTTATTTCCATTTCCAATTGGATCCTTGATATTTTCTTGCTTCAATAATTCACTGAATTTTTTTTATTGATTAGAAATAGTTAACAGTACATTTTTTTTGGGTGATTGTATGTTTTGGATAGCAACTGATGTTCAACGTTGGCAACTGATTGTATGTTTTTGTTACAGGTGCATTTAAATTTTTGGATAATATTCTTGTTTTAAAATGGATACCACTGATTTTGATTAAAAGCCTAGATTTGGTATGGAATTTGACTCAGATGAATGTGCATGAGTTTTATAATTCGTATGGACGAAGAATGGGGTTCATTATTAGAAGAGACACAGTTGCCAAGAACAAACAAACTGGTGAAATCACCTCTAGGATTTTTGTTGGTTGTAAGGAGGGTTTTCGATCGCAAGATAAACGAGATGTTTTGGTTATAAAACATAGAGCCGATACAAGGACATGTTGTGATGCTAAATTATGCATTAAGTTGGATAGGAAGAAAAATAAATTTTTTGTCAGTCATTTTATAGAATGGCATAATCATCCACTTGTAATACAAGAGTGTACTTATATGCTTCCTTCTCAAAGAAAATTAACCAGTTCACAAGCAATTGAAGTGGATTTGGGCGAAGAAGTTGGATAAGTCTTTCATCTTATTTTTCTTACTTAATAATTATTTATCACATGTGTTCACAGTTCCAACAACAATTGCAAAGTTGTAGTGCATCCAATCCAATGGCAAATACTCCTGATGAGCAATCTCAATAGCCAAAATTTTAAACATTGTTTCAACAAAATATGCAGAATTTCACATCCACATTTCAAGATTCTCAGACTTCAAATAGCTCTTCTTTATTGGAATGATTTTTAGTATTATTTTATTCAGAGTTGTAAGAATGCAACATTACAGCTATTTTGTATACATGACTAAAGTTTTTTTTTTATCAAACATAAAAGTTGTTGATGATCATCCTTGACAGAAGTTGAGGTGTGGCGACATTTTATTGCCCAAAACCAGTTTTTTAGATGTAGATTTGATTGAGATTGGTAGGGCCCTTTTCAGTTTTTAGATATAGAAATAATGTCTAATAAATATTAAAACAAGAAGTATTAGAAATGGATTTGGATTTGAAGGAAAGAGGCGCTAAAATCAATCAGTAGAAAGAAATGAAAAAAAATAAATAAAGAAACCGATCAATAAGGAGAAAGAGAGGAAAAAAAAAAAAAGGAAAAGGAAAATAAATCATGAGAAAGAGAGAAAAAAAATAAAGTAAACTAATCTCAACCATTTTTTTACTTGTTTGCTACGTATCAACGGATGCTTTAAAGATGAGCAAAATAAGATGGGTAAGGATCTTAATCCTCGATTTCATCCGCAAGCATGCCCGAGTGTTGCATGACCAACTACTCTGCCAGCCTTCATGAAACATTTATATCCCCGTCTGACATGTTTACGCATAGCTACTCACGTCAAATATAATTTGATTATATTAGTGGAAAGTGTTTTGTCTATCATGAATATATACGATTGATTTATTCAAATTATATTATATAATATAAATAATCAATCGTATGAAATAGTCATGATTATATGGACTTGGTAAAGTGATCCGAAACCGAATATATATTTCTAGCATATTGAAGATTTTATCTAGTGTAATGTGGTTTCATTAACATGTCATGTCACTTATTGTGTAAGGTATACGTGATTTTAAACCAAATATATATATTTTTAGCATATTGAAACTTTCTCCAGTGAAATATTTTACATCAGCGTGCCATGGCCCAAGGCATATATATAAAAGGATTTACCTATCACCTATGTGTACATAAATGGTAAATATAGAAATAAAAATATTTTCATATATCTAGATTTATCATTATACAAATCCTCCGAAATAGTTAACAAAACCGTGTGTATATATATATATATATATATATATATATATATATATATAAAGGATGTCTTACTATCATATTCCACAAATCCTTTGGAAAGCTCCAAGATAGTAATACAAGACTGTAATTATAATATATAGTTCTCTGATGTATTTCTTTGATGATTACCGACTGATCAGTACTTCACTTTTATTCTCTTTTCTTCACTTTCTTCAGGTAATGGTCTAGCAAATGAATGAAATTTATAAGGTGTTCCAAGCATTAATTTATTTGAAAATCATGATATTATTGAAAGTTGAGTGCTATAAGAAAAATTAAAAATGATAAGACGGTGTTGACTAAATGGTAAACCCATCGTACCTAAAGATGCACTTTCATTCAACTGCAACACCCAAGTTCTTATGGCAGTGAGGATGCTTATATATATATATATATACACTGTGGTGTTCATATGAGTGCGCAATTATATAAATACATGAGTGTATTGAATGTGAGTCGTTAGATTCAATTACTTTGACTTTGACTTAGTCAAAGTAATTGAATCTAACAACTCATATTCAATGTACTTATATAAAATCCATAAGTGCGCACTCATGTGAACACTACTGTATATATATAGATATATATATATTTGAAGTACAATATTATATTATATAAATTCGGGGTTTTTGGGAAGTGGGGTGTTTTTGAGGAATGCTCCAATTATATAATCATGACGTAACATGAAACACAAAAGGAATAAGACTAACGTCTGTATTCAGCAATAATCTGGAATCCACCAGAAAAAGAGAGAAAACTCTTTGAAACGAACTTTGATTTTTTATTGAATGAAAGATAATTCAGCCTTTCGGCTTACAAGCATATTTAAAACAAATAAACCCTAACCCTGATCCTTGTTGGACAAGAAACGGGTCTAATTAACGAAAATTACCAAAAATAGCAAAATTGAGATAATCGCAGAAATAAATACTACTAACGACCCTAAGCAAGCCATAATTGACGGCAGATGATTCTGATTTGTAAAACTCAATTTATGACCAAAACAAAACTTTCCTAAAATAGTAAAAACGATAATTACGGGATTAAACGATGGAATTCGGCTAAAAAAGGGTATGCCACATTACAAAAGGTCGTGATTATTGAAGATCTCGCCGAAACGCATCAACCGTGAAAGTTTCACGTCATTCCGACTCCGACGCCCGGACTAGTAGGAATCATTTGGCCTTGAATTTAGGATGGTCTCTCAAAGCCATGTACGAATCTGCTACTTGTTTTACATCAAATCATCATATCATCTTCACTAATAACTACTAGGATTAATGATTTAACAAAGAAAAACAAAACTAGGATGAATAATGGTTGGAACTTCAACCTTCGGTAGAATCGGTACGGTGGGGAAGCTGAAGAAGAAATTCGAATGATAATTTCAATTCCTTTTCCTTTTCTGCACATTCAGACGTATATTCCTAATCCAACCTCTTTTGGGTTCGTCTCCAGTCTCCACCATCCATGGCGCTTTGTTCATGACAAAGTTTGTTGTTCCTTGCGCAGCACGCTCGAGAAGAAGTTCCCTAGCCTCAATTGCAATTCCTTCTGGCTCCTCTGGAAACCAAACACCTGGTTGTGTGCTTCCCTCAAGAACTGCAAGGGCAAAAGCAGCTGTAGCAGTTCCCACAGATACAGAAAGCTTCTTGTGAGAAAATACACCAACTGTGTTGCGCCCATCTGAGCACTCCAAATCAACCCTCATAGAGAAACGTTCTCCAGCAATGCCATCAACTGCTCGGACTACAGGGTAAAACCATTTAACCAACTCTTGGACTTTGCTTCGGTCTCTCAGATATTCTGCAGGAAGAAGCTTTGTCATGGCTGCCATGCCCCAATTCCAGAAGAATGGTGCAGATCCAAATCGAGCACTGACAGTTGGTACTCCTAGGACCTCATGCGTACTTCTGACCTCCGGTAAATTTAAAAGAAAGACATCTTTTGTTTTAATCCCTTTCCCAAAGTCAACACTGAGCATTCCACTATAAGGCTTTAATTTGATCTTTTCTCCTTTATTATATGCAACAACTTCCTCTCCAAGAAGTAAAAAACTAGTAGCTAATACTGTTGGACCAGTACCACCAGTGCCTGCTGTATAGTAGGAGAATCTTAGCCTCTTTGGCTCTCCCTTGCTTTCACTTCTTGCGGCACGAACTAGCTCTGCTGCCATCACATTGCTCACTCCTGGACAGATTCCACTAGTAGTTATGGCTGGAACGTTTGCAGCTTTTGCTCTATTATTGAGAGATTTTGCACGGAATGCATAGCTGGTATCATCACAAACATCAACATATGCTGTCTTGGTCTCTATGGCAGCTTCTAGTACGGTGCACTTCTCTGCCTGTTGAAAAGGCCCTGCAGCATGAACTACAAGATCCACATCTCTTAATGCGGTTTCCAATGAGTCCATATTGTCAATGTTAACTTGAGCAATCTCAGAATTCTTTCCCAGTTTATCTACCATTGCAGCACCTTTTTCCCTGTTTCGACAGCCAACAACAATTTGAAGTTGAGGGGAGAGGTTGGAAAGAGCAATGGCAGTAGAACCTCCAACCCGACCCGAGCCTCCCAAAATGAGGACCCGGGAATTGCGGGTCTTGGGCGGAAGCTGGGCTGTACTGTACCCGGTCTCAGTGGCAGTAGCACGAGCCATCAAAGTGGCGGTACTCGACTGAAGCAAACTTTGAGCCATGTCCTCTCTCTCTTCTCTCTCTGCTTTTCCCGGCAAAACTCTTTGGGAAGTGGGGGTGTTTATAGTGTGAAATCAATTGAAATACTGTTGCAAATTACTATAAACAGATATGATACAAAGTCATAAAAGAAACAAATGTGATGCAAATACACTAATCTGGTATTCTGATGCGAAGAGAAGCCAAAGCAAAGAGAAGCAAACGCCCTTGGATTAGCGGCTGCACTTTTTCTTATATATGTATAGCATTACAAAATAGGTTTAAGGTAAACAAGCATGTTTACAAATATACCCCAACTATAATATATACAACATATACTAACATAAATAACTCTAATAAACCACAAGGTGGTTGCCTTGGTGGTCCAAGGCTTGAGATTAAATACCCAAGTCCTTGGTTCTACTCTTGGCAATTACATTGTGGCCAGCCCTCAGGGCGTTTAGTTTGTTGGTGGAAGGACGGACATGGGGCTAACGTCAGCGGTTTGAATTCTATCTAGGCGGGGATGAGTTTTGATTTAACCGCTTGTATTCTTGTGGGACCAGGGGTGTGGACCGGGATTTCCTATTTGTCCTACTCCACGATTCAACATACTCGCCACAACGAGTCACCCAGTTGGGGAGCACATTATGTATACTCTAATATACATGAGTCTAAAAATTCAACGGCACCACTCTTTATTGAGTGTTTTGTGGGCTAGACACAGCAATAATAATTTGAGTCCAAGTATGGCGAGGGATAAAAATAACCCCCACTTTAATTATTTTTTTCAACCTCGTTTTTTCTCTGCATATTTCTTTTAAAAACCTCCATCCATGATCAATCAATGGAGGTTTGAAAACAGATTTTCAACTCCATAGTTGGAGGTCTGAAAAAAAAAAAAAAAAAAAAAGATCTCCATTAATGGTAAAAATAGTTTTGGTGTCATGATTTTATACATCTAACTATCTAAGTTATTTAAATTATATTAGATGATATGAATAATCAATCGTATTAAAAACTCATGTCACACGATACTGTATATATAACTCAAAACCCTTCACATCTGTATTATACGGCTATGGGTTCAAATCCTTTCTCTATCCAGAAAAACTCCTAATTTATATAATAGGATAATACTTTAAAAAAAAAAAAAAAAAAAAAAAACGGAATATATATATCTATTTCTAGCATATACTTTGGTAGGCTGATGTGACAAATTCCTCAACTATGACATCACTGTTGTTATGTCAGCATGCCACGGCATATATAAAAAAAATTATTGTCATCAAGATTTATCTCGAAATTTTCCCGTAAAGTTAACAGATCCGCATATATAAATACAGAGGTTGTCTTACAATCATATTTCAAAAACCATTTCCAAGATAGTAATACAAGACTGTAATTATATATAGTTCTCTTATGGATCTCCTTGACAACAGAGAAGTTGTTCAGGTACGTATACGTATACATACATATGTATTTATTTGATAACTTCTCTTTAATTTCTTACTGTAATTGACTAACAAAATTAATGAAAATTAAAGGTGTTTGAAAGGGTTCAAAAAAAAATTGTCACTGTTTGGGGCGGTTTTTGTGAGAATATCACTACTTTAATTCAAGTTTAAAATGTACCTATTTAGGTGATCAGATAAAAATACCCTTATTTTGTCAATTTATGTCTTTTCAAACCTAGAGAGAAAATAGTTGACAGAGAGAACAGTGGAGAGAGAAAGCATCGGCTGCAAGTTTAAAATGCACCTATTTAGTATTTGAAATATGATATTATTAAAAGTTGAAAGTGCTATTGAAAAAAGAAAAAGAAGTGTTTTATATCTAGCTAAACTATATATATTTCTGGTCGGATTGTTTTGTAAAAAAATAAAAAACACACACTGTTTTGTCTTTGTTGTTCTTGCCCCTGTTTTCACTTTTGCTCTGATTTTGCGTGGGTTTAAGTATGTCTGTGTGTTCTGTTTCTCTTGCCTTCCTCTTTGGTTGGTGTTTCTTTTGTTGCTTTAATAATATATGCTGTTTAAAAAAAAGGTTTTGTAAAATTCTTGAATTTTTTTTCGTAGACTCACATGACTAGAGAATTATTATATACTTGTATATTGATCTATTATATGGATGATGTAGGTGGCATTTCAAGGAAATTCAACGGTGAAGAAAGTAATATTAAACAGACCACACAAGTTGAATACCCTCACTTATGAAATGGTTAACTACTGATCTCTTTCTCTTTATATATTTTAGGCAATAAAACTATTTTATTTTTTCTGTTTTCGTATTTTATGTTTCTTTTTTATGTTTAACCTTTAACTCTGAATATAAGAATTTAAATGTTAATATAATCTGATATGATTAATATAATGATTGATTGTTTTGGGACCATAGCAAATCCCATATTGGTTTTTATAAGACTTTTAAAACAATAATTTTCACAATAATAAATTTTGATGAAGATCTCTTGTATAATATAATATCCACAAAATCCAATATTATAATATATATATATAATAAACATAAATGATCTCAAGATCCTGCATGTTTTTTTTTTTTTGTTTTTTTTTTATTGATTATAGTTTATTGGGTTTCAATTGTGAGAATCTACACGTTTTTTCATACAATAATATGCTAATTTACATTGGTGCATAATGGACGACTCTAAATTTCATCTGTATAAATGAAAATCGAACTCTAAAAAATAAAAAAAACAAACGTACGAAATCCTGCACCCGATAATTTTATGATACATATAAACTCAGATTTATCTTGTATTGTTGGTAGCTCTCTCAAATGATGAACAAATTGAAAGTCTATGAAAATGATTCTAAAGTCAGACTCGTGATTTTGAAGGTTAGAATTATATATATTAATGATTGATGAAGCCAATTGGTATATCAAGGAATACTGGTTCTAATTTCTTATTAAAAGGAAGTAATTAATGTCTATCTAATATCTACCTGGAGTTTGACAATATGATTATATTCAGAAAAAAACCTTTATCAAAAATTTACTCTCACGTCCTTTATCGTTAGAGTCTAACCAAATTTTAGTGTTAATTTTGACACTTTGATGGATAATAAGACCTTTTTATTATTTACCTTTATTTTAATGAAATTAAAAATTGAAAAATAAAATAAGAAATTCATTCATTAAAAAAAAATTCAAAATTTTAAAAAACAATTGCTCTCCACCGTCTATCTTTGAGATGACCGGTGGAGATTTTTTTTTAAATACTTTTAAAAAAGGAGAAAGAATCAGATTGGTGATTCCATTTTTTTTTTTCAAATTTTTATTAAATCTCCTATGATATAAATTAATTTTAAAATTTAAAAAAATTTTAATCGAATGAATCTCCACTATCTATATCTATGTGATGGATGGTTAGAGATCTATCTTTTTATTTTTTTTTCTTTTTTTTTTCAAAAAATAAAAAATTAATGGATCTCAACCGTCCATTTAGAGACTAACGGTAGAGATTTATAACTATTTTCTTTTTCATTATCATCGATACTTTTTCTTGAATTACTATTTTTTAATTATAGGTGTCAGGAATAGTTTTGTCCTTTTAGACTTTTGACAGCGATTAAATGTAATACTCAAGTACGAACACTAAAACAGGTGGGTGAGCGCTAATTTTTGATAAAGTTGTTTTCTAAGTATAAATTGTCAAACCTCAGGTAGGCAACAAACACTTACTTCATTAATATGATTTTTCTTTCAACTATTTTAAATTTAGGATATGATCAATCTAATTACTTTTCACCCACAGGGGACCGGAAGAGCATTTTGTGCTGGAGGAGATGTTGTAGCATTGTATAATTTTATGACCCCCCAGGTGACTGTATAATTAAACCTAAACCACATGTTTTAGATATGGGATCCATATATATTTTTTTTCGTACGATATTCTAAATAATAATTAACAGACTTGATAGTTAATACAAAAAGAATTATCGGGTCTGATTATATATGATCCTTCTTGATTCTTTGCTAGTATATATATGCTTATTATTCTACTTGGATGATTAATAGATAAATCAGGGCATTGTAGTTTTGGTGCAAGTTTTTTCAAGAAATTTGTTACCCTGCAGTATTTGGTTGCTACGTATAAAAAGCCACTGGTAAATATAAACACAGTTATGTTAAAATATTAACGTAAATATAATTCATATATATGATTTAATAATAACTATTAATTTAAGGTTGCACTTATTGATGGAATGGTGATGGGTGGTGGAGCTGGAGTGTCTAGCTCGGTTCAAGATTGTCACAGAGAATACTGTATGTATTTGTATATATACTTCATTTTTACAAAAAAATGATTTTATATCGATGAAAATTAAACATAACATATATAACCATAAACCATGGATGTTCTTAGAATTTTCAGAATATTTTGATTAAATTTTCATCTGAAAATGTATATATAGGTGCTTGCTATGCCGGAGGCAGCAATAGGATCTTATGTTGGGGAAACTTATTTCCTTTCCAGACTCCCAGGATATCTCGGTAAATCTCTCTCTTCCGGATGTAAAATTTCAACTATTAGATACATTCGTATACAAAAATCTGTGTTATGATTGTTCGCTTTAGAGAAGACATGCATATACAGTATGAAGTTCAGATGGTGTAGTGGTGACTCTCTAACACTTGTATCGATATTACAATTATCTACTTCATTTATTATTTTAGGAGAATATTTAGGGCTTACCGGAGCACGAATAGACGGAGTGGAAATGATTGCATGTGGGTTAGCAACTCATTTTGTTTGTTCCAAGGTACCTATGTTAACATTTTCCTTAATTTTAACTTTGATGCATGGAATCTATGAAGATTTTATAAAATTAATATCATTAATTAATTGATTGGTTTTATACCTAATATATATATATTTTCCTAATTTTGATATAGGATCTTCGGCTGCTGGAAAATGCATTAACCGAGGTGGCTCCGTCAGAAACAATTGAAATTTCTCAGCTTATTAGCAAATTTATAGGCAAACCAAACCTGAAACAATCTAGTGCTATAAGCAGGTATATATAAAATATATGTAAAAAATCTCATATATATATAGTGTGTGTGAGCGACTGTGCGCGCGCGAGATACTTAGGGGTCGTTTGTTTTTTCCACTTAAGACTTAATGGGTCTGAATTGAACTCATTAAGTTGTTGTTGTTTGTTTTTTTAAGTGGTCAAACAACTTAAAAATATCAAAAAACAACTTTTAAAAAAAAGTAAGAAATCTTACTTTTAACTTAATTCCAAATCACTGAATTATAATTAAAATATTTTCTTCCAAGTTTATCCTAAAAAAAAATAAAATATTTCTAAATTTATCCTAATTTGATATGGTATAGAATTATTTCTTTTAACATATTTCTTATTTGGGGTAATTACCCTAGTGGCCATCGACTTTTGCCACCACTATCAAAATGACCACCAAATGGGGAAATGAATGGAAAATGGCCATTTTTGACAAACATTGTTACACTAATGGCCATTCCATCCAATTCCATCAAATTCCATCAAATAAGTGGCATTTTGGTAAATAAGGGGATGACATTAATTTATTTTAGATGTTTTTTGGAAATCAATTTTTTCTTTTGTTTTTTGAAACAAATAATTATATTTAGTGTGTATATACGTATAGCATATCTCAAACATATATATATATATATATATATATATATATATATATGTATTTTTTTTTAGAAGATTAAGACTACAAAATCTAAAAATTGTAAAAAATATATTTGAGATAAGTTGAAAAGAAATATATATATATTCTTTTTTGAGAAGATTAAGGCTATAAAATCAAAAAATTCTAAAAAAACATATTTGAGATAAGTTGAAAAGATATATATATACATTCTTTTTTGAAAAGATTAAGGTTACAAAATCTAAAAATTCTAAAAAATATATTTGAGATAAATTGAAAAGAAATATATATGTATATATATACGGTCTTTTTATTATCAGTTCGAACTGACAAAAGTTATATCAGTTCCTTGTATGTGGGTCACTGGATTTAAATACTTCGACTGACAAGTGCATACAGCCAAGTCAAAGTATTTAAATCCAGTGGCCCACATACAAGGAACTGATATAACTTTTGTCAGTTCGAACTGATAATATAATTTCTGTATATATATATATATATATATATATATATATATATATATATATATATATATATATATATGTTTGAGATATGTTATATGTATATATACACACTAAATATAATTATTTGTTTCATAAAACAAAAGAAAAAATTGATTTCCAAAAAACATCTAAAATAAATTAATGTCATCCCCTTATTTACCAAAATGCCACTTATTGGATGGAATTGGATGGAAATGGATGGAATTGGATGGAAATGGATGAAATTGGATGGAATGGCCATTAGTGTAACAATGTTTGCCAAAAATGACAATTTTCCATCCATTTCCCCATTTGGTGGCCATTTTGATAGTGGTGGCAAAAGTCGATGGCCACTAGGGTAATTACCCCTTCTTATTTTAAAAGGCTTTTAGAAAGAAAGAAAGAAAAAAAAAAAAAAAAAACCCTAATCACTTCTCATAATGAAATCTTCCTGGGATTAAACAATTGAATTTCTCTCCTACCAAATCCTGGTAAGAACTCTTTAATTTTTTTTTTTTTTTTTATCTACATGTAGTGGCAGTTATAGAATTCTTTAAACATAATCTAGAATGATAATTTGTTATGATTGTCATAGTTGCGGTTATATAATTTATCAAATATTCTTTTTATGGTTGCATTCAATATTGAGTAGATTTCGTGGCTTAAAGAGGTTATAGAATAATTGTTTATATATATATATATATATATATATATATATATATATATATCGGTGTATATTATGTAGGGACCTATTTTAAAAAAGAAAAAAAAAAAAAAAAAAAAAGGTATCTAGGAACCTTTAAAAAAAAAAAAATTGGTTTCTGGTTGCATATGATCCAGGAAACAAACCAAAAAAAAAAAAAAAAAGGGTTTCTAGAATTATATACTGGATATTTGGACAATATGTAAAATTGAATTTGAACCTTTTTTTTAAATTTTTTATATTTTTTTACAATAAATTGAACTTGAACTTTTTTTACAAAATAACATGCAAAATTATATTCCTACATGAATTTTTTGTTTTGTTAAATTAAACTTTATTTGCGGAAGAACATGCAAAATCTTATAAAGAGTGTTGCATGTTAAATTACTTCTTTTAATTAGAATGGGTATAGATGTAAAATTACTTTTTTTCAAACAATTTTATTTTTAAAAAACAAACATGTTGACAGTACATTCAGACGTGAGAAAAAAAAAAAAAAAAAAAAAAACATGTCATTCAGATTCAGGTTTCAGTCACTATTCAGTCTTCAGTAAAATTCAGGACTATTCAGTCTTCAGACAAAAAAACAAACGACTCATTAATATAAATGATTTGTGAATAGTCTCGATCGTCTTTGTAGAGTCTTGACGGGTTCTAAGACGCAATCATGACTTGTCAAGAATTTTATATGGATGATCCAGACAATTAGCTTATATTAGAAATCCCACACTAGGGAAACTGTTCTTGATTTCATGCTTGCCATAACAATAACTTTTTAACAATATGGAACCAGATTGGAGATAGTTAACAAATGTTTCTCTGGAGGAACCGTGTAAGATATATTGTTGGCACGAGTACGTATATATTTATTTTTTTATACAATTAAAAAAAAAAACATTAAACAAACTTTTTTCTATGTACATTTAAATTTTCTTATGTGACTTGTCAACTAATTATTATATTCCAGGAGAAGCAAATAGAGAATGTAGGGATGGCAAAATTCCCCGTGGGGACCCGCACTTTTAGGGTGGGGATGGGTTTCAATTTGGTGGGGATGGGGATAGATAGTCTAACCCGCAATGGGTATGGGGTGGGGATGGGTTTTATACTCCCCACCCCACCCCGCCCCGCTTAAAATAATACTTAGTTAAACTACGTAGTTTCAAAGAAAATAAATATATCTATATAAAAAAAAGAAATATATATATATACACATTAACCCTAACTTTACATCTCTCTACCGTTATTTAATATAAAGTGACAAAACAAAATACTATTGAAAAAAACACTAGCCGCTAACTTCAACTCTAAGTCTCTAATCTTCAAATAACTCGAAGTTCATTGTTCAAGCTTAAATCTCAAACACAAGAGGACATACAGTAAGTTTCTTTTTCAAATAACTTTTAAAATTAAATGTTTAATAACAGTTTTTTTTTTTTTTTTTCAAGTTTATTACTTAAATAATTCTCAACTCTTGAATTAAATTTAATTCGTTTATCACTACTTCAAGTAGGCATAAATATGTTTATAGATGCACTTGAAAGTGAAGATCCAATATGGTGTCATCAAAAGAAAATTGTGTAAACATAGAAGAACAACATGAGGTGGAAACAAACCCAATTGAATGTGAAGACGATGGCAACAAAAGAAAAAGAAGATGCACATCAGTTATGTGGGAGCACTTAACTGATAAAAAAAAAATGAATATAACTATCATATTCAATAGTTATATATTTGTTATTTAAATAAATAAAAAATATATATAAATGGGGTAAATGGGTGGGGATGGGGAAAGCACTTCCTGTTGTACCCCGCCCCGCCCCAACCCGCTCCGCCCCAACCCGCTCCATCTATGGTGGGGTTTTATGAGGGGATGGGTTTTTAAAAAATAAATGGGGTGGGGTGCGGGGAAGGACACCCCGCCCCATTGCCATCCCTAAGAGAATGGAAGGGAAGAAAAGTGGATAGTTGATGCAATAAATTCAATGAAATCTTCTAGATCGGTAACAAAAAGACTCAATTAATCTTAAGATTTTCTACTTTGTTTAATTTTTTTTCTTGGTTTTGACTTAAAGTGAAGTACTGGAAAATACATACTTCTAATTAATTAATTAATTTGTATGCCAACAAAAACTTCTTATATTTGAATAAGATAAGGGAAGGTCGACGACAGAATCTTGAGGGATACTTGCTTCATGAATATACCGTAATTTGTCACGTTATATGAAGAACCGTGAGTAATGATTTTTATGAGGTATGTATTAAAAAAAATTAAAATGATACACTGATTAATACTTATTTTCGCGAACTTATGTCTATTGATGTAATATATACTTTTCTCGTAGGGTGTAAGAGCAAAACATTTAGAAAAGGGCAAAAAACCAGAGGTACGAACATTAATATAAGGGCAAATTACACTGCACCCCTTGAGGTTTGGTCAAGATACACTCACATGGAAAAGTTTTGGTATTATACACTAACACCCCCAAGACTTAAGTTTGAAAACGTTTGACTTTAAAGATTGCCAAAAATGCCCCTTCAAAGTTTGACTTTGGTATTATACTAACTATTAAGGACTTAGGAGCCTTTTGGTCAATCTTCAAAGTCAAACTTTTTCAAACTTAAGTCTTAGGGATATTAGTGTATAATACCAAAACTTTTCCATGCGAGTGTAACTTACCGAAATCTCAAGGGGTGCAGTGTAATTTACCCTTAATATAATATACTAGTGGATTAACCTTATATCGCTTTCCATTTGGATCTCATCATTAATATTTTTTTTTTTGTTGAATGTCGGTGTTTCTCTAAAAACAGTGGCAGCCTTCGAAGTTAGAACTAGTTGAAGAAGAAATGGTGGATCAATGTTTCGGAAGAGTGGATGAAGCCGATTGGGAACCCTTACAACTTCCTCCAAGATCAAACTTATTTCATGACAATAATGTGGCATTGAAACTATGAACTATAAAACAAATCAAATAATTAACTGAATTTGTACCATACATATATTTCTTCTTCTTCTTCTTCTTGTTTTTTTTTTTTTTTTTTTTGATAAAAATTTAACTATTACAATATTTTGGGATTGAAGAATAAGAGGGTATGACTCGAGCCCATAATCTTTTAGATATAGGTGTGTGAGGCTTACCACTGAGCCTTTCTCATCTTATTGAATGTGTACCATGTTGTTAATTTGGAGTTTGTGTTATAATAAATATGTTTTGGGAGATTATGATATGATTTACTTGATTTAAAAGAAAATTTTCAAGCAAAAAAATATATTATTTTCTTATATATATATACAAGAGCGGATGGATATGGGGGTTGATCCGGGCTATAACCGGGTCCGCCTTTAAAAATACATAAAAATAATAAAAAACTAACAAGATTAAGTGTAGAGTTAAGAGTAGCTACTCAAGTCTATTATTCTCTTCTTTCTATACACAATCACATCAATAATCAATATCACTACTCTCTCTTATATCCATTCTATATTTCTATTTCTATATCTTTCTCACCAATCCTCTACATATATATATATATATATATATATATATATATATATATATATATATATATCTCTCTCTCAAGTCCCAATTCTCTTTCTTCCCCATTAATAATTCTCTCATTCTCTTCTTCAAATTTTGAATTACAAAATTGAATATATATTCGATTCAATTATTTTTATCGGTTAATTTTTTTTTTCTTTCTGGTTAAAAGTTAGGGTCTTAGGTTTGTTATTCATGATTTTAAATTAATATATATTTTTTTATAATAATTTATTTTACGACTATAATTTATTATTTTTAATGTTATATTATAATTTATAAAATATCACTTTAATCAAATTGTTTAATATTTTTCTAGTACTGTCAAAGTTCACTTATTATCAAATTTTTTATTATATATATAATTTTGTTTTAGCCCACTCTAATAAAAAATCCTGGGTGCACCACTGTATATATATAAATTTATTTAGTCCATACGATTCATAAAGTACTTTTATAAAATTTAATGAATCTCGATGATAAAGAAAAATGAAACATACTTGAACAAAAAAAAGTTGTTTAAGAGACGGAAAATAGTTTTCTATATTTAAAATAATAATAATAATCAGAAAATGTTGGAAATATATATATTGGAGAAATAGTTCTCGTACTTGAACAATTTTAATTTAAAAATTAGATATTTTCTTCATATCTAGACATTTTTTTCGTTAGGAAAAAATAGATTTAGAACATCCCAAATTCAATAGAAGGCAAAATAAAAGAAAAAACCTATCAACTCAACTAAATCGAACACCATATAACATAGTTTGATAGTGAAAAGCACTCATCTAGTTCAACAATATGGCAGTTCGAGTTACCGCCACTATATTTATATGCATAAAATAAGTAGCTTGAAGATGAATATAGAGTCCAAGCCCAGGCTAGCAAATTGTGCCACTTTGTATGGGCCGATAGCCCGATACACTAACCTAGGCCTGACTGGCCTCATCTCAATGGAGTCAAGATCTTGATTCCAAGACTAGCTAAACCCTTCTTTCGGGTCTTGTTTTAGAGATTTAGTACTAGATTCGGTAAATCTCTGATTCATTCTATATCGGATTTAAAATAAAGTAATATATATATCTTACTAATAATTTTTTTTTTTAATGTGACTAATATTTTTATAAATATGGGAAAAATAGTAAAATACTTCGTTCCAATATATCAATTATACAATACACGATTATAAAATGATAAAATAAAATAAAATAATATATTATTCCCTGATCATTTCTATAAGCAGGCTTGACAAGAATTCTTTGACATGCGTTGCTGCTCACTCAAAAGAAAAGATATCGAATTCCATTATAAACGGATGTCTCAAAGGTATCACACTCTTGGTGGTATCAATGATCATAGTCTAAAACAAGTCTATGTCAACTCTCTTCCCGACGAGCTCCAAGATGAGATACAAAGAAAAATAGACACCTCAGGACGATCTCTCAATGACACATCCTTAGGTGAACTCCACATGTATGCTCTGAGCTCCCTTGATAAAATCTGTGCCACTCAAAGATTCTTCTCCAAGATGCTCACAGAAGGCAAGAAACTGCAGTCCCAATGCAAACAACCTTCTCTCCAGATCAAGTGCAAAACCTTAGGCTCCTGCACCTGAAAGACTAAGAAGAAGAACCATTTCAGACACTTCAAGAACAAAAAGGGCACCTCCAAAGGATTCAAGTTCTTCAGAAAGAAAGCAAAGCGAGGTTGGAATAAATCCCAACGATGCTACATCTGTGGCAAACCCGGACATTTTGCAAAGAAATGTCTCAACAAAAAAGCAAAATCCGCCAGACTAGTTCAACAGTTAAAAGACATTGCTGATGAAGTTCCTTTCGATGCAGACATTGAATTAATCTTCTCTGAACAAGATAATGCAGATCACACCACAACCTTTGTTCTCCAAGAAGATCTTTCTGACTCAGAATATTATGGCTCCTCAGACTACAGTTCTATCTCAGAATCCTATCAGGCTACTCAGCTCATTTCTCATTCCGGTCCCCAAGCTCCGGTTCGGATTCTACCTGACAAATACTCCAAACCAGTTGATGTCATCGCTTATTTTGACACAGGCTCTCATACCACAATGATGAACCCAAAGGTCCTTCCTCCAGAATTTTAGAAATCCCAGGTTCAACATTTCAGAGCCGCTGATGGAAATTTTTTTTCTACTAATCTCATTTCCAGAAAAAATATTGGTATTCAGTTTTTTCCATCCTTTACTCTTTGGGTCCAAGTCATCGGCACTCCTCTTCCGGATAAAGACATCCTCCTAGGCTGGGATGTTTTCTACCAAAGTAAATCCCTCTGGATTCTCCCTACCGGGATTTGATACAAAAAGAATTTCAAAGCTTTTTCTGATATTCCAAAGATTTTCCTGCTCTCTGAAATTCAAGCCCCTTTTGTACTCATTCAGAACAAATTGCTCCTGCTTTGTGTTGACAGTCATGCCACTTTCTCTCACCCTTCTCCTCTGTGGAAAAATCCAGATTTCTTTATTAAGCTCCCTTTTAAGCTTAATGAAGATAATAATCCTACTAAGGCTACCCATTCAGGCATGTCACCCTCAGACCTTCAACTGGCCAATGAAGAGTGCAATGAACTCCTTCGTCAAGGTCTGATAGAACATACCTCTTCCCCTTGGGCGTGTCAAGCTTTTTATGTTGAAAAACGCTCCGAATTGCTTAGAGGAAAAAAGAGATTAGTCGTGGATTACAAGCCTCTCAACCTTTTTCTCAGAGATGACAAGTTTCCTATTCCCAGGCCAAATGTCTTATTCTCTCAGCTTCCAGGAGCCACGATCTTCTCAAAATTTGATCTCAAATGTGCCTTCTGGCAAATTGGTATTCACCCAGATGAAAGATATAAGACAACATTTTATCTTCCCAATGCACAATACCAATGGACCGTTATCCCTTTTGGTTTAAAAACTGCTCCATCCCTTTTCCAAAAGGCCGTTACCAGAATTTTCCTTCCCCTCTTACACTCAGCCCTCATCTACATTGATGACATCCTCCTGTTCTCTCCAGATAATACCTCTCGCAATATTCTTCTTCAACAGTTCCATGACATTATTCATCACTACGGTATCATGCTCTCCGAAAAGAAAAGCATAGTTGGAAGATCCGAAATTGAATTCCTTGGAATGAACATCTCTAACGGACAGTATCGCCCTGGTCCTCATTTAGTTGTCCGATTGTTAGATTTCCCTGATTCTGATCTCAGCGTGAAACAAGTTCAACAATTTCTTGGTATCATCAACTATGTTAGAGATTTTATTCCTCATGTCAGTCGTTACACCTCAATTCTCTCTACGCTCCTCAAGAAGCGTCCTCCTCCCTGGAATTCCACCCATACTGAGGCCGTCATCAAATTAAAGAAGATTTCTCAATCTCCTCCTGCTCTCACCATCCCTTCTTCTGGCCAACTTATCCTCCAAACTGATGCCAGTGATATTTTCTAGGGTGCCGTTCTCACTGAAGACCGAGACGGTCAAAGGAGATACTGTGGTCATGCCAGTGGCAAATTCAAGGATGCCCAACAACATTATCACACTATCTATAAAGAGATTCTTGCTGTCAAATACGGAATCCAAAAGTTAGATTTTCACCTCAGAACAAGAAACTTTATTGTTGAAATGGACAACTCATCCTTCCCAAAGATACTTGATTTCCGTAATAAGATTCCTCCCAATCCTCTCATTTTGAGACTCAAGGATTGGTTTGCTCGGTATGACTTCACTGTACGCCATGTGAAAGGCCACCATAATATAATTGCTTATATGCTCTCCAGGCCTCCACTCACTCATCTCATTACTCCCACAGGACACTATCCTCTTATATTCATGACTTCTCCTGCTGGTCCCTCATCATCCCCTCTAGACATACCTGATTACTTATTTCCACTAGAACTTATGGCCACATTGCCACCTCATCATCAACTTTCTCTGGATCAAATCCAAACCTTCGCCAAGGCTCATCTTCCGGTCTACTTATCCCACATCAATAATCAAGATTGTCGTCACACCGTCAACAACCTATCCATACCATTTCTTGACCCATTCATAATGCCACCATTCTACTATTTCTCCCATCAACTCCTTTGGTTCCTCTGGTGTTTATCAGTTCTACACCACCATGCTATCGTTTTCCCACTCCAGGCTTTGTATGGACATCTCCATGATCCTTCTCAACAAAATTCTCTGTTATGGATTTTCCTCCAATAGTTCACGTCTTTAACAAACTGGAAAAAAGAACTCACTAAACTTATAGGTCAATATAACCTTTGGAAGCTTGATTATGAGTCAGCTGCCTCTGTATGCTGTATATGGATACTCCATAGGCCTTACAGATACAACCCCCACAAACGACTCCTATGGACAACTAACACTAGTTATGAATAGCACACCACTTATGATTATCAAAGGATGTACCCCAAAAATCTCCAAATCTCACTGCTCAATTTTCTCTGTGATGTTAATAACGTTTCCACCGACGAAGTTTTCATCCTTCCTAATATCCCTAGAGACCCCACTCAGAGCTGGAACCCTTTTCAAGATTCCTACATGATTGACTCTCAAGATTCCTACATGATTGACTCTCAAGATTCCTACATGATTGACTCTCAAGACCCCTTTGATTTCGCTTAGCCCTACTCCATCTGTGGAGCCCAAGACTCAGATGATGAATATCATGCCACTTGTAATCTATCTAGCCCTTGATTAAAGCTCGTGTGTCCCCCAGCAGCCCGTAATTGAAGCTCGTAATCTTATCAGCTTCCTGAGACTGATCTTATCTCCATCTTGTGAATTTCAATGCTTTAATTATTGTACTTTGCTTGTTAGGTTGTAATTATTGTAGGCCAATGGCCCCTCTAGTTTGCTTTTATTTTTGTCTGCCACGTTGTTGGTTTTCCTATGTGTTGTTTTGGATGTATCCTATCTCTCTCTCTATATAAGGAGAGTTCGTCTCTTGTAAAAATTAGAAGTTGAAATCAATAAATATTTCCCTTGTGTTATAATTCTCATGTCTTTCTAATTACTTCCTCTTCTTCCTTCGAATGCCTGTCTATCATATAAGTAATAGTCTGTAATAATCTCAATATGCTTTGTGCTTGCCTCTAGTAGAGGATCCCGCAACAAAGCATATTGAGATTATTACAGGCTATTACTTAAAGAATAAAATTAAACAATAAAATAAAATAAAATATAAAAGATCCAAGTCAGAAAGACATGAAAGACAGCTTGGACTTTCAATTGGACAACACTTCAGACAAAGTGACACATTTTGTCCCACAAAAAAAGCGAATCAGCTTTGAAGCTATGTCGTTTTTCTTCTCTCTCTTCCTGTCCTAATTAAATAGAAATCCAAAAATTTCAATTTCAAAACTTGCATGCAGTTGCAGTGCAGGTCTCAAGTCTCTGGCTTTGTTTGGTTCCTGTGAAAAAGCTTGTAGCTTTCGTTTTTTGGCACCCATAATTTTTTTTTTTGAAAGTTTACTTTTTTTGTTGTGTTTTTGTGCAGTGTAATAAGAGAAATAAGTCTTGGTGTTGGTGGGTTCAGATTTCTTTGCTTGTTCGTTTTGCTCTGTGTCTCCTTCTTCAGCAGGTAATTTTCTGAAGTTTTTGTTTGGTTGCTGGGAAAGTGCAGGAAAATAAGAGAGAAAATTGTTGTAATTTGATGTTTAAAAGATTTCATGATATGGGTATTTGAGTATGCAAATGATTTTCATACAACTATGCATCAAATTTGAGATTTGGAGCTTAAGCGTGCTATAATTTTGCATTTTATTTGTTGATCAAGTTTGTAATTTGAGAATGATTTTGGTTTTATTTTGCTATAATTTGTGTTAATAAAAAATGTGATTGATTAATTGATTATATTTCTCTTGCATTGGTTTTCTTGAAACAGTGTAAAAGTTGCTAAATTATGTGAAATGGAAAAATTTGGTAAAAATGCATTAACATTACAAAAATTGAAATTCTAAGACAAAATGAGAGTGTGTTATTGAAGGGTAAAACAAGATATGTAATCATGGAATTGATAGAAATTGGGGTTTTGTCTCGTTTACGATAATATTCTGTTAATCAACTTCATGATAATTTATCAATTGATAATATTCTGTTAATCAACTTCAAGATATGTGTTGTTTCAAGGACGTCAAGCGAGGGAAGTGTGGAAAAGGAGAAAACACTAGCTCTGATAAAGCCAGATGGAGTGTCTGGTAACTACACTGATGGGATCAGAAGGATGATTTTTGAGTCTGGTTTCAGCATTTTGAGGGAAACAATTGTTCAACTTGATGAAGACAAGGCGGCGAACTTTTATGCAGAACACTCTTCAAGAACCTTCTTTAGTAGTCTTATCTAATACATGACAAGGTACCTTTGACAAATGGCCTAAGATGAGCGAGTTCTGTATTAGTCATTTATTTGCATATGCTTAATTTGATCTTCTCTATAATGGTTTTCCATGTTTGAACATTTGTTAAACAGTCATAGAAATGCTGGCGATGCTTGCACTTATAAATAAGTATGATAATTGATAACTCATCTTCAGCACTAATTAATAATTAACAGTACAAGTTCACCCAATTTTGATATTTCTACTGAAGTTATCGAAGCCTGTTGGAACTTAGGTGATAGACTTTACAAAGTGAAGAAAAGGCACCGTTTTTGAATTTGTTATGTTGTTACTCTGATGAGTTGAAATATGATGCTGGTTAATTGATTGTCATGTAGAATTTTATATAAATCTGGTCATTTGAAGTACTGAATCAACTTGTTTCTGCTTCTCCGGATGATATATATGGTGTCCTAGTTTATTATATTATATTTATATTAAAGTTAGTTTCTCCTTCTCTTTCGCTTGACTTGACTTTTATCGGTGGTCCAGTTGGTTATGGTTTTGGAGAAGGAAAATGCTATTGCTGATTGGCGTGGTTTAATTGGACCAACCGATGCACGCAATGCTAAAATTACTCATCCCCACAGGTTATCTAGCTCCCACTATGATCTACTTTGTGCTTTGCTACTGATATCTATTGCCTTGTGAGATAGAGTTACCTAGCTACATAATTCGTATTTCAATCTTTATTTACGATGATTTATTTTGGACTAGTGACATGATATTGTTTGTTCTCGGTCAAATTTTCTGAATTTCCTCTTGATTTTTTTTTTTTTTTTCGTTTTAAATATGTCAAGCGTCAGAGCAATGTGTGGGCTGGATTCCGAAAAGAATTGCGTTCATGGTTCAGACTCTGCTCTATCAGCCCAAAGAGTAATGTCATTTTTCTTTAAAGAGATGTCCTCAGGTCAATCAATTCCAATTGTCATTTTAGTTAATATGATATTCATACATGTGTAGAATCTGCGCATGCTTGTGCTTTATAAAATTGCGATGATATTTAGTGGTATTATATGACTTGAGGTTATTTGCACTATCCTTGTTGATTTCTAGATATATCTGCATCCGTTATACTCTTACATATTTCATTTTGGTGAGATCGGAGAGAGCATCATAGTATCTTTTGTTCCTACTATATCGTTTCCTATCATAAAGATTGAAGAATATTAGTGTGTTTAAGACTTTAAGTAACTCAAGAAGAGGTATACTTTTGTGATATTAGGTGGTGGATTTGATAAAGACGCCGGAGCACATGCTTAGGATAATACCAGTGACTCAGTGAGAATAAATCAGTTTGCAGTTCACAGTTAAATGTGATGTTTAACGTATCAAGTATAATTGTTTCTCTTTGATGCAAGTATAATAATAGAATGTCCCTTTCTTTTCTTTGTTAAATTTATCATTCTTTTCTATTCCCTTTTGAAATCTCAAAATCTACATTTCAATTGCCTAGTAGAATATTCTAGTTTGTCTAAGCTGCGATCTCCACGAGAGCGGAACAGAGCATTAGCCCTCTTAGTCTAGACCATCATCATTTGCATATAAGAAATAACAAAGCATAGTGTTTTGATATAAAACGTCATTAGCTACAGCAATGGTCTCTTGATATTGACACTGAACGGAAATGCTGAGAGGAACTTCCTTGTAGCCTTTTTATTCATGGAAACTTTCTGCAAGAAATTAAAGTAGGAAACAAAACATAATTGGCAAAAGATTTCAGATAAAAACAAAATTTTTAATTTTCGAAAAACAGATCCAAGATGAGCTTATCACTTCGGTCATGGCATCCATGTGGCTTGCATAGTTGCATAATACATCTTTTGTTAATAGCGATGCATGTTACTAGTTTGAAAAAGTTATTGTATTAATGTTGTTTATTGTATTTGACTTTGACAGACGAGGTAGTTCCAACACATGATGAACTATAATCGGCTAATCGCTCTTAAAGCAGATCTGCACGGTTTGTAACAAGTTTCTTTCACTGCTTTTACCCACACAATTCTTTAGAAATGGAGAAAAGAATTACCCGTTCCTCTATATTCGGACCAATCTTCCAAACGTTATAATGCTGACTTGTTCTCATTTTTAGTTGTTCCACTTCTGGTAACCCTCCTTTTTCCCACAAGATTGTTTTAGAAAGAAAATAGCTACACATCTGGAAGGGTTGATGAGCAATAGAGGAGCTATACTGTGTGTTTCTGTCCAATGCGTGTTCTTTTTCGTTATACATGCACTTTGACAATTATGTATATTTTGTATGTCCCATTTCGGTGACCAACATTCGAAAACTGAATATAGTTTCTGACATTATTATGATTTGATTTGTGATTGTAACTTGTAAGAATGTTTTTGCAACTACAGAGTGTAATTGTTTGCAATGCTGATATGCCGGTCATTCATTGTTCTATAATTTTCTTGATTGAAGCTTTGCTGTGGCATGCATGTGCATATTATCTTAAGGTGAAACCACCTCTCTGTCATGATCATTCGTATATTATCACAGTTCACCAAATCCGTATCTGTCGAAAACTTAAATCATACAAAACCAGGATTATGACAAGTTGGCAAGATTGGTTTGTGCCCGTGAGCTGTTTATGACAAAACAGTGGGTTACTAACCGCGATTACCGATAATTGTCTGTACAAATGTGCATGCATTTGTTCTGCATACAAGAAGTAGTTCTTTTCCAGCTCTATCTACACACACAAGTTCCAATGTTCCTAGATTTCAACTCAAAAGCTTAGCAGCTATGTAGAATTTTTTGATTTTGATTTTTGGGGATGTTAAGTGCTCGTTTTACCAGCCTTGTATGCATTACCAAAAAGGGAATTTTTGAACAAACGGGGTGTACATTTTGGGATAGTTTGTTGATCTTGTAATCTTCTTCATTGTATAAACAATATGTATTTAAGTTGAATACAATTTTATTATAACATTTTCAAAGGAGAGAGATCTTGGAGAAATCCAAACTCAAGCAGATAGATTTTGGACCATATTACATGTGTCAAAAAAGTTTTTTTATGGGATTTCATTGCTTTAGGTACTTCACTATCTTCTGTCATTGCTTTAGGCACTTCACTATCTTCTGTTATTTTTATTGAACTATTACAATTATAAGTTCGAAAATTGGGGAAAGGAGACAATTAAAGTTTTGAGATTGGGAGAAGGGAACATAACTTGATTAAGGTTTCGAAATTGGGTGAGGAAGACATAACTAGATTAACGTTTCGAAATTGGGAGATGGGAACATAACACGGTTAACATTTTTTGTTTGATGGTACTAAAACACTCTTCAATACACTTTAAGTTTGGAATAGATGATTTCAATCACACTATTGGTATAAAACATCTAAAATTACAATGAAAATAATATATGGTGTGTTTGGAACTATTTAACCATTCATTTACCTGTAATCTAAGATATGTGAAAAATAAGTCTTAAAAGTTTCAAAATGAATGAATGGTTAGATATATGCATTTTCGATGTATCCAAGATTTCCTTCCAAGTTAATGTATACTAGAGGCGCGTTTACTAATCGGAAATTCTTATGAGAGAAAGAGAACTAATTAATTCTTGATTTATCATTACCGTGTTTACTAAAAACGTTTAGAAATCAAGAAGTTAGGTGGACTCCACATAGAAAACAGGAATTAAATTCTTACCGGAAATGGAATTTAATTTTCCCCTCCCATCCAACTATCCAAGGAACTAAGGTAAGGTCCCTTTCTTGATTTGATTTATTTATTATTATTATTATTAAGTCTTAATTCTCTTTCTAATGGAACTTGATTACTTTTGATTTGTATTCCCGATTAAAATAAATGCTTAATACTTAGATATCGTGAAATACATCATACATCTATCTTCCATATTGACAAACTTGACAAGTGACAAGACAAGATAAGGTTGGCTCAGTGGTATAACCCTCATACCCACACTAAGGGCATGTTTGACACACTGAATTGTATTATATGTTAGCGAACAAACCGTCACTAAGCGCGCGGAAGCGTTGCCGGATAGAATACAAACAAACACAATGATAAAGAAAAGATAAGATGAAGAGAAGTAATTTAAATCCAAATCACACAACACAAGAATTTACGTGGAAACCCAAATCAGGAAAAAAACCACGGCCGTCAGGATAACAAGAGAAAGTTCCAATATGTAGTAAATTGTTATAACCACACACTCAGGTTTTCTCTCTAAAATAATATCCCAAACCCAATTACACCCAATGCTCACTTTGAGATCTCTCTAGTATTTGCTATTTTGCTCCACCACTCTCAGGTGTTTTTCACACACATAATAACCTAGTTATCATGGTCTATTTATATGTATTACAGGGAGTTTAAACTAACAAGGAAATCTATCTCCTAGTCATACAAGAATACTTGTTCCACATAAATACTATTTCCTATTTAAAACAAGTCTTCTTTTAAGGAGAAATCCTTTTCCTATTCGAACTTCAGAAGCAACCTATTTTCTCTTCCATGAATATTTCCTGATTCAATGCGTGCTTGTGATTGACTACGATTCAAGTTGCAGTTGGCCACCCGCTTCCTAAACCGTGTTGAACTTGACCACTCAGAAAACCATGATCCACACGCCTCATCCCTGTCGACCGCTGCCATGGCCGCTGTGAAAGCCACAGCGCCACTCGCAGCATGTAACATTGGAATTGGACCGCTGCCAAAGCGCTGCCGAAGAATTAGCAGCGGTGTCCTACCGCTGCCATTACCGCTGCCAAAGCCACAGCGGCTCGGCAGCGGTTTGAGCTGTTCTTCGTTTCTTCTGTTCGTTTCATCCTCCAAGCCTCCCTCAAATATAACCTCATACTCCCAAACGCTCTCACGTCTCCAGGAAGTCTCCGCATTGGTAAATCATGTTTGGTAACCATTGAAGAATTTAAGCCATATCCAACAATCCTCCCTTATGGCGAGAATTCCCAAAACTTGTCCTCATCTACGATCCTATCATCAAGAATCAACATACCCACCACTAGGTATAAACACTTAGGAAACAACCATCCCAAGATTTCACCGGCACATGTCGAAATTTACCTTGCTGAAAATTGTGGTGCAACTCCTCACGTTAGGTTCCAAGGGAGTTCGCTCAGCCATCGACATCCTTGTCCACCACACACCTTGTATCACTTCCTAACCAATGCCCCTGCGCAATTGTGGACCTGCTATCAGCTACATCCTTTTCACGGCAACTAGCGGTTATGCCATGAGGATGTTTATGCCCCTTTAGAGGACATCGCTGTAGTCGTCAAACTCAAGAGAGGCGATTGCCGGATCACCCTCTTTGGAGCCCTTAGCCACACTTGTTTTCTTCTTTTGACAATCCTTCCTTATATGTCCAGACTGTCCACATCCCCAACAAGTGACTTTCCCTTTGGAGTTCCCCTTTTTCCTGTCAACCAAAAGAAGAGAGCTATCAGAAGATTTACCTTCACTCTTTAGCCTTCGTTCCTCAGAGATAAGTTTGTTCGCTACATCTCCAAAGAATATGGTTGAACTCCCATGCATCAAGATTGGCTTCATGTGCGCATAGGACGATGGCAGGGACCAGATGAGTCTAAGACCTTTGTCTTCTTCATCAATCTTTACTCCAATCGACTCTAATTCTGAAACTATACCATTGAGCACTCTCAGATGATCATAAATTTTCGTACCTTCAGACATCTGCAGCATGTGAAACTACTCCTTCAGGTAGAACCGGTTGTAGACGCTATTCGCTTGATATAATTCTTCAAGCCTCTCCCAAAGTTCTTTCGCTGAATATGTTCCATGAATATTTGCAAGAACATTCTTGGCTAGGCATAATCGTATCGCACTTGCAGCTCTTTCATCCAACTCCTCACAATCATCATCGCTCATCTTTTGTTTTCTAGAAGTAGTACTAGTCGTTTCTTTGTTAGAATCTCCAGGGCCTTCAGGGTTCGCAGGGGTTGAATTGCCCTTCAACGCCTTGTGTAAACCATGTTGGATTAATATATATTTGACTTGAATTTGCCATAAGCCAAAGTTCATCTTTCCGTCAAACTTCTCAATATTGAATCTCATCATCCTTGCCATAAAGTTGTTAATACCACTATCAAGCAACCGGGGCTCTGATACCAATTGTTAGCGAACAAACCGTCACTAAGCGCGCGGAAGCGTTGCCGGATAGAACACAAACAAACACAATGATAAAGAAAAGATAAGATGAAAAGAAGTAATTTAAATCCAAATCACACAACACAAGAATTTACGTGGAAACCCAAATCAGGGAAAAAACCACGGCCGTTAGGACTACAAGAGAAAGTTCCAATATGTAGTAAATTGTTACAACCACACACTCAGGTTCTCTCTCTAAAATAATACCCGAAAACCAATTACACCCAATGCTCACTTTGAGATTTCTCTAGTATTTGCTATTTTGCTCCACCACTCTCAGGTGTTTTTCACACACATAATAACCTAGTTATCATGGTCTATTTATATGTATTACAGGGAGTTTAAACTAACAAGGAAATCTATCTCCTAGTCATACAAGAATACTTGTTCCACATAAATACTATTTCCTATTTAAGACAAGTCTTCTTTTAAGGAGAAATCATTTTCCTATTCGAACTTCAGAAGCAACCTATTTCCTCTTCCATGAATATTTCCTGATTCAACGCATGCTTGTGATTGACTACGATTCAAGTTGCAGTTGGCCACCCGCTTCCTAAACCGTGTTGAACTTGACCACTCAGAAAACCGTGATCCACACGCCTCATCCCTGTCGATCGCTGCCATGGCTGCTGCGAAAGCCACAGCGCCACCCGTAGCGTGTAACACTGGAATTGGACCGCTGCCAAAGCGCTGCCGAAGAATTAGCAGCGGTGTCCTACCGCTGCCATTACCGCTGTCAAAACCACAGAGGCTCGGCAGCGGTTTGAGCTGTTCTTCGTTTCTTCTGTTCGTTTCATCCTCCAAGCCTCCCTCAAACATAACCTCATACTCCCAAACGCTTTCACTTCTCCAGGAAGTCTCCGCATTGGTAAATCGTGTTTGGTAACCATTGGAGAATTCAAGCCATATCCAACATTATATTGTATTAGATTAAATGGAATTGGATTAGATTGTATTATTCTTTACAATCCTTTGTTTTGTGATATTTTGTATTAGAGTGTATTAAGTTATATGATGTTTGTATGTGAATTTTGTTTTTGAATAAATTGTGAACTAATAACATTACTAAGAGTATCATTGACATGATTTGCAATCTAGAGAGATGTCTAATGATGAGTACCCAACATCATCAAACGATCGATTTCGTCCACAAGCATATGCAAGCATCATCAATCTCACAGACGGAAAATAATCTGTTGACATAATTGGTTATGTTATAATACTGAAAATTACTCAGACGGATTTTTTGTTGTTTCGTTATTGCCGAACTTTCATCAACTTAAAAACCAATAATTGCATGCACTTGAATGCCTAAAAGGCTAAAACTGTTCCATCAACATCTGTCTCCGAGAGAAAACTACCCTGCACCTCATGCATGTTGTATCCCCCACCATGATTTGGCCATACGATAAATTTTGACAAATTTTGCCACATGTCGAGATCATGGTGAGAGATGCACCCTGCATCACGATCACACGATGCATACAAGTATTTTTTTTTTCCTTCCTGTCTGGCTCCTTTTCATTCATTTCACAAAATTGGCATATATAAATACGAAGGACGTCTTACAATCATATTCCACAAACCCTTTGATAGCTCCAAGATATATAGTACTCTAATTATAATATATAATTCTCTGATGTATTTCTTTGATGACCACTTCATCTTCTATTCTCTTTTCTTCACTTTCTTTCATGCACTGGACTAGCTAGCTAGCATTTGTTTGAAATGATCATGATATTATTAAAAGTTGTAAGTGCTATAGGAACAAATAAAAATAAAGGAGCATTATATAAATATGGAACTAATTAATCCATGTATGTATAAATTTGTAGGGTGTTTCTCTCATTAGCCAATCTTTTTTTTTTTTAAATTTATTTATGTTTAATTATAACGTTACCAAATAAGAATTCTAACTGTCAAGATAAAATAATTATATAAATATATATATTAATTGATTCATTATATTGATGATGTACACATGTAGGTGACATTTCAAGGAAATTCGAGGGTGAAGAAAGTGATATTAAACAGGCCACACAAGTTGAATGCTCTCATGAAATGGTACTACTTCTGATCTCTCTCTCTCTCTCTCTCTCTCTCTCTCTCTATATATATATATATATATTATTTTAGTCTTTAAAACTTTTTTCTTTCTTATATATGTTTCTCATTCTTTTTTATGTTTTATATCAAAAAAAGTAACCTATAAAGTTTTAACTCTCTGTTTATGAAGCTAAATGTTAATATAATCTGATATGAATTTTTTTTTTTTAATTGTTTTTTTGTTGTTGAAATATTACAATAATTTGGGATTTGGGAGGGAGAGACTCAAACCCACAACCTCTTGGTATAAGTGTAAGGACATATCACTGGATTAACCTCATCTTGTCATTTTTTGAATGATTGTTATGGGACCATATATACCAAATCCCCCTTTTTTTTTTTTTAATGTTTTTTTTTATAAAACTTTAATAACAATTGTTGTATATGTATATATTATATATACATACATATCTATATGTTTTCTAATCCGAAATGCCTTTGGCAGTTGCAGGAGAGGCCTCTCTCATTGATTTTTAAACCATTGATCTCTCAAACGACGATGCCACTTGATAAATTTTATTACATGACTTGATTGTAATAGTAGATAAGCATTATCGATGTATCTAAGATTTCCTTCCAAGTAAATGTACACTAGAGATGCATTTCCTGATCAGGAATTCTTACGAGAGAAAGAGAACTTAATTCTTGATTTTTTATTACTGTTTTTACTAAAAAGTTTAGGAATCAATAAGTTAGGTGGACTCCACATAGAAAACGTAGAATTAAATTCTTACTGGAATTGGAATTTAAATTTTCCCCTCCCATCCAAGGAAGTACTGAAGGTAAGGTCCCTTTCTATCTGTTGACATAAAACTGGTTATGTTAGTTGTTTCGTTATTGCCAAACTTTCATCAACTTAAAAACCAATAATTGCATGCACTTGAATGCCTACAACTGTTCCATCAACATCTGTCTCCGAGAGAAAACTACCCTGCACCTCATGCATGTTGTTTCTACCACCATGATTTGGCCATACGATAAATTTCGACGAATTTTGCCACATGTCGAGATCATGGTGAGAGATGCACCCTGCATCACGATGCATACAAGTATTTTTTTTTTTCTTCCAGTCTGGCTACGAATTGGCAGACCCTTTGATAGCTCCAAGATATAAAGTAATACTCTAATATATAGTAGTACTCTAATTATAATATATAATTCTCTGATGGATTTCCTTGACGCCCGCAGAGAAATTTTTCAGGTATATCTACACATGTAATATATGTCATGTGTTTCTTTGATGACCACTTCATCTTTTATTCTCTTTTCTTCACTTTCTTCATGTAATGGACTAGCTAGCATTTGTTTGAAATGATCATGATATTATTAAAAGTTGTAAGTGCTATAGGAACAAATAAAAATAAAGGAGCATTATATAAATATGGAACTAATTAATCCATGTATGTATAAATTTGTTGGGTGTTTCTCTCATTAGCCAATCTTTTTTTAAAAAAATTTATTTATGTTTAATTATAACGTTACCAAATAAGAATTTTGACTGTCAAGATAAGATAATTATATATATATATATATATATATATATATATTAATTGATTCATTATATTAATGATGTACACATGTAGGTGACATTTCAAGGAAATTCGAGGGTGAAGAAAGTGATATTAAACAGGCCACACAAGTTGAATGCTCTCATGAAATGGTACTACTTCTGATCTCTCTCTCTCTCTCTCTCTATATATATATATATATATATATATTATTTTAGTCTTTAAAACTTTTTTCTTTCTTATATATGTTTCTCATTCTTTTTTATGTTTTATATCAAAAAAAGTAACCTATAAAGTTTTAACTCTCTGTTTATGAAGCTAAATGTTAATATAATCTGATATGATTTTTTTTTTTTAATTGTTTTTTTGTTGTTGAAATATTACAATAATTTGGGATTTGGGAGGAAGAGACTCAAACCCACAACCTCTTGGTATAAGTGTAAGGACATATCACTGGATTAACCTCATCTTGTCATTTTTTGAGTGATTGTTATGGGACCATATATACCAAATCCCTTTTTTTTTTAATGTTTTTTTTTATAAAACTTTAATAACAATTGTTGTATATGTATATATTATATATACATACATATCTATATGTTTTCTAATCCGAAATGCCTTTGGCAGTTGCAGGAGAGGCCTCTCTCATTGATTTTTAAACCATTGATCTCTCAAACGACGATGCCACTTGATAAATCTTATTACATGACTTGATTGTAATAGTAGATAAGCATTATCGATGTATCTAAGATTTCCTTCCAAGTAAATGTACACTAGAGATGCATTTCCTGATTAGGAATTCTTACGAGAGAAAGAGAACTTAATTCTTGATTTCTTATTACTGTTTTTACTGAAAAGTTTAGGAATCAATAAGTTAGGTGGACTCCACATAGAAAACGTGGAATTAAATTCTTACTGGAATTGGAATTTAAATTTTCCCCTCCCATCCAAGGAAGTACTGAAGGTAAGGTCCCTTTCTATCTGTTGACATAAAACTGGTTATGTTAGTTGTTGTTTCGTTATTGCCAAACTTTCATCAACTTAAAAACCAATAATTGCATGCACTTGAATGCCTACAACTGTTCCATCAACATCTGTCTCCGAGATGTTGTTTCTACCACCATGATTTGGCCATACGATAAATTTCGACGAATTTTGCCACATGTCGAGATCATGGTGAGAGATGCACCCTGCTTCACGATGCATACAAGTATTTTTTTTTTTCTTCCAGTCTGGCTACGAATTGGCAGACCCTTTGATAGCTCCAAGATATAAAGTAATACTCTAATATATAGTAGTACTCTAATTATAATATATAATTCTCTGATGGATTTCCTTGACGCCCGCAGAGAAATTTTTCAGGTATATCTACACATGTAATATATGTCATGTGTTTCTTTGATGACCACTTCATCTTTTATTCTCTTTTCTTCACTTTCTTTCATGTAATGGACTAGCTAGCTAGCATTTGTTTGAAATGATCATGATATTATTAAAAGTTGTAAGTGCTATAGGAAAAATTAAAAATAAAGGAGCATTATATAAATATGGAACTAATCCATGTATATATAAATTTGTAGGGTGTTTCTCTCATTAGCCAATCTTTTTTTATTTTTATTTTTTTTTAATGTTTAATTATAAGGTTTATGAGGTTTTAATTTTTTTTTTGAAAAATCCATCAATTGTCGATGGGTTTCTCATCTAAAAATCAAGTAAATAATAATTCGAACTAATTTAAATAAATAAACATTAAAAAAAATAGTATAATAAATGTAGCAAAATCATATATATATATTTTTTTGAAAAAAGAATTCATTAAAGAAATCATATTAATAAATAATAACCTAAGAAAATAACAAATGTAAAAAAACCTAAAATATTTATTAATTTGTAATCTCGTACCTGAAATTATTCAGATAGATGAATTGAAGAATTCAGTTGTAGTGGTAGGAATGAAATTGCTTAAGTGAAAAACTAGAAAAAAAAATAAAAATAAACAAAGTATATATATATTGGTTAGACTAGTTTACGAGAACTAGGAAACCAAATCTTAAGAGGAATATATTTTCTCTTCTAAGTTAAGAGAAAATTTTGTATGGGACGGTCTCATTGACACTTGGTGAGACTGTCTAAGTGTATCATTTATATTGAAAATATAAAACTATAATTTAAAAATGCCACATGGCACACTTGTGAGGCCATCCCATGTAAGTTTTTCTCCTAAGTTAAAGAGGAATACATAAAATTGGATTTTATTTCTTTATTATAATAATAATATTGGGTAAATAACTCTCAAGTCAGCGGCTCGAATCCTACCAATAATAAAAATTTCAAAAAAATAAATGTTCTATATAGATGGATTATGATAGATATATACCGTCAAAAAAAAAATATTCTTAATTTAAAAGTAACCTACTTACCTACACGGCTACACTAAAAAAAAAAACAGATAACAAACCTCTGAAAATAGGATTCCAGAGTTTGTGTTTTGTAAAAAAAAGACTGACAGCTATGGAGCCCACAAATTTTGAATATATTATATATTATATAAAAATCAAAATCATTGAAACTTAACTTCTGAAATTTTATTTTCTTCAGGGTTTTTTGGGGGAGCGGGGGGACGGGGGAGGGGTTGGTTTTGGTGGTGGGTGGTCTGCGCTCCCGTTGCTTGTTTTGAGTGCATCATTAGTTGCTGTTAATGCAAATAAAACAAGTTCAAAAACAATTAGACATGATTGTAACAGTATATATATATATATATATACCCAAGATTTTATTCCGAGTAAACACTACACACGTTTACTAAACGAGAATTATTTCGAGAAATAGAGAACTTAATATACATGTTTACTAAAATCGGCTGTGAATCAAGTTATGTGACCCTGCATAAAAAAGAAGTTAAAGTTCTCTTTTCAAAGAAACTTGATTTTCTTTAATTTGCATTCTCAATTAGTAAATGGCTCTAGATAAAATAGAAACAGTAATACAATTAGAAGGTAATAATACTTAGATATTATGATCACAGTAATACAATTAGAAGTTAATCTTTATTCAAAGGAGTAAGCCAAAAGCAGAGCAAACAGACAGCACCTGGAAGATCACACTAAAGATGGACGTGTATCCCGCTGCTCCACCCAAGTTCTTATGGCAATCAATATGTTTATCCATCGACAACCAATCAGTTCAATTCAATAAGTTAGAGATATTAAAGTTTAAATCGACACAATAATTACAAATAGTATCATTGATATGATTTGCTACCTAACGAGATGTACTTAAATGCAACTTTAAAATCTGCCACCTTAGCATGTCGGTGTGATGCACTGATGCATGACCAGCCATTCAACCATTCTTCGCGAATCATTTACGGATTTGGATCCTCTATTGATCTGATAAGATAAGGTTAACTAAATGGTAAATCCCTTATACCTAAAGATGCACTTGCATTCCACTGCACCACCCAAGTTCTTATGGCAATGAGTCATTAGGTTCAATTACTTTGACTTTAACTTAATCATTGAATCTAATGACTCATATTCAATATACTCATATAAAATCCATGAGTGCGCACTTATGTGAACACTACTGTATATATAAATATATATATATATTTATTTATTTATTTATTTGAACTTTAAAACTAGCCAAAAAAATCAATGGATTTATTGTTTTTATCCAAAATTATTATTTTTATTGTTTTTGTTAAAATATCCATTTTTGGGACATAATTGCCCTCCTTTATATATATATATATATATATATATAAAAATCTCTATTTTTTTCTTTTTCTTCTTCTTCTTCCCGAAAAAGTCGTTTTTTTTCTCTATTTTCTTTTTCTTCTTCTTCTTCCCAGACCTCCATCTTCTTCTTCTTCTTCTTCTTCTTCTTCCCAAATGTGTTTAATTGTGTTAGATCTGGTGTGTTTAATTAAGTTGCTCTAGTGTATTTAATTGGTCTGCCCTGGTGTGTTTAATTGGGTTATCGTGGTGTGTTTAATTGATTCAAACCTAGTGTGTTTAATTAGTCTGGTGTGTTTAATTGATTTACACATTGTGTGTTTAATTAGTCTGGTGTTTTTAATTGATTTACACATAGTGTGTTTAATTGGTTTACACCTTGTGTGTTTAATTGGTCATCCCTGATGTGTTTAATTGGGTTGCCGTGGTGTGTTTAATTGGTGGCCTGGTGTGTTTAAACAAAATGAAATCTAGAAATTTTGTTTGAAAAAAATCAAATATGAAAATTTTTGTTTTAAAAAAATCTGAATTTTTTTTTAACAAAACCCAAACCCAAACATAACTCCCACCATTCATAAAAACAACCACCACCTTCAAATCTGGAAATTGAACAAAACAAAATCTGAAAAATAATTTAAACAAAATGAAATTTGGAAATTTTGTTTGCAAAAAAACCAAATTTGAAATTTTTTGTTTAAAATTTTTTTTGAATTTTTTTAAAAAACCTGGAAATTTTTTTTAAAAAAAAAAATCTAAAAATTAAACACAACCACAACCACAAAAAAAAAATTAAACAAAATAAAATCTGGAAATTTTGTTAGCAAAAAAACCAAATATGAAATTGTTTGTTTAAAAAAAATCTGAATTTTTTTTAAGAACTTGGAAAAAAACGAGAAAGAGAAAGAGAAGAGAGGAGAGAAAGAGAAGAAGAAGGAGAGAAGACGTGAGAGAGAATAGAGGAGAGAAAGAGAGAAGATGGAGGAGAGAGAGAGAAGAAAGAGAGAAGGCGTGAGAGAGAGAAAGAACAAAAAAAAAAAACGTTCCATAGAAAATGAGAGAGAAAAGGAGAGAGAAGAGGTAAAGAAAAAAAATTAAGGGCATTTAGGCCTTCACAGCCAAAGAATGGATATGAACAATAAAAATGATAATGTTAGCTAAAAACAATAATGCCTCTTAATTTTTGACTAAAAAGACCTATTTCCTATATATATATACAATAATTTTCAAGTCAGCACCCACTCATTGTATTACTATAAGCACATCTTAATGAAAACCATTGGATTTAAAAGATGCTTTGACAAGTGCATGCAGCCGAGTCAAAACATTTAAATTCAATTGCTTTCATTAAAAGATGTTGATAGTAATACAATGAGGGGGTGCTGACTTGAAAATTATTGTATATATATATATATATTTGAAGTACAATATTATATTATATAAATTCAAGGTTTTTGGGAAGTTGGGTGTTTATAGATGTATCATTGTAAACCAATCGGTTCAAGTCGATGGAAATTGAGATGTAATATATACATAAGTTAAGATGATATAAGATAAGATAAGATAAGATAAGTAATATATTGTTCAATCACCGCATAATCTCATGATTCATAAGATACTGACACCTCACGTACCACATCATTTGGGACAGAATTTAAGAAAAAAATTTGGAACGTCTAGCATTACTTACTAGTACACATTGTTTCGGTGTCATGGTTTTATACATGAGTCCAAAAATTTAACGGCACCTCTCTTTATTGAGTGTTTTGTGGGCTAGACAGCAATAATAATTTGAGTTCAATTATGGCAAGGGATACTTTTTCCTTTAATTATTTTTTTCATCCTCGTTTTTTCTCTGCATATTTCTTTTAAAAACCTCCATTTGATTGATCATTCAATGGAGGTTTGAAAACAGATTTTCAACTCTATAGTTGGAGCTCTTAAAAAAAAAAAGGGATCTCCATTAATGGTAAAAATTGTTTTGGTGTCATGATTTTATACATCTAATTTATTTAAATTATATTATATGATATGAATAATCAATCGTATTAAAAACTCATGTCACACGATACTGTATATATAACTCAAAACCCTTCACATTTGTATCATATGGTTACGGGTTCGAGTCCTTCCTCTACCCAGAAAAACTCCCAATTTATATAATAGTATAAAACTTAAAAAAAAAAAATCAAAACGGATTATATATCTATTTCTAGCATATGCTTTAGTAGGCTGATGTTACAAATTCCTCAACTATGACATCACTGTTGTTATGTCAGAATGCCACGGCATATATAAAAAAAATTATTGTCATCTAGATTTATCTCAAAATTTTCCTGAAAAGTTAACAGATCCGCATATATAAATACAGAGGTTGTCTTACAGTCATATTTCAAAAACAATTATAAATAGTTCTCTGATGGATCTCCTTGACAACAGAGAAGTTGTTCAGGTACGTATACGTCTACATGCATATGTATTTATTTGATAACTTCTCTTTAATTTCTTCATGTAATTGACTAACAAAATTAATGAAAATTAAAAGTGTTTGTGTGCTCTGTTTCTCTTGCCTTCCTCTCTGGTTGGTGTGTCCGGCTTTACCCTTTTATGGTTTTAATAACATTCTTGAATTTTTTTTCGTAGACTCTCATGACTAGAGAATTATTATATACTTGTGTATTGATCTATTATATGAATGATGTAGGTAGCATTTCAAGGAAATTCAACGGTGAAGAAAATGATATTAAACAGACCACACAAGTTGAATGCCCTCACTTATGAAATGGTTAACTACCGATCTCTTTCTCTTTATATATTTTAGGCAATTAAACTTTTTTTTTTTTTTTCGTATTTTATGTTTTATAGTAAAAAATAATAATCAACCTTTAACTATGCATATAAGAATTTAAATGTTAATAAAATCTGATATGATTAATATAATGATTGATTGTTATGGGACCATAGCAAATCCCATATTGTTTTTTATAAGACAATAATGTTCACAATAATAAATTTTGATGAAGATCTCTTGTATAATATAATATCCATAAAATCCAATATTATATATATATATATACAAAATATACATAAATTATCTCAAGATCCTACATGTTTTGTTGTTTTTATTGATCATAGTTTATCGGGTTTCAAGTGTGAGAATCTGCACATTTTTTCATACGAGATGCTAATTTACATCGATACATAATGAACGATTTTAAATTTGATATGTATAAATGAAAATCGAAATTTGAAGAAGAAAAAAAACGTACGAAATCTCGCACCTGATTATTTTGCAATATATATCAACTCTGATTTATTTTGTATTGTTGGCAGCTCTCTCAACTGATGAACAGATTGAAAATCTATGAAAATGATTCTAAAGTCAGACTTGTGATTTTGAAGGTTAGAATTATATATATTTATTATTGATGAAGCAATTTATATATATATATATATATATATATATATCTCAACAATTACTGGTTCTAATTTCTTATAAAAGGAAGTAATTTCTGTCTATCTAATTCTAATATCTACCTGGAGTTAGACAATTTGATTATATTCAGGAAAAAAAAAACTTTATCAAAAATTGACTCTCACATCACTGTTGTCAATTTTGAATTGTAGTGTTAATTTGGACACTTTGATGGATAATAAGACCTTTTTATTATTTACCTTTATTTTAATAAAATTAAAAATTAAAAAAGAAAAAAAGAAAAAAAAAAAAGAGATAGACGGTGTAAATTCATTCATTAAAAAAAAAATTCAAAAATTTAAAAAACAATTGATTTCCACCGTCTATCTTTAAGATGGACGGCGGAGATTTTTTGAAAATGCTTTTAAAAAGGAGAAAGTTCAGATTGGTGATTCCATTTTTTTTTTCTTTCAAATTTTTATTAAATCTCCTCTTATATAAATTAATTTTAAAATTTTAAAAATTTAAAATTTTTTAATCGAATGAATCTCCACCATCTATATCTATGTGATGGATGGTTAGAGATCTATTTTTTTTTTCATTTATTTTTTTATTTTTTCAAGAAATAAAAAATTAATGGATCTCAACCATCCATTTAGAGACTGAAGGTAGATATTTATAACTATTTTCTTTTTCATTATCATTGATACTTTTTTTCTTAAATTACTATTTTTTAATTATAGGTGTCAGGAATAGTTTTATCTTTTTAGAATTTTGAAAAAGTCAACAATTAAATGTAGGGGAATGTTATCTACTTTTCCCATTTGTCTTTCTCACTCTTCATTTGACACATATACACTATTTAATTTAATAAAAAGCTCTCATTTTTTGCTGTAAAGTTTGTTTACGTTTTTATCCTTTATTAATACCAAACGACTTTCCTATCATTGTTTCTATCTCTCACATTTTTTTGTTTTTTTTCTTTCACTTCACCCAATACCTACCAAACAACCTATTTACGTTTTTTCTTTTTCGCTCAACCAAATTAATAATAATAATAATAATAATAATAATAATAAAAAGTAGCCTCTCTCTCCTCTCTCTCCTCCCTCTTTTTATTTTTTTTATTTTTTTGTTGTTGTTCAAGTCCCCTCTTAATGTTTCTTTCAATTCAGAAAATCCCACCTACAAGACCACATCCATAATTATTTTTTGGAAGTCCACAATAAAAAAATAGAAGTCCTACATGTGTATTACAGAAACATAATATTTTTTTCTAATGCTCTGTAATATACTCTTTTTGTTCATAGTTTTTATGGTGCAAATCCAACAAATTTTATGAAAGAAAGAAAAAAAGGGTTTTTTTTTTTATTATTCAAGTGGGTGTGCATATTAATAAAGGGTAAAAACGTAAACAAGTTTTGCAGTAAAAAGTGAGAGTTTTTTATTAAATTAGAGAGTGTATATATGTCAAGTGATGAGTGAGAAAGGCAAATGAGAAAGGTACGTAGATATCATTCCCCTTAAATGTAACACTCAACACTAAAACATGAGGGTGAGTGTTAATTTTTGATAAAGTTGTTTTCTGAGCGTAAATTGTCAAATCTCAGATAAGCAACAAACAATTACTTCATTAATATGATTTTTCTTTCAAGTATTTTAAATTTAGGATATGATCAATCTAATTATTTTTCACCTACAGGGGACTGGAAGAGCATTTTGTGCTGGAGGAGATGTTGTAGCATTGTATAATTTTATGACCGCAGGTGACTGTATAATTACACCTAAACCACATGTTTTAGAAGCGGTATCCACGTATTTTTTTCATACGAGATTCTAAATAATTAACAGACTTGATAATTAATACAAAAAGAATTACCGGCTCTGATAAGATACAATCCTTCTTGATTCTTTGCTAGTATATGTATGCTTATTATTCTACTTGGATGATTAATTGACAAATCAGGACATTGGAGTTTTGGTGCAAGTTTTTTCAAGAAATTTTTTACCCTGGAGTATTTGGTTGCTACGTATAAGAAGCCACTGGTAAATATAAACACAGTTACGTTAAAATATATATCAACGTAAATATAATTCATATATATGATTTAATAATAACTATTAATTTAAGGTTGCACTTATTGATGGAATGGTGATGGGTGGTGGAGCTGGAGTGTCCATGCTAGCTCGGTTCAAGATTGTCACAGAGAATACTGTATGTATTTGTATATATACTTCATTTTTACAAAAAATGATTTTATATCGATGAAAATTAAACATAACATATATAACCATAAACCATGGATGTTCTTAGAATTTTCAGAATATTTTGATTAAAATTTCATCTGAAAATGTATATATAGGTGCTTGCTATGCCGGCAGCAGCAATAGGATCTTATGTTGGGGAAACTTATTTCCTTTCCAGACTCCCAGGATATCTCGGTAAATCTCTCTCTCTCTCTAGGATGTAAAATTTCAACTATTACATATATTCGTGTACAAAAATCTGTATTATGATTATTCGCTTTAGAGAATACATGCATTTCTATAGAGTTCAAACTGTCTAGTGGTGACCCTCTCACACATGTATCGATATTATAATTATCCGCTTCATTTATTATTTCAGGAGAATATTTAGGGCTTACCGGAGCACGAATAGACGGAGCGGAAATGATTGCATGTGGGTTAGCAACTCATTTTGTTTGTTCCAAGGTACCTATGTTAACATTTTCCTTAATTTTAACTTTGATGCATGGAATCTATGAAGATTTTATAAAATTAATATCATTAATTAATTGAATGGTTTTATACCGAATATATATTTTCCTAATTTTGTTTTTAAATAATTATGATATAGGATCTCCGACTGCTGGAAAATGCATTAAGCGAGGTGGCTCCGTCAGAAACAATTGAAATTTCTCAGCTTATTAGCAAATTTATAGGCAAACCAAACCTGAAACAATCTAGTGCTATAAGCAGGTATATATAAAATTTATGTAAAAAATCTCATATATATATATATATATGTGTGTACGTGTGCGCACGCGCACGATACTTAATATAAAGTATTTGTGAAAAGTCTCGATCGTCTTTGTAGAGTCTTGACGGGTTTTAAGACGTAATTATGGCTTGTCAAGAATTTTATATGGATGATCCAGACATTTAGCTTATATTAGAAATCCCACACTAGGGAAACTGTTCTTGATTTCATGCTTGCCATAACAATAACTTTTTAACAATATGGAACCAGACTGGAGATAGTTAACAAATGTTTCTCTGGAGAAACTGTTGAAGATATATTGTTGGCACTAGTAAGTATATATTTATTTTTTGATACAATTCAAAAAACATTAAACAAACTTTTTCTATGTACATTTAAATTTTCTTAATTATGTGACTTATCAACTAATTATTATATTTCAGGAGATGCAAATAGAGAATGGAAGGGAAGAAAAGTGGATAGCTGATGCAATAAATTCAATGAAATCTTCTACACCAACTGGCCTCAAACTTTTTCTTAGATCGGTAACAAAAAGACTCAATTAATCTTAAGATTTTCTACTTTGTTTGATTTTTTTTTTCTTGGTTTTGACTTAAAGTGAAGTACTGGGAAATACATACTTCTAATTAATTAATTAATTTGTATGCCAACAAAAACTTCTTATATTTGAATAAGATAAGGGAAGGTCGACGACAAAATCTTGAGGGATGCTTGCTTCATGAATATGCCGTAATTTGTCACGTTATACGAAGAACCGTGAGTAATGATTTTTATGAGGTATGTATTAAAAAAAATTAAAATGATACACTGAATAATACTTATTTTCGCAAACTTATGTCTATTGATGTAATATATACTTTTCTCGTAGGGTGTAAGAGCAAAACTTTTAGAAAAAGGCAAAAAACCAGAGGTACGAACATTAATATAATATACTAGTGGATTAACCTTATATTGTTTTCTGTTTAGATCTCATCATTAATATTATTATTTTTGTTGAATTTCGGTGTTTCTCTAAAAACAGTGGCTGCCTTCGAAGTTAGAACTAGTTGAAGAAGAAATGGTGGATCGATGTTTCGGAAGAGTGGATGAAGCCGATTGGGAACCCTTACAACTTCCTCCAAGATCAAACTTAGTTCATGACAATAATGTGGCATCGAAACTATGAACTATATAGCAAATCAAATAATGAACTGAATATGTACCATACATGTATTTTTTTTTTTAATTTTTTTAAATTTAACTATTATAATATTTTGGGATTGAAGAATAAGAGGGTATGACTCGAGCCCACAATCTTTTGGATTTAGGTGTGTAAGGCTTACCACTGAGCCTATCTCATCTTGTTGAATATGTACCATGTTGTTAATTTGGAGTTTGTGTTATAATAAATATGTTTTGGGAGATTATGATATGATTTACTTGATTTAAAAGGAAATTTTCAAGTAAAAAAATATTATTTTCTTATATATATATAATTTATTTAGTCCATACGATTCATATAGTACTTTTTATAAAATTTAATGAATCTCGATGATAAAGATAAATGAAACATACTTGAACAAAAAAAAAATTGTTTTAGAGACGGAAAATAGTTTTCTATATTTTAAAAATAAAAAATAATCAGAAAATGTTGGAAATATATATATTTTGGAGAAATAGTTCTCGTACTCGAACAATTTTAATTTAAAACTTAGATTTTTTCTTCATATTTAGACATTTTTTTTCGTTAGGAAAAAATAGATTTAAAACATCCCAAATTCAATAGAAGGCAAAATAAAAGAAAAAACTATCAACTCAACTAGATCGAACACCGTCTACCACAGTTTGATAATGAAAGACATTCATTTAGTTTGACAATATGGCAGTTCGAGTTGCCGTCACTGCATTTGTATACATAAAATAACTAGCTTGAAGATGAATATGGAGTCCAAGCCCAAGCTAACAAATTGTGCCACTTTGTAAGGGCCGATACACTAACCTGGGCCTGACTAGCCTCATCTCAATGGATTCCAAAACTAGCTAAACCCTTCTTTCGGGTCTTGTTTTAGAGATTTAGTATGTGCTTTAGAAATTGATCTAACTAGATTCCGGTAAATCTCTGATTCAATTGGTATCGGATTTAATATATATATATATAATTTTTCTATTATCAATTCGAACTAACAAAAGATATATCAGTTCTTTATATGTGGGTCATTGGATTTAATATATATATATATATTTCATATTCTTACTAATAATTTTTTTTTGAATTTGACTAATATTTTTATAAATATGGGAAAAATAGTAAAATAATTCATTCCAATATATCAATTACAATACACGATTATAAAATGATAAAATAAAATATTTCTAAAAAAATAGATTAATAAAAAGAATAAAATTAAACAAAAAAATAAAATAAAATATAGGGAAATTATCATTCTCCCCCCTATAGTTTTCCATATTCTCCAGTCTCCCCCCTCTAGTTTCAAAATTCTCCAATTTCCCCCCTCCCATGTCTATTTTCATATGGTGAGATTGGACATGGGAGGGGGGAAATTAGAGAATTTTGAAACTAGAGGGGGGAAACTGGAGAATATGGCAAACTACAGGGGAGAGATTAATAATTTCCCTAAAATATAAAAGATCCAAGTCAGAAAGACATGAAGCAGCTTGGACTTTCAATTGGACAACAGTTCAGACAAAGTGACACATTTTGTCCCACAAAACAAGCGAATCAGCTTTGAAACTATGTCGTTTTTCTCTCTCTTTCTCTTCCTGTCCTAAGTAAATAAAAATCCAAAAATTTCAATTTTAAAACTTGTATGCAGTTGCAGTGCAGGTCTCAAGTCTCTGGCTTTGTTTGGTTCCTGTGAAAAAGCTTGTAGCTTTCGTTTTTTTTTGCACCCATAATATTTTTTTTTTAGAAAGCTCACTTTTTTATTGTGTTTTGTTGTGTTTTTGTGCAGTGTAATAAGAGAAATGAGTCTTGGTGTTGGTGGGTTCAGATTTCTTTGCTTGTTCGTTTTGCTCTGTGTCTCCTTCTTCAGCAGGTAATTTTCTGAAGTTTTTATTTGGTTGCTAGGAAAGTGCAGGAAAATAAGAGAGAAAATTGTTGTAATTTGATGTATAAAAGATTTCATGATATGGGTATTTGAGTATGCAAATGATTTTCATACAACTATGCATCAAATTTGAGATTTGGAGCTTAAGCGTGCTATAATTTTGCATTTTATTTGTTGATCAAGTTTGTAATTTGAGAATGATTTTGGTTTTATTTTGCTATAATTTGTGTTAATCAAAAATGTGATTGATTGTATTTCTCTTGCATTGGCTTCTTGAAACTGTGTAAAAGTTGCTAAGATTCTGTGAAATGGAAAAATTTGGTAAAAATGCATTAACATTACAAAAATTGAAATTCTAAGACAAAATGAGAGTGTGTTATTGAAGGGTAAAACAAGATATGTAATCATGGAATTGATAGAAATTGGGGTTGTGTCTTGATTACGATAATATTCTGTTAATCAACTTCATGATAATTTATCAATTGATATGAGCTTGTGTTGTTTCAAGGACGTCAAGTGAGGGAAGTGTGGAAAAGGAGAAAACACTAGCTCTGATAAAGCCAGATGGAGTGTCTGGTAACTACACTGATGGGATCAAAAGGATGATTCTTGAGTCTGGTTTCAGCATTTTGAGGGAAACAATTGTTCAACTTGATGAAGACAAGGTGGCGAACTTTTATGCAGAACACTCTTCAAGAACCTTCTTTAGTAGTCTTATCAAATACATGACAAGGTACCTTCGACAAATGGCCTAAGATGAGCGAGTTCAGTATTAGTCATTTATTTGCATATGCTTAATTTGATCTTCTCTATAATGGTTTTCCATGTGTGAACATTTGTTAAAAAGTCATTGAAATGCTGGAGATGCTTGCACTTATAAATAAGTACGATAATTGATAATTCATCTTCAGCACTAATTAATAATTAACGGTACAAGTTCACCCAATTTTGATATTTCTACTGAAGTTATCGAAGCCTGTTGGAACTTAGGTGATAGACTTTACTAAGTGAAGAAAAGGCATCGTTTTTGAATTTGTTATGTTGTTACTCTGATGAGTTGAAATATGATGCTGGTTAATTGATTGTCATGTAGAATTTTATATAAATCTGGTCATTCGAAGTACTGAATGGACTTGTTTCTGCTTCTCGGGTTGATATATATGGTGTCATAGTTTATTATATTATATTTATATTAAAGTTAGTTTCTCCTTCTCTTTCGCTTGACTTGACTTTTATCAGTGGTCCAGTGTTGGTTATGGTTTTGGAGAAGGAAAATGCTATTGCTGATTGGCGTGGTTTAATTGGACCAACTGATGCACGCAAGGCTAAAATTACTCATCCCCACAGGTTATCTAGCTCCCCCAATGATCTACTTTGTGCTTTGCTACTGATATCTATTGCCTTGTGAGATAGAGTTACCTAGCTACATAATTCTTATTTCAATCTTTATTTTACGGTGATTTATTTTGGATCAGTGACATGATATTGTTTGTTCTGTGTCAAATTTTTTCTGAATTTCCTCTTGAATTTTTTTTTTTTTTTGCTTTAAATATGTCTAGCGTCAGAGCAATGTGTGGGCTGGATTCCGAACAGAATTGCATTCATGGTTCAGACTCTTCACTATCAGCCCAAAGAGAAATGTCGTTTTTCTTTAAAGAGATGTCCTCAGGTCAATCAATTCCAACTCTCATTTTAGTTAATATGATATTCATACATGTGTAGAATCTGTGCATGCTTGTGCTTTATAAAATTGCGATGATATTTACTGGTATTATATGACTTGGGGTTATGTGCACCATCATTGTTGATTTCTAGATATATCTGCATCCGTTAGATCGGAGAGAGCATCATAGTATCTTTTGTTCCTACTATATCGTTTCTGATCATAAAGATTGAAGAATATCTGCATGTTTAAGACTTTAAGTAACTCAAGAAGAGGTATACTTTTGTGATATTAGGCGGTGGATTTGATAAAGATGCCGGAACATGTACTCAGGATAATACCAGTGAGAATAAATTAGTTTGCCGTTCACAGTTAAATGTGATGTTTAACGTATCAAGTATAATTGTTTCTCTTTGATGCGAGTATAATAATAGAATGTCCCCTTTCTTTTCTCTGTTAAATTTATCATTCTTTTCTATTCCCTTTTGAAATCTCAAAATCTTCATTTCAATTGCCTAGTACTCTAGTAGAATATTCTAGTTTGTCTAAGCTGCGATCTCCACGAGAGCGGAAGTGCGGAACAGAGCATTAGCCCTCTTAGTCTAGACCATCATCATTTGCATATAAGAAATAACAAAGCATTGTGTTTTGATATAAAACGTCATTAGCTACAACAATGGTCTCTTGATATTGACACTGAACGGAAATGCTGAGAGGAACTTCCTTGTAGCTTTTTTATTCATGGAAACTTTCTGCAAGAAATTAAAGTTGGAAACAGAACATAATTTGCAAAAGATTTCAGATAAAAACAAAATTTTTAATTTTCGAAAAACAGATCCAAGATGAGCTTATCACTTCAGTCATGGCATCCATGTGGCTTGCATAATACATCTTTTGTTAATAGCGATGCATGTTACTAGTTTTGAAAAAGTTATTGTATTAATGTTGTTTATTGTATTTGACTTTGACAGATGAGGTAGTTCCAACACATGACGAACTGTAATCGCTCTTAAAGCAGATCTGCACGGTTTGTAACAAGTTTCTTTCACTGCTTTTATCCACACAATTCTTTAGAAATGGAGAAAAGAATTACACGTTGCTCTATATTCGGACCAATCTTCCAAACATTATATTGCTGACTTGTTCTCATTTTTAGTTGTTCCACTTCTGGTAACCCTCCTTTTTCCCACAAGATTGTTTTAGAAAGAAAATAGCTACACGCCTACACAGGTTGTGATGCACATCTGGAAGGGTTGATGAGCAATAGAGGAGCTATACTGTGTGTTTCTGTCCAATGTGTGTTCTTTTTCGTTATTTGACAACTGAATAGGATGAGTATACATGCACTTTGACAATTATGTATACTTTGTATGTCCCATTTCGGTGACCAACATTCGAAAACTGAATATAGGTTCTGACATTATTATGATTTGATTTGTGATTGTGAGTTGTAAGAATGTTTTTGCAACTACAGAGTGTAATTGTTTGCAATGCTGATATGCCGGTCATTCGTTGTTCTATCTTTTTCTTGATTGAAGCTTTGCTGATATGCTGTTTATGACAAAACAGCGGGTTACTAACCGTGATTACCGATAATTGTCTGTACAAATGTGCATGCATTTGTTCTTGTATATAGCTACATTCTGCGTACACCAAGTAGTTCTTTTCCATCTCTATCTACACACACAGGTTCCAATGTTCCTAGATTTCAACTCAAAAGTTTAGCAATTAAGTAGAATTTTTTGATTTTGATTTTTGGGGATGTTAAGTGCTCGTTTTACCAGCCTTGTAAGCATTACCAAAAACGGACTTTTTGAACAAATGGGGTGTACATTTTGGGATAGTTTGTTGATCTTGTAATCTTCTTCATTGTATAAACAATATGTATTTAAGCTGAATACAATTTTATTATAACATTTTCAAAGGAGAGAGATCTTGGAGAAATCCAAACTCAAGTAGAGAGATTTTGGACCATATTACATGTGTCAAAAAAGTGTTTTATGGGATTTCATTGCCTTAGGCACTTCACTATCTTCTGTTATTTTTATTGAACTATTACAATTATAAGTTTGAAAATTGGGGAAAGGAGACATAACTCAATTAAAGTTTTGAGATTGAGAGAAGGGGACATTACTCGATTAAGGTTTTGAAATTGGGTGAGGAAGACATAACTAGATTAACGTTTTTGAAATTGGGAGATGGGGACATAACACGGTTAACGTTTTTTGTTTGATGGTATTAAAACACTTTTCAATACATTTTAAGTTCGGAATAGAGGATTTCAATCACACTATTGTTTGTTGATTTATGGGGTTTTCCTTGTTACCGTTTTTCTTGATGTTTTCCTTGAGGGGTAATTAGGTTTTTACGTCCCCCATGTTTTTGTGTTCTTTTCTTTTCTTTTAATAAAATTTTCCCTCGTTTTATCAAGGTTAAAAATAATAATAATAATAATAATAATAATTATTATTATAATGCTCTCTTAACCTAGCTATTTTAAAGTAGTATTTTTTTTTTAAGTAGTATTTGACTTTAAAAAGTATAACAAAAGGACTATATGGAATGAAAAAATATATAAAAACACTTATCCAAATAATGCGTATGGCCATCCATACATTTTGAGACTAAAAAACAACTTAAATTTCTTTTAGAACAAAAAAAAAAAAGTGTTTTTCTAAAACAAAAGAGTAAGGCTAAAATACTTTAAATTCAAGACTTCATTATTTAACCATTCATTTACTTGTAATCTAAGATATGAGAAAAATAAGTCTTAAAAATTTCAAAATGAATGAATGGTTAAGTCGAGAATTCAAGTTCAACATTCAAGTTTATATAACTTGAAATTAAAAAGAAACAATTTCTAAATTTATATATATATCTACAGTACTAAAATCTTTTAGTAATACATTAGAAATGCACTTTTTTTAAAGCGTTTTGAAGTATTGTTTTATATAAAGTCCTCAAGAAAATAACTCATGAAAAGAATTTTGATTAATGATAAGGTCAGATTGATCCAATAATATGTCTATCACACATTCACACCTACGTGAGTTTGTGTTTAAATCGTATCCATTTTCCTAAATCCTAAAATCTCGAATTCACTGTAATAGAATAACCCATTGATTGATTGGGGTTTCACAAGCCCTTCGCTTCTATGCGTATATGAAACATTTGCTTACTCATGCAAAAACACTTAGAATATTTTTTCTAATAAATAAATAAGAATAAAAAATATATAAAGAGCCAATAAAAGAAGAGCAATGATGGAGTCAATACAATACCCATGATGACCACCACCATCTTCCACAGTTCCACATCATAAAAACTTGTATAACATTCCAAAATTAGAAAGGCTTGCAAATTTAGGTCCAGTTTACAAACCCTAGAAATCTGGTAGATGGGGGAACCCACATGGCTTGCCAGCTTCTTCTTTTCTTTTTTCATTTTCAATTTATTTATTTATTTATATAAATAAATAATTCTTGGTGGGAGTGAAATCTTCTCTTTCCTTGACTCTCTCTTCTTTTTATTTCTCATTATTTCTTTGTATTATCACATGCATCTCGAGGAGGAAGAGTTCTTTATTTTACTTTACAAAAAAATAAAAATATGACGGGCTGGGTGACGAAAGGTGTGTAAGATACTGTTGATTATTTTTGGTTTGGATTGTTTGTTTTTGGTTTTTATTGAACAATTAGATACCAATTCAATAATAATATAATTTTATGATAGGATTTTATATTTTGTGGTTGAAGGGTTTTGCTATCTTTTCATGATTTACAAACTTATGATTTTAACTGTAGATCCCAATCACCATCCAATGTAGTTTAATGGTAAAGAACGGTCATTTAACCTGACAATGTTTCAAGTTCGAATCGCTAGGTGATATATAATAATAATTAATAATAATTTTCTAGTCAAGTTAGAATTTTTTTTTGTCATTTGATAAGCCAAATAATTTGATCTTAATGGATTATTGCATTTGTTAATTTTTAGGTCCTGACGATCTATGTAGCACGGATACGGCACGATACGGAGATATGGTAAATCTTCAAAAACTAGGATACGAATGCGGCAGGATACATCAATTAAAATAATATATATTTATATTTAAATAATAATAATAATATTTAAAAACATATTTGATAATTCATTCAAAATCAAAACATATTCATAATCCAAATAAAACGTGTCATATAACTACATAAGTCATAACAATGTAACATATTACAGGATCTAAATAAAACATGTCACATAAGTCGAACATATTACAAAATCCAAATAAAACATACGTCACATAAGCCATAACATATTATAAAATCCAAATAATACATTAAAAGAAAAAACTCATAAAACATATTTTAAATTCTTAATTAACTTCATTATCATCATTCACATTGTTAAAGGATCTAAATAATTCGACATCTAACTCTGGTTCATCAAGAGAAAGATTTACAATCTCAAGTATCTCGGTATTCTCCATGTCAATGGAATAAAAAACAAAATTTCCTTATAATTTCATTTTGACCCCTAATCTTTTGAAATTATAATTTAACCTCGTATTATACTAAAATAATTATAATATTGCCCCAAACGTATCCTCCAAGCATCCTCTAAGTATCCTCCAAGTATCCCCAAAGTATCCCCCAAGTATCCTCCAGTCAAACTTATGAAAAAGTCAACGGATACGCCATTTGACGTATTGGATACGTATCCTGGAGTATCAGGGGAGTATCCGAACTGGATACGAGTTCGATACGAGTTACTTCCACCAAATGGAGTATCTGTGCTTCCTAGCTGACGATACTAGAAAAGGACTCTATATATATGGATTAATTTGGAATTAAATATAAATGTTATTGTATACTGTCCATAACTATATAAGGTGGTTGATATTTGTTATATTTCAATTTTATAGTTCAAACAAATGAAGTGCTTTAATAGCAAAAAATTGTATATCCACTTTTAGTTGAATAGTTCTGCATATCTTCCTTCATATTTGTGTATACCTTAAAATAATCGTGGGAGACCTCATCCCATATTGTGTGTGTTGCTATTCCGATTGCATATTAGTAGTGCTTAATTCAATAAGTACTTGTAAACCCTGTGTGATTCTGTTTATGTGATTTTTTTTTTAATTTTTTGGAAAAAAAAAAGCAATCTAATTAAACAATCAGGAGCTTAAGAACAAACAAGAGAATCTTCGATCAACAAACTCTCAACACAAGAAGGATAATCCTCCATTAATCCTCCTCCCAAACTAACCCTCGACTCCTACCAAGAGCCAACTTTGGCTAACCAATGAGATACTTTGTTCGTCGAACAATCAAGACTCTTACACTTTTACAATTTTTATTTCGAAATAATTGTGGGTTAACTTAGAAAACCAAAATCCAATTAATTTAATAATTTTATTTTCTAGACAGTTTTTCAAACACTTTTTTAATGGATCCTTAACTTTTTGTACTATGAATATGAACCAAAGAACATCCTACACAATAATTAATTAATTTGTTAATTATGCTTTTGACACGCTTAATCACAGTAATTAAGCTACGTAGTAGGTTAGAAACCACATACACATAGTTATTAATAAACAAAATCAAATGTTGATTATCCACCATGCATGGAGGCGTGTCGGCCAATCAAATGGCTCGGATTAACTAAAAACCATATTTAATTGATTTAATTAATCAAATTAATTATTTGTTCAATGTTAATTAAATAATCCCTGTGTGGGAGTGACATGAACACTTATCACCCAAGTAAACCGTGCTTATATATATATATATTTTTCTGTTTATGATACTGTTAATTTTTAATTAATTACTGATTATTGTAATTAGAGAGAGATCATGTATTGGATCATAGAATGAAAGTTGTGGAAAGTCAACCCGACCCCTTTGGTACACGTGTTGGACCGACATTAATTGATGGGATCAATTAATGTCTTGACACGTAGTCACTTTTCAATGATCAAAGTTGGGACCATTAATTAATCACCTAATTTTCTTACTAGTTTTGGAATTTAATTTTACTAATATTACATGTTAATTAAGAGAGCAAAATGTAAAAAAAAAAAAATCTTAAATAGTTAATTTTTTATAAGGATTATTTTCAAAGAAGGTTTCCAATAAATTTTGTGTATAAATTTCATGCGAGCTTCATAATATACCAAAATAAATTTATTTATTTTTTAATGAATTTTTAAACTATTCGAATCTGTTTTTAATTTAACCCTAAAATTGAGGAGATCGATATGTACGTGAAATTTATTCGAATGAAGCCTTGCATGTATGTGGGAGGAGATGATGTGAATATATTTGTTGGTTTAATTCTCTCTTAAGCTCATACTACTATACAAGTAGCATTATAATTGTTAGATTTAAATCCAATGGTTTTAATTAGAAGATAAAATATTTAAAATGGTAAGATTGAACTTGCAATTGCATAGGATTTGTTTGCTAATTTTGTCAAGAAGATTATTCCTTCTTGTCTAAGATTTCTTAATTCGCTTCCTAGTAATTCAATTCTCTTAGAGGCTACGTGTAAATATGAGAAACACTTGTAATATTTAATTTTTTTTAATAAAAAATATATATAAATATATGAGAAAACACTTGACAATCTATTGGGATCGAGTAGATCAAAATCTTCTCACTAATCAACAAATTTAATTAATGCTTAATTTTTTTTTCCTCATCGTAATCATCATTTGTTAGGTACTTGATGTTCCTCTGAATTTATATATAAAAAACATTGAATTTTATCATAAACTTCTTTAATTTCTTGTTGAAATTATTTGTCAAAAATTATTTTTCGAAGATAACCTTTTAAATAGATTTATAAATCACACGAATCAGTCAGAATTAATCATATAATTATTATATATATATAGTACTCGAAAGAATCTGATTGACCTAATTAAAATTCGGGGCAGGTGAGTTTTTGTTTGTGAACAAGACATCCCCACGTGGGGTTTCTACCTCTTCTTGTAGGGATCCTTATGCATCCATCTCCTTTTCCATTTCTTTTAAGTTGTCACTCCCATACTGCCCTATTGTCAATTTGTTTGCTACAACGATCACTTTTGTGTTTGTTTTCTACTTCTTGTTAGCTTTTTTGATAAGTGCTTCTATCATCAATCACTCAAAAAGATAAGCTACAGATCAGATATATTCTACTAATTACTTACACTACGTCTACGTGCATACATTCTTGATTTTTCATATACGGTTATTATCTAGATTTTTTCCGATTTGTAAAATAGAAAACTAATAACGGAAGTATAACACCAAATGGCCCCTTAATTATATGGGACAAGTACTACTACAATTCTAAAATATAGTACAAAATGACTAGATAGAACAAGCTAGAAGAAGGTTGAAGAATTTTTTTTTCATGAAAACTAAGCAAAAAATTAAGAGTTATGAGTAGCACTAGGAGATATTACAGCGCACATGTTTGGTAAGCTCTTGGTGTCGAATTCTTAGCCATTGGATGAAGAATAATCTTTTTTATAGAGATTGATCATTTTTTTTTTTTTTTTTTAAATGTACACTCCATTAAAATATTTTTAAGGTACTCTAATTTGTCTTGGATGTTCCAGACATTTTTTTTCCCGGAAAATTCTCACCCATGTGTTATTTTTATGGGCAATACAATTATAAATTATAAATACATACAGTTGTGTAAGAGAATGTCTTCATGTTAGTTTGTGATATAAACTGAATACAAAGCAGCTATACAAACAAAAGGCAAAGGGGGTGCATTTGCATTGCATATATGCAGAAGTCAATATATAAGACTGTGTTTGGGAACTTGAACCAATTGGAAAAAAAAAGGTGCTTTTAGATCACTAGGTTAAATTTTAGCTATATGCATGAAATTCATCGAACAAAAAACACTAGTCTCTATTTATATATAGTTTTATACTCTCAAAGATCACTTTTCATTGGCTTATAGCTTTCTAACACCTGCTGTTTTCTACATACATTTTCCCCACCACCACCACCACCACCACCTCCACCATCAACCACCTTTTGATAAATTTCTCTACAAAAAGCTGGTTCCAATTTCAGACTGCCAAAAAAAAAAAAGCAAAGGAATTCTCAATTATTCTGTCTCTCTCTCTGATTTCTATCTAAAGATGAAGGTAATTTTTGTTTTCGTTTTGTTTTGTGTTGTATATATCAATGACAGAAGTGATTACAAGTTTGATTTGATTCTAAGTTTACAAGGTTTTGTTTGGTGTCAGCAGTTGTTCAGTTGGATGCAAAATAAGCTTAATGGGAAGCAAGCGGATAAAAAGTCAAATGCAGTTCCACCTTCTTGTATGCATTCTTCTTCTTCTTCTTCTTCTTTTTCTTTATTTTCATTTTATTGTTTGCTCACTTTGTGAAATGAGAAGTGCTTCTACTTATTTTGAGAGTAGTTGAGAAGTGCTTCTTCCAATGATTTTCATTGTTTATGTTTATATGGTCATTATTAGTCTTGTTTTGAGAAGTGCTTTTTTGACTGTTTGACATACTTGGAAGGAGAGGGAGAAAAATGGAGGAAATGGGCTTGGGTCAAGATTTGAATCTGAATCCGGATCCAGATCTGGATCCGAAATATAAAAACTTTTATTTTGATTAATTAATATCATGTTTACAGTAATTAAATAATTCAATGTAAGTCAATAAAGTCAACATATTGAAATATGATCTGAATTTAACAAAGTCAAAGAATCGAATAAAATCTAAGTTTCACGGTTAATCGGCTAAATTTTTATACAAGTCAATAAGTAGTACTAGTAAATGAATAAACATTGCAAGAAATTGTACACATTTTTAACGAATATTTTGACTTAAAATTATACTTGTTGATGCAACTTGTAATTTTTTCTTCAAAAATATAATTTTAATTGATTTTACCTCAAAATTGTCATTCATTAACTTTTGTTTATTTTCTCTATGTTGTGTAGATTCTACGAAACAAGAGCCTAGTAGGGAGGAGTTCAATGACTGGCCACATGGATTGCTAGCAATTGGAACTTTTGGAAACAATGATCAAATCAAAGAAGAAAACAATTCCAAAAATCAAGAAATCCAAAACATTATTGAAGAGGAAGATCAAGAAACATCTTCTTCAATGGTGGATTTACAAGATTTCACCCCAGAAGAAATTGGGAAATTTGAGAAGGAGTTGACAAAGCTCTTGAGAAGAAAACCAATAAATATTAGTAATTCTGAAAAGGATCAATTGAAGGAAAATATTGCAAATGGGAACCTTCCATTGGATAGATTCCTCAATTGCCCTTCAAGCTTGGAGGTTGATAGAAGAATTAGTAATGCACTACTCTCTAGTAGTGATGATCATGACCATGTTGATCATGAAGATCTTAAAGATGATGACATTGATCGGACGATCAGCGTAATTCTTGGGAGATGCAAGGATATTAGGGCATCAGATAATAGCAAGAAATTAGCAATTGGGAAGAAGTCCATTTCTTTCCTTCTCAAGAAGATGTTTGTTTGCAGCAGTGGATTTGCTCCTCAACCTAGTTTGAGAGATTCACTTCAAGAATCAAGAATGGAAAGGGTAAGTAGATATATCTTTCTTGTTCGTCCTTCCTTACGTTTAAATCAGAATAAATCTCGAATATGTGTTATTTATGTATAACGTACTTATTCATCATATATAGTTTGCTTTTTGATTGAATTTTATGTAAAATGACATGAATTTTCCTGCAGTTTTTGAGGATAATGCTTCACAAGAAGATCAACTCTCAAAATGCTTCTAGAGGTCAATCAATGAAGAGATATTTAGAGGATAGTAAACAAATTATTTCCAAAAAGGGAATAAATGAAGATGAACAACAGGAGAAAAATAATAAAAATAGCAGCAACAATGATGGATGTAAATGGGTCAAGACTGATTCAGAATGTAAGTTTTTGTTTTTTTTAATTAATTTTGATTAATTAATCATAATAGGCTTGGCTTCAGAATCTACTTGTATTCTTTTTTACTAATTTGATTTTTATTTTATTTTATTGCAGTTATTGTTCTAGAGATATAAATCTGCATTTATACATCCTTGAGAGATTTTATTTGTACAAGGTAAGAAAAGCTAACTCTTTTCAATTTTTCATTGAATGAAAATGTAATTTTTTTTTTCTTTCTGAAAAATTATTCTAATAACATATTATGAAATTAAGTGTTTTTCGAAAACAAAAACTCCGGTAAAGTGTTGAGAATTTTATAATAAATAAAAAATAAAAGAAAGTGTTTGAGCACGTACGTTGACCCTGTTCTTGGTCATTTTTATGTATAAAACAGAAAACGTGTTTTAAGAACACAATACGAACTAGTCTTATATATATGTTCTAATCCTTGATTGAATATAATTTTACAGATCCATTTCCAGCCATCCTGGATTTGAAATTGTTGTGATGATCATGTAAAGCTGATGATGACGAAGAAGAAGAAGAAGTTCAAGCACATATACAGGAACTATAAAAAATCAGAATCAAAGAAAGTTGATGATCATATTGTTATTTGAGGAATACATATATTTTCTCTATAATTTTGTGACGGTGCTTCGTTTTTTTTCATGTTTGGAAACTGTGATTGTGATGAACACAGTACAGTTTCTAACACATGTTCTTGAAATATCGTCATTAATTTATATTGTACAAGAGAATTCTGTACTGTTATGGCTACACATTTTAATTCTCTCTTTGTAATTTTTATATTGTATCTTAGCTCTATTAATACACTTTTTTGCTAAGCTTCAAACTCCTTTGTAATATAATTTTAGGTGAATAAATAACAATATCATTTTTACATCTTTTTTTTTCTTATTTAAAATTGTTGTCATTGAAATAAATAATTAAACTAGTTCTGTTTTAAATTTTAATCCATGATAGATAGAGACCGAAAATGTTTCTCCATCTTTGCATTTTTTTTTTTCTTTGAAACAAACAAAAGATTGAATAAGAGAAGATGAGAAGTTCGTGGGTTGGGCTGCACTGAGTCAGGCCCAAAAGCTTTTGTTTTGGGCTTCGGTTATCAAATACACTGTTGAATCAACGATTGAGCCTCCACTTAGATGGTGACATGTCCGAGCACATTACTATCCTTTAACTGCCGTGTCCGGCACGTCACACCATTTTGTTGACGTGTCTTGGCATGTTACCATCTTACATACTGATGTGTCCAAGCACGTCACTACCGTTTGTGTTAGGGTTTTCTAAGGGTTTGAAAATGGATAAAATGTAGAAATAGCAACTTGGAAATGGAATTTTCCCTTCTCAGCATATTGAGCCTGGGCTGTTGGGTTGGGTTTCTTCGAGTACTAGATCTTGAAGATAAGAGTGGTGATATTTGCATCCCTTAAAATGTATATACACCCCAAAAACATAATACGAACTAACCGTCTTATTATTATATGTTCTAATCATTGATTGAATATAATTTTATAGATCCATTTCCGGCCATCCTGCTGGATTTGAAATTGTTGATATGAAAATGTAAAGCTGATGATGACGAAGAAGAAGTTCACATACAAGAACTATCAAGAATCAGAATCAAAGAAAGTTGATGATCATATTGTTATTTGATGAATCCATATATATTGTCTATAATTTTGTGACGATACTTCGTTTTTTTCATGGTTGTAAACTGTGATGGTTTCGACACATGTATGTTCTTGAAATATCGTCATTAATTTATAATGTACTGTTATGGCTACACATTTAATTCTCTCTTTGTAATTTTATATTGTATCTTAGCTCTATTAATACACCTTTTTGCTAAGCTCTGTAATATAATTTTAGGTGAATAAATAATAGAGAGAAAACCGAAAATAGCCATCTAACTTATCATACTTTTGTTTTTAACGACTTTTGAAATTATAATTATTAATAACCACTTTTTTTAAAAAAAATTCAGTTTAGTACCATAAATTACCAGAGTACCCCTGAAAATAGTGTTTGTTAAACCTCGAAGCAAACTTGAAATCACGACTAAATTGAAATACACAAACTTGAAATCATGCTTAAATGAAAATATCCAAACTTGAAATCATGCCTAAAATAAAAATATTCAAACTTGAAATCTGGACTAAAATAAAATTTCCCCCTTCTTCTTCCTCTTCTTCTTCCTTAGGTTTAGGTTTTTTTTTTTTTTTTTCTTTTCTTTTTTGTTGCAGATCCATGGAGGCCATCGTCGTCCCATTGGTGAACCAGCGAACGATCCCGTCGCCATCGTCATCCCGTCGCCATCCCGTCGTCGACGAAGCTGCAGCGAACCGGCGAAGTTGCAGCGAACCGGCGAAGCTGCGAATCGGTGATCCAGCTGCGCGTGAGGGGCTGCCGCGACGCCCAGAAGCTCGCCGAAGCTCGGCGACGCCGGCGAGAGGCAGATCGGGGGAGAGTGTGTGGCAGATCGGGGAGAGAGAGAGGCTGATCGTGAGAGAGAGCAGAGGAGAGAGAAAGAAAAAAAAGAGAAAAAGAGAGAGAGAGCTGATTGAGATGCTTTTATACGAGGGCTTTTGAGTAATTTCTCAAAAACATGGTTAAAAACAATTAAAAGTATACATGTGGTTAAAAAAGAAATTCCCATAATTAGATGAGTCAGTTTTGGCAATTTCCACTAAAAGAATAATGTCATTTTTGCATTTTTTTTCTTATTTAATTTTTTTTTGTGTTTGAAATAAATAGTTAAATTATTCTATATTTTTGTTTTTAATCAATGATAGAGGCCAAAATTTTGTCTCCATTTTTGCGATTTTTTTCTTTGAAATAAATAAATATTAGATAAGATGAGTTTGATTCAATGGTTTGTCTTAGGGAGGGCAAAATTATCTACGGATATGGATATCCGTAAGAATTCGCTCCATTTAAATAGGGATGGATACTATTATTTCGGGAACGGAGCGGGGATGAATGTCATCCTAATATCCATTTTATTTTCGGGGATGGGGATGGATATCTGGATATCGTCTATGGATATCCATCCCCATCCAGATTCATTATAGATTTTAATATTTTAAAAATATAAAAATATATTATGTAATTATTAATTCTAATTATATAAGTTATTATTACATTTTATATTTGAACTTTATTGGATGTATTTGTTTCAATATAAATAAGATAAAATGTACCGTTACATATGTCAGTTATATTTTTCTCTTGTAAACTATACAAAATTAATTTTTTTTCATCGGATACGGATATAAATGGAGCGGGGATGAATATCTCTATCTTAATTTGCGGATTATCCGAATTCGCCCCACTCACTTAGAAATGTGGATGGATGTGGGGATGAAGATATATATATCTCAAACGGATACGGGGATGGATATTGGGGTATCCATACCCAATCCGATCCATTGCCATCCCTCTTACATCATGAGGTTGTAGAGTTTAGTTTGTCTCATTCATTAAATCCTGAATTATTGTAATATTTCCAAGAAAACAAAAAACAAAACAAAGAAATATTGAAATTTTGAATATGTAAAGATGAGAAGTTCGTGGGCTGGGCTGAGTTGGGCCTAAAAGTTTTTTGTTTTTGGATTTGTTTATCTAATGGAGTGTTGAAACGACGATCAAGATGCAACTTAGATGGTGATGTGTCCAGACACGTCATAACTCATAACCCTTTAACAACTTATCACACCATTTCGTTACACGTTGCTGCCCTGCACTACCGTACCGTGCCCGGGCACATCACACCTTACAATGATGTGCCCGGGCACGTCACGAATATTTCAATACAACATATATGCATCGAAGGATCAAAGCTTTGTAAAACACGGTTGAAGACTTGAAGATGACAAATTTTCATAAAATTTCAGATTAGATATAATTTTTTGTTGGTGAGACTGATGAGTTGAAGGCCAAACAAAATCAGAATCAGATTCGAAATTACAATACAAAGAAAAATGGAAGATTGTATCTTACAGATTATAAAGCATCGAAGTGCATTTGAATCGATGCAACGAGAATCAATAACAGAGGGTTTCTAAGGGCTGAAATTAGAAATAGCAGCCCGGAATTTTTCCGTCTCTCTGCATATTGAGCCTGAACTGTTCAGTTCGGTTTCTTCAAATACTAACATATTCGATCAATAACAGGGGCGAATTTAGGATTTTTTATCTGACGGGACTGAACCAAATATTAATTATAATTTTTTTTTTAAACAACCTTAGTAGGAAGTTTAATTATTAAACCATTAATGCTGCACTACTTGTCTTGTATTGTCTACATGCCTATATGGCTATATATTAAAAAAAAAAAATTCAAAATGGCAGAATGACCGTGCAGCCCCCACAATGATTCGTCCCTATAAGATTCCTTCCAAACTTGGGTAATATCAGTGTCAATAATTGCCACCACTAGTTTCCTGTTTCATTATAAATAAATCTAATTAAAATAAAATTAACAGAATATTTTAACTAGGAAAATTAAATTTAAGAGTATTAATTGTATAATAAAATATTAATTGATTGCATGAAGAAACCATATATAATCCTAACCTTGGTAGACGGTGGTCATAAACTGTACTTGGATTGGATGAGCCTTTTGATAGACGACCCCTATAGCATCCAAATAGCTTCCACATCGTCCATGAAATCCAACAATAACTTGGTCTTCAACTGGAAACTTAAAATGAGTGCCATTATTAGAACCAAAAGGTCCATATGTGCACCAATTTGTGTGGAACATTAGAGATTCGACAAAACAGTTGGGATGATAATTAGTAACGCTTCCACTAATCGAAGTCAAATATTCCTCAGGCCAATCGATTGTAATCTATATTTATAATGTTATTCAATGTTATGATTTATAAAAATATAAAATCAAAGCCTTATAATAAGATAATTAAGACAATACTAATTAATTACCCGGCTTGCGTTTTCATCGTTTTCACCAAATTTCTCTGAATATTCAATCTCGTAATTTTCATTGACACTTGTGAAGGAGAGAAAATCAATGTAACTTTTATGATTAATCATTATGTCTACAATTCCACCATTGGTTATATAGCTCCATTCACCTCCTTTTTTGCCTCCCCATTGTTTAGATGAAGATTGGTCGTCCTGGTTGCAAGAAGCCAAGAACCTCCATGAGATTAATATATATACATAAGGCGCTTCTCATTAACAAAATTTCCGGACGTTCATTTTCATATAGGATCACTGATTGACAATCAGTCTGTAGTACTACAAAACTGATACAATCATTCACCGATCCTGCACGAAAATTACTTTGGAAGGCTTGCACATGATAAACACAAAAAATCAAGTTGGAATGATATATATATATATATATATATATATATATATATATATTTTGTGCTATGAAATTTGAAGTTGAAAGAAAATTTGAATTTTAGCATAGACGGATTTAAAGACTAGAGAGCTTACATTTCTACCTCGCAAGATTTCTTCAACAGCTTGTCTAAAACTCATTGTCATATCTGTTACTAACAGTTTTTTCAAAAATTTAAGATTTACCAGCCCTTGAGGATCTTTGAGTTTTTTGCAGTATCTGATTTCCAATTCCTTTAAGCAAGGCATGGCTCCTTCCTCCACAATCCACTCTTGGAGGTCTTGAATGCACAACAGTTTCAGAAGGCGGAGTTTCGGAAATTCTCCGGAGAGACAAGTGAACTTGGAACTTGTAGAGGAGTTAGAGAAAAGGCAAAGGATGTAGAGGTGAGGCAACTTCCCTAGGAGAGGCATCGGATCTTCTGATAGTCTTGTCTCTGACAAAGTTAGCTTCCTCAGGTATGGAGGAAATAAACCAATAACAAACATCTCATTTGACAGTCTTCCTTGCAAATTAAGGTCTTTTAGCTTTTGATGGTTTTCCAATGTACCAATGTTGATGTAATGATCATCATCAGCAGCAGATTCTACTGATATCAGCTTTAAGGATTGAAGGTTGGTGAGATGAGAAATACACTCAGCTGTTTGGTTGGTTGCAAACACATTTGCAGGGCATGACAGCTTCAGCTTTGTGAGTGTTGTCAGCTTTTGGAGCGCGGATAATTCAGTCTCAGATGCAAAGTATATCCCCCACAAAGTATGCAAGTTGGTTAATGAAGTTAAATCTAACAACACTTTATCAGAATAATCCACAAACAAATAGAGATGTTGTAGTTTCTCTGCCCTATCTATATGAATAACATTGCTTATGTTGGTGTGCTTAAGATCTAAGGTCTCTAAACATGGCAGACTGGGGACACAATCTGGAAGACTATCAATGAAAGTTGACCTCAGGCCTATGTACTTTAAGTGTACCAGTTTTCGCATTACATCATCAGTTAACATAGGCTTGTACACACCCTCCAAATCAAGGACATAAAGCAATCCAAAACCTCTATTTGAAATAATCTTTTTCAGAAACATACCTGCATCACTATTATCAGGTATTTGGGTGTTGAAAGCTAAATAAGAACGTAGATTCTGAACTTGATCAAGGGAGAAGAAGTTATTGATGATGTCCGAGTAAGTAATTGCTAGTCGCCGAACTGCTAGTAGTTGTGATTCTTTTGTGAATGTGGTAGAGGAATGGAATTGACGGTTGAAGAATCCTACAGCCTCTGCTTTTGGTGAGAAGAAATCATACAAAGCACCAGACAAGCAACATGTTTTAGGACTTCCATTCGACTTCCATCTTACTTGAATCATGTTTCTGATGACTAGTTCTTCAAAGTACTTTTCTGCCATCATTTCAGGATTTGTTTTCTCAGTCACAAATCCCTCAGCAACCCATAAATGAATCAATCTCCTCACAGGTATCTCAAATTTTCTGGGGAAAATTCCCATGTAAAGAAAGCATGGTTTTATTTCTGAAGGAAGGTCTTGATAGCTTAAAACCAATATATTTCCTTCATTATTACTTGCACGCACAATCACTCTATACCAATCATCATAGTCTCGCTTTTTGGTAGACAACAAGCCTCCAAACAAGATGATTGATAATGGTAAACCATCACATATGTTCAGGATATTTTCCTTCAGACTGATCAATTTTGAATCATTCAAGTCCTTTTCTGCTACCCGGACTTTCTTCAGAAACAATTTCCAGCTCTTCTTTTTGTTTAATCGGTCTAAACGTAGAGTAAAATGAGCAACCTGGGATGGTAAAATAATTACCCTGCGAGTGGTTATAATTATTCTAGCATCAAATTCAGAAGAGTCTAGAAGAGTTTCCAAAATTTGAGTTCTCTCAACATGAACATCTTCCAATACAATAAGGCACCTCCCCCCGTTCAAGAGCTCACCGATCTTCTGCATCAATTGATATTCAGAAATTGTTGCTTCCACAGCCAATTCGGCTCGATTAATTTGTCTTATTATATCAACCAAGACATGTCTAGTATCGAACCAACTTGCATCCTGAATCCAGGCACGGTTGGTGAAATTCTGCTTCACATCAACACTATTGTACAAAGTTGTTGCCAGAGTTGTTTTTCCTAAACCTTCCTCTCCAACCACAGCGATGACCTTGGGGAATTGATCGAGTTTTAAATTAATGAAAAACTCGTTCATTTTCAGTTTGTTAGGACCAACGAATTCATCAGTTTCGTCCAGAAAAAAGTCAAAAATTCTTGAAGCATTATCAGAGCTCGATAATCTTGTAGCATTATTATGGTACTCCACGCCATCTTCGCAATCTGAAATCACAGCTTTTTCTTTCTGTTTTACCAAGCGTCTGACCTCTTTCTTGAATTTCTTCATTTCAAGGATGAAATGCCTCTGGCTGCACAGTGACATAAGGGAACGCATGAAAGGATGACTGGTTTGATTCTCTCTCTGTCTGATCTGCTGCAATTCTTTTCTTATAAGCTCCGTTGCATCATCCGCAGAGTAAATTGCTTTGAGAATCCGGGCCACTGTCTGATCATTCATTGACCAAAAACCTGAAGAAGCTTCACGATCTTCTGCATCTTTTAAGAATATCTTCAAGGAATGGAGATTGTTGATAGTTTTCTGGACTTGTATTTTAAACATTAGATTGCTAGTTGCTGCTTGGCCGAGCAGAAGATCTTGTAATTTCTCGATCAAAAGGGAAACGCTAACTTTGGCATCCATGGATTGAAACAGGCCAAAAACTAGCAAGAAATTAAGGGAATTGAAAGAGAAAATATATGAACAAGGAAAACTCTTTGCTCTTAAAATCAACAGCAAATTAAGGTTGGTTGGATATAATTCTAGCAAACTTAAACCGAAGTTTGTATCGAAGGATTCATAATATTTCTTGAACAGTATTGAACTACAGAATACAAAAACCTGTTTATAGAATTTGATAAATGACCGTAAAAGAAAAAAAACTAATACGACTTATGATAATTCGTCATAATTGAAGTGATCGATGTACAAATTGCACAGTAGGTCACCAATGCAATTTGTACAGTTAGGTCGTAGTCTTGTTTTCTCTGAAGTCTTCTCGAATGCTTTTCTTCTTTTGAATGGGGTAATTCATTAAAATAAAATAAAATTGTACCGTAGATCTGCTGGGAAAGTGGTACAACTTGTTCTCCTACAACATTATTGAGATGTTGAAGGGTACAATTTCTGCAATAGGCCGCCAGTCTTGACTCTTGAATCTCTTACACATTTAATTCATCTCACCAACCCCACTAACCCACACTCACCGTCTCTCTCAGTCTTTCATCGGTATTGTCTCTCATCACTTCCTTTTTCATAAAAATCTCAGCAAATCACAACAAAGAATCAATGGCACCTCTCAAGCTTTGGTAAATCTCCATTTCAGACTCTCAATCGAAGGTATGAAAGTTTACTCAGGTCTCAGTTCTATGTTTTTTTTTTTTTAACTTTTCGCTTCCGTTCTGTTTTGGTTGTTGTCATGTCTTTGTTTTGTCTGCTTCAACACATGAAATTTACAGGCAGTGGAAAATTAAAATAGAAGCAACTATTAAACAACAGCAACAATTCAGGCAAGAAAACTGGATCGAGTTAATCTTGAAAATTCTTAACTTCTTCAGCAATTCATGATTCATGGACCGACTTTTTCACCTCTGAAATTAATCTTTCTTGTTGATTTTTCTCTCGATAAATTCTCTTATAAATTCTTTACTACGTGTGTCAGATTTTTTTTTTTTTTAGAGATGGAACCTAAAATATATATTAAAATAAAACAAAAAAGAAAACAGACGAAAAGAAAAAGAAAAAGAAAAGCAAAAGCAAAGTGACACATATTCTAAAACAATAATCTAAAAATGTACGGACATTTGTACATGGAAGAAGAAGAGAAAGGAGGAAAGAGAAGAAGAACATGTATCGTGGAAGAGAAGAAGAATAAAAGGGAAAAAAATTAAAAATTTAAAAAATTATGTTAGTGGGGGTATTTCTATAATTTTGGCTAGGGATTTAAAAAGTTTATTGTAAAATGGCTATAAACAATTAAATTATGAAACAAGGCTAAAAACAATTTCCCCATAATCTATTTGACAACATTTGGTAATTTTCTCAAAAATTTATTACAAATATATATTTATTGCAAGACAATATATGTATTTAATACTTTTCATTTTTGGGTATTTTTTTAGTTGTTAACCTGTGCCCTTAGAGCATTTTCAATGCAAGCGTGGTTTGTGAAAAAAAGAGATGTCATGTAAGATAAATGGACGTTATATATGTTAATAATTGTGTCTCCAATGCAGCTGTGTATATTCAATCTCAAGCTGACGTGGCAAAAAAAATATTAGACATTATCAATATGATCTGTTACATAGCTATTTTTTAGGTTGATTCAGCAAACATTTAAAACTGACATTAATATTTTTTTATATATTTTTGGTAAGGAAATAAAATAAAAAATAAAACTAGAAAAAAAGATGGACATATCATTAAAAAAATTGTATTTTAGATGGAACCATTGGAGACCAAATTTTGAGTTGATTGTTTATAAAGTCTATTTTTATGCAACATATGAAGCAAGTCTCTTGACATTATTGCCATGTCAATGATTATTGTTATGTAAGCCACTTTTGCATTGGAGATGCTCTTAGGGGCACAGGTTAACACAACCCAATTTTCATTAATCAAATTTCCAGTTTTCCTAACGCTTGCTTAGTTCCTTTCCATTCTCCTTTCTTTGTAGTTTTTGGTCTGTTTCAATCCATGGATGCAATAGTTGTTGTTTCCCTTTTGATCGAGAAATTACAAGGCTTGCTGCTGCTGCCTGCAAAAGAAGCTGCAACTAGCAATCAATTGTCTCACAAACAAGTCCAGGAAGCTATTAACAGTCTTGATTCTTTGAAACTATTCCTAAAAGATGTAGACGATCTCGAAGCTTTATCTGGTCAATCATCAATGAATGATCAGACGGTGGCACAGCTTCTGAGTGCAGTTTACTCTGCAGATGATGCCTTGAACACATTAATACTAAGAAAAGAATTCCTGGAGATCTCTTCCAATGAGCCTTCTCTCATCAGTCAATTGAAGAGGACGTTCAAGAATTTGAAGTCAAGAGAAGGAATATTGGAGAAATTCGAGAATGAGGTCAGAGGCTTGGTAGAGATGAAAGAAAAAGCTGTGACTTCGGATACAAGATTGTTGAGCTTTGGAAATGGTGGAGGTTCACATAGCAGCAACCTGCTGCAGGACCGTTGGGGAAGAATTTCTTCTGCTGATTTTTGTCTGGAGGAGGAAACTGATGTTGATCTACTAATCAATGAGTCGTTAATGCGATTAGCCCCTTATCAGTTTCCCAAGGGCATTGTAGTGGTTGGTGAGGGAGGCTCTGGAAAAACAACTCTGGCGACAACTTTATACGACAGAGTTGATGTGAAGCGCTACTTCACCAACCGTGCCTGGGTTCTGGTTCCAAGTTTGTTCAATGCTCGTCATGTGTTGGCTGATATACTACGACAAATCAATCAAGCCGAGCTATTGGTGGTGGAAGCAACACTTTCTGAAGATGAATTGATGTGGAAAATCCTGAAACTCTTACATGGTACGAGGTGTCTTATTGTCTTAGAAGACGTTGAGACTTCTCAGATTTTGGAAACTGTAGTGAATCCAATTTGTAACTCATCTCAATTTGATGCCAGAATAATTATAACCACAAGCAATGCAAATAACTTAACACCCCTGCAGGCTGGTTATTTAGCTCTAAATTTAGTCAGATTAAACAAAGAGGAGAGCTGGAAATTGTTTTTGAAAAAGGTTCGAATGGCAGAAGATGAGGTGATGAGTAATTCAGAGTTGATTATACTCAAGGAGAAAATCCTTGAGATATGTGGTGGTTTACCAGCACGAATTGTCTTGCTTGGAGGTTTGCTGTCTACCAAAAAACGGAGCTATAACGAGTGGTCAAGAGTGGTGCTTGTGCGTGCAGGCAATAACCAAGGAGATATCATGGCTTTAAGCTATCAAGACCTTCCTCCAGAATTGAAGCCATGTTTTCTTTATATGGGGCTTTTCCCCAAAAAATTTGAGATACCTATGAGGAGATTGATTCAGCTATGGGTTACTGAAGGATTTGTGATGCCTCAAGATATGGCAGAAAGGTTCTTCGAAGAACTAGTCATCAGAAACATGATTCAAGTAAGACGCAAGTTAGATGGAAGTCCTAAAATATGTTACATGCCTGGTGTTTTATATGATTTCTTCTCTCTAAAAGCAGAAACTGCAGGATTCTTTAACCGTCAATTCCAGTATTCGTCTTGTACATCCATGAAACAATCAAAATTAGCAGTTTGGCGGCTGGCAGCCTTCTGGAGAATAAAAAATTTGAACTCTTTGTCATTTGTTGATGTTCAGAACCTGCGTTCTTTTGTAGCTTTTGACACCCGGATACGATGCACACCATCTAGAGAAATAAGTAAGTTTCTGAAAAAGATTATTTCAAATAGAGGTTTTGGCTTTCTTTATGTGCTTGATTTGGAGGGTGTGTACAAGCCTATGTTAACTGATGATGTAATGCGAAAACTGATACATTTAAAGTACATAGGCCTGAGGTCAACTTTCCTTGATAGTCTTCCAGATTGTGTCCCCAGTCTGCCATGTTTAGAGACCTTAGATCTTAAGCACACCAACATAAGCAATGTTATTCATGTAGACAGGGCAGAGAAACTACAACATCTCTATTTGTTTGTGGATTATTCTGATAAAGTGTTGTTAGATTTAACTTCATTAACCAACTTGCATACTTTGTGGGGGATATACTTTACATCTGAGACTGAATTATCAGCGCTCCAAAAGCTGACAACACTCACAAAGCTGAAGCTGTCATGCCCTGCAAATGTGTTTGCAACCAACCGAACAGCTGAGTGTATTTCTCATCTCACCAACCTTCAATCCTTGAAGCTGAAATCAGTAGAATCTGCAGCTGATGATGATCATTACATCAACATGGGTACATTGGAAAACCATCAAAAGCTAAAAGACCTTAATTTGCAAGGAAGACTGTCAAATGAGATGTTTGTTATTGGTTTATTTCCTCCATACCTGAGGAAGCTAACTTTGTCAGAGACAAGACTATCAGAAGATCCGATGCCTCTCCTAGGGAAGTTGCCTCACCTCTACATCCTTTGCCTTTTCTCTAACTCCTCTACAAGTTCCAAGTTCACTTGTCTCTCCGGAGAATTTCCGAAACTCCGCCTTCTGAAACTGTGGTGCATTCAAGACCTCGAAGAGTGGATTGTGGAGGAAGGAGCCGTGTCTTGCTTAAAGGAACTGGAAATCAGATGCTGCAAAAAACTCAAAGCTCCTCAAGGGTTGCAATATCTCACTACTTTGAAAGAATTATCAATAACAAATATGTCAGAGGGCAAGTTTGGCAAAGAATTAATTGAGCAAATCCAGCAGCAGGTTACAAATGTACATATCAAAAAGAGTACATGCGATTTTTCTCTTTTGGAGGTAAATTCTCTGGTCGATCAAATGTTATTATTTATGATTGAGAAGTGGTGTAAATATTTGTGGATAACTTTACAATCCAAAAGACTAATCTATTGGGTTATAACATCCATGAGTATATATACCATTTTATTTATTTATTTATTTATTAATTTGCAATGCATTTCATATTCTTAAACTTCGTATGTGAGTTCTCCAAGTGAAATGTTTTTTTTATTTTTATTTTTATTTCCATTATGAATGTATATTTCTAAGGAGTACATAGGATGATAGGAGTCAAAGCTAGCTAATAAATTGAAAACTCCTAAGAAAATTATATTCCCTTGCAAAGAATTTCATTGCCTTTGCCTCTGTGATATGTTGAAAATAGTATATATGAGCACTTATTAGTAATATTTACTGATAAGATGGACCTAGAGGGAGGGCAAACCCCACGGGGACCCGCACTTATGGGGTGGAAATGAGTTTCAATTTGGTGGGGATGAGACGGGGATATGGATAGATAATAAAACCCGCAATGGGTATAGGGCGGGGATGGGTATAGGGCGGGGATGGGTTTTATAATCCCCGCCCTGCCCCACCCCTCTTAAAATATAATTTTTATTTATTTTATTATTTAGTTCAATGTTTATGTTTTAAAATGATTGAATTTATTTGTTAAGTTTTGATATTTATATTTATAAGATGATTTTCAATAGCTTTTCAGAATTACTTTATATATTATATTATATTCATTGAGGTATATATTTATTGTTTTAATAATTTTTTTTTTTTTTTACAAGATCATAATAAATAATTTAGATAAATGGGTTAAATGGTGTAAATTAGGTGGGGATGGGGAAAGCATACCCCACCCCGTCTTGCTTCGCTTCATCTATTAAGGGGTTTTATGAATGGATGTTTTCAAAAAATAAATGGGGTGGGGTACGGGGAGGGCCACCCTGCCCCGAACCCGCCCCATTACCATCCCTAGATGGACCATTATATATTTATATACATATGATAATTGGATTGAGTGACGCAATAGTGTCATCAATTTCAGCTAATTCCACTTGTAAGTACTGTTTTTACTTAGTGAAGCTATATTAACTTTGTATCGGGCACGATGGAAGATCCAAAAGCTAGAGGAATCTTGGAAAAGCCAACTAAAGCTCAAACCTCGACATCAACCAACAGTTCTTGGCAAAGGAGCTCGATGTCAACCGCGAAGTTTAATATTGAGAAGTTTGACGACACCAACAACTTTGGCATGTGGCAATGCGAAGTTCTAGATCTGATATTCTGGGAAGGATCCAATATTGCCTTGGATTCCAAACCCAAGGATATTTCCGATGAAGATTGTTGTAAATCATCAAGCTTGCGGCATAATTCAGTTGTGTCTAGCCAAGGACCAGAAGTACTTTGTCATGAATAAGATTATGGCATTAAGTTTTTAGAAAAATCTGGAGGACAAGTACATGACGAAAATCATAGAGAACCGACTCTACCTAAAGCAGAAGCTCTTTTGATTCCAGTACATGAAAGGTATTCCTATGATTGAGCATTTGAATAATTACAATATGATTCTCGCCGATTTACAAAATTTAGATGTTGAAATTAGCGATGAAGATAAGGCATTGTTGTTATTAAATTCTCTACCTGATAGCTATGAACACTTGACCACAACTTAACCATAACTCTGTTGTATGGAAAAGATGAAGTTAAATTCATAGACGTTTCTAATGCTCTGGTGAATAATGAGTATTGGAAGAAGGATTAGCTTGATCACATAGACTCAACACCAGAAATGCTGACTGTTGCTTGAGGTAGGACAAACAACAGGAGATTTGGAGTGCCCAATGAGCGTGGTAAATTTTGCTAAATCAAAAGGAGCATCTCGCTCAAAGCCAAGTGGAGAATTATCATTCAGACGTCTTGTGAAGGACGAGCATGCCCATTGTCACCAAAAAGAGCACTGGAAGAAAGATTGTCCAAACAAGCACAAATATAATGTGAATGTTGCAAATAAAGCTGATGATGGAGAGGATTAAGCTTTTACAATTTCATTATCAGACAACCATTCTGATAGATGGATTATGATTTTCGATTGTTCCTGTCATATGTGTCCCAACATGCAATGTTTCTCAAGCTTCCAAGAGCTTGACAGAGGAGTTATGCTTATGGGCAACGACAACATCTACCAGACGAAAGGGATAGGAACTGTTCGCCTAAAGATGCACGATGGTACAATCAGACGATTGATAGACGTTAGATACATTCCTGATTTGAAGAAGAACCTCATTTCACTGGGGGTCTTAGACTCCAGCGGTTACAGGGTGACCATGGAAGGTGGAGTCCTGAAAGTTGTATGAGGTGCATTCTTAGCAATGAAAGGTACTATAAAGAGAAGTTTATATTTCCTGGACGAGTACACAGTCACGGGGAAAATAGCTGTCTCTAGCAGTTCTAACGATGAGGCATCTGATACTTCCCGACTCTGGCATATGCGCTTAGGGCATGTCAGGGAGAAGGCTTTGCAAGGTTTGATGAAGCAAGGTCTCCTAAAAGGTGCAAAAACTGGTAAACTTGATTTCTGCGAGCATTATGTCATAGGCAAGCAGACAAGAGTCAAATTCGGCACCACCATTCATCGTACAAAAACAACACTGGATTACGTTCACACTAATGTTTGAAGGCCTTCCAAAAATGCTTCATTGAGAGGTAAACATTATTTTGTGATGTTTATTGATGATTTTTTCAAGTATGTCTGGGTATACACCATGAAGCATAAGGATAAAGTTCTGGATGTCTTTCTTCAATGGAAGAAGATGATTGAAACCCAGACAGACAAGAAGATGAAAAGGCTTAGATCAGACAATAGCGGGGGAATACAAATCAAATCATTTCATGAAATTCTGTCAGGATGAAGGGATAATCATAAACTTTATAGTTCTCAGCAAGCCACAGCTAAACGGTGTAGCAGAACGGATGAACCGTACTTTGGTAGAGAAAGTTCGATGTATACTTTCTCAATCTGGCCTGAGTAAGGCATTTTGGGCAGAGGCTTTGATGTATGCCTCTCATATAGTCAATAGACTACCTGCTTTCACACTTGATAGGAATCTCCCAAGGAGGTATGGTTTAGACAACTTGTTTCTGATTATGACAGATTGCATATATTCGGATGTCGAACAAACTTTCATGTTACTGAATCCAAACTGGATCCTAAGGGTAAGAAAACTGTTTTCTTGGGCTTTAGTGAAGGAGTTAAGGGATTCAGACTATGGAATTCTGAGTTAAAGAAGATTATCTTGGGCCGAGACATTACCTTTGATGAATCTACAATGCTGAAACTGATACCTCGAGACACAGAATGAGAATCTAAACTCTTTGCGATAGGTGGAGTTTGAGATTCGCAAGAAGTCAGAAAAGGCTTCTTTGACAGTCGACCGTCATGATGATGAATCTGATAACCATGACGAGATATCAGTTGAGGTGGAGGATTCATCACCATTATCTCAGACCAGGCAACAGCTAGAGTCCATTGCCACCATTAGACCTAAAAGAGACATTTGTGTCCCTAACCGTTACACAGACATGGTAGCATACACTCTTCCGGTGACTGATGATGATGTTCCATACACCTACAAAGAAATTGTGCATAGTACGGACATTGACAAGTAGAAGATGGTTATGGATGAGGAGATGCAATCACTTTACCATAATGAAACTTGGAAGTTGACACAACTTCCAAAGGGAAAGAGAGCTATAGGCTGCAAATGGGTCTATGCCAAAAAGGAAGGTGCTCTTGGCAAAGATAACATCAGATACAAAGCCAGATTGATAGCAAAAGGCTATGCACAAAAGGAAAGAATATATTGCAATGAGGTATTCTCATATGTTGTCAAGCATTCGTTTATTCAGATCCTATTGGCTTTGGTTGCACAATTTGATCTCGAGTTCGCTCAACTCGATGTAAAGACCGCATTCCTCCATGATACTTTGAATGAGGAAATTTATATGTCTCAGCCAAAAGGGTTCAAAGTTCCAATACGTGAGAATTTGGCTTACAAGCTGAGCAAGTCTCTATGTGGTTTGAAGCAATCATTGCGACAGTGGTACAAGTGGTTTGATAGCTTCATGATGACTTAGAAGTACACACGCAGTCATTTTGATCACTGTGTATATTTTTGTAAACTCCAAGATGATACATTTGTCTATTTGCTTTTATATGTGGATGATATGTTGATAGCATCTAAGAGCAAGGTAGAGATCGACAGGCTGAAGGCTCAATTGAGCTCAGAGTTCACATGAAGGATCTTGGAAAAGCCAAGAAGATTCTTAGTATGGAGATCAAAAGGGACAGAACGAAAGGTATCATCGATTTGACACATACTCAGTATTTAAAGATTGTACTTCAAAGGTTTGGCATTGATAGCAAGTCTAAACCTGTAAGTACACCGTTGGCTCCACATTTCAAACTAAGTGCACTGATGTCATCGACTATTGATGATGCAAAGAGGCATATGGATCATGTTCCATATGCAAATGCAGTTGGTGCCTTGATGTATGTGATGGTGTGTACTAGACCCAACATTTCACACGCCAAAAGTATGGTGAGCCGTTACATGCACAATCCTGGTAAAGACCATTGACAAGCAATGAAATGGATTCTATGGTACATTTAGGGTATCGTAGATGTTGGTTTGAAGTTTGAGAGAGATCAAACGATTGACAAACATATAATAGGATATGTTGATTCTGATTATGCTGGTGATCTTGACAAATGTTGATCTATGACTGGTTATGTGTTCACTATGGCAGGAGGATCGGTAAGTTGGAGATCGACTTTACAGTCAATGTTAGCTTTGTTTACTATTGAGGCAGAGTATATGGCTGTTACAAAAGCTTTCAAAGAGGCCATTTGGTTTTGCAGTTTGATCAAGGACTTGGGCATTGTTTAGGAAAATGTGGAGATTTTCTGTGACAGCCAGAGTGCCATTTGTTTGGCAAAGAACCAAGTCCATCGGTCGCACGAAGCATATAGACGTCCGTTACCACTTTGTTCGAGAAATAGTAGATGAAGGGAATATTCTACTTCAGAAGATCAGAACTGCAGACAGTCTTGTAGATATGTTAACAAAGGTGGTAACATGGATCAAGTTTCAACATTGTTTGGACTTGATCAATATCTCTCGAGCTCATATCGCCTATGGGTGAAATAGAGGTAGCATTGATTGGTAGATTCTTGCCAAGGTGGAGATTGTTCGTCTATATTGGCTCTCAACCATTATTGTTGACTCCCAGCCACCATCATCATTCAGCAGCCATTTGGTAATGTGCAGCCACCATTGTTGACAATGGTGATCCATTTTTGTTGACAATTAAGGCTGTAATTCTCTAATATTTGTTCTATATATAGGACTGCTCAGCAAGAAGAGAAGATAGGCAAGCAAAGGCAAGTAAGTAGTAAGAAGCAATTCAGTATTCTGCGCTTCCAAAAAGAGTTCCTGAGAGTTGAGAGAAAAACTCTGTTTTTGTATAATTTCTGAAATATCAGTTTGCTGCCCTCCTGTGGACTTAGGCAATTGCCGAACCACGTAAATATCTGTGTTTGTGTGTTGTGTGCATTTTTTCTGTCGAATTTCTGGCCATTTCCGCAACAGTATCCACAAACAAACAATCAGAATTACGATCTTTTGTAGCTTTCAACACCCCAAATACATGCTGCAGATGTAGGTATGTTCCTTAACAAGATTATTTATAATAGAGGCTTTAGATTGCTTTATATGCTTCATCTGGAGGGTCTATACAAGCCTATGTTATCTGACGATGTACTACAAAAACTGATACACTTGAAGTATCTGGGCCTGAGGTCGACTTTTATCGATAGTCTACCAGATGCTGTGCCAAGTCTGCCATGTTTAGAGACTTTAGATGTTAAGCACACATAACAATGTTATTCATATAGACTAGGCAGAGAAGCTACGGCATCTCTATTTGTTTGTGAATTCTTCTGATAAAGTCCGGTTAGATTTAAGGTCATTAACCAACTTGCATACTTTATGTGGGGTAAACATTGAATCTCTAAGTGAATTAACCCAGCTCCAAAAGTCGACAAGACTCAGAAAGCTGAAGCTGAGAGGCCCTGGAAATGTGATTGGGAGCAAGGAAATGGGTGAGTGTATTTCTAATTAACTGACCAAACTTCAATACTTCAAGTTGAGAAGTAAAGATAGTTCATAAATCAGCTTGGACTTGTCATTGAAAGAGCATGAAAGTCTACAAGACCTTTATTTGCTAGGACTACTGTCACAAGAAAGGTTTGATAATTTAATTCCTCCTTACCTTAGGAAGCTAACTTTGTTGTCATCAAGAATAAATGTGATGCGGATCAGGCAGCAATTGCCTACTTGGACCGCTTGGAGCACCCCAAACGGTTGGGATTTCGGTAAACCACAGTTCTTGCCACTTTTCCAAAAATCTCGTGGCATCCAAAAAAAAACAAATAAAAATGAAATCAGCTTCTTTCCTTTCTAGTTCTTGCCTTTTATTTTATTGTGTGTTTTAGGAAGTTTTTGATTTATTTCCATTTGTCTCTTTTGAGTCAACTTTTGATACTTTTCCTGTTCTAGGAGATTTAGGAGGTCTAAAACCTTTTAGGAGAAGGTTTCTTTTTTATTTATTTATAGCAGAATAATGTTGAGAGTTAGGTACTTCTTTTTGATGAATAAAATTATTATTGAGTTTTCTCAATTTCTTTGTTGTCTTCTTGGCATTCTTTGGAATCAACAAGGATTTGACTATTATATTTGTTGCTTGAAATCGTGAATTCATCTTTCTCATAGTTTCCGCTACATTAAAATGTTAATGATCAACTGCTGGTCCTAGGGCAGTTGCCTCAACTCAAAATTCTTAGGCTTTTCTGTGATTCTTACTTTGGGAAACAGTTAATTTTTCCAAGCAAAGCGTTTCCGAATCTCCTCATCCTGAAACTGTGGTCCCTTCCAAATCTGGAAGAGTGGATTGTGAAGGAAGGAGTCATGAAATACCTAAATGGGCTAGAAATCAGAGACTGTAAGCATCTGAATCCGCCTCAAGGGTTGGTAAATCTCAAATTTTTGAATCTACTAGTAATAACAAATATGACGATGGGTTTTGGAGAAGCTGTTGAAGATATATTCAGGGGTAGAAATGGGTTTTGGGCATCTAATCTTTGTTTCAGTCAATGATAAAGTTATTAAAATGTTTCAACTTAAATTTCAGAGCACACAAAAGTAAAAAAATCAAGTTTCAATTAATTTAAAAAAATATATATATATATATATACACACACACTACTTATCGGATCTGGATCTGGGACTGCTGCACATTTTCTCGTCTTGCATTATAATTGACATCGGTGTAAAATGAAAAAAAAAAAATGTATATTACACTGGCCGGTGTCGATTGTTAATTATTAATTATCATGTGCGGGATCTCACCCCGTTATTTTGGACAGAATCTCACACCTAAAACCTATTTTATATGTGCATTTTGGTCTCATGGAGGTTCTTAATTCCAAACAGGACTACCAATCTTCAATTAAGGTAGGACCATGGGGAGGCGGTGGAGGAGCAACCTGGGTCTATATGGCCAAGGGTGGGATTGTAGAGATAACAATTAACCATGAAGATATCATTCATTCGTTATCCTTCAAAAGTGTCGGTGCAAATAAAGAGGCAAAATATTCAAGGAATTTTGGTCTCAAACGTGGAAAAACAACAAAGGTAAGTATTTTCTTAATTATCTTATAGCTAAGGCTTTGATTATTTGATTGACTAATTATTACTATTATAATTTCATAAATTATTACATTACCCAATATGTAGATTCCGATTGACTGGCCTGAAGAATATTTGACATCAATAAGTGGAACCTATACTAGGGATCGCTTTATTGTCGAATCTCTAACGTTCTACACAAATTGGCACACATATGGACCTTTTGGTTTTACGAATGGCACTCATTTTAGTAGTCCAGATGAAAACCAAGTCATCGTAGGATTTCATGGACGAGCTGGCCATTCTTTAGATGCTATAGGGGTCTATCAAAAGGCAGCTACTTCAATTCAAGTATAATTTAAGGTTAGGATTATAAATTTTTTTTTTATGCAATAAGTTTTAAAATATATGTTGACTAGCTCAATTACAAGGCTTTAATTTGCTTTGCTAAGATAGGCATGTTATCACCTTACATGTGATAAGCTTATTATATATAACCCGGCCATAAATTTAGTGTTTTAGTTAAATATTCTATTAGATTTATTTTTAATGGAACAGGAAAATACACTTCGAATTGGAGATGAGATTTAGTTGGGTTATTTTTTTCAAGTTTTCAAAGGTGGATGGATGCAAAATGGTTGAAGATTCAATATCAAGTAGAACAGCATGATGCGTGGTGCATCCTTAATTCACTCCGATTTTGTCATGCAGCCGTAGAGCTGTCAAGAATGCTTTCGGCTCCATATATGCTCTTTGTATTATTTTTAATTACGCTTAGATTTCAGTTTTCGACTTCAATCAATCCATTGTTGATAAAGTAAGAGTCAAGTTAGCTGGTTGGGATGCATCGAAGCTTTGTAAAACACGGTTGAAGATGACAGATTTTCATGTAGAATTTCAGATTTGTTATAAATTTTTTGTTGGTGATGGAGTTGAATAACAAACAAAATCAGATTCGAAATTACAATACAGAGAATAACAAAAATGAAATTAAAAAAAATAAAATAAAGGCCGTTTCAGAAAACTTTCTTAGAGATTACAGAGCGAAGAGCATTTGGATCGATGGAACTCATAAGCAACAAGAATCTTAACCAGACAATCGATAACAGAGGAGAGAGAGAACTAGGAATTCTAAGTGCTGAAATTAGACAAAATGTAGAAATTGCAGCCTGCATATTGGGCCTGTGTAGGGATGTCAAAATTATTCATTGGTCTGGGGACCTGTGGGGACCCGAACCGTTAGAGATCGGTTTAACCGTACCAATTAAGTTGTGGTATGGAGTCGGTATTTTTTTTAAGACCCGATTTAATTTTGGTATGGTTATGGGATTTCAAGTCCCTGCCCCGCCCCGTACCCATACCCCGTTATCTAGATATATATATATATATATATTGAAAGCACGTAATTAGTATTTGAATTAACTCTTAAAAAAAATTAGTACCATGACTACCGTCTTTAGAAAACATAATTTTACTTCATTTTTTCTCTCCAACTAACATAATTTTCCCTCTCCTTTTTTCTCATTTTTTTTCCCTCCATTGAAACACTACTCAATTCCAAATCATTATATATAATATACACCACCCTATTATTTTCATATTATTCAATAATATTTATATGATATTTATCAAAAAGTCATTAAAAAAAATACATTAATGGGATGAAGATGGTATGAGGCAAAAAAACTGATCCTCTAATGGGGAATCCCCGTACTGGCACTGTTTCTTTTAAGACGGGTATTCATAGGGGATGGTATTTCTCATACTAATTGCTATTGGGGATGGTATTGGAAAACCCGTACCCGACCCGTACCATTGACATCCCTAGGCCTGTGCTGTAATATCCCAATCCCAGAAATTTAGCCAAACCCATACACATGAGTCATGACACAAGACCCAAAAGTGGATCCAGCTGAGATTAAAAATAAAAAAAATAAGATTTGTTGGTATAAAATTGACAGATGGCAGCAACAGGAGAAATGTGACAATTTGGGTGATAGGTGGCAATTTTATGGAAAGAGATGGCTTTGAGGTGGCAAAGAAATGAATAAAATAAGAAGAGAAAAGGAGAACACTTTTGCTCACCCCATTCAAGGGAGGTAACCATTATTCCCTCCTAAATGGATGGCATGTGTTCATGGAAGGGGTAAATTTGTCCAAAAGATAATGAAGGGGTAAATTTGTCCAAACAAAATTATCTTTTGGACAAATTTACCCCTCCCTAGACACATGTCATCTTTTTTTTTTTTTTTTTTTTTTTTTGTTGTGGGATGGCAGTAATATTTACCCCTAATTTACCCCATTATAGGGAGGTGAGCAAAACTGGACTTAGAGAGAAGGTGACAAGTGGATTCGTAGAAGATAAAAAGAAGAATATTTATAAAAAAAAAAAAGAAAAAGAGAAAAACAGAAGAGAAATAGAAAGAGGAGAGTCAGGCGTCCAAAACAAAAGAAAGCAGAGAAAGAATGAAAGACAGAAAGAAAAGAAAGAAACAGGTGACAGAGAGAATCTGAGAGATTTAGAGAGAATCTGATATGAAGAAAAATAAGAAAATAGAAATAGAGAGATGAGAGAGCAGCAAAACAGAAGAAATAATAGGAATAGAGTGAATTGAGAATAATTGAAAGAAAAAGAAAACAAGAGAAATAATAGGAATAGAGTGAATTGAGAAGAATTGAAAGAAAAAGAAAACAAGAGACATGAAAGTTCAAAAGTAGTAGCCGATAGAGAGAGAGAATAGATGAAGAAAGAAAAGAAAGAAAAAGAGAGGTAGTAAGAAGAAGATGATGAACATGGTGCAGCTGTAGAAATATGTGTAGTACAAAAGATATAAAGATAAGTGATAGTTGATGAAGTTTGGAATATAGTTAAGTTTTTAGATTTATAAATAAATCCTAAATCGAGTATTATGTGATATAGGATGGATTCAGATGAATCCATACGGAATCCAATCATAGAACAGATTTGAGCACATTAATATCTATACTAAAACTGCTCTTGAAATTGGACTGTTTATATAAACAGTGAAATTGAGAGGATTTCAGTTTATTTACAAAAATACCATTCCACAAAATGACACTCAATTGGATGGATTTCTATATATTTACAAAAATACCACTAAATGCATCAGCTAAAATGAGAAAAAAATGGGTTGTAAAAATAAAAAATAATATATATATATGTATAATTATTATAGCAGGTGTACCGTTTACGTGCTACCCATACCCACCATCACCACCTCCCTCACTCTCTTTTTCTCTACCCACCCACTGACCACCGCCCTCTCTTCCTCTCAATCTCTCTTCATCTTTCTTTCAAACCCTAAAAACCCTCTCTCTTTCTCTAATTCTCAACACTATGTTGCTTCGAATCAATTGAATTGAATCTCTCTATCTATCATCTCTCTCTCGAAATCCCAAATCAGAGAAAACAAAAAAACAAAAATGGGAAGCGAAAGAAAGTCGAAGGAGGAGAAGTAGAAGATCAGGAAGAGAAGCCCCACTCCTGAATCCGAAGGTTACAACAATTTTTTTTTTCCTTTTCAATTTTTTTTGTTCTTTTTTATTTGAGCAACCTCCATATTTGACAAACTTTAATTTTTGTTTTGTTTTGATTTTGATTGGTGTTGTTTCTGCAGATGAAAGGAGAAGCAAGAAACAGAGAAGTGACAAGAGAGAGAAGGGGAAGGATAAGAAATCTCAAAAACACCGATCTGATAAAGGTATAAAATTTTATATATATACATGCATATGTTTGATTTTTTTTTTTAATGTTTATGATGATACTTGAACTGGGTATAATTTAGTTTTTCGATTATATTGAGGTATTTAGTAAAGTTTCAATTTTTATTTGACGTTTTCTCATGTTTAGATTGAAATTTTGAGCTGGGATTATGTTCTTTCTTCAGAATTCTGTAAAAAAAAAAATGGATGTGGAGTGGTAATGGTAACCAGGGCGCAGTCACGACTTCGATTGTTTTTTTTTTTTTTTTTGTGTAGTATAATTTTTTTTTAGAAAATATAATGATTATTTGTTTATAAGTGACACAACCACTTTGATTTAATTTTGTATCGGTCGTGTCGTGTTGGTGGTAGTTTGATTCTGATTTTGTTTTGTGTTTTTCGCGTTGTGTGTTTTAGTGACTGTTGAATAATGGGTTTTGTTTTGATTTTTGAATATATTTGTTACGGTGGTGTTTGGTTTTTGGCTGTGATAGAAATTGATGGCCTTGAAGAAGGCCTACGCCGATATAATCTTGAACACGACCAAAGAGGCGGCGGCGAGGATGATGGTGTCGGAGAGGAAAGCGATTAGGTATCAGCGTGAGCTGTTTGCGGTGAAAGAAGGGGCGCTGCATATGCTTCTCAGGCTTAAACAGACGCTGGATGCTAAGGTATTCTGTTTTTTTTTTTTTTTTTTTTTTTGGTTCTGTGTTTGAAGGTGTTGGTGAGTGGTTTTTTTTTTTTCTAAGGTGGTCGTATTATGTGATGTAGGTTGGATGTGAAATCATTTGTGGATGCAGTTTCTTTCCTTTCATTTTTGAATAGATTGATTTGGACTTCAATTGTCGAGAGGCTTCTATTATGATTGCTTTATGTGTTTTTCTCTGAAACACATTTTAAAGAGGGCTTGATTTGATATGGTTGTAGATATACGGATTTCTGTTTTCTGTTAATGATGGTTGTCATTTTAGATTGGTTGCTGATTGAAAGGAGGCTGCTTTTGGTAAATTATGTTTGCACCAAATGTTTAATGTTTTCATTCGATGTTTTATGCTGAAATCATGGCATGAATATTTTTAATGCTAAGCTTTTGGTGGAAATTAAAATGATATATGTATTTCAAAGATTTTATTGTTGTTCATTGGAAATTCTTGGTGTATGAGACCATGGTTTTTGTATACTCCTTTTTTATTCAATTATGGATTTTTATATCACTGTCAGTTTCTTTTCTTTTCTTTTTGGGTTTTGGCTTTGAGAATCGGGCTGCATTTTGGATTTCCAACTGAAAATTTGAGTTTAAATTTAGAGAACCAGAATCATATAAGGTCATTTAAACCACTGGTGACTTGAATTTGAATATGGTGATTGATGGATTATGATCTATTTAGTGCTTGGAATTTTTATTTTTATTTGTTGGGGTTAAAAAAGGTATGGATAGTGTTCTTAAAGTATAGATGATGGATAACTCTGTATTTTGTAAGAGATGAGTCATAATTTTAAAATAGTAAATGATGTACGGTTTTTTTGTACCGACAATATAGGTTTCTTTTATTTATAATTGATTTATTAGATTTTTTGTTTGAGGTATGGGTTTTTTGTACTGATAGCATGATTTCATTTTTTTATAATTAATTTACATATGTTACTTTTTTTCTATCTATTGACATTTCTAACCATGTATATATATGTTTGGTGTTCTTTCTCTCTTGGGGTTTGGTTGTCTCTGGAGCTCAACATTTTTACAGGTTTTATAATTTTTCTTCTTATTTCATGTCATTGTGTTTATTTAATTTACTGATCTTTTTGTTTTCTAATACATTTTTCATATACTTTGGTATGACTTCTATGGTTTCAATACTTATTGAATATATTTTCTGTTTTTTACATTTTGTTTGCACTCATATGAGTATTTCATCTGAATATATATATTTTTTTTTGGTTATTTACATTTTGTAATCATGTTTACATAGTGTTGTTCTCTTTTTTGGGTTTTGACTTTTGATTGTCTATAGGGCTCACATGTTTAATAGTTTTTTTTAGTGATTATCTTTATTTTACTGCAACTATTACGATTTCTAAAATTTTAATAATTAATATTTATTTATATATGTATTTATAGTTATGTATTCTTAATGTTCTATGATTTTGTTGTTGAATTATTTATATTAAAATAAAATTTTCTTTTGCTTTTCATTTGTTTTCATTATTTACGGTATTGTTTGGGCAATTTATGCATTTATGATATTTTTAAAAATTTGTTTAAGGGATTCATTTAGTAATTTTTAATTTTTTTAACTAACAAAATGAGTTTATTTAAGATGTTATAAACTTAGAATTTCAGTATCATCAAGTTCAATATTGAGTTTATGGTTGGTTTGTTTGCTTATTATTTTGTATTGTAAATTGTTGTTACAAGAAAATGTATATAAAATCTAAACAACGAAATATACTTTTTTTTTTTCTTTTTGATTATTTTTTCAAAAAAATTAGTGAGTTTTAAATATTCTTATGTCTTTTATATTTATTGTGCAGATTTTAAATAATTTATATGAATTTTATATGAGTGTGTATGTGTTTGTGTAGTTGTGGATTTGCGTATCGAGTGATTGTAGAATCCGAGGTTTGAATTTGAAATGAAAGTGGTGTGTTTTTTAGGGTTTGGGGTTTTTAGAAATTTAGTTGCTTAAGTGATAATTGGATGTAAATGTATGTAGATATTCGAATACAGCTGTGAATTTTGAATTTTGAATTTTTACGTGAATAACTTCTTTTTTTGTGAAATAATGGTTTGTTTATGGTTGTTTAAATACATTATCGATCGGGAATTTTGTATAATTATATGTAGAAAAGAGGTATTGGTTATGTATGTTATATGTAAAGCTATGATTTGGTATATTTCTTTTTTGATAGGAAGATTGGTAGATGGTGATCGGCTGATCACTCATGCTTTTGACTTCCTATTTAGGGTGGGTTTTGTTTATTCATTTTTTTTACTTGATTTATGTGCTTTATATGCCAATCACAAATTCTGGTTTATGTCTTTTTACTTGAGTTTAGGTTTTTTTTGTTTTTTGAAAGGCTTAGGTTTCGATATCATCATTATATTTATTTTGTTTTTATGAGTTTGGGTTTCAAATTTACATGTTTAGTAAGTCTGAGTTACTGTGATCATATTATTACTTACACATGCTACATTGATTCCAAATAGGGACATGTATAAACCATATGGGGACTGTATTGTTTTTCTAAGTGATTAGTTTTATTTTGTTGGGTGTAGTATAATAATGATCATTTGTTTATATGTATTCATCTTTCTTGGATTTTTTATTTATTCTTTTATGATTTTATTCAATTATGCTTATTTAAGTATTTTGTGATCCGTACATTTTTTTGTTGCTTAAATAATATATTTTTCATGGTATTTATATCTGAAATAAACACCAAAACATCCTATTTGACAAGTGAATAAAAGGGTGTTATTCATTAATGGACACGACTCATTACCTGACACAACAATCTACTTATATTTTCACCGTGAGAGCTCTACTATACTCTTCAAAGACATTTTGTTCCAATTTTCACCGCTAGAATACTAAAACAAAATGTCTTTGAAAAGGACAGTAGAGCCCTCATATTTCTTTAAAGTTATACTCAATTATACATTTGAGTATAACCTTGAAGAAATGTAAAAGTTCTACTCTTTGTTTGTTGGATTAAACTTAGAACATTTGTTAAAATCTAATCGGATTGAATAAATAGAAATAATTAGTTGAATCTAATTGACAAGTTTTTAAATGCACATATTTGTAGTCAAATTGGATCTTAAAATTTGGGTTTGATTCCTAAATTGCAAGAAAATTTATAATCAAAATTCCTTCAATGTTTCTGATTTGAAATTCAATTGCAATTTAAGGAACTAAGTTTAACTTGCTCCTTAAATAATTTGGTTGATGAACGAAGTTTTCTTTATAGTGCAACCGAATTTCAAATCATAAATATTGAAAAAAAAATTACTGTAAAATAAATCTCAAGTTTCGAAATCCAATTTGATTTGACTACAAATTTATGCGTCCAAAAATCAAAAATAAAATTCAACTTATTTCCTTTCAATCATTTAGTTTGCTTAGTTTTTAAGAGATATCATAAATTTAATATTAAATACATTTAATGTTCGTTACACTTATCTATTTAATTAAATAAATTCATTTTAAAAAACAAAATGTGTAATGCATGATACTTTTGTTTCTCGGTAATATTTGATGTATAGATTTTTGTTTCTCATATTAATATTCAATACACTATGAATATATTATTTTTGTATTTACACGTATACATATCAATATAACTGATATTTTTATTTGGTATAGAATTATTATTTTACTTAGTTATCATTTTATTTTTTATTAATATATTTTTTATATTTTAATTTTGTTTGTTTCATAACTTAGATCAATAAATTTATTAAAATTGAAAATAATATGTAAAACAGTATAATACGCCCGCAGCAAAGTGCGGGCCATTTTACTAGTGAGTTCTATGAGTGGATACTTTTTTATAAAAGTTATTTGTTTTACAATTATATGTTAGTATTAACAATTTAGAGAAGTATTATAAATAAATGATTTATTCATTTATTTAGAAAACAGATTTTCAGATGATTTGATATGTTTTAAGAAATGTTTTGATTTTCAAAATTCAGATGGATTTCCAAATTTTCAGATCCAAGTTATTTAAGAGAATTTCCATAAAAGAAAGAAAAAGAATATTTATGCATGTTTTGAGAAAAGTATTTATGAGGAATTATAAATATGTTCAGAAAGATATTTTAAACACCAGATGTGTACCCGTTCCAGCGATATTAGATTTACATTATTTGCCTTTGAGGCTTATGCACGTGTATGTTAGAGTCAGCTTTGCATGTGTATGACATATGTTCAGTTATAGTCCAAGTCACTTTGCACGTGTATGACAGATGTTTATCCATAGCTCTCCGTGAGCCCAGAGAGATGAGGGATACATATGACAGATTCCCCTGGGTACTAGTTTGGTGTAGATTTCCATATTATATATATATATATATATATATATATATATATTATACTGATTACGATTAGTAGAGACAAAAAAGATTATTAGATTTACATCAGATATTTGAGAATGAGAAATTCAGCAAAGAAATTAGATAATTGATAAACTGCATTATATTTGTTAACAGTATTAGATTTATAGCTCTAAATATTTAAGAGAAAAACGAGATTTCTTCATGAAGCATGCCAAAGATAGTTTTAATGGTTTTATTGCATAGTTTTAAAAGAATTACAACGACACGAGGATTTAATTGGAGAAAATGTATTTTTATAGTAGTATAATATTATATTAAACAGTTTTGTAAATAAATGTAAATCAAATTTGTAAAAAAAAATTTGGTTGATCCATTCTTTGACTATTTGTGAAAAAAAATTATATTTTCTAATTAATGTTGTGTTTGATTAAGTATATATTATTAAGGTTTATGATAGATTGAGTGTTCAACTTATGGGTGTAGGAAGTAAATTTAATTTCTAATTATAATGTCAAGTATTTAAAATAATTAAATGTAAGGGTATTTTAGAAATAAAAAAGTTTCTTTAATATATGGGTGTAAAAAAATATTTTGTGGGTGACAATAGAGCCACCCTTGTAAGTTGTGCCTCTCTTTCTCGCTAACAAATTAGTTAGAGCATCTCTAACTCGAATAGTTCTTTTGGTGCAATTTTTGCATTAAAATAATTCAATTTTCACACTATTTCACTATGAGTAATGCTAGTAGTCTCAAATAATGTGACATGTGAGGTGTCAACATTACATCAATCACCACATAATCTTATGATTTATAAGATGCTGACACCTCACGTGCCATATCATTTGGGAAAAAAATTTGGGACGTCTAGTATTACTCTTTCACTATTCCATCTCCAACTAATTGTACCAAATTTTATACTAAAAATAATATTCTCTTTCTTTTCTTTTTTTTATTATTATTTGTCAACAAATACTAATCTCTAACCGATCAAAACCCAATTTCCAATTAAAAAATAATAATAAGTACAAATTGCGTAGGTGAACAGTGTCACGCAATATATTGCATGATACTGTTCATCCCCACACAGATGGTGCAGTGGATGCCGCTGGGTTGGAGAGGATTTTGGCTGCAAAAGGGAGATGGCACAGGGGAAGGCACAGGGTTTGATCGCTGTTTGACTGAATAAATTTCATTATTTATTTGCTTAAGTTTGGTTTTTGAACGGAGGTGGTGAACTGGTGGTTACTCTTTCGGTCTAGTAGAAAAAGGGAGGGATGAGGATTTTGATAAAATAATAGTGTACGTAGCGTTTGGGCCAATAACAATTACCAAAGGAAGAAAATATGAAATGGCCAGTTGAGACTTTTTTTTTTTAATTTTTTTTAATTTTTTATATCAACGTTGGCTTTTTCATTTAGTGGCCATTTTTTTTATTATTAAAATTGACTTTCTATAATTATCATAACTCGAAATTAAAAATTTTGGTAAGTAGCTCTTTAGCCTTAGATTGCTTAGGTTTTGGTTTTAAAAAATATATATATACTGGTTAATTTATCATCAATTTGAAAGGTTACATGAAACCTTTCTTCACCCTCCAAGAAGATTCCTTTTAATTTGTTACTTGATCTGGTTAATTCATTGATCTGGTTTTGGTGGCTTGTTCCACAAATACTTGACCTGGAGTAGAAAATGAATTTAGCTAGCTAGCCCAGGTTCGTCTACACAAAAAGGAAGCTGCCGATATTGCAGCCACTTGTGCCTCTACAATTGAGTTGAATTTCAACCTCTGTAGGTTACTTTGATAGGAAATGGTCAAACAATATTATTTAAGTACTCAAACACATCTCATAACTTGCAAAACCAATGAGCTTATCATGTGGTTTAAGTCCATACCAGAGACGTAACCAGGATTGAAAACCAGGGTAGGTTAGAATTTTTTTTTTTTATTGAACATCAATATCACCTAGTTACTAGGATACGGTGAGATGTTCCTATAAAGTGTATATTCTAAATAAACGTGTTAACACTTTTTTTTTTTAAAGTCAAAACAAATTATAAGAGAAACATAAAATGCAAATACGAACACTAATTAAATTATTGTATTAGTTTGATTCATTTAAAATATACTAATACAATGTTAAGAGAAATTTATTTAACAATATTGTTAGTTTGTAAATTTAAAATTGGATTATCCCTAAAACCTCATTAACTATACTTAACAATAACCCTAAAATTCAAAACAAAATAAAATATTTAAAGCCATAATATATATTCACTCAAATGTATATAATTTGAAGACTAAATGTTGATGTTGATAAAAAGATTGAGCCACATTTGGAGATTGGGGAGAAATAATTGTTATTATAAAAAGAAGTAAGAGAAAAGAATTTTTTTTTTTTCTACTTTTAATAGGAAATAAAATTAATTGTTTAATTATTTTATTTTTTTGCTTACTATTCACTTTTTTTTTTTTTTTTTTTTAATGGGGGCCTAGGGTGGGCTTGAGTCCACCTGAGCCCCCACATAGGTATGTCCATGGTCCAAGCACATAATCAAATCCATAACAAATTAAATCATGTGTGGGGTTCAAACCTAAGACTCCCCGTATAACAAAGCTCTAATACCCCAAAACTTATGACCATGGAAAAGAACTCAAAACTAGTATTCAAGCACTATAACACCATCGGGTAATATTCTCTCTCCTGCTTAATAACATTGTTAAAGTGGTAATTTGCAATTAGTTTACAAAGTCCAAGAAATATCTAGAATTATTTAGAAAACTTATATAGGTAAAATAAAGGAAAAATCTATGTTGCAAGTCAGTAAAGAAGTTTGTAGAAGAAATAATTTACACCATATGTTTAAGGCCCAGTTTGACATTGTTGTGCTGTAAGGGGAATTACTTTTGGATCTGTTGTGGGGAGAGTTGCTTTTGGATTTGCTGTGGGAAGAATTAGCTGACTGTTTGGTAAACTGATTTGTAAAAGTAATGTGAGAACCAAAAGCAATTTCAATGTATTTGGTAAACAGGAAGTAAAAAGTGCTTTGACTTTGTAAAATTACTAAAAGGACAATTTCTAAATGGTGTTATACTTTGCATTTTTCTTGTTTATTTGTGTTTAGTGTTAAGTGTTATATATAAAGAACATGACTGCTGGGTGTTTTTTTCTTTTTCTTTTTCGTTTTTTTTCTACTTTATTGAATCAAAAACCCACTTTCCTTTTTTTTTTTTTTTTTTTTTCTTTTCTTTTCTTTTTTTCTTGTTTCTTCTGCTTTATTGAATTAAAAACTTTGCACTGGCAACAATTTCTTTAGCCATAGTAAAACCAATTATTTTTCCCTTCAATCCTCGTAAACATGTTGTATGAAGATCTGTTATGTGTATATTTGAAATGTCAACTGAATCAGCTGAATCATTGCCTCCTACAGATTGATCATTCTCGTCCTGCTCCGTCCAAACAATACCACAAACTTTATTCTTGGTTTCTCCTAGAAAGCAACTCAATCCAAACGAGTACTTACTGATTTCACCGGTATTTTGTAATGTCATAAGCTTGTGATTCCAGTATTCTGTGTATTGATGATTTGGGTCAAGAGCTTCAATAGCCTGTGAGTAATTTCAAAGAAGCAATGTAAGCGAATACAAAAACTTAGCGGGACGTATAGCAGTAGCACACAACATGCAAAGAAAATTTACACCGACTCATGAAACTAGTATAATTGTATAAATAGGCTAAAGTGTTTGTGTAATTGATGTAAGAAAAGTTGCAGAAAAATAATAATTAAACCTTTCTTGTCTTTCATTACAAAAAGTCTAAAAACATCCGCGTGAAGACCTTTCTTCATCGACTTTGTATCATTAAAGACTTAAAATGTTTTTAGTCAATCAAAACTTTCTTTTCTTCCACATGCTCCCAACAAATTTGGTATCAGAGCTAAAAACTTTCCTAGCTAGGCTATTATTCTTGCAAAAAGCTTCCTTCCTAATTAGACCTCACAACCACCTTGTTGTCTTCCAAAACTTTCTTTTCTAATAATTCAGAAGCTAGCAATACAAAACAATTATATAACTAGCTAGCTTCCTTGGAGTATTTGAGGGGATAAGAAGGTAAATATAGAACTTTTTTTTTTCTTTCTCATCATAGGATAAGCTATAGGGAATCAGAATTAGACGTCTCAGGGAGCAAAATCAACAATGATATTTCCAGGTACGTATAAATTTACATCTTTGATCCTTGTTTAGTCATGAAATTGCAATATATATAGTGCAAAGTGATATATAACTTTTCCTTCTTTCTAAGCTAATTGGTTGATGCAGTGAGAATTTAATGAATCAAGAAGAATATATTTTTTGGTCGGTGGTGTTTTTGTTTAGTTTTGGTCGGTGGTTTTCTGTTTTTTGGTCTTGCTTTGTAGGGAGTTGCTGGTGTTGAGGAGTGTTTTGGTTTTGTTGATTGTACTTTTAGTTCTGTATTGTGGTCATGTGTGTTTTTGTGCTTTGTTGCTTTCTTTTTGTTTGTGCCCTTGTCAAATTTCAGTGACAGAAGTGTTGTGGGTTTGTGCAGACCCTGTCGCTGTTTTTTTGATGTGTTTTGGCTTGGCTTTTGGCCTCTTGAATAATATTTGCTGTTCAAAAAAAAAAAAAAAAAAAAAAAAAAAAAAAAAAAAAGAATATATATATATATATTTTTAATTAACTGTCATGAACTGTTGCTCAGTACTAATAGTTTTGTATCCTTATCTGAATCTTGTATTCATGAATATATTCTTGCTATTCTAATTCGATTCCACCTTCATTAATTAAGAGTAAATGGTTGTTTAGTTAAAAACAACAATGACTTTCTATTTCTGGAATTGCTTGATCACCTTCTTGATTCTTCTTCTATTTGAAATCATCAGTTGTTAGCAGCTTGATCTATTCGACGAATAGAAGGACAGTAACAGATCTATATTATCCAAGTTTAAGGAAACTTTGGAAGGAATGGGATCTGCGAGTAATGGTTCTTCTTAGCCTAATCCTCCAAATATTACTTGGTATTTTGGGTAACCGAAGAAAACATAGTACAAAACTTTGGATTAGAATTGTGGTTTGGTCTGCCTACATATCTGCAGATTCTGTAGCCACTTTTGCTCTTGGAATATTATCGAGTAACATCATAGATATGTATGACGACAATATTAGATCGCTAGATGCAAACACTCAATTAACTGCATTCTGGGCACCATTTCTTCTTTTGCACTTGGGTGGTCCAGACACCATTACTGCGTATACCTTAGAAGACAATGAGCTGTGGTTGAGGCACTTGCTTGGACTAGTTGTCCAGACAGGAATGGCACTTTATGTCTTTCTCATGGCTTGGAGTAGTTCAAGTTCCAATATCCTGTCAATTCTATCCCTTCTAATGTTTCTTCCGGGGATTATCAAGTATGGAGAACGAACATGGGTACTCAAATCAGCAAGCACGGAGCAACGTAGAAAGTCCATGGTTAGAAAGCATAATATTCACAAACAAACTGGCCAAGATTTTTCTGGTGAAAGCATGAGCAGGAGATCTGCAGGATATTTCTTGGAAGCAGACAGAATTGTTGAAGTTCAGATCCCAGTAGATTTCTCAGGCAGTAATAACAATGACGACAACAACAATTCTTTATCTGATGAAGGTATAATAATTACAGCCTCTAGATTTCTGGAATTAAGCAACGGTTTACTCCTAGATGCTACCCTCAACAACATGGAGAGAGACACCTGCCATACCATTTTCAGAAACATCTCATCCGAAAATGCTTTCAAAGTAATCGAAATCGAACTTGGTGGGATCTACGATTTGCTTTACACCAAGATGCCTCTACTCTATACTACTTGGGGAATAATCCTGCACCTCATTACTTTTTTTATTACCTGTTTGGTTCTATTTCTCTTCCTTGTTTTTGCTCACATGGACATGTACTCAAGGATTGATCTTTCGATAACATTCGCATTGGTAGGGATAGCTATTATTCTAGAGATTTACACAGCACTGCAACTCTTCCCAGACCGGCTTCTCATATTTTCGGGTATGCATAACAAAACTTCCACCATAAAAACCCTCACTAATTGTTTCCCGCTACTTGAAATTCCTAGGTGGTCAAATAGAATTTCCCAATACAGTCTGCTAAGCTTTACAAACAAAGCAAAGCCCCTGCCTTGTACCAACTTGTTAAACATAATTGGGATAGAGATGCAATGGAATATTGAGATGACCAAAGATTTAAGGAATTTTATTTTCAAGTATCTCAAGCAGAGAGCTATGGAAGCAACAGCAGCAAATGGAGTTCCATTCACTACAATTCTTGCCAACAATGTGAAAGAACTCAGTGAAAGGAGCATTATTCCAGTTTCAATCACTAGGGAAGAGTTTGAGTACAACATTGTGATCTGGCACATCGCAACTGAAATTCAGTACTACATGGATGGTGGAATAATTAGCAATGTGATCAACAGTAAATTGATAAAACAAATATCCAGATACATGATGTATCTCCTCTTCAAGCACCCATCGATGTTGCCAGTTGAGATATTGAGTCAGATAAACTTTGAAGAGATAAGTAGTTTGGCTGATCAGTCTGTGGATTCATCTGATCATATGACAATAAAAACGAAATGTGAAGCATTGTTTTCAAAATTTGAGCATACTGGAGATTCTGACCATGGAGAAAATGATGCAACACCATCATTAGTTTTTGAGAAAGCAGTGTTGCTTCTAAACGAAATGAACAAACAGGTACTTTTTTAATGATTTTTAGTTTTTTAATTGTTTTTATAAATGGAAAAATTAATGTCTATCTTTAACAACTGTTACAATGATTTCTATCAACCATGGCCCAACGTGGCTTGTTGGAACAATGTCTCATGTTCAAATCGCTTGGTATATAGAAAAAAATTATAATTGAGTTCGTGTAATCTGTAACAGTCAACTCCGGATGAGAAATGGGAGAAAATTGGCATAAAGTGGTTGGAACTGATGGCATATGCAGCAAGCAAGTGTAAAAAGTACGAGCATACTCAACAGCTGAGGCGTGGTGGAGAGCTTCTAACTCATGTATGGCTTCTCATGTCTCATTTTGGCCTGAACGATCACCGTAAGATATCAGCTGAAGAGCGTCCAATTGCTAAACTTGTTGTAAAATAATAGCCATGCCAGCAATTATTTTATAATAAGTTCGATCGATAGTACAACCTAATTGGCTTACAATATTTGCTGATTTTGAAGAGTTCAATAGCTTGCAAGCATAATAAAGAATTTGTTTTTTTTCTTCTTCTTCTATTCATGTTCTCTTCATAGCTTTCGTGAGAATCTATTCAAACCTGTAACACACAACCTTTCAATTAAGTAATAACAGAGAGTTATTGTATTATTCGTTACCTAATCATATATATATTTTTTCAAATTAATCGATTACACAATGTTGTGTAATAGATTCTTGCATCAAAAAATGCCCAGGATTCTCGCACTTAATATAACATATATATAAAAGCCATTTGTCCCATTTGTAAATTATTAACATGCCAAACTGAAATTAGTTGGAATAAGTTGGTTAGGTGATGACTGGGGATTTTTTTTATTATAAGATGCAACAACTCTCTTTTGAGTTTTGAGTCTTTTGACCTAGCAATAAAATACAACAAAATCCAAACACAATCGGGTAGCAAGTTGGCTTTGATATTTCTCTCCATCTATGAGATTTTCTTTCTTCTGTTTTGAAACAAACAAATATTCAATTTTTGAAAGAAGATCAGAAGTTAGTGGGCTGGGCTGCGAGTTGGGCCTAAAAGCTTTTGTTTTGGGCTTTTTTTATCAAGACAATTGTTGTTGACACTACGGTCAAGAATACACTACTTAAGGGGAGTGTATTCAATTAGGATTTGAAAAGACTTTTAAAGATTTTTTTTTTAAGTGGATAACATTTGTAAATTTCATAGACTTTTATAGATTAAACAGAATGATGAAAAACTTTCATAGATTTTCATTTTAAAAGACTTTCACCGTTCAGTTTTATTACTCAAAAGAGAGAAGAAACAAGGAGACAGAACACACCAAAACGAAACAAAGGCAACCACACAAACAACAGAGGACAAAGAGCCCCAAGAAGCACAAAAGGAACCAAAATAGAGCTCACAAAACACCAGTAGAGCAAACCAAGAGAAAAGGAAAAGAATGAAGCGGACTAAACCAGCAGAAACAAACAACAGAAACAAGCAGCAAAATAGGCAAACCAAACAACACTGCAACCACCAGCGCTTAAAGGGAAAATAGAGTCAAATATCTCCCCATTCTAATTTGTTGCCACTCGCAGTCGAACTCGATTTCGCCAACCCGTCAGCAAAAGAATTTGAGTCCCTAGACTTGAACTTGATCTCTCTAAACCTTCGAAGGGATGCAAAAAATTCCGAATATCATACACCGCGTTAACATGAATTAGACTCCCAAAGTTATTTCCATTGATACAAGAGATAGCAACTTTGGAGTCGCTTAAGATAGTCACGTTTCGACTTAGAAGGTGCTTGTTCGAGGCCAGTAAGTTATAAGCTCTGTGGATGGCCATGATTTTAGCCAATATCGGATATTGGATATCAACAAAAGACAAAAATAAACAAAGAATCTTACTGTTCGAATCTCTAAGCACGTTGCCAATACCCCCCTATCTCAGGGCTACCGAGAGCTGAACCATCAACATTGAAGAACAGAACCTCATTGGAAGGAGGCTTCCAACCGCATGCACTAATCCTCTTAATTGGATTAGAAATCTACGCATCTCTGTTGAATGTCTAGTAGAATCAGCATAATTGCATCGCTAGAGCCACGGCCATGGTACTTGAACCACCACGCGACTCTAAACTTGATAAGGTCCATGGTTGAAATGCAGTCGGGAGCCACATTTTTAAACACGAACTTGTTTCTAACCTCTCAAATGGTCCACACCAAAGCTAAAAATAGGGTACTCCAAGCTCAAAGATGGACAAAGGCCTGACCAACCTAGCCACCAATCTTGAAGCCGAGAATTGGACACCGAATTCACTCCCCACCTCATACAACAGGACCACAATTTCCAAGACCAAGGGCAAAGCAAGAAAAGGTGGTCCACCGTTTCAGGCTCTCCATCACAGAGAGGACAGTCCAAACATAGCCCCTGAGCACACCCAAACTGATTGAGAACACCTCTAACCATAACCTTTCCGCTACACAATTTCAATGTAAAAAGTTCCACCTTAGGAGGGCAAATCCCCTGCCATAAGAGCTTGAACTTGTCATGAGCCTCACCATTCTCTTCCTCTAAACATCTCCTAAAGGATCCCACCTTAAACAAATCTGTAGGACAAAAGGACCAAGCCAGCTCATCCTTGATCTGCTTACTCAACGAAACCGAATCCAAGGCCATCATGAAAGTGTTCCTTTGATTTTGTTCTCGGTTGAATGGAGGCCTTCGAAGTTTCATTTCAAAAGACTTTCATAGACTTTTATTTTAAAAAACTTTCATAGATATTTATAGAATTTTATTGACTTTTATTAACTTTTAAATATAATATATATTTTGTTTTAGCAAAATTATATATATTTCCTATGTCAATAAAAATATTTTTCAAAAGAATAAAAAAAATCACTGTTAATTAAACTTAACAAAAGCATACATGCCTATATACGAGATTTTAAAATTTTTAATTGTATTTTTATTATATTTTACATCATAAAGACATTATGCACCTAATTCTTTTTTAATAAGTAGTCAAAATTTTTTTTTTTTTTTTTTTATTAGTCAAAATATTATATATATATTTTTTAGAATAAATGTAGCAAACCGCCAATAATATTAACGTTTACAGGTCTCTACGAAAGTATGATAATGAGTATACAAAATCTACCAAAAATTAATTCAAATTACTAAAATTAAACATAAAAACCACACCTAGTTGTTGAAGAAGACCCATACCTAAAAGTGGGTAGACTAATATTGATCATAATTACATAGAGCCACGCTCATACGCGACTTTGATTATGACACATTGGCATGGTTAAGTAGTGGTTTTTGTCTTTTATTATTTTTAATTAACATAAATGAAGTTCGTTTGATTTGTTTCGATGTTGTTTAGTTGTTTTGAAAATATAGATAAAAAAAATGAAATCTCTCGTCTTTTATTGCATAGCCGATGGAGAGTTGTTATATATTATTGTTTAGTTTTTTTTTTTTTGTTATATATCGTTAATGTTTGTATTTTTTTTTTTTGATAATGTTTATTTATTTTAAAAGTTATTCATTTTATTTTATTTGTGAAATTTGTTAAGGATGAGTGTGCTTCTATTTGTAAATAGAACATATGTTTGATGGTTGTTGTTTTTCAAAGAGTTATGTATATATATATTTCTTTCTAAAGTGAAATTCTTTCTATTTAAAAAAAGAAAAAAAAAATAGTCATTCAAAATTTTTGATAGGAATGAAAGATAAATTGTGAGATTTGTTATAACTAAAAGTCATTGATATTTTAAAGTCATTGAAAATTTGAAGATCTCCTAACTTTCATAAACTTTTAAAAGGTTTTGATTGAATACCACATAACTTTTAAAAACTTTTTTAAAGTCTATAAAAGTTATAAAAATCTGTATTGAATACCACATGATTTTTATAGAGTCTTTAAAAGTCTATACCGGCCACCGACTTCCGACCATCCACCTAGTCTCCGACTAATCCCCTAGGTGCTAGATGGTGCGTCGCCGCCCGACTAGCACCTAGTGACTTTTACAACACTGGTTTCAGGTCTGATTAGTAGCTTCACAATTTTTATTGTAATAACGGGCTTTTTTATGGTTTTGGTGAGAAAAAAATAAAAAATAATTTATAAAATATTAAAATTACTAATGGATGTGGGTGGGGCGTATACATCGTATTCATCCTTATCATATCCCTCTAAATAAAATGTATAATAGGATCATATCTATTCACGCTTCATCCCAATATAATAGTATTCTAACTGAATTGAATTCGTATGGGTATCTCTATTTATGGATAATTTTACCTTCCTAACCTTTTATGTTGTGAGAGTAGATATCTCCCGATTATAGGAGTAAATAATAATGTTACGCATGTAGCCATGTAGTGCATGTCTCGTGGATCCTAACACATTAATTTGGTGTCAAATTTAAAAATAAAAATAAAAATTGCCAATGTATTTGAATTCAAATAAGTCGGGTAATCACTATACTAATTACAATAATATAATATTCCGATCGGAGCATCTTCACATGCTCTTTTAGTGGCCATGTGGTGATCGACAAAATCTTCGGTGTAGATTAAAAAAGAAGGGGTTTTTTACAATTTAGTTTTTAGGTAATTGGCATCCAATTGGTAAACATCAGTATTTTATTTATTTTTATATTTTTCATTAAATCCATTCTTATATTTATAAAAATTGTTCAGTTAGGTCCTTTGACCAAATTTGTGAAGATCAACGGTCATAAAATCAATTAAAAGTCTATTTTACATTTTTACTTTTGGACTTTAGTTGATCAGTAAAAAATGAAAATAAAAAATTGTAAAAAAAATAATAATAGAATTTTAATAAAAAAAATTGCAAAAAAAATAATAATAATAATAAAAGAAAACCAAAAAAGAAAGAAGATTAAAAAAAACTTATTTTTTTTGTTAAATAATATTTTTTTTAAAAATATAATTGAAATTTAAATAATTAAAACATTTTTTTTATTTTAAATGACAAGAGAAGTAAAATAAGAGAAATGATTAAAAAACAGAAAACAGATTTTAAAATAAAAAACAAAAAAGAAAGTTGAAACCACATTGGATCTCCACCCATCGGTGGATTTCCATCTATGCAGCTTCTCGCACGGTGGAGATCTCAGGGGGGAGACGCGTTTGCCACCTCTTTCTGACAAAACCGAGGATGGTTGTGATGTGCATGCCTCCTCCTTGCAATCTTCATCGTGATGGCGGAGATCCATTTAAATTGAAATTGATGGACCGTGAAATTCCAACCTCTTTACCTTGTTTCAAAAAAAATTATTCTTTTAATCTGTTTTAAGTTTTTTTTATTAGATCCCCACTGTCAATCTCTATGATGAAAGGTGGAGAGGAGATCCATCTATATGTTTTTTTTTTTTTTCAGTTTTTTAATGGTGTTTTTTTTATCTCCACCATCCATTTCTAAGATGGATGGCGGAGATCCATCTATTTATTATTTTTATTTCTTTATTTTTCTTATCAATTATGGACATGTGAGAAGACTAAAATACCTTTAGTGTTGTTAAGTTTGACTAATGTCTGACCAATAGAATGACCTAATTAAATGAGCTATTTTTATAAATTTAAGGACCAATTTGATGAAAAATGCAACGTTAAGTATTAAAGTGACGTTTTCTAATTAATCAAGGATTAAATTATAAATAAATAAAAGAGAGAGAGAAGAAGATTACCTATTTACCTATGTATTTGAATTCAAATAAGTCGGGATTATTTTTTTATTTTATTTTTTATTTTGTTTTTTTTGATATTACAACAACTGCCGGGACCCTGCGAGAATTGGACTCTACTAGCACAGTCCGGACTACTACTCCCACAAATGGGGAGAGGGCACCCACACAAGAGGAGGGATAAAGAATGAGTATATATATATATATATCAGAAATTATATTATCAGTTCAAACTGACAATAAATTTATCAGGACGAAGAATGTGGACCACTAGATTTACATATTTTGACTCAAAGTGTATGCACTTGTCAAAACTTCTTCATAATCTGTGGTCCACATCCTTCGTCCTGATATATTTATTGTCAGTTCGAACTGATAATAGAAAGACTGATATATATATATATATATATATATATATATATATATATATATATATATATATATATATATATATATACACATGTATGCCGGGCTTTGAACCGTGGTGGTGGAGTCTCCCATTGGAAACTGATCAAGAAAATCTCCGGTTGTCGAGTATACCACTTATCACTGCACCCAACGCACCAGCGATTTTCTCGTGCTGCAAATGGACAAGCAATATCCTACTAAACAATACACTACAAAAAAAGTGATCTATAGTGACACATTTCTTTGTAACAAAATTTGATTGTATCACTGTTGGTATTATTTTGTGACAAATTTTACTATTTGTCATTATGTTTTGTTCAGTTGAAACTTTTTATAAATAACTGTCACAATTAATTACAAAACTTGATAATTTGTGACAAATAATATAATTAGTCACAAAATTACCTTTTTAAAAGGAAAGATTTTATTTTATAAATAATTAGGTTTTTAAAAGGCATCAAAATTGATTAATATTTACATTAATAAAAATCAATTAATATTTCCTTTTTTTTTAAAGCCACACAAAAAAAATGTCATAATCATGCTGTGTTTTTTTTTCCTTTTTTTTTTTTTTTTTTTCTTAATCTTAAAAACACTTTTTAGGTTTGAAACAATGTTTCATTAGAAGAAGTACCGAGATTATTGAGAAACTTTTGCCCGGATAAAAATGTAAGCTTCTCTTGATTTATTTTTTTACGGTTTGTTTTCTTATACTTGTTTTTTAGGGTCGGAATCTCAAATTCAAGTTTCATATATTGAAAGTGTCTTTGAATAATGTATGATTTTTTTTATTTTTTTTATTTTTTTTTATGTAGAATTGTATATAGCTATTTGGAGATTTTTTTTCTTAACTTTAATTTGGTTTCAATTTTTTTAAGGAACCCATTATTATTATTTCATGAATTCATAGTTGTTTATATTTAGATTTCCACAGTATATGTCAATATTAGTTTATGTGCTCACTAACTGTTTGATAAAATGATTCTTATAAAACAATCAATTGTTTGATGCAGCATTGAAAGAAAACTCTTAAGCTTCTCTTTTTCTTGATTTCCCTTTTTTAAGGTTTGCTTTTTGGTACTTGTTTTTTCAAGGTCAGAATCTCAAATTCGAGTTTCATATATTGAAAGTGTTTTCGAATAAGGTATGATTTTTTTTTTTTTTTTTTGTATGTAGGATTATATATACGTTTAGGGATTTTTTTAACTTTAATTTGTTTCCAAATTCTTTAAGGATTCATTATTATTATTTCATGATTTATAGTTTTTTGTTCTTAAATTTTCACAATATATGTCAATTTAGTTTATATGCATACTAACTGTTTGATAAAATGATTCTTATAAAACAACCAATTTTTATATGCATACCAATTGTTTGACAAAAGAGTTCAAATACTCAATAAGATATTTAATATCTAGCTGCATGAATAAATTGACATTATGGAGGACTTTATATGAAGATGAATAGATTAACAGTTCTAATAAGTTTTATATTTGGATATCAAACTTATAGAATTTATTTTATAATTGTACTAAGTTTGGTCAATATTGTTGCATTTTTCATCGGTTTTATTTTGGTAACTTTAATTTGTTCTCACTATTTTTTTTTCTTCATGTCTTCATGTATATAGGTTTCTCTTGCAAAACCTAAAGATTCTTTAGCTATCTGACAAATGACAGTGGATCATTGGCTTCTAATATTTCACAATCAAGACCTCAGAAGTTTCAAGTTTTTGGTTATGCAGTTGGAAGTTATTGTGTGCGACCTAACACTTATGTTAACTTAGACTAACCGGTTTACATGTGTTATTTAGTAATAGACTTTGAAAGATATTAGATTACTTTTATATCAATTCGATATCATGTTAATTTTTTGATATTGTTTTAATGGAATGATTATTTATGGAACTCAATGTCATTCAATGAGTGACATGTTTTATTTGGTTATATTTTTATATTTTATATATTTTATATATTTTTTATACAATTTAAATTTATATTAAATTTTGACAATTGATTAAATTGTTACTAAGTATCTATATAATGACTTAATATTCATATTGTTAATTGTCACTAAGTCTGTGTTGTAGTGACAATTATTATATGGTTAACTTAATTGTCACTAAGTTTGTCTGTAGTGACATAATTTTAAGATGATTATTTGTCACTAGATTTGTGAATAGTGACACTTTTTAAACAATAATTTGTCACTAAGAATATATAGAGTGATAAAATCTTCAAACGGTTAATTGTCACTAAATACTAATATAATGACATAATTTTTATTTTGTCACTAATTAGGGTCAAGTGATAATGTGTCACTAATTGTTATGATTTGTGACAGATACCAAAAAACTGTCACAAATACTTTTAGTGACGGGGGCAAAAGTGACGAATTGTTAGTGACACTTTTTTTGTCACAATATTGAATTTGTGACAATTTCTTCATTTATAGTGACAAATATTTTTTGTCACTGTAGATCAATTTTCTTGTAGTGATAACATAGTATTCCAATTAGAGCATCTTTGATCAATGAGCATATGCTGATCAAGGAGTTCCTGTGCATTAAATAATGCAATGCATGTGTTTGGGCAGTCACTATACATTAATTAAATATGTAACGTGAACCATGATCACCATAACACCATTAACTAATACACAGGTGAGAGTGTTAGCATGGTTTAAGTTGTTTTTTTTTTTTTTTTTTCTTGATAAGTTCTACTCTATAATTTAAACTAGTGTTATTAAAACCTCTGTCCACATTACAACAAAACATTTTGTGAAAATATGAATATATTAAATTATAAATATGTTAAATTATGAATATAATTTTTTTTTGATATTATTTAGTTTATCAATTATTTGTATTTTTTTTTTTGAAAAAATTAGTATAACAAATATTATATCATTTTAATTTTAATTTTAATTTTTTTTATAACAATGTAATACAATACAAAACGGTTATGCACCAAATTCCATGTAACTTAATACATTCTAATAAAATATATAACTAAACACAAGATTGTATTAAATCCAATTCAATATAATCCAATACAGCATAATACGATGTACCAAACTACCAAACGTGCCCTAAACAATAAAACAAATAAATTTGACTGTTCATGAGTAATGCTAGACAAAAGGGCAGAACTTGGAGTGTGAAGTTTGGGGGTGAAATTATTGGACTTAAATTGTAAATTTACAATTTAAAAAAAAATATTATATAACTTTTTAACTATTGAAATTGTTCTTTCTGTGGGCCAGGGAGGTCCATGGGGTCCATGGCCCCCTGACCTCCATAGTAGTCCTAAATAATTACTTAATTATTTTACGTACCCATTATATTTAGCTTTTTAACGGGCCCATTCAAATACATATCCGTCTTTTGCTAGGATTACAAATTTCAAAGGCTAATTTTATTTATTTATTTTTATTTTTATGTAATTTCTTTTGGATCCATAAAAAGATTGAAAATTTTTATAAGATCTCATTTAGTCGTTAAAAGTATTTAAATAAAGAGATAAGAATATCATGATAGTAGACTCTTAATAGATCTGTTTCTTCCCACTAAGTGCTACAATTTCTTGACTTCTTTAATTTTTATTTTTCAATTTTGTATTTTAAGGTAAATAGTCTTATTGAAGTTATTTTTGAAAGATTTATTATTAATTTATCAATTTTTTCAACTAAGCATATATTTTATTTAACTAATGAAAATTCTCTTGTTTCGTTAAAACTCACCAATAAAAAGAAAAATATTGTTTAATCAACAAAATTATTTTATAACAGCTCATCCAGAAAAAAGTTTTGGTTTTGCCTCTGATGGAAACTATAAATCATTTTGTTGTGTTTTTTATTTTGTGTGATGAGACATGTAAGTGGATGTGTGTCTTAACTATAGAGGTACACATGTAAGAATCAAGCTTTATCACCTTAAGCTAAGAAAGGTGATCAAGTGGCTTCTGATCAATCATCATCTGTTCATCATAAAGCTGGAAATAATCTGCTGTGTCATGAAGCATGGTCTGAAGGTTTGATCACAAGATCACAACCACACTTCCACACTTCCGCATTACATCAAAGGTCAAGGATCGTCCTCAAGCTTCAATAAACTTCTCTGACTTTTGTAACAAACTTGAACCAAAGCTTTTGATATGTTAAACTAGCAATTTCTCATCTTTATCTTTGAAAGAAAAAAAGGTTTCAACTCCACAATTTATTACATGTATCAGTCATCAAGAACACAAAATCAAGATATAAAAGACAACAAAATAACCTTTACAAGATTAAAGCTTTTGTAGATTTATTGACCATCCTAATCTTACTTGTAATAATTATTTCTTGTTGGGAACTTTTATGCATCCCAAGTGTGTAGAATTTGGGACCTTAGAAAGGGTCATCAAGTTATAAGCAATCCAACATTTTGATGTCTCTTGGTGATAAAAGTAACCCAAACACTTGCAATCCCCACTACATTTCTTGCCACATTCATCCACCTTCATGACTCCACTCCCACTATTATACTTGGTCATGAAATGATCAACTCCATCAAGTTTATAATAGTGGAAATCCTTCACATCACAAGAATTCACCTTCCTAGCCTCACACTCCTTGCCCCACCCCAACAGCTTACCTTCTTCAGATGGGCAAGCAACATATTGATTATCATCACACACCCCAAATTTATTACACCTCTCCGGTAATTGGCACTCGTTTTCCCAATTTGAATCTCTGGAAAATAGATTGAATGTCACTTCCCATGCATGCCAATCAACCTTGTCATTGTAAGTGTAGAGCTTCAGATTTCCCTCTATTTCTAACTGAAGCATCGATGATGTGCTGTTGTATTTTGGCTTACCCAAAAGAGTCTGCGTGGAGCTGACGAGGAGTTTGCTACATGGTACTCTAACGTTATCTCATAAGTTTCCGGGTCACTTTTTAACATCACATACTCTATAGAGCCTTGTTGAATACCCCATTGAGAAGATGTGAAGTAAACAACAGGCGGACGCGGAGAGTTATAGTACATAGACAAACCTTTAGGCTCCAGCGCCAAGCTATAAGGCCCGTTTACATTTTCTTTCTGGGATTTCCTACTAACCAGCCTGTTTACACCGCCAACGACACGAAGAGCTTGACCAACCAAGAGTGTATCGGTTGGATAGTCGAAACTTTGCCAAACAAAATGACCCCTAGAATCATTGAGCACCATGTTACCATTTGGAAGTAAATCGAACCCCACCACACCCTTTTTGGCAGTGTTGGATTGCCAAACAATGGAGCCATCAGCTTCGGCCAAGACAAGATTTCCATCGGTCCCCAAAGCAAAAGTGGCGTTTTCTCTGATTGGTTTTCCCCGGTTGAACTCCCAAACCCAACGCAGTTGTGACTCGGACCGAAGCAAGCCCATGCGAAGAGCAAGAGTACTGAAAGCATTTGGGGTGGTGTTGTAGTAGCCGAGTTGGAATGGAGAATTGAAAATCTGCCATATCATTCTGTAATTGCCGCCATACTCGACTACATATGGACTGAATTTGCCTGCGATGACATACTTAAACGTCGCTGAACGGGGAACGGAAGCCTTGGCAATGGAGGAAATGAGTGACAAGAAGAAGAAGAGGAGGAGGGAGACAACCGACATTGTAAATGAAAGTAAAGAAAATATGGTCATGCCATTATGTGTTGATGTATAGTTGGAGCTGAGGAGGCAGCTCATTTGGGTTATTAATTTTTTTTAAAGTTGACACCATATGTTATAGGTAAGGAGTCTGTCGGACATAGTGAGATTGAGCTCTACAAACATTGTCAGTAATGCAACTCACATGCTTGAAGAGGGATCTTCCTACCCTTTAAGCAAATATATTTGAGATTATATTTACAATACCAAAGTTTAGATTTTTTTTTTTTTTTTTCTTTTCAACAACAAGAATATTTATATATGTTATGTTTATTTATTTAATATTATAATTAAATTTGTTCGATACGACAAGTCTATTTGTTTTTGTATGCAATAAGGTGCATTACATATAAATTTAAGTTTTTAGGTTTAACCGGTTTAATTTTCTCAATATTAAAATGATAAATATAACCTCTTTATTATTTAATTGTTTAATCCATAACATGTGCCTGTAGGGTACATATTACATTTTTCTTTGTTTTAATCTTAAGCACTGTTTTTCAAATAATTAAATGAGGAAATACCCCTTTTAAACCAAAAATTAAGGGTCTTTATTGTTTTTAGCCGGAATTAGTAAACTGATTGTTTTTATCAAAAAATCCACTGTAGAGACATAATTGCCCCTCTATTTTTTTTAAATACCTCTTCTCTCTCCTTTTCTCTCTCATTTCTGCAGAATTCCTCTTTCTCTCTCATCTCACGCCATTTTCTTCTTCTTTCTCTCCTCTTCTCTCCTCCATCTTCTCACTTTCTCTTCTTCTTCTTCTTCTTCTTCTTCTTCTTCTTCTCTTTCTCTCTCTTTTTTTCCAGATTTTTTTAAAAAAATTCAGATTTTTTAAAAACAAAAATTTTCAGATTTGGTGGTTTTCCGATCGTCGGTCGTTCGATCTTCGGTCGTCCAATCTTCTCTCCTTCTTCTTCTTCTCTTTCTCTCCTCTCTTCTCTTTATCTTTCACGTTTTTTCCAATTTTTTAAAAAAATTTCAGAATTTTTTTTTTTTGATTTTTTTTTTCAGATTTTGTGAATGTAGTTGTGGTTGGTTGTGGTTGTGAATGTAGTTAATTTTAAGGGTAGTTGTGGTTGTGAATGTTTGGATTTGAGTGTTAGTTGGATTTGAATGTTTGAATTTTTTTCTAGATTTGTTAAAAAAATTTCCAGATCTTGTTTTGTTTTAAAATTCCAGATTTTTTTTTTTAAAGTGTGGTGGTTGTTTTTATGATTTGTTTTGTTTGAATTTTTATGATTAAACACACCAGGCCAAAACGATTAAACACACCAGGCCAAAACGACTAAACACACAAGGCAAAAAGGAATTAAACACACCAGGGAAAAAAGACTAAACACACCAGGCATAAAGTACTTAAACACACCAGCCAAAAAGTAATTAAACACACCAGGCAAAAAGGACTAAACACACCAGGTAAAAAGGACTAAACACACCATGTAAAAATGACTAAACACACTAGGCAAAAAGGAATAAACACACCAGGCAAAAAAGAATTAAACACACCCGGCAAAAAGAACTAAACACACTGGGGAACCCAATTAAACACACCGGTGTCAAAATTTATAAGTGTGGTGGTTGTTTTTATGAATGGTGTGAGTTGTTTTTTTTTTTTTTTTTTCTAGATTTTCGTGTTGAAGCTGAAAATTTCAGATCATGCATGTTTGAATTTTTTTTTCCAAATTTTGTTCAATTAAACACACCAGGCCAAAACGACTAAACACACCAGGTAAAAAGGACTAAACACACTAGGCAAAATTTCTGAATGAAGGGCCTTTTTGTCCGAAAAGTGGATTTTTTGATAAAAACAATCAAAATACTAATTCCGGCTAAAAACAATAAACCTCCTTAATTTTTGACTAGTTTCCATTTTCACCCTAATTAAATTCAAGTTTAAAAGGAGGCTACCCTACTAAATCAAGTAGATTGACAATTTATTTGAATTCAAATAAGGCGGCTAATCACTACACAGTCTACATGAATTATTTAAATTTATAATAATATAATATCACATCTTTAAAGAAAAAAAAAAAAGTCAAATAAATTTGACAGTTCATACATGCCAACTCGCCAGAAAGTGATGAATTTGTCGATTTGTTTTTTTTTTTTTTTTTTCCCTGAAATAATTTGTCAGCTTTAATATATCTATATAATGCTTTAACCAAAATTGGAAATCAAAACAGAAGGAAACGACTATTTGTCGGCACCAATTGGAATGTGAGGAAATTTGCAATGACTCCAATCTTTTAAGTTGGTTTAAAAAATATATATATACATATATATATAAAATTAAGTAAAATATGTGATAATTTATCGAAATTATTAATAATTTTGTTGTGTATTTTTATCTTTTATTGGTGCTTGCATCATCCTCTATTTAATCTCTTTGAACCCCTCCTTTGTTTGTGAATTCCAACTATACTTTCCACCTTTAAGATATTATATAACTAGAGTCATTATAGTGCTCATACTTTTGATACGTATCTGGATCCTTACTTTGTTATCACCTTAATAATTTAGTGATTCGTGTTTAATAAGTAAATCAATGGACTGTATTAATTTTTAAATCTTTACCCTACCAAAAGATAGAATTAATTCAAATATATATCAATAGATTATGTAAGGATCCAAAGTCTTTTGATAAATCTCCCGTAACAATGCTTAAAAATGTCCGATAGTGCTTCAAAAGAATCAAATGTGGTTCATTAGCTGGCCCGAAATACATTTTATAAAATAAAAAAGTCAATGACTTCAGAAAGAAGGAAAAAAAAAAAAAACAAAAGTAACTTTTTAAAAACCAAAAAAAGACATTTTCCTTTTTTTTTGGGTTCAACCTTTTGAGTGGCGTACACAAATGGAAATTGAATTGAAATGGAAATTACTGCCCTTTAGTGGTAAGAGTCTTCATTCAGTTTGGTAATATCGACATCTGAGTCGCCACCACATTACAAAAAAATGGAAATTGAATTCAATTAATAAGAGAAGCTATAAAGAACCGTAAACATTTTATTTTTTAATCTGTAATTCCTTAATGTTATCGGTCCATAGTTTAAGTGGAGTTTGAATCTCAATTTTATTTATAAAATTACAAAATACGGAAAGATTGGTCACATGCGGTGGGAGTTGCTTTCAGTTGCTCTCTCTAGATCTTGACTTCAGCGTAAAAAAAAAAAAAAAAAAAAAATCCATTTTCCAATTTCTTGACTGCAGCGCACACCAATAATAAAGAGAATATATATATTTACAAATTGATCCATCTTCTTGTACGTTCTAATTCTTATGTAATTTTGCTGCACACAGTCTTCGATCATTTCTTCAGACCAATATGGGCGCTTCTCAATCAACTTCTTCTTCCACCATCACCCATGAAATTAGAAAGTATGATGTCTTTGTTAGTTTCAGAGGTGAAGATACAAGCAATAACATTACTAGCCATCTCTACGAGGCTTTGTGTCGAAAAGGGATCCATACTTTCATAGACTACCAACTCAAACGAGGAGATGAAATTTCGCCAGCGCTTCGAAAAGCTATCGAAGAATCAATGATTTCGATAGTTATTTTCTCGAAAGACTATGGTTCTTCTAAATGGTGCTTACGTGAACTTGCAGAGATTATCGAGTACAAAAAAACGAAGAAGCAAATTGTTATTCCTGTTTTCTACGACATTGATCCATCAGATGTACGAAAACAAACGGGAAGTTTTGAGAATTCCTTTGTTAACCATGATCAAAAAGAGTCTCGAGAAGAGGTGAAGTTGTGGAGGGAAGCTTTGAGTGAAACAGCCAATCTATCCGGATGGGATTCCTCCATAATTAGGTAAATCTAGTTCTGATCTATGTCCATTTATAAATTAAAGAGCGAATATCAAAAGCATCCTTGTTATTTAAAATATTATCAATTTAATCTAAGGGTTTACAGAATTAGTCAAAATGGTCCTTATTGTTTTTTTTTTTTTTACTATCAAAATAGTCTCTTTTGTTTCAAATTAAACTGCTTCTATTAGTAATTTTGTTGAAAAAAAACCATTATATACTTATGTATGATACTTAGAAACTTAATTGATCATATTATCCATTGAAAATTATATATATAAAAAAAAACTATGAATTATTACAAAAAAAAGTGCCTATAAAATTATAAAAACTTCTTAAAATTATAAAAATGCTCGTATAAAATTACTAAAAAAGAAACTCCTTAAAATTATTGATACTGAAAAATAGCAAAATGCCCTTATTCCCAACACAAAACTTTAGACTCTAGAGAGGGACTATTTTGATTGAATTGGAATAATAAAGACTCTTATGATAGTCGAATTAAACAATAATGACCTTTTTTATGCAGATAAATAAGAAAGAACAAATTGATAATTATTTAAATAATAGGGATGATGATAAAATTATCCCGAAATAAAAAGTTTATTTTTGTCAAAAATTAATGCAAATCTTGATTATTTATGTTTATTATTTTTTATCTATCAGACCTGAAGCAAGACTTGTAGACAAAATCGTTCAAGATGTTTTGAAGAAATTGAATGTTATATCGCCTTCGGGCGGTAACAAAAGTCTAGTTGGAATAGATTCACGCATTGAGTGGGTTAAGTCACTATTATGCATTGAGAACTTAGATTTTCGAGTGGTAGGAATTTGGGGCATGGGCGGTATAGGTAAAACAACCATTGTTGGAGCTGTTTTTGACCAAATTTCTAGTCAATTTGAAGGTGCTTGTTTCATTGAAAATGTTAGAGAACAATCAGAAAAACATGGTGGACTAGTTCATCTACGAGACCAAGTTCTTTCTCAAATATTAGGAGAAAATATAAACTTAGGCAGCCCCAGTGTACCGCCATTTGTTAAGCGTAGGCTTGAAAGCAAAAAGGTTTTTATTGTTCTTGACGACGTGAATAGTTTGAGACAATTAGAAATCTTGGCAGGAGGGATAGATCGATTTGGTCCTGGAAGTAGAATTATCTTAAGAACTAGATATAAACAAGTGCTTCTTAATTTTGGAGTAAGAGATTACTTGTATAAGGTTGATGCATTGTACACTGATGAAGCTCTTCAGCTTTTTTGTAAATATGCCTTCAAAGAAGATCATCCTACCATAGATCTTATGATGTACACTCAAAGAGTAGTAGATTATGCTAAAGGGATTCCTTTAGCACTAAAAGTATTGGGTTCCTCCATGTATCGAAGGAGAAAACAAGATTGGGAAAGTGTACTGAATAAGTTAAATAAGATTTCTAATCCCGAAATTCATAGTATGTTGAAAATTAGTTTCGATGGACTAGATTACGAAGAGCAGGATATATTTCTTGATATTGCATGTTTCTTTAAAGGAGAGCATAGAGATTATGTAACACAATTACTAGATGGTTGTTACTTCTCTACACATGCTGGAATTAGTGTCCTCGTTGACAAATCTCTCATAACAGTATCACGTAGCAACAAGATACGGATGCACGATTTGCTTCAAGAAATGGGTTGGGAAATTGTTCAACAAAAATCATTTAATAAGCCAGGAAAACGTAGTAGATTGCATAATCAAGAGGATGTTTGTCTTGTACTCGGGAGAAATTTAGTAAGTGCATGCATGTCTTTCAAATTTTGTTTTGTTTCTTCAATTAATAATAGTTGATTATACATTTCAGGAAGCTTAATGCAATAACTTATTCTTTGTTTTTCCGTTTATAATTAAGGGAACTGAAGTGGTTAAAGGGATGTTCCTAAATATGTCCAAAATAAAGAACTTGGATCTCGATTCTGAAGCCTTCAAGAGAATGTACAATCTTAGATATCTCAAATTCTACGGCGATAACCAATATTCCAAAAATGGAGACATAAATATCTCTAAAGTGAATCTTCCCCATGACCTAAATTATCTTCCTAATGAATTGAGATATTTCCACCGGAATGGATATCCTTCAAAGGCACTACCATCAAATTTCAGTCTGGAGAACCTAGTTCAACTTGACCTTTCTTCCAGCAACCTTGAACGACTCTGGGAAGGAAAAAAGGTATAATTTAGATTTTAGATATATATGTTGCTTTCTTAGAATATAATAATTCTCTAGTAACTAGTAAGGTTGGTTGTAAAAACAAATTTTAGAATGAAACTTCTGTCCTGAAGAGAAGGACCATTTTGACACAAACAACTAATTACTATATATCTTCTGTTACAGCATGCACCAAAATTAAAACGGCTTAATCTTTCGCGCTCGTGCTTAACTGAGATGCCAGACTTCTCAAATTCCACATGTTTGGAGGTTATACAGCTTGTAGATTGCAAGAACTTACTTGACATCAACTCATCTCTTCAACATCTCAACAAGCTTCGTTACTTGTATCTCTCGAGATGTGAAAGTCTTAGTCGCTTTTCAACAAATATTCATTTTGAATCTCCTGTAACTCTTGATCTGTCTGGTTGCACTAATCTCATGGAGTTTCCACAGGTGTCTGGGAATATAAGAAAATTGGATTTGATTAACACTGGTATAGAAGAAATTCCCTCATCGATCGGTAGTCTAACAGGGCTTGTGGAGTTATACATCTCTCATTGTGCAAAACTCAAGCAAATTTCAACCAGTTTTTGTAAACTGAAATCTCTAGAGACGCTCCTCGTTATAGATTGTTCGAAACTTGAGAGTTTTCCAGAAATCCTGGAGACGATGGAACATCTTGAAGAGATTCGTTTACACGGTGCAGCAATTAAAGAGCTACCTCCCTCGATTGAAAATCTAAATGGACTTCTCACATTAGTATTGAGTAAATGCAAAAATCTGGAGAGACTTCCAAGTAACATCAGTAATTTGAGATGTCTGGAAGAACTCGAGCTTTCGGATTGCTCAAAACTGGTCAAATTGCCTGACAACTTGGGGAATTTAAGATCTGTGAAGTGTCTCAATGCAGCCCGAGCTGGTGTAACTCAACTACCATCCTCCATGATAGATTTGGTGCAACTTAAAAAATTAGATTTTTCTGGTTGCAAAGGTCTGACATTACCTCCATTTTCGACTTCATTAGGCTCTTTAAGTAAATTATTTTTAAATGATTGCAATCTAGTACAAGTCCCTGAAGATATTGGCTTCTTACCATCATTGGAATATCTAGAGCTTTGCGCGAACCCTTTTGAGAGTCTACCGGAAAGCATCAAACACCTTTCAACAATGAGAGTGCTTCGGTTGAACGATTGCAACATGCTTCGGTCCTTACCGAAGTTTCCTGTACGTCTAAAACATTTAGAAGCAATGAATTGCAAGGAGCTCCAATCATCACCAGATGCATCTGATTTCGTGGAATTGATAATTCAACGTTGGACTAATGTTGATTTACATTTCATGGAAACATGCTTCATATTCACTAACTGCCTGAAACTTGATCTGAAAGCATTCAACAATGTTTTGGAAGAATTACTACTTAGAGTTCAGGAAATGCAGACGGCATCAGTGAAGGTTATTTTCTCTCTTAATAGACCCCTAATTTATATATAAAATGATTCTCTAGTCAAGTCAAAGAATTTCAGACTATATAACATTACAGGATCGATCTGACTAGAGAATAACTCTCTCTCTCTCTCTCTCTCTCTCTCTCTCTCTCTCTCTCTCTCTCTCTCTCAGTTTCTCTCTATATAATTATAATTTTCATGTTACAGGAAGATAGGATAAGAACTCCTGTCAGCTTTCTGTTTCCGGGAAGTGAAATTCCTGATTGGTTTAGCCATCGAAGTTTTGGATCTTCTATAAATGTTCAACTGACACCACATGTTATGAGATAATTTGGTTTAGAGAAGAGAAGAAGAGAGAATCAAGAGAGGAGCAAGGAAAAGTGTTTAACTTGTAATTCGATACCTTATTCATTAGCAACTTGGCCCTTTTATAGGCTTACATCCTGACAACTAATAACTACAAAGTAGGAATAGATTGGCAACACATTATGTGCACAATCTCATCCAAACAAGTAAACAACTAACACTATCTTATTCATTCCAATTCAAAGACTACTACTGACTCAGACTTGCATGCATGTAGGCCACATGCGTGAGGGTGCCCATTCCGTAGCTGGTTTCACATCATTCCTTCCCCCTTACCGCGTCCTTGCCCTCAAGGACGAACTCAGGATACGTCTTCGAAAAAACGCCAACAGTTCTCCCAAGTTGCATCTTCTATCGGTTCACCCATCCATTTGACTAGTATCTCCGCTTGATGGGCACTACGAATCATCCCACTAGCATGTATACAATTTTTGGGTGGTAATAATCGAGATCGTATACGACGAACTTTAAATTTTTCGCCTTTTGTCATGATGTCCATCCAATCGCTCCAATGGCTAGAAACAAATTCTTGAATCATCAAATCCTGCAACAAAAGATAAATTGAAGTATTTTTATGGTGAGATTCGTGTGACTCATAAAAACAATCCAGAAAATATGAATTGTTCTCATATGGGACTTTCTCAAATACATATTCATCAAATATCGGTGGTTTATCAAAATCGACAAAAACCTCCGCCGACACATATGTATCATCGAAAAACACCAAAGGATAGGTGGCTAATTGTGTGTGAGAGTTCTGAAAACTAAATTTTTGTAGAGACCGAAAGTTGGCTAAGATGGTGTTAAGGGTAGAGTGAATTTGGTCGAAGCGAGACTCATGACGAGCCAGAATTGCGTAAACTCCATTATAGAACTCGGCATCCATGAACCGAACGGCTCTGATACCAATTGTTATGAGATAATTTGGTTTAGAGAAGAGAAGAAGAGAGAATCAAGAGAGGAGCAAGGAAAAGTGTTTAACTTGTAATTCGATACCTTATTCATTAGCAACTTGGCCCTTTTATAGGCTTACATCCTGACAACTAATAACTACAAAGTAGGAATAGATTGGCAACACATTATGTGCACAATCTCATCCAAACAAGTAAACAACTAACACTATCTTATTCATTCCAATTCAAAGACTACTACTGACTCAGACTTGCATGCATGTAGGCCACATGCGTGAGGGTGCCCATTCCGTAGCTGGTCTCACATCACCACACCAGCATAATTGATCTAATTGTGAGTTACAGGGATTTGCTTTATGTGCTGTTATTGCGTTCGAGGAATATTACTATAAAGAGCCTTCCTCGTTGTATTCGATCCGTTTTGAGTGCCATTTTGAAACCATTTATGGTCGCAAGGTAGCCATACCTGGTTCATTATCGGTTAATGTTGGTGGACAGTACACAAACGAAGCATTCATCGACTCAGATCACGTCGCATTAGGGTATTGGGACTATTCCAAGCTTATAAAAGATTGGGATGACTACACAGCTTTTTCATTCAAGTTTTGGCCTTCATATATTAATGTCCCTAATTGCAGAGTGAAATATTGTGGGGTATGTCCAATATATGCAGAGCCTCCAGCCAATTTTGGTGCCATAAATCAAGATTTTGGGGAATTCCCAGATGAGGCTGACACAAATGGAGGTGGAAGTGGCAGCAGACTCGACCATGAGGAAATGAATCCATGTCCTGAGATAATTACAGGAGGCAAATCAACACTCTTGATTAACAACAGAGTTGTTCTGTTTTGTTGTGCACTGCGTGACAGAGTTGGCTTGTTTCTCTTATATTTTTGGATTCTCATTGCTTGTCTCTTTTGCGGACTTTGTGTTTTTGGGATGCTGGTGATTCTGGTTCTTCATCTGTCAAATTGGTGTGAAATTTACCTGTCGTCTCATGTGAAAAATATGCGAGGTACGTAAGTGATTCAATTCAAGTAACACCGAAAGTCTAGTTATTATTATTGTCTTCTTCTTATTATTATTTTTGTCATTTGGTGCAGTCAGAAGAATATGAGCTGCCTTCTTTGTTAACTGAGACTCTTCTGCCATGAATTTTCACATCGAAATTCAAAAAGTGAACTGCTATCAGATGCTGATAGATTGAAAATGGAGAATAGTCTGACTGCAAATGATGCATAATCAAACATGTTCTGCTTCTCCTGCTACCAGGCCTCAGCTTCCAATTGTATGGTTCTCTCAATCCTGGTATTCTATAATTGCAAAAGTTGATGAGTGCAAAATTTGGGAAATTACCTGTGAATAAGTTCTGAGTAACAACAATATGCATTAATGAATCTCTAAAGAAGAGATTGAAAGTCACTTCCCATGCACCCCAATCAACCTTATCATAGTAATTGTATATCTCAAGATTTACATCTATTATTAAACGTATAAATGATATTGTTTATTTGTTTGAATTATCTTTTTTACTCACTTATTCATTTTTGACTGGATTGGTCCCTATGTTTTCAAAAACCACTCAATTTGATCTCTCTGACTAAAATTTTGAAGGTCAACCTCACTGGAAATGCAAAATAAAATTTTTACTCTTGACTTTAAAATCAAAATAAAATAAAAAGAAAACTTCTATTTTCTTAATTTTATTTAGTTCAATAACACATTCAACAACAAATCAATGAAACCCAAAATTTAAAAATTTGAAGTTCATAACTTCTAAATATTTGAAGTTTTAAAATTTAAAAAATCAATTAAAAACCAAGAATTTTAATACATCCAACAACACAAGGAAACCCAGAAAATCAACACATTCAACAACAAAATCAACAACACAGTGAAACTCAGATAATCAAAACATTCAACAACAAAATTGACAACCTCAAACCCATTCAACAACAAACACGGAATAATGGGCTGCTGGAATCTTCTTCCAAAATAAGAGAGACATCGTGCCAGTTCACCACACAAACCCAAACACCCATCAGAATCCTCTTCCAAACACAACAAACGCAAATCAATCTTCTTAAACTCCTCGGATTTTTCACCATCCAACCTCAACACCATCAATGGCCAACTCTCCAGATCTGTCACTACCCAACCCAACGCCATCAACAACCACACCACCAAATCCTAACACCTCTCTCTCTCTCTCTCTCTCTCTCTCTCTCTCCACCAAAATCCCCATCAATAGCCACGCCACGTAACATCTAACCCCATACACAACAACACCTAGCCACCATCCCACATGAAACAAAAAGAGAGAGAGAGTCGTTTGTGTGTTAGAGAGAGAGAAACGACAGCGAAAAAAAAAAGAGTGGAGAGTTGTCCAGATCTTTTCAAGTGATTTTATTTTTGAAGAGATCTGGAATCAAAGATTTTTTATAATTTTTTTTTTATCTTGTATATTTTTCCAGATTTCTTCAAGAGAGTTGTCTGCAATTTCTCACCACCATCACAAGATCGAGCGATGTGATTTCAGTGGGTTTGGTGTTTGAGTGGTACGTGGTGGTGGCTATGGTTTGAGTGTTAGAGAAGATGGTGATTTGAAGAAGAGGGCTTGAGAAAGAGAAAGGGATCAACGGTGGGTTTGGTGTTTGAGTGATAGTGGTTGACGGCGGGGGTGGTTGGGTTTAGATCTGGACGGTGGTAGGGGTTTATGGGTTTCATTAGTTTATGAAGAAGATGAAGTTTAGTTTATAGGTTTCATTGGTCTTTAAGAAGATGAAATTTGTTCTTAATTTATTTTTATGAAAAAAAAAATTCTTTAAATTAAATTAAATTTTTTTTGTTTTTTGTTTTAATTTTTTTTTTATTAGGTGGAGATCCACTGTCCATCTCATGTGATGGATGGCTGGATCTCCACATAATCAAAAAAATTCTTTAAATTTAATTTATTTTATTTATTTTATTAGGTGGAGCTCCACCGTCCATTTGAATAAGATGGACGGAGGAGATCCAATATGGATCTCCACATTTAAATTTAATTTCTATTATATATATATATATATATATATATATATATATATATATATATATATATATATATATTTATATGTTGACATGTGGCATATTATTGTTTAAAGACAAAAATATCCTTAGAACCGTTTCATTTGACTAACAGTTGACTCACAGAATGATAAAATTGAGTGGTTTTTGAAAACATAGGGATCAATCCAGTGAAAAAATGAATAGTGAGTAAAAAATAGATAATTCAAAAAAATATAGGGACCCAAATGCTAATATCCCAATAAATAAAAAAAATAATAACATGTGGGCTTGTTTTAATTATTTGCATATTTTAAGATTCAAGCCTAAAATCAAAGCCCAAGACCAAGTTTAAGCCCAAGTCTCATATCAGCCAAAATCATGTTCAAGTCAAAGCAAAGCCAAGTTCAAACCCAAATGAGCCTTAATTAAAACAAAGAGTTGCGGTATTTACACCCCTTAAAAACTGTATGTACACCCCTCTCGTAAGAACACTCTATTAAAATTTTTAAAAAACTCTAGTTTGTTAATAAACCCCACTTAATGACAAAAATACCCTTTCTTTATTTCTATTGTATTGTATTTTTGTAACTACACCTCACCTACACCTATTTTATTATCTAATCAATTTTATTATTTTATTTCTTGTTTTTCAACCAAAAAAAAAAAAAAAAAATCTCTAACTCTTAAATACAGAAATTATAACAAAATGAGTTTGGGTTTGTACTAATTTTATTTACGATAGTTTATACATAAATTTTCCTTAAAAAAAAGTTTCAGAAATTCGTCATATATATATATATAATGAAGGGGAAATGGAATAAGATAATCCATTTTGTTAAAGCTTATTAATTAAACAGCCATCCAGTTAAAATAAATAAATAAATAATAATAATAATAATAATAATAAAATAAAAAATTAAAAGGGGCAATTGCCCAGAAAGCAAGCAACGCACAGGCTAAACAAACAATCAATGTTTTTTTTGTTTTTTTGTTTTTTTGTTTTTTGTGCTTGTATGTGTTTTGCCGGTGTAATATATAGACACAAAAAAAAAATAAAATAAAATAAAATAAAATACAGATGGATAGTTGTGAGAAAAATCAATATAATTTTTTTTTCTCTATTCTTTATCTAATAGTGTGGGTTCTTGCGGTGTGAATTGAGAAGACTTTTCGAGTTCGTAATTGTTTACTTGTTGGTTCTATAATCCACAAACGATTTTAAATTTCCAATTTGTATTTGAAAGTAATAGTTAGAAAATAAATTAGGGTTTGAGAAAATGAAAGGGTTTTGGGATATAGAAAACTGATTAATAATTTTTGAGAGTTACAAACTATAAAAGGATTTTAAATTTTAATTAAGGGTAATATTGAATTTTTGAAAATGTATTAATTTGTGGTGTACATATGGTTTTTGAATGGTGCAAATATCGTCACTCTAAAACAAAGTAAAGTGAAGCCCAATACTTAAGCCTAATCTCAAACACATTTGGATTGCATGCATGAAGACATCAGACATGGGTTATAAATTGCTTCTTGCGCCGAATTGAAGGCAGTTCGTGGGAGGTGGCGTGGAGAGCTTTGATCCGCGACTAAGAATTTCGACTTTGAAGACCGAGCTCCAATGCATCTTCCAGTTCTATTGCTATTTTAATTTTACTATTGAGTAAATTGTAGTCAACCTCCCTCTATGAAGTTTGACATGTGATAACTAAAAACAACTTTATACTTAATTGATAATAACCTTCCTTGTCATTAATTAAATTTAAGTCAAACTTAATAAAAATAAGGACTTTTTATTTATTAAAAAAAAAAAAGATTTTAAAGCTTTAAATCTTCACGGTTCATCTTAACCAAAGATTAAACAAATATTTTTGAAAAATAGAAAATTTTGAATTTGAAGAAAAATATGAAATACAACCTGTGTCTCCACATTTTTTTTTTAATTTGTAATTTTCAATTTTTTTTTACGGTGGAGATCCAAATTTGTTTTCATATATTTATATATTTTTAAAATCATAATTTTTTTTTATTCAGGGGCATTTTGGTATTTATAGCGGTCAAATCTTATCAATGGTTAAATTTGACCAGCTTTGACTAACGGTAGGGGATGTCATTGTTAATTAATAATAAAGTTGTTTTTTATTATCAAAGGTCAAACCTCAGGGAGATTGGCTGCAATTTGCTCTTTAGTGTTTTTCTAATTTTCTTTGTATTAAGGTAGACGATGAAATCCTGTGTTACAGAATAATTTTCAAATATATTTACTGATTCCTAAATATCGTTCTTTAATATTTATGGTTTTTTCTATTAGGAAATATAAAACCCTTTCATTGATAGTTAGGTATATGTTAAATTAATCAATGCTTGGTTATGTAATGTTAATTATAATTTCTTTAATTTTTTGTTTTTTATTAAATTGTATATATATAATGCTTAGGAATTATATTTTTAAGCGAAAAAAAAAAAAACATACAAAAGATTTTTTTAAATGTGCTTATTGTTAAATTCATGAGATGACGATAAATTGAGTTTTAATTGTCACTATAATTGGGAATTAATAGATTATTTCGAAATTGTGATATCTAATATAATTCTTTAATTAACACTTAAAAGATCAAAACATGACAACTGTAGGTGGTCGAACTACGTGGTACGTTAGATGGGTCGGGTTGTATCGGGCCCAAAGGAACTTAGCTGGATCGTTGGTTGGATGAAGTCAACTGTCGTCTAGGAATGGTCGTCTGAACTTCAATGAACCTGCAAAAGAGCTTAAAACAGAAACGAAATGTAGGAAAATGAAAAGGTGGGGGTCGGATTAATAGCCTTAGGTGTGCTTGGGCTGAACAATGTATTGAGATGATGAAAAAAGGTTGATTTCCGATGGTCGGAATGTTTCAGGGGCAGAATTTCGGTACACCTTTAGTAAGCTTTCAATATTAGAGATTCCAGAGACTTTTACAGTGAAAAGAGCCTTCCTATTTATACTAGAGGCTCTAGTTCCAATGTTCACTTCATCAGCCTTTGATAGTGGGCGTGATTCTTGGAGAGATTTCCTCTCTTGAATGGGCGGTTACTAAATCCTAGTAACTGAAATATTTGAACAAGTCTTCAAACGGTAAGTTTTGGTGGTATCTGTGTTGGGTCGATCCAACCTTGTGAAGTTGGGTAGGATCTTATGCTGCAAAGTTTGGGTCTTAGCATATTAAGCCAATGGGCTTTTTTTGGCTATCACAACAAGAAGTTCACAGGTATGCACATGTTTATTAAAATATTACATAGAGATATTAAAGCTAATATTTCCACAAGCAATATAAAGGAATATTATGCAGGACCCAAGTCTTCATAATACTATAAAAGAATGACGTGGTAGGTGAGAAGATGTGTCTCTTCTGCTGTACTATTAGTGAGAAGGAGAGGATGAGTAGTAGATGATGAGATGAGGAGCTTCGATGCAAGTGCAACAACTATGACCTACATTTTCAAATACAACCTATAAAGCGTTAATGAGTTGATAAAGGTGTAAGTCTCCTGTGCTACCAAGGCAATGGCCTTTGTTGAATTTAGTGGATTCAATTCAATTAGAAATTATCATTAAAAAAATAATAATGTAAGGGTATGCAAGAAGCCAAGAACCAATTTAATGGATTCAATTCAATTTGAATGAAAAAGATTTCTTATGAAAATCTACCAAATTTCAATTCAATCCAATAAGTATTAATCCATTTCTCTATTCAAATCCAATAATGATTTAAACCAAACTTTATTTTTTGTAATCAATCCAACCGAAATCTAACTTAACCGATAAATCCTCATCCGAGTTAAATCGAGAAGTCTGTTCTTATATCAATAATGTTTTTGCTTTGAATTGGACAATTTTTTTAGCATCATAAACAATATGACTAGTCAAATTAACAATAAATAATATTTGATCTATCAAAGATAAATCCAACAAAGGAGACTATTTTCATAATCAAAAGAATGGATCTAATTAATCAAGGTTTATATCTTTTTGTGTAGCATTATACATCGACTGCAAATTTTCCATTTCTATCTCTCTTTGATAATCTATGCGTGTATTTAAATTTCACATGATGGAGCTAGTATCTGCCATAGTTATATGAAACTGTAACCACATGAGTCATGATAATAAAGAGGCAGCGAAGCATGAAAAGGAGGCCAGACCATCTGCATCTTGGCCTCGTTTTCTTTTCCTTTGTCTTCTTCTTTCTTCTTGTCACCATCACCACCCGAGGCAGCCGCAGCACCGACACTTTCCAAAACTGCATTTCCGATTTTCTTTCTTAGAAGTCTTGTAAGTTCAGCCGCATCTATTCCATCTCCGGTTATCTCTATTTGATTCTTATCGTCCCCCTTTAACGCCACTTATTCCACACCTGTGAATTTGATAGAATTTTTCTTTAATTAGAGTAAAATTACGTTTGCAGAACTGGATCGTGAATACTAGTTAATTAAGTCTGTTTTTACCTGAAGCACCAACTGCGACTTTCAGGGCCCTGGAGCGGGATTTTGGGCAACTCATGTAAACTTTGATCACCACCTTTTGCTGCAAATTATCCAGTTAAACAACGAGACATTAGACAATCTCCATTTTTAGTTGTCAAAAGAAAGCTATTATACAATTATATTGATTATTTCAAATTAAACCATATCGATCTAAATTACAAATGAGCAATATATATGATGTGACATAAGGTTTTTTTTTTTTTTTTTGAACTGCCAATATTATTGAAAAAGCAAGGGGAAACCTCACTGCCCAGCAAGCAAAGCGAACAGAGGGAACAAGCTAGCGGGATAAACATGAGGTTTATATATGACTTGATATTGTTTTCAAGAGGTATGCGGTACATTCTAACGAGAAAGTGGTTTTTAAATATTAAAATTGTTCCAAAAATTAACTCAAAACTAATCTTGAGTTGTTTCCAAAAATTGTTGCTATATCATACCAATGTGGGTATATTAGCCAAGCCCGGTTTACCACATCATCTTCATGACATATATAAATATAATAGTTCTCTAATTAGGTTAGTTCTAAAAAAAAAAAATTAAGACTGAAATTACATAATATTATGAAACCAATTTCACAATGTTATGTAGCAAAACATCTAGTTTCGTAATGTTATGAAACCAGTTTCACAATGTTATGTAACTTCGATACCAACTTAACTAGGGAATGAACTTATATAGATAACAATAATAATTAAAAATCACCTGCATATTATTTAAAACGAGAATTCGTACAAATAATTGATACTAGTAGTTTTAAATTCATACCTTCATGTTATTAATTGTTTTGTTGGATAAAATGAAGAGAAGAGCTAGGGCTCGAGAATTAGATTTTAAGTGGATGGAGAAGAGTTGCTATATGTCTTCTACAAACAATTGCCGATTTATATTGTTGCTCAAGATCAGAGTTTCGTTGGGGGACAATTTCTAGGTAGCTTGAAAGGAAATTTTAATACTGTTGTTGATTTCATCATATTCATTTGTCTTCCTGTACCCATCGCCCGCCATAGGTAGTCTCATGTTGACTGTTTTTATTCTTTGTAATCTGAAATAATCTATTACTTAATTTCAGTTTTCTTAAATTGAAGTCATGTTACTTTAGGTCAACCACTCAACCGTCAATACAAAAACTATTTTTGTATGACTTGAAAGATAGTCAAGCTAGACTCTATTAGTCTCAATTACCAATTAAAGTATTTTTAGTGGAATACCATAAACATGTTCACATGTAATAGTTGATACTAATCTTGCAATGTTCACACTACAATTTTAGGTTGGCTAATCAATAATAATAATTAAATCGAAATTGAATTCTGACAAGAAAGATATCGAGTTTATGCTATAATTCAGGGTTTAATTATGTTTTTGGTTCAACAAAGTAATTGAGGATTAATGGTAATTCCTTAAATTTAACTGTAATGTAATATATTAAACAAACTTATTCAAAATTGATCTAAAATGATTTGATAAGTGTCTTGTTTATTTCAAAAAAAGCTAAGCGTTTTGTTATTACAATATCAATAATGCTAATTTGCTTAAATTTGGTGTCCAAACCTGGTGCCCTGATATGACATCATTATAATCCATTCATTTAAATTGTATTAGATTTGCATGATTTAAATGAATAAATTATAGTAATGCCACATTAGTTGAACACCAGATTTGGACATCAAATTTGTATAAAATAGCATTACTCTTACAATATTACTTGCTAATTTTTTTTTATTTTTTTATTTTTTTGCAAAAATATTACTTGTTGATTTTTGATAATAAATACTTTTACAATAGGCGAGAATTGCCAAAAATGATCACATATATTATATGAAATTCGTTTTTAAGTACAAGTTTTAACCGTTAATCACAAAATTATAAAATTTCTTTAGAGCCTATAACCACGGATTGTGAAAATACCTCTACAATGACTTTTCTATTTTCTTTATTCTTCTTGCAAAAAACATGATATCTTGGAGAAAATCGTGACATCTTGGAAAAAAAAATGTGACATCTTGGATAAAAACATGACATGTTTAGAGAAAAATGTGAAACCTTGGCCTTTTTGAAAACGAAAAATTACTGAAATATCCCCTCTAAAACATTTTTTTTTTCAAAAAAATTATTAAAACATCCCTCCGGAAGGGTAACATAATTCATATCATATTTGATACAGTAACAATATGAAAACTAAAAGGGCGCGGATATTGTCACCCATAAATATGATAAGCACACCCATATTTATAAGTATACCCATATCTAAAATTTAAAATTAAATCATTATTATAAGCACACATCTTAATGCCAATAATACCCTTATTTAAATGAATATATTCATTTTAATACAATTTATTTATAAGCCTTCAAGTTATTAACACACCCAATTTTACAAATGATAAATTCTTAAGTTCTCTAGACTCGAAAACGCTATACAGTAAGTTCCTTGCCATCAACAACTGCATCAGATATCTTCTCAACATTTACAAATCTCAAGCATCGTCCATGTTGATAACAATCACATTCCACAAAGTTTGGGACATGAGAGGTGATGCTCTTGACATCATGGTCAATCACAAATTTGAACTCAGTTAAGCGCTGAGAATTTCATGCTATGCTTTTTTGAAGGAATAGTTCAAGAAGCTCTACTTTAGGGAAATTAAAACAGAGAGAACTCAACTTTATCAAGTTGCCAATGTCTATTACAATAGATTTCATATTCTCATACCGCCGTTGATCTCCTGGATACACAACGATATGTACTGCTATTTTTTTTTTTTAAATACTTCTCACTTTTTGTTCATTGATAGAGTTCATAACAAAAAAATATATATATATGTACCTATGTATGATCAGAGTCCTTTGAAAATTCTTTTTCCATCACTTTGTTATATGATAATAAGAGATTTTGATGACATAGAATTATGGTTTATTATTATTATTTTTTAATAAAGAGATATAGTTGAAGATATGAATGTAATTAATGGGTGTAGTATTTGGTTTATTTTTAATTAAGAGCAAATAACACTCAACCTCCCTAAGGTTTAGTCTCTTGCACTTAGAAACAACTTTATCATTAATTGACACTCACACCCCTTGCCGTTAGGTCAAACTTAACCGTTGATTAACTGTTACATTTAAAAGACTAAACTACATCTGATCTATAAATTAAATTAATAAAAAAATATTTTATCAGAAAATTAAAATAACAAAAAATATTTTATCAGAAAAAAATAACATTTTATCAAAAAAATAACATCAAATCCACAAACATTTTATCAAAAAATAAAAATTATTTCTTCAAGTTTCCACTGGCTTTCCAATCACCCTAAGGCCATAAATTATTTCTTTAGACAAATTAAATGATAATTAAGTTGAAATATGTAGTCTCATTTCATCGGATTCTAAACGCACTTACTTTCACCAATTATTCAGCGAGTGAAGAACATATATCTGCAATTTTTGCTTTAGAATGAGCAATTGTTTGATGAAGTTGAGCTCTGGAAGATTTTGCCTCTTCCAGTACTTTTCTCCTATACACTGCCAAACAGTACTGCTGTTCAATATTTAGAACCCTAGCCATCAATTCTTTTTCATCGTCTTCACTGATCACCAACATAAAACCCCATCACCAACATCTATTCATCTTCAACATCTTCAACATCTTCAACATCAAACACTACCACCCAAACCCTAGCCATCAAACCCACACCTTTAAAAACTAGAGCTCGACTCGCCGTCGTGTTGCGCCACCGCCGCACCAGCCTTTGTCTTTTCCTCCTTCCGCTGCAAACCCTCTTCTCTTCCTCGCCGTGACCACCCCTAGCTGTGACTTTCTCTCTCTCTCTCTCTCTCTATCTCTCTCTCTCTTCCTCTCTTCTGATGTGCGTATGGACTGAAATGGTTTGGGTGTGGATTTAGGTGTGGATTTGGTGGTGGTTTGGGTGGATTTGATGAATCTGAAAATTTTTCAGAAATCTGGAAATTTCAAATCAAATTCTTGCCAAGTTCATTTTTTTTTTGTCAATTCCATTCAATTGAATTATACTCCAATATGATTATATGATGTTATAATGACCTTCCTTGCCAACAAAACTGATGGCAAATGAACCATATTATCAAAGCACTATTTATTTGATTATGTTATTTTTTGATTGAACCATTTTTAATGAAACTGGAAGTTATTTTTTGATAAAATGTTTATGGATTTGATGTTTTTTTTTTTTGTTTTTTTTTTGTTGATAAAATGTTTTTTTTTTCTGACAAAATATTTTTTGTTATTTTAATTTTATGATAAAATGTTTTTTTTATTAATTTAATTTAGGGATCAGGGGTAGTTTAGTCTTTTAAATATAACAGTTAGTCAACGGTTAAGTTTGACCTAACGGCAAGGAATGTGAGTGTCAATTAATGATAAAGTTGTTTCTGAGTATAAGATGCCAAACCTCGGGTTGGTTGAGTGCAATTTGCTCTTTAATTAAACTAATTTGTCTTTATTGGTAAATTTCTGTTAGGATATTTTTGTAATTAAATTTTTATTAAAATATGGGTGTGCTTATCATATTTATGGGTGACAATATCGACACCAAAACTAAAAATCAATATTGCATCTAATAATGAAGGATATGGTATGTGATGTGCTATTATATATGTGTGGGCCTGGTGGTTTCTATTGGGGTTTGCCTCCCATTAGGAATGTGAATCCTCTATGAGTTAGGATTCACTTAAGTAACAATATTTATAGAGAGTCCCTACTCTCACTCATGTGTCACATACGTGATTCAGACCCATTAGGTGATCTGAATATATGTGAGTAGAGAGTAGAAGATTCTCTATAACTCTGATGGTTTCCGTTTCGTTTCCAGATACATATTATGTTTCCAGATATGCATTCTATTCATACTGATTATGTATACAATACATGAATTTATTTTTATATAATGCTTACTGTGGTTAAATTAACAAATCTCACCTAAAAGGGAACAGGATACATAAACATATTTTAAGCTGCATTCAAAGATTGTTTGTTTAAATTTTAAGAAAGACTTTATCATCAGAAGTAAACTCTTAACAATTATGTTTAAAGGTTGTTTGGTCACTTGTCTAAATTGAATTAATCTTCTAATGCATGCATTTGAATAAGATTTTTCGATTAATAGTCCCAAATTATGTGTAAGATTCATACAATCAAGTCATTAGATCAGTTTTAATTTTCACAGGCTTAATTAAGTCAAGTATGACACTTTCAGTTACCATTTGGTCCAAATTCAATATATATAGGATTTGGATCCTTTCATAAGCTAAGCTTTTCCAAAGCTTTAAAGAATCTAGTGACATGTGGCAATTAAAGATTTTAATGGTCAAGATTTAATTCATGTATTTTCAATCACAATTAGACAAGTAAACACATTTTAATGAATGAGATTAGAGATTTTTGGTAACCACTAACCCTTAAATAATTTGGTTTTCATCATAATTTTAAAATCCCAAAATTTATTTCAGATTTTCAATCCTCTAATCTTTATTTATTTATTTAACAGTTCATCCTATTGAAATATAGGTGTTTGAAGAAAAGACTAAGAGAGAGTTCACAGAGTGTTTGTTTCTCAGGAAAATAAAAGAGCAATAACAGAGTATTTTATTTTCAAATATATTTTCAGATTACAGAGAATGATCTTGAGCTCTACTTTTATAGTCACACAATTTGTGTGTGCTTGGAATTTCTAGAAGGCCTGGAAGAGATAAGGTTGCCACTTGGCAATTTTGTTACAACTGAAATTCCCGCCAAAAGTTTGTTAGGTGCAGCTGGTGATGATGACTCAACTGATCATTGATGTTGATGATGATCATGATGGTCATGACATAGCCATCATGATCGATACTACTTCTAAGTAGAGCATGCTGGTGTAGAGTGAGCTAATGTAGAATGACTGTGAGTTGATTTTGAATGACTGTGAGTTTGCTCTTTAATATTATCTCTAACATCCCTCCTCAAGCTGAAGATAGGTGAAACAGCAAGATTCAGCTTGGAATGCAGACCCTCAAACCAAGAAGAAGGTAACGCCTTAGTCAGGATGTCAGCACACTGATGCTCAGTTGGGACATAGTGAACTTTGAGAGTGCCATCAGAAATCTTTTCACGAATGAAGTGCGCATCAATTTCTATATGTTTGGTGCGAGCATGATAAACTGGATTTTTAGCCAGTGAGCTCGCACCCTGATTGTCACACCATAGAATTGGACAATGGGGAAGAGGAAACCCAATTTCTGAGAATAGGGAAGTAAGCCAAATGGCTTCAGTTGCAGCCTGTGAAAGGGCCCTATACTCAGCTTCACAACTGGAACGGGCAACTACATTTTGTTTCTTAGAACTCCAGGCTATAAGATTTTCCCCTAGATAAACACAACAACCACTTGTTTAGAGCCAATCATCGACACAAGAGGCCCAATCAACATCATTGAATATTGCTATGGACAGAGAGGAAGCCGGTTTGAAATGAAGCCCCATACCAGCTGTTCCTTTTAGGTAACAAAAAAGATGCTTATAGGCCTGCCAATGATCATCAGTGGGTGATGCCGGATATTGACTCAGTTTATTTTTTTTTTTGAAAAAGCACTTTATTAAAAGCCTGAGAGAAACAACAGGCAAACAGCAACAGCCAAACACAGGGCACAACGCCAGCAGCAACAACAAAAGAACCACAAGGCAGCAAAACCAAAAAACAAAGAACCAAAACACACAGAAACAACAAAACAAAAAACAGCCCAAACAACAAAAACACAGAGAAGACGGGGGAACACGACAGCAAGAACACCCACAGCCAACACGCAAAAGCCAACAGCCTCAATGAACACTCCATTCCACAAAATCACCCCTACCATCAGCTCCCATCTTGGCCAAACTATCCGCAAAGGAGTTAAAAATTCTGGAATCAAAAACCACTTTAATACCTTCTCTCTCACTGAGAAAACTCCGAATGTCATAAATAGTATTAATATGCTCCACATTACCAAAACCCTTCGAATTAGCCCAAGAGACCGCACCTTTCGAATCACTCACCACAGTGATAGCACGATTCCGAAGGGACTCGTTCGAGAGGCACAACTCCACAGCCCTCCTAATGGCCAAGATCTCAGCGGCATTCGAGTCCATAATCCCCAAATAGGCAGAAAAGACACAGAACCTTCCCTTTAGAATCTCTCAGAACTCCACCCATACCAGCTGGACCAGGTTTGCCTCTAGAGGAACCATCAACATTAAACATAAGAATATCATGCCAAGGAGGGATCCAATCTACAGTCCTCTTCCTTTTACACTTCTTAAGATCCACACAAAGAGCACTGATATTACGCAAAAGTGCATCAACCGAATCTGCTGACCCACGCCCAAGGTGCTTGAACCACCAAACAATCCTGAATTTAACCAAATCCGTCGCTTGATCCATGCTCGGTTCCTTGCCCTCAAAAACAAGGAGATTCCTAAATCCCCAAATTGTCCAAACGGTTGCATACAAAAGGGAACACCAAGCTCTCTCATTCTTCACATTAGGACATAATCCCATCCAACCCTCTAACCAACCTTTCAGGTTATTGTTAGCACAAAAGGCCACCCCCCACCAAGACATACCTCTCTCCCACAGAGAGATAGACCACTTACAATGAAGAAAAAGGTGGTCCACTGATTCCTCCTCCATATTGCAGAGCTGACAACTCAAGTCACTGATCCTATCCATCCCATGACGATATAGAACATTCTTGACCGGCACTTTTCCTTTCCATAGCTGCCACAGAAAAATTTCAATTTTCTGAGGGCTTATGCCTTGCCATAAGTAGCCTGGGACAGCTCCTCTGGGATTCAATTTTTCCTCCAAAATTCTGCGAAAAGATCCCACCGAAAACAAACCTGTAGAGCAATGAGACCAAGCAATATCATCCACAATATTCCTGCGAATAGAGATACAATCTAAGCATTTGTTAAGGCACCTCTCTTGATTCTTTTCCCAATCAAAAAGGGGCCTTCTAAAGACCAAATTCCACTTCCAATTCGAGCCAGCCCAGTACCCAAACTCCTGCAGCACGCCAACCTTCTTAGCAGCAAGAACATAGCACCTAGGGAAGGCCAATTTCAGCGGCATACCTTCAACACACACATCAGACCACAAGTCTGCTCTGCGACCATCTCCCACAACAGTTTTGAAACCATTCTTGATGATAATTTCGGTGAGAGAGCCCTGTTTCAGCAAGCACTCCACAGATTTCACGAAAAAAGAAGCCTTATTCTTAGCCTGCCAATCCCAAAACAACATACTGTCTTGAATTTTGTAATTGGCGCAAATAACACTCTTCCATAGAGCCTTATCCTCTCTCCCAAATCTCCATATCCATTTGGCCAACATAGCCTTATTTTTGTCCATGATTTTCCCAATTCCCAACCCACCACTAGCCTTGCTCATACAAATGTCATCCCACTTAACCATATGGATTTTTCTTTTGTTCACCCCATCCCCCCATAAAAAATTCCTTTGCATTTTCTCGATCCTACGGGCAACCCCCACCGGAATTTTGAAAACCGAAAGAAAATACGTGGGGATGCTAGACAGCACCGATTTAATGAGCACTAGTCTCCCACCTCTTGACAAGAGTTTCCTCTTCCAAGTGGCAAGGCGCTTCTCAATTCTGTCAACAATTGGATTCCAAAAACTCTTCGATCCCGGCCTACCTCCCAAGGGGAAACCAAGGTAAGAAATAGGTAGAGCGGCATCCTTGCATTTAAAAATCGAAGCCCAATACTCCGACTCCCTAGCCCTTCCGATCCCTACTCTAACCGCACATGACTTGTGAAAATTGATACTAAGACCCGACACTAGCTCAAAGCAACGGAGGACCCGTTTAGCATTAAGAACGAACTCCGTGTTCGGCTTGAGGAAAAGAATAGTATCGTCCGCAAACTGAAGGTGCGTCACATGAACCCTATTATCCCCGAAGTTCTCCCCACAAATGAAGTCCAACTCTCTCGCTCTATTGAGTAACCCATTCAACCCTTCCACCACAATGTTGAAAAGGAAAGGCGAAAGAGGATCGCCTTGTCTTAAGCCCCTCTCCATCCCAAACTGTGAGGTCGGTTTCCCGTTCACTAGGACCGACAAAAGCGGGGAGGCAACACAATTCTCATCCAACCCCTCCAAATCCTACCGAAACCCATGCTTTCCAACATAGAATCCAAGAAATCATGATCCACGCTATCGTACGCCTTCTCAAAATCAAGTTTCAAAATCAACCCCCCATCTTTATCATGCTTCCACCTGCTAATAATTTCTTCAGCAATTACCAGGCTGTCCGCAATTTGCCTATTTTTAACAAAGGCCATTTGAGTTGCCCCGATCACCGTATCCATCATCTTCCTAAGCCTATTTGCCAACACTTTAGCGAGAATTTTGTACAGCGAACTCACAAGACAAATAGGTCTAAAATCCCTCATGTTATCCGGTTTCACCACCTTCGGAATTAGAGTGATAAAGGCGCGGTTAATCTCCTTGACAACTGACCCATCTCTGTGGAATTCATTAATAAAATTCATAAAATCAGCTTGAATAACCTTCCAATGAGATTTAATGAAGTTCATGCTGAATCCATCCGGGCCCGGTGCCTTATTCCCATCACAATCCTCTAGAGCCATCCTAACTTCCTCAACACTAAAATTGACTTCCAACAATTGTCTCTGCTCTTCAGACAGCCTATTAAACCTTACTCCTGCCAAGCTAGGTCTCTGCCATGACTCCTTTTGAAAATGCCTCTTAAAAAAATCAAGCACCCCTTTGTTAATAAGATGAGGATCAGCAACCTTCAAGCCATCCAAAGTCACTTCCACCAGCCGGTTCCTAACTCTCCTACCATTGGCCATACTATGAAAAAACCTCGTATTCCTGTCCCCATCAAGCAGCCAATTAACTCTCAATTTTTGTTTCCACTCTTGTTCTTCTTTCCTCAGCCTTCTCCATAAATCCTCCAAAAGAACCAACCTCTCTTTACGAAGCGACTCCGACCACCCTTCAAGAACAGCCTTGCCGTCAATCTCACCCAGCTTCTCCTCTAACACTTTCGAATTCTGGACATTATATTTAGAGGAATTGCACCAGTTTTTTAAAGCTACTTTAGAGGCCTTAGCCTTAGCAAACAGGACAAAACCTTTGGATCCCGAAACCTTGCAATCAGTCCAACTTTTAATAGCTTCCCCCATCATCTCCTTATCCTCGAGCCACCAATTAATGAAACGAAATGGACTAGGACCCCACTCCACCCTACTCTCTCCTAGCAAAATCGGATTATGATCCGACAAACCTCTAGCAAAACCTTTTTGGATGAGCTTAGGAAACCATAACAGAATTTCAGGCGAGACGAGAAAGCGGTCTAGTCTGGCCCAAGCTTGAGATTCTCTATTATTCGTCCACGTGAATTTCATTCCTTGAAGAGGAATATCAACAATGTTGGCCTGAAAAACGAAGCTTCTGAAATTACGAATGGAAGACAAATTACCACCGGCACCCACTCTCTCCGCCGGATCAAGAATGGTGTTGAAATCACCCCCAACAATCCAAGGAGCTTGAAAAGACTGCATAGAACTCAAAATAAAATCCCAAAGAATTCTTCTCTCTGACTCAACAGAAGCAGCATAAACATTGCAAATTACAATATCTTTTCCTAACCTCGCCAAAGCACCTGACAAAATGATACAATTCCTATTGGATATGCAAGCTTCCACTTTGAAAACCTCATCATTCCACAAGGTTAAAATCCCACCAGAAGCCCCTACCGAATCAACACCCAAACCTCTCGAAAACCAAGACCCCCCCAAAGATCTTAACACCCGATTATCAAAGGAAGTCAGTTTAGATTCTTGCAACAGAAGAATGTCCGGTTTCAACCGATTAACCAGACCCCTAACCATCCTTTTTTTTTCACCTCTACCCAGCCCTCTTACATTCCAAGAGACAATAATCATAAAAGCATAGAAACCCAGAACAAAGAAAAACAACAGTACCTTACACGTCATTCCTTCCCTTACTTCTTGCTTCATCTTCTTTCTCTCTTCTCACAATAACTTCCCTAATCTCATCTTCCTTGCTATTGAAATCAACACCCAGGGCCGCTCCCATCTCTATCACTTTGGTCACTTCCTCATCTAAATTCCAACTAGAAACTGCTGCTAGCCCGCCTTCCTCCTGAAAATTCTGACTGGTATCTCCGCCTACCTCTCTATCAAAAACTTTCGAGTTAACAATGTGTCCTAACGCCACCCCCTTCTCTATAACTTTAGCAATTTCTTCCTCCAAATTCCAATAAATCCTCTCAGTTCTTGTATCATCAGACACTGCAGTCCTCTCATTAACCATCGGTTCCACCCTCTCCAAACCAGTTAACTCGACAGTGATCGGAACCTCCTTGAAATCTCGACCTCTGATTTGGACTCCCTCAGCATCCCTTAAAGGAAGCTGAATGGGACCTTCTAACGACAAGGACACCATCCTTCCATTGTTGTTAGAAAAAGAAACCCCACGCTGATCCTTATTCCTCTCAATAAACTTAATAGAATCCTTCTCATGTGTCACAATTTTGGTGGGCCTCTCACTAGAAGAACTGGACTCGTTCTCTGAGTTCTTAGCAGTAGTAAGCCCATTAGCACTTGACTGAGAACCCACCTCCTTAGGCCCACTACTGGATTCCTTACTCTACCCCTTGCTCTCGTGAAGCCCCTCATAATTCTGCCCATTAATCATATTTGGCCCATCAAAATTGGGCTCCTTTCCTACCCATCTCCCTTTGGAACATTCCCCCTTGAATATACCAACATATCTCAATTGCCCCTCTTCTGTGTCAGAATCCGAAGATGACTTCCAGCTCTCCACTCTGCAACTGCCATGCCTTTTCTTTTCTAAGTCCAATTTGCCAACCACCCCACCCAGATGGGATGTTCTCCTTTTTGAATCTCTGACATAGGTCCTCTTCCCCTTGTCCCTAGAGCCCATTTTGTTAAAATTTCGATTGTAGAGGTTGACTGAATCTTTGATCTCGCGCCCTTTCTTGTCCATCACATCTGCAGCTTTTACCAGCCACCTGCCCTCTCTATTCTCAGATCTTCTCTCTCCTCCTTGGTCTGATCCCGCCATAGATTCCGGCCGTAGCTCCTCCTTCAACCACCGTGACTCTGCCATCCACTCATGATCCACATTTTTGCAATCTTGTTCCGTCCAGACTATGAAAGATCTATAACCATCCACTATCTTAACCTTCTTCGGACATTTCTGATGTTTCCCCATACACACAAGAATTCTTCCCCTATCAAGACGTCTCTTCTGTTCCGTGTCCCTATCCACTTGAACAAACTCCCCCAGAAAGTTTCCAACTTTTTGGAAGAAGGAAACATTCCAAAAATTCAAGGGGACCCCTGAAATATTAACCCAAGCCAGAATGGATTGAGTTTCCATTGATTCCGACCACTTCTTCATGGAAGCAAAGGCATCAACCCAGAAGAACCTATTCTTAATGAACCCTTCACTTTCAAAAACTGATTCGAATTCCCATAGAATCAATTTCCCACCTAAATATCTGACCTTAAAAACAAATCCTCTGTCCTCCAGCCTCTTCCTCACACTTGGTACATTTGACAAATTTTTGAGCTCCCCGATCACACAGGTAGCCAGCCATTTCCTATCAGAGATCTTCCTGTCCAAAAGAAGAGTTGCCCCATCTTCCTTCAAACTGACGTCTCCCTGGTCTTCCTCCCGATTCTGCTCTTTCACTACCTCCACGAAGGATCGATTGTCTCTCACCTTCGTCTCTCTATGATATCCTCTGCTAGACCCATCTTCCGTTCTGAAACCCTCATCCTCTTTAGAGCTAGAAGACTTCCTATTCTTCCATCCATTCTGAGCCACGCTGACTTTCACTGGCCAGCTGTAAATGTGCATGCCGTTCGTCTTCTCCGCAACTCTTGTGGCTTCCTCCAATGTTGAAAATCTTACAAACGCAAAGCCTATCTTCCTAGATTTGTTAGCTTCAGGGAGATAGATATCTCTCACCCTACCAAAGCACTTGAAGACTCCTCATAGGCAAGACAGGTCCACATTCTGATTCAGGTTGTCCACGAAAATGGAATGGAGGTTATTCCTAAAATCCGATCTTCTCACCTGGCTCCAGTTGTCAGAGCTTCTCTCTCTATAATTCTCTCTCATCATTTTTCCTCTCAAAGTATATTGACTCAGTTTATTGAAACCAAAAGATATGTCAGGTCAAGTATATGTTAAGTAATGGAGGGCTCCAATTGTGCTCATGTACAAAAAGAGATTGGCAAAACTTGAACCAACCTTTGTTAACTTTGTGCAAGCAGAGAGGGGAGTAGAACATGGCTTATAATTAGACATGTTTGTCTTCTTTAAAAGGTTTAGAATGTATTTAGTTTAGGTTAAGAAGAGACCAGTTGGTGATCTTGAAGCCTCAAAGCCAAGAAAGTAGCTAACCATGCCCAACGATTTTAGAGCAAAGCTTAGGTTAAGAGTGGTGATAGTTTGATGAATAAGACTAGGATCATTATCAGTGATCAGGATGTCATCCACATATACTAGAAGGAAGATGACTTTGCTGCTTTGCCACTTGATAAACAAAGAAACATCAACCTGTGAAGACTTGAAACCCCATTGCTGAAGAGCTGTTTTGAGCTTGAGAAACCAAGCCCTTGATGCTTGCTTGAGGCTGTTGGCTAGCACTCTTTAGTGACTCTCGCAATAGGACGAGGTCGAAGAGTAGCACAATAGTAAGTAAAGTTTGTTCCTACAGGGATCAAGTGATCGATTACCGAAATTGACTAGCCTATTTGCTATTCAAACAATCAAATGTGGGTTTTCAAATTAAGCAAATTAAACTAAACTAAAGCAATGATAAATGCTATTCCGAAAGATAAAAAAAATAAGAAATAAACACAAGTGTAATAATGGAGAGAAATATGCTAGGACTTGACTATACCCTACCCTATATTGACTTCCGTTCTAGACTCAATTGAACACCCAAATTATGCTTATGCAATTCATAGACTCATGCACCCTAATATTAACCTACAATCTTGGTCAAGTAAAGTAGATTACACCCAAAACATACCCAAGCTTAACTCTCGATTACTTGGAATATATGAAATGAGTTCATTAAGAACATTGGTACACTAAACGAATCCTATACGCTAGCCTAAGTAGGTCTACTTTTCTAGACATGCATAGAGGGCATTTTATCGAACACATGGTGTGTGTCTCCGGTCAATACATAACACACCACAAAATTCATTCAAAAGGAGATCAATCAATTGAAAGCTTTAAGCACACAAAAATACCCATACAAACCACACTTGCACAAAATGAATAAACAAAGGTCAATGCATATAGATATTCAAGGGTGGGGTTTCATCAAATCCTAGCAATAAATATTTAGCTCATAATATTACAAAGAGTAGCCATACAACAAATAATCTCAAATGAGTACATGGCTATAACAAAGAATTAAAAGAGAAAAAGTTTAGAGAAAACTATTTGGAGAGCTTTCTCTTCTTCTTTGAATCTTCAACTCTTTTTGCACAAAAGGTGGAGTGATGGTGGATGTGGTAAATGGAAATAGGATATGTGTTTGGATTTATGGGAGTGATTGGTTGTGTGGAAGAGATGTGAAATGAGAGGGTTTTTGGGAGTATTTGGAGTGTGATTTTCGGATCTCTTTGTTTGTCTCTCCTTCTCTCTTTGATAAGAACAAGAGAAGTATATATATGGGCTCAAAATAGGGCAAGAAACTCGTCCAAAACGATGAAGAGACGGACTGCCGCGGTTGGCGGAAGCAACATCTGAACCATGGCAAGCTTGGAAAATTACTGTCGCTCGGATTGTCGCGGTTGGACAACCGCGGCACTTCAACCTTGGTAAATTACTGTCGCTAGGGGTGACACTTGCATGCCGCGGTTTGAGATTTGGAGGTGGTTGGCCATAGAAGTTGGAAGAAATGCAGGAGATGGAAAAGTGTTGCATGGAGGCCTGAAAGTGGTGCCAAATGGACGGGGGGGGGGGGGGGGGGGGGGGGGGGGGGGGGGGGGGGACACCGGCCATCAATCTGGGCAGAGAAATGCCAAAAAATGCGTCGGAAACCGATCGAAACAGGTCGGGTCAGAATTCGGGTCATGACCAGTTCGGGTCGACCAGGTCTGGTCTGCACGTGGGTGCTCAAGGAAGAAGATGACGTGACGTCACGCTAAGGTGTTGGGGCGCGCTTAGACATGGGCTAGGGTGCACTCAGCAGCTAGACCTTATCTCTTTTGCTCACTGGATCTGGGCCGGGCCGGGTCGGGTTAACCACATGGCGCATTGCGCGTGCTGGCTAGATGATGCAGTAAAATCTGTGTTCAATTTACTAAGAAAGTTCGTTCACTGGGATCGGCGATTCTATCGGTCGAATGCCAATTAATCTAGTAAGGATACTCTAAATGTGGAAACTAAATTGCATAATGCTTTTCTTTGGAAGATTGTTTAATTCTAAAATTAACCTAAATTATGAGAATCTAAACTAAAAGACTAAAATCAAATTAAATCAAAGATCACACAAGGAATGAATATATGGAGAGAAATACTAGGGAATCGATGCACCTTTCTTAGACACTCAATGCTCTCAATCAGTCTCAATAAACACTTCAATAAAGTTTAGGGCTTGTTTTGATAAACAATTAAGAACGAATCTCTTTCCTACCACTCGCACAAAGGCCATGTGTCAAGTGATAGTAACGAAATCCTTTAGAACAAAACTCTAAGCCAAATCAATGCAACAAGGCCATGCAAACATTAACTTTCAAATCTATTAAGCTTACGATTGTGATTTAAATGGAAAAGGCCATTCACATCTAAACCCTAATCTCATGGGATAAACTAAATCACAAATCCATATCAATTGAGGCCACAAAATAATATGAATAAGTAAAGTAGAACAATTAATTCAATAGACAAGACTAAAACCCAATTGATTAACAAAAGATAGACTAATTGATTACATAGAGTTATCCAAAATTGGTTACATCAATCCCCTAGTTAAAGGTTTAGTTACACATCAATGGAGAGAATAAAAACATAGAAGAGATGAAGATAAAACCCATTATGGCGAGATGCTTCTGTCTTGAAATCCCCGTCGTCTTCCTGTTTCCAGTAATCTTCTAATGATGGAATGAATATGAAAGAATGAAAGGAATCGGTATCTGATGGTCTGATAAGGTCGGCCCTCCCTTTTATTTGCTTTTTCCTTTCTTTCTGTTTATAGGTCTTCAGCAGCTTTGAGGAAACGCGGAGACGGTCCAACGCTTGACGTGCCGCTGGGTGGGCACGTGCATGGACAGCGGAAAATCCAAGACAAACACGCTGGAATGGCTCGCTTGAGGGGTCGCTTGGGAGGCATGTGCCTCTTGAGCGGCATGGGACGCGGTAAATCACCCTTGTCGACCGCCTGGAGTGCCGCCGATGATGCATGTGCCTGTTGAGCGGCATGGGCCGCGGAAATTGAGGATTTTGGCCTTTCCTTCATCGTTTGACTCCACCATTTCCAAAATAAGATTAGATCAACGCCTCTATGGAAAGAGACCTGCAACGACTTAACAAACACATCAACCCACCAAAAAGACCCAAGAAACACGCATAAACATAGGCAAAATGGGCAAAATATAAGCATATAATTAGACTGATCAAATACCCCCAAACCTATCTTTTACTCGTCCTCGAGCAAAACCAAACATTCCTAAACTGAAAAGAAAACTAAATCCTAATAAAGCCACTTTCGCAGGGAACGCGATAGCATTGAGCACATGCTACAAGCCTTTAAACCTCTAGGTGTCCCTAGTAGGAGGAGTGTTGTCTCCTGAGGGTTCTCAGCTATGACACCCACAAACATATCCCACAAAACCAATCATTCGAGATGCAATCGATTAATGCCCAGATTGAAACAATGCATGCAAAAGCCAATAGGTAAAGACTAACATTATGTCACAAATTTGAATGCATTGCTCAATTTAAGATGAAAAGCCCGCACTCAAGATATTCAAGCATCAAAAAAACACTTTCGCCGAATGCCATAGATGTAATTCGCCTCGACTCTAAGCCTCACCAGATATCGCTCATATTTCTCACAGAACCTAGGCAAATTCACTCATCAAGCATATGCGAAAGAAGTTATGCATAAGAAATTCAAATTATAATCGCATATGAATATGTCATTGAAAGAACGCTTGATTTGTATGCAAAGATCTCATGAAAAGAATCAAACATTATGAGCAAGATAACACACGCACACTTCTACTTTCATAGCAAGGATAACCAGCAGATCAATTAGACTTTTCATTAGGTTGTAATGGGGCTATTGGGTAAAGGTTAGAAAGGAACGGGATGTAGGAGTTCAAAAACCTAGGATCATTCAGTGAGAGCCTTCAGTTACCATATGGCTTGGCGCAAGCTCTTAGGTCTTCATTGACTTCCTTTGTTAGTGGAATAATGCCACTTACCATTCATTGATGTCCCCTTAATTCACCATTCTCTTTTGCCCACTCCTTCGAGAATAGATACAACACTGAAATCCTTTGACATGTTGTGTTTCTTAGATTCTTTTCTCTGGCACACGCAACTCACCATTCATTTTGGTGGCAAAACTTTCTCTTTTTTTTTTTTTTTTTTTTATTATTATATTTTTTTATTTATTATTTTTTTTTAAAACAAAAGGCTACAAAATATACAACCTTGCCTCTTTCATTTGGATTGAATGCAGCTCATTCTTCATTTGACTCATATCAAATTCACACAAATTCTTATGCGAACTCTTCAGCTTCCTTCACAATCTCAAAGCATGATCCCAAGTTAACAGGTATGGCTATAATATGGCTTACATGGGTTACAGTAAATGTGGTAAAGAAAGAAAAGGCAATCAGTGTTTGGCTTCAAACAGGGCTATGGAGCACACACAAAAGGGTAGGAAATATTACAGGCCTTTTAAGTAGTTCATGCACACATAGTCTAAAATCACTTCCACTGATTCGACTTACTCAAGATCAAAGATAACATGTGAAATCTTTTTATGATGAATGCTCTATAATGCTCAATGTTCAACCTATAGAGATCAAATCTAATGCTAAGAACCTACTGAGTGTTTAAAGAATAGAAACAAAATAATCCCTTATATATGTCATTTATGTACGCACTTTGGCTTAGTGAACTCACAGGGTAGTCTCCACTATTAATCATGGCAATCCAACTATGCATCCTATCCACTATCACATCAAGAGCATGTCATAAGTTATGAAAAATGCAATGCAATACTCTAAGCGGCAAGATGTTAGTTTAAACCCAGTGATTTAAGCATATCATTTCAAAGTCATATACCAAAACATCTCATCAAAGTTAATGCAGGAACGACAGACTCAAAACAACGACACACCCCCAAACCTAAACTCGACATTGTCCCCAATGTTGACAATCAAGAACAGACAGGAAGTGAAAGTCAAAGAAAAATAAAAGCAAATAAAAGTTCAAAAGAAAATCCATAGCCTGCTAATCTCCTCCATCCTCATCTGAAAGCTGTAAGATCTCGGTCCCCTGATCGGAGTCTATCTGGTCATCCTGCATCTGCTGCTCATCATCAAAGTTCAAGATCGGGGTCCGCTGGTCAAAGTTCTGCGGCTCGAATCCCGATCCGCCAGCTGCAAAAGGATCTTGGTCAGGAATAGGGGTCTGAGACGGTGCTCCACTCCCACTAGCCACAGAAAACCGGCTAGTCATCATCCCGCGCAACTCCTCTATGCTCGTCTCGACAGTGTCAAAACGAGCATCCATCCGTCCCTCTAACTGCCCAAAACGCAAATCCATGTGAGTCTGCATAGCCTGCAAAAGAGTGGTAAATGGATCACCTCCTGGCTGAGCTCCGCCTATCTGAGCGGCATCTGGCGCCCCTTGAGGCTGGTCCTGTAAAAGTGCTGCTGCCTCAGCCTCTCTTGCCTCTCGCTCCTCCCGGCGACGTCTTCTCTCCCCATAATTTCCAATAGGAGGAAGGCCCCTAAGGACTAACTGTTGGCTCCAGTTCGTCGAGTTCATCATACTCGGGTCATGATTCTCTAACCCTGCACTCACATCAATGCCTGCCTGTCTACAGAAAGCAGTGATCAAACACGGAAAAACCATGGACTGGTCATCGTGCGCACTAGCGTCATGAATGGCATTGAAAATCACCCGTCCTATATTGATAGGGCCACCTGTCCTTAGACGGAGCAACACACGGGCCTGGTCATAAAAGATCTCTGTACGGTGCTGGGATGGCATCAGTGAGTATGTCAGGAAAAGGTTCCAAAAGGCAACATCGGCATGCGTGTCGCGCTGGTATAGCTTCACTAATGTACCCCATTCCTCCTGTCCATCCATCCTAAGGCCTGCAGCCACTCTCCCTCTGTAAGGGTCAAGATCTGCAATATATTCTATTCCTCGACCATGACTGATAGCCACTTCCGGAGCGTCAAAGTACTGATTAATTGCCTCCGGGGTTATAAGAACCTCAACACCCTGCACTAAAACTGGGTCTCCAACAAACAGTCTCTCTGGTACAGCACTAGCATAATATTCTGCCACAATCCCCCTGTTCGGCCTTGGTGGGCGTGCAACATATCCACCCCATCTGCGGTCTGCAACCATCTGTGGAACAGGTGTCTGTACCAAACTCCCAACATCAATACCCCTCTCAATAATCCAAGGTCGCCTAAGGAAGTCGCTGAAACGATTCTTAAAGTCCTTGTTCTGCGCTTGCTTTGGCAATGCCTTCTGTTTCCCCTTATCGGACGTACTGACCCGAGGACGCTTCCCATGAGCAGTCCTTGCCATCTGCAGATAACATAAGCCAAAATAACACAACAAGTTTCTACCAAAAATTCGGCAGCATTCCGTTTCAAATTTCGTCTCCAAATATACACAAAAGTGCCAATTAAGTCCAATAATCACAAGCAAATCCATCTAAATACAACCTATCATTCAAATCAATTCAATCATGGCAACATTATTCAAGCAAAAACATTCAAACTCTCCTAAGAACAAAGAATTTCGGAATTCCCTAAATACCAAGTGAAAACACAAACCAATAACTTAATCATGCTAAATATCTCAATTTGAACAAAGCCCATTGGTCATTAAAACTCAGAATCCGAATTTGAGCACTAAAAAAAAAAAAAAAAACTCAATCTCTTCATACCACATTGTAGAACCAAACTTCATAAGTTAATGCCATTGAAGCAAAATAGAAGAGAGAGAAGACATACCTTGTAGTCTAATTAGGAGAGGCGGAACCTTGGAGAGCAATTTAGAAGAGAAGAAAAGAAAGTGCAGGGAAAAGAAGAATAGGAGAAAACGCAGCTGTGGGTCAAGTGAGACCCACTAGACTGCTCGTCAATTATAAATAGTAGGGCAAATTTTGCACTTACCGCTGATGAGGCACGCTGCATGTGCAGCGGTCCGTCCAGCGGTAAGGTGTAATGTTGCTTACCTGGAGAGTCCAAACGCACCGTTTATTTAATGGATCGCTGGTCGTACCGCTTGCCAGGTACATGCAACATCAGCGTCACCTTCAGCGAGCCAGACCAGTGTTGTCAACATTCCAGGACCGTGGCTCGTGCATCCGCCTCTTGAGCGGTCTAGGCAGCGTTACATCATGGTGAGAGTCAGGTCTTCATTAACCGCAGCCCATGCACTGCCCTCTTGAGCGGTCTAGGCAGCGAGCCATTCCAGAATGTGGAAGTTGCTCGTACCGCGGCTCGTGCATGTGCATCTTGAGCGGTCTAGGGAGCGAGCCATTCCAGTGTTGCAACGTTGAGTGTACCGCGGCTCAGGTATAGGCACCATGAGCGGCACCTTCAGCGCTAATTCCCAATTTTGTGCAGTTCTAACCTGGTTTGATCAAGGCAACAAATACACACGTGAAACATATCTGCTCACAGCCCAACATAACTAGAAATTCCGACTCACCCTAATTACTGACTCAAATTAATCTAAATATAAAATAAAATAAAATAAAATAAAATAAAATAAAATAAAATAAAAATTACCTAGGTGGGTTGCCTCCCACCAAGCGCTGTATTTAGCGTCTAGGCAAGACGTGTGAGAGCGCTACGGCTCTATAAGCACGGAATCCTCCAATCGAATGACAGTTCCGAAATCCGTAATGTAAGGCTTTACCCTATGCCCATTTACCTTGAACTTGTTGCCATTCGTCTCGTTTTGCACTTCTACAGCTCCGTGGGGAAAAACTTGTGTAACCCTGAATGGTCCAAACCATCTGGACCTCAACTTACCGGGAAACAGCTTCAGCCGGGAGTTGAACACCAGCACCTGCATACCGGGACGAAGGTCTTTATGCACTATCATCTTGTCATGTATCAACTTAGTCTTTTCCTTGTACAGCTTTGCACTCTCATACGCCTCTAAGCGAAATTCGTCGAGTTCACACAGCTGAAGTTTCCTCTCCTCACCGGCCTTGTCATAATCAAAGTTCAACTTTCTGACTGCCCATAAGGCTCTATGCTCTAGTTCTACTGGTAGGTGACACGCTTTCCCAAAGACCAACCTATATGGACTCATCCCAATAGGCGTTTTGAAAGCTGTCCTGTAAGCCCACAATGCATCATCTAACTTCAAAGCCCAATCCTTTCGAGTGGAATTAACAGTCTTCTCTAGGATACACTTTATTTGTCTGTTGCTGACCTCAACCTGTCCTGAAGTCTGTGGGTGGTATGGTGTAGCAACCTTATGCCTTACACCATATTTCTTCAAAAGTGCAGCAAAGGATCTGTTGCAAAAATGCGTACCTCCATCGCTAATGATGGCTCTAGGGGTCCCGAATCTTGCAAATATCGTCTCCCTCACAAATTTCACCACAGTTTGACTGTCATTATTCCTTGTGGCCTTTGCTTCTACCCATTTTGACACATAATCAACCGCTACCAAGATGTAACTATTACCACACGATGGTGGGAATGGTCCCATGAAATCTATGCCCCAGACATCAAAAAGCTCTATTATCAAATCTCCAGATAAGGGCATCTCATTTCGCTTACTTATACTCCCTGTACGTTGACATCTGTCACATGCCAAACAAAACCGGACTGCATCTTTGTGTAACGATTCCCAGAAAAATCCAGATTGCAACACTTTCAACGCTGTCTTTCTTGCACCAAAATGTCCTCCACAGTGTAGATCGTGACAAAATTTCAGAACGTCTTTCTGCTCTGACTCCGGAACACATCTTCTTATCACAGAATCGGGACCATGAGTGTACAAATAAGGATCATCCCAAAAGTATTTTTTCGCTTTTGTAATGAACCTTTTTCTCCCTTGTGAGTTCAATTCCTCTGGTACTACCCCACTTACCAAATAGTTAACCAGATCAGCATACCATGGCTCACTATCGTTTATAGCCAACAGTTGTTCATCCGGAAATTTCTCATGCAATGGCAATTTGTCTACCTCATCCGGATTTGCCTGTACTAACCTGCTTAGATGATCAGCAACCACGTTCTCACTACCTTTCTTGTCTCGTATCTCCAAGTCAAATTCTTGTAGTAGGAGGATCCACCGAATCAATCTAGGTTTGGCATCCTTTTTCTGAAGAAGAAAACGAAGGGCTGCATGGTCTGAATATACAATGACCTTGGCGCCCACCAAGTACGTCCGAAATTTCTCCAATGCAAAAACTACTGCTAGAAGCTCCTTCTCAGTTGTTGAGTAATTTAACTGGGCGTCATTTAAGGTTCGAGAAGCATAGTATATCGCGTGCGGAACCTTATCTACCCGCTGCCCCAAAACTGCTCCGATGGCATAATCTGAAGCGTCACACATTAATTCAAAGGGCAATTCCCAATTGGGGGAAATTATCACTGGCGCGGTGGTTAATGCACTCTTCAAAGTGTTAAAAGCTACCATGCACTCCTCACTGACCTCAAAATCAATTTCTTTCTGTAGGAGCAAACACAAGGGCCTCGTTATCTTCGAAAAGTCCTTTATGAATCGTCTGTAAAAACCTGCGTGCCCAAGAAACGACCTCACATCCTTCACGGATTTTGGAGGCTGTAAACTACTGATCACCTCCACCTTAGCTTTGTCCACTTCAATTCCTCTTCTTGAAATCACATGTCCGAGAACTATCCCTTGTTGTACCATGAAGTGGCACTTTTCCCAGTTCAACACCAAGTTGTTCTCTTCGCATCTCTTAAGGACCAAGGTAAGGTTGTGCAAACACAAATCAAATGAATCCCCAAACACCGAGAAGTCATCCATGAATACCTCAATGATTTCTTCCAACATATCTGAAAATATTGACATCATACACCTCTGAAAAGTACCCGGAGCATTGCAGAGACCAAACGGCATTCTTCTATATGCAAACGTCCCAAATGGACAAGTGAAAGTAGTTTTTTCTTGATCATCCGGTGCGATAGCTATCTGATTGTAACCTGAGTACCCGTCGAGGAAACAATAATGACTATGCCCTGCTAATCGCTCAAGCATCTGATCTATGAAAGGAAGAGGAAAATGGTCTTTTCTGGTAGCAGTGTTCAGCTTCCTGTAGTCGATACACACCCTCCACCCTGTCTGAAGCCTCTGTGGAACCAACTCATTCTGCTCATTGCGAACCACGGTAATACCTGATTTCTTAGGAACCACGTGAATCGGACTGACCCATTTACTGTCTGATATGGGATAAATTATCCCCACTTGTAGAAGTTTCAGGACCTCTTTCTTTACTACCTCTTTCATTATCGGATTTAATCTCCTCTGAGCCTCTCTTGACGGTCTAGACTCTTCTTCGAGAAATATCTTGTGCATGCAAATTGTTGGACTGATTCCCTTGATATCTTCAATTGACCATCCTATAGCTGACTTGTGTTTCTGTAGAACCCCAATGAGCCTTTCTTCCTCATTACTCTGCAATTCTGAAGCAACAATTACCGGGTATGTCTCATTCGCACCTAGATACACATACTTCAGAGTTGTTGGTAACTCCTTGAGTTCCAACTTTGGCGGTGGATCATTGGCAAAACTGACAGTTGAAATTTGGAAGTCTTCAACTTCTTCTTCAGCTAGTTCAGAACTATCTTCAGTCTTGTCGTCTTGATCGTCCCAATCCCAATCCGCCAAATCCTCATCCTTGAATATTCCATCAATCCCAGGGTCTAAAACCTCGATGAATGAACAATCATCAGCTCCGGCAGGGTATGATGATGCTTCAAACAGTTTGAACTCCACTGTTTCATCTAACACTGTCATTGAAAGTTTTCCATTCTGCACATCAATAAATGTCTTTGCTGTGGCCATGAACGGTCTACCCAGAAGAACAGGTCTCATGTTAGTCTCTTTACTTACGTCCTCCATGTCTAATACCACGAAATCCGCTGGAATAATAAGCTTTCCAACTTGGACCAGTACATCTTCAACATTCCCTCTCGGATATCTTACTGAACCATCTGCTAACAGAAGTGACATTGTGGTAGGCTTCAACTCATTCAAACCTAACTGCTTGTAAATAGAATAAGGCATCAAATTAATACTGGCACCTAAATCTAGCATTGCTCTTTCAAGTTGGGTACCTCCTACTGTGATATTGATGCAGAAACTGCCTGGATCTTTCAGTTTGGGAGGAAGTTCCTTTTGCAAAACTGCACTAGCACTGCCTGCTATATATTCCTGATGATTTGGTCCAAACTTCTGCCTGTTGGTGTGAAGGCTCTTGAAAAATTTCGCATATGCAGGCATCTTTTCTATCATCTCAAGAAGAGGTAAGTTCACATGTACCTTGGACAGAACATCAAAAATCTCTTTGAATGCCTTACTTAGCTTGTCCCTTTTAAGTCTCCCAGGAAAAGGAATTGGTGGAACATATGGAGGGGGTGGAATATAAGGGTCTGACGATTTGTGTAAAACCGAGGTCTTCTTTGGTGGTGGATCTACCACTACCTCTTCTTCTTCTCTATCCTCCTTCGCACTCACCTCTTTTGATCCCCTGGTGTCCTCTTTCTTTTGCCTTCTAACAACTTCAGTGTCTAACACTCGCCCACTTCTCAACACAGTCAATGCCTTGGCTTGTTCTGATTGACTAGGGAACCTTCCTGGTTCATTCTTGCGAACTGCGTCGACTATTTGTCCCATCTGTGTTTCTAAATTTTTAATGGATGACTCAACATTGTTAATTCTCTGATTTGTATCACGTGAGAAGCGCTCTGTATTCTCAGCAAGGGATGTCACAATATCTTCCAAGGATCTCTTCTTCGGCTGATAGGTGGTACTGTCTCTATTTGCAGCATTGTTCCATTGTTGAGGTTGACTATTGGACCCTTGCCCTTGGTAATTGCCTCTGTTGTACCCTCCTTGAGTTGTTCCCTGAGTATTCGGTTGAATGAGCTGATGACTATTAAGAGCAGTGTTGGGGTCAGAATAAGATAAATTTGAGTGGTTACGCCATCCAAGATTGTAGGTGTTCGAGTAAGGATCGTTTCTCCCTCTTTGGTAATTGAAAGCTTGAACCTCCTCTGTCTCAAATGGTACCCCGTCTCCATCTTGCACTGAGTTCACCCCTCCTTGCTGTTGATCCCTATTCGAGTTCTGGGCCATCATAGCTTGTATTTGCTTAGCTAGATTTGCCATCTGAATTTCCACCCCAGTTGTCTGGTTGACTTCATACTTTCCTCCCTTTCTGACAGTTGAACTTCTATGCTGGGAGTTTAGAGCCAAAGTTTCATAGATCTCAGCAATCTCTAAAGCAGATTTCCTAGTAATGATACCCCCACAAGCGTTGTCAACAATGTTTTGTGTGAAAGGTGTCAATCCATCATAAAAAGTGCGGACTTTGTACTCCTCTGTCACCATGTGAGGGGGAATTTGATCTAACAGCTCCTTATATCGCAACCATGCTTCATGGAACGACTCACCATCTTCTTCACTGAAACTAGCTATCTTGATCCGGACTTCTTTTGCTTTTGAAGCAGGGAAAAATCTGTTGAAGAATGCAGTGCACACGTCAACCCATGTTCTCAAAGATCCTGCCCTTACTGAATTGTACCACTTGATGCCCTTGTCCTTCAAACAATACCAAAAACACCTCATCCTTAACTGCTCTTCTGTCAATCGGCCCATCGGGAAATTCCCTACGGTAGCTTGATAGTTCTTCATAAACTGGAGGCAGTCTTCTGTTGCCAAGCCGTGAAAAGATGGCAGCATATTTAAATGGCTACTCCTCAACTCATAACTCCTGGCTACGGCATCTAACACAACTGGCTGAGGTTGGTCTCCCAGCATAGGCTGTCCAGACTCTATCATTATTCTGATACCATCTTCTAGTGCACGTCTTGGAGAACCCGGTAGATTGTCTCGAACTTCCTGTCTATTTTGAACACCTTGTTCATCATGAACCTCTCTTTCAGCTCGAATAACCCGGTCACGTTGCTCACTGTGATCACCCATGTCCTCACCAAAAGGATCTAACTCTTCGAACTGTCTAGCAACCCGGCCTACTCGGTCAATCTCGTCGTTAGCAGGGATCAGAATACCTCCAAGCGAACGACGTCCGTTCATACACCTGTAAAACCTGAAACACCAAAAACACAACTACCACGAGATAAAAAGAAACAAAAGAAAAACTAAAACTAAAAATAAAATCTAATGACACACACTACCTAACTTAAACTAACTAGATTCAACTAATAAAATCTATACCAATCCCCGGCAGCGGCGCCAAAATTGATGCAGTAAAATCTGTGTTCAATTTACTAAGAAAGTTCGTTCACTGGGATCGGCGATTCTATCGGTCGAATGCCAATTAATCTAGTAAGGATACTCTAAATGTGGAAACTAAATTGCATAATGCTTTTCTTTGGAAGATTGTTTAATTCTAAAATTAACCTAAATTATGAGAATCTAAACTAAAAGACTAAAATCAAATTAAATCAAAGATCACACAAGGAATGAATATATGGAGAGAAATACTAGGGAATCGATGCACCTTTCTTAGACACTCAATGCTCTCAATCAGTCTCAATAAACACTTCAATAAAGTTTAGGGCTTGTTTTGATAAACAATTAAGAACGAATCTCTTTCCTACCACTCGCACAAAGGCCATGTGTCAAGTGATAGTAACGAAATCCTTTAGAACAAAACTCTAAGCCAAATCAATGCAACAAGGCCATGCAAACATTAACTTTCAAATCTATTAAGCTTACGATTGTGATTTAAATGGAAAAGGCCATTCACATCTAAACCCTAATCTCATGGGATAAACTAAATCACAAATCCATATCAATTGAGGCCACAAAATAATATGAATAAGTAAAGTAGAACAATTAATTCAATAGACAAGACTAAAACCCAATTGATTAACAAAAGATAGACTAATTGATTACATAGAGTTATCCAAAATTGGTTACATCAATCCCCTAGTTAAAGGTTTAGTTACACATCAATGGAGAGAATAAAAACATAGAAGAGATGAAGATAAAACCCATTATGGCGAGATGCTTCTGTCTTGAAATCCCCGTCGTCTTCCTGTTTCCAGTAATCTTCTAATGATGGAATGAATATGAAAGAATGAAAGGAATCGGTATCTGATGGTCTGATAAGGTCGGCCCTCCCTTTTATTTGCTTTTTCCTTTCTTTCTGTTTATAGGTCTTCAGCAGCTTTGAGGAAACGCGGAGACGGTCCAACGCTTGACGTGCCGCTGGGTGGGCACGTGCATGGACAGCGGAAAATCCAAGACAAACACGCTGGAATGGCTCGCTTGAGGGGTCGCTTGGGAGGCATGTGCCTCTTGAGCGGCATGGGACGCGGTAAATCACCCTTGTCGACCGCCTGGAGTGCCGCCGATGATGCATGTGCCTGTTGAGCGGCATGGGCCGCGGAAATTGAGGATTTTGGCCTTTCCTTCATCGTTTGACTCCACCATTTCCAAAATAAGATTAGATCAACGCCTCTATGGAAAGAGACCTGCAACGACTTAACAAACACATCAACCCACCAAAAAGACCCAAGAAACACGCATAAACATAGGCAAAATGGGCAAAATATAAGCATATAATTAGACTGATCACTAGAAAATTATAATAAGCTCCCCTGAGTTCTCCTTTAATCATAGAATCTTCAATAATTTCTCCATATTTACACTTTGACCCCTGATTCTTTAAAATTACGCCAATGCCCCTGAACTCCAAAAATACCTGAAACACTTATTTTATCATATTAAATACCCGGTTTTGCTCGAGAAACTAACTCAAAATGATACGGAAATGGGGCTACACTTTGTGTAAAATTGAAGCAATCAGCTGTAAAGGGCTTTGTTAAGTTTGCACACGAAGGAAGGTCTATGTGCATCAACAAAACCATGAGGTTGCTCCATGAAAACAGTTTCTACAAGATCTCCGTTGAGAAAAACATTATTTATGTCGACTTGTTGGATTTCCCACCCATAAGTCACTGCCAAACTGAATATAATATGAATGGTTGCAGCCTTGATGATAGGACTAAAAGTGTCCTGAAAATATATTCCAGGCATTTGGTGGAAGCCTTTGGCCACCGAATGAGCTTTGTGTTTAAGGACTGAGCCATTGGGTTTGTACTTGATTCGAAAAACCTACTTGCATCCAAGCAGATTTGAGGACTCAGTTGGAGGCACCAATGTCCAGGTGTTATTCTTTAGAAGGGCCGAATATTCTTCCAACATGACCTTATGCCATTGAGGTTTGAGTAAAGCTTCAGCTGTTGTGCAAGGCTCAACATTCTCATTAGAATTTGGGACAGCTTTACAAACTGATGAGTAGGCTCTATGCCTTGTGGCCGCTGATTTTAGACGTGTAGTCATTGGATGATTAGAAGCACTGACATTGGTAGGCACCTGAGAAGAGGCTGACATATGTATGTTGATATGGAAAGGTATGGCAGGCATATTTGTATGTAGCTAAGACTGTCTAGTTGTAGTAGGCAAATTTGTGTGAGGCTGAGACTATCCAGTTGTGGCAATAACATCTATTAGGGTATACATCTGGTGTCACCAAAGCATTAGAAAGAAAGGAAGTTGATAGACTATTTGGGTGAGCAGTTATCAGATTTTTAGGAGGAAAAAAGGTCTTATAAGGATACTCAATTTCATTGAAAACCACATGGCGTGAAATGTAAACCTTGCCCAAAGGATGGAGACACTTGTAACCCTTCTGACTGAGGCTGTAACCTATGAACACACATTTGGATGTGTGAAAATTGAATTTTTGATGTGAGTAGGGTCTTAGATATGGAAAAGCCGAGCATTCAAACACCTTGAAGAAGTTGTAGTTGGGAAGCCTTTTGTACAATACTTCATAGGGAGACTTGAGTTGTAAGATCGGTGTTGGTAGATTATTGATTAAGAATGCAGCAGTTTAGAAAGCCTTAACCCTAAAAGTAAGAGGCATGTTAGCTTGTGCAAGAAGAGTAAGTCCAAGCTCCAATAGATGTTGGTGTTTTCTTTCAGAGATTCCATTTTGCTGGTGCGTGTAGGCACATGATGTCCGAAAATGTACACCACACTTAGTAAGATGAGAAAGTAATGGCTTGTATTCAGTTCCAAGATCAGCTTGAAGACATTTCAATTTTCTGTCAAATTGAAGCTCAGCAAAACTCTTGAATTGTAGAAACACTCCTGTCACATTTGACTTCAGTTTCAAAGGATATAGCCAGCTATATCTCGAAAAAGAGTCAACAAAAACCACATAGTACCGATGACCCTCCAGAGATGGAATTGGTGAGGGACCCCATACATCAGTAAATACCAAGTCCAAAGGACCAGTAGCCTTGAAACTTGAATGCTGCAAAGGTAATTGATGCATTTTCCCTAGTCTACATGCATCACAGAATTTGATATGAGCATTGTCAAACTTAAGATGTAAATGAGATAAAACTTTTCTTAAGATTAATGGAGACAGATGGCCCAGTTTTAAATGCCACATGTTCTTATTGAGAAGAACTTTATTACACACTCTATTAGCTTTTACATCATTTGTACAACTAGAGTTGACAACATTATTCTTAAAAGCTGAGAAAACGTTTAGATTTCTATTCTTAAGCAACTTGTTGTCAATCTTTCTTTAAGCAGCCATCAAGTTCAGCTTGTATCGACCATTTTCAAGCTTGCCTTGAAGAAGAACCTCCTTGGTATTCATGTCCTTTATAACACACGAGTTGCAAGAAAACTCAACATAAGCATTGTTATCTTGAGTGAATTTTGATATGCTGAGTAAGTTTTTAGCAATTGAAGACACACACAAGATATGATCTATGATTAATACTTTAGAGGATTCAAGTGATGATAAGAGAGTTTTACCAATATGAGAGATATGAAGTTGCTGTCCATTTCCAACAGCCAGCCTATCTGATCCTTGGTAATCCGAATGTATTGAAAGATTTGACAAATCTGGTGTAACGTGATTTGTGATACCACTATTAACATACCACGCCGGATCGCAAACTGTCTCAGGGGTTGCATAGTATGATGTGGATTGATGATAGTTGGCTTGATGTGGATTGTTGGACAGTGATGCATTGTTGTGAACATTAGCACTTTGATTTTGATACTGGCCTTGGTTGTTTTGTTAGCCTTGATAGTTTTGATTGTTGTTCTGGTATTTCTTGTCAAAATGGTGATAGCAATTCATTCTATGTGTCCTGATTTTCCACAAACTTGACATACTAGTCTGTTGTTGTTCCATCTACCACCACCTCTACCTCTATTCCATCCTCTGTTTGCTCAATTTCTTCTTGCATTGTTGTAATTGTTGAAACCTCCTCTTTGATTTCTTCTATCCCCTTGATTTTCAGCAGCAAAATTAGCACTGAGAGTTGGAATATCGAGTTGAGTTGTAGAGTCAGTTTAAGCTATCCTTTGTTCATGATTCAACAACAAATATTGCACCTCTTGGAAAGATATGCTATTTCTCTTAGATGTAACAACAGAAACTACTGAGTCATTGTCTCGACCAACTCCATGTAATATACTCAAGATCAGATCATTCTCACTGACTACTTGACCTGCAGCTTTCAGATTGTCACCAATATTTTTGACTTTGAGGACAAAATCAGCAACAGATCCTGCACCTTTTTTGACATTTTGTAGTTGGTGTTTCAGTTGAAGCACCTTTGCTAAAGATTGTTGAGAAAATAATTGCTTAAGAGTATCCTAAACTTCTCGAGAATTCATGCAATTTGTAACTTGTCCTATAACACTTTGACCTATAGTTGAAATCAACCAGCTTAAAAGTAACTTATCTGACCTTGTCTAGCTTACATATTCTTTATTCAGCACAAGTTGCTTGTCTCCTCCACCAACAGCTTGAACTTCAGCGTATTTAGGTGGTGTAGATTTGTGACTTAAGACATAATCTTCCAATTGAAAGGCTATAATGACAGGAAATACATGTGCTTTCCAATGTATGTAGTTGTCATTATCCAACTTAACTTGTAGGTTGAAGTGTAGTGATTTCGCCAGAGACGTGAAGTCACCAGCCTTCGAGATCATTAAGGAGTCATCTTCGATTTGATAGAACTAGGAAGCGTAGTCATGGACAATTAAACCTTTAGGAGCTCTGATACCATATTGAAATATAGGTGTTTGAAGAAAAGACTAAGAGAGAGTTCATAGAGTGTTTGTTTCTCAGGAAAATAAAAGAGCAAGAACATAGTATTTTATTTTCTCAGATATTTTCAGATTACAGAGAACGATCTTGAGCTCTACTTTTATAGTCACACATTTCGTGTGTGCCTAGAAGTACGGGTGGGCACCCAAACCACCCAACCGATCAACCCGCCCAAACCAAACCAATTTAAACGGGTTGGTTTGGTTTTATTAAAGAAAAAATACCGATTGGATTAATTTTTAGTAACCCCGATTGGTTTGGGTAACCCGCATAACCCAACCCAAACCATTACATTTTTAAATAAATAAATAAATAAATAAATATATATATATATATATAAAATTATCATATAATAAAAATTAAAGTTAACCTAATTTTATATTATATTTATTTCCAAGGTTACTAGTTTCTAGCTCTAAGTTCTAACCCCCTCTATTTATTCTTAAAGTTATTTCATCTCATCCGAAGTTGTTGGTACTAAACAAATTTATTGAGGATAAGTAACTATTTTTTTATTGTTTCGTACAAAAATGCATTAAGCAATACGTTTTTTATTTTTTATTTTTATTTATTTATTTATTTATTTTTAACTATCATAGCTACGCACTTGGGTTAAATTTAGTATTATTGTTTATCTTATTGATAATGAGTTTAACTACTTATTATATTTGTTCAAATAAAAAAAAAAATTATTATTTTCTTAAACCGCCAAACCAAACCGATCCAAACCGATTTTTATTGGTTTGGTTTAACATTATAATTGGTTTGGTTTGGGTTGTAAAACAATAACCCGATTAAATAATGGTTTGGTTTGGGTATCGTCAAACCCAACCCAAACCAACCCATGCCCACCCCTACTTGGAAGAGATAAGGTTGCCACTTGGCAATTCTGTTACAACTGAAATTCTTGCCAAAAGTTTGTTAGGCTCAGCTGGTGATGATGACTCAGCTGATCATTGATATTGATGATGATCATGATAGTCATGACATAACCATCATGATCGATACTGCTTCTAAGTAGAGCATGCTGGTGTAGAGTGAGTTGATGTAGAATGACTGTGAGCTGATTTCGAATGACTGTGAGTTTGCTCTTTAATATTAGGGGTTTTTACATTTTGGTCCCAACTTAATTGGAAATCATCACTTTTTTACTCATTAATTCAAATTTCATTAAGTTGGTCATTATATAATTGAAAATCAATCAAATTAGTTCCAATGTTAGTCAAAACCATCACGGTGACTAATGGTAGGACTAATTTGATTGATTTTCAATTATATAAGGACCAAATTGATGAAATTTGTATTAAGGAGTAAAAAAGTGATGTTTCCCAATTTAGTTGGGACCAAATTGTAAGAACCCCTTATTATTATATGTTATATGAATTTTTTTTTATAAATAATATCATTTATTTAGTAATAATAATAATAATAAATATTTGAAAGTCATGGTTATTTAGTCACAGTTATTCCAACTCCATCCCATTAGAAAGTACGTGTGTTTTGGGGTTGTAGTTTATAACGTAACACATATGGTGGAGGTTCATAACATATATTAATAACCAATTTCTTTAAATATGAAAATGTTCAGATTCGAAGAGATCTAGAAAATTAAAAAAAAAAAAATTATATTTCCAAATTTTCAGATTGAATCTCCACCATCCATTATAATTATAATAATTATAATTATTTATTAGGATATGGGAAATTTAAAAAATATATATATGATTGTTATTATATATATATGATAATTATTAACAGTATCATTTAATGTGTATGTTGATGACTTTGTGAATTCCAAAAGTTCATTCTATTATATATATATCATAAATTGGAAATATAAGATTATTATTATTATTATTATTATTATTATTATTATTATTATTATTATTATTATTATATAATAAATATTATTAGTATTATATGTTATGTTGTATAATTAGATATATTAGAATAAGAAAAAAATTCTTAAGAATACAGTATCATTTATTATATACCATGTGTCGTGGCCACAACAAAAGTAACTATTTTTATGTTATATGAAAAAAAAAAAATTAAAAATATAGTATCATTTAATATAGGCATATCTACTAATAAGAGGTTTTTACAAATTGGTCCCAACTTAATTGGGAAACATCAATTTTTTACTCCTTAATTCATATTTTATCAATTTGGTCCTTATGTAAATTGAAAATCAATCAAATTAGTCCTACCGTTAGTCAAAGTGACAGTTTTGACTAACGGCAGGACTCATTTGATAGATTTTCAATTATATAAGGACCAAATTGATGAAATTTGAATTAGAGTAAAAAAGTGATATTTCCCAATTAAGTTGGGACCATATTGTAAAAACCCCTCAATATTATCTCTAACACATCCAAATCTATTTAAAAAAAAAAAAAAAAAAAACATCTTCTCAAACTCTTACAAAATCTTATTATCTTCGGAAATTTATTTCATAATTTTCAATCTGCTCGTCTCTCTCTCTCTCTCTTTAAACTGTTCATCCAAATCTATTTATAATAAAAAAGGATAAAACTTCTTCTCAAACTCTTACACAATTTTATTATCTCTAGTGATTTTTATTTTTATTGTAGAATAATCGTCTTATTGTAGCTATAAAAACGACTCCAATTCCAATACAATTCAATGAATCAAAAGAAAGAGAGAAAAAAAAGAGATAGGAAATATAAAAGAGCATGGCAGTTCGACAGTGATGACCATTGCCATCATGAAGAAAGCATTAATTAAATAAACTGAGATAATCTTAAAATTGTTAACTTTGTGTCCTTGCCAAGTCTTGAGTTCATCGATTTATTTTTATTTTTTGAAAAAAAATGAGCAACAGTTGCCAGTTTGGTGGTGATTGCAAATTTGAAATAAAATTAGGGATTCTAAAATTATGATGAAAATGTTTATGGGCGGACAAAAATCTCTAAACCTAACCATTAAAATAGTTTAACTTATCTAATTATGATTGAAAAATACAAAAAAAATCTTGACCATTAAAATCTCTAAGGGTGCGTTTGGCACGGACATGGGACAGGACAAGGTGGGACGGGACAGGACAGGACGGGACAGGACATGTTGTTCTATATTGTGTTTGGAAGGCCTGGGACAGAACTGTGGACTGTACTATTATGCGTTTGGTTTGGTTGGGACAGGACATGACAAGAGGTTCAAATGACCAGAGTACCCCTCTTATATATAAAACAACATATATTATAATATTATAATAATATCAAATAATAATAATAATATATATATATATATATAATATTAAATAATAAAATATATAATATATAATATATAATAATATATAATATTTATTATTTGATATTATTATATATTAATATAGAATATTACATGTATTATATATATAGTAATATAATATATTATATTATTATATATAATAATATAATATAAGATATATATAGATATATATAATATTAAATATTAGTACATATAAAAAATATAATATATATAATAATATATATTATATATATATATACTACATTATAAGTATATATATATATATAATATTAAATATTATTACATGTATAATAATATTATTATATATTATTATATATAATAATAAAATATAATATATATTTTTTATATTTATATTACATATTTATTTTATATAATATATATATTATAATATATATATATATATATATATTATGTGTTAATATATATATATATAGTATAATATATACATATTATTATAATATATATATTAATAATACATATTTATTTATAAATATATTATTATAATATATATATATATTAACACATAATATATATATATATATATATATATATTATATTTAATAATATATATATATATCATATATATTATGTGTTAATATATGTATATATTATAATAATATATTTATATAATAATAATAATAATAATAATAATAATGTTTAATATATCATATATATATATATATATATATATATATATATATATATATATTATATATTATTATATTTAATAATATATAATATATTAAAGATTATAATATATATATATATATATATATGATATATTGAATATTATTATATATTATATATAATAATATGTTTTTATATATTATATATTATTATATATAATAATATAATATAATATATATAATATTATATATGTAATTATTATATAGGTATTATTATATAGGTGATATTTTTGTAATATTGTGAAATGGTGAGGGCAAAATTGTCTTTTCCAGACTTGTCCCATGCATGGGACAAGTCTGGCCTAGGGTCTGAGGTGGGACAATTTTTGGTGAATTTTGTCCCACCTTGTCCCGTCCCGTCCCAAGCTATTGGCGCGCCAAACACGACAAGAGAAAATAGTCCCGTCCTGTCCCGCGTACCAAACTCACCCTAAGGGTGCGTTTGGTACGCGGGACGGGACAGGACAACGTGAGACAATTTGTTCTTGTTCCACATTTGACGCGTCCTTAGCATGGGACAGGACGGGACAAGGTGGGACAAAAATCACAAAAAATTGTCCCACCCAAGACCCTAGGACAACTTGTCCCATGACATGGGACAAGTGTCAAAAAGACAAATTTACCCTTTAAATTTTCAAACAATTACAATAATATCTAATATATTATATATTATATATTATATATATTAATAATATATATTATAATTATATATATAATATTATATATATTATATTATATTATTATATATCTTTAATATTATTAAATATAATATATATATATATAATTATAATCTTTAATATATTATATATTATTAAATATAATAATATAATATATATATATTAACACATAATATATATGATATATATATTAGGGGTGCCTGCCACCCGAATGGTATCAGAGCCTTGTCTCGAGTCCCTGGAGTCCAGGAAAAGAGTTAGACTGTTATGAGTATGTTAGACTGGTATAGAAGGAAGAAATTTATCAAAAATGGCAAACACTAGCACAAATCCCTCTACTGCTTCCCTAGTTCCTAATAGATTGTCTTCTTCTATGTCCTTACCTTCTCCTACTATCCAAAGAACCCAGTCCAACAGAATCCAAGATCTAGTATAATACACCCATATCCCTGCTTCTGCCCAGATAAATGAAACTACTTTCCCTCTGCTCAATCCATACAACATCTTCAAGAGAAACAAATCTCTCGCCACTAGGTTAACTCGTCTTGTCCATACCAGACCACTTCCCATCAAAGAATATGTCCAGTCCACAGGCTTAGATAAATGTTTGATTTCATCCTCTCCCAGTGAACAATATGTCACTCTCACTATTGATAAAAACATGATAGATCAATGGATTAAGGAAGGATACTCCCATCTCCACATAGGTGCTGTCAGAATCATCCTCTCTCTACACGGCCGAAAAGGCTTACCTGTCATTGCCAGACTGGCCTTGCTCAACACCATCTACACCCAGTATGAACATGCTGTGATTGGCACCTGCCTATCTACTCTTCATGCTGGAAGCATATCCCTCACATACTATCCCAACTTCAACATTCCTTTACGAGATCAAAACCTCCACAAATGTCTCAAAATCCAAGTTCAAATCCTTGGTGCACCCATGCAAGCTAATTCCTACATGGCTACTGTTCATCATCAGCTTGCTTACAGACTTCAAGATCATGCTCTTGATCTCCCACTTTCTGGTCATAATGGTGATACGATCTTCATCAAAGCAGAAAGAGAAGATGAAGTCCCTACCATCCTCCAAATCCCAAAACAACTGCCCAGAGAAAAGTTTACAGAGATCATGCCTCTTGAATGGCTCACAAATTATGAAAAGGTTTTCCAGGACGAAGCTCCTGTCATTGCTGTAGATACATCATATGTTCCCCAGCCAGATGGCTCCATCAAAATAATCTATGCTCCCCTCACCGGTTCTAAGGCTTCTTCCAGTTCGGAGACTCCTCCGATATTCCAAGCCCTTATGATTCAACCGGTTACCACTGAAGCTGACATTCCTATCCACAGCTTTGAAGCTGACGGATCTCCGATCTACACTGATAAGATCCGTGGTCACTTCATCTGGGATGATGATCCCAATATGTGTGATGCAGACTGTATCTGTCGACGCTGTCTCAATGACACCTCTCCTACCTTCTGTAAACCCTGGAACAAACCTCACAAACCGGATCACCCTGATAGCCCTTGGATAGGCCTCCATCCTATCAAAAATAAACCTCTACCCATTTATGACAGAGCTTTACAGATCTTACGATCTGAAGGTCTCCTACCTCCACAATCTGCCATTACAGTCCCTAATCAACCCGCACCAGTCCCTTGCTACATGACCTCAGATTATGATTGTGATTTCCCTCCACTTGAACCTTCCTCAAATCAAGAAAAAACTCGTTTCTCAAAACCTTTTATCCAATCTACCGAAGTCCAACCCGATGGTTCTTACAAACAGCCCTCCCAGGCTGAACAAGTCCTCAACTGGCAATCTCACAATGCCAGAGCTCAGAACAGAGTTCTTAACTCTATTGATCAGAAGATTGATCATGTTACAAGACATGTTTCTCAACATGATCACCATCTCCAAAGTCTTGATGCCTCATTTAGAGATTTGGCCTCTGACCTTCAATCGAGAATTGCAAAGCTTCATTCTGATCTTCACAGATATATTTCTCATGGATATTCTGGCCCGGACTTTGACACAAAGGAAAGAGAAATCAAGTAACTTAAAGAACAGCTTGAGCAGCTGACCAGAGATCATTCTTACAAACCAAAACCTTACTCTCATCACTCACAATCACTGTTTTTCCCTGTATCTCCTACACATTCACCCCCTTCCAAACCTGATGATTTTTCCAACCACTTTAAATCCACTGGTGAATTGTTCCAGAAATATCCCGTTCTCTCTTCCCCTCCAGCAAAACCTAAGAACAGGTCTCCTTCGAGGCAGAAAGATAAGCACGTTGCTTCCAATTCATACGACCCAGTTCTATTTGCTTCTAAGACGTTTTCCTCCTCATCCAAGTCTGATTCAGCATCCTTTTCTGAAGACGTCTCCTCCCAGTCGTCACAGACTTCATGTCCTTCCTCCTGGCTGGATACTGCCGCCTCTTCTCCTCATGGTCATGCATACCTTGTTAGGATTATGCTCAATAGCAAGAGTGTAATAGTATTTTTGACAATCTATTCATATTAATAATGTGATTTTTGGTTTAACAAATCTTATAGCATTTATAGTTTAATTATTATAATTGTCAAAAGTAAATAATCATAAGGTCAAAAGACTATGAGAAAAGAAGAATTGTTCGTACATCTGGATATGTATGAGGTAGACACAATTTTTTAGTTAGTCTTGAATAATGTTCACAACTTAAGTTAAAGGTTGGGCACCTTTATCTTGTTAAAGTTGTAGAATTCTTTTGCTAGCATTTGAGTGGGATCAAATGAGTTATGATGAGTCTAAAATCATCGGAGGGTCTTCGAGTAAAAGAATCTAGTGCACTGGGTGCATTGAACTGGATCACAATGAAATACTTTATCTAGAACCGTCAATAGATAATAGTTTTTTCATTATCAGGACAATCGGAGAGTCTATCTTAATCCTGAGATAAATGATAGACTATGCTATATAATCGTACTCATTGATAACTCAAATGATACCACTTGCAACCATAAGTCCATCATTTATCTCAGGATTAAGATAGACTCTCCGATTGTCCTGATAATGAAAAAACTATTATCTATTGACGGTTCTAGATAAAGTATTTCATTGTGATCCAGTTCAATGCACCCAGTGCACTAGATTCTTTTACTCGAAGACCCTCCGATGATTTCAGACTCATCATAACTCATTTGATCCCACTCAAATGCTAGCAAAAGAATTCTACAACTTTAACAAGATAAAGGTGCCCAACCTTTAACTTAAGTTGTGAACATTATTCAAGACTAACTAAAGAATTGTGTCTACCTCATACATATCCAGATGTACGAACAATTCTTCTTTTCTCATAGTCTTTTGACCTTATGATTATTTACTTTTGACAATTATAATAATTAAACTATAAATGCTATAAGATTTGTTAAACCAGAAATCACATTATTAATATGAATAGATTGTCAAAAACACTATTACACTCTTGCTATTGAGCATAATCCTAACAATCTCCCACTTGCGCTATAGCAAATGTGTCATATCTCTCATTCCCATGTTCTCACCCTTATATACAATTTCCTTTAAAAGATGATACTTCTTTTCAATGTGTTTTCCTCTCTTATGACTTCTTGGTTCTTTCGAATTAGCCACTGCTCCACTGTTGTCACAGTAGATAGTGATCTGCTTATTCGCACTAGGAACCACTTCCAAGTCAATCAAGAATTGGTAGAGCCAAACAGCCTCTTTTGCAGCCTCGCATGCAGCAACATACTCAGCTTACATGGTGGAATCAGCAATACAAGATTGCTTGATACTCCTCCATATGACTGCTCCTCCTCCAATAGTAAACAAAACTCCTGATGTGGATTTTCTGGAGTCAGAATCTGATTGGAAATCAGAATCTGTATGCCCAACGGGAATTAAATCCCCTCCAGAGTATACAAGCATATTATCTCTCGTTCTCTTAAGATACTTGAAAATATGCTTGACTGTCGTCCAATGATCAGGACCAGGTTTCGATTGAAACCTGCTAACTATGCCAATAGCAAAACAAATATCTAGTCTAGTGTAGAGCATTGCATACATGAGACTTCCAACTGCCGAGGCATATGAAACTCTACTCATGAATTGCTCTTCATGCTCATTCTTAGAAACTTGTTCCTTAGAAAGTTTGATTCCATGTCTGAAAGGTAACATACCTTTCTTAGAATCCTGCATGGAAAACCTAGACAAGATCTTGTCTATGTATGAAGCTTAGGATAATGCAATCGTTTTATTCTTTCTATCCATTATTACTTGGATACCTAGAATAAAACTTGCTTCTCCTAAGTCCTTCATATCAAATTGTTTTGCTAACCATTCTTTTACTGATGTCAATACACCTATATCGTTTCCAATGAGTAGTATATCATCAACATAAAGAATCAGGAAAACCAACTTGTCGCCCTTAATCCTTTTGTATACACAAGGTTCGTCAGGATTCTGAATAAATCCAAAACCTTTAACAGCTTGATCGAACCTTATGTTCCAGGATCTGGATGCTTGCTTTAATCCATATATGGATTTCTACAACTTGCATACCTTTTCCATTTGGCCCTTTTCAATGAATCCTTTTGGTTGCATCATGTAGATGCTTTCGTCAAGACTTCCATTAAGGAAAGCTGTCTTGACGTCCATTTGTCAAATCTCTAGATCTAAAGATACTGCAATGGATAAGAGTATCCTAATGGATTTAAGCATGGCCACAAGAGAGAAGGTTTCCTCGTAATCGATACCTTCTTTCTGTGTATACCCTTTAGCTACCAATCTAGCTTTAAAGGTTTCCACATTTCCATCCATACCTCTTTTCCTCTTATATACCCACTTGCACCCAATGGGTTTTATCCCTTTAGGCAAGTCTACAAGGGACCAGACTTTGTTATCGAACATGGATTCAATCTCAGATTGCATTGCCTTTTGCCAATGGCGACTATCAACATCCTCCATTGCTTCCTTATACGTGTAGGAATCATCGTCATCCGAGAGATTCTCCACTGATTCTCCCAGACCGATGTATCTTTCAGGTTGTGTTCTAACCCTCCCACTACGAGGAGGAATGGTAGGTTGTTGATTTTGTGTTGGATCGGAACTTACAATTAGGTTAGGTTGTGTAACCTCTCGTGGAATTGTATTTTCTGACATCTCATTCAGGACAATTCTACTTCTAGGTACGAAATCATTCATATAGTCCTTTTCCAGAAATTTAGCATTTGTCGAAACAAATACTTTAAGATCTGAAGGATTATAGAAATAATATCCTTTAGTTTCTTTTGGATACCCTACAAATATATATGTTTCCGAACGGGACTCCATCTTTTCTATTTTTCCTTTTAACACATGCGCAGGAGAACCAAATATCCTTAAGTGTTGTAAAAGGCTTGCGCCCAGTCCACAACTCATGCGGTGTTTGAGGAACAGACTTAGATGGTACATCGTTTAGAATGTATATAGCAGTTTGTAAAGCATATCCCTAAAAAGAAATAGGAAGTGTTGAATAACTCAACATAGACCTAACCATATCCAAAAGAGTTCTATTTCTCCTTTCTGCCACCCCATTCTGTTGAGGTGTTCCTGGTGCAGAAAACTGAGAAACTATCCCTTTATCAATAAGATATTGCTGAAACTCACCAGATAGATATTCTCCACCACGATCAGATCTCAAGATTTTTATATGTTTCTCAAGCTGATTTTCTACTTCAGCTTTGAATGCTTTGAACATGTCAAAAGCATCCGACTTATGTCGCATGAGATACACATAACCAAATCTCGAGTAATCATCTGTGAAGGTGATGAAGCTAGTACTCATATCCACCTCTAGCTTGAATGCTTATAGGACCATATACATCAGTGTGTATCAATCCTAAACATTCATTGGCTCTTGCACCTTTGGCCGAGAACGACCTTTTTGTCATTTTACCTTCCAAACAAGATTCACAAATTGGTAGATCATCAACCTTTAAGTCACTTAAAGGTCCGTCACTTACCAATCTTTTAATCCTATTAAGGTTAATATGACCTAGGCGTAAATGCCATAGGTAGGTTTCATCTATTGATAATTTTACTCTTTTATGATTAGGTTCCGTTATTTCTGTGTCTAACGAGTGAGAGATATTTCTATGCAAAAAGTATAGACCGTTTTCCAATGTATCTTGGTAAATAATTTTGTCATTCTTACTAATAATAAAAACTTTATTAAAAGTAACTGAATATCCAAATTTATTTAAACAAGAAACTAAAATTAAATTCCTCTTGAATTGAGGTACATAATAAACGTCTATCAATTCTAAATGCCTACTAGAATCAATATTAACTCTAATATCTCCCACTGCACTTGCAGACACTAACGTTCCGTTGCCTAAACGCAAGTTGATTTCATTTTTATTCAGTCTTTTCCTTTCCTTAAACCCTTGCAAGGAATAACAAACATGATTAGTGGCTCCAGAGTCTATGATCCAAAAATCTGTAGAATCTGCCAGAAAACATGTTTCAAGATAATTAATATTACCTTGTTCCTTCTTGTTCTGGGACTTTGGGCAATTTATTTTCCAATGTCCCTTTTCACCACAAAAGGAGCACTTACTTTTGATCTTGGTTACTTTCTTGGTCTCCTTCTTGGTAGGCCCAAGTTGCTTTTTCTTCTGTTGTTCCTTGACCTTTTGACGGGCCTTAACAGTAGCAACTTTACCAACCATATGAATCTGAGATTCATAAGTAGGAGCAGGTGGTTTAGGAGTAGACAGAACAAACTTATGTTTTTCAGCTTGTAGCAACAACCCAATTTTTCCTTTTCCATGTGACATAATTATCTCCATTTAAAATATTATCTTTTAAGATATTCATTAGGGATGGGGTCATGATTTCTGAATAAAACAAAAAATTATATGAGTAAATAATCATGATAAAGCACTTTTAAATATTTATCTTGAATTAAATAAATAACTCAATCGTAAAAATTCAACGGTGATCCAACACCCATAAATGTTATGCCTCCTTTGGGAGTTCGCACCATTTACTAGTTAGACTAGGTCCCACCTAATTGTTAACATAACAACCAGCGTTTTCAATTTTAGCCTTGCAATTTTACTGACAAGAACTCTTTGGAGGATATCAATAAAATTACATTGAGTGTGTTACCAAGATATCGACCCTCAATTTTCTCTCACGAAAATCCCTCCTTGGGGAGTAGATCTCGTTTGAGTCCATTGTCTAGTCTATCCTTGTAAGGAAGTATGTTGCTAAATTCCATTCATGGACCCCCCTTGGGGGGATTACCAATAAATAATAAAGCTCAACTAACCTTGGAGGCCATAGGTGTTGCAAAACACCTTCTCCCACTCAATTATTTAAGGCGTGTGATTAAATCTCATAGAATGATTTACCAAGTTATCTAGATGCCAATTTAGATACCTAAATCATTCAATGCATGTTCATACCAAAAGAGATATATTAGTGGCACTCCTATTCTATATGACATGTTATCATACAATAACAAATATTGTAATGTTTATGCAAAAATAAATAGCCACAATTTTGGTCCATCCTAGAAAAGCAAGTAAATTACAATTTGTTAGGAATACAAGATCTTCAAGTGGCCATCAACCATCCGCACATCCCTCGGCTGCCCCCCATAGGCGTGCACACTCCACAACCCCACAAAGGGGTTGCCGTGCGCAGCCCACCATGATATGGGCTTGCCATGCGCAGCCCAATCCACTCCTAGGGTGCGCACGGTGCTCGTTCTAGGTTCCGGTTGCTTCCTTTTCTTCATGTCTTCAAATCTTCAATACCCGAATACATTACAGCAGTATTTAAACAAATAAAATACTGCAGTATTTTTTTTTTTTTTAATCACTGCAGTATTAATTACAATAAAAAAACTGCACTATAATAAAATAAAAAAACTGCAGTAACTTTTAATACATAAAAAAACTGCACTTTTTAATTACAATAAAAATAAAAGAAAACCTAGCAACTACCAAGAAGGAATTATGGCGATGATAGACCACCCTTGTTACAATTCCAAAACAAAAAATACATTGAAAATCTAGGACTAAAATCGAGCAACAACAATCCACATAAAAACATATATAAATCCATACATCCACATGTAATTATATATGCGAATACCTAGAGTGTCATATCTTTTTAAACATGCATAATCACAATAAAAAGAAATATGATATCTTTAGTATTATATGTTAATTAATTAAAAGGGTTCAACATAGGCTCTGATACCAATTGTAGGGAAAAATACGTGCACACAGCGGAAGCGAGACTAAAAATAGATTTAGTATGTTTAAAATTTTTTCCTTTTTATGAACCTTAACCCTTTAAATTAATTAACCATATATAAAGTAACAAAAGTATAATACCTTTTGTCCCGTGATCCGATTGACATTGCGTCGATGGTAATCCGCAAGATCTTCCAATCCAATCATGAACGTGAATCACCTAGGAGCGTGGTCTCCCTTCTCTTTGAATTGTGTACCTGAGGATGGATTAACAAAACTTTTTCTTTTTCGTTAGTCACAACAAATTCCAAGAGGCTACAAAGAATGTTCCAGTCACTTTTGAATTCACAATCGTTAGATCGAAACTCGCGTGAACCTTATTCGAAATTGTGCACAAAACCTTTTGATATAAAAGTTACTAGTGCATTATCGAAATAAGAACAAACTTTTCTCTCTTTTCCTCTTGGCCGAATTCTCACACTAATCTAAGAGTTGGATTTTATTTTTTCTCAAGCAAAAGAAAAATAACTCTCAAGTGAGCATTAGGGTTAGCTAAATTTTTTTTAAAGAATATATATATGTGTATTGCTTATAAAAACTGCACGCCTAATCAAATATATATCTTTCTTACGCATTATGCATGCTTATATATATATATCACATTCTGCATGCTTTTATATAAAATCTATATATATTGCGGCTGTCTGCTTTATATATATATATATATATATATATATATATATATATTGAGGCCGAAATCCTTTACCATATAGGATTTGTGTCTTTTGACTTAAATCCTAACCCTAGGTAGATTTCCTTATAATTCCAAACCCTAATCCAACTCTTTAGTGTATTTGTGACTATATAAAAGACTTTCTTATTTGACTAGATAAATAAATCCCTTATTTATCTACTTACCAAATAAAGTCTTTTATTTTATTTATACTACCACAATAGTATACTACTAAGAAACATATTTCCTAGTCAGAAAAAGATTTTGATTTTTAATTAAATAATTAATTAATCAATTAATTAATTTCCATTTAATCAAATAATAAAAATAAAACAATATAATATCATATATTTATCTCGGCCATGTGCCATATATATTAATATTATATTGTTTTATTTTTATTATTTGATTAAATGGAAATTAATTAATTGATTAATTAATTATTTAATTAAAAATCAAAATCTTTTTATGACTAGGAAATATGTTTCTTAGTAGTATACTATTGTGGTAGTATAAATAAAATAAAAGACTTTATTTGGTAAGTAGATAAATAAGGGATTTATTTATCTAGTCAAATAAGAAAGTCTTTTATATAGTCACAAATACACTAAAGAGTTGGATTAGGGTTTGGAATTATAAGGAAATCTACCTAGGGTTAGGATTTAAGTCAAAAGACACAAATCCTATATGGTAAAGGATTTCGGCCTCAATATATATATATATATATATAAAGCAGACAGCCGCAATATATATAGATTTTATATAAAAGCATGCAGAATGTGATATATATATATATAAGCATGCATAATGCGTAAGAAAGATATATATTTGATTAGGCGTGCAGTTTTTATAAGCAATACACATATATATATTCTTTAAAAAGAATTTGGCTAACCCTAATGCTCACTTGAGAGTTATTTTTCTTTTGCTTGAGAAAAAATAAAATCCAACTCTTAGATTAGTGTGAGAATTCGGCCAAGAGGAAAAGAGAGAAAAGTTTGTTCTTATTTCGATAGTGCACTAGTAACTTTTATATCAAAAGGTTTTGTGCACAATTTCGAATAAGGTTCACGCGAGTTTTGATCTAACGATTGTGAAATCAAAAGTGACCGGAACATTCTTTGTAGCCTCTTGGAATTTGTTGTGACTAACGAAAAAGAAAAAGTTTTGTTAATCCATCCTCAGGTACACAATTCAAAGAGAAGGGAGACCACGCTCCTAGGTGATTCACGTTCGTGATTGGATTGGAAGATCTTGCGGATTACTATCGACGCAATGTCAATCGGATCACGCGACAAAAGGTATTATACTTTTGTTACCTTATATATGGTTAATTAATTTAAAGGGTTAAGGTTCATAAAAAGGAAAAAAATTTAAACATACTAAATCTATTTTTAGTCTCGCTTCCGCTGCGTGCACGTATTTTTCCCTACAGACCTTACTCAAGTTTTCATGGCATCTCGCACAGATCCTCAACCCTTAACAAGAACCTATGAGTCTCCCGATGAGACTGCCTCTACTACTCCAGCTCCCTTTGTCGAAGAACCTCCAGAACATGTTCCTGGCCGTTTTCCTGCTAAACCAACCAATGGCCCTTGGTTTACCCTTGATGACACTTCTCCTGGTTCCTAGAGAAAAAAGGTTTCAGAGATGAGCGAATGGCTTGACCTACAACTGGCAAAGTCTGAACAGAACCTTGAAACAATTCTACGTGAGTTCGTCTCTCGTTTTATTGGTTCTCTCAGAGATTGGTACCAAGCTCTTGGTGAATACAGACAACTCCAATTTGTCAGAGTCCCCTTAGCCTCCCAAGCCATGGGATACATATTCAGAGAATTCCTTGGTGATCCTGACCATCTCTATAAACAGGCTCGACAAGAATTCTTTGACATGCGTTGCTGCTCTCTCAAAAGAAATGACATTATGTTCCACTACAAGCATATGTCTCAACGATATCATACCCTAGGTGGAATTAATGATCATAGTCTTAAACAAGTTTATGTCAACTCCCTTCCAGATGACCTCCAAGATGAGATACAACGAAAAATAGACACCTCAGGACGATCTCTCAATGATACATCCTTAGGTGAACTCCATATGTATGCTCTCAGCTCTCTGGACAAACTCTGTGCCACTCAAAGATTCTTCTCCAAGATGCTCACAGAAGGCAAACACCTGCAGTCCCAATGCTGTCAACCTTCTCTTCAGATCAAGTGCAAATCCTTAGGCTCTTGCACCTGCAACACGAAGAAGAAGAATCATTTCAAACGCTTCAAAAACAAGAAAGGGAGGTCTAAACGATTTAAGTTCTTCCGCAAGAAAGCACAGCGCGTTGGAATAAATCCCAACGCTGCTACATTTGCGGCAAACCCGGACATTATGCTAAGAAATGTCCCAACAAAAAGGCAAAGTCCGCCAGATTAGTTCAGCAGTTGAAAGACATTGCTGATGAAGTACCATCCGATGCAGACATTAAATCCATCTTCTCTGAACAAGATCAGGCAGATTCCTCCACGACCTTTGTTCTTCAAGAAGATCTTTCTGAGTCGGAATATTCTGGCTCCTCTGACTACAGTTCTATCCCAGAATCCTATCAGGCTACTCAGCTCGATTCTTATTTCGGTCCCCAAGCTCCAGTTCGGATTCTACCTGACAAGTACTCCAAACCTGTTGATGTCATCGCTTATTTTGACACAGATTCTCACACTACAATGATGAACCCAAAGGTCCTTCCTCCAGAATTTTAGAAATCCCAGGTTCGGCATTTTTGAGCCGCTGATGGAAAGGTTTTTTCCACTAATCTGATTTCCAGAAAGAAGATTGGTATTCAGTTTTTCCCATCCTTTACACTTTGGGTCCAAGTCGTCGGCACTTCTCTTCCAGATAAAGATATCCTCATCGGTTGGGATGTTTTCCGCCAATGTTACTCTCTTCGGATTCTCCCTACTGGCATTCGATACAAAAAGCATTTCAAAGCTTTTTCTGACATTCCGAAGATTTTCCCGCTCTCAGAAATCCAAGCCCCTTTTGAATATATTCAACAAAAATTGCTCCTGCTTTGTGCTGACAATCATGCCACTTTCTCTCATCCTTCTCCTCTGTGGAAGAATCCAGATTTCTTTATCAAGCTTCCCTTTAAGCTTAATGAAGATACTAATCCTACCAAGGCTACCCACTCAGGCATGTCTCCCTTAGATCTCAAGCTCGCTAATGAAGAATGCAATGAACTCCTTCGTCAAGGTCTGATCGAACATACCTCTTCTCCCTGGGCGTGTCAAGCCTTTTACATTGAAAAACGCACAGAATTGCTCAGAGAAAAAAAGAGATTAGTCGTGGATTACAAGCCACTCAACCTCTTTCTCAGAGATGACAAGTTTCCTGTTCCCAGGCCAAATGTCTTATTCTCTCAACTTCCAGGTGCTACGATCTTCTCCAAATTTGATCTCAAAGGTGCTTTTTGGCAAATTGGTATTCATCCAGATGAAAGATATAAGACAGCATTCTGTCTTCCTAATGCTCAATACCAATGGACTGTTCTCCCTTTTGGTTTAAAAACTGCTCCATCCCTTTTCCAAAAGGCTGTTACTAGGATTTTTCATCCTCTCTTACACTCAGCACTCATCTACATTGATGATATCCTCCTGTTCTCTCCAGATGATACCTCTCACAATCTCTTTCTCCAACAGTTCTATGACATTGTTCATCACTATGGTATCATGCTCTCCGAAAAGAAAAGCATAGTTGGGAAATCTAAAATTGAATTTCTTGGAATGCACATTTTCAACGGCCAATACCGTCCTGGTCCTCATTTGGCTATCCGTTTATTAGACTTCCCCAATTCTGATCTCAGTGTGAAACAAGTTCAACAGTTTCTCGGAATCGTCAACTATGTCAGAGATTTCATTCCACATGTCAGTCATTACACCTCAGTTCTTTCCATGCTCCTCAAGAAGCGTCCTCCTCCATGGAGTTCCTCCCACACTGAGGCTGTCGTCAAATTAAAGGAGATCACTCAATCTCCTCCTACCATTGTCATCCCTTATTCGGGCCAACTCATCCTCCAGACTGATGCCGGTGATATTTTCTAGGGAGCCATTCTCATTGAAGACCGAAACGGTCAAAGGAAATACTGTGGTCATGCTAGTGGAAAATTCAAAGATGCCCAACAGCATTATCACACTATCTATAAAGAGATTCTTGCTGTCAAATACGGAATCCAAAAGTTGGATTTTCACCTCAGGACAAGAAACTTTATTGTTGAAATGGACAACTTATCTTTTCCAAAGATACTCGATTTTCGCAATAAGATTCCTCCCAATCCTCTCCTTTTGAGACTCAAAGATTGGTTTGCCCGGTATGACTTCACTGTTCGTCACGTGAAAGGCCATCATAATATAATTGCTGACATGCTCTCTAGACCTCCACTCACCCTTCTCATTACACCCACAGGTCACTATCCTCTTATCTTCATGACTTCTCCTGCTGGTCCCTCATCATCTCATGCTGGTCCCTCATCATCCTCACCAGCCATTCCTGATTACTCATTCCCACCAGAACTCTTGGCCACGTTGCCACCTGATCATCAACCTTCTTTAAATCAGATCCAGTCCTTCGCCAAGGCTCAACTTCCGGTCTACTTAGCTCAGATCAACAGACAAGACTGTCGTCACACCGTCAACAACCTGTCCAGACCATTTCTTGACCTGTTCATAATGCCACCTTTCTACTATTTTTCTCCTCAACTCCTTTGGTTCCTCTGGTGTTTATCAGTTCTACATCATCATGCCATCGTCTTCCCACTTCAGGCTCTATATGGTCATCTCCATGATCCTTCTCAACGGAACTCTCTGTTATGGGTTTTCCTCCAATGGTTCACGTCCTTGACCAACTGGAAGAACGAACTCACTGAGCTCATGGGCAAATATAACATTTGGAAGCTTGATTATGAATCAGCTGCCTCTGCATGCTGTATATGGATCTTCAATAGGCCCTACAGATATAATCCCCACAAACGACTCCTTTGGACTGCCAACTCCAGTTATGAATGGCATACCACGTATGATTATCAAAAGATGTATCCATAAATTCTCCAAGTCGGTCTGCTCAATTTCCTCTGTGATGTTAATTACGTCTCCACCGACGAAGTTTTCATCCTACCAAATATTCCTAGAAACCCCTCTCAAAGCTGGAATCCTTTTCTAAATTCATACATGATTGACTCTCAGGACCCCTTTGACTCTGCCTGGCCCTGCTTCATCTGTGGAGCCCAAGACTCAGATGATGAAAACTATGCCAACTGTAATCTATCATCAAGTCCGTAATCTCCACTCAGCCCGAGCTCCGAGACTATCTTGTGAAATAATTCTATTTTGTTTTATTAGGCCTTATTTGGATGTATTATGCTTAATTATGTTATTTTGTTTGTATTAGGACTCTTTTATCCTTATTTGGGTTTGTTTGTTAGTTTATGTGTTTTAGTTTGGCCGATGGCCCTGGTTTAAGTCAGTTTACTTTTACTAGTGAATTGCCACGATTGTTGGTCTACTGTGTAATAGGTTTGTTTGTACTCTATCTCTCCCCCTATATACGGAGAGCTCGTCACTTGTGTAACTCAAACTTGAAAACTCAGAAATAAAAATTCTCTCTTGTGTTTAAAACTCTCATGTCTTGCTAAATATCTCCTCCTCTTCCTTTGATTGCCATGTATCTCATATAAATAACAGTCTGTAATTATCTCAGTATGCTCTGTGCTTGCCTCTAGGTTGAGGATCCTGCACATTAGAAGATGAGATATTGTTGGCTTTTGGCTTAAGGTCCCTGTCTGTCTCTAGTGGGTTGAAAAGTTAGTACCCTGTTCAGGCCGTGGTTAGGCCACCATTGTGGGGAAAACTCGAAAAACCTGTATGAGAGGCACCCAGACCATTCGGGTGGCAGGTACCCCTGGGTGCCTCTCATACAGGTTTTTCTGAGTATTTGTAATATATTATATAAAATATATATGTAATATAAATATAATATATATATATATATATATTATATTTTATTATTATTATATATTTTTGTACATGTAATAATATTTAATATCTTATATAAATATATAATAATATTTAATATATCATATATATATATATATATATATATATATATATATATATATAATATCAAATAATATATATATATATATAATATATAATAATATGTTATATATTATTATATATTATATATTTTATTATTTGATATTATTATATATTAATATATAATATTGTAATATATGTTGTTATATATATAAGAGGGGTACTCTGGTCATTTGAATATCTTATCCTGTCCTGTCCTGTCCTATCCCAGCCATACCAAACGCATAATAGTATAGTCCACAGTTATGTCCCAGGCCTTCCAATCACAATACAGAACAACTTGTCCCGTCCCATCTTGTCCTGTCCCATGTCCATGCCAAACGCACCTTAACTGCAACATGTCACTAGATTCTTTAGAGCTTAGGAAAGCTTTAGCTTAGGAGAAAATCCAAATATATATATATATATATGGTCCCTTTCACATTAGTACACACTGATGTAAATATATAAGGACATTGAATGTGAGACACTCATTATGGAGAAGTTTTGACAAGTACATACTAAGGGCCAGTTTGATATTGCTTTTAAGAAGTTAAAATCAACTTATTTTATAATTTTGACATTAAATGATGTTTGGTAAAATTTCCAAAAGTGATTAATTGATAATCTGGCACGTTTTGACAGTGATTTTGAGAAGTAGGTGGAGGGTTACTTTTTGAAAGTGATTATGAAATAATCTATTTCAGCATTTAATGAATCTTTTAAAATATCATTATTATCCTTATAAAATCAAATTAAAATCATTTACATACCTTATTTCATCTAAAAATTAAAGATTCTAATTAAATATTGATTTGATTTATAAAATCTTTTAAAAATCTTTTTATTGTTCATATGAATTTTTTTTTCCAATTTAAATATTCTACTTAAATATTGATTTAATACAATATAATTAATGAAATAAATAAAATAAAGTTCTAAAACCATGTCTATTTTAGTCATTATAACTAATTTCAGCACTTTTGAAATAAAATTACCAAACATATGTATACTGCTTCTGAGCTATACAGTAGTTTTAAAAGTTTAATTATCCAAACATCTGCCGATTAACTTCACAGCTGATTATTCTTTCAGCACAGTGATTATTATCAAAGTTACAGCAATACCAAACTGGCCCTAAGTCAAAGTATGAAAAATGAATGACTCACATTCAATGTCTTCATATATTTATATCGGTGCGTATTGACTTAATAATTTAAAATTATAATAAATTTTTATTATATACAGTCCACTGATGTAAATAGGTTGTCCTTATCACTTCAAAAGTATATGCATAAACGAGTAGATATCAAGTTCAGATTCGAATTTAGTAAAAGTCAAAATGGCACGAGGAGATGGACTTTGACTTGGGTGTGTGTTCATTGCAAAATTTCGAAGATTGTTGGGTAATAAAATAAATATTCCAAAATTAAATATGTATTACTGGTGGAGTGGTGGGCACCCATGCTACCAAATCCTTAAATTGATTAACCATTGCCAAACCTTTATTTATTTATTTATTTATTTATTTATATCAGGTCCTAACCATTGCCCAAACCAAATCAAACCAATTTAAGCGGTTTGGTTTGGTTAAATAAAATAAATCCATTGGTTGTTTAAAAGCAATATGATTGGTTTGAGTTGGTTTGTGGGTTTATAAACCGTTTATCACATGAGATAAATATGATTCTGTATGAAAAAAAAAAAAAAATCGAAACTAAAGTTACATAATGTTATGGAATTGACTCGGAAATTTGAGTTGATATAGGTTGATATAACCTGACCCATATATATATATACAATTTTTCTATTGTCAGTTAAAACTTAAAACTGACAAAAGATATATCAGTTCCTTGCCTGTGGGCCATTATATTTAAATACTTTGACTTAGCAGCATGCACTTGTCAAAGCATCTTTTAAATCCAATGGTCCACATGTAAAGAACTGATATATTTTATATCAGTTCAAACTGATAATAGAAAGACTATATATATATATATGAGTCAAGCTAAATCAACTTAAATTTGTGACTTAAAATTTTGACTTCAATATCTTAACCACTCATGTGCTCTTAATCTAAAATGGTTGAAATTTGAATGTATTTACAACTCTAGGATTAAGAGCACATAGGTAGTTGAGATGTTTTTTTTTTTTTTTTGAATAGTCAAATTTTATTGAAATCATAAAAGAGCTGGCACCTAAACCAGACCAAAACAAGGGCACACACCAACACCAAACAACAAAAATAGCCCCACAGCAATAGCACAAAACACTGCAAAAAAACATAGCACAGCCACGAAACACCAGAGGAACGCCCGGAAATGGCCAAAACAGAGGTCAAACAAAGCAAACAAAACAGGAGGCTCCCCCCATTAGAAACCGACCAGAAACTAACCCCTAGCAGCTTGACCCCAACTAAGCCAACCAAAAACACCCGTAAGGCACCCAAAAACGATCACATCAAAACAGCCACCAACACCCTCAGCTCCATGCTACCCAGCTAGCCAACCTCACGCTCGAAATCAGAGGTCTCTTGCTTTGAATTTGGAAACACATTTTAAGTCGATTTAGCTTCACCCATATATATATAAGACTTCTCGCCTACAAACCCTAGTATAAAATTATATACAAATCTTGGATCAAAATCCAAGGGCTATATATTCTCTCTTCTGGCCCACCACTTATATAACAACCCTTGGATTTTGATCTAAATGATGAAAAGTGAGTTTGTATATAATTTTATATCAGGAGGTTTATAGGTGAGAAGTATTGTATATGTATATATATATGGTCATTCTACAGTGCAACGGTATGTGATCACTTAAAATTGCATGTTATCGTATATGAATTGTATGTGATCATTTAGTTAAGTTATTGTGATAGTATGTTAGGGCATGTGATCACATATTTGTTGATATGATCGTACTAAAAAAGATATGATTACAGTTAAATTTTTTTAGGTTGCACCATGCAATGTTGCACAAAAGGGCATCCCATATTTTTTTTTTTGAAAAGCAAGCTTTGTCCATACTAGTCCGTAACAGCCACAAGTACTAGTCCTTTTACTAATCTTTAGTTATTGAATAACCTTAAATTTACCAATTTATATTATAACAAGGAAAATTTCTGACCCGTTAGGTGGTCTTCTTGTTCAATATAATAATCTTCAACAATTCAAGTAATTATTTCTCATAGTATAATATGTCACTCAAGTCAAGAGTGAAAAGTTTACCAAGTTGTTTATCAACTTATGTCTCTGAAAAAAAACAAAAAAAACTTATGCCACTGAAATGAGAAATTATTATTTTTATGGTGGAAACCTACCACTGGTTTTTGCTTATGTAAGCAAGGGTACTTCTTGTGATTTTCAGAAGTCACTATCGTCATTGTAAAATTTAGACTTCCCTTTGAAACGCGTCTTTCCAATGAAATTACAAGATATATATAGGATACCTCCAGGAACTGCATGACATTGAAACAGAGATCAGACAATTCGATTCGGCTTTGAAATTAATCAAATCCTTAATAATACTTTGTCTTTTCAAAAAAAAATCATGGTGAAGTCTACCTCTACTACTGGTACAACTAAGAAGTCATGGTTGAAAAAAGGTTCATGGAGTCCTGAAGAAGACCAGAAATTGATAGCTTATATTAACAGATATGGCATTTGGAATTGGGCTGTGACGCCAAAAGCTGCTGGTAGGGTGCACAACCAAATTATATTCCTCATTTAATTTATATATATTTTTTGATAACCTAGAAATCTCTTGAACCCGCTTAGCGAAACTGTGTTCGAAACTAGGATTTGAACCATAGATCTTGTGGGACCAAAACACAAGCCTAACCCCTCATAGTGTCCTCATTTAATTTATAATGAAATATCAATATTAATTATAGTTGTTTTTTTTCTTCTTCTAATTAGGTTTGTTGAGATGTGGGAAGAGTTGTAGACTTCGGTGGATGAATTATCTAAGGCCAGGCATCAAGCATGGAAACCTCAGTCAAGAAGAAGATGAAACCATAATTAACTTGCATCATCAACTGGGAAATCGGTAAGTATTCTCACCTCTCCAATTTGGTATTAAATTTAGGGTTAATTGCACAAACATACCCTCTATTTATCTAATAAAGTAAATTTTCAAACAAATGCCCTATTCAAACACAAACATCCCAATTGGAATGTGCTTGGGGTATAGAAAGTCAACAGTGCCCTTGGGTAAAAGGGAGAGGTTATTTCGGTAGGTAAATTTCACAAACAACCCTGAATTTAGGTGTAATTGTATAAATATTCATTTTTTATAATAATTACCTTATCGTCGGTTGACTTTTGTTAACTTTAACCTTTAACCACATTTGTATCCCGAAATGACTAAACTACCTCTGAAAACTTATTTATCTTTTCTTTTATTATTTAAAAATATTAAAAAATATTTACTTAAAAAATTGAAAAAAATCGGTACAATTTTTTTTGTTGCTTTTTTTTCTATCATTTTTATTAACACAATCAGAACCCATAAAACTGGAAAAATGGCTGTGTTTAGTGGGTTTTGATTCTGTTAATTAAATATAATTGTTGGTTGGTTTTGATTATGTTGATGAAATGAAATTGTTTGTGGGTTGATGAGTATGAAATTGAATGTTTTGATGATAAAGTTGGTTTTTGAAATCTGAAAATTTGGTGTTTGGGGACATGGAAAATGTAAAAAAAAAAAAAAAAAAATGATAGAAAGAAAAAGAAAATAAAAGCAACAAAAAAAATTGTACTTATTTTTTCAATTTTTTAAGTAAATATTTTTTAATATTTTTAAATAATAAAAGAAAAGATAAATAAGTTTTCAAGGGTAATTTAGTCATTTTGGGATACAAATGTGGTTAAAGGTTAAAGTTAACAAAAGTCAAATGACGATAGGGTATATTTATGTAATTATTAGGAAAAAATGAATATTTATACAATTACACCAAAATTCAGGGTTGTTTGTGAAATTTACCCACCAAAATAACCTCTCCCTTTTACCCAAGGGCACTATTGACTTTCCATACCCCAATCACATTCTAATTGGGATGTTTGTGTTTGAATAGGGCATTTGTTTGAAATTTTGCTTTATTAGATAAATAGAGGGTATGTTTGTGCAATTAACCCTAACATTTATCACGTGCAGGAATTTCACACGAACCTTATCAATGCTGTATAATGGTATTAATTAATTGTATCTTGTCTTGTATTAGATGGTCCACCATTGCATCAAGATTACCTGGAAGAACAGACAATGAGATTAAAAATCACTGGCACACCCACTTGAAGAAACATAGCTTTTTGCAAGGAAATCAAGCAGTCGATAATGAGAATCCATCTGGTGATCATCAAATTGACAACAACCAAACCATTGAAGAGAACAAGGGTTCATGTGGAAGTACATACGAAGAACTCCAAAATTTATGGGATCCGGAGTTATTTCCAATGGAGGAGTTATACATGGTGGATGATTTAGGTGCAACATATACAGACCCTGGATTTTTGGTTTCAACTTCTCAATGGGGATTCCAAGAAAATACAGATACTACATTTGCTTCCGGTTATGATGTTAACGATGGTTTATGGGACTACTTATTGATGGAAGCAAATGAAGAGTCTAATTAATTAATAGTTAGAAGTAAACAAGTATGCTTGGAGCCTTGGAATATCATGGCATGCATTTGGATGCAATTGTGCTGTAGTACTCAATGTTTTGAGGAGTGTTTTGATAATGAATAATGTTAATTAAGTTAATAGTAATAAAATCGCTGTTTCAAAACAAAAAGTTACCACTAATTTCAAAAACTTATAGTAAACATAAGATATCGTTAAAAACTTAAAATCGTCTCAACAAGCCCTACAATAAACAGTTTCTCCAAATTCAAACTTTTCAATCTTCAATCTTCATTTTTGCATTTTAGGCAGTATTTTGGATCTTAACTTTTAGTAAGAATTTCTATTTTCAATTTGTTTAGTTGAGTTGGTTTAGGAAAGTTCTTTTAGAACATTTCATTAACTCAAGTATGTCTTTTTTGGTAAATTTTGAGAATTTTCTTTAGTTCAGTACATCAAGAGTTCTAATCATATTTGAAGTTAGTTTTGTTTTTCTAATTAAGCATGGCTATGAAGTCTTATTGTTATGTTTTTGTTAATATTAATAAAATCTTTTGGTTTAGACAAATTTTTGTTGTGGATTCGTCTATCCTAATACTTCATAACTTTTCTTTTGATAAAAACGTTCCAACATATGCACTCTCTCAAATGCATGGTTTATAATGCTGTTTTTATTTATTTTTTATTTTTTTATATATATCACAGTGACTCAAACTTTAGATATTAGCAGACTAAATGAGTGTCATTCATCACCAAGCCACATTATGTGGTGGTGTTTAATGTTAATTAATATGCATAATCTAGTAGGAGAGTGAGGGGTCATTTGTTTTTTTGTCTGAAGACTGAACAGTCCTGAATATTTCTAAAGACTGAATAGAGACTAAAATCTGAACTTGAATGACATGTTTGTTTGTTTTTTTTTTCCTCACATCTAAATGTGTCAACAAGTTTGTTTTTTAAAAGTAAAATTGTCTGAAAATAAGTAATTTTACATTTATACCCATGTTAAACAATTATACAAATAATATGGAATAAAAACAATCCAATAATAATAATTATATATGAACATATATGATCATGATCTTCTTCTTCGATTACAAACAAACTTCATTTTTACTAAAAAAACAAAAAAAAAAGAAAAGGTTTTTTTATTTTTTATTTTTTTATTTTTATTTTTTATTTTTCAAAAAATATAAGGGGTCTCACAAAACACTCTAATATATATATATATATATATATATATATATATATATATATATATATATATATATATATATATAAATACATCACCCTAATATCATAATAAAGTATTGATATTAAACACCAATATGAGAAGTGATAAGGGTTCTTTTTTATTTTTGAAGCTATTTAAAATAAGCAATATATTAAAATAAAGATTTCTATAATATATATAAATATATAATTATAATGAAATTGAAAATATGTTATATATGGGTGATAGTATCTGAAGAATAGATTTTGGATTGCATTTAATGCAATTCAGTGATTTGCAATTAAGTGAAAAATCAGGATTTTTTACTTTTTATTTTAAGTTTTTTTTGGTATTTTAAAGTTGTTTGACCACTTAAAAAAACAAATAAAACAACTTAATAATTATGATTCAGACCCATTAAGTTTTAAGTGGAAAAAAAAAATGACCATTGAGTCTCTCATAAGGGATCCCTTATTTTAATTTTGGTAAGAACAAGAAATCACATTGATTTGATTAAATTTTGATTTTATTTAATTAATTAATTAATTTATTTTGTGGATGATAAGTTCATTAAAATCTACCTATTAATAAAATTTGAAATTTTTTCAAGTACTAGAACTATTTTTCTTGAATTTTCCTATATTTCGCTTATTTTTTTGATGCATTCATATTTAAAAAAATCGGGATAAACAATTCTAAGCATTCATATGATAAATTCATTATGAGTTGATGTACATAGAGCTAAGGCAGTTCCTTATTTATAAATTGTCACCGACCCACAGTGGATCAGAAATCTACCAAAACCTACTGATATTAAACACTACTATTGACACGACTTAGATAACAACTCCCACGGCACAAGAGAGGTTTTCTCACACTTGTTACATGATTTTAAAAATGGGATATTAAATTTTGTTAAGACAATTTAATCAAGTTGATTGCCAATAGTTGACTTAATTAAGGCACATGGCTAATCAGTAATTACTTACCAGATAGATTAATTACAATAAAATAATCCAGTCAATATTCAAAATTGGAGCATCTTCCTTGAACTATAGAGGAATGTCATCGACAGTACATGGATTAGGAACCAACGTAGATATATTAAGATCAAACACTATTATCTCAATCTAAATCACAACTCCCACAATACAAGAGATATTTATATTTATATTTTTTTTTAATGATTGCCACTAGCTAATACTTGAATTAATTATGGCGGCTAATCAGTAATCACTCATGACTACATTAATTACAGTAATCCAATATTCAGATTGGAGCATATATGCTAGTTAATCATGGATAAGGCATCCCCACTAAATAAATAAAAGCAATGAGATTTGACAGTTTATGTCTATTTGTCACGATATATCTTATGGGTATATTTTATATGATTATTTCATATTTTTATTCCTTAATTTGGATTTGTTAGTTGTTTGATTTTTATTTATTTATTTAATTAGAGTTATTTCTGTGTTTCAGATGAGTTAGCATATATGGCACTTGGAAAATAATTAATAACATGTGGGCTTATCTTAATTATTTGAATATTTGAAAATTTTAGCTCAAATTCAAAGCCCAAGACCAAGTTTAAGCCCAACTCTCATATCAGCCAAAATCAAGTTCAAGTCAAAAGCAAAGCCAAGTTCAAACCCAAATGAGCCCTAATTAAAACAAAGTAAAGTGAAGCCCATTACTTAAGCCTAATCTCAAACACATTTGGACTGCATAAAGACATCGGATATTGAAAGATAGCAAAATAAGGAAAGTTACAAGGTTTATAAATTGCTTCTTGCGCCGAATTGAAGGCAGTTCGTGGGGGTTGGCGTGGAGAACTTTGGTCCGCGAAGAAGAATTTCGACTTTGAAGACCAAGCTCCAATGCAACTTCCGGTTCTATTGTTATTTTAATTTTAATATTTTTCTAATTTTTCTGTATCGAGGTATACGTGATAGAAGCAGTAGTTCACCAAAACTCAAATAGCTCGCTTACATCAGTTATTGTATGTGAATATATTTCCTTATGTAACTAGGATAATATTTTCCTGTTTTCAGCTTTGTAATGTGTATATATACTGCACTCAATTAATGAAGAACGTATGATTATTTTCTTCACAAATATCAGATTATATTATGGTATCAGAGCTCTTTGTGTAACAACCTAAAAAGATCCAAAACCCTAAACCAAAAACCCTAGCCGCTCAAATCCTCACCTTTCTTTTCTTCTACCTCAATGATGACCTCTTCAGCATCTTCTTCTACTTCGGCTCCCTCTTCTGCTGCATCTCCTTCTATTGTTCTCATGGGAACTAGCAACACCAATCAACTTCAATCATTGATTGCTATCAATTCCACGCAACTTCCGATCAAACTCTCCAAGGGAGGAAACTATGCCTCTTGGAGATCACAATTCAAAAACCTTCTCTTTGGCTATGATCTTATGGGCACCTCCCCAAAATAATTATGCGGCACCAGCATCTCAGGAAGCCGTTCCAAACCCAGCCTACCACATCTGGCTTCGCCAGGATCGATTACTCTTACATGCAATCCAGGTATCTTGCACCGGTGCTGCACAATCTATTGTGACTCGTTCCACCACCTCTGCTCAAGCATGGACTAAACTCGAATCCACATATGCCAATCGATCTAATACACGGAAACTTGGACTCTTAGATTCACTCACGAATGTCAGCCTGTCTGAAAAATCCATTACGGACTACTTGCAGGGAATCAAGGACATACTAGACAATCTTGAATTAATTGGGCACTCAGTTGATGATGGTGCAGCTGTCATTCATACTCTGAATGGCTTGGGTCCGACCTATCTACCACTTGCCTCTGCTATTCGAGCTCGGGACTCGCCGATTTCCTTCGAGGAATTGTATGACAAATTGCTTGATCATGAAGCTTTCCTCAAACGAGAGGATGCGAAAAAGGGTGTACCACAGGTGATGGCACAGTTCAATCAGCGAACATCTAACCGAAGAGGCCGTGGCTATCAAGGGAATTCGTCATCCCATATGGGACATGGTCAATCAGGTGGCAGCGGCAACACAAATTACAATCACAACATGCAGAATTTTGGTTCAACTCATACAGGTGGCAGCCGAAACTTCACCAACCAAAGTGGTTCAAACCGACCGAATCACTCTCCTTACTATTCTCAGCAGTGGAGTCCTCCTTATAGCAACAATCAGTCCCGACCGATCTGCCAGTTATGTGACAAGGTTGGTCACACGGCTCGCGTCTGTCGCTCTCGCCCTCCAACCAGTTCTCAGGCGTGACCTCAGGCTCATACCATGACAGCAAACAATCAACCGGCTCCTCAAAACAACTGGGTTCTTGACACCGGTGCCTCTCACCACATGACATCTGACCTTCAGAATTTGTCTCTACACTCAGAATATGGCGGCTCGGAGGATATCATGGTTGGGGACGGTAAAACAATTCCTATAACTCACATTGGCTCCACTTCTTTATCCACTCCAACTAATTCTTTTTGTCTTACGAATGTTTTATGTTCCCCCCACATCTCACAAAATTTAGTTTCTGTGTCACAATTTTGCTCACATAATAATACGTCTGTCGAATTTTTTCCTAACTATTTTCTTGTGAAGGATCTGACCACGGGGGCATCCTTGGTCCGCGGCCAGAATAAGGGAAATCTCTACGTGTGGCCACAGTCCAGTCGTCCGAGTCACTCTGTCTCCGGTGCTCACCAGTTCTTTATGTCCTCCCAACACAACGTCTCTTCTCAGTCTTGGCACTGCTGTGTAGGTCATCCCTCTCAACCAATTTTACAGAGGCTTATCTCGTCTCATTGTCTACCTGTCACCAAGTCTGAAACTAGTGTGTCTCATTGCTCAGCATGTCTATATAATAAAAGTCATAAATTGCCATTTGGAATTTTGACTTTGATTAGTAATAAACCTTTTGAGATTTTATTTACAGATGTTTGGGGCCCTGCTCACATTTAATCTTTTGACAAAAATAAATATTATGTTATTTTTGTGGATTATTTTTTGAAATATACATGGTTGTATCCTCTCAAAAATAAATCCGATGTTCCTACTGTCTTTAGAAGGTTTAAATTGTTGGTTGAGAATTTTTTCAATACAAGAATCAAAACTGTGTACTCTGATGGCAGTGGAGAAGCCCAGTCCCTTGATCTTGATCTCCAGAACCTAGGTATCCAACACCTCAAATCTCCGCCTCACACACCTGAGCATGTCGGTACTGCTGAACGCAAGCATCGACATGTAGTCGAAACCACCTTAACACTCCTACACCAAGCATCCATGCCACCTAAGTACTGGTCTTTAGCCTTTAGCACTGCGGTTTACTTGATCAATCGCATGCCAACTAAGGTCCTAGGTCATCACAGTCCATATTTTCGTCTCTTTGGTAAGGAACCGAATTATCGAAAACTTTGTATATTTGGTTGTCTTTGCTATCTGTGGTTGCGTCCATATACCTCTCATAGGTTGCAACCTCGCTCTCGCCCATGTGTCTTTGTTGGGTACTCAACGGAACATAGTGCGTACCTCTGTCTAGATCGATCCACTGGTAAGGTCTTTGTCTCCCGTCATTTCGTATTTGTCGAGCAAAATTTTCCGTTCTCCAATACTGTCGGTCACACACCTCCCCTGTCTCCCACACACGTTAGTAACTGGACTGAGTCCTCCCCACTCCCCGGATTATCTCAGTCAGGTACTGCGTCCCTAAATGACTCTCCCCAAGCCGAGCACTCACTTCCTGACATCATTCCCATACACGTCCCACCTGTTCCTTCCCTTCCCCTCACACCTGGCGTCACTTCTCTATTATCCGGTCCCTCACAGGTCGCTCGTTTGCCACCACCAGCAGCTATCTTGTCGCCACCTGCCCCACTTTCAAACCCAGGTCGTCCACCACACGCCTACCAGCCAGCCGAGGTTCCTGACCTGCCCGAGTCTGCAACCTCATGTTTCACCAGCCTCCCCGCCACCAAATGTCATCCAAATCAGGTCCAAAAATCAAATTTTCAAACCAAAGGCCATCTTCGACCTTAATGCCACCACCCATACTGCTCCCCTAACCGAACCGACCTCTTTGATACAGGCTCAAAATTTTTTGGAATGGCGTAATGCCATGAGTGCCGAATATGATGCTCTAGTTACGAATGGAACCTGGACCTTGGTCCCATCTCACTCCTCTCAGAATGTGGTTGGTTGTAAGTGGATTTTTCGGATTAAACGCCACCCTGATGGCTCCGTGGCTAGGTACAAAGCACGTCTTGTGGCGAAAGGATTTCACCAACGCCCTGGCATTGATTTTACTGAGACTTTCAGTCCCGTTGTGAAACCAGTCACAGTCCGATTGATTCTAACTCTTGCTGTCACTAACGGTTGGCCTTTGCGTCAACTCGATGTTAACAATGCTTTTTTGCAGGGCTCACTTTCTGATGATGTTTACATGACTCAGCCACCTAGTTTTGTAGACTCCACCAAGCCACACCATGTGTGCAAGCTGCGGAAAGCGATTTATGGCCTCCGACAGGCCCCTCGCGCCTGGTACAATGAGCTGCGATCTTTTCTTCTAGCTACTGGATTCGTTAACTCGCAGTGCGATCCTTCACTATTCATACTACGTCGCTCGGGTCACACATTGTATCTACTCGTATACATGGATGACATCATAATCACAGGTTCTTCAGACTCACAGGTCAGTGACTTCATTGCTGTTCTAGCTCTCCAGTTCTCTCTGAAGGATCTCGGTCAGCTCTCATTTTTCCTTGGTGTTGAGGCCGTTAATTCCACGAGCGGGCTATTCCTCTCGCAACAAAAGTACATCCGTGATCTCCTGGCTCGGACGAATATGCTTGAGGCGAACACTGTTTCTACACCCATTTCCCTCGTAGATACATTAAAACTAGCTAATGGCAGCGCACCAACAGATGCGACACAGTACCGTCAGGTTGTTGGCTCCCTTCAATATTTGTCATTGACTCGTCCAGACGTTTCCTTCGTTGTCAACAAACTATCTCAGTTTATGCACCGTCCGACGACAAATCACTGGAATGCGGTCAAGAGAGTTCTTCGCTATCTCAAGGGCTCATTGCACCATGGTCTACTCATTCGACGCAGCTCCTCTAATGCACTCCATGCCTTTGCTGACGCCGATTGGGCAGGCGATCCTGATGACAGAAGGTCAACCACTGCATATGTTATTTTTCTTGGCTCTACGCCCATCAGTTGGAGTTCGAAGAAGCAACATACTGTTGCAAGGTCGACTACTGAGGCAGAGTATCGGGCGATTGCGTCAACTGCAGCTGAACTGACTTGGGTCGGTCATCTCCTCTCCGAGCTTCAACTTCAAGTCCCGGATCCGCCTGTTATCTACTGCAACAACGTTGGTGCCACATATGTCTATGCCAACCCCATTTTTCACAGCCGCATGAAGCACGTTGCAATTGACTTCTTCTTTGTTCGGGATCAAGTGGCACGTCGGCAACTCCGCATTTCTCACATCCACACGAATGATCAACTGGCGGATTCACTTACCAAGCCTCTCTCTCGCAAACAATTCCTTGATCATCGCTCCAAGATAGGCATCCTTGACGGTAGCTCTATCTTGCGGGGGCATGATAGAAGCAGTAGTTCACCAAAACTCAAATAGCTCGCTTACATCAGTTATTGTATGTGAATATATTTCCTTATGTAACTAGGATAATATTTTCCTGTTTTCAGCTTTGTAATGTGTATATATACTGCACTCAATTAATGAAGAACGTATGATTATTTTCTTCACAAATATCAGATTATATTAATACGATGAAACCCTGTGTTATGGAATAATTTTCAAATATATTTACTGATTCCTAAATATCGTTATTTAATATTTATGGTTTTTGCTTCAATTGATTAGGAAATATAAAACCCTTTCATCTTTGATACCATGTATCATTTATAATTAAGTATATGTTTAATTAATCAATGCTTGGTTTCCTAATATTAATTATAAAAGAAAAAAAACCTACAAAAGATTTTTTTTAAATGGGCTTATTGTTAAATTCATGAGATGATAATAAATTGAGTTTTAATTGTCACTATAATTGGGAATTAATAGATTATTTCGAAATTGTGATATCTAATATAATTCTTTAATTAACACCTAAAGATCAAAACATGACAACAAGTTCACAGGCATGCACATGTTTATTAAAATATTACATAGAGTCATAGAGATATTAAAGCTATATAAAGGAATATATATTATGCAGGACCCAAGTCTTCTTGGTTGCCTTTTAAACAATTTATGAATACTATAAAAGAAAGACTGATGATTAAGCAAATGAAAAAGTAATTTTGGAAAAAATGAAAAAGTAGTTTCTGCTCTCGTTGTCTTTTATGACGTGGTAGGTGAGAAGACGTGTCTCTTCTGCTGTACTATTAGGCCCCGTTTGGTGCACGGGATAGGATAGGATTATTTTCATTGGATTGGATTGGATTGGATTGGATTGGATTGGATTGGACTGGACAAAATTTAGTACTGCTTTGTGTTTGTTGCAACATAGGATATGATTAAAAATAGAGTAATCTCATGTTTGGTGCAATACAGGATAGGATTAAAATTAGGGAAATTGTATTTTTTATTAATTACAAACCCACCCCCAAGCCCAAACCACCCACCGTCGACCACCACCACTACAAACCCAAAAATTACACAGAAATTAAACAAAACCACCACCACCACAACAAAACACAAACCCATAAATTACCCATGCACAGTCGACCACCATCACCACCACCACCATCACCACCACCACCACAACACCCAAAACCAAGATGGAGTTCCAATTCGAATTTAACACACAAAATCAAACCTTATATTAAACCCTAAATCAACCCAGAAAATCAATTCGAGTTTCAATTCGAAAATCAATGGAACTCGAATTGATTTTTGGAAGAGATGTTGGAAGACGAAGATGAAGAAAGAACGAAGAAGCAGCGGCGAGGAATAATCGATGAAGAGCAAGCAGCGGCGGCGGCGAAGAAGCAGCGATGAGGTAGGATCTGTGGCGAGGAAGCAACGGCGACAAAGGAAGCAGCAGCGGAGGCGAAGAAGCAGCGACGAGGAAGGATCTGTGGCGAGGAAGCAACGGCGACGAAGGAAGCAGCGGCGACGAACGATTGGTGGCGAAGAAACAGCGGCGGCGAAGGAAGCAGTGGCCGCGAAGGATGGGTTGAAGAAGGAAGAGATGGGATTCAAATGAATCCCATCTGTTTTGGTGGGATTCGTTTATCCCACGTTGGTGGGATTCATGGGCTTGGTGGGATAAAAATTATCCAATCCCAAGTTGGCACCAAACATGGGAATGGGATTAAAAATAGTCCCTATCCTATCCAATCCCGGCTGCCAAACGGGGCCTTAGTGAGAAGGAGAGGGTGAGTAGTAGATGATGCGATGAGGAGCTTCGATCATTCGATGCAAGTGCAACAAATACGAACTACATTTTCGAATTTAATTTAATTTTTTGGAATAATTGTTTGTTGGGACCTATAGACACCGGTAGTGGTATAATATATATAAGACTTATTGACGCTTGATCCTCCTGAATTGTACATGAATTTGTAATGTGCTTATAAATGTTTTTTTTAAGCATTAAACTCCCTTAATTCTTCTTTTTTGACAAAACTTTTATGTAGATATCCCCTCAAACAAGCGGTCACCGGGCAATAAATTAAACTGTTTGTCAAAAATTAAGAGTTCAAGGTGTTTAATGCCTAAAAACAACATTTATGAGGCATATTACAAATTCACGTACAATTCAGGGGATCTAGTGCCAATAAATTTATAGGTTTGGATCTTGGTGAGTTGATAAAGAGTGTAAGTCTCCTGCGCTACGAAGGCAATGTCCTTTTTTCAATTTAATGGATTCAATTCAATTAGAAATTACCATTAAAATAAAATAATGTAAGCATATGCAAGAAGCCAAGAACCAATTTAATGGATTCAATTCAATTGGATTGGATAAAATTTGGTCATCTGAGCACCAAGGGGTGGTGCCACTAGTTACTGGGACAAGCCGTAAACTCTGATGTCCTGGGTTTGAACCATAGCAGCCACGTTTCTTTTAGGGCCATGTCACTGAAGGTTTATCCGGTTGTTAACTTCAGGGCCTCGTGGGATTAATCGAGGTGCGTGCAAGCTGACCTGGACACCCACGGATACCAAAAAAAAAAAAAAAAAAAATTGGTAATGTGATTGAATTTGATCCAAAATTTTTAATCTCATTATATTGGATTTGAATGAAAAAGATTTCTTATGAAAATCTACCAAAATTCAATTCAATCCAATATGTATTAATCCATTTCTCTATTCAAATCCAATAATGATTTAAACAAAACTTTATTTTTTGTAATCAATCCAATCGAAATCCAACTTAACCAATAAACCCTCATCCGAGTTAAATCGAGAAGTCTGTTCTTATATCAATAATGTTTTTGCTTTGAATTGGACAAATTTTTTAGCATCATAAACAATATGACTTGTCAAATTAACAATAAATAATATTTGATCTATCAAAGATAAATCCAACAAAGGAGTCTATTTTCATAATCAAAAGAATGGATCAAATTATTTAATGTTTATATCTTTTTGTGCAGCATTATACATCGACTGCAAATTTTCCATTTCTATATATCTCTCTTTGATAATCTATGCGCGTATTTAAATTTCACATGTTGGAGCTGGTACGTAGCTGTCATAGTTATATGAAACTGTAACCACATGAGTCATGATAATAAAGAGGCAGCGAAGCATGATAAGGAGGCCAGACCATCTGCATCTTGGCCTCGTTTTCTTTTCCTTTGTCTTCTTCTTTCTTCTTATCACCATCACCACCCGCAGCACCGACACTTTCCAAAACTGCATGCCCGATTTTTTTTCTTAGAAGTCTTGTAAGTTCAGCCGCGTCTATTCCATCTCCGGTTATCTCTATTTGATTCTTATCGTCCCCCTTTAACGCCACTGATTCCACACCTGTGAATTTGATATAATTTTTCTTTAATTAGCGTAAAATTACGTTTGCAGAATCGGGTCGCGAATACTAGTTAATTCAGTCTGTTTTTACCTGAAGCACCAACTGCGATTTTCAGGGCCCTGGAGCGGGATTTTGGGCAACACATGTAAACTTTGATCACCACCTTTTGCTGCAAATTAACCAGTTAAACAAAGAGACATTAGACAATCTCCATTGTTAGTTGTCAAAAGAAAGCTATTATATAATTATATTGATTATTTCAAATTAAACCATATCGATCTAAATTACAATTGAGCAAATATATTTTGGCTATGGTACTCAGGAAAAAGTGTTGGTATGATACCAACCACTTTTTGGGAACAACTTCACAGTAAATTCTTTTTGTTGATTTAGGGGACTTGGAACCTTTTTTTCAGAATGGGAAGGCGGGGGCTAGTATAGCTAGATGGAAAGATGATGGCAAAGGCTAGTCACAATTGGTGTCTTTAGTGTTGTCATGTTCTTTGCTTTTGGTTTTCCTGGGTGCTGCATTGTCAGCTTGTTACTTGTGTTCTGTGGCCTTCTTGGCCTTTTTTGAATAAAATTGCTGTTCAAAAAAAAACTTCACAGTAAATTCTAATGAGAGAGTGGTTTTCAAATATTAAAGTTGTTCTAAAAATTAACTTAAAACTAACATTTAGTTGTTCCCAACAATTGTTGCTATCATACCAATATGGGTATATTATTAGCCAAGCCTGGTTTACCACATCATCTTCAAGACATATATAAATATAGTAGTTATCTAATTAGGTTAGTTCTAAAAAAAAAAATTAAGACTGAAATTACATAATAATATGAAACCATTTTCACAATGTTATGTTGCAAAACGTCTAGTTTTATAATGTTGTACGTGAAATCAATTTCACAATGTTATGTAACTTCGGTACCGACTTGACTAGGGAATGAACTTATATAGATAACAATAATAATTAAAAATCACCTGCATATTATTTAAAACGAGAATTCGGACAAATAGTTGATACTAGTAGTTTTAAATTCATACCTTCATGATATTGTTTTGTTGGATACAATGAAGAGAAGAGCTAGGGCTCGAGAATTAGATTTTAAGTGGATAGAGATAAGTTGCTATATGTCTTCTACAAACAATTGCTAGCTGATTTATATTGTTGATCAAGATCTGAGTTTCGTTGGGGGACAATTTCTAGGTAGCTTCAAAGGAAATTTAAATATTGTTGTTGATTTCATCATATTCATTTGTCTTCTTGTACCCATTGCCGGCCATAGGTAGTCTACTAGTCTCACGTTGACTGTTTTTATTCTTTGTAATCTGAAAGAATCTATTAATTATTGGTTTCTATTTTCGTAAATACAATATTGTTAGATTTTTTATAATTATGAAATATTACAATAATTTAAGGTTTTATGAGGAGGGTGAAGAGATTCGAACCCATAATCTTATGGTGTGAGTGTGAGGGGCTTTATCACCGAACCAACCTCATATTGTCTACAATATTGTTAGATTACTCCAATTCAAAAGTGTCGATCTTGAGCTAGTTAAGATGTAATGATAATTTAATCTAGTTAAGAAAAAAATAACAACTGATTTGTTATTATTATATTATTCAACGTATCATCTAGATCTTATACATAATTTATACAATTTAACGGACTAATTAATTGAAGTTGATATCTAAAACAATATTAGACAAATTGTCTAATATTGTTTTAGATATCAACTTCAATTAATTAGTCCGTTAAATTGGGATGATTACGAGTTGTATCCAGCAAATTAAAGATTTTTAAACTTTTGAAGTTATTCAATTGTTTACTTTAGGTCAACCGTCAATACAAAAACTATTTTTGTATGACTTGAAAGAGAGTCAAGCTAGACTATTAGTCTCAATTACCGATTAAAGTATTTTTAGTGGAATACCATAAACATGTTCACATGTCATATATAGTTATACTACAATTTTGGGTTGGCTAATTAATATTAATAATTAAATCGAAATTGAAATCTGACAAGAAAGATATCAATTATGCTATAATTCCGGGTTTAATTATGTTGTTGTTTCAACCTAGTAATTGAGGATTAATGGTAATTCTTTAAATTTAACAGTAATGTAATATAATAAACAAAATTATTCAAAATTTATCTCAAATGATTTAATAAGTGTCTTGTTTATTTTTATTTTAAAAAAAAAAGTGTTTTGTTATCACAATATCACTTGCTGATTTTTTTTTAATTTTTTTTAAGAAAATATTACTTGTTTATTTTTGATAATAAATACTTTTACTGTAGGCAAGAATTGTCAAAAATGATCACATATATTATATGAAATTCGTTTTTAAGTACAAGTTTTAACTGTTAATCAGAAAATTATAAAATTTCTTTTTATCCCATAACCACGAATTGAGAAAATACCTCTACAACGACTTTTCTATTTTCTTTATTCTTCTTGCAAAAAACGTGATATCTTGGAGATAATCGTGACAACTTGGAAAAAAAAAGTGATATGTTTGGAGAAAAATGTAAAACCTTGGCCTTTTTTAAAATAAAAAATTACTGAAATATCCTCTCTAAACCTTTTTTTTTTTTCTATTAAAAAAAAAAAAATTATCGAAACATCCCTCTAGAAGGGTAACATAATTCATATCATATTTACAAATATGATAACAATACGAAAACTAAAAATCAATATTCCAATCTCATAGACATTAACAGCTCTCACCTAAAAGGGAACAGGATATATAAACATATATATTTTAAGCTGCATTCAAAGATTGTTTGTCGATATTTAAAGAAGTAAACTCTTAACAATTACGTTTAAAGGTTGTTTCTACATTGAATTAATCTTCTAATGCATGCATTTGAATAAGATTTTTCAATTAATAGTCCCAAATTATGTGTAAGATTCATACAATCAAACCATTAGATCAATTTTAATTTTCACTGGCTTAATTAAGTCAAGTAAGACACTTTCAGTTACCATTTGGTCCACATTCAAAAAAATGTGAGATATATATATATATATATATATAATAGGTTGTCCTCATCACTTCAAATGTATGCATGAACCAGTAGAGATCAAGTTCAGATTCGAATTTAGTAAAAGTCAAAATGGCACGAGGAGATGGACTTTGACTTGGGTGTGTGTTCATTGCAAAATTTCGAAGATTGTTGGGTAATAAAATAAATATTCCAAAATTGTAAATATATATTACGGGTGGGCACCCACGCACCCAAATCCTTAAATTGATTAACCATCGCCAAAACTAAATCAAAACAATTTAAGCGCGTCGGTGTGGTTTGATTAAATAAAATAAATCCATTGGTTGCTTAAAATCAACCTAATTGGTTTGACTTGGATTGTGGACTTATAAACCGTTTTTCACATGAGATAAATGTGATTCCGTACGAAAAAAATTATGGGACGACCAAAGTTACATAATGTTATGGAACCGGTTTCACAACGATATATATAGGGTCCTTCTCTAGTCAGGTCGGTTATGGAATTTTTCTTCAGATCCTTAAAATCCAACCGGTTGGAATTCTAAGGACCTGACAAAAAATTTCAAAACTAAACCTGATTAGAGAATTATTATTATTATTATTATTATTATTATTATTATTATTATTATTATAAGACTTCTCGCCTACAAACTCCCTGACATGTAGTTAAGCTGTGATTGTTTCACAACTACTTTATCAATAATCAATCACATGTTTTAAAAAGATCAGAACAACAAAAGATCTAAATCCACTAAATCCAAAATATTATGAATTTGGATCCTCTACTGATCTGATCTTTTTCCCGACCTCACATAATCTTATGACACATAAGCATTGCAATGAATGTGTGGTTAAGATGTGATTGGTTTCCATAAGCACTTTATCAATAACCAATCACATGCTTTAAAAAGATCAGGAAAAAGATCATCAGATCAGCAAAGGATCCAAATTCTAAAATTATATACAAACCAAATTTTCATCATTTAGATCAAAATACAAGGGCTATTATGTATTCTCTCTCCTGGTCCACCAATTACACAACAACCCTTGGATTTTGATCCAAAAGGATGAAAAGTAGGTTTGTATATAATTTTATATCGGAGGTTTTGAAGGTGAGAAGTCTTTTATATATATATATATAGTGTCATAATGTGAGACATAATTCTCTTCTTGTCCATACTATGTGTTCTCAACAGCCACAAGTACTATCTAGTCCTTTTACTCATGTTTAGTTATAGAATAACCTTAAATTTACCGATTTATATTATAAGTTTATAACATGGAAAATTCCAGACCCGTTAGTTGGCATTTGGAATTGGTCTTGTCCATAATTCTCTTCTTGTTCATATATGTGTCATAATGTGAGAACACATAGTATGGACAAAGAAAGAAAGTTATATAACAAGTCAATTAATCTTCAACGATTCAAGTAATTATTTCTCATATTATAAAATGTCACTCAAGTCAAGAGTGAAATGTTTACCAAGTTCATTATCAACTTATGTCTCTAAAAAAATAAAAATAAAAACAAAAAATAAAAACTTATGTCACTGAAATGAGAATTTTTTATTTTTTATTTTATATTTTTTTTATGGTGGAAACCTGCCATGCACTGGTTTAATTCGCACCCAAATTTAAGATTTTTTGCATTCCAAATGATTTTTCTTTTCAAAGATCCTAAATGAATATCAAATTGGGTGTACCGTTTTAAAAAATATTTTTCATTTTTTATTTTCTTCCTACTTAGTTCTGCCTTGCATGATACATTAATGCCACATCATTTGGACACTAGATTTGGATACTAAATTTGGACAAAATAACATTACTAATATATATATATCAAAGTCAAATTGAATTTCAAACCGGGTGTACTGTACTGTTTTGTCTGTCCTCAATTTGCTGATTCTTTACAACAACTAGCTAATTTAAAAAAAAATATTTTCATGGTTTGTTTTCTGCTTCCTAGTTAGTTCTTACCTTGCCATGCATGCAATATACATTAATGCTTATGTAAGCAAGGGTACCTCGGTCCTCGGCTGACATCTTTATAATACAACATTATAATGCTTATGTAAGAAAGGGTACTTCTTGTGATTTTCTTAAGTCATTATCCTCATTGTAAAATTTAGACTTCCCTTTGAAACGCGTCTTTCCATTGAAATTACAAGATATATATATAAGATGCCTCCAGGAACCACATGACATTGAAACAGAGATCAGACAATCCGATTCTGCTTTGAAATTAATCAAATCATGGTGAAGTCTACCTCTACTACTGGTACAACTAAGAAGACATGGTTGAAAAAAGGTCCATGGAGTCCTGAAGAAGACCAGAAATTGATAGCTTATATTAACAGATATGGCATTTGGAATTGGGCTGTGACGCCAAAAGCTGCTGGTAGGGTGCACAACCAAATTATATACCTCACTTAATTATAGATATATATATATATATTTTTTGATACCTAGAAATCTCTTGAACCCGGCCACTTAGCAAAACTGTGTTTGAAACTAGGATTTGAACCCTAGACTTTGTGGGAGCAAACCACAAGCCTAACCCCTCATACAATATCAATATTAATTATAGTTTTTTTTTTTTTTTTTTTTTATCTTCTAATTAGGTTTGTTGAGATGTGGGAAGAGTTGTAGACTTCGGTGGATGAATTATCTAAGGCCAGGTATCAAGCATGGAAACTTCAGTCAAGAAGAAAATGAAACCATAATTAACTTGCATCAACAACTGGGAAATCGGTAAGTATTCTCTCCTGCTCGATCTCCAATTCGGATTTAGAATTCTTTTTATTTGATTTTAGCAACGATTTACAAATTATAAGAATTCCGCATGAACCTGATCAATTAATGATGTACAATGGTAACAATTAATTGTATCTTGTCTTTTTTTAGATGGTCCACTATTGCATCAAGACTACCTGGAAGAACAGACAATGAGATTAAAAATCACTGGCACACCCACTTGAAGAAACATAACTTCTTGCAAGGAAATCAAGCAGCCGATCATCAGGAGAATCCATCTGGTGATCAAATTTACAACAACCAAACCATTGAAGAGAACAATGGATCATCTGGAAGTACATATGAGGAACTCCAAAATTTATGGGATCTGGAATCATTTCCGATGGAGGGTTTGTACATGGTGGATGATTATGGTGCAACATATGCAGATCCTGGATTTTTGGTTTCTAGTTTTTCTCAATGGGGATTCCAAGAAAATACAGATACTGCATTTGCTTCCTGTTATGATGTTAACGATGGTTTATGGAACTACTTATTGATGGAAGCAAACGAAGAGACAGTCTAATTAATTATTAGTTTCACTTTCTAGGTGTTTGGAGTATATCCTGGCATGCATTTGAATGCAACTGTGTTGTAATCAATGTTTTCAGGAGTGTTTTATGAATGAATAATGTTAAGTCACTATTATTTACTAATTCCGATCATCAACAATCTTATTTAAAAAAAAGTTCAGTCACTGTTAATTATGTCACCGTTAAAAAAAAAAAAATTTGCTATGTTTTTGGTTTTTGTCCTTTTTAGGTGTTATTTTGGATCTTAACAAATTTTAGTAAGATTTCCTATTTTTAGTTTGTTTAGTTGAGTTGGTTTAGGAAAGTTTTTTTAATAAATTTTCAATAACTCAAATATGTGTTTTTTGGGTTTCGAGAAAAATGATCCAGCAATAGTGTCTGATGAACACCAACGTATATGCACTCTCAGCTCTCAAATGAATGGTTTATAATATTTAATATTAATTAATGTAAATTTACCGAATATTAATGTAAATTTAGAATTCCTAGTTAAATGCTGTACTCAATGTTTCGAGAATGAAATTTCTTAGTTAAGTTATCATCTCAACGAGCCCAACAATAATCATTAGTGGAAATCCCCGTGAGGTGTAACAGTTTCTCACAATTCAAAATTTTCAATCTTTGATCTTCGTTTTTGCATTTTTTCCTTTTTAGGCAGTATTTTGGATCTTAACTTTTAGTAAGAATTTCATTTTCAATTTGTTTAGTTGAGTTGATTTAGGAAAGTTCATTTAGAATTTTTCAATAACTCAAGTATGTCTTTTGTGGTAAATTTTGATAATTTTCTTTCTTTCAGTAGATTAATTCAGGAGTTCTAATCATATTTGAAGTTGGTTTTGTTTTTTCTGTTTAAGCATGGTTATGAAGTCTTATTGTTTATGTTATTGTTAATATTAATAAATCTTTCGGTTCATGAAACAATTTCTTGTTGTGGATTCGCCTATTCTATTACTTTCCAACTCTTTTTTTTTTTTTTTTTTTTTGAAATATTACACTAATTCGGGGTTTTGTGGGGAGAAGGAGAGACTCGAATCCACAACTTCGTGGTGTGGGTGTGACTGGCTTTACCACTGTGTCAATCTCATATTGTCTATTACTTTCTAACTTTTGTTTTGATAAAAGCGATCCAGCAATAGTTTTTGAACACCAACACATGCATTGATGCATATGCACTCTCTCAAATGCATGGTTTATAATTTATGCTAATTTCTCGAACTATTGAGATATTGACAGACTGAATGCCCTTTACCACCGAGCCACAAGGTGGTGATGTTTATAATGTTAATTAATGTGTAGAATCTCGCAGGAATACTAATGTAAATTTATAATTCCTCCTAAGATGCAAACTAGCTCATTTTGCACATTTCTAATAAGGAATAACAGTGTTTACTAAAATTAATTAGGAATCAAATTACTTAGTCTCACACAAATAAAAGGAATTAAATTCTGGTTGGAAATTAGGGAACTTAATTCCCCCCTCCAACCTATGGAATCAAATTCCCTTTCATGATTCTCTTTTTCATAGAACTTGATTCCCTTTCATTTCTTTCCCAATTAGTGTTAACGGGCCCAAATAATTTTTCGAAGAATTATTTCATTCCCATGGATTGCTTGTATAATATTCATGATAAAGCGGATGATCACAAAAATATCAACAGCTACGTTCCCAAATCTGCTGTGTTGTTTTTTTTTTCTTCTTCACAGTTTTCATCTGCAGAGCTTTAATGGCATTTCGGTCTCTCATTTCCAAGCTCTTCATCAGCACAAGAGCTCCGTTGATCCTACCGCAAGCAATCCATGAGGGAAACCCTAGCAGGGCTGAAGTTTTTGGCAGATCAGAATTGCTTCTTGTTCTGCCTTTTCAACTTTCCATATTCTTCAATGTTTTTTTTTTTTTTTTTTTTTTTTTTTTTAACCAGCAATTTATTGATCAAGCTGAGGGCCTCTCCAACAACCAAGCAAACACACAACAGGGCAATCAGCCAAGACGACCAACAAGGGACACAACAGACCAACACCAAAAAACAGAACATGACCAAAAACAAAGCAGAAAAAACAGAGCCACAAACAGGACACCCAAAACGAAAAGGAAACAACGGCCATGAACAAGAAAAATCAGGACCACTCCCACACAAGCTTGTCTTCCCCATGCTTGAGCCCGACTTCGCTAGATTATTGGCAAAGGAATTGGTTGATCTCAGGCTAAAGCAAACTTGAATACCACTCATCATTTGCAAATAAACGCGAATGTCACAGATGAGATTGACAGGTTTGAAACTACCAAAGCCCTCTCTGTGATTAACCCACGAAACGGCCACCTTGGAGTTGCTTACTATGGCAATGTTCTTTTTCTGAAGAGTCGGGCAAGATACACACAGCTCACATGCCTTGTGAATTGCCATGATTTCCGCAGTGTTGGATTCTTGAGTGCCCACAAACAAAGAGAATAGGCCTAGTACTTGTCCCTTACAATCACGAAGGACACCCCCTTTATTATAATATATATTTCAGTATCAAATTTAAGAAGCCAGAAACTATTGAACTTAGTCTGCTAGATGAATTTCAAAATATTAATATAATATTATACTTAGAAAGTGATCATATATAAAATTGGAAGAATAGATGAGTAGCAGCCTGCTCCTTGGCTTTTTCCTCTCTTATTTATAAAATGAAAAACAATAAAATATGACAAGGTGCTTGAGATAACTAGTACTGCAAGCATAGAGTATATATAACTACTAATTACAAATAAATAATTCTTCAAATAAGCACACACACAAAAAAACATAATTAAAGTTCATATTTCTCTCTCCATCTTGCTAGCTTTGTATGTGTATATATAAATTTCACATGATCGAGCAGCTGGAGTTAGAGTCTCTGTAGGAAGCCACATGATGAGCATCATGATAATAAAGAGGCACCGCAGAATGATAAGAAGGCCAAACCACCTCCATCTTGGCCTCGTTTTCGGTTTCTTCTTTTTCCTTCTCATCAGCAGCACCGACGCTTTCCAAAAATGCATACCCAAATTTCTTCCTTAGAAGCTTTGTAAGTTCAGCCGCGTCTATTCCATCTCCTGTAACCTCTATTTGATTTTTGTCGTCGCCTTTTAAAGTTGCTGATTCCACACCTATATATGAATAATACATTTAGTTATCTATAAGAAATTTTATCGGTGAAAATTTTTGTTGCTAGTGATCGAGTAATACCTGAAGCACCAACTGCGATTTTCATGGCTTTGGAACGACATTTTTGGCTACACATGTGAACAGTGATTACAACCTTATTCTGCAGATTGATAAGATAAACAAAGATAAAATCTCAATTATCGTCATGTAAACATAAATTACTAGATAAAGATAAGTAATACTATTCGGTTGAAATATTCTGTTACGAAACTTTACGTACATGATCAATATGTGATTTATAACTTCACATTTATGATTTATGTTTTTTTTTTTTTTCTAAAATTCATACCTTCATGATAATATTTTGTTGGATATATACGATGAAGATCGAAGATGACTTGAGAATTAGATTACGAAGACAAGTATGATATGTATCAAAATGATTTATAGCACAACACTTGTTCTGAAGATGTGAAGCTATATGTAAGAGTGGGAATGATTTATGAATCTGCTATTGCTTCCAATTTATACTGCCTCCTGGAGGTCATGATCAGAGTTCGTTGGGAGACAATTTCTAGGTTGGTTCAAAAGGATACTTACGTATCGTTGATTTCATCAAATGGTCTTGAATTGTATTTGTTTCTTCCTGCACCCATCGCCCACTAGAGGTAGTCAATGTCCTATATGATTAAAATACTCTCGTCTGATTTATTTCTTGATCATTAATTTGATCTATACAAATCCTTAGATTTCTGATAAGTACTACTACTGCACGTATGATCAGTACCGATCATTTTATTAAATTATACATCATCGACATATAGAATCTACATACTAAATTAGTTCACTCTGTAATGTTACGAGTCAAAATTCTACAAGGAAAAATGTATGATATCATACATTATAAGTACTTTTATCTGAATTAAATCATCAGTAAACTACAAACAAAGCATGGTATTTAATATTCCAAAAAAAATCATTAGAGTTGTACTTTCATATTGGATGGTGCTCTGATGACAATTACTCATTGACTTTTGGCACGTAGCCAGAGAGCATAGAGTCAGTGTGTTCTGAAGAAGTCATTAAGAAAATTACAAAGTTGTTTGGGTTCTATAAAAGTTTTGTTTTGTTTTGTTTTATTCATTTAGTTTTTTGCTATGATAAGTCCAGTTATTCAATTCATTCTCAATCTGAACTCCCAGTCTATAGTCTCAAATTTATTTTTTATTGCTTTGAAAAACCAGAAATAGTTGGACTCAACGATTGCTATTTAAGTATTTATGTCATGATCAGTTAGTAGTTAGTACGTATAGAAATTTAAGGATGTTTGAGCCGCGTGAGAATATATATTTCAATCACACGTACATATATAGGACATTGACTAACGTCTGTTCTTAATTATATCATTAAAATTCAAGACCACATTTGATGAAATCAACGAATTCCTTAATTATATCAACTTTCCTTTTGAACCAACCTAGAAATTGTTCCCCAACGAATTCTGATCATGACCTAAAGAGGTCTATAAATGGACAGCAATATTGGCTAATCATTTTCCGCACTTACATATAGCTTCACATCTTCAGAACAAGTGTTTGTGCTATTAATCAGTTTGATACGTATCATATATACTTGTCTTTATAATCTAGCTCTCAAGCCATCTTTGGTCTTCATCATATCCAACAAAACAGTATCATTATTCATTATGAAGGTAAGAATTTTATAAAAATAAAATAAAAAATGATGTGAAGTTATAAATCATATATTAGTCACATGTCACATTATTTAATTTGAAGTTTCAGAATAAAATAGTAGTTATCATGTTAGGATTCTACATGAATTTTTTGGGCGGGATACCTAACCTGATAATTCGTACACAATATAAGCTTTGGACAGAATAGTATTACTTATCTTTAGCAATTTATGCATGCTTAAAATCATTGTAAATTATATAATAGATTTTTAATGGCGGTGATCATAATTCCAGCCCATAGCGAAAAATGCCGCTCTGAAGCCATGGAAATTGCAGTTGGTGCTTAAGGTAAATTAACCAATTGAATTAGCTTGTATTTGATCACTAGTGACAAAATTTCTCGCCCATAATTTTTTTTTTTTAGATAATTAAATGTAGTCAAATTTTTTTTTTTTTTCCAATTATGGTTATATGTGATATTTTGAAAGTATGTGTAAATATTAATCCATGTTTTTTTTTTTTTTGAAAATAATATTATTCCATTTATTATTCATATATAGGTGTTGAATCAACGACTATAAAAGGGGTCGATAAGAATCAAATAGAAGTTACAGGAGAAATAGACGCACCTGAAATTACAATTATGCTAAGAAAGAAAATTGGGTATGCATTTTTGGAAAGCGTCAATCCTGTCGCGAGCACCAGTGAGGGTGGTGGTGACAAGAAAAAAGAAAACGAAAATGAAGCATAGTTGGGTATGCATTTCAAAGGATTCAAAGGATTCGGTTTCAAAATGAACAAAGTCTCTGTGATTACTCTATGCTTACATAGTTGTTATACTCTATGCTTGCAGTAGTACTTATCTCAAGCCCTTATATGATTACTCTATCATATATGTTGTTTTATACATGATACAAGTTTTGTATAAATAAGGTAGTTATCTGATTAATAAATTCATCTTTTATTGAGTAATTTTCCAATGAAGATTTTTACAATGCACACTTTAAACACCTTAGATGAAATTGCATGTAATCAAATGTTTTTCGATGAGATTTTTTGTATGAATCCTAAGAAAATTAAAATACACATTTGGTGAAAATTTGGAAATTTTTTGGATTTGAGATCTATTTTTTCTTATATTTCCATATTTTTAAATGTTTTATCTTCAAAAAAATCGGAAAAAATTAGTTCTTGCACCCGAATTTTTTTTCCATAAATGTATTTCAATGTTTTCACCATGTATAAAAAAAAATCAAATTAAGATTCAATATATTCCATACAATTTCATTAAAGGTGCTTAAAGTGTACATTGTAAAAAGTCATCATTGAAAAATTACTTTTATATATATATATAGTCTTTCTATTATCAGTTCGAACTGATAAAAGTTATATCAGTTCCTTATATATGGGCCACTGGATTTAAATACTTTGATTGACAAGTGTATACAGCCAAGTCAAAGTATTTAAATCCAGTGGCTCACATGCAAGGAACTGATAATAGAATTTATGTATATATATATATATCCCATTGAATCAACTCACATGAGTTAGACTTTGAAGAATTATACAGACCTCTATATCCCATTGAATTAACTCACATAAGTTAGACTTTGAAGAATTATACAGACCTCTCTTTTGCCTCAGGTGGATGACTTTCTCACCCTCTTGAGAATATATATATATATACAGAATATGAAAAGTAGGAGAGTAATCAAAATTTGATTATTTACCCAAAAAACACTGTCCAATGGAGTCACTAAAATTTAGCAATAGCAGTTGTCAATAATCAAATTGCCTCTTCAATCATCAAATTTGAAGATTGACTTTCAATCATCAAATACAAACTTAACCCAAAATAACTGATGTTGTGATTTTATTCTTTCTCTTTCATCTGTGATTTTTTTTTTTCTCTTTTTTTCTCTAATCACCTATATATCTCATCATTGTTTCAACCCTAAAAATTTCAATCGGGTAAAATTCGTCTCTTTATTATGAATGGATCAATATCCATATCATATACCTTCTCTTTTCTTTTTTTTTTTTTTTTTTTTTTTTCTTACCTTGTTCAATAGCAATGTATTCAAGGTGTTTGACAAATTGTTTGTGTGATTTTTTTTTGCAGGAGACTAACAGCCTAGCACACATTTGTATGTAATCTTTTTTTCTTTTTTTTTTTAAAGGCAATTTATTAAAGGAAGAACCAAAGCAACGGCCCCAAAATGCTACAAAACAAGAGGAAACAGCAAAAAAAAAAAAAAACAAAGAAGCACAACAGGAGCATATAAAGCTTAATATCTTTGATATGATTATGATATATATATATATATATATATAAAGCTTTTTAGAGCGGGAACAATGAAATAAAATGAGAGGGAACAGTGAAATAAAAATAAGTGGGAACAGTGAAAAATATGTGGTGGGAGTAGATTTTTAATTTAGATAAAGTAGAATTTTGATTTTGATAAAGTGTACCATTGTAGACTACACAATCATCAAATTTAACAATCCCTAAAAACAATCATGAAATGCTGAGGTTGCAACTTTTGAGGATCCAAATTTGATGATACCATTGGAGATGCTCTAAAGTGTTTTTTTAAAAATACTTTAATCGGTATTCCTATTTTTTGTTTGTTTAGCTCAGTTGGCTTAGGAAAGTTTTTTAGAAATTTTCAATATCTCAAATATGTCTTTTTTGGGTTTCGAGAAAAATGATCCAGCAATAGTGTCTGATGAACACCGACGTATATGCACTCTCTCAAATGAATGGTTTATAATATTAGTTTTTTTTTATTTTATTATATATATATATATATATACAGTCTTTCTATTATCAGTTCGAACTGACAAAAGTTATATCAGTTCCTTGCATGTGGACCACTGGATTTAAATACTTTGACTGACAAGTGTATACAGCCAAGTCAAAGTATTTAAATCCAGTGGCCCACATGCAAGGAACTGATATAACTTTTGTCAGTTCGAACTGATAATAGAATTTCTGTATATATATATATATATATATTTAAATAAAATTTTATTAAAAGCCCTCACTAAAGGCGGAGAAAAACCGAGGAGCCAACAAATGGACATAAAGGGGAGCCAGAGACAACCCAAGAAACAACACTAACCAAGAAAGAAAACAACCAAAACAAACCACAACCAACATAGGAAAGAAAATAAAGAAAATATATATATACTACAACGACTCGAAACTAAGACATTGAAGAACCGAATATTAATGTAAATTTAGAATTCCTAGTTAAATGAAAAATTGTATATCATCAATTCAAAAGCGGCTAGCATTCCAAAAATCGTTGATATGACAACAATGTTAAGAGACTTGCTTCATATGTGGTATAACGATAGACTTTTTTTTTTTTTTTTTTTGGGTATCCATGGGTGTCCAGGCCAGCTTGCGGGCACCTTGACTAATCCCACGAGGCCCTGAAGTTAACAACTGGGTAAACCTCTAGTGGCCCCAAGAGAAACGTGGCTGCCAGGGATCGAACCCGGGACATCCGAGTCTACGGCTCGCCCCAGTGACCAGCAGTACCACCCCTTGGGGATTCATAATAATAGACTTCATCGACAATCAACTCAAAATTTGGTCTCTAATGCTTCTGTTTAAAACAAAATTAAAGTGTCCAATTTTATTTTTTTCCTTTTTTTTTATTAAAAAAAAAAAAAAAATTTCCTTACAAAAAATAGATGAAAATTAATGTCAATTTCAAATACTTGCTGAGACAATCGAAAAAATAGATGTGCAATAGACCGTCTTCATACGGACATGTTGGCAATGTCTAATTTTTTTTTTTGCCACATCGGCGTGAGGTTGAATATGCACAGCTGCATTTGAGATACATTTTTTAATAGACTATCTGTTTATTCTATGTGACATCTTTTTTTTGAGAATGAATAATTTTAGTTAAGTTATTGTTGATATCATTTCAACGAGCCCTACAATAGTCATTAGTGGAAATCCCCGTGAGGTGTAACAGTTTCTCCAAATTCAAACTTTTCAATCTTTGATCTTCATTTTTGCATTTTTTTTTCCTTTTTAGGCAGTATTTTGGATCTTAACTTTTAGTAAGAATTCCTATTTTCAGTTTGTTTAGTTGAGTTGGTTTAGGAAAGTTCATTTAGAATTTTTCAATAACTCAAGTATGTCTTTTTTGGTAAATTTTGATAATTTTCTTTATTTCAAAAGATTAATTCGGGAGTTCTAATCAATATTATAACTCAAGCATGTCCCTTATTTTTTTATTTTATTTTATTTTTTTTTAATATTTCACTGATTCGGGTTTTTTTTTTTTTTTTGGGGGAGGAGGGGAGGGGAACTCGAACCTGTAATCTTGTGGTGTGGGTGTGATCGGCTTTACCACTAAATCAACCTCATCTTGTCTATTACTTTCTAACTTTTGTTTTGATAGAAATGATCCAACAATAGCTTTTGAACACCAACACATATGCACTCTCTCAAATGTATGGTTTATAATTTCTTGAACTCAAGATATTGACAGATTGAACGCTCTTATCACCAAGCCGTTACAAGGTGGTGATGTTTATAATGTTAGTTAATGTGCAGAATCTACCAGTTTGATATTCATTTGTCTTTGGCTCTTGTAAAGATATAGAAAATCATTAAGGTTGAACGAGGAGAGACCGAGAGACTGAGAGAGCACAGGTTATTGTTCGTTAAGTTTTTTTTTTTTTTTTGAACGGTTTAAGTTTATTGAAAAGGAGAATCAGAGGCAAAAAGCCTACAACACAAAGCTGATAACAGAGGAAAACAGGGCAAAGCAAACAAAAACAAACAACAAGACGCCCCGAAACAGGCACCAGCTAAGCAAAAACAAAGCAAAAACCTCAGACATGACAAGAAGCCACAACAACACCAAAAACCACCTCAGAACGAAAACAAGACCAAAAACAAAGCCAAAAAGACCCAACGACGCAGCGAAACCGGAAGACCTAAACTGACGAGGAAGGCCAGCAGAGAAGACTACAAGCCCCACTCAAGAATGTCTCTCTCCATATTGGAAGCTTTCTTGGCCAACATATCAGCAATTGTTTAGTTATTCATATTCTTATACACACACATTGAGAGGCATTGTCTTCATTCAATTTAAGAAACCAGAAAACTATTGAAATTAGTCTCCTAATTGCATTTAAGAATATCATAGTATTATAATTAGAAGAAAGTTATCTTATAAAATTGGAAGAATAAACAAGCAAATTGATCATCAACAAACAAACAAACAAGCTGCGACAAGAATGTGTATAAGCAGCCTCCATCTTGGCCTCATTTTTGGTTTCTTCTTTTTTCTTGTCACCGCTGCTCACGGCAGCACTGACTTTTTCCAAAAAAGCATACCCAAATTTCTTATCATATCATGCATGTACGATATGTGAATGTTGATAATATCCCCATTAAGAATACTTTAATTGGTATTCGAGACTAATTGAGATTTTAGTCTGAGTGTTCAAATTGTAGATACAATTAATTTTGTATATAAAATTAAAAAGTTGAGAAATGAAGACAGCCAATGATCCACTTATAATTGGCTTCATTCATTGGATATTCATGAACTTGACTCTCTAAAGTCTAAAGCTGTCAAAACGTGTTGGCACGGCCCCCTAAGGCCCGGCCCCTTAGGTCCCGGATGTCTTAGTGTGCTGTGCCGTGTCGACACACCGGGTCGACCTGACTGGCCTTAACAGGCCGGCCCACTTTTTTTTTTTTTTTTTAATTAAAGAGATGACAAGGGCTTTTTGTAATTGTTTTTGAAAATTTTGAACTTCCAACTGTTGACTGTCAGCTGACAGTCGAATTTTTTAAAAAAAAAAAAAATTTTTAAAAAAAAAACAAACGATTAGATTTTTTTTTTTTAAACTAATAATTTGGCAGGCGAACTGTCGGCCCGCCATGCCGACCGTTGGGCCTAGCGTGTCATGTCGTTCCGGCATAGCTGGCCAGCACTCTCGGCCCCGCACGACATGTGCCATCGTGTCGTGCTAGCCCAGGCATGCCTCCTTGGCATGCTGTGCCAGACACGGCCCGCCTCCTTGGCAAACCTTAAGGGGTCGGGCATGCCAGGCCCAGTCCTAATTGACACCTTTACTCAAGTCATACAAAATTAATTTAATTTAAATTTTACTTAATTTAATTTAAGTTAAATTAACTTGTGAGTTTAATTTAATTGGGCTGGTGCATTTAATTGATTCCAGATCTGGTGCGTTTAATTTAATTGAACTGACGCGTTTAATTTAATTCGGCTAGTGTGTTTAATTGATTCCAGATCCGGTGCGTTTCATTTAATTGAACTGGTGTGTTTAATTTAATTGAACTGGTGCATTTAATAGAAGAAATTTGGAAAAAAAAAAAAAAAATCCAGATCTAGCTTCTTCTTCATTTTTATTTATTGATTTTTTTGCAGATCTAGCTTCTTCTCCTTCTTCTTCATTTTTTTTTTTCCAGATTGAAGGCCTGGCCGCCAATCATTAAAAAAAAAAAGTTTATTTATTTATTTCAGAAATCATTAAGGGTATTCTTGTCTCTTCAGTAGAAAGTTTGGTAAAAACAATCAAAACACTAATATGGGTAAAAATAAAAACTCCACTAATTATATAGTTAGTTTCAATTTTAACCAATCAGTAAATACATTACTTATGATAAACACATAAAATATCAAAGTATCGGAAACTTAATAGTTTCTCCCCTACAATAGCTTAAAATGTACTATTATAGATGTTAGTTACATTTTTATCACGTTAAGTATTAAAATTTACATTTTTTTTTATTGAATATAGGGATAGACGGAGCGAGAATAAATATCACTACCTCAACTAAGGGATTTTCTAAATCTGCTCCGTTTACTTGGAAATAAGAATGTATACGGGAATGATGATATAAATCTCAAACGGATATAGGAATGGATATTGGGGTATCAATCCACACTCTGCTTGATGGTCATAAACAGTGTGCTGGTATTATTATTATTATTATTGGTGAATTTTAATTAAAAAAAATTATAAACTTCTTCATCTAATAAAAGACTTTGAAAAATAAAAATGAATAAGTGAAAAAAGTATTTAGCTTTATATTGGAAGATGTATTTGATTGACATTTGGGAATGTTTTTTCTATTCATTATTATTATTATTATTATTATTATTATTATTTATTTATTTATGTTTTTTTTGAAACGGCAAGCTTTATTTAAGCAGAAACAGAACAAAACAAAATAGGGGAAGCAAGGGAACAAAACGCCCAGCCCACCAACCAGAAAAGCAGAGCAAGCAAAAACAGCACAAACGCCACAACAAGCCCACAGCAGGCAAAACCCCAAAAAAGAAACAAAGAGCTAGAACACAGAGCACAGAGCTTAGGCGCAGCAGAGCACACACAAAGGAATTTTCGGGGGGCAGCTAAGAATCTCCCCACTTAACGAAATCCCCTCCTGAAGATGAACCTTTCTATTCAAAAATTTGGTATAAGCATTAATGTCCTCCATTTTTATTTTATTTTTTGAAAAAAGGAATAAAACAAAATTAGTTTTATAAACTTGCATGGATTCTAGAAGAAAGGGGTCTTCACAAATGGGTACACCATTGACTCTCCAAGACTCCAACACCATTGCCTACTACCCAATCAACATCACAAATAAATTAAATACTCTCCAATCTCTCATAATTTCATATAAATAAACAAACAAACAATAACATATTTTCACATAATAACAACAAACTCCTATGAATTGCAAAAGCTTTTAATTTTTCCTTTCATTGCACACCACTCCAACACTTAAATGTAAAACAAACCCTATGTGATGAACGGTAAACTCATAATTTCTTATAAATAAACAAACAAACAAAACAAAACTTTTGTAGAACCCAAACTTTGACAAGCTATGTTTTAACTCTTCATAATGACTTCTTCAAAACCATGTTTTTGAACACAGTCTGATACTCTAAGCTTGTCTACTTGCCAAAAGTCAAATGAAAAATTGTGATATGGAAGTTAACTCCAGTGAAATATTGTATTGGAATTAAATACCATGCTTTGTTGGTATATTAAACGTTAATTTCATGAATGGAATTATATTATGGAAATTGCTTGGGTTCAGTACCTTGTATCCAAGGTACTGACCCCACTAATGGGGTGTTGCCGCGTGGCTTTTTTCTTTTAATCTTTTATATTTATCTCCTTGCATTTTTCACAAATGGGCCACGTGGCAAAATCCCATTGGTTGGTCAGTACTCAAGCATTGTCCTTATATTATTAAGGGGTCGTTTGGTTTTTCCACTTAAGGCTTAATGGGTTTTAATTGAACTCATTAAGTTGTTTTGTTTGTTTTTTTAAGTGGTCAAACAACTTAAAAATATCAAAAAACAACTTTTAAAAAAAAAGTAAGAAATCCTGACTTTTAACTTAATTCCAAATCACTGAATTATAATTAAAATATTTTCTTCCAAGTCTATCCTCCAAAAAAAGATATATTTCTAAATTTATCCTAATTTGATATGGTTTAAAAGTCTTTCTTTTAACGTATTTCTTATTTTAAAAGGCTTTTAGGAAAAAAAAAAAAAAACCTAATCACTTCTCATATTGAAATCTTCCTGGGATTAAACAATTAAATTTCTCTCTTACCAAATCCTGGTAAGAACTCTTTTATTTTATTTTTTATTTTTTTATCTACATGTAGTGGCAGTTATAGAACTCTTTAAACATAATCTAGAATGAGAATTTGTTATGATTGTCATAGTTGCAGTTATATAATTGATCAAATATTATTTTTGTGGTTGCATTCGATATTGAGTAGATTTCGTGGCTTGAAAAATTATAGAATAATTGTTTATATATATATATATACCGGTGTATATAATTTAGGGGCCTATTTCAAAAAAAAAAAAAAAAAAAGGTATCTAGGAACCTTTTAAAAATAAATAAATAAATTGGTTTCTGATTGCATATGATCTGGGAAACCAAAAAAAAAAAAAAAAAAAAAAAGGTTTCTTGAATTATATACTGGATATTTAGACAATATGAAAAATTGAACTTGAACTTTTTTTTTTTTTTTTTTTTTTTTTTACAATATTGAACTTGAACTTTGTTTGCATAATAACATGCAAAATTATATTTCTGGATGAATTTTTTGTTTTGTTAAATTAAACTTTGTTTGCGGAAGAACATACAAAATCTTATAAAGAGTGTTGCATGTTAAATTACTTCTTTTAATTAGTATGGATATAGATGTAAAATTACTTCTTTTCAGACAATTTTATTTCTAAAAAACAAATATGTTGACAGTACATTCAGACGTGAGAAAAAAAAAAAAACAAACATGTCATTCAGATTCAGGTTTCAGTCACTATTCAGTCTTCAGTAAAATTCAGGACTATTCAGTTTTCAGACAAAAAAACAAACGACCCCTAAGTCTGCCTAAGTTTAACATAAATTTTGTATAAACTTTAATGAAACTGTGATAAGTTCCAATGTGAGGAAACATATAGGGCCTGTTTGGCACATGGGTTTGAATTGGGATTGGACTAATTTAGTCCCAGTCCTGTGTTTGGTGATTGTCTGAAACATTGGACTATTAATCCCAACACCAAAATAGTCTCATGATCATGGGATAAAATAAACCCACCCTCACCCCCACCTTTATTTATCCCAGGATTATTACATGTGGACCCCACTCATTTATTTCATCTCACCAACCCCATCAACCCACAACCACCGTCTCTTTCATCTGTATCATCTCTCATCACTTTCATTTTTTTTTTCTTTTGATTCTTGAGTTTCCATGGTTCAGAGTTCCAATTTCGCTTTTTAGTTTGCTTTAACAGAACAATCACACGCAAACGAGCCCAAACCGCCTCCTTTGTTCATTCTCCAGATTCTTCATTTCAACTACTGAGAATTGCAAAACATGATGTTTCCGGTGAAAAAGGAGGCGAGCGTGAGTACACATCAACAACTGAGAGAGTGGTGGTCGCCATGAGAGCAGAGAAAGTGATAATAAGAAGATGAAGATCTGAGTTTCCAGATCTTTAAAAATGAAGTTTTTTTTTTTCTTTGATTGATGTTAATAATGATTAAAGTGTTGGGGATAATACTCTAGAAACCGATGAACGCGGAAACGCCGTGCCTAATATATGATAACTCTTATTTATTCGTGAAGTGTTCCCCCTTATTTGTATCTTTTATGCTTGTTTTCCGGGTAAACCGGGTTTTTAACGGCTAAAAATAAGTGTTTCAGGAATTTTTCCAGATCAGGGGCGTAATTGTAAAAAAATAGAAATATTGGGGCCAAAGCGCAAATTCAGAAATTTGGTGTTCTGCGCCCTAATTCGGCGTTAAGGGGCAGCAAAAAAGGGCGCAGAAAGGGACCAGAATGTCACCCTTTCTCACCTCAATTCGGCGCCCTAATCGGCGGTCATGGGCCGCAAAACAAGGGCGCCGATTCCTAGTCAGAAGATCCCTATTTTCCCATTTCTGCGCCCTTGGGCGCAAAACAGGGCGCAAAATAGGGCGCAGATTTAGCTCGTCAGGTGACCATTTCTGTCTTTTCACGAAGATTTCTTGAGCCACTAAGCTTGGATTTTTCAGACTTTGTCTGAGATTTTTGTGTGGGCTGTGAGAGAGGATGGTGATGATTAGAAATCTTGGTGGACCCTCTTCAATTAATAGGAGGGGATTTTTGTCTTTGGGGGGAGATATGAGGCATGTGGGAAAGGAGCTCCCTTTCATATTCACACACTACCAACCAAGTCCGACCACAGCTTGTTCCAGCAAAAAACACTCCCTTTTCTCTCAAGTTTGAAGCTTCTTCATCATCTTTGGAGCTTGGAGGAGTTGATTCTAGAGGAAGGGAACCATTGGAGACCAAGCATTGCAAGAAGGAGATCATCATCCTAGTTTACTTCTATAACTCTTCTTTCTCTTCTTGTATTTGTTATGGTTTATGCTCATTTGATACTTTGTATGGTTTTAATGTGTAATATGAGCTAAATATCCTTGTGCTAGAACAAGATGAAACCAAACCCTTGATTCATTGATAATGACTACTTAGTTTCTCTACAAGTGCTTGTATGGTTATATGAATGTTTTGTATGCTTAATGCTTTTGCCTTGATTTGCTACCTTGTTGAATGATCAATAGATAAGCAAAACATTCACTATAAATTACTAGAAAGTGAGAGATGCACTAGGCTAGCTTATAGGGTTCATGTATGTATTCCATTAATCTTAATGAGTTCATGCATATTTTATATGTTGGATACAATCTCTAAGACATCGAGAGAGATTAGAGGTTGATTTGAGGGAATATGAACCTATAATCCATACTTGCACAATTGAGAGATTAGGTAAGTCAAGAGTCATATTAGAAAGGTGAGGTGGATTCAAGTTCTAGCACATTTTCCTTATACTATCACATTCATCTTAGTTGTGGTTGGTGTTTACTTGCTTTCATAGAAATCAATTTAGTGTTAGAAATCTAAAAGTATTCAATTTTAATTGTTCAAATAGTATATAAATCGATAAAAGCCAGTAATCAATCCTTAGTCCTCGTGGGAACGATCCCTACTCGGCCATTGTATTACACACCGACCTCGTACACTTGCGAGAGTCAAACCGTGTGGTTGTGGACCGATCAATATACGCCCATAACTCATAGCAAATAATAACGTCAATAAGCTGAAAAATAGATGAGAGAGAACAAAACAATCACAACACAAGATATACGTGGAAAACCCAAAACAGGTAAAAAACCACGGGCCGTCAGGACGAAAGAGAAAGTTCCACTATATGATAAATTGTTACAACCATAAACTTCAAGATTCTCTCTCACACCTCAACCCTAAACCCCACTCACAAGATCCTCACCAAGAACCCCACAATATCTCCTAGGTCTCCCCTAAATATCACCCACGGATCTCTAACTTGATCCACCGATATTCCCTCGGATCCCTCCTCGGATATTCCCATTGGGTCTCCCCAGATCTCACTCACACTCTCTGATGTTTACATGGTATTCTTTTTGCTCCACAGCCTTCGGTGTTTTAATACACACATCAACCTAATTACAAGGTTCTATTTGTACTAGTTACAGGGAGTTTAATATAAAAGGAAATCCTACTCCTAAACATACAAGACTTACTTGTTCCACGTAAATACTATTTCCTTTTATGACAAGTCTTCTTGTAAGGAGTAAATCATTTTCCTTCAAGCACAAGAACTTCCAGAAGAATACCTTTTCCTATTCTGCGCAACATTCCCGATCTCAGCAATACATCGTCTCTACCATATTGGTCACAGTGTGCACCTCGCTCCTATCACGTCGAAACACGTCAGCTCCTGATTGCTCTTGTCACCGCTGTCCAGCCACGACCGCTGCCATTACCGCTGTCGAAACCCACAGCGTTCTTCACTGGTCTTCACGAACAATGCTCGACCGCTCTCAAAGCCACAGCGGTAGGGAGAGCGGTTCTCTCCTTACTTCCGTTCTTCTAGTCTTCAACCTCCCTCAGACACCATCATTCAACTTCCAAACATATCCCACGTCTTCCAGGAAGTACCACATCAATTGAGTATTGTTTGGTTCACATCGGGTTCGCTTAGGAATACAAGTCAAAAACCTAACATAAAGAACTTTATTATTTCAATGTTTTTCTTTGATTTTTTCTCTTATAAGAAAGAAGAAGACAAAGATCTGGGTTCCCAAATCTCTTGAAGAAATATATTTATTTTTCTTTAATTTTTTCATTGATTTTCTTAAATGATGATGATGATTGAGAAGGAAGAATATAAAGATATGAGTTTCCTTGAACTGATGTTGTTATTATTGATGAAGAACTTTATTATTTCGTTTTCTTCTTTGATTTTTGATTTTTGATTTTGTTCTCTTCAGAAGGAAGAAGACGAAGATCTGGGTTCTCACTTCCCAGATCTCTTGAAAAAAAAAATCTCATGTTTATTATTCAATTTTAAAATATTATCAAATTAAAAATATTAGTGTATTTAGTCCAATCTTATGTTTCACCAAACAAAGCACAATATTAATTCAGTCCAGTCCCATGTTTCCCCAAACACAGTATAATATTCATTTAGTCCAGTTCAGTATAGTCCCATCTAATCCTAGTCCCATCTTAATCCAATCCAATCCTATGAAATAGTCCAATCCAATCCCGCGCACCAAACGGGGCCATATAGTCCCGTCGAAGGTCTCTCTACCAACCGTGTTCTCACTTAATTTGTTTTATTCTTAATTAATCTTGATTTGTTATTCCACCTAATAAGTCAGGGCCGCCTCAATCGTAATTGGGGTCCTAAAGGAAAATATAAATTAAATATTTTATATTTTATAGTGAAAACCTTAGCTATATATAATCCATTTGGTATAGTTCGTATGCCGTTTCACATATCCTAATTAAATTAGAATTTGATTGCTCAATCACTAATTTTTTTAATTGATAATTAATAATGCCCTAAAAAAATGGATAATTAATAAGTTTAAAAAAGATAGATTAAAAAAAAATTGGACCCTCAAAAGTTTGGTGGGGTTTTAGAAAACAGTCTAATTAAGTAGCTCCGCCCTAAGTAAAAAAAAACAAACTTAAGAAATAACCCACCTAATGAACAAGAAGTTTCCAAAAAATGATTATTATTTTTTTTTTTGAAAAAAAAAATGATTAATTAATAACACTAAATTCTTGCTTCCTCACATCTCTTTCCTACTAGCTTCCCATCACTCATGAAATATATATAAATACCAAAGACAACATAAAAAGAGATTACATAATCTCCCTCCTTAATTTCTGTATTCTAATCACAACCCATCAAATTGTGTTTAACTAAATATCCTTGGTAGGTTTGATCAGTTTTGGATCAAAAAATGGGGAACGATGACGTGAAAGGAGCATATTCCGGCAACAACTCCGACACTAAAGAGAGTAATATTGGAAGTGATAAAATTGGAGCTCCTGTTAGAAGAACTTCCAGGAAAAGCTCTGGTAAAACTACTCATAATGAAGCCAATATGGAGGTTTTACTAGAAATTCGAGAAGATTTGTCCATCACAGTCCAGAACGTTCAGACGGTGGGAGAAGAACAAGAAGATCCTGAGCTGACTCTATTGGCCAAGAAGACATTGGAGAAGAAGTCGTCGTCTTCGCTTGGGTCCTCCTTGTTCGGAAGCACTTCGCAGCATATCAGACAGGTCTCTCAAGACTTGATACGCTTAGCTTCGCACACCAGAACCTCTTTTACGTCGAAGCGGTTCAATCATGTGGAATTGGCTGCCGTTCAGGCCTTGAAAGGACTTAAGTTCATCACCACCGAGAAGAATGATTGGTCGGCGGTGGAGAAGCGGTTTGACGAATTCACCTCCTCCACCAACGGCCTCCTTCTCTCTGCCAAGTTTGGTGAATGTATAGGTAATTACTTTTTGTATTTCGTTTTTTTTTTTTTTAATGTATTACAAATTATAATAAATTCTAACACCGGTTGGGTTAGGGATATGTTGGTAATTACCGAGGTCAAACACTACATTTGTAGTCTGAATATCTACCTTATAAGGAGATATCTACCCCGACAACACCGCAAACAAAAAAACATCTCATAGTAAAATAGTTGCTACCTTCCTATATATATATATATATATATATATGTTTTATTATAATCAAAAGGTAGCAAGAAGGTGGGTGATGTTGAGTTATTAATCTAATAAAGATAATAGTCCTCTGTGTTTCATTCTCTTTTTTTTTTTTTTAAACATTGTTTGATATATTTATTAATGATAATTTATAGGCATGAACAACTCTAAGGAATTTGCGAGCGAGCTATTTCGGGCACTTGCTCGAAAGTATAAAGCAAGTGGTGGTGATTGTATTTGTTGCACCATTAACAAGGCACAGCTCAAGGACTTCTGGGACCAGATTTCTGATGAAAGCTTTGATTCAAGGCTACGAACTTTCTTTGACATGTTCGTACTTTTTTTTTTGTTCTTTTGATTTTATGATTATTTAGTTTATTATCTTGATTAATTACGAGTGCATATATTTTAACTAATTATGTACAATCATGGCCATGGGTGATCTTGCAGGATAGATAAAGATGCTGATGGAATAATCACAAAAAATGAAGTTAAAGAGGTAATTAAGCTTGTATTTTTTATTTTTTTTGGGGGGAAAAACTTGACGGTAGGTTGAAAAAATCATTCAGAAACAAAACAGCTAATTAGCATGCATTTCAAAGTTATTAAAAATATTAAGTTGATGGGTGTAGATTATCAGTCTAAGTGCCTCTGCAAACAAGCTATCCAACATTCAGAAACAAGCTGAGGAATATGCAGAATTTATTGTGGAAGTATTAGACCCCGATCAGGTCGGATACATCAAGGTAATTAACATGAGTCATTCTAATTTTATTAGAAATTCAATATCTTGAATTCAATAAAATTCAGGCGTCCACACATGAGAATTTCTTCTAAATTAAGATGATTTTACATGATTGGTGCTTTATGGGCTGAACAGGTTCATAACCTGGAAACTCTGCTTCTGCAAGCTACAAACCAATCTGTGAGGACAGGAGAAAGACAAAGTCTAATTCAATCTTTGTGTCAAGATCTCGAGCCAACTAAGGAGAAGAATCTATTAAGGAGATGGTATCAGAAGATTAAGTACTTTTTAATGGATAATTGGCAAAGGGTCTGGATTGTGATGCTATGGTTTGGAATTGTTTCGGGTTTATTTGCATACAAGTATTTGCAATATCGAAACAAAGCTGCATATGAGGTGATGGGCTATTGCCTTTGCATTGCTAAAGGAGGAGCAGAGACACTTAAATTCAACATGGCTTTGATATTACTACCAATTTGCCGCAACACCATTACTTGGCTCAGAAACAAGACAAAATTAGGACTTGCCGTGCCCTTTGATGACAATTTAAATTTCCATAAGGTAATTATAAACACGGAATCCTCTATTAGTCTGAACTCTTATTGAACTTTAAAAAACTTTCATAAGCAAAAGATAAAAATTTAATAACAAATTGTTTACTTTTCTTTGATTCAATTTTAACAAAGTACTTCGATAAATGTGATTTTATTAGGTGATTGCTGCTGGAATTGCCATTGGAGTTGTATTACATAGTGGAGCTCATCTAATCTGTGATTTCCCGAGACTTATTCAAGCCTCCGAGGATGAATATGAGCCAATGAAGCCTTATTTCGGAGAGGAGCAACCGGAGAACTACTGGTGGTTTCTGAAGGGAGTGGAAGGGGTGACTGGTATAATAATGGTGGTGTTGATGGCAATAGCATTCACATTAGCCACTCCTTGGTTTAGGCGTAGTGCTACGCTCAAAGTGCCCAAACCCTTCAAAAGATTCACTGGTTACAATGCCTTCTGGTACTCGCATCATCTCTTTGTAATTGTCTATGCTCTCCTAGTTGTTCATGGATTTTACCTCTACCTCACCAAGATATGGTATCAGAAAACGGTGAGCTCTTACCTCCATTTCCTTCTTTAATTACGTTTGAATGAGCACAAGCACGAATTAAACTAATCGCACTCCAGAGTTGGTGTGAGAAAGATTTAATTCCTAGACCTCTTACTTTTTTGCGATTCTTTAGACTCTCAACGTTCACTTTTTTGTTACAGACATGGATGTACCTGGCAGTTCCAGTTCTACTTTATGCTTGTGAAAGGTTGATTAGAACTTTCAGATCACGCTTCAAGCCTGTTAATATTCTAAAGGTTAGAAACTTCCCATAGAAACAGAAAAAATTAATTAATCTCTAATAACAAAATTTTCATGGTTGAGACATGCTGATATGATTTTTGATGAACATTATTGAAGGTTGTTGTTTATCCTGAAAATGTCTTGGCATTGCACATGTTCGTACCTTGTGGATTCAAATACAAGAGCGGACAATACATGTTTGTCAAATGTCCTACTATCTCTCCTTTCCAATGGTATGTATCGCATATATATATTAAATTTTAGTAGTTCTCTCGTCAAAATCCCTTATTTTAATACAAATTAACGACTTTCATGAAATCCATCGATTTTAATGAATTTTAATTTGAATTTTTTTATGGATCATAAGTTCAATGAAATCTATTTGCAAACAAAATTTGAAATTTTTTCAAACACTACAATTATTATTTTTTTTCTTCATTGTTGAAAACGAAGCATCAAAATAGGAAAAATGGAAAAATAGTTATAGTGCTTGAAATTTTTTCTTACAGGATTCCAATTGACACCCATGTTAATTAGAATTTTTTTCAATAGATACCAATACCTATATGGAATCCCACACATCTAAAGGGTGATATATATATATATATATATTTTCTATTGTCAGTTCGAACTGACAAAAGATATATCAGTTCCTTGCATATGAGCCATTAGATTTAAATACTTTGACTTGGCTGCATGCACTTGTCAAAGCATCTTTTAAATCCAATGGTTCACATGCAAGGAACTGATATATTTTATATCAGTTCAAACTGATAATAGAAAGACTGTATATATATATAAATTCAGATCAAAATTCATTCAAATCAATGGATTAAATATTCAAAAAGTGAAAATCACTGTTGTGAGCATTTTTCAATATTTCCATTAAAACTCGGAATGAATCGACACCATATCACCAATATTAATATTTATTGTGAACAGGCACCCATTTTCCATCACTTCAGCACCAGGAGATGGCGACCTTAGTGTTCACATTAGAAAATTAGGTGATTGGACACTCCAGCTAAACTCTGTATTCTCTAAGGTATGTAAGCCTGCTCCTGGCGGAAGGAGTGGAGTTCTCATAGCACAAGGAGGAGGCAACGATCCTGGGTACGAATGTAGCTTTCACTCTTCAATTCTCTTAAAATTTGGATCCTCTACCGATCTTTTTAATCAATGAATACATTTATTAATACTCATCATCGGTTTTTAATTAAGATACTAAAAACAATCACCCATTAGTAACAATGTCAAGCTCACCAAATCATCAACATAGATCTATAAATGTGTTACTGATTTTCATACATATTATATTTTTTGTGAACAAAATTAGAAATATCCCTAAGTACATTAATTAGACATTTGTTTTTAACTACTTATGAAAGTTTAACAGAATAACAGGTTAATAACTACATTTTTTTTTTTTTTTGAAAGGTTAATAACTACATTTTTGGCCATGTCCTTGCCTTGGCATGTCTGCTTGGTGGCTCGCTGTTTCTCGATTTGCAGAAGAAAAGAAATTTTAAACTTGAAACGTATATAAATAACGTTTCAACGTTTTACAATCTACCTAAACATCACTTCAGGATGGTGTTTCGGTAAATTTATCAAAAAAAAAAGAAAAAGGTTTTGGAGGGTGCTTCAAAAATTTTCTGTTGAAACAAAAAGTTTCACGTTTTTGTTCCCAAGTTTCACATTTATCCAAGGTTTGACGCATTTCTTCTAGGTTTAACATTTTTGCAAAAAGAATAAAAATATGTTGGAAATGATTTTCGTAATTTGTGATTATTAATAGTTAAACTTTCATGTACAGTTAAAAACAAATTTCGCATAATAGATGCGGTACATCGTCTTTGGAAATTCTCAGTACATATTTTTTTTTTTTGTGTATTTTGAAAGTGATATATACACTCATGAATAGTCTTACAACCCAAAAGTTTAGCCTATTTGTGACATCCAAAATTATATATATTTCTTCTCTTGCTTTTTATATTTTCAATATGAGATTTACTTTAGCTTCACATGTTGGTTGTCAAACATTGTGCTCATTTGTGGGAATGCAGCTTTCCAAATATTTTGATCGACGGTCCATATGGAGCCCCAGCACAAGACTATAAAAAATATGATGTGGTGTTACTGGTAGGGCTAGGAATTGGAGCCACACCCATGATAAGCATTGTCAAGGACATCATCAATAACATGGAAAAAGAAGACAACAGCTTAGAATCAGCCCTAGAAAATGGCACAGCAAACAATAGGAACAGCAACAAAGTGTCGCCGTTGATCAAGACAAGGAAAGCTTATATGTACTGGGTTACAAAAGAACAACGCTCGTTTGAATGGTTCAGAGAAATAATGAACGAAGTAGCTGAAATGGATAAGAAGAGAGTGATAGAACTCCATAATTACTGTACAAGTGTATATGAGGAAGGAGATGCCAGGTCAGCCCTAATTTCGATGCTTCAATCTTTACAGTATGCAAAGAACGGTGTAGATGTGGTGTCGGACACACATGTCAAATCCCACTTTGCTAGACCAAACTGGCGCCAAGTTTACAAGCGGATTTCTTTCCTCCACCCCCAATCTAGAATTGGTCAGTTCTCTGTATTTTCTATCTGGACTCATTGTCGGTATACGTCTTTACTTTATTTTTATTCGACTGAAAATAAAATATTTTAACATTTTATTTTATTTTTCAGTGAACGATTTTTGTTTTTAAGAAAGAAAGTCTGTGTTATATGCAGGAGTTTTCTACTGTGGAGCACCCACAGCAGTGAAGGAGATAAGGCAACTAGCTTCGGAATTCTCTCACAATGGCTCCACTAAGTTTGATTTTCATAAAGAAAATTTTTGATGACGAGGAATCCTAATATTTTAAATAATATATATATATATATAGAGAGAGAGAGAGAGTGAGAGAGAGAGAGAGAGCAGTGCTGATAACAGTCGATTAGGGCGACTGCTCTTGGACAGTCACTCTATGTAGAGTTGAAATCTGTCCTCATAGCTTTTTTTGTAATGTTTTAATTTGTTTTACGTTTTTGATACACATTTTTCAGTTAATTACATATCATCCCATATTTCAATTTTATTAACAAAATCAAACATTTTCTTTTATTTTCAAAATTACCATTTGGCTTCTCTCCATTACCGGGGCTGCCTTCCACTCCTCATGTTGGCTGTATAATTTTTTATTAAATTTGTCTACTATATTAAAACTAAATTTTCATTGGTTTCTCTGTTACAATTAAATTTGTTTTAAAAGATTCACCTCTAACAAAATAAATTCTACTTATCTGATAATAATTATATTTTGCATTAACCTTTCCTCAAAAAAAGAAATTATATATATTATCAATAACTTAATACAATAACATAATCCACATTCAACTAGTTCAGAAACACTATCAATGACGACAAGATGAGGTTGACCCAATGATTTACCTGTCATACCTACAACATGAAGTTGTGGGTTCGAGTCTATCCCCTCCACAAATTTTGAATTATTGTAATATTTCAACAACAAAAAAACTCTATCAATGACAAAAATAATTTTTCTTTATCAACCACCAAACATATATTTTCATTTTTTTTTTTGAAGAGCAAAATATATTCAAGGGGTCAAAAGACCAAGAAAACACAGGCACAAGCCCAGCAAACATCAAAAAACCGCGACAGAGGAGACAAACCCAAACCTTTGTCGCTGAAATTTGACTAGGAAGCAAAAGAAAAAGCCCACCCAACAAAATAGCAGCAACAGCAGTTGGCACCACTGAACCACACAGCAGAAAAAAACCCCCAACAACAGAAAACAGCAGCACAGCAGCAGGCACCGCAAAACCAAACAACAGAGAAACCAAACAAAACAAAACTAGCAATCTGCCCATTCCACAAAATCACCAGACTTACTAGAGCCCATCTTAGCAAGACTATCCGCAAAAGAATTGAAAATTCTTGAATCAAAGACAACTCCCAAATTACCAGCAGAACTCATAATGCTTCTAATATCAAAAATAGTGTTCACATGCTCCAAGCTACCAAAATCGCCCTTAGAAACCCAAGAAACATCCACTTTGGAGTCGCTGACCACCGAAATATCACGACCCCGGAGAGAAGGATTCGAATGGCAGAGCTCCACGGCTTTTTTAATAGCTTATAACTCCCCTGCGTTAGAATCAAGGATCCCCACAAAAAAGGAGAAAAGACAAAGGACCTTTCCGTTAGAATCACGTAAAACTCCTCCTATACCTGCCGGTCCTGGTTTGCCCCTCATGGAGCCGTCGACATTAAATTTAAAACTGTCCTCACTCGGGGGTTTCCAATCAGCAACCTTTGGTTTCCAACCCTTGATAGATTCCACACACAGCTCTTTCACATTCCTGAGCAAAGTATCAACAGAATCCAAAGACTCTTTCTTCAAGTGTTTGAACCACCAAACTATCCTGAACTTTACTACATCAGCTGCCTGCTCTAAACATGGCTGTTTACCTTCAAAAATCAGCTGGTTCCTGAACTCCTAAATGGTCCAAACAACCGCACAAAATAGAGAGCCCCACACTCTTTCAGACTTTGGAGCCGGGTAGAGACCAGCCCAACCTTCCAACCAATTCTTCACAGACTTGTTCATACACCAACTAACATCCCACCAAGACATACAAATAACCCACATAGCATTCGACCACATACAATTTAGAAAGAGATGATCCAACGATTCTGAACCAATCTTACATATAGGACACTCTTGGTCTATAGCATCCACCACTCCTGATGCAGCAGCAGCTAAGGCAATGGAATACATGGAGCGGGTGGCGAATTCGTATTTCAGTCGCATGGACCAACCAAATCCGGGCAGAATTTCGTGGACCTCTACAGAGGGCATATGAGGTTGGATTGTCTATTATAATATGTTTCCGGAAAGCCCAAGACGAGCCCTACAAATGTTATGAAGACTTCGTCCTCTGTAATAGATCACAACAGGCCCAAATTCGGCCATTTAGATTATTGCGCGAAGACTTGAGATGGACAACAGCTGGACACTGTGAGCTGGACGAGATGATCAGGTCTAAACTTTGTGGACCTCTACCGAGGGCATATGGGATCGGATTGTCTATTATAATATGTTTCCGTAAAGCCCAAGACGAGCCCTACAAATGTTATGAAGACTCCATCTTCCATAACGGGCCCCAGCATGTCCGAATTTGGCTGTTAAGTTTCGTGCGCGGCAAGACAATTGTTGCTTTAATTATTATTTCCAATTATCGTCATGATTTGATACGTTTATTTTATTTCCTTTTAGTTTATATGTAATTAGGTTATTAATTATTTCCCTTTTAGATAGGTTTTTAATGTTTTAGAATTCTTTTGATTTTAGGAGATTTGATATCTTTTCCATTTAGGATTCTTTTCCGTTTAGGATTCTTTTCCGTTTGTTTAGGATTTTCTTGTTAGTCAAGTTTTACAATTCTATTTAAGTATATTGTATTAGGGTTTGAAAGACAGCTTTTGATGAATAAAAAAATATAGAGAATTGTTTCTCAACTATCCATGTACAACATTCTTTGCGAAGATTGAAGTATTTGAAGCCTGTTAACAATCCTTCGTGCGCGAAGTTGAATGTTATCAGTAGCCTGTTATCCTGGTATCCGTGCGCGGATCAACAGCATAATAGTAGGGTTCGTTTCCGGTATTCGTGCGCGAATCAACGGATCCGAATCATTTATCCTATCTTTTATCTATTGTTGTTTTGCGTTGAATATTCCGCTGCATCAACTCCAAATCTATGCAAGACTTCCTTCACTAACACCTTTCCTCTCCAAAGTTGCCATAAAAAGATCTCGATTTTGGGAGGGGAAATGCCTTGCCATAAAAGTTTAGGAATAGACTTCATAGTTGAGTTGGAAGCTTCCAAGGACCTCCTAAAAGAACCCACTGAAAATATACCATTTCGGTTGAAAGACTAAGCAATGGTATCCGAGAGATGTCTGCAAAGAGTAATGCTATCCAAAAAGGTCATGAAACAATTCCATTGAACCACTTCCCAATCAAAAAGCCTTCGTCTCATACGGATAGACCAATTCCATCAAGAACCAAAATTCGACACAGTACCACTTTTCCTAACAGCCAAGGCAAAGCATCTCGGAAAGGCTTCACTCAACGGTCTACCATCCACACCCACTCAAACCAGAAACCTGCCCTCTCACCATTGCCAATCGCAGTTGTAAACCCCTTAGAGATCACACCAGCAGACCTGGACCCCTCCTTTAACAAACTGTTAACCGAATTAACAAAACAAGAGGCTTTACTGCTGTGCCAATTCCAAAACAAAGAGCTGTCCATAATTTTGTATCTTGAGCAGATCACTCTTCTTCATAACGAAGACTTTTCCCGACCGAATCTCCATATCCACTTTGCGAGCATAGCTTTATTCTTGTCGAGAATCTTACCAATTCCTAGACCACCATGCTTCTTTCCTTTACAAACCTCCTCCCAACTCACAGCATGAACCTTCTATTTTTGCATCCTATCACCCCATAAAAAACTACGTTGAAGCTTCTCAATCTTACGGGCTACTCCCACCGGAATCTTAAACACCGAAAGGAAATACGTAGGAATACTGGAAATCACAGATTTGATCAAAACTAACCGTCCACCCTTAGACAAAAATCTCCTCTTCCAAGGAGCTAAACGCTTCTCTATCTTGGACAATAACGGATTCCAGAAATTCAAGGCTCCCGGTCTACCCCCTAATGGAAAGCCTAGATAAGATATGGGGAGGGTTTCTTTTTTGCATTTGAAAACAGATTCCCATTGGACATTGTCTGTCACCCTCCCCCCCACCCACTCTCACAACACAAGACTTGAAAAAATTAATTTTCAGACCTGAAGACAGTTCAAAACAACGAAGAGCTCTTCTCACATTAAGGAGATAATCCACCTTGGGTTTGATAAATAGAATTGTATCGTTCGCAAACTGAAGGTGGGTTAAATGAACTCCATTCTCATCAAAATTCTCTCCTTTAATTAACCCCAGGCTGCTCGCTTTCAGAAGAACATAATTCAGACCTTCCGCCACAATGTTGAAAAGGAACGGAGATAGGGGATCTCCTTGTCTCAAGCCCCTCTCCACCCCAAACTGAGAAGTGGGTTTACCATTCACCAAAACCAACAATTTAGGGGAAGAAATACACTGTTTTATCCAACCTCTCCACTTGCTACCAAAACCCATAGCTTTCATCATCGAGTCCAAGAACTCATGATCGACATTATCATAAGCCTTTTCGAAATCTAACTTCACCACTAACCCACCCTCCTTATCCATTTTCCATTTTCTGATGACTTCTTCCACAATGATCAAACTATCGAAAATCTGCCTATTACTCACGGAAGCCATTTGCGTCTCGCCAATAACCGAATCCATCACTTGCCTAATCCTATTTGCCAACACCTTAGCAAGAATCTTGTATAACGACCCAACCAAACAAATCGGCCTAAAATCCCTCATCGTATCTGGGTTCCCAACTTTGGGAATGAGTGTTATGAAAGCCCTGTTTAGCTCTTTCACAATTGAACCATCGTTATAGAATTCGTTAAGGAAATTTATGAAATCTCCCTTCATCACATCCCAATGAGATTTACTGAAATTCAAATTGAACCCATCCGGCCCTGGCGCCTTATTACCTTCGCAGCTTAATAATGCTGCTGTGACTTCCTCTAAACTAAAGACATCTTCCAAGGAATTTCTCTCCACATCAGACAGCTCTTTGACATTAGTCAAGGATAAACTCGGCCTACTCCCTTCCTCTTTTTGAAAATGCTTCTTGAAAAAGCTAAAAACCCCTCTACCAATAAGCTCAGGATCAGAAACTTTAACTCCTTCGAAAGACACCTCTTCAATGGCATTTCTTCTCTTTCTTCCATTGGCCATGCTCTGAGTGTTCCGATCTCCGTCTTTTAACCAGTTAATTCTAGACTTTTGTCTCCATGATTGCTCTTCTCTCCTCATACATTTCCATAGGTCATTCAAGAGTTTGAGTCTCTCTTTTCTCCTGGAATCCGTCCACCCTAAAGAAGAAGCTGACAAATCTAAGTTAGCCAATTTCAATTCCACCTCACTAGCCTTTACCGCACCATTTTTAATTTGTTCTTTTTAAATAAATATAAACAAATAAAAGCTCTATATACAATTTAAAGCTTGTTAGCCAATACAACTAAATAAAAAATTAAATACTAAAACACATGAATATTCATTCCAACGGAAATTAACGAAAATAGCTTGTGATGTGATTAAATATATCATTCAAGCTCATTAACCATTTAAATTATTTTTAAAAAAATTAAAGGATATTATATATATATTCAAAGCACATGATAATAACCAAAACAACTATTACTTTTGACTAAATTATATTTAAAAGTAATAGTAAAATAAAACCTAATATGTCTTAACAAGCTTTTGTGGCTTTTCTTCCACAATTTTTTTTAAGTCTGTTAGTCTTGTTCTAATAGGCAATCTTACAAACACTTTAATTTGTATGCACTCTAATAACTTGATAGGTTTTTATTTATTTATTTATTTATTTTTATAACAGTGTTATGGCCAATAAAAGTTTAATGAAGTAGTAAATAAATAGTGTGAAAGAAAAAGGACATGTGTCAAAAATGGTGAGAAGCCAATGACAATTTTTAAAATAAATGGAAAGAGTTGGATTTAGTTATAAAATTGAAATATATGTTAATATGTAATTAGCTGAAAAATATGAGTCAAAAGCATAAAACAAAACATTAAATAAACTGAAAAACAGTCCAAAAAGACAGGTGTCAACTCCTCATGAAGTGACTGTCCAAGAACAGTCGCCTGTTCTTAGCACATCTCATATTTTTTTGTTTTCTTTTTATCAGTTTGAGGGCTTTACATTCTATATTAATAATATAAGATGAGTGGCCATTAGGCACCCATTTCCATCGTCTTTTTTAATTAATTAATTTATTTTTTTTAATTTTTTTTTTATTAACAAAAAAATAATAAAAGTTAATATAAGGAATAATTACCCTATATAAGTGTCACCCATTTATTCCCAAACTATCAAAATGGCCTTAATATAACAAATAACAAAAAACAGGGTGTATGTGTGGTGGGTGGCATATGGATGTGCGTGAAAACAGGATAAAAGTTGAGACGGCTGCGCATCTTAGAAATTGCAGAAAGCTTCGAAATATTTGTCATAATCTAGTAATTATATGAATATATGGATAAAGAACACATACAAATTTAATAGTTTTGCTCAAGAGATTGTATCTGATTTTATTTTTATTTTTTAAATCTGATGAGTCCGAACGGTGTAATGGGCTTTCAAGGCCTAAATTAAATATTACTTGTACTATCCAAATATCTCGATATCAACATTCACGACAATGTGCAAGAGATCTGATTTTTAGTATTTATGCAAATGAGAGTGAACTTGAGTCCTCTTCTTTTGTTGTTTTCAATTAAGGATTTGGATCCTCTCCTCACATTGTCCTCACCTTTATAATCTATTAACACGTGTCTAATATAGCAAATCAATGATCTACATATTTCTATTAATTTTTATGTTTTACTCAACCAAAATATAGAATTAATCTAGACCATTGATTTAAGTGAGGACAAAGTGAGACGAGGAGGGAATTCAAATCATACTAGTATATGGTATAAATATCGATACCATATACTAGTATGATTGAAAGTTTAAACCCCACGATGATTGAAAAATCGATAATATAATATTTTCGTATCTTAGTGGTACCAATATTTATATGGGTATAATATCTTTTGAAAAGATTCTTTTCTATAAAATATTTTGAAATTTTTCTTAAATATCCACGATATTTCCATAAAATATCGATATTGGTTAACATGTAGTGTAATGTTACATAAATTACATGGATATTTTTGGAAATATTGTAGAAATTGTAGTGGTCAAAAAATATAGACGGCCCAATTAACAGGCCCATAACTCAATAAAGTTCAAAAATGGGCCTTGGATGCTAAAAATGGAACCTTTATCAGTGGCTCAACAAATTGAGCCAACATGGGCCCCAAAGCCAGGCCCAATCCATCGAAACATTAGACCATCAAAAACACGTGGTCAAAAGATGAATTAAACTACAATCAAATCATGCGTTGCACAAACCCCAACGCTTGACAAAGCCTTCATTGTTCGATTCAAATGAATCAAAACGGACAATTGAATGCCTATAAATCACGCTCTCATAATGAGTCGAGTAATGGGGGTCCTTGAGCTTCACTATAAAAGCTAGACCCTTTCTAAGAGAAAGGGTCTTGATTTTTGCAACCTCACACGCGAAAGCTCTCTCTCTCTCTCTCTCTCTCTCTCTCTCTCTCTCTCTCTCTCTCTCTCTCTCTCTCTCTCTCTCTCTCTCTCTCAACTTGGCTCCGTCTATTGTCACATTAATTACAACTCTCTCCTCCTCATTAATTGCTAATCCACCATCTGATCGAGGTTGACACGATTATCTTCAAAAGACGATCGATCCAATCCGTAATTGACCCACAATCGAACGAGGGAGTTCACCAAGACATTGACTTATCAAACTGATCGATATCCAATATCGACCTAATCCCCATTCGATCCACAACGATCTAGAGAATTCCCAAAGAATCGATCCACCAGCATAATCGATATCCAGAGTCAAACCTTCAAAATCGACCCACGGCTTGACCCAAAATATCGAGCAACACAGTTTGTTATTTCTACTTTTCCTTGACTAATTTATCGAACATAATACTGACTTGGTGTTGGAGAGTCCCTCCAAGGGAACACCCCTTCATGTGGTTCGCCATTGCTCATTTTTGTTGTTCTACAGGTTGTCAGTGCCCACATCGATGATCGAAACTAATTGTAGATCCGATTAACTACAGAAATATCTGATATAGTTTCGTCAATATAAAGTGGGAAATTTATGATATTACCTAATGTTTTAATCTATCTTTTTATTTATTTTTTACAGTTAAATACATTATGTACTCATATGTCACATTTTGCTTTTTTATTTTTTTTTAATTTTTTTTATATCAATTTTAATGAATTTCGAACAAATCATATAACAATCTATAAATATAATTTATGAAATCATGTTGTAATTTTATTATTATTATTATTTTTTTTGTTTTTCATCAAGAATCTCATATTTTAACTTTTGATTGAAAAACAAGATTCTCATATTTTTTTTCCTACAAAAAATAGAATATCATGATTTTTTTTGGTTTATTTTCAACAAGAATATAATTACTAATTTTTTGTTTTCTTAAAAGTACATGTTAGCACATTATGATTTTTTTCGACTAAGAATATAATTATTAATTTTTTTTTTTTTTTTAAGTACATGCAAGCTCATTGAAAATAAGCTTAAATGCCTTTTCTCTGCGTATCATCATTTTACAAACACGTGTTGAATTTGTATAGGCGTTTTTTGACAAGAATCTCTTCGTCAATATCTTCTTTTTTTTTTTTCCAAAAGAATATAATAATTAATAAATATAATAATTTGTAATAATTATATTTTGTTTTTCAAAGTGCACATTTTATTCATATTTATATTGTTTTTGCTTTAAAAATAAAAGAGAGAAAAATTGGCGAGTATATATTTGGATAAATAAAGTAAAAATGTGATTTTTTTACATTTTTAGAGAAATACATATTCAAATCTCCAATACAATTATCTAAAATCAAGTATTCATCTATTTTATAACCAATCATAACAAAACAATTATTACACTCTCTCTTCTATTTTATTTTACAATTAAATGAGCTATAATATTATTGGTGGAAAGAGTTAGAAATCCTAATCAACATTTATAGGAAACTCAATTCCATATTCTCTAACTTTTTTTTACCACATCATCTCCATAATAAAGTTAGATACTTATATTGGAGATATTTTTATCTCGTCTGGATCATCTCAAACACAAGAAACACGATTTGACATAAAGTTAAAAATTCATAACCTAAATTTGTGAAATTTATGATTCTCTAACTTTTTTTTACTATATCCTTTCCATAATAAAGTTAGATAATTATATTGGAGATACCTTTATCTCATCTGGATCATCTCAGACACGAGAAACACGATTTGACATAAAGTCAAAAATTCATAACCTAAATTTGTGAAATTTATGTAACTTTACCTATATCACATTTATCGGTATTAATAATTGCACGTGAATGCACCCTAAACTGGACCCATTAATAAATATCAAAATATGTGAAATTTGTACTTCAAACAAAATATATTAAGAAATTAATAGTTTATTGTTTTGTCATCAACTTCTTGCCGCTCACATGTAAAATCCTGAATTATTGTAATATTTAAAAAATAATAAGAAGAAGAAAAAAAAAAACTTCCTACCCATGTTACATCTATGTTTTCACACCATATAAAAAGGAGTAGTGTTATACAACCCAAATAATGTGGCAATTGATTTTTTGTTAACCACATTATCTCATGTGGCATATTGTGTGTGGTGATGACAACTCACATGCTATATCATTTAGATTGAAATTAGGACTAAATTTTGTGTTGTTCAGCATTTTTCCACATTATTGGATAAATAGAGGCATGAAAGCCAACCCCAAACATAAAAGAAGTCGGTCCTCTGAGTGTTTACAAAAAAAAAAAAAAAAAAAATGTCTTCTCTTCTTCATTCTCTACTTGCAGCTCTATTTTGTGCTGCATTTCTTCAGGCCGGCTATGCTCAAGCTCAGCTCACTCCAGACTTTTACAGTCAAAGCTGCCCGAATGTTACAAACATTATTAGTGGCATTCTTGTGGATGCTTTTGCGTCCGATATCCGCATTGGTGCCAGCTTCATTAGGCTTCATTTCCATGACTGTTTTGTTAACGTAAATACCAACCTTACTCTTGATTTTCTATTCTTCTTCTAATTCCTTTCTTAATAGGAGCAATTTGTTTAGTTTAAAGTTTTATTAAAAATTCTTTAAAGATCAAGACGGGCCTGAAAAAATTACAAAGCAAAATAAAAAGTGAATTGTCTGCTTTGTAATGTTACCGAGAGCCGTAAATGTTTTTAATCAGAGAAAAGTTTTTCTCTGTTTAAAAACTATCGCTTGTTCATTTTTAACAGTTTAAGTTGAAATTTTCTTATGTTATGTAACAATTTGTTAAACATAATTTCAGGGTTGTGATGGATCGCTTTTGCTGGATAACAGTGCTACAATAGTTAGCGAGAAAGAAGCAATTCCCAATAACAATTCACTCAGGGGATTTGATGTTGTTGATAGAATGAAGGCTGCACTAGAGAGTGTATGTCCCGGCGTCGTTTCCTGTGCCGATATCCTCACTATCGCGTCTGAACGATCTGTTTTCTTGGTATGAAAAACAGAACGTAGATATCTCCAATATATATATATATATTTGAAGTATTATATAATTTCGGAGTTTTTTTTTAGAGGGGGACTACCTTGTGCAGGTGTGAGGGGTTTTCCACCGGATCAAAAGAAAGTTCATATTAATTTGAAATGTTGATCAGGATGATTTTGTACACTAATGATTAAATGTTTTTGTGGCATGTAGTCAGGAGGGCCTGAATGGGAAGTTCCATTGGGAAGAAGAGATAGCTTGCTGTCAGGAGGTCTCGATATAGTCATGCCAGCATTCTTCGACCCTCTTGATGAACTCAAAAGAAAGTTCGTACTCGTCGGCCTCAATAATAATACTGACCTCGTCGCTTTGTCAGGTTTTTCCCATCAATTACTTTCTCTCTTCAATCCTCTTAGTAGTACAGTAGTAGTAATAATAATAAAATTAGATTTTTTTTTTTAAATAATAATAATAGATTTGAGTAATGATAGGCTGTCAAATTTTTTTTTTATCAAACTCAACATCACATCACTAATTAGTTATTATGTAGTCATTTGGACAAAATATTTTCTTGTATGAACAACAATTTGTACATAAAAAAATTACGAAAATCAATGAAATTTATCCAAATTGAAAACAACATATACACAAGCTTTGTACCACAACCCAAAAATAAACAAAAAGTTTGCCTTAAATTGTTTTGATAAATGCTCTTTTTTTGTTTCAGGTGCTCACACGTTTGGAAGGGCTCAATGTTTTACATTCATTGATCGATTATACGATTTCAACGGGACCGGAGAGTCGGATCGGACCCTAGATGCAACCTTTGCAAGAACACTCCGGCGCCTATGTCCGATACCAACAGATGGTAACACGACCGTTTTTACCATTCTAACTAATCTGAACCAGAACACCACCGATGCTTTCGACAATAGATATTTCACCAATCTTCAATCAAACCGTGGTCTTCTCCTGAGCGATCAAGAATTGTTTTCGACTCCTGGGGCCGATACCATTGAAATTGTCAACAACTTTGCTAGTAATCAAACTGCTTTCTTTGAAAGCTTCGTGGTGTCTATGATAAGGATGGGGAATTTAAGGCCTTTAACAGGAAATGAAGGTGAGATCAGATTGAACTGCAGGGTGGTCAATGCACCACCGCCAGCGACGATTACTAGATCATCATCAAATGAAGTTAATTTTGTTAGCTCTATCTAAATCAAGGGCTGATGATGTTTTGGTCCAATAATTGCTGTTACATCGATCAGTACAATAAGGTTGTGTTTTTACATATATTGCAGAAAAGTCATGTTTGTTATTGAGAGTTTGTACGGTTAGCAAATTCTCATTTGTATTTGCACAGAAATATGTTTTCTGATGTTCAATAATATATGTCTATGTTAACATATACTTTTTTCTCCTCATCAAAAATCCAAGATTTTTATTTTTAAAAAATAAAATAAAATCCAAGTTTTTCATTCCCTCGAGGAGGCAAATCCAAGTTTTATGTTGAATTGAAAAAATTAAATACCTTTGGATTGAAAAACTAGAGGAGTAAAATGGAATATGAAATTGTACTACTAAGGGTTCCAGTCCAAAGTTTGAATTTGACATATTAAGTTGTTTTTGTTTTTTAATAAAATGTCCCAGGTCATTATTTTATTATTACTTTATTATTTGAAAATAATACTTTATCATTTATTTGGGCTTTGTAGAATATCAATTAAACGCTCTAAAAAATCAATTAAAAATTAAAATAATTCAATTCAATAAGGAACACATTTATCAAAAACAGAAAAAATGGCTCTCTTTCCATCTTCTCGAGGAGTTGAGTACATAAAAATAAAAAAATAATAATAAAAAAAAAAGCTGGAAAAGTTAGATCTCTTCCCACGGAGGAGATTCGCGTCAATTAGAAAAGATCCAGCAGAATTTGTTTTCTCCACTCAATGAAGATCAAAAATCTCCTTTGAATGGAGGAGAGCCACGACTCCTGTTGGAGGAGAAGTTATCCGTCGAAGACTAATCGAAAGCATCTAGTGAGCTTCAGATTTTGATTGGGAAACCAATTCTATTTGGTTAAACCAGAGAAAGGAGCAGGCCATGATATCAAGCAATGAATTCTTCCTTAGTAGATCCAAAGCTTCACTGAAGGAGGGAATAGAGCTTTAAATCATCATGACGGCTATTGTGAAAAAGTTACCGGGGAGTTTGAGGATTTGTTTTAATATTTTTTTTTTTCTAGGGTTTAATGTATTTGAAATCTTCTTTTGTTGACTTCAATGCATCTAATGTATTTTTTTTTTTGAAAGGAAAAATCTATAAAAAAAAAAAAAAAAAAAAATGACATGTGCTTGATTTTTTAAAATTATTTTTCAATGGATGAGATTATAAGATGGATGGAGGACCTCCTCCATCCATTTTTTGGTTTTTTTTTTTTTAATACTTAACTATTTTATAAATAATTATTAATGATTTTGTTTTATCAATACGGTAAAGACATTTTTGCCCCTTAGTAGTTAAGTTCTAATGGATGATAAATAGTAAATACATAACAATTAACAGTAAATAGAATATAAATGATAAATAGGTTTTTTTTTTTTTTTTTTTTTTTTTTTTAAAGAAACAAACATATGATTCATTGAAGTTTCAAATTTCTGTCTCTATTCAACTTTTAGTAAAATTCACGATGCTTGATTTGTTAACTATTATAATAATTTGAGCAAATGATTCAATTCATATATAACATTGTTGTCTAAAGAATTTTTAAAATTAGTGGCCGTGCACATCAAGCTGGGAAGTAAATCAAAACTCCAAATTTTGAAATTTCGAATTTTTTCCTGGCTTGCGAAAGCTTTGTCGACCAAGTAATATTTTAATGATTGATGATGTTATTTTAAGTTTTGAAAAGATGGATGCATCTCATTTTTTCTTTTTAAGGTAACTCGAATATGATATATTATCGAATTGAATAAAGTTTTTACCACTATGCTACATTGGACGGTGATATCTAACTTTTTTTTTTTTTTTTTTGAACGGCAAGTTTTATAAAGCAAGATGGAAAAACCGCATCGAGGAAACAAGAGGCCCAAGGGGCAAACACAAAACCAAAAGAACAACATAAAGAAAAACCACCCAAAGACCGTGACCTAGCTAGAAAAACAACCCAACAGCTAGCCTACGCTAAACGGAAAACAAACCCATCTCTTTGACGCTAGCCCCTTCACCAACAACATACAAAGCAAACATGGAACCAGCCTTTGTCATCTTCAATTCTTTCCCTCTAGCAATACGGACCGCCAACACTTCATCTACAACACCGAAATCGAAACCCTGAGCCCCACTCCCAGTCTTCATCCTGTGAGATCTTAAAGGATTTATTTATTTATTATTTATTTATTTATTTATTTATTTTACAGTAGCCCATCATATCTTTGACTTCTTCAAAACTGATATAGACTACTTGGTTACCAAAAATGGCCACACCCCCACATGACTCATCTTTAGAACCAAAGACCCTAATAGATGAAGAATCATTTGACCCATTTAACAGCCCAGTTATATGCTTTGAGGCCATTGATCTTGACGGTGGGCCTCTAAGCCAACCCTCTTCTGATTCAGAAACACGGCCCATCTTATAATCTCGATCACGTCCCAAACTCTTTTTACCACCTTTGGGCCTATAAGTAACCAAACCTGAATTGGGTCCACCTACACCCACAAAACGGTCCGGTTCTTATATTTGTTATTTATTCAAGTCACATGTATGCTTGCAATAAGGAGGATTATTTCTTATTAATTGTCTGTCGTCAGTTTTCTATTTTAAAATATTTTCATATTTAATTTATTATTCCTAGTTAGGGCCTTGTCTCATACAGCTCATCAAATCAACTAGACTAGACGTCAGCACCCATCTACGTAAGTTGTATAACATTTTTATCATTTATGAATCATAATTGACCGACCAAGTTCTAGCTATAGTTGATTAATTTAATTTATTACATTTTTTTATTAATAAATGACGTTATTGTTTACTAGAAAATAAAGATTCTTTTCTCTTTTCTTCTAGGCCAATAATATTACATCAATTGGTGCAAGTGATAATATTCGGCAGATACCCAAGCATGGATCACAAATTGATAACATTGCAGAACTAATGAGAGAGACCATTAGATTATTTAGATACCCAAGTATATGGCCTGTTTGGCATGGCTATTAGAGGAGTGCTTTTGGCTTTTGGGACCAATTTATATATGGTGTCTCAATGAGGTCAGTATCAGAGTTCGTGGGGAGAAAATTTCTATGTTGATTTCATCAAATAATGCACCCATCTCAGGGAATCTTGATATATTTTTGAAAACTGCAAGGAGACAAATCTTGATGATATATATTTGTCTCCTTGCACCCATCGCCCGCCAGAGAAAGTCAATGTCCTATATGCCATTTTAAATACTCTCACACGGTCTGATAATTAATTTCTATTACATCCATAAATTTCTGATGAGTCTACTACATATATAATATAGTTCTCAGTTCTCACCCAAGTGTGAAATATTTTTAGACTATTATGGCTGTCAATCTTTTACAAATTATTCCTTAAAAATTATCATATATAAGCTTACTATATAATATTTTTGGAGAACTTTTTATTTACCTCACCCAATTAACTAATGATTTTGATTTCTGTTTCTTTACAATATCCAAAGACACAATGAATTTCAAACTGGTTGTTTTGTTGTCTTTATTTATTGACAACAACTTGTTATAAGTATGGAACCCACATTCTTCACATTGGTGTGATATTATCCGCTTTGTGCCTAAGCCCGCACGGACTTACTCTTGGGTTACTACCCAAAATGCCTCACACCAATGGAGGTTGTTTCCATATATACTTATGTACCCAAGATCATCCCCATGTCTAGCCAATGTGGAACTTTGGTTGCACATCCAACAATCCTCCCCTCGAACAAAGGACCATCATTATCTTCACGGTCCAGGCCTCCCCTCTAACGATCATCCATCCGTCAATGCTAGGATGAACACTCCATCGAGGTCACTCCTCTCCATCGCGTAGGAGCACACGTCTTACGTGAAGATCTAGAGCATTTCCTGCCTCGAGAGCTAACATCACAGACCCATCGTGAGCTACCTAGGGCCCACCACCTCCTGGTTTGGTTCGGCTACAATTGGCTAAGTCTGGGGGTCGGCTCTGATACCATTTGTTATAAGTATGGAACCCACATTCTTCACATTGGTGTGATATTGTTCGCTTTGGGCCTAAGCCCGCACGGATTTACTTTTGGGTTACTACCCAAAAGGCCTCACACCAATGGAGGTTGTTTCCATACTTATATACCCAAGATCATCCCCATGTCTAGCCAATGTGGGACTTTGGTTGCACATCCAACACAACTTGGTTTGGTTCGGCTACGATTGGCTAAGTCTGGGGGTCGGCTCTGATACCATTTGCTATAAGTATGGAACCCACATTCTTCACATTGGTGTGATATTGTTCGTTTTGGGCCTAAGCCCGCACGGATTTACTTTTGGGTTACTACCCAAAAGGCCTCACACCAATGGAGGTTGTTTCCATACTTATATACCCAAGATCATCCCCATGTCTAGCCAATGTGGGACTTTGGTTGCACATCCAACACAACTTGCTAATTTAATATTATATATATATATATATATTTATTTATTTCTTGCATGCCAAAGGCTATGTTTATGATTGCTTTTACTTGAGAAATACTCACTTATTTTTCAAGTTTTGAGCAAATGGGTGTTTGGTAAACTTCCCAAAAGCAACTTATTTCACAATTTGCTCCTCCAATAATCAGCTTTTGAAAAGCTAGGTGGGGGTTGCTTTTGGGAGCAGAAGCTAAATTTTTTTTAAAGAAATGTCCAAAATGTCCTCACTATTTTAATAAAATACAATATTACCTTTATATTTAATAGTGATATATTAAAAAATTAAAAAAACTAAAAAAATATCTCTTCAACAAAAAAACTAAAAAATATAAAAGTTTAAAGGGTAGTGGCCACCGCCGGACGTCGAGGCCGGAGGAGGACCGGAATTCTCTAGCGACGACAACCTCCTCTGGCGACGCCGGATCTAGATCCATCAGCGATCATCTATGAAAACGGAGCCCAATTCGAACCCGACCAAGGACGCCTGGAAAGCTGCCAGAGATAGAGCAACTGCAGACGATAGAAGCCGCCGAGAGCAAGCACGACGGAGCTAAGCTGCTGGTAACCGCGACCGAAATTAGCCCAGTGGCACATGCAGACAGGCTCATCTTGGTGAAACCAGTCTCTTTCACTTCCTCTTCTTCTTTTTCTCCTTTTACACATGCATCACCATCATTGATTTTAATTTTCTTCATCTTATGGTTGTCGTCTCCATTTGCCGATGGATCTAGATCCGGATTCGGCTTCACTAGAGTCGTCGACGTTTGACAAGGCCGTTGTCGCCGTCGCCGGAGGTGGACAAATCCACCTCCGGCATTTTGAAGTTTATGTTTCTCCATTTTTAAAATTTTTAATATTTATTATAATTATATATTATATTTATTATATTTAATTTTTAATTATATAATTACTATGCCAATTGATTGATGTATATTTTTATCATTTCATCAAATACAATATCCACCCTTTCAAAAACAAATCAATTTTAAAATTTAGTTTACCAAACATCTATCTACATTTTTGTTAAGCTAATTTTTTTTTTAAGTTATGCTATAAAAGGATTAGTTTTAAAGCAAAGTAATCCCAAACATAGCCTAATACTACTTTTGTACGTAAGCAGCTGGATGTCAGTAGCCATATTCTACGTATTACATCAGTGTAAAGAGTATTTTATGAATTGAATTGTCCATTACCTATTACTGACGTTAGAGTTTATATTATATATATATATATATATGGTCCCGTCCACATCAGTACGCACTAATGTAATTACATCGGTACCAATAGTACCAATGCATATGGACCACTGATTATGGAGAAGCTCTGACAAGTGCATGTATACACTTTGAGTCAAAATTTGTAAATCTAATGGTCAACATCCAACGCATTGATGAAGTTATATTAGTGCGTACTGACTTGAACATTTCTGTATAGATAATATATATATATCTCATTATTTTTCATTAATAATTATTTATTCAGAATATTCTTAGAGAAACAGTAAAATATATGTTAAATTAAGAAGAAAAGTTTTTAGGGCATTTGCCATGCTTAATGATATTCTAATTAAATTATCTCCATGTGCAGTGGTTACAATGATTTAATTATTTAAACGAGATTAATTAATTTATCAAGGTTTTACTGTATATGCTATCTAGTACAGAATTAAGAACAATCCATAACGAATATTCCCATTATATATATAATTAGGTGGGTTTTGGATATATATCATAAACTTGAAAAACAATAATCATGTTTGGAGGCTAAGAAAGCGACAGAAAAAAACAGTCAACGCGGAAAAAGGGTACTAGCACCCTTGCCTAGAAAACCAAAAGGAGAAGGCACGTACAAAACCGGCCAGCCAACTGGCTGGTTAATTAGGTTCATGTTTTTTTGTCTTCTGTTGAGACCTACGTGACCTTTAAAATTTATGTTTTAGGGTCTGCACGCCCCTCTTCTTTGCTTTTTTTTTTTTTTTCCTTTTTTTTTTTTTTTTATATATATATTAATATACGTACAATTAGATTTAAAAAAAATGGCTAGCCAAAGAAAAACCACAAACAACGCAGCAAAAGAGCTGACAGTAGCAAAAAACCACATAGACAAACCAGCATCACGAAACCACAACAGAAGGAAGACTCCCAAAAGAAAGGCCAAAAAAAAAAAAAAAAAAAAAAAACTGATTGAAGGATTAAAAGACTCCCTCAGCTACCAAAAAACATTAAAAGACTCCCCACTAATTTGTTTTGCTCATTGATTACAATTTTTGTTAAAAAGATGGATGACTTTCTCTCTCTTTTGAGTTTTCTCTAACTTTTGTAGCTTTGTCCATGGATCCCTCAGAAGCATGTCTGTGAAATTTCCTTACCCCTCTCTCAAATATTTCTGATACTTTACCACAACCATCATCAAAACCGAAAACTTTTGCAGCTTTTCTCAAAACCGATGAAGCACAGGTTCAACCAAATCTTCTCCTGGTGCTAGTTGTGAAAGGGAACATCACGTGTGTTCGCATCAGACAAAAATATGTTCAAGAAAGATTGAAATATTGTTAGAAAAATCTTTTCGGACGTTTGCTTTTAAGAAAAGGTTCTGTACCTTTAAAGCCTGGTGAGTTAAAATTTGTATTGCAATAGATTTGGCAACTCAGAAATCCTTGGAAACTTACTCCGTTTCCAAAAGGATATTTTGATATTCATTTTTCTAGTGAAGAAGATTTAAAGAGGGTTTGGAGTGGAGATTCTTACTCAATTTCAAATGGTATTTTTCGTGTTTTTCAATGGCAACTCGATTGTTAGGATTATGCTCAATAGCAAGAGTGTAATATTGTTTTTGACAATCTTTTCATATTAATAAAGTGATTTCTATTTTAACAAATCTTATAGCATTTATAGTTTAATTATTATAATTGTCAGAAGTAAATAATCATAAGGTCAAAAGACTATGAGAAATGAAGAATTGTTCATACATCTGGATATGTATGAGGTAAACACAATTCTTTAGTTAGTCTTGAATAATGTTCACAACTTAAGATAAAGGTTGAGCGCCTTTATCTTGTTAAAAGTTGTAAATTCTTTTGCTAGCATTTGAGTGGGATCAAATGTGTTATGATGAGTCTAAAATCATCAAAGTGTAGTGACTTTGGGTGAAAGAATCTAGTGCACTAGGTGCATTTAATAGGATCACATGTACAATGAAATACTTTATCTAGAACCGTCAGTAGATAAAAGTTTTTCATTATGAGGACAATCGGAGAGTCTATCTTAATCCTGAGATAAATGATGAACTTATGGTTACAAGTGGTATCATTTGAGCTATCAATGAATACGATTATATAGTATAGTCTATCCTCGATTGTTTGGTGGTATTCATTTGCTAATCGATAGAGGACTTCATTTATAGATATGGACATCGTGGCTCCATTTATTAAATGAGAGTAGAATATCATCATATGGATGTTTTGAGGTATTGAATATTGTTAATCGCCAAAAATGGCGGAGACCAAAAAAGAATTTTCCGCTGGTCCTGAGAAGAAAGCCGGGATGCAAAGTGACAGCGGGAAAGATGTTCGGGTACCCCATCTGCCAGCTGACGGGCTAGAATAAAAGCTCCTACCCACCTCAACTAGGTCCAAGGTCTTCGGAGCCAGGAAAGCATTAAGAAGCCGTAAAGAGAAGGGCCCTAGAGACACAACCATTACGAGATCCTGGCGCCCACCTACCCCAAGTACCCCGATACCTGGAACTCGATATCTGCAAACATCGCCTTAAGAGGAGCAAGAGGGAATGCGGGATACCTATAGTACCCCGATCAGCAAAACTCGTGACATATACATAAAAAGACAACACCAGGATCCCAGTATACCGACCCCGCTGAAGCAGGAGGCGAGCACCCCGAAGAGCAGACCACATATAAAGACAAACATTAAACGCCACCGTTCAAGATAGAAATTCAAGTTACAACGCGGCATTCATTCCCGCCATAAAGAATCTTATTTCGAATAGGGGTCAACTTATTTGGAACCGAGAAAGAAGGAATCGCCTGATCTTTCGGGATCAATGTCCCGACGAATTCGTTAGACTCCAAAGGAAAGCCCGTGCATCACTGAAACCCTAGACCGAAGTTCTAGGAATGTTCAGCAAGAAAGCGGGCCTATATATGGATGATATGTTCACAGGAAAAGGGAGCTGACTTTTTTTCTACTTATCGACAGGCACGAAAAGCTCCATCTCCATGGTCCACCAAGTTGTTTTATTTTCTCCAATACTGTAATCTCGATAGTTCAAGCATTGAGTTGTAAAAATCTTATTAAAGTCATTTATATATACATAAACAGTTTTATGCTTTCATACTTTCACCATATCAGAAAATTATCCCTCTTACTACATGCACCCATTATTCTTAGTAGATTCATAAAATCTAGCGGGGTATCGGGATACTGCACATCCCGCTAGACTAGATCGGTATAGATCCGGGCCCTTCATATATCGTTAATTTGAAATTGCACCTCGGTGACAATTTTAGGTTAACAGATATTAAATATTAACGTTAAGTTTTTGATAGTGTCTATTGAAACATGGCTTCTGGACAAGTCAAAATATCCAAGTTCAAAATGTGGTCATATGAGTAAATATGGTAACTCGGAGAGCTATAGGCGATCTATGAGCTCTTAGCGATTACTGATATTCTTCACGAGGATACACCATCTCCAATAAGATTGTCTAGGGTACGAATGAGAAATATTTACTTATTCTGTCTTTATTTAAGAGTGCAATTTTAGTTCTTTAGTAGAATGAACTAAAATTAATAGATCGAACCTAAGTGAATCATTTGTTTATTGTGATTGGGTTATGTCTATTGAAGCTTAAATTTAGATAGCCCGCCAAGATCTCCAATCCACACGGACTTGCATGGATCACTTGATATATTCTACCGGACTAATTATGGGTCCATCTAGAATTATATTTAATATATTAAGAATATAATTTGCACATTATTTATTTAATGGGCCGTTAAATTATATTAATATATTAATGAAAGGCATGTGGGCTTGTTTCTTTTAGTAAGAATGGGTCTGGTTCACATGTAGGCTTTTTATTTAAAGTCTAATGGATTAAATAAAATGGGATGGATTAAATAAAAAGGGAAAATAATATATGGCCCATGTATTGTACTTGGGCGTCAAGGCAATTATATTTGCATAACATATTATTTTATTTTACTATTTGATTAAATGGAAATTAATTAATTAATTATTTATTTATTTATTTAAGAATCAAAATCTTTTTCTGACTAGGAAATATGTTTCTTAGTGTTATACTATTGCTAGTAGTATAATAAATATCAAAGACTTTATTTGGTAAATAGATAAATAAAAGGTATTTTATTTATCTAATCAAATTATGAAGTTTTTGATATAGTCACAAATACACTAAAGAGTTGGATTAGGGTTTGAATTCTAAAATATTGATAGAAGTCTTTTGTGGAAACACAAATCCTGTTTTGTAGAGGATTTCGGTCACCACAAAGAAATCAATCAAGGGAATTCGGCCAACCCTAGTATTATTAGGGCAAGAATTTTGGCCACTATATATAATATAGTGTGGAATTCGGCCACACACTAAGGCTTGCTTGAGAGTTATTTTTCTTTAGCTTGAAAAATAGAATCCATCTCTTAGACTAGTGTGAGAATTCGGCCAAGAGGAAAAAGAGAGAAGAGAACATTTTATTTCGATAGTGCACTAGTAGCTTTTACATCAAAAGGCTTTGTGCACAACTTCGAATTAGGTTCACGCGAATTTCGATCAAAAGATTGAGAATTCAAAAGTGACTGGAACGTTCTTTGTTATCTCTTGGAAGTTTTAGTGACTAACGAAAAAGAAAAGTTTTTTGTTATCCATCCTCAGGTACACAATTCAAATAAAGTGAGACCACACTCCTAGGTGATTCACGTTCGTGATTGGATTGGAAGTTCTTGCGGATTACAAATCGACGCAACATCAATCTTCAAGCTTCAAAGGTACGATACTTTTATTATATGTTAATTAATCAAGGGTTAAGGTTCATCTTTAAAAAGGAAAAATTTTAAACTATACCAAACCTATTTTCGCTTCTGCCGCATGTATTTTTCCCTACAATGATTTTAATCCATATAATCAACAATTATCGCATGCTCAAGTTTGGATGAGGTTTTACGGTCTATGCTCGGAATACTGGCATCTAGCTACAATCATGGAGATTGCACGAGGAGTTGACATCCCTCTGCAACTAGATTAAGCTACAATGGATCAAGCATATGGGTTTTATGTCTGAGTTCTTGTGGACATTGATTTAACTTCGAATCAGCCATCCTTTTTGAATGTGGAGAGAGATGATCGTAGAGGTTTCTCTGTGGATGTTATATATGAAAATCTTCCAAAGAGATGTACGAACTATAAAGCTTTTGGTCATGACTCTGCTAGATGCAACCAAAATAACAAGGAAATTAATTCTAACAAAGATCGATCACGATCAAGAAATCCAAGGCAAACCTATCGGCCTATCACGAAAAATACCACCACTGACCAACATAATGGGCAGGTTGCCGTGGCGGTATGCAAAACAGTCCCACAAAATCAAAAAACGATAGAGGAAGAGGAAATTATACAAATTAAAAATTTTGGAAATCCCGTAATTAATGTGGAAGACAAAAATGGAAGCATCCAATTAAATGTGATTGATGCTCAAAAAGTGAATAAGGAAACAACGGCCAATTTTGAAGTTGACAAATTTGGGTTTCAAGAAGTTGACCCAATCCGTGAAGGGCAGTTTCCAGTTACAACCGACACACTTAATGCATTTGTGGAAGATCAGGTTCTAATTGAGAGTTTGTCTCTAATTCAAATTCAAACAGCTGAACAATTTGCTAGTCAAGATGCGGGAATTAATGTTAATATCTCCAATGATTTGAATACCAAGTATTTAAATATGGAAGATAATAATGAGAATGCTCAATGTTCTCTAGAGAAAATTTGCATTAATAACAGGATGACTCTTGCCATTCCAAGGACTGATCAACAAGTTTTGGAGGAGACGTCAAGAGATAAAAGAGGAAATACTAATTTGGAGAATATATCAGAAGACCAAGATATTCATGTTTCAAATTTTAATCATGGTCCAGTAGATCCCGTGAATGACAATAATTGGATTCCCGTGGTGACCAAATCAAAAAGAAAAGTGAAGCCAACTTTTAAGATTTTATCTAGTTCCAAGTCTCAAATGAGTAAGGAAAATTCTAAGCGCCTCCTGGTAGCTGAGACTAAGATTCGCTCTGATTCTGCGACTTCAGCGGCCTAAACAGAATTAAGACGTGTTTCTATTGCTAATTGTGCCACACAGGTTGAAACAGAAAAGAATGATTCCGCTGATCTGGTTAATTAAGTTGAAGTTTTTTTTTTTTTTTTTTTGAGTAATTGGCACCAATACCCCTTGGAGTGTACGTGAATTCGCATGTTGCCCGCTAAACTTTTTTTTTTAGACATTAATAAACCCCTCGAACTATCGTTTGTTAGCAAACAGTTGGGTTTATTCTGAGAGGGGGCATCTACAGTCGGGTTTTGCCAATAAACGATTGTTCGGGGGGTTTAATGCCTAAAAAAAAAAGTTTAGAGGGCAACATGCGAATTCATGTACACTCCTAAGGGTATTGGTGCCAATTACTCTTTTTTTTTTTTTTTAAGGCCTACGTGCCTTTTTAAATTAATGTGTTTTAGGGCCTATACGCCCCTCATGCTTTTATTTTTCTTTTCCCTTTTTTCTTTTTAATTTTATTAATAAAGGTTTTTGGTTGTTTAAAAAAAAATTAAAAGACTCCCCACTCAAGAACAATAGTCCTGTTTGGAGGCTAAGAAAGTGACAGAAAAAAAAAAAAAAAAAAGTCAACGCGGAGATGAACAGTAGTCAGGTTTGAAAATGTGTTGGTGGGTTGTGGTCAATTGAGGGAATCTTGATTCTTAATTAAATGTGGTTGCGTTTCAAAGAGAACTACTGGAAACATAACCTTTTCACATATCACCGTCAATTTGTATTAAAATTCATAACTCAACTCTGTGATGTCTTTAGATGAACAATAATTAATGTTATTGTCTTATGTACTACAATTCGTATTTAATTCGATTGTTTAATAATAATTACAATCCAAACAAAACGCTCACCAACAAACCTTCATTAAATAAAAATTTCATCAGAGCTAGCCAATCTTAGATTCAATAACACAAACTAATTTATACATTATTTTTTATTGAAGTATTATATAAAGTTGAGGTTTTTTTTTTTTATAATTTTTTTTTTTTAAGGGAAATGCTCAAACCCACAACCTCATTATGTAGGTGTGAGGGGTTTATAACCGGACCAACCCCTTCCCGTCTAATTTCTAATTTATACATTATTGGCCACAGAAAATAAAATAATTTTATATATCTAAAAAAAAAACTTCCATGATGACGTACGTCCTTAATCCGTTTTACGTCAGAATATTTGAAATTTCACATATTTACGTCATATATATAAATATGTGAAATTTCTAGTTGATTGTCAGGTTCCTTCCTGCCCATGTTCCAAATGAAATTTCTAGTTGAAATTTCTATTTTTCTCACCTTATAAATATCGAGGCAAGAAAGCCAACCTCAATCAAGACAACTCTCCAAAACATAGGAGAAGTCAGCCATACAAAAAAAAAAAAAAAAAATGTCTTCTCTTCTTCATTCTCTACTTGCAGCTCTATTCTGTGCTGCATTTCTTCAGGGCAGCTTATATGCTCAGGCTCAACTCACTCCAGACTTTTACAGTCAAAGCTGCCCGAATGTTACGAACATTATAAGTGACATTCTTGTGGATGCTTTTACGTCCGATATTCGCATTGGCGCCAGCCTCATCAGGCTTCATTTCCATGACTGCTTTGTTAACGTAAATGCCATCCTTGCTCTTCATTTTCCTTTGTTTAGCCTCATGAGCCTCTAGCTTTTCTTCTAATTACTTTCTTAATATGAGCAAGTAATCAACTTTTACAAGGCAAACCAATTTTATTAATTCGGTGTATATTGTTTAGGTTTATGTTTTATTAATAAGTCTCTAAAGATCAGGACGGACCTGAATTTTTATTTTTTTCAAGAACATTACAAAGTACGTAGAACTAAAAGTAAATCATTGCTTTGTAACATTACAAAGCTGAAAATATTTTTCATGACAGTACTAACTATAGAGAAAGACTGTTAAAATACTAGTGTTGGTTTATAACAATTAATTATGTTTAATATATATATTTTTTATCTAACAATTTGTTAAACATAATTTCAGGGTTGTGATGGATCGCTTTTGCTGGACAACAGTGCTACAATAGTAAGCGAGAAAGAAGCACTTCCTAATAACAATTCAGTCAGGGGATTTGATGTTGTTGATAGAATGAAGGCTGCACTAGAGAGTGTATGTCCCAGGGTCGTCTCCTGTGCCGATATTCTCACTATCGCGTCCGAACGATCTGTTTTTTTGGTATGATAAATAGAGCATAAATATCAATCGCCATCCAAAAATATAATTTCTGCACTTATTTACGTATAAGTACACCAATTATAGGCATAGGTTATTCTTTTTTTCTTTTTTTGTACACTAATGATCAAATGTTTTTGTGGCATGTAGTCAGGAGGGCCTGAATGGGAAATTCCATTAGGAAGAAGAGATAGCTTGCTGTCAGGAGGTCTCAATATATCCTTGCCAGCATTTTTTGACCCTCTTGATGAACTCAAAAGAAAGTTCGTACTCGTCGGTCTCAATAATAATACTGACCTCGTCGCTCTGTCAGGTTTTTCCCATTAATTACTTTCTCTCTTCAATCCTCTTAGTAGACTGTAGTAATAATAATAATAATAATAATAGTTTTTTTTTTGAAAAATAATAATAATAGTAATAATAGATTTGAGTAATGATAGGCTGTCAAAAAAAAATTGATCAAATTAAACATTACATTACTTATCACGTAAAATCATATGATTTTAAATAATAATAATAATAGATTTGAGTAATGATAGCTAGGTTGTTTATGTGTACGCACACGATATTTTTTTTATTGTGTCAACAACAATTTGTACATGTAAAAATTACGAAAATCAATGAAATTTATCCAAATTGAAAACAACATATACACAAGCTTAGTACCACAACCCAAAAACAAACAAAAGTTTGCCTTAAATTGTTTTGATAAATGCAATATTTTTATTTCAGGTGCTCACACCTTTGGAAGGGCTCAATGTTTTACATTCATCGACCGATTATACAATTTCAACGGGACTGGAGAGTCGGATCCGACCCTGGATGCAACCTTTGCAAGAACACTCCGGCGCCTATGTCCGATACCAACAGATGGTAACACGACCGTTTTTACCATTCTAACCGATCTGGACCAGAACACCCCCGATGCTTTCGACAATAGATATTTCACCAATCTTCAATCAAACCGTGGTCTTCTCCAGAGCGATCAAGAATTGTTTTCAACTCCTGGGGCCGATACCATTGAAATTGTCAACAACTTTGCTAGTAATCAAACTGCTTTCTTTGAAAGCTTCGTGGTGTCTATGATAAGGATGGGGAATTTAAGGCCTTTAACAGGAAATGAAGGTGAGATCAGATTGAACTGCAGGGTGGTCAATGCACCACCGCCGGCGACGATTACTAGATCATCATCAAATGAAGTTAATTTTGTTAGCTCTATCTAAATCAAGGGCTGATGATGTTTTGGTCCAATAATTGCTGTTACATCGATCAGTACAATAAGGTTGTGTTTTTACATATATTGCAGAAAAGTCATGTTTGTTATTGAGAGTTTGTACGGTTAGCAAATTCTCATTTGTATTTGGCTCAAAAATATGTTTTATGGTGTTCAATAATATATGTCTATGTTAACATATTTTTATTTTTGTATATACACATTTTTCTCTCCTCATCAAAAATTCAAGATTTTTATTTAAAAAAATAAAATAAAATCCAATTTTTTCATTCCCTCGAGGAGGCAAATTACTAGAAGTAAGAGAAAAAAAAATAATAATAAATGGGTGTTATGTTGAATAAAATAAAAAATAAAAAAAATACCCTGGATTGATAAACAGGAGGAGTAATACTAAGGGTTCCATTCCAAAGTTTGAATTTGACAATTTTTTAAAGTATTTTTTTAAGTATTCCAAAGTTATTAATTGTTAAGTATTTTTTTTTTTTTTTGTGAAACAATTTTAAAATACTTAAAAACAGCCGAAAATAATAAATAAATAAATAAATCATGACTTTTTAGTTAATACCAAATCATTTCATATTTTATTACATTTAATATTATTTTTTTTCAAAAATATCCTACGAGAATAACATATTTCTAAAAAATATCAGATAAAAATACATAACAATTAATAGTAAATAGAATATAAATGACAAATAGTTTTTTTATTTATTTAAAAAAAAAAACCAAACATATGATTCATTGAAATTTTAAATTTCTGTCTCTATTCAACTTTTAGTACTATTATAATAATTTGAGCAAATGATTCAATTCATATATAACATTGTTGTCTAAAGAATTTTTAAAATTAATGTTAGAAATTAGTGGCCGTGCACATCAAGCTGGGAAGTAAATCAAAACTCCAAAATTTGAAATTTCGAATTTTTTCCTGGCTTGCGAAAGCTTTGTCGACCAAGTAATATTTTAATAATTGATGAGGTTATTTTAAGTTTTGAAAAGATGGATGCATCTCATTTTTTCTTTTTAAGGTAACTCGAATATGAGATATTATCGAATTGAATAAAGTTTTTATCACTATGCTACATTGGACGGTGATATTTAACATACTTTTTTTTTTTTTTTTTTTGAATGGTTTTATAAAACAAGTGGGAAAAACCGCATCTGGGAAACAAGAGTCCCAAGGGGCAAACACAAAACCAAAAGAACAACACAAAGAAAAACCACCCAAAGACCGTGACCTAGCTGGAAAAACAACCCAACAGCCAGCCAACGCTAAACGGAAAACAAACCCATCTCTTTGACCCTAGCCCCTTCACCAACAACATACAAAGCAAACATGGAATTAGCCTTTGTCATCTTCTTTCCCTCTAGCAATACGGACCGCCAACACTTCATCTACAACACTGAAATCGAAACCTCGAGCCCCACTCATAGTCTTCATCCTGTGAGATCTTAAAGGAATTTTTTTTTTATTACTCCACCTTCCAACTGACGAAACCGGAGAATCAACAATAGCCCATCATATCTTTGACTTCTTCAAAACTGATATAGACTGCTTGGTTATCAGAAACGGCCACACCCCCACCCGACTCATCTTTAGAACCAAAGACCCTAACAGATGGAAAATCATTTGGCACATTTAACAGCCCAATTATATGCTTTGAGGCCATTGATCTTGACGGTGGCCTCTAAGCCAACCCTCTTCTGATTCAGAAACATGGCCCATCTCATAATCTCACTTCCCTAACTCTCTTTACCACCTTTGGGCCTATAAGTAACCAAACCTGAATTGGGTCCACCTACACCCACAAAACGGTCCGGTTTTTATATTTGTTATTTATTCAAGTCACATGTATGCATGCAATAAGGAGGATTATTTCTTATTAATTGTCTGTAGTCAGTTTTCTATTTTTAAAAAAAAAAAAAAAAGTTTTCTATTTTAAAATATTTTATAATTTTAAAATATTTTCATATTTTATTATTCCTACTTAGGGCCTTGCCTCTTACTGTTCATCAAATCAACTTGACTATACGTCAGCAACCATCTACGTAAGTTGTATAACATTTTTAAGAATCATAATTGACCGACCAAAGTTCTAGCTATAGTTGATTAATTTAATTTATTACGTTTTTCGAACTGATATAAAATATATCAGTTCTTTGTATGTGGGCCACTGGATTTAAAAGATGCTTTGATAAGTGCATACAGTCAAGTCAAAGTATTTAAATCCAATGGCCCACATGCAAGAAACTGATATATCTTTTATCAGTTTGAAGTTTGAACTGACAATAGAAAAATTATATATATGTATATTTATTTATTTATTTATTTCTTGCATACCTAATACTGCTTTTGCACGTAAGCAGCAGCCATAATTCTATGTATTACATCGATGTAAAAAGTATTTTATGTGAATTGAATTGTCCATTAAACTATTACTGACGTTAGAGTTTATATATTATATATACAGAGTGAGTCTCTCATAAATGATCCATTATTTTAATTTCGGTAAGGACCACCATGAAATCATATTGATTTGAATGATTTTTGATCTGAATTTTTTTTATGGATGATAAGTTTATTGAAATCTACCAATGAATAAAATTTGAAATTTTTTTAAACACTAGAACTATTTATCCTGATTTTTTTAAATATAAAGGCATCGGAAAAATGGGTGAAATATAGGAAAATTCAAGAAAATAGTTCTAGTGCTTAAAAAAATCTCAAATTTTATTCATAGATAGATTTCGATGAACTTATCATCCACAAAAAAATTTAGATCAAAATTCATTCAAATCGATGTAATTTTATGGTGGTCCTTACCGAAATTAAAATAAGGGATCCCTTATGAGAGACTCACTATATATATATATAATTATTTTTCATTAATAATTATTCATTCAGAATACTCTTAGGGGGGGGGACCGCTGGTGGATTGGATTGAGATTTTAATAGACAATTTTGAGGTGCAAGGATTTTATGGATTTGCAAGACTATTAGGATTATTAGGATTTTAAGATTATATGGACTAAACTTTTAGGATTTTGAAAGAGTCTTTGGACGTACTTTATTTATAAACTATTATGATTATCTAGACTTTATTTTAAGACTTTTAAAAATATGGACTTTCAAGAGCACTGGTGACCATCTTCTTTTGTCTTTGAACTCAATCTACACAAATGACGATATTATTAGTAATGGACTAGCTCTTTTTATCAGGTGTATATATATATTTAAAAAAAAATCAACTTCCTATTTATCTTTACTTTTTGCCAAATATATCTTTTATAGATGTAGATAAAGCATTTGATCAATTTTTACTAGTGGTCCTAAAGATTTTAGATACCGGTGGTGGTTGTGGGATCATGGAAATCTAACATAAAACTATTTTTAACTCACAGAGGCATTTTATCAGTCATTTGGTACTCGACTTTCAAGTGTAGTTTTATACTGTTTTTTGTATGTTTGGCCGCCACATTTATTATATACCAATACACCCACAAAATATATGAAATCAAATAAAGAGTCTAGAAAGTATTGAGGGAGAAGGCAAGACAATTTTGGGTTCAAGCTATTTGTTGCCTCTTGAAAGTCTAGATCTAATACCACAAGACAGTATGGACTTTTAAAAAAAATCTTAAAAGTCTAGATCCAATACCACAAGACAATATGGACTTTTTAAAAAAAAATCTTAAAAGTCTTGATTGAATACCACCAAACTTTTACTTCCCCAAATTGTCTAATAAAATCTTGAACCAATACACCCCCTTAGAGAAACAGTAAAATATATGTTAAATTAAGAAGAAAAGTTTTTAGGGCATTTGCCATGCTTAATGATATTCTAATTAAATTATCTCCATGTGTAGTGGTTACAGTGATTTTATTATTTAAATGAGGTTAATTAATTTATCAAGGTTTTACTGTATAAGCCATCTAGTATAGAATTAAGAACAATCCATAACGAATATTCCCATTATATATATTATTAGGTGGGTTTTGGATATATATATCATAAACTTGAAGAACAATAATCATGTTTGGAGGCTAAGAAAGTGACAGAAAAAAATAGTCAACGCGGAAAAAGGGGACTAGCACCCTTGCCCAGAAAACCAAAAGGAGAAGGCATGTACAAAACCGGCCAGCCAACTGGTTAATTAGGTTCATGTTTTTTTGTCTTCTGTTAAGACCTGTGTGCCTTTTAAGATTTCTGTGTGCCTTTTAAGATTTATGTTTTAGGGTCTACACGCCCCTCTTCTTTATATATATATATATATATATATATATATATATATATATATATATATATATATATATATATTAATATACGTACAATTAGATAATAATAAATAATAAAACGGCTAGCCAAAGAAAAACCACAAACAACACAGCAAAAGAGCTGACAACAGTAAAAAACCACTGAGACAAACCAGCAACACGAAACCACAAAAGAAGGAAGACTCCCAAAAGCAAGGCAAAAAAAAAAAAACCGATCGAGGGATTAAAAGACTCCCCACTGATTTGTTTTGCTCATTGATTACAGTTTTTGTCAAAAAGAATCGGCCTATCACGAAAAATACCACCACTGACCATCATAATGGGCAGGTTGCCGTGGCGGTATGCAAAACAGTCCCACAAAATCAGGAAACGATAGAGGAAGAGGAAGTTGTACAAATTCAAAATTGAGAGTTATTTGAATCAGGAAACAACGACCAATTTTGAAGTTGACAAATTTGGGTTTCAAGAAGTTGACCCAATCCGTAAAGGGTAGTTTCAAGTTACAGCCGACACACTTAATGCACTTGTGGAAGATCAGGTTCTAATTGAGAGTTTGTCTCCAATTCAAATTCAAACAGATGAACAATTTCCTAGTCAAGATGCGAGAATTAATGTTAATATTTCCAATGATTTGAATACCAAGTATTTAAATATGGAAGATAATAATGAGAATCCTTAATGTTCTCTAGAGAATATTTGTATTAATAACAGGGTGACTCTTGCCATTACAAGGATTGATCAACAAGTTTTGGAGGATGTCAAGAGATAAAAGAGGAAATACTAATTTGGAGAATATATCATTAGACCAAGATATTCATGTTTCAAATTTTAATCATGGTCTAGAAGATCCTGTGAATGACAATAATTGGATTCCCGTGGTGACCAAATCAAAATGAAAAGTGAAGCCAACTTTTAGGATTTTATCTAGTTCCAAGTTTCAAATGAGTAAGAAAAATTCTAAGTGCCTCCCGATAGCTAAGACTAAGATTCACTCTGATTCTGCGACTTCAGCGGCCCAAACAAAATTAAGACGTGTCGCTATCGCTAATTGGGCCGTACAGGTTGAGGCAGAAAAAAATGATTCCGTTGATCTGGTTAATTAAGTTCAAGTTTTTTTTTTTTTTTTTTGAGTAATTGGCACCAATGCCCTATGGAGTGTATGTGAATTCACATGTTGCCCTATAAACTTTTTGTTTAGGCATTAAACCTCCTAAAATATCGTTTATTGGCAAACAGTTGGGTGCAGTCAATGTATTGTTTGTGGGGCAAATTCTGGAAAGTGTGGGTAAGGGTGCCGTTATCAAGGGGTGCAGTAGAAAGGGAGGGATGTTAGTGGTGTTGTAAAAGATGGTGAAGCAGTCGATATATTGTTTGTTGTGCAAATTTTGGAAAGTGTGGGTAAGGGTGCCGTTATCAAGGGGTGCCCATCTAAAGGAATGGGTGTGGGGGAAGGAAAGCTAAAGCCAAGCCTTGTTTTATGCTTTTTAGTTTGAGCAAGTGGGTTCTAGAGATAAGAAAGGGCATGGGGTATTGTTTTGATAGTGATTGGTCGGTGCCCAGCTAAAAAGATAGGGTGTGGGGTTTGAAAAGCTAAAGCCAAGTCTTGTTTTATGCTTTTTCCCAGGTCTTTTGGGATTTGTCTTGTTTTGTTGTTTTTTCTTCTTGTTTTTGCTAGTGCCCTTTGTGTAAGCTTCGGTTGTGCTTGCTTCAGGGTTGATGTTGTGCTTTGCGTGTAGCTCGTTCTGGCCTTGTTTGGCTTGTTTAATAAAATCTTGTTGTTCAAAAAAAGTTGGGTTTATTCCCCCCTGAGAGGGGACATCTACTGTCGGATTTTGTCAATAAACGATAGTTTGAGGGGTTTAATGTCTAAAAAAAAGAGTTTAAGGGGCAACATGCGAATTCACATACACTCCAACCTCCGGGGGATCTTGGTGCCAAATACTTTTTTTTTTTTTAGGCCTACGTGCCTTTTTAGATCAACATGTTTTAGGGCCTACGAGTGGCTGGGCATCCCTTATGCTTTTATTTTTCTTTTCCCTTTTTTATTTATTTATTAATAAAGGTTTTTGGTTGTTTAAAAAATACAATAAAAGACTTCCCACTCAAGAGGGGATCTTGGTGTCAAATACCTTTTTTTTTTTTTTTTTTTTTAGGTATGCATGCCTTTTTAGATCAACATGTTTTAGGGTCAGCGAGTGGCTAGGCGTCCCTTATGCTTTTATTTTTCTTTTCCCTTTTTATTTTTATTTTTTATTTTTAATTAATAAAGGTTTTTAGTTGTTTAAAAAATAAAATAAAAGACTTCCCACTCAAGCGGGGATCTTGGTGTCAAATATTTTTTTTTTTAGGCATGCATGCCTTTTTAGATCAACATGTTTTAGGGTCTGCGAGTGGCTGGGTGTCCCTTATGCTTTTATTTTTCTTTTTCCTTTTTTTTTTTAATTAATAAAGGTTTTTGGTTGTTTAAAAAATAAAATAAGACTTCCCACTCAAGAACAATAGTCCTGTTTGGAGGCTAAGAAAGTGACAGAAAAAAACAGTCAACGCGGATATGAACAATAGTCAGGTTTGAAAATGTGTTGGTGGGTTGTGATCAATTGAGGGAATCTTGATTCTTAATTGAATGTGGTTGCGTTTCAAAGAGACGACTACTGGAAACAAAACCTTTTGTCCTTTTTACATATCACCCTCTATTTATTCTCCATAACGCTCGTGGTCAATTTGTATTAAAATTAATAACTCAACTCTGTGATGTCTCTAGATGAACAATAATTAATGTTATTGTATCATGTACTACAATTCGTATTTAATTCGATTGTTTAATAATAATTACAATCCAAACAAAACGCTCACCAACAAACCTTCATTAAATAAAAATTTCATCAGAGCTAGCCAATCTTAGATTCAATAACACAAACTAATTTATACATTATTTTTTATTGAAGTATTACATAAAGTTGAGGTTTTTTTTTTTAAGGGAAAGGCTCGAACCTAATACCTCATTGTGTATGTGTGAGATTGTGAGGGGTTTACCGCCCAAGGATGTAACCATGATTAAACACTGGGGTAGGCTAGACTGTTTTTATTTATTTATTTATTTACCGACAAAACGAGAAAATTTTATTAATTATAAATAAATATACACCTAGTCAATAGGACATATTAGCGAGGCTTACTTAGTAAATATATATTCTAAATAAATACATTAACAAAATTAATAATAATAATAAAAAAAAGTAAAGTAAAAACAAATTATAAAATAAGCATGAAATGCAAATATAATCAAATACTAATTAAGTTGTGTTCAACGATTTTTCAAAAATAATACACAAAAATAAGTTATTAAAATAATCCTTATTTTATTACCTTCTGTACATGTCAAGAAAATAGAAATGCTTATATTATTATTTACTAACAAATATAGAAGAAAAAAAATAATTAAAAAACTAATGCTAGACAACCAAAAAAATTAGCCCAAAAATCAACTTAAATGATGTGGCAAGTGTTTTATTCATTGACCATATCATCCCATGATTTGTGTAGTAATTATTTGTGTTAAATTTGTGTAATTATTTGGGTTGTATAATATTATACTAGTACTCTAATTAAAAACCTAGAAAAATTAAAAACCTAAAAAGTATGTTTCTAAATTTCAATCAAAATAACAAGAAATTTGTTAAACAATATTGTTAGTTTGTGAATTTAACATTAGATTATTCCTAAAATTTTATAAACTAAAAGTTATAGTAATTCTAAAATTTCAATATAAAATAAAATGTTTAAATTCATAATATTCATAAAAATATAACTTATTAGAAGATCAATTGTTGGCTTAGAGAAATTGAACCAAATTTAAGTAAATTTGGGAAATAAAGAAAGTAATTATTGAATATATAAAATTAAAATAAAATAAGTCACACCACCTTGTAATTCGTAAAAAAAAGTATGTAAAAGCACAATATATAAATAGTTGCAGTAGGCTACAGTACTCATAGCCCTACTACTAGTAGTATTGCACGTCTTCTTTTGTTATTAAGAAATATATTAATTATTAATTTTTATTTTTTTAACTTATCAATTTTTTTAGAATGGTTAGGCCCACCCTAACCCCAATGATGGTCCGTCCTTGTTACCGCCAGAACAACTTCATCCCGACTAATTTCTAATTTATACATTATTGGCCACAGAAAATAAAATAATTTTATATATCTAAAAAAAAAAAAACTTCCATGATGACGTACGTCCTTAATCAGTTTTACGTCATAATATTTGAAATTTCACATATTTACGTCATATATATAAATATGTGAAATTACTAGTTGATTGTCAGGTTCCTTCCTGCCCATGTTCCAAATGAAATTTCTAGTTGAAATTTCTATTTTCTGACCTTATAAATATCGAGGCAAGAAAGCCAACTTTAATCAAGACAACTCTCCAAAACATAGGAGAAGTCAGCCGTACAAAGAAAAAGAAAAAAATGTCTTCTCTTCTTCATTCTCTACTTGCAGCTCTATTCTGTGCTGCATTTCTTCAGGGCAGCTTATATGCTCAGGCTCAACTCACTCCAGACTTTTACAGTCAATGCTGCCCGAATGTTACGAACATTATAAGTGACATTCTTGTGGATGCTTTTACGTCCGATATTCGCATTGGCGCTAGCTTCATCAGGCTTCATTTCCATGACTGTTTTGTTAACGTAATAAATACCATCCTTGCTCTTCATTTTCCTTTGTTTAGCCTCATGAGCCTCTAGCTTTTCTTCTAATTCCTTTCTAAATATGAGCAAGTAATCAACTTTTACGAGGCAAACCAATTTTATTAATTTAGTATATATTGTTTAGGTTTATGTTTTATTTATAAGTCTCCAAAGATCAGGACGGGCCTGATATTTTTTTTCCAAGAACGTTACAAAGTAGAACCAAAAGTGAATCATTTATTGCTTAAAATATTTTTCATGACCGTTCTAACTATAGAAAGACCGTTTAAATACTAGTATTGGTTTATAACAATTTATGATTAATTTTTCTTATGTTATGTAACAATTTGTTAAACATAATTTCAGGGTTGTGATGGATCGCTTTTGCTGGACAACAGTGCTACAATAGTAAGCGAGAAAGAAGCTCCTCCCAATAACAATTCAGTCAGGGGATTTGATGTTGTTGATAGAATGAAGGCTGCACTAGAGAGTGTATGTCCCGGAGTCGTCTCCTGTGCCGATATTCTCACTATCGCGTCCGAACGATCTGTTTTCTTGGTATGATAAGTAGAGCATAAATATTGCCATCGAAAAATATAATTTCTTCACTTATTCGTATAAGTACACCAATTATTAGTCATAGGTTCTTCTTTTTTTTTTCTCGAGGAAAATAAACCAATTAAATCATGATATTCTGACGTATTACTTATATATTTATCTATTTTGACTTTTGACTCGAAAATATTTGGATGTTACGTCGATCTTAATTAATGTCACAAAATTTATATTATTTTGAAATGTTGATCAGGATGATTTTGTACACTAATGATTAAATGTTTTCGTGGCATGTAGTCAGGAGGGCCTGAATGGGAAGTTCCATTGGGAAGAAGAGATAGCTTGCTGTCAGGAGGTCTCGATATAGTCATGCCAGCATTCTTCGACCCTCTTGATGAACTCAAAAGAAAGTTCGTACTCGTCGGCCTCAATAATAATACTGACATCGTCGCTTTGTCAGGTTTTTCCCATTAATTACTTTCTCTCTTCAATCCTCTTAGTAGTACCGTAGTAGTAATAATAATAAAAATAGATTTTCTTTTTTTGAAAAATAATAATAATAGATTTGAGTAATGATAGGCTGTTTATGTGTACACACATACACAATACTGATCAGATACAGTCATTTGGACGAGAAAATATTTTTCTTGTATCAACAACAATTTGTACATGTAAAAATTACGAAATTCAATGAAATTTATCCAAATTGAAAACAACATATACACAAGCAAAAGTTTGCCTTAAATTGTTTTGATAAATGCAATTTTTTTATTTCAGGTGCTCACACCTTTGGAAGGGCTCAATGTTTTACATTCATTGATCGATTATACAATTTCAACGGGACCGGAGAGTCGGATCCGACCCTGGATGCCACCTTTGCAAGAACACTCCGGCGCCTATGTCCAATACCAACAGACGGTAACACGACCGTTTTTACCATTCTAACCAATCTGGACCAGAACACCACCGATGCTTTCGACAATAGATATTTCACCAATCTTCAATCAAACCGTGGTCTTCTCCAGAGCGATCAAGAATTGTTTTCGACTCCTGGGGCCGATACCATTGAAATTGTCAACAACTTTGCTAGTAATCAAACTGCTTTCTTTGAAAGCTTCGTGGTGTCTATGATAAGGATGGGGAATTTAAGGCCTTTAACAGGAAATGAAGGTGAGATCAGATTGAACTGCAGGGTAGTCAATGCACCACCGCCGGCGACGATTACTAAATCATCATCAAATGAAGTTAATTTTGTTAGCTCTATCTAAATCAAGGGCTGATGATGTTTTGGTCCAATAATTGCTGTTACATCTATCAGTACAATAAGGTTGTGTTTTTACATATATTGCAGAAAAGTCATGTTTGTTATTGAGAGTTTGTATGGTTAGCAAATTCTCATTTGTATTTGCTCAAAAATATGTTTTCTGGTGTTCAATAATATGTCTATGTTAACATATTTTTAATTTTTTTATATACACTTTTTTCTCCTCATAAAAAATCCAAGATTTTTATTTTAAAAAATAAAATAAAATCCAAGTTTTTCATTCCCTCGAGGTGGCAAATTACTAGAAGTAAGAGAAAAAAATAATAATAAATGGGTGTTATGTTGAATAAAAAAAATAAATACCCTGGATTGATAAACAGGAGGAGTAATACTAAGGGTTCCATTCCAAAGTTTGAATTTGAAATATTAAGTTTTTATTTATTATTTATTTATTTTTTTTAAGTGGTGAAACAATTTAAAAATACTTAAAAACAGCTGAAAAGAGAAAAATAAAATAAAATCATGACTTTTTAGTTAATACCAAATCATTTAATTACATTTAATATATTTTTTTTCAAAAAATCCTACGAGAATAACATATTTCTAAAAAATATCAGATAAAAATATATAACAATTAATAGTAAATAGAATATAAATGACAAGTAGTTTTTTTTTTTTTTGTTATTTATTTATTTATTTTTATTTTTAAAAAAAACATATGATTCATTGAATTTCTGTCTCTATTCAACTTTTAGTAAAATTGACGATGCTTAGTTTGTTAACTATTATAATAATTTGAGCAAATGATTCAATTCATATATAACATTGTTGTCTAAAGAATTTTTAAAATTAATGTTAAAAATTAGTGGCCGTGCACATCAAGCTGGGAAGTAAATCAAAACTCCAAATTTTGAAATTTCTAATTTTTTCCTGGCTTGCGAAAGCTTTGTCGACCAAGTAATATTTTAATAATTGATCATGATGTTATTTTAAGTTTTGAAAAGATGGATGCATCTCATTTTTTCTTTTTCAGGTAACTCAAATATGAGATATTATCAAATTGAATAAAGTTTTTACCACTATGTTACATTGGACGGAGATATCCAACTTACTTTTTTTTTTTTTTTTTTTTTTTTGAACGGTAAGTTTTATAAAACAAGCGGGAAAAACCACATCGGGGAAACAAGAGGCCCAAGGGGTAAACACAAATCCAAAAGAACAACACAAAGAAAAATCACCCAATTGTAGACCGCAACCTAGCTGGAAAAACAACCCAACAGCCAGCCTACGCTAAACAGAAAACAAACCCATCTCTTTGACCCTAGCCCCTTCACCAACAACATACAAAGCAAACATGGAACTAGCCTTTGTCATCTTCTTTCCCTCTAGCAATACGGACAGCCAACACTTCATCTACAATACTGAAACCGAAACCCTGAGCCCCACTCCTAGTCTTCATCCTGTGAGATCTTGAAGGGAAAAAAATTCTTATTACTCTGCCTTCCAACTAACGAAACCGGAGAATCAACAGTAACCCCCACATTTCCTTTCCGAACAAAAGGTTCCAAATCCCTAAGATCAACTAAAAGATCAATAGCTGGACCACCAAAATCATCCCTCCATCATATCTTTAACTTCTTCAAAATTGATATAGACCGTTTTATTACTAGAAACGGCCACACCCTCACACGACCCATCTTTAGAACCAAAGACCCTAACAGATGGAGTATCATTTAGCCCATTTAACAGCCCAGTTATATGTTTTGAGGCCATTGATCTTGACGGTGAGCCTCTAAGCCAACCCTCTTCTGATTCAGAAACACGGGCCATCTTCATGGATTAAAACATTGTTCCTTCTCATAATCTCACGTCCCAAACTCTCTTTACAACCTTTGGGCCTATAAGTAACCAAACCTGAATTGGGTCCACCTACACCAACAATATATTTGTTATTTATTAAAGTAACATGTATGCATGCAATAAGGAGGATTATTTCTTATTAATTGTCTGTCGTCAGTTTTCTATTTTAAAAATATTTTATAATTTTAAAATATTTTAATATTTTATTATTCCAAGTTAGGGCCTTGCCTCATACTGCTCATCAAATCAACTAGACTAGACGTCAGCACCCATCTACGTAAGTTGTATAACATTTTTATGAATCATAATTGACCGACCAAGTTCTAGCTATAGTTGACTAATTTAATTTATTACATTTTTTTTATTAATAAATAATAAATGACGTTATTGTTTTCTTTCAAAAAAAAAATGACGTTATTATTATTATTATTATTATTATTTTTGAAACAAAAATGACGCTATTGTTTACTAGAAAATAAAGATTCTTTTCTCTTTTCTTCTAGGCCAATAATTTTACATCAATTGGTGCAAGAGATAATTATATTCGGTAGATACCCAAGTATGGACCACAAATTGATAATATTATAGAACTAACTCGGGAGACCATTAGATTATTTAGGGCCTGTCCTGTGGTTGTTTTTCAGTCTGTTTTCGTTTTTGTTTTCCCAAAACAATTTCGAATTCGTGTTCATTAAACGTTTTTCATTTTATTTTCAAAAAACAAAAAAAAAGGAAAATAAAAGTGTTAAAAGTGAAAATTTTGAAAACAAGTTTTAGATGTTTTTCATGTTTTTTATTTTGTTTTTAAATTTTTTTTTAACTTTTTTTTTTCTCACTTTTCTTTTCTTCTTCGTTCACAGAGTCAGAGACTCACATACACAATTTCTCCTTATTCTTATTATTCTTCATCTTCATCTTCATCTTCATAGGTCGTCTTCTTGTCTCCTTCTTCATCTTCACAATTCGTTGTCTTCTCCTTCTTCTCCTCCTCATCATCTTCTTCTTCTCCATGAGCCGACGCCGGAGGCGGTGTGATCCTCCTCCGGCGATGCCGATCTGGTCAGATCGGCGTCTCCTGGAGGAGGATCTCACTTCCTTCGGCGTTAGAGCCGCCGGCTCCTTCCAATTTTTTTTTACTTTTTTTTTTTTTTTAAGATTTTGGACTCTTGAGCTTGATGATGGAGAAGCTATTAGTAACTGATTTGTGGCGGAGATAATCTAGACTATATGCAGTATTATTGGTTGTTGATTTGATTGTCAAATATGAGTGTATTTTTTTCTGGGTATTGTGTGTTCAACATGGGTGCTGTGGTACCAATTATTATTTTTTTGAACAATTAAACTTTATTGAGAGAAGGGAACAGATGCAATAAGCCAACAGCACAAAAATAGAGAACAAGAAAACAGAGCACATCGACCAATGGCAAGCCCAAACTGCCACAGCAAAGCAAAAAGAAAGGAATTATTGGTACCAATTATTGGTTTCATTATTTTCTGGGTAATTTCTTTTTGGATATTTTTTTTCTGGGTATTGGTTTCAATATTGTTGTTGTCTGCTCTGCTTTAGATTACTCTTGAGTTGCAAATATTGAAATCTTCTCAAGCCTCACTCTCTCCATTGTTATTTAGATATTGATTCATTGGCAAAACAAGACTATATATATAATTGCAGTCTCGTTTTGTGATGAATTTGTGGCATTTAATATAAAATTTGAAGCATTTGGAGATCCAAAAAAAATGGTAATCGAGAAGTAGAGAATTAACATATAAATTGATGTTAGGGTTTGTAAAACAAAAATTAAATTGCTAAATATTTAATTAAATTGATCTATAATTTCAGGTTAATGTAGAAATAAAAATAAAAATTGAAATTGATGTTACAAATTTTGATATTTTTCGGTTAACCTACCGGATGTGTTTTTTCTATTTTTATTTTCTGAATACAGTTTTCAGTATGTGCTATCGGATGTGTTTTCGAATTTCAAAATTGAAACCAAAAACACTGTTTTCATTTTTGTTTTTATTTTCGAAAAACAGCAGATGAAAAACGCTTACAGGACAGGCCCTTAGATACCCAAGTATATGGCCTGTTTGGTATGGCTATTAAAGAAGTGCTTTTGGCTTTTGGGACCAATTTATATATGGTGTCTCCTGGAGGTCAGTATCAGAGTTCGTGGGGAGAAAATTTCTATGTTGGTTCAAAAGGAAAGCGCACCCATCGCCCGCCAGAGAAAGTCAATGTCCTATATGTCATTTTAAATATTCTCACAGGGTCTGATAATTAATTTCTATTACATCCATAGATTTCTGATGAGTCTACTACATATATAACATACGCAAGAAGTCATGACATAAATAGGAACACTATATCGCATGAAAAAGCATAAATATTTATTCAAAGCAATATTCAAACTATTAAGTACACTACGAGGGGTTTCCAAGGTGTTTTGTGCTGTCTTTTTTTTTTTTTATTTCCTTTGTTGGGGGGCTGTTTTTGTGTTCCTTTTTGCTGGTGCGTCTATTTGTGTTGTTTGTGTTCAGTTGGGTTGATGCTGCTGGGGTTTGGTGGCCTGCCTGGTCTGTTTTTTTTCTTCCTGTTGTGCGGGTTGTGTTGTTTTGTGTTTGGGTGTTGTTTGCCCGCTTGTTTTTGCCTTGTGGCTTTTATAATACACTGCTGTTCAAAAAAAAAGTACACTACGAGTCCTACCCCTCCAAACTCCGAATTTATATAATACTTAAAAAAAAATCTATTAGTTTTGACTTTTGAAAACTAAAAAGTAAGATAAATTAAATTTAAAGAATCGAATTTCCTTAAAGAATCGGATTCTAGAAGAAAAGGATCCTAGAATAACCATGTTTTTTACTTAAAGAATCGAATTTCCTGTCTAGAATCGAATAACCATGTGTTTTAATTAAAGAATTGAATAATCGGATTCTAGAATCGAATTTCTTTAAAGAATCGGATTCTAGAAGAAAAGAATCGAATTTCCTTAAAGTAAGATAAATTAAATTTAAAGAATCGGATTCTAGAAGAAAAGGATCCTTATAATTAAGAAAAAAAAGTGGGTACACCATTGACTGAATTGCACGGCCATCCCCCCATCAACATCAAATTAGATTCTATTTGAAAAGGATCCTATAAGAGAAAATGGGTACACCATTGTTGAATGGTGGACTTTCCTCTCCCATTCTCATTCACAGAATCACGGATGATTCTATTGGAAATTGTTAAAATAATAATAATAATATTTTCACATTATAATTGAAAAAACTTTATTTTTTCCTTGCATTGCAAGCCACTCCAACCCTAGATGGGGAATGAAAATCAAAGGAAATCAAATGTAAAACACCCAATATGAACCAGATTAAACTCATAATTTCTTATACAATTATAAATTAAATTCCTTATACAATTATAAAATAATTACCTTATTAAATGAACTAACTCACAGCTAATAAATAAATAAATAAATCGAAACAAAACAAAACTTGGTAGAACCCACACACTGACAAGAAAAACAAAACAAAACTTGGTAGAACCCACACATTGACAAGAAAAACAACGTGCTTCATAATTTTCATAACGATTTCAGAATAACCATGTTTTTTAATACACTCTATGATGTCTACTTGCAAAAAGTCGATGAAAAATTGTCACAGCACCATCCAATATGGAAGTTTAGCTCTAATGAATTGTATTGGAATATTAAATACAATGTTTTAATTTGTTTGTAGATTACTAATGATTTAATAATTTAGATATCTTAGAATTGAGATTTTTTGCAATGAATTAACATTCTATATGATTACTTTCTATTCCATAAAACTTACAAGTTAACTGATCAATCTTCAACACTCCAAGTAGTTCTCAGTTCTCATCCAAGTGTGAAATATTTTTAGACTATTTTTGCTGTCAATCTTTTACAAATTATTCCTTAAAAATTACTTACTATATAATATTTTTGGAGAACATTTTATTTACTACCTCACCCAATTAACTAATGATTTTGATTTCTGTTTCTTTACAATATCCAAAGACACAAGGAATTTCAAACCGGATGTTTTGTTGTCTTTATTTATTGACAACAACTTGCTAATTTAATATATATAAATATATATATTTATTTATTTATTTCTTGCATGCCTAATACTGCTTTTGTACGTAAGCAGCTGGATGTCTGCAGCCATATTCTACGTATTACATCAGTGTAAAGAGTATTTTATGAATTGAATTGTCCATTAAACTATTACTGACGTTGGAGTTTATATATCATTAATTTTCATTAATAATTATTTATTCAGGCCAATATGGGCGTATCTTAGTTGGTAGATGAACAAACTTGGGGTGTGGGCAAATGACTCTCAGGTCAGCGGCTCAAATCCTATCAATGATGAAAGCTTTCAAAAAAATACTTGGTCCCGGATTAATAGATATTGTCAAAAAAATTATTATTATTATTTATTCAGAATATTCAGAGAGAAACAGTAAAATTTATGTTAAATTAAGAAAGGTTTTTAGGGTTTTTGCCATGCTTAATGATATTCTAATTAAATGATCTCCATTTGCAGTGGTTACAATGATTTTATTATTTATGTCACCTAGTATAAAATTAAGAACAATCCATAACGAATACGGGCTCAAAATTTTTTTGTCACTATTTGGGTCTGACTTTGTAAGAAAGTCATCACTTTAATAACTTAAGTTTAAAAGACACCTATTATGGTGAACGGACAAAAATGCCCCCCACAGTAACCTTCTTCACCATTTTGGTTTTTTTTTTTTCCTTTCAAAATCCTCCATCAATGGATGACGGTGGACTATGAACACGAGTTCGTCGCCGTCGATGACCACGACCAAACATAATAGCGACTTTTTTTATGTCCGAGCCTTTGTTAGTTGCTTCTGAGATACAAATCCTCTTGTTAGTTGCTTTTTTTTTTTTTTTTCAATTTAAACCTTAAGCTGATTGTGTGAAGAAAAAAAATGATTGTTAAAAAGGCTCGGAAAAGTCTCAGACAAAGCTTAGAAAGGCTCGAGCAGTTTATTAAAAGGCTCGGAGAACAAATGAAAAGGCTCGGAGACTAACTGAAAAGGCTCGGGGAACAATTGAAAAGGCTCGAGCCTTTTCATTTAGTCTTCGAGACTTTTCCTTTGTTCTCTGAGCCTTTTCCTTTGTTCTCCGAGCCTTTTCAACAATAATTTTTTTTTTTGTTAATTTTGAATATTCGAGCCTTTTCCTTTGTTCTCCGAGCCTTTTCAATTAGATTCAATATTCACACAACCAGCTTAAGGTTTACAAAAGACTAGGAGAACAAATGAAAAGGAACCCAACTTGGGTTTTAAATTGAAAAAAAAGCTTTGGGGGTGCTGCCCCTTACACCCCCGCGAGTTGACCGGGCAGCTCAACCACCACGAGCTTAGCGGGGAGCTCGACCCCCGAATGTGTCTACGTAGCGCCACAAAACTAATTATCCCATGAAGTTGCATTGATAATATTATGATGTTCAACCTCCATTGGATGTCTGATATAGAGGAAGGTGAAAGAATAAAATATCAGAAAACTTCAAAGTAAGAAAGAGAATGTGTAAAGTAATGACAATTTTGATAGTTCACCATAATATGTGCCTTTTAAACTTAACTTATTAAAGCAGTGACTTTGTCACCAAATCAGTTCAAAAAGGTGATATTTTCCACCAATTCCACTAACGAATATTCCCATTATATATATAATTAGGTGGGTTTTGGATATATATCATAAACTTGAAGAACAATAGTCCTGTTTGGAGGCTATGAAAGTGATAGAAAAAAACATTCAACGCGGAGATGAACAATAGTCAGGTTTGAAAATGTGTCGGTGGGTTGTGATCAATTGAGGGAATCTTGATTCTTAATTGAATGTGGTTGCGTTTCAAAGAGACGACTACTGGAAACATAACCTTTTCACATATCACCCTCTATTTATTCTCCATAACACTCATGGTCAATATTAAAATTCATAACTCAACTCTGTGATGTCTCTAGATGAACAATAATTAATGTTATTGTCTTATGTACTATAATTCGTATTTAATTCGATTGTTTAATAATAATTACAATCCAAACAAAACTGTGAATTGAAGGGCTGGGGTCAGGAAAGGAATGAGGATTTCATAGCAAAATTGTTTTCGATTCATGTGGATAATATCAACTTTGTCATGGATCAGAGGGGTCTATGGGGCATCTTTGAACCATTCGGAAGGGTTAGGGATATGTTCCTCTCTTCCAAAAACAGCATGAGGAAATGCTTGTATGCTTTTGTTCGTTTTGAAACTAAGGAAGAAGCTATCAAGGTAGCAAGACTGACAAACGGCATGCACGTGTATGGGTGGCCGATTGTGTCGAAGATTGCGTCTTATGGGTGGAATAGAAGGAGAGTTGTGGAAGGATCAAGGCACCAGTCAGGTCCAAAAGATACTGTCTTTCAGTAGAAGGAAGATTTAACAGAGGATTTTTTCAATCGGAAAAAATCATTTGCAGAGGTTTTAAAAGGAAACCAGGCACCCAAGGGTATGAAGGACTGTGAAGGTTTCGAGCAGAGTCAGGGGAGAAGGAAAGAACTGTCAATGGCATGGAGTAGGAACTAGAGAGATGACCATTGGCTAAGAAAATGTGCAGTGGGAATTCTAAAATCCTTCAACGATGTGGAAAACGTTAATGAAAGGTTGGTTTCTAGAGGTTTCAGTTTTTCCTCACATTTTCTTAGAGAAAAGCAAGTGCTATGGAGTTTTGAATTGGAATTTGAGAATGATGGGTTTATCAATAACAAATTCTTTTGGGGGGATTGTTTTCGTCTCAATGTGAAATTGGTCCGAGTCTTTTTGTTCAAATCTTAGATAGGTATGGATAAATTGCACAGGAATCCCCTTGTGTTATTGGAATCCAAATTTTTTTGTCAAACTGGGATGGATGGTTGGGGAACCATTGATGGTGGATGAAGAGACCACTCTGAGAAGAAGGCTGGACAAAGGAAGAGTTTTGACCCTTGTTCAGCAGGAGTAGGCGGTGGCTGCTAATATCAAAGTGGATGTGGGGACTGGCTCGTTTGTGGTTAAAGTTAAGGAAGAGACAACTATGGTGGAAAGTCGGTGGGTGGAATCTTTTTTGGGGTTGAAGAAGGTGGTTCATCAGAATCAGCAGTTTTCTGGGCAGGAAAATGGTGGTATGGTGGAGGAAAATGGTGGTTTGGCGGTAGGTGAGATGCTCTCTCCAAGGTTACAACACAGGGAAGTGGAGAGTGAAGCCCAATGAACAATATGCTGTCTGTAGAGAAGGTGTCAGCCTATGCTAGCATCAGCATAAGAGAAAAGGTCTGGCAAGGTGGCTTATTCCAGCTGTTCTCGATCAGAGGAAGGGGTAGGCTTTTCAAATATACCTAGGATTTGTCTTAAGGAAAAAGGCAAGGAGAGATGGGTAGCAAAATCAAATTTTAAACGGTAGAAGAAAGATCTAGGAAAATGGATCGTTTTTAAAAACCAAAGTCAACTTCCAAGAATTGATGTCAGTTCAACTGATAGCTATCCATCATCTGATGAAGAGGGGCAGATTTTGAATTTAAACAAATGGAAGGGTGATTGCTCAAAGACAGCTAGGATTGTGGGAGGTAAAAAAGGAGAAGAAAGGGGCCTGGTCAATTTTGGGCCTGATATTCCTTATTATTCTAGAAGCCCATCTCTGGATGATAAACTGAAAGAATATCTAAACAAAATAAAGCAGGCTTTTGTGTGGGCCAATTGTAAGAAAGGTTTGGGCAATAATGTGGAGAACAAAGAGAAGGTTTCTCGAAGCCCAAAGGAGGTGACCAGTGAAGACAACTCGGTTTCAGTGGTAAAGGAAAGCAGAGAGTCAAGTAAAGACAAATCAGGGGAGGATCAAGCTTCAGTTTCAAGTAAATCATGGTCAATCCAAGCAACAAAGGAAGATACCGTGTTGGAAGATGCGACTAATACGAAAAAAAAAAAAAGAGGAAAGAGGAGCAGCAAGGTTCAGAAGTCTCATGGAATGATGACCAAAAACGCCAAAAACAGGGGATTGGAGGGTGTGGCAGTGGACAAGGAAGGTATAGTAGCGGACAAGGAGAGTGGTCAGATTATTCCAATCAATAAGGGGGGCTGGAACATAGATAAAAAAGTGACCAAGATTATTGAGATAGGGGCTCAGTTGGGTTTGGACTTCAATGGAAAGGAAACAGAGATGGCTGAGATTCTTAGGAAAAGAGAGATGGAAGACGCTGACCAGTGTGGTCAGGCAAGAGGTTAGTAAGTTTGTTGCTTTGTCTTTGTGCGTTTTTTTGGGTCTATTTTTTTGTTAATGTTAGCAATCTCATGGAATGTTAGAGGTTTGGGGAGAATTGAGAAGAGGAGGATGGTAAGGAATTTGGTGAAAAATTTTAAACCGGTGGTTTTATTTCTTCAGGAGACAAAATTGGGTGTCTTTGATACTGGGGTGGTTAGGTCTTTAGGAAGGAGTTGGTTTTCAAAAGGTATTGGGATGGAGGCTCAAGGTTCTGCGGGAGGTGTTATTGCTCTATGGAATGAAGAAACTTTTTGTGTTAAGGCTTGCATCAACAACAGCAGATGCATTATTTTGGCTGGTGAGCTTCTTGACATTAAAAAGGAAATGGTTTTCTGCAATGTGTACGTTGTCAATTATGAAAAGGAAATGGTGGAACTTTGGGATTTCATTCTTCAGGCTCAAGTTTCGCTTCCCCTCCCATGGTTTATTGGAGGGGATTTTAATACAGTGCTTTGCCTACTGAAAGGAGAGGTCGAGGGTGCAATATGGGATCAATAAGGAATTTTAATGCTTTTATTTTGCAAGCTAAAGTGGTGGACCTTCTTAGTCATGGAACAACTTTTACTTAGTCTAATAATAGGGAGGAGGCATCTTGGGCTTGTCTGGATAGATTCCTCGTTTTTCCGAAGATACTTCGTTGGTTTCCGAAGATGGTTAAGTCTGTATTACCTAGGACTGTTTCCGATCATAATCCGATTTCTCTAGGTGAACTGAAAGTCGATTAGGGCCCAACACCTTTCCGTTTTTACAATATTTGGTTAGAGGACAAGGACTTGATGAAGCAGGCTATAACCGGCTGGAAAGGATGCAAAGTTAAGGGGTCTGGTAGCTACATTTTGGCGGCTAAGATTAAGGCTTCCAAAATGTCCATTAAAAATTTCCTCCCATTTAGAAAGGTGGATGTGTTCTCGGTGAAGGAGTTCGAAGATCGTCTTACTGAGGTGGATGCAAGGGCGGTCTCAGAGGGTTGGTCTGAAGATTTGAGGAAGAAAAGAATGGGCATTCTAGATGGGATGTGGAAAGGAATTTGAAGGGAGGAAATGGTGTGGAGGCAAAAATCCAGAATTAAGTGGTTAAAGGAGGGGGACAAAAACACAAAGTTCTTCCATAGTATGGCAAATAGGAGAAGGAGAATGAACTATGTAGGGGACATTAGTATCAATGGGAGAAAGATGGCAGAGCCTAATCAAGTAAAAAAGGGGATTTTTGAATTTTTTAAGGAACACTTTAAGAAGGTGGAGTGGGATCGTCCGGTAATTCGTGACTTAGATCTTAAACAATTGAAGGATGAGGAAAGCGTCATGCTTGAGCGCCCTTTTAGCAAGGAGGAGGTGTTGGAAGCAGTTACTGATTGCAATGGAAATAAAGCTCCAAGCCCGGATGAGATGAATCTTAATTTCATAAAAGCGAATTGGGGGGAAATTGAAGAGGATTTTCTAATGTTCATTCATGAGTTCTATAGTGACGGGGATATTGTTAAAGATCTAAATAACAGTTTTATTGCTTTAATTCCGAAGTGTGTTAACCCAGAATCTATGACTGACTTCAGACCGATCAGTCTAATGGGATCGTTGTATAAGGTGTTATCTAAGATCTTTGCTAATCGTTTGAAAAGGGTAATAGATTCTATCATTAGTGAGAATCAAATGGCTTTCGTCGCTAATCATCAGATTATGGATAGTTTTGTGATAGCGGAAGAGGTGAATCATTTTTGGAGAATGGAGAAAGGAGAAAGGAGAAAGGAGAAAGGAGAAAGGAGAAAGAGGGTGGGCTTCTTATTAAATTGGATTTCGAAAAAGCATATGACAGTGTGGACCATGGGTTTTTGGATAAGATGATGAAGGATATGGGTTTTGGGGAAAGATGAAGGATGTGGATGAAGAGTTGTGTCTCAACGCCATTGTTGTCGGTCCTTGTGAATGGTAGTCCAACGGCTCAGTTTGGAATGGAAAGGGGTTTGAGGTAAGATGACCTTTTATCCCCTTTCCTTTTCAATATTGTCAGTGAAGGTCTTAGTAGCCTTTTCCGAAAGGCTATGGCGTTGGGGTTGATAAAGGGAGTGGTTTTTGGATATAATGAAGTTCACTTGACTCATCTTCAATTCGCGGATGATACAATTATCTTCCTTAAACCTTGCTTGGAGTCCCTGCGTAATTGTAGGAGGATTTTAAGATGTTTTGAATTGAGTTCATGGCTAAAAATTAATTTCCACAAATCTTGTGTGGTGAAAATTGGGAAAAATAGAACCAATGACATGGGATGGGCCGAGACCTTTGGTTGCAAACAAGAGAACCTCCCAATCTCATATCTCGGATTCACTTTAGGAGGGAGACCGCGGTCAAAATCTTTTTGGAACTCTATGTTGAGTCGTCTTGAGAATAGGTTGGCACCTTGGAAGAAGAAGTTTTTAAATAAAGGGGGTAGGTTAGTCCTCATCAAAGCTGTTCTATCAAGCATACCAACTTAATTTTTGTCTGTGTTCAAATTTCCAATTGGTGTGGCTAAGAGAATAGAGAAGATTCAACGGTCTTTCTTTTGGGGAGATAATATTGTTAAAAGAAAAATTCATGTGGTTGATTGGGCCACAATTTGTAGCAATAAGAGAAATGGGGGTTTGGGCATAGAAGGAATGGGGGATAAAAATAAGAGTTTGCTAGCAAAATGGGTGTGGAGGTTTGGTAAGGAGGAGTCAACATTGTGGAAGAGGGTGATTTGTGCCAAGTATAAAGTATCGAGCAAGTCTATCTTTTGGGATTGGAAGGGCGCAAATTCTGATTCCTACTTTGTTAGAGCTGTGTGTAGCCTTTTTGAGCAGGGGTCTTTAACTAACAAAACTCTAAATGATGGTTTGAAAACCATTTTAGGTGATGGTAGGAGGATAAAATTATGGACAGAATTGGGTGGGAAGGAAAGATCTCTTATGATAGATTTTCCAATAATCTTTGCTTTGGCTTCAAAAAAGGATGGTTTGGTGTCAGATTTTGGGGAATGGCAAGGTCAAACATGGGTGTGGAAGGTTTTGTTGCGTAGGCGGCTGTTTGACTGGGAGATTGATCAATGGAGAGACTTCCTTGGAAGATTGGAGGATTTCAAGCCTCGCCTCCTTTTTGCTGATTCGCTGGCATGGTCGTTTTGCTTTAACAACTCTTTTTCAGTTGGGTATTTCCGTAGATGCTTGGAGAATGTGTCGCATAATTGGGAGGAGGAATCTTCGTTTATTTGGCAAGGAGTGTGCCCTCATAAGATCGAGATATTCACATGGCAGCTTTTGAGAGGAAGAATTATGGTAAAACAGGTCTTGAACAGGTTTGGTTGTACTCCTAATACAACCTCGAATTGCCCAATGTGCAACATGGAAGTGGAGTCGATGGACCATCTTTTTCTACACTGCAGATGGTTTGCCCAGGTTTGGAGCCGGTGTATGGCCTGGTGGGATATTTCTTGGTGTGCAAATAAGACGCTGCTGGAGTGGGCTACTGGTTGGTCAAGTATGTGTCCGAAATCTAGTAAAAAAAAAAGCTTGGAACTCTCTCTTCTTTGCAACTATGTGGACTGTTTGGGATTCGAGAAATCAGGTTGTGTTCAAGGATAAAGAGTTGGAGGTTGCTCAGACGGTGGATATGGTGAGGTTTAGGGTGGCTTGGTGGTTTAAGCACATTGGGAGGGGAACCTCGGATTCTGTTACCTCTCTGCTGCAGGATATCAGTGAACGATGCTCTGTTTTGACTCCTCCAGAAGCTGCTAAGGCAAATGTTTGGAACCCCCCCCCCCCCCCCCCCCCCCCCCCCCCCCCTCAAGAGATGTCTTGAAGTTTAATGTTGATGGATCCGCTAGAGGGAATTCAGGGCTTGCTGGCATCGGCGGTGTGATGAGAGATCATAGTGGTAAGGTTGTGGGTTCTTTTTCCAAGCACATTGGTGTTGCTGATGCCAATTCCGCTGAGATTGCAGCGATCCACCAAGCTTGCGTGTTATGTGCCGGATCTCCGAATTTGGTTGGCAAAGAGATTATCATCATTAGCGACTCAATGGCTACAGTTTCTTGGGTTAATGGATCAGATTTTGGGAGCTTAAATCACGGAAGTTTAATTTATGATATTAGAAGTCTGCTGCATTTTCTGGGAAGAACAGTGGTTGGTTACAACTCAAGGTCTTCCAACAGTCTTGCAGACTGCTTGGCTAAGAAAGCCTCGAATGGGGAAGGGGATTTTGTATTATGGGAGGTTTTATGATGTTTTTGTGCTTTCTGCTTGTCTGTTTTGGTTGCCTATTGTGTGGCTTTGGGCGATGGTCTGGTGTGTGTGCTGTAGGCCTGTTGCCTGTGTGTTTTTTTCTCTGCTTTGCCTTCCCTTTTGGCTGTTCTGTTTTTGTTTTGGTGTCTCTGCCTTTTTTATAATAAATTTTTAGCAGTTCAAAAAAAAAAAAAAAAAAAAAAAAAAAAACAATCCAAACAAAACGCTCACCAACAAATTAACCTTGATTAAAGAAAATTTTCATCAGAGCTAGCCAATATTAGATTCAATAACACAAACTAATTTATACATTATTTTTTAATTTTTATTGAAGTATTACATAAATTTGAGGTTTTTATTTTGAAGGGGAAGGGCTCGAATCAACAATCTCATTGTGTATGTGTGAGGGGTTTACCACCGGACCAACTTCATCCCGTCTAATTTCTAATTTATACATTATTGGCCACCGAAAATAAAATAATTTTATATATCTTAAAAAAAGAAAATAACTTCCATGATGACGTACGCCAGTAATCAGTTTTACGTCATAATATTTGAAATTTCACATATTTACGTCATATATATAAATATGTGAAATTTCTAGTTGATTGTCAGGTTCCTTCCTGCACATGTTCCAAATGAAATTTCTAGTTGAAATTTCTATTTTCTCACCTTTTAAATATCTAGGCAAGAAAGCCAGCCTCAATCAAGACAACTCTCCAAAACATAGGAGAAGTCAGCCATACAAAAAAAAATGTCTTCTCTTCTTCATTCTCTACTTGCAGCTCTATTATGTGCTGCATTTCTTCAGGGCAGCTTATATGCCCAGGCTCAACTCACTCCAGACTTTTACAGTCAAAGCTGCCCGAATGTTACGAACATTATAAGTGACATCCTTGTGGATGCTTTTACGTCCGATATTCGCATTGGCGCCAGCCTCATCAGGCTTCATTTCCATGACTGCTTTGTTAATGTAAATACCATCCTTGCTCTTCATTTTCCTTTGTTTAGCCTCATGAGCCTCTAGCTTTTCTTATATTTCCTTTCTTAATATGAACAAGTAATCAACTTTTACAAGGCAAACCAATTTTATTAATTCGGTGTATATTGCTTAGGTTTATGTTTTATTAATAAGTCTCTAAAGATTAGGACGGACCTAAATTTTTATTTTTTCAAGAACGTTACAAAGTAGAACCAAAAGTAAATCATTGCTTTGTAACGTTACAAAGCTGAAAATATTTTTCATGACAGTTCTGACTAGAGAAAGACTGTTTAAATACTAGTGTTGGTTTATAACAGTTAATTATGTTTTTTTTTTTTTTTTTTTATCTAACAATTTGTTAAACATAATTTCAGGGTTGTGATGGATCGCTTTTGCTGGACAACAGTACTACAATAGTAAGCGAGAAAGAAGCACCTCCTAATAAAAATTCAGTCAGGGGATTTGATGTTGTTGATAGAATGAAGGCTGCACTAGAGAGTGTATGTCCCAGGGTCGTCTCCTGTGCCGATATTCTCACTATTGCGTCCGAACGATCTGTTTTCTTGGTATGATAAATAGAGCATAAATATCGATCGTCATCCAAAAATATAATTTCTGCACTTATTTACGTATAAGTACACCAATTATAGGCATAGGTTCTTCTTTCTTTTTTTTGTACACTAATGATTATATGTTTTTGTGGCATGTAGTCAGGAGGGCCTGAATGGGAAGTTCCATTAGGAAGAAGAGATAGCTTGCTGTCAGGAGGTCGCAATATATCCTTGCCAGCATTTTTTGACCCTCTTGATGAACTCAAAAGAAAGTTCGTACTCGTCGGCCTCAATAATAATATTGACCTCGTCGCTCTGTCAGGTTTTTCCCATTAATTACTTTATCTCTTCAATCCTCTTAGTAGTACTGTAGTAATAATAATAATAATAGATTTTTTTTTTTTGAAAAATAATAATAATAGTAATAATAGATTTGAGTAATGATAGGCTGTCAAAAAAAAAATTGATCAAATTAAACATTACATTACTTATCACATAAAATCACATGATTTTAAATAATAATAATAATAGATTTGAGTAATGATAGCTAGGCTGTTTATGTGTACGCACACATACACAATACTGATCAGATGCAGTCATTTGGACGAGATATTTTTTTTCTTGTGTCAACAACAATTTGTACATGTAAAAATTACGAAAATCAATGAAATTTATCCAAATTGAAAGCAACATATACACAAGCTTAGTACCACAACCCAAAAACAAACAAAAGTTTGCCTTAAATTGTTTTGATAAATGCAATTTTTTTATTTCAGGTGCTCACACCTTTGGAAGGGCTCGATGTTTGACATTCATTGATCGATTATACAATTTCAACGGGACCGGAGAGTCGGATCCGACCCTGGATGCAACCTTTGCAAGAACACTCCGGCGCCTATGTCCGATACCAACAGATGATAACACGACCGTTTTAACCATTCTAACCAATCTGGACCAGAACACCCCCGATGCTTTCGACAATAGATATTTCACCAATCTTCAATCAAACCGTGGTCTTCTCCAGAGTGATCAAGAATTGTTTTCAACTCCTGGGGCCGATACCATTGAAATTGTCAACAACTTTGCTAGTAATCAAACTGCTTTCTTTGAAAGCTTCGTGGTGTCTATGATAAGGATGGGGAATTTAAGGCCTTTAACAGGAAACGAAGGTGAGATCAGATTGAACTGCAGGGTGGTCAATGCACCACCGCCGGCGACGATTACTAGATCATCATCAAATGAAGTTAATTTTGTTAGCTCTTTCTAAATCAAGGGCTGATGATGTTTTGGTCCAATAATTGCTGTTACATCGATCAGTACAATAAGGTTGTGTTTTTAAATATATTGCAGAAAAGTTATGTTCGTTATTGAGAGTTTGTACGGTTAGCAAATTCTCATTTGTATTTGGTGTTCAATAATATAAGTTAACATATTTTTAATTTTTGTATATACACTTTTTTCTCCTCATCAAAAATCCAAGATTTTTATTCTTAAAAAATAAAATAAAATCCAAGTTTTTCATTCCCTCGAGGAGACAAATTACTAGAAGTAAGAGCATCTCCAATGCATGTTTTAATGCTGATATCAAATTTGACATAAAAAGAGTAAAATGCTATATATAGTTAGCATTGTACTCTAATGTACGGTTCTATTTAAAATACTATTTTTATTGTTTTATTAATTAAAATTATAAAAGTCAAAACTTACCATTAATGTATTTAGAGAATAGTTATGGATGAAATAGATTTAAATGATATACATTTAAATTATTTTAAGTATTTAAAAAATATATATAACAGTAGTTTTGTAATTAAAAAGGAGCTCACTAAACTGTCATCAGGTTAGCTGAGCTTGACAGTTGACACTTCTAAACTCCACTCCTCTGTTCACAGATATTGCCAGACAATGAGCTGTCATTTGTTCTTTTGTGAACAGCAGTATTTGTGGCTGAGAGACTTTGATTAATATGCTTTACAATGGGAACCAAAAAGTTATATGGTAACTCTATTTTTACAATTTGATTTTCTTTTCTTGGCAGCTTTTGACAAATTATGGTTTAATTATTTATACCTATACCTATACCTCATTGCCTAAAGAATCCCACACTAGAAACTAGTTTCTCTCATGGCGAAAAACAATCCTCTCATCGTTATTATCACAGCTTTCTTAGTTTTAAGTTTATTAAAAAAAAGTTATTAAAACTAAGGCAGCACCAAAAAAACATCACCACAGACCAACATGCTCTGAAAGATCATATAAAGTATGATCCTACCAATTTATTGGCCAAAAACTAAATAAATATTGGAGGCTTATTATCTTATTCTACGGTACTCATTATATCTTGATACAATTCTTTGAGTTTTACTCTACATAGTTTGTTAATTATAGAAAAAAAATTAATATTTGGTTCTAGATGATTTTCGAGATAAAAAAGAGCGATAAGTTACATTTTAATTCTCTATTTTTTTTATTTTTTTTTACACTACTTTTAAGACTAAAGGGTTTCATATTTTTTTTAACAACTTATTTATTAAATATTAATATATTTTTCACGCGTGACATTAAATAATAATTTTTTTGTTGATCCCCCAAAACCAAATTCCTAGCTTCACCCTTGCCTCCACGGAAGTGCGAACTGAGTAGTTCAACGAACAACAAAGTAAGCAAAAAGACATCGCATGGCATCTTTGGAAATACAGAGAAAGGCAAAGAATAACGTTGCGTTGGTGTCAGGTGATGGTGTGGCCTGACATTGATACTCCCACTGAATAGAATACATTGAGTGGGCATATAGAATGTAGAATACATTCATGATATTCCTGACAACTGTGAAAATTACAGATTAGAACCCAATCCTTTTACAGCAAGAAATGTTTTACATATTTAGGCTATACTTCATGCATCACAATAGTATAAGAGGATTTGTCAAAAAAAAAAAAGGAAAAAAAAAGTAAGAGGGGATGGCTATAAGCATCTGATTATGCATTAAAACCAGAATAAACACCACTTTCTCTTAATATAAAAAGTCTCAAAAAAATGAAATAATAACTCTATTGCCATTTGCCACCCATGAAATGTCTTCCCACACCTATTTATTTATTTATTTTTGAAAGGGAAATATATTAATAGAAACAATTACAGGCCAGAAGGGCAATCACCCATTACAATAGGAGCCACACATGGTGGAACATCCTCCATTCAGTAATCGTCACAATTGGAATTCAAACACAATTTAGCAAGGGCATGAGCAGCTACATTAGCTTGTCAAGAAGCGTACACAACAAAGCAACCTGGGTTCTCAACAAGAAAATCACAAATATCACTAATACTACAACAAATTAGGTCTACCGCAACAAGCAATGTGTGTTGCGAAAACTTTTCGCAACATGCCTTGCCTGTTGCCAAAAGATGATATGCATTTTACAACTTACACCGTGTGTTGTCGTAGATATAATAATAACATGAAGTGCGCGTTATAACTAATGACAACGTCTATGTATGTTGTCGTAGATATTTATAACAATGCACCACGTTCATTTTCAAAAAAAATTATGGCAACACGCAATGTACATAAACGTCTACAACAACACGCGTTGTGTGTTGCTGTAGATAAGTAAACTGTCAAGATATGTTAAGCCGTCCAACCACCGCCGGCGTCCGACGGCCCGCCACCGTCGTTCGGCCACCCAACGTCGTCGTCTGAACGGCCACCCTGCCGCCGCCATCATCAAACGGTCACCTCCCGTTCGATGACCGGCCACACCGTCGCTGCCTCCCGTCCGACCACCGCTGGCGTCCGACAGCCCGCCACCGCCGTCCGGCAACCATTGCCGTCCGAACGGCCACCCCGCTGCCGCCATCCGGCCACCGCCATCGTCCGGACGGCCATCGCGCCGCTGCTTCCGGCCACACCTACTTCTAATAATAATGACTAGGAATTGAACTTGAGACCTCAAGTCAAATGTTGTAAGTCTTTACCACTTGACTAGGATGTGATTGTACTATTTTTATACCTATTTATAGGTCCCAAATTCCTACTTGTTGTGCTTGTTCCTCAGGTAAAACTGGGTATTTAATATATTAAAATAAGTGTTTCAAGTATTTTTGGAGTTAAGGGGCATTGGCGTAATTTTGGAGAATTAGGGGTCCAAGTGCAAAATATGGAGCAATTATTGAAGAGTCTGTGATTTTAGAAGAGTTGAGGGGAGGATTCTGTAATTTTCCAGCCAACGCACGCACGCATGCCACGTCATTTAATGAAGCTGTGCGTTTTGGGCTTGTGGACGCTGACGTCATCGTGACGTCAGCATGACGTCACATCATCTTCTTCAATCAACCACCCGACTTGCAGGCCCGTGACCGACCCGACCAGGATCGCGACCCGGTTTCAGACCCGGCTGTTCCAGCCATTTTCCGACGTCGTTCCCGGCCGTTTTCCACCCAGATCAGCGGAGAGCCTCCCCCCGGTCCATTTCCCATCGTTTTGAGGCCTTCATGCAACACTTTTTTTTCCAACTCCAAATCCTCCATTCTTCCATGGAAAACCAAGCTCCTAGGTGGTCGCCCTACCATAGCCAACATACCAGCGACCTTTCTCAGCATCAAGGAGCAGAGAATTTCGCCCCCTAGGTGTTCGCCCCCTGACAGCGAACTTGGGGGCGACCTTATTTTTTAGCATCAGAGGCAGAGATCTTCGCCCCCTAGCTGGTCGCCCCCCAGCAGCGAACATGACAGCGACTTTTCCGTTCCAACTCAGCCAAGGACGATTTCAGACCTATTTTTTTGGCTCCCACTATAAATATATTGCTTTCCTTTGTTCTAAAAAAGACCCACCACATTCCATCACAACACACTTCACACTTTCCACCATTTTTCCACCCCTTCACTACCCATCACACACCCATACATTTTACATCATATTTTTCCACCATTTTTACACACACCTCACTTCTTTAATCTCTAGATCTAGGAATATACTCACCCAAACCCTTCCACACTCCTACATCACCTCCATACATACAAAAATCACCTAAGATCCCACCTTTTTACTTTCTTCCACCATTCCCTTCACTCATTTCCTCTCACACACCATTTCCACCCATTTTTGGAAGATTATTCAGGGAAGGAGAAGAAACTACAAGGAGAAAGAGGAAGCTCACATGGATTTTATGGGTTTTCTCTACACCTTTCCTTTTTGTGTTTATTTTCCATTAATGTGTAACTAATTTTATCTAGGGGATTAATGTAACCGTATTGGACTACTTGATGTAATTAATTAGTCTATTCTCTAATTCGATTCGATTTTAGTCTCAATTATTGAATTAATTTCTCTAATCTCTCTTCTCATGTTTTATTGTGACCACAAGGGACATGGGTGTGTGAGTTAGTTTATCTAAGGGTTTGAGGTTGAATGTGGATGACCATTCCATTTAACTCTCATCCAAGCTTAGTAATTGGGAAGGTTGGTGTGTGCATGACCATGTCATACTAACTTGGCTTAGAGTTTTGTATTAAATATGGGTTTTGATTATTGCTTGGCACATGGCCTTGTGGAAGTAATGAGAAGGACCATAAAACTTAATTGATCTATTTTCTAAAACAAGCTCTAAAATTGAATTGAAGTGCTTAATGAGACTAATTAAGAACATAGAGTGGTCTAAGAAGGTTGCATTGATTCCCTAGTGCTTTCTCCCATATATCCATACATTTGTGTTTGTGTGTTATGCTTAGCTTAATTTTCAACTCTTAAGTTTGCATTTTTAGTGTCTAGTTTACATTTTTAGTTTACAAGTTTGCATCTTAAGCATTTTCAAGAACCAAAATCACTTTTCAAATCAAAGCATTATGCAATTTACTTTTCACGCACTTAGATTAGATTTAATTTTTCCCTAGACTAAGTAGTTTCAACCGTTTGAATCACCGATCCCAGTGAACGAACTTAAATTAAATTGAAAGTAATTTTTACTACATCAGGATGTGTTAACAATTGAACAATATTTATATATAACTTATATGAGTTGTTAGAAAAAATAATAATAAAAAAAACCTTGTTAGACAAATTTAAATTTATTCAACTAATCAAAATTCTAATTTTTACGATAGACATATATTAAAAATATTTATTGAAACTTTTAATAAAATTATATTTTATAAAACATAAATAGTCGAGTTATTGGTCAATACTCTATGGTCACGTTTGGTTACATGGTGGAATGATAATCGAAATGGTAATGAGAATGAGAATGAGAATGGAAATGAAAGGAAAGGAAAACTAAGTTTTTTGTTTGGTTGGAACTTTAGAATTAGTCTCTGAATCAATATTATTTTGTTTGGTTAACAACGGAATGGAATGGAGTTAACTGTATTTTGACCAAAATACCCCTAATTATAAAATATTCATAATAACATGATATATTATGGATAATAATAATAAAATATAAAAGTGTATTATATATATATATATAATATATAATACATATATATTATATATAATATACAATATATATAATAATATATTTATATGATATAAATATATAATATATACCTCTAATTATAAAACATTTATAATAACATGATATATTATGGATAATAATAATAAAATATAAAAGTATATTATATATATAATTATATATTATTTAATATAATAATATTATATATATATATATATATATATATATATATATATATATATATATATATATATATATATATATATAATATAATATAATAGATTTCTATCGCTGAATTGAATAAAAATAAATAACTAAATATTTAAATAATAAATTTTAGTCAAAATTTTAAGTTTTTTATTGTAGCATAACCACCCTAATAATTATGTTATTGCTATATAACTGTCTATATTGCTACAGTAAATATCCTTTAATAATATAAATAAAATGATCGAATATTAAATTTTTATTTTTATCTATTTAGATTAAATTAATTAGTATATAAGAAAATAATGAGTATTGAAAACACCATATTTTGAAAATGAATATTTAGTTATTTTTAACAACATGCATAATCTAGTTGTAAAAACTCCGAGTTTTGACAACATTAAAACAAAGTATATATGTTGTTAAAAATAAGTCTATGACAACAATAAGATTGGTGTGTTGCATAATATGTTACTTTTAACAACATAAGTAAGTGCGTGTTGCGAAAGACACATTTTTAACAACAAGTAAAGTTGCGCGTTGCGAAAGATAAACCATTTTAACAACGTGCAGATTGCGTGTTATGAAATGTAGGAAATTTAGCAACATGCAAGTCTGTGTGTTGTGAAACTCAAGATATTTAACAACATGCGTGTTGTTGTAAATTACTTCCACAACATGCATTTTTCGCCCATTGCGATATGTGACTTTTGGCAACATTTACCTGATGGATGTTACTAATTGTATGTTGACTTAGACTATTTTTCTTGTAGTGAATAACCAACCCAATTTCAAAGAGAGGAATGGGGATGGAACTAATAAGGTTCACCACCACTTGAGCATCAGACTCAACTGTACAAGGAGACAGTCTCACCTCACGCGCAAATGAAAGACCCCTGAAAATAGCTAAAGCTTCTGCAATTGCCAGTGAAAAGCCACCCATAATCGACATAGCAGAAGAAGTTAAAACATTCCCTGAACAATCACGCACAATAATACCAATCCCCACCTTGCGATTAGCAGCGTCAATAGCCGCATCAGTGTTCATTTTGTACTGACCAACATCTGGTGGTCGCCAAGAAATACCAGGTAAACAACGAGCAGCACAGTGAGGAGCCAAATGAAAATTAATTCTCTGGAAATCTTCAAGGTAAGATTCAGCCCAACGGACAATCTCAACATCTGACAACTTAAATGAGTCATGAACCATACTATTTCTCCGGTACCAAAGACGCCAAATAACCATACACAAGAGTTCCATTTCTGCAGAAGATAATTGGATCATACAAGAGACCATAAAATCCAAAAAGTGCATTCCATCATTAACTTCTAAATTTTCCAGATATGAACACATAGATTAAATCCTCTTCAAAGTAGTGCAGTGCCGGAAAGCATGAATTGTTGTTTCTGGGTATTTTGAGCAGAGTGGGCAAATGTAGTCCACATTCATTCCACGTTGAGCAAGATTAGCAAAAGATGGAACCCAATTGTGATAGGCACACCACACCAACAACTTAGCCTTAGCTGGGATTTTAATCCACCATAAGTACTTCCACCATGAATCCGAAAGACTCAAGCCTGAGGAGCTAGGATTTAAAGATAAAACACAACCCAGATGATAGGCAGACTGAATAGAAAAAGAACTATACTTGTCATAATGCCACAAGAGTGAATCAACAATATTAGAGGAAGAGTAGGGCAAACTCAGAATCAAATCAGCATCTTCTTTCATAAAGGACTCCTATATAACATCAACATTCCAGGAACCAGACGAATTTTTTTAACTGAATCACAGTAGCTGACTCACCTAGGACAGGCGGGGAGATTATCTAAAAAGTGGTTGGACAAGGAATCCATCGATCCCTACAGATTGAAACCGAAGCACCACAACCAATTCGCCACCGAGTTCCTACCTCAAGAAGATCACGCCCCTATATGAAACTTTTCCAGAGAAAAGAGCTTGAGGATTTACATTCAGCTTGTAAAAAGGCCTTATCAGGAAAATAACATTGTTTAAGGACCTTAGCAGCGAGTGAGTCAGGATTACAAACAAGCCGCCCACACTGCTTGGCCAATAAGGCCTTGTTAGAAATAGATAGGTCCCTAAAACCTAACCCTCCGACATCCTTACTGTAGCATAATTTCTTCCAGCTGCCCCAATGTATTTTACGGTTCCTATCTTCCGAACCCACCAAAAATGAGCGTTTAAGCGGTGAAGTCCATCAACTAAGCCTTTAGGTAACCTGAATAAAGACATAGAGTAAGTAGGTACCTCTTGGATAACCGCTTTTAAAAGAACTTCACGACCACCTGCAGAAAATAGCTTTTGCTGCCAACCTTTTATGTTGTTCCAAATACGATCACAAATGTTAGAAAAAATTTCTTTTTTATTCTTCCTGGCAAAGCTAGGTAGACCAAGATAATGTTCATGATAAGGAACAAGCTTAACCCACACAATACGAGCAAGAATCTTCGCTCTTCGCCTAGGGACCCCTCTGCTAACACACAAGGCTGATTTGTGGAAATTAACTAATTGCCTTGAAGCAGAGGCATACAGATTCAGAATTTGCCTAACAGAGTAACAGTCCCATTCCGAGGCTTTGGTGAAGACCATACTATCATCAGCAAATAGAAGGTGAGTTATTTTGGGACCATGCATACTACATTCTGAAGCTAGCAACATCACCAACAGCCTCTACCCTATGAATTAAGCGGGACAAACCCTCTGCACAAATGAGAAACAAAAAAGGAGATAAAGGGTCACCTTGACGTAACCCTCACGAAGGTTTTAGGGAGCCCCGAATTTCCCTATTGACAATAAACGAAAATGACACTGATTTTACGCATCGCATAACACGTTCAATCCAAGCCATGGAGAACCCCATCTTCAACATCATACCCTCCAAGAAAGCCCATTCAACCCTATCATAAACTTTCGACATATCTAATTTAAGAGCTAGAACCCCTTTCTTGCCTTTCTTCCGATTTCTCAAGGCGTGCATACACTCAAATCCCATAATGGCATTATCTGTAATCAAACGCCTAAGAATAAATGCGCTTTGAGCCTCAGATATAACCTCACCCAGAACACTTCGAAACCTATTAACTAAAGCTTTAGCCACAATCTTATACAACACATAACATAGACTAATAGGTCGAAACTCCGACATTCTTTCAGCCTTTCTAACTTTAGGAATAAGCGTGATTAAAGTCTTGTTAACCACATCAAGGTCGTGACCTTCATTAAGCACCCCTAAGCAAGCCGACGTTACCTTAGCACCCACCACTGGCAAAAATTTCTAATAAAAAAGAGCCAGAAGACCATCCAAACCCGGTGCTTTCGTCGGAGACATGTCAAAAACAGGTTTACAAACCTCCTCAAGAGTAAATTTATCAAGAAAAGAGATGCTCCTAGCGGAGATGCAAGGCTGAACACAATCCAAAACAGGTGCTAATTCATGTGTCGAAGGAAAGTTTGAAGAGAAAATATCAGAAAAATAATGCTCAGTTACCTCAACAATCGCATCTCGGTCATCTTTCCAAATGTCATTACTGTCAAACAAACCTTTAATTACATTTCTAGATTTCCTAGCAGAAGCTTTGCTATGAAAATATTTAGGAGGGTGTATTCAATTAAGATTTTAAAAAACTTTTAATGACTTTTATGAAATTAAAAAGTTTAGGTGTATTCAATGTAGACTTTTAACAACTCTATAAAAGTCATAAGGTATTCAATACAGACTTTTATAGACTTTAAAAAAGTCTTTAAAAGTCATGTGGTATTCAATCAAGACTTTTTAACAGTCTATGAAAGTAAGGAGGTATTCAAAATCTCAATGACTTTTAATGACTTTAAAATATCAATGACTTTTAATGATTTTTAATGATTTTTAGTTATAACAAATCTCACAATTTATCTTCCATTCCTACCAAAGACTTTGAATGACTTTTTTTTTTAAAAAAAAAAAAATTAAAAAGAATTTCACTTTAGAAGAAAAACATAAAACTCTTTGGAAAAACATCAACCACCGAACATATGTTCTATTTTCAAATAAAAGCACATTCATTTATAACAAAAAAAAAAAAAAAAAAAACTAAAAAATAATATACACAACTCTCCATCAGTCAATTAAGGACGAGATATATATATATATATTTTTTAATCTCTATTTTCAATTCTTTTAAGTGGTGGAATGGTCTTCTTCAATTTGCCTAACTACCATGCAGATTATAGATGTCCAGAAAGAGAGATCCAGTTTCTTTTTCGACCTGTATCGACTCGTTTTCTTTTTCTTTTTTCTTTTTTAAGTGTTTTTTTGTTGATGTGTATTGTATGTTTTTGTAAGTTATATTGGTACATATTATATATCAAATTATATAAAAAAGGTTTATTGATTCTAATATGGAATAAGTGTTTCTCTTGTAGTCTTGTTCCTTATTGTTTTAGCTTATCTATTGAATTTGACTCACTGCCAGGATTTCTTCTAATGAGAGGTTGCCAATAGGAGACTCTTTTGATCTTCTGTGCACAACTCAGCTTTGCTTGTTGTGTTTCGAGTAAAATCAATGTGGTTTTTGAATTGTTATTAACAATGATTTTTTTTTTTTACTATTTTTCAAAGCAATGAATTCTGTTTTTTAGTTGTTAATTGATTGTATTTATTTATTAATACGTTTAAAGTGCATCAAATTTTATGAAGATAATCCAAATAGTAATGTGTCTTCAGAACTTTCTTTGTCTACACTGCTTGACAGTGTATGATTTTTAAGAGATATAAGCAACCAAACTTGAAGGTTATGCTTTGGTTTTTTTTTTTTTTTTTTTTTTTTTAAACTGCACCAAAATTACTATTTTGAATCATACCAAAATTTAAGAATAATTTTGGAATGATTCGTATGAATTTGTTGTCTTAAAAAGCTGTCAACTACGCAAATATGTGAGAAGTTGTTTGGTATCTTAGAAACATATTCTCCTTAGTACGACCTTCTTTTCCATTACAACAAAGTAAATATTATTTTTAGATGTAAAAAAGTCAATGAAAGTCTATCAATTGTCTTTGAAAGTCTATCGATGTCTTTGAAAGTCTTTAAAATGAATGTATATAAAAGTCTATGAAAATCTTTCATACTTTTATAAAGTCTATAAAAGTCATTAAAAATCCTTAAAGTCTACAAAAGTCATTGACTTGAAAAAAGTCTTTAAAAGTCATTTGAAATCCTAATTGAATACACCCTCCTTAGTATTTTTGTCACCACTTTGCAACCATGTTTCTCGTGATCGTTGCTTCCAGAAAACTTCTTCCTGACCTAAAAGGATATCAAGGTCTCTTTCAATTTTCTGAATTAATCTCCAAGACCCTGAATGGATATAACTAGAAGTAACCTGCAATTATTCTTGCTTGTCCCCAATATCTCTGTGCATCTCCCTTTTACAACGAGAATTCCACCGACCCAAGGCATCAGTACATCATTTAATATCCACTACCACTGTTTGCATAGAGTAATTAGAATCTAGGCCACCCCAAAACCGATCAACAATATCAGCACACTCAGACTTCTCTGCCCAACATTCCTCGAAAAAGAAACGACGCAATTGAGGCCTCTCGCGAGCACCAATACTCTGCAGGGAATGATATACATCAATTAACAAAGGTCTATGGTCCGACCGCCAATACTCCAAATGTGATACTGTAGTTGCTGGAAACATATTTGCCCAATGAAAGTTGCAAACACATCTATCTAACCTCTCTTGGACCATATCCAATCCTTCCCGTTTGTTACACCATATATATTATGGACCCAAAAATCCCAGGTCCTGAAGACCACAGTCATCCAACACATCACGGAACTTATTCATTTGACAAGCAGATCTCGGCCTTCCTCCCAATTTCTCCGAATCATCTAAAATATCGTTGAAATCTCCGGCACACATCCATGGTAAATTAGACAAGTCATGAAGTCGACGGAGAATCGTCCAGCCATGGTGTCATTGCGAAACCTTCGGGTGACCATAGAAGCCTGTAAATCTCCACCAAGAACCCTGTTGAAGACCAACCCGAACATCAATATGAAAGGGAGAATAAGAGAGCAAATGAATATCAACACAATCAGATCAAAGAAGGCTCAATCCACCTTTTGTACCAACACAATCTACAACCAAATTACCTGAAAAACCTAACTTTAAATGAATTTTTTCCATCTGAAACTGATTCAATTTTGTCTCAATAAGAAACAAAACATCTGGGTTATAAGCCTGCTTCAACTTCAGCAGGACTTGGAACGACCGAGACCTGGAACAACCGAGTACTACCCAGACCCTGGACGTTCCAAACTAAGGGTTTCATGGATTCTGACAGGCCGGTGAGGACCGACCCGCCGATATCTCATTTGGAATCCCTTGAGCTTTATTATTAAGCTTCGCTGATTTCACTTTCTTCACCACAACAATATCATCCAAGCATAGAGTACGTTTCCCCAATTGATCACCTATTTTGATCCCACTTTAGTTTTTCATTCTGTCCCGAGCCATTCTTTTCCACTATATTGGTTTTGGTCCATTACCTAGAGTAAGGTTAGAAGATCCACTCATATCACCACTTGGTCCAACAGATGCTGCAATTGAAGACTAGTTAATTTCTGTCCCTCCATCCACATCCATAATATTTATCTTTGGGCATAGCATTCCAAAATGATCAGGCCTTCTCAGAATTCAATAAACATGACTGCCCACCAGACCCAATATCAGTCAATAAAACCTCCGAAGCATTGTCTTTCAAAGGATTCATATCAGAGACTTTCTCGACTTCCATATTAGTGATTTTCGAATCCAAAGAAACACTTTGTTTCAAATTGTCTTTCCCAAAGGCTTCTCCGAGATATCTACATATAGCAGTTTTCACACCTGGATCAACTGAAACCGTCTGGTCATGATACTTATGATCCATAATCGCCATAACCGCTCCACCATGATCTACCTCTCTGGTTATCGCTGACGAAATGATAACCGCCTTTCATTTTCCTCTACTAGTTCGCTCTGGCGACAACAACACTGCCGGTGTATCTTCTTGAGTTTTAGTAGTTGTACTTATAGACAAACCACCACTCAATCCACCAATGCGAACACCTTCTTTATATTGGCAATTTTGCCCAAATTTAACTGGACTATTAACCTTAAGCCAAGAACCAAATAAGGTATTAAAATCCTCAGGACCATCAGAATTTGCTGCAATGGAACATTCTCTAACAGCATGCCCAATTCGACCGAACCTGGAGCAATGCTCTGGAAGCCTTTCATATCTCAGCAACATAGTAGACTCCTGCCCATCACGTAAAACATCCACACACAATATTCGACGGAGTGGTTTACATACATCAATTACCACTCTCACACGAATATATTTTCCAATACAATCACCCGATGCTCCATCATCAACTTCTTTCATATCCCTAATGATACTTCCCAGAAACCAGGCAATTTCAGATGTCATACATAATAAGGGAACATTATGGATCTACACCCAAAAGGCAACTTTGTCAAAACTCATTCCTAGAACATCACCTTTTCCGGTAGGTACTTGCAAAACTAGTAATGCCTTATCAAAGTGCCAAGGGCCCCCTTGCAACACCAAGCGTCGATCGCTTTCACATCTGAAGGTGAACGAGAATGTATTTCCATCAATTACTTCAATATCAACACCCTCACGAATTCGCCATATCTTTGGGATCAAATTAATAAACGCATCTCTATTCACTGATTTAGTTGAGAGTAATTTACCTACCAACCTAAGAGCCGGCCTTTTTTCACCACCATCCTTCAAACCGGTTGCTAATGGTCGGAGAGGCCCTTCCTTATCTTTCAATGTAAGAGACTCACAAAGTTTTGCCACATCTTCCGCATTCATCTTCAACTATGCTTAGAAAATAGTACCCTCACAACACTCCCACCGAGTGAGAACAGTGATCCCTAAAGGATCAAAACACTACTTTCACCAAAACCGTCTCTTGAGATTCAGAGAGAATTTCGAAGAAACATAAGGGAAAGAATAAAAAGCAAATATCCCCCACACCTATTTTGTTAAAAAAATATTTTATTACTAAAATAACATAACAAAATTACTTCTACCCAAATAACATAAATCTCTCTTCTTCCTCTTCTGGCATGTACAACCGGAAAAAATTCTTCACCATTCAATACTAAAACTTGAATACAATGTTTAATTATATCAGGTCCTGATAATCAACTAGAGAAAAACTTGAACAACTTTAGTTTTCTCTCACTTAGAGAAGACCTGTGATCTATCCTTTGCAGACTTGATGTACATTTTATCTGACTGTTAATTCATCTTCCTATACATTCAGTTCTTGTTATACCCTAACAGGTAATGCTTATAGCAAGGAACAAATATCCCTTGGAACAAATTTTGATGGTAGAATCTCATTCAAAGACATTATTAACTTTTAGATTGAGATTGAGATTCAATAAGAGAAACAAGAGATTAAAAGACAACAAGAACAGGAAAGGTTATTGTGGGTCAGCTATTCAATCCACAGGGAAGGTTGTAGGCCCAAAATCTGAGACTAAAAGTGGGGGCATGGGCCTTAACACAAACATAGTAATTGGGCAATCCAGAAGCCCATTTGAGAGTATAAGATGTGGTGTGCCAAACACCAGTTCCAGACTTCCAGGGAGGTCTCAAAGGTGGAGAAGCCAATTGGGGATTTCTTGGAGACACGTTCTTTAGCGGGCCTAATCACCATTGTGGAATGGGGAGGGTACGATGAAATCAATATTTTCTCGAAGAGGAGAAATGGTTGAAACCCTGGTCTTTCTGCCAAGGGTCATGGAATAAAGACTAGGAACTCCAATATTAATTATAAAATGCCTTAGTACCTCGAGGAGGAGATTTCTAAGCTTATAGGCATTGGCATAGCTTTGGGTGTTGATTTTAACAATAAGAAAGTAACCAGGTTGGCTGATATCATTGCGAAAGCGTATTTGAAGTTGAGGGGAGTGAAGTTAAAAATGGCTAATGCTCTTTCAGTCAGGTTTTAGCTGGGGCTATCGGTGTGACTATGTTCCTTTGTTCGTCTGCTTTTTGTTTGGATTCAGCGTGGTTGGGTTCAGGGGCGGACCCACCTTAAGGCTAGGTGGGGCACGTGAATTCATTTTGTTTTCTAAAAAAATTCATTTTGTTTTCATAAATATAAAATTTAACTTCAACTATACAATATTAACTCACAGCTTGGCCGGTAGTTTGTCCTAGAGATGCACATTTGGGGAATGGGGATGGATATAGGCACCCCCCCCCCCAAATATATAGGGATGAGGAATTTGGGGGGGTGGGGGACCTATATCGTGCATTTTATATAAAATGTGTATATATACTTAGGGAGTTAGGGTTTTCAAAGAATAATATATATATATATTATAATCATATTTATATATGTTTGGGGGAAATAGGGAAATGGGAATGGGGGACCTCCTCCCCATCCCCATTTCAATATAATTGTGGGGAAAATTTGGGGATGATTTTCATCCCCCCCCCAAATATATAGGGATGAGGAATTTGGGGGGGGGGGGGACACGAATTTATATATGTTTGGGGAAAATAGGGAAATGGGAATGGGGGACCTCCTCCCCATCCCCATTTCAATATAATTGTGGGGAAAATTTGGGGATGATTTTCATCCCCCCCCCCCCCCCCCCCCCCCCCCCCCCCCCCCCCCCCCCCCAATTTTCCCCCCAAAAAAAAATCCCCAAATGGGGATGGGGACGCGGGGAATTGGGGCCCCGGGGAAAAATGTACATCTCTAGTTTGTCCTCTCCTTTTTATTGATTGTGAGGGGTTCTACTCTCACCATTTGCATTTTGCAAACATAATAAATATCCTTTTTTTTTTTAATTCAATTTTATCCCTGTAATTTTAATAATTCTGTTTTATGTCTTTTTATTTTACCATATTTTCCTATTCCTTTCTCAAATATCTTCTTCTAAAACAAAACAATTCATTTTCTCTTTTTCGGCAGTGTTAACTTCTTAACCACCTTTAATTTGTGACTACTTAATTCAATTTTATTTTATATTAAATTATCTATTATTATTTTAAACTTTTATTATTTCTAATAATTTTAGTTTGACATATCTAACACATCCATCCAATCAATAAACCCTAAAATCTCATATTTTAATTTATTGGATTAAAATAGTCCATCTATTATTATGATTCATTTTAGTTTATCCTTAGTATTTTTATTTATTTTATAGTTTTAATGTTTTCAGAATCAATAAATCAATAATTTACCAATAATTAGAAGAATAAAAAAATTCAAAAACATGTTTAATTATATTTATTAATCAATTATTTTTATTTAAATTTAAAGTGAATTCATTATAAATACAAAACAAAATTTCTTATTATAAAATTAGTTTGTAATTTATTATTTTAAGAATAAATATTACAATTTTTAATTGTGTATGTTGTTTTTCTTGTTATTATTTATTTTTAATATCATGTTTCTTGTTTTTATTTCTTTTTAAATATAAGATTATTTAGTTTATCTTGAGTAACTGTTCTATTTTTATTTTATTTTATCTAAACTGTATTATATCATCAATTTTTATTTATATAAAAAACTTATTAAAAAAAAAACTCATTTTACTATAACCTTAATTTTTTAGTTTATATATATATATATATATATATATATATATATATATATATATATATATATATATATATAATTTTTATTTTGTTCAAATGCCCCACCTGATTAAAATTCCTGGATCCGTCACTGGTTAGGTTGGTGTGAGGTTTGTTCTGTGTTTGCCTTGGGGTTGTTGCTGCTTTGTTGGGTGCTATTGTTTTGTCTCCTTTTTTGGCTGCGTTTTTAGTGGGCTTTGGGTTGTGTATTGGCCGATTGGGCTTCTTGTTGCTTGTTTGTTCTTGGCTCTTTGAGCCCCTTCAATAAATTTGTGCCATTCAAAAAAAAAAAAAAAAAAGCAACAAGAACATTAAAAAACTATAGAACAAAAGAAAAAATTAGATTAAACCAGATTTGTTAATATGAAAGGAAATAGGGTTATTTTTGAAATTTTAGAAAAATTATTGAGTTTTGAATTTATGTTATGGGTTTTTTGAAAAATGGGGTGTAGCAAGATATTTTATGGGTGTTAATAGAGCTGCCCTTATAATAATTTGTCTAATCATGGGACTCAAATACACTTTCCTAAAAAGATTTCTAAAAATATAATAACAAACCAAATAAGTCTAATTAAAACAGGAAACAATTTACAAACATAAATTAGAAAATGGAATTATCGAAATCGTGACATCACAGAACGTATGCATCCAAGACATTGAACAATCTCTCATAATATATAGAGTATAGACCAATATTTCTTTCCATGGTTGTTCACTCAAGCTTAAGTTATCAGAGTTTCTTCTTGGAAAATTAATGAAAGATTATATATAAGTATATGACAACCAGAGTTTCTCCTAATTTATGAAGTAATAATGCATGAGACTTCTGTTTTTATGTCAGGCTTTTTCAAGTCTTATTTTATATTATCACACTTTATTTACCTAATGAGGTCATAGCTTGTTGATCAGCATTTTGATAAACAAAATAAAAATTAAAGAAAACAACAAACAACAAACAAATGCCAGCCATGTAGTCTTTATTTATGTTAATTAGATAATTAATCATATTCATTATTCTAGGTTTTACTAATCTTTAACAACTTTGTTTTGGGAAGATCCCAAGAAACATCAATGCATCATGCATGTAATAATGGTCACGTGCTAATGTGCTATATATATTTATGGTCAGGTTATACCAACTTAAATTTTCGATTTAATTTTTTGAATTTGATATCTCAACAACACATATGCTCATGTGCTTTTTAATCAAATGATTGAGGTGTTGAAGTAAAAAAATTAAGTCCGAAATTTAAATTAATATATCCTGCTAAATATATATCTTGCATTATGAGGGAATCTAAATGTATGTCAGTCCACTTGGGCATCGCACTGGGCATGTTTAGGTATTTGTATTGGATTTTTTTTATATTTATATATATATATATATATATATATATATATATATATATATATATATATATATATATTGAAATAGAGTATTTGTATTGGATTAAACACAAATTGTTAGTTTTTCTCTAAACATGTAATTTGATAATCATTGAAAATCGATCCAAAGTCGGCCAAAAAGGAAAGAAATATATTTTTAAAATTAAAAATACCATATACTGCAATAATTAAGCTTATCATGGGTAATATCTGCTACAAGTAAAAAAAAAAAATTTTAAGGTACAATATATAAAGTTAAAAATGTTTAAAAGTAAATATATAAATTTTTATAAATTATTTATAAAAAAAAAAAAAAAAAAATTGAGCGTAGGGGCCATGGCCTCTATAACTAATATTGAGGGTAGGGGCCATGGTCATACAACAAATTTTATGTTCAAATCTCAGTCACACAAGGATGGGATAGGTTTTGGATTATATTCAAATCTAACGAAAGAATCCTAAAGATAGATTTAGACGCATATTGGATTGTAAACCGTGAAGACTCATGAGTCTGAAGCAAAGATGATAAAAAGTTGTTTTGAATTGTATAAATCTTCAACTACCATGACACCTTGAAGTCTTGAATATATATATATATATAAGAAATAAGTAAATTATATCAAGTCATGATAATGATGCCAATATTCACAAAGAAGTAGAACTTTTTTCAGCAGTACACGAATTTAAAAGTTGTTCTAAATACTCAGCTCCTAAATCTTCAAACACCAACACATTTCCTGAACTGACCTTCATTTGATTATCTCTCTGCATTATACTTTTCTCATCACTAGTTTTCCTTCGTGATTTCTTTCTCATGATGTGTCTTTTCTTGAGTGCCAAAGCTGGTGAGCAACCATATTCGTGACAAGGATATTTGATTTCTTGAAGAGATTCTTTCACCAAATGAACGGGAAAATTGAGTACAGCCAATGAACCGCGCATTGAAAATGCTGCTTGGTCATAAGCTAGAGCAGCCTCCTCCTCAGTATCGAATGTCCCCAGCCAAACCCTAACGCCGTTTCTGGTTGAGTCTCTGATCTCCGCCGCGTATTTTCCCCATGGCCTCTTTCTAACACCTATGTAGGGTTTTCTCAGCTTCTTCGGTTCTTCTTCTACTTTAGAATTCATCACCTGATCTTTTTCCATATCAATAATTCCATCCCCAGAATTCGATCGATTTGACGATTCTTTAGTTGCTTCTCCTAAAACATCCAACAACAGCATTTCTTCCGAGTCATTAAAATTGAAAGGAAGAGAACTAATATGATCCCAAAGAAACTCATGATCCGGCCAAGACATAGAAGAAGAAGATTCTGATGAACCAAGAGACGATTCCGATGAGGATTCTGGCGTTTGGTATAGAAAAATAGAAGAATCCATCAGGAAATGATCAAATAACAACAATATATATGTATTTGATCTCTTTTGGTAAGCAATATGGCAACTATGTTGGTCTTACCAGATTTGGTTATATATCCAATGAAAAAGGAGAATATTGAACAAGAAAAGTTTAGAAGAAAATCATATAATAATGACTGAAGACAACCAAAAAGAGAGTGAAAGGTTAGGTTATTTGATCAAGAATAAAAGAATGTCTAGGAATCTTTGCATTCCATTAATTCCAATCGAGTAAGGTTGTTGTAGATAGAATAAAATATATATAATTTTAAGTCAAAAAAAAAAAATACTAAACTAATATAAATCTTGCAGAATAATATATGTATACAGTGCTTTTCAAATTTGGAATCACGGTTCTTTAACATTATAAAAATGGTTCTCTAACATCAAAATTGAGACCCCAAACATGACGTTAGAGACATGGTTCAATAACGTTAGAGAACAATTATCTCAAACATAATTATATTTGGGATGCTGGAGAACTCATATTTTTTTTTTTTTGAAACGGCAAGATTTATTAGAAGAAGCCGCAGGAGCAGGGCAAAGAAGCCAAAACAAACAAACAACAACACAGGCAGCACACCAGGAGAACTCACATATTAAAGCTAAGAATATGAGAATGAATCTCGATCAAGTTGAAACATAAAATATAAATATATATGTATGTATGTATACCACTTCTAATGAAAATAAAATTTAACTAATACATATGAAAATTGAACAACATGAGATCCCAAACTGTTCCTTGTGATAGTCCTAAAGTTGTAGAGAATTTGTAACCTTTGAAGTTCACTAGGTCCATATGGATTGTTTCGTTGGAGTAAGCTGCAGGTCCACATGGCATTAAATTATTATTATTATTTTTTTTTTAACAGTTTGGATAAAAGTATAAAACCAGCAACATTTAAGCTTACATACAGTATTAAAGAATATTTGTAAAAAAAAAAAAAAATAAAAAAAAAAAAAAAAAATCTTCTCTTTCTCAATTTCCTTGGACCAATTAATAATAGGAAGATGTGGATGATTTGAATTTTAAATAACATGCAAAAAATAATTCATTAATGATGGCTCTAAAATTTATTTCTAAAAGTCAATATAGGACAAATGTCAAAAGGAGAAGAGAGAGTGGGTTGGGAGAGTGAGTTGAGAGAATGTATCTAGCACTCCTCTTAATAATATCTTCTCTTCTCCAAATCCGGCTACCAATAGTACCTTACCAATAATTGAAGTTTCGTCGTGTTAGTAATTTTTTTTTAAAAAAATTATGTTTTGTTGTTTAATTATTAACTCACAAATCTGGAATTGGGTTTATTAAATTCAGCATGTATTTTAGCATGTACTTTTACAATGCACACTTTAAGCACTTTTTGATGAAATTGTATGTAATCAAATGTTTTTCGATGAGATTTTTTATAAGGATGGTTAAAACATTGAAATACATTTATGGAAAAAAATTTTAAAAAATTCGGGAGCAAGAATTAATTTTTTCTGATTTTTTTGAAGATAAAACATTTAAAAATAGGGAAATATAAGAAAAAATAATTCTCAAATCCAAAAAAATTCCAAATTTTTACCAAATGTGTATTTTAATTTTCCTACAATGCATACAAAAAATATCATTGAAAAATATTTGATTACATGCAATTTCATCAAAATGTGCTTAAAGTGTGCATTGTAAAAGTCTTCATTGGAAAATTACTCATATATATATATATATATATATATAGTAAGTCTCTTATAAGGGATCCCTTATGTTAATTCGGTAAGGACCACTATGAAATCACATCGATTTGAATGAATTTTGATCTGAATTTTTTATGGATAATAAGTTCATCGAAATCTACCTATGAATAAAATTTGAAATTTTTTTAAGTACTAGAACTATTTATCTCGATTTTTCTAAATATGAATTTTTAATTTTTATTTATAGGTAGATTTCAATGAACTTATCATCCACAACAAAATTTAGATCAAAATTTATTCAAATCGATGTGATTTCATGGTGGTTCTTACCGAAATTAAAATAAGAGATCCCTTATATATATATATTTAAACTAACAACGAAATCGATAAGGGGTCAAATAAAACGCAAAATTATTCTATAATAGAGGAGAAAGGTCTCCCATGGTACCCACACTTTTTTTTTCTTTTTTTACAAGTAAATTGAAGCTTGAATCATATCACCAATACAAAAACAAAAATAGAAAATTTGGCTCCCTTGTATTTGTAGTGAGGAATAATTGTTGATAAGATGTTTAAAAATATATATACATATATATTTAGTATTTCACTATTTCAACAACTTTCATTTGTTAATAAACTCATTAAAAAGTAAAAAAATATGTATCACGTACCTAATTCACCTTGGCCACAATCTGTTGTCCAAAAATTTATTAAGGAAATTTGTACAAGGATGATCCCATATTAAGTAAACAGTCTGCTATATGATTACATTTTAGACATAAAAAAACAGAAAAGGAAATTAGTCAGTATCAAAATAGCATGATCAAATGGACTTTGACTTGGGTAATTAATTAATTAATTAATTATGACCAAGTAAGATCATATCCCACCATAATTCTCTTTTTGTCCTTACAAATGTTAATTATCATCACTTTCTTCTTCCAAGAAACTTACAAGTTTAACTGGTCGATCTTCAACAATTCAACAATTCAGTGTGGAAGATTTTTAGACTAATGATTCTGTCAATCTATCACAAATTATTCCTTATAAATTATTATATGCTTACCTCACCGATCAAATTATTCTTCACTATATATTATTTTTGAAAAGAACTTTTTATCCATCTTACCCAACTAATAATTTGATCGCTCTGTTTCTTTACAATATCTAAAGACAATGAAATTCCAACTGGTTGTGTTTTTTATTGACAACTTGTTAATTTAAAAATATTTTCATATATATATATATATATTATTCTTTCCTACCGAGCTAATAATGCTTATGTAATCAACGTGATGTCACGTAGTACACCACACGTGTGACATTTGGTTAAGAGTATTTTATGAAATGAAATGCTGATTAAACTATTACTGATCGACGTTAGAGTTTATTATTTTTTGTTCATTAATATCAATTCATATACGTAAAAACAAAAAGAATTATCAATTCAAAATATTCTTAGAGAAGCAGTAAAATATGTGTAAAATAGGGCAGTTGTCATCCTTAATGATATTATAATAATATGAGTACATTTGCAATGGTTACAGACATACAGTGATTATTTCTTCTCTTGTTTTCTCCAAAAAAAAACATGCCAGCAAAATTTATACTTATTTTTTTACTGATTTTTAAAAGATGGTCTGACGCATATGAGATCATTATATTGAATTTTTAATCAAGAAAACAAAAAATCTTCCAACTACAATATATAATAAAGCCACTATACCACTGTTCATGCATGTGGTAGAAATATATTTACAATAGTGAAGCATATGCATATATTAATTTTAAATTCTTGCTTCTATTGTTGTCTTCAACAGTACTCTGGCTAAATATATAATAATAATAATAATAATAATAATAATAATAATAATAATTCTCTAGTGATTAGGTCAGTCATAAAAATAAATTTTAGACCCGAGTAACATAATGTTGGGTGTACGACCAAAGTCCCACATTGGGATGATCATGGACATATAAGTATGGAAACAACCTCTATTGGTATGAAGCCTTTTGGGTAAAGACCCAAGAGCAAATATTTGCGGGCTTAGGCCCAAAGCGGACAATATCATACCAATAAGGAGAATATAGAGAGTGTGAATTCCATATTTATAAAACGTAATGTTTTGGAACCGATTTGACAACGCTTTATAGCTAAACATTTAGTTTTGTAACACTGTGGAATATATCGATTTCACAATGTTAGGTAGTTTCAGACTTGAAATTTTTTTCATCCATTGAAATTATTACAATTCACAAAAAACATTATAAAAGAGATTTTGTAATAAATAAATAAATAAATAAACCCAATTGTCACTTAAATGTCATTTATTAACTATTGATCTATGCTTAATTTAGAGGGGACCATCTCTTGAAAATTTTAGCACTTTGTTGTAAATTTTTGACTTCCAATTGAAACGCGTATTTCCATTGAACTCTATGAGTATATATACATACTGCATACATGATACATCTTCAATTTCCATTGAAGCATAATAATCAGTTATATAGTGCTTCGAGATCATGGTGAAGTATTCCTGCAGTGTAACTACTGTGAAAACATGTTTGAGAAAAGGTGCATGGAGTCTTGAAGAAGACCAGAAATTGAAAGCTTATATTCATAGACATGGCATTTGGAATTGGGTTGTCACCCCAAAAACTGCTGGTACGGAACAACCAATTAACTATCATTAATTCATTTATTCATAAAATTAATTAAGAGAAATATTTATGTTACATGAACATGTATGATTAATTAATTTTTCTTCTCCTAATTAATTAAGGTCTATTGAGAACTGGGAAGAGTTGTAGACTTCGCTGGATGAATTACCTAAAACCAGGTATCAAGCATGGAAACTTCAGTTATGAAGAAGATGAAACCATAATCAAGTTGCATCAACAAATGGGAAATCGGTAAGTACTCACAAGTCACATCTCTCTACATTGAAATTTTAATTAATTTATTTATTTTAAAAGAGCAAACCTTAGTTTAGAGGAATTTTAGTAGAGAATTTTACTCCAAGAATCAAGGAGTAAGTACTGCTTTTGAATACGACTCGCTCAGACTTTAATTGAGGCCTTTGTCTAGCAATTTTAAGCTTTGAAGAAAGAATTTTTCAGTTTTTGATTTTAGCAATGATTTACGAATCAATGGTAAAAATTAATTGTATCTTAATTAGGTGGTCCACTATTGCGTCAAGACTTCCTGGAAGAACAGACAATGAGATTAAAAATCACTGGCACACCCACTAGAAGAAATATTGCTTGAAGAACAACAACCTCTTGCAAGAAACAGAAAAAGATCAAATTGAAATCGACCAGAAAACTCCACCTGAAGATGATGATATCTTGCTTTCCAATCCTCCAAAACAATCAAACTTCAATGCTGATTCTTCTCCGTCGTCATCGAGCGGAGATCAGCCAGCTAGTGAAATTTACAACCAAATAATTGAAGAGAACAGTGGTTCATCTGAAACATATGTAGAACTTCAAAGTTTATGGGATCCGGTGCCCGCGGAGTTATTTCCAATGGATTACGGCACAAGTACAACACATGGATTTCTGTTTCCGAATTTTCACTGGGGATTCCAAGGGAATACATCTACACTTGCTTCCTACTATGATGCTGGCGATGACGTATCGGCCTATTTATTGATGCAAGAAAATGAAGAGAGTGTCTGATTAATAGTTTCTCTTTCCAGCTAGCTATAGATGCTATAAATCGGAGGTATCTTGGCATTTGGATCCATGTTTGTGTTGAACCCTATTTGTTTTTTTTCAGAAGTGGAAACTTGATATACCACTTACCTTGGTAATGATTCGAACTTAAGACACTGCCATATTGAATGAGTGTCATTCGCCACCAATCCACATTGGGTGGTGGTACTTGATCATCTCTTTCAACCATCAACAAGAATACTAGCAAAGAAACCATAGTCTTGGTCTCGACTAGCATGTTCCAATTGTATTGGGAACCCACTCCTCGAGCAATCAGAATAACGCATTTGAGGTTTCAATAAGAATTTGAAATAACCATACATTTAAGGTTTCAAAAATAATTATTAATTTGATAAAAGAACACAATTAGGATTTCTACATTTGGGACATTAATTAGAAAAATATACATTTGCAAATAATTAGTATCGAAACCTTAGAAGTACAATTGCATGGCCTAGCTAAAAGTTGTATAAGGCTATTGTAGACTTGTAGTTAGCATGAATTTTGATATGACATGCAAATAGAATTGGAATGTTAGAATCTCCTAAATTCATAAGTGTGGTTTATTTGTGATTTTTGTCTAAAGTTGAACATATTGTATTGCAATTTGATTATTTCAGCTAAGATTCATTCTAGTTTTTTTTTTTTTTTAATTTTATTTTGTATTTTGTATTTTGATGTATATAATCATCATCGTTACAAACATGAATTAATGAAGGTTTTACCTTGTACAACTTTCAATGCAAGTTATTGCTCGAAGTTTTTACCAAACACTTTAAGTTGTAGAAACATTTGATACTTAAGTTTTTTACTACAAACAGTCAAAGTCGTAAAACTGTAAAAGTATATAATATTTTTAACAACTTCTTAATAGACAATTTGCACTTTTATGTTATTGAGAGCTTCCGCAACATGCATTACATGTTATAAAAGACCATTTTTGTTATAGTGACATTATTTTTTTCTTTAACTTTCACATTATTATTTTTTTTTTAATTCATACCTTTACGATATATATATATATATTTTTTAAACAGTAATTTTATTGAGCCAAAAAGGCAAACAGGTCAAAAGAGACCCAAGAGGATAAGATACAAAAGTACACTAGCAAAACACAAACAGGCCAGAAAAACCACAAAACGAACAGAGAAGAAGCAAACAGAGCAACAAAAAGGACTGCCATAGTTAAGGAAAATCCCAAGCTAAATTGTTTTCTTCCGAACCTGACCCTTGTCTAGCCAAAGAATCTGCTGAAGAGTTCGAGGACCTTGAATTGTAAATTACCGTGACGTTTCCCATAACACTAAGCCATTCTCGGTGTTTTGTTAGAATATGATAAAAGATGAAGATGGCTTCGAGAATTTTAGATTACGAAGACTAGTATATACACGTCATTTTAAATACTCTCACACGGTCTGATAATTAATTCATGAGTTTAATTTCTATTACATCCTTAGATATCTGATGAGTCTACTACATATATAATATACATAAGAAGTCATGACATAAATAGGAACACTATATTGTATGAAAAGGTATAAATATTTGTTCAAAGCAATCCAACTATTAATTTTAGGGTTCAACTACTATATAGTTTCAGAATAATCACTGTCTTAGTTTTTTTTTTTTTTTTTTTTGAACAGAATATTTTATTGAAGAGCCAACAAATGGCCAAACAAAGACCTCTGGGAAACGCAAAGACCCAGGCCAACAACACCCTAACAAACAAAGCAGAGAATAAAACAGAGGAGCAAAACAGAACAACAACCTGAAGCCAAAAAATGACAGAGAATTTTGAAACAATGCAGATCCTATATAGTAGCTAAATCTTAATTTTGAAACACAAGATGATGTTGGTCGATGGTAAACCCATTGCACCTATACTACAAGTAGTTAATAATATAAATTTATATAATACTTAAAAAATAAAAATAAATAAATAAAAATTAAAAAAAAATTAAAAAAACTATTAGTTTTGAAAACTAAAAAGTAAGATCATAAATTAAATTTAAAGAATCAATCACATGTAAAAAAAATTGTTATATATATATATATATATACAGGGGCGAAGTCAGGATTTCGGCTTTTAGGGGGCCAAGACAAAAAAAAAAAATTCAAATTAATGCTAGACAAATATGCTAAAATTTAAAAACTAATTTATTAAAAAAAACAAATATAATAGCGTCTAGTCTCATATGTAATGCTAAAATAAATAAATTAATAAACAAAATAGACACCTGCTTTATAAATCAAAATGGAACCGGTTGCTCTTTTAAATCTCAAAAATCATCTAAAATTGAATTTATACTAAATTTCTCTACAATTTCCCTTTCAATATATATGATTAAAGAGTTTGTAAGACAGTCATCTTCCATTTTGTTGCGAAGCCTAGTCTTGACAATACGCATAGTTGAAAACAAACTCTCAGTAGTTGCAGTTGACACCGAAAGAGTAAACACAAGCACAATTATTCTGTGAACAAGTGGATATATTGTTGATCTTCTAGTCCTCACCAACCATTGACACAAGGAAGAAAGAGTTAATAAATTTTTGAATTCTGAATATTGGACTACATTATATTCATAATGTTGAAGTTACGTTTTCAATTGCGTTTTGAATTTTGAATGTTGAACTACATTATAAATCAAAAGGAAGCAACAAAAGAACAAAACCAACAATCACCAAAAAGCAAACATGCCCAGAATTACAACGCAATACAGAGGAACCAAAAACAAAAGAAAACTGACCAATAATATATATATATATATATATATATATTTATTTATTTATTTATTAAAGAAGAATTCATTAAAAAAATCATATTAATAACCTAAGAAAGTTACAAATATAAAAAAATTGAAAAAACCTAAAATATTTATTGATTTGTAATCTCGTACCTAAAATTATTCTGATAGATGAACCGAAAAATACGAAGAATTTAATTGCAGTAGTAAGAATGAAATTGAGTAAGTGAAAAACTAGAAAGAAAGAAAAAAAATAATCAAGTATATATAGGTTAGACTAGTTTATGATGTATAGGAAACTAAATCCTAAAAGGTTTATATTTTATCTTTTAAAAGAGGGTGGAATACATAAAATTGGAATAATATTTTTTAATTTAAAACTAACCTACACCTACTTATATACGGTAGACAAGCAATCACGTTTTTTAAAATAAAATTTATAGATTTTTTTTCTAAAATGTGACAGACGACATTCATATAGGGGCCATTGCCTTTTTAAAATATATAGTATATTATATAAAACTATTAAAGAAGTTTCAAGTTCTGAATTTTTTTTTTCTTTCCTTTGGGCCCCCCCCAAAAAAAAAAAAAAAAATCGCCTATATATATATAGTAAGTCTCTCATAAGGGATCTCTTATTTTAATTTCGGTAAGGATCACCATGAAATCATATAGATTTGAACGAATTTTGATCTGAATTTTTTTGTGGATGATAAGTTCATTGAACTCTACCTATGAATAAAATTTGAGAATTTTCTATGAACTAAAACTATTTTTCTTGAATTTCCTATATTTCACCCATTTTTTCGATGCCTTTATATTTAAAATAATCGGGATAAATAGTTCTAGTACTTGAAAAAATTTCAAATTTTATTTATAGGTAGATTTCGATGAACTTATCATTCACAAAAAAATTCATATCAAAATTCATTCAAATCGATATGATTTCATGATGGTCCTTACCGAAATTAAAATAAGGGATCCCTTATGTGAGACTCACTCATATATATATATATATATATATATATATATATATATATATATATATATATTGACTTCAATATGAAACATTGTTAGACCGAATAACATTCTTTACACCAGCGACATTGAGGGGTGTTTGTAACAAAAATGGTACTATGCGAGAATATAACCCAAAATTGATATATTTCCAATTATATTTAATATATTATTATTGGATAGTCGATTAAAAGTTATAGTGATAAATGGTACCATGCATGTACGACACATGTGAATCTTTATAATATCCCCGTTAAGAATACTTTAATTGGAACGTAATTGTGAGACTAATCGAGATTTTAGTCCGACAGTTCAAATTGTGGATACAATTAATTTTGTATATAAAGTTAAAATTTTGAGATTGGATGAAAAGGACAGCCAATGATATCTACTTAGTTAGCTTCATTCATTGAATATTGAACTTGACTCGGTCAAGTCATACAATATTAATTTTGGATTGACCAAAGGAAATGATAGTAGAAATTAACTTTTAAATTATTATTATTATTTTAAATATTACAATAATTCAGTAGCCGTGAGGGAACACTAAACCAATTAGTGATCTTATGGCGTAGGTATAGAGGGCATACCACTAAACCAAATATTGTCATGTAAACTTGACAATTTTTTCTTACCAGGCAAACCTCACTGATTGTCTAATTTTATTTTGAACTTTTTTATATTTTTGATATATTACTTCAAAAATGCATAACGATTTGAACATGAGATATTATCATATTAAATGAAGCCATTTTACCACCAAATCACATCGGACATTAATGCCGATTGTCTACTTTTATTGAGTAATGGAACGAGAAAAAGAAAAAAAAAATCTTTCTATAAACTTCCATGGATTCAAAAAGAAAAGGATCCTTATAATTAAGAAAAAAATGGGTACACCATTGACTGAATTGCACGGCCATCCCCCCATCAACATCAAATTAGATTCTATTAAGAGAAAATGGGTACACCATTGTTGAATGGTGGACTTTCCTCTCCCATTCTCATTCACGGATGATTCTATTGGAAATTGTTAAAATAATTATCATAATACTAATAATAATATTTTCACATTATAATTGAAAAATCTTTATATTTTCCTTGCATTACACACCACTCCGACCCTAATGGGGAATGCAAATTAAAGGGAATCAAATGTAAAACAAACCCGATCTGAACCATGATTAAACTCATAATCTCTTATACAATTATAAATTAAATTCCTTATACTATTATAAATTAATTTCCTTATTAAATGAACTAACTCACAACTAATAAATAAATAAATAAATCGAAACAAAACAAAACTTGGTAGAACCCAAACATTGACCAGAAAAATAACGTACGTCACAGCCCAATCCAATGTGGAAGTTTAGCTCTAATGAGTTGTATTGGGATATTTAATACAATGTTTTGTTTGTAGATTACGGATGATTTAATAATTTAGATATCTTGTTTCCATGGGTGTAGTTCAACTGGTAGATGGTCGAGTTTGAGGCTTAAGTAAATGACTCCCAAGTTAGCAACTCGAATTAGTTAAAAGCTTCACAAAAATACATAGTCTGGATAGGTGGATAGATAGATACTGTTAAAAAATAAAAATTAAAAAAAATTAAAAAAAAAATAATAAAAAATTGATATCTTAGAATTGAGATTTTTCAAATGACCTAACAATTTAATTAACATGCCTCGCTAATTTACAATCCCAGAAATTCAAATTCTCTGGCTGATTTTCTGGCGAAGCAAGGACTGTCGTCAAATGGGGAAGTATTTGAGTGAGGAGAGTTGTAATCCTCTGTTTTGCTGGTTTTGTTGCTTGGCTCTGTCTTTCTGTTGATCTGTTTTTTCTTGTTTTCCTTTTGGTGTTTTAGCTGGTTTTGGGGCTCTGGCTGGGCTTTGGTTTTGGTTCTTCGCTGCTGTGTTCTGGTTGTGTTGTTTCTTGGTGCATTTAATAAAGCTTGTAGTTAAAAAAAAAAAAAAAAAAAAGCTTCGGTTTTCTCCACGTGTCATGTAAACATAATTTAGGCAATGTATTTGCTTCAGCTCAAAAAAAAAAAAAAAAAAAAAAAAAAAAAAAAAAACACTATTTAATTAACATTCTAATTTGGTTCTATATGATTACTTTCTTATTCCATGAAACTTAGAAGTTAACTAATCGATCTTCAACACTTCAAGTAAGTAGTTCTCACCCAAGTGTGAATAATCTTTTTCAAATTATTCCTTAAAAAAATATCATGTATAAGCTTAATTACTTACTACAGTATATAATTTTTTTGGTGAACTTTTTATTTACCTCACCCAATTAACTAATGATTTTCATCTCTGTTTCATTACAATATCCAAAGGCACAATTAATTTCAAACTGGTTGTTTTGTTGTCTTTATTTATTGACAACAACTTGCTAATTTAAACATATTTATATATATATTTATTTATTTATTTCTTGCATGCCTAATACAGTAATACTGCTTTTTTACGTAAGCAGCTGGATGTCAGCAGCCGTATTCTACGTATTACATCAGTGTAAAGAGTATTTTATGAATTGAATTGTCCATTAAACTATTACGGACGATAGAGTTTATATATATCATTATTTTTCATTAATAATTATTTATTCAGAATATTCATAGAGATACAGTAAAATATATGTTAAATTAAGAAGAAAGGTTTTTAGGGCATTTATCATACTTAATGATATTCTAATTAAACGATCTCCATGTGCAGTGGTTACAGTGATTACTTTTTCTCTTGTTTTCTTCTTACTATTTTTTTTAAATATATATATATATATATATACTCATGTCAGTTCGACCTGATATAAAATACATCAGTGTCTTGAAACAGGGTCATTAGATTCAAATGCTTTGACTCAGTCTGCATGCACTTATCAGTGTTTATCTATAATATATTTTATATCAGTTGTAAAATTTTGACTATACATGCATGTAAACGCGTAATTTCCATTGAATTCTATGATTATATTTACTCCATTTTCATTGAAGTAGTACTATTGCATATTCATCAGTTAGATTGTGCTTGGAGATCATGGTGAAGTCTACTCGCAGTAGTGTAACTAGTGTCATGAAAACAAAGTTGAGAAAAGGCGCATGGAGTCTTGAAGAAGACCAGAAATTGATAGCTTATATTCATAGCAGACATGGCAATTGGAATTGGGTTGTCACCCCAAAAGCTGCTGGTATGGAACAACCAAAAACCTTTCATTAATTCATATATATGGATGATTAATCAACTTTTGTTTCTTATTTAATTTTTGTTCTCCTAATTAAGGTCTATTGAGAACTGGGAAGAGTTGTAGACTTCGCTGGCTGAATTACCTAAGACCAGGTATAAAGCATGGAAACTTCAGTCAAGAAGAAGACGAAACCATAATCAAGTTGCATCAACAACTGGGAAATCGGTAAGTAATCACAGGACATTAGAAATTTTATTTTTTTTAAAAGCAAAACCTTAGTAATCAATATAATACCAGTTTAAGGTTTTCATGAATCAAGGAGTAACTGCTTACTTTCATTGAGTAGCAACTTTAAGCTTAAAAAAAGAATTTTATAGTTTTTAATTTTAGGAATTAATCGTAACAATTAATTGTATCTTCATTAGATGGTCAACTATTGCGTCAAGACTTCCAGGAAGAACAGACAATGAGATTAAAAATCACTGGCACACCCACTTGAAGAAATATTGCTTGAAGAAGAACAACATCTTGCAAGAAACAGAAACAGATGATCCATCTGAAGATGATGATCTCTTGCTTTCCAATCTTCAAAAACCATCAAACGTCAATGCTAATTCTTCTCCGTCGTCTTCGTCATCATCAAGAGGAGATCCTGCTGGGGAAATTTACTATAACCAAACAATTGAAGAGAACGACGGGTCATCACAAACATATGTAGAGCTCCAACGTTTATGGGATCCGGTGCCGGCTTCATTTCCAATGGAGGGCTTGTACGGCACAACAACATATACACTTGCTTCCTACTATGATGCTGGCGATGATGTATCGGCCTATTTATTGATGCAACAAAATGAAGAGAGTGTCTGATTAATTGTTTCTCTTTCTAGCTTGCTATAGCCTCTAGGTGTTAGCAATTGGAATTATCCTGACATTTGGATCCATGTTTGTGTTGAACTCGATGTCTTTTTTTTTTTTTTTTTTTTTGGAAGTGGAAACTAAACTTTAATTGGGCCTCAACGATTTGATCGTACCATCAAGTTCGACAGCATATTAGTTTTTTTTATTTTATTTATTTATTTATTTATCCTGCTAAAAACATATTTATCATGCTAAAATGTTGTCAGTATTATCAGTAGTATATTTTATGAAAAGAAATTTATCCTACTAAAATTTTTGTTGTTATCTAAATATTTATCTTTAAAATTATCTTTTTTAAAAGTTAATAAGATAAAACAAAACTAGCTAGATTCGTTGTATTTTAATGGATTTGAATGCCTTGTCACCTCACCTTATCCTCATCTACATTAATGGTTTTAATTAATTCTATCTTTTGGTAAAATAAAAACATAAACATTAATAGAAATAATATTGGTCATTGATGTATTATATTAGACATATGGCAATAGATTATGGAGGTGAGAACAAGGTGTGGACAATTAAGGTGAGGAGGATTACCAACTTGATCGTCAAATTTTTTTTTTTTCAAAAACAAATTTGTAGGAAATCTGAAGTGGAATTTTCTCACAAAAAAGAAATGGTTGTTCTTAGAAATATATTGCTAGATTTTATTTTATATTTTTGATATATCACTTATAATGACGGCAACTCGAACATGTGATATTGTCAAATTGAATCAATGTTCTTACCACAAAGCCACAGATCATATATTGCTAGATTTAAGTGGGAACAAAATCATTTAAAAAAAAAAAAAAAAAAAAAAAAGGTTATTGCGACAATATAACCTTTATTATTAGGTATATTTTTGGTTAATATGAATGTATGTAACATCACCTTTCACAACTAAGGTAGGAAAGAAAATATTTTAATGAACATGAGCTTTTGATGTTTGGAGCAAATCCCTAAAAGTTTTATGATTCGGAGATTGGATCAGAAGTTTTCAATTGAGAGCAAGGAAAGTCCGTAGACATATCCATGGACATGAGAGCAGAGAAAAAGAAAACACTATACGTCGATACCATCACCAGCCTCCAACTTTGCTTTTTCTTTTTCTTTTTTAATTATTTTTTCAGAGAATTATATTTCATCTTCTCCAATATATTTGTCGATTAACAACCATAAGAGAGTGCATACCTTGCTCAATCTTCTCTAAGTGTTGCTCCATATAATTTCCATGCAAGCGTGGCTCCATTTAGCCGACTCTAATCCAAATTATATTTGCAAACTTTAAATTAAAGAATTAAAGAATTTTAAAACACAAATTTCCTGGTTCTTCCAAGGGACCAGACCTTCAATAAACTCATGTACTGATCAGTTAATTCAGTTGGCTATATAAAAAGATTTTATTATTGGTTGAAACCTTATTTATACAAGACTTTTATCATAAGAAAAAACAATAAAATATATAGGACAAAGTGCTTGAGATAACTACTACAAGTTCTTATTGTTATCAGAAAATACTGTTCCGAGTTCATCTTTCTCTCTCCCTCCCTCTTGCTAGCTGATCAAAATATTTGATATCGGTGTGTATTTAAATTTCACATGATGGAGCACCTGTATTTAGAGTCATTATCTGTAGTCACATAGTGAACATCATGATAATAAAGAGGTACCGCAGGTTGATAGGTAGGCCAGACCACCTCCATCTTGGCCTCATTTTTGGTTTCTTTTTTCTTGTCACCACCCTCACCGTCTTTTTTCTTGTCACCACCCTCACTGCCGCTAGCGGCAGCATTGGTACTTTCCAAAAATGCATACCCAATTTTCTTTCTTATCTGCATTGTAAGTTCAGCGGCATCTATTCCATCTCCAGTAACCCCTAATTGATTCTTGTCATCCCCTTTTATAGCTGCCGATTCAACACCTATATATAACGAATAATCCATGGAATAATATTAATAATTTCAAAATTCATGATATATATTATAACCATAATTGGAAAAATAAATTGATACATATATATTGTGTACTAGCTAATTCAATCGTTATACCTGAAGCACCAATTGCGATTTTCATAGCGTCAGAGCGGCATTTTTGGTTATGCATGGGAATTTTGATCATCACATTTTTCTGCAATTCACGAGTTAAACAATCTCAATTTTTGTCAGGTCAACAGAAATCTATTATATTATTTATAATGATTTTAAAGATGCACATAAATTACTAGAGATAAGTAATAGAACTATTTGGTCAAAATATTTTATTCAAAAATTTCATTTTAAATGACGTGACATGTGATCAATATGTGATTTATAACTTCACGTTATGTTTTCTTAAATTCATACCTTCGTGATACTGTTTTGTTGGATACGATGAAGATAGAAGATGGATTGAGAATTGGATTACGAAGACAGGTATGATATATATGTCAAACTGATATATAGCACAAACACTTCTTCTGAAGATGTACGTGAAGCTATATGTTGCTTTCAATTTATAGAACCTCCTCTCCTGGAGGTCAGGATCAGAGTTCGTTGGGAGACGATTTCTAGGTTGGTTTAAAATGAAAATCACACAGTTGATTTCATCAAATGGTCTTTAATTTTTTTGATATTATAATAATAGCTATTTGTTTCCATGCACGTACCCATCGCCCACCAGTGTTAGTCAATATTCTATTAAAATATTTTATCGCGGGCTGATTTTCTTTCTTAGGGTGTGTTTGATAGGGAAGAAAGAAAGAAAATATGAAGGATAAAAAGATTTGGAGGGATAGAAAGCATGAGGGAAGGAAAAAAAAATAATTTTCCCTTGAGCTGTTTGGTAAACAGGAAGGAAAGAAAAAATCTTTTTATTACTACTTTACCCTTACATTATATTTTATATATTAAAAAAAATTTGACAAATTTGTAATTTTAAGTCAACCGAAAAAGCCTTCCCTCTTTCCCTCCATTTTCCTTCCACTTTTGGGAGGATTAAAATTTGTGGGTCCCACCAATAAATGTTTCCTCCCATTTTTCCCTTCCTTCCATTTTTCTCTCCATTCCAAGCACATATTTCCTCATTTTTTTTTTCTCCATTTTCCCTCCACCCTTTTCTTTCCTCTCCCTTTTCATCCCTACCAAACACACCCTTAATAATTTAGAAAAACGTGTTTAATTTCTATGGATCCTGAGATTTCTTATGATTGGCTGCAGGGGCAGATGGATTGGAGGGCTGACCCGGGCTACAGCCGGGTCAGCTTTCTGAAATTAAAAAAAAAAAAATCTCTAAATTGTCAAACCAATTCAGCCTCACATCACATCAGTACATCATATCAGACCACATCACACCAGCCCTCTCTCTGGTCCCACACTTTTTTTCTTCTTTTTTGTTTACAAACTCACCGTGGCACATCTTCTATTCTTCTCTCATTCTATCAACTGTCAAGTGTTATATTGTTATTGTGTAATTAAAATCTCAAATTATTAAACAACATTACAAATTTACAACAATAATCCATCTTCAAACTCAAAAGAAGAAAAAAAAAATGCATACTTCGTTATCGCACTCGGAGACCATTTTCTTAATTTTTAATTTATTTCTAATTAATAAATTAGGGTTTTAAGTTTGATATTTTTAATTTTTAGTCCTTATTTTATCACTTCTAATGAAACCCTACTCAAATTTTGTATTTTTAAACACAGTGATTAGTCAGTTGGTGGTTAACTCTGTTCAAAATTATATATATATATTTTAATATTATCTTATCGAAAGTTTATGTAATTTTGTTTACTATATGTATTTCGAGGTGTAAGGCTCGTTCTGTCTCCCTATATAAATGTATATTTGCTTTTTAACTATGAAATTTCCTTGTAAAAAATTGTAGTTTTGTTTTAGCCCACCCAAACAAAAAATCCTAGGTACGCCAATGATTGGCTACATTCGTATGATCACTGATCATGACATATATTTATTTTTAATTTGTGTTTTCAAAGCAATTCTTAGTAGTCAAAAAGATAAGCGATCCAACAACTATTATATAAAAAACGAAAAGAAAAATCAAAGTAAGATTAATTAAACCCTGATATATGATCTAAATTTGATATCTTTCCTGTTAGATTTTTTTTTTTAAAGTCCTGTTATATTTAATTTATTATGGTATGGAACAGTTAATCCAAAATTATAGTTAGGTCAACTGTTAGTTTGACCGTATCTAAAGTAAAAGACAAAAATAACCTTAAAATTAATCATTTAGGGGGGTGTATTCAATTAGGATTAATTAGGATTCTTGAAGACATTTAAAGACATTTTTTAAGTGACAGATTTTCATGGATTTCTACAGACTTTTATAAATCCACATGGACTTTCATTGATTTGTTTAGACATCATTCTCAGACTTTTATGGATTTGTTTAGACATCCAAGGATTTTCATGGATTTGTTATCTCTAACTTATATATCAATAGTAAGCTAATTATAACTAATTATAAAAAAAAACCTTTGAAGTTGGAATGGGCAAAATTTGATACACCAGTCAATCTATATTTGCTTATATATATATTTTGAGGTTGTTGCTGATGAAAACAAAGCGATTGAATTGAATCCAAAATTGGCTAAGGCTTTCATGAATTTGTTATCTCTGACTTATTAATAGTAAGCTAATTATAGTTAATTATCAAAAAAAACCTTTGAAGTTAGAATGAGCAAAATTTGATACACCAGTCAATCTATATTTGTGTATATATATAGTCTTGAGGTTGTTGCTGATGCAAACAAAGCGATTGAATTGAACCCAAAATTGGCTAAGGCTTATCTGCGTAAAGGCACTGCTTGCATGAAGTGTAGATGAATTATTTTTCTTTAAAATAAAATGCTAATAAAGAGTTTTTCAAAAAAAATAAAAAATAAAAATAAAGCTAATAAAGAGTGAGCATTTTGGTGTTTGATTGAAGGCTCTACAGATTAATTTGGTGTTGTTTTGTGCAATTCTAGCACGTGGTGAGTTTTGTACTTATTATACTGTATATGTAATACCCCGATCCTGGAAATTTTCTCAAGCCTGGAATTCAAACCCAAACTCATGACCCAGACCCGAGTCCGAATCCAAGCTTGAGATAAACATTCATCATTGTACAGAAAAGTGTGAAGATTAAAATAAATAATAAGATTTGTTGCCACAAAAATTGACAGGTGCCAGCAGCTGGAGAAATGTGGTAATTTGGGTGATAGGTGGCGATGCATGAAGAATGGAGAAGGAAAGGAAATGAATAAATTAATTAAGAAGAGAAAAGGGTTGCAAGTGCATTCGTATAAGACAAGAAGAATATATAAAAATAGAATTCAAGTGATGAGGCAATCAGTTGCCAGGTGGAGACGTGGAGTGCATGTATGTGTTCGTGGCATGTGTATAAATGGACACGTGTGTAGTGGCTTATATATAATATATATAGACATATAATATAAATGTGAAATGGGAGACTCGGCAAGAGACAAGAACAAATCAGAAAAACAGAAAATAGAAAGAAGAAAAGAGAAGTTGAGCGTGAGATCAAGAGAGAGAGATTAAGATAAAGAAAATTGAGGAGAGAAAAGAGTTTTCGGCTGAAGCAAAATTAGAACGATAAGAGAGTTTTGTGCAAATCAAATCAGAGAAAGAAGAAAGGAAAGAAAAGAAAGAAAAGAGGCAGCTGTGCATTTTGAAGTAGCTGTGTGTGAAGACATGGAAAAAGAGGTTTCTGTGTTGCAATAAAATGAAAAGAGAATTTGATAAGAGAGAAGTGGGAGTCGGCCACAAACACAGAAGACAGATGACGAAGGAAAATAAAAAGGAGATAGTGAGATGGAAGAAGATGTACAGTTCACTAACATATACAGATAAGTAATCCTAATTTGGTGATGTTCCAAATACAGTTAAGTTATTAGATTTCCCATGATTTCTAAATTAAGTATTATGTGATTTAGGGTGGATCCAGAAATATATGAATCCAGAGATGGAATCCAGTCTCAGAAGCGGATTTGAGCACAGGAGTTCTGTGAGTGGATACGTTTTATTAAAAGTTATTTATTTTAGAATTATATGTTAGATTAAGTATTTAGAGATTAATAGAAATAAATTATTTATTCATTTATTTAGAAAATAGATTTCCAGATTACGTATTTATTTAGAAATCAGATTTCCAGATGAATTGAGGTGTTTTAAGAAATGTTTAGATTTCTAGAATTTAGAAATAGATTTATTAGAGAATAGATATATTGAGCAAGACTTTATAAAGAAGATTAGTAAAAGCATTTTCAGAATGAATTCCAGATTTTTAGATTTTCAATATTTTAGACAGATTTCCAGATTTCCAGATTTCAGTTATTTATGAGATTTTCAGAAAAGAAAAGCAAAGAATATTTATGCATGTTTTAAAGAAAAGTATTTATAAAGAATTATATGTATGGTCAGAAAGAGATTTCAAACACCAGATGTGAACCCGTCTCCAGCAGAACAGATTCAGATTGTTAGCCTTTGGGGCTTATGCACATGTGTATGTCAGAGTCAGAGTCACTCTGCACGTGTATGACCAGATGTTTATCCCCCGCTCTGCGTGAGCCCACAGAGATCAGGGACACGTATGACCAGATTTCCCTGGGTACTAATTTGGTGTAGATTTTCAGATTATATATATTATATATTAAACTGATTACGATCAGTAGAGAAAGAAAAGAGATTATCAGATTTACACCAGATATTTGAGAATCAGAAATTCAGCAGTATATGATTTACAGCATTAAATGTTTTAGAAAGAAAAGAGATTTCTTCATTAAGTATTCCAAAGATACTTTTAATGGCTTTATTGCATAATTTATAAAGAGGCAACAAGAGATTTGATTGAAGTAAACCTTTTTATACAATAACATACTATTATATCAAACAGTTTTGTAAAAGATATATATATATATATATATATATATTAGATTTATAAAGAAAGAATGTTTGTATTATTTGATTTTAAGTTTGTAAGTTATTTTATAAAAGGAAACAAAGATTTTATTATAAACTTATAGAAAATGGGTTTTATTTACAGAGAAGATTTTTAGTTAGTTCTCAGCTTGTATTACAGAATAGTTTCAGATTAGATCCTGAGCAGTTTCAGGAAGTGATAAAGAATTCAGAAAGAGATAGAAAGAGATACAGAACCAGAAAGAGATAGAAAAGTTACGGTTTCAGAAAGAGAAGTAGAAATAGAAATAGAAATAGAATTCAGAATGAGGTATAGAAACAGATTCAAAATAGTTTTTCTACATATTAGATTGAGGTTAGCCAGCTTTAATTTAAATGAACTACGAGGGCTTTGATCCTTATGGAGTAAAGGGTACGTAGGCGTTTGGGATGTAAATCTCAGACTCAAGCCCACCAGAGAAAGTAAAAGATAAGATTCTAGCCAGAATAAGTTCATTAAGTATTAATGTTTCAGAAAGATAGATATTTAGTGATTTCAGAAGCATAGAGAAAAGATATGTTTTCAGATTTCTTCAGAGATATTAATTTTAGTAAAGTTTCTAAGAAAAGATGTTTTCAAAGCTTATTTCCACTCACTGAGCGTTAGCGCTCATTCTTTTATTTTAAACTATTTTTCCAGGTGATCTCCAGGTTCGTGCAGATTCATTAGTAATGTGAGATGGGCCACATGTGATGAAAGAAATGGTAGTTCATGTTTTTAATTAAAGCATGCAAATGTGTATATTTTTAGCAGCATTATGCATAGTCGATTTTGCATGGTTTTCAGATATCATATTTTTCATAACTAGTTATGAATATGCTAATATGCAGCAGACGGGTCCAACATAAGAAAAGTAAATTTCTTATTTCAGCTGAATTGTATTTTTGTGATGGGCCATAACCCACAGATTTAAATTACGGTTTAGAAAAGCCAAGGTCATAGCCACCTTGAGATTTATATGATTTTCTATAATATTTTCCAGAAGATTCAGTTTTCAGTTAGAAAGATCGAGTTCCCACAGGATTCTCTTGGACTCAAGATAGGAGTCGGGATGGGTCCTGTCAGTATATAATTATGTGACTGCAACATATTCTTATATATATAATTATGTGCAGTTTTTTTTTTTTTCCTTTTTAATTCACAAAACATATTGGGGATGGAAGCTTATTATTCTCACATCCATCGGTTTTTTTAATTTTTACATATTAGTGCTTTTCGTTTCTGATTTGAGAGAGAGAGGGAAAGCAAAATCCACCAAAATCTTTGGGGAGAAGGCTGGACATGTTATGACATTTGATATTTATATCTTTCACCATCAAGTCCACCAAAATCCATCAAAATCCATGACTTAAGAAAATCCTTTAAAATCCAGTCCTAATTGAATACACCTTGATTCTTGTAGACATTTTTAAAGTCCCAATTCAATACACCTGGATTTGGAAGAATTCTTTAAAAGTCTATATAAATCCTAATTGAATACCACTGGATTCATATGGACTCTTTTAAAGTCTTTAAATGTCCAAATTAAATACATCAGGATTTATAATGTCTTTAAATGTCCTCAAGAATCCTAATTGAATACACCCCCCTTAGATAAAAAAAAAAAAAAAAAATTATAATAAACATATTTAAAAAAAAAAAAAAAAAAAAAAAAAAAAAAAAGCCGCCGGTGGAGGAGATCCTCCACTGTGGGAGGAGATCAACGAGGCATCGGAGCTTCTGGTCGTTGACGTGCCAAACTCCTCCAACAAGTCGCCGATCTCTTTCCACTATGGTCACTCTTGCAGTTTTAAATCTCCACGGAAGATCGTTGTCGGAGCTGTTTGGTTTGATCGGTGGCAGATGCTCTTCAACATTTTTCAGTCTCTACTCTGTTCACATCTGGTAACAGTTTCCCACTCATTTTGCATTGACTCTTATGTCTGGTTCTAATACTTTATCATTGAAGAGCATCTCCAAACATGCTCTTTATATTTTAGCTATATTTTAGCTATTTTAGCTAGCAATTCACTTTAACCATCCTCTCTATTATAGCTAGTCATTAATATTTTAATATTTTTAAATTTAAAATATAAATAAATGTATTTTGTTTTAAATTGTAAAAATAAGAGAGAACATCAATTAACTTAAAAATATTAAAAAAACAATAAGAGAGAGAAGATAGGGAGCTTGAAATGGCTGATTTATGGCTCCCTACATTTGGAAAGTCTCTTGGTGGTTTTTTAAAATAGGGAGCCATTTAGGGAGCCCCTATTTAGCCTGATAAAATCACCAAATCTTCTAAAGTCTACCAGACGCAAATGACCTCTGCGATCTGGGTCTTCCAGATCGTGGAGGGTGGATTTTTTCTATTTTCTTTTAATTAAATAATAATAATATATCAGAATTTCATAATGTTTCTTTATTAAATAAAATGAATGTAGTTTTTACTTTTGATTTTACTTTCACAAAAGACTAAAATATCATTTGACTGTTAAGTTTGACTAATGGAATGTTAATGGAGGGACTAATTCAGTATTCGCGAAAAAGTTATAGACCAATTTGGTTACTTTTGTAAAAGTCGCAAACAAATTGGAATTTTTAAAAAAGTCCAGGATGAATTTGGTAATTGCTCTATTAGAAAACAAACAAGTCAGAAACAAAGACAAAAGGAACAGCAACAACAAAGGCACCAAGCCTAGGAACCAAGCCCAAAGCACCCAAACCACAAACAGACAGCAACACAAAAAACGGGAAGATACAGAGCAACAAAACAGAGGCCACAAAGGCTAAGGACCCCCCACACCCAGCCAACTACAACCCAAAAAAAAACTTTAATTAATTAGCTAAAAATAGCAATTCAACTGTTATTTTTAAAAGAAGAAAGAAAGTAAGATGAATACTTCAAAGGATTTTTTTTTTTTTTTTTTTTTGCAGAACAAGGTGGTGATCAGTGTTCCTGTGCATAGCCAAAAATGCCGTTCTAAAGCCATGCAAATTGCAGTTGGTACTTCAGGTAAACCAATTGAATTAGCTAGCTAGCTAGTATACTCATCACCAATGACAAAAAATTTCACCCAATAAAATTTTACCAATGATAATTAAATGTAATATTATCATATATATAGGTGTGGAATCAGCAACTTTGAAAGGGGATGACAAGAATCAAATAGAGGTTATAGGAGATGGAATAGACGCGGCTGAACTTACAAGGCTGCTAAGGAAGAAATTTCGGTATGCATTTGTGGAAAGCGTAGGTGCTGCGGCGAGCAGCGGTGACAAGAAAGAGGAAGGCAAAAATGAGGCCAAGATGGAGATGGTCTGGCCTAGTTATCAGTCTGCGGTGCCTCTTTATTATAATCAATATGTGGTTAGAGACTCTTACTATGATAACTCATCATGTAGAGACACTAAATACGGGTGCTCCATCATGTGAAATTTAAATACACATACAGTTGGTGATACTGATCAGATATACGGATCGATCGACATCCAACTGAATCAAATCATATTAAGGGAAGTCTAGCTGGTCCCTTGATCGGAAGAACGTTCAGGAAACTTGTGTCTTAAAATTCTTTAATTTTAATCGGCTCTGGTATCAAATGATATATACGAATTCATATATATCATTTAGTATTAGAGTCAGTTAAATAGAGCCACGCTTGGGAATTAGCTTGGAGAAGATTGGCAAGGTGTGTACTCTATCTTATGGTTGGTTATCAACACATATTTTGGAGAAGATGAATATACTATGTGCTGTACATTGTCTTCGGATTACTTAATTACTTTTATGGAATATGCAAACCTAAAGCAATATTGTTGGATTATGAAGCCTAAATCAATATTGTTACACCACATCGATTTTGAAATGTATATATCAAATGAAATCACATCGATTTTTCAAACACTAGAACTATTTATCCCGATTTTATTAAATATGAAGGCAATATTGGAAAATTTGAAGAAATATAGGAAAATTAAAAAATAGTTCTAGTGTTTGAAAAATTCTTAAATTTTATTCATAGGTAAATTTCAATGAACTTATCATCAAAAAAAATAAAAAATAGATCAAAATTCATAAAAAAAATAGATGTGATTTCATCAAGGTCCTTACCGAAATTAAAGTAAGGGATCCCTTACGTGATAATTATTAATTACTATGCATATATATACTCAATAAAATTAGACAATCAGTGAGGTTGACTGTGTCAAGTTTAAAAGTTAATTTACACAATCACTTGCTTTGGTCAATCCAAATTAATATTGTATGACTTGAGAGAGTCGTGGTAAGGGAAACATGGTGGTGGTGTTTAACTCGAGAGCTTCCAACAATTTTGCGGATATGCTTGCCAAGAGGGGATCTTCGAGGAATGGCGATGTTATGGAATGGGGCGACACCTGATGTCTTGAGCACTTTGCGTGTGTGCTTCACTGTTCCTTGCAGGCAAGACAGTCTTCTTGGTTTCAATTTGTTGTTTGTTTCTGTCTTGGTTGTGTTTTGTGGGTTGTTTTCCTTTTTTTGGGTGCTCTGTTTTGTGTTTTCCTGGGTGTTTGTTGTTGGTTTTGGGCTACCGGTGGTTGTCCGGTGTTGGGTGGTTGCTGGTTTCCCAATCCCTGTGGCTTTTTCTTTGTTTTGGCTTTTTCTCTGCTTCAGCTCTGTTGTTCTGCTCCTTCTTACCCTTTGTGGCCTTAATAAATTGGTGTTAAAAAAATAAAAAATAAATAAATAAATAAAGCCGACTAAAATGGAGTATTGGCCATCTTTCATTAATTCTCAAATTTTTAACTTTATGTACACAAATTTTAATTGTATCCGGAAATTGAACACTTGGCTAAAATCTCAATTAGTGACCTCAATTACCAATTAAAGTATTAATTACAAACATTCACATATATATGTCGTACATGCATGGTACTATATTGAACCATTCACATTGTAATTTTGGATCGACTATTCAATAATAATAAATTACATCTGACAAGAAATATATCAAATTTATGTTATATTTTAGGGTTTAACAATGTTGTTATTTGTTCAAAAAAAAAAAAAAAAAAACAAAAACAAAAAAAAAACAATGTTGTTACAAATGATCGATTCTTTAAATTTAAATTTAATTTATCTTCTTAGTTATATTGCATTTAATTTTCATACAATATATATATATATATATATATATATATATATATATATATATATATATATATATATATACGGTCTCGTTCACATCAGTGCGCACTAATGTAACTACATCAGTATCAATGCATGTGGACCACTAATTATGGAGAAGTTTTGACAAGTGCATACACTTTGAGTCAAAGTATGTAAATCTAATGGTCCACATCCAACGAACTGATGAAGTTATATCAGTGCGCACTGACTTAAACATTTATATATATCAGTCCCATTCATATCAGTGCATACTGATGTAACTACATCAGTACCAATGTATGTGGATCATTGATTATGGAGAAGCTTTAACAAGTGCATACACTTTGAGTCAAAATAAGTAAATCTAATGGTCCACATCCAACGCACTGATGAAGTTATATCAGTGCGCATTGACTTGAACATTTATATATATATATATATTTATACAGTTTTTCTATTATCAGTTCGAACTGATATAAAATATATCAGCTCCTTGCATGTGAGCCATTGGATTTAAAAGATGCTTTGACAAGTGCATGCAGCCAAGTCAAAGTATTTAAATCCAATGACCTACATGCAAGGAACTGATATATCTTTTGTCAGTTCGAACTAATAATAGAAAAATTATATATTTATATATAAATATATATAATATTTCTATTTTTTATTTCACTTTTTTATATATAACATGCGAAGGCTCAATCGAACCTAAAACATTGTCAAGCTTATAATATCCCTATTTATGTTATGACTTCTTACGTTTGTATGTAGTATGACTTGTTAGAAATCTAACGATGTATAGAAATTAAACTGATTAATTCTTCCAAATTAACGACTTTCGCTGTAATTTGGAGTTGCTTGGTGGTGCGATGGTGTACTATAAATCCAGAGCATCTAATTTCTTTGTTGACAAGCTAGCCAAGTTGGGTTCCAGCATGTCGGGTGACTTTGTCGAGTGGAACGTTTGAGGTTCTACTCCAACTTATTGGCTTCCTGTTCTTTGTTTTTCGGCAGGTCGTTGGTGTTTATCTGGGCTGTTGGTGTGGTCTCCGCTTTGGTTTCTCTTTACCCTGTTTATTTCTGGCCTTTGCTCTGTTTCCCTTTTCTGCGGTTGGCTGGTTGTTTTTGTCCTTGGCTCTGTTTTTTTTTCTGTTGTTTTTGCCTCTTGTTTGCCCTTTGTGCTTCTTTTTATAAGCCGTTCAATATATATATATATATATATATATATTGGACCGCCTGAGAGTATTTTAATCACTTATAGGACATTGACTTCCTCTGGTTGGCGATGGGTTCAAGGAGACTATAATATCATCAAGATTCCTTTTGAAGGATATGATGTAAGGACACTGACCATTCGATGAAATCAAGGATATGATGTAACTTTCCTTTTGAGCTCTGATACTGACCTACAGGAGACAATATATATAATTTGGCAGCAATAGCTGAATCATAAATCATTCTCACACTTACTACATGTATCATAAGTGTTTGTGCTATAAATCAGTTTGACATATTACATATATCATACTTGTCTTCGAAATCTAATTCTCAAGCCATTTTCGATCTTCATCATATCCAACAAAACAGTATCAGCATGAAGGTATGAATTTTAAAAAAAGAATTACATAATGTAAAAGTTATAAATCCATATTGATCAGATATCACATAATTTAAGACAAATCGCATATTGTTTATGTGTTATGTTCTGTTTACCTGATTATAATTGAGACTGCAGCAAAAGGCGGTGATCAAAGTTTCCATGCATAGCGAAAAATGCCGCTCTATTGCCATGAAAATTGCAGTTGGTGCTTCAGGTAATTAAACCAATTGATCACCGATTGTGACAAAATTTCTCACCCATGAAATTTCTTATAGATAATTAATTGGATTTATTATTGACATACAGGTGTGGAATCAGCATCTTTAAAAGGGGCTGATAAGAGTCAAATAGAGATTACAGGAGATGGAATAGACGCCGCAGAAATTACAAGGCTACTAAGGAAGAAATTTCAATATGCATTTTTGGAAAGCGTCAGTGCTGCCGCAGGTGGCGGTGACAAGAAAGAGGGTGGTGACAAGAAAAAGGAAGACAAAAAAGAGGCCAAGATGGAGTTGGCCTGGCCTCCTTGTTATCATGCTACGGTGCCTCCTTATTATCATGTGGTTAGAGACTCATACTATGACTACTGCTCATGTAGAGACTCGAACTATGGATGCTCCATCATGTGAAATTTAAGTACACATACAGATGCGATTAGATATTTTCATCAACTAGAGAGTCATCGGTCTCCGCAATTCTACAGAGTCATCATTTAGAAGAGCAAAACGAGCGATATATAAACACCTCTCTGTTGCAATCATAATTATTCAAGAAATGAAATACAAATTTTCTCTATGTTTTTAGCTTAGATTTTCTGTGTGTTTGTTTTCCCTTTTTTAAATTGTTCTGAGCTTTCTCTAAAAGCTTGCATGGTCTCAAAGCTTAAAGACTAACGGTCATGGCAGCTATTGTAATACCCCCCATCCAAGAAATTGACTCAAGCCTTGATTTCAATTGATTTTTTTTTTTTTTTTTTTTTTTTTGTCACTTCTCTGTCAATGCAATTTTGGTGGCGGTGGCGGACGAGGTGGAGGCGGGGTTTGAGGAAGAAGAAAGAGAAAAGAGATTTTGGGTTTGGGTTTGAGAAGGAGAGATGGGAGATTTTGGTGGCGGAGGAAAGCGATTTTGGGTTTAGTGAGGCAGAGAAAAACGGTGGAGGCGCAGATGTTGGCGTTGCGGAAGAGATATGGGGTTGAAGAAGATGGATTTTATATTTTAAAAATCCATTCATTAATTTCTATTTTAAAAAATGTTTAATTATTTTTTAAGTACAAATGAATTCATTAATACTTCCAGTTTGAATTAAACTTTCAAATATTTAATTAATTAGCTTAAATTAAAAATATTATAAATAATTAAATACAAATACATAAATCCGTAAATACATTCATTTGTGTCCTTTATAGTAATTTTACATAGTCACAACACTTTTTACTTCCAGTTTACCAAACACATTGAAATTAGATTAGGTTCTCACAGCACTTTTAAAAATCCGTTTACCAAACATTCAGCTGATTCTTCCCACAGTGGATCCAAAAACAATTCCCTCTACAGCACAGCAATTCCAAACTGAACCTTAAAGATGTAACTTTTGGATTTTGTTCTTAGAACTTTTGGTGTTCTTTCCACATCTCTCCCTCATCTTATCTTTTTTTTTTAATTGTTTTTTTTTTTTTTTCCTAAACTGATGGAGATTTTGGTTTTTTATTTTTTTATATTTAAAAATATATATTTTTCAACGGTGGGGATCTGATGGATGTACAAGATATCATAACTCCATCCATTTTTTTTAAATAATTAAAAAATATCCTCTCATAAGTAATAATAATTTTGTCCACCGACAATTAAATTAATTATGAGAGGATTTTTGTGTAATTAACTCAGATTTAATTAAAGTCAACTAACTGTCCCCTAATGATAGGGGTTTCTCTTTACTGATAGTTCAAACTTTTGATCAAAAGTCAGAGGATATTTACGAATCTCCCTAGAGTCAACCGTCAATGAGATCGAGTGGGAGAGGAAAAGTCCACCGATTCAATAGCTAGTATTGGGGAGTATTTTATTTTGTGATGTTGATGGGGACCATGGGGTGGTTACGTGGTAGGCATGCGCTTCAGTCAATGGTGTACCCATTTTCCAATTATAAAGACCCTTTTCTTCTAGAATCAATGGAAGTTTATAGAAACAATTTTATTTTCTTCTTTATTTGCATAAGAAAAAGAAAAAAAAACAAAACAAATGAACTGAAAATAAATAAATAAATATATATATACTTTCTTCCCTTATTCATTTTTACTCTTCAAAATCAATAAAAGGAAAGGAAGAGGATTTTGAAAAATTTTAAATAAAATTCAGCTAAAAAAAAGTAAAAAAGAATTGATAAAATAAAAAACAATTGATCAGTTGACTTGGCAAGATAATTGTGTCAAGCCTTGCAAATTGAAGATATAATACTTTCGAGAAAACTTTAAAAGTTTCCAGTCACTTGCTTTGGTCAATCCAAAATTAATTTTGTATGAGTTGAGAGAGCCAAGTTCAATAGCCAAAGAAGTGGATCATTAGCTGTCTTAAATTCACTCTCAACTTGTAAATTTTATATAAGAAATTAATTATTGTATTCACAATTTGAACACTAATTTAAGTCTCAATTAGTCTCTATTACCAATTTAACTATATATTCTTAATTTTTTTGGTGTTTATTTTTTTTTTATTCAAGAACATTTGATGAAATCAACGATATGTAACTTTCCTTTTGAACCAACCTAGAAATTGTCCTCCCAACGAACTCCATTATTTATTTTTTTGAGTTGTCCTCTCAACGAACTCAGATCCTTACATCAAGGAGGCAATTAATACTATAAAATTGGCAGCGATTGCAGATTCATAAATCATTCTCACACTTATATATAGCTTTTCACATCTTAAGAACAAGTGCTTGTGCTATAAATCAGTTTGTAATTGAACTGTCAAGCCATCTTCGATCTTCGCTATATCCAACGAAACAATATCATGAAGGTATGAATTTATAAAAATATAATGTCAAGTTATAAATCATGCATATTTGATTATATCTCACATCATTTATAAAAAACATAATGTGAAGTTATAAATCACATATTTGATCGCATCTCCCATCATTTCGGATAGAAAAAAAAAAATGGACTACTTTCTGTGCATGCATGCTTAAAGTCATTATAAAGTATGTAATCTATTTATGTTGACTTTGACTAATTTTGAGATTGCATCTTTGTTTTACTCAAGGTGGTGATCAAAGTCCCCGTGCATAGCCAAAAATGCCGCTCTAAGGCCATGCAAATCGCAGTTGGTGCTTCAGGTAAACCAATTGAATTGGCTATTATCACTAGTGACAAAATTCCTCACCCATAACATTTCTTGTTACGTATATAGATAATTAATTGTATTCTTCGTATAAAGGTGTGGAATCAGCAACTTTAATAGGTGACGACAAGGATCAAATAGAGGTTACAGGAGATGGAATAGACGCAGCTGAACTTACAAAGTTGTTAAGAAAGAAATTTGGGTATGCAATTTTGGAAAGTGTCAGTGCTGATGCGAGCGGCGGTGACGGTGATGAACCCAAAGTGGAGGTGGACAGCTGGCCTAGTTGTCATGCTACAGTGCCTCTTTATTACCCTGATGCTCATTATGTGGTTAGGGACTCTAACAACAGCTGCTCCATCATGTGAAATTCGTATATTACAGATGCCAGATATAATGATCAGCTAGCGAGACAGAGAAAGAAATATGAACTTGGAACCGTATTTTCTGATAATAATTTGTTTAGTTAGTTGTTATACTCTATGCTTGCAGTGGTTATCTCAAACCATTTGTCATATTTTATTGTTTTTCATATGCTTAAAGTCCTCTATATATATAAACCAGCTGTTGTTTCTGTTTCTTTTGGAGTTCAGAGAGCCCCATGGCCTTAATAAAGCTTATGATGTTCAAAATATATATATATATACAAATTTTCTATTGTCAGTTCGTCCTGACAATAAATATATCAAGACGAAGAATATGGACCACTAGATTTACATACATTGACTCAAAGTGTATGCACTTGTCAAAACTTCTCCATCATCTGTAGTCCATATTTTTCGTCCTGGTATATTTATTATCATGACGAACTGACAATAGAAAGACTGGTTATATACGATTAATAAAATCATCTTAAATAGCCAATTGAATTAACTTATTTCAGTTGTCGAGTAGTTCACCCGATCATGAAGATAAGATATGTGACAATCATGTTTGGATGCTAAGAAAATGATAGAAATACAGAAAATGGAAGCTGAATGATACGAAAAAGAAAAGAATTTCTTCCTTTGTTAATGAAAATTTGTTTGAGAGTAATAAAGGTACTTTAATTGCATCATTTCAATGTCGTTTCTGCAAGGAGAAAGCAATTCATTCCCATTGTTTTATGAATACAAAAAATTGTAACAATCGATAAGGTAAACCCAGAACCCAGAACCCTAAATAAGAAATTTAACTTATTGATATTTCATAGAAATTATCTCATGTACGGAATCTTGTATATTTTTTTCATATTATATTTTATTTTATCGTACCTGATAATCAAAGAAGAACATACTTAATATTTTCAAATGAACAGCATGAAGCAGCGAAATGATCAACTTCAATATGTTCTACTTGACTAATAAAAGTGCTCATCCATTCGTAAGAGGCCATAGCCAGCGAGACTACTCTTTCTACAATAGTTTTCATTTTTGGTGCGTACAGATCGAATTTAATAAAGTTACTTGTAAACCACTTTATTTAATAAAACCACTTTATCTATATATAGAAATGATGATGGATAGTAAATTGATTTTATAACATCAACGTACACTTAGAAAAAAAAGGACTGCCTCTCTGTACTTCTATTTAATAAATTAGTTTTATTTTTCAAAATTAGTAACATGTGAGACTCCTCATTTTAAATTTTAAATTTAATTTACGTCCACCTAACATTGAAGACGATGTAAACATAATTGAATTTCTATATATTACAATTATATATATGAACATGCATAAATAAAAGAATTGAATTGATTAAAAGTGCCGCAGCTTTCTAGGGTTTATCTATCATCATGGCGTCAAGAGTACTGGAGAGTACTATAAGAAGTAACATGTACCCATCACGCATGTATTAAGTATTGTAACATGATTTTCACTGACCTTAACTGAATGAATTATTTCCTCAATTATTCCATATTTGACATTTTTTTTTTAAATAGGTATCTTATATTATCTTTCGCCATTTTATACTTGTACATACCAAGTATAAAACTCAAAAAAAAAATAGGATTACTAAAAATACAGTAATATATCTTCATTTGGACCCAATAACTGGCTACAAAAGCCCAGTTTCACTTATATCACCCAACAATGAAGTCATATACTCATAAGTCACTTGTTTTTTCAATGGCGATATATGAATCCCCTTTAAAATTGTATGTACACCATAAATTTATATATTTTCAAAATTCTAACATTATCCTCAAATTAGATTATTAACATCTTAATTATTATATATTATGTTTTTAACAATTATTAAAAATTTTCTTTAAAAAAAAAAAGATACAATATCTTATGAAATTTTCACAACAATTTTCCAATTGCAAGTTTGCAGCAAAATCTACATCTTATGAATTTTTTTTTTTTTTTGAAACACAAAAACACCATGGTTTATTGTCAACATACTCAAAAGCAAAAACACAACGGTTTATTGTCAACATACTCAAAATCATAATGTCAACCCAAAACAAATCTGAAATTTTTTTTAAAGAAAAAATCCCAGTGGATGGTCATTTTGTATATTATCACGCTAAAGAGAAAAATAAAACCCTCAAAAAATAAAAACTAAAATGAGTAGAAAGATTTGAATGCAATTTTTGCTCAAAGAAAAAGTACACATAAATAAGGACTCAGGAGAGAATAATTGACTTTAGAAAAAGAAATGAAGGAGGTGCAGCGGCTCCAGTTTTTTAAATTTTAATTAATTTAGAATCTACTGATTTATAATATTTCTTATCAAAATTACAAAAAAAAATATAATTGGTAAATGTGGGGTGTGTATACAAAATATAATATTTATAAATAAATAAAAAATTAATAAGGTGTATATATGGAAAGGGGTGTACATACATTTTTGGAGAGGTGTAGATATCGACACTTTTTTTTTTTTTTTTGGAAATTTGATCCCAATCGAATGTGGATCTATCGGCACATGACAAATCAACCACATGACAAATGCAGATGGTCAGAAATATGGATCAGGATCCTCTCCTCACCTCACCTCATCCTCACCTGTTCCTCACCTTTTCAAAGCATGTGATTGGTTGTTAATAAAGTGTCAATCACATCTTAACCATTCATTCATTGCAATGCTTATGTGTCATAAGATTAAGTGAGATGAGGATGAGGTGAGATGAGGAGAGGATCCTTGTCCCAGAAATATAACTCTCACTATAGGAGGTTGGGCAAACTTGAGACTTGAAGGCGTGCCACATAAGTGAAACAACACTTTTCCAAGAGTTGTCTTATATATTCACTTGTTTAATTTTGAATTTAGTCCCAAAATAGATTACGCCTTCATGAGAGCTCCTTCTGCTTTTCTAACCAATTTTTCTCGATGTGCTTTAAGGTTATGTTATATTTAAATTATGTATTTTTAACTTTAAGGTTCTTAATTAATAGAGTAATGTTAAACATTCCAATTTTTATTTTTTTTTACAAATTCTGTCTGAAATGATGTGGCATATGAAGTGTCAACATCTTATAAATCATGAGATTATATGGTGATTAATATGATGTTAACACCTCACGTGCCACATCATTTGAGACAAAAGTTGAGAAGAAAAAAATGGGACGTCTAGCATTACTCTAATTAATAACTTATGCTAAATTAGTTTTACTTAGTTAATCAAATTGTCATTGACTTCAAAAGTCCAAGTCTTCCAAGTTCCAACTCTTCTAGATCTAAAAAATCTACATGTGAATGAATTTAATTATCACTAATGCTAGAAAATTAGCCAAAAAAACCAACTAAAAAAATTAGTCCAAAAACTAACTCAAATGATATGGTAAATAATTTATTCATTAACCACATCATTTCATGATTTATGTGGTAATGATAACTCGTTTGCCACATCATTTAGGTTGAATTTTAGGTTAATTATTTGGGTCGTATAGTATTACTCTTTAATTATTTGTTCCACATACTAGGATAAATTATTTCATGAATCGAATTTAAGATTCTTCATTGGAAAAACACACATACATCAGATGTTGACTATGGTTTATATAGCAATAAAAATAATGTGATTAATTTGTTATTTTTGTAGAGAATTTTTTTTTTTTTTTTGAATTATCATCTTATCAACTCTCTGTAGATCATGATCTAAATATCTAAATAATAACGAAGATATTAAATTTTAAAAATTCTTGAAAGATACAAGATAACATGTTAACTCATTTTCATAATTAATATGGGACCCTGATTAAAGGAAGATAATGTCATAAAGAAGAAGTGTATATCTCCATGACTCCATCCTTTAGTACATCTGTGTCAGTTTTTAGGATATTTTTTTTTCTTTTTCAAAAACCTATATTGGAGGTCGAAATCGACCACCAATAGATGTTTCAATGAAGAAGTTTACAAAAAAAAAAAGTTGAAATTTTTCATTTTTATCCAGAAAGTCTTCAAAAACATAAAAATAAGTCTTCGGAAAAAAAAAAGGCGATACTTATTTTTATGAATGTGTTTTACGGGTATTTTTTTTCAAATCCACACTTTAGGTACTATTAAAATTTAAGTTATTAATTTGGTAATAGTATTAAAACTTACTCTTTAAATAGTGCTATTTAATTTTCTAACCCTATATATATATAAACTTTTCAATGTGGTGTGCACAATTCTGACCACTTTTTGCTCCTATAATTACTACAAAACAATATGTATTTCCTCATTAGAACAAGTGTGTTAACTAAGAAATGACAAATGAAAGTAAATGACATTATATATATTTAACCCCAAGGGGTGGTGTCACTGGTCATTGGGGCGAGCCGTAAACTTGGACGTCCTTGGTTCGATCCCTAACAGCCACGTTTCTCTTGGGGTCACTGGAGGTTTACTCGGTTGTTAACTTCAGGCCTCGTGAGATTAGTCGAGGTGCGCGCAAGCTGACCTGGACACCCACGGATACCAAAAAAAAAGAAGACATTATATATATTTATATACTTGTACACCTGCTTTTAAGTATTGAAGAAGTGAGAGAGACAATTAGAGGTGTCATTCGGGCTAGACAGGTCCGATCCGGTTCTAATTTTGTTCTGCACGGTCCAAATCCAGTCCGGTCCAAAATTCAAATAGTCTGAATCGTCGATAATTTGGTCCCTGTCAAGAGATGAAGCATGACAAGAGAACCACCGTGTGTGTGTGTATATATATATATATATATAATACTTCTCTAATCAGGACCGTCTTGACTTTATAATTTCATGACATCCAACCATACTTCTCTAATCAAGACCGTCTTGACTTTATAATTTTATGACGTCCAACCACAGTCACACATTCACAGTGGGCCCACAGCCCCACATTAACAAATACCAACACCCAATATGAATATGTGGATGTGGTTGAACGTCCTTAACTTATAATTTCATGACGTCCTTACTAGAGAACCATGTATATATATATATATATATATATATATATATATATATATATATATATATATATATTTGTGTCTAACCAAAAACTCAGTCTTGATAATATGTTAATAATTACATACATGTTGATGTTGATCTAGCTGTCTGGCTTAGAGCCTTAGAATATGGTAATTAAGTGTATATCAAGTTGTTTAATTAATAAGTACATCATTGTTTTTCTAGTAGCTGATTAATAATATAAGTTAATGTCATAATCCAATGGAATTGTTAACAAACTTGGTAGAGTTTGTTTTGTGTAACTACCATGCACCTACTTAATAACATAGATTTTAATAGCACCAATTGTATTACACAAATAAAAAATGCTTTCTTTTATTCAAATACAGTATTGTAGTTTGTTTTTAAGTTAAATAAGGGTATATGAGATGACGTTAATCCGGTAGTAAACCTTTCACAACTATATTATAAGGTCATGAGTTCGAGTCCTTTCCCTTTCCAAAAAACCTCAAATTTATGTAATATTAAAAATAAAATAAAATAAATAAAGGTTAATTAAGGATATTTTGATAAATTTCATTATTTTCATGCTATTAAAACTAAACTTATTTAGTATTTTAGCCAGCAAAGTCAGTATAAATAAATGCTATCTAGTCCATATGTATATAAAGTCAAGTTGAAATTTATTTATGCTATCTAACAATGACCCATTGTGCGGTCCCATACACATCTTTTCTTTTCTTTTTTTTTTTCTTTTTTTGAAAGCCCGTACACATCTTTACAGGCTGGCTATAAGATTACACATTGTGAATCACATGTTAGAAGTTAGAACAGTGCACTAGTACAATGGTTGTTGTGCTATTGAATAAGCAGATTAAAATATATACCAAATTGAAGAAATTATCATTTTTAATTGATATATGACATAGCCATGGACTTGGCTGCTTATGTCATATAAAATGACTTGTCAGCTTATGTTAGAGAGGAAAAAAAAATAACTAAATGTAATTTGTGTTTTTTTTTTTTTAATTAGTTCAGTTTTAAAAAATAAGAGTTTCTCCTTAAACTTCACAAATTATTTATTTATACTTCATTTTAATTTTTTCATTAATGGCAATTTTTATTGGAATTAAAATTACCAAACCATACAAAAAAAATTCTAAACACACTCCAAACTAGTTTTTTTTTTTTAGAAAACAATGTTTTTTTATTTTTTCCTCTTCATTGTTTTATAAACCCTAAAATATCTTCTTGTTTTGTTTTTCCAATATGTTAAAGTTCTTCACTGAGATATGACAATCTTAAATATTGGGCTGAAAATCCAACGAATTAAAAGGAGAAAAATATATTATAAATTTACATACCGCTAAGTCCGTAAAGTTCATTATAAATTTCCATAGAATCCAAACAAACATTGCAGGTACCATTCCTAAAAATTAATAATAAAATAAACCTGTAGAGGGCAGAGTTTTCAAAGTGATCAAAATTATTAGTTTTTTTTTTTCCTATATGTTAAAATTAAAATTAAAAATAAAAAATAATAATAGGTAATATTAAAATAAAATGAAATGTCTTTATAAATTTTATTTTAAAAAATCGAATGTCTTTACAATAGGAGTCAAAAAATCAAACGGATAATTTTGGAATAAAAGGGGTGTTTTAGAATTTGTTTTAAAATTTAAATTATTAGAATAGAATTTCTTTATAATTTAAATAAATGAAAATTGAATTATCAAAAAGAAGTTCTCTTGATAGGGTCTAAATAGATAAATATATTTTTAATCACCAACTAACTCCATTTATATCGACTTTCAATCATGCATTTAAAAAAAAAAAAAAAAATCAACCTGTTAGAGACTTGGAGGACAAAAAATACTTCAGCTAGCTGGCTTTTTTTTCCAGACTAATTAATTCTCTCACATTTTCTCGTCCTTTTCGAGGACAACACATATGTAAAGATCTTTTAGGTATTCACTATTCAATCGTTGTCCTCCATAAATAAAATCAATGAATAAAAATACTAAAAACCCAAAACCCAAAACACAAATCCCTGGCGCGTTTGTTAACGTTTTCAGAAACTGTTTTTTGTTTTTTGAGTCACAAAAACTGTAAAAACCCGTTTGGTAGAATGATTTCAAAAAACTGTTTTATAAAACATTGAGAACAGTTTTCAGTTTTAATGAACAAAAAATTGAGAACTCTGAGACCAACAATTTGTTGTTTTCAGTATTCTTGAAAACTTTTTTTTAGCAATAAAATTTACTCAAACCAAATCCATCTTTTGGATCTTCATGGATGATGGATCTATACCAAAAAGATGATGATGATTTTGACATGTTTAATGATGAAAATTAAATTTATTTATTATTTAATTTTAATTTTCTTAGTTTTAATGTTTAATTATTTTAATATCATTTTTTCATTATTTATAATATTAATCTTTTAAAAATGATTTTAAAAATATTATACAAAACACATTTTTTATGTTTTGATTCTCCAAATATCGTTTTCAACCATTGCAACCAAACGCGTTTTCGAATTTAAAAAATCCAAAAATCAGTTTTTCGAAAACTTCAGATTACAAGAAAACAAAAACTGAAAAACGAAAACGCTACCAAACGACCCCTTATTATCATATGATCACAACCTTATCCTTTTCAATTTATGCAAAAGCATAATTCATCAAGTTCAGGATATCTCATACAAGAATCCCAATTGGTACATACCGGTGTAAAATACAAATCTTTTTTTTTTTTTCCTTCATTTTACACTAGTGTCAATTGTAATTACATACGAAAAAACATACCAGAGATCTTTGTCATTTTAAACTGGTGTCAATTATGATTCCGTAAAAAAACGTACGAGATTCCGACACCGAATAATTTTCGTTGATTTATTAATGATCAAAATACAGATATATGAAATATACAACAATTATTACCACAGCTAGAAGCCTAGAACGACTTGTTCTAAGTCAATATCTAGAAATTGAACGGTCACGATTTCTTTAGGATCTTCTTATAAGAAACATGCAGATGCAGCCACTCTTTCATATCCACAGCTAAGTATCAAGCTACTCAGAGATGGATGGGTAATTTTCTTTTTCCCCTTTTTCTATTTTGCATTTTTTTTTTCCACTGTTAAGTGATGTGTGCTCCCTAAGTTGTATGATATAATTAGTTACTTCATCTTTTAATTTTTTCTTGTAATTTTTATTTTGTTTGATATAGGAAGAAAGCTCATCATGAAGATCATCAAAACAAGGCATCAGAAATGCTACAACTACAAAAAACACTAGAAAACCTTGTTGAGACGCTTTCAAGCAACACAGATAATGACAAGATTAATGCCTGCATAGATGTTCATCAAAAAGCCTTAGATGATCTTGTTAATGTCAACTCTCTCTTCACAATAGCAGTGTTTGTGGGGTTGGCCTACGCCAACCCGAGCCAACGGAGCCTCGAAAACCGACCCGAATGCGATCCGGACCCTGGTTTGGGAAAGAGGCTCATCATCTTCGAAGTTAATTCATTTGCTTGCTTCCTTTTCTCCAGCTTAGTAGCCAAGGCAATCAAGGTTGTGTTCAAAACTTTTAATTAATTATTTGTCCTTTTAAAGATTAATTATATATTTACTAGCTAGATCATTCTATACCCCCGAAAAGCTAGTTTATTGGGCTGTGAATTCGATTCATTTTAATTTCCAACATTTTTTCTCACATTTGAACTTCGCTAGTCTTGGATTTAATTATTAATTATCTCTAATTTTTCTCTTGGAGTTGCTTTTGTTGACCAAAGCTCCCTCACCAATAGAGTCGTTTTACTCTAATATCATATTAAAATTTTATCACCCTCTAGTTTTTCCTTAAACTTTTGAGTTTAGTTGCAAAGTTAACCAGGTGCGGGAAACTTGTGAAATCCTGTGACTGATATTTAGAAAAAATTCTTTTCCATTGGCATACTAGATTCGAAATTTGGTACTTTTTTTTTCTCTTGGTATATCTCACTTGTGATTTTCAACACAGGTTCTTCTAAACATTAGCAAAAAAGAACTGACAAGGGATCACCAAACAAAGAATCACCGTTATGTACCGGACAGACTGTGCAAGAAAATTCTTCTCTCAGAGCCATGGAAAAGATTTTCGTTGGGGTTAGCGGTTCTCGCATCGTTTGCTGGGATTGTGCTACTGACTCTGTCCATTGTGTATGTGATACAGATAAGAGTAGGAAAGCTGACTTGTGGAAGCGATCAAGCAATTCAAGCGGTGGCACCACTGTGTGTGATTGTGTTTACAGCTTTGATCTTTTATGTACCATCAATGGCTTATGCTGTGGTTGTTACTGCATCTGCTTGTCAGAATCGCGCTTCAATTGATTCGGGAACCCAGAAAGCTCCTGCAGCTGTTTAGGACATGTCTCCGGTGTTGAGTTGTCAGGATCTCAGGGGTTTTTTGTTGGATTGGTTTTAAATAGTTGGTAGCTAGGGTGAATTTTATGTGATTATTGGTAGGGTGTATTGTTGTAGCTTTAAAACTAATAATTTACTCTATATGTTGTATAAAAAAAAGTGTTTTGTACACTTCTTAAAATTCGCCTATTTCGCAATCTACTTCTCCTGTAAACATATTTTGAGAAATTGTTCGGGTTTGTTTTTCAAATTTGATTATAAGATAACTATTTCAAAACTCACGAAATATTTATAATGTCCTCGATCATTTTTTATATTAAAAGACAATAATATTATTTTCTATACCTATTAAAAAAATTTAAAATCTAAAATACTACAAACATACATTACAAGAAAAATGGATTATAGGGATGAAACTTTTTGGGACCAACAAAATTCGTCGCAATAGAATGTCTATTGGAACGCAATAACATATTTGTCTCCAAAAACTGTAAATTAACCGGAAGAAATCTTTAGGGACGAAAAAATCCGTCCCAATATATAGAATGCCTATTGGGACGAAACAAATTATTCGTCCTTAAAAAGGGCAAACTTGATGAGACTTTTAGGGATGAAAAATATAATATCAAGTTATAAATCATGCATATTTGATCATATATCTCACATCATTTATAAAAGCATAATGTCAACCGGTAAATCACATTTGATCGGATAGAAAAAAAATGGACTACTTTTTGTGCATGCATGCTTAAAGTAATTATAAATTATGTAATAGATTTATGTTGACTTAACTAATATTGAGATTGTATATTTGCTTAACTCAATGTGGTGATCAAAGTTCCCGTGCATAGCCAAAAATGCCGCTCTAAGGCCATGTAAATCGCAGTTGGTGCTTCAGGTAAACCAATTGAATTGGCTAGTATCAGTACCACATAAGTATTATATATTATATATTATATATTATTTTAATTATTATATATTATGTATTTAACAATTATTTTTTAAATTTTTTACTAACTAAACAAATTTTTTCTTTTAAAAAAAAGATACAATATCTTATGAAATTTTTACAACAATTTCCAATTGCAAGTTTGCAGTAAAATCTATATGATTTTTTTTTTTTTTTTTTTTAAACGCAAAAACATCATGGTTTACTGTCAACATACTCAAAAACAAAAACATAATGGTTTATTGTCAAAATACTCAAAATCATAATGTCAACCCAAAACAAATCTAAATTTTTTTAAAAAAAAAAAATCCTAGTGGACGGTCATTTTATAGATTATCACGCTAAAGAGAAAAATAAAATCCTCAAAAAATAAAAAATAAAATGAGTAGAGAGATTTGAAGGCAATTTTTCTCAAAGAAAAACCACATAAATAAGGACTCATGAGAGAATAATTGACTTAGAAAAATAAATGGAGGAGGTGCAGCGGCTCAAGTTTTTAAAATTTTAATTAATTTAGAATCTATTAATTTATAATATTTCTTATTAAAATTACAAAAAGGAAATAATTGGTAAATGTGGGGTGTGTATACAAAATGTAATATTTTTTTTAAAAAAAAGTAATGAGGTGTATATATGAAAAAGGGTGTACATACATTTTTGGAGGGGTGTAGATATCGACATTTTTTTTTTGGAAATTTGATTCCAATCGGATCGGATCGAAATCTATCGGTACATGACAAGTGCACACAGCCCTAAATGTAACTGTCACTATAGGAGGTTGGGCAAACATGAGACTCGAAACGTACCACATAAGTGAATGGAAAAGTGGCTGACTTTTCTGAGAGTTGTCTTATATATTCACTTGTTTAATTTTGAATTTGGTCCCAAAATAGACTACGGCTTCATGAGAGCTATTGCTTTTCTAAGCAATTTTTCTCGATGTGCTTTAAGGTTATGTTATATTTAAATTATGTATTTTTAACTTTAAGGCTCTTAATTAATAACTTATAGCTATAAAAACAAACTCAAAAAATTAGCCCAAAAACTAACTAAAATGATATGGCAAATAATTTATTCATTAACCACATCATCTCGTGATTTGTGTGGTAATGATAACTCGCTTGCCATATTATTTAGGTTAAATTTTAGGTTAGTTATTTGGATTGTATAGTATTTCTTTTTAATTATTTGTTCCACATATTAAAATAAATTATTTCATGGATCGAATTTAAGATTCTTCATTGGAAAAACACACGTACATAAGATGTTTACTATGGTTTATATAGCAATAAAAATAATGTGATTAATTTGTTATTTTTTTTAGAGATTTATTATTATTATTATTATTATTATCATCTTATCAACTCTCTATATATAGATCATGATCTAAATATCTAAATAATAATGGAGATATTAAAATTTTAAAATTCTTGAAAGATACAAGATAACATGTTATATCACTTTCATAATTAATATGGGACCCTAATTAAAGAAAGATAATGTCATAAATAAAAGTGTATATCTCCTTCTTTCAAGGAATTTTTTTTTTTTTTTCAAAAGAGGTTAGATCGACCTCTATTGGAGGTTGAAATTGACCACCAATAGAGGTTTCGTTGAAGAAGTAGATAAAATGTTTTTTTGAAAATTTTCATTTTTATCTAGAAAATTTCGAAAATTGTAAAAAGTCTCGGAAACTACAAAAAAAAACTCTCAGAAAATTCTCGGAAACTACCAAAAAGTTTCCAAAAGCTTCCAAAACTACCTAAAAAGTCTTAGAAATACCAAAATAAGTCTCAGAAAATACGAAAATAAGTCTCGGAAAAAAAAAACGCAAGACTTATTTTTATAAGTGTGTTTTAAGGGTATTTTAGTCAGATCCACACTTTAGATACTATTAAACTTAAGTTATTAATTTGGTAGATAGTCATAAAACTCACGTGCTATTAAATTTTCAATACTTTTCAATACGGTGTGCACAATTCTACCCACTTTTTGCTCCTATAAATACAAAACAGTATGTGTTTCCTCATTAGAACAAGTGTGTTAACTAAGAAATAACAAATGAAAGTAAATAACATTATATATATTTATATACTTGTACACTTGCTTTTAAGTATTGAAGAAGTGAGAGAGACAATTAAAGGTGTCATTCAGGCCGGACGGGTCCGATCCGGTTCCACCCGGTCCAAAATTCAAATAGTCCTAATTCGATCCGATTCCATATGTCAAAAGTCCTTTGTCGGGTTAAAACTGGTAATGGGGGAAAATTTACGATTTTTTTACCACAAATGAGGTGGGAATTTTGGGGGCTATGGAGGAAAATGCCATCACTAACCATGAGTCCATGACACATTATGGGTCCCATTAAGAGTCACAGTCTCACAGATATTCATGCTAATAATTTAGTAAAAAAAAATATTTTAGTACGTTTTCTTTTTCATTGTATAGTCAATAAGATTAGCTAATTACTATATAGAACTATATATATTTGTGTCTAACCAAAAACTCAGTCTTGATAATATGGTAATAATTACATACATGTTGATGTTGATCTAACTGTCTGGCTTAGAGCCTTAGAATATGGTAATTAAGTGTATATTAAGTTGCTTATTAATTAATCAATTAAGTACATCATTGTTTTTCTAGTAGCTAATTAATAATTAATAATATAAGTTAATGTCATAATCCAATGGAATTGTTAACAAATGTGGTAGAGTTTGTTTGTGTAACTACCACCTGCTTATTAACATAGGTTTAATAGCACCAAACTTGTATTTTTGACAAAAAATAGTAAAAAATAAGACACAAAACACATAAAAAAAAAAAAAAAAAGCTTTTTATTTATTCAAATACAGTATTGTAGTTTTATTTTTAAGTTAAATAATGGTATATTGATAAATTATATTATTTTGATGTTATTAAAACTCAATTTATTTAGCATTTTAGCCCACAAAATCAGCATAAATAAATGCTATATTGGGCCATATCCCTCACCCAATATAATTAAATTTAGGGTAAAAATTGAAACTAACAATAAAATTAGTGGAGTTTTTATTTTTACCCTACATCAGTGCTTTGATTGTTTTTACTAAACAATGCACTATTTGGATAAGAATACCCTTAATAGTTTTTGAAATAAAAATACTTTAAAGAAAAAAATTTCTTTTATTTTTTTTATTGGAGGTCAGGCCTCCAGTCTAAAAAAACTGAAGAAGAAGACGGAAGAGGAAGAAAGAAAGAAAGAAAAATTTCAGTTGTGTGTTTAATCTATATATGTGTGTTTAATTGCTAGTGTGTTTAATCATTGTGTGTTTCCTAGTTTGTTTAATCCATATGTGTTTAATTCAACGTGTGTAATTCCTAGCATGTTTAATTCAACGTGTTTTTAATCTAGCGTGTTTAAATCTCCTTATTCTTCATAGATTCCTTTTCCCTCTTCCTAGTGTTTTTTTTTTTGGTGGCCACTTACCTCCATTGGAGGACCGGACCTCTGATGGAGGTTGCCCAAACCTCCATGGAGAGATCATGCAGACCTCCAATAATTTAAAAAGAAATTAAAAAGAAAAGTTTTTTACTTAAAGAAAATTAGTTTCTAAAAATAAAAATAAATAAAATAAGTATGGGTAAATTTATCTATTCAGTGGATTGTTTTGTAAACCAATGAAAACATTGATTTTTGGCAAAAATAGAAACCCTTTAATTATTTGTTTAGAAAGTACTATTTCCTCTGAAATTTACTCATCTAAATGAAAATAAAAATACAAATAATAATGATAATAAATTAAAGTTTATAACATCATATCCAAAAAATATTTAGGTTAGAAATTTATTTATATCTATTTATACCTATGGTTAAAATGGATGATCGGGGGAAATTTACGATTTTTTACCTCAAATGGGATGGGAATTTTGGGGGCTGCAGAGGAAAATGCCATCACTAACCATGACACATTGTGGGTCCCATTAATTCTTTTCAAAAATAATTTTTGTCTTGGTACACATCTTTACAATAGTGGTTGTGCTATTGAATAAGCTTATTAAAACATATACCAAATTGAAGCAATTATCATTTTAAATTGATATATGACATAGCCATGGACTTGGCTGCTTATTTCAGATAAAATGACCTGGCTGCTTATGTCAGAGAGAAAAAAAACAGTTTTTTTTTTTTTGGATAAATCAAGGAAAAGGTTACACAAGCGAAAGAATAGACAAAGGGTTGGGATCTAACCACACACGCTCCCTAACAAAGGATAAGGCCGACAAAGCAAGGTTTTGTGCTAAGGAGTTCCCCGAAAGAGGGGAGGCTTGACACTTACAGATACTTCAAGAAACAAGGCCTTAATATCATTGATAATAAAAGAGGAATCCCTTAACAGAAAAAAAAAAAAAAAAAGGTTAATTGTAACTATCTAAAGAGTGATTATTTTCCTTTTTAAATTTTAATAATTGAGGGTAATTTGTTTTTTTGTTTTTTTTTTTTTTTATTAGTTCAATTTTAAGAATGAGAGCATCTCATTAAACGTCATAAATTATCTGGTAAGTAGATAAATACATCTTTACCCTCTAATTGGATTTATACTAACTTTATTTTTATTTTTAGTTTTTTTAAACACTATCTATCTATCCATTTATCTAGACCAGATGTAGCTACTGACTTGAGAGCTATTTACCTAAACCCTAAACTCTAAACTCGTTCCTCTATTAGCAAAGCTATGACCCTGGGACGCATTTATACCAACTTTAAAGGGAGGTCAATCATGTATTTACTAATTTACCTTAAAAAAAATAATAAAAAAAATAATAAAATAAAATAAAATAAAAAACCTGCTAGAGGTCACAAATACTTTAGCAAGCTGGCTTTTTCGAGACAAATTAACTCTCCCCTAAGCAGTGTTATTTTCTTGTCCTTGAAGAGGACAAGATATATGTAAAGATATTTTAGGTCTTCAATAACTTTCCTCCATAAATAAAAATCAATGAATAAAAATGCTAAAAACCCAAAACACAAATCCCTTATTATCATATGATCCACAATTCACAACCTTATCCTTTTCCATTTATCCAAAAGCATAATTCATCAAGTCCAAGGAGAAAAACTTATATGGGACAGTCTTAGTGCCTCATGGTGAGACCGTCTAATGAATGTGTGTCATTTATATTGAGAACATATAAATATATTTTATAGTAACACATGATATAATTTCATTAGACAGTCTCATTGAAGAAACTGTCCCGTGCAAGTTTTTCTTCAAGTTCAGGAATCTGAACGTTGCAAACAAGAATCCCAATTGGTACCGGTGTAAAATATAATTTTTTTCATTTTAAACTGGTGTCAATTGTGATTCAGCACGAAAAAAAGTGCGAGAGATTTTTTTCATTTAAAACGGTGTCAATTATGATTCGGTAAAAAAAAAAAGTGTGAGATTTTACACCGAATAATTTTCGTTGATATAATTATGATCAAAATATAGATATAAGAAATAGACAACAATTATTACCACAGCTAGAACGACTTGTTCTAAGTCGATCAATATCTAGAAATTGAACGGTCACGATTTCTTTAGGATTTTCTTATAAGAAACATGCAGATGCAGCCACTCTTTCATATCCACAGCTAAGTATTAAGCTACTCACTACTCAATGATGGATGCAGGGTAATTTCCTTTTTCCTTTTTTCTCTTTTGCTTTTTTCTTTTTCCACTGTTAAGTGATGTGTGCTCATTAAATTGTATGATATAATTAGTTCCTTTATTTTTATTAATTTTTTCTTGTAATGTTTATTTTAATTGTTATAGAAAGAAAAATAATCAGGAAGCTCATCATGAAGATCATCAAAACAAGGCAGCAGAAAAAGATAATGACAAGATTAATGCCTGCATAGATGTTCATCAAAAAGCACTAGATGATCTTGTTAATGTCAACTGTCTCTTCACATTAGCAGTGTTTGTGGGGTTGGCCTACGCCAACCCGAGCCAACGGAGCCTTGAAAACCGACCTGAATGCGATCCGGACCCTGTTTTGGGAAAGAGGCTCGTCATCTTCGAAGTTAATTCATTTGCTTGCTTCCTTTTCTCCAGCTTAGTAGCCAAGGCAATCAAGGTTGTGTTCAAAACTTTTAATTATTTGTCCTTTCAAAGATTAATATTTACTAGCTAGATCATTCTATACCCCAAAAAGCTAGTTTATTGGGCTGTGAATTCGATTGATCATGTTTAATTTCCAACATTTTTTCTCACATGTGAGCTTCGCTAGTCTTGGATTTTATTATTAAATATCTCTAATTTTTCTCTTGGAGTTGCTTGTTGACCAAAGCTCCCTCACCAATAGAGTCGCTTTATTCTATTATCATATTAAAATTTTATCACCCTTAAGTTTTCCTTAAGTTTAGTTGCAAAGTTAACTAGGTGCGGGATTCTATATTTCTATATGAAAAAAAACATGTGGAATTCCTTAAAAAAAATTCTTTTCCATTGGCCTACTAGATTCGAAATTTGTTACTTTTTTTTTCTCTCTTGGTATTTCTCATTTGTCATTTTCAACACAGGTTCTCCTAAACATTCATAAAAAAGAACTAACAAGGGATAACCGACAGGACAGACTACCGGAGCTCTGCAAGAAAATTCTTCTCTCAGAGCCATGGAAAAGAATTTCGTTGGGGTTATCGGTTGTTGCATCGTTTGCTGGGATTGTTCTAATGACTCTGTCCATGGTGTATGTGATACAGATAAGAGTAGGGAAGCTGACTTGTGGAAGCGATCATGCAATTATAGCGGTGGCACCACTGTGTGTGATTGTGTTTGCTGCTATGCTCTTTTATGTACCATCAATGGCTTATGCTGTGGTTGTTACTGCATCTGCTTGCGAGGATATGAAAATGGATTCAAATGGCTCAGTAACCCCAGAAGCTCCTATAGATCATGTTTAGGACATGTCTCCACTGTTGAGTTGTCATGATTCTCAGGGTTTTGTTGTTGTATTGGTTTTAAATAGTTGGTAGCTAGTGTGAATTTTATGTGATTATTGGTACGGTGTATTTTTTTTTTTTTTGATGTATTATTGGTACGGTGTATTGTTGTAGTTTTAAAAATAATAATTTACTCTATATGTTGTATATATAAAAAAAACAAAAGTGTTTTGTAAACTTCTTAAAATTCGCCTACTTCGCTATCTACTTCTTCTGTAAACATATTTTCAGATATTGGTTTGGGTTTGTTTTTCAAATTTGATTATAGGGATATTATTAAAAACTGCCCTCTAGTTTGATATATTGGCCAAAAACGGCCCTCTAGTTTAGATTTTGGCCAAAAACCACCATATTGTTAACTTCGTTAAATTTTTTATAAAAATACTGTTTTACCCTTTAATATAAAAATATTTGTTCAAAAAAAAATTAAATACCAAAAAAGAAACCGACCATTTTGTATTTAATTAAAAACAATATAAATATATTCTTTAAAAAAAAAAAAAAAAAAAAAAGAGGGAGATCCAAATGGACGGTCTAGACCTCACTCAAAATCATGAACAAACAATTAAAAATAATAATAATAATGCTTGCGTGCTGACTGATCAGCACCCAAGGTACTGACCTTAGTCCCTCTGTTTTGCGTTAATCTTGGTTTGGTCCACTAATTTTTAGAATTACTAACTTTAGTCCATTAGTTCTCTGACAATACAAATTTGAGTCCCTACCGTCCAATTTCATTAGATTTTTGTTGACTTCCATTAGGTCAACAAGGGCATTATGGGAAATTTAATGAAAGCTTCTAGAATATTGTCTGGAACAAGGGTAAATCTGGAATTTATAATGTGAAAAAAAATGTATTTAAAACAGAAAATTAAAAATTTTTAAAATAATATATATATATTAAATGCATTTAAATTAATAAATATCATTAAATTATCAAAAAATTAAATGATAATTACATTTTAAAATAATTAAATAATATTAAAATAATTAATAAAATATACAAAAACAATTTATAAAACTAAAATAAAAAATAAAAACAAAATTAAACTTTAAAAAATAGAAATTAAAAAATAAAAAGAAATGAAAACAAAAAATTAAAAACCACACCCAAATTTCTATTACCCTTCAAACTTTTTTTTCTATTACCCTTCCTCACCCAGATTAACAGCCACACCCAATTCAATTTTTTTTTTATTTTTTTAATTTATAAATATTACCCTTCCTCACTCGATTTCTCTATCAAAAACTCCATTAACAACCGGTCAACCACACCCACCGTTGCCTCACATCCAAACACCACCACCCTAAAACAAAACCTAACCTCTCTGTCTCTCAACCAAAACCAAAACCAAAATGCAACCCACAGTGGCCGCCACGAAACTCCCATCTCCTAATCTCACGGCGGCGGCCACCCTCTGTCAAAGGAAAGAAGAGGGAAAAGAGAAAGAGAAAGGGATCGGGGGAAGAGATCGATACTGGCAGCGAGAATTAGGGGTGGTGGTGGGTAGAGTTTGGTGCTTTTTAGTTAGTTTAGGGTTTGGGTGTTGGAGAAGAAGATGGGAAGATGAACGATGATGAAGATGGATTTGGATGTTTGAGTTTAGATTTGTTTTTTTTTTTAATTTTTAATTATTATTATTAAATGAAGAAATTGTTTGTGTTTGTAGCTTTCTGGAATGGTGTGGAGAGATGAACAATGGAATCTAGGGTTTGGTGTTATTGTGTGCTTGATTTTGCTAGAGGTAGAAGAAGATAGATGGGTGTCATTTAGTATTGGGCAAGGGTTGGTAAAATTGTAATTTTTTTTAATTAGTTTTTTATATATTTTAAATTTAAATTTAATTTGTTTTTGTTTTTTCATTTTTTATTTAATTAAATACAAAATTACCAAATACCCTTCATTAGAAACCTTCATTAAGGGTATTTCAATCATTGTACCCTCTGACAATGCCAGTCCGTTTGTTTTAACAGAAAGATTAAAGTTAGTAATTCCAAAAACTAGTGGACCAAACCCAAATTAACCTATATTAGTTTTTTATTAATTAATTTTTTTTTAATTCATTTAATAATCATTTACTATTTTACCCCACCAACCTAACAGAGAGTTCAAAAAATTTAACAGAAAATTCAGAAAAAATTACAATAGGGTATATTTTGTCTATTAATTGAAACTAGAGAGTGGTTTTTAATAATATCCCTTGATTATAAGATATCTATTTCAAAACTCACGAAATAGTTATAATGTCCTCGATCATTTTTTATATTAAAAGACAATAATATTATATTCTATACCTATTAAAAAAATTTAAAATCTAAAATACTAAAAACATACATTACAAGAAAATTGGGCTATTGGTACAAAACTTTTTGGAACGAACAAAATTCATCGCAATAGATCGTCTGTTGGAACACAATAACATATTCGTCTCTAAAAACTGCAAAATAACCAGAAGAAATCTTTAGGGATGAAAAAATCCGTCCCAATAGAACGCCTATTGGGAGGAAACAAATTATTCATCCCTATAAAGGGCAAACCAGACAAGACTTTTAGGGACAAAAAATATAATATCAAGTTATAAATCATGCATATTTGATCATATATCTCACACACTACAACAAAATAACCATCTAACAACATGAAATGCATGTTGTTAATGTGCTCTGTATGCATGTTGTCTATCAAAGTGTTGCTAAAACATTTTTGATTTTTTACAACAAGCAAAGAAAGTTGTCGTTCATTTTATGTATGACAACATTCATATATTGTTTGTGAAATTTTTATTGACAACATCACGTGCATATTGTCTAATGTGTGTTTTTAAAAATAAAATAAAAATTATTTATCTAATTACAAAATAAATCTAGAACTAAAATATAAAAAGTAGATTTTTGCACAAATAATTAAAACATGGCAATTAAATACTTTCAAATTGATTTCTCAAATTGTAAATACAATTAAGTCATTGACACTTCAAAATAAAAGTATATACTCATGATACATAAATAAATAGAGACTACAATTACAAATAAAAGGAGCTTCACATGGACACCGTCTGTCCCATCTATCCAACGATTAAATTGCATCTACAGCATCGCTGTGATCATTAAATTTTCAATTACAAACACAAAGCAAGCAACAAAAATATGGAATTATGAAGAAAGACAAAGGGAAAAAAGAAGCATGTGGACCATTAATGTTCACCGACTTATCACTAGAAAAAGTAAGAAGACACATATGCACAAAAGTACGAGGATAAGAAGCTAAGAAATTTAACATAAAACAGTTCCAAACAAAAATAATCCAATCATCAACACAGATTATGTAATACCCAAGAACTGATTTAAGACAAAAAAAAAAAAAAAAAAAAACCTTGCAATATTAATTAGTCCTCACTGATTATGGAGTTGAAAGATTATTACATGGAGAAAGAGTAGTCACCTACAAGACTAGAGATGCACATTTGGGGAATAGGGATGGATATAGGTCCTCCCATCCCCATTTCCCAGACCCTTCCCCCATCCTAGGCGCCTCTTGGGGAAAATGAGGATAGGGAATTTTAGGGGGACCTATATCCATCCCCATCCCCAATTCCCAATTTTCTCCGTTTATATATCCCCGTTTCTCCCTAGTTCCCTGTTTCCCTGGATGGGGACGTGGAGAATTGAGATCCCAGGGAAAAATGTGATACAAGACTTCAAGTTGCTGATATCTTTTGTCTCTTCTGGCTATGGACTGTTATCCAAAAGTTTGTTGTATACCTGAAAACAATAAAAAAATGTCTGATTTACCAACGTTTGGAATTCCAACTAGCAATGTCATTATAGTATGACTAGAATGATCCGTTTTCTTCAATTCTTTATTCGAGCTTACAAATAGTTTGACAACTGCAAGAAGCAGAATAAAATAAAAAAACTCACAACTTCGGAAATTCACATAAAAATACAAAATAGGATTGACTTTACCTCCTTGACATTAAATTTGCAGATTTGCACGTCCAAATCATTACCATCTTCATACTACTTTGTCTTAAAAACAATTATTACACAATTAGCCTTAAAAATATTTGTTACGTTCACACAACACATAAAAAAAGCTTGTAAGCTGAGCAGATATAAAATCCATTATAATTTAGTGAATTTCCACTTTAGGCTACACGCATGGAATTAAGAATTTATATTCCCTCATCCCCTCAATTTTCTCACTACTAAGCACAGATTCTAAACAATGTTGCATATCACCAGGAAACTATAGAAATCAAGAATAAACTGAGGAAAAAGAAAGAATAAAAAGTGAAAGACAACTTTACCTCTCTGTATCTCAATAAGTAAGCCTTAAGTGGCTCAATATAGTCCTCAAATCCCAATGTAGCCATTGGCCACAGCAAATCATACCCATTAAGACGTACTCTTTTGCGGATGGTCTGGCGAAAATGGGGTTGAGCTCGATAGGGGAAAGATTGGAATAGGGTGCTTTTGATTCGGTGCTTGGCTTGTGTTGCTGTGGTAGGGGTTGTTTCGATGTAGGGGGTGTTTTTCTGGGTGTGTTCGGGGCTCGTTGCCTCGTTGGTGGTCTGGTTCTCTGTTTCGGGCGTTGGCGGATTCGTTTTGCTTCAGCAGAGTGGTGCTCTGTTTACTGGGAGGGTTTGCTTTTGCTCTGTTTTCTGGGGATTTGTTTGCTTTTTGTTGCTGTTTGGTTTTTCTGTCTTTTGGGTCTATTTGTTTTAGAGGTTGCTTTTGTTGGGTTTGCCCTCCCATTGAGGTGGTTTGCTGTCCGTTGTTCTCTTTTGCATTTCTGGCTTTTAATAAAAGCTTTGCCGTTTCAAAAAAATTAAAAAAAATTGTCTTCCTCTTCTCTTTCCTACACTTATCACTTGCCCTGCTAAAAAAAAAAAATCATATTTGATCTCATCTCACATCATTTCAGATAGAAAAAAAATGGACTACTTTATGTGCATGCATGCTTATAGTCATTATAAATTACGTAATAGATTTATCATTTATGTTGACTTAATAATATTGGGATTGTATCTTTGTTTAACTCAAGGTGGTGATCAAAGTTCCCGTGCATAGCCAAAAATGACGCTCTAAGGCCATGCAAATCGCAGTTAGTGCTTCAGGTAAACCAATTGAATTGGCTATTATCACTAGTGACAAAATTCCTCACCCATAACATTTCTTCGTATATTGATAATTAATTGTATGCTTCGTATATAGGTGTGGAATCATCAGAATTTTTAAAAGGTGACAAACAAGGATCAAATAGAGGTTACAGGAGATGGAACAGATGTGGCTAAGCTTACAAAGTTGTTAAGAAAGAAATTTGGGTATGCGATTTTGGAAAGTGTCAGTGCTGCTCATGATTGGCAAAGTGGTAACGATTATAAGTGACTCAAAGGTGGCTGTGGCTTGGGTCAATGGCTCTGGTTTCGGGAGTCTGAAACATGTCGATTATATCTACGAAATTCGCTCTCTTTTGGTCCTGTTGGGCAGAACGACTGTCATTTATAATCCAAGGTCTTCTAACTGCTTTGCGGATTCTTTGGCTAAGAAAGGGTCTAGTTCTGAGGGGGATTCGGTGTTTTGGGAGGTTGCCTGATCTTTGCTGCCGGTGCCTCTCTGCTGGGTTGTTTTCTTGCTGTTTTGGCGGGAGGCCTGGGGCGTTTTGGGTTGTTTTTGGTTGTTGGTTGGGGTGTTGCTTGGGGGCTGTTGTTGCTTTGTTTCTTTCTTTTCTGCTGTCTTGTGTTTTTTTCTGCTTGCGCTTGGCTGTTTGCTTGCTGTTCTGGTTGCTGGTGCCGGCTTGTGGCTCTGGTGCCTCCCCTGTTCTTTTTGGGCTTTTTGCCTTCAATATATTGTGCTGTTCAAAAAAAAAAACTTATTTTACTTGTTGAGTGGTTCATCCTATCATGAAGATAAGATATGTGAGCACGGGTGGAGCCATGATTTTGGCTTAGAAGGGTCAAGATAAAAACTAATATTGAAGGTCACCAAAGAAAAATATATTAATATACCAAAATATAATACTATTTAGTATTGAAGGTAATGATACAAAATAATAATAATAATAATAATGACTTTAACTTTGAGAATCAAAATGGAAATTGACTCTATTTTGTATCTTAAAAATCATCTATAATTAAATTTATTTAAATTTCTTTGCAAATTTCATTTCAATATACATTATTAAAGAATTTGTGAGAAAATGATCTTTCATCTTGTTTTTTTTTTGAAACGGCAAATTTATTCAAAGGGGAAACAATCCCAAAGATGTACAAAAATAACCAGAAGAGGACTTGAAGGCCAAATAGTCCAGCAGCCACAAAACAGAAAGCACACAGCAGGCTAAAACAAAAACAAAAGCAACAACAAAAAACAACATAACAGCTTAAAACAGATTCACGCAGAGCACACTAGATCAGCAAGACCCAAGAAGCAACAGCAGAACAGAGCACAATCTCTCAAAGCATAACCCAAACTCAACACTTCCCCATTGAACCTTCCATATAAGCACCCTTCTTCGCCCAATTATTGCACCTGATCAATAAACAGCAGCTGGGAGACACAACCCAGAAAACTAAACTCTTGTCATACACTTCCCCATTGCAAGACGTCACCTTCCATATTGGACCCCTTCTTTGCCAAACTATCAGCGTATGAATTCGAGGCTCTTGAACTGAAACGAATCGTCAAACTTCCATGATTCCTCAATTGATCCCGGATACCATAAATCAAATTAACATGCTCTAGGCTACCAACAGAGTCGGAATTGATCCATGTAACCGCAACCAATGAGTCACTCACAATATCAACTACAATACCTTGCAACAGAGGATTCGAAACACAAAGTGTACATGCTTTTTCAATGGCCATTAATTCTGCAGTTATGGAAACCTTATTACCAATGAAAAGCGAAAACAAACATAATACCATACCTCTATTATTTCTCAATACTCCACCTATACCTGCCATACTGGGTTGTCCCCTAGATGATCCATCAACATTGAATTTGAGAGACCCCGCACCCGGCGGAATCCACACTTCAGCAATCCGTTTCTTTGATTTCAGAGGGTCCTTGCAGAATTCGCTCACGCCTTGGAGAAGAGAAGTGAGAGGTGCCGAAGAACCACATCCATGGTGCTTAAACCACCAGGCAATACGGAATTGGATAGAATCCAATGCTACAGATATCACAGGCTCACTATCGATGAAGACCTTCCTGTATCTTTCATCTTGTTGTATAGATGAAAAATCTCTTTCAATAGTTCTGTTTATGCTCGTGTGCTATGAAGTGCTTCTTTTTGTCTTTGCTCTGTTTTTTGGGATGCTCCTTCTGTTCTTGGAGCCTCTATTTTGCTTCTTGTTGTTGTTCTATGTTTGTTTCCTTTTCTTTGCTTTGGTTTTCCTGATGCTGCTTTGTCAGCCGGTTGTGTTTTTTTGTGGTGTTCTATTGTCTTCTTGACCTTTCGAATAAATTGCCGTTAAAAAAAAAAAAAATTCCTTAATCAAAGAATTTGTGAGACATTAATATATTTAAAAAATAATTATTTATATTTTTATAATTTAATATTATAATATTCATATCAAACTAAATTAACTTATAAATATTTATGAACAAATTTAAATAACAAACGAGTAAAATAAATTTATCAAAACCATAGTAACAGCCTAACAAAATATTAAATATATAATAACACAAGCTTGAAAAATCAAAATAAAATATTTATTAATTTATAATCCCAAACCTAAAATCTTGGAAGTTCATGAAAATAATCTTAACGGTCAAATCAATTACACTACTACAAAAATGCTTAAAGACATCACTAAAAATCACTAAAAGAAATCGGTTTTTGGTAACCGATTTTAAAAAAGCTTTTAGAAATCAGTTTTTATGAAAACCGATGTCTTAAAAATTACAATTTCAAAAGACATCGGTTTTTAAGAAAACCGATATTAAAAAAAAAACGTTTAGACATCGGTTTTTATAAAAACCGATGTCTTAAATTTTGCGTTGAAAAGACAATGGTTTTTATAAAAACCGATATTAAAAGCAAGCGTTTAGACATCGGTTTTTATAAAAACCGATGTAGATTCAAAAGCAAAATTCTGCAATGCAAATCTGACCTATGTCCACATTCAAGGGCACATCTCTAAAAATACTCAACGTTATTTGCTCAACTTTTGACACAAGAAAGTAGACATGCAAACAAACACTTTTAAATCAGAAAATATTCCAAAAATCGATTTGGAAAAGTGAGAAAATGAGCGATGAAAACAGTTCACTCGCGGATTCACGAATCGCTTCTGACCTTTGACTGAATAATTGATCATAACTTTCAAAATACCACCCGGAATTTTACGTTCTTTATACCGTTGGATTCGTATCGAAAAATTGAAGAACCCAACATGGACAAAAAAATTTATTTCCTTGCCAAAAGATACAGTTTTAAGGAAAGAGTTTTCACAAAAATATCTCCAATCGCTTCAATTCTGACCTTTGACTGAAAAATTGATCATAACTTTCAAAATACCAACCGGAATTTTACGTTCTTTATACCGTTGGATTCGTATCGAAAAATTAAAGAACCCAACATGGAAAAAAAAATTTATTTCCTTGCCAAAAGATACAGTTTTAAGGAAAGAATTTTTACAAAAATATCTCCAATCGCTTCAATTCTGACCTTTGACTGAAACATTGATCATAACTTTCAAAATACCAACCAGAATTTTACGTTCTTTATACCGTTGGATTCGTATCAAAAAATTGAAGAATCTACCATGGAAAAAAAAATTTATTTCCTTGCCAAAAGATACAGTTTTAAGGAAAAGTTTACACAAAAATATCTCCAATCGCTTGACTTTTGAGTACTCATGAATAATTGATCATAACTTTCAAAATACCGCCCGGAATTTTACGTTCTTTATACCGTTGGATTCGTATTGAAAAGTTGAAGAACTGAAAATGGACAAAAAAATTTATTTCCTTGCCAAAAGATACAGTTTTAAGGAAAGAGTTTACACAAAAATATCTCCAATCGCTTCAATTATGACATTTGACTGAAAAATTGATCATAACTTTCAAAATACCAACCGGAATTTTACGTTCTTTATACTGTTGGATTCGTATCGAAATATTGAAGAATCTACCATGGAAAAAAAAATTTATTTCCTTGCCAAAAGATACAGTTTTAAGGAAAAAGTTTACACAAAAGTATCTCCAATCGCTTGACCTTTGAGTACTCATGAATAATTGATCATAACTTTCAAAATACTGCCCGGAATTTAACGTTCTTTAAACCGTTGGATTCGTATCAAAAAATTGAAGAATCCAACATGGACAAAAAAATTTATTTCCTTGCCAAAAGATATAGTTTTAAGGAAAGAGTTTGCACAAAAATATCTCCAATTCTGACCTTTGACTGAAAAATTGATTATAACTTTCAAAATACCACCCGGAATTTTACGTTCTTTATACCGTTGGATTCGTATTGAACAATCGAAGAATCCATCATGGAAAAAAAAATTATTTCTTAAGGAAAAATTTTACACAAAAATATCTCCAATCGATCGACCTTTGAGTACTCATGAATAATTGATCATAACTTTCAAAATACCATCCGGAATTTTACGTTCTTTATACCGTTGGATTCGTATCAAAAAATCAAAGAATCTACCATGGACAAAAGAAATTATTTTGTTGCCAAAAGATACAGTTTTAGGGAAAAACGTTTGTATAAAAATATCTCTAGCAGAACACAAAACCACACAATAAAAAATGAAATGAAAAATAAACCCACCAATAAAATTTATTTAATATATGTATGTTTGTAGTAAAAATTAGAATTTTGATTAGTTGAGTAAATTTAAATTTATCAAACAAGTTTTTTTTTTTTTTTTTCTAGCAATTCATATAGGTTATATATATATATATTGTGCAATTGTTAACACATTCAATCTTGTAGTCAGGCGGTAAAGGCTTACCACTTTGACTTTGAGGTTGCGAGTTCGATTCCTCATAATGACAATTAATTGTCATTATTATCATAGGTGGGGTTGGCCGCCGGCGGTGGCCGGTCGGTGAGGCGGGCCGGTGGTGGTGGCTGGTTGGTGGCCGGCGACAGTGGTATTTTTTTTTGTAATTCATCAATTTTACATCAGGTTTTTTAAATCGGTTTTAACTAAAACCGATGTCTTTTCTCCTACGTTTTTAAATCGGTTTTATAGGTTTTTTAAATCGGTTTTAACTAAAACCGATTTCTTTTCTACTAGGTTTTTAAATCGGTTTTAAGTAAAACCGATTTCTTTTCTCTTGTTTTACATCGGTTAAAAACCGATGTCTTTTGCCCTTTTTTTTCTAAATCACTCAAAAAGAGATCGGTTTTAAAAAATTCAAAAACCGATTTCTTCCATATAAAAAAACCGATTTCTTTTGCATTTTTTGTAGTAGTGCAAAAAATTACAAGTAAACAAACTATGTTGAGTAACCCATAAGAACCACCTTAAGACAAGATGAAGATTGCATAATAAAATAGTAAATAAAGTCTTAATTTGTTATAGTGAATACTTAATAAAAATACACACACACACACACACACACACACACACACACACACATATATATATATATATATATATACAAAAATTCTATTATCAGTTCGAACTGACAATAAATATATCAGGACGAAGAATGTGGACCACTAGATTTACATACTTTGACTCAAAGTGTATGCACTTGTCAAAACTTCTCCATAATCTGTGGTCAACATTCTTCGTCCTGATATATTTATTGTCAATTCGAACTGATAATAGAAAGACTATATATATATATATAAACAGATCTAGCTACTATCACTACAAGAATTTTAGTCTTTCCAGACAAAACTTTAGGAGATAAAGCAAGATTTGTTGGGAAAGGCAACTTTTCCCTACAAAACGAGTTTCGTCTAGAAATGCAACATTTCCCCATAAAACTCAAAATTCGTCGGCTAAGGGTACAAAACTTTTCCCCACAAAACTCAAAGTTCATTGGCTAAGGGTACAAAAATTTTCCCAACCATTCCCCACAAAACGAGTTTCGTCGGGAAAGGTAACCTTTCCCCATAAAACTCAAATTTCGCCGGCTAAGGGTACAAAAATTTTCCCAACCTTTCCCCACAAACGAGTTTTGCCGGGAAAGGTAACCTTTCCCCACAAAACTCAAAATTCGTAGGGAAAAGTTAATGGAAAATTTTCCCAACAAACATTGTATTTGAAGGGAAAAGTTAATTAAAATAAATATATATATATACTAAAAAATAATAAAAGTTAATTAATTAAAATTAATTTTTTTTGGATAAATCCACCACCACCAAACTAATTAGTAGTGGACACCCGGTATATAAAACTTTGATTAAAGAAAATATATACTATACACTTATAAAAAAAAGTCTTATCCTAGGAAGCATGGATACTCCATTCGGTGGAGGTAACTCGTATCCAGTTCGGATACTCTCCGGATACTCTATGATACGTATCCGATACGCCAAATGGCGTATCCGTTAACTTTTTCACAAGTTTGACTGGTGGATACTTAGGGGGATACTTGGGGTAGCAATGTGACGTATGTTTTATTTGGATTTTGTAATATGTTCGACTTATGTGACATGTTTTATTTGGATAATATAATATATTACGTTGTTATTACTTATGTAATTATGTGACATGTTTTATTTGGATTCTGAATATGTTATGATTTTGAATGAATTATCAAATCTGTTTTCATATATTATTATTTTTTAAATATAAATATATATTATTTTAATTGACGTATTCTGTCGTATTCGTATCCTAGTTTTTGAAGATTTACCATATCCCCGTATCGTGCCGTATCCATATCCCGATTAGCACTATCTCAATTGATTATCACTTTGAGGTATTGATCATTTCATTAAATAACAGATATTGACAAAAAAAAAATAAAACATTATCACCAAACCCGATTTGCAATCCAATAAATATTTTTCAATATATGTTTGTCATTCAAATCAGATTTTTGATTAGTTGAAAAAATTTAAATTTATCTAACAAGTTTTTTATTCTAATTTCTAACAACTTATATAGGTTATATATAAATATTGTGCAATTGTTAACAAATCAAGTGTTGTAGTTAGGCAGTAAAGACTTTACCACTTTGACTTGAGGTTGCAAGTTCAATTCCTCATAATAACAATTAATTGTCATTATTATTAAGGGTGGGCCGGCGGCAGTCAACGGAGGGGTGGACCGGCGGCGGTCGACGGTGGGGTGGCCGGACGGCGAATTAATTTTTAAAGTTCCAACATCTTTGTAGACGAATTTATGACCTTAGCCGACGAAAAACCCTTAGCAAACGAAATAAATTCGTTTTAGCCGACGAAACTCAAAATTTCGTCTGGTAAAACATTTCTCGACCATCATGATGTCCCAAATACGACATTCCTAAAAAGACTAAAATAGGAAAAGATCAAAACTAATCAGAATCTTCTAAGATTCATGACTCTAAACAAAGACCCAAATTAATCAAATAAGAAAACACCTAAAACCGTCTGAATCTGATGTTTGGCGCGGTTGGGCTGCAGGACACCGATGGCGGCATGGGCTGTGGTTCCTTCTTCTTTGTCCTACATTAGTTACGAGAATTGACAAGTAAACAAAGAAAACCCCTGTTCATCTTGTGGGAGTGGTAAACCCCAACCGAAAAACCTCTCTGTAGTCCATCCTAGATCCACAATGGCACCACAACAATCCTCCAACGAAATGTAGAAGATGCCCAAGTTATTTGCCATTGGCGATGCCTATCGGTCGCGGTTTGGGCCGTTGGACACTTGCGGAGGTTTGGACGACAGTGATTCCTCGCTACTAGCTTTTCCCATCCCACATAGTATTCTCCTCCTCTTAAAAAAAAAAACTCATCCTCGAGTTTGGCAAGGTTTTGTTTGGGTGGATAAAACTTGAGATGTACCATCTTGTCAATTACTGGCTTGAATGAACATTCTTCAGATGGTAAGAATAATGTTGGATCTTCAAAATCCGAATGAAGAAAAACAATCTTCAAATTACCCCTGAAAAAATTGTGTGGATTTTCAAATAAGTTGTCACCCTCGGAAACGTTTTCAATGGAAATTGATTTAGCTTCCAGTTGTGCTTCGATTAGATCACAGTCTTTAACTTCTAAGATCAGTTGATCGTCTTCAATTTCTTTGACAGTTTCCATTTCATAAGAAATTTATTCAACTATATTTTTTGCATAACAAAAATCTTCAAAATAATCATCTGGAAGATATTCCTCCTGCATTACTTGTTTCATAACAGGCCATGATTGGATCCTATCCATTCCAAATCTTTTTCGATCTTTTTGAAAGTCTTCCTACCAAATTAATGCATCGTTTTTCAAACAAACTTCTACAAATAAAACTTTCAGACTTCCTCCGATTTTCTAATAGTTAAAATATTCTTCAACTTCTTCCAACCAATTAATAAATTCTTCAGTTTTCATATGTCCATAAAAAAAAAATCGAAGTCTTGATTGATAATCATTATAGCTCAAAAAATAATTATTGGAACCAAGTGAACCATTGAAACCCATTGAGAACTGAAATCAGAGTCCAAAAAAAAAAAACGTACCAAAAATTGAACATTGAGAACTGCTTACGAAAAATAAATTCACTCGCGGCTTCAGGTGCGTGCAACTTTGATGGGTGAGAATGCGCGGCTGTCTTTGGGGGCTGATTGTAAATTCTTTGAACTATCACACGCCTTTATTATTATTATTTTTTCGATTTCTTTTCTCTCTCTCTCTCTCTCTCTCTCTCTCTCTCTCTCTCTCTCTCTCTCTCTCTCTCTCTTTTTAATGGGGAAATATGGAAGGTGAGACTTCGGCGTTTAAGAAGGTAGATGGTTGTGGTCCGTGGACACTGAGCCTAGCACAGAGGTAGACTCGATAGCTTTGATACCAATTGACGCAGCGGGGTATGACGAAAATAAGAATGATCACTTCCTCGAACCTTGAGGCACACTCAGACGAACATTGACGTAGCAACCAGTAGTTACCCAAGCATGAACCGCCATGCAGGGGCCATTATTCCCTAATCTTCGTTAGAAAATGGTGCTCTCGAATTCTCAAAGAGCATGTCGAATCCACGACAGATAAATGTTCCAAAGGAACGATTTTATTAAAATCAATCAAAGGTTGAAAAGTTACAATAATTGGAAATAATAAGACTATTTATAATAAACTAATCATAATACGACTTGAATATGACATTCCTAAAAAGACTAAAACAGGAAAAGATCAAAACTAATCCGAATCTTCAGTTAGGTGCGGTTGGGCCGCAGGACACCAGTGGCGGCATGGGCCTTGCTTCCTTCTTCTTTGTCCTACATCAGCTACCATGGAATCACTAACAATAGCTATATCCCAACCAGCCAGCTCTCATATAGAGACACGAAGCTCACACGCCCTAGCAATTGCCAAAATCTCAGCCATGTTGGCATCATGAATCCCAATATGGTCTGAAAACGTGCATAAAACTCTCCCACTATAGTCCCTTAACACGCCGCCTATGCCCGTCGAACCTAAGATTCGCATATACATATATATATATAGTCCTTTTCTCCTCAGTGCGTACTGATATAAAATTCATCAGTGCATTGTATGTGGGTCATAGATTATGGAGAAGTTTTGATAAGTGCATACACTTTGAGTCAAAATATGCAAATCTAATGGTCCATATCCAACGCACTGATGAAGTTATATCAGTGCGCACTGACTTGAAAATTTTAGTGTATATATATATAAAATAGCATCTAACAAAAGACTCCCCAAGTCAAATCTTGCTAATATTTTATTTTAATAATTACATGCATGTTGATGTCGATCTATATAGCTGGCTCATTTAGTGTGGATCAAGTTGCTTAATTAATTAAGTACATATATCATTGTTTTTCGAGTAACTAGATAATTAATAATAGGGAGAATCGCAAATATCCCCCTGACTTTTAAACTAATGCCAAATCAAACCCTCTGGTTTGAACAATAGTCAAATAATCCCCTACCATTAAATAGATTCTAGGCTTAATTGCACAAACATCCCCTAAGTTTAGACGAAATTGTGTTTCTTCTGAAAAAGAAAAAGAAAATAAGAAAACAAAAGGAAAATAATTATTTTAAATCTGTTAAAATTATGGAAAGAACATATTTAAATTATTTTGTCAATTGAGCCTTAAAATATAATTATATAACTATATATATAAACACACACATATACATATATACATATACATATACATATATACATTTAAATCAATGGACTTCTAACAATGAGCTTGAGTAGCTTAGTTGGTTAGGGCTTGTGGCTTTTAACCATAAAGTTAATTGAAGGTTCAATCCCTGATGAAAGTAATTAATTTTTTTAATTTGAGGTCAAAGGTTTTTAGGGGTTGACCTGTTATTATAGAAAATAGAGGGACCCGTTTATCTAATATGACAAAGCTCAGAAGGGGGTGTTTGTGCAAGTTTTGTCTAAACTTAGGGGATGTTTGTGCAATAAAGCCTAGAATCTATTTAATGGTAGAGGGTTATTTGGCTATTGTTCAAACCAGAGGGTTTGATTTGACATTAGGTTAAAAGTCAGGGGGGGTATTTGTCATTCTCCCTTAATAATATAAGTTTATGTCATAATCCAATGGAATTGTTAATTAAGAAAAACAAATTTAACTATAAACCTGGCATAAACAGATAAATGTAGAGTACAAATTGTTGAGTTAAATGGTACATTAAATTTCAAAATCTAGGAGAATCAAAACTCTTAAGATCCCTATCGATTTTCGATCATGTCTCAAAATTTCCATTTACTGCTTACGATCAACCTTCTCTTGTAATATTAAATCCATGGATGCTAATTAAAATTATTGTTTGATCAAGATCTGCCCCTTGATCACAAATAAACAGCTAACATTTTCAATATTTAGAAAACAAGTTTAGAAAACTATTAATTAACAATCTCCATTGGTTCTGAAACTCCAAGGGGTCAAGCGAATGTAATTGGTAGATATGGGTACATTATGTTTTATAGGAAACCCTGATTTTTATTTTTAAAAAGTCTTTGAAAACGTCATTTTGAAGTCAAAAGTTTGTTCTTTGTATTTTTCTACCTCGCAAGTGTACGAGTCAAAAGACAAATATATAGCGACAATTAGCAGGGGTTTCGTTCCACAGAGAGGTGTCATCCGTCAACCGTTTCAAGTTTTAGAGTTTATTAAAAGCATGTAAATAGAACACTGAAGAGGTGAGAATAGTGTGTGTGAAGTGTAAGCATAATGCGTTGTGTGTGAGAGAATGGAAATGGAAATAACTTAAAACTAAAGATAGAAATATAACTAGGTGCTTGCCTTTCTAAATTACTCTATTCCTAAAAACAAGACACCCTAAGTTACGAAAACAAATGTAGCTTGGAGAGATACAAGATAGTGGTCACACAAGGGAAATGAGTTCACCAAATACAAGTGCATATTTAGTTGATTGTTAAATATTAAGCACATTCAGTTCAAGTTAAGAGATTGTTTTTTTTTTTTTTTTTTTTTTTTTTTTGAACTGTAAACTTCATCATCTACGAAATTAATTCATTTGCTTGCTTCCTTCTGTCCAGCTTAGTAGCCAAGTCAACCAAGGTTGTATTCAAAACTCTTAATTAATTGTTTGTCCTTCTATAGTTTTGGCATAGATTAATATTTGCTAGATCAACATATAACCCGAAAAGGCTAACTTATTTTGTTGTGAATTCGATCCATCTGACTCATACGTGTTTTCCAACATTTTCCCTAACATGTGAGCATTCCTAGCATTTGATTTTATTATTATTATTATTATTATTATCTTCATCATTATTATTATCTCTAATTTTCTATTTGAGTTGCTTGTTGACAAAAGCTTCCACGCCGTGGTGGCAATATTTTTTCTTTTGATAAACGTTCATTAGACGAAGAATCGCTTTACTCTAATATCATATTAGAATTTATGATCCTTAGAATATGGTAATTAAGTGTATATCAAGTTGCTTAATTAATCAAGTTGTATAATAAGCCATGTCATTATCAATTTATTATTTTAATGAAGAGTTGCAATATTTGTTAAGAGATCAGTGACAATATTTTAGTACCTATTGTTTTTTCTCATTGTATAGTCAATAAGATTGGCTAATTATTACTATATATATAGTTTTTTTATTGTCGGTTTGAACTGATATAAAATATATCAGTTCCTTACACGTGGGCCATTGGATTTAAATGCTTTGACTTGGTTGCATGCACTTGTCAAAGCATCTTTTAAATCCAATGGTTCATATGCAAGGAACTGATATATTTTATATCAGTTCAAACTGATAATAGAAAGACTATATATTTATATATATATATAATATATATTTGTGTCTAACCAAAAACTCAGTCTTGATAATATGTTATGTTGATCTATATACATACATGTTGATGTTGATCTAGCTGTCTGGCTTAGAGCCTTAGAATATGGTAATTAAGTGTATACCAAGTTGCTTAATTAATAAGTACATCATTGTTTTTCTAGTAGCTGATTAATAATATAAGTTAATGTCATAATCCAATGGAATTGTTAACAAACGTGGTAGAGTTTGTTTTGTGGAACTACCATGCACCTACTTATAACATAGATTTTAATAGCACCAAAATTGTATTACACAAATAAAAAATGCTTTCTTTTATTCAAATACAGTATTGTAGTTTGTTTTTAAGTTTTTTTTTTTATTTTTAGAAACTGCAATTTATTGATCAAAAGAACCCCGGGAGGAGAGGGAACAACCAAGAACAAGCAGCAAGGGGAGCAAAACACAACAACCCCCAAACAAAGACAGCACGCAGAAAACACCCAAAAAGACAACATTACACCAAAGAAAAGATACAAACAAAATAAGAACGCGTACGACGGCTAAGAAAAATAAGACCTGCCACAAACCACATCACCCAGAAGGCAACACACCAGCAAAAACAACTCAACAATCTCCCCATTCCAACATATCACCACCGCATCCAGACCGTAGTTTGTTTTTAAGTTAAATAAGGGTATACGAGATGAGGTTAGTCCAGTAGTAAACCTTTCACACCTACGTTATAGAATCGTGAGTTCGAGTCCTCCCCAAATTTATGTAATATTTATATATAAAAAATAAAAAAACCCAAATTTATGTAATATTTAAAAAAACAAAAAAAAAAAGGTTAAATAAGAATATTTTGATCAATTTCATTATTTTGATGCTATTAAAACTAAACTTAATTATTTAGCATTTTAGCCCACAAAGTCAGTATAAATAAATGCTATCTAGTCCCTATCCCTCACCCAATAAACTAAAATTTACTCATTTAAATGAAAATAAAAATACAAATAAATTAAAGTGTATAACATCCAAAAAAAATTCTAAGAAAAACCGTGTTGTTGTATTAATTCTAAAATTTACTCACCATGACACATTGTGCGGTCCCATTAAGTCTTTCAAAAATAATTTTTGTCTTGGTACACATCTTTACAGGATAGCTTTATGATTATTTATCTTATGATTCACATGTTAGACCAGTGCACTAGTATAATGGTTGTTGACTGGTTCTGCTATTGAATAAGCAGATTAAAATATATACCAAATTGAAGCAATTATCATTTTTAATTGATATATGACATAGCCATGGACTTGGCTGCTTATGTCATATAAAATGACTTGGCTGCTTTTGTTAGAGAGAAACAAAAAGAAGGGTAAATAAAAATTGCAGCTATGTATAGAGCAATTATTTTCCTTTTTAAGTTTTAATAACTATATGTACTTTTTTTTTTTTAATTAGTTCAATTAAAAAAAAAAAGAAAAAGAGTTTCTCCTTAAACTTCATAAATTATCTATTTATACTTCATTTTATTTTTTTTATTAATGACAATTTTTACTGGAATTAAAATTATCAAACCATACAAAAAAAATATAAACACACTCCAAACTAGTTTTCTTATTTATTTAGAAAACAAAGTTTTTTTTTTTTTTCCCTCCTTTGTGTTTATTTTTTCCTCTTCATTGTTTTACAAACCCTAAAATATCTTCTTGTTTTTTTTTTCCAATATATTAAAGTTCTTCATTGAGATATGACATTCTCAATTTAGAATTTGTTTTAATATAAAGAATTGAGAACTTATTTACTGATTACGGGTTTGGCAGCAAGAAATCAATCACTTTGATTCATAGAATTAACTTCTTTCCTAATAATTATGATCAAAATACAGATATATGAAATATACAACAATTATTACCACAGCTAGAACGACTTGTTCTAAGTCAATATCTAGAAATTGAACGGTCACGATTTCATTAGGATCTTCTTATAAGAAACATGCAGATGCAGCCACTCTTTCATATCCACAGCTAAGTATCAAGCTACTCAGTGATGGATGAGTAATTTTCTTTTTCCCTTTTTCTTTTTTGCCTCTTTTTTTTTTTTTTTTTTTCCACTGTTAAGTGATGTGTGCTCCCTAAATTGTATGATATAATTAGTTACTTCATTTTTTAATTTTTTCTTGTAATTTTTATTTTAATTGTTATAGGAAGAAACCGAATCTGGAAGTTCACCATGAAGATCATCAAAACAAGGCAGCAGATCAAATGCTACAAAAAACACTAGAAAACCTTGTTGAGACACAACGAAACCTTGTTGAGACGCTTTCAAGCAAAAAAGCTAATGACAAGATTAATGCCTGCATAGATGTTCATCAAAAAGCCCTAGATGATCTTGTTAATGTCAACTCTCTCTTCACAATAGCAGTGTTTGTGGGGTTGGCCTACGCCAACCCGAGCCAACGGAGCCTCGAAAACCGACCCGAATGCGATCCGGACCCTAGTTTGGGAAAGAGGCTCATCATCTACGAAGTTAATTCATTTGCTTGCTTCCTTTTCTCCAGCTTAGTAGCCAAGGCAATCAAGGTTGTGTTCAAAACTTTTAATTATTTGTCCTTTTAAAGATTAATATATATTTACTAGCTAGATCAATCTATAACCCGAAAAGCTAGTTTATTGGGCTGTGAATCCGATTCATGTTTAATTTCCAACATTTTTTCTCACATGTGAGCTTCGCTAGTCTTGGATTTTATTATTAATTATCTCTATTTTTTCTCTTGGAGTACTTGCTTGTTGACCAAAGCTCCCTCACCAATAGAGTCGCTTTACTCTAATATCATATTAAAATTTTATCACCCTTAAGTTTTTCCTTAAACTTTTGAGTTTAGTTGCATAGTTAACCAGGTGCGGGTTCCGTGTGAAAAAAAAAGTATGAAATTCCCGCGACTAATGTATAAAAAATTTTCTTTTCCATTGGCTTACTAAATTCGAAATTTCTTACTTTTTTTTTTCTCTTGGTATATCTCACCTGTTATTTTCAACACAGGTTCTTCTAAACATTCGCAAAAAGGAACTAACAAGGGATCACCGTCTTGTACCGGACAGACTGTGCAAGAAAATTCTTCTCTCAGATGCATGGAAAAGATTTTCGTTGGGGTTATCGGTTCTTGCATCGTTTGCTGGGATTGTGCTACTGACTCTGTCCATTGTGTATGTGATACAGATAAGAGTAGGGAAGCTGACTTGTGGAAGCTATCATGCAATTCAAGCGGTGGTACCACTGTGTGTGATTGTGTTTACTGCTTTGCTCTTTTATTTACCATCAATGGCTTATGCTGTGATTGTTAGTGCATCTGCTATTATGGAGAATTCTGAGGATAATAAGGCTCCAAATGGTTCAGAAACCCCAAAATCAGCTCCTGAGAATGTAAATAGGAGATGTTTTGAGTGTTGAGTTGTCACTCAGGGTTCTAAAGTGTGATTAATTAGCTTCGGACTATGTCAGGTTTGTTGTTGGATTTGTTTTAAATAGTTGGTAGGGTGAATTTTATGTGATTATTGTTGAAATAAATGGAGTTGCAAATAGGGACGTAACCAGGAATGGATGACAGAGTGGGCTAGCTAGAATAAAATTCTCTAAACCTCAATACCTGATAAAATTTTACTAATTGAAAAAAAAAAAATACATATTTCTAAATAGATAGACCAATTAAAAGAAAAACCATCATATATAATTTTTATTCGAATGACGAAATTTCTTTTTTCATTGAATAACGACTTATATATAATATATATATATATTTGTTAAGTCATAAAAGACACCAAAAGATGATAAACAATTATATAGTTAAATTTGTATTCCCTTAATGATGCACTTAATTTTTGTACTATAACTTTGAAATTAGATTAACTCTAAAATTTCAAAATAACAAATATTGAAATTCATATAACTTATGAAAATATATCTAAGTTGAAGACCCATTTTTATATTGACAAAGAAATTGAACTAAATTTTGATAATAATATTTTCAAGATTAAAACAAGTCGTCTCCAATTAATCTAATAAGTCTATTACAAGTATTAATTGATTTAAAAAAAAATTGCAAATTTAAAGAAATATAAAAGTATTAATTGTTTTAAAATTTCAAACTTCAAAAAAATAATAAAAATAATAATAATTCAAGATTGGCTAGCCCACCCTAGCCTTTGAAGGGGTACGTCCCTGGTTGCAGAGTTGCTTGACAACTCAGGATGAATTATTTCGTAAGATTGTACTAATTTTTTTTGAACAATTGGACTTTATTAAGGCACGAAGGCCGCAAAACCAGCAAACAACATAATAGCAAGGAGGCAAAAAGCACCCAGAAAAATCGAAAAAGAGCAACACCAAACGCAGCAAGAAAAACCAACCACAAGGAGCCTAAAACAGAGGAAAGCAAGACTAAAACAGAACAAAACAAAACTGAACATGATTGTAGATTGTACTAATAAAAAGATGTTTTGTAAACTTCTTAAAATTTGTCTATTTCACAATCTGCATCTCCTGTAAAAACATTTTGATAAGTAGGTATGGGTTGTTTTTCAAATTTGATTATAAGAAAAATGTAACTATTTCAAAACTCTTGAAATATCTATAATGTCCTCGTTATTTATATATATTAAAAGACAATAATATCTTCTATACCTATTGAAATTATTTTAAAACCTTAAATATTAAAAACATAAAAGTAAAAATAATATTAAAACAGTTTTATTTTAATTAATTAATATAAATTTTTAAAAAAATAGTTGGTGATCACCATGCCAGTAATGCATTGGAGGATTCTGGTTCACCTCTACAATGGATCCTCTCACTGAACGAACCGATTTTATTAATATTAGTTCTTATGCAACCATTAAACCTATATGTTTTTTACCTAATCAAGGTCTCATATGTCTATTCTTTAACTTTAAATTATTATTTTTTAAAGACGAATTTTCAATAAGTGAATTTTTGTTTATTTATTTTTTCGACAAAACTTCCTTACAACCTTTCCTATCATAGCATTTTTGTGTTTGTCAAAATTCATACAATCAATCATAAATTCATTAAGTGCATCTGATTTTTTTCCCGAAAGGTAAACACTATGTAGCACTGATACGGATACGGGATACGGATACGGCATAATACGGGGATACAACAAATCTTCAAAAACTAGGATACGGATACGGCATGATACGTCAATTAAAATAATATATATTTATATTTAAAAAATAATAATAATATTTAAAAACATATTTGATAATTCATTCAAAATCAAAACATATTCATAATCCAAATAAAGCATGTCACATAACTACATAAGTCATAACAATGTAACATATTATAGGATTCAAATAAAACATGTCACATAAGTCGAACATATTACAAAATCCAAATAAAACATAGTGGAAATGGTGAGAAATGTCACCTTTTTAAGTTGGTGTTGTAAGAAAGTCACCACTTTAATAACTTAAGTTTAAAAGGCACCTATTATGGTGAACGGACCCAAATGCCCTTACTTTACACATTCTCTTACTTTGAAATTTTCTGAGACTTTATTCTTTCATCTTCTTCATAGAGATCTGTTTAACAGACTTCCAATGGAGGTTGAACATCAAAACAGACCTCCATTAGTTTAGTGGCGCTACGCAGACGCATTTAGGGGTCGAGCTCCGCAACGCCCCCGAGCTTTTTTTTCAATTTAAAACCTTAAGCTGGTTGTTCTCCGAGTCTTTTGTAAACCTTAAGATGGTTGTGTGAATTTTGATACTAGGTTCGAGCCTTTTCATACTTGGTTCGAGCATTTTCATACTAGGTTTGAGCCTTTTCATACACTGTTGAAAAGGCTTGAATCTAGTGTAAAAAGGCTCGAAAACGCACGAAAAGGCTCGAAAAAAAGTTCGAAAAGTTCAAAAAGGCTCGAAATTTTTTTTCAAAAAGGCACAATTTTAGTTCAAAAAGGCTCGAATTTTTTTTCAAAAAGTCACGATTTTAGTTCAAAAAGGCACGATTTTATTTCAAAAAGACTCGATCACAGTTCAAAAAGGCACGATCATAGTTCAAAAAGGCACGATTTCAAAAGGCACGATCACAGTTCAAAAAGGCACGATCACAGTTCAAAAAGGCACGATCACAGTTCAAAAAAGCTCGATTACTGTACAAAAAGGCTCGATCACAGTTCAAAAAGGCTCGATAACAGCTCAGATCTAATGTAAAAAGGCTCGAAAATGTATGAAAAGGTTTTAAAAGGTTTTCTCTCAACGTTTGAAAAAGACACAAAGTGACAAAAATGAGTATTTTTGTCTGATCACCTAAATAGGTGCCTTTTAAACTTAAATTAGTAATGTGGTGCATGTCTTACAAAAAGCGCCCCAAATAGTGAAATTTTTTTTGAACCCAACACTAGCAACAACCGAAAAGCAACCAAGTTTTAAAACTATTAAAATTTAAGTTATTAATTTGGTGATAGTCTTAAAACTCACTCTTTAAAGAGTGCTATCAAATTTTCTAACCATATATATACACTTTTCAATACGGTGTGCACAATTCTAACCACTTTTTGCTCTTATAATTACTACAAAACAGTATGTGTTTTCTCATTAGAACAAGTGTGTTGACTAAGAAATGACAAATGAAAGTAAATGACATTATATATATATTTATATACTTGTACACCTGCTTTTAAGTATTGAAAAAGTGAGAGAGACAATTAGAGGTGTCATTCGGGTCAGATGGGTCCGATCCGGTTCTGCACGGTCTGAATCCGGTCTGGTCTGAAATTTGAATAGTCCGAATCCGGTCCGACTTCGTATGTCAAAAGTCCTTTGTCGGGCTTTTTAAGGAAATTAGGGAGTTTGGCATGAGTCCTATACGAGTCCGAATTATGTTCAAGTCCCGGTCCGAATCCAAAATCCGGTCCGATCTGATTCTTTAAAAGTCTGGTCTGAATTTCCAATTAATTTCATTTTACTGTTTCTCAATTCTTATATCCAATTCCCAAATGACATCAAATTTCAAGGGCTGATATAAACGATGCCACACGTCTGCGTAACCAGTCCAAGAAGGTGCCTCATCCACAGTGCATTATCTTCCAACGCATAAGCTGTTATGGAATCAGCACCACCCAAGTGCAACAGAAGAAACAGTGCCAAAAATGTTGTTAATTCAATGTTGGGATCCAGAGATCTAGCCCTATTATCGCCACAATCATCGTCGAATATCTCAGTGATGTTACTTGAGAGTATGCCAAGAGAAAATGTTGCTATGGAGTCAGTAGCTGTGTAGGCAGACCAAACCAGGCTTCTGATTATTCTTCCTACGGTTGCCGAAAAAGCTGAGTAGTATTATTGTCAATCTCAGATCCCAGTCCTTCCATAGTTTCCTCACTCCTGGAGGAATCAGCTCTACTCCTATTCTTTGAATATAACAACAGAATTTGATTCATATTATTAGAAAAAAAATCCCGAAAAAAAGAAAAGAATTTTTTTTTTTTTTGAGAAACCAATAAGAAAGAAGAAGATACATACTTGGGGATATCATTGCTGATATAGTTTGCTTCCTGAGACCATTCAACAGCAAAAAATTGGCACCTTTTCAAGTTTTTGTACTGAGAGAGAGAGATAGATAGATAGAGCAGAGAGAGACAGAGAGGGGATGTGTTTGTTTATTTAGTTTATACCTATGATGTAGCGGAAGCTCTGTCGAGAAATACCTGCAAAAAACAATTAGAAACAACCTACTAATATTCTGTTGATCCGCGCACAGATGCCAGAATACTAGGCTACTGAAAACATTCAACTTTGCGCACGAAGGATTGTTAACAGGCTTCAAATACTTCAATCTTCGCAAAGAATGTTGTACATAGATAGTTGAGAAACAATTCTCTATATTTTTTATTAATCATAAAAAAACTGAGAAACAAATTCGATTCAAACAACTTAAATAGGAAAAGCAATAAGTCGACTTCCACAAAGAATCGACTTCTAAAATTAACTTAAACTAAAACTGAAAAGAAATCTTATCTAGGAAAAGAGAACAGATCCTAATCAAATAAAGACTACAAAAAAGAGAACAAATCCTAAACTGACTCAGACTCAATGTCATCTAATTCAAACCTCTAGCTCAAGTCTTCACGCAACAAAATAGATAGCCGAATTCGGGCCTGTTTTGATTTGTAACAGAGGACGAGGTCTTCATAACATCTGTAGGGCTCATCTTGGGCTTTTTGGAAATATATTATAATAGATAATCTAACCTCATATGCTCTCTGTAGAGGTCCACAAAGTTCAGCTCGTCCAGCTCACATCTTCGCGCAACAAGATAAATGGCCAAATTTGGGCCTGTTTTAATCTGTTACGGAGGACGGAGTCTTCATAACAATTGTAGGGCTCGTCTTGGGCTTTCCGGAAACATATTATAATGTCGATTTTGACTTCATTTACCCTCTTAAAAGACCCCTGAAATTTGACCTTTTTGTAGGGGCTGATCTCAACCTGACCATCCAAACCCAACCACCAAAACTGAGCACTCCGACCATAATATCCAAGTCTTTGCTCGCCATATCGTCTTTGCTCGCCGCATCATTCTCTTCAGGTTGGAGAAAATTCGTCCTCGAATTTTGGTTGCTAAAATTTCATGAATGAGTAATGTCAATACACAAGATCGTCTACAACGAACTGTATATTTCCCAATCTCCGTCATGACGTCCATCCAATCACTCCAATAGATGGAAACAAATTCATTAATCATCACTTTTGACAGCAAAAGATCAACTGATGAATCTTTATGGTGAGAAACATGTGATTCACAAAAATAATCCATAAATCTCACATTACTCACAGACTCTTTTTCAGATATCTCTTCGACAAATACCGGTGGTAGATCAAAATCAGCACTCATGGACTTCTTGTCAAATATCTCTTCATCAAAGACCGGTGGTAGATCAAGATCAACAATCATGGACTCCTTGTCAAATACCTCTTCATCAAAGACTGGTGGTAGATCAAGATCAGCAAAAGCTTCCTCTGATAGACATGTCTCATCATAGAATAATGAAGGATCGGATTCCTCCTCGTCACTTTCCTCCTTGTCACTTTCCTCCTCGTCTCCACTCATGCGAGAGTTTCGAGTTGGAACGTTTAAGGTTTCTAGGTTGGCGATTACCCTTGCCATCTGCTCGGCTAACAACGCCATCTGCTGCTCTAGTTGTGTCAAACAGTCACATTCGTTGGCTTCATCTACAGGGATTGGACTTCTCAACTGCACCATGTCGATGTCGTCCCGAGCGAACACGGCTTTGATACCAAACTGATGTAGCAGAAGCTCTGTCGAGAAATACCTGCAAGAAACAATTAGAAACAACCTACTAATATTCTATTGATCCGCACACGGATGCCAGAATACTAGGCTACTGAAAACATTCAACTTTGCGCACGAAGGATTGTTAACAGGCTTCAAATACTTCAATCTTTGCAAAGAATGTTGTACATGGATAGTTGAGAAACAATTCTCTATATTTTTTATTAATCATCAAAAAACTGAGAAACAAATTCGATTCAAACAACTTAAATAGGAAAAGCAATAAGTCGACTTCCACAAAGAATCGACTTCTAAAATTAACTTAAACTAAAACTGAAAAGAAATCCCATCTAGGAAAAGAGAACAGATCCTAATCAAACAAAGACTACAAAAAAGAGAACAAATCCTAAACTGATTCAGACTCGATGTCATCTAATTCAAACTTCTAGCTCAAGTCTTCGCGCAACAAAATAGATAGCCGAATTCGGGCCTGTTTTGATTTGTAATAGAGGACGAGGTCTTCATAACATCTGTAGGGCTCATCTTGGGCTTTTTGGAAACATATTATAATAGATAATCCGACCCCATATGCTCTCTGTAGAGGTCCACGAAGTTCAGCTCGCCCAGCTCGTCCAGCTCTCGTCCAACTCACATCTTCGCGCAACAAGATAAATGGCCAAATTTGGGCCTGTTTTGATCTGTTACGGAGGACGGAGTCTTCATAACAATTGTAGGGCTCGTCTTGGGCTTTCCGGAAACATATTATAATGTCGATTTTGACTTCATTTACCCTCTTAAAAGACCCCTGAAATTTGACCTTTTTGTAGGGGCTGATCTCAACCTGACCATCCAAAACCAACCATCCAAACCCAACCACCAAAACCGAGCACTCCGACCATAAAATCCAAGTCTTTGCTCGCCGTATCGTCTTTGCTCGCCGCATCAACCTCTCTCCTCCTCCTCATAGATTCCCGCTAGTGTTTGTTCTTGGTGAAATAGAACCTGATCATAACTACAGTTGTTGATCAAATTGGTTGGCTACAGTTTAACAAAGAATATATATGGCTTAGATTTGCTTGTTTCGACACATCCCACAAGGCACTCTAACGGGTTCGAAAATAAATCTGTATTTGTGTTCGAAAGTAAATTTGTAATAGCTAGTGAAAGACGTTAGTATAAAATTTTAAATGAGTAATTTCTAGTTTATAAGACCAGATTTTTTTTTTTTTCTAGATCAGTTTGATCATGAAGACAACTATTCATGATTTGTCACTTGATAAAAATATAAGATAAAAATGGGTAAAAAATTGATGAAGATGATAATTTTGCATTTGATGGGGATGATAAAAATAGTGTAGATGTCCGCTTACATTTTAAGGCCTCACAGGGTATATAAATTAGTCAGGTCACTAATTGAACTAAAACAAAAACAGAACACTTCCAATTGCAGGAATAGAACGACTGGTCTACACTCCAGAGACAGCAACTCTGAATATGATATGTTCCTACATCAAACATCATAGGGTGCTCAATCTTTCAATCTTTCGTTTCGATAATTTGGTCCCTGCCAAGAGATGAAGCATGACAAGATTATTGTCAACAATTCAATGTCCAAAAAGTTGTAACAAGAGCCTGGAAAATGATGAAAAAGGACTAGATCAGGACTCACCATAAAAGGAGGAGAAGAACTCCAAGTATTGTATCTGATATATGCATCTCCACCCTCCAGGAATTTTTCAACCTTGGCTCCGAAATCGTTTGGTATATTTGTCAACACCAATTCTTTCAAAGTGGTCACATTTTACAACCCTGTGACCTCTCCCAAATGTTGGCAGCTTCTGATTTCTAATTCTCTGAGACAAGGCATGGCTCCTGCCTCCACAATCAACTTCTTGATAGGCAGATTCCACAATTGCGAAAGTTGGAGTTTCGGAAATCCGTTAGAAGTGCAAGCCATCTGTACTTGTAGTTTTTCTATGCAACCGAAAAGCCTAAGGATCTTCAGGTGCTGCAACTGATGACCCCACAGGAGCAGCATCGGATCGTAGCATAGTTGTGACAGAGACAAAGTTAGTTTGCTGAGGTTAGGAGGAAGGAAGCCAACATCAAATACTGATTTTGGCAGAATTCCTACCAAGTAGAGCTCCTGTAGCTTGTGATGCACCTTTAATGTTGTACACAATGTGATGCGCGCTTGAAGCTAGTTTCGAGTCATCGGATATCGATACCAACTTCAAGGTTTCAAGGCTGGTCAGTTTAGAAATCCATTCAGCTATTTCTTCAGATGCCAGTGTTGGCCATCCTATCAGCTTCAGCTTTCTCAGCCTTGTGAAACTTTGAACCCAATTTTGTATAAAGTTTCTCTAAACTATATAGTAAACCCCCCACAGAGTTTGCAAGTTTGAGTTGCTTCTCATCCCCAAATACTCAAAATTGAAATGTGAATTCAAGTAGACGTGTCAGGTATTTTGTTCTTATGTTTGTATGCTTCAAATCTAGATTCTCTAAATATGTAAGATCAGTCACAGCAGCTGGAAGTTCATCGATGAAAGTTGATCTCAGGCCTAGGTAACTTAAGAGTAACATTTTACACATTACATCATCAGATAACTTGGTATGCCCTCAAGATCGAGTAGCGTCAGCAATCCGAAGCCTTTACTAGTGACAATCTTGTTAAGAATTGAAGCATACCTATTTCTCTAGCAGGAGTACCTCTTATGCGGGTGTCGAATGCTGTACAGCTACATAGGTTGAGAATGTCAAGTTGTGAATACGGAAAATGCTTGATCCCCAAATAGGCCGCGAGTCTCCAAACTGCAAGTTTAGGTAATCCTGAAGACTCTGGAGAGGACTGATGAAAATGCTGGTAAAAGAATCCTGCATTTGCTGCTTTTCGGGAGAAGAATTCGTAAAGAAAATTAGGCATACAACATGTTTTAGGAGTTCCATCTAGTCTCCATCTCACTTCAACCATGTTTCTAATGACTAATTCTTCCAAGCAAATTTCTTCCAGGTCTTCACGGTCTAGTTTCTCCGTGATTGAAGGTGTCACGAATCCCTTTGCACACCACAGATGAAACAACCTCATCACAGGAACCTCGAATCCTCTCGGGAAAAGCCCCATATAAATAAAACATGGCTTCACCAGCGAAGGCAGGTCTTGATAACATAAAGCCAACATATCACCTCCAGGCTTTTCGGCTCGCGCAATCACTCTTGACCACTCACTATAACTCTCTTTTGGTAGACAGCAAACCTCCCAGCAATGCAATTGTTGAAGGCAAAATATGTTCAGGATTTCGTCCTTGAATGTGATCAACTCCGAATTATTTAACTCATCTTCTGTTATCTGAACTTTGTTCGAAAACAATCTCCAGCTTTCCTCTTCGTTCAATCTTCCTAAACGTAGGGCTGAATAAGTTTTCTGTCGTGGAAAAATACCCGAATCACGAGTAGTTACAATTATCCTGCCACCAGATTGAGACCATGAGGAACAAATTGGAACTAGTAGAGTTTCGCAAACTTCAGACGTATTCACATCATCAGGAACAATGAGAAACCTAGTCCCATCTAAGAGTTTCCCAAACTGCCTCATTTTTCGCAGCAGTTTTTGATGATCATCATCATCATCCATTGAATCACCACCACCACCACCAACACATGAAACTTCTGTCTTCTGCATATCTCAGCAGCTGATTCAGTGACCGGAGATTGTTCTTGATCTGTTCTCCGAAACTTGAATCTCCAATTGTGGGAAACATTGGAGGTAACTTCTTCATCAAAATAAAAACAGAAACTTCAGCATCCATGGATTCAAATCAGGCCAAGAGAGCTAATTTTTTTTTTATGAAATTAGACGAGTTTGATCAGAACTTTAGCTCAGATTTTGCATTTTTTTTTTTTTTTTTTGTTTGTTTGTAATAATTGAGATTGTAAATTAAAATGAATAAATAAGTCAACTTATTTGTATCAGAAGATAGCTTTGGAAGATTAATATAAAGTTTTCTATATCTTCAAAAATAAAGAATCCCAAACTTGATTTTTACAATACTGTATTACTTTTTACAAAGCTACTGTATAATAATAGTAATTATTAGGGTTAATTGCACTAACTTACCCTAGTATATACATAATTGTACTAAAACCGGAAAAACTATCATAATAACACAAGCATACCCTCTTACCGTTGACTAACGGTTGACTACCGTTAGTTAACATCAGCTAAGGGACAATTTGGTTATTGTCTCAGTGCCAATAAGTAAATAAAGGGTTAATTGCACTAACTTACCCTAAGTATATGCATAATTACACTAAAACCAGAAAACTATCATAATAACGCAAATATACCTTTTGACCGTTGACTAACGGTTGACTACCATTAATTAGCAATAACAGAGGAGCAATTACACTTTTGCCCTTACCAACTGCATTAATTAATTAAATATAATGAAAATTGGAAAAAAAAATATAATGATTAAAAAAAAAAGATTTTAAAAAATCCATTACCACATTCAGATTGCAACAAACAAATCTTATAAATAATTAATATTTTCTTTTTGTAAATAAATATGATAAAAAAATTTCTAAAAAATAAAATAAAATAAAATTTTGGGAAGAGATCTGAAAAATTCCAGATCTCCTCCAAACTCCCTCAGAGGGTAGAGATGGAGCAGTGGACTCTAAGATGGACCTGCCCGATTTTGACCCTTACACCACTGCAACCAATTCTTCGATGACCACACCACCACAACAACAATTCGTCGATGGAGGAGATTGATCCATCGGATCGTCTAATGGAGATGTCTCATCCATCTCTTTGTCGTTGCAAAACGTAAAAAATAAAATAAATATAAAAAAAAAAAAAAAAGGTTATGGCCTCCACCGCCACAAAGATGAGAGGCCCACCGCGAAAAAAGAGATGGAAGATCTGTCTGACTGTCTTCTCAGTTATATATATATATTTTTTTTTAATTTTCAATAAATGAAATATTCAAATATTATTTATTTTAGGGATAATTAAAAGATAAAATAACTAGAGGCATTTTAGACATTTATACTAATAAGTTGGTTAACAATTAATTTAAACGGAATTCAACTAATGGTAGGGGAGGTTTATGTAAGTTTAAGAAAAAGTTTAATATTGGTGTAATTAGGTTTAAACTCAGGGGATGTTTGTGCAATTACCCCTAATTATTATCTATCCTTTTTCTAGTCAAGTCGGTTTCGAAGAAAAGAAAAATCAAATTACGAAATTACATACGGGGAAACAAATGTAGATATTTTTAAAAAAATATTAAATTGAATTAATATGGTATATCACATTACATATAGTCATCCATGACACATTGTGGGCCCCATTAAGTCTTTTCAAAAATAATTTTTATCTTGGTACACATCTTTACAGGTGGGTCCATTAAGTCTTTTCAAAAATAATTTTTGTCTTGGTGCACATCTTTACAGGTTTCTATATGATTATCTTTCTTATGATTTATGAGAAAATCTTCGATGAGACAGTTTTATATGATCACTTAGTAAGACAGTTCTAATAAGATTTCGTTATTTATTTCAAGAATATAAATATATATTATTAAACTATAATTTAATACAATCTCATTGGGCAGTTTCACCAAGTAGTAATGAGACTATCCTATTGAAGATTTTCTCGTGGTTCACATGTTAGACCAATGCACTAGTACAGTGGTGGTTGTACTTGTATTATTGAATAAGCAGATTAAATTATATACCAAATTGAAGCAAATTATCATTTTTAATTGGGGAGAACTCCATAACTAGCAAAAAAATTATGGGGTTTATTATTTTTGTCCATGATTAATATTTTTACTATTTTTATCAAAATTTCCACTTTTTGGATAAGATTGCCCTTCTTTACAAATTTTTTTTCCCTCTTTCTCTCTCTCCTTTTCTCACGCCTCCTTCTTCTTTCTCTCCTTCTTCTCTCTTCCTCTCCTCCTCTCTCTTTCACGTCTTCTCTCTCTCACGAGTTCATCTTCTTCTTCTTCTTCTTCTTCTTCTCTTTCTCTTTCTTCTTTTTTTTCCAGATTTTTTTTAAACAAAAATTTTCAGATTTGGGAAATTGTCTAGATTTTTTTTAAAAATTTCAGTTTTTTTTTTTTTTGAAAAAAATTTCTGATTTAAAAAAATGTTTGGATTTGAGTGTTAGTTGTTGATTTGTGGTTGTATTTAAATTTGGGTTATGGTTGTTTTTATGAATGGTGGGAGTTGTATTTGGGTTTGGGTTTTGTTGAAATTTTTTTGAGATTTTTCGGATTTGATTTTTTTCAAACAAACTTTTCAGATTTTATTTTGTTTAAACACACCAGGCAAACGAATTAAACACACCAAGCAAAATGAATTAAACACACCGGACTAATTAAACACACCAGCCAAAATGAATTAAACACACCGGACTAATTAAACACACCATACCACCAATTAAACACACCAGACAAAAATAATTAAACACACCAAGGCAAAAACAATTAAACACACCAAGGCAAAAACAATTAAACACACCAGAGTAAAACGAATTAAACACACCAGGGTAAACGAATTAAACAATTAATTGGTTTGGCCTGGTGTGTTTAATTGGTTTGCACTGGTGTGTTTAATTGGTTTGGCTTGGTGTGTTTAATTTGTTTGGTCTAGTGTGTTTAATATGTTTGGTCTGGTGTGTTTAATTAGTCCGGTGTGTTTAATCCATTTTGCCTGGTGTGTTTAATTTTGAATTTTTTTTAAGCACAAGCACAAGCACAACCACAACCACAACAACAACTCTGAAAATTTTTCAACAAAAAAAATCTGAAAATTTTTCAACAAAAAAAAAACTGAATTTTTTTAAAAACAATCTGGATACATTTTCAAATCTGAAAATTTTTGTTTAAAAAAAACCTGAAAGTTTTTTAAAAAATCCTTAAAATCAACCACAACCACAAACCAAACTTTAAAATCTAAAAAAAAATTCAAAATAAAAAAAAAACTGAAATTTTTAAAAAAAAATCTGGAAAAAACGTGAAAGAGAAAGAGAAGAGAGGAGAGAAAGAAAAGAAGAAGGAGGAGGGAAGATCGGAGATTCGATCGTCGGTCGGTCGTTCGATTTGAAATTTTTTTTTTATAAAAAAATCTTAAATATATTTTAAAATCTGGAAAAAAAGAGAAAGAGAAGAAGAAGAAGAAGAAGAAGAAGAAGAAGAAGAAGAAGGCATGAAAGAAGAAGGAAAGAGGAGGAGAGAGGAGGAGAAAAAGAAGAAGAAGAAGAAGAAGGAGGAGGAGGAGGCGTGAATGGAGAGAGAAAGGAGAGAGAAGAGGGAGGCGTGAAATGAGTGAGAGAAAGGAGAGAGAAGAGATTAAGAAAAAAATATAAGGGTAATTATGTCCTCACAGCCCATTTAATGACAAAAACAATAAAAATGATAATGGTGGACAAAAACAGCGAGAGCCCTTAATTTTTTGACTATAAAACCCTATTTCCTCTTTTTAATTGATATATATGACATAGCCATGGACCTGGCTGCTTATGTCATATAAAATGACTTGGCAGCTTATGTTAGAGAGGAAAAAAAAGGGTAAATTGCAGCTATCTATAGAGCAATTATTTTTCTTTTTAAATTTTAATAATTAAGAGTAATTTGATTTTTTATTAATTCAATTTTAAGAATGAGAGTTTCTCCCTACATTTTATAAATTATTTGTTTATATTTAATTTTTCATTTTTTTATTAATGATAATTTTTACCATAATTAAAATTACCAGTTTTTTTTAGAAAACAACTTTTTTTTTCCTCTTTTGTGTTTATTTTTTCCTTTTTACAAACCCTTAAATATTTTCTTCGTTTTTCTAATATTTTAAAGTTCTTTACCGAGATATGGCTGTCTCAAAACTTGGGTTGAAAATTCAACAAATTAAAAGGAGAAAAAATATTATAAATTTGCATACCACTAAGCCTTTAAAGTTCATTATAAATTTCCACGGAATTCAATTAAGAGTAATGCTAGAGGACCCAAAAAAGTGACTCAAATCTATGTGGCAACATCACATGGGATCTTTGGGAAAAGTGACATGGGCTCGTGTTGTGTGTGATGTTACCATATAGGTTTGGATCTAAAATTTGGGTCACTTTTTTGGGTCTTCTAGCATTACTCTTCAATTAAACATCGTAGGTACCTTTCATTAAATAAATAAATAAACAGTGTAGGTCAATGAAAGATAGCAATATAAGTCCTAATTTAGAAGTTTATCTAATAAGACTGCAGGGTTTTCAAAGTGATAAAAATTACTAACTCATTTTTTGTTTTGTTTTGCTATATGTTAAAATTAAAATTAAGAAATAATAATATGTAATTTAAAATAAAATAAAATGTCTTTAATAAAGGTGTAAATCTAGGTCAGGCCTGGTGGCCCGGCCCGTTAGGCACATCGTCAGGAACAATGAGAAACCTAGTCCCATTGTTTACAAACTTTAGACGTATTCACATCGTTAGGAACTATGAGAAACCTAGTCCCATTTTTCACAGCAGTTTTCTGATCATCATCATCATCCATTGAATCACCACCACCACCACCACCACCAACACATGAAACTTCACTGTCTTCTGCATATCTCAGCAACTGATTCAGTGACCGGAGATTGTTCTTGATCTGTTCTCCAAAACTTGAATCTCCAATTGTGGGAAACATTAGTGGTAACTTCTTCATCAAAATGAAAACAGAAACTTTAGCATCCATGGATTCAAATCAGGCCAAGAGAGCTAAATTTTTTTTTTATGAAATTAGATGAGTTTGATCAGAACTTTAGCTCAGATTTTGCAATTTTTTTGTTGTTGTAATAATTGAGATTGTAAATTAAAATGAATAAATAAGTCAACTTATTTGTATCATAAGATAGCTTTGGAAGATTAATATAAAGTTTTCTATATCTTCAAAAATAAAGAATCCCAAACTAGATTTTTACAATACTGTATTACTTTTTACAAAGCTACTGAGTACTGTATAATAATAGTAATTATTATCCGTTCTTTTTTCTGGTCTGTTTTGGAAAGAAAAAAAAAATCAAATTATGAAATTAGATCCGGGGAAACAAATGTAGATATTTTTAAAAAATATTAAAAAAATCTTTACATGTCAATTTTAAATTAATATGGTATATCACATCACATATAGATGGGCATAGAATAAAGACAAACGACATAAAGATACGTATATTGTTGTGTAGTTAAAAGCAAAACGAGAGAGAGAGAGAGAGAGAGAGAGAGAGAGAGAGAGAGAGAGAGAGAGAGAGAGAGAGAGAGAGAGAGAGAGAGAGAGAGAGAGAGAGAGAGAGAGAGAGAGTCAATAAGATTAGCTAATTACTATATATATATATTTGTGTCTAACCCAAAAACTCAGTCTTGATAATATGTTAATAATTACATACATGTTGATGTTGATCTAGCTGTCTGGCTTAGAGCCATAGAATATGGTAATTAAGTGTATATTAAGTTGCTTATTAATCCATCAAAAAAAAAAAAAAAAGTTGCTTATTAATTATTTGGATAAAAATACCCTTAATAGTTTTTGAAATAAAAATACTTAAAAATATATATATACTTTTATTTTTTATATTGGAGGTCTCACCGACCTCCAATGGAGGTCGGGCCTCCAGTCTAAAAAAAATGAAGAAGAAGAAGGAAGAGGAAGAAAGAAAGAAAATTTTCAATAGTGTGTTTAATCTGTGTGTTTAATTGCTAGCGTGTTTAATCATTGTGTGTTTAATTGCTAGCGTGTTTAATCCATATGTGTTTAATTCCTAACGTGTTTAATCCATGTGTGTTTTATTCATAGCGTGTTTAATTCTCAGTGTTTTTAATCTAGCGTGTTTAAATTTCTTTATTCTTCACAGATTCTTTTTCCCTCTTCCTAGCTTTTTTTGTGTGGCCACTGACCTTCATTGGAGGACCAGATCTCCGATGGAGGTCGCCCAAACCTCCATGGAGAGATCATGCAGACCTTCAAGGGAAGTCTTGACCTCCAATAATTTAAAAAGAAATTAAAAATATTTTTTTTTTACTTAATGAAAATTAGTTTCAAAAAATAAAAAATAAGTAATGGTAAATTTGTCTATTAAGTGGATTGTTTTGTAAAAACAATGAAAACATTGATTTTTGGTAAAAATAGAAACCCCTTAATTATTTGGTTAGAAAGTAATATTTCCTCTGAAATTTACTCATTTAAATGAAAATAAAAATACAAATAATAATAATAATAAATTAAAGTTTATAACATCATATCCAAAAAATATTTAGGTTAGAAATTTATTTATATCTATTTATACCTATGGTTAAAATGGATGATCGGGGGAAATTTACGATTTTTTACCTCGAATGGGATGGGAATTTTGGGGGCTGAAGAGGAAATGCAATCACTATAACCATGACACATTGTGGGTCCCATTAAGTCTTTTCTTGTGATTCACATGTTAGACCAGTGCACTATTACAATGGTGGTTGTGCTATTGAATAAGCAGATTAAAACATATACCAAATTGAAGCAATTATCATTTTTAATTGATATATGACATAGGCACATAGCGATGGACTTGGCTGCTTATGTCATATAAAATGATCTGGCTGCTTATGTCAGAGAGAAAAAAAACAGTTAATTGCAGCTATCTAAAGAGGGATTATTTTCCTTTTTAAATTTTAATAATTAAGGGTAATTTGATTTATTTATTTTTATTAGTTCAATTTTAAGAATGAGAGCTTCTCATTAAACTTCATAAATTATTTGGTAAATAGATAAATACATTATTAACTTTATTTTATTATTATTATTTTTAACACTATCTATCTATCTAGTCAGTGTGTCCTGATAGATCAGAAATTTTCAAGTTAGTGCATCTTGATATAACTTCGTGAGGATATTGAATGTAAGCCACTCGTTTTACATACTTTGACTCCAATGTGTATACACTTATCAAAACTAGTGGCTCATATTCAATATCCTGATAAAGTTATATCAAGATGCGTTGATCAGATCGGGACTGATCTATCTAAACCAGATATAGCCACTAACTTGAGAGTCATTTATCCAAACTCTAAACTAGTTCCTCTATCAGCAAAGCTACGACCCTGGGACGCATTTATACCAACTTTAAAGGGAGGTCAATCATGTATTTACAAATTTACCTTAAAAAAAAAACAAAAAACAACTTTTCAAGAAACAAAAAACAAAAAACAACCTGCTAGAGGTCACAAATACTTTAGCTAGCTGGCTTTTTCGAGACAAATTAACTCTCCCCCAAGCAGTGTTTTTTTCTTGTCCTTGAAGAGGACACGATACATGTAAAGATATTTTAGGTCTTAAATCGCTTTCCTCCATAAATAAAAATCAATGAATAAAAATGCTAAAAACCCAAAACACAAATCCCTTATTATCATATGATCACAATTTACAACCTTATCCTTTTCCATTTATCCAAAAGCATAATTCATCAAGTTCAGGGAGAAAAACTTGTATGGGACAGTCTTATTGCCACATAGTGAGACTGTCTAATGAATGTGTCATTTATATTGGGAACATATAAATATATTTTATAGTAACACATGATATAATTTCATTGGACGATCCCATTGCCACGTCAATGAAACTGTCCCATGCAAGTTTTTCTCCAAGTTCAGGAATCTGGACATTGCATACAAGAAACCCAATTGGTACATATCGCCATATATACCGGTGTAAAATATAATTTTTTTCATTTTAAACTGGTGTCGATTGTGATTCAGCATGAAAAAAAGTGCAAGAGATTTTTTTCATTTTAAACCGGTGTCAATTATGATTCCGTAAAAAAAAAAAAAACGTGTGAGATTTCACACCAAACAATTTTCGTTGATATAATTATGATCAAAATATAGGTATAAGAAATAGACAACAATTATTACCACAGCTAGAACGACTTGTTCTAAGTCGATCAATATCTAGAAATTGAACGGTCACGATTTCTTTAGGATTTTCTTATAAGAAACATGCAGATGCAGCCACTCTTTCATATCCACAGCTAAGTATTAAGCTACTCAATGATGGATGCAGGGTAATTTCCTTTTTCCTTTTTTCTCTTTTGCTTTTTTCTTTTTCCACTGTTAAGTGATGTGTGCTCATTAAATTGTATGATATAATTAGTTCCTTTATTTTTATTAATTTTTTCTTGTAATGTTTATTTTAATTGTTATAGAAAGAAAATTAATCAGGAAGCTCATCATGAAGATCATCAAAACAAGGCAGCAGAAAAAGATAATGACAAGATTAATGCCTGCATAGATGTTCATCAAAAAGCCCTAGATGATCTTGTTAATGTCAACTGTCTCTTCACATTAGCAGTGTTTGTGGGGTTGGCCTACGCCAACCCGAGCCAACGGAGCCTTGAAAACCGACCTGAATGCGATCCGGACCCTGTTTTGGGAAAGAGGCTCGTCATCTTCGAAGTTAATTCATTTGCTTGCTTCCTTTTCTCCAGCTTAGTAGCCAAGGCAATCAAGGTTGTGTTCAAAACTTTTAATTATTTGTCCTTTCAAAGATTAATATTTACTAGCTAGATCATTCTATACCCCAAAAAGCTAGTTTATTGGGCTGTGAATTCGATTGATCATGTTTAATTTCCAACATTTTTTCTCACATGTGAGCTTCGCTAGTCTTGGATTTTATTATTAATTATCTCTAATTTTTCTCTTGGAGTTGCTTATTGACCAAAGCTCCCTCACCAATAGAGTCGCCTTACTCTAATATCATATTAAAATTTTATCGCCCTTTAGTTTTTCCTTAAACTTTTGAGTTTAGTTGAAAAGTTAACCAGGTGCGGGATTCTATATGAAAATAAAACTTGTGAAATCCCTGTGACTGATATATATATATATATATATATATATATAAATAATTTCTTTTCCATAGGCCTACTAGATTCGAAATTTGTTACTTTTTTTTTTTCTCTTGGTATATCTCATTTGTGATTTTCAACACAGGTTCTTCTAAACATTCATAAAAAAGAACTAACAAGGGATCACCGACAGGACAGACTACCGGAGCTCTGCAAGAAAATTCTTCTCTCAGAGCCATGGAAAAGAATTTCGTTGGGGTTATCGGTTGTTGCATCGTTTGCTGGGATTGTTCTAATGACTCTGTCCATGGTGTATGTGATACAGATAAGAGTAGGGAAGCTGACTTGTGGAAGCGATTATGCAATTATAGCGGTGGCACCACTGTGTGTGATTGTGTTTGCTGCTATGCTCTTTTATGTACCATCAATGGCTTATGCTGTGGTTGTTACTGCATCTGCTTGCGAGGATATGAAAATAGATTCAAATGACTCAGTAACCTCAAAACCTCCTATAGATGTTTAGGACATGTCTCCAGTGTTGAGTTGTCAGGATTCTCAGGGTTTTGTTGTTGGATTGGTTTTAAATAGTTGGTAGCTAGGGTGAATTTTGTGTGATTATTGGTACGGTGTATTGTTGTAGCTTTAAAAATAATAATTTACTTTATATGTTGTATAAAAAAAAAAAAAAAAGTGTTTTGTAAGCTTCTTAAAATTCGCCTATTTCGCTATCTACTTCTTCTGTAAACATATTTTCAGATATTGGTTTGGGTTTGTTTTTCAAATTTGATTATAGGGATATTATTAACCCTCTAGTTTGATATATTGGCCAAAAACTACCCTCTAGTTTCGTTTTTGGCCAAAAACCACCCTACTATTAACTTCGTTAAATTTTTGACAAAAATACTGTTTTACCCTTTAATATAAAAATATTTGTTCAAAAAAAAATTAAATACTAAAAAAGAAACCGACCATTTTGTATTTAATTAAAAACAATATAAATATATATATATAAAAAGGAGATCCAGATGGACGGTCTAGACCTCCTTCAAAATCATGAACAAACAATTAAAAAATAATAATAATGCTTGCGTGCTGACCGATTAGCACCCAAGGTATTGACCCCAGCAATTGGGGTGTGACACATGGGCTTTTTTAATTTTATTTTATTTTATATTTTATATTTTTTACATTTATCTCCTTATATTCTTCACAAAAAGTTCAGCACCCAAGCATTATTAAAAAAAAAAAAAAAAAAATCACCAAAGTTCTACAAAGTGCAGACCACCATCTCTTTCTAAAACTTTCTAATCTCTTGTTCTACAAACCACCATCAGTCTATCGATCACCACCTTCCCAACCACCTAAACACCGACTTCAAACTAACACGGTTCATATTTCATATGCTTCAAAGAATATTTAAAAAAAAAAACTGAAAAAAATAATATCATTTTTGGATCTTGATTTGTGGCGATCCCGTTCACCGCAAATCAGGACTCCGCAATATCTCTGTTCACGACGGTCCTGTCGCGCGCCAACAACCTCCCTTCATGGCTTTGGTCGCGCCACATCCTCCCCAAAACCACACGATGCGCCGGTGACCGTAAATCCCGGCCACTACGTCACCACCGCCCCATCTTGTTATTCACCTTGATCTCACCCAAACACCACCATCAAATCCATCCACCTAAACTCCATTACTCCACCCAAACAACACTCCACCAGATTGAAAGAGAGAGATGGGGAGAACAGAGGAGAGAGGGGATATGACTTTTTGTTAAGAAAAAATGTTTTATATTTTTTAGGGATATTATGATTTTAGTCCATCTGTTTTGCGTTAATCTGGGTTTGGTCCACTAGTTTTTAGAATTACTAACTTTAGTTCATTAATTCTCTGACAATACAAATGCGAGTCCATACAGTCCAATTCCGTTAGATTTTTGTTGACTTCCATTAGGTCAACAAAGGCATTATGGGAAATTTAACGAAAGCTTCTAGAAACTTGTCTGGAACAAGGGTAAATCTGGAATTTTATAATGTGAAAAAAAAATTGTACTTTAAAACAAAAAATTATTTTTTTAAAAAAATTATATATATATATATATATATATATATATATATATATATATATATATATATATATATATATATTAAATGCATTTAAATTAATAAATATTATTAAATTAAATAATAATTATTATTATTATCAAAAAATTAAATAATAATTACATTTCAAAATAATTAAATAATATTAAAATAATTAATAAAATATAAAAAAACAATTTACAAAACTAAAATAAAAAATAAAAATGAAATTAAACTTTAAAAACAGAAATTAAAAAATTAAAAAGAAATTAAAACAAAAAATTAAAAAACACACCCAGATTTCTATTACCCTTCAAACTTTATTTTTCTATTACCCTTCCTCACCCAGATTAACAGCCACACCCACTTCAATTTTTTTTTTCTATTACCCATTTACCCTTCCTCACCAGATTTCTCTATCAAAAACTTCATTAACAACCAGTCAACCACACCCATCATTGCCTCACATCCAACCACCACCACCCCAAAACAAAACCCAACCTCTCTATCTCTCAACCAAAACCAAAATGCAACCCATAGTGGCCGCCATGAAACTCCCATCTCTTCATCTCGCAGCGGCAGCCACCTTCTATCAAAGGAAAGAAGAAGGAAAAGAGAAAGAGAAGGGGATCGGGGGAAGAGATCGATACTGGCGGTGAGAAGTAGGGGTGGTGGTTGCGGTGATTTCGTCGGTTTAGAGTGGTGGTGGTGGGTAGAGTTTGGTGCTTTTGAGTTTAGTTTAGGGTTTGGGTGTTGGAGAAGAAGATAGGAAGATGAACGATGATGAAGATGAATTTGGATGTTTGAGTTTAGATCTGTTTTGTTATTATTATTATTAAATGAAGAAATTGTTTGTGTTTGTGGCTTTCTGGAATGGTGTGGAGAGATGAACAATGGAAGCTAGGGTTTGGTGTTATTGTGTGCTTGATTTTGCTAGAGGTAGAAGAAGATAGGTGGGTGTTATTTAGTATTGGGCTGGGGTTGATAAAATTGTAAATTTTTTTAATTAGTTTTTTTGTATATTTTAATTTTAATTTAATTTGTTTTTGTTTTTTCATTTTTTATTTAATTAAATATAAAATTACCATAATACCCTTCATTAGAAACCTTCATTAAGGGTATTTTGGTCATTGTACCCTCTGACAATGCTAGTCCATTTGTTTTCACGGAATTCCTAACAGAAGGACTAAAGTTAGTAATTCCAAAAACTAGTGGACCAAACCCAGATTAACCAATATTAGTTTTTTATTAATTAAAATTTTTAATTCATTTACTATTTTACCCCACCAACCTAACAGAGAGTTCAAAAAATTTAACGGAAAATTAAAAAAAAATTACAACAGGGTATATTTTGTCTGTTAATTGATACTAGATGGTGGTTTTTGGCCAATATATCAAACTAGAGGGTGGTTTTTAATAATATCCCTTGATTATAAGATATCTATTTCAAAACTCACGAAATATTTATAATGTCCTCAATCATTTTTTATATTAAAAGACAATAATATTATATTCTATACCTATTAAAAAAATTTAAAATCTAAAATACTAAAAATATACATTACAAGAAAATTGGGCTATTGGGACAAAACTTTTTGGAACAAACAAAATTCATCGCAATAGAACATCTGTTGGGACGCAATAACATATTCGTCTCCAAAAATTGTAAAATAAGCAGAAGAAATCTTTAGGGACAAAAAAATCTGTCTCAATAGAACGCCTATTGGGAGGAAACAAATTATTCGTCCCTATAAAAGGCAAACTAGATGAGACTTTTAGAGATGAAAAATATAATATCAAGTTATAAATCATGCATATTTGATCATGTATCTCACACATGCACTACAACAAAATAAGCATCTAACAACATGAAATGCATGTTGTTAATGTGCTCCATATGCATGTTGTTGTCTATCAAGGTGTTGCTAAAACATTCTTGATTTTTTACAACAAGCAAAATTTCACAAACATTCATATATTGTTTGTGAAATTTTTATTGACAACATCACGTGCATATTGTCTAATGTGTGTTTTAAAAAAAAATAAAAATAAAATTATTTATCCAATTATAAAATAAATCTAGAACTAAAATACAAAAAGTAGATTTTTGCACAAATAATTAAGAAATGGCAATTAAATACTTTCAAATTGATTTCTCAAATTTAAATACGTTCACCGACTTATCACCAGAAAAAATAAGAAGACACATATGCACAAAAGTACGAGGATAAGAAGCTAAGAAATTTAACATAAAAGAGTTCCAAACAAAAATAATTCAGTTATCAACACAGATTATGTAATATCCAAGAACTGATTTAAGACAATTATCAACAGATTATGCAATATTAATTAGTCCTCACTGATTATGGAGTTGAAAGATTATTACATGGAGAAAGAGTAGTCACCTACAAGACTTCAAGTTGCTATGGACTGACCGTAGAATGTCTCAGCTATCCTTTCTCAAAGGCAATCAATATCACTCTCAAAAACTCAACCGTTATCCAAAAGTTTGTTGTATACCTAAAAACAATAAAAAATGTCTGATTTACCAACGTTTGGAATTCCAACTAGCAATGTCATTATAGTATGACTAGAATGATCCGTTTTCTTCAATTCTTTATTCGAGCTTACAAATAGTTTGACAACTGCAAGTAACAGAATAAAATCAAAAAGCTCACAACTTCGGAAATTCACTTAAAAATACAAATTAAAATAGGATTGACTTTACCTCTTTGACATTAAATTTGCAGATTTGCACGTGCAAATCATTACCATCTCCATACTACTTTTGTCTTAACAACAATCATTACACAATTAGCCTTAAAAATATTTGTTACGTTCACACAACACATAAAGAAAGCCGGTAAGCTGAGAGGATACAAAATCCATTATAATTTAGTGAATTTCCACTTTAGGCTTAACACGCATGGAATTAAGAATTTATATTCCCCCATCTCCTCAATTTTCTCACAACTAAGCACAGATTCTAAACAATGTTGCATATCACCAGGAAACTACAGAAATCAAGAATAAACTGAGGAAAAAGAAAGAATAAAAAGTGAAAGACAACTTTACCTCTCTGTATCTCAATAAGTAAGCCTTAAGTGGCTCAATGTAGTCCTCAAATCCCAATGTAGCCATTGGCCAGAGCAAATCATCCCCATTAAGACGTACTCTTTTGCAGATGGTCTGGCGAAAATGGCGTCGAGCTCGATAGGGGAAAGATTAGAATAGGGTGTTTCTGATTCGGTGCTTGGCTTGTGTTGCTGTGGTAGGGGTTGTTTCGATGTAGGGGCTGTTTTTCTGGGTGTGTCCGGGGCTCGGTGGTGGTCTGGTTCTCTGTTTCGGGTGTTGGCGGATTCGTTTTGCTTCAGCAGAGTGGTGCTCTGTTTTCTGGGATGGTGTTTGCTTTTGCTCTGTTTTCTGGGGTTTTGTTTGCTTTTTGTTGCTGTTTAGTTTTTCTGTCTTTTGGGTCTATTTGTTTTAGAGATTGTTTTTGTTGGGTTTGCCCTCCCATTGAGGTGGTTTGCTGTCCGTTGTTCTCTTTTTGCATTTCTGGCTTTTAATAAAAGCTTTGCCGTTTCAAAAAAATAAATAAATTGTCTTCCTCTTCTCTTTCCTACACTTATCACTTGCCCTGCTAAACAAAAAAAAAAAATAAATAAATAAATAAAAATCATATTTGATTGCATCTCACGTCATTTCAGATAGAAAAAAAATGGACTACTTTATGTGCATGCATGCTTAAAGTCATTATAAATTACGTAATAGATTTATCATTTATGTTGACTTAAACTAATATTGAGATTGTATCTTTGTTTAACTCAAGGTGGTGATCAAAGTTTCCGTGCATAGCCAAAAATGCCGCTCTAATTAAGGCCATGCAAATCGCAGTTAGTGCTTCAGGTAAACCAATTGAATTGGCTAGTATCAGTAGTGACAAAATTCCTCACCCATAACATTTCTTTGTATATTGATAATTAATTGTATTCTTCGTATATAGGTGTGGAATCATCATCATTTTCAAAAGGTGACGACAAAGATCAATTAGGGGTTACAAGATATGGAATAGACGTGGCTAAACTTACAAAGTTGTTAAGAAAGAAATTTGGGTATGCAATTTTGGAAAGTGTCAGTGCTGCCGAATTTTAGCTTTGGAAGGGCCAAGACAAAAACTAATATTAAAGGTCATTCAAGAAAAATATATTAATATATCAAAATGTAATACGGTTTAGTCTTGAAGGCAATGATACATAATAATAATAATAATAATAATGACATTAACTTTGAGAATCAAAATGGAAATTGACTCTATTTTGTATCTCAAAAATCATCTATAATTAAATTTATTTAAATTTCTTTTCTCATTGCATAGATAAAATATCTCTTTCAATGGTTCCTTAATCAAAGAATTTGTGAGAAAATATCATTGAATCATTAATATATTTTAAAAGCGATTATTTATTCCCTTATAATTTAACTTTATAATATTTATGTCAAACGAAATTAACTTATAAATATTTGTGAACAAATTTAAACTACAAATGAGTAAAATAAAATTTTCAAAACCATAGTAATAACCTAAAAAAATAATAAATATATAATAACATAAGTAGAGATGCACATTTGGGGAATGAGGATGTATATAGGTCCCCCCAGACCCTTCCCCCATCACAGGGATGGGAAATTTTGGGGGGACCTATATCCATCCCCATCCCCAATTCCCCATTTTCCCAGTTTTTCCCTAGTTCCCCGTTTCTCCCGTTCATCCATTTGACTAAAAATTATAAATCAAACTAAAAAAATAAACATTCCATTACAAATACAAAATAAAATTCATTAGTGCATTTTATATAAAATGTGTATATATACTTAGGGGGTTAGGGTTTTCAAAGAATAAAAAAAAAATTAAAAATATATATTATAATTATATTTATATATGTTTGGGGGAAATGGGGATGGGGGACTTCCCCCCATCCCCATCACCATCACCATCACCATCCCCATCCCCATTTCAATTTGGGGATGATTTTCATCCCCATCCCCCCTATTTCCGTATTTTTCCCAAAAAAAAAAAAAAAAAAAAAATCCCCAAATGGGGATGGGGACGCAGGAAATTGGGGCCCCGAGGAAAAATATGCATATTTAAACATAAGCTTGAAAAATAAAAATAAAATCTTTATTAACTTATAATCCCAAACCTAAAATTCCTTTTCTCTTGAATTTTCCTCTAAGATGGATGGTTGAAGGTTTGATGGAGGTGGAATGGTGAGCCACCGAGAAGAAAAACCTCCATGATGGGTTTGGAAGCTCCTCTCTCCTTGATTGATGTTGGTGGCTTCAAAAAATGGTGGAGATCTGGTTGTCATAGGAAAGAGGGCTCAAAATGGGGTTTAAATAGTGTTTCACGAAATTAGGGCACGAAATTGGAAAATTACAAAAAGATCCCTTGGTAGAAAATTACAAAAATACCTCAGAACTTAGAAGTGCTGGTTGTAGTTTTACGGTCTAGGATTTCGTTGAGCTTTTCAGTGAAATCAGGACAGCGAGAATCACTGGTCCAATTCCCGCTGTTGAGTTTCACTGGCTGGGGGTGCGAAGTGGGGCTTTGACTTGCACTGCGGTGCATTTAGAAGTGAGTTGGGATTCATGTAGAAGCCCAATTGAGCTGCTCAAAACTCACCGTTTCATTTATGACTTGGCAGCTTTTTGGCTGATTTGATTGGCGATTTACGTCTAGGCCTTGTATTCTTCCATAATCACACAAACTTCAATCTTGGCTCGATGTTTACTCTTTTACACCTGATTACCAAAATTACACCAATGCCCCTTGATTTCCAAAATCACCTGAAACACCTATTTAAACCATTAAATACTCGGTTTTATATGAGAAATGAGTACACAAATATAGAAAATTGCTATATATATATATATATAAATCGTGTGATCACCCTTGGACTTGGATTTACCTCTTAACTTTGATCTACCACATTGATTTTTGTTCCGATTTCTACCCATGCTTTCTCTACCTTCCTTATTCAGTGCTGAAGAAGATGCCCCTGATCATGTTTCATGCATCCTGATTTCTTCGGTCATGATCATGTTCAAAACCTACTGGAAGTTTATCTTCTCTTTTCCAAACGAGTTGGCGATCGATTGACACGTTGTTGCCTAACTCTCTAGCATCTAAGTATACGTAAGTAGTATGCTGCCTAAGAACTCCTCATCAAACACCATGGACACAGAGCTTAACCCATCTTTAACTTCATTTAACTAGTTCAGGTGATCCTTGAAACTCTAATTTTCTTACATCTTCAAATTTACCAGTTTCTTGATTAGAAGGACCTACTTGCTGTAGAAGGCTGCTCATATAGGTTTGATAAGGTCTTCATAAGATCTGAAGAGTGCCGTTATAACAATCCCAACTTTTCTAGTTACTTCATTCTCGATTTCTATTTGAGAGAATCCTTAGGAAAAGTATTTGTTGTCTCCTGATCTTTGACATTGAAGGCAATCAATTTCGTCAAACACAGACGAATCACTCCAGTGCTCTACGATCCAAAAGTTCCCATTCCTCGTCGTCTATGCCCTTAGGCGTCCGATTGATCATCCAATATGTGTCGGATACATTTTTCAGCTTCTTCTTTATCAGCCAGTGCATGTCCTTTTGGTATAGATAATCCTCCATCTGCATCCTCTAGAAATTGAAATTCGTGCCATCGAATTTCTCAATCCTGTAAGAATCTTTTTCTGATCCCATCTTCACTTGATAAGAAAAGAAAAAAATATTGTAGCCTCAAGAAACCCTAGATTTGTGTCATACATGTTAATGTTGATGTTGATGGGGGTGGAGGCAATTGATACCTAGTGCCGCTTGGCCAAATTTTTTTTTTTTTTTTTTTTTAAGGTTAAAATTTTTTAATTGACTTATAATTTTAATTTAAGTCCATTTAAATGATCATTAATTGAATCTAAATATTTCTAAAAAAAATAATTACAATCGAAGTCTAAAGCCCATAATATTTAATGACAAGTTTTTATTTTTATTTATTTTATTTTATTATTTTATTTTTATTTTTATTTTTTTTAGAAGGGGAGACTCGAACCCACGAACTCATGGTGTTTGTGTAAGGAATTTACTACCGGACCAACCTCGTCTCATCATTTAGTGACAAGTTTATCAACCAACTTTTATCATTGTTATCATGTTTACTTATTTTTGCTATTAATGGTATGCGACTTTCACAAAAATCATTATTTTCCAAAGAAATATAGTGTGATTATTAAAAAAAAAAAAAAAAAAAATTTGTGTAATATATCTTAGTTTAATAATCACTTTTCTGTTATGAAAATATAAAAATAGTATCGACTACATTGTCAAATAGAAGATTAGTGAATAAATGATTTCCAATTTGCACATGCAGATAAAATTATCTTCAATAAAATTGATAGAGACTATTATGAAAGATTTTAAAAATAGAACATTTTCAATTAAGTGTGAATTGTTTTTGTTGTTCAAAAATTTCTTTGAGTGATAAAATTTACAATTTTTTACATATATTATTATTTTACATTTAAAAATATTAGTGTGTTATAACTTATAACCAAACCCCTATTGAACAAAATCTCTAGCTCTGCTACTGGATGTTTCTGGCATGGAGCCTTAGAATACGGTAATTAAGTGTATATCAAATTATCAAGTCGCTTTTTTTTTTTTTTTTTTTTTTTGACGATATATATTAATTTGGGACTAGATATTTTATTTGAAAGCTTTTTAAAATTTTTTTTTTTACGATATCTATTAATTTGGGACTAGATATTTTGTTTGAAAGCTTTCGTCATTGGTAAGATTTAAGCAGCTGACTTGAGAGTCATTTGTCTAAGCCCCAAACTTGTTCCTCTACTAGCTGAACTACACCCCTATTAACATACATAATTGTTTTTCTAGTAACTAATTAATAATTAATTATATAAGTTAATGTCATAATCAAATGGAAATGTTAACAAACATGGTAGAGTTTGTTTTGTGTAAACACCTACTGAATAATATAGGTTTTAATAGCATCAAACTTGTATATTTGACCCCAAAAAAAGAAAGACACAAAACCAAAAAAAAAAAAAAAAAAAAAAAAAAAGTTTTATTATTTATTTTTTATATTCAAATACAGCATTGTAGTTTGTTTTTAAGTTAAATAAGGGTATTTTGACAAATTTCATTATTTTGATACTGTTAAAAGTTAAAACTCAACTTATTTAGCATTTTGGTTCACAAAGTCAGCATAAATAAATATTGTCTAGGCCCATATCCCTCATCCAATATACTAAAATGTACCAATTTAAATGAAAATAATAATAATAATAATAATAATAATAAAAAATTAAAGTTCTAAACATCCAAAAAAAAATCTAAGATAAACCAAGTTGTTGTAAAAAGTCAACTATTTAGGTTAGAAATTTATTTATGACTATTTATACCTATTATTTAAAATAGGTAATCGGGGTAAATTTACTATTTTTTACTCCAAATGGGATGGGAATTTGGGGGCATGGAGGAAAATGCCATCACTATTCACTAACCATGACACATTGAGCCCGTTTGGGATAACTTTTACTTTTGGCTTTTGGCAGTAAAAGAAGAGAAGTAAAAGCCTGAGCTTTTCAGTGAGCTTTTCAGTTATTGTTTGGATGGTATATTCCATAAGAGCTTTTGAAACTGTTTGGTTGAAACATTTTAAAATCTCTTCTAATTATGATATGACATTTTTACCCTTCCATAAGAAGAAATTATTTTGTTGGAACATAATAATATTTGTTCTAAAGGTTATATGACATTTGGACCATAATTGGAGTAAATAATATATGTATAAAAACAAATTCATAAAAAAAGTTATTATTTGGGATAATATAACATTTTTCTAATATATTTCATTAAAAAATCTACTAAAATAATCAAGATTCACCGTATGATAAATTCACAAACTAGACAAAATGATAATAAAAATTATACTAAAATTTTACAGGCCACAAATACAATGATACAAATACGAACATGAGTTGGTACTTCTAAAAATCAAAACAGCAAAACATTATTATAACAGTAAGTTTTTTTTAAATTTATTCTGCTACCAATCTTTTTCATAAATTTTGTACAAAACAAACACATGCCTTTTAATTGAAAGTAGTGAAATCATATGAAGCTATGCTTCTCTGACATGCTATCATGACAAAATGAAACAAGGACTTTCAACACATCAGCCATCGTTTTTTTTTTCCAATCAACCTAGTAAACAAAATGTGAATGGAAAGATTCACAGTACACACACTCTTCAAGAGTCTAAAGAGGAAACAAAAACTTGCAGCAAGCAATAAGCATAGTAAGTGCGTGTTTAGCTAGCAGCTCTCTACTCATCCCATTCATCAGCTCTCTACTCATCCCTTTCATTGGTCTTGTACGATACAAGAGTATCACTATCAACCTTGTGTATCTGCACAAACCCAAAATACACAAATTCAACATCATAAGCAATTAAGCTTTTTCAGTTTTCATGGAATCAGAATTACCCTTCCTGACTTACCTTTGTATCGAACGAATGCAGTTTCACCATTTGTGGATTAACAATTAGTTTAGGGTCACTCTCAATCCAAGTAAATGGGACTGCAATATTTGAACACATCAAAGACACCTAAGTACACAAACAAAACACAGAAATTCGATCAAAAGGCTATCATTACATAGAACAACAACTTCTGCAAAAAGACAACGGGATTGAGAAGCTTACATGAATCATCAAGGCAAGGCAAATAAGTAATGCTTGAGGCAATTTGTCTCATAATTGCTTGAATCTCTCTCATTATTTCTTTGTCACTCTTCTCCCTTGAGACACTGAAATGGTATCACATACAAAAACAAAGAAATAAGATTCTCATGTAAGCATACAAAACAGGAGAATAAGTAGTTGAAATCAGAGAATTAATCGATCAAACTTACCCCCTTCGACAACCTCACTGTCTGTCTCAATGCTAAAGTTCCAATATCTATCTAGAACTTCACCGGTGGCCTTGCTCATTATTACCAATACAACCATCTACAGCTTCCCGGATTCCAGCCATTCTTGACAAATCACAAGAATGTGAGATCAAAAATATTCAGTCATCAGAATACTAAAGTACAACGCATCAATCACATATTTCTAGACCTAAAATTTGTCAAGAACAATCCAAGAACTTATGTTCTTTGTCTTTCAAATGACTTAGTATTTTGACAAAACCTAAAAACGCAACAGATTACCAAGAACTAATACGTTTTCAATTCTATCAAATCCAGAACATAATCGATTAAAATCAAAAACATTTTCTAAGCAACTAAAAATCAACAAAAGAGCAAGAAATGAACCCGTGAGTTGAGCTGTAAGATTGGCAATAAAGGATTTAACCCCCTCATCTTGAGTGAGCAACATAGGGAGCCCATATTTCTTCACCTTTGCAAAACTTTCTTCTGGATGGATAACTACATGGCACCACCAAACAAGATTAATATACTTGATAAGCTAATTCCGAATCGCTTAGCCATGGCTTTGTGGAATTCAAAAACCCAAATCAAATCCAAAAAGTTAGGGTTCATCTTTTCTGAGAAGGAGAACGATTGAAAAGGAGAAAGATGGGTGAAAATTATAAAAGGATACAATTGACCAATTTTAATTTGCTATTTATAGTTACAAGGGTAATACCAGTAATATCAAAAATTCATTAAACCCAAATGAGCTTCGCGTGTTTTTCAGGAAGCTCTTCTACCAAAAGCCATGTGGGCTTGGCTTCTCAAAAAAGAGCTTCCAAACATCAAAAGCTCTTATTACAAATCATCCAAACAGCTTTAGAAGTTGCTTTTGAGCTCCAAAAGAGCTTTTAAGCTCTCTAAAAGCTTAGCCAAACAAGGCCATTGTGCGGTTCCATTAAGTCTTTTCAAAAATACTTTTGGTCTTGGTACACATCTTTACAGGCTTTAGCTATAAGATTCTTATTAATAATAAATCAACCACATGTTAGAACAGTGCAATAGTACAATGGTGGCTGTACTATTGAAGCAGATTAAAACATATACCAAATTGAAGAAATTATCATTTTTAATTGATATATGACATAGCCATGGACTTGGCTGCTTATGTCAGAGAAAAAAAAAAGGGTTTATTGCAGGCTTGCAGCTACATAAAGAGCAATTATTTTCCTTTATAAATTTTAATAATTAAGGATAATTTGGTTTTTTTATTAGTTCAATTTTAAGAATGAGAGCTTCTCATTACCCTTCATACAAAAATTCTAAAGACATTCAAAATTAGTTTTTTTTAGAAAACAATGTATTTTTTTTTTCCTCTTCATTGTTTTACAAATCCTAAAATATCATTTTTTTTTTCCAATATTTTAAAGTTCTTCACTTAGATATGACATCCTCAAATCTTGAGCTGAAAATCCAACAAATTAAAAGGAGAAAAAAATATTATAAATTTACATACTGCTAAGACCTTAAAATTCATTATAAATTTCCATAGAATCCAAGTAAACATTGCAAGTACCTTTCATAAATAAAAAATTAAAAAATTAAATAGATCAATGAAAGATAGCGATATAAGTCATAATTTATAAGTTTTTCTACTAAGACAATAGAGTTTTCGAAGTGATCAAAATTACAATCTTTTTTTTGTTTTTGTTTTGCTATATGTTAAAATTAAAATTAAAAAATAATAATGGGTAATATTAAAATAAAATTAAATGTCTTTAGAAATTTTATTTTTAAAAATTGAGTGTCAAAAGATAAAATAGATAATTTTGGAACAAATGAAAATGTCTTTAGAATTATTATTATTATTTTTTTTTGAAGAAAAGGTCTTTAGAATTTTTTTAAATTTTAAATTTTAAAATGAAATGTCTATAGGAACTACTTGTAAATAAAAAAAATTGAATTGTCAAAAGAAGTTCTCTTTAAGAATAATAGGATCTAAATAGATAAATACATCTTTACTCTCTAACTTTATTTATACCAACTTTAATTTATTATTATTATTTTTGGACATTATCTATCTATCCACCTATCTAAATTAGGTATTTTTTGAAGTTTTTTTTTTTTTTTTTCCATTGGTGAGATTCGAGCTGCTGACTTGGAAGTCATTTATCCAAACTTTAAACTCGTCCATCTACCAGTAAAGCTACGCCACTTGAGGCGCATTTATACCAACTTTAAAGGGAGGTCAATCATGCATTTATTAATTTACCTTTAAAAAAAAAAACAAAAAAAAAAAAAACAACCTGCTAGAGGACATAAATACATTAGATAGCTGGCTTTTTCCAGACTAATTAATTAACTCTCCCACATTTTCTCTTGTCCTTTTCGAGGACAAGATATATGTTTTAGCCTTTTAGGTCTTCAATCGCTTTCCTCCATAAATAATAAATTAATAATCAATGAATAAAAATACTAAAAACCCAAAACACAAATCCCTTATTACCATATGATCACAATTCACAACCTTATCCTTTTCCATTTATGCAAAAGCATAATTCATCAAGTCCAGGGAGAAAAACTTGCTTGGGACGGTCTTATTGTCACGTGGTGAGACTGTCCAATGAAAGTGTGTCATTTATATTGGGAATATATAAATATATTTTTAAAGTAACACATGGTACACTTTCATTGGACATTCCGTCCCATGCAAGTTTTTCTCCAAGTTCAGGAATCAGGACATCGCATACAAAAATCCCAATTGGTACATAGTACATACAAGTGTAAAATATATATATTTTTCATTTTAAACGGGTGTCAATTGTGATTACATGCGAGAGATCATTTTCATTTTAAACCGGTATCAATTATGATTCCGTAAAAAAAAAAAACGTGCGAAATTCTGACACCGAATAATTTTCATTGATTTAATTATTATCAAAATACAGATATCCGAAAGTGGAAATGGTGGAAACTGTCACCATTTTAAACTGAGTTGGTGAGAATGTCAGTGGGTTAATAAGTTAAGTTTAAAAGGCACCTATTATGGTGAACTACCAAAATTGCCCTTAGTTAATGATTTATGTTATTCAGTTTGGTCTTTTCTCTGTCCACACTTGCAACAAAAACGTCAGTAGGATTTAACTCAGTTACTCTGTCTCTCTACAAATAAAAGTTCAAGGTGTTGCCCCGACTTTCTTCTTCAGTAAAATAAGGTAATATTTCTTCATCCTGCTTGTTTGAATAGTTCGAGCATTTTAGTATTTTGTTAAACTGAAGCCATTGTTATAATTTAAGAACTTTTCTTTTTATTTTCGAGCCTTTTTGAAACAATTCGTGCCTTTTTGCTCATGAATCGAGCCTTTTTGAAACACAATCGTGCATTTTTGGTCATGAATCGTGCCTTTTTGAAAAACCTTTCGTGCCTGTTTGAAACAAAATCGAGCATTTTTGCTACAAAATCGAGCCTTTTGTAAGAACTTTTCTTTTTATTTTCGAGCCTTTTTGAAACAATTCGTGCCTTTTTGCTCATGAATCGAGCCTTTTTGAAACACAATCGTGCATTTTTGGTCATGAATCGTGCCTTTTTGAAAAACCTTTCGTGCCTGTTTGAAACAAAATCGAGCATTTTTGCTACAAAATCGAGCCTTTTGCTTACAAAATCGTGCCTTTTTGGTCATGAATCGTGCCTTTTTAAAAAACTTTTCGTGCCTTTTTGGTCATGAATCGTGCCTTTTTGATCATGAATCGTGCCTTTTTAAAAAACTTTTCGTGCCTTTTTGAAACAAAATCGAGCCTTTTTGCTACAAAATCGTGCCTTTTTGGTCATGAATCGTGCCTTTTTGAAAAACCTTTCGTGCCTTTTTGAAACAAAATCGAGCCTTTTTGCTACAAATTCGTGCCTTTTTGGTCATGGATCGAGCCTTTTTGAAACAAAATCGTGCCTTTTTGGTCATGAATCGTGCCTTTGTGAAAAACATTTCCTGTCTTTTTGCTACAAAATCGTGCCTTTTTGCTCATGAATCGAGCCTTTTTGAAACAAAATCGTGCATTTTTGCTCATGAATCGTGCCTTTTTGAAAAAAACATTTCTTGCCTTTTTGGTCATGAATCGAGCCTTTTTGCTACAAAATCGTTCCTTTTTGCTACAAAATCGTTCCTTTTTGCTACAAAATCGTGCCTTTTTGGTCCTCATTCGTGCCTTTTAAAAAAAAAAATGTCGTGCATTTTTGGTCATGAATCGAGCCTTTTTGCTACAAATTCATGCCTTTTAGAACTGAAATCGTGCCTTTTAGAACTGAAATCGTGCCTTTTAGAACTGAAATCGTGCCTTTTAGAACTGAAATCGTAACTTTTTGAACTGAAATTGTGGCCTTTTCAAATCGTGCCTTTTTGAACTGAAATCGTGTCATTTTTAATGGTTTGTGATTATTAATTTGACAGCCTCATGAATCGGATTAGAATAGTAATATCTTACAACGGTCGATGGGAGCAGTTACTCGACGGAAGTCAGAGGTTCGTTGGATCTGATAACCGAGGAATGTATGTGTCAAAGAATTTGACTTACGATGAATTGGTGGCGATCGTGCATACTATTGTGAACTATGATGTAAACAAATACAACGTTGATTTGTCATCAATATCAATAGTTCCTGGCAGTACGTGTCGCACATTTATAAGCAATGACGACGATGTCCAGTTTATGCTAGGGGAAGATCGAGTGATCCCTCAAGTATGTGTCAGTCTTATTGAGCGGACAGTTGGAGATGTGTTAGGGAATGATATTCCTCCCCCTGAAAATACCCTACAATTTGGATCCTTTAGTGGTAGCAACCAAGTGTTCACCCAAAGGAGTGGCAGCGAAGGTGGGAGAAACATGTTTGGTGTCCCACAAGTTGTGGTTGACCATGCAGATGCCGCTGAGACTCAATTTGGTGATGTGTTTGGTTGTCGAATTGAGCAGTTTGATGCGCAGTACAATGAGCAGAACAATGACAATTACCCGAACCATGAGGTGGATAATGAGGCAAATAATGAACATGTTGATGATTTGCAAAATGCGGATGAAGAGCATGCATATATGCAAACACATGGTAGACGTGTAGAAGGAATTAGTGGCACTACACTAGATATGCCTGGGACTTCCGAGGTCCGTTATAATGTGACAACATCTGATTCTGTTAATGGGACAACTTGGGTTATTCCGGGAGCAAATTCATACTCGTTTGGTACTGGTAGAAGCAGCACCTTGGAAGCGCAAGAACCGAGAACCATGATTTATAAGGGTCAATTTTTCCCGAGTAAAAAGGATTTGAAGAGGCTAGTTGGCGATTTTGCGATGCGTCAGAACTTTGAATGGAAGGTGAAAAGGTCCAATAAGACAACTTTACATCTGATTTGCATCATTGACGACTGTACGTGGAAATTAAGAGCGGTGAGGAGAGAAGAAGGGACTTACTTTCAAGTCAGAAGTTTTGTCAACGAACACACCTGTCCCTTGGAGGAGATTCACCGTTGCCATCGACAAGCTAGTGCAACCACAATCGCAGAAGTCGTTGCACCTAGACTTCAACAAGCCGATGGTCGTCTCATGCGTCCGAAGGACATAATCGCCGATATGAAAACAATGTATGGCATCCAAATCATGTACAGTAAGGCACATGATGCCCTGCAATATGCATTGTCATTGACGTATGGAACGCATGAAGAAAGTTTCCAACTGCTGCCATCTTTTGCATACGTTCTGGAACAGCAAAATCCAGGCACAATCACAGACTTACAGTGCGCAGATGATGGTAAATTCCTTTACTTTTTTATGTCGTTAGGGTCCTCAATTAGAGGTTTTCGGAGGTGTATGCGTCCTGTGATTGCAGTTGATGGTACCCATTTGAAGGGAAGATTCGGGGGTACAATGTTTGTGGCAACTGCACAAGATGGAAACGAACAGGTGTATCCAATTGCTTTTGGGTACGGTGACTCAGAAAACAACCTTTCATGGGAGTGGTTTTTGGAGTGCTTGAGAGGTGCCCTTGGTCATATAGATGATCTGGTTTTCATTTCCGATCGTCATGCAAGCATTGAAGCAGGGATTTCTAAAGTGTTCCCTTATGCAACCCATACCATATGTTGCTGGCATTTTGGTGAAAATATGAAGAAGCGATTCCACAGAAAAGATGTTGCCGACATAATGGATAACGCTGCTAGGTCGTACAGCCAAATCCACTACGATCGCCACATGGAGGAGTTACGTAGGCTGCACAAGGGTGCATACGATTATGCCATTGATGCCGGTCCACACAAGTGGTCCCGTGTTCATTGCCCCCAAAGAAGGTACAGGTTGATGACAACAAATGTTGCAGAGTGCATAAACTCATGCCTAAAATTTGCACGGCAACTGCCATTGATGACACTGGCAGAGTTCATTCGGAATATGCTACAAAAGTGGTTCCACGATCGTCATACAAATGCACGGTCAATGCGTCATCGATTGACCGACGCAGCACATCTTGTGATCCTCAAACGTGTCGAGAAATGCGGTTATATGACCGTAAATGCAGTTGACTGGAACATATTTTCCGTTAGACACAAGGCAAAACAGTGGACGGTTGACTTAGCCCGGAAGACATGCACATGTAACAAATTCCAAATGGACTTTTTACCATGTTCACACGCACTCGCAGCGGCAAGGTACATGACTCTGTCCATTTATTGCTTTATAGTACCTAAACGTGAATCTCACTGTTTTCATTGTTGCAGGGAGCGGAACTTGGATTTCACATCTCTTTGTGCGGACTACTACAAGAGGGAGACACTTATTGATGCATACTCGGTTCCTATAATGCCTATTGGTCATCCTTCTTCATGGGTAGTGCCATCCGACATCGCAGCGCGGGTGGTTTTAAATCCAAGGACAAAGAGACAATCCGGTCGCCCGATGGAGGGTCGACATGTCTCGTCTTCAGAGAGGACAGCCACACAGTCGTGTAGAAGATGTGGACAACCAGGACATAACAGCAGGAAGTGTTCCAACCCGCCTATGGTTAATGAAGGTCCTAGTACTATTGTACCCGAACAATACCGTCGCAAGTGCAGCATCTGTCATTCAACTGGACACAACAAACAAACGTGCCCTCAGAAGGACTCTATCGTGGAATGAATGGAGTCTTACAAGAGGAGACTTGACCCCACATCATAAATGCTGTCATGGAAGCGATTGAAGGGATGAGAGTTGCATTGGGTGCTGCTATAGGGGCTTTTCCATCCTGCTCGGAAGGTTAGAGAAGTGTACTGGAAGATTTACAACTCCCTATATATTGGCACTGAAGATGCTCTTGTGGCTGCTTATCCAACACTAGACGACGAGCATAATAACATATACAGTAGGCCAGAGTTAGTGATGTTTATTTGAGTGCAACGAGTTTCAGCTAGAGAGGACGAAAAGATGAACGATGCAATCATCTTAGGGCTTATGTTTTAGACATGTGTTTTGGATTTTAACTGCTGTAGTTTGTTTATTTCCACAAGTCACCATACCAGTTGATATACTCATATATGGTTGTTTTTTAACTTTTTGTATGCTTTGATAAATGTCAATATATGGTACTTTTTAACTTTGTGTATGCTTTGATATATGTTAATATTTTAGAAATATTTTATGTTCGAAAATATTTTTGAATTTAGTTGAACTTTGAACTGCAAACAACTTGAAATAAAAAATTAATAATTTCATTAACAACAGCTCTGTTATGTACAACAACTACAACGTCCTGGAGTTACAATAAACCTCCACGGCCATCTTTTGCCGGATGATGGCCATATCGGCTTCCGTCCAATCGAATGTATCCCTGTTCGCCGTCAGGTACTCAATCATTCTCAACGTATGGGCACCACAGTTTCCCCTGCAATTAACCACATGAACAACCATTAGCATTGATACATTTCTTCACCGATTGGGATAGAATAACAACTTGAAATAGTCATACCCCGATTCCTGTTGGGGCACCCGGTCGGCTGACACAAATAACATCCGAAACGGCCCATCCCTCTTTTTGTAAGTCTTGTCACCCGGTTGTCTATTCCTGTGAAAGTGCACCGTATAGAGCTGAGAGGGTAGCAAATAGCGCAGACATGCAAACTGGGCATTCCTGTGCCTAAATGGGACATCCCGTCTGAACGGGTCAAACACAAGAATGTGCCCATACTGCAGATCGATGCTGGCCATGACCCAATGCATACCTCCAACGTTGCAAGGAATCAGAACCTGCAGGTGTTTCTCCAAGGTGTTATCAAAACTCGAATAAACATAGACGCAAAACTCGAATAAACATAGATGCAAAACTCGAATAAACACTTACAATGTCAACATCGTGCCAAGGCCGATTCCCTAACGGGAGCTCCCCACGGACCACCATAAGCTCATCACGGGACCACTGCTGCTTAAACACAGACCAACCTGATGGGGGTTTCCTCTCCTCACCAGTGCTGATTCTGTCCCATTGGTGATCTAACAATGTCTGAAAGAAAATTAACTGAAACGTTAGGCAGAAGATGTATGAACACATCAATGTCGAAGCGAAAACCGTATAATATTAACACTTACAAAGAATTGTGAATCCAGTATGTTGATCCTCGAACCGTAGACAGTGGGGTGCAATCGCTGACGCCTCCGGACAATCTTCAAGTATGCGTCAATGTGCTAAAAATTTGAACAGTTTGTATTGTTAGGATGCAACCATTTATGACTGAGTTTTATAAAGACAGTTCAAGGAAGGAACATACAGTATCCTCCAACTCCATGAAGTTGGTTTGCAACCGGTGGAACCAAGTGACAGGAACACCAACTGGGTCGTGCAGATCCACATCACGTCTGCATAAGTAGGGAAAAAGTTACATAATACTGACTTACATATTTGTCAAAAAAAACTATAAACAGAATGTAATACTTACAATTCCCCCGACATGCTCCTCTTGTAGTCTGCGTACGCCGCAAGCTGTTCAGGATCTAACAGTCCATGTGGATTCCATTCATGTGTCGGCGGCGGCATCACCCGTGCCCTCTTTGGTAGACAGGGGTCTGTGTATGGGCTCCGTTCCATCCAACCTCGACGTCGAATCCGGTCTCCACGCCTTAGGGGTGGGGGAGTCTGTTCCGGACCATGGCGATCGGTGCGGTCTGAGGAGGAACTCGGTCCCTGTTGATCGACCTGTGACCGTGGAATCCGAAGAACCAAATCTCTCCTCGAGGATCGCCTGGAGGGGTCGGCTATGCTTTGGTCGATCGGAGGCTGCGACGTGCGGTCAGTGGACAGCTCATGGATTTCAACAGGATCATGCAGCAGCTGTGATGAGCGGTCTGCGGTGACTGCCTGCGATGGTATACGTTCCAATAATGCTGTCTCTGTATCAGCAGGGACCGCCGGTTGTCCTAACGCATCAGGAGCCTGCTGCTCGGGTACTGTGTCTGTAGTATATGCCTCCCCATGTCTGGCCCCTGAGCCTGTCTCATCATGATCAGTACCTGTCCTGCCTGTACTGAATGCACCATCATGGTCATGAAATGGTTGGTCATCGAACGGTGGATCCTCCTCCATACGCCCCTGCGATGGCGGACCCTGCGACGGCGGACCCTGCGACGTCGGACCCTGTAGCGTCCGAATCATAGCCACCAACTCCAGATGCTGTGAATTTCTTTTCTCTTCATTCTTTTGGATAGCATCCATGACATCCGTCCGTAATGTTCGAACAGCATCCATCACTTCTGCTAATTTCTGCTCCCAGCCCTGAAAGGATTGCAGACTCTGTCAGTACTAAAACTATTAAGTCAATGGAAAGTAAAGCATGCGGTTAAAAAAATGCTGATGTACCTCCGGATGGTCTTCAACGCCTTCAGGTTGCTGACCTTCAGGTGCAGGCCGTCTGGGCAACGTGAATCGTACCCGCCTACGCCTCACGGGAATAGGACTGCGACCCTCCGGGTCTGAATCACTAGGTCTAGGTCGTGGTTGTCTGGCTTGACTGAAAGGTATCCGCCTAGACCTCGTGGGACTCTCAGTACCAATGTCAACCTCCGGCTCTGAGCCCTCAAGATCATAAGGTGCAGAATACTGAGGATCTATATCACTAGGTCCGTAATATGATTCCTCTGTATCACTGGGTCCGGCAGTCCTATGTCGATCGGGATCCGGGCGGTCACGAGGTAAATCTGCGGCATCGTCATCATATAAACTGCCTCCCAGGTTTATGCCTTCATAGTACTGTTGATGCCTCTCAGCCTCCGTAGGCACCAATTCAGCCCGCGCAAACATCTGCAATCGGAGTGACATCATTGTAATTGCAAACATACTGAAAATAATAAACATTAACAACATCAATACTTACCCTTTCAGTGAAAATCTTATCCAGCGTTTTCCCCCGTGGTCGCGCAGTCAACTCCCATTTCAGAATACGTGGAGGGGGTAGCTCGATTACCCTGCGTTCCCCACATTTGTGCTTATTGCTGCTAAGGTCCGGGATAACCTCAAAAGCAAATATCTGCATAATAGATAACACATTAGTGATATAAAATATTTTCTATTAAAGTACGGCTGTAAATTATAAATTCTCACCAATAATGCGTGCACTAGACCGTATATGTTATACGTCTCAGTGGTGTTAGCCGTGGCCTGTTGTTGCTTTCGTTGTTCGGACCGCTGCTGTTGACCATCCAAAGCATGCTTCAAACCAGATATAGTCCGCCTATACACGTATGCACCCCACGGGAATGCATCAAAAGCGTCCAAGTCCTCAACTAGCTGAAACTGCCATAATGGAATTTTATATCTCTCGTCCACCCCCATCAGTATCCAGTTCAGCAAAAACAATAATGACAGCTTCACCGCATCGTACTGCTGCTCAAAAAGACCACTCCGCAGCACCGCTTTCAGGTCTTCATTCTCTACGACTCGACCCCGAAAGTATCGGTCGTGTATGCCATTTTGTACCATCTCATAACTTGCTGGGTCGGGAATGATTCCGAACTTCAATCCGGTGATTACACAGAACTCAACCCTGGAGAACCGGACCGTATGCTTACCCAACAAAAATCTCATCTCATCTTCTGGCCCGTCGTGATGCAACTCGCGCAAAAGCATCCGATGGACAATTCCAGCCGAAAAATTCATCTCCTGATGCATGTGAAGTAAATGACCGAAGCAGGACTCAGTAAACCGACGATGGTCTTCCATCCGAAGAAGTTCATGTACACTTTCAAGTGCGTTGTGGACATCTGTAATGTCATTCACATGGTCATGCCGAATAATTTTTCCGTGGAACCATTCTCCCACAGGGATTTTCAGGAAATCCTTCAGATTCACCCTCTGCATATTCACATAAAAAAAAAACCATATCAGTTCATGAAAACTCCTAAAAAATCAAGGTTCAAAAAAGGCTCGAATGCAGTTCAGAAAGGCTCGAATACAGTACAAAAAGGCACGATCACAGTACAAAAAGGCACGATCACTATACAAAAAGGCACGATCACAGTGTCAAAAGGCACGATCACAGTGCAAAAAGGCACGATCACAGTACAAAAAGGCACGATCACTATACAAAAAGGCACGATCACAGTGTCAAAAGGCACGATCACAGTGAAAAAAGGCACGATCACAGTACAAAAAGGCTCGATTACTATACAAAAAGGCTCGATCACAATACAAAGTTCAAAAAGGCTCGAATACAGTACAAAAAGGCACGATCACAGTGTCAAAAGGCACGATCACAGTGAAAAAAGGCACGATCACAGTACAAAAAGGCTCGATTACTATACAAAAAGGCTCGATCACAATACAAAGTTCAAAAAGGCTCGAATACAGTACAAAAAGGCTCGAAAACAGTTCAAAAAGGCTCGAATACACTAAAAAAACGCTAGACATAAATGTACAAAAAGGCTCGATCAGTTCAAAAAGGCACGATTACAATACAAAAAGACTCGATCACAGCACAAAAAGGCACGATTACAATACAAAAAGGCTCGATTACAACACAAAAAGGCACGATCTCAATACACAAAGGCTCGATTACAACACAAAAAGGCACGATCTCAATACACAAACGCTCGATTACAATACACAGTTTATAAAGGCACGATTACAACACAAAAAGGCTCGATTACTATATCAAAAGGCTCGATTACAAAACACAGTTCAAAAAGGCACGATTACATCACAAAAAGGCTCGATTACAACACCAAAATGCTCGATTACAATACACAGTTCAAAAATGCTCGATTGAAGTTCAAAAAGGCTCGATTCAACTACAAAAAAGCTCGACTGAAGTTCAAAAAGGCTCGATTCAACTACAAAAAGGCTCGATTCACAAAAAGGCACGATTTAACTACAAAAAGGCACGATTCAACTACAAAAAGGCACGATTCAACTACAAAAAGGCACGATTCAACTACAAAAAGGCTCGATTCAACTACAAAAAGGCTCGATTCAACTAATCAAACCCAGATCTTCATCGTTTTCAAAGAATTTTTTTTCCTAAAATAAAACCCTAACCTAACCTGATCAACAAACACACAATCTTATTCGAAAACGAGAATCAAAATGCTTACCTCACTCCTTCTGCTTCGCCGTTCAACTCTCGTCGACATCGCTACTGTTCCGGTGGCTCACCGTCGGATTTTGGTTCTGTTGTCCGTCCGTTCCTCTGTCAAAGGTTTTTCTTTCAACGTTTGAAAAAACTCACAAACCGACAAATGAAGGGGTATTTTTGTCTGGTCACCATAAATGGTGCCTTTTAAACTTAAGTTAATAAGTTGGTGACTTTTCCCCAAAAGGCACCCCATAAAGTGCTATTTAAATTTCGAACCCATATATGAAATATACAACAATTATTGACTTAGAACGACTTGTTCTAAGTCAATATCTAGAAATTGAACGGTCACGATTTCTTTAGGATCTTCTTATAAGAGACATGCAGATGCAGCCACTCTTTCATATCCACAGCTAAGTATCAAGCTACTCACTACTCAGTGATGGATGGGTAATTTTCTTTTTCCCTTTTGCTTTTCATTTTTTCCACTGTTAAGTGATGTGTGCTCCCTAAATTATATGATATAATTAGTTACTTCATTTTTTTAATTTTTTCTTATAATTTTAATTTTAATTGTTATAGGAAGAAAACTAATCTGGAAGCTCCTCATGAAGATCATCAAAACAAGGCAGTAGAAATGCTACAAAAAACACTAGAAAAACTTGTTGAGGCGCTTTCAAGCAAAAAAGATAATACAGACAAGATTAATGCTTGCATAGAAGTTCATCAAAAGGCCCTAGATGATCTTGTTAATGTCAACTGTCTCTTCACATTAGCAGTGTTTGTGGGGTTGGCCTACGCCAACCCGAGCCAACGGAGCCTCGAAAGCCGACCCGAATGCAATCCGGACCCTGGTTTGGGAAAGAGGCTCATCATCTACGAAGTTAATTCATTTGCTTGCTTCCTTTTCTCCAGCTTAGTAGCCAAGTCAATCAAGGTTGTGTTCAAAACTTATAATTATTTGTCCTTTTGAAGATTTATATTTATCATTATATAACCCGAAAAGCTAGTTTATTGGGTTGTGAATTCGATTCATGTTTAATTTCCAACATTTTTTCTCACATGTGAGCTTCGCTAGTCTTGGATTTTATTATTAATTATCTCTAATTTTTCTCTTGGAGTTGCTTGTTGACCAAAGCTCCCTCACCAATAGAGTCGCTTTACTCTAATATCATATTAAATTTTTTCACCCTTAAGTTTTTCCTTAAACTTTTGACTTTAGTTACAAAGTTAACCAGGTGTGGGATTCTGTATGAAAAAAAACGTGTGAAATTCCCACGATTGATATATAAAAAAATTTCTTTTCCATTGGCTTACTAGATTCGAATTTTCTTACTTTTTTTTTTCTCTTGGTATATCTCACCTGTGATTTTCAACACAGGTTCTTGTAAACATTCGCAAAAAAGAACAAACAAGGAATCACCGTATGGTACCGGACAGACTGTGCAAGAAAATTCTTCTGTCAGAGACCTGGAAAAGATTTTCGTTGGGGTTATCGGTTCTTGCATCGTTTGCTGGGATTGTGCTACTGACTCTGTCCATGGTGTATGTGATACAGACAAGAGTTGGGAAGCTGACTTGTGGAAGCCATCATGCAATTATAGCGGTGGCACCACTCTGTGTGATTGTGTTTACTGCTTTGCTCTTTTATGTACCATCAATGGCTTATGCTGTGATTGTTACTGCATCTGCTATTAAGGAGAATTCTGAGGATATTAAAATGGATTCAAATGGTTCAGTAACCCCAAAAGCTCCTGCAGATGTTTAGGACATGTCTCCAGTGTTGAGTTGTCAGGATTCTCATGGTTTTGTTGTTGGATTGGTTTTAAATAGTTGGTAGCTACGGTGAATTTTATGTGACTGTTGGTAGGGTGTATTGTTGTAGCTTTAAAAATAATAATTTACTCTATATGTTGTATAAAAAAAAAAAAAAAAAATTATTGCTCAAGAGCTCAGAATAGCTTTGCGGATGCGCTTGCGAAGAAAGCGTCTAATTTGGAGGGGGATTTGCTCGAATGGAGTCTGTAGTTTTTTAGCCTTGTGTTTGTTCCTCTGTTCTCGCTGCCCTCCTTTTGTTTCCCCTGATGGTTGTATTTTTTCTGTTTTCTTTGCTGTTTTCGTTTAGTTTTGTTTGGCTCTTGCTTTGGTTGGGGCTGTCTTGGCTTTGTTTGCCCTGTCCTTGTTGTTTCTGTTTCTTCTGTGAAATAAAGTGTGCCGTTCAAAAAAAAAAAAAAAAAAAGTGTTTTGTAAACTTCTTAAAATTCGCCTATTTCGCAATCTACTTCTCCTGTAAACATATTTTGAGAAATTGGTTTGGGTTTGTTTTTCAAATTTGATTATAAGAGAACTATTTCAAAACTCACGAAATATTTATAATGTCCTCGATCATTTTTTAAATTAAAAGACAATAATATTATATTCTATACCTATTAAAAAATTTTAAAATCTAAAATACTAAAAACATACATTACAAGAAAATTGGGAAATTTTTTGAGACAAACAAAAGTCGTCGCAATAGGACGTCTATTGGGACGCAATAACATATTTGTCCCTAAAAACTGCAAATTAACAAGAAGAAATCTTTAGGGACGAAACAAATTATTCGTCCCTAAAAAGGGCAAACCAATAAAAATGCTGTCGGTAATAGTCTATTGATAAAAAAAATGACACGACTAGGGACGTAACCAGGATTAAACCCTAGGGTGGGCTAGAATTTTTTTTTTTCCGATCATTAACAATACGAGATTTTTTTTTTTTGGCCTACATGATGAATCGCCATCAACTTTTTTATCGAAATAATGAAATATGTTTTGTGTTTATATTACGACCTATATAAATAACAAAAAGACATAGAAATAAGTCATTAGATTGATCCTTATTTTATTGCTTCTATATACGTCAAGAAATAACAAATTATTTACATATACAATGTTCTTATATTATATAATATTAGTTGATTTATTTGAAATATACAAATACAATGTTAATTGTCAAAAGAAATCTAATTCATTACTTCCAAAAAAATTATAATTATTTAATTATTAGTTTAGTTTAGTCATAATGGAGCATTCACTTATAGAGAAATAAATATACACTTAAATTACTAATTACTAATAAATCTAAAAATAAAAGAATAATTAAAAACCAAAAAATAAATAAAATTAAAAGCATGTATCTAAATTTTAACCAGAATAAAAAGAAATTCATTCAACAATAGTTTTAGTTTGTGAATTAAAATTAGAATAACCAATAATTAGATTAATCCTAAAATTTTATTACGAAACAAAATATTTAAATTCACAATATTCATAAAAACATATCTAATTAGAACGACAAAGTGGACAAATTTCATCTGGATTAATGGTTTTCCTCCTTGTGTTTCTAGAGAGATTGAGGCAGAGAAGAATTGTTAGTTTGGGTTGTCAAAAATAAAATAAAATTAACAAACATGTATCTAAATTTCAATTAACCAAAACAAAAATAAATTCATTCAATAAATAACAATATTCATAAAAGCATACATAATTGGAAGATCCTAGTGAGATTTCGTATGGACTGGATGAATGTTGCCTCCTTGTGTTTCTGGAGAGAATGAGGCAGAGCTGCAGAGAGGAATTGTAAGTTTGTTTTGTGAAAAGAAAAACCTAATTGAAGATGAATTATTGTCTTAATGATATGATGATATCGATAAAGAAGTTGGACAAATGGGAAAGTTGAATGACAATGATTATTAAAGATTAAAAAATTGATATTAATTCCCTCCAGTGGTGTGCGGTGGATTGGTGGAGTGAGAAAATGTTAGTTAAAAGTATTCTAATAATACAATAATCTTAATGCTGTATGTTAAAATGTTCATCATTAATATATATTTTTTAAACTTTTCATTTTTTTTTTTAAAAGCTAGGGTGGGCTAGACAAAGCTAGGGTGGGCTTCTCTGGACACGACACAACTTGACAGGTGTTAGGTTTTGACTTATATTCCTAAGCGAACACGATGTGAACCAAACAAGACTCAACTAATGTGGTACTTCCTAGAAGACGTGGGATAACGTTTGGAAGTTGAAGGCGGTGTTTTAGGGAGGTTTGAAGATCATGAAGAACTGAAGAAGTGGTTCGTTTCATCGTATGGATCGCGGTTTTCTGAGCGATATAATTTAAGGTGACTTGTATCGGTTTAGGAAGCGGGTGTACAACCGTGACCCGAATCGTAGTCAATAATAAGCATACGTGAAACGGGAAATCTTCAATGGAAAAGGAAGTAGTTTGTTTCTGGAAGTTCTTGTGCTTGAAGGAAAAGGATTTACTTCTTACAAGAAGACTTGTCATAAAAGGAAATAGTATTTATGTGGAACAAGTAAGTCTTGTACGTTTAGGAGTAGGATTTCCTTTTATATTATACTCCATGTAACTAGTATAAATAGACCTTGTATTTAGGTTATTTTGGGTGGAGCAAAAAGAACACCATGTAAACATCAGAGAGTGTGAGTGAGATCCGGGGAGACCCAATGGGAATATCCGAGGAGGGATCTAAGGGAATATCGGTGGATCAAGTTAGAGATCCGTGGGTGATATTTAGGGGAGACCTAGGGGATATTGTGGGGATATTGGTGGGGTTCTTATGAGTGTGGTTTGGGGTTAGGTGTGAGAGAGGATCCTAGAGTATATGGTTGTAACAATTTATCATATAGTGGAACTTTCTCTGTCGTCCTGACGGCCAGTGGTTTTTTACCCGTTTTGGGTTTTCCACGTATATCTTGTGTTGTGATTGTTTTATTCTCTCTCATCTATTTTTCTGCTTATTGACGTTATTATTTGCTATGAGTTATGGGCGTATATTAGGCACGGCGTTTCCGCGTTCATCGTTCTAGAGAATTATCCCCAACAACAGGCGCCACATCACCCAAGCTCTGTTGAAACTACTTTAACTCTATGAAATTCATGTGGTTCGAACCCTTGACCTGGATGACAGTAAGGGTTACCCTTACAATTTTGCTATAATATATTTTATATCTGATATGTTTTGTATACTATTTATATATAAGCTATTGATATGTTTGTATACTATCTAATTAAATATATTTTTTTTTTGTATACTATTTAAATATAACTATTAAGATATTGTTTTTTAAAATAATATTTTATTAAAATATTTCCTTTATTTGATAGAAAATTACATTTTACTACCACCTTATCTTTAAATAGGAAATGTATATTATATCCTTATTGATTTTATTTTTTATAATCAACATTTTACTAAAAAAATTACTATTTTTTATTAATTAATAATTTAAACCTATTTCAGTAATAGCCCTTAAAATTAATTCGAATTAAATTTTAGCATTTCCGATGATGCTTTTTATGTCATCAGAAAAGTGGGTAATATTGACGGCTTATTCGACTATTTTCGACGGCCCAAAAGCCGTCGGAAATCTGGTACTGTCTTTTTTATTATTTTCGACAGCACAAAAAGTGCCATCGGAAATGTGGACTATTTCCAACAGCCATTAGGCCATCAGAAATATTATATTACTTTTTGCTTATTTCCTACGGCACAAAGACTATTTTTGACGATCATTGGGCCGTCAGAAATGTGTATTATATTTTAACTCATTTCCGACGGCACTTGTGTTGTCGGAAATAGGAACAACATTGACGACTTATTCGACTATTTTCGACGGTCATTTGGCCATCGGAAAATGTGGTATCATAGTTGTACTCATTTCTGACGGCATTGATATGGCTGTCGAAAAAGGTACCATTACTGACGGCAATTAGCGCCGTCGGAAATAGTTCATCACTAATAGGCATTTTTTTTTTGTAGTGTGATGTGAAACTTCCTAGAGACGTGGGAAAACGTTTGGCAGTTGGATATAGTGTTTGAGGGAGGTTTGAAGACGAAGAAGAACTGAAGAATCAGATTCCGGAAGAAACCGCGGTGTGGACAAAGCACATGGACCACGGCACAGGGAGCAATCGATTCCAGGAGATCATCGCGGTGTAGACCGTGGCATAGGCAAGAGACGTAGACTGCAGTTTACTGAGTGGTCGATTCCAGAAGTATTCCGCGGTGTAGGAAGCGGGGTGCACACCATGACCTAGACCATGGAGACAGCGTATTTTGTTGAGATCGGGAATGTTTCTAGATGTGCTTAAAGGAAAAAGAATACTCTTTGCGCGGAATAAGAAGACTTCTATATAAAAGGAAATAGTCTTTTATGAAACAAGAAAGTCTTGTACGTTTAGGAGTAAGATTTCCTTTTATCTTAAACTCCATGTAACTAGTATAAATAGAACCTTGTAATTAGGTTATTTGTGTGGAGAAAAAAGAACACCATGTAACATTAGAGAGAGAGAGTGGGTGAGATCCGGGGGAGACCCTAGAGAATATCTGTGGAGGGATTCAGGGAATATCAATAGATCAAGTTAGAGATCCGTGGGTGATATTTAAGGGAGACCTAGGGGATATTTAGGGGGGGGGGGGGGGGGGGGGGGGGGGGGGGGCGATGTTCTTGGTGAGGATCTTGAGCGTTGTGAGCTGAGAATCATGATGTAAAGCTCGGTTATGAGCTTGGGGACTTAGTGAGGCTTTATGGTTTAGGGTTGAGGTGTGAGAGAGAATCCTAAAGTATATGGTTGTAACAATTTATCATATAGTGGAACTTTCTCTATCGTCCTGATGGCCCGTGGTTTTTTCCCTGATTTAGGGTTTTCCACGTATATCTTATGTTGTGTGATTGTTTATTCTCTCTCATCTTATTTTCCTGCTATAGACATTAATTGTTATGAGTTATGGGCGAATATTAAGCATGTTGCTTCCACGTTCATTGGTTCAAATCCCCAACAACTTTTAGGGACAAAAAATATAATATCAAGTTATAAATCATGCATATTTGATCATATATCTCACATCATTTTTAAAAGCATGATGTAAAGTAATAAATCACATGTGATCGCATCTCACATCATTGCGGATAGATAAAAAAAAAAAAAAAATGGACTACTTTATGTGCATGCATGCTTAAGTCATTATAAATTACGTAATAAATTTATGTTGACTTAACTAATATATATATACAGTAGAACCCCTGTAAATTAATCTCCTATAAATTAATATCCTCTCTAAATTAATAAAAAATCTCGGTCCCAACTCGGGCCAGTATAAAAAATTAATAAACCCCTCTATCGTAATAATTAATAATTTCTTTTTGAAACCCGATGTAAAATTTCGGTCTCAACTGTCACATAAATTAATAATTTCATAAAATTATAAAATATATTACATAATAATCAAGAACTAAAAAAGTACTGCTAGTTTGCACAAGGCTACCATGCTTGATATTTTTGACTTTATCCTTCATCTTTTGAATTTTTTTCTTGTTATAAGTTATAACAAAGAAGATAAAAAATAGAGAATTTTTAAGAGCCGGTAGGAATAGAATTTTTAGGTATATCATGAGATCTCTCTTGTTATATATAACCAAAAAATAAGCCTCAATATTTTTAGGGTAAGTATCCTTGGTCACTAAGTAATCACATTCCCAAAAGGAATTGGAAATTTTCTTAATAAATCTTTCTTAAACAAGGAATCCTGAAGAAGAAAAAAAAAAAAAAAAAAAAGAAACTTTCCTTGAAGAAGAAAACCGACTAAACAAGGAATCCCGAAAAGGAACCTTCCTTAAATAAGAAAGCCTACTTCCACATATTTTCTAAGACAAAATAACACTTTACAATATAACACCCTTCAAATTAATAACCCCTCTAAATTAATACACAAGGATGGGTTCCAAGAATATTAGTTTAGAGGGGTTCTACCGGATATATATATTTTTTAACAGCCATATATTGAAACAAAGGAGACTGGCGCCCAAACCAGACAAGCAAGGGCGCAAGCAGCCTAAAGACAGCCCAAAAGAGAAAAACAAAGACAACCAACGAAATAAAAAGAAGCCACCAGCTCAAAAACAGAGCAAAAACAGGGAAAACCCACCCAAAAAAGAAACAAACAACAGGGATGCAACACCAGAAAAACACCTGTAAGACAGAGGTCCAGAAAAAAGAAGACAACATTAACTAAAATCACCCCATTCTAAGATATCCCCTTGATGTTGACTTAACAAATATTGAGATTGTATCTTTGTTTAACTCAAGGTGGTGATCAAAGTTCCCGTGCATAGCCAAAAATGCCGCTCTAAGGCCATGCAAATCGCAGTTGGTGCTTCAGGTAAACCAATTGAATTGGCTAGTATCAGTAGTGACAAAATTCCTCACCCATAACATTTCTTCGTATATTGATAATTAATTGTATGCTTCGTATATAGGTGTGGAATCGTCAGCATTTTTAAAAGGTGACGATAAGGATCAAATAGAGGTTACAAGAGATGGAATAGATGAAGCTAAACTTACAAAGTTGTTAAAAAGAAATTTGGGTATGCGATTTTGGAAAGTGTCAGTGCTGCCGCGAGCGACGGTGGGGGTGGTGAGCCCAAAGTGGAGGTGGTCAGCTGGCCTAGTTGTCATGCTACAGTGCCTCTTTATTACCCTGATGTTCATTATGTAGTTAGGGACTCTAACAACAGCTGCTCCATCATGTGAAATTCAAATGTTACAGATGCCAGATATAATAATCAGCTAGCGAGACACAGAAAGAAATATGAACTTGGAACCGTATTTTCTGATAAAAATTTGTTTAGTTAGTTGTTATACACTATGCTTGCAGTGGTTATCTCAAACAATTTGTCATATTTTATTGTTTTTCATATGCTTAAAGTCCTGTATATAAATAGAGTAATGCTAGAGGATCCAAAAAAGTGACCCAAATTTTGGACCCAAACCTATGTGGCAACATCACATAGGATCTTTGGAAAAAGTGACGTGGGCCCGTGTTGTGTGTGATGTTGCCACATAGGTTTGGGTCAAAAATTTAGGTCATTTTTTTGGGTCCTCTAGCATTACTCATAAATAAGGTAGTTTATCCAATTAATAAAATCAACTTATATAGCCGATTGAATTAACTTATTTTACTTGTTGAGTGGTTCACCCGATCATGAAGATAAGATATGTGACCAAGGGTGGAGCCATTATTTTGGTTTTGGTGGGCCAAGACAAAAACTAATATTAAAGGTCACCAAAGAAAAATATATTAATATACGAAAATGTAATCTTGTTTAGTCTTGAAGGTAATGATACAAAATAATAATAATAATAATGACTCCAACTTTAAGAATCAAAATGGAAATTGACTCTATTTTGTATATCAAAAATCATCTATAATTAAATTTATTTAAATTTCTTTGCAAATTTCATTTCAATATACATTATTAAAGAATTTGTGAGAAAATGATCTTTCATCTTGTTGTATAGATTAAATATATCTTTCAATAGTTCTGTTTATGCTTGTGTGCTAGGAATTGAAGTGCTTCTTTGTGCCTTTGCTCTGTTTTTTGGGATGCTCCTTCTGTTCTTGGAGCCTCTATTTTGCTTCTTGTTATTGTTCTATGTTTGTTTCCTTTTCTTTGCTTTGGTTTTCTGGTGCTGCTTTGTCAGCAGGTTGTTTCTTGTGGCGTTCTATTGCCTTCTTGGTCTTTCTGAATAAATTGCCGTTAAAAAAAAAAAAAAAAAGTTCCTTAATCAAAGAATTTGAGAGAAAATATCATTGAAACATTAATATATTTAAAAAACAATTATTTATATATTTATAATTTAATTTTATAATATTCATGTCAAACTAAATTAACTTATAAATATTTGTGAACAAATTTAAATAACATACGAGTAAAATGAATTTATCAAAACCATAGTAACAGCCTAACAAAATATTAAAAATAAAATATTTATTAATTTATAATCCCAAACCTAAAATCTTGGAAGTTCATGAAAATAATCTTAACGGTCAAATAAAAAATTTACAAGTAAACAAACTATGTTGAGTAACCCATAAGAACCACCTTAAAACAAGATGAATATTGCATAATAAAATAGTAAATAAAGTCTTAATTTGTTCTAATGAATACCTAATAAAAATAAACACACACACACACACACACACACACACACACATATATATATATATATATATATATATATATATATATATATAAACGGATCTAGCTACTATACAGATAATGTCATGTATATATAGTTATGGGGTAATTACAAGAGGAGGTTATTTCCTTTTAGTTTTAATTTCTTTTAAATTTTCAAATCTTTGATTTTTTGTAGACCTTTGGATTGAAACCCATTTATTGAAAATTAGTCTTATAACTATATAGTAACTATATAGTTGTTGAACCCATATATAAATTAGATTAGAAAATAATGTATGAAATCATAATAAATTAAAATTTAAAATGGATTGATTTTGTCTCGGTAAAATATTGAATATGGAATTGAACTTTCATTGGCTGGGGGGCATTGGCCCTTATGGGCCCTAGAGGTGAGCATGGTTCAGTTCGAACCGAAACCGATACTAATCAAACCTAACCGGATTGAGACGACGAGGATCAAATTGGAACTAGAAGAGTTTCCCAAACTTCAAACGTATTTGCATCGTCATGAACAATGAGAAACCTAGTTGCATCTAAAAGTTTAGTGATCTTCCATGCCAAATCCTCCGCGGAAAGTGTTTCTACCCCTGCGAACTCTGCTTGATCAATCTGCTTCACTATCTCAGCTAAAACATCTCTTGCTCTGAACACATCAGGAACACGAACCCAGGCACGGTTAGTGAAATGCCTCCTCACATCAACTCTATTGTACACACTTCTTGCCATTGTTGTCTTCCCTGAGCCTCCCCTACCAATCACTGCAATCACCTTGACACTAGACTGATATTGATCTTGTTGATCACCATTAACGCGAACCTCCTTAACGATTTCACCTGTGTACTGGCCTTCATTGGATTCATGTTGTGCAGCTAATCGAACTAGCAACTTGTTCGTTGTTTCTTGTCGAATACAGACAACATCAGTTTCCTCACACAACCCAGAAATTCTTCCCCAACGTTGCCCATTACAATTCATAACATCTTCAGAATCATTCACACTACTCACGGCCTTATTTTTCGCGACAAAAAATATGATTATGATCATCCAAAGACAAGCATTTTAGCATCTCATCATTGAATCCTTTCATTTCAATGATGAAATGTTTCTTGCTACGCAAGGACTTGAACCACATGGAGAGACTAAAACGATTCGAGCTCTTGCTCTTCCAATGCAATGCACAGACAGCAGAATAGAGAGCTTGAAGAATCCGGGCAGTTTTCTGATCATCATCATCATCCATTAATGGATCACCAACACCACCATCAACACATGAAACTTCACTGTCTTCTGCATATCTCAGCAGCTGATTCAGTGACTGGGGATTGTTCTTGATCTGTTCACCGAAACTAGAATCTCCAATTGTGGGAAAAATTAGTGGTAACTTCATCAAAATCAAAACAGAAACTTTAGCATCCATTGATTCAAAACAGGCCAAGAGAGCTAATTTTTTATTTTTTATTTTTTATTTATTTTTATTTATGAAATTAGATGAGTTTGATCAGAACTTTAGCTCAGATTTTGCATTTTTGTTGTTGTTGTTGTAATAATTGAGGTTGTAAATTAAAATGAATAAATAAGTCAACTTATTTGTTTCATAACATAGCTTTGGAAGATTAATATAAAGTTTTCTATATCTTCAAAAATAAAGAATTCCCAACTTATTGTGGAAGTCTGTGGATTTACCACCACTCCACCGATTGTATGGGCGTCTTCACACGTGGAGGAAAAGCATCAATTGGCTTCTGATTTAACAATTGGTGGCAATTCTGTTGGTCTTCTAAATAGGGGTTTGTTTTAGGCTTCAAAATAGAGGGCATGAATAAAAGCAACAGAAAAGCATCGATGAAAGCCGGTTTACATTATTCTCTCTATTCTCTCTTTTATGCTTTGTTATATATTTCCATTTAGTTCTACAACAAAAATTGATTTTTACAATACTGTATTACTTTTTACAAAGCTATTGTATAATAACAGTAACCATTTCTGTCAAAGGTTCAAAAAAAAAAAAAAAAAACAGTAACTATCATCTCCTGTAATGTTTTTTTTTTCTGGTCAGATCAGTTTCGTAAAAAATAAAATAAAATTACGAAATTAGATCCAGGGAAAGAAAATGTAGATATTTTTTAAAAAATATATTAAAAAACTTTACGTATCAATTTAAAATTGATATGGTATATCACATCACATAGAGATAGGCATAGAATAAAGATAAGTATATTACATGAATGATTAAGCTTGCCAATAATTCATTTGCTTTTGCAACTTTTTTAAAGTGGAAAATAAAATACAAAGACATAAAATAATGTAAGAGTGCAAATTAAAATTGTAGTGCAGTCAAAAGCAAAACAGGAGGGAGAGAGAGACAGAGACAGAGAGTCACAGATATTCATAATTCATGCTAATAATTTTAGTCAAAAAGTGAGTGTCTGCTGAAATATAATAAACTTTTAAGATGTCATTATCAATTTATTATTTTAATGAAGAGTTGCATTTGTTGTGTCTAACCAAAAACTCAGTCTTGAAAATATGTTGCTAATTACATGCATGTTGATTTTGATCTAACTATCTAGCTTAGAGCCTTAGAATATGGTAATTAAGTGTATATCAAGTTGCTTAATTAATCAAGTAAATCATTGTTTTTCTAGTAGCTGATTAATAACATAAGTTAATGTCATAATCCAATGGAATTGTTAACAAACAATGGAATTGTTAACAAATAGAATATAAGTTTGTTTTGTGTATCTACCGTGCACCTACTTAATAGCATACATTTTAATAGCACCAAACTTGTATTACATAAATAAAAATGCTTTCTTTTAAGTTAAATAAGGGTATACGAGATGAGATTAGTCCCTCCATACCTACGTTATAAGGTCGTGAGCTCGAGTCCAGAGTCCTCCTCCTCTCTAAAAAATCCTAAATTTATATAATATTTATTAAAAAAAAGGTTAAATAAGGATTTTTTTTAATAAATTTTATTATTTTGATGCTATTAAAACTAAACTTATTTAGCCTTTTAACCCACAAAGTCGGTATAAATAAATGCTATCTAGTCCATATCCCTCACCCAATATAATAATAAATTAAAGTCAAGTTGAAATTTATACCAACCATGACACATTGTGCGGACCCATTAAGTCTTTTCAAAAATAATTTTGGTCTAGGTACACATCTTTACAGGCTAGCTTTATGATTGTTCTAGGTGCACTAGTACAATGGTGGTTGACTGATTGTGCTATTGAATAAGCAGATTAAAATATATACCAAATTGAAGCAATTATCATTTTTAATTGATATATGACATAGCCATGGACTTGGCTGCTTATGTCATATAAAATGACTTGGCTGCTTTTATTAGAGAGAAACAAAAAGAGGGTAAATAAAAATTGCAGCTATCTAGAGAGCAATTATTTTCCTTTTTAAATTTTAATAACTAAATGTAATTTGTTTTTTTTTTTTAATTAGTTCAATTTTAAAAAATAAGAGTTTCTCCTTAAACTTCACAAATTATCTATTTATACTTCATTTTAATTTTTTTCATTAATGGTAATTTTTAATAGAATTAAAATTACCAAATTATTCAAAAAAAAAAAAAAATTCTAAACACACTCCAAACTAGTTTTTTTATTTAGAAAATAATGTTTTTTTTCCCTCATTTGTGTTTATTTTTTCCTCTTCATTGTTTTATATACCCTAAAATATCTTCTTGTTTTTTTTTTTTTTTTTCCAATATGTTAAAGTTTTTCATTGAGATATGACAGTCTCAAATTTTGATTTGAAAATCCAACAAATTAAAAAGAGAAAAAAATATTATAAATTTACATACTGCTATAAGTCCTTAAAGCTCATTATAAATTTCCATAGAATCCAAGTAAACATTACAGGTACCTTTCATAAATAATAATAATAATAAAATAAACAGTGTAGCTCAATGAAAGATAGCGATATAAGTTATAATTTAGAAGTTTTTCTAGTAAGACGGCAGAGTTTTCAAAGTGTTCAAAATTACTAGCATTTTTTTTTTTTTTTTGGTTTTGCTATATGTTAAATTTAAAATTAAATATAAAAAATAATAATGGATAATATTAAAATAAAATGAAATGTTTTTAGAAATTTTATTTTAAAAAATTGAATGTCTTTATAATAAGAGTGTCAAAAGATAAAATGGATAATTTTGGAATAAAGGGGAGTGTCTTTCGAATTTATTTTAAAATTTTAAATTTTTAGAATGGAGTGTCTTTACAAATATAAATAGAAAGAAATTGAATTATTAAAAAGAAGTTCTATATAATAATAATAGGGTATAAATAGATAAATACATTTTTAATTACCCTCTAACTCCATTTATATCAACTTTAAAGAGAGGTCCCCATTTGCTAATTTACCTTAAAGGAAAAACAAAAACAAAAAAAACCTGCTAGAGGACATAAATACTTTAGCTAAGCTGGCTTTTTTCTGGACTATTTCTCTTGTCCTTTTGGAGGACAAGACATGTAAAGATCTTTTAGGGACTCACTTTCCTCCATAAATAAATCAATCGCTTTCCTCCATAAATAAAAATCAATGAATAAAAATACTGAAAACCCAAAACACAAATCCCTTATTATCATATGATCACAACCTTATCTTTTTCAATTTATGCAAAAGCATAATTCATCAAGTTCAGGACATCGCATACAAGAATCCCAATTGGTACATACCGCCATACCGGTGTAAAATACAGATTTTTCTTTTTTTTTTCATTTTAAAATAATATCAATTGTGATTAGGTACGAAAAAATGTATCAGAGATCTTTTTTATTTTAAACTAGTGTCATTTATGATTCTGTAAAAAAACGTACGAGATTCCGACACCGAATAATTTTCATTGATTTAATTATGATCAAAATACAGATATGAAATATGCAACAATTATTACCGCAGCTAGAACGACTTGTTCTAAGTCAATATCTAGAAATTGAACGGTCATGATTTCTTTAGGATCTTCTTATAAGAAACATGCAGATGCAGCCACTCTTTCATATCCACAGCTAAGTATCAAGCTACTCACTACTCAGTGATGGATGGGTAATTTTCTTTTTCCCTTTTTCTCTTTTGCTCTTTTTTTTTTTGTTTTTTTTTTCCACTGTTAAGTGATGTGTGCTCCCTAAATTGTATGATATAATTAGTTACTTCATTTTTAAATTTTTTGTTGTAATTTTTATTTTAATTGTTATAGGAAGAAAACTAATCTGGAAGCTCCTCATGAAGATCATCAAAACAAGGCAGCACAAATGCTACCAAAAACACTAGAAAACCTTGTCGAGACACAAAAAAACCTTGTTGAGACACAAAAAAAACTTGTTGAGACGCTTTCAAGCAAAAAAGATAATGACAAGATTAATGCCTGCATAGATGTTCATCAAAAAGCCCTAGATGATCTTGTTAATGTCAACTCTCTCTTCACAATAGCAGTGTTTGTGGGGTTGGCCTACGCTAACCCGAGCCAACGGAGCCTCGAAAACCGACCCGAATGCGATCCGGACACTGGTTTGGGAAAGAGGCTCATCATCTACGAAGTTAATTCATTTGCTTGCTTCCTTTTCTCCAGCTTAGTAGCCAAGGCAATCAAGGTTGTGTTCAAAACTTTTAATTATTTGTCCTTTTAAAGATTAATATATATTTAATAGCTAGATCATTCTATAACCCGAAAAGCTAGTTTATTGGGATGTGAATTCGATTCATGTTTAATTTCCAACATTTTTTCTCACATGTGAGTTTCGCTAGTCTTGGATTTTATTATTAATTATCTCTAATTTTTCTCTTGGGAGTTACTTGTTGACCAAAGCTCCCTCACCAATAGAGTCCCTTTACTCTAATATCATATTAAAATTTTATCACCCTTAAGTTTTTCCTTAAACTTTTGAGTTTAGTTGCAAAGTTAATCAGGTGCGGGATTCTATATGAAAAAAACTTGTGAAATTCCAGTGACTGATGATATATAAAAAAATTTCTTTTCCATTGGCCTATTAGATTCGAAATTTGTTACTCTTTTTTTTCTCCTTGTATATCTCACTTGTGATTTTCAACACAGGTTCTTCTAAACATTCGTAAAAAAGAACAAACAAGGGATTGTCCGGATCGCCAACCGGACAGACTACTGGAGAGACTGTGCAAGAAAATTCTTCTCTCAGACAGCTGGAAAAGAATTTCGTTGGGGTTAGCGGTTCTTGCATCGTTTGCTGGGATTGTGCTACTGACTCTGTCCATTGTGTTTGTGATACAGATAAGAGTAGGGAAGCTGACTTGTGGAAGCGATCATGCAATGCAAGCGGTGGCACCACTGTGTGCGGTTGTGTTTACTGCTTTGCTCTTTTATGTACCATCAATGGCTTATGCTGTGATTGTTACTGCATCTGAAATTAAGAAGCATTCTGTGGATATTAAGGAGGATTCTAAGGATATTGAGGCTTCAAATGGTTCTTAAGTGTGAGTGTTGAGTTGAGCTGGATGTAAATATGTAATTAGGAGATGTTTTGAGTGTTGAGTTGTCACTCAGGGTTCTCAAGTGTGATTAATTAGCATCGGACTATGTCAGGTTTGTTGTTGGATTTGTTTTAAATAGCTGGTATGGTGAAATGTGATTATTGTTGAAATAAATGGAGTTGCAGAGTTGCTTGACAACTCAGGATGAATTATTTTTTATTGTTGAACCACTTATTTCGTAAGATTGTACTAATAAAAAGGTGTTTTGTAAACTTATTAAAATTCGTCTATTTCACAATCTGCATCTCCTGTAAAAACATTTTGATAAGTTTTTCAAATGTGTTGGGTTGTTTTTCAAATTTGATTATAAGTAAAATGTAACTATTTCAAAACTCATGAAATATCTACAATGTCCTCATTATTTATATTAAAAGACAATAATATCGTCTATACCTATTGAAATTATTTTAAAACCTTAAATATTAAAAACACAAAAGTAAAAAAAAATATTAAAACAGTTTTATTTTAATTAATTAATATAAATTAAAAAAATTAGTTGGTGACCACCTGCCAGTAATGCGTTGGAGGATTCTGGTTCTCCTCTACAACGGATCGTCTCACTAAACGAACCGATTTTATGCAACCATTAAATCTATCTGTTTTTACTTGATCAAGGTCTCATATGTCTATTCTTTAACTTTACAAATTTTTTAAAAGACGAATTTTCATTAAGTGAATTTTCAATAAGAACATTTTTGTGTTTGTCAAAATTCATACAATTAAGGGAAATTATCATTTTTTTCCCCTGAAGTTTGTCATATTAGATAAACTAGTCTCTCTATTTTTAATAATGGCCAGTTAACCCCCTGAAATCCAAATTATTGGTCATTTTACCCCTTCTGTCAAGTTTGCTATCCAAAATCCCATTGACCGTTAATTAAAAAATTAAAATGCCTACATCATGGATTGAACCTTCAACCTTATGATCAAAAACCATACGCTTTAACCAACTGAGCTATACCAGCTTATTGTTTGAGGTTTGTTGATTTAAATGTATATATATAGTTATTAAATTTGTTTAAAATAATTTAAATCTGTTTATATAAATTAAAATAAACTCATATATATATATATATAATTTAAAATAAACTCATATTTAATAATAATATATAAAAACAGATTTATGAAAAAGAAAAAGAAAATAAGAAAACAAAAGGAAATTTATTATTATTATTTTTCTTTCTTTCTTCGTATTATTATTTTTTGAATTTTTTCCCTTTTCAATTTATGGGCTTTGATTTACTGGGGTTTTTTATTTATCAAATTGAAATAATATTTTTTTGAAAATGAAAAAAATTCAAAAAAAAGAAAGGAAAAAATTTATGGGCTTTGATTTTATGGGTTTCCTTTTGTTTTCTTACTTTATTTTTCTTTTTTATAAATATGTTTTATATATTATTATTAAATATGAGTTTATTTTAAATTATATAAACATATTTAAATTATTTTCAAACAAATTATATATATATATTTAAATCAACAAACCTTCAACAATAAGCTAGATTAACTCAGTTGGTTGAACCATGTAGCTTCTAACCACAAGGTTAAATGTTAAATCCCTAATGGAGGCGTTTTAATTTTTTAATTAACGATCAAATGGATTTTGGATGGAAAACTTGATAGAAGGGTAAAATGACCAATATTTTGGGTTTCAGGGGGTTAACTGGTCATTATTGAAACTAGAGGGACCGGTTTATCTAATATAGCAACCTCAGGGGGGAAAATGATAATTTCCCTACGATCAATCATAAATTCATGATAAGTGATAACTAACTCATTAAGTGCATCTGATTTTTTCCCGAAAGGTAAACACCTCCATAGGGTATTAGGTAGCTTACTACTTGAATATTTATATTTTTTAAAAGATATACTCTTTTAAGACATTAAGAAGACTTTATACCGATATACTTATAAAAATAAAATTACACCATATTTGTTTTTACTTAAATTACACCATACCTGTGTGTGTAGAGTTCCTGTATGCGAGTGAGTGTGTGAGACGTGTGAGTGGTAGACAAGCAAGTGAATATGAGTTTACTTGTGTGTTGATTATTGTAGTCAAGTTTGTAAGATAAACAAGAGTTGTTTCATTCTGTAAAACCTCTGCCTTCTCTTTTTTATTAATAGTAATACAAATAAATAAATAAATAAATAAATAAATAAATAAAACCAGAGAGGCACGCAGACTCTAAAACACATTAATCTAAAAAGGCACGTATGTCTTAACAGAATGTAATTAAAAAAAAAAAAAACCTTTATTTCTGAACAAGGCATTACAATGAAAAAAAAATAGGATTATAATAAAACATTATGCTTAATCTTAAAAGAATGCAAGTGGAAGGAAGGAAGGAAAAAAAAGAAGAAGAAGAGAAAATAGACAATCCAATTTGTTAATATTCAAACAAATTGTTGGGACCTGGTGAGCACAACCCGGAATGATAGGCTTTTATTTATTTTTTGAAATCGAATGTACAATTGGTTGAGGCATCTGTCAGGACCTGGTGAGCACGACCCCAAAATGTAACTCTCATTTTCTCTCAAATCGTCTGATCTGTATGATCAGCTGATATCATGGAAGGATAATTGACAGGAGCTACAACATATATCTTGAAATTCATTTTATCTCTTTACACTTGGGAAGAAGATCCTCGGGAAAATGTTGTCGATCAATGTAGTATGAAAATTCTGTAGCAATGCTCCAGATGATAATTTTGTACTCGTAATCTTCAAAATTAATTCTTTTTTTTTCCTCCGGAAAGAAAAACAGTTGGGGAGGAATATTATGAGTTAATAATTTAGTCAAAAAGTAGTGTGATAACGAGTGTCTGCTGAAATATGTTAAATATTCATGATCAACCCATTAATTGTAATAAGTTATTTAGAGATATGTGATTAACAATTTATAATTTTAATGAAAAGTTGCATTTGTTGAGAGATCGGTGGCAATATTTTAGTACTTTTTTTTGTTCTCATTGTATAAAGTCAATAAGATTCACTATAGTCCCTTAACACGCCGCCTATGCCCGCCGGACCTAAGATTCGCTAACTATATATATATATAATAGCATCTAACAAAAGCCCCCCCAAGTCAAATCTTTCTAATATTTTAATAATTACATACATGTTGATGTCGATCTATATAGCTGGCTTAGCAAACGGTAATTTGGTGTAGATCAAGTTACTTAATTAATTAAGTACATATATCATTGTTTTTCGAGTAACTAGCTAATTAATAATATAAGTTTATGTCATAATCCAATAGAATTGTTAATTAAGAAAATTAAATTTAGCTATAAGCCTGGCTATTAAGAATCAGAGAAAGAAACTAAGCAAAGAATATTTCAACAAAGAGAAGAAAAATGAAGAATTGTAATTGTATTTCCATGGAAGTCTTTTTCAGAGAGAAAACAATTGTTTTCAATATACTATTTCTTGATCATTAATGATTACAGAGAAGACTAGAGCTTTATAGCTCATCAGTGATTAAAGGTCTAACAACTTTTCCGTAAATCATGGAAGTTGCACATGGGCATGCTTTTGAGCTGTGCCAACTTAGCTTTTCACTAACAGAAACTATATTTTCCCGCCAAGTGACTTTGTAGAGAAGTTATCAGGTGTTGCTGGTCCACTGAGCTTTTTATGTTTGATCATGATGATCTTAATCATCATGACTATAGTGAATGTTGACTTCTTTTGACTGGGAAAGATAGCATAGTGATACATTTCAATAGCTCAGGTAGGACTGCACAATTGACTTGTGTTTGAGCTTTGTTTTGAGCATTTGCTCTGCATTGTTGGACCAGAGGAAAGGCTGCACTGTCAGCTGTTTTGTTATTCTCAACATCCCCCTTCAAGCTAAACGAAGGGGAAAGCTGTAAGGGTAGCTTGGACCAAAGAAATTGAAAGTGAGGAGCAGCAAGAACTTTTGTGAAGATGTCAGCCCATTGAAATTCAGTGGGCACATACTGAATTGCTAGAGCACCAAAGATAATTTTCTCTCTTATAAAATGAATATCTATCTCAATGTGCTTGGTTATAGAATGGAAAATAGGGTTTTGAGCTAGAGAACCAGAACTTTGATTGTCACACTAAATGATAGGTTTGCATTCAAGTTTGATCCCTAGTTCAGAGAACAAAGAATCAAGCCAAAGAACCTCTGTTGCAGCCTGAGAGAGAGCCCGATATTCAGCTTCACAGCTGGACCTACCAACTACTTATTACTTTTTGGAACTCCAAGTAGTCAGATTTCCACCAAGTAGAACACAACAACCACTTGTTGAGTGACGATCATCTAGACAAGAAGCTCAATCTGCATCACTAAAGACCTTAATACTCATTGAAGAAGCTGGAGTGAAATGCAAACCTAACCCAACTGAGCCTTTAAGATATCTAAGAATTCTCTTACAAGCTGTCCGGTGTTCATCAGTTGGTGCAGCTAAAAACTGACTTAACTTGTTGACACCAAAAGCAATGTCTGGCCTGGTATGAGTCAAGTATTATAGGGCACCGATGGTACTTCTGTATAGAGATGGATCAGCAAAAGGGGAACCATCTTTAGTGAGCTTGGAACTAGAACACAATGGAGTAGAGCATGGCTTACTAACAACCATATTAGTCTTCTTTAAAAGATCTAGCACATACTTTGTCTGTATGAAGTAAAGACCTGATGCATACCTTGTAGCTTCAAATCCAAGAAAATAGCTGACATACCCAAAGATTTCAAAGCAAAAACCTTATTCAAGGTTGTTATAGTACTATGAATCAATGCTTTGTCATTACCTGTTACCAGGATGTCATCCATATAAACTAAAAGAAACAGAACTTGAGATCCTTGTCGTTTAACAAATAGAGAAACATTAGATTGAGAAGAAGTGAATCCACAACTCTTCTATTTGAATCCACAACTAAGAAGAGTTGTCTTAAGCTTCAAGAACCAAGCCCTTGGTGTTTGTTTGAGTCCATATAGTGCTTTATTCAACTTGCAGACATGATGAGGTAGCTATGAGTTGGTGAAACCAGCTGGTTGCTCCATGAATACCACCTCCTTTAAATCACCATTAAGGAAGGCATTATTTATGTCAACCTACTAAATATTCCATCCATAAGTTACTGCTAATGTGAAAATAACTCTGATGGTGGAGGATTTAATCACAGGGTTGAATGTGTCTTCAAAATCAACACCAGAAGTTTGATGAAACCCCTTGGCAACCAACCTTGCCTTGTGTTTCAATACTGAAACGTCTGGTTTGTACTTCGGTCGAAATAACCATTTGCAGCCAACCAGTCTCATTGATTTGTTGTAATGAACCAAGGACTATGTGTTGTTTCGTAACAAGGCCTGAAATTATTCTTTCATAGCTTGATACCAATGAGGCTTAAAGATAGCCTTTTTTACTGTTTTAGGCTCAATATTGTAAGAAGGTTCAGCTGCTGGTAGACAAATGGAAGAGTAGACTTTGGGTTTTGTGATTTCAAACTTTAGATGAGTGACCATAGGATGAGTGTTAGTAACAGGATCAAGATTAGAGATATATATATGAATGGGTTGAGCAAGCAATTGAGAGGCTACAAAAGAAGTAGTATCAGACATGGCATTAGCTGTATTGTCAGTAGGAGAGTGTGATACAGAAGAAGTGGAGTTAGATATAGCATGAATAGCATTGTCAGTAGGAGGATGTGAAGCAACATGACTGGCATAGAAAGGTTGATGGTTTCGAGGTGAATTAAGCAATATAGCAGTAGGTAAGCTAAAAGAGGTATGAGAAAAAGATGACACAGACTTTGAAAACAAAGATTTGTAAGGAAATTCAAACTCATTAAAGACTATATTTCTGGACACATATCTTTCCATGCTTAGTGGCTCAAGAAATCTTCGTGAAAAGACTGAAATGGGCACCTGACACTGCCAAAAATGCGCCCTATTATACGCCCTGTTATGCGGCCAAGGGCGCAGAAATAAGAAACAAGGGAAGCCAGACCAAGAAACGGCGCCCTTATTCTGCGGTCCATGACCGCCGAATAGGGCGCCGAATTGAGGCGAGAAAACGTGACATTCTGGTCCCTTTCTGTGCCCATTTTTACGGCCCCTAATCGTAGAAATGGGGCACAAAATCCCAAGTTCCTGAAGTTGTGCTTTTGCCCCAAAATTTCCATCTTTATGCAAATAAGCCCCTGATCTGGAAAAATTCATGAAACACTTATTTTAGCCATTAAAAACCCGGTTTTACCCGGAAAACAAGCATAAAAGATACAAATAAGGGGGAACACTTCATGAATAAATAAGAGTTATCAATAAGCATTGTTATCTCTAGTAAACCTTGAGATGCTTAGCAATGCTAGGCACACATAAAATGTTATTTAGTTCTAACAGTCGTGAAGGCATGGTATGAGAAGTTATGAGAGAGTTACCAGTGTGAATAATCTGAAGTTGCTGACCATTTCCTACTGCAGGTCTGTTTGGTCCTTGATATTCGGAACGAAAAGATAGATTAGAGAGATCAGAAGTAACATGGTTGGTGGCGCTACTATCTGCATACCAGGCTGGATAACACACACTCTCAGGTGTAGCATAATTCGATGTGGATTGATTGAAGTTAGCTTGATTAGGAACACTAACAAAGGCATGCATATTGTTTCCAGAATATTGTGAATTTTGATACTGAGCTAAAGAGTTTGAGTAACCACTGTTATTCATTTGTTGATGTTGCTGTTGATCTTGTCTTTGAAAATTCTTATCGAAGTGATGATAGCAAGTCCAAACAGTGTGACCAATTTGACCATATAGCTGGCAAAATGGCCTATTGTTGTTGTTCCAATGACCATTATTCCTTCCCCTGCCTCTTGCTTTATTTCCATTAGCACGACCTCTATTATTGAAGTTTCCACCTCATTGATTTCTTCTATCACCTTGATTATCGGAAGCATAATTCGCACTTGCGTTACTCATGTCAACCTGATTCCCTGAATTCAATTGAGCAATTCTCTTCTCATGATTCATTAAGAGATATTGAACCTCCTGTACATTGATTGAGTTCCTTTGAGATGTAATCACTGAAACAACTTAATCATATTCATGTCCAACTCCATTTATTATACTCAAGATCAAGTCATTCTCAATAACTATTTGATTTGCTGCTCTTAAATTGTCTCCAAGTGTTTTAACTTTTAGAACAAAATCACCAATAGAACTTGATCCCTTTTTGACATTTTGTAATTGATGTTTTAGTTGAAGAACTTTAGCAAGAGATTGTTGTGAGTTCAAGTTTTCCAGAATACTCCACACCTCTAACGAACTAACACAACTAGTAACTTGACCTATAACTCTCTGATCAATCGAAGAAAATAACCAGGACAACAACAATTGATCAGACTTTTTCCAAGAAACATAGTTTTTGTTTGGAGCTAAACGTTTTACACCATCAGATTCCTTAACTTCAACGAATTTTGGTGGAATAGGTTTTAGACCTATGATAAAATCTTCTAACTCAAAAGCTCTAATAATAGGTAATACCTGTGCTTTCCAAAAAAAAAAATAGTTGTCTATATCTAGTTTGACTTGAAGATTGAAGTTGAGTGATTTGGCAAGGGAAGTAAAATCTGTTGTGTTCGAAGACGACAACAGATTTTCTCAATCTCTTTTGTTGTGACTTGAAAATGACAGCGGAGCTTCTCGATCTCCTTTGTTGTGACTAGAAGATGAACTGTTTGAAGTAGCCATGGACGATTAGTCCTTTAGTGGCTCTGATACCATATTAAGAAACAGAGAAAGAAACTAAGCAAAGAATATTTCAACAAAGAGAAGAAAAATGAAGAATTGTAATTGTATTTCCATGGAAGTCTTTTTCAGAGAGAAAACAATTGTTTTCAATATACTATTTCTTGATCATTAATTATTACAGAGAAGACTAGAGCTTTATAGCTCATCAGTGATTACAGGTCTAACAACTTTTTCGTAAATCATGGAAGTTGCACATGGGCATGCTTTTGAGCTGTGCCAACTCAGCTTTTTCACTAACAGAAACTATATTTTCCAGCCAAGTGACTTTGTAAAGAAGTTATCAGGTGTTGCTGGTCCACTGAGCTTTTTATGTTTGATCATGATGATCTTGATCATCATGACTAGAGTGAATGTTGACTTCCTTTAACTGGGAAAGATAGCATAGTGATACATTTCAATAGCTCAGGTAGGAATGCATAATTGACTTGTGTTTGAGCTTTGTTTTGAGCATTTGCTCTACATTGTTGGACTCAGCTATTCTGTTATTCTCAACACTGGCATAAATAGATAAGTGTAGAGTACAAATTGTTGAGTTAAATGGTACATTAAATTTCAAAATTTAGGAGAATCAAAACTCTTAAGATCCCCATCAATTTTCATGTCTCGAAATTTCCATTTACTGCTTATGATCAACCTTCAGGTATTGCTAAGAAATGTTCTTCAACAAAATTTCCATTGGTTGTGAAACTTGAAAGGGTCAAGCGAAATGTTGGTAGATATGGATACAGTATGTTTTTATAGGAAACCCTAATTTTTTAAAAAGTCTTTGACAGTCTTTGACAACGTTGTTTTGAAGTCAAAAGCTTGTTCTTTGTATTTTTCTATCTCGCAAGTGCATGAGTCAAAAGACAAGTATAGCAACAAGCAAGGGTTTCATTCCATAAAGAGGTGTCATCCGTCAACTGTCTCAAGTATTAGAGTTTATTGAAAGCATCACTACAAAAAAAAAGGGCTATTGGGACGATTTTTTTTCGTCCCAATAGCCCAAAAAACGTCCCAATAGGTCTATTGGGACGAATTTTATTCGTCCCAAATTCCGTCCCCTCAGGTGGGTCGCAATAGCTTCTTTGGGACGAAAATTGAAATTCGTCCCTTAAAACTACCTATAGGGACGATTTTTGTTTGTCCCAATTGATAAGGTATAGGGACGAAAATATTCGTCCCAATAGACAACTTGTAGGGACGAATTGTATTTTCGTCCCCTTTGACAACCTGTAGGGACGAAATATTTCGTCCCTTTAGATAATTTTTTATCCATTTAGGTATCCTATTGAGACGAAATTAAAAATAAATAAATAAATGAATAAAAATAAAAATAAAAATAAAAAAATTTGTTGCCTCAGCCACCACCCACACCACCTGCGCGCACCCACTGACCCACCAGCCACCCACACAAATCAATTTTAATTGTTGTCCTCAAGGTGAGTCGAACCCTGCACACACACACCCACCCACACACGCCCAACCACTTTGCTGCTCCTTTGTTTGTGATAACAAAAGCATAATGTTTATATATAACCTCTACTTCTTATTAATTTTTTATTGATTATTTTTCGATCAAAATTTTATTTGTAGATTGATTCCACTAATTAAATTTTTTTTTTATATGATAAACAAATTGATATTAAAAAACATTTATTATAACATTTAATTAAACTATTTTGTTCAAATCATATATTGTCAGATCAAATGGTCAATTGTTAATCGTACTCGGAATTAAACATGACTCCGGTTCCGGCTCTCGATTTGGAACCAACGGTTTCGATTTCTGATTCGGGTTTACAAAATACTTGAAGAATAAAATGAAAAGGCTCAATAATGGAAGATTCAAAACCAAAAAAATCTCCGTAGTGCCACTAAACTAATTATCCAATGATGTTCAACCTCCCTTGGAGATCTGTTAAACAAATCTCTATGATGAAGATGAAAGAATAATAAAAAAATTTAAAAATAAAAACTTCAAAGTAAGAGAATGTGTGTAAAGTAAGGGAATTTTTGTCCGTTCGCCATAATAGGTGCCTTTTAAACTTAAGTTATTAAAGTGGTGACTTTCTTACAAAAACACTTTTAAAATATGGCATTTTTCATCATTTTCAAGTTTCGATTTTTGATTCGGAACCAACGGTTTCGGTTTCGGTTTCGACAGTTCGGTTCCGGTTCCAACGGTTTAGTTCCTCTTTTAAAAAATAATAGAAAATCTTTCAAAACTAATAGTTATTGATCCTTATGAAGAACTTATTAGGAAAAAAACAAAATTCATCTCTATAGAGAACCACTTTGGACAAACAAAATGATCCATATTGCATCATTTTCTAATTTATATGGTAATTTAATTATTAATCTATCTTTAAGGAAAAAACTTCAAAAAAAATAAATCAAGAATTTTCAACAAAATTAATTAATTATTATAATTTTAAATAAAAAGAAAACCTTTTGAGACGAAATAAATTTCGTCCCAATAGGCTGCCTATTAGGACGAATTATGTATTTCATCCCAATAGATATCCTATTGGGACGAAAGAAATTTGTCCCTAAAGGTCAACAAAATTTATTAACCATTATAATTTTAAATAAAAAGAAAACCTATTGGGACGAAATAAATTCGTCCCAATAGGCAATCTATTGGGACGAATTATGTATTTCGTCCCAATAAACATCATATTGGAATGAAAATAATTCGTCCCTAAAAGCCTTACCACATTAGACAAAAATTGTCCCAATAGACATTCTATTGGGACGAAATAAATATTCATCCCAATAGAATGTCTATTGGGACGAATTATGTCCAAAATGGTAAGACCTTTAGGGACGAATTGTTTTTCGTCCCAATAGGATGTCTATTGGGATGAAATATAGAATTCGTCCCAATAGCTGCCTATTGGGACGAAATATATTTTGTCCCAATAGACCTCCTATTGGGACGAAAAAAAAACGTCCCAATAGATTTCGTCCCAATAGGCATTTTTTCTTGTAGTGCATGTAAATAGAACACTGAAGAAGTGAGAATGGTTTGTGTGAAGTGTAAGCATAATGCGTTGTGTGTGAGAGAATGAAGATGGAAATAACCTAAAACTAAAGATAGAAATGTAACCAGGTGCTTGCCTTTCTAAATTACTCTACTCCTAAACTAAATTAATCTATTCCTAAAGGCAAGACACCTTAAGTTACAAAAAACAAATGTGGCTTGGAGAGATACAAGATAGTGGTCACACAAGGGAAATTAGTTCACCAAACACAAGTTCACATCTAGTTAATTGTTAAATATTAAGCACATTCAATTCAAGTTAATGGCTTATTCTCTTGATTAAGGAATTTACCGAAATGAACTCATCACTCAACAAAGGCCATGGAATGAGCAATTATGTCTTTAAGGCCAAAGACCCATTAAGCACCAGAACATAGAGCCAAAACCTATTCTAGTAAGGTCATGCAATAAGTTTCATCTATTCTTTTAGAGCTAAGTAGTCAAGGTCGTACCCGGAAGGCCATCCAAAGGTACAAACCTAACTCACATTCACTCAAATCACTCTAAACATAACATCTTGAATCATCCATCAACATACATACAAGAGCAGGATGTTTACATTACACTACTCCTAAATTAAGTTATTCTACTCCTAATCTCATTCATGAATACACATCAATTTCTAATCCTCCACACACATGCATGTCATAATAAGAGATGAATATAGCAAGAATGAAACAAGACCAAAATGAATTTAAGAACAATCATTAAATAAATAGCACAAGCGTAGGTTTACAAATATTCCTAGGTGGGGTTACACATCTAGAAAACAAGAAATACAAGAAGACATGAATTGTAGAGAAAACCCTTAAAGAAATCCCCTCCAAGAGCTCTGTGCTTGCTTGCTCAAAATTGGTCAAAATTCCATCCTTTCTCTTTGCAATCTACTTTAAGATGGGTGAAGAATGTGTAGAAGGTGTGGTGTTGAGGCATCCATGGAGGAAAACATCCATGGATGCCTTTGAAGCTTCTCTCCCTTAATTTGTATTGAATCTTCAAAGAATGGTGGAGGATTAGATGGTGGTTGCTTCTAGGACTCAAAATGTATATAAATAGGCTAGGCATGAAATTAGGACTTCAAAAATAGTGAAATGACGAAATTGGCCCGTCAAAATCGCGGTTGACTTTTTAGCACTGACCATCAGTCACTAAAATGGGCATAACTCCCTCTAGAAAATTCAGAATCGCAAACCTTAAATTTTTCCGAAAACTACACATCTAGGGCTTTCCAAATATATGTAGCACGAAACCCATTTCAATTTGAGGAGAGTTATGGCCTCCGCAAGTTGATCGTTCTTCACAAGCCCTTACAATTTTAGCCCCTTTTTCCATATTTTTAACTCCAAACTCTCCAAATAAGTTCAAACCCCTTCTTTAGGGATAATCACCTACACAAAGCTCATAAAACACATTATATACACAAACACGCTCGACAACGAGCACAAAAGCTAGGAAATGGGAACCTCAAATAGGTACATAAATGTGATGATTAGTCTTCTTTAAATTTCTAGCACATATAGGTACTTGTTTTGAGTTGGTACTTGGCACAAAAAAATGTATTTGTGAAAAAAATATGATACAAAACACACAAAAAGGCGTGAAATTTATGGGTTCAAAAATTAAATAGCACTTTTTCAAGGTGTAATTTTATGAGTATCATTGTTTTAATAACTTAAGTTTAAATAGCATCTAAAGTGTGGATTTGACAAAAAATACCCTTAAAACAGACTCACAAAAATAAGTCTCGCACTTTTTTGTGTTTCCCGAGACTTATTTTGGTGTTTTCGAGACTTATTTTCTAATTTCCGAAACTTTTCAAGTAATTTCGGAGACTTTTTAGGTAATTTAATTCTGAGACTTTTCAAGTAGTTTCAAAGACTTTTGGTAGTTTCTGAGACTATTTGGTAATTTTCGAGACTTTTACTTTCTATAATTTCCGAGACTCTTTGAGTAAAAATGAAAATTTCCAAAAATAATTAAAAAATTTCATCTTCTTCCTCCAATGGAGATCGAACTGACCTCCAATGAGGTCCTTCATCAATGGAGGTTTTTGAAAAAAAGAAAAAAAAAAGTAAACAAAGGCTTTTTTGGAAATCACTTAATTTAGTGTCATTTAAACTTAAATTATTAAACTAGTGATACTTTTGAAATTCAAACAAAAAAGAGTGATATTTCTCACCATTTCCACGGAATTTATTAGCCTTTGGTCAAACTTATTAAGTCTTTTTTTTTTTCTTAAACATTTGGTTGAGATTTGATTTTTTGTTTTTTTTCAATTATTTGGATTTTGTTTTTTATATATCACTTTCGAAGACTCGAGTCATTTTATTAAAGAGCTTTTTCTCCACGCACTTCTTTACCGAATATTTTTTTTTCCTTGTGATTCACATGTCAGACCAGTGCACTAGTGCAATTGTGGTTGTGCTTGCATAGTTTCTTGAATAAGCAGATTAAATATATATATCAAATTGAAGCGATATTTCTCATCATACGTGGTCAATTTTAATTGAGGCATGACATGGTCATGGACTTGTAGGTGATCTTTAGACTTCAGTCACTTTCCTCAACAAATAAAAATCAATGAAAAAAATTAAAAATACCAAAAACCCAAAACACAAAACCCTTGTCAATAATCATCATATGATGATCACAGCATACATATATATGAAACAGACAACATTGAACGGTCACGATTTCTTTAGGATGATCTTATAAGACTATGCATATGCAGGCACTCCTTCAAAAATCCACGGCTAATTAAGTATCAAAGCTCAGCGATGGAGGGGTAATTTTCTTCTTTTTTTTTTTCCATTAATTAAGTGATATGTACCCTTCAATTGTATGATATAAGTTACGTTACAATTTTATTTTCTTAATTTTTTCTTGTAATGTTTATTTTGTTATAGAAACAAAACTAATATTCATGAAGCTCATGAAGATCATCAAAATAAGGCAGCTGAAAACTTACTACAAAAAACACTAGAAGACCTTGTTAAGGCGCTTTCAAGCAAAAAAGATCAAGACAAGACTAATGCCTGCATTGAAGTTCAACAAAAAGCCCTAGATGATCTTGTTAATGTCAACTCTCTCTTTGCAATAGCAGTGTTTGTGGGAATGGCCTTCGCAAACCTGAACCAACGGAGCCTCGAAAACCGACCCGAATGCGATCCGGACCCTGGTTTGGAAAAGATGCTCATCATCTACGAAGTTAATTCATTTGCTTGCTTCCTTCTGTCCAGCTTAGTAGCCAAGTCAACCAAGGTTGTGTTCAAAACTCTTAATTAATCGTTTGTCCTTTTATAGTTTTGGCATAGATTAATATCTAAAATAAAATATAACTATATTTTTACCAATCATCATAAAACATTTATCTCACTCTCTCTCTAGCTTCTTTTATTTTATAATTAAATAAGGTGTAATATTATTGATTGGAAAAAGTTAGAAATCCTAGTCAGCATTTCTAAGAGAGTTTCTAAAGTTAGAAACCCAACTACATATTCTCTAAAAAAAAAAAAACAAAAAGTTAGTCACATCACCTCTATAATCAAGTTAGATAATTGTAATACAGATGTTTTTTCTACCTCATTTTCTAACTACCATATGTGACACTACATTTTCTCCAAATGCATAGTAACATTGGAGATGCTCTTAGAGTTATAGAGTTGATCAGGTGTGGGATTCTGCAGGAAAAAACGTGCTAGATTCCTACAATTGATAACCCAAAAAGCTAAATTCAATTAGCATATAATCATTTTTTCCATTAATCTACTGGATTTGAGATTTGTTAACTTTTTTTTTTTTCTCTTATATCTCACATCTGATTTTTGACACAGGTTCTTCTAAACATTCGTAAGAAAGAACAAACAAGGAATCACCGTTTGGTTCCGGACAGACTCTGCAAAAAAGTTCTTCTCTCAGAGCCGTGGAAAAGATTTTCATTGGGGGTATCGGTTCTTGCTTCGTTTGCTGGGATTGTGCTAATGACTCTCTCCATGGTCTATGTGATACAGATAAGAGTAGGGAAGCTGTTTTGTGGAAGCGACTATGCAATTAGAGCAGTGGCTCCACTTTGTGCGATTGTCTTTACTGCTCTGCTATTTTATGTACCATCAATGGCGTATGCTGTGATTGTTACTGCATCTGCTTGTCAGAATTGCGAGGATATGAAAATGGCTTCAATTGATTCGAGAACCCCAAAAGCTCCTGCAGATGTTTAGGAGATGTTTTGAGGGTTGAGTTGTCACTCAGGGCTCTCAGTTGTGATTAATCATTCGCATTAGACTATCTGCGACCACGGGTATTGGATTTTATTGAAAATTAAACTTTCCTATATAAATTTGTTTTGTAAGCGTATGTACTTTTTTTTTCTCTCACAATAACTTCTTACTCCTAGGCTTTTGTAGGGAATTTGGAGGCCAACACTGCTGAATTATTGGCTATTCAAAAAGCTTGCACTCTTTGTGTTTCGAAAGCTTCTTTGGTAAGGAAAAAAAAAAAATCTTTATTATCTCTGATTCCAAGGTTGCGGTCTCTTGGGTTAATGATGATGAATATGGGAACCTCTCTCTTGTAAACATTATATATGATATCCGCTCTAAGCTTCGTGTCTTAGGCAATACTTCTGTGTGTCACAACTCTAGAGATGCAAACTCGGTGGCTGATAATCTGGCAAAGAGGAGTTCTTCTATGGATGGGAAGATATTGTGTGGAACGAGCTGTAGTGTTTTGGCTGGGGCTCTGTGTTTTTTTTCCTCTGTTTTGTTTGTCTCTGCTCTGTGGCCTTGTTGACTCTGTTTTCTGGTTTGTTTCTTGCGTTTTGGGGTGGGTGGTTTTGGTCTGTTTTGTTTGTATGTGGCTGTCTCTGTGTTTCCTGTTGTTGGCTGCCTTTAGCCCGTTTTGAATAAAGCTTGCCGTTTCAAAAAAAATAACTTCTTCCTCCTCCCACTAATTAATAATACGTAGCATTAAAAGTGTTAGAGAACCTAATGTACCAAGAGTTAGAGAGGATGAGAATGAATCCCCCATTGAAAATATGAAAAACAGAAGAGATGAGGTTGGTTCAGTAATAAACTCATCACACCACAAGGTTATAGGTTTGAGTCCTCATTCCACCAAAAAAGACACTGAATTTATGTAATAGTGTAATACTTTACAGTCTTTCTATTATCAGTTCGAACTGGTAAAAGTTATATCAATTCATTGTATGTGGGCCACTAGATTTAAATACTTTGACTGACAAGTGCATACAAACAAGTCAAAGTATTTAAATCCAGTGGCCCACATGCAAGGAACTGATATAACTTTTGTCAGTTCGAACTGATAATAGAATTTCTGATACTTTATATATATAGATGAAAAACGGATATTTTAACGAGAAGTAGTACTTATATCTGGCAAGTAATAATTTTTTAAGTTTCCATTCACAATTAATATTTATGACTCATTTTTTCATGATAAGCTAGCCCTCTTTCTTATTAATTTCCAAAAAAAAAAAAAAGTACTTTGATTAGTTATATATATAATGAGTCCTGATCTCACAAGGGACTCCTTATTTTAATTACGGTAAGGACTTTAATGAAATCACGTCGATTTTTATGAATTATGATCTGATTTTTTTTATTTTTTTATGGATGATAAGTTTATTGAAATCTTTCTGTAAATAAAATTTGAGAATTTTTCAAGCACTGTAATTATTTTTTTAAAATTTTCTTATATTTCATCCATTTTTTCAATGCCTTCATATTTAACAAAATCAAGATAAATAATTCTAATACTTGAAAAATTCTCAAATTTTATTCATAGGTATATTTCATTGAACTTATCATATATATATGGCAGAAAGGAATGATTCCGCTGGTCTGATTAATTAGGTTCATGATTTTTTTTTTTATAAATATTTTATTATTAATAATATATATATATGAGTGGGGCCTGGGGGCGATGGCCCCATGGTCCCGAGGCTAGATGATATGGTTTTTTTTTTTGTTTTTTTATTACTAATTATTAACAGACCTTTTAATTTTATTTTTTTTTGTATATTATTTGTGTATTTATCATTTAAAATTAGTTCAAATTTTGGCACCGTCCATGTATATATATCAAGTTGCAAGACTTTTGGAATCAAATGAAAAACATGCTTCTTTATATTTATAAAAAAAATAGCAAAACATGCTTTTCTGCTTTTCAAAACCAGCTTTTGGAAATCAAATGCACCGTGCTTCTGCTTTTGGAAACAGGCTGTTAAAAAGCAAAAGCAAAAGCAAGTCAATAATATATGCTGCATATAAATATAAGAACTCAATTTATAGATATAAATCTGTCATGAGGTCCTTTACCCAATTAAATATAAAAAGTCTGATAGAAGAGCACATCATCTACTAGTAGAGGTGGTTGTACATATACCTTTCACATTAGTAATGAGGGGTTCAAATCCCACCGTACGCATTACACAAGTATGTGTGAAGAGTTTTCTTTTCGATTTATGGGAATAGTTATCTCCCGTTATGAGAGTAGATATCCAGACCGTATATGTATTATTCGATCTCGACATGTCTTGATAGTCTTATCGTAAAAGGTCTTGATAGAAGAAATAATTTTGAGATAATTTTTTTGATGTTTTGTAGACAGGCATAATAAATAAAATAAAAACAGAGAGAAGAAAAGTAGCTGAAGAAAAAAAAAAAAAAAAAAGAATTTGAGACACCGATTATTAATTTATTATTATCATTTTGAAAACTGTCACCGATGGGTTAAAGAGTTTTGACCCGTTGAAATCGATTCCCACAATGTCGGGAAAAATTAATCGACCAACATATACGTAAGAGAGGAACACCGATCATTAAACTATTTGCAAAGGATTATATAGTTGAATTAATTAAAAAAAATGACAAAAAAGAAAAAAATTGAAAATTTTCATTTTTATCCAGAAAATCTGGAAAATTGTAAAAAGTCTCGAAAACTACAAAAAAAAGTCTTAGAAACTGTCAAAAAGTCACAAATTATCAAAAAGTCTTGGAAACTACTTGAAAAGTCTCGGAAATTAAAAAATATGTTTCGGAAATACAAAATAAGTCTTGGAAACACAAAAAAGCGCAAGACTTATTTTTGTAAGTGTGTTTTAATGGTATTTTTGTCAAATCCACATTTTATGTGCTATTTAAAGTTAAGTTATTAAGTTGATGATAGTCTTAAAATTACACCTCGAAAAAGTGCTATTTAATTTTTGAACCCCACTAATTATTGTGTCAACTTAATACAATTTAATAGCACATCATCTCTTATCACATATGGTAGTACACCTCCCTTCCACATTAGTGGTGAGGAGTTCAAATCTCATCATACGTATTTTACTAGCATGTTGAGAAGTTTTCTCCCCGGTTTGTGGGGGACTACGGGTAGTTATCTCCATTATGAGAGTAGATATTCGGGCCGCATATATATTGTTTGATCTTGGCAGCTGGTCTCAACAGCCCTATTGTAATAGTTCATGTAATTAATATTTCAAAAAATATATACAATTTAATATTTCAAAAAAATAAATTAATTAATACAATATATCACCAAACATAAGTTTGTACAAAGATAATTCAATCCAATCCAATCCAATCCAATCCAATCCAGTTCAATCATATACAATACAGCACAATGCACCAAACATGCCTATATATGGATATCACTCTAAACACAAACTATTTCTCAGGAAATATAACATATATATCCTCATCATAATATCTGCTTGTTTGCTTAATAGTTTTCTTTATGAAATTCAAATAAAGTGGAGGTCTTGTCAGAAAACTCCAAAGCTAGTTCCCTTAACTCCTTTATCACTGCAGGTGGCCCACAGTAGAAAACTCCTGCATGCATTATATCCAACCATTGAGATTCTATTCGTTTGGACGAAAATAAAGCAGACATATATGTATAGGTGATGCACCAGAGAATGACTCCAGAAAAATAATAGAAGAACTGACCGATTCTAGAATAAGGATGACAGTTAGCAATGTTCTGGTAAACTTCGCGCCAATTAGGTTTAGCGAAGTGGGATTTGACACGTGTATCGGACACGACATCCACACCGTTCTTCGCATGGTGTAGTGTCTGGAGCATGGAAATAATGGCAGACCTGGCATCTCCTTCTTTAAAAACACTTGAGCAGTAATTATGGAGTTCTATCACTTCCTTTTCATCCGCTTGGGCCATTATCTCTTTGAACCAATTAAAGGACTGCTGATCTTTTGTAACCCAGTAGTAATAAGCCTTCGTTGTCCTGAACGTGGATGGTGCCACGGATTTGGAACTGGAGTCGCCATATTCTAGGGCAGATTCTGAGTTGTTTTCTTTTGTTTGTATGTTATTGATGATGTCCTTGACAATGCTGATCATGGGGGTGGCTCCAATTCCTAGCCCTATTAGTAGCACCACATCGTATGTTTTATAGTCTCGTGATGGAGCTCCATATGGACCGTCGATTTTAATTTTCGGAAAGCTGCATTGTCCATTGATACACAAAACATAAGAGACACGTTCAAAGATTTTCTACTTATTTTCTACTTTTCCCTTTTCTGGGGTCTGTTGTTCTGTTTTGTCTTTTTTGGCGTTAATAAAGATTAAGCTGTTCAAGAAAAAAAAAAACTCTTATTAAGCTTTTAATTTAAAGATCTTATGACATATAGTATTATTTAAAATCAAAATTGTAAGTATTAATGGTACTATATATATTCGTCCGCTTATATACAATTTATGTAGAATTAAGAATAAAAGTAACATACCCACCGGTGGTTCTTCCTCCTCTGGAAGTTTCGCTCATCTTGGAGAAGATAGTGTTGAGTTGGTTTGTCCAATCACCAAGTGCTCGAATATGAACACTAAGGTAGTCATCTCCCGGTGCTGATGTAAAGGAAAACGGGTGCCTGTACGCATCAATTTCATTAATGGTAATGCGGAGTAACCTTGACAATAACTGTCGCTTTCTGAATATATATATTTTTGAAATATTAGTATATTATATAAATTTTGGGTTTTTCTGGGGAAGGGGAGGACTTGATTACGTAACCTCATGGTACAGGTGTGAGTGGTTTTACCAGCGGACCAATCTCTTCTCGACGTCGCTTTCTGAATATATAACATGTGTCTTTATGGTACATATAAATTCTTATATCACTTACCATTCAAAAGGGGATACCGCGGAGCAATGGACAAACATGTACTGTCCACTCTCATATTCGAAGCCCTTGGGTTTGGATATGTGCAATGCCAAGACATCAGGATGAACAGAAGCCTTCAATATTGTTCATCATTATAATCAGTATGCATTTCTCAAATCAAACATGAAAATCAAATTGGAACATTTAAGTTAATTAAATGCTTTTAATTAATTTAAATGGGAAATTAATTAAAAAACAGCTAGTTGTATAACCTTGATAATCTCAACAGTCTCGATGCTTGATCTAAAGACTCTAATCAACCTCTCACAAGTATAAAGCAAAACTGGAACTGCCAGATACATCCATGTCTGCAACAAAAGTGAAAATTAAGTCTCTGAAGGGACATAAAATATGTATTGAACAATCTTACACGAGAGTATTATCGGAACAATTGGTACATAGCTCACCGTTTTCTGATACCATGCCTTGACCAGGTAGAGGTAAATGCCATGGACAATTAGGAGAGCATAGACAATTACAAAGAGATGGTGCGAGTACCAGAAGGCATTGAAACCGGTGAGCCTTTTGAAGGGTTTGGGAATGTTTTTGAGCTTGTTACGCCGAAACCATGGATTGGCTAATGTGAATGCTATGGCCATCAACACCACAATTATTATACCAGTCACTCCTTCCACTCCTTTCACAAACCACCAGTAGTTCCGTGGTTGCTCCTCCCCGAAATAAGTCTTCATTGGCTCGTATTCTTCCTCAGTCGCGTGAATAAGTCTCGGGAAATCACATGCTAGATGAACTCCAACATGTACTATAACTCCAACGGCAATTCCAGCAGCAATCACCTACAAATTACATACATCAGTAACGATCGACGTGTTATTAATTAGAGGTCAGAACAGCAGAGGATTCTGAGATCGAGTTATTACCATATGAAAATCTAAATTGTTGTCGAAGGGGACAACTCCTCTTAATCTGGTATGGTTTCTGAGCCAAGTGATGGTGATGCGGCAGACCGGTAATAATATCAAAGCCATGTTGAATTTAAGTGTCTCTGCTGCTCCTTTAGCTATGCAAACACAATAGCCCATCACATCATATGCAGCTTTGTTTCGATATTGCACAAACTTGTACGCAAATAAGCCCGAAACAATTCCAAGCCACAGCATTAGAATCCAGACCTTTTGCCAATGATTTATAAGAAAGTACTTCACCTTCCGATAACATCTCTCTAATGGATTGTTCTCGTGTGTTGGCTTGTGTTTATTGCTCAATACCTTCTCATATTTGTTTGGAGATTGAAGAAGCAGAGTTTCCAGCTTATTAACCTGTTCAGCACATTGAAAAAATCTCAGATGCAAAGCCTAGACTGTGTTAAAAATTAATGTTACTTGAATAATCCTCAACTTTTAGATACATAATGTTTTCATAACCGGTTCTACTATGTTACAAAACTAGACACTTAGTTACATAACGTTGTGGAACCAGTTGCCCAACTTTATATAACTTTGGCACTAATCAAAGGAATAGTTGCACAAGTATAAAATTCGGACCGTCCGCACTTGAGAATTTCTATCGAAAAGGATTCAATTTTAATTACCATGATGTGTCCGACTTTATCAAGGTCTAATACTTTCATGATCAAAGTTGCATATTCCTCAGCTCGGTCTTGAATGTTGATAAGCTTGTTTGCAGATGCACTGAGACTGATAATCTACACCCATCAAATATTTCATAATATTGTTAATTAATAACTTTTGAAATGCTATATAATTATGCTTAATTACCTTTTTAGGTGGCATTGATTATTTTTTTCTTTTTAAAAAGAACAAAAGAGAAAATTTTACCTCTTCGATTTCATCTTTTGTGATTTTTCCATCAGCATCTTTGTCTACACTGCATGATCACCCAATATAATACAATAATACATATATTTAGTAAAAGCTATTAATTAATTAATATTATAAACTAATTAAATAATCATAAATCAAAAGAACAAAAAAAAAATATATAATTATATATACGAACATGTCAAAGAAAGTTTTCAGTCCGAAGTTTTCATCAGAAATCTGGTGCCAAAAATCTTTGAGCTCTGTCTTGTTGATGTAGTCGCCATTTATTTTATGCTTTCGAGCAACCGCCCGAAATAACTCGCCTGCAAATTCCTGAGAATTTTCGTCCTTCATGCCTATCATAATAAAATAGATAAAAATAAATAAAAATAAAAGATTTTCAAGAAAAAAAAAAAAAAAAAAAAGACACAAAGTTATTATGTATATTCATTATTTAAGGGAAAATAGTAAAATCATTACTATTGTTTGAATAATTATCAATTTAGTTCAACGCTTTGACGAATTAGACAGTTCAGTCGTTGTTACATTCACTATTAAAATATTATCTCTAAACTGTTACCGTTAGCATTTTTGTTACCTTTTATTGAGAAAAAAAAAAAAAAAAACTATTATACTATAACATATAATACTTAAAACCTAAATTGACCGTATTATTTATTGAAAATTATAAAATTGACCTCAAAATATTACCCAAAAAAATATTTATAAAATTACCAAAAAAACTATTGAATAACTACTGAAACAAAATTACTTAAAGATTATTTGAATATGAAAGTACTAAAATATTGTTATTCACTAACAGAAAACTTAATGGAAAATGTCTAGAGACACTGTTTTAATCTAACTTGAAACAATGGAGCGCATTTGATAACATTTTTAAAATGGTGTTTTTAAAAATTAATTTAATAAATGAAAATCATGTTTTAAAAATGATAGTTTTAAAAATATAATGTGTTTGGTAGCGTTTGTTAAAAATAGTTTTCAAATTTTGAAAACGATGTAAATGTGTTTGGTATTTTATTTTTTTGAAATAAGTAAATAGTTGTTTGGAAAGAAAGTTGTGATTTGTTTTGAAAATGATGAAAAACAATAGATTTTTATTTTTAACTTTTTAGTTATAAATTTAAAAACACTATTTTTCATTTTCGAAAATGATTTTTGGAAAATGGATAAACAAATAACTTTACAACTATTTTTTGTTTTTGAAAACAAAAAACCATTTTTAAAAACGGATCCAAACAACACCTTAATTTTTTGATACTCTGATAAAATATCAAGGATCCTTTTTTCTACCAAAATAATAATAGGGATTAATTTGACAGATATTTAAACTATAGGGATGATGGTTAAATTGTCTCTTATTTAAATAAGTCATCAATCATCATCACCTACTTCAAGAATATTCTCGGGACCGAAATTCAAATAAAACAAAATTGTAAAGACTCTCATAGTCTCATATATATATATATATATATATATATATATATATATATTCTTTCTACTATTAATTAAAATATGTAATTCTAATGGTCCATATTTTTCGTTCTGATATATTTTATATCAAGACGAACTGACAATAAATATATCAGGACGAAAAATGTGGACCACAAATTATGGAGAGTTTTGACAAGTGCATACACTTTGAGTCAAAGTATGTAAATCTAGTGGTACACATTCTTCGTCCTGATATATTTATTGTCAGTTCGAACCGATAATAGAAAATCTGTAATTATATATATACTTTGTATGCTTCATTCTAAAATCAACTTGACGAGATGAAGACAAGGTGAGATTAGCCCGGTTGTAAATTCCCTTACATCCATACCATGGGGTTGTGGGTTCGAGTCTTTCTCCCACCCCAAAATCTCCAAATTATTGTAATATTTTCTTTAAAAAAAAAATTTGACAAGATGAGATTGGTCCAACGGTAAAACCTCTCACAAGTCACACCCGCACCTTGAAGTTGTGGGTTCGAACCATCTCTCTCCCCAAAAAATCCCCAAATTTTTGTAATAATATAATACTAAAAAAAAAAAAAATAAATAAATAAAAACTCGGCAGCAATCATGTAAATGTAAGTATATCATGATTCTATTGAATGGTCCTACTGGATAAAAAATCATAGATTAAAATACAGAAAATTAGTTACCTATACATTCACCAAACATGGAAGAGTGAAGAAGGCCATCGGTGGAGGCAGTGAGCTTTTCAAACCGCTTCTCCACAGCATTCCAATCATTTCCCTCCTCGCCGGACGTGGTGGTGATGAACTTCAGTCCTTTCAAGGCAACCGCCACTGATTTTATCTGATCGTACCGCTTTGACGGCGTCATAGACCTACTGGAGGGTATTTTGGCGAGCAAAGCAATGCGTTTGATGTGCTGCGAGGCTCTTCGAAGCTTGGACCCAACCCAAGACGGTTTGCTCTCCAGCTCAGAATCTTCATGTTCTTCTCCTTCTCCTTTCTCTTCTCCTCCTTCAGTCGCTGTCTGATCATTATGGACGGAGACAGAATCTTCACAAATAATTTCTGGGGCGACCTCCGAAGTGGGATCATAATAATTATGATCACCGGTGGTTATGATCACAGGATCAAGATTGCTTTTTTTGTTGTTTTGGACCGGAGCTCCAATAATACTCTCTTTAGTGTCGGAGTTGTTGCCGGAATCTGCTCCTTTCACGTCGTCGTTTTTCATTTTTTGATCAAAAACTAATCAAACCCACAAAGGAGTTAAATTAAACACTTTGAATATGGTTTGTGATTTTAAATAATTAAATAGTATATAGAAGTGATGAGATTATATAATCTCTTTTAATGTTGTAATCTCTTTTATAAATTAGATGTGATGGAAAGTGATGTAAAGGCAATTGTATTGTTATCACTTAAAAGCAAAACAATTTTTTTTATTTTTTTTTATTTGAAGTATTACGTAATTATTTGGGGTTTGGGGAGGGGATGATTCGAACTCACAATATGGTATAGATGTGATGGATATACCACTGGACCAACCTCATCACGTCAAAGGAAGGTATTATATATGTAAAACACTTTGATGGGTTGTGATTTAAATAAGAGATTAATTTTATAAAATTGTAGCTAGGTAATTAATTAGATGGAATTAGGGAGGAGCTCGATTATGTAATCTCTTTTAATTTTGTTTATATCTATACAAAAGTATCGACATAAAAGTGTTTTCAAAAGATCATGTTACTATACAAGACTTGAATAGTTAAATAACTCGTTAATATCCATTAAATATTTAATTCAATTTGGTTTACTAAAATTAAACTTTTTTTTTTTTTTTTTTAAAGTAAAGATTCTTAAAATAAAAGATATATATTTTAAATAAAATGATAATCGCAGACTTATGGGTCGTTTGTTTTTTTATCTGAAATCTAAACAATCCTAAATTTCATTAAAGACTCTATAAGAATCGAAACCTGTAATTCAATGACATGTATTTTTTTTTTACCTCTGAATATAATGACCTTGCTACTATTAATTGTCATGTGTTTTCATTTGATATGATATAAACAACTAAATAAAAAAAAATTAACAAATCCTAAATCATTTTTATGTAAATAATGATAAGATAGTGTTCACGAATTAAAATATGATAAATAATTATATAGAATTACTATTAATTGTCATGTATTTTCATATGAAACAAACAACTAAATAAAAAAATAATTAATAAATCCTAAATCATTTTTATGTAAATAATAATAAGATATTATTCATGATTATAATATGTTAAATAATTATATAGAAATGATTTTGATTGTTACAAATAAAATTGAAGGTGTGAAATTGACAATATGATTATGGTTTTTCAATTATTTATTTATTTTATAGTCATTTATCATAAGCAATAGATTAAAGGAAAGAAATGTGTACAATTTAAAAAGAAAATATCGTTTTCGTCCCTATGGTTTACCATATTATTCATTTTGGTTCCTGTCGTTCCAATATTGGCCAATTTAGTCATTCTGTGACGTTTTCCGTGAAAATCAGACAACCAGACATGTGCAGAAGGTCAAATGACTGTTATACCCCTAATAACGATTTAAAAATAATAATTAAAAATTCGTTTGAGTTAAATTTTAAAAATAATAAAAATAAATAATTTTAAAATTATATAAAACAAATTAAAACAATAATAAATAAAATTAAAAACCTCACTTTCTCTCTCCACACCCACCCTCTTCGTTTCTCTCTGTATTCTAATTAAAACACCAATATAGTCTCTGAACCAGATCTAATTTCAACCACACTCCATAGTCCATATATATGGTATAAACAACACCAAAAATCCCTCTATTTTCACTCATCATCATCCTACACGTGTTCTCTCTCTTCTTCTCTTCCTTCACCACCACTAACACCAAATCCCTCTATTTTCACTCAAAAATCATTCTATGTCTGTCGCAACCCATCACCGATCAACCCCCATCCTCCACCTAACCCCACAATCCCAAATTCTCTCCATGCGCCACTCCCTCCTCTCTAGCCTCGTCACCACCGCCCAGCTAGCCGAATCATACTTCAACTCAACGAAGCACAGTCCCTCGACGACCAAATCGACATAAATGAAATCACCATCGCCTTGCTGGGGTTCTTGTTCGAGTCCAATTTTTTATTTTTATTTTTGGTGTTGAATCTGATTGAAAATGGTGTAGATCTGGTGGTTTTTTCAGATTTTTTTTTTTTTTTTTTTTTTTTTTTTTTTTGTGTGTGGAATATAATTGATGAAGTGTGTTTGGATATGGATTGATGAAGACGAGCTATGAGTTAGATTGAAGAAAAGAATTATTTTGTTGTTGTTTCTGGATTGAAGAAAGAAATTGACTAAGAACATGTTTGCAGAAGAAAAGATTGGGGAGGGAGGAGAAGAGATTAGGGTTTGGGGAGAGAGAAAAGAATAGATTAATTTTTTAAAAAAATTTCAAGTTTGATTGGATATGGGTTGGGGGTGATGTTAAATCTGGTGGTGGTGGATGATTCGTTGAATATGGGTTTGATTGAATATAGGTTAGGGGTGGATTATTATTTTAATATTACTTAATTATATTTATTAATTTGATTAAATGATTAACGATCCATTTACTAATATACCCTCACTTGTTTAACGTAACCCTAACTGAACCTGACGGTAGGGACCAAAAAATCAATTAATAGTGAACGTTTGGACCTGTATGGTTAATACTGAAACGACGGGGACCAAAACGGATAATAGGGTAAACCATAGGGATGAAAATGATATTTTCCCCAATTTAAAATTATTCTGGGGACTTTGTGGAGTGGGGGGACGTTTGAGTGCTCTGTTTTGTCTGTTCTTGCTCTGTTCTTTCTTTTCTGGCGGGCTGTTGCTCTCTGGTGGCCTTTGTGCCTGTTGTTGTTTCCTGTTGCAGCATTGGCTGCCTTTAATAAAGTGACTTATTGGAAATATTTATCTTTGAGAGGATAATTTTGAAGGGAAATATTTAAATGTAATCAACTAGTTTTGAATTTAAGTCAAGATTTTTTACTTTTTATTTGTGTTTTTTTGTTGGTATTTTTAAATTGTATGACTACTCGAAAGTAAACAAACAAAATAAATTAACAAAATCAATCCAAACTCATTGAGTGTTAAGTGAAAAAAAAAAAAAAAACCAAAAACAAACCCTTAATATATTTGATGTGGTCCAATAGAAAGCTCCTAACACCCACAAAAATAATAATAATAATAATAATAATAATAATAGAACTAGACTTGTCCCTCTCTCCCAATTCTCAAATTTATAATAATTATAAAAAAGAATGGCATAAACGAAGACTTTCCAGTATAAGTCATGCTAATAATTTAACACTTTTGCATAAAGGTGGCAAAGACTGATAAAAGGGGCGGAGGCATCATAACCAGATAAAATTCATCCAATTGCATTTAAAAAGAAAAAAAAAATCATCCAAATATCCAATTGTATACGAAAAGCCAAATTATAAAATATTAAATATTTAAATATATATATACATAAGACTGATAAGTTAATCTAATGCATGTGCAGAATATAATTATATATCCATAAGCCTATAAATAATGTGATTAATTAACAATTGGTAGTTGTAGATTACATGACAATATTAGGTATTTAGAGCATCTCTAATGCCAAAGTGGTTTGCATACTAATAATCGTTGACATGGCAACAATGTCAAAAGACTTTCTTCCTATGTGGCATGAAAATAGACTTGATAGACAATCAATTCATAATTTTATCTCCAATGCTTCCGTCTAAAACACAATTTTTTTTAATGACGTGTCCATCTTTTTGTCCTAATTTTTTTTTTCCTTACCAAAAATATATGAAAAATTAATGTCAATTTTAAATGTTTGCTGAGTCAACCTAAAAAATAGTTGTGCAACAGACCATCTGAAAGTGGACAGTCATGTTGACAATGTCTAATATTTTTGTTGCCACGTCAGCTTGATGTTGAATATGCACAGCTGCATTGGAGACACAATTATTAACGTAACATCTATTTATCCTACGTGGCATTTTTTTTTTTTTTCATAAGCCACGCTTGCATCGGAGATGCTCTTAGATGTGTCTTCTCTGTTTTTTCTCTGTTTTCAGTCACTACAAGAAAAATGACAGTTCCTAACAATATATACAACATTGGACTTTGGAGCTAGCATCAATGTATACAAAATTACAGTTCTTCTACAACATTAGATGGATATCACTCTAAACACAAACTATCTCTTTCTCAGGATATATATATCATATATTCTCATCATAATATGTAACATATATAACAAACTATCTATGCTTAAAAGTTTTCTTTATGAAATTCAAAGACAGTGGTGGTCTTGTCAGAGAACTCCAAAGCTAGTTCCCTTAACTGCTTTATTGCTGCAGGTGTCCCACTGTAGAAAACTCCTGCATTACATCCAATGAATGACGAAAATAAAGCAGAAATGTAAGAAATGTACGTATGCGCTAGAGAATGACTCCAGAAAAAAAAATACTGACCAATTGTAGAATTAGGATGGCAGGCAACAATGTTCTTGTAAACTTGGCGCCAATTAGGTTTAGCGAAGTGGGATTTGACGCGTGTCTCAGACACCACATCCACACCGTTCTTCGCATGGTGTAGTGACTGGAGCATGGAAATCATGGCTGACCTAGCATCTCCTTCTTTAAAAACACTTGAGCAGTAATTATGGAGTTCTATCACTCCTTTCTTGTCTGCTTCGGCCACTTCGTTCATTATCTCTTTGAACCAGTCAAAGGACCTGTGATTGTTTGTAACCCAGTAGGAATAAGCCTTCCTTGTCCTAAACTTAGACTGCGTCACGGTTTTGGAGCTGTAGTTGCCATTTTCTAGGGCAGATTCTGAGTTGTCTTCTATTGTTTGTATGTTATTGATGATGTCTTTGACAATGCTGATCATGGGGGTGGCTCCAATGCCTAGCCCTATTAGTAACACCACATCGTATGTTTTATAGTCTTGTGCTGGAGCTCCATATGGACCGTCGATCTTAATTTCCGGAAAGCTGCATTGTCCATCGATACACAAAACATAAGAGACAAGTTTGAAGATTTTCAACTTATTTAAACTCTTACTAAGTTATATTAAAGTTCGAAGATTTGCTACTTATTTGAAATTTTATTAAACTTAATTTAAAGATTTTGTGACATATTATTATCACTTATAATTGCTGATTCATTTCTTTTGTATTCTCCCTTATTAATAGAGGTTAACTTGTATCAAGAGAGGATCCGAATTATTATAGATCTAATTCTAAAATTAAAAATAAAAGTGACATACACGCCGGTGTTGCTTCCTTCTTCTCTAGAAGTTTCGCTCTTCCCGGTGTGAGGAGGCTGAGGTACCTTGGAGAAGACAGTTTTGAGTTGGCGTGTCCAATCACCATGTGCTTGAATGTGAACACTAAGGTAGTCGTCTCCTGGTGCTGAAGTGATGGAAAACGGGTGCCTGTTCTCGTCAATTTCGTTAATAGTTATGGGAAGTCATGACTTTGACAATGAATTTCACTTTTCGAATATTAAACATGTGTTTTTATGATAAATGTAAGCATATTTAATTTCTATATCACGTACCATTCAAAAGGAGAGACCGCGGAGCAATTAACAAACATGTACTGTCCACTCTCATATTCAAAGCCCTTGGGTTTGGACATGTGCAATGCCAAGACATCAGGATAAACTGGAGCCTTTAATGTTCATCAATAATCTTATAATCAGTACGTCTCAATTAATCAAACATGAAAATCAAACTTTAAATTGGAACATTTGAGTTTAACTAGTGGCTTTTAATTTAATTTAAATGGGAAATTAACTAAAGAAAAAAAATAGTTGTATAACCTTGATAATCTCAACAGTCTCGGTGCTTGATCTAAAGGCTCTAATCAACCTCTCACAAGAATAAAGCAAAACTGGAACTGCTAGATACATCCATGTCTGCAACAAAAGTAAAATTAAGTCTCTGAAAGGCCATAAAATATGTGTTGAACAATCAAACACGATAATATTATCGGAACAATTCATGTAGCTCACCGTTTCTGATACCATGTCTTGCTGAGGTAGAGGTAATTAATGCCATGGACAATTAGGAGAGCATAGACAATTACAAAGAGATGGTGCGAGTACCAGAAGGCATTGAAACCGGTGAGCCTTTTGAAGGGTTCGGGCATGTTTTTGAGCTTGTTACGCCGAAACCATGGATTGGCTAATGTGAATGCTATTGCCATCAACACCACCATTATTATACCAGTCACTCCTTCCACTCCCTTCAAAAACCACCAGTAGTTCTGCGGTTGCTCCTCCCCGAAATATGGCTTCATTGGCTCGTATTCTTCCTTGGTCGCATGAATTAGTCTCGGGTAATCACATGTTAGAAGTGCTCCACTATGTAATATAACTCCAATGGCAATTCCAGCAGCAATCACCTACAAAATAATGCATACATTAGTAAACGATGCGTTATTAATTAATAAGAGGTTAGATTAGCAGAGAACTCTGGGATCGAGTTATTACTAAATGAAAATCTAAATTGCTGTCGAAGGGCACAACTCCTCCTAATTTGGTATGGTTTCTGAGCCAAGTAATGGTTTTGCGGCAGACCGGTAGTAATATCAAAGCCATGTTGAATTTAAGTGTCTCTGCTGCTCCTTTAGCGATGCAAACACAATTGCCCATCACATCATATGCAGCTTTGTTTCGATATTGTACAAACTTGTACGCGAATAAGCCCAAAACAATTCCAAGCCATAGCATCAGAATCCAGACCTTTTGCCAATGATTTATAAGAAAGTACTTCATCTTCTGATACCATCTCTGTAATGGATTGTTCTCCTGTGTTGGCTCGTGTTTCTTGCTTAATACCTTCTCATATTTGTTTGGAGATTGAAGAAGCAGAGTTTCCAGCTTATTAACCTGTTCAGCACATTGAACAATTTTCAGATGCAAAGCCTGGATTGTGTAAAAAATTTGACCTCGAAGAATTCTCAACTTTTACATGTATTTAGCAGCTCAAAATTTCAGAATCGAAGCTACATAACATTGTGAAACCATTTTCACAATGTTACGAAATTAGACGCTGAATTACTTATCCACAACATTTTGTAACTTCGGCCCTGAATTTTTTTTTTTTTTTCAGGATTGATGAGACTAGAGAATTATTATATCTTGTTTAGGTTTTTTTTTTCCTTCCTGATATTATATACCAAATGTAATTCCGAACTAAAACAACATAGTAGTTGCAAAAGTTTAAAAATTTTGACTGTCCACACTTGATAATTTCTAATAATTTATAACGAAAAGAAATGGATTCGATTTTAATTACCATGACGTATCCGACTTTATCAGGGTCTAATGCTTCCATGATCAATGCTGCATATTCCTCGGCATGTTTTTGAATTTTGGAAAGCTTGTTCGCAGAGGCACTTAGACTGATAATCTACACCCATCAATTATATTTCATAATATTGTTAATTTATAATTTTGAAATGCTATATAATTATGCTTAATTACCTTTTTAGGTGTCATTATTATTTTTCCAATTTCAAAGAAAAAATAAAAATTTTACCTCTTTGATTTCTTCTTTTGTGATTTTTCCATCAGCATCTTTATCTACACTGCATGATCACTCATTATAATATATACTTAGTAAAACTATTAATCAATTAAAATAAATAAATAAAAAGATATAATAAAATAGTAAAATACAAACATGTCAAAGAAAGTTTTGAGTCTGGAACCGAAGCTTTCATCAGAAATCTGGTGCCAAAAATCTTCGAGTTGTGTCTTGTTAATGGATTCACCATTTATTTTGTGCTTTTGAGCAACTGCTCGAAATAACTCGCCTGCAAATTCCTTAGAATCGCCCTTCATGCCTACCATCATATATAAAATAGAAAAAAAAAAAAGATTATCAAATATTAATACATGTCTTCATTATTATTATTATTATTTTTTTAATTTAAAATAATTCGGGGTTTTTTGTAGGGAGGGGAGAGACTCAAATTACTACTGAACTAACTTCATCTTGTCATATATTTTCATTAATTAAAGGGAATATATCAAAGTCATTAATATTGTTTGAAAAATTAGCACATCACCTCTTAATAAAGATGATAGTGCACCTCCCTTCCACACCTGGTGGTTAGGGGTTCGAGTCTCACCATGTGTATTTTGCAAACATGTGTGGGGAGTTTTTCTCCCGATTGGTGGGAGTAGCTATCCTGATTGCACATGAATTATCTCATCTTGATAGGTCCCCGGTAGCCTTATTATAATAGTTGTAAATGTAATACCTTAAAAAATATATATTGTTTGAAAAAGTATAGATTTATTAGTTCAATCCTTGTTTCAATTTGTATCCAACTTGTCTCTCTGAATTGTTACCGTTAACTTTTATTGAAAAGGACTATTGGAATCTTATATATATTACTTTAAAGCTAAATTGAACACATTATTTATTGAAAATTGCAATAAATAAATAAATAACCTTAAAAGTTATTTGAATCTAAAAGTACAAAAATACTCTTATTCACTAACTCGAAACTTATTTAGAGGAATTAGTTTAATACTTTAATCTAACTTGAAACAATAGGGACCTTTTTTTATAGTTGGACAAAACAACAAGGATCTTTTTGCTACTAAATAAACAATAGGGATTAAATGATTATTATTATTATTATTATTATTATTATTATTATTATTATTATTGAAGTATTACACTATTACATAAATTTAGGATTTTTTTTTAGAGGGGTAGGACTCAAACCCGCAACCTCGTGCTCGTGGTGCAAGTATGAGGGGTTTACCATTGGACCAATCTCATCTCATCTAAATGATAATTATTTAAACTACAAAGACAACGGTGAAATTATCCCTTAATTAAAAAAGTCATTATCACCCACCTTAATTCTAGGCTCTTTGTTTCTAATGAAAAAATAGGTTCCTCCATGTTTAAAATAATAATAATAATAATAATAATAATCCGTATCTAGAATTCAGATAAAGCAAAATTTTATAAACTCCTGACTTAATTCTCTTTGAAATTATAATTGAATTTAAATGAAAATATATCATGACTCTGTTGAATGAACATACATAAATTAAATTATTTTTGAATGATTGAAATATGGAAAATTAGTTACCTATGCATTCACCAAACATGGAAGAATGAAGAAGGCCGTTGGTGGAGGCAGTGAGTTTGTCAAACCGCTTCTCCACAGCATTCCAATCATTTCCCTCCTCGCTGGACTTGGGGGTGGTGATGAACTTCAGTCCTTTCAAGGCATCCGCCGCCGATTTCATCTGATCGTACCGCTTTGATGATGTCGTAAACTTATCAGAGGACCTTCTCGAAAACGAAACCATGCATTTGATGTGCTGCGAGCCGCTTTGAAGCAAGGAGGACCCAACCCAAGACAGTTTGCTCTCCGGCTCAGGATCTTCATGTCCTTCTTCTTCTCCTCCTCCTCCTCCTTCTGTCGCTGGCTGAACACTGTGGACGGCAACAGAATCGTCACGAATTTCTAGAGTGACCTCCAAATTGGGATCATAATAATTATGATTACTTGCGCTTTTTTTATCGTTTTGGACAGGAGCTCCAATAATACTCCCTATAATGTTGGAGTTGTTGCCGGAATCTGCTTCTTTCACGTCGCCATTTCTCATTCTTTTGATCAAAAACTAATCAAACGTCCCACAAAGGACTAGTTAAATTAAACACTTTGATGTTTTGTGATTTTTAATAACTAAAGAGTATATAGAAGTGAGGAGGGAGATTAAATGGTGTAATCACTTCTATAAATTATTAGATGTACGTGATGGAAAGTTAGTAGGAAAGTGATGGAAAGGCAATTGTATTTTTATCACTTGAAGGGAAATATTAAAAGTTAAAACACTTTCATAGGTTGTGATTTAATTAAGAGATTTATTTTATAAAAATGTAGGTAATTAGATGGAATTAAGGAAGGCAGTAATGTATAATGTGACTTATTAGTAAATACCTGATATGTATGTATCAGGTGGTCTGCTGAGCATGGAAGGCACGGGCTGTGCACCAAGGATGTTGGATATCTGATTCATTAATTTAAGTTGTTAGTTGTTATTGATTTGGTCAAATAAAGTAGTAGTGGGTACTAGTGGCGGCTTGAAGCTCTCCACATCTTCAGTATCCCACTTCTAGTAATCCCTATTTTCTAGAGTTATTTGTTTTGGTTATTGTTATTTGTAAGGCCTATAAAAGGTCAGTTTGTTTCCTTTGAAAAGCATCGAATATATATATCAGTATTTCCAATTCTTCTTCTCTTTCTTTCTTTTCTGCTCTTCTTCTTCCCAAATTCCTTTCAGTTCTAATTGAGTTCCAATTAGTTCCTAACAATACCGTTCATCCAGTCTGATAATGTTTCAGGTTCAAGTGAAGGTATAAAAATTAAAAAAAAAAAAGATATTTACAAAAAATCAAATATTCGTAAAATAAAAGAGAAATTTAAAAAAAAAATGATAATTGCAGACTTTAACATAGGTTCTAATCTAACAGTAAGCTAACGATGCACCCACGGCCACATCGATCACTGTGATAAGCCTAAGCACTCTGGTAATTCTTCTGGAAATCCAATCAGTATGATAAGCTTCAAAGCTAACACAAGAGGGAATGTTAAGCTGAACTCAGATACAGAGTATCACTCTGTTTCTACAGAATGCTGATGTCATTCTTAGTGCTGATGTCACTCTGTTACAGTTCCCTGGATTTAAAGGAGTCACGTTTTATGTGTGTTTACACACATAAAATCAATATTGTGAACCTCTTTTTCACACCTAAATTTGATATAAAAAAAATGAGTAGGAGAGTAATCAATGAACTTTCAAAAAATAAAAAAGGGAGAGTAATTAATAAGAGTTACAAAGTTTGTCCGTGATCATCAAAACATAAATAAGAGTGGATGCAGTAACAATCACGGCAGTAACGACAATCGCACAAAACAGCTTGCCTATTACTCTTATCTGTATGAAATAGACATTAATGGAGAGATTCAGTAGCACAATCTTAGCAAACGAAGCAATGAGAACCGATAACCCCAATGAAAATCTTTTCCATGGCTCTGAGAGAAGAACTTTTTTGCACAGTCTGTCCGGAACCATACGGTGATTCCTTGTCTGTTCTTTTTGAACTAGAAGCCATTTCCTTTCTTCTTTTTTTTCTAAAAGGGACGAAACTGAAATTAAGAGTCTAAAATAAAAATAAAATGTAGTAAACAGAAAACAGAAGGACTAAAATGACAAATGCCAGTGTCAATTTTGAAAAGCTTTAAAATATGGAAGGGCAAGTTTGTCAAAGATCAATTAGGTCACATGAAATTCATTTAAAAGTAACCTCTTCTACCTTCCTGCCTTCAAAATCAATTGACAGAGGAAAAAATAATAATAATAAAGGAGAGGAGAGTATTAAGGGGTTGTTTGTTTTTTTATCTAAAGACTGAATAGTCCTGAATTTTTCTAAAGACTGAATAGGGACTGAAATCTGAATTTGAATGACATGTTTGGTTTTTTTTTCCTTACATCTGAATGTATTGTCAACACATTTATTTTTTAAAAGTAAAATTGTCTGAAAATTAGTAATTTTACATTTATACCCATGTTAAACAATTATACATATAATATGGAATAAAAACAATCCAAAAATAATAATTATATATGAACACATATGATCATGATCTTCTTCTTCGATTACAAACAAACTTTATTTTTACTAAGAAAAGAAAAGGTTTTTTTTTTTCAAAAAATAAAAGGGGGCAGCAGGAAAACTCACACAAAACACTCTAAAAAAATAATATATAAATACATGACCCTACTATCATAATAAAGTATTGATATTAAACACCAATATCAGAAGTGATTAAGGTTCTTTTTTTATTTTTAAAGCTATTTAAAATAAGCAATATATTAAAATAAAGATTTCTATACTGTATATAATTATGATGAAATTGGAATTTTGTTATATATGGGGGATAATATCGGAAGAAAAGATTTTGAATTGCATTTAATGCAATTCAGTGATTTGCAATTAAGTGAAAAGTCAGGATTTTTTACTTTTTATCTTAAGTTGTTTTTTGGTATTTTTAAGTTGTTTGACCACTTAAAAAAAAAAAAACAAAACAACTTAATAATTATGATTCAGACCCTTTAAATTTTAAGTGGAAAAACAAACGACCCCTGAATATCAAGCAAGTTGACGTGGCAAAAAATATTTATAGACAACATCAAGTTAAATATCTATTTTCAGAGGCTATGTTATAAAACTATTTTGTAGACTGACTCAACATTGGAGATAAATATTAAAAAACTATTAAACAATTTATCTAAATTATAAATAATATAAAATAGAATAAATAATAAAATAACTAGATAAATCATTAGTCATTAATAAATTGTATTTTCAATGGAGCATTGGAGACGGATTTTTTACTTGACTGTCTATAAAGTATAATTATATGCCACGTAGGAAGCAAGTTTCTCAATATTGTTGATATGTCAACAATTATTGAAATGCGATCCATTTTTACGTTGAAAATGCTCTAAAATCGAGGAATAATTGATACTCTCATTATTAATTTACGTTATAATAATAATTAATAATATAAATAGCTAGTTAATATAAAAGATAGAATCACGGCAACAAAACAAGTATTTAACGACATGAAATGCAAGTTGTTTATCAATGTGTTGTTAAAACATTTTTTATCTTTTACAACAAGTAAAGAAAGTTGTCATTCATTTAACCTTGGACTTTGGAGCTAGCATCAATGAATTCAAAATTACAATTCTTCTACAGCAATAGATGGATATCACTCTAAACACAAACTATTTCTCAGGATATACAACATATTCTCACCTTCCTCATCATAATATATATTCTTGTTTGCTTAAAAATTTTCTTTATGAAATTCAAAGACAGTATTGGAGGTCTTGTCATCAGAGAACTCCAAAGCTAGTTCCCTTAACTGCTTTATTGCTGCGGGTGTCCCACAGTAGAAAACTCCTGCATTATGTCCGACGAATGAGATTTGACGTTGGGATGAAAATAAAGTAGAAATGTATGTATGCACTAGAGAATGACTACAAGAAAAAGAATACTGACCTATTGTAGAATTAGGATGGCAGGCAGCAATGTTCTCATAAACTTTGCGCCAATTAGGTTTAGCGAAGTGGGATTTGACGCGTGTCTCAGACACCACATCCACACCGTTCTTCGCATGGTGTAGTGACTGGAGCATGGAAATCATGGCTGACCTAGCATCTCCTTCTTCAAAAACACTTGAGCAGTAATTATGGAGTTCTATCACTCCTTTCTTGTCTGCTTCGGCCACTTCGTTCATTATCTCTTTGAACCAATCAAATGACCGCTGATTGTTTGTAACCCAGTAGGAATAAGCCTTCCTTGTCCTGAACGTCGACTGCATCGCGGCTTTGGAGCTGTAGTTGCCATTTTCTAGGGCAGATTCTGAGTTGTCTTCTATTGTTTGTATGTTATTGATGATGTCTTTGACAATGCTGATCATGGGGGTGGCTCCAATTCCTAGCCCTATTAGTAACACCACATCGTATGTTTTATAGTCTTGTGCTGGAGCTCCATATGGACCGTCGATCTTAATTTCCGGAAAGCTGCATTGTCCATCGATACACAAAACATAAGAGACAAGTCTGAAGATTTTCGACTTATTTGAACTCTTACTAAGTTATATTAAAGTTCGAAGATCTGCTACTTATTTAAAATTTTATTAAGCTTTTAAAGATTTTGTGACATGAACAGTGGACCCCACAATTAGCTTATAGAAAAAAAAATATTAATAGTTAAAAAAAAATATTAAAAAAGATTAAATTGTATCCTTTAATTTTAAATTTTTGTAATTTGACCTAACTTCACACTCCAAATTCTGCTCCTGCTTGTATCGATTTTTTTTAGATTCTAATTCTAAAATAAAGAATAAAAGTGACATACCCGCTGATGTTGCTTCCTTCTTCTCTAGAAGTTCCGCTCTTCTCGATAGGAGGAGGCTGAGGTAACTTGGAGAAGACAGATTTGAGTTGGCGTGTCCAATCGCCAAGTGCTCGAATGTGAACACTAAGGTAGTTGTCTCCTGGTGCTGAAGTGATGGAAAACGGGTGCCTGTATGCATCAATTTCGTTAAACATGTGACTTCCACTAAAGGTAGTTATGGGAAGTCATGACCTTGACAATGACTTCCACTTTTCGAATATTAAACATGTGTCTTTATGATAAATGTAAGCATATATTTAATTTCCATATCTCATACCATTCAAAAGGAGAGACCGCGGAGCAATTAACAAACATGTACTGTCCACTCTCATATTTGAAGCCCTCGGGTTTGGACATGTGCAATGCCAAGACTTCAGGATAAACATGAGCCTTTAATGTTCATCAATAATCTTATAATCAGTATGTCTCAATTAATCAAACATGAAAATCAATCTTTACATTGGAACATTTGAGTTTAAATAATGGTTTTTAATTTAATTTAAATGGGAAATTAACTAAAGAAAAAAAATAGTTGTATAACCTTGATAATCTTAACAGTCTTGGTGCTTGATCTAAAGGCTCTAATCAACCTCTCACAAGTATAAAGCAAAACTGGAACTGCTATATACATCCATGTCTGCAACAAAATTTAAAATCAAGTCTCTGAAAGGCCATAAAATATGTATTGAACTATCAAACACGATAATATTATCGGAACAATTCACGTAGCTCACCGTTTTCTGATACCATTTCTTGCTGAGGTAGAGGTAAATGCCATGGACAATTAGGAGAGCATAGACAATTACAAAGAGATGGTGCGAGTACCAGAAGGCATTGAAACCGGTGAGCCTTTTGAAGGGTTCGGGCATGTTTTTGAGCTTGTTACGCCGAAACCATGGATTGGCTAATGTGAATGCTATTGCCATCAACACCACCATTATTATACCAGTCACTCCTTCCACTCCCTTCACAAACCACCAGTAGTTCTGCGGTTGCTCCTCCCCGAAATATGGCTTCATTGGCTCGTATTCTTCCTTGGTTGCGTGAATAAGTCTCGGGAAATCACACGTTAGATGAGCTCCGCCATGTAATATAACTCCAATGGCAATTCCAGCAGCAATCACCTACAAAATAATGCATACATTAGTAAACGATGTGTTATTAATCAATAAGAGGTTAGATTAGCAGAGAAATCTGGGATCAAGTTAATACCATATGAAAATCTAAATTGTTGTCGAAGGGCACAACTCCTCCTAATTTGGTATGGTTTCTGAGCCAAGTAATGGTTTTGCGGCAGACCGGTAGTAATATCAAAGCCATGTTGAATTTAAGTGTCTCTGCTGCTCCTTTAGCGATGCAAACACAATTGCCCATCACATCATATGCAGCTTTGTTTCGATATTGCACAAACTTGTACGCGAATAAGCCCGAAACAATTCCAAGCCATAGCATCAGAATCCAGACCTTTTGCCAATGATTTATAAGAAAGTACTTGACCTTCTGATACCATCTCTCTAATGGATTGTTCTCCTTTTTTGGCTTGTGTTTCTTGGTCAATACCTTCTCATATTTGTTTGGAGATTGAAGAAGCAGAGTTTCCAGCTTATCTACCTGTTCAACACATTGAACAATTTTCAGATGCAAAGCCTGGATTGGGTAAAAAATTTGACCTCGAAGAATTCTCAACTTTTACATGTATTTAGCATAGTTTCTTCTCTGGTCAAATCAGTACTAAAAATTTATTTAATAAATTTTAAAATCGAAGTTATATAACGTTGTGGAACTATTTTCACAATGTTGTGAAACTAGACAGTTGATTACATATCCACAACATTATATAACTTCGGTCCTGAATTTTTTTTTTTTTTCAGGATCGACATGACTAGAGAATTATTATATTTTTTACTGATATTATGTACTAAATGTAATTCCACACTAAAACAACGTAGTAATTGCAAAAGTTTAAAATTTTTTACTGTCCACACATGATAATTTCTAATAATTTATAACGAAAAGAAAAGGATTCGATTTTAATTACCATGGCGTATCCGACTTTATCAGGGTCTAATACTTCCATGATCAATCCTGCATATTCCTCCGCTTGTTTTTCAATGTTGGAAAGCTTGTTTGCAGAGGCACTTAGACTGATAATCTACACCCATCAATTATATTTCATAATATTGTTAATTTATAATTTTGAAATGCTAGATAATTATGCTTAATTACCTTTTTAGGTGTCATTAATATTATTTTTCCAATTTCAAAGAAAAAATAAAAATTTTACCTCTTTGATTTCTTCTTTTGTGATTTTTCCATCAGCATCTTTATCTACACTGCATGATCACCCATTATAATAAATACTTAGTAAAACTATTAATTAATTAAAATAAATTAATAAAAAGACATAATAAAATAGTAAAATACAAACATGTCAAAGAAAGTTTTGAGTCTAGAACCGAAGCTTTCATCAGAAATATGGTGCCAAAAATCTTCGAGTTGTGTCTTGTTAATGGATTCACCATTTATTTTGTGCTTTTGAGCAACTGCTCGAAATAACTCGCCTGCAAATTCCTTAGAATCGCCCTTCATGCCTACCATCATAAAATAGAAAGAAAAAAAAAAAAGATTATTATATAACTTCATTAATTAAAGGGAATATATCAAAGTCATTATTATTGTTTGAAAAATTATAGATTTATTAGTTCTAAGGCTTTGAAGAATTAGGTTGTTCGATCCTTGTTGTTTCGTTGACTATTTTTTTATTTTTTTTATGATGCATTTAAATTCGGGGTTTTTTGGGAGGGAGAAGACTTGAACCCACTATCTCGTGGTGTAGGTGTAAGGGGTATATCACCGAACCAACCTTATCTCATCCATTTACTATTAAATTAAACGTCTCTCTTGTTTCAATTTGTATCCAACTGGTCTCTCTGAATTGTTACCGTTAACATGTTCATTAACTTTTATTGGAATCTTATATATAATACTTAAAAGCTAAATTGAACAAATTATTTATTGAAAATTACAATAAATAAATTATAAAAAAAAACCTTAAAAGTTATTTGAATCTAACAGTACAAAAATATTCTTATTCACTAACATGAAACTTATGTTTTTTTTTTTTTTTTTAAGTATTACACTATTACATGAATTCAGGGTTTTTTTTTAAAAGGGAAGGACTCGAATCCACAACCTCGTGGTGCATAAGGTTTTACTACCAAATTAACCTCATCTTGTTAACACGAAACGTATTTAGATAGAAGAATTAGTTGGACAAAACGACAAGGATCTTTTTGCTACTAAATAAACAATAGGGATTAAATGATAATTATTTAAACTACAAAGACAACGGTGAAATTATCCCTTAATTTAAAAAGTCATTATCACCCACGTTAATTCTAGGCTCTTTGTTTCTAATAAAAAAAAAAAATAGGTTCCTCCATGTTTAAAAAAAAAAAAAAAAAATTATCCATATCTAGATTTCAGATAAAGCAAAATTTTATAAACTTCCTGACTTAATTCTCTTTGAAATTATAATTGAATTTAAATGAAAATATATCATGATTCTGTTGAATGAACATACATAAATTAGATTATTTTTGAATGATTGAAATATGGAAAATTAGTTACCTATGCATTCACCAAACATGGAAGAATGAAGAAGGCCGTTGGTGGAGGCAGTGAGTTTGTCAAACCGCTTCTCCACAGCATTCCAATCATTTCCCTCCTCGCCGGACTTGGTGGTGGTGATGAACTTCAGTCCTTTCAAGGCATCCGCCACCGATTTCATCTGATCGTACCGCTTTGATGATGTCATAGACTTGCTGGAGCTGGAGGGTCTTCTCGAGAGCGAAACCATGCGTTTGATGTGCTGCGAGGCGCTTTGAAGCAAGGAGGACCCAACCCAAGACTGTTTTCTCTCCGGCTCAGGATCTTCATGTCCTTCTCCTTCTTCTCCTCCTCCTCCTCCTCCTTCTGTCGCTGGCTGAACACTGTGGACGGCAACAGATTTGTCACGAATTTCAAGAGTGACCTCCAAATTGGGATCATAATAATTATGATCACTGGCGCTTTTTTTGTCGTTTTGGACAGGAGCTCCGATAATGCTCCCTTTAGTGTTGGAGTTGTTGCCGGAATCTGCTCCTTTCTCGTCGGCTTTTCTCATTTTTTATTTATTTATCAAAAACTAATCAAACGTCCCACAAAGGACTAGTTAAATAAACACTTTGAGGGTTTGTGATTTTTAGTAGTTAAAGAGTATATAGAAGTGAAGAGGGAGATTATATAATCTCCTTTAATGGTGTAATTAATCACTTTCATAAATTATTATATGTGATGGAAAGGTAGTGGGAAAGTGATGGAAAGGCAATTGTATTTTATCACTTTGATGAATGGGTTGTGATTTATAAAAAATGTAGGTAATTAGGTGGAATTAAGGAAGGAAATAATGTATAATGTGACTTACTAGTAAATAGTGTTCGATTTCTTCAGTCCGATATTGTTTCATGTTAGAGTGATGGTATAGAAAAAAAAAATGTTTACAATTATCAAATATTCCTAAAGTAAAAGAGAAATTAAAAAAAAAAATGATAATTGCAGACTTACCATAGGTTCTAATAAAAAGAAAAACTCGATAAAAGTTGAGGTAATCCAACAATAAACTCGTGAAGCACCGACAGCAACAATAAATGCAACATCACTAAGAATTTGGATTCGGGTCATTTGTCTCGATCTCTCCTAATTCTCAATTTTATAATAATTCAAAAAATAAAACGTAAACAAAGACTTTGCAATTACAAGTCATGTTAATAATATAGCACTGGTCAATCGTTTGAGAGTACAAAGACTGATAAAGGTTGCATCACATCACAACAAGATAATATTCATAAAATTGTATACAAAAAGCCAAATTATAAAATATTAAAAAAGAAAGACTGATAAAGGTGGCATGACCAGATAAATTAATCTAATCTAATCTAATCCATGTGCAAAACATAATTATATATGCATAAGCCTATAACATGTGATTAATTAACAATCGGTAGTTGTAGATTACATTACAATATTAGGTGTGAAAAGTTGGACTTTTTTCTTCTTCCTTTTTTCTTTTTTATGGGGTCAATGATATGACAATATTTTATTCTTACACATTGAATTGCTCAGAAAATGTGAAGTTTTGGCGGGTTATAATAAAATGAATAAAATCATTGCCAACAACTAAATAATGTGTAACATGAATCAAACATAAAGATGATGCGATAAAATTCAATTCATGGAATAGTTTGATTTAGAAAATTCAACTAAATAATGTGTAACATGAGTTGATTCTCTCATGATTCATTCACATCCTAATAATAATAATTAATAATTAATAATATGAATAGCTGGCTAATAATATCTGCTATAGCTTTTTCATGCCAGCTGTTATAATTGTTAAAGATATAGAGTAATAATGCTAATTAAATTATAAATTATTTAGAACAAACATCGATTAAGACATGCATAATTAACAGAGAATAAATTATTAATCCAAGAAGTCATGAAATTGTACATCAAATTTTAGAGCTGTATTTTCTCGAGTAGTAGACTTCGATCCCCAAAATCAAATTGAGATACAATAGAGATGATGAAAGTTGACCTTCAAAAACAAATTAGCAGATCAGCTAGTTCACTTAATTGTTACATGATAACCATGAGTTATCCTGTACTTCTTAATATAAGCTAGGTTATCCTTTTTTTATTTGAACTGCAAATATTATTATTGAAAGAGCCCAAAAGGGCCAGGAAACACAAACAACCCCAGGTCAAAAGACCAGATAACATAGCACGTGAAAACAAGCTATAAGCAAGGTTATCCTTATCCATATTTTCCAGAGAAATCATATATTCAGTACTTCTTCTTCTTCTTCTTCTTCTTCTTCTTTTTTTTTTTTTTTTTTTTGTTTTTTTTTTTCGAAGTATTTCAAAAACTATTAATTACAATAAGACTGTCGGGACTTACCGTGATCAAACAATACATGTATTGTCCGGATATCTACTCCCATAACTTGGGAAGAAAACTCCCCACACATGCTTGTAAAATGTGTAAGGCAGGATTTGAATCTCTCACCACTTATATGGAAGGGAAGGGCACTATCATATCTAGTACTTTTATATAATCTTGGCTTTAAGCTATCAAGACTTACCTTCAGAGGTAAAGCCATGTTTTCTTCACATGGGTTTTTTCCCAAAAAGATATATATTTTGAGATCCATGTGAGGAGATTGATCCATCTATGGTGTGCTGAGGGATTTGTGACTACGCCGGTTCCTATGTACATAAATCCTGAAGATGTTGTAGAAATGTGCATGGAGGAACTAGTCACTAGAAACATGGTTGAAGTGATTAGATGGGAAGCAGAGGGAAGTTCTAAAACATGGATGCCTAATGTCCTATATGATTTCTTCTCTTCCAAACCAGCAGCTAATGTTGGATTTCTTGATCATCATCATTTCCAGTCATCTCAAACATTGCCCAAACAACAAAAAGTTTCATTCCGGCCACTGGCAGCCTCTTCTCTTGGTTGCATTCAGAATGTACACTCGATCTTATGTAGCTTTCAACACCCCTGTGCCTATCACGTACATCTACTATGGCTATAGATGAATTTCTTGGCAGAATTACCAGTAAGAGAGACTTTGGATTGCTGAGGGTGGTAGATGTTAAGGGTGGTACTGAACAGATAGGAAGATTGTTTCTAATATTAAATTACCTAAGCCTGAAATCAACTTCTATTGATCATCTTCCCGAATTGTGTATGAAATATATGCCATACTTTAGAGACTTTAATTTAGATGTTATTTGAATAGCACCAATGAATATGATCCCAAAGAATCTTCTTAATTACCTCCCAACCTTGGTACCCTACAGGGCCAAATATATATTCCCTTGATTTGCTTTTAGAATCATTAATTATCCAAATGCCTTGAAGATGACAATACTTACAAAGCTGGGATTATGCCTGTAGTTGAATGGATTACTCATCAATTGACTGAACTCCAATCTTTGAAATTGAAATCAATTGACTGTATCTTTTATCCTGTACGTTATCGAGCTTGGCAAAGCATCATATATAGGCTACCAGAATCTGTAATTAATGTTGATTTCCTTCCTCCTAATTATATTATGGAACAAATTGAGGTTAGGTTTGCAACAAAGATGATGTGAACCAATTAACTCAACTGGCAGCAGAGTTACGGAATTTGATTGAGGATATGCGACGTGATCAAATTGAAAATTCTCCATAACGCGCCAACCCCGGAGACACCATTCATTTAAGGATATTTGGTCTTTGTACATGCCATGTTAGTTAAAAACGAAATTTTTCATCAGCATGGTTAATAGGGATAGCAGCGGATCGGATTGGAGATGGATATCCCCGTATCTGTTTGTGATATATATATATATATATCTTCATCCCCACTAGAGATGGACGTTTATCCATGGGGCCCCATCCCCCATGGGGTTTTGGCGGCAAATTTTACCCCCAAATGGGTTTTGGAGGTGGGGGTGAGGGCAAACCTAACCCCCATTTTATAAATGGGGGAGGTGGTGAAAGACCTCCCCCCAAACCCTTTCCCCCAATATATATAAATATATTATTTTTATTTTTATTTTTATCTAAAGTTTTAACGAATAAAAAAAAAACTAATATATTTTAATATTAACCTCAGTTAGTAGTTACTATTTAGTACTTAGTACACAAGCATTGATCGAAGATGCAAACTTTAAATTTGATTTGTTTTGACTTTTATTGTGTAATACTCTATTAGAAGTATTTGTATTTATTTGGGATTTCTTTAAACCAATTATATATTTTAGAACTAATATTTTGATTACTTTTTGGATTAAATATTTTAACAAGGTCAAACTAGAGATTGAAATGACTGGATTCTAAATTCTGATTTTTGGATTGAGAATTGGAAATTTGAAATTGAAAATGAAAAGAAATTGGGGAAAGAGGAAATAGGGGTATATAGCACTTTTTAAATTTTGAATTGTACAACTATCACACTTTAATAACTCTTGCTTTAATAGCACCAAAAATGGAATTTGGACAAAAATACCCCCCGGCTTCTTTTCTTTTCTCTTGTGTGTCCTTCACCTTCTTCTTCCTTTTTCCAAAACCTCCATTGATGGAGCTTCAATGGAGGTGCCATCGCCGACCAGCGAGTTGACCGGCAAAACCACTGGGAAAACGTTCGTCGAGTGCCAATAATTGTAACCGAAGTGTTCATTTTCATTTTCATTTTCGGAGAGAAACGAAGCAAAACCCAAATCGTCGCGAATCTTCATCGTCCGATCTATGACAATCCGTTGCGAATCTGACGAAATCGATGGCGCCAACGAACTCGGCATCGTTTGATCTTCCAGATCCAACTATTTCCAGAGTCAATCGGCGTCGTCGTCGAATCGTCACTGTCACCATTGATGGAGGTCGAACATAATAAGTCCCGCACAAACTTGAATAAAGTCTCAAAACGCATGAATAAGTCTCGAAAACGCATGAATAAGTCTCGAAAAAAATCATGAATAAGTATTGAAACTGCAAATAAGTCTCGAATTTTCGAGAAAAAAAATAAAAAGGAAAAGAGTAAGTGGGGGTATTTTGGTCTCATCACCTATTTTGGTGCTATTAAAACAACACTTATTAAAGTGGTGCTATTTACACAAGTCCTCTCCCAAAAAGTGTTATTTAATTTTTGAACCCTTGGGGAAATGGGGTTTAGGGGTAGGGGAGGGGTAACCTCCCCGTAAAATGCCCCCACCCCCATTCCTGTCCCCCCAAATAGGTTTTGGGGGGAGTGGTGGGGGAAGGGTTGAGGAATGGGGGTGGGGGTGGGTCATTGGGCCCCCACGCCCTTCCCTAAATTCCCCACATCCATCCTCAATTCTAATTTCTAAGTGAGCAAAGTGGATACGGATAATATCCGAATTGAGGTGGAGATATCCATCACCGCTCCGTCTATATCTGTATCCGATGAAAAATATATATAAATTTTTATAGTTTACAAGAGAAAAATGTATCTAACATTTGTAATGGTACATTCAATAAAGTTCATATAACATAAATTCAACAAATGAAAAAATCAAATCACATAAAACTTCACAATTTAATTTTCTCCAACAACTTAATAAAAAGATCATAAATATTCTCATTCTTCCATCACCATGTGACAATCAGAGTGTCATGTTTATTTTAGAAATCTAGCTTTTAGGGATTTGATGATTAAAAAATTAATAACTTATATAATTATAATTAATAATTACATAATAAATTTTTTATATTTTTAAAATAATAAAAACTATAATAGATCCGGATGGAGATCGATATCCATCCTCATCCCCGAAAATAAAATGGATACTAGCTAGGATGGTATCCATCCCCACTCCGTCCCCGAAATAATAGTATCCATCCCATTTTTAAATGGAGTGAATTCTTATGGATATCCATATCCATAGATAATTTTGACATTCATAATGGTTAATTTTGAATTTTGCTAACTTCTTTTGGTTAAAAGAAATTTGAAAAAAATAATCCTACCAAAGATATGGACTATGATTACCCAATAAAAAGAAAAAATAAAAATAATTACTACAATTCAATTTCAATTTCATTAAAATAAAATAAAAAATCATTTTCCAGCCATGTGACAAATAATAAGCATGACTGAATGTCAAAATTCAAATAAAAGAAGACTGTTAATCTCCTAATTATAACAGATGTAAAAAGACTAATATAATTTGCAAGCTGTCAATGATGAAGAAAAAAAAAAATTGTATTAGCTAATCACAAATTTGGAACTTGAAAAATCCCTAATTTTCTTCTTTAGTCATGGTGATTAAAAAAACAGAACTTAGCGCAAAAAGGCAAAGTAGAGCAAATTTGCATCTCCAACCGCTCTACTTTGTGTGTGATGAAAGACCTGCGCTTAATCAAGCGCAGCTTCTAGATCTAGCGCAGGTCTTGCGGTTCTTTTTATTGTTTTTTACTCCCTATATTTTTACTTATTTACAGATTGAGTATTATTCAATTAAATTTATTCTGTTTATATCCCTTGTTAAATGTTTTGTTTAATAACAATTTTACCTCTATTCAATCAAATTTATTCTAATTGTATCCCTTTTTATTATTTAATGCTTTTTTTAAAATTTATATTTGCTTTAATTAATTAAATTTAATTTCTTAATTTACTAACTTGTTAATTTCTTAACTTATCGTAATATTATATTAATTAAGAGATGAAATGTTATTTGTTGAGAAATATTATAAAAGGGAATATTTAAGGGAATATTCTTTTTAAAGTAACATTTGGTGCAATGGGTTGGAGATATGGTGTGCAAGTTGTTGCAATTTGCTATAAAGTTGCACCAATTTAGAATTTTGGGTTGGAGATGTCCTAAGACTAAACAAATCATGAATACAGTAATTCAAATTATGATTAATTAAAAAAAAATAGACATGCATGGAATTCGATCTATACTTTCCATGGATTAGCATACACACGCTAGACGTCCCTTAACATTTCAATGACAATAAATTAAGACTTAAATCCGAAACCTCTTTAATTCTACTTTGACTTCCGGGACAAATTACTAATATTTTTTTGACAAGCATCTCTATCCATCTCCAATTTGTTGTCTATGGATTGGGCCGTAAATAAATTTTTCAGCCCATTAAAGTTGTCCAAAAGAGTAACGATATTTGCACCCTTTAAAAACTGTATGTATATGATAACTCTTATTTCTACACGTTGTGTAGCCCCTTACTTTTATCTTTTATGCTTGTTTTCCGGGTAAAACCGGGTATTTAATGTTTTAAATAAGTGTTTCAGGTAATTTTTCACCACAGGGGCTATAGTGCAAAAATAGCAAAATATTGGGGCAAAAGTGCAATTTGTGAAACTTGGATTCTGCGCCCCATTTTTTGCGATTAGGGGCCGCATAAAAGGGCGCAAAAAGGGACCAGAAGACCCACTTTTTGTAAATCGGCGCCCTAGGGCGCATAAAAGGGCGCAAAATCAAGGTGGAAATTCTGACAAAAGTTTCCTGCAGAACACTCAACTTGCGGGGGCCATATCTCTCTTCTCCGATCGAACTGGGTTTCGTGCTATATATGGTTGGAAAGCCCCAGAGGTCTTCTTTCCAATGGTTCTTCAAGATCACGATTCCGACGTTTGTGGAGAAAGTTATGCCCGTTTCCGTAACGGTGCGCGCTGCTGGAAACCCATCCGCGAAATGCCCAATTTTCAGCCACTTAAGGGCATTTTCGTCCTTTCCCCCATTTCTGACCTAAACCCTTCTCCCCACTATATATATCCCCTCTTCTCTTCAGTTGAGACAGACCCCCTTCACTCCCTCTCTCTCTCCTCCGCCCAACTCTCTCTCTCTTCCATCTTCTTCATCCTTCTTCATCTTCTTCACATAATAAGGAGAGACCCAAGCTCCCATGGAGGTTTTTCCTCCATGGGAGCTCCCCATACATCTCCACAACCCCGTTTTACACTTCCTCCATCCATTTTAGGGCAGATTGCAAGGAATAGGAGTGGTCTTTGGACCAAAATCCGAGCTAGGGAAGCATGGAGCATCTTTGGAGGAGTTGTCTTTAAAGGTTGTCTCCTTTTTACTCATTTCTTTGTATTTCTTGCTTCTTTGATGTGTAACCCCGATTTGGGGAATATTGTAAACCCTACACTTGTGTTATATATATTGGTTGTTCTTAAATTCTTGTGGGTTTTGTTTCACTCTTTGTTAATTTCATGAATTGAGCTTTAATTGCGATATCCATGTGTGTGGAGGTCCGAAATTGATATGTGTCCATGATTGGGATTAGGAGTAGAGTAATTTAATATAGGAATAGTGTAATTTAACTTCCCATGATTGTTGATTGATTGATGGATGACTAAAATGCCATGTTTAGAGTAATTGGAGTGTTAGAGATTTAGCTCCAAAGAGTGGGAAAGGTTTCAATTCAGGCAAGTTAGTTGCTAAATTGGCCTTGGTTCAAATCCTTGTGCTTAATGGGTCTTTTTAAGACATAATTATCCATCCTTGGCCGGATTGGGTAATAAATTGATTTAGGGAGAATTCCCAAATCAAGAGGATGAACCCTTAACCTAGATTGAATGGTCTTAATGAATAACAACCAACTTATTGCACATTGTTGTTTGGTAAACTTATTTCCCATGTCTAGCCATCGTAGGGAGATTGATAAAACCGAATCCGTATCTAAAGTAAAGACAAACTAAATTCCTCTTATGCTTGTGTAGTTATATGGGTATTTCATTGCTTAATGCTTTCACTCGGTTAGCCACCTTGTGGATGATATTTAGGCTATGTGTTATATATTGCGTGGTTCACATTAACATGTCCAGCGTGATATCCTCTACATTTGACCAGACAGTGAGAGATACACTAGGCTGGCGTGTAGAGCTCGTGTGTGTGTCCCACAGTCCTTAATGAATCCAAGCATTTATGCATGGATGTAATCTCTAAGACATCGAGAGAGATTAGAGATTAATTAAGGGGACACGAGCATATAACATACGTGTTGTATGGGTATCTCGTATTCTTAATGCTTTCACTTGGTTGCCATCCCGTATTTGGTTAGCCATTGTGAATGAATTATTGGCTGTAGTATGGCCCACGCGGTTGCGCATTACATGCCCAACGAAATAACCACTGTATATGACCAGACAGTGAGAGATACACTAGGCTGGCATACAGGGCTCTTGTGTGTGTGCCACGGCACTTAATGATTTCATGTGTACTTTGTATGTGTGGATGTGATTTCTAAGACTCGAGAGAGATTAGAGATCAATTAAGGGGACACGAGCCTATGATATACTTGCATATTGAGGGACTAACTGAGTCTAGTGCTTAATTAGGAGGATTGTTACGGTTGAGTCATTTCCTTAGTGTACACCACATTTCATGCATCTCTCCATTCCATCCTATCCATGTATATATTATGTTTAGTTAGTTTATTTATTTATAGTATTATTTACACTTTTTCGCAACCGCAACACACGAGTTCTCTCGGAGTGTTGTAATAATAGCTAGAACCGGTGACGGTTGGCGGATCCCACCTCCCTGCGGAACGATACCCTCACTTGCCGCTGTGCTAGTCCCTGTGACTCGCGCGCTAGCGAGGTCGAACTTAAATGTTCATCTTTTGACCGACATCGCAACGACGTGTCGTCAGTATACCCCAAATTAGTATTATTTTTAAAAATTCAATAATACTCTTGAGTAAAATTACTAAGAAGACGGATTGTTTATTAGTACACCCACCAATAATTATTAATTAGTTTCATATTTTAATCTTTTATTTTAAAAAAATTCCTATTAATAGTTTGATATTAACATATATCATAAAAACTCTTTCCATTTTAATAAACCCTAACTTCTCTTTTAAATATATTTTCAATCTCTTTTACACTATGTTTGGTTTGATGGAATTAGAGAGAAAGGAAAGGAAATGATTTGGATAGATTTCAAATATCTTGTTTGGATTGTGATTGCTTCAATTCTACACAAAGTGTAGCCCCATTTCCATATCATTTTGAGTTAGTTCTTGGGTAAAACCGGGTATTTAATATGATAAAATAAGTGTTTTGGGTATTTTATGGAGTTCAGGGGCATTGGCGTAATTTTGGAGAATCGGGGGTCAAAGTGAAAATATGGAGAAATTAGCGAAGATTCTGTGATTAACGAAGAGTAGAGGGATACTCTGTAATTCGCCAGGCAAAGCAGCAGCGCGCCACGTCATTAATGAAACGCAGCGCTTTGGGCGCTGCTGATTGCGTCATGGTGACGTCAGCGTCATCTTCAACCCTCAGCGCCCGCGTTGCAGACCCGACTGGGTCGACAAGACCCGATCTCGACCCGACGTCTGACCCGGTCCTTTCCGACCAGTTTCCGACGTATCTTCACCCAGATCAAAGGTCGGCTTCCTCCCCGTCTTTTTGGCACCACTTTCGAGCCCCCATGCACACTTTTCCTCTCACCTCCAATTCTCCCAAGCTTCCATGGCTTCCAAGCTTCGTTTCTCCCAACCGCGGCATGCAAGCGGCACCCCCAGCAATAGTAATTTGCCGCGGTTGAAGTGCCGTAATCGTCCAGCCGCGGCAACCCGAGCGACAGTAATTTTCCAAGCTTGCCGCGGTTCAGATGTCACTTCCGCCAACCGCGACAAACCCCAACCGCGGCAGTCCATCTTGGGGTCGTTTTGGACGAGTTCCTTGCCCTATTTTGAGCCCATATATATACTTCTTTTGTTCTAATCTCAAGAGAAAAGAGAGGGGCATACAGAAAGAAACAAAAATTCAACCCAACTCACCCAAAAACCCTCTCTTTTCACCATCTCTTCCACACACCATCACATCTCCCATTTCCATCTACCACATCCACCATCACTCCACCTTTTGGGCAAAAGAGAGTTGAAGAAAGATAGAAGGAGAAGAAGATTCAAAGAAGAAGAGGAAGCTCTCCATTAGTTTTCTCTAAACTCTTTCCCTTGCATTCTTTATTTTAGCTATGTACTCACTTGAGATTATTTATTGTATGGCTATTAGTTGTAATATGAGCTAAACTTTTATTGCTAGGATTTGATGAAACCCCACCCTTGAATATCTATATGTATTAACCTTTGTTTATTCATTTTGTGCAAGTGTGGTTCGTATGGGTATTTTTGTGTGCTTAAAGCTTTCAATTGATTGATCTCCTTTTGAATGAATTGATGTGGTGTGTTATGTACTGACCGGAAACGCACACCACGTGTTCGATAAAATGCCCTTTATGCATGTCCAGAAAAGTAGACCTACTTAGGCTAGCGTACAGGATTCGTTTAGTGTACAAATATCCTTAATGAACTCATTCGTACATTTCGAGTAATCGAAAGATAGGCTTGGGTATGTTTTGGGTGTAACCTATTTTACTCGACCGAGATTGTAGGTTAATATTAGGGTGCATGAATCTATGAATTACATGAGTATATTTTTGGTGAATAATTGAGTCTAGAACAGAAGTCAATATAAGGTGGGGTGTAGTCAAGTCCTAACATGTTTTTCTCCATTATTACACTTGTGTTTATTTCTTGTTATTTATCTTTCGCAATAACATTTAGCATTTTTTTAGTTTAGTTTATTTTGTTTTATTTGGAAAACCAACCTTTTTTCGCTTGTTTGAATAGCACCTAAACTAGTCAATTTCAGTAATCGATCATTTGATCCCTGTGGGAACGAACTTTACTTACCGTTTTTCTACTCTCCGACCTCGTCCTATTGCGAGAGTCATAAAAGAGACTAGCCAGATTGTTAAATGAGTGGGAAAGGAAAGGAAAATAAGGGAAAAGAAAGGAAAGGGATTTAATAATTTCTTCTTGTTTCACCCAATTGGGTTTCCTTCCAAATTTGAGAGGAAATGGAAGGAAAGGAAAGGGATTTTTCAATATCCCAAAAGTAACCTTATAAAACAATACATATATATTATTCATATTGTTGAAAGAAGGGTATTTTCAAGATTTATTCATTTATTTATTTTTATTTGTTTCCTTTCCGTTCCTTTCCTTTCCTTTCCTTTCATAACTCTCCAAACAACAATCATTAAAAACACTTCCTTTCCTTTCCTCATTAACTTATCATTTCCTTTCTTTTCTTTTCCATCAAACCAAACATAGTGTTAAGGAAATACAAATTGATTACTAAGTATGGAAAATGAATCAAAATCATGAGATCAATTTGGTTGTGAAAAAGTAAGTTTTAAATTAATTTTTATGAATTTTATTAGAAGAATGTATATAAACAGACTTTTAAATTAACTATATATATTATCTATATTTTTTTATTTCTTTCAAACACATTTCAAACTTTTATTTATTTATCAATATTAGATGTTCTCCAATTTCATCAAACACCTACATAGCACCTATCTACTTCCACATCAATTGTGACATAGCACAAATCTTGCATCCCTACAACTCTCTCAAACAGAAAGTGATTCTCCAATAAATAAATATATTAATAATCTTAAAATGGATTTATAACAAAAAATGGAGTTTGATTTTGAAAAAACGGGAAGATAAAAGAAGCATGGAAGAGAAAGAATAAAGAGTAAGAGAATTAAAGATAACAACAAATTTTGAAATAATAATAAAGTTGATTAAATAACATAATAATAGTTATAGGTGGTATATACTTACAAAAATACAATTCAGTATAATTAAAGAAATGATGTTTTTGATATTAAGTGGAGTTTATTTACAAATTAGAAAGAAAAAAAAAATTATGGGTATAATTACAAAAGATGTGTAGATACCCGGAATTGCAATCCGTAAAAACCGCTGGAAACTATACATCCTGGCTTTCCGAAAATATGTAGCACAAAACCCAGTTCGATTTAAGGAGAGAGATATGGCAACCGAAAGTTGAGTGTTCTGAAACAAGGTTTTACAATTTCATCCATTTTAACCTTCAAATCTCTTCAATTAAACTCAAACATCTTATTTAAGGATGATTACCTACACAAAACTCACAAAACATATTAAATAACAATAATGCCCCATAAACGAGTGAAAACAATAGGAAATAGGGCTACACTGAGTGTAGAAATAGATACTATCACTGAAGACACGAAAATCAACGTTTTTGGCAATGTTAGAACTTAGAATTTATTGGATTGGTTCCAAGACTAGTGAATCTTGTTAGATTTTTAGTGGATCTAATTAAATTTGGTCTAGAGGTACAAAATATGTTGATTTTAGAGTTGTGTGGATGAAGAAAGAGAAAAGAGGGTTGAGAGAGAGTGAGAGTGAGACTGAGTGAAAAAAAAAAAAAAAAAAAAAAAAAAAAGTGAAATTGATAAAAGCGAAAGCAAAGTCGTATCCACGACAAAAATTTGCTCCAAAACAAAAACGTGTTATCAACGAAAATTTGGCCACTGTCAATTGTACAAGAGTTTTTGGTGCTCTTCGGGTGAAATCTATTAATGGTAGATTTGTTTAGGTGAAATCTATTAAGTTGTAAGCTAATCTTCCTTAATTAAAAATTTCCTTTGTTGGTTTGTCGACCACTTAGGATTTGCTTAAAAAAACAATTTAAAGTAATTTTTGTAATCTCACATTACATGTAGACCTGATGGACTTGTCACAAATGAACAAAAACAATAAATAAACACAACTTGTTCGCATATCAGACATCGAAAAGCTGAAAATAAAACGTTCCAATTTCATCTCCAAAAGTTTCCACAATGTCCATCAATTGGCCAGTACGATTCAGCTCGAGCGATCTGAAAATCAAATTCCAAACAAACAGGTTATTATTTTAGGAAAAATAACACTACAAGAAAAACAGTCTAAGACAACATTCAATTAGCAACATACATCAGGTAAATGTTGCCAAAAGTCACATATCGCAATGCGCGAAAAATGCATGTTGTGGAAGTGATTTACAACAACACACATGCGTAAGTAGTCAATAATGGGAGACATATTGCAACGTATAACTGATAAATGTTGCGAAAGGTTACGTATTACAACACGCAATGCGAGTTGTTAAAAAATCACAATATATGACAACACACATTTTACGCAAGTTGTTAAACGACTTGTCTTTCACAACACACAAGTTCGCATGTTGTTAAACTATTAGTTTTTCCCAACACGCAAATTTGCATGTTGTTAAATTTCTTGCATTTCACAACACACAAACCCGTATGTTGTTAAATGTCTTGAGTTTCACAACACGCAGACTTGCATGTTGCTAAATTTCCTACATTTTACAACACGCAATCTGCACGTTGTTAAAAGGGTTTATCTTCCGCAACGCGCAGCTTTGCTTGTTGTTAGAAATGTGTTTTTCGCAACACGCACTTACTTATGTTGTTAAAAGTAATATATTCTGCAACATATCAATCTTATTGTTGTCATAGACTTATCTTTAACAACATACTTTGTTTTAATGTTGTCGAAACTCGGAGTTTTTACAACTAGATTATGCATGTTGTTAAAAATAACTAAATATTCATTTTCAAAATACGGTGTTTTTAATGCTCATTATTTTTTTTTTATACTAATTAATTTAATCTAAATTTAATATTTGATCATTTTATTTATATTATTAAAGGATGTTTACTGTAGCAATATAGACAGATATATAGCAATAACATAATTATTAGGGTGGTTACACTACATTAAAAAACTTAAAATTTTGACTAAAATTCATTATTTAAATATTTAGTTATTTATTTTTATTCAATTCAGCCATAGAAATCTATTATATATTATATATATAATATACTTTTATATTTTATTATTATTATCCATAATATATCATGTTATTATGAATGTTTTATAATTAGGGGTATATATTATATATTTATATTATATAAATATATTATTATATATATTCTATAATATAATATATATATTGTAAATTATAAATTATATATATTATATTATATAATATATATATTATTATCTGTATTATATATTATATATATATATAATATTATTTTATTAAATAATATATAATTATATATATAATATACTTTTATATTTTATTATTATTATCCATAATATATCATGTTATTATGAATGTTTCAGTCTGCTTTTTCAAAAAAAAAATGAATGTTTTATAACTAGGGGTATTTTGGTCAAAATACAGTTAACTCAATTCCATTCCGTTGTTAACCAAACAAAATAATATTGATTCAGACACTAATTCTAAAGTTCCAACCAAACAAAAAACTTAGTTTTCTTTTCCTTTCCTTTCCTTTCCATTCTTATTCTCATTCTCATTACCATTCTGATTACCATTCCACCATGTAACCAGACGTGACCATAGAGTATTGACCAATAACTCGACTATATATGTTTTTAAAAATATAATTTTATTAAAAGTTTCAATAAATATTTTTTAATATATGTTAATCGTAGAAATTAGAATTTTGATTAGTTGAATAAATTTAAATTTATCTAACAAGGATTTTTTTTTTTCTTTCTAACAACTCATATATAAATCTTGTTCAATTGTTAACACAACAAGTCTTGTAGTCAAGTAGTAAAGACTTTCAATTATTGACTTGAGGTCTCAAGTTCAATTCCCACTAATGACAATTAATTTTCATTATTATCAGAAGTGGATGGAGGCGGCGGACGGTGGACGGTGGATGGCGGCGATGATGGTCGATGGTCGGTGGTCGGAAGGACGTCGGCGGCGGTTGGTGGCCGGAGGCGACGGTCGTGGCCGGACGGCGGACGGCGGTTGGTGGCCGGATGGTTGACAGACGACAACAATGGTGGGTGGCCGGCCGACCGGACGGTGGCGACTGTGGGTTGCCGAACGGCCGGCGGCGATGGAGGTGGGTTACCGGACGGCGTCGGGTGGTCGGATGGTGGCCGGACGGCCGGCGGTGACAGAGGTGGGTTGCCGGACGACGTCGGGTGGCCGGATGGCTACGACGGAGTGTTAACATCTACCGCAACGTACTGCATTTGTTGCGGTACTTATCTACAGCAACACACAACGCGTGTTGTTATAGACATTTATGTACAGTGCGTGTTGCCATAAATATTTTTGAAAACGAACAAGGTGCGTTGTTACAAATATCTACGACAACATACATAGACGTTGTCATTAGTTATAACAACACGCGCTTCATGTTGTTATTATATCTACGACAACACGCGGTGTAAGTTGTAAAATGCATATCATCTTTTGGCAACAGGCGTATCAACAACAGGCAAGGCATGTTGCGAAAAGTTTTCGCAACACACATTGCGTGTTGCGGTAGACCTAATTTGTTGTATAGTATAACAATGATGCAATATTATAGTAGCATATTTTAAATATATAATATAATTTAAATGAGAGGGACATATATTATAATTTCTGTTTCTTAACTTGTATGCACTTAACTCGAAGGACCTTTTTGATAAACACCTATAGCATCAATGTAAGTGTTAGCACGCCCATGAAAACCAACAATGGCTCGGTCTTTCAGAGGAATGTCAAAAGGAGATCCTTGTGTACGACCAAAAGGTCCATATTTCTTCTTATTTGTCTGAAAACATAGAGATACGATAACATGTTGCTTTGTAAAGGTATGATGAGTCCCACTTATCGACGTCAAATATTCTCTTGGCCAATCAATTTGAATCTGCAAATGTGTAACATTTGTTAAAGGGCAGAAGATTAATGATATATAGAATCAAAATTTTGTAAGACAAGCATATCCCCATCCATATATACTTGTAGTTGGGGTTTCAAGTCCAACCATGCACGATATATTAGAATGTATGGGGAGTTTTCTCCCTGTTAATTGTGGGAGTAGATAAATCTCCTAGTTATGGGAGTAAATATCCAGCTCATGTGTTGTTTAATCTCAGTAGGTCTCAACAGATCCCTGACTCATTTGATATCAAATCTCAAAAAATAAAATGTAAAACAAAAAGAATACTTACCAGGTCGGAGGTATCCCCGCCTTCACCACCATATCTGTTTGAATACTTGGCCTTGCCATTTTTGTCGACACTTTTGAAGGAGAGCGAATCAATGACCCATCCATGACTAATTGTTATCTCTGTGACTGCATCATTTGGTTTATAAATCCATTCCTTCCCTCCTTGGCCTCCAAATGGTCCTACCTTAAACTCAGCGTCGTTTTCAAATTCCGAAAAAGGCATTATATAGGCCCCTAAGGCATCAAAGTAATTGCCAACACGTCCATGAAAACCAACAATAATCCCTCCTTTCATATAAAATCTAAAAGGAATTCCTGTCAATTTCATGTAACCAAAAGGTCCGTATATTGTTTGGTTTGTATAGAAGCATAGAGATTCAATGTCTTTCATGGGAGCACGCAGAGTCCCGGTTATCGATACCAAATATTCTTCAGGCCAGTTGAGTTTGATAGCCTACATATATCATACCGTATATATTCATAGAAACGTAAACACTAGTGAGTCATGAGTCATGACATGGTGAGTAATGAAAACAAAATAAAAATCCTCAAATCCCCGAGAAAGAATTTGTTTCAAAGGAGAATAAAATTCAAATTAATGAATAAACATTGATTGTTCCTAATTTAACTTTTGTCCTAAATCAACATACCTCATGACTTTCATCACTAGTAGTATTAGAGTTTTGTACTGAATGTTTAACTTCACTCTTTTCGTCAGAACTTTTGAAGGAGATCCACTTGATATAGTCTCCATTGAAGCCAATTTTAATCACTGTAGTAGCTCCACCTTTTAGCATATAACTCCATTCCTCATCTGTTGACGACCTTGGCCAACCCCATGGCCCTACCTTAATACATTCTTCCTGATTGAAAGAACCAACCTGTATCAAATATATTAATTATAGCTATCAGAACCAAAAATAAATTAAATAATTAATTAAAAGGGTTGATATATATATATATATATAAACGTAACCTTGGTGTTGTTGGAGTTCACAACTTGTTGTATAACTTGGCTTGAATTGGGACCGAACAAGTGTTTAGAATGCTTCACATACACTCCTAGACCTCCAAATATATATCTATCATCAATTACACGTCCATAAAAACCAACAATGACTCTTCCATTCATAGGAAATTCAAAAGGAATGCCGAAGCTCTTGTTGCCAAAAGGTTCATATTTTTTACGATTTGTTGTAAATGATAGAGAATGGAAATATTGATCTATTGGATTATAAGTCCCACTTAATGACGTAAAATATTCTTCAGGCCAGTCGGGCATAACCTGTTGTGCAAATATTTATAAATAAATAAATAAAGTTTAGAATTAAGAAAAAAAAAAAGACAACCAAAGCCTCGTATATAAGATAAAATGAATTCTTACGTACCTTAAACGCACTTTTATAATGCCAACCAATTGTATCCGAATACTCAACGTTACCATTTTCATCGACACCTTTGAAGACAAGGGAATTAATGTTATTATTTTGGCTACAAGAGACCATTATCCCTGTAATCGTACCGTTGGGCTTATAGCTCCATTCCTTTCCTCTCTGGTCACCCCATTGCCCCATTTGAAACGCGTCAATATCATCATGAGAACGCTCGAAAGAATATGAAGCCTCTACCATTTTCTTGATTTCTAAATAGAGAGATTAATTATTGCTAATTAAGCTTGTTAATAGAAATCAGAGAAGTTTGGTTTCTCAGATACATATATATCCATCATCCCTCAGCAATATCATATATATAGGCTTCATATCAACCCCATTTGTAGCATCTTATATCAGTTAAACCTCTATAAATTAATACCCTTAGGATTGATCGATATCATGAAAATTTATTAAATAATCGAGATATTATTTAATCAATAAATTAATAATTTATTAATTTATAGATTAATTAATAAAAAAGCTGAAGGCAATTATAAACCATTTTCACTTTATACTTTGAAAAATGACATAAGTACTTTTGACATCTATTTAGTTCCATACTTGTTCTCAAGGAGCAAGCATAGCATAGTTATTATTATCTTCTCTCTTTTAATAATTCTTTGTTTATGTATGAAGGTATATGATACATAACTTTAAAATAAAGAAACTCATTTTGATCAATTATACTTACTTGTTGTCTAGACAAGAAATCTCTTAATTTCTAGCACGTAATTCTTATGAAGTTATCCAAGGATTCTCAAATGTCATTAATGACTTCTTTTTCTTTTTCTGTTTTCAATTTCTTACATGAGGAAAATGTACAAATTATATAGCATAGTACAAGCTCATGAAAAAGGTATACTTTACTGATGAATATTTTTCTAAGATCATGTAATCCAAATACATGGCCCTGGATATTTTTATATCTATGAAAAAACAATTATATTGAAGCAATTATAATTAGAAATATATTGAAACAATTTTATGCTTTATCAGAAAAATTAGTTTCGATATCTGATAAAGCAATTAAATTGAAGTTATTGGGATGATTAGTTGTGTAAGATCACAAATTTGGAACTTGAAAGAATCCCTGATTTTCTCCTTTAGTTTTGGTTGATTTTTTAACAAACAGAAACTAAGAGGGGTGTATTCAATTAGGATTCTTGAGGACATTTAAAGACATTATAAATCCTGCTGTATTCAATTTGGACATTTAAAGACTTTAAAAGAGTCCATATGAATCAGTGGTATTCAATTAGGATTTATATGGACTTTTAAAGAATCTTTCCAAATCCAGGTGTATTGAATTGAGACTTTAAAAATGTCTACAAGAATCAAGGTGTATTCAATTAGGACTAGATTTTAAAGGATTTTCTTAGGTCATGGATTTTGATGGATTTTGGTGGACTTGATGGTGAGAGATATAAATATCAAATGTCATAACATGTCTGGCCTTCTCCCCAAAGATTTTGGTGGATTTTGCTCTCTCTCTCTCTCTCAAAACAGAAACGAAAAGCACTAATATGTAAAAATTAAAAAAACCGATGCATGATGCCTGTCGGAGGCTCTACCTTTTTGTCTCGTTGAGAATAATAAGCTTCCATCCCCAGCATGTTCTATGAATTAAAAAGAAAAAAAAAATCGAGTTCAAAAAGAAAACAAGCGACATACAATACACACGTCAATATAATTATGCCACCTTGAACGCAAACCACGAACCAATGAACAAAACCTGCAACGCCATTAATATTTTAATTGTATCATAAATTGGAAGGAATGCAATATACCTCTCCAACTTCAACGGAGATCACTTTTTTTTTTTTTTTAAACTGTAAATTTTATTCAAGCATGCCACAAGCAGCAGCAAAAACGAACACCAAGCAAAAAGAGGAACCGCAAAAACCAAAGGGCCAAAACAGGATCAGAGAGAAACAAAAGACAAATGGACCTCAAGCAACAACCACAAGACAGAAAACAGAGAACAACTTAGAGAGCCTCCCACACTAAGCTATCCCCTCCCATAGCAGACCCCTTTTTTGCCAAAGAGTCAACCAAGGAATTTGTAGACCTTTGATTGAAAACAACAGACGCATTTCCTAGAAAGCTTAGGAAACCTCTAATATCATAGATTAAATTAACATGATTCAACGGAGATCACATGTGGTGCAAAAGCCATTCCAGCTGAACTATTCATCCATTCACCTAACAAACAAACAAAGAATTGAAATTAAATAAACTTAAACAACCCTAAAGTACATGTATAATAATAACAAGTAGAAAACAAGAAAATCTACTAGTCTTAAACGACATAAGCACATGACATATTAAACCAACATAACATTTAAAGCTGTGTACTCATTTTCTTATAGTTTTAACATAACATATACAAAACAAAGACCACTTCAAAAACTTAAAGGAGCAAACATAAGCTAGGGTAACTATATAATTTGAGGCTTCTATGTTCCAACAAAATCACCTAAAATTAATACAATTAGGAAACAAAGACCACTTCAAAAACTCAAAGGAGCAAACATATGGTAGGGTAACTATTTAATTTGCGGCCCAAATTCATTGTTACTAGTATTAAGTTGGGATTTTTTTCAAGTAATAATTTGCTTTTCTTTTTGAATGTATAGATTGGTTGAGTGTATAGATTGTGTTATTGGGTCATATAGTGGTATAATTCTTCATTTAAAATGAAAGTCAGAGATAACAAATAAATGAAAGTTCATGGATGTCTAAATAAATCCATAAAAGTCTAAAAAAGATATCTAAACAAATCCATAAAAGTCTGAGGTGAATGTCTAAACAAATCAATATAAATCCATGTGGATTTATAAAAGTCCGTAGAAATCCATGAAAATCTGTCACTTAAAAAATGTCTTTAAATGTCCTCAATAATCCTAATTGAATACACCCTCCTAAACAAATGAATATGAATATGATAGTTCAAATTATGCTTGACTAGAAGGAAATTTAAGACATGGAGATCAATACATAAATACTTCCCCTGGATTAGCAGACATACGTTAGACGCCCCTTAGAGCATCTCCAATGCAAAAGTGGCTTGCATACTAATAATTGTTGACATGGCAACAATGTCAAGAGACTTGTTTTCTATGTGGCATAAAAATAGATTTTATAGACAATCGACTTAAAATTTTGTCTCCAATGCTTCCGTCTAAAACACAATTTTTTTAATGACATGTCCATCTTTTTTTCTTGTTTTATTATTTTTTTTTATTTCCTGACAAAAAATATATGAAAAATTAATATCAGTTTTAAATGTTTGCTGAATCAACCTAAAAAAAATAGATGTGCAACAGACCATCTGAAAGTGGACGGTCATGTTGACAATGTCTAATATTTTTTTTTGCCACGTCAGCTTGAGGTTGAATATGCACGGCTGCATTGGAGACACAATTATTAACATAAGGTCTATTTATTCTACGTGGCATCTTTTTTTTTTTTTCACAAACCACGCTTGCATTGGAGATGCTCTTAAAATGTAATAGAGTCAATATTGAACAATAAATTCATTTTAATAATAATAATATTAAAAAAAAAAAAGACTTAAATCCAAAACCTCTTAAGTACTTGTTTGGTTGAGCTTTCTACTACCTCAAAAGATCTACAAATGTCTATTTGAGTTTTTTTAAAATTGTTTGGTTGGGCTTTTAAAATTGTCTATTTTAAATCAAGTGGAGGCTAGTATAGTTTAAACATTTACTAGGCAAAAGCTCATGGGGAGATGCTTCTCCAAATAGACATTTTTTTAAAAAAATAATAATAAAATAAAATAAATCTACCAATAAAACAACTATAATTTTTTTTTTACAAAAACTCTATTTCTAATAGATCTACTTGTAGTAGATCTTTTACTGATAAAGGTTTTTCAAAAACCCAACCAAGTCTACTCTGACTTCCTGGACAACAGGACAAGTTACTAATATCTCCAGACAAATCTCTATCCATCTCCATATTCATATTTGTATCTAAATTTTCATTCAAATGCAACAGAAACACTATGTGAGCATGAATTAATTAATTATTATTCACCTTTTCTTGTCACCAGCTTTCACTGGGATGAGTTGTTTGGTTTGTAGAAAAGTTGAAAATTTTCTCGGCCTGGGAACGAGTGTCTTGCTGCCAGTGAATTGAGCCGTTTATAAATTTGTCGGCCCATTAAGGTTGTCCAAAACAGCCCACATATATTGGGCTTGAACAAAACAACTGGAAACAGTTGCTACTAACCATATAACTAATGTTCCCTTTAGATTCCCATTTTACCCCTTATAAATTTTCCATCATTTTCCCTGTCTCTCACAAACCAAACCGAAAACGCACACCCCTATTGTTGTTTGCTTTCAAACTATGAGCAAGCCTTCTGTGAATGAATCAAACTACTTAATCCTCATAATAGATCGAGTAAATAATTTTTAGATTAGAATTCAAGAAATTTTATTAATTGCAATATACACGCATAATTATTAGGTGTCAACATCTGGAAAAAAAAAAATGGAAGTAAAACAATCCCCATTTTATATTAATTATCAAACATATTGTTGGCTACTTGGCAATGAGCTTCTTTAGAGGATGTGATATATAGAGATTAGAGAAGGCATCTGAAAGTGATCTGCATGTCAAGCCAAAATAAACCATGAGAAGTTGGTCTTGCTGTATGTGAAATCTCCACCGCCTCAGCTGTTGAGTATGGTGGTTTGATTTACTCTTTCTTGCTGCATATCCCACCATTTCCATCTGTTAGAGAGGCTGCATGATCCATCTACAAGTGAGCTTGATCAGGTGAATGGTAGTCCACAGCGTTATATTGGTCTTGCAGTATGTGTGAATGAAGAATGATCAAGCTTACAATCGGAGTAGAAGGCAGGCGTGAGGCGTGCGAGCTTAAACGAAAGGATGTCATCCTTGGAGGCTATGTCGTAATATAAATAGCGTGAGTGTGTATTTATTTCATTATTCAGTATGTAAAACTTTTGTTCAAGATCGAAGCCTGTTCAAGCCTTTAATGGCAGATACATCTTCTCTGTTCTTTGAGAACTTTAATCAAACACCTTTAGATTTTATCAAACACCTTTTTGTTACCATCCAAGTGTTACCAATTCTCTCCCATTTCTCCTTTAAATTAAGAAATAAAAGAGAAACTTTAATTAACATGAGAAAATAATTCACATATAAAAGAATTAATTAATATGCCTCCTGATTTCGTGCAGTTTCCTGTAATTCTTTTACAAGCTTCATTGCATTAATATGTATCAAAAGACTACTCGGAATTCTCATGATCAGTTTGAAAATCAAGAAAACATCGAAGAAATAAGTCTTTGCATGCTTCGTCTTTATAATAATGACCATGTCTCCTCTGCTGAGAAGTTAAGTCTTCAAAGCTAACAACCATCAAACCTGTTTCTATAATTGAAGGATTCTTGACTAGGAGATACAACATATATATATATATATCTGGAAATTCATTTGATGGCTTTCAATTTTGGAAGAAAACACAGCGGAATATCTTTTCGATCCATGTAGTACAAAATTTCTGTAGCAATGCTCCATATGATAATTTTTACTCAGTACTGTTCCCAGATACTCGTACATTGTTTTTCTGCTTGGTTAGTAAAAGTATTTTTTCCATCTACTGCTAATTCCTCAGATTTCTCTTTGAAATACCGAAAAATCATTTCTTTTACATCTTTGGTGACTTGAGTCCAATCCATTCATGGCATTTTCGTGTCCCAATTTTTAAAAACTGGCCACAAGACAGGATGGGTTTTGTTTTCCTTGTGTACTGGGACATGCTATTTGACCACCTAGGAATCTTAACTGGTTGAAAACTATCAAGGGTTCGAAAGGTGAGGACGGTTAATTAATTAAAATATTATTCTCAGTTTTCTATCAATGATGTTTAGCTCTTCTTGAAGATTTTCTTCTGTTAGGTCTTCTTACAGTGTTTGGCATTTCATCGAACACCTAGTTACTTTTCACAATTCAAGCACTGTTGCTGCATTCATCTCTAGAAGAACAGCTACTACTAGCAACAAGAATGTTATGGAAAGATCAATCTTTGAGCAGTTAGCTTTGCGATCAAGAAAAACAGAGAAGAGCACCAACGAACAACAGGTAAGAAAGAAAGTGATGATGCGCAAGCATAAGCCCTTACTCGAATGCAATATCAGTGCTTTGGTATAATGCAAATCGCATGTAAATCATTATGATTTGGATTTCATTTACTTGGAAAGCATCTTCCACCTATATGTTTCTGAAAAAAGTTAGGACAATGTCTTTATATGAGGAGCTGATAGCAGCATCTACGAAAACATGTAATTACTAGAACATGAGAAATATTGGAATCGTAATTACTAGAACATGAGAAATCTATTGACACCAGAACATGAGGAAACTTGTCAATCATCACAATGTATCCTTCCTGCCTTATTCTTATTATCATATTCTGACATCATGATTTTTTTCGCATCATTAAAATGATCAACCCTTTTGAGCTGTACAGACTTTCTGTGTATATGATAGCTTGCCGCCCTGAGTAACCACGTATGTTCTCCATATTTGATGAACCCTACAATAAACATCATAATTGAAAGAATTCAAAAATGTGAGCCTTCATCAGTCAAAGATAGGAAAATGAGATAAATTGCACCACATGTTAGAGAAACCAGTCCAATGCAATTGTGCCTCAACCAATGCTCGTTGTCTTCCAAAAAGCATAGGCTGTTATGGTCAATTTAATTCATTCTTTCATTAATAAAGTATTAAATAAGAAGAAGCATCAAGAGGTTGAAACAAAGCAACTTAATTACAAGACCATGAATTTCCTTTTATTGGTCTTGTGCCACCTACTACTTGAAATTCATAATATTTTTCCATTTTTTATTCTTCTAAAAACTGGTAATAACTATATAAGGAAAAAAACTGAAGAATTCTAGATGTCAAAAACAAATGCTTTAACAGTAGCTCAATAATAACCATAAATTTCAAACATTAATTGCTTCCCTGATCTATAACAATTTGATGCTGACATGAATCCTTCCTTGGAAATATATTTAGAAACAGCTATATCTATATACAGCTGGAATAAAAGCTCTTCGTTGCAAGGCTACCTGTTCAATTCTTCAAAAATTATCGACAGAATGAAAGCATTCCAGAAAATTATTCACAGCCAAGTTCTCCAAAGCATTCCATAAAGGCCGAAACTAAAACTTATGACCTTGGTTCAGCATTTTGAGGCAAATGTATCAAATTAAAGCACAACATATATATTTTGAGGCAAATGAATGAGAGGAGCATCAGATGGCATTAGCTTACTACTAGATCACCCAGCATATATAAGGTTCCAGCTGTATGCCTGTATCTCTGTTTCCTTCCATTTTGCTAGATCACCCAGCATATATAAGGTTCCAGCTGTATAGACTGGACCCAAATGTATGTGGGGAAGTTGAAAGACACAAAATCATAAGGTCCACCACCTTTCTTGATATTAATAATAAGAAATTAGATTGAAGTCATTGAAGTGTTTAGTTGTGTATAATCACAAATTTGGAACTTGAAAAATCCCTAATTTTCTTCTTTATTCTTAGTGATTTTTTTTTAAAAAAAAAACTAAGACTAAACAAATCATGAATACGATAATTCAAATTATGATTGATTAGAAAGAAAAAAAATTAGACATGGAATTCTATACATTAATATTTTCCATGGATTAGCGTACACAAGTTAAACGCCCCTTATAACATTTGTAATAGAGTCAATGAACAAGAAATTAAGACTTAAATCCGAAACCTCTTTAAGTCCACTCTGACTTCCAAGACAAGTTACTAATATCTCCAGATTAACATCTCTCTATCCATCTCCAGATTCTTATTTGTATGATTGTATCTAAAATCTTCATTCAAATGCTGACGCAATCCTGCACGGTGCAATTTGTTGTCTGTGGATTGGGCCGTATATAAATTTGTCGGCCCATTAAGGCTGTCCAAAACATCCCACATAGATTGGGCTTTAACAAAACAACTGGAAAGTGGAAACAGTTGTTACTAACCAGTAACCATATAATAATTTTGCCTTTAAATTCCCATTTTACCCCTATAAACTTCTCATCATTTTCCTCACTCTCTCTCTCTCTCACACAAATTTCTCTCTTCCGGTCTGATTGGATCTAAGTCCAAGTCCTTCAATCCGGAAGAGACCTAAAACAGGTTCAATTCTAGGGTTTTGGATCTCTGTAGTTGCAATTCATGATTTTTTTGGGATTGCTTGATGAATTAGGGTGCTTTTGAGTATTTATCTATCTGGGTTCGTCTTAATTTGGATTTTAGTTTCTGGGTTCGATCAAATTTATTCAAATTTGAAGATTTCTTCATAAAGTTCCGATTTTTATAGTATTTAGGGTTTCGGAGTTAGTTTAGTTTTTTAGATAAAAGTAGAAACTTTTTAGGGTTTTGCTTACCTCTGTCAATTGTTGTTTTAGTTCTCTTTTGGTATTTTGCGAGCTGAAGATTATTTAAATTAAGTATAAAGGAGTGACTGAAGTGAAGAAGAAAAAAAAAGAACTTTTTAGCAGCCAATACAATTTTTGGCTTGTATTTTGAAGAATTTTCGGTTGTTTATGAGATACCGAAAATAAAGTTAGAACTTGTAGAAGGAATCGATGTCTTGGGCAGGCCCAGATGATGTCTATCTCTCCACTTCTCTTGCCAATTATTTAGACAGTAAGCCCTTATTACTATTTTTTTTTTTCTCATATACATGTGAAAAGAAATTTGAATTGCTAGCTAGTCTCAATTCCTTAGTAATTTTTTATATGTGTCTCTGGTATTGGATTATTAAAGTTTGATTTTTTTTGTATGCTAACTCTTACTCTTTATGTTGCAAAGTTAGGATATCACATATGACACTCTTTTTTGGTCATTTATGTATTTTATATGCAAATGTGATTGGAATTCGGATTGGGAATTAAAAGTTTTACCAGCGTCGCATTGTTTGATTTTGATGCTTACATTTCTTTGCATAAAGGGTATAAGAGTTTGAAAGTGAAAAAAGTGAAGTTACTGAAGTAGGAAATGTTTAGTAATCTATGCTTGAGATGTTAGAATTGGAAGCTGCACTTTTTGAAGTTTGTTTGTGTCATATGTGATTTTGCTATTTACTGATGTTGATAACTGTTTACGGTGTAAATTGTTTAGTGACTATGCCTTTGGAGGTAATGTGGTGGATAAGAGTACTTTCGAAACTAATGGTTTCTTTTGGTTTGGGGGGAAAGGTAGATTTGGGGAATTTTGTCAATTCAGTTGGTGATTGCTATATGTGTAGCTTATCTATCTAGCTGAGCCCTGTAATTTTGCATGATAGCACTTGTTTATGATTGTGTTCAGGGTTCTTACACCAGTTTTTATGCTACAGAGAAACTTCTTGTCCTGCTTCGAGATGGTCGAAAGCTCATGGGGACGCTTTGTTCTTTTGATCAATTTGGTATGGTTTTTCAATTTTCTTTGTCCAATTCATTGATGATGTATTGAGGATTTTTATCATTCTAAATATTTATTCTGTGATATCTGAAAAATTAAATTTATGTAGGCAGCCAATGCTGTTCTTGAGGGTGCATGTGAACATTGCTGTCACCAACTTTGGCAGTGCTAATTAAATTATAAATTATTTAGAAGGAACATCGATTAACAGAGAATAAATTATTAATCCAAGAAGTCATGAAATTGTACATCAAGTTTTAGAGCTTTATTTTCTCGAGCAGTAAACTTCGATCCCCACAATCAAATTGAGATACAATATTAATTATAGATATGAATTGAGATACAATAGAAAGTGGATCTTCAAAAACAAATTAGTTTACATAAGGCAGTAAGCTAGTACGTAGTTGTAATTAATTAGTTCCAAGTGCCCTAATCAGCTAGTTCACTTCTTAATATAAGCTAGGTTATCCTTTTTTATTTGAACTGCAAATATTATTATTGAAACAGCCCAAAAGGGCCAGGAAACACAAACAACCCCAGGTCAAAAGACTAGATAACATAGCACGTAAAAACAAGCTATAAGCAAGGTTATACTTTTCCATATTTTCCAAAGAAATCATATATTCAGTACTTTTTTTTTTTTTCCGAAGTATTTCAAGAACTATTACAATAAGACTGTTGGGACTTACCGTGATCAAACAATACATGTGTTGTCCGGATATCTACTATCATAACTCGTGAAGAAAACTCCCTACACATGCTTATAAAATGTGTAAGGTAGGATTTGAATCCCTCATCACTTATGGTCAAGGGAGATGCACTACCATATCTAGTACTTTTATAATGCAGACGTAACGGAAAAAAAAAATGTTATTAAAAGTTTTGAAAATAAAAATTAAAAGTTCTGAAATTTTTGTCAGAACGTACAGAAATACTATATGTAAAGACTTCGGCTTGTACATACGAATTTGTACACAAATTTGAAGAGGTGCAAACATGGCTTCTAAGCATTTTCAGTCCATGACATGACGCTTCTAAGCCCAAAAAGGAAAGTTTTATTTTTATGGATTGGGCTTAAACAAAACAATACAGTAGTCACTTAAATTGAACCCAAAAAGTCCAGGTTCGCTATCAATAACAAACAGCAAGATATTTAGCTACGGCCAGGTTAATTTGGGGCAAACGGAAACTTTATTAGGTTATTTAATTTGAATTTTACTTGATTTTAAAACTATGATATAGGGGCGTAGCAGGATTCAATATCCAGGTGGGCTATGTTAAGTATAGTTTTATTAATCGAAACGTATGCCCCTAGATAAAGACAATTAAGGAATAAAATGGAAACATTTAGTAAGAACTCTAATTATATTTCAAATTTGTTTTCGGGATGGGTGGAATTTAGAGAGGAAATATAAAATTTGATTGTTTGGGTATAATAAAAAGATTTTATGTGAAGTTAGTTTGATAAAATTGTAAATTAATTAGAAAAAGTATATAAATTATCATGTAAAAGTAATTTTCTATTATTTTTTTAATTAAAAAATTAATATATATTTTAGAAAAAGCAACCTGGGCCGAAGGCAAGCTACTTTGCACATAGCTGTCCCCTTGGGTAGCACATCTCTCCTTCCACGTTAGTGGTAAAATGATTGTATCTTGTCATACGTATTTTATAAATATGTGTAGATAGTTTTCTCCTTGATTTTGTGGGAGTAGATATCATAGCAGTATGTCCCGACAAACTTTGACCTAACTATTCATTGTCAAAATTTATTGTAATATATACTTCCAAAAAAAAAAAAAAAAACTATGATACTAAACTTGCAACTTTTATAAATATATACATGATCATGCTATATATGCTTTTGATTTTGAAAAACAATCGAAAAGGCATATTCTTAACTTGGCAATTCAATTACCTTACAAATTAATAAGTCACTTAACACCATAAGCTTTTAGGATTTCTTTGCGTGTATAGCTACCTACACGCAAAGAAATAAAGGATTTGGTGCCTCAATTAATCTTTAAAAGGAAGGTATCAGTTACCGAATTCTATATTGATTGATAGCAGCTGGAACTACGTACTAACCTATACCTTCCTTTTCTTTCAAACTATGAGCAAGTTGTAAGTGAATGAATCAAATTACTTAATCCTCCGATTAGAATTCAAGAAACTTTATTGCAATAAACATATATACATTATTAGGTGTTGACATCTGGAATGGAAGTAGAACAATCCCATTTTATATTATCAAACATATTGTTGGCTACTTGGCAATGAGCCTATTCAGTATAGGATGACGTGGTAGAGAGGGTATCTGAAAGTGATCTGTCAAGCCAAAATAAGCCATGAGAAGCCATACAAGAGTAATGAACTCTCCACCACGCCTCAGCTGTTGAGTATGGTTGTTTGATTTACTCTTTCTTGCTGCATATCCCAACATTTCCATCCAATTGTTACCAATTCTCTCCCATCTCTCCTTTAAAAGACAAATCACAAAAAAAAAAAATTAAGATATAAAATAGATTCTATTACTTTGTAAAATGAAACTTTAATTTGGCTGTTAACATAAGAAAATAAATAAATACCTCCTGATTTCTGGCAGTACTTTCCTGTAATTCTTTTACAAGCTTCATTGCATTATGTATCAAAAGACGATTCTGATTCTCATCATGAGCTTGAATATCGAGAAAACGCTCCAGAAATTCTTTGCATGCTTGGGCTTTACTCGTATCATAATAATAATGATGATTACCCATAGTCTCATTAGTTAAGTCTTCAAAGCTAACAACCATCAAACCTATTTCAGCTGATATCATTGAAGGATTCTTGACTAGCAGATACAACATGTATCTGGAAATTCTATTGATGGCTTTCAATTTTGGAAGAAAACACGGCGTAATTTTTTTTCGATCTATGTAGTATAAAATTTCTGTAGCAATGCTCCAGATGATAATTTTATACTCATATTGTTCCCAGATACTCGTACCTGCTTGTTCTTCTTCTTGGTTGGTGACGATGGTAGTGGTAGGCAATGCGGTAAAAGGAATTTTTCCAGCTGTTGGTAGTTCCTCAGATTTCTCTTTGAAATACCGAAAGATCATTTCTTTTAGATCTTTGGTGACTTGAGCATTCCATTCATGGCATTTTAGTGTCCCAATTTTTAAGAACTGGCCACAAGACAGGAGGGGTTTTGTTTTCCTTGTGCCGCGTATCAGAGTGTACTGGGACATGGTATTTGACCACCTAGGACTCTTGACTAGTCGAAAACTATTAAGGGTTCGAAAGGTGGAAGTTTTGTTATGCTTAATCAACCAAAGAGCAAATCTGTCTGAGAAGATTAGCACTAGTGCTGAATAGATCTCTAGCAGAACAGCTACTACTAGCAACAAGAATGTTATGCAAAGATCAATCTTTGAGTACTCGGCTTTGTGATCAAGAAAATTGGCTGAGAAGAACACCAACGAACAACAGGTGAGAAAGAAAGTGATGACGCGCAAGCATAATCCCTTACGCGAATGCAATAAGGGTGCTTTGGTGTAATGCAAATCATAAATCATTCCAATTTGTATTTCATTTAGTTGGAAAGCATCTTCCATCGATATGTTTCTGAAAAAAGTTTGGACGGTGTCTTTATATGAGGAGCTGATTGCAGCATCTACGAAAACATGTTTAGTTACGCTCAAAAACCGATTGACTAAAACAAAAGTTTTTTCATCAAAAATGGAATAGTTATTAAAACCTGAGGAATCTATTGACACCGGAACATCATCACGAGGACACTTATCTATCTTCACAATGTATCCTTCCAATCGATTAATATTATATCCAGGCTTCATCAATTCATTCACATCATCCCCACCCCGTCTGTATCTTCCTTCATTAAAATGATCAAGACTTTCAAGCTGTACAGACTTTCTGTGCATCTGATAGCTTGCCACCCTAAGTACCCATGTCCGTTCTCCATATTTGATGAACCCTACAGTAAACATCATAATTGAAAGAATTTGTAAACGTGAGCCTTCGTCGGTCCAAGATAGGAGAATGACATAAATTGCACCGCACGTTTGAGAAACCAGTCCAAGCAATTGCCTCAACCAAAGCTCATTGTCTTCCAAAACGTAGGCTGTTATGGAGTCCGGACCACCCAAGTGTAAAAAAAGAAACTGTGCCCAAACTGTTGCTAGTTCAATGTTGGTATCCAAACGTCCAACATTGCCCCTATGCTCCAATTTATATGAGAGGTTATTTGAGATTATACCAAGAGCGAAAATTGTCACCGACTCTGCAGCTGTATAGGCAGACCAAACTGAGATTCTGATCCAAAGCTTGCGACTATACTTTCTACGATTGCCAAGGATGCTCAGTATTATATGGAAGAAGAGGCTAATCAGAACCGCCAATCGAAGATCCCATTCCTTCCACAATGTCCTCCACCTTGGAGGAATCAGCTCCAGCACTGTCCGCTTATTTGTTGAATATAACAAACTACTGACAACTGATCAATTCAATTAGTACGTTCTCATTAGAAAAGTATGAAATAAGAAGAAGCTTCAAGTGGGTGAAACAAATTAAGCTACACTTGAACTAGTGGCAGCTATATATTTCATTTTTTTTTTAACTGAAAATTTTATAAGAAGGCCAAAACAGACACAACAGAGAAACAAAGCAGCAGCCACACCAAGAGCAAAACAGGACAGACCAACCAACCAGAAACAAAGAACAAGGCAACACGCAGCCAAACAAAGCCACCAACCAGCTGTATATATCATGAAGTAGTTAGATGGACATGACATGGAAAATATATATGTACAATGCAACATTAAATTCAAACATTTCTTCTATATGCATCAATGAATTAGTACAGAAACAAACGAACAAACATGATCGAACCAAATACGTACTTGGGGTTATCATTGCTGATATTGCTCCCTAATATGATATCTTGTCTTCACTCCGGCTCAAGTTCTGACGGTGAGAAATAAAAAGAGAGAGAGAGAGACGTGATGTTACATTCTTCATTCCCTCAAATACCCCCAATTTTTTATTGGGATATTATCACTTGGGTCTTATATATTTTTTTTAAATATCTATCTTTTACTCATTTATACATTTTCGAAGGATCAGGTCCTTTATTTTTAAAAATCACTCAATGTGGTCCCTCTGACCAGATTTTTGACAATCAACGGTCAAAAAAAAAAAAAAAGTAAAATGATGTCTTTACCACTAAGCATTTATTTCCGGTTAAAAAATAAAATAAAATAAATTTATTATCATCATCATCATTCACCAACCAAAAAAAATCCAAAATCATCACCCAAATCAAGCATAAACAGAATCACCACCCCAAATCAAACCTAATTAATTGTGATGATACACAAAAACCAAATCACCACCCAAGTCAAACCTAATCTGGATCCGGATCTCCAAACTACCTTGAAGAGCTTACATCATTAATCACCCAACAAAAAAACCTAGATTTTCTTCAAACACAGAAATCGTTGGAACCCAGAATCCTAATCTTTGAAACCTTGAAGAGCTGACATCATTAATCAAACCTAATCGTTGGAACCCATAAATCTCCCCAGAAATCTCCATCAACATCAACGAGGGTTTGTGGAGTTCGATTTGGTGATGGGAGGGGCGGCTAGGGTTCGTTGGTTTCGTGGTGACCGAGATATTGTTGGTGACTGGGTTTGGTTCCTGCAGAGGAAGAGAATCGGAAAAAATGGATGAAGTTCTAAGCCCTAACCAGAGGCAGAGAATCGCCATGGTGTCTCGCAGCATCCAATCTCCGACGAGTCCCTTCTTCTTGGGCTCCGACGACGACAAGCTCGAGCGCGCCCAGGCACGAGCTGTTCGAGCCGCCGCCATCCGACGCAAGCTAGTGACGGTGAATGCTCTGCAACAACAAGGCAACGAGTCCGACCCTGTCTTGGCAAAGACCAGATTCTCTAGTTGTTTCAAAATTGCATCAAACTCGCCATCGAAAATGTTTGTTAAACCCTTCAATTTTAATTATTTATTCTATATTTTATATTCGAATTATGTTTCCATTTGTAATTGTATGTGTACATTATAGTATAATGACTATTTCTTTAATTATTCATATTTTTATGTATTTGGTTTGTGGAGATGTTTGATGATGGTTCTTAGGAAGATTTGGTGAGTTGGAATTCAATGAAAGAAATGTGTTTGGTACTGAGAAAATGAAAGAAAAGAAAATATTGGAATGGAGAGAATATCAATTTTATTTTATTGAAGGTCGAAGATGATAGAAGGTTGAAGATCGATGATGATGATCCAGATTGGATTATGTATCAATTTTATTTTATTTTATTTTGTTTTTTGTTTTTAATTTTTTTTCGTATATTTAATTTTTTTATTTAATTTTAATTTTTTTTCTATTTATTTATGTGTTGACACATGGAATATCAATGTTTAAAAATAAAAATACCCTTAGAACCGTTTAATTTGACTAATGATTGATTCACATAAGGATAAAATTGAGTGGTTTTTGAAAATATAGAACTCAATCCTCCGAAAATGTATGAGTAAAAGATAGATATTTAAAAAAAAAAACATAGGGACCCAAGTGATAATATCCCTTTTTTCTTTTCCTTGTGAAAATTATTTACTTAAGGGTCATTTATTTTTTGCACTTAAAACTTAATGGGTATGATTTGAAATTATTAAGGTTTTATTTATTTTTAGAGTAATTGGCACAAATCCCCCCAGACTATACCAGCTTTTGCATGTTGCCCCCCTAAACTATTTTATTAGGCACTAAACCCCCTGAACTATCGCTTATTGGCAATCCTTTGGGTTTTTCAAAAGATGGTATAGTTTGGGGGAGATTTGTGCCAATTACTCATATTTTTATTTATTTTTTATTTTTTATTTTTATTTTTATTCTTTTTAAGTAGTCAAACAACTTAAACATACCAAAAAACAACTTGAAATAAAAAGTAAAAAATCATAACTTTTATCTTAATCCCAAATCACTTGATTGTATTTAATATATTTTATTCCAAGATTATTTTACTTTTTTTTTTTTTTTTGAACGGCAAAGTTTATTAATAAAAACGGCCTAGCCGAAAAGCAACAAACAAAAAACAAGCCCACAGGCCAACAGAGCACGCAGCCAAAAAAACCCCCAAACTGAAGAGAACACAGGACCAACCAACAAAAACCAAATAGAAAGCAATCCACTAGCAGACGTGAAACTCGCAACCCAAAAGTAAACCAATGCCAAGCCACTCAGAGAAACAACCCAAAACCCAGCAAAGACGAAACTACGAAGAACAACCGCAAATGTTATTGCACGGCAGAATCCCCTCCATCTTACCAAAAGTTCCAGCTTTGATCCTCCTAACAATCTCCTCCACCATATCCTTTTCTCTTCCATTAAAATTAAGGCCTAAGACCCTTCCGGCTTTGATGACCTTAGCTATCTCTTCTTTTAAATTCCAGAATGCCTTCATCTCCTTGGGAACTATGTTTTCATTTTCGAAATCCGTAGCCTTCGAAAGTCTCGTTATCATACCATGACTCCTTACTGATAGATTTTTCTTTCTTCCTATACTCTTTATAGGCCGGTCATGCACAGAACCAACATTTCCCACTTCTCCTACCTCGGAACCAAACGCATCTCTCCCAGCACCCTCTTCATTGACCTCATCCAAACCTTCCTCTGATTCATCAACACTTTTTCTAGCAATACAAACTTTAGCAATGAATTTAGAGCTAACTGGATCAATGACAGCCATCCCACCACTTTGGGCCTTCAAATCCAAACTTTGAGTGGTTCTTTCAAACTTAGAGCTAGCCCACTCTACTAAGGCCCGACCAGGCCCATCAACTTTCAAACCAACTTCCTTTCTTTCCAGACCATCGTCCACCTGATTCAAAATTTCATCCTTCCCAAAACGAGAAGACAAAAGCACGCTAGAGTCAGATAAATCATCTTGCAAAACAAAGCTGACATCTCCAACCTTTGCACTTTTTTCTATCCCATCCCTGCTAGAGTTGACCCTACTATTACCTTTATCCTTCCTAAGCTTAGAGTAGGTACTATTGATAGCCAAACTTTCGACCTTCCTACTGTCATTGCCTTTCTTGTTTGAATTTTGAAACTGAGAACACACATTAGTCAGCTTATTGCAATCAATGAGCTGTTTTCTGTCCTTCACTCCAGGCCCACCAGCTATCTTTTCTAAGACATGCAACGAATTCAAAGCAGGAGCCTTCACCAAACCCAGAAATCTACTGTCATTATCTTCTATGTTCTTAATCTGGTGAGTCAAGCCCAAAACCTCCCCCTTTCCATCAGAAACCTGCTTTATAATGTCATCACTTCTTACCATTTCCTTTGCACCATGGCTTACAAAGAGAGGTTGAACTGCCACATCTTGCCTTTCCAAATTAGGACAAAAATTCGAACATGACTGAGTATCCACCGCCTGCAAGCCTAACAGCTTTTCCGGCCAAGAGAAGTCCACCGGAAAAGAAGCTCCAGAAATTTTAATGTTAAAAAAACCACTCCCAACCGAGACTCTGATCATATCAGGCCATGATTGTTTAAGAGGGATTAATACTAGGATCCGACCTCTGTCAAATCTCTTCTTGAGCAAGGTTTCTTCTTCAACCATCACAGTTTCACCAAGTTGCCTACCAACCTTATGAAAAAAGGCTTCGTTCCAGAATTTCAGAGGAACTCCAATACAATCAATCCACACCAAACGAGCTTGAGGGTTAAAGAATCATCCCATTTTGAAATTAAAGAAAATTTATCATCCCAAAAGAATCTATTTTTGATAAAGAAATCCCTCTCAAAATCTGATTCAAACACCCAAAGAATATGCTTATCACCTAAGTACAGTGAAGAGAACGAAAATCCTCTTGAATTCAACCGTAGATTGACACTAGAAACCGGAGAAAAATCCTTAAGAATACCCACTGCACACTTAGACAGCCACCCATCTTCATTATCGTGATTGTCCCACACCATCTCTAACACCTTCTGACCCACATCCTTACTGTCTTTTGCCCTATATTTCTGATTTCCTGACACAACCTCCACAAAGGTTCTGTTACCTTCGTTTCCAGCCTTGAGAGAGCTCTCCAAACCATGCTTTTCTCTTGCCAAGTTCATCCCTTCCGCACCATACTTGCCATGTTGATTTGACTGTAGAAGTCTTCGGCTATTCCAACCAAAAGCAGCCACCTTCTCTCTAATAGGCCAGCCTTCCAGGAACCTTCCATTCACCATCTTCACCAGCTTGGTTGCCTCCTCCATTGTTTCAAAGCGAGCAAAACCAAAAACACTACTGCGTGAGCTCTTTTTTGAAGCTAAGAACACATCTCTCACCCTCCCAAAAGGCTTTAGAAAACCCCACAAACTCACCGAATCCATACCAGGATTCAGATTATCCAAAAATACTGACACCAGCCCTTCCCTGAAATCCTTCTTTCGGAACCCGCCGTTAATCTCTCCCCAACTTTCTTCATGGTCAAGAAAGTCAGGCCTACTCTCTCTAACTTCCTCTCTCATGTTGGCCTCCCAAACAAACTTGACAACGTCTTCATGGTATTTTAATCAAATTCTTATCTATGTATGCCTTCTTACTAAAATGATTATGCGGGTCAGGTTAAAAGCAGATGATATCAAAGAATTATTAAAATAGAAACATTCCAAGATTATTTTACTAAAGATAACATATTTTCAATTTTATTATAATTTTATATATATAAATTTATTTCTTTTAACATATTACTTATGATAAACATCTTAAAAATAAAAAATAAAAAATAAAAAAAAATTAATAACTTTGTAACTTTCAACACCATCATTGAACCTTCAATTCTATTTTTATTTTTTAAAAATCATTTATCCTTAAAAAAACAATTATTTATCATATCTTAATCATGAATAATAATATAATATATTGCAATTATTACATAAAAATGGTTTAAGATTTGATAAATTATTTTTATTTAGCTGTTTGTATCAAATGAAAATATATAACAATTAATAGTAAAAATGGTATAAATGTCAAATTACTTGTTTTTAAACCATTTTATATTTTAAAAAAAACAAGCAAGTTGACATTCTATTTAAATGTGATAAAAATAAAAAAACAAACATGTCATTCAGATTCAGGTTTCAGTCACTATTCAGTTTTCAGTAAAATTCAGAACTGTTCAGTTTTCAGACAAAAAACAAACGAACCCTTATTCTTTTAAACCTATCAGAGGGCAATCCATTGCTTTGTTCTTGGTCAAACAATGTAAAATTTTCCTAAGTTGGACATGTTCCTATCAATGGCCGAACAACCTATAGTTTTTCAATCATGAGCACAAAACTTTTAGCACAGTAATACACATCACCACACATTTGTCATGTCAACAACATAACTTCAATCATAATAATACACATATGATATTTATTAGTATGCTCAAAGTGTGTACTCATAAGAGAAAAATTGGAGCGGCTTGAGCCTGAAGTGTTCAAGGGTGTGTTTAGGAAAAAAAAAAAGGATGACTTTTCAAATAGATCTTCTAGATCGAGTAGATCTTTTACAACAAACTTTTAACAAAAAACCATATGTTGTTTGGTATTCACCGTACAAAGCGCTTTTAAGATAGTAGATTGTTTGGCAAAAGGACCTGGATCCTCTCCTCACCTCACCTCACCTCACCTCACCTCATCCTCACATTTTCCTCACCTTTTCCGCACATGTGATTGGTTGTTAATAAAGTATCAATCACATCTTAACTATTCATTCATTGCAATGTTTATGTGTCATAAGATTAAGTGAGGTGAGGATGAGGTGAGGTAAGGAGAGGATCCTTGTCCTTGGCAAAATATCTTTGAAAGAGCTTTTGTTGTTTAAAAATTATAAAAATGGACACTAACAAAGTATTTATAATATAAATATAGTATAAGGTAAAATATCTAAAGTTAATGGAGGGTAGTTGAGACTATTTTATCTCTTTTAAAAAGATTCAAAAAGAGCTTCTTGGGAGAAGCTTAAATTTTGGACTTCTCCAAATAAATATAAAATAGTTTTTTAATTAAAAAAAAAAAAAAAACGTATTTAGTTTTGTCAAACAACCAAAAAAAAAAAAAAAAAACGGGAGAATCATAAATAACCCACTGACGTTTGATCAAATGACAAATGAAACCTTTTGATTTGAACAATCAGCAAAAAACCTCTATTGTTAGTTGACCATTACATTTAACTTTGGTGTTAACATTCAACTGAAAAGTACCAAAATACCCTTTATTAATTATTTTAATATAAATAGTGAAAATAAATGTATTTTTTACAACAACAAAAAATCACCGGTTATTAAGATCTGATTCTGGTTCAATCTCCCAAAAATCTAAAAGGAGATTGAATTATATCTTCCAAAATCACGATAAACCGAAAGTAGAAAAATAAAAAATAAAATCAAAAGAAAATGAACTCATTCAATCTCACCAAATCCAGATCCGAAAAAATTAAAAAAAATATAAATATAAATATATATTTGAAACAAATCTCATGAAATTAAACACTAGTGGCGATGTCCATAAACTGGTTCAAACCTATCCATTACATATTGAAGACAAAAGAAACATATAAACTCAAATGGACTGCACTCGTAAATGAAAGCAAATGAGAGCAAATTACAGATTGGTGCAATCAGTTGGTTTAAATTAAGGAGACAGTCTTCTCTTGAGTATCATATCCCACCAAGAAACCCATCTGATGCAAGTTTCCATAAATTCATTCAATCTCCCCAAATCCAGTTCGGCAGTTCCAGCAAAACAAAAAGTTGGAAAAGAAAAAGTTCATTCATTCTCCCCAAATCCATCACCAATAAAAACAAAACTCAAAAGAGATGGAACTCATTCAACCTTCCCAAATACAGATACAAATGAACTCAAATAATAATAATCAAACCAAATCTCTATTGGAGAACTGTTCCACCCACCAACGCCTCACCATGCCACCGACCGGCCATCTGTCTCTAAACAAAATCTCTGATTTTTCTTTATTTTTTTGTTATAATAAATTATATTATGTAAATGACAATACTATCCTTCGGTGGTTAGCACCACAGTTAAATATAATGGTCAAAACTAGATTCAACTAACGGTCAAGTTTGTCAACTAACATTCAACTAATGACAGGGTTTTTTTTACTGATTGTTCAAACCAAAGAGTTTCATTTGGCATTTTATCAAAAGTCAAGGGGTTATTTACAATTCTCCCAAAAAAAAAAAAAAAAATCTCAAACGCCTTGAGATGGAGTGAGTGGAGGTTGGAGGCCATGTTCCATGGAAGAGATCCACATTAGTGGCCTCATATTCAAGGACAGAGCCAGAAATTGTTTCCAGCGGGGGCATCGTAAAATATAATGAGTTATACCATGTATTTCAAAGAGTATGTTAAAATAATAATAATAAAATACTGTTAATGTGTATTTATTTATCAATTGACACATTAGTAGTTGGAATACAAGTTGATTTATAGAGTTGAAATGTTTACAATAACTCTAAAAATAATGTAGTAAAATCTTATGGCCCTTTATTCAAGATTCAATAATAGTGTTTACTGTTTAACAATTAGAAAACTAATTAAAATTTAAATTGTACAAATAGTATTTTTCTAACATCCAAAAGCTATTTTAATTTTAAAAAAATTATAAAAGTTTGTTTGATAAAATATCGTAATAGTTAAACATAAATATATAAATATATATATATATTTGAAATATTATAATAATTCAGGGTTTGGTGAGAGTGAGAGACTTGAACCCACAATCTCGTGGTATAGGTGTGAGGGGCATACAAATAGGTCAACCCCATATTGTCTGATCTATGTATATGTTTTAATTATATGAATTAACACATTGATTATTTCAAAATAAATAACATATCAAAAGTATAATATGGAAGTAGGGTTATGAGTGAGATAATTAATATGGCAAGAGAGAACAAAATTATTTGAATGAGAATAATATTAGTTGAGATATAACATATATGTTATGATCGATTTTCATTTATATTTAAGATATATCGAAATAAATACTATATATAAAATCAAAGATATTTTTTTTTTGTGATGTCCTGTTTATTGACAAATAACAAATGAAATTGGGGAAAAACATAAAAATCTAAGAATTAATGGTGTTACAAAAATTATAACATAGGCAAATTGATAAATTTGGGATCCTTGCTCACCTTGGTGGAGGTTGGAGGTTGGTTGTGCGATCTCATATATATACAGTTTTTCTACTGTCAGTTCGTCCTGATATAAAATATATCAGGACGAAGAATGTGGAACATAGATTATGGAAAAGTTTTGACAAATGTATACACTTTGAGTCAAAATATGTAAATCTAATGGTCCATAAATATACCAGGACGAACTGACAATAGAAAAATTGTATATATATATACAAAATTTCTATTATTAATTCGTCCTGACAATAAATATATCAGGACGAAGAATGTGGACCACTAGATTTACATATTTTGACTCAAAGTGTATGCACTTGTCAAAACTTCTCCATAATTTGTGGTCCACATTTTTTGTCCTGATATAATTATTGTCAGGACGAACTGACAATAGAAAGATTGATATATATAGTCTTTTTCTCCACAATGCACAATGATAGAAGAAAAACATAGGTTATTCAAATCTTATGTTGGTTTTATCCGGTTAGATTTGGTTATTGAAAAAATATTTATTTATTTATTTATTTATTTTTTTGAAAAAGCAATATATTAAGAAAGGCCTAAAGGCCAGGCTAAACCCAAAACAAACAGGAGACAAACAAGCAACAAATGCCACAACACCAAACAGCAGAGGGAGAGGCAACAAAAACAGGGCAAGACACAAAGACAGCCTAGAAAAAAGAAAAAATATTTTAAATAAAAAGATATTATTTTTTGAACTGTGGAATTTTATTGAAACAAAGATAAAGCATAACTAAAAGTCATCAAACAAGGTCAAGAAGAACACACAACATCACCCAATCAACACGAAAACCCAACAGAAACACTACAAGCTGCAAAAAACCAACCCACCAGACACCACCAAAACAGACCAAAGAACCATGACATCAAACAGGGGTTGCACAAAGAAACAAAAACAAAGAGAAAGCTTGATCTTGCCAAATATGTTGTATATTTCGGTCCTCAATTCCGTATCATTTGTGTCGTTTTCGTGCGTTTTAGCGTATCTTATGGACTCTGTGTTCATAATTGTAGGCATTTATCCTATTCTAGTGTTTAGAGCATACTGCAGGACTTTCAGATGGAAAGGGGATCAAGAGTTGCAGAAAGAGGGAAAATGGGCATCAGAGGCTATAAGAGTGCAGGTCAGTGCGAGTCACAACCGCACTTTACCCGTATTGTTGATAGACCTGGGGACCTAATATCTGAAGAGAAGATAAAGTGTGGGTCAGTGCGGGTCGTCAAACCGCACTCCACCCGCACTCTTGCCAAAACCCGTGAACTGAAAGTTTGAAGAAATTGATAAAGTGCGGGTCCCAACCGCACTCTTAACAATTTTTAACCCCACACTTCCAACGTAGGAAATCCAGCGCAAGACCCACGCACAACCCACACACTGAAGGATCGAAGAAGACAGCAGAACGCCATAAAGTACGGGTACAGTGCGGGTCCCTTACCCGCACTCAACCCGCATTCTACACTTTCCAACATGGGAATTCCCACGTTGGACCGAGAGCTAAAATTGTGAAAAATTGATAAAGTGCAGGTGAGTGTGGGTCCCTGAACCGCACTTCACCCGCACTCCGCGCACATCAGACTCAATTTGTAAGCATTTGTGACCTATTTTTGTAACCTTTATATATAAAAAGTGATTAGATCGAATGAAACCTCCTCCCACACTTAGAATTTCATAAACTTACTTGTTTTAGGTCTAAAAACACTTTCTCTCTCATCCAAACCCATTCTTTACTCACCAAAGGCAACTAGGAGGATTGGATTAAAGCTTCAAGGAAGGAGATGCTCTTCAAGGGTTTTCTCTCAATCTCTTCTCTTAGTTTTATTGTTGTAATGAACATGAGTAGTTAAATCCCCCACTAAGTGGTTGATGTGATTAGTTTGATGGATATTGGGCATTTGTAATTAAACTCTATTATTCTATATTCAATCTATCTATATATTCTATTCTCTTGTGTTAATTGCTTTCTAATATTGATTTGTCTTGGATACACCATCTTAGCAAGTTGATTTGGAATCTACTTGAGTAGACAACTAGGTATACACCCTATTTGGTTGTCTTATGCTCTATTGAATGGAAGGATTTCACAAGAATACACCATTCAAGTGAAATCTGACTTAATAACCATAATCTTAATCTAATCTCAAATGGGTGGCTTTCACTATACACCCTAGGTTGGCCATTTGTGAGGGAATTAGAAGTCATCACTATACTATTGGGGTTTTTGCCCTAAAGCTTGTAATTTGTAAATATGATTTGAACATAAATAAAAGAAGTAGTTTATTCATTCAAATTGTCTCATACATATATATATATATATATATATATATATATATATATATATATATATATAACATGTGCACTTAACATCCAAGATTGCCAGATGTAATTTCGAACTGAGTATATGAGTGTCATATACAGATGGATATAGTTTAAAACGAGCAATCTAAAGAGTCTGTAGATAGCAAATAAAGCTGGGTACTTTATTTGTGGTTAATCTACAGCTGCGGTCTATTTCGTATTGTACGGTGATCCTATCCTGGATCATTCATATGGATATATGAGAATGGAGGCACCTTGTATGATGTGATCATATAGGACTGGGCCATGATCTATATGAATCTCTCACTAAGATCCATTTAATGATGAGATTCATATATATCAACTAATGATGGCTATATATGGGTGATCTTAATCTTGAGTGTCTTATCGATTCCTTCAGGTTAGATCGTGGTCTTTGATATACCATGGGTGAAGTCGGAGTTGCATTCTTAATCAATATACTCTGTATGTTAGGATCACAGTTTGGCTTGTGGCTGGGAAGGTTTGTACGCAATAGTGGGAATCCACTCCTTCTTGCAAGAAATAGATGGTAGTTCCCTTATGGGTTGATTCGGGGCTTGAACAATATGAACACTCTCCTAATTCCGTAAGGAATGTAGGATTTATTGTTCATTAGAGAATCAACGATACTTAATGAAAAGATGTAATTAGAGGGGTATAACGGACATTATGACCCAACTCTAATTATGAACTACTTGTGGAGGATCATACCATATGTAATAGTTATATCGATAGAGACCAAGAGTTATTGGTTTGTGTAAAAACGTCTAAAGTTGAGAGAGTACAGCTTCGGGTTTTTAGTGGAATAACACTGAAGTTAATAATCATGAAATATTAATTAAAAAGTTTAATTAATTATTTCTAAGGATTATTGGAGCTCAAAATACTGTGGGTCCATTAGGTCCCCTTGCTAGCCTAATCGATTTAGGTAACAAGGGTCACGGTTGATTAATTAGATTGTCCAATTAATTGTGTTACGAAAGTGACACGTATCAATTCGGGAATTAATTGAATAATGAGATTATTTAATTAATGATTTTAATGATTATGACAATTAAATAATAAGATTATTTAATTATGTAATTAATTATTGATGGAGGGTGTCAGTTGATATTTATATTTGAAAAATGGGATAATATGATTATCTTATTTTTTAATTAATTAAATAGTTTAAATTCAAATTAGATGATATCTGTTAATAAAATAAAATAAAGATTTTGTTTTTAAATTAATAAGATATCATTAGTTGTTAAAATGATATATATATGATATATATTTTTTTAAGAAAACTAAGTTTAACAAAAACACTCAACTAAGAAGAGAAGCAGGTGTGCGACAACAATTAAAAAAAAAAAAAGAAGGTTTTTTTTGTTTTTTTTTGTTTGTTTTTTGTTTTGATTAAGGGTGGTCGCACCTAACCATACAAAAGAACAAATGTTGTCCTTTTGTGTGTTCTTCTCTTCTACCTCCATACAGGTTCCTGAATACCGTGACGCATCCACACGCTGTTGCCAGTTCCGGGAGATAGCGAGGAAGATCAAGTGGTTCAAATCAGGAGCAAATCGTATTAAGGTCAAGGAGCCTCCAATACTGGTATGAAATCGTTTCACCTTCTTTGTTGTTTTCGATTATTACTGTACTGAAACTAATAATGCACGGTGTGTTCTAATTATCTAGAGAAAGAAGGGGGTGGGAGGGATGAATATATTTTAATCGAAATTACCTAATTTTCGTGATTAGTCAATATTCCGAACAAGCCGCTATTTAGTCAACAGAAATATCAAGTGTAATAAGTGCGGAATTATAAATGACACAAGATATTTACGTGGAAACCCTCACGGGAAAAACCACGGGCTAGTAAGTGCGCCACACTCGAACTTTAAGTCCACTAATGGTAAAAGTATTACAACCTAATCCCGGTATCTAACTCACTACCACTACCTAATCCTGGTATAAGTGAACCTAGTCCAATTGCTTATGTGAATACATAATCCCGATATCCACACAAGACTTAATTCTCAATAAAGAGATAAGAACGCCTATGTGAACATATGTGATATTCAAATTGCACAAAGAGCTAGGGAACCTCTATGCTTATCTAGGATGACAAGATATCAATAAAAGCAATCCTAGATATCAATGGCTAAATGATATGTCATAAAGCTTAGCTAAACATAGATTATGCAAACCTAGAAAGCTATCACAATACAACACTCAATCAATGCATCACATACAATCTCTACCTTGTAACTAGAATGATATTCTAAGAGCATACAAGTAATAAAAGAGATGGCTTGAGAAGAAAGACACTTAACTTAGATGAAGAAAGTGAAAACCTTACCAAACAAAATGTGATGATGTAAAACCCATGCAATGAAGCATTCTAGATATGCTAGAGGATGCTAGATGAAGTTTAGATGCACATGAATTGGGTTTTGAGTGTTTTGAGAATCAAAGATGAAGAAAGGTGGTTTCTTTGATGAAGTTCTCTCTCTAAATGCTCTCAATGTAAAATATGGAAATTTTGAGAGTTAAACAGACCTAGAGAGCATAGAGTTATATGTAATTATGTATAGAGAGCCAAAGTGAAGTGACATCGTTTTGAAAAGTTTGCCTAAAAAACACACATCGACGGTTTCAATCGGTGGTCAGGCCACCGAAAGAGACTGCAGAATACCAAACGTCCGGACACAAAAACCAGATCGGCGGTTTGATTCGACGATCTGGCCACCGATCATAACCGCCGAATTAGAACTATGAACACTGGAATGATTCGGCGGTCAAATTATGACCGACGATGCAAACCAAAGAAATGAGGCAGTGAACACCAGTTCAAATCGGCGGTTTCATTCGACGGTCAGGCCGCCAATTGAAACCGTAATTTTCCAATCAACTTACTGGAATCATTCAGCAGTCGAATTATGACCGCCGATGTAACCGCATAATTGGACCAGTGGATCCATACACATTCGGCGGTTTCATTCAGCGGTCTGGCCGCCGAACTAACCGCTGATTCACCACAGTTGGTGAAAAATAAAAGAGAAGCCAAGACATTCTCCGAAAGCAGTCTTCGCGTAAAACCAAGCACACCAACATGCATGCGCGGACATTTCCGAACCATCTCGGAAACGAATTACAAGACACACTAATAACACAAGCAAGATACATCAACATGTGCAAGTGTGAAAAGTGACATGTGAAGAGAAAGCATACAAATGCAATGCACACAAGAGAACATGAAAAGTGTGTGTGTGCTGCTATATCTCTTCAAAGAAAACTAAGCACAAGAAATATACCTTTTGAGTGCTTAACACCTTGAGGACATGAGAGGGCCTTGAGCATGACCACCATTCACCTAAGCTACCCTTACAAAGCAACCCCCAAATGTGGTTTGTCACAGAAATAAGCCAATCAAGCTTGAGGAACTTACAATCTCCCCATTTGGCTATTTCATGACAAAACCACCACTCACATTGATCCTCACAACAAAATAGAAACTGTAAGGTTCCCATTTGTTGATTGGCTCATTTTGTGGACAAACCACATATTGGGGTTCTTTGTAAGGGTAGCCTAGGTATCGGGTTTAGTGTTCGAAGCCCTTTGAAGACCTCGTATTGATAAAGCACCGAAGGTATATTTCTTTGTGCTTACTTGTCTTGAAGAGATAGTTGAACACACTCACAACTCATGCATATGTTTAATACTTGTATGTTGTGTGTCTTATTTTTGTGCATTAATGTTCATTAACATCTCTTCTTGCATGTTAGTTTGATTGCATCTTGCATATCCAATTGCCTTGTCATGCTTAGACTTAGGATTGCATTTTTGCATTGGGCGCTCCCAAAAGCGCTCTACAGAAGCGCTGTATGAACAGCGCCCACTGAGCGCTGTTCAGACCTGATCGATTTAATTCGGTCGCTGTACAGGCGCTGTACAAAGCGCTCTACGTACAGCGCCACTCTGTTTTCCCGTGAGAACAGAGTTGGGGCGCTGTACAAGTGCTGTACAAGAGGCGCTCTACGTACAGCGCCCAAGGCAAATATGAGGCCAACTTATCAAAACGACCACACCTTGTTTTGGCCCCCTATATATATGCCTCTTTGACTTTAGGTCAACAAGAAGAGTTCATATTCAGATTCTATACTTAGGATATTTTTCAAAGAGAAGAAAAATTCCAAAGAACTCATTTTTAGTTTACTCAAACACTTTTTCATGATCATCAATCATCATCTAGCATCATCCTCAATCATCATCTAGCATCATCCTTGATCATCTAGATGTCTCCTTGCATGGATTCTTCATCATACTTTGCTTGGTAAGCTTTTCACTAATATCTTACATATTTTGTGTTTTTCTTAACAAGCAATCTCAATTTATTACTTGTATGATTTTCATATATCTTTTGATACAAGATTGAGATTAGTGTGATGTATGTTTGAGAAGTTGTATTGTGATAGCTAATTAGGTTTTGTGCTTAATCTTGATTAGCTAAACTATTTGATTGAACATGTCATTTAGTTTTTAATATCTAGGATTGTTCTAATTGCATATTAATCATCTTAGATAAGCATATAGGGTTTCCCTTGCTCTATGTTGCATTTGAATATTCATATATTCACTTAGGGTTTATTCTCTTCATTGAGAAAGTAAGTCTTGTGTGTAGCTTCCGGGATTAGGTTGCTTAGATCGCAAGCAAATTGGACTAGGTTCACTCATACCGGGATTAGGTAGGTAGGTGTGTGATTACTTCCGGGATTAGGTTGTAATCATTTTACACATTTAGTGGATTCGAGGTTCGAGTGTGGCTTACTTACTAGCCCGTGGTTTTTCCCGTGAGGGTTTCCACGTAAAAATCAAGTGTTATTTAATTTCCGCATTTTATACTTGTTTTATTGCTTTATCTATTTAGGGGTAATTTCATAATTTTGACTAACACGAAAAATTGGGTAAAAAGCTTAAAATCTATTCACACCCCCCCCTAGATAGTTTTATACACACCGTGCTATAATTTGTTTCAGAAACTACCGGATTAAGATATTCTACATTACAAAGAGATATAACAAAAATAAAACTTTAAAGCCTTCAATCTCTTGTAGACAAACCAACCTTCAAAACAAAGTTTATACTCTTTCCAATACAAGCACAATGTGAGATGATTAAGCGAAATAAAACAAGCATTTGCATTTAACAAAATTAAGTACAACAACATGCAATGAATGAATGCAATGCTCCCCCTCAAGGGTTACTCCCCCTTAATATGCAATCTCCCCAAACATGTGAATTATCAACACTAATTAGCATTCTCCCTTACCACATACTACTCCCCTTTTTGTCATGAGATAGGCAAAGTAGTATCCCATATGGGTCACTTGTAGCAAAGAGAGGTGAAAGTATACATGTTATTTGCATATTCATATAAGGCAATTTATGCAACTCAATTAAAAGGAGAGATACAAGGAGATTTATTTTATTGAAAATGTGTGAAATAAAATGCTTTGCAAGCAAGACATGTTGCATTCAAGCTCAAAAATCAATGGTATTTGGCAAAGCAAATGACAAAGATTTCCTAAAAAGAATTCAAACCAATTTCACCATTTGTCATGAGTAAAGCAAGGATATAGAAAAATTATTGAATTCAATTTTAAAGCACTATATCCAACTTTATAAGCGAAACATGGCATGATCGAGCGACTTTGCACCCTATTTGATTTTTCCGGGTATGAAGCCCGTATGATAGTAGCCATGTTCAACAAATAAAGAAAGAGAGACAATGGATTTTAAAATCCTTAGGATGAATACAAGATCTTTTATTCATTTGAGTCTTACTAGCTTATCACACATTGTTTTGCATTTTGTGAATTGCAATCATCAATTTATGCTTTTTCATTTGAGCATGTCATTAAAAAACATCTTGTCATGGAGATCATTATAGGTTATTCAAAAAGTACTTCCTATGAACATCTTCTAGTCCAAAAATGCATGTTTGAACATAAATATGACATGAATTGCAATACAAGCATGGTTCACACTTATTAAGGTAAAAAACATATAAGCATATGTGCAACCAAGATACTCAAGCAATTAATAAAGAGGCATAAAATTTTTCAAATTTTTGCATGCAACAAGTATAAAATTGCTCTCTTTGCTTGAGTTCCCCATATGGGGTCAATCACTAAAACACATCACTCCAAAAGACATATCCCAATAGATCTACTAAGTGTTTTAAACCTAAATGCATCTAAGGGTTTAGTGAATAAGTCCGTAATTTGATCATTAGTACTTACATGTTCAAGTGCTATGCATTTATTTTCAACAAGCTCTCTAATGAAATGATGGTGGATGTCAATATGCTTACTCTTAGAATTTTGTACCAGATTCTTAGAAATGTTAATAGCACTCATGTTATCACAAAAGAGGGTTAGAGTACCTTGAGTGAATCCATAGTCGACTAGCATTTGTTTCATCCAAAGGAGTTGTGTGCAACCACTCCCCGCAGCTATGTACTCGGCTTCGGTCGTGGACAAGGAAATCAAATTTTGCTTCTGTTAGGTTTTTGGTTTGTGTTGGCATGTATTCCATATCAAAACCTGTTTATCTTGTAATGTTTAGTGGTCTAAGTGTTGAAGATTTAAGAAGACAAAGAAAGTATTGGCCACAATTCATGCAAAATGCCGGCTTCAAAGAGATATGTGCTTCATCGATCTACAAAGGTATATATAAGACCTCATACCTTGAAAAAGGCATAAAAACCTATTCACCCCCCTCTAGGTATGCCTTAAGTAATTTAACTACGTTTGTATACTTTCAGCTTCTTGCAAAACCATGACACCAAATTGTTCCTAAGGAAGAAGCAACCACCCGATGTGCTCTTCCTATTATCGTAATTTCCTGCCCAATCCGTATCACTAAAGCCTACAAGACTAGCATTAGTGTTAAAAGAGTACCAAATCCCATAGTTGGATATCCCATTCACATATCGAATGATTCTCTTAACGGAAGAGAGATGGGACTCCTTAGGATCCGCTTGGTACCTAGCATACACACCCACACTAAAAGATATATCGGGCCTACTTGCGGTCAAGTAAAGCAAGCTACCAATCATGCCACGATATAGAGTTTGATCCACACTTTTACCACTAGCATCCTTGCTTAGCTTCAAAGTGGTACTAATAGGTGTGTCACAATGTTTGGCATTATCAAGACTAAACTTCTTCACTAGGTTCTTAGCATATTTGGCTTGGGTTATGAAAATCTCATCATTCAATTGCCTAATTTGCAAACCTAGGAAGTAACTAAGCTTACCAACAAGACTCTTCTCAAACTCATGAGACATGACTTCAACAAATTGTTGGACTTTGGTGTTGTTGGTGGAGCCAAACACTATATCATCAACATATATTTGAGCTATAAAGAGCTCATCATTGTCTTTCTTGATGAATAGAGTCTTGTCAACACTACCCCTTGTATAGTTGTTGTTAACAAGAAATTGAGTGAGACGCTCATACCAAGCCCTCGGTGCTTGTTTCAACCCATATAGAGCCTTTTTAAGGCGATAGACATGGTTGGGGTGGTGAGTATCCACAAACCCCTTGGGTTATTCAACAAACACTTTCTCTTGCAAGAAGCCATTGAGGAATGCACTCTTGACATCCATTTGGCATAATTTGAACTTGTGCACACAAGAAATGGACAAGAGAAGCCTAATGGACTCTAAACAGGCAACATGAGTAAAAGTCTCCTCAAAGTCGATACCCTCAATTTGAGAGTACCCTTGTGCTACAAGTCTAGCCTTGTTCCACACTATGTTGCCATCCTCATCGGATTTGTTCCTATATATCCATTTGGTGCCTATGATATTAGTGTTCTTAGGCCTAGGAACTAGAGTTCAAACCTCATTCCTTTCGAATTGGTTTAGCTCTTCTTGCATGGCAAGAACCCAAAATTCATCATTCAAGGCTTCATCAACCTTTTTGGGTTCTATTTGAAAGGTGTAGCAAGTGTAGCTAATAAGATTAGCTATTTGATGTCTAGTCCTAACACCCTCATTAATTTCTCCAATGATATCATCTTTATCATGGAGTTTCCTAACCCATGGAGTGGGTTCATTAGAGTTCAAGAGAGGAACTCTATCAAGAGGTTATGTGTCCTCTTCATCTAGGTTGGACTTCCCAACATTAGGAGTCTCCACAACCTTCTCCAAGGGAGAGTCATTAACATCAATAACTCCTCCTCATGGTCACTAGACTTGAGCCTTGTATCATCAATGACAACATTGGATGATTCCATGACGGTTCGAGTTTTCAATTTGAAAACTCTATAGGCTCTACTATTCAAGGCATAGCCAATAAAGATACCCTCATCACTCTTAGCATCAAACTTGCCAAGTTGATCATGGTCTTTTAAAATGTAGCACTTGCTTCCAAAAGTGTGGAAGTAGCTAACATTTGGCTTTCTACCTTTCCATAACTCATAGGAGGTTTGTCTAGTACCGGGCCTTAGGAAGACTTTATTTCCTATATAGCAAGCTGTATTGACGGCTTCAGCCCAAAGGTTCCTAGGGACATTGTTGCTAAGCAACATCACACGGGCCATCTCTTGAAGGACCCTATTCTTCCTCTCAACAACTCCATTTTGTTGAGGTGTCCTAGGAGTCGAAAACTCATGGGAGATGCCTAAGCTATTGCAATAGCTTTCAAAGTGGGCATTCTCAAACTCCCTCCCATGGTCACTTCTAATCCGTTTAATGCTTTTAATGTTAGAATTCATTTCATTTTCAAGTTTAATACAAAGCATTTTAAACTTATCAAAAGTTTCAGATTTTTCTCTAAGAAAGTATGTCCAAGTGAACCTAGAGAAATCATCAACACAAACAAAAATGTTTCTTTCCACCTAAACTCTCGGTTTGCATGGGACCTATAAGATCTGTATGGAGAAGCTCTAGGGGCTCATTGATAGAGAGATACTTGCCCTTTTTGTGCATGCTCTTGGTTTGTTTCCCTTGTTGGCAAGGTCCACAAACACCATTGGCTTTCTTCCCAAGCTTAGGGAGGCCACTGTTAGGTTTTTGGTTTGTGTTGGCATGTATTCCATATCAAAACGTGTTTCTCTTGTAATGTTTAGTGGTCTAAGATTCAAGAAGACAAAGAAAGTCTTGGCCATAATCTATGCAAGTTGTCAGCTTCAAAGAGATATGTGCTTCATTGATCTACAAAGGTATATATAAGACCTCATATCTCTTACAAGGCTAGGCACACTGATCGGTTCATTTCTATACATGTTTTAGGCCCCGATATCCTATTATTTATGCTTTGTTCTCGAGTAAATTAGGTTGTTTAATGTGTTTGTTGAGCATGTGTAGGTCCATTCCGTTCAAGTGGTGTTAAATCTTATTTTGGAAGAAAAGGGATCAAAAGATGGAGAAAAGGAGCAAATTGGAAGAAATAATGAAAAGATGATTTTCGGCCAGTGCAGAACCTCTATGTTGCGGGGTTCATATCTCTCAGCTCCAATTGAATTATGTGTTCTACCACCTATGGAGTGAAAGCCCCGGAAGTCTAGTTTCTGGCGTACTTTTTAGATCACAATTTCGATATTCATAGAAGAAGTTATGACCGATTTAGTAACCGAAGGTCAGGGCTGAAATGTTTACCGCGGCCCAGACCGCCCCCCGTGCAACTTGTCTAGGTAGCAACCTGGGTAGCGACCCAAAACAGAAGTGCTCTGCTTCCTGTGAAGCTATAGAGGCAACTTGTCTAGGTAACGACCTGGGTAGCGGTAACACATAAATTTGGTTCGTTTGGGACAGTAAGTGACCTATTTTTGAGAGGATTATATATATAAATTGATATCTTATTTTGAGAAAGCCACCACAAGGGGATTGGACCCAAAAACACCATTCTTTCACATTCATTCATTCCATTGATTATTTCATTCAATTCCATCCATCATTGGAGGATTCTTAGAAGTAAGAAGACGACGGAGATTTCAAGACAAGAGCATCTCACCATTATGGGTTTTCTCTACATCTCTTCTATGTTTTTGTTCTCTCCATTGATGTGTAACTAAACCTTTAACTAGGGAATTGATGTAACCGATTTTGGACAACTCTATGTAATCAATTAGTCTATCTTTTGTTAATCAATTGGGTTTTAGTCTTGTCTATTGAATTAATTGCTTTACATTACTTGTATTATTTTGTGGCCTCAATTGATATGGGTTTGTGATTTAGTTTATCCATGAGATTAGGGTTTATATGTGAATGGCCTTTTCCATTTAAACCATGATCATAAGCTTAATAGATTTTAAAAGTTAATGTTTGCATGGCCTTGTTGCATTGATTTGGCTTAGAGTTTTGCTCTAAAGGATTCGTTACCATCACTTGACACATGGCCTTTGTGCGAGTGGTGGGAAGGAAATTCGTTCTTAATTGTTTATCATCAAAACAAGCCCTAAACTCTATTGAAGTGTTTATTGCGACTGATTGAGAGCATTGAGTGTCTAAGAAAGGTGTATCGATTTCCTAGTAATTCTTTCCATATATTCATCCCTTGTGTGATCTTTGATTGATTTGATTTGAATTTAGTTTTAGTTCATATTCTCTTAATTTAGGTTTATATTAGATTTCAACAAACTTCCAAAGAATAGCATTATGCAATTTAGTCTTTTCGCATTTAGAGTAAATCCTTGCGAGATTAATTGGCTTTGACCGATAGAATCACCGATCCCAGTGAACGAACTTTCTTAGTAAATTGAACACAGATTTTACTGCATCACACACACACACACACACACACACACACACATACATGGCATCCTTCTATGTTCCTTCATGGTTAAACATCATTTATATATCACTTTCACACACTTGATAATGTATGCTCATGCATTTATACTATCTTGACAATCTTTGCTTGTTGCATGTTCTAGGACTATATCTAGGAAATAGTATATGTGTGTGTCTTTGTATTTGTATGTTTCTGTATTTTTTTTATTTGGACTTGAATATGTTCTATTATGATTTCTTATTAAGTTACAGTCATTTTGGTTACTCATTCACTTAGTTTCGAGTCCAAACGATGTAGTTATGCTACTTTTCATTCTCATTCGTTGAGTTGACTTCATCGTCGTTTTCTGAGATGATTTCTCAACCATTTTTTAAAGTTTCATAGTCTTCATCATGCGTGAGAGAGTCTCACGATTCGTAATCCAAAAACAGATTCGAAATAGGAGTTCAGAGACCCAAATAAGGCTGAAGAACGTGAGAGGTGTGCGGGAGAGCTAGCGAGGCCAAGTGGCCAAGCTAGGCCACCCCATGTGGAGGCCGTGGGGCCCACGACCAGACCAGCTCTCTAGTCCCGTGTGGCCCACGCGCCCCATACGGGCCAGGGCTGAGGTGGCCCTCTTTGATTGGCCAAAACCTTCTCTCTCTCTCTCCTCCATTTAAATCCCTTCCATTCCCTCCATTTCATTCAAGAAGAAAAGTTGAAAAATCCCGTCAGAAATTTTCTCTCCAATTTTCTCACCTTCCAAACACTATAACTTTATCATATGAAGTCAAAATTGAGTGATTCAAGTTGGAGATTGTTTGTAATCGAGTCCTCTACCTTTTCCAAGTAGTTTGGCAGCTGTTTGATCAATTTTTATGGTGGTTCCACTCAGAAAACCGAACCAGCTCGTGAATCCAAGGTAGTGTTCATATCTTTGGGATTTCTTCCTTTTTAACCTTCAATTTGCTTGGGGTTTCTTCTTCTATATGTATGTGTATGTTTGGTCAATGCTTTTGAGAAAGATAGCTTCACAATCAATCCTAATCAAAAGTCTATTTAGAGACATATGTGAACTAGTTTTCATGATTCTAGGTTTTTCACATGTTTGTGTGTTGTATTGTGATTAGGTTGATATCTTAGGTTGTTTGTAACTTGATTGAATCAATTTTGTGATAAATGACCTTGATATTTATTTTGATCCTTTGATTGATGAAATCTAGGATTATTGTATTTGTATGTGTTTTTAGAGCTATCTAGGATTTAATTGATTTACCTTTTTAATCCTTACTCTAAATCTTTGGCTAGAATATTGATTGATTTGATCTCATGACTCTAGCATTTTATTGTATGTTTATAGCATCTTGAACTTATGCTTCATGAATCTGTATTGTTCAAGTGTTGTATGTGTGAATGAGACTATGAGTTTTTTGTGTTAGGTGTTTGCACATGCTCTAGGTTTTATTCTTGTATTTACATCTAGACTTTTGTTACTTGTGTTATCACATGTTTAGGCCTATTTGTACCATAGATTGTATTGATCACATGTTCTATGTTGAATTGATTGTTTGCATCATTTGCATTCACATGATCACACTAGGAAGTCCTTGTAAAAGGCATGAAGTCTTGGTTAGAGTCTGGATGACTCGAATAGGCAAGCAAGAAGTCATGGCTAGAGTCGGGAGGACTCGGATAGTCATGCATGGGAGGCTCCCTAGAGGTATGAGTGCATTGGATAGGGAGTTGGTTATTATATTGGTAGGCCTAGGCGTATGGTTAGACATAGATTCCGATAGAGCGGGGTACACGGGAGGTGTATGCACTCTTGAGGAATTTCTAATCTTCCATCGATGTTAGTTTTGTATGTTGTCCAATATATGGTGGTTCCGCATCATTGAGGGATTTCATACTTTCCAATAGGGTTGGGTAGACTTAGACTCCACTAGGTTGGGTGAGTTAAAGATTGGTCACTTTGTGGATTCTCTATTTTTATCATCCAATATATATAGTACCCAATGGTTGTAGTTGAACCTGTGGATGTTTCCTCCTTGGAGGTTTTACCACGTTAAAAAATCTCTTGTGTCAATTCTTCCTATCTCTATCTCTTACTCTTATATTTTATTTGTATATGTTATTATCTTGTTTCATATTATTCACTTGTGATGTATAGTGAAGCAAGACTTTGTAAAGTGTGATTTGTGGATTCATTTAATTGATCATTTTCTATATATGATTCTTTTGTTTATTGTAATTTTGTATTGTGATATTTGATCACACTTGTAACTCATTGAACATCTATTGAAATACAAGTATTCTTTGTTGTTGAGTTTATTTATTCTTATACCTCATACAACTAGTTGATGTACATAGACTATGCTTATATGATCACATGCTCATATTGTCTATATATGTTGCCTTTTCTTGGTTTATTTATTGTATGTAAGGTTACCTTGAGGGACAAATGAAAGTTTGTTCAAGGGATTGAAAAAGGCGTAAAAACCTATTCACCTCCCCCTCTAGGTATGCCTTAAGCAATTTAACTACGTTTATATACTTTTAATTGGTATCAGAGCGGGTCGTCGGACGACACTCGACGAGATCCGGTTTATACTTACGTGTAGATTGCTTAGGTTTTTACAAGTATTGTTTTCCAAGATGATGTGATGACCGAAGGGGCTTCGAATTCTAAACCTCCTCTTCTCAAGGGTCACATCTACGGGTTTTGGAAATTGAGAATGAAAGCATACATTCGCTCTATTGATGAGAGAGCTTGGATGATCGTTGAAGAAGGTTATCACTCTCCTAACAAAATTGAGATTGGAGTGACCGTTTCCAAACCTAGGATTGAGTGGTCTACTAATGAGTTTGAGTTAGCAAAATGGCATCATCAGGCGGTGAATGCTATTTTCAGAGGTGTGGATAGTAGACAATTTTCCTACATCCAAAACCTAGAAACCGCAAAGGAGGCGTGGGATGCTCTCTAAGTCACCAATGAGGGGACTAAAGCGGTGAAGAAGTCTCATCTTCAAATGCTCACTTCCTAATTTGAGGCTTTACAAATGGGTGAGGAAGACAAGTTTGTTGACTTCCAAGACAAACTACTAGACATCGCCAATCAATGCCAAGCTCTTAGTACTCCTATCTCCAGTGAGAGGCTAAATTGGAATATTCTTAGATCACTATCTAAAAGGTTCAAAGCCAAGGTTACTGCCACCGAAGAAAGCAAAGACGTTGATGTCATGAGTTTGGATGAGTTGCCAGGATCTCTTCAAACCTTTGAGGCGTGCTTGAAACTAATGCTACGAACATGGGTTTAGCTCTCAAGGTAGTCAAGGAAGTTAGTAGTAGCGATGATGACGAGGAGATGGCTTTATTGGTTAGAAAGTTTAGAAAGTTTATGAGGAAAGGTGCCAAGCCAAATGGCAAGTTCTCAAAGGAAAAGGAAGTCAAGAAGTCATTTACTCCACCTCATGAGAGGAGTGGCTATGGTAAGAGCAATAGGAAGGTTCAATGCTTCAAGTGTAAGAAGTTTGGACATTATGCTTCGGAATGTCCTAGTGGTGATTCTAAGAAGGACAAGAAGGGAAAAGCTATGACGGGTACATGGAGTGAAGATGATGACTCTAGTGATGAGGAGAGCTCAAGTGATGAGTCTTCTAGTGAAGAAGAGCTAGTGAGCAACTTTGTTGCATTTATGGCTTCTCACTTTACTCTAGAGGATGTGAATCAAGATTCATTGGATAAGGAGGTTGATCCAAATCATCAAGAGTGCTTAAATGATAATTCAACCTACATTGATCTTTTGGCTAAGATGAAGTTTCTTGAGGAGAAGTTAAAGATAGCCTTAAGAGAGGTTGATGAGAAGGATGATTTGATCAAGCTACAAGTGGATGAGTTTGTTGCTACAACTCATAGGCTCTTGGGTGAAAAGAATGCTCTTGCCAAGAAGCTTTGTGAAGTTGAGGGTATTGTGCTTGAAAAGAATATGATCATCTCTAACATGTCCTTATGAAGCTCAAGTGACGCGATGGTTGAAGAGAAGCTCATAGAAGCATCACTTCCTACAAACGAAGTCATTGTTGAAGAGAAAACTCCTAAGAGGAGACATTCCAAGAAGAACAAGTTGAAGAATAAGGTACCCCTTGAAACTCCCATTTGTGTTTCTCGAACTCCAGAAGGTAAAATCTCTCCTATTGTTCCCATGTGTCATTTTTGCAATACCATAGGTCATATCAAGCCCAAGTGCTACAAATTCATTAAATATTGCAACTTAGAAAATGCATCTAGGAATAGAGAGATTGAACCTCATTTTATGCATGCTAAAGCTGTTGAATTTGGAAAGCATGATAACATCTCAAAGCATGTTAAAAATGTCTGGAAGGTGAAGAATGCATATCCTTCAAAATTTGACAATGCATATGTTGCTAACAATATTGACAAGAAGAGTTTTAATGATATCATTGTGAATCAAGTTGTGGAAGAACTTTACTCTAGGTTTAATATTGTTGTCAAAGAGAATCTTGATAATGTTCGTGTAAGTTCACCCAAGACTAAATTTGTCAAAGGTGAGTGCTCTTACCATTAGTGTAAGTTGCACATGTGAGTTAGCTTGAAGACTAGTGTCTTGTTGTTAAGAAGCTTAGCTTGTTTGCTTTGTATCTCTACAACTTGACATGAACTTAGCTACCTCACATTGATTGTTTTGATTGTTAAATTCGTTGATTAACTTTTGAGAAGTTTTTGTTTGGAATCTATATGGTAACAATCATGTTAAGACTTTTAGAGAAAGTCATTTTTGTTGTTGTTTGAGTTGAATTGCATAGTATTTAGTCTCTTGGAAGTGACACACCAATAACTTGTAGTCATGAGGACTTACAAGCCAAGAGGACTCATAAAAAGGGTGAAGGCCTTGCATTTGATGAAAATAGCTTGCGAAGGTATCTCTATATCATATTGCTCGCTTACTTAATTTTTCATCTATCAACTCATTGTGTGTATCACATTCATGAAGCATGTCATAATTGAGAATTAGTATAGTGTTTATATGGTCCTCTTTGGCATTTGCTAGTTTAAGATCTTTTGGTGATAAGTGTTCACATTGATCTTATTCATGATGTGTGTTATTATTTGTATGATTGTTGAGTGGCTAATTTTGAATAATATGAGTTTCATATTCTTTGATAGCTATTCTCTTGAGAAGTAGAGATCTTAAGTAAGTCTATTTACTTGCTTCTTGATCATGTGCTTTTAAGCCTTAAATTTTGGTTTCAAAAATGCACTTTGCTTTTCTTGTATGTCTTGTTAAGTATGTTGAGTTTGATTGATGTAAGCTTTGGATACATTTTGAAGTCCTAAGGACTAGTACATTTAAAAATGACCAATGGTTGGTATCCATTTGCTTCGGCAACATAGAACTCAACGAGCACTCTCATGGAAATGGCTACACACCTTGGTTGTGCAGCCACCCAATGTAGGAAAGGGCTACGCCATTGTGATGAGTGAAAGCCGCCATGAGGAGTATATGTTTATGTTAAAAAAAAATCAAAAAAGTGTTGAAATGAATCATAAAAAATAAAAAATAAATAAAAAATCTTTGATTCAAGCCTAATAAAAAAAAAGGCTTATGGAGTATAGTTGAATAATCAAAAGAGCTCGGGTTGACAAATAGAAATGGGTTGATGAGCCACATGCACACACACACTCACATGTTGAAATCTATTCTCTTTATAAGCAAAATTTCGGATGATAACCGGTTTGACCTTTTTATGGAAAGGCCTAAGATGAATAGATGTTAAAGACGTTTGCATGCTTGATTATCAAACTACTTCTTTTCATATACTTGAAGCAAATTCTTCATACACTCACTTTTGCTTATTTAGTATTTTGATACTTTAGCAATTCTTGAAGACATATGAGAGTGATTGAAAATCTTGGTGTAACTCTCTTTGATATGTGAAGCTTATTTGCAAATCTATTAAAATTGCTTGTGATGTGAATGTGTGATGATTTTTGTGAACATTTGTCTATCTTGATTTTAGATGAGGCACTTGTCAAGGGGGAGCATAATATGCTAAATTTTTGTTCTCTTTTATGACATATTCACATGTTCTTCAAGGTTGTTGTTTGTTTGGCATGATTCTTGTTTTTGAGAAATCATTTAGATGCATTGATAATTCTTATTTGCATATTGGTTTGTTCAAAGATAATGATTTGCCTTTGTATATGTTTATTGGTCACTAACTTGTTTGTTGGTCCCTCTCACATTTTTGTTTTTAGTGTTTTTGTGTCACAAGATCATGGGTAAAGCGAAGAAGGTTGGTGGTAACGATTCTTATATTCCCATTGACAAGTCTAAACCTACACTTTCTTCCAAGGTTTCCAAAGCTAATAAGGTGAAAGATTTGGGAATATTTGGTTGCAAGAAGATTATTCAAGAAAAATGTATAGATTTGAACTCTTGTGTTGGTTCTTATATTTATAAGGTGCATATGGATATAAATTGGGGTTCTTGGATTAACATGTTAGGAGTTTCTAATGAGACCATGGTTAGAGAATTTTATCATGTTTACAAAAAACGTTCTACTATGAATAATGCCATTATGAACTTGAGAAAAGTTGTTTTTAGAGTTTGTGCTTGGAAGTTGAATGAATTTCTATGTTTGCCAAATGATATTGAGTCGGATTTCCTTGATGTTGATATCTTGGAAAACCTTGATTTAATAGGTAAAACTCTTTGTGATGATATTAATTTTGTGTGGGGGAAACGTGCTTTTATTAGACAAGGCGAGTTAACTAAAGTAAGTGCTTTTTGGCATTTATTTGTTTGCTCCAATCTTATTGTTTCTACTAATACTTCCGAGCTTAATAGAGACAAGATCAAGATTGTGTATGCCTTGGTGACTAACAAACCTATAAATCTTGGTGAATTGCTTGTGGAACATATTGAAATTGCGGCTTGCACAAGTCAATTGGATAAGAAATTAGCATTTCTGAGATTTATTACTCAATTGTGTTTAGCTAAAGGGTTGAAGAACTTTGATGATGATGTGATACTTCCTCCCTTAGAGAAGTTGAGTGAGAAACGTGTGACAACCATGTCATACAAGGAAAAGGGAAAGCCTTGTGATATTTTTAGGCTATTTGGTGAATCTCTTGATTCAAGTCATGCTCCTAGCTCACCTACTCTTCCAAGTTGGGCTATGCAATTGAAGAATGAGGTTGAGGTGTCACAAAGGAAGATTGAAGATCTTAGTGCTAAGATTGTTGTACAAGATGAGAGGATCAAAGAATTGGAAGGAAAAGAAACCACAACAAAGCACTATGTGAGATCATCAAACCGCACTACTTTTCTTGGTGGCACAAGTGGCTAGAGAGTTTCTTGAGGTATATTTTCTTACTCTTTCCCTTTGGCTTCATATCATGTCAAAAAGGGGGAGAAATATGGGAGATATCTAGCGTGCTTAGTCTCATTTCATTTTATTTGTTTTAGTATATTTGGTATCAAGTTTGAACTTTATGGCATGTAATATTTTTTTTGTTGAATCTTGGCTAAGAATACTTTGTTGGATAGTATGTATTAAGGGGGAGCATACATGATCCATTTGAACTTAATTGTTTCTATTTTCTTGCCTAAGATTGTATATTGCCATATGTGTTGTCTCTTGGATATTCTTGTGCTTTGAAGTTCATTTTAGGTGATATCAAGAGAAGACCAAGATGAAGTTCAAGACTTGTTTTTAATTTGTGTCTATATGTGTAACTCATTGTGACCAAATTTTCTTTGTAATTGTTTTAGTATATGTTTAGGGGTTTTAACATGGAATTTGCTAAAAGGGGAGATTGTTAGGTTTTTGGTTTGTGTTGGCATGTATACCATATCAAAATGTGTTTCTCTTGTAATGTTTAGTGGTATAAGTTTTGAAGATTCAAGAAGACAAAGAAAGTCTTGGCCACAATCCATGCAAGTTGCCGGCTTCAAAGAGATATGTGCTTCATCGATTTACAAAGGTATATATAAGACCTCATATCTCTTACAAGGCTAGGCACACACACACACACATGGCATCCTTGTGTGTTCCTTCATGGTTAAACATCATTTATATATCCCTTTCACACACTTGATAATGTATGCTCATGCATTTATACTATCTTGACAATCTTTGCTTGTTGCATGTTCTAGGACTATATCTAGGAAATAACATATGTGTGTGTCTTTGTGTTTGTATGTTTTCGTATTTTTGTATTTAGACTTGAATATGTTCTATTATGATTCCTTATTGAGTTCCGATCATTTCGGTTACTCAATCACTTAGTTTCGAGTCCAAACGATATAGCTACGCTACTTTTCGTTCTCATTCGTTGAGTTGACTTCATTATCGTTTTCCGAGATGATTTCTCAACCATTTTTTAAAGTTTCATAGTCATTGTCATGCATGAGGGAGTCATAATTCGTAATCTGAAAACGGATTCAAAATCAGAGTTCGGAGACCCAAATACGGCTAAAGAACGCGAGAGGTGCGCGAGAGAGCTAGCGAGGCCAAGTGGCCAAGCTAGGCCACCCCGTGTGGAGGCCGTGGGGCCAACGGCCAGACCAGCTCTCTGGTCCCATGTGGCCCATGTGCCCCACATGGGCCAGGGCTGAGGTGGCCCTCTTTGATTGGCCAAAACCTTCTCTTTCTCTCTTCCATTTAAATCTCTTCCATTCCCTCCATTTCATTCAAGAAGAAAAGTTGAAAAATCCCGTCAGAATTTTTCTCTCCAATTTTCTCACCTTCCAAACACCATAACTTTCTCATACGAAGTCAGAATTGAGTGATTCAAGTTGAAGATTGTTCATAATCGAGTCCTCTACCTTTTCCAAGTGGTTTGGCAGCTGTTTGATTGGATTTCTAGTGGTTCCACTCAGAAAACCGAACCAGCTCGTGAATCCAAGGTAGTGTTCATATCTTTGGGATTTCTTCCTTTTTAACCTTCAATTTGCTTGGGGTTTCTTCTTCTATATGTACGTGTATGTTTGGTGAATGCTATTAAGAAAGATAGCTTCACAATCAATCCTAATCAAAAGTCTATTTAGAGACATATGTGAACTAGTTTCTATGATTCTAGGTTTTTCACATGTTTGTGTGTTGTATTGTGATTAGGTTGATATCTTAGGTTGTTTGTAACTTGATTGAATCAATTTTGTGATAAATGACCTTGAGGTTTATTTTGATCCTTTGATTGATGAAATCTAGGATTATTGTATTTGTATGTGTTTTTAGAGCTATTTAGGATTTAATTGATTAACTTTTTTAATCCTTGCTCTAAATCTTTGGCTAGAATATTGATTGATTTGATCTCATGACTCTAGCATTTTATTGTATGTTTATAGCATCTTAAACTTGTGCTTCATGAATATGTATTGTTCAAGTGTTGTATGTGTGAATGAGACTATGAGCTTTTTGTGTTAGGTATTTGCACATGCTCCAGGTTTTATTCTTGTATTTGCATCTAAACTTTTGTTACTTGTGTTATCACATGTTTAGGTCTATTTGTACCATAGAATGTATTGATCACATGTTCTATGTTAAATTAATTGTTTGCATCATTTGCATTCACATGATCACACTAGGAAGTTCTTGTAAAAGGCATGAAGTCTTGGTTAGAGTTGGGATGACTCGGATAGCCAAGCAAGAAGACTTGTCTAGAGTCAGGATGACTCGGATAGGCAAGCAAGAAGTCATAGCTAGAGTTGAGAGGACTCAGATAGTCATGCATGAGAGGCTCCCTAGAGGCATGAGTGCCTTGGATAGGGAGTTGGCTATTATATTGGTAGGCCTAGGCGTATGGTTAGACATAGACTCCGATAGAGCGGGGTACACGGGAGGTGTATGCACTCTTGAGGAATTTCTAATCTTCCATCGATGTTGGTTTTGTATGTTGTCTAATATATGGTGGTTCCGCATCATTGAAGGATTTCATACTTTCCAATAGGGTTGGGTAGACTTAGACTCCACTAGATTGGGTGAGCTAAATATTAGTCACTTTGTGGATTCTCTATTTTTATCATCTAATATATATATAGTACCCAATGGTTGTAGTTTAACTCGTGGATGTTTCCTCCTTGGAGGTTTTACCACGTTAAAAAATCTCTTGTGTCAATTCTTCCTATCTCTATCTCTTATATTTTATTTGTATATGTTATTATCTTGTTTCATATTATTCACTTGTGATGTATAGTGAAGCAAGACTTTGTAAAGTGTGATTTGTGGATTCATTTAATTGATCATTTTGTATATATGATTCTTTTGTGTATTGTAATTTTGTATAGTGATATTTGATCACACTTGTAACTCATTGAACATCTATTGAAATACAAGTATTATTTGTTGTTGAGTTTATTTGTTCTTATACCTCATATAACTAGTTGATGTACATAGACTATGCTTATATGATCACATGCTCATATTGTCTGTATATGTTGTCTTTTCTTGGTTTATTTGTTGTTTGTAAGGCTACCTTGAGGGACAAACGAGAGTTTGTTCAAGGGATTGAAAAAAGCGTAAAAACCTATTCACCGCCCTCTCTAGGTATGCCTTAAGCAATTTAACTACGTTTGTATACTTTCAGCCACGTACAACATTGAACTTATCTAAGATTCGTAAATCCCGATAGTTCATGTGGCCAGATCTTTCATGCCACAACTCAATTTGATCATCCTTGGACATATTACAAGAGACAACTCTAGCCTCAAGACAATAACAATTGTCGCTAGATCTCATACCTTTCAATAAGGTTTGTCCATTTGGCTTTAGGATAGACCAATCATCTTTGCTAAACAAGACGGAAAATCCTTCATCACTAAGATGAGAAATGCTTATCAAATTGGCTTTCAAGCCACCAACAAATAAAGTATTGGATAAGAAGAGTAATTCGAGAATGGAGATGTTTCCTTTCCCTACAACTTTCTTTTTAGATCCATCACCAAATGTGATACATCCTCCTTCCCCCATGACAAGAGTCTCAAAGAAACTCTTGTTTCCCGTCATGTGCCTAGAGCACCCACTATCTAGGTACCAAAAATTAGAAGAATTTGCCTTTATGGCCATTTGAGCAACATGGCAAACATTTTCATTCTTTCTAATTCACCTAGGTGAAACATTTTCCTTCATAGTGGTCATTGGTACATGGGCTCTAGATGTTCTAGGATCATGCAAATCAATTTTATTATTCCTAGAAACATGCATCTTGGCTCTACTCTTTCTTTTTTCAATCATGCTTCTAGTTCTACACATTTTAATGTAACGAAAGCAATTTGGTCTAATATGACCATCAAAACCACAAAAATGACAAATAGGAATAAAGTTAGGAATCATACCATGTCATTGTGTATGCATAGGTGCCTTCCCATGACGTTGTGGTTGCATTGGTTCATTTCTTCTTCGTTGTTGAACCGGTCTTACTTGCTTCCTTGGTTGAGCTTGCATGATTGGTCTCATTCCTTTGTGAGCCAATTGTTGAGGAAGATTAGCTTGAGGTTGTCTTCTTGGAGCCACCTTCACTTGAGCACTATTAGAGCATTGTCCTAGATCAATTTTCTTCCTAAGAGTTTGCACCGATGAAGTTTCTTGGTGTCCCAAGCTCTTAACAAATACGGTCTTATATGGAGTGAAAGTCTTCTTGCTATCTTCAAAAACAAGACCCCTCTTGTCACAAGGACTCTTTCCAACACCAAGCATGTGATTAAGCTTCTTGATGCTAGAAGCCATCCTAGTCAATAACTCTTTAGCTTCTTCAAACTCCCTCTTCAAGCCATCTTTATCCCTCTTAGATAAGGCTAACTCCTCTCTTAGCTTATCTTCATTCTTTATGGATCTCACTACCTTTTCACTTAATTGGTCAACATGTGTTGAGAGCTCTAGATTTTCTTCCTTCAATCTCTTAATTTCTCTCTTGTTCTTTAATCTTGAACTCTCAAACTTAATCATGTAGTCTTGAAGATCCATCTTATCCACATTTCCATTTGTGGAGTGAGATGAAGAGTTTTCATTACTTGAATCATTTTCCTCTTGACTTCCATCATCTTCTTCACTAGAACCTTTGCTTTTATGGGAAGAGGCAAAGGCTATGAAGTTAGCCATGAGTTCTTCATCCTCCAAAGAATCATCTCCCTCATCGGAGTTATCATTTCCACTCCATATGGCAGCCATCACCTTTCCCTTCTTATTGTTCATGCGATTGGCACAATCGGGGGCGAAGTGTCCTATACCACCACACTCATAGCATTGGATCCCTTTCCTTTCGGTCTTCTCTTGTCTAGGCTCAAACTTCTTGAAAGGAATCTTTTTCTTCAAGTCTTGGCCCTTAGATCCAAAACCTTTCTTCTCGGACTTGTAGAATTTCTTGAACCTTCTCATCAATAAGGCCATTTCTTCATCCGAGTTATCATCCTCCTCCTTCTCAACTTTGGAGGCTTTCAACGCAATTCCCTTTTGCTTTTTAGGAGGTGTGGAGGTGGGACCCTTCCTAGACTCATAAGCTAGAAGTCTCCCAATCACCTCACTTGGCTTCATATCCTTGTAGCCACTATTTTCTTCTAAAACCGTAACCTTGGACTCAAATCTTTCGGGTAGAGATCTCATAATCTTTTACTTGATTCCCATCCAAGTATGGATCACCAAGTTGATGACTTTGATTGACTATGTCCATCAACTTGATCTTAAAATCATTGAAGCACTCATTCTCATCCATCCTTAACATCTCAAATTGAGTTTGGAGGACTTGAAGCTTAGAGTCCTTCACCACCTCAGTTCCCTCATATGCAACCTCTAGGATGTCCCACGGTTCCTTAGCGATCCTAGTGTTTTGAATCAATTTGTATTGATTCTTGTCCATGTCACATAGGATGGCGTGTATAGCCTTTCTATTCCATTTAGATGCCTCAAACTCTTGAGTATTCCATCGAGCCTTAAGCTTAAGCACGTCATCTCCTTCACCCGCAGAAGTCATCATGGGTGATGTGTAGCCGTCTTCAACCGCCATCCAAGCCCGGTCATGGATTTGATATATGTATGACTCCATCTTGCCTTTCCATGAGGCATAATTCAACCCGGTAAGAAACAGAGGCCTTATGCTAGAAGCACCCTTGTTGCCACCACCATTTCCACTGATTCCACTCATAGTGCTTATGAATGAATGAAATGAATGCAAATGTATGAATGATCAAAAATCACACAAAATGCAAAACACACCAAAATAAGCGAGGATCGCCTAAGTATATCTAGGAACCCGCTCTGATACCAATTGAAACTAATAATGCACGGTGTGTTCTAATTATCTAGAGGGAGGTGATGCGCATGGGAACGAACGCGATAGTTCTATAAACTATCGTAAATGATTGAACGTGCGAGTTTTTACTCTTTCGCAAGTATATGAATCGTTGGCCACGTATAGTGATTACGAGTAAAAGTATCGTTCCCACAAAGGAGGTATGGTACCTTAAGCTAGTTCTAAGTCTTAGATAATATATATATATATATATATATATATATATATATATATATATATATATATATATATATACACAATATATATTTACACTATTAACATGCAATAAAAGTAAGGGAGGATGGTGGTAAGGCAATTACACTAACTAATAACTAAATTACACTAAGAAGGCAATTATCTAAATTACACTAAGTTACACTAAATCTAACTACAACTAAGGGTTGTCAATCCCTTAGGCAATTAACTAATCTATCAACTAAGCTTACCACTACAATTAACTAAATTAACACTAACTAACTAAATTAACTAAACTCATGCATGGTCATGCAAGAGTAAGGATTGGATATGAAAATGCTAGGAAATGATGTTCATACAATTAATCCAATTCCTAGTTGATGGTAAATATGCTTACAAGATTAGTCTTCACCAATCTAAACTAGGATAAAGACACATACTTAAATGATCATTCATGCATGTTATTGATGTCTCAATTAGTTTAAATCCATTACATATCAATTAATTGATTAATAAACTAACATGTATGTATTAAGCTCAAGCAAATCAACAGATCAACCAAATAATGAATATTATTACAATCTCACCAAAATCCCAACATAAACATACAACAACAAGCTAAAGAAAACAAAGAGATAAAGAAGACAACACAAACACTTGGTAAAGTCCTCAAGCTAGCTAGGCTTCTCCTTGACTCTCCCAAGCTTGGAAACAATGGTGGCTCGTGAGATTCTAAGCTATTCTAAGGTTGGTAGGGTAATTTGGGTGCAATATTTATTTGTTTGGATATTTAGGGATTGTGTTTAGGTTGGCAAATTATATGGAAATGATTTGGGCATGGTTTGGGGTTTGAAAAGACCAGAATACCCCTACAAAATATCATCATTTCAGCTCGGATGGGGGTTTGGCGGGTTCAGTCCATGGGACATGTCTAGCCGCACGAACTAGCCAGAGTCTTGGCAATTTCATGCCGCGGGAAATGTCTAGCCAGACATAAGGTACAAGCTAGCTAGCGGGTTCAGCAACCTCATTCCCGAGAGCAATGTCCAGCACTCCAGCGGCACGAGCTAGCCAGAGTTTCGGCGAGTTCGTTCCGCTAGACATTTCTAGCCAGCCAGAAAGTGATGAACTAGCGGGAGGCTTGGCGACTTCGTTCCGCGGGATCTTTCCAGCTGGCCAGAAGGCCTGAACTAGCTAGTCTTCTCCGCGGGTTCATGCTCCCCTACTCCGCGGGTTCATTCCAGCAGCACGAACCAGCGGTGGTCTTCTTCACTATTTACATATTCTTCAATAAATGTCTCAAATATTGCACTTTAGCCTCTGAAATGTCCAAAATGACAACAATGCCCCTAAACTTCCCTATTTACCTGAAACACTTATTTAAACCATTAAATACCCGATTTTACCCGAGAAACAAGCACAAAAAGATAGGAAAAGGGAACGCTAAATGTGAATATTTGGAGCGCGATTAGGGGGGTGAATAGATTTTAATCGAAATTACCCAATTTTCGTGATTAATCAATATTCCGAACAAGCCCCTATTTAGTCAACAGAAATATCAAGTGTAATAAGTACGAAATTATAAATGACACAAGATATTTACGTGGAAACCCTCATAGGAAAAACCACGGGCTAGTAAGTGTGCCACACTCAAACCTTGAATCCACTAATGGTAAGAGTATTACAACCTAATCCCGGCATCTAACTCACTACCACTACCTAATCCCGGTATAAGTGAACCTAGACCAATTGTTTATGTGAATACCTAATCCCGGTATCCACACAAGACTTAATTCTCAATAAAGAGATAAGAACGCCATAAGAACGCCTATAACATATGTGATATTCAAAATGCACATAGAGCTAGGGAACCCTATATGCTTATCTAGGATGACAAGATATCAATAAAAGTAATCCTAGATATCAATGGCTAAATGACATGTCATAAAGCTTAGCTAAACATAGATTATGCAAACCTAGAAAGCTATCACAATACAACACTCAATCAATGCGTCAGATACAATCTCTACCTTGTAACTAGAATGATATTCTAAGAGCATACAAGTAATAAAAGAGATGGCTAGAGAAGAAAGACACTTAACTTAGATGAAAAAAGTGAAAACCGAAAAAGTGAAAACCTTACCAAGCAAAATATGATGATGTAAAACCCATGCAATGAAGCATTCTAGATATGCTAGAGGATGCTAGATGAAGTTTAGATGCACATGAATTGGGCTTTGAGTGTTTTGAGAATCAAAGATGAAGAAATGTGGTTTCTTTGATGAAGTTCTCTCTCTCTAAATGCTCTCAATGTAAAATATAGAAATTTTGAGAGTTAAACAGACCTAGAGAGCATAGAGCTATATATATATATAGAGCCAAAGTGAAGTGACATTATTTTGAAAAGTTTGCCTGAAAAACACAAATCAACAGTTTCAATCGGTGGTCAGGCCGCTGAAAGAGACCGTAAAATACCAAATGTCCCGACACAAAAACCAGATCGACGGTTTGATTCAGCGGTATGGCCACCGATCATAACCTCTGAATTAGAACTAAGAACACTGGAATGATTCGGCGGTCGAATTATGGCTGCCGATGCAAACCGCAAAAATGAGGCAGTGAATACTAGTTTAAATCGGCGGTTTCGTCAGGCCATCGATTGAAACCACAGTTTTTCAATCAACTTACTGGAATCATTTGGCAGTCGAATTATGACCGTCGATGTAACCACAGAATTGGACCAGTGGATCCATACACATTCGGCGGTCTGGCCGCTGCACTAACCGCCGATTCACCACAGTTGGTGAAAAACAAAAGAGAAGCCAAGGCATTCTCCGAAAGAGGTCCTCGCGTAAAACCAAGCACACCAACGTGCATGCACGAACGTTTCTGAACCATCTCGGAAACGAATTACAAGACACACTAATAACACAAGCAAGATACATCAACATGTGCAAGTGTGAAAAGTGACATGTGAAGAGAAAGCATACAAATGCAATGCACACAAGAGAATATGAAAAGTGTGTGTGTGCTACTATATCTCTTCAAAGAAAACTAACCATAAGAAATATACCTTTGGAGTGCTTAACACCTTGAGGACATGAGAGGGCCTTGAGCATGACCACCATTCACCTAAGCTACCCTTACAAAGCAATCCCCAAATGTGGTTTGTCACAGAAATAAGCCAATCAAACTTGAGGGTCTTACATGTACAAATGGGTTAGTTTATGATTGCAAATAAAAATTTTAAAACCCTTCCTCTGCGCAATCTGTAACCCTGGGTTCCTACAAATTAGTATCAGAGCCAATTTTTGTACAGTATAATTGAATTCGGTTGCTCCTGATTGCATGTATGAATGTGTAGGCACTTTCTAATGATTGTATGATGTTTATAATTTTTTTTTAATTTATTATAAACATGGTTGATCGTTAATTGTATGGTACATTAGGTTTTAGGGTTCTTTTCAATGGTTGTAATTTTCTGCTGTAATATTAATCCTAGGTTGTATAATTTTTTTGGCATGTCCATTGTGTAGTTTGGAGACCGAAACTATAGACCACCTATTTCTCTACTATAATGTTTCTTGGAAGATATGGAAATCAAGTATGTCTTGGTGGGAGAAGTCCAGTTGCCACAACTCTAATCTTTCGGAGTGGTCTATGGGTTGGCAAGGCTTATGCCCTTCAGCCAATAGCAAGAAAGTGTGGTCTTCTCTTTTTTTAGCTATTGTTTAGACAATATAAGAATCGAGGAACAAATTACTATTTGAAAACAAGGATTTTGATCCAGATATGGTGGTGGATATGGTAAAGTTCAGGATGGCATAGTGGTTCAAGCATCTTGGTAAACGCTCTAAGATGCCTATAACTCTTCAGATGCTCAACATGAAAGACCTTTGCACAAAACCGGTCATCACCAGCAATTCTTCCTTTCAGGTCGGGATGAAACCTTTGTTTGGTGTTTTAAAACTCAATGTCGACAGCTCGATGAGAGGTAAACCAGGTCAGGCGGGTATCGGTGGTGTTCTTCGTGACTGGAATGGTCAACTCCTTGGTATATTCTCCCTGCCAATGGGTGTTCAAGACTCGAACACGATTGAGATTATAGCTATTCACAAAGCCTGTGAACTTTGTGCTTCTTGTTCGGCTCTTCACTACAAAGATATTGACATCATTAGTGACTCTAAGGTGGCAGTCACTTGGGTGAATGACAAGGATGGAATCGGGAGCTTTAATCATGTAAACCTCATCTACGACATTCGTTGTTAGTTATAGATGATGAAAGGAATTTCGATCAGCTTCAGCCTAAGGTCAACCAATTATTTTGCTAATTCGGTGGTGAAAGCGGGCTCTAACTCTGGTGTAGACAATCTTCAATGGGAGATTACTTAGTTGTCTTTTGTTTCGTGCTGGTTAGCTGTTTGCTAGGCTGTTGTTTCTTTGCTTGTCTTGTCTGTTTTGCTCTGTTTCTTCTGCATTGTTTTGTTGTTTTCTGTTGTGTGCTCTGCTTTTGTCATTGGCTCGATCACGGTTCTCCTGTTGTGTTGATTCTTCTGCGTTTGTTCTTTGAGCCTCTCCTGGCTCCTTAATAAAATTCTTGCAGTTCAAAAAGAAAAAAAAAAGTTGTATAAGGATCTGATAAGTTGAAGATGAAGAAACTCAATACAGTTGATGGTGTAGTAATAAATTTTAGTCCATTTTCATGGCACAGGTTATTCTAAATATGTGAGAGATAGAGAGAGAGAGTAAAACGGTTTTTGGAGAAGAATACACTAGGAGAGAAGTTATAGTAGATACGATTATTATTATTTTACTAGAGAAGCTTTTTCTTTTATACATATCTTTTCATTTAAAATATATTTTCAATAACCAAATCTAACCGTCGGATAAAACTAACATTTAAATTTGAATGACCTATGTTTTCCTTCTATCAATGTGCACCGAGAAAAAAATGACTATAAATATAGCACAATCTATAGAACATTGGTGTATGGTGTAGCGTGTGATTGCATGTATAAAATGATATTGTATATAAGTTATATGTGATTATGACAAAACAAGATTCAAAGTCTTGATCACATAAAATTTTTTAAAGGTACATGGTACACCGGTCTTGTATATAGCACCACTATATATATATATATATATAGGACAAGGATCCTCTCCTCACCTCACCTCATCCTCACCTCACCTAATCTTATGACATATAAACATTACAAAGAATGAATGGTTAAGATTTGATTGACACTTTATTAACAATCAATCACATGCTTTTAAAAGGTGAGGAAAATGTGAGGATGAGGTGAGGTGAGGAGAGGATCCTGGTCCATATATATAGATATATATATCATTTATTTTATACTTTTTCATTAATTAGCTAATTTATTATTTTTCGATCCACATATAAAAAGATCATTCTACCCTGAGTTGTTAAGGCCACCATTAGTTTAACGGTGGTCAACATAGTCAAATGTACTTACGTGTAATTATTAGTTAAAATGATATTTTTCATGTATTTATTCCAAATGTCTGAGCATGTTAATGCAATTTACCCTATTATTTTTATTTGTGCTCTTGTGGACTTGAACAAACACTATTGCTCGATCTTTAGTTAGCATACTAAGTTTCGTATGATAATTTTTTTTTTTTACTTACAAATAATTCAAAATTTGAGTGAGGGAAAATACATATGAACTCAGTAATGGGTTTCTAGATCATTTGAAGGTTTTTGATGGATGACTTTCTCTCCCTCTTGAGTTTTCTCTCACTTTTGTAGCCTTGTTCATGGATCCTTCAAAAGTACGTCCGTGGAATTTCCTTGCCTCTCTCTCAAATGTTCCCGATACTTTACCACAGTCATCATCAAAACCGAAAACTTTTGCAGCTCTTCTCAAAATCGATGAAGCACAAGTTCAACCAAATCTTCTCCTGGTGCCAGTTGTGAAAGGGGAGATCACGTGTGTTCGCATCAGCCAAAAATATGTCCAAGAAAGACTGAAATATTGTCAAAAAAATCTTTTCGGACGTTTGCTTTTAAGAAAAGGTTTTGTACCTTTAAAGCCTAGTGAGTTAAAATCTATATTGCAATCGATTTGGCAACTCAAAATCCTTGGAAGCTTACTCTGTTTCCCAGAGGATATTTTGATATTCATTTTTATAGTGAAGAAGATTTAAAGAGGGTTTGGAGTGGAGGTTCCTGCTTAATTTCATACGGTATTTTTCGTATTTTTCAATGGCAACCGGATTTTAATCCATATAATCAACAATTATCGCATGCTCAAGTTTGGGTGAGGTTTTACGGTCTATGCTCGAAATACTGGCATCCAACCAAAATCATAGAGATTGCACGAGGAGTTGGCATCCCTCCTCAACTAGATCAAGCTATAAGGGATCAAACACATGGGTTTTATGCCCGAGTTCTTGTGGACATTGATTTAACTTCGAATCAACCATCTTTTTTTAATGTGGAGAGAGATGACTGTAGAGGTTTCTCTGTGGATGTTATATATGAAAATCTTCTAGAGAGATGTACGAACTGTAAAGCTTTTGGTCATGACTCTACTAGATGCCACCAAAATAACAAGGAGATTAATTCTAACAGAGGTTGATCATGATCAAGAAATCCAAGGCAAACCCATCGGCCTATCACGAAAAATAACATCACTGACCACCATAATGGGCAGGTTGCCGTGGAGGAATGCAAAACAGTCCCATAAAATTAGGAAACGATGGAGGAAGAGGAAATTGTGTAGATTCAAAATTTTGAAAATCCCGTCATTAATGTGGGAGACAAAAATGGTAACATCCAATTATCGCCATGTTTATTTGAATTAAATGTGATTGATACTTAGAAAGTGAATCGGGAAATAACGGCCAATTTTTAAGTTGACAAATTTGGGTTTCAAGAAGTTGACCCAATTTGTGAAGGGCAGTTTCCATTTACGACCTGCACATTTAATGCACTTGCAGAAGATCGGGATCTAATTGCGAGTTTTTCTCCAATTCAAATTCAAATAGTTGAACAATTTCTTAATCAAGATGCGATAATTAATGTTGATATCTCCAATGATTTGAATACCAAATAATTAAATCTGGATGATAATAATGAGAATCCTCAATGTTCTCTAGAGAATATTTGCATTAATAACAGTGTGACTCTTGACAATCCAAGGATTGATAAGCAAGTTTTGGATGAGATTTCAAGAGATAAAAGAGGAAAGAATAATTTGGAGAATATATTAGAAGACCAAGATATTCATGCTTCAAATTTTAATCAAGGTCCAATATATCCCATGTTTGACAATAGTTGGATTCATGTGGTGACCAAATCAAAAAGAAAAGTGAAGCCAACTTTTAAGATTTTATCTAATTCCAAGTCTCAAATGAGTAAGGGAAGTTCTAAGCGCTTCCCTGTAGCTGAGACTAAGATTCGCTCTGATTCAGCGGCTTCAGCGGCACAAGCAGAATTAAGCCTTGTCACTAATTGGGCCGCACTAGTTGATGCAAAAAGGAATGATCCCGCTGATATGATTAATTAAGTTCATGTTTTTATTTTTGAGGCCTGCGTGCCTTTTTAGATTTATGTGTTTTAAAGTCTGCGCGCCCCTTCTGCTTTCGTTTTTCTTTTTTCTTTTTTCTTTTTATATTTATTAATAAAGGTTGTGTTTTTTTTATAAAAATATATATATATATACACATGAACTCGAACCCACAGCTAGCTCAATAGTGTACGTAAGTGGCCACTGGACCAACCCATCGATCTAATCTTCTTATGATAAATTTGATGAATCGATAATCATCAGAGTGGACAGTACTATATGAAACACATATATTGTTATTATTAATGTATTATATAATCATGCAAATTACAACCTAAGCTATACAGCTCAAAAAGAAAACGACACAGAAAAAAATCCCAATTGCAAGCATAGAATGATCATCTTTCTTTTGGAGTTGCTTCTCTTCTCCTACTCATGTTTCCTACATTGAACATTTTGATAACAAGCAAAATAAATTATCATCAAAATAAAGGATATGTAGTGTGTTCTAGTATTAGGAGAACTGATAAAGTGTGGGATCCTGCACATATTTTTGTACAGGATTCGACTTTATAACTTTACATAGTTACTTGTTTGGTATCATGCACATTATCATAATATATATTATATATTATTAACTAGAGGATGAAGTAATGCTATAGGACAAGAGGACTTACCGTAAAAGGATCAGAGCTCCAGGAATTATTTCTGATGTATACATCTTTACCATGAAGGCTTTGTTCAACAGCTGCTCCAAAATCTGTAGGCATATTTGTTAATACTAATTCTTTAAGAGCGGTTACAGTTTTCAACCCTTGGGGCAGGTTCAAATTATTGCAGCTTCTGATTTCCAATTCTCTTAGGCAAGGCATGGCTCCTTCCTCCACAGTCCACACTCGTACATGTAATTTCCAGAGTTTCAATAGGTGGAGTTTGGGAAATCCTATAGAAAGACAAGTCATTTTTTCACCTACATAAGATCTAGATAAAAGCCTAAGGATGTGGAGGTGAGGCAACTTTCCTAGAACTGGCATTGGATCCTCTTTTAGAAATGACAGTGACAAAGTTAGCTTCCTAAGATTAGGAGGAAGGAAACCAACATTAATTACAGATTGTGGCAGTTTTGCTAGCAAATAGAGTTCTTGTAGCCTGTGATGCTCAGCCAAGCTCCTCAAGTAGATAAAAAAAACATCACCAATACTGTTAATTAATTTCAACTTCAAAGATTGGAGTTCAGTCAACCGATCGATCCATTCAGCTACATCCACCACTGCAGTCGTACTTTCACATCTCACTAATCCCAGCTTTGTAAGTCTAATCATCCGACATATATAGTTGCTACACCAGATTAAAGGGATTAGGCCCCGTAGGGTACGAAGGCTGGTTGAATCTGTTGGATAAGAAGACGTATTGGGATCATGGATGCTGTTCAAATAGAGATGTCGCAGCTTGTTTGCTTTCGGTAGTTTAATACAAGCTATGTTGGTGTGCTTCACATCTAAAGTCTCTAAATATGGCATATATTCCACCCATTCTGGAAGATGATCAATAAAAGTTGATCTCAGGCTTAGGTAAGTTAATAGAAACAATCTTCCTGTCTCATAACTAGACAAAAAGGGTCTATATACACCCTCAAGATCTAGCACCCTCAGCAATCCAAATTCAAAGCCTCTCTTACCGGTAATTTTGCGGAGAAATACATATATAGCCGTAGCAGGTGTGATAGGCACCCGGGTGTCGAAGGCTACATAAGATCGAGTGTTCTGAACGCAACAAAGAGAAGAGGGTAAGTAATTAATATCCGCATTGGCTGCCTGTCGCCGAAATGATACTTTTTGTTGTGTGGGCAATGTTTGAGATGACTGTAAATGATGATGAAGATATCCAACATTAGCTGCTTTGGAAGAGAAGAAATCATGTAGGACACTAGGCAAACAACATGTTTTAGGACTTCCATCTAATCTCCATCTTACTTGAACCATGCTTCTAGTGACTAGTTCTTCCATGCACATTTCTGCAATATCTTCAGGATCTATTTTCTCAAGAACCGGCATAGTCACAAATCCCTCAGCACACCATAGATGGATCAATCTCCTCACAGGGATCTCAAATCTTTTTGGGAAAAGTCTCATGTAAAGAAAACATGGCTTTACCTCTGAAGGTAAGTCTTGATAGCTTAAAGCCAAGATACCTGCAGTACTCTTGACCATAGTCAGCACTCTTGACCACTCATCAAAGCTTTTTTCCTTGGTAGACAACAAGCCTCCTAGCAAGACAATTGTTGAAGGTAGACCACCACATATGTTCAAGATTTGCTCCTTTAGTGTGATGAGCTCTGAATTATTCAACTCCTCCTCTGCTATTCGAACCTTGCTGGAAAACAATTTCCAACTATCCTCGTTGTTTAACTTGCATATATTCAAAGTTGAATAACCGTTTGGTGGTAAATAATCTGTATTGCGAACAATGATGATTATTTTGCCACCTTGAGATGAGAAAGTAAGGGCAGTTACAAGAGATTTCCAAACTTGTAGTGTCTCAACATCATCCAAGACAATGAGAAACCTAGTCCCCTTTAGAAGTTTGGTAAGTCTCAGCATCAATGCATATTCGGAAAGAGTTGCGTCCACCAACTCGTGTTGATTGATTTGTGCAACTATATCAGCAAATACATCTCTAGCTTTGAACACACTAGGAATACGAACCCAGGCACGAATGGTGAAATGCCGCTTCACATCAATCCAATTGTATACATTTGTTGCCAGAGTTGTTTTGCCGGAGCCTCCCTTGCCGACCACTGCAATGACTTGGATTTCGTTACCTCCGGAATGGCCATCATTGCGAATGAGTTGAACTACCAACTCGTTCATTTGTTGTTGAAGACCAACCACATGTGTTTCGTCCTCCAAACAAAAATCAGAAATTCTTCCCCAATGCTGCCTCTTTCTAAGATGGTCTCTATCATTTTGAAACCTCAAGAATTGTGTGTTATTGCTGTTTTCGACATCTGAAGTTTCAGCTGCTTTTATCTCTACCAAGGGTCTGACTTCTTCATTGAATTTCTTCATCTTCTCGGTGAAACGAATTGGATAGGAAGCCTTCGTCTTATGGCTACAGAAAAACTTCATCTTCTGGGTGTAGGACATGGAATCCTCTCTGCTCTTTTTGATCCGATGAACTTCTTTGCTCATAAGAAAGGTGTCTGTTGCCTCCTCTACGGAGTAAACTGCTTTCAGAAGCTGGGCAGTCTTCGGATCATTGGCTGAACCACCAGACGAGGCCTCTAAATCTTTCAAGAATTGATTCAATGAATGGAGATTGGTAATAGCTATCTGTATCTCATTTTTAAGCCTTGGATTGCTACTAGTTTCTTCGTCACCAAGAAGATCTTGTAACTTTTTTATGGAAAGGGAAAGCGAAATGGAAATCGCAACATCCATATATGGATTAATGAAACAAACACATGTACTATATGGAAGTTTCAGAAATCAAAATTCTGGAGGAAAAGTAAGAGTTTCGGAGTTTTGGAAATTTTATGAGCTGGGTTGGAAGCTGACTGTGATTCTTGTTCCAGATGAAATTTTTGGAAGTTGAGCTTGTATTGATTTTTTTTTTTTTAAACTTTTATGTACTGATGTGCGTTGAGAATTTGAACCGATAAACGCGAAAACGACATGCTTAATATTCATATATAACATACCAATTAACATCTACACTAGCAAAAAATAAGATGAGAAAAAATAAACAATCACACAAAACACAAGATATACATGGAAAACACTAAATCAGGGAAAAAACCATGAGCCGTCAGGACGACAATGAAAGTTCCATTATATGATAAATTGTTATAATCATATACTCCAGGATTCTCTCTCTAACCCAAACCCCAAACCACCAAGCCTTACCAAGCTCACAACCAAGCTTTACAACATGGCTCTCAGCTCACAACGCTCACTGGATCCCCTTGAGTACTCCCCGAATATCCCATAGATCTCCCCTGAATATCACCCACGGATCTCATACTTGATCCACTGATATTTCCTTGGATCCCTTCCTAGATATTCCTATGATTCCCCTTGGATCTCACCACTCTCTAATGTTACAGGTATTCTTTTGCTCCACACAAATAACCTAGTTACAAGGTTTTATTTATACTAGTTACAAGGAGTTTAAGTCCTACAAGAAAACTACTTTCTTTTATATATAAGATTTCATGTTACGTGCAAAGTCCTTCTCCTCTAAGCAAAAGAACTTCCTATTCCATGTAAAGTCTTTTTACTTTATGCACAAGACTTACTTGCTCAGCATGAAGACAAACTCTTTTTCTTTTTCCAATAAGCACAAGAACTTCCTAGATTAAAACCTTTCCTTTTTCCACGCAACTTTCCAGATCTGTGCAAATACGGCGTCTCCATGGTCTGGGCCTCGGTTTGCAACCCGCACCCTAAATCCCGGAAAGCCACTGGAAATGACCGCTCATAATACCATGGTTTGCATCTTTGCCTCTGCCGCGGTCTACACCGTGTTGATCTCACTGGAGTTGACCGCTATTTGCACTACTGCCTCTGCACATGTTTGTGCCGTGGTCCACGCTACGGTTACTTCCAAAATCCGTTTCTTCAATTCTTCTTCGGTCTTCAAGCCTCCCTCAAACACCATCTCCAACTTCCAAACATTTTCCACATCTCCAAGAAGTTTCACATCAGTTAAGTCTCGTTTGATTAACATTGGGTTCACTTGAGATTACAAATCAAAACCTAACAATGTGGATTTTTGAGATGAGACATGCAGAAAGCTAGAAAAAGAAACAAAGAGATATTAAGAAGTTAGTATAACCTCGATAAATTAATAACTTCGATTAAATAATATTTTTGGCCAGTCCCGACTTGGGACCAATGTGGCAAATTAATAATTCACTAAATTTATAAGATAATACATTAAAAATAATAATATAAAAAAAATTTAAAAAAATTTAAAAAAAAAAAAAAAAAAAAACCACATAGGTCTCACTTGATGTATAAATTAATAATCTCTTTATACATCAAAATTATATATATACATGACTCAATTAGAAGGCCTTTGTAAAATATGACTCCAATGCTACTTGTTTCTCCTTGGATCTCATCTCTAACTTTTCTTACTGCATTAAGAAGTTTTGGTGTAGTGTTCTCGTATTGCAAAAGAAAATTATGCAATGTGATTGTTGCTTTGAGTGCATCTTTACGTGAGACAGGCTCCAGTACAGAACTATCGTACGTCTTCAACTTCATCTTCTTTAATAAGACTAATTACATCCATGAACTTGTTATGGTTAAACAAATACATAGTATGATGATCATTAGTAATTCGGTAATTAGGTAATATTCGTATAATCACAATACACAATACATTAAGTTCAATGTTTTGGAAAAAAAAATAAAGAATACCTTGATAAATTAATTTTTTATTAATTAATGTATAAATTAATAAATTATTAATTTATTGATTAAATAATATCTCGATTAATTAATAAATTTTCATGGTCCCTAAGGTATTAATTTATAGAGGTTTAACTATGGGCATCCCCTCAAGAGTTTTTGTTCATGACTAGTGAACTAAACCGTTTTCTTTATTTTTTTTTATTTTTATTTTTTGAAGTATTAAACTATTATATATATATATATATACAGATTTTCTATTATCAGTTCGTCCTGATACGAAGAATGTGGACCACTAGATTTACATATTTTGACTCAAAGTGTATGCATTTATCAAAACTTCTCCATAATCTATGGTTCATATTCTTCATCCTGATATATTTATTGTTAAGACGAACTGACAATAGAAAGACTGTATATATATATTGAAGTATTACACTATTATATAAATTTAGGGTTTTTTAGGGAGGGGGAGGACTCTACTTCAACCTCGTGGTACAGATGTGAAGGGTTTACCACCGGACCAACCTCATCCCCGTCAACCATGTATGATGTATCTAATTCTATTTATTTTATAACTTAAGACACGAAAATCAACCTTAATATATATGGTCCTTAAGATTTAACATGATCGAAGTTAACGAGTCCGTCGATCCTTTTCCGTGGATGAAAGACACGAAAATCAACCTTTTTTGGTAATGTTTGAATTTGTTGGATTGGTTCCAAGACTAGTGAATCTTGTTTAGATTTTTGGTGGATCTAATTAAATTTGGTCTAGAGGTACGAATATATTGATTTTAGAGTTGTACATGTGGATGAAAGAAAGAGATCGAAAAGAGGGTTGGTAGAGAGAGAGAGTGAAAATGATTGAAAAAAAAGGGAGAGAAAGTGAAATTGACAAAAGCGAAAACCATAGAACATAGTCGTATCCACAACAAGAATTTGCTTTAAAAAACAAAAAAAAAAACGTGATATCAACGAAAATTTAGTCAGTGTCAATTATATGAAGAGTTTTTTGTGCTCTTTAATTGGATGAAATCTGTATATTAACGGTAAATTTGTTTAGGTGAAATCTATTAAGTTGTAACCTCCTCCTCCTTAATTAAAAATTTCCTTTGTTGGTTTATCGGCCACTTAGGTTGCTTATAAAACAAATTAAAGTAAATTTTGTAAGAGTGGTGCTATTGGCACACCTCATACTGATCTATTTATACCTCAGTTGTTTAAATTTTGATTTAATTAAATAAAGTTAAATGTTTTTATTAATTTATTTTATTTATTTTCAAAACTTTTACTTATTTTTCAAACTTAATAAACCCCATCTCTAATATCTCTGTCTATCTAGATCTCTTTATCTCTAATAATTTTGATTTAATTCAGTTTTGTTAAAGAAAGAAAAAGCTGATAATTTTACTTTATTTTATATATTTGCGTTGACCTTGGATCTCAAAAGCTGTTTAAGCCGGCTTCTTTATTCAAATGTTTCCCGGCTTTATTATCTTCTTCTTCCTTTACATAAAGAGGTTGTGGGGATTAAGAATCCATTGAATATATTTTTGTTAAAAAAAAAATCCATGGAATAGGTCTAAATATCTTAGAAGTATAACAAGATCGTGAACAATTTGCGCCGCTGGGAATTTTTGACGATTTGCGTTGAATCTTCCAATCTTGATTGTTCTTATTTTGTAGTCATTTAATTCTCGATCATATATATAGGAGAAGGAGAAAGATTGGTGCTCATGTTAAACCTATTTTTTCTTATAGCTTCAATTCTTTTAGTTCTATCAAGTCATTGATGAATCTGATATGATGACTTCTAGCTTAAATGGCTGTGTTTTCTTCCTAATAGCTAGATTTTCATTGTATTCCTTTTAAAAAAGAAATGTGGGGTTTTATTAGATTTACTTTATAGAATATATTTTTTTCTTAAATTGTATGTCTCTTTTAGTAATTTTGATAAAAGAAAAAAAAAATAATACTAAATAATTAAAAAAGTGGGGCATAAATAGATCAGTAGGGGGTGTGCCAATAGCACCACTCATTTTGTAATCTACTAGTCTTCACATTACATGTAGTCCTGAGCAAGTCAGGTATGTGTTGATTTTGGATGTCAAATCTTAGACATTAGACAAAATATAATGGCTATTAGTGAAATGAATGACTTTCATGTAAAGGTTGATATCAAGGATGAAGCAAGCATTGCTTTAGAATAAGGTAAAGTATAATATAATATATAGAAGCATCTTATATCAGTTACAAGCTGAAGGCAATTATAACCATTTTCACTTTATACTTTAAAAAATGTTATAAGTACTTTTGACATCTATTTAGTTAAATTCCTTACCTGTTCTCAAGGAGCAAGCATAGCATATATAGTTATTATTTTCTTCTGTCTTTTGATAATTCTTTGTTTGTGTATGAAGGTATATAGACAGCAAATGACTGATTCTCCAATCTCTTGCATGCTTTTCAAAAGCAAGATGCCTCATGTTTTGAAAAAAAAAAAAAAAAAAAACCATTTTGATCGATTATACTTTACTTTTTGTCTAGACAAGAAATCTCTTAATTTCTAGCACATTTAGGAAGTTATCCAAGGATTCTCAAATGTCATTAATGAATTTTTCTTTCTCTTTTTTTCTTTTTTTTCAATCAACATTGTTGACTCTGTCCAACAATTTTTTTATAATTTTCTTTTTCCAAAACTACGTCGTTTTGGCTAATTCGACTTCACCGTCTATACGGTCTAGGCGCTAGGCACCAATCTACCATACGACTGGCTCCAAGTGCCTACTAGAACATTGCACACGTTAGACGCCCCTTAAAATGTAATAGAGTCAATATTGAACAAGAAATTCATGAAAAAATAAATAAATAAATAATCGAAGACTTAAATCCGAAACCTCTAAGTCTCCTCTGACTTCCAGGACAAGTTACTAATATCTCCAGACAAATCTCTATCCATCTCCAAATTCTTATATGTATCTAAATTTTCATTCAAATGCAACAGTAACACTATGTGAGCATGAATTAATTAATTATTTATTCTTCACCTTTTCTTGTCACCAGCTTTCACTAGCATGAGTTGTTTGGTTTGTAGAAAAGATTGAAAATTTTCTCGGGCTGGGAAGGAGTGTCTTGCTGCCAGTGAATTAGGCCGTATATAAATTTGTCGGCCCATTAAGGTTGTCCGAAACAGCCCACATAGATTGGGCTTGAACAAAACTACTGAAATAGTTGCTACTAACCATATAATTAATTTTCTCCTTAGATCCCCATTTTACCCCTCATAAATTTTCCATCTTTTTCCCCCACGCTCTCACAAATTTCTCTCTTTCTCTCTTCCGGTCTGATTGGACCCAAGTCCATGTCCTTCAATCTGGAAGAGACCTAAAACAGATTCAATTCTAGCTAGGGTTTTGGATCTCTGTAGTTGCAATTCATGATTTTTTTTATTTTTTTTTTGGATTGCTTGATTAATTAGGGTGCTTTTGAGTATTTATCCATCTGGGTTAATCTTAATTAATTTAGATTATAGGTTTTGGGTTCGAGTCAAATTTGAAGATTTCTTCCTAAAGTTCGGAATCCGAACTCGAAAGGCTTGAAGAAGGAGGAGTACACTGAGCATATCACCATCAACTCATCTAGTGTGTCCATGAGTGTGTCCATGTCACGTACCACCTCCATACATGTCCAATGAAAAATATATAAACATAAAAGGCGCCACCTCTATATATGTATTATGTATATATTGTTGTTTGCTTTCAAACTATAAGCAAGCCTTCTGTGAATGAATCAAACTACTTAATCCTCATAATAGATCGAGCAAATAATTTCTAGATTAGAATTCAAGAAATTTTATTAATTGCAATATACACGCATAGTTATTAGGTGTCAACGTACATCTGAAAGAAAAAAAAAATGGAAGTAGAACAGTCCCCATTTTATATTAATTATCAAACATATTGTTGGCTACTTGGCAATGAGCTTCATTAGAGGATGTGATATATAGAGATTAGAGAAGGCATCTGAAAGTGATCTGCATGTCAAGCCAAAATAAAGAAGCCATACATGAGTAATGAACTCTTCAAAGCTAACAACCATCATGTTAGAATAAATCCCTTGTACATATCAGTTTAGGTTATTTGCTTTCCTTGTACATATCGGTTTAGGAAATATCCTATATCTTAGGTTGCTTAGTCCGGTAGGATTCTGAGTCTTACTGTATATATTGATTCAATATTCAATGAAAAGAGTGTGAAAACATTACACCAAAACCTACTGCATTCTATATGGTATCAGAGCTATCGATCCTCTTCTCCCTCAAAACAATCTTTTTCTTCTCATTCCTCCTCAAATAAGCAATCACCATGTCCACTATGATAGATCAAAACATGAGACACGGGCTTGCAGATCAGAAGTAAAATCAACCTTCATTCACTTTAGAGCCATCGTAGAAAAATACTTCAAAAACAAAATCGTCACTTTTTTCTCTGACAATGGTGGGGAATACATGTCTCTCAAAGATTATCTAGCAAAAAACGGTATCTCCCATCTCACAAACCCCACCCCCCCCCCCCCCCCCCCCCCCCCCCCCCCCCCCTCTCACACTCCTGAACACAATGGGTACTCGGAAAGACATCATCGGCATATTGTCGAGACTGGTCTCACACCAATGACCCATGCCTTCCTACCCTTAGAATTCTGGCCTAACGCCTTCGCCATTGCTATCTATCTGATCAATAGGATGCCCACACCGACTCTTTCCCTCTTGTCACCCTATGAAAAGATTTTTGGGAACACTCCCAACTACTCTAAACTAAAGATTTTTGGGTGTCTGTGTTACCCATGGCTTCGGCCATATTCATCCCACAAACTCAGTCCACGCTCCACGTCATGTGTCTTTCTTGGGTACTCATTGTCCCAAAGTTCCTACCTGTGTCTTAATCCGTCTAGCACCAGATGATATGTCTTCCATCATGTTCAGTTTGTCGAGTCTGTCTTCCCCTACAAAACACTACATACCACATCTCAACGCCCAACCTCCACCACTTTAGACTCTTAGGTCCCTCCACCTCTCACTATAAGAATTTTCGGTTAGTGTTCATCGGTTCTCCATTCATTGGCTCCCTCCACAGTTGTGTGATCACCAGAATTGCCACAGCACTTTGACACCTTAACATCCACACAAGCCGCAACACCTCAGGCTCCTTCTTTAGCTGTCATTGTCCCCCTAGAATCAGGACCTACTGCAGCCACCACACCAAAAATTTCCACACGTGCCATCACCACTACTGGTTCCCCAGCCGCTCCCTCTTCTCCACTGAAATCAGATCTGACATCACCGCCAGTCCCTTCACAGCAGCTGCAGCACATGAGTTCAACTCCCACGTCACCCAACAAACATCACATGATCACCCAAGCTAAGAACAACATCCACAAACCTCTCCAGAAGCTCAACCTTCATGCCCAAATGCATCACCCAGCTGATTTTGAACCCACAACAGTTACACAAGCTCTGAAGGATCCCAATTGGAGAAAAGCCATGTCAGAAGAATGTGATGCGCTGGTCAAAAATGGAACATAGGAGCTGGTCCAACCAGATACATCCACCAACATCGTTGGCTGTAAGTGGTTTTTCACATCAAAAGAAATTCAGATGGAATAATTGATAGGTACAAAGCTCGCCTAGTTGCGAAAGGATTTAATCAAAGACCTGGAGTCGACTACTTTAAAACATTCAGTCCAGTTATCAAACCCACAACCGTCAAACTAGTACTCAGCATCGCCATCAGTCATGGATGGTCCCTTCGTCAACTAGACATCAACAATGCCTTCCTGCAAGGCCGGCTTACTAAAACTGTTTACATGGCTCGGCCTCCAAGCTTCACTGACTCAGACCACCCTACACATGTGTGCAAACTGCGTAAAGCAATTTATGGCCTCAAGTAGGCTCCCCGTGTAGGGTACCATGAGCTGTGCCAATTTCTTCTCACGTAAGTGATTGCTTTAAATTCTACACAAAGTGTAGCCCCAATTTCGTATCATTTTGGGTTAGTTTCTCGGGTAAAACTGGGTATTTAACATGATTAAATAAGTGTTTCAAGGATTCATGGACTTTAGGGGCACTGAAGCAATTTTAGAGAATTCGGGGGTTAATTTGCAATTTTGGAAAGCTTGACGTCCTGAAGTCAAAGCGTCGCAGTTGAGGTGCCGCGGTTGCCCAACCGCGGCGACCAAGCGACAGAAACCTCCCTTCGTTACCGCTATTGTCCAACCGCGGCAACACGAGCAACAGAAACTACCATTTGTTGCCGCGGTTGAACTGTCACGGTTATCCAACCGCGGCAACCCTAACGACAGAGATTCTCAGTGCTTGCCCGGTCTATCTGCCACGGTTGGTGACCGCGGAACTGCTAACTACGGTAATCTGTCCCTTTGTCATCCAGAGAGATTTTTCCCTATTTTGCCTCCCATATAAATACTTCATTTTGGGATTTTTCTAACCTACCAACTCTTTCTCCCAAATTGGACCAAGAACACATTTTTATCCATTTTGACCTTCCTACACCACCACATCCATCCTTTGAAATCCACCAAGAGTCCATCTCTCCCTAACATCCAAACACACCATTCACTTCCATTTGACCACAACCACCATCACTCCACCTTTTGGGCAAAAAGAGAGTTGAAGAAAGAGCTTGGAAGAGGAAGAGGAAGAGCAAGGGATGAGGAGCTACTTTACATAGTTTCTTCTATTACTTTACTCTCTTTCATTTTCTTTATTATAGCCATGTATTTGATTGATCTTATTTATTGTATGGCTACGATTTGTAATATGATGAGCTAAACATTTAGTGCTAGGATTTGATGAAACCCCACCCATGACTCTTATTATGTATTGACCTTTGTTTATCCATTTTATGCAAGTGTGATTTGTATGGGTATTTTTGTATGCTTAAAGCTTTCAAGTGATTGATCTCCATTTGAATGAATTATTGTGATGTGTTATGTACTGACCGGAGATGCACACCATGTGTTCGATAAAATGTCTTCTATGCATGTCTAGAAAAGTAGACCTACTTAAGCTAGTGTATAGGATTCGTTTAGTGTACCAATGCTCTTAATGAACTCATTTCGTACATTCCGGGTAATCAAGAGATAAGCTTGGGTACATTTCGGGTGTAATCTACTTTGCTTGACCAAGATTGTAGGTTAATATTAGGGTGCATGAATCTATAAATTGCTTGAGTATGTTTTGGGTGAATAGTTGAGTCTAAAACGGAAGTCAATATTGGGTGGGGTGTAGTCAAGTCCTAGCATGTTTCTTTATATCATCACATTCGAGTTTATTTTTCGTATTATTTCTTTCTTACATTAGCATTAATCCTTTAGTTTAATTTAGTTTAATTTGATTAGTTTGAAAGTCCTTTTTTGTGATTGTTTGAATAGCAAATAGGCTAATCAATTTCGGTAATCGGTCACTCGATCCCTGTGGGAACGAATCTTATTTACCATTGTGTTACTCTTCGACCTCGTCCTATTGCGAGAGTCCTAAAAGAGACTAGCCAAATTTTTGGCACCGCTGCCGGGGATCGAGCAGATGATTGATATCAATACTAGTTAGTTTATTGCTAATTTGAACCTTTTAATTTAGTTTGTGTGTTTCTCTTGATAGGTACCATTGCTCTTGCATGCACCCACGTACAAGGAGCCAAAATCTTCACTTCTTGAATTTTGATCTAGAGATTGAGAGGATAGCTCGAAGAAATAGTCGTGAAGCAAGGAGAGGAGAAGAGCACAGATGGGTGATCGGAATCCACAGCTAGGGCATATAGGTGTGCCAAATGTGGCAAATCAAAATCAAGGGGAATTACCTCCTCAGGCCATGCCAATGCCAGAAGAGTTGCCTCATGTTGGAAATGAGCGTACTCTACGGGATTACACAATGTCTAGAGTCGAGCAGAACCAGTCGTCCATTCACCGACCAACAATTACAGCAAATTCCTTTGAGATCAAGCCATCGATAATTCAGATGATTGGCACTACTTGCATGTTCAATGGCTTGGCAAATGATGATCCGAACCTACACCTTCAGAACTTCAACGAGATTTGTGACACCTTCAAGTACAACGGGATTCCCGACGATTTTATCAAGTTGAAGTTGTTCCCATTCTCTTTGGGAAACGATGCAAAGATATGGTTGAACTCCCAACCACCAAATTCGATCATCACCTTTGATCAGTTGGTCCAAGCCTTCTTGAATAGATACTTGTTCTAAGGAGCTCCAAAGGAGATGTCCTCACAATGGCCTTACAAAATGGTAAACTTTGCAAGCCTTCTACCAAGGGCTCATGGTGTCAATAAGGAATTTAGTGGATGCGGCTGCTGGAGGATCGTTAATGAGCAAATCAATGGATGCGGCCAATGAACTCCTAGAGGAAATGGCACTCAACAATAGCTAGTGGGGAAGCCAAAGGCAAGTACCGAAGAAGATTCCGGGTGTGTTAGAGGTAGATGAGTTGACAAGTGTAAAGGCTCAACTAGCGGCACTTCAAAATCAAATGACCAAGATGAGTGCGGGGCCTAGTAATGTGCAAGTAGCCCAATATGAGTGGTGATTGGGGCCACACTCTAGCATGGATTGTCAAGTTGGAAACCCGTTTGCTTCAAGCTCATTAGAACAAGTATCATTTGTGAACTACAACCGGAATTTCTTAAACCAACCCTAACAACACCATGCCGCCCAAAATCCCCAAAACAATCCCTACCAAAACATATATAACCCGATATGGAGAAACAACCAAAACTTGTCATGGAAGGACAACCAACCCCAACATCAACATAACCTTAACTAAAGACAACCTCCCAGATTCCAACAACCTTACCAACAAAACTACCCTAACCAAGCCCCGAACAACCAAGTGGAGAGAAAGTCTAACCTAGAGGAAATGTTCTCTAGATACATGGGCAAGTTAGACACTAGAATGGAGACCCAAGACTTAGCTTTAAGGAAGCTTGATATGAAAATTGACCAACTTACTCAACATTCACAAGCCTCGATCCAAAACCTAGAAATGCAAGTCGGTCAACTAGCTAGGGGACAACAAGGAAGACAACAAGGATCGTTACCAAGCGACACGGTGATTAATCCTAAGGAACAATGCAAGGCCATTGCATTAAGAAGTGGTAGAGAGGTTGAATTGTTGGAAGACTTTGGGAAGGGAAAAGAAGTTGTTGTTGTTGAAGAAGAGGGCATTTGTGAAGAAGAGGTTAAAGTAAAAAAGAAGAGTTCTAGTCATGATGAATCGCCTACCACATCAAACGATCCTCCTCCACAACCCCAAGTCAAAACCTATGTTCCTCCCATCCCATATCCGTAAAGATTGAAGAAACACAAGGATGCTCACAACTTCAATAAGTTCTTGGAGGTATTTAAGAAGCTTCACATCAATATCCCTTTTGCCAAAGCACTAGCCCAAATGCCCACTTATGTGAGATTCCTCAAGGAGTTGCTCTCTAACAAAAGAAAGCTAGAAGAATTTGAGACGGTGGCATTAACAGAAGAATGTAGTGCAATCCTACAAAACAAGCTCCCACCTAAGCTAAAAGATCATGGGAAATTCATAATCCCATGCACCATTAGCCAAACGGAATTTGGGAAAGCATTGATCAACTCCGGGGCAAGCATAAATTTGATATCATAGTCAGTTTTTCAGAAATTGGGAGTGGGAGAAGTGAAGCCTACTCATGTCACCCTACAACTAGCCGATAGGTCAATCAAATACCCAAGGGGAGTCATGGAAGATGTCTTGGTCAAAGTAGAGAACTTATACTTCCAGGTAGATTTTGTGATACTTGAGATGAAGGAGGATGTAGAAATACCCTTACTCCTAGGTAGACCTTTCTTGAAGACAGTTGGGGCATTGATAGATGTGAAGGAAGATAAGATGACATTAAGGGTGGGAGATGAACACGTGGTATTCAACATGAAAAAAACAGCCAAGAGACCGATGGAAGTAGATAGGTGTTTGATGATTGATATGGTTGAGCCTTTAGTTGAATAGTTTGTTAGGAAGGGAACTCCCAACGAACCATTAGAGGTTTGTTTGGTTCGTGGTGCCTCTGAAAAAGATGAAGATGACGAAGTTGCGAAATATGCTCTCCATTTGAATTCCCAACCATTGAAGAAGTTTAGAGAAAGAAGGAGATACAAGGAGTTAGGAGAAGGGAAGCCTAGACTACCCACATCCATTGAAAAACCTCCAAAGCTTGAATTAAAGCAACTACCGGAGCACTTGAGATACGCTTTACTTAGTGAGTCATTATCACTACCAGTGATAAATTCGGCCTCTTTGTCACAGATTGAAGAAGAAAAATTGTTGAAGGTCCTAAGAAGCCACAAGAAAGCCATTGGTTGGTCTATCTCCGATATTAAGGGTTTGAGCCCTTCAATTTGCATGCACAAGATTTTGATGGAGGAAGAGGTTAAACCAACAGTGGAGCATCGAAGAAGATTGAATCCTAATATGCAAGAAGTGGTTAGAGCCGAGGTCCTAAAGCTCCTAGATGCAGGTATCATATACCCAATTTCAAACAGTCCGTGGGTTAGTCCAATACAGGTGGTGCCTAAGAAAGGAGGAATCACGGTGGTTGATCGCGCTCCAAATGTTCACATTTAGCGCTCCTTTTTTCTATCTTTTGCATTTGTTTCTGAGCATTTTTATGCATTTAATATGGTGTAAATAAGTGTTTCAGGTAATTAGAGGAATTCAGAGGCATTGTGGTAATTGTGGAGAAATAAAGGGCAAAGTGAAATAATCGGGAATATAATGCAGATTCTGTGAATAAGGGAAAGCTCAGGGGAGCAAATGGTAATTTGCCAGCCAAAGCACAGCGTCAGCGCCACGTCAGCAAGTGGGATGACGTCGTTTTAGGTGTCATGCGCGTCAACATGATGTCAGCGTGACGTCACCCCTTCTTCTACCTCCAGCCGGGTCAACCACGACCCCCGTGACCCGGATCCGACCCGGTTCAGACTTGGTTGACCCGGTGATTTACCTGACCGATTCTGACCACTTTCCAGTGGTTTTTCTAGCCATTTTCTACCCAGATCGACGGCTCTCCACTTCCCGGTCACGATGGACCCACTTTGGCTATTCCATGCATAAGTTTTACCTCCCATCCAAGTCCACCAAACTCCATTGATGGTGCAAGCTTCAAGCTCACTTCCAGTGAGTTCTTGGTCGCCCAAACTCGTCCAAACTCGCTGAGGATCAGCAGTTTCATGCAGCGGCTTCTTTCCCGCAGTCCAAAAGGTCTAAGCTAGCGGCCAACGTCCAAAAAATGCCCGACGACTTCCGACGGCGAGCAAGAACCCGTGAGCCTGGCTTTCTGAACCCGTCGGAGTGACCGACCTTGGAGATATTTCGGCCAAACCTTGCCTAAATCTTCCCTAATATATATATCCCTCTTTCCTAACCTAAAACACTCTCTCTAATATCCAAATACACATCCTCTTAGACCAAATTACACCCAATAGCTTAGAATTACATTAGAATAGCTTAGATAACTTAAACACACACTATATGGTTGCATGTGAGCTTCATAGCTTGGAAGGAGTAGATTTGGAGCTTCATTGAAGACAAGAAGATTACCATCTTGTGGTTACTTCTATCTATTACTTCTTTCCATTATTTGTGATTCATGTAACATGTATGTGTATAATAATCTTTATGTTGAGGGATTGATTTTCATATGACTTATTATTGTAATTAATTGATCTCTACCTTTATATATCCATATTTAGCTATTAAATGTTGAATTGAATTAGATTGAATAGATTCATGTTGTTGATTGACGAATTAGTAGCATGTAATCTTGATTAATAACATTTGATTAGCTATATTGGAGAAGATTTGGTTAGTAAGTACATGATCATGCTTATTGACTAGTCTTATGTTCTATGGTGTAATTCCTCTATTATTGTCATTCTATAATCATAGTTGATAGTATTTAGAGTGGTAGTTGTTGAATTACCTATGCCATAGAACTAGAGAACTTAATTGTGATCAATTGATAATATCCCTTTTCATTTATCCTTGCTCTTGCATAACCTTGCAAGAATTAGTTAGTTAAGTTAGTTGTAGTTAATTAGTGTAATTTAATTATAGTGACTTAGTGTTAATTAATTTACTTGCTTATTTAGTTGCTAATATAATCAGTTTAAATTAATTAGTTGTCTAGTGATCGCATCTTTACTTTACCGTTGTAATTAGAGATTACGTATCCGTGACCATAGGATACACATAGTGTAATTTTCCATCCTAGCCATCATTAGTTTAGATAATCGCTTGCCACCGTCTCCTTTTATTTTCTTGCTTGTAATTAGTGTAAATAGCTTGCCTATAACATAAACGTAGAACCGACTTACGTGTACCATACTTTCCCTGTGGAACGAACCGTACTTGCTGCTACACGATCGTAACGATCCGTGCACTTGCGGATAAACATCGACACGCCCCATCATTTACGATAGTTTATAGAACTATCCTGTGGCGCATCAGTGGTACCTAATGAGCATAACGAACTAATTCCAACACGGACCGTCACAAGTTGGAGAGTATGTATTGATTACAAAAAAACTCAACATGGCTACACGAAAAGATCACTTCCCTTTACCCTTCATAGACCAAATGTTGGAAAGGCTAGCGGGGCACGAATACTATTGCTTCCTGGATGGATATTCTGGTTATAACCAAATTCCAATAGACCCCGAAGATCAAGAGAAGACAACGTTCACATGTCTATATGGAACGTTTGCCTACCAAAGAATGCCCTTTGGACTTTGTAACACTCCAGTGACATTCCAAAGATGTATGATGGCTATTTTTTCTGACATGGTGGAGAGGTACATTGAGATCTTCATGGAGGATTTCTCCATTTTCAGATCATCATTTGATGGTTGCTTAGAGAACCTAGGGAAGGTGCTTGAAAGATGTGAAGAGACCAACCTCATACTCAACTAGGAGAAGTGCCATTTCATGGTAAGGGAAGGGATTGTGTTGGGACATAGAGTCTCCTCCGAAGGGATTGAAGTGGACAAGGCAAAAATTGAGGTGATAGAGAAGTTGCCACCGCCAACCTCAGTGAAGGGAATCTAAAGTTTTCTGGGACATGTTGGGTTCTATAGAAGATTCATCAAGGACTTTTCGAAGATTACAAAGCCTTTCTGCTCCCTTTTGATGAAGGATGTGTTGTTTGTGTTTGACGAAGCATGTTTGGAGGCTTTTGAACTTTTAAAAAAGGAGCTTGTTTCGGCTCCAATCATGAGAGCCTCGGATTGGGACCTCCCCTTTGAGTTGATGTGTGATGCTAGTGACTATGCGGTGGGCGCCGTATTGGGTCAAAGAAAAGAGAAGCGTCAACATGTTATCTACTATGCAAGTCATACACTAAATAAGGCACAAGTCAACTACGCAACAACAGAGAAAGAATTGTTGGCTATCGTGTTCACTTTTGACAAGTTTAGGTCATACTTGGTGGGATCCAAGGTAGTTGTCTACACAGACCATGCGGCCATTAAGTACCTCATAGCAAAGAAGGATGCGAAGCCAAGGCTAATAAGATGGGTGCTTCTCCTCCAAGAATTCAACCTTGAGATTAGAGACAAGAAAGGGACCGAGAACGTGGTTGTGGATCACCTTTCGAGGCTTAAGAGGGACGATAGTGGAAAGGATGATGAGCCTATCAAATAAGAGTTCCCCGATGAGCAACTTTTCGAGTTGCAAAGCTTACTAATCCCATGGTTTGAGGATGTGGTAAACTATCTAGCTAGTGATATAGTGCCCTCGGAATTAAATGTACACCAAAAGAGAAAATTCTTTGTGGAGTTGAAATTCTACTTTTGGGATGAACCACTCTTGTTTAGACTTTGTGGAGATGGGGTAATTCGTAGGTGTGTTCCCGAAGAGGAGATGCTAGATATTTTGGGGCATTGCCACTCTAAAGAGTGTGGAGGTCACTTTGGTGCATCACGAACGGCTAGGAAAGTCCTCCAATCGGGTTTTTGGTGGCCATATTTATTCAAGGACTCAAGAAGATTTGTGGAGGCGTGTGACCGGTGCCAAAGAACATGTAAGTGCATACTTATTGATTGGCTTATTTCATGACAAACCACATTGGGATTGGTATGTAACGGGTAGCTTAGGTTATTGTGGTTGACAAGCTTCCGGACTTCCCAAGGTGACTTCAAGATCAAGAGCTTTAAAAGGTATACCACTTGACTTTGATTCTTGAAGAGATTAAGTGCACACACACACTTGCATGCATCTTTATATATTGTGTATTAGTTATCATGCATGTGTGTTTCATTGATTAGTGCATCTGTCTTTTAGCACACACACACTTTCATTGCATTTATATGATTGCATTTGTCTGTATCGTAATTGTGTGCTTATTTGGTCTTTCATCACACTTATGCATTTTCATATATTGCATATCTTTTGTGTGTCATATGCTTGGTGATTTTTCATGTTGTTATCTTTTTCCATGCATGTTCTTTTGATTGCATCTAGCTTATGGAAATACCATGACATGTTAGGCATTAGGATGCATTCACATCCCACACTTGCACTTCATGCTTGTTTGTCTTAGTGTGGTGTAATTCGTTTTCGAGATGGTTCAGAAACATCCGCGCATGCACGATGGTGTGCTTGGTTTAGCGTGAAGACCACTTTCGGAGAATACCTTGGCTTCTCCTTTGAATTCACCTCTTTAGGTGAATCGGCGGTTGACTTCGATGGCCAGACCGCCGAATGAAACCGCCAAATGAGTTGGATCCACTGTTCCAATTCTACGGTTGAAACGACGGCCATAATTTGACTGCCGATTGATTCCAAAATGTTTTCTGGAAATCTGTGGTTTTAAAAGGCGGCCTAACCGTCGAATGAAACCGCTGATTTGAGATGGTGTTCACTGCCTCTGTTCTGCGGTTTTCATCGACGGCCATAATTCGACCACCGAATCATTCCAATGTTCATCACTCTAATTCGACGGTTATGATCGGCGGCCTGACCGCCGACCTAGTTTTTGTGTCGGGACGGTTGGTATTCTGCGACCTTATTCGGTGGCCTGACCGTCGATTGAAACCATCGAATGGTGCATTTCAGGCCAACTTTTCCAAAACGATGTCATTTCATTTTGGTCTTCTATATATATGTCTCTAAGCTCTCTATGTCGTTTTTAACTCTCAAAATTCCATTTTTATGATTGAGAGCTTTTAAAGAGAGACAAGAGAATCAAAGAATCCATCTTTTATCATCTTTGATTCTCCAAACACTCAAAACCCTTGTTCATGTGCATCATATTTTCATCTAGCATTTTCTAGTATAGTTAGAATGCTTGCTTGCATGGGTTTTGGTCAACACACACTCATTGGTATGTTCTTCACTATTATCTTACATAATTAGTGTTTTATTTATCATTGACATCTCTTTTATTATTTGTATGCTCTTAGAATATATTCTAGATACAAAATAGAGATTGTTGTGTTGACATGATTGAGTGTTGTATTGTGATAGCTATCTAGATTTTTCTTAATCTTGATTAGCTAAGATTTATGCCATGTCATTTAGCTTTTGATATCTAGGAGTGTATTTAATGATATATCTTCATCCTAGATAAGCATATAGGGTTACCTAGCTCTTTGTGCATTTTGAATATTCATACATATTCACATAGGCATATTATCTCTTCATTGAGAATTGTAAGTCTTATGTGGTTGACCGGGATTAGGTTGTACATCGGGATGAGGTGGTCACTCAAGCAAATTGGACTAGATTCACTTTTACAGGCCTGCGGGTAGTGGTAACGGGTTATTGATCGGGATTAGATCGTAAACCTAGATTAGGTTGTAAACGTTATCACAATTAGTGGATTCGAGGTTCGAGTGTGGCACACTTACCAGCCCGTGGTTTTTCCCGTGAGGGTTTCCACTTAAATATCTTGTGTCATTTATAATTCCGCACTTGTTACACTTGATATTTCATATTGACTAGATAAGGGCATTTTCGGAATATTGACTAATCGCGAAAATTGGGTAATATTTTAAAAATATATTCACCCCCTCTAGATTATTAGAACACACCGGGCATTAATTTATATTTTCAATTGGTATCAGAGCGGGTTCCTAGATATACTTAAGTGATCCTTTGCTCTTTTCGGTGTGTTTTGCATTTTGTGTGATTTTTGATCATTCATACATTTGCATTCATTTCATTCATTTCATTCATTCATAAACACTATGAGTGGAATCGATGGAAATGGTGGTGGCAATAAGGGTGCTTCTAGCACAAGGCCTCCGTTTCTTACCGGGTTGAATTATGCCTCTTGGAAAGGCAAGATGGAGTCGTACATTTGTCAAATCGATGACCAGGCTTGGATGGCGGTTGAAGACGGCTACACATCACCGATGATGACTCCTACGGGTGGAGGAGAGAATGTGCTCAAGCCTAAGGCGCAATAGAATGCGCAAGAGTTTGAGGCATCAAAATGGAATATGAAGGCGATGCATGCCATCTTATGTGCAATGGACGAAAATCAATATAAATTGATTCAAAACACTAGGATTGCCAAGGAGGCGTGGGACATCCTAAAGGTTGCATATGAAGGAACCGAAGTGGTTAAGGACTCGAAGCTCCAAGTCCTCCAAACTCAATTTGAGACACTTAGAATGGAGGAGAATGAGTGCTTCAATGACTTCGAGGTTAGGTTGATGGACATTGTGATCCAAAGTCATCAACTTGGTGACCCTTACTCGGATAGAAGGATCAAACAAAAGATTATGAGATCGCTTCCCGAGAGGTTTGAGTCCAAGGTAACGGCTTTAGAAAAGAATGATGGGTACAAGGATATGAAGCCGAGTGAAGTCATTGGAAGACTTCTAGTTTATGAGTCAAGAAAGGCTACCACATCACCTCCTAAGAAGAAGAAGAATATTGCTTTGAAGACTTCGAAGCATGACAAGAAGGAGGATGACTCGAATGATGAAGACATGGCCCTAATTGTGAAGAGATTCAAGAAGTTCTTGAGTTTACAAAAGAATGGTTATAGCTCAAAGGGGAATTGGCTTCAAGAAGAAGACCAAGGTCAAGAATGATGAGTCGAACCAAGAGGTGTCTTCAAGAGAGGGGATTCAATGCTACGAATGTAGAGGATTCAGGCATATCTCTTCGAAGTGTGGAAACTTGAAGGATAGAAAGAAAGGAAAGGTGATGACCGCCTCATGGAGTGAGGATGAGAGTGAAGAAAATCCTTCAAGTGATGAAGAACTTGTCATTAACTACACGGCCTTTGGAGCCACTTATGTAGAAGTTGAAGTAGATGGCAAGGATGCCTTGACTAGTGATCCCTTAGAAGAAATAGAAGAAGAAGTAGCTCTAAAGGTAAAAGGTGTAGCTACGCATTGGGATATGACTCATACTTCATCAAGAGGAAAATTTGATGATCTTGATGAGGAAGATGACTCAAGTTTTGAGAATTCATCATCTTACTCCATAAATGGAAATGTGGAGAGTTTGGATCTTAATAACTACATAGAAGAACAAGAAAGAAATTAAAAGATTGAAATAAGAGAATCGAGAGCTTTCAACACAAGTTGACCACTTGAGTGGAGAAATAGTGAGATCCATGAAGGATGAAGATAAGCTAAAGGATGAGTTAGCTCTATCTAAGAGGAGAGAAGAAGAGTTGAAGAGAGAGATTGAAGAAACTAAAGCCTCAATGGCTAGGATGGTTTCAAGCACCGAGAAGCTTGATCACATGTTGGGAGTTGGAAAAAGGCCAAGTGACAAGAGAGGTCTTGGCTACATTAATGACAAGGATGCTTCCTCCTCATGCAAGGCAACCTTTGTCAAGGGCATCAACATCAAGATGTCTTCTCCTTCTCAACAACCTAGGAAGAAAATTGACCTAGGAGAGTGTTCAAAAAGTGCCCAAGTTCAAGTGGCACCAAAAGGTCAAGCTCAAGCTCAAGCTCAAACCCAAAGGACTCCTCATGCTAACTTCCCTCAACCTAAGATCCATAAAGGGAAGAGTCCGATCATGCAAGCTCAACCTAGCAAGCAACATTGTCTTGGTCATCAACAAAGTTGGAGAGATCCAATCCAACAACCAAGACAACCACAACGACAAGGGAAAGCACCAATGCATGCAAATGGAAATTGTATAATTTCTAACTTTATTCCCACTTGTCATTTTTGTGGTATTGATGGTCACATTAGACCAAGTTGCTTTCATTACATTAAATTGTGTAGAGCTAAAAGCATGATGGAAAAGAAAAAGAGTAGATCTAGAATGCATGTTCATAGGAAGGATAAGAAACATCTACATAATCCTATGACACCTAAAACTCTTGAACCTTTGACCACTAAGATTGAAACTTTGTCACCTAAGTGGAAAAGAATAGATGAACCCGCTTGCTACGAGACAAACATGTCTCCCATTGGTTCAACTAAGTCCAATGGACTTGGTAGGTCCTTAGGACCTTATACCCTTCTTTGATGATGTAAGTGCATACTTATTGATTGGCTTATTTCATGACAAACCACATTGGGATTTGTATGTAACGGGTAGCTTAGGTTATTGTGGTTGATAAGCTTCCGAACTTCCCAAGGTGACTTCAAGATCAAGAGCTTCAAAAGGTATATCACTTGACCTTGATTCTTGAAGAGATTAGGTGCACACACACACTTGCATGCATCTTTATATGTTGTGTATTTGTTACCATGCATGTGTGTTTCATTGATTAGTGCATCTATGTCATTTAGCACACACTCACCTCATTGCATGTATATGATTGCATTTGTGTGAATCTTAATTGTGTGCTTATTTGGTCTATCATCACACTTATGTATTGTCATGTATTACATATCTTTTGTGTGTCACATGCTTGGTAATTTTTCATGTTGTCATCCATTTCCATGCATGTTTAGTTGATTGCATCTAGCTTATTGAAATGCCATGACATGTTAGGCATTAGGATGCATTCACATCCCACACTTGCACTTCATGTTTGTTTGTCTTAGTGTGATGTAATTCATTTCCGAGATGGTTCGGAAACGTTCGTGCATGCACGATGGTGTGCTTGGTTTAGCGCGAGGACCGCTTTCGGAGAATGCCTTGGCTTCTCCTTTGATTTCACCTTTTTAGGTGAAACGGCGGTTGAATTCGACGGCCAGACCGCCGAATGAAACCGCCGATTGAAAATGGATTTCTGTTCCATTTTCTACGGTTGGATCGGCGGTCATAAATTCGACCGCCGAATGATTCTAGTGTTGTGATTGGAAATCTGCTGTTTCAAACGACGGCCTGACCCCTGAATGAAACCGTCGAAGCGAACTTGGGTTTCTGTCCCAAATTCGGCGACCAAGATCGGCGGCCAGACCGCCGAATGAAACCGCCGATCTGGTTTCATACGCGAAACGGTTCATATTCTGTGGCCATATTCGGCGGCCTGACCGCCGATTGTGACCGCCGAATAGTGCGTTTCAGGGGCAAACTTGTCTTTTCACATGCCATGTTCTTAATGTCTATAAATATCACACTTTCTCATTATCTGAATCAGTTCTTTTACTCCTTAGAACCCTAAACTTCAAAGAGAGATATTTGAGAGAAAATCAAATCAAGAACTCACCTTTAACCACTCAAATCAAATCCTTTTTGCATCAAATTTCATATTGCATCTTCTATGTCTATATAGAATGCATCCATGCATGGGTTTACATCATCACAACTTGCTTGGTAAGATTTTGATTAACTTCATCTTATTTTAGTATTTTTACTATCAAGCCATCTTTTTAAATTACTTGTATGTTTTAGATCATATGCTAAATACAAGAATAGAGAATTGATTGTGATGAATTGATTGAGTGTTGTATTGTGATAGCTATCTAGGTTTTTCTTAATCTTGATTAGCTAAGCTTTATGCCATGTCATTTAGCTTTTGATATCTATGATTGATTTAATTGTTATATCATCATCCTAGATAAGCATCTAAGGTTTCTTAGCCTTGTTTGTTATTTGAGTATTCATACATATTCATATAGGTTGCATTATCTCTTCATTGAGAATTAAGTCTTGGGGCTAAGATTGCTTAGGCTTCAAGCAATTGGACTAGAGCCACTTTTAAAGGCCAGCATGGTAGAAGTGGGGGGTTATTGACCGGAGTGTTAGACGAGGTCTACATAGGTTGTAAACTCCATTTCAATTAGTGGATTTCAAGGTTCGAGTGTAGCGCACTATACAGCCCGTGGTTTTTCCCGTGAGGGTTTCCACGTAAATATCTTGTGTCATTTATAATTCCGCACTTGTTACATTTGATATTTCATATTGACTAGATAAGGGCATTTTCGGAATATTGACTAATCGCGAAAATTGGGTAATATTGTAAAAATCTATTCACCCCCCCCCCCCCCCCCCCCCCCCCCCCCCCCCCCCCCCCTTCTAGATAATCTTTAGAACACACCGTTAATTTGTTTCAGATGAGATGTGGTATTTTGACCCCTTGTGGGGAACTCAAGCAAAGAGAGCAAACTTGCATGAATTGTCATATGCAAAAAGTTGACTTGTTTTATGCTCTTTTATGATTGCTTGGGAGTAAGGGTGGGCGTTGATTGGTTCGGTTCGGTTTTCCGTAGAACCAATAAAAAACCGATAAAGTCCGATTTTTGAAAAAGTGAACCGATCCAATCAAATTGACATTTGTTAACCGATCAAAAACCAATCGAATTGGACCGATTCGGTTCGGTTTGGTTTTTTCAGTTTTGGGCCTAATGGGCCAACTTTCTCGACTTGTTCAAATACATAGTTTTTTTTCCATATATTAGGCCTATTGGACCAAATTTGACTAAAATAAAAAATAAATACCAAATATGATATTCATTACAAGTTTAAAAACAACATTTCAACAACATTACACATTGTCCACCACTGCATGCATAGTCCACCTGCCAATTTAAGGAGAGTTAGCACTACATATTCTTATTCAATTTAATTCAAGGAAACAATAGACATGCTTAAATTGGGCATAATTAGTTCTTCTAGCTTATTAACTCAAAATAAAATTAGAGGCAGAGGAATCCAAAACCATGAATATGAAACTCATAATCTAACCAATCCATGTGCAGTGACAAAATAAACTTAAAATTCTTTAAAAATTCTACCAATCAGAATTTACACAATTAGTCCTCATTTCTAATAGGAATACTCAAACAAGCACAAGCACAAGCAACCAGTCTCTCTGTTTGCAATTACAATCACAAAGTGGCATTTTTTTAAAAGTCAAAAATGAATATTTGTATACTTCTACAGAAACAATGTCATCAATTGAATTGAAAGTTATCAGCTTTTTAACTGAAATTGAAAATCTATATCTCACATATTGAAAATCTATACTTCTGTAGAAGCAATGTCATCGATTGAATTGATGCTGTTTTGAGTGAATTTCTCAGAAAACAAACAGAAAGCGAAGGGAAATCACCTTGTAATTTTCAACTTTCTACTTTGAATAAAAATTTTATCTGATAAAAATTCAAATAAAATAATATCACAAGGGAAAACTCAGGACCTTTTTATAAAATTGACATTAAACACTTTATCACTTAAACAATCATCTGTATCCATTTATTCTCGGTTATGAAAAATGCCAACCACGATTCCTTAGAAAATAGCTTCTAAAATAGCAAGCAAATCAACAATACCAGAAACTATACAGCTTATACTTCAGAAACCAGAGAGCATAGGCAATAATCAACTGGGCTTGTTGTTTTAGAGACAATACACAAACCGAGACAAAACACAAAGCAGACAGAAAAAGGAAAGGGGAAAGAAGCAAAAAAACCACACAGCAAAACACAAACCGAGAAAAAACAAAGAGTAGATAGAAAAAGGAAAGAAAAGTTGAAAATTGAAGTACATAACTGAAATTGAAGGACCAAAGGACGAGACCAATGAGTCAACAACCTTGCTGATCAGCGAACGACTAAATGAGTTGAAGACGGCGAGCGGCGACTCGGCGAGTAGAAGACGACCAGCGGAAGATGACAGATCGACGACAAATGGTAGGCGACGAAAGTGTTTACGGCTTCAAGCGTGAAGAGTGTGTGTGTGGGTGTGGCTGCTCTGAAAGACTGAAACTGAAGAGTGATGAGTGAAGTGAGAAATTAGGTTTTTTTTTTTTTTTTTTTTTTTTTATACTCTGGTTACCGGTTCGGTTATCCGGTTTTATATATCAAACCGGAAAAAAACCGGTTCAGCCAGTTTTTTTTAAAATACAACCGAACTGAACCGGTTACTTAACAAAAACAGAAAAAAAACCGGTCTAACCGGTTCGATCCATTGGTTCGGTTCGGTTGGCCGGTTTTTTGCCCACCCCTACTTGAGAGTGCTTGGTGAATAACATTGATTTTCGCTTTAATAATGTTTTTAATAACACCTTGCACAATTGCCAAGCATGTAATGCATGATTTCTATTTTTGCTTGAGTACGCCTATCCATTTGAGGAATGTTCTACTTGTTAGTACATGTGATTGACCTCAAATTATTTTCCATGTTCATGAATCTTTGATATGCATTCTTAAGCTCTCTCTTGAAAAAGGGCTACTGGCAATATGACGTGCAGCCACCCAATGTAGGAAATGGCTACTCATTTGAAACCGAGTGAAAGCCTTCAAGAGAGTTACATTAGAATGATAAACAGAAATACATGCTTGCTAGGATAAAGGAGAAAAACAGAAAAATTGAAAATGTTATTGATGATGTGGTGTGATGCATTGCTTTTAAAGACCTCAAAAATGTTGATTGATGATGTGTCTTGCAATGTAGAAAAGATTATATATTTTTGATGTGATTAGTACACTTTGCACACAAATGCTTAGATATATATCTTCTTGTCATAACAACAAGGCTTTAATTGGTTTGACTTCATTTGGAAAACTTGTTGATTGTTGCTTTGATTGATTCTTATGCATGAGCTTAATAGTGCCTGTATTACATGCTAAGCAACTTTTACACACACTCACACACACTTTTTTATGTATAAAATCTCCTTGAATCTCTCTCAACTACATGAGTTGCATAAAATTGGTGTATATGATTATGCAAATGTCGTTTGTGCTAATAGCTCTCTTTGCTAAAGCAACCCCATAGGGGGAGCTCCTTTGCCTATCTCATGACAAAAAGGGGGAGAAGTCTTGAGAGATGTAGGGGGTATTGTTTATGCTTTGGGGAGAGAAGTTTGAGAGAGAGTAACCTTTTAGGGGGAGCATTGCACATGCATTTATTTGATATGTTCTTTTTTTAGTGCAAATGCTTTTTATGTTTGTTCACCTCACATGCACTTGTTCTTGGAAAGTGCTTTCTTGCTATTGTGTGTAGGTACAATGATCTACGAAGAGATTGAAGACCTTAAAGACTTAGATTCTTCGGTTTCTCTCATTGTAACGTAGAATTTACATTTTTTGACCAATAGCTTTCTTTTGTTTTGTGAGGATATTTTGTTAGTGGTTGTTTTGTCATGAAATAACCAAAGGGGGAGATTGTAAGTGCATAATTATTGATTGGCTTATTTCATGACAAACCACATTAGGATTGGTATGTAACGGGTAGCTTAGGTTATTGTGGTTGACAAGCTTCCGGACTTCCCAAGGTGACTTCAAGATCAAGAGCTTTAAAAGGTATACCACTTGACTTTGATTCTTGAAGAGATTAAGTGCACACACACACTTGCATGCATCTTTATATATTGTGTATTAGTTATCATGCATGTGTGTTTCATTGATTAGTGCATCTATGTCTTTTAGCACACACACACTTTCATTGCATTTATATGATTGCATTTGTGTGTATCTTAATTGTGTGCTTATTTGGTCTTTCATCACACTTATGCATTTTCATATATTGCATATCTTTTGTGTGTCACATGCTTGGTGATTTTTCATGTTGTTATCTTTTTCCATGCATGTTCTTTTGATTGCATCTAGCTTATGGAAATGCCATGACATGTTAGGCATTAGGATGCATTCACATCCCACACTTGCACTTCATGCTTGTTTGTCTTAATGTGGTGTAATTCGTTTTCAAGATGGTTCGGAAACGTCCGCGCATGCACGATAGTGTGCTTGGTTTAGCGCAAAAACCGCTTTCGGAGAATGCCTTGGCTTCTCCATTGAATTCACCTCTTTAGGTGAATCGGCGGTTGACTTCGGCGGCCAGACCGCCGAATGAAACCGCCGAATGTTGGATCCACTGTTCCAATTCTATGGTTGAAACGGCGGCCATAATTCGACCGCCGATTGATTCCAGAAAGTTTTCTGGAAATCTGTGGTTTCAAACAGTGGCCTGACCGCCGAATGAAACCGCTGATTTGAGATGGTGTTCACTGCCTCTGTTCTACGGTTTTCATCGGCGGCCATAATTCGACCGTCGAATCATTCCAGTGTTCATCACTCTAATTCGACGGTTATGATCGGCGGCCTGACCGCCAAATCAAACCGTTGATTTGGTTTTTGTGTCGGGACGGTTGGTATTTTGCGACCTCATTCGGTGGCCTGACCGCCGATTGAAACCGCCGAATGGTGCGTTTCAGGCCAACTTTTCCAAAACAATGTCATTTCATTTTGGTCTTCTATATATATGTCTTTAAGCTCTCTAGGTCGTTTTTAACTCTCAAAATTCCATTTTTATGATTGAGAGCTTTTAGAAAGAGACAAGAGAATCAAAGAATCCATCTTTTATCATCTTTGATTCTCCAAACACTCAAAACCCTTGTTCATGTGCATCACATTTTCATCTAGCATTTTCTAGCATAGTTAGAATGCTTGCTTGCATGGGCTTTGGTCAACACACACTCATTGGTATGTTCTTCACTATTATCTTACATAATTAGTGTTTTATTTATCATTGACATCTATTTTATTATTTGTATGCTCTTAGAATATATTCTAGATACAAAATAGAGATTGTTGTGTTGACATGATTGAGTGTTGTATTGTGATAGCTATCTAGATTTTTCTTAATCTTGATTAGTTAAGCTTTATGCCATGTCATTTAGCTTTTGATATCTAGGAGTGTATTTAATGATATATCTTCATCCTAGATAAGCATATAGGGTTACCTAGCTCTTTGTGCATTTTGAATATTCATACATATTCACATAGGCATATTATCTCTTCATTGAGAATTGTAAGTCTTGTGTGGTTGACCGGGATTAGGTTGTACACCGAGATTAGGTGGTCACTCAAGCAAATTGGACTAGGTTCACTTTTACAGGCCTGCGGGTAGTGGTAACGGGTTATTGATCGGGATTAGATCGTAAACCTAGATTAGGTTGTAAACGTTATCACAATTAGTGGATCCGAGGTTCGAGTGTGGCACACTTACCAGCCCGTGGTTTTTCCCATGAGAGTTTCCATGTAAATATCTTATGTCATTTTTAATTCCGCACTTGTTACACTTGATATTTCATATTGACTAGATAAGGGCATTTTCGGAATATTGACTAATCGTGAAAATTGGGTAATATTGTAAAAATCTATTCACCACACTCTAGATTATTAGAACACACCAAGCATTAATTTGTATTTTCAGAACCGGTAACATAACTAAGAGAGATGAGATGCTGATGAATGTCATGTTATAAGTGGAACTTTTTGATGTCTAAGGCATAGACTTCATGGGACCATTCCCAATGTCCTTTGGGAAGAAGTACTTTCTAGTTGCCGTAGACTATGTGTCTAAATGGATTGAAGCGATAGCCACTCCTACATGTGAAGGAAAAGAGGTGACAAAGTTCTTAAAAAGGAACATCTTTATCCGTTTTGGCACTCCAAGAGCAATAGTGAGTGATGGAAGCTCTCACTTTTACAACAAGAAATTTGAGTCCTTATTGAAGAAGTATGGAGTGAAACACAAAGTCACCACCCCGTACCATCCATAAGCCAACGGTTAAGCCGAAGTCTCTAATAGAGAAATTAAGAGTATCTTGGAGAAAACCATGGGAATTAGAAGGAAGGATTGGGCCAAGAAGTTGGAAAATGCCTTATGGGCTTATCGAACGGCCTACAAAACTCCTATTGGTATGTCCCCTTTTCAGCTAGTGTATGGAAAAGCGTGTCACTTGCCATTCGAGCTTAAACACAAGGTATGGTGGGCAATTAAGCTCCTCAACATGAAGATGCAAGAGGCCGGTGAAAAGAGGTGCCTCCAATTGAGTGAGCTAGAGGAGCTACGGCTTGAATCATTTGAGAATTCGAGGATCTTCAAGGAGAAGACCAAGAGGTAGCATGATAAGAAGATAGAAGCCAAGGAGCTTCAAATGGGTCAAAATGTGCTCCTTTTCAACTCAAGGTTGAAGCTTTTCCCGGGCAAGCTAAAGAGCCGATGGATGGGTCTTTATACCATCACTGAAATTTTTCCTCATGGAGTGGTGGAGATCAAAAATGATAAGAAGGAAAGATTCAAGGTGAATGGGCAACAGCTAAAAGTCTTTTGGTAACTTGAGGATCAGAAACTCAAGGAGGTGGTCCACCTCCACGAACCACCCTAAGCAAGAAATCTAAGGGAGGTACCATCTTTTGTAAATATTAGTTTTAATCTTTCTTTGAAATTTTCTTAGTTTAGTTTTATTTGTTTTTGTTTTCTTTCTTTTTGGATTTTGCACCCACAACATCTTACTTGTGCTCAATATGATAGATTAGGTATGTTTGATGTTGTGTGTTAGTTGTTTTTGTTTTTAGGTTTTATTGCATTTTTAGCAGCCAAGGAAAGCCTAGCATGCAGGACCGCCGTGGTTAAAGTGCCGCGATCGGAGAGACCACGGCAACCTAGCGACAGAAATCTCCAAATTTCTCGTCGCTCGTGTTGCCGCGAGGGTGATGCGACCAAAGGGACCGCGGCAATTGATCACTAAAGGAAACGCTACCGTTTCAGCCAAAACGCAACCGTTTTGGTGCTGCGATTGAACTGCCGCAGTTGTACAATTGCGGCAGTCGAGACCGTGGCAACCTGACGGTATAAAAAGAAGTTATCTGTTAGGGCTAAACAAAAACACCCAAATTCAAAAGAGAGAGCAGCGGTTCCTTCCCCCTACTGGCGTCCCCTTCAAGTAATCGGTAATCCCATCTCTTTCTCACTTATTTTTAGTTGCAAATTGTCCCATTTCCCTCTCTTTCCCTTTCCCTTTCCTTGAAATCCTAGGGCTAGTTTGGGTGATTTGGGAAGTTTTTGTGTGGAAAGGGGGGTTATTTGTGTTGCATTGAATGAAATTGTTGTGTAGGTTGATGCTTAATAGTGGTTTGAGGAAGATTTGCATGCTTATTTGGTGATTGAAGTGATTGTTGAATATTTTGCTTGAAGTAGAGTAGTTTGGCCGAAAATTGGGTGTTTGAGAGGCTATTGGAAGTGTTTCTTGTTTGTTTATTTTGCTTTGTGGTGGATTGTGGCTTGTAAGTGCCCGTGGTGTATCGGGTTACCATTGGGTTTGGTTGGTTAAGTGCTGAAGTGCTGCCGAATTTTGGAAAAATTTGTTGAAGCAACACAGTTTTCTAAATGTCAAATGGCAAGAACTAAGCAAACTGCAAGGGTAGCTGAAGAGGGTGATTCTAATGCATCATCAAGACCAAGAATAAACAAGGGACAACAGCTAATTCCCCCATGTGTGCAGAATCCTGAATTTCTGAGCAATTTGGCTAAATAGGCAAAGAGGAAGATTATCCCGGAAAAAGGGATAAAGGTGTCAGAATTAAGCAAGACACCAATCCCTCAGACAGTTGAGAGAAGAGGTTGGCAAACATATGTCCAGCGCCCTCCTAAGTATTGCAGGCGAATAGTAGAGGAGTTTTATACGGCAATGATCCTGGGGGACTATTTATTGGGTGGCGCAGTATGGGTTCATGGTAGGGAGGTCAGGATCAACACCTTGGACATTAATAGGTATTTCAGGACCACGCTGCTAGACGAGGAAAAAGAAAATATGTTCAAGGGGGTGACAAAGAACAAAATCTTCATAAAGATGAATGTGGAGTTGGCCAATGCATTGACTGATCAACCATTGACATTTTGGCACACGAGGTCTAGCCCGTTGAAGCAATCAAAGATCTTCATTGAGCTTGCATTCTGGCATGTTTTCATTTCCTTTTCCCTAAGGCCATGTGGACACCGCACCCATGTGGCCTATGAAGTGGCACAACTCCTTTACTGCATACATCACAACTAACCACTTGATATTGGCATGCTCATCAAGATGGAGATCCATAAGATTAGGAAGGATGAGAGCAAGAAGGAAGCCATGGGGTTCCCCAGCCTGATCACCCATTTCTGCATGCAGGCAGGTATAGACCTTTCTTTAGAGGAGATAAGGGAGCCTCCCAGTGACATGGGGCTCAACCAGTGGTATGCGTTGTTCCCTAGCAGAGGATTGGACAGGCCAACTGGGCATAAGAGAGCGCGAACAGAACGCGCAGGTTCAGAGTCAAAAGCAGAGGGTTCAAAACCAGAGGGTTCAGAGTCAGAGGCTGAAGAGCTAGAGCCAGAGCCAGAAGCTGGGGAGGGCGAATTACTTTCAAAGGATGATGAGAGCCGAAGCCAGTGGTCCCATCTGTTATCAGCACTAAAAACCAATAAGAAGCTTGAGAAGAGAGAACAGGTACTTGAACGTACAGGGCTAGCCAATCAGGTTAAGGCGGCCAAGGAGGAGTTACTAAGGGAGATAGTAGCATCAGAGAGTAGGATGAGAGCAGTGATTAGTGACGTCGAAGATGGGCTCATGCAGGATTTTGCTGAGCTTATGACTGAGCTCAAAGTCTTCCAGTAAAGCAGGCAGAAGAAAGCCCACCCTATTCCTCCAGCCCGTCCTCGCCCAGTGGATGATCCTATCATTTCATAAGAAGAGGCCCAAGTGCGCACTGCAATGGAGAGATCCTTGAAGGAGATTCGAGATAGAGAAGCCCATCATCGCCCAGTGGGGGTCATTTCAGAAGAAGAAGAGGCCCAAGTGCGCATTGCAATGGAGAGATCCTTGAAGGAGATTCGAGATAGAGACGCAAGGAGCAGAGGCAAGGAAAAGTTGCCGGGTTCCTCATAGCCACATTCCACTGTATTTAGTTTTCTTTTGGTTTTGGTTTTGTTAGACTTGTTTAGTTTTTAGATGCTTTAAATTGTTAATTGCTTTATTTTCGGATACTCTTGTTTTCTTTTCGCATTTTATTTATTTTATGACTTTTGAACTCTTATTTCATTTTATTATCTATTTTATGCTGCATTTTTATTTGATTAGTTAGTGCTTAGTTTAAGAGTGTGGTATTGTATTGTGCCTAGCTTTTAGGTTTGCAACGTGCTTGTTTAGGTTGCGTTTGGCCTCCCTCCAGCTTCTAAGCTTATATTGTCCAATCCGCTTTTATGCACACATTGGGGACAATGTTTCATTTAGGTTTGGGGGTGCGGCCATTTTATGACCATTTTTGCATGATTGTTTTGTTTGTGTTTATTTTTGTGAAATTTTTTAAATTTTTTGCATGATTGTGTGTTTGTAGAGTCTTGTTTTGTCCATTCTCCTGCTTTGAGCCAAATTTTGGAGCATTAGCTTGCTTTAATGAGATGCTTTTGGGTTGTGCCTTTTGAGGCAATTTTTGCATGTGTTGAATCCCTAAGTCTAGGCAAATGTTGTGCTAGTTAAAGCTACACCACATTGCTTGCACGCACCCTACCAGACTCGAAAATGTCTAAGTAATTGGGTATCGCGCTTAAGATGTCTAGATCATTAGTGGAGACTACCCGTGTGAGGCCAGAGTCTAAATAGCGTCCTTATGAGTGTGTGTTGTTTCATTGTTTCATCTTAAACACTCTTCTTGTAGCTAAATAAGCATAAAAATAAAAATGACCTCACTCCATGCTTTGGACATTAAAGAATGTCATTTTAAGAGCATCACCGTGGTTTCGCCTTTGTTTGCTTGCTTAACTCGTACCTATAGAGATGACGTAGGCAATGTGTCTTAAGTCACTATAAATTTCCCAAACACGTCCCGTGCCTTGTGTGTGTGCTTGAATGTTCTATCTATGTTGACCTACACACTAAACCTCATCACTATATCCTCCCATGTCATACACATCACCATATCTTACATAAACACTAGACCATCCCATTTGCTATGATTATGGCTTGTTATCATATCATAATGAAACTCAAGAGAAATCAAAAGTGTAAAAATAACGGGTACTTAGGCTAGATGTGTAAGTTGTGCAAAGATTAAGGCTAGCAAAAAAATAAATAAATAAATAAATGCAAAAGCCTTCTAAACTCTAAAGTGTAAAAGTTGCTAAAATATAAAGCAACTTAAAAATGAGCAGAAGATGATTAAATGAATAATTCATGCATAGACGCTAGTATTGTGAAGAGCGTGCCTAATAAAGCTTAAGCATAATCGGTAGCTAGCCCATAATCCCGTACCCACCTAGCCTCTCCACCACCAATTCACCATAACATCACTTGAACTTTAAAGAAGTCCTAATTGATCTTTAGGAGAAGTTTTAGCTTGTTGATGAAAGTATCACATGGTGTTTTGCTCTTGTTCTTAATGTTCAAACCCGTTCTTGTGGTCCAATTGCATTTTAACATTAGCGGTTTTTCAAAATTTGTCATATGCGTGTAATTTGAAAATTTCTTGTGCTTAATTTCCAACCGCATATGTTTGATGAGTGAGCCTAGGTTCTGAGTGGTAAAATGAGAAATATCCGGAAAGGTATAGAGTCGAGGCGAAATGCTATCATGAGACTCTTGTGTTCGATGCTTTTTGAAGCTTTGTTCACTAAGAAGTATGGAATTGCAATCTCTCTTGTTGTAGCACCTTAGCTTGCACTTCCCAAGCTTTTTCTTAGGGGTCTTAGCATGCATGTGCCTCAATTCAGTTCACCCATTATTGCATCTCTATCTATAGTTGGCTCAGCAGGAAAGACGTTTGTGGGTGTCGTACTGTAAACCCTCACGAGACTTCACTCGTCCTACTAGGGATCACCTAGGGGTTTAAAAGACTTATCCCGTGCGTTTTATTTCTTTATGTTTTTACTTTCTTTTGTTTTACTTTTCTTTTTGTTTGTTTGTTTGTTTTGGTTTTGCTCGAGGACGACCAAAAGATAGGTTTGGGAGTGTTTGATTGCTTTAAATTCTACACAAAGTGTAGCCCCAATTCCGTATCATTTTGAGTTAGTTTCTCTGGTAAAACCGGGTATTTAACATGATTAAATAAGTGTTTCAGGGATTCATGGAGTTTAGGGGCACCGAAGCAATTTTAGAGAATTTGGGGGGTCAATTTGTAATTATGGAAAGCTTGACATCCTGAAGTCAGAGCGCCGCGGTTGAGGTGCTGCAGTTGCCCAACCACGGTGGCCAAGCGACAGAAACCTCCATTCATTGCCGCAGTTGACCTGCCGCTGTTGTCCAACCACGGCAACACGAGCGACAGAAACTACCATTTGTTGCCGCGGTTGAATTGTCGCGGTTATCCAACTGCGGCAACCCTAATGACAAAGATTCTCAGTGCTTGCCGCTATCCATCTGCCGCGGTTGGTGACCGCAGAACTGCCAACCGCGGCAATCCGTCCCTTCGTCAGCCAGAGAGATTTTTCCCTATTTTGCCTCCCATATAAATACTTCATTTTGGGATTTTTCTAACCTACCAACTCTTTCTCCAAAATTGGACCAAGAACACATTTTTATCCATTTTGACATTCCTACACCACAACCTCCATCCTTTGAAATCCACCAAGAGTCCATCTCTCCCTAACATCCAAACACACCATTCACTTCCATTTGACCACAACCACCATCACTCCACCTTTTGGGCAAAAAGAGAGTTGAAGAAAGAGTTTGGAAGAGGAAGAGCAAGGGAGGAGGAGCTACTCTATATAGTTTCTTCTATTATTTTACTCTCTTTCATTTTCTTTATTATAGCCATGTATTTGATTGATCTTATTTATTGTATGGCTACGATTTGTAATATGATGAGCTAAACATTTAGTACTAGGATTTGATGAAACCCCACCCATGACTCTTATTATGTATTGACCTTTGTTTATCCATTTTATGCAAGTGTGATTTGTATGGGTATTTTTGTATGCTTAAAGCTTTCAAGTGATTGATCTCCATTTGAATGAATTATTGTGGTGTGTTATGTACTGACCGGAGACGCACACCATGTGTTCGATAAAATGCCTTCTATGCATGTCTAGAAAAGTAGACCTACTTAGGCTAGCGTATAGGATTCGTTTAGTGTACCAATGCTCTTAATGAACTCATTTCGTACATTCCGGGTAATCGAGAGATAAGCTTGAGTATGTTTCGGGTGTAATCTACTTTGCTTGACCAAGATTGTAGGTTAATATTAGGGTGCACGAATCTATAAATTGCATGAGTATGTTTTGGGTGAATAGTTGAGTCTAAAACGGAAGTCAATATTGGGTGGGGTGTAGTCAAGTCCTAGCATGTTTCTTTATACCATCACATTCGAGTTTATTTTTCGTATTATTTCTTTCTTGCAAGCATTAATCCTTTAGTTTAATTTAGTTTAATTTGATTAGTTTGAAAGTCTTTTTTTGTGATTGTTTGAATAGCAAATAAGCTAATCAATTTCGGTAATCGGTCACCCGATCCCTATGGGAACGAATCTTATTTACCATTGTGCTACTCTTCGACCTCGTCCTATTGCGAGAGTCCTAAAAGAGACTAGCCAGTCAAGATTCAGGAACTCTTATGCTGACACTTCATTGTTCGTCCTCAACACTGGTGGTACCCTCATTTACCTACTCATTTATGTTAATGATATCATTCTTATAGGTAACAGTGTGGCTCAGGTTGAACGAATTGTAGACACGCTTGCACAGAGATTTTCCCTAAAGGATCTTGGTGATCTCTCGTTTTTCCTTGGTGTGGAGGTGGTTCTACACAAACAGGGCATCCTGTTGTCTCAACGGCGCTACATCCTGGATCTCCTCACTCACACCAACATGGCCGATGCCAACCCGATTCAAACTCCCCTGCCAATAAGTCATCCGCTTAACCTTCACTCGGGCACCCCTCTTGGTGATCCCACAGCCTACCGCAATGCTGTTGGCAACCTGCAATACTTGTCACTCACACGTCCAGACATTTCCTATGCAGTCAATAAACTGTCCCAATTCATGCATCAACCAATAACTAACCACTGGGAACTTGTGACAAGGGTGCTGCGGTATCTGTGTGGCACCTTGGATGAAGGAAATCTCATATATCGTGACTCTCAGGTCACCCTTCATGCCTTCTCAGATGCGGACTGAGCTGGAAACAAAGATGACTACTCTTCCACAAAGATGACTTTATTTATAAGAAGTTATAAACTTTTTCTTTGTTCAGCTGCTTTTACTGAATTTTCGACTTACTCAGTATTTCACCAAGTTTTTAGCATATTTTTGTGTATTCAGCTGCTATTCGCTGATTTTTTGCTTAGTGTTTCACTTTGTAGCATTTTTTGTTGTATTCAGCTGCCATTGCTGGATTTTTGGCGTACTTAGCGTTTCACTAAGTTTTTAACATATTTTGTATTCAGCTGCCATTGCTGGATTTTGGCGTACTTAGCGTTTCACTAAGTTTTTAACCTATTTTGTATTCAGCTGCCATTGCTAGATTTTGGCGTACTTAGTGTTTGTCAGGATGTATCCGACCATACACCAAGTTTTTAACATGTTCTTATTTATTCAGCTGCCATTGCTGAGTTCTGGCGTACTTGGTGCTTATTCAGGACGTATTTGCCCACACCAAGTTTTTCTCCGGAGATCTTATTCTCCTTGTAGGGGCGATCCCCAATTTCTGTAGCTTGGGCTATGGCGACTAAGTCGCTTTTGGCTTGCTTTAATTTCGTTGAGTTGTCACTTATTCTCACTGCTGCCAATACGAAACTCGTCTTTACGCAATGGTATTGACATATGTCGGTGAGTGCCCTTTGTAATTGGCGAGTCAAGTCACGATTTCTCAGTAATAAATTACTCTTTATCTGGATAATTCCTGCAACTTTGTTAACATAATCACAAAGAAAAGAAAAAAAATACTAAAACGAAAACTGTTCTAAGAAAAAATAAAATGCTCACACCAATTCTAAACTTGACCCCCAAGTTATGGATAATATATCTTCAAGTACTGCGCATTGCATGGACGGGGTAGTTCACCAAAACCTTCTCGAGTGATGCGATATGCCCCGTGGCCAGCTATGCCTGTAATCTGATAAGGCCCCTCCCATTTGTCTGCGAGTGACCCTGCAGCTTTGTCCTTTGTTCCTTGGTTCACCCTTTTCAGCACTAAGTCGCCCAGCGAGAACCTTCTTTCACGCACATGTGAGTTGTAATATCTGGCTACCCTATGTTGGTACGCAGTATTCCTTATTTGCGCGCGCTCTCTTCTTTCTTCTAACTCATCTAGGCCGCACTTTAGCATATCAATGTTGATTTCTGGCTGAAAAAGTTACACCCTCAGCGAAGAGAAAGATGTTTCCACGGGAATGATAGCTTCAGCTCCATATGCCATGGAATATGGGGTCTCGCCTGTTGAACTCCTTTCTGTGGTTCGATATGCCCAAAGTACCTGTGGTAATTCGTCTGCCCAGCTGCCCTTTTTAACTGCCAATTTAGCCTTCAGGTTATGTTTTATGATTTTGTTTACTGCTTCAGTCTGGCCATTCGTCTGTGGGTGTGCTGGAGAGGCGTAGTAGTTGTTGATGCCGTACTTATCACATAGCTCCCTGAATTTCCTCCCGTCGAATTGTGTCCCATTGTCCGTGATGATGGTGTTTGGTATCCCGAATCTGTAAAGGATATTTTTCTTCACAAAGCTTACAGTGTTTGCTTCTGTTATGTGTACCAATGGCTCAGCTTCTACCCATTTTGTAAAATAATCCACAGTTACTATGGCATGTTTTGCTCCTCCAGTTGCTGTTGGCATTGGGCCGATCAAGTCAATTCCCCACATGGCGAACGGCCAAGGCGAGGTAATACTTTGCAAGAGTTCAGGTGGCTGTCGGATGTTATTAGCAATTTTCTAACAAGCCTCACATCTCGCTGCCACCCTTTTGGAGTCGGCGAACAGTGTTGGCCAGTAAAAACCCTGCCTTAATGTTTTGTGGGCTAGACTGGCGCCCCCAGCGTGGTTCCCACAATTTCCACTATGTATGCTTCTCAGGATACCTTCTGCTTCTTCAGGCCCAACACATCTCTGCAGTGCCCTCGAGTATCCCCTTTTATACAGTTCTCCATTGAGTACTGAGTATCTTGTAGCTCTGTACTTCAGCCACTTTGCTTCTAACGGGTCACTTGGGAGTACATCATTGATGAGATATTCTTTGATTGGTGTGATCCAGCTGTCCCTTTCGCCAAAGACTGCCCCAACTTCCTTTGTTTTAACTATACTCGGCTGCAATAAGCGGATCATAGAAATATTTTTGGGCTAGATGCTGATTGTGGCAGATGCCAGTTTGGCCAAGGCATCAGCTTTCTCATTTTCTTCTCGGGGGACATGAACAATTCTGTATTCTTTAAATCTTTCTAATAGCTCCTTTGCCAATTCCAGGTAGGTGATCATGCTCTCATCTCTTGCCTGGTATTCATCTAGTACTTGATTGACAACAACTTGAGAGTCGCTAAAAACTTCCACTTCGTCTGCTCCTAGGACTGTGCTAATTTTTAAACCTGCTATGAGTGCCTCGTACTCGGCTTGATTGTTGGTAGCTTTGAAGTCAAAACGCAAGGCACATTCAACTGAATCTCCTTCTGGGGTTGACACTACTACCCCTGCCCCGCTGCCATGCGTGTTTGATGAGCCGTTAACGCGAAGTTGCCATTTGAATATTTTCTTATTTTGTTCCTCCATCATTCTCGCTACTTCCATGTTTGGTTCGGTGAACTCTGCTACAAAGTCTGCCACTGCCTGGGCTTTAATTGCTGTCCTTGAGAGGTACTCTACATCGAATTCACTTAACTCGATTGCCCACTTTGTTAATCGACCGGATACTTCTGGTTTCTGCAGGATTAACTTCAGTGGGCAGTTGGTGTATACTCTGATTTTATGAGCCTGGAAATATGGCCTCAGTTTCCTCGCTGCTGTTATTAGAGCTAGTGCCAATTTTTCAGCCGGTGAGTATTTGGTTTCGGCTGGCAACAGTGCTTTGCTGGTGTAGTATATTGGTTTCTGGATCCCATCTTCCTGTTTTACTAGCACGGAACTTGTGGCTGCTCCAGAGACGGACAAGTACATGTACAATGTTTCTCCTGTTTCTGGTTTTGATAGCAGCGGCGCTTGCCCCAGGTAATCTTTCAAGGCTTGGAAAGCCTTTTCACACTCCTCATTCCAATCGATTCCCTTTCCCTTTCCCTTTCCCTTTCCCTTTCCCTTTTTTAGAGCTTTGAAAAATGGTAAGCATCGGTCTGTTGATTTGGCTATGAATCTGCTCAGCGATGCTAAGCACCCTGTGAGTTTTTGAACGTCTTTCAGAGTTCTTGGCGAGACCATTTTTGCTAGTGCTTGGATTTTTTCAGGGTTCACCTCTATTCCCCTTTGATGTACTTGATATCCGAGAAACCTCCCAGATGGTACGCCGAATACGCATTTTGCTGGATTCAACTTCATTCCATACTTGACCAGTACGTCGAATGTTTCCCTCAGGTCATCTGTATGTCTATCCGCTGTGGTGCTTTTTGTTAGCATATCGTCAACGTAGACTTCCATATTTCTCCCGATTTGTCTGGCGAACATTCTGTTGACCAAGCGCTGGTAAGTTGCCCCAGCGTTTTTTAGGCCGAATGGCATGACCGTGTAACAATACAACCCCTGATCTGTGGTGAACGCTGTCTTCTCTTCGTCTAGCTTGTGCATCTTTATTTGGTTATATCCTGAATATGCATCCATGAAGCTCAACGTTTCATGTCCAGCTGTTGCATCGACTAACTGGTCAATCCTTGGTAGCGGGAAGCTATCCTTGGGGCAGGCTTTGTTAAGATCGGTGAAGTCGACGCACATCCTCCATTGATTGTTTTTCTTTTTCACTAAGACCACATTCGCCACCCATTCTGGGTACTTAACTTCTCTGATTGACCTTGCGGCGAGCAATTTTGATACTTCCTCCTTTATCGCTGCACTTCTTTCTGGGTTGAAACTTCTCCTTTTTTGCACAACCGGCTTGCATTTCTCATTCACAGCCAGATTGTGCGAAATTACACTTCTATCAATCCCTGGCATGTCTTCGTGGCACCAAGCGAAAATCCCCCTATATTCCTTCAACAAGTTTGTCACATCTTTCTTAACTTGTTTAGCCAGCCTTGCTCCGATCTTTACTGTTTTGTCTGGTTCCGCTTCGTCTAGAATAACTGACTCAGTTGGTTCTTCTTTCTCTCTGCTCGTTTTGTCCCTTGGGTCCAGTTCGAAGTTTCCCAGACTATCTTCCTGCACCTCCCTGTCCACTTCGAATATGTTTAAGGTTTCCATCCCTGCTTTATCTTTGAAGATTGATAGGTTGGCGCGGCGAGCCATCTCCTGTGACCCTCTCAATTCTCCGACACCAAATTCTGTAGGGAATTTTATTTTCAATGCATGGGTTGAAGTAACAGCTCGAGCTTTGTTAAGAAACAGTCGGCCAAGTAAAGCATTATACGGCCAATTGTGGATGTCAACCACGACAAAGTCCAAAAGGATTGTTCGCCGGCATGGTGCTGTACCAAACCTCACCGGCAGTTTCACAGTTCCTAACGACCTAACTTCTGCGCCACCAAATCCCTTTAGTGGTACATGGAATGGTTCGAGATCTTTTCTGTCCAGCCGCAATTCATCATATACTCTGGCACTTAAGATATCGGCTGAACTTCTATTGTCAATCATCACCCGAAGGACATCCCTATGGGCTATTCGAACCCCCACGACGATTGCATCGTTAGGTTTTGCATCTATCCCGTCTGAGTCTTCTGCTGTAAATGTTATAGGATCATGTCCTTCTCTTCCCTTCTTAGGGCTTCTCTGTACATAATTGATCTCCATGCTTCTGCTTTCATACATTACTTCTCGAACTTCTGACATCCTTTCTCGATTGCTTCTCCCAGTATGAGGTCCGCCGAAAATGGTGTTTATGGTGGCGTTAGGGCTGTTCCCCCTTGGACTTTTCCTCTCCTGCCCGTTTCCTTGGCGGCTATCCTGGTGACCACCATATTTATCTCCCTTCAAAGCAAAATCCTTCAGGTGCCCATCTCTGATCAAACTTTCAATGTGGTCACGCAGCTGAAAACACTTTGAGGTTTCATGCCCATGATCTTTGTGGAATCGGCAGTACTTAGTTGTGTCTCTCCTGGCATTCGCTGACTGCTGTCGAGGGTATTTAGCGAGTCCTTTGTCTTCCACCACAGAAAGTATCTCCTCTTGATCGCCGGTCAAAGGGGTGTAATGGTTGTACCTTCCTCGAAACCTACTGGCTCGAGGATTTCCTTTGCTTTCTCTCGAGTGCCCCTTTTGGCCTTTCTCATCTCTCTGGCGATCACGTGATACCGTCTTCTTGTCATCCTTTCGATCCGATTTTGAGTCAGGTTTGTGTCCATGCACATAGCTACCCCCTTGTGCTACTTCTTCTTCTTCTGCTAATGCATAGTCGCCAGCTATTTCCATCATCTCCTCATAAGTTTTTGGTCTCTCTCTTCGCAGGTCAAAAGATAATCGCCCGCTTTGTAACCCATTGGTGAAAGCGGCAATCACAGCTACATCGCTGGCATCTTCAATTTGAGCAACTTCCTTACCAAATCTTGCTAGGTACTTCTTGATTGACTCATTGTGCTCCTGTTTCAAATTTGATAGATGAGCGATTGACTTCCTTCTCTGCACACTCCCCATGAACTGTCTTATGAACGCCTTGCTGAGGTTTGAGAAACTGCTTATACTTCCGGGCGGAAGTCTTCCAAACCACCTAGAGGCGAGATCGCCGAACATTTGAGGGAAGGTGAGGCATAAAAGCCCGTCATTAGATGAATACCGGGCCATGATGTTACGGAATCGGCGAACATGCTCCTTTGGGTCCCTGTTCTCCTTGTACTGCTCAATGGTTGGCATTCTAAATCTGTCTGGGAACTGGGTGCGAGCAATATCTTCAATGAATGGGCTGTCTGACTCATCATCTGAAGATACGTTACGACCGTACCTTCGTGCCATCGCTGAAACCTTTCTTGATAGCTCTTGTAGGGTGACATCTCGCTGACAAGTTGGCTCTCCTGCTGGATCAAGTCTGCTCTTAATTGTCATTCTCCCATGGTTGTTCCTATTATCCGGGCTCCTTCGATCTTCTGTGCTTTCGGATCTCCTTCGCCGTGCTCTTTTGGACCGTAACTCTCTTTGTGGACGTGGACTCTTATCTTCAGACGAGATAGAACGGTGTCTCCGTCGGTTCCGTTGGTATGTGTCACTGGAATTGACCCCATGTGTTCGCACCTGGTCTCGCTCCTCTCTGGATTCTTCATTCATCACACCTTTTCCTTTCCTTTGTTTTCTCCTTTCGAAATACTCTGGGTAGTCCTGGGGAGTCTCCTCGGCGGATTGTCTTGCTTGAGTATCAGGGATTGCGATGTGAACTTCTGATCGTAGCCTTCCGGGAGGATGGATTCCAGGGGTGGTTAACTCATAAGGAGATGAAACTCCCAAACCGATGGGAAGCGAAAGCCCTATCTTGTTGGCTTCGCTGATTAGGTTTACCAACGCAGCTTGGAAGTGCTGCAGAATCCCAGGGTCGGCGGCCCTAGTCCCTGGTGTTGCCGCCGATTGTTCCCCGATCGTTACTGCCCTATCTCCTGTCGGCGCAGCTGGTTCAATAACCTGATCTCCGCTAGAGTTAACGTCTCTATCACTGTCGTTGTTCATGTTCATGTTCATGTTCTTTAATTCGCAAGGGTTCCTCGAAGTTTTTTGTAACCCCCCTCCTTCTAGCGCCAATTGTTGACGGTGAAATTTGGATTGCCACGCACTCAACAATTATATCAATTTAATATAAAACAAGAAAATTAAGAACGCATGCAAAAGACAGATTTTACTTGGAAAACCCTTGAATGGGAAAAAACCACGGCGCCCCTGAGGGTAGAAAAATAATACTAGGTTTTCGTTGCCTTATTACACGCTTAGATCTCTCTTACAGTTGCTCTCTTTTCTCTCGATTTTCTAAACCCCCTTCTCGTGGGATAGGTGGTTCTATTTATACATGATATTTAGGGTTTTTCCCTTGATTTTAGTCCTGCTCATAGTAGGATTTTCTTTCAGATTCGTACTGGGAATCCCACGTTGCTGCGGATACAGATAGGTCTTCTCCTTTTCCCCCCTTGATTCCTTGTTGTTATGGGTTTTCTAAAGTGTAGGGTTTATTTCCGTGTTTCTGCCGAGTCGGTTTAGGCCCAGTATGCTGGTGCAGTGAGTACATTTATTTCTGGGTTTCGTTTCTTCGGCAACCATATATCTAGATTTGGCGAGTACATATCCAGTTTCGGCGAGCGTGTTTCTGACCTTTTTGGTTTCGAGGTACTTTGACATTGACTTGTCACATTTCCTTTATTGACCCGGTCAATGAGTGACGTGGCAATCTTTATTGACTCTTTTTGATGACGTGTTGGGTTGGCGAATTTATGCATACAACATATCCTATATCTTAGGTTGCTTAGTCTGGTAGGATTCTAAGTCTTGCTGTATATATTGATTCAATATTCAATGAAAAGTGTGTGAAAACATTACACCAAAACCTACTGCATTCTATACATCAAACATGTTGCTATCATTGAAGGATTCTTGACTAGGAGATACAACATATATCTGGAAATTAGTTTGATGGCTTTAAATTGTCGAAGAAAATACCGTGGAATATCTTTTCGATCCATGTAGTACAAAATTTCTGTAGCAATGCTCCATATGATAATTTTATACTCATACATTGTTTTTCTTCTTGGTTAGTAAAAGTATTTTTTCCATCTACTGCTAATTCCTCAGATTTCTCTTTGAAATACCGAAAAATCATTTCTTTTACATTTTTTGTGTCCCAATTTTTTAAGAACTGGCCACAAGAAAGGAAGGGTTTTGTTTTCCTTGTGTACTAGGACATGCTATTTGACCACCTAGGACTCTTAACTAGTTGAAAACTATCTGAGGACGGTTAATTAATGAAAATATTATTCTCAGTTTTCTACAGAGCTTCGTCAAGCTCTATCAATGGTGTTTAGCTCTTCTTGAAGATTTTCTTCTGTTAGTTCTTCTTACAGTGTTTGGCATTTCGTCGAACACCTAGTTACTTTTCACAAACACTTTCGTTTTTCAACCATTATTGCTGCATTGATCTCTAGAAGAACAGCGCCTACTACTTGCAACAAGAATGTTATGGAAAGATCAATCTTTGAGCAGTTGGCTTTGCGATCAAGAAAAACCGAAAAGAACACCAACAAGCAACAGGTAAGAAAGAAAGTGATGACGCGCAAGCGTAAGCCCCTTACTCGAATGCAATATCAGTGTTTTGGTATAATGCAAATTGCATGTAAATCATTACGATTTGGATTCCATTTACTTGGAAAGCATCTTCCACCAATATGTTTATGAAAAAAGTTGGGACAATGTCTTTATATGAGGAGCTGATTGCAGCATCTACGAAACCATATATGGTTACACTCAAAAACTCATTGACTACAAGAAATAACCTTTTTTCATCAGAAATATTGGAATCGTTACTAGAACCTGAGAAATCTATTGACACCGGAACATGAGGACACTTGTCAATCATCATAATGTATCCTTCCTGCCTTACTCTTATTATCATATTCTGACTTCATGATTTCTTTCGCATCATTAAAATGATCAACCCTTTTGAGCTGTACAGACTTTCTATGTATCTGATAGCTTGCCCCCCTGAGTACCCACGTCCATTCTCCATATTTGATGAACCCTAAAATAAACATCATAATTGAAAGAACTCAAAAATGTGAGCCTTCATCAGTCCAAGATGGGAAAATGAGATAAATTGCACCGCATGTTTGAGAAACCAGTCCAATGCAATTGCGCCTCAACCAAAGCTCGTTGTCTTCCAAAAAGCATGGTCAATTAATTAATTCATTCTTTCATTAGTAAAGTATTAAATAAGAAGCATCAAGAGGTTGAAACAAAGCTTTCTTCTAAAACATGTTGGATTAGATGGGGAGCAGAGGGAGGTCCTAAAACATGTTGTATGCCTAATGTCCTATATGATTTCTTCTCTTCCAAATCAGCTAATAATGTTGGATTTCGGGACTGGCAGCCTCCGTGGGTATCGATTACTTACCCTCTTCTCTTTGTTGCATTCAGAACGTACACACTCGATCTTATGTAGCTTTCGACACCCGGATCGATGCCAATCACACCTGCTTTGGCTATATATGAATTTCTTCACAGAATTACCGGTAAGAGAGGCTTTGGATTGCTGAGGATGTATATAGACCCTTTTTGAACTAGTGATCATCAGATAGGAATATTGTTTCTAATATTAAGTTACCTAAGCCTGAGATCAACTTGAATCGATCATTCTTGTAATTACAAGACCATGAATTTCCTTTTATTGGTCTTGTGCCACCTACTACTTGAAATTCATAATATTTTTCCAAATTGTTTTTCTTCTAAAAACTGGTAATAACTATATAAGGGGAAAAAAATATATATATATTCTAGATGTCAAAAACAAATGCTTTAACAGTAGCTCAATCTTTCACCTTGAAATAACCATAATTTTCAAACATTGCTTCCCTGATCTATAACTATTTGAAGCTGACATGAATCCTTCCTTGGAATATATTTAGAAACAGCCATATCTATATACAGCTGGAATAAAAGCTATTCGTTACAAGGCTACCTGTTCAATTCTTCAAAAAAATTATCAACAGAATGAAAGCATTCCAGAAAATTATTCACAGCCAAGTTCTCCAAAGCATTCCATAAAGGCCGAAACTAAAACTTATGACCTTGGTTCAGCATTTTGAGGCAAATGTATCAAAGCACAACATATATATTTTGCGGCAAATGAATGAGAGGAGCATCAGATGGCATTAGCTTACTACTAGATCACCCAGCATATATATATAAGGTTCCAGCTGTATCTCTGTTACCATACATTTTGCAGAAAACCCTAATGAGAGATAGATATTTTGGAACCAAATGGATGTGGGGAAGTTGAAAAACGAAAATCATAAGGTCCACCACCTTTCTTGATATTAATCATAAGAAATTAGATTGAAGTCATTGAAGTGTTTAGTTGTGTATAATCACAAATTTGGAACTTGAAAAGTCCCTAATTTTCTTCTTTGTTCTTGGTGATTTTTAAAAAAAAATTAAGACTAAACAAATCATGAATACGATAATTCAAATTATGATTGATTAGAAAAAAAAATAATAATAAACATGGAATTATATACATATTATACTTTGCATGGATTAGCATACACACGTTAGACGCCTCTTAACATGTGTAATAGAGTCAATGAACAAGAATTTAAGACATAAATCCGAAACCTCTTTAAGTCTATATACTCTGACTTCCAGGACAAGTTACTAATATCTCCAGACAAACATCTCTAATTCTCTTTACATCTCCAATTTGTTGTCTGTGGATTGGGCCGTATATAAATTTGTCGGCCCATTAAGGTTGTCCAATACAACACACATAGATTGGCTTGAACAAAACAACTGGAAAGTGAGAACCATATATTAATTTTGAGAGTTTCTTTTGACAGTTTCTTTTGACAATCCAATTTTTTCTTTTTACACTTTTTTTCTAAAAACACTCCATTCTCAAAATTTAAATTTTAAAAAATTCCAAAGACACTTTATTTTGTTATAAGATTATCATTTTTATTTTTTTAAAATTAAATTATTAAAAAAAGAAATTATCTCTCCTAAATCATTAGATTAATTATTACATATTAAATACTCTCTCCTAAATATTTAATTACCATATTAAACTCTTTCTTTTCCAATAAATATATATAATTTTCTATCTCTATTCTTTCTCAAGCAAGACTAACAGTTAAGAAAAAAAAAAAAAAACTTACTGATAAGCTTGATTTTTAAGAACTTTAATTCTTTCATTAGTCTTATAAATTCTGAGTTTGATCGAATCTAATTGAAACAGTTCAAGTTTTCATATATCTTTTTTTTTTTTTTTAAATTGATTTTTTAATATATATATATATATATATATATATATACGAAAATTATCCTATCAGTGCGCACTGATAGAATTATATAAGGATATTGAATGTGAGCCACTCGTTTTACATACTTTGACTTGGTATGTATGCACTTGTCAAATCACTGTTATAAATGAGTGGCTCACATTTAATATCCTAATAAAGTTATATCAGAATGCACGGATAGGAACGGGACTATATATATATAATACTGTTAGTAAAAAAAACTAAAATATTCATAATTTTTTTTTCTTTAACTATTGATCAAAGTTTATAGAGAAAGTATGGAAATATAATATATATTTTTTAAAAAAAATGGATAGAGATTAATAAGGAGAGAGTGTTTAATATAGGGAAGAGAGTTTAATACATAATATTTAATCTAATGATTTAGGAGAGATAATATATTTTTTTAATAATTTAATTAGTTTGGAGTGTTTAATTTTTTTTTATTTTTTTGTCTTGTTTAGTAATTTTAATTTAGGTTAAAATTGTCATTAATAAAAAAAAATCAAGTTGGAGTGTGAATAGAAAATTTGTGGATTGTAAGGAGAAGCTCTCATTAATTTTACCCTTAAATTCCCATTTTACCCCTTATAAATTTCCATCATTTTCTGCCCTCTCTCTCTCTTTCTCTCACAAATTTCTCTCTCCATTTCTCTCTTCCGGTCTGATCGGATCTAAGTCCAAGTCCTTCTATCCGGAAGAGACCTAAAAAAGGTTCAATTCTAGGGTTTTGGATCTCTGTAGTTGCAATTCATGATTTTTTGGGGATTGCTTGATGAATTATGGTGCTTTTGAGTATTTATCCATCTGGGTTCGTCTTAATTTGGATTTTAGTTTCTGGATTCGATCAAATTTATTCAAATTTGAAGATTTCTTAATAAAGTTCTGATTTTTATAGAATTTAGGGTTTCGGAGTTAGTTTAGTTTTTTAGATAAAAGTAGAAACTTTTTAGGGTTTTGCTTTCCTCTGTCAATTGTGGTTTTAGTTCTCATTTGGTGTTTTGCGAGCTGAAGATTATTTAAATTAAGTATAAAGGAGTGACTGAAGTGAAGAAAAAAAAAAGAACTTTTTAGCAGCTAATGCAATTTTTGGCTTGTATTTTGAAGAATTTTCGGTTGTTTATGAGATACCGAAAATAAAGTTAGAACTTGTAGAAGGAATCAATGTCTTGGGCAGGCCCAGATGATGTCTATCTCTCCACTTCTCTTGCCAATTATTTAGACAGTAAGCTCTTATTACTATATTTTTTTTTCTCGTATACATGTGCAAAGAAATTTGAATTGCTAGATAGTCTCAATTCCTTAGTAATTTTTTTATATGTGTCTCTGGTATTGGATTATTAAAGTTTTGTTTTTTGTATGCTCACTCTTACTTTTCATGTTGCAAAGTTAGGATATCACATATGACTCTGTTTATGGTCATTTATGTATTTTATATGCAAATGTGATTGGAATTCGGATTGGGAATTAAAAGTTTTACCTACGTCGCATTGTTTGAAAGTGAAAAAAGTGATGTAGGATATGTTCAGTAACCTATGCTTGAGATGTTAGAATTTGAAGCTGCACTTTTTGAAGTTTGTTTGTGTCATATATGATTTTGCTAGTTACTGCTGTTGATAACTGTTTACAGTGTACATTGTTTAGTGACTATGCCTTTGGAGGTATCATGTGGATAACAGTACTTTTGAAACTATAAGCAAGGTTATCCTTATCCATATTTTCCAGAGAAATCATATATTTAGTACTTTTTTTTTTTTTTCCTGAAGTATTTCAAGAACTATTACAATAAGACTGTCGGGACTAAACAATACATGTATTGTTCGGATATCTACTTTCATAACCAGGAAAGAAAACTCCACACACATGCTTGTAAAATATGTAAGGTAGGATTTGAATCTCTCACCACTTATAAGGAAGGAAGGTGCATTACCATATCTAGTATTTTTATAATGCAGACGTACTGAAAAAAAAAAATGTAATGTTAATATGTTATAAAATTAAAAGTTTTGAAAATAAAAATAAAAAGTTCTGAAATTTTTTGTCAGAACGTACAGAAATACTATATATAAAGACTTGGCTTGTACATACAAATTTGTACACAAATTTGAAGAGATGCAAACACGGCTTCTAAGCATTTTCAGTCCACGACATGACGCTTCTAAGCCCCAAAACAAAACAAGACAGTTGTCACTTAAATTGAACCCAAAAAATCCAGGTTCGCTATCAATAACAAACAGCAAGAAATTTAGCTAGGGCCAGGTTAATTAGGTGCAAACGGAAACTTTATTAGGTTATTTAATTTGAGTTTTACTTGATTTTAAAATTATGATATTATGACACATCAACTTTTAGCACGGTTGGTAGAATGGTAATACGAGGGGCATAGCCAGGATTCAGTATATTAAGCATAGTTTTATTAAGCATAGATAAAAACAATCAAGAAATAAAAAGAAAAAGTTTAGCAAGAACTCTAATTATATTTGTTTTCGAGATGAGTGGAATTTGTAGAGGAAATATAAAATTTGATGTGTTCGGGTATAATAAAAAGATTTTATGTGAAGTTAGTTTGATAAAATTGTAAATTAATTACAAAAATTATATAAATTATCATGTAAAAGTAATTTTCTATGATTTTTTTTTAATTAAAAAATTAATATATATTTTACAAAAAACAACTTGGGCTGATGGCCAAGCTACTTTGCACATAGCTTCCCCCTTGGATAGCACATCTCTCCTTCCACGTTAGTGGTGGAATGATTAAATCTCGTCATACATATTTTACAAATATGTGTAGAGAGTTTTCTCCTTAATTTTGTTAGAGTAGATATTATAGCAGCAGGTCCCGACAAACTTTGACCTGACTATTCATTGTCAAAATTTATTGTAATATATACTTCCAAAAAAAAAAAAAAAAAAAAAAAAAATCTATGATATTAGGATACTAAACTTGCAACTTTTATAAATACATGATCATGCTATATATGCTTTTGATTTTGAAAAACAGATGCCAAATGTTTTGGGAAAAAACAATTGTAAAGGCATATTCTTAACTTGGCAATCCGATCAGTCACTTTACACCAGAAGCTTTTAGGATTTCTTTGTGCGTATTACATGCAAAAATGAAGGATTTGGTGCTTCAATTAATCTTTAAAAGGAAGGTATCACTTACCGAATTCTTTCAAACTATGAGCAAGTTGTAAGTGAATGAATCAAATTACTTAATCCTCCGATTAGAATTCATGAAACTTTATTGCAATAAACATATATACATTATTAGGTGTTGACATCCGGAAAAAAAAAAAAAAAAAAAAAAAAGGAATGGAAGCAGAACAATCACATTTTATATTATCAAACATATTGTTGGCTACTTGGCAATGAACCTTTTCAGTGGAGGAGGAGGACGTGATGGAGAGGGTATCTGAAAGTGATCTGTCAAGCCAAAAGAAGCCATGAGAAGCCATACATGAGTAATGAACTCTCCACCGCTCCTCAGCTGTTGAGTATGGTTGTTTGATTTACTCTTTCTTGCTGCATATCTCAACATTTCCATCCAATTGTTACCAACTCTCTCCCATCTCTCCTTTAAAACACAATCACAGCAAAAATTAAGATATAAAAAGAGATGTTATATTGTTATCACATACTCTGTAAAATGAAACTTTAATTTTGATGCTAACATATATGAAAATAAATAAATAAAATAATTAATCTACTAATATACTACCTCCTGATTTTGTGCTGTTCCCTGTAAGTCTTTTACAAGCTTCACTGCATTGCGCATCAAACGACGATTCTGATCCTTCTCATTATCGCGAAATTCCTTTAGAAGACGTCTGCATTCGTCGGCTTTCTCATCATGAGTTGTATCGCGAAATTGCTGTAGAAGATCTTTGCATTTTTTGGCTATACTTCTATTCTTCTCATAATGAGTTTCATTAGTTAAGTCTTCAAAGGTAACAACCATCAAACCGGTTTCAGCTGATATCATGGAAGGATTCTTGACTAGGAGATACAACATATATCTAGAAATTTGTTTGATGGCTTTACACTGCGGAACATGTTTTCCATCTATGTAGTACAAGATTTCTGTAGCAATGCTCCAGATGATAATTTTATACTCATACTGTTCCCTGATACTCGTATCTTGTTCTTCTTCTTGGTTGGTGCTGGTAGTAGTAGGCAATGCAGTAAAAGGAATATTTCCATCTACTGCTGTTTCCTCAGATTTCTCATTGAAATACCGAAAGATCATTTCTTTTACATCTTTGGTGACTTGAGTATTCCATTCATGGCATTTTCGTGTCCCAATTTTTAAGAACCGGCCGCAAGACAGGACGGGTTTTGTTTTCCTTGTGCCGCTTATCAGAGTGTACTGGGACATGCTATTTGACCACCTAGGACTCTTAAGCAGTCGAAAACTATTAAGGATTCGAAAGGTGGAAGCTTTGTTATGGTTAATCAACCAAAGAGAAAATCTGTCTGAGAAGATGAACACTAGTGCTGCATTGATCTCTAGAAGAACAGCTACAGCTAGCAACAAGAATGTTATGAAAAGATCAATCTTTGAGTAGTTCTTGGCTTTGTGATCAAGAAAAACCGAGAAGAACACCAATGAACAACAGGTAAGAAAGAAAGTGATGAGGCTCAAGCATAAACCCTTACGCGAATGCAATAGGGGTGCTTTGGTGTAACGCAAATCGTAAATCATTCCAATTTGGATTTCATTTACTTGGAAAGCATCTTCCAATGACATATTTCTGAAAACAGTTTGGACAGTGTTTCTATATGAGGAGCATCTACGAAATGATTTTTAGTTACACTAAAAAACCCATTGACTATACGAAACTTGTTTTCATCATAAATGGAATCGTTACTAAAACTAGAGAAATCTATTGACACCGGAACATCATTACGACGACACTTATCATCTTCATGATGTATATATCCTTCCTCATTCTTAATATCATATTCTTCCTCCATCTTGTCTTTCGGTTTAGAAGGGCATGAAGTATAAGGTACAATAAAAAAGAGCTTCTCTTTACGATCCATAAATTATCTATTTACACTCCAATTTAATTTTTTTTATTAATGACAATTTTAACCTAAATTAAAATTACTAAACAGGACAAAAAAATTTAAAGACACTCCAAACTAATTAAATTATTAAATCTGTTATTACCATATTAAACACTCTCTCCTAATTAATCTCTCTCCATTTAAAAAAAAATAAATAAATAATCATATTTTTATATTTTCTGATCAATCTCTAATTAATAGTTAAAGAAAAAAAAAAACTTAATTATGAATATTTTAATTTTTTTGTAACAGTAATATATATATATTATTAAAAAGTCAATTTTTTTTATAAAAAAGAAAAAAGATATATGAAAACTTGAATTGTTTCATCTAGATTCGATTAAACTTAGAATTTATAAGACTAATAAAACAATTAAAGTTCTCTAGGCAATCACATACCTACAAAAGTAACAAAAAGTATTTTCATATTTCAATTTTTTGAGTTTTTTTTTTTTTTTTTGTTAGTATATACATACATATGATTCCTACAAATCAAGCTTATTAGTAAGTTTTTTTTCTTCTTAACTGTTAGTCTTACTTGAGAAAGAATAGATATAGGAAATTAGAGATATGTATTGGAGGAGAGAGTGTTTAATATGGTAATTAAAAATTTAGGAGAGAGTATTTAATATATAATAATTAATCTAATGATTTATGAGAGATAATTTCTTTTTTTATTAATTTAATTCAAAAAAGATAAAAAGAATAATCTTATAACAAAATGAAGTGTCTTTAGAATTTTTTAAAATTTAAATTTTGAGAATGGAGTGTTTTTAGAAAAGAAGTGTAAAAAGAAAAAATTGGATTGTCAAAAGAAGCTCTCATAATAAAATGATGATCAATTACCCTTTCAAGCTGTACAAGTTGTACAGACTTTCGGTGTATCTGATAACTTGCCGCTCTAAGTACCCATGTCCGTTCTTCATATTTGATGAACCCTACAATAAACATCATAATTGAAAGAATCGAAAGATGTGAGCCTTCTTCATTGGTCCAAGATAGGAGAATGAGATCAATTGAACCAAATGCTTGAGAAACCAGTCCAAGCAATTGCCTCAACCAAAGCTCATTGTCTTCCAAAGCATAGGCTGTTATGGAGTTCGGACCACCCATGTGTAAAAAAACGAAATTGTGCCCAAACTGTTGCTAGTTCAATGTTGGGTTCCAAATGTCCACCACTGCACCTGCCTTGCAATAAAACCGAGAGGTTAGTTGAGATTATACCGAGACCGAAAACTATCACGGAGTCTGCAGCTATATAGGCAGACCAAACTGAGACCCTAATCCAAAGGTTGCGATTATACTTTCTATGATGCCTAGGAGGCTCAGTATTATATGGAAGAAGAGGCTAATCAGAACCGCCAATCGCAGATCCCATTCCTTCCACAATGTCCTCAACCTTGGAGATATCAGCTCCAGCACTGTCCGCCTTGTTAGAGTAATCACTAATGAGTGTTATTATGGTCAAGTCACATAAGCCACAAGCACTGAAGAATCTCCTACACGCAAACCTCTCCACTATACTGGTCTTGCATTCTGCTTAACAAATGACTCTGTTCTCAATCAGAAGAAAGTAAAGTGCAGACTCAGCAAAGAGATAGTTGACTGTGGAAGCTGATGTGGAAAGATAGTTTGAGTAATTAGTTATTATTGCTGATGTGTCAGCCTGTGATTAGTTGAGTTTCCTGAATTTCAGGAAGTTGTTACAATTCCAATTTCTGAGAATATAAGTGTCAACATGCGTGTATTATTGTAAGTATCAATTCATTATTGTAAAGATGAAAATATCTTCAATAAAATCTCCAGAGAGCTCTCGAATGTTCTTCAATGGAGTTTCACAGATTCTCTGTTCTTAGAGGAGTTTAGTCAAACACCTTAGCTTCACTCTTATATCTCTTATCTTCACATGGTATCAGAGCTGTAGACAAACGTCAATGACAGAAAATCGATCCATGAACGCTTCTCCAAATCATTCTTGCAACAATTCATCTGCTACTACGAAATCAATGGATTTTTCATCTCTTGCAAAAACTTTGAGCCTCAATCTAACACTCAAACTTGATCACAGTAACTACATCTATTGGAGAACTCAGGTTCTTACTGCAATTGAAGCTCTTGATCTCGAAAGAGTAATCAACGGAACAAAACAACCTCCTCCAAAGATCCTCTCGGTTCAATCTGGCGATGTAGTTGAACAACAAGAGAATCCAAAGTTCATCAACTGGAAGAAGACTGACAAGCTTCTTATGAGCTGGATCTTCTCAACTCTAACACCTGGTGTTCTTGCTCAGGTAAACAGCTGCAAAACCTCTTCTGAAATCTGGTCTAGAATTGAGAGAACTTTTTCTCAGAAATCAATGGCTAGGATTATGCAATTAAAACAATAAATGCAGTCACTAAAGAAAGGCACATATTCAATTAGTGACTTTGTTGTCAAACTTAAGGCCATCAGTGATGCTCTAGCATCAGCTGGAGAAATAGTGAGTGACAGAGATCTGATTATATGTCTTTTGAATGGAGTCGGTCATGAATATGACTCGGTCGTCACTCTCATCTCCTCTCAACAAAACACAATGACAATTGAAGATGCTCAGTTCCTTTTTCTGATGCATGAACAAAGAATAGAACTCCTTAATGGTCCTAATGGCCTGAATGTTGGTGGTCTTTCCGCTAATTTTGTATCAAACAACTCTAACTTCAATAACAATAGAGGAAATGGTAATAGAGGAGGTTACACAGGAAATAGAGGACGAAATAGAGGTGGTGGTCATTTTGGTGGAAGAAACAATCAGAAAATCCACTGTCAACTTTGTTCTAAACCAGGACATAGAGCCTGACAATGTTATAGGAGATTTGACCAGCAGTTTCAGGGGGGGTCCTTCACATAATCAGAATCATCAAGCAAGTTATCAATCAGCTCAAGGGAGTCAAGCTCAAGCCTTTTACTCTCAACAAAATAATCAGCTAGGAAACTGTGGCTCAGGCACTTCTTCGAACACTAGTCTTCACTCAGAGAAAGTGCAGTCTAGCTCAAGTTATCATCCAGCTTCTGCTTATTTTGCTACTCCAGAATCTGTAGCTGACCAAGCATGGTATGTTGATAGCGGGGCAACCAATCATGTCACCTCAAATCTCAACAATCTCTCCATCAAAACAGAATATCAAGGTAATGATAAACTTTTCGTTGGTAATGGTGATCAGCTCACAATTTCACACATAGGTGACACTAAAATTAAGTCACATTTCATGCCATATTCTTATCTAGACTTAAAGCATGTGCTATGTGTTCCCTCAATTACCAAAAATCTGCTTAGCATTTCTAAACTTACGCAAGATAATGATGCTTATGCTGAATTTTATCCTAATGGTTGTGTGATTAAGGACAAGAAAACCAAGAAGGTTCTGCTGCAAGGTTTTCTTAATCATGGATTATATGAGTTGAAGTTGGTGGAGGCTTCACCACGAAGTTTGGACTTGATGAAATCTGTCTCATTAGCTTCTTGTTTGAATAAAACTCAGTGTAAAAACTATCCAAATAAGGCTGTCAATTATTCTTTGAATAGCAAGGGTGTGGCACCTAGCTATAATGTCTTAGTTGCTGCCAAAACCAACTCGGTTCTCTAGCATGCAAAGCTAGGCCACCCCTCACCTCTTGTTCTTAAAAAAGTTTTGAATACACTTCACTTTCCCTTTAACTTGCATGCTCTAGATTTTTGTGATTCTTGTAAACTTGGAAAGTTACATAGATTACCTTTTCATAGGGTAAAAATCACAGCAAAAGTTCCTCTTGAACTTGTTTATAGTGACATATGGGGACCAGCCCCTGTTCTGTCTGGTGATGGATACAGATATTACATTGTGTTCATTGATGCCTACACTAGATATTCTTGGACTTATCCATTACACTTGAAATCTTAAGTTTTTTGTGCTTTTACCAAGTTCAAAACAATGGTGGAGTTACAATTTAATAGAAAGATCAAAGTCTTTCAGGCAGATATGGGAGGTGAGTACCTTCCCTTTGTGAATCATCTCTCAAAAGAGGGTATCAAGGTTCAGTTTTCTTGTCCATACACTCACCAACAAAATGGTGTACCTAAAAGGAAACACCGTAACATAGTCGAAATGGGTCTAACCTTGTTGGCTCACAGTGGTTTACCTCTAAAATATTGGTTTGAAGCTTTTTCCACTACTACCGTGCTTATTAACAATCTCCCATCATCTGTACTTGGTTTTGTGTCTCCCTTTGAGAAGCTGTACAAAAGAAAGCCTAATTACAACTTTTTCAAGGTTTTTGGCTGCTCTTGCTTCCCTTATTTGCGAGACTATTCGAAAAACAAGCTGGACTTTCATTCCAGCAAATGCATATTCATTGGATACTGTCTTTCTCACAAGGGTTACAGGTGTCTACACACTTCCGGGAAGGTTTTTGTGTCTCGTAATGTTGTCTTCAACGAAATGGAGTTCCCATATCAGCAACTTTTTGGTTCAGTTCAACACAAAGATGCCTCTACTGACATTGATCCATCCACTGCTATTTCAAACTTGTTCAACAGATTCTCAAGTCACAAACTTGATTCCTCTAGCTCAGCTCTACAACTAGACCTCACTAGAGCTGTCTCAAATGCTTCCACAATATCACCCACTGGTGAAATATTTCCACCTGTTGACAATCTTCCACCTAATGATAATGTTGATGATACTCACAGTCCTCTAACTTCAGCTGCATCATCTTCTACAGATCCAATTATGACATTTCCTCCTGCTTCGTTCCATCCTATGATAACTATAAGCAAGAATGGAATCTTTCAGCGCAAAGTTTTTTTGTCCCACTGCTGCTTACCATCAAGTTTTCTCACTGAGTTAGAGCCAAGGAGTGTCAAAGTGGCTATGGCTGATACAAAATGGCTCAGTGCCATGAAGGATGAGTATCATGCTCTGCAAAAGAATCATACTTGGAGTCTTGTTCCAGCTCAAGACAACATGAACATAGTTGGAAGCAAATGGGTATTTCGGACCAAGTTTAATCTGGATGGCTCTATACTTAAGCACAAAGCTCGTTTGGTTGCTAAAGGGTTTCACCAAACTGCCAGCTTGGATTTCTTTGATACCTATAGTCCAGTGGTAAAGCCTAGCACAATTCGTGTCCTATTTGCTCTTGTAGTATTCTACAATTGGGATATTCAACAAATAGACATTAACAATGCCTTTCTTAATGGGGACCTCAATGAGCAGGTTTTCATGAAACAACCTGAGGGCTTTGAAGATTCAGCACATCCTTCCTTTGTATGCAAATTAAACAAGGCTCTATATGGTTTAAAGCAAGCCCCTAGGTCATGGTTCACTAAGCTGAAGCCTGCATTAATTTCATGGAATTTTGTTGTTTCCACCTCAGATTCATCTTTGTTTATCAAGCATTTAGGCAAAGATTGCTTGTTCCTCTTGGTGTATGTGGACGATATTCTAATATCTGGAAATAACACCAAATTCATTCAAGAAACAATAGCTCAAATGAATGGTGCCTTTGCCTTGAAAACTTTGGGCAGTGTGAGCTACTTTTTAGGATTTGAAGCTTGCAGAGATCCTACTGGTTTGTATTTGACACAAACTAAGTACACAGTTGATCTTTTAAAGAAAATGAATATGTTTGATTCAAATGCCTGTGATACTCCTTTGAGTGCTGGTTCCAAACTTACTAGGGATGGCATTCCTCTTGAAAATCCAACTCAATACAGGAGCACTATTGGAGCTTTACAATACTTGTGTTATACAAGACCTGACATTTCCTACAGCGTTAATAAGCTTAGCCAGTTTTTAGTATCTCCTACGCAGACTCATTGGCAATCCTACAAAAGGATACTTCGGTATCTCAAAGGTACACTTCACAAAGGTCTCCACTTCAAGCCTTCCTCTTGTTTGTCTCTTGAAGGCTTTACAGACGCAGATTGGGCCAGCTGCTTGGTAGATCGCAAATCAACAAGTGGAAACTGTGTTTTCTTAGGTGGGAATCTCATCTCTTGGTGCTCATGGAAGCAACAAGTAGTAGCTAGATTGAGTACCGAAGCGGAATACCGTTCAATGGCTTAAATCACCACCGAAATCATTTGGCTTCAGTCTCTGTTAAAGGAACTTTGTGTTCAAACTTCATCACCTGCTGTCATTTGGTGTGACAACATAGGGGCGAATTCTCTTGCTCAAAATCCAGTCTTCCACGCCAAGACTAAACATATTGATATTGATACACATTTCATCAGGGAAAAGGTTAGTTCAGGGATTATTGAGCCTAGATACATTCCTACAGAGTTCCAAGTAGCTGATGTCTTAACTAAAGCCCTTCCAGCTGAGAAATTTCGGTTTCTATGTCTCAAGCTGAACCTCGTTGATTCTCCTTAGTTCAGCTTGAAGGGGGATGTTAGAGTAATCACTAATGAGTGTCATTATGGTCAAATCACAGAAGCCACAAGCACTGAAGAATCTCCTACACGCAAACCTCTCCGCTATACTGGTCTTGCATTCTGCTTAACAAATGACTCTGTTCTCAATCAGAAGAAAGCAAAGTGCAGACTCAACAGAGAGATAGTTGACTATGGAAGCTGATGTGGAAAGATAGTTTGAGTAATTAGTTATTATTGCTGATGTGTCAGCCTGTGATTAGTTGAGTTTCCTGAATTTCAGGAAGTTGTTACAATTCCAATTTCTGAGAATATAAGTGTCAACATGCGTGTATTATTGTAAGTATCAATTCATTATTGTAAAGATGAAAATATCTTCAATAAAATCTCCAGAGAGCTCTCGAATGTTCTTCAATGGAGTTTCACAGATTCTCTGTTCTTAGAGGAGTTTAGTCAAACACCTTAGCTTCACTCTTGTATCTCTTATCTTCACAGCCTATTTGTTGAATATATCAAACTGCTGACAACTGATCAAAATAAAATTAATGGCAGTTATATACATGACATGGAAAATATATATGCATCAATGAAAACAAACGAACAATCATGAACCAAATACATACTTGGGGTTATCATTGCCGATATTGCTCCTTAGCCCTGCTCAAGTTTTGGCACAGAGACATAAAGAGAGACAGAAAGAAGTTGGGGTCCACAGTGGCATAGCCAGGATTTATGACTTGGGGGCTAGATTAAAAACCAATGTTCGCTAGGCGGATGCCGACCGTCCCGTTTCTGCCAAATCAGCCATATTAGGCTGCCGGAAGAAAATCAACCAATTTGGTCGGGAAAATCGAGCTAAGTGGAGCCAATGACTCCGTCTAGTCATTGCAGACTCGCCGTCGTCGAAAGTCGCTTAACCGGTAAACAGTCACTGTCGTTCGCCACCATTGCCGTTGCCCAACCAGAAGCTTTAGGAGACGCCGGAGAACAAAACCCAGGTATAGAGAAACAAAATAAATGAAAAAGATGAAAAGAGAGATAGAGTTGAAATTTTGAAATGTGTTGCAGATAATAAATGTATTGAAAAGATGAAAAGAGAGTTGGAGACAGAGAGAGCGTTGATTAGACGTCCTTACTTTATAATTTCATACCGTCATTACTAGAGAATCACCATTTATATATATATATTTATATATATAAATATTCAAGTTAGTGTGCACTGATGTAAATATATAAGGATATTGAATGTGAACCACTAATTTTATATGCTTTGACTGAAGTGTGTATACACTTATCAAAATTAGTGGCTCATATTTAATATCCTCATGAAGTTATATAAGTACACACTGATCAGATTGGGATTATATATATATATGGAGGTTCTCCCTTATAATTTCAAGACGACCGACCACTGATTTTTTTTTTAATAAACATTTGAACACATTTAAACATATGGTTGTGGTTTGTTATAATTTTATAACAATCTGATGGGAGAACCTATATACCTATCCAAATGTCCTCATCCCTCCTAGAACACTGCAAAAAAGAAATTGCCGACTTATTGCAAAAAGGCCTGATTAGACCTTCTAAATCCCCTTGGAGTTGCCCGGCTTTCTATGTACAAAAGAATGCTGAAATCGAAAGAGGAGTCCCCAGATTGGTCATCAACTACAAATCTCTGAATGATGCTCTTCAATGGATTCGGTATCCTATCCCTAACAAATCTGACTTATTGAAAAGACTTTATAATTCTAACATTTTTTCTAAGTTTGACATGAAATCAGGTTTCTGGCAAATACAGATTGATGAGAAGGACCGCTATAAAACTGCTTTTACTGTGCCTTTTGGTCAGTATGAGTGGAATGTTATGCCTTTTGGTCTCAAAAATGCCCCTAGTGAATTCCAATCTATCATGAATGAAATTTTCAATCCTTATACCGAATTTTCTATTGTCTATATAGATGATGTCCTCATCTATTCTGATAACATTGACCAACACTGGAAGCACTTAGATATTTTCCTCCAAACAGTCAAGCACCAAGGCCTAGTTGTCTCCTCACCCAAGATTGTTTTATACCAAACAAAAATTCGATTCCTAGGTCATAACATCGAAAGAGGAACTATTTTACCCATCCAAAGAAGTCTTGAGTTTACTGACAAATTTCCGGATGTAATCAAAGATAAAACCCAGCTACAACGATTTTTAGGATGCCTCAATTATATAGCCAACTTCTGTCAACAACTACGTATCATCTGCAAACCCCTTTTTCAAAGACTAAAGAAAAACCCAACACCTTGGACCGATGAACACACTTTAGCCGTCCAAAAGATAAAAGCCCAGGTCAAAAGTCTCCAATGTCTTGTTATCTGTCATCCCACTGCTCCCAAAATAGTTGAGACAGATGCTTCTGAGCTTGGTTATGGTGGCGTCTTAAAACAAGTCATCAATAACCAAGAATGTCTTGTTAGATATGTTTCGGGTGTTTGGAACGATACCCAACAAAAGTACTCCACTGTAAAAAAGGAAATCCTGGCTATTGTTCTAACTATCCAAAAATTCCAAGATGACCTAATAAACCAAAAATTTGTCTTGAAAGTTGATTGTCAATCAGCAAAATTCATTTTGAAAAATGATGTTAAAAATCTTGCTTCCAAACAAATATTTGCTAGATGGCAAGCCTTATTATCTGCATTTGATTTTACTATTGAACATATTAAAGGATCTGATAATAGTTTACCAGATTTTTTGACCAGAGAATTTTTGCAGGGCGGCCCATGAGTAGCAGCAAAAAGAAGACACAGGGCCTCAGGCCCACTATGAGCCCATCCTTTTCCAGGCCCGACTTATCAAATGACTTATCAAGTGGAAATAGTGCTTTAATGACTTATCATGGCAACAACACTGCTGCTATAGTGACTTATGATGAACAAAAGTCTAGCCCAGAAAGAAAACCCAGTCATAAAGACAAATACTCTATTGCATCCAGTCATTTGGCCATTTCAACCCAATCACCAAGGCCTACCTTATCAACTCCATTACAAATCACCAATAGTTTCTCCCCTTTAAGATCAGACTCTTCATCCTTTAAAACAGTAGCATCTTCTCATATCAGTCCTCATTCAGTAAAGCAAGATAAGATGGTTGAAAAACAAAAGACTTATGCTCCCTCCACATCATCCTTCCCTAGAGTCAACAACCCGACTTATCATTATCATGAAAAACCCTATTTTGACAAATTCTTTGTAGTAGAAACCCCTCTACTACTCGAGACTTATTTCAAGGAACCGAAAAAACTGGCGGATGCAATCATTGATCCACTGTTTTGTAGGATTCCTGAAGACATTTTAAAAAGACATATTTTTTATGAATTCATTCTTGTGGATACAGATTCAGTTTATATTTCAGATGTTTTTGACAAAATTGACACGAGGAAATTAATTTTTAGAAAAATAAAGTTTTGCAAGATCATTACCCTAGAACAATGGGGAAATGATCCAAATAAGAAAAGAAGTTTTTCAAGACCCTTCCACATTTCTGAATTTTCCTATTGGGATTATATTGACGCATGGACATATGTTTTGTATGGTCAAAACCCAGGAAACTCTTTATCCTGGTTTATCTATTTTGACAAAGATTTTCCTCTTGACATACCATTCTGGTTTCTAGAATGGTGGGACAAATTTGGACCAAATATTGATTTCCTTCCAACCATCATCAAAGAAGGTTATCAGTATTGGGTCACACATATTGATAAACCCAAAGATTGGGATTTTATTCCTGACTTATTACTCTTTTTCAGGATATTCAGTCTTACCTGGATTTTGATGCTTGATTATAAGATTCAAGAGCAACTCATTGGCAATGTCAATATTCCTTATTTTGGGAGACAAACAAAGATCAAATGGTGGAGTGGCATGAATATGACCGACCATGGAAGAAATAGAGTGGCAAAATGGTTTAACGAAAATCCTAGCTTCTGCAACTCAAGCCAGGACCAATCCCAGTTCTTAATGGCTAAATCCCAAAATCAAGCTAGAATTGCCGCTGCCAAGACTCCCGAAGAACTCTTAGCCATCGCTGATGAAATGAGAAAAACTATGGCAGCGATTTCCCAAAAAGACTCAGATTCAGAAGATCATGATGATTTCCTTAGTGAAAATGACCCCACCGAAGGTAATAGCTATTCTCAACAGCATTGTGGGAGTACTTTCGGCCATGACTTATCTCAGTTTCAGGGGCTTTAACCCCACAGATCTCACCAGACTTATTCTTAGAGAACATGGAATCCTTTATTAACAATTATAATCATGTATTATCCTATGTCGGCAGAGAGAAAAAAAAAAAAAAAAAAAAAAGAAAAAAAAAAAAGTAAGGTAAAGTGTCGGCAGAAGAAACAAATTACCTTTCGCCCGTGCGTGCCTATGCTCCAGCAGCGATCATTCCTCCACTACCAAACCCATGTGACAAATCTATGGAATCATCAAGTACCATCATTGCTTTCACGTACCATCATTGCTTCAGCAGCAATAATTTCTCCTCTTTCAGACCCATGTGACCAGCTTGGACGATCATCATTATGCTTTAACCATAGTCAAGTTTAACCTTGGTTATCATTACCATGGTAATTCGTCTAGTCTATATATAGATCTCTTCTCCGTCTGAGAAGAGGCATCCTAGTTTGGAAGTTCTTTTCCTACTCTGTAATCTTTCTCTAAATCTTGTAACCTTCCTCTCTTAATCTTCCCTTCCATTGTACAAACAAGTTTGAAATTAATAAAGAGTGCGACTTATTTGTGTATATCTACATTGCTGTCCGACTGATACTGACTACAGTAAGTTTATATTATTCAAGTTGGAATTCGTTTTAATTTCATGTTTTATTATTTTCTGCATATTGTCTTGTGCGTGCTGTTATATTTGTTGATCCTCCGTTTTATATATATATATATATATATATATATATATATAAAGACAGTTGTACATTCTAGAAAAATCAATGAAAAAGTTTTTCTCTGAAAGTGAAAACTCTTTATCGTTGTTTTCTGTTGCTTGATGTTGATTTCACACTTTGCAAGCTTGATCTAAGTTGTAGATCAACTCTTTACCCATGTCCGATGGTTTTGTGTTAAAATTTATTGTAGTACTTAAAAAAAATACTAAACTTGAAACATTTATAAATAAATGATCATGCTATATATAAAAAAAATTAAAAATTAAAAAAAAATTAAAAAAAAAATTATTTTTAAAACCTTTTTTTCCTTTTGAATTACATTATAAATATTTAAAAATATATATATATTCTATTTTTTTGGTATTAACACATGGCATGTTTATGATTTAAAGATAAAAATACCTTCGGAACCCAACTCTAACTAATGTCTAACACTCAACTCACACCAAATTGATAAGTTTTTAAAAACATAGGACCAAGCTAGTGAAAAATAGATAAGCAATTAAAAATCAGATAATTCAAAAAAAAAAATTTATACAGGAGCCCAAACAATAATTCCCCTAAATCAATTAAAAACATAGGAATAAGCTAGTGAAAAATAGATAATCAGTTAAAAATTAGATAATTCAAAACAAAAAAAATACAGGAGCCCAAACAATAATTCCCCTAAATCAATTAAAGCCATACAATCTTGAACAAGAATTACAACCAGTCTCCATAATTTTTTTAGTGTCCTTGAGATCACTATCAATTTTCATTTCTCAAATTTCCATATGCTTTTCTTTGTTTCTCCTCTCTAGCTAGCTATTGTCTTGTTTCATTAATCCATATATGGATGTTGAGATTTCCATTTCACTTTCCCTTTCCATAAACAAGTTGCAAGATCTTGTTCGTTACGGAGCAACTACTAGCAATCCAAGGCTTCAAAAAGCGATCCAGACGGCTATTACCAATCTCCATTCGTTGTATCAATTCTTGAAAGATTTAGAGGCCTCATCATCTGATGGTTATTCAATCAATGTTCCGAGGACTACCAAGCTTCTGAAAGCAGTTTACTCGGCAAAGGATGCTACAGACACCTTTCTTACGAGAATAGTAATTCAGCAAATCGAAAACAGGAGAGAAAAGGATCAAAGAAAGGATTCCATGTCCTACGCCCAAAAGATGAAGTCTTTCTGTAGCCATAAGAAAGCGGCTTCCTATCCCATTCGTTTCGCCGAGGAGATGGAGAAATTCAATGATGAAGTCAAACGCTTGGTAGAGATAAAAAGAGTTGAGACTTCGGATATGGTTTCAAAATGATAGAGACCATCTTAGACAGAGACAGCATTGAGGAAGAATTTCTGATTTTTGTTTGGAGGACAAAACACATGTGGTTGGTCTTCAACGGTAAATAAACGAGTTGGTAGTTCGATTGATCCCTCAACCCATTCGCAATGATGGCCAGTCTGGAGGTAACAAAATCCAAGTCGTTGATGATCAGCAGCATCATGTTGAGTCTGGAGATATCAACAAAATCCAAGACCTAACGAAATCCAAGTCGTTGATGATCATCAACATCATGTTGAGTCTGGAGATATCAACGAAATCCAAGTCATTGATGATCTGCAGCATCGTGTTGAGTCTGGAGATATCGATGAAATCCAAATCGTTAATGATCAGCAGCATCGTGTTGAGTCTGGAGATATCAACGAAATCCAAGACCTTAATGATCTGCAGCATCATGTTGAGTCTGGAGATATCAACAAAATCCAAGTCGTTGATGATCAGCAGCATCGTGTTGAGTCTGGAGATATCAACAAAATCCAAGACCTTAATGATCTGCAGCATCATGTTGAGTCTGGAGATATCAACGAAATCTAAGTCGTTGATGATCAGCAGCATCGTGTTGAGTCTGGAGATATCAACGAAATCCAAGACATGTTGAGTCTGGAGATATCAACGAAATCCAAGTCGTTGATGATCAGAAGCATTGTGTTGAGTCTGGAGATATCAACGAAATCCAAGACCTTAATGATCTGCAGCATCATGTTGAGTCTGGAGATATCAACGAAATCCAAGTCGTTGATGATCAGCAGTATCGTGTTGAGTCTGGAGATATCAACGAAATCCAAGACCTTAATGATCTGCAGCATCATGTTGAGTCTGGAGATATCAACGAAATCCAAGTCGTTGATGATCAGCAGCATCGTGTTGAGTCTGGAGATATCGACAAAATCCAAGACCTTAATGATCTGCAGCATCGTGTTGAGTCTGGAGATATCAACGAAATCCAAGTCGTTGATGATCAGCAGCATCGTGTTGAGTCTAGAGATATCAACGAAATCTAAGACCTTAATGATCTGCAACATCATGTTGAGTCTGGAGATATCAACGAAATCCAAGTCGTTGATGATCAGTAGCATCGTGTTGAGTCTGGAGATATCAGCATTGTGTTGAGTCTGGAGATATCAACGAAATCCAAGACCTTAATGATCTGCAGCATCATGTTGAGTCTGGAGATATCAACAAAATCCAAGTCGTTGATGATCAGCAGCATCGTGTTGAGTCTGGAGATATCAACGAAATCCAAGACCTTAATGATCTGCAGCATCATGTTGAGTCTGGAGATATCAACAAAATCCAAGTCGTTCATGATCAGCAGCATCGTGTTGAGTCTGGAGATATCAACGAAATCCAAGTCGTTGATAATCAGCAGCATCGTGTTGAGTCTGGAGATATCGACAAAATCCAAGACCTTAATGATCTGTAGCATCGTGTTGAGTCTGGAGATATCAACGAAATCCAAGTCGTTGATAATCAGCAACATCGTGTTGAGTCTGGAGATATCAACGAAATCCAAGACCTTAATGATCTACAGCATTATGTTGAGTCTGGAGATATCAACGAAATCCAAGTCGTTGATGATCAGCAGCATCTTGTTGAGTCTGGAGATATCGACGAAATCCAAGACCTTAATGATCTGCAGCATCGTGTTGAGTCTGGAGATATCAATGAAATCCAAGTCGTTGATGATCAGCAGCATCGTGTTGAGTCTGGAGATATCAACGAAATCCAAGACCTTAATTATCAGCAGCATCATGTTAAGTCTAAAGATATCGATGAAATCCAAGACCTTAATGATCTACAACATCATGTTGAGTCTGGAGATATCAATGAAATCCAAGTCGTTGATGATCAGCAGCATCATGTTGAGTCTGGAGATATCAACGAAATCCAAGACCTTAATGATCTGCAGCATCATGTTGAGTCTGGAGATATCGACGAAATCCAAGTCGTTGATGATCAGCAGGCAGCAGCATCGTGTTGAGTCTTTTCAAGTCATTGCAGTGGTTGGTGAGGGAGGCTCCGGCAAAACAACTCTGGCAAGAAGTGTATACAATAAGATTGATGTGAAGCGGCATTTCACCATTCGAGCCTGGGTTTGTATTCCTAGTGTGTTCAAAGCTAGAGATGTATTGGCTGATCTACTTGCACAAATCAATCATGACGAGTTAGTGGATGCAACTCTTTCTGAAGATGCATTGATGCGGAGACTTACCAAACTTTTAAAGGGGACTAGGTTTCTCATTGTCTTGGATGATGTCTACAAGTTTGGAAAACTCTTGTAAGTGCCTTTTCTTTCTCATCTCAAGGTGGCAAAATAATCGTCATTGTTCGCAATACAGATTATTTACCACGAAATGGTTATTCAATAACTCTGAACATATGCAAGTTAAACATTGAGGAGAGTTGGAAATTGTTTTCGAACAAGGTTCGAATAGCAGAGGATGAGTTGAATAATTCAGAGCTCATCACACTAAAGGAGCAAATCTTGAACATATGCAGCGGCCTACCATCGACAATTGTGTTGCTGGGAGGCTTGCTGTCTACTAAGGAAAAAAGCTGTGATGAGTGGTCAAGAGTACTGACTAGTGAAGATCATATCTTGGCTTTAAGCTATCAAGACTTACCGTCAGAGGTAAAGTCATGTTTTCTTTACATGGGAATTTTCCCAAAAAGATTTGATATCCCTGTGAGGAGATTGATCCATCTATGGTGTGCTAAGGGATTTGTGACTACGCTGTTTCCTGAGGAAATAGATCATGAAGATGTTGCAGAAATGTGCATGGAAGAACTAGTCACTAGAAACATGGTTGAGGTAAGATGGGGAGCAGAAGGAAGACCTAAAACTTCTTGTATGCCTAATGTCCTATATGATTTCTTCTCTTCCAAAGCAGCTAATGTTGGATTTTTTCATCATCATTTCTAGTCATCTCAAACATTGCCCAAACAACAAGAAGTTTCATTTCGGCGATTGGCAGCCAACATGGGTATCAATTAGTTACCCTCTTCTCTTGGTTGCATTGAGACCACTCGATCTTATGTAGCTTTCGACACCCTGGTGCCTATCACACCTGCTACGGCTATATATGAATTTCTTCGCAGAATTACCGGTAAGAGAGGCTTTGGTTTGCTGAGGGTGCTAGATCTTGAGAGTGTATATAGACCCTTTTTATCTAGTGATCAGATAGGAAGATTATTTCTATTAACTTACCTAAGCCTAAGATCAACTTTTATTGATTATCTTCCATAATGGGTGGATTACATGCCATATTTAGAGACTTTAGATGTGAAGCACACTAACATAACTTATGTTAGACTATCCAAAGCATACAAGCTACGACATCTCTATTTGAATAGCACCTATGATCCTGAAAAATTTTCTTGCCTGCCATTAACCAACCTTGGTACCCTACGGGGCCTAACAATCCATTTATCTACTTATTATGCATATTTATATGCCCTCCGGATGATGAGACTTACAAAGCTGGGATTAATGATACGTGAATATGTGGCTGCAGATGCGGAGGTAGCTCAATGGATTAATCAATTAATTGAACTCCAATCCTTGAAGTTGAAATTAGTGGTGGACAGAGATGGTGATGTTTCTTTTATCCAGTTGTCTAGCTTGGCTGAGCATCATAGGCTACAAAAATTCTATTTGCTAGAAGAGGGTCACTAATTAATGTTGGTTTCCTTCCTCCTAATCTCAGGAAACTAACATTTTCACTATCAAAACTAGAAGAGGATCCAATACCAGCTCTAGGAAAGTTGCCTCACCTCAACATCCTCAGGCTTTTATCTAGTGCCTACATGGGTAAAAAAAATGACTTGTCTTTCTATGGGATTTCCCAAACTCCACCTATTGAAACTGTGGAAATTACCTGTACAAGTGTGGACTGTGGAGGAAGGAGCCATGCCTTGCCTAAGAGAATTGGAAATCAGAAGCTGCAATAGTCTGGAGCTGCCCCAAGGGTTGCAAAATGTAACCGCTCTCAAAGAGTTAGTATTAACAAATATGCCAACAGATTTCGGAGCAGCTGTTGAACAAAGCCTTCAAGGTAAGGTAGAGATGTATACATCAGAAATAAATCCTGGAATTCTGATCCTTTTCCGGTAATTCCTCTTCTCCTTTAGCACAACTTCATTCTCTAGTTAATAATTATCATGTGAAGAATCCCGAATGTAACACGTGACTTTGACCATGTAAAGTTACAAAGTTGAATCCCACACGTTTTTCGTGCAAGGTCCCGCACCTTTTCAGTCCGCATAATACTACTAGAACACTACATATCCTTTATTTTGATGATAATTTCTTTTGCTTGCTATTAAAATCTTCAATGTAGTAAGCAAATTTGAAACGGATTTGATGCATGAGTTTGGGAAGAGAAGCAACTCCAAAGGAAAGATAATCAACAATTTTCTTGCTGGGTGGCTTACTGTCTACAAAGTAAAAAAGCTGTGATGATCAATGGTCAAGAGTACTGACTAGTGAAGATCATATATCTTGGCTTTAAGCTATCAAGACTTACCTTCAGAGGTAAAGCCATGTTTTCTTCACATGGGACTTATCCCAAAAAGATTTGAAATCCCTATGAGTAGATTGATCCATCTATATATGGTGTGCTGAGGGATTTCTGACTACGCCGGTTCCTATGTACATCTACGGGTAAGAGAGGCTTTGGATTGCTAAGGGTGCTAGATGTTGAGGGTGTATATAGACCCTTTTTAACTAGTGATCAGATAGCTAGGAAGATTGTTTCTAATATTAAGTTACCTAAGCCTGAGATCAACTTGTATTGATCATCTTCCAGAATTATGTGTGAAATATATGCCATATATACTTAGGTGATGTTTGTTTTTTTATCTGATGTCTTATAAGACCTTAATTTTTTAGATACATGGGTAAGTCTTACAAATTAAGATACTATGATACGTTTATTTTTTAATTTTTTAGACAACCGTTGCCTCCCTTGGAGTTGGTTAGGTTACGTTAGGGTTAATTCAAAATTGAGAATTTTTGAAAAAATGATTTTTAGGGTTTTATTGTGTGGATAAAATTATAAATGTATGAATTGTAATGGAACATTTATGGAAATTTACTAAAAGACTCTACTGTATCACTTTTTCAATAAGATAAAAGCCAATTTTTTTTTTACTTTTTCTAATAGACATATATACCTTAAAATAAAGGTGGCCACGTTCGGTTTGGTTTCAGTTAACCGAAACCGTAACTGGAAAACCAGTTTGGTGCACGGTTTGTAACCGTCGGTTTGGCGGTTACGGTTTTGGTTTCAATTTTGGGCAATTTCGGTTTCAGTTTCGGTTTTTGGCTTTTTTAAATAATTAAAAACATTTTCATTAAAGTATTTAACAATGTTTAAAAGAAAAGAAATTGACATTTATTTATAAATACAACTTTACAATTGCACAAAAATTAAAAATAAAATTCAGAAATTGGCCTTGAAGGCTTGAATTCAAATATACAATATTACAATGTAACAAAGTTAAAATAAATAAATAAAAAACTGGTCTTGCACTTAATGTTTACCACAATTAAGTTGTCTACGTATCCTCCACCAGGACCACCAATGTAGAGGAATCAAAGGCCATGTAGTTTTTTTACCTTTAATTAGATGCTCGGTGTTGGAGGTTGGAAGTTGGATCGGAATCTATTTGTTGCCTTCCGTTCCCGTGGTTTGGTCATCTTCGAAGAAGTCGTTCACTAACTTCGGCTGGAGTTCTTGTTGTCTGTATTTTGCCTTTGTCCAATCATCAACACACACCTGCATTTCAAGTGATTGTGGACACATAACCGACCGTCTTGGTTCTAAAATATTTCCACCTGCACTAAATTCTTGTTCCACAGCAACGGTAGAAACCGGCGTTCCAAGAATTTGTTTGGCAATAATAGCCAAAATTGGATAATCATGTTCATGACACTTCCACCAAACCTGGATACTAAATTTTTCTTCTAAAAATTCATGAGTGGCTTCTAAATACCGGTCAAACTCAGAGTCAGATGAGGATGAAGAAGATGTTCGTAATTTTTTGGTTCTTTAGGAAAACGATCGATCCCTTAAACCCTTTAATTGAAATTTTGAGGAAGTAGCAGTACCACCAGATGTGGGTTGGGGTTGTGAAACCGGCATGTTGAAAGACCGACCATACATTCTAAGATATTCATCATATAATTCATAAAGCAAAGTCTTAACAGAATTACAATAACTAAGAACATCAACTTCTAATCCTAAACTTTCATAATAATGAATTAAATAAACCTGCAAACATTCTAATTTAAAGCGTGGATCAAAACATGAAGCAAGTAAGTAAATATTTGGAATCTCCTCATAATATTGTAACCATTTTATTTTCATGGTAGCAACACACTCACTCAATTGAACATCGAATTCACACTCACTAAATCCACCATCAATTTTGACACTTTGAATAAGAAATAAATAAGTAATGGGATAGTAAACACCAGATAAAGCATTGGTAGCATCATTAAAAACACGTAACAATACAAGAATTTTTATACATGCATCCTAATGGTTCAATTGAAGAGAAATTGAAGGAACGTTTTAAGGAATATTATAAGTAATAAAAGAAACTAATAATTCTTTATATTCAACACTTTCACTAAGCAACTTATAAGTAAAATTCCAACAAGTGGTAATATCTCGAGAAAATTTAATGGGACGCATATTATTTTGAGAGCAATATTTTAACCATTGTTTCTGGGTTTTGTTATGCCTCCAGATATAGTTAATACTATCTATAATTGGTCTAATATAAGTAAGAAGAATTGTTAATCCAGCTTGAACAGACAAATTTAATTGGCATGCACATCTTTGATGAAATAATTTACCTCCAAAATAGGGATTGCACAAATCCTATAACATAGGAATATATGTGATATTGCTTGCAGCATGATCAAAACCAATAGCAAAAATTTTGTTTTGGATATAATTCTCTTGAAAAATTATTTTAACGAGTTGAAAAATTATTTTAACGAGTTGAAAAATATTTTGAGCTGAATGTAAGTCATCGAAAATACGAAATGCAAGAATTCTTTTTTGCATGTCCCAGTCATTATCCATATAATAACATGTCACACCCATGTATAAATGACTACCAAAATTGTCAGTCCATATGTCGGACATATGGAAACGCGACCTTGAAATTGATAAGAAAATCATTTCAATTTTTTTTTTCTCTTTTGTAAATGGTATTTAGTGTACGTGTGAGGGTGGATCTAGGAACATGTTGCATTGCAGGATTTAAAGCATTTTGACAATAATTAACAAAACCTACTGTCTCACCAAAACCAAAAGGTAAGTGTTCAAATGTAACCATTAATGCTAATTCTTCCCTATTTTTTTTTTTTTTTTCTGATGTATAATGAAATAATTGATTAGAAGGGGTTCCCTACCTGGAGATTTGGGCTTGGTTACTAATTGGACTATTTTATACCTATTTGAGGTCCCCCAATTCCGATCGTTTGTCTTATTTTCGAGCATATTTTTGTAGATAATATTTTGTTTGAGCCTTGTGTAGGTACATATTCCCTACAATAAGGTTTTGAGCTTAAAGATTAGTTTGGGAGGTAAAATGAGCCAAAAATGGAAGAAATTGTATATGCTCGTACAGAATGGTCAACTTTCAAGGGTCATATCTTCCTCCTCAGATTGAACCACATTGATATCTTTATATATTCGGAAAGCCCCGGAAATCTAGTTTCCAGAACATTTTACAGATTGTGATTCCAAGATTTCTGCAAGAAGTTATGCCCATTTCCGTAACGGTGCGCGATGCTGAAATGCTGAAATACTGTCAGGTCTAAACGGCTACTTCAAACGGTGGTCAGGCCGCCGAACAAAACCGCCGATCAGCTCCAAAAAGTCAATTTTTGGGCAAATTTCAGGCACAGTTTCGTCCTTTCATCCCCAATTCGTGCCCTAACCTCCTAACACTATATAAACACCTTATTCTATTCTCTCCCACCAGAATACACACCCACACACTTCCTCTTCTTCTTCTTCTTCTTCATTTTCTTTCACCTAATAAGAGAGAGAGAGAGAGAGAGAAGCTTTCTAGAGCATCCATGGAGGTTTTTCCTCCATGGATGCTCCCCATCTCACCTTCTACCCATCATCCACCCATTTAGGAGTAGATTGCAAGGAGAAAGGAGGGTCTTAGGACCAAATTCGAGCTAGGGCTTCATGGAGGACTTCGAAGAGGTTTTCTTCAAGGGTTGTCTCCTTTAACTCATCTCTTTGTATTTCTTGTTTTCTTAAATGTGTAATCCCCACTTGGGAATATTTGTAAACCTATATTTGTGCTCAATATATATGATGGTTGTTTTTATATCCAATTTGTGTTGATTCATTCTTGATTGTTGTTGAATATATCTCTTATCTTGAAATGCATGTTTATAGATGATTGAAAATTAATATGTATTCATAGATGGGATTAGGAGTAGATTAATGTAAATTAGGAGTAGTTGTAATCAAATATCCCATTTCGTGTTTGTATGTTGATGGAAGGTCGAAATTAACTTGTATGGATGGGTTTGAGTGAATTAGAGTTAGGATTGTGTCTTTTGGAGGGGCTCTCCGGGCATAGTCTTGGCTAATTAGCTAGGAAGAGTGGGTGAACCTATTAATTGCCATATTAGAAAGGTTTGGTTCATTGTTCTTGTTAACAATTGGACTTTAGCTATTTCTCACTCTAGGGACTCTAGATGAGTCATGGTTAGAGTTACAATTATTGGTCTTTGGCTATTTCTCATTCTAGGGGCTCTAGGTGAGTTATGGTTAGAGATACAATCACTCTTTCCATATTCATTAGACTTTCACGTTGCCATTTTACATTACGAAGCTACCATTGGGGCTCAATGTAGTTTTGTTTGTAGAATGTGTTCACATATGTTGGTTGCGGTTTCGTGTTTGAGAGGTTCTCAACACACTCTTCAACCGTTAGCTCTATGAATGGGTATAAACCGGATTGAGACAAGAATGAACCCTTAACTAAAATTAGATGTCCTTAATGTATAACAACCAACTATTTGTGCACTTATGTATGGTGAACTTGTTGAACCTTATGTGACCATTTTCATGCATCTCTCATATCCATCATTTTATTTATCACTTTAAACACCGTTCTCACCATTCCATATTCTCTTTGTTTTTATTTATTCATTTTCATTTTTATTCTCTACACACACACACACACACACATACACACACACCGCATTGTACATACATTTCACACACACCATTCTCACCTTTCCGCATTCTATTTACATGTTTTCAATAATCACTAGAACTTGAAATGGTTGATGAATCACACCTCCCTGCGGAACGATACCCTTGCTTGCCGCTTTACTAGTTTTTTGTTAGTTTATAGCACATTGCGTAGGAAACCCCCTTTTTAAATGAAATAATCTTTTGATCCTCGCATTCTTACAACGATGGAAAAAGCGAGTATCAGTTACCAGCCTTCGCGTATTCGGACGGGTGATTTTTGTTGATATGGGTTCAGTACGTGTCACATCCGAAGGATTTGGCAGTCTTGTATGATTTGGGGCAGTAATTGCACTGGATTTTGAAAAATACATCATCTAACTTAGTTTTCTTCATATGCACTTTGAAGAGTTCGGACTACATCGGTTTTCTTCTTCACCTTCACCTGTAAAAAATTCATCTGAAGGGGTGGGGGATCAGATAGATTTTCATTAGTATTGGGGGTATTGGGATTGGGGTCGAGTCCGTTGAACTCGGGAATTATTAGAGGGGGATTAGGACTAGAAGGGTGATCGGATCCAAATCAAGCTTGAAGGAACTCGTGGTAAGCTCGGTCATCGTAAATGATATCATCACCAACGTGTTCCAACAAGTTTTGCATTGAACCCTTTCCTTTGTCCAAATTTCTTGAAACATCTCCCCCACTTGCCATTGAAAAATTAATAATAAAAAAAATATATAGATATATGTAAAGAAAATATTGTTGGAATAATAGTGGTAACAAGGTAAAAAATAAAAAATAAAAAAATAATAAAAAAAGATGATTGAAAAAAAAAATATTGTTGGAATAATAGTGGTAAGTTGGTAATACTTAAAAAAAAAATAGATGATTGAAAAAAAAAATTGTTGAAATAATAGTGGTGAAAAAAAAATTATGATAGTAAAAAATAGAAGAAATAAATATTTATTAATTTATATGTGAAATGAGAATTAAAGAAAATTGTAGAATGTAGAGAGAATTGAGAATTTGAGATTGAGAGAAGAATAATGAAGTGTGTGGGGGTATTTATAGGATTATAGTGGAGAGGGACAGCTTTGCAATTAGGAAAATTTGGGGGGGGGGGGGGGGGGGGGGGGGGGGCGGAATGGCCGTTTGAACATGCTTTTTCTGTCGTTAGAAATCGCGATTCAAAAGATGTTTATGATAAAATTCCTACGCAATGTGCTCTATGTTTTGAAAACAAGTAAAGCGGTAAGCAAATGTTCGTCCACAGGGATTAGGTTAGATTAATCAATTTGTGATATATTCTAAGTTAGTCTAATCTAAGTGCATAAAACATAAATCATATCTTTGGGTTTTTGATTGGTTAAGATATGATAAACTAGAAAAGTAAATAACAATAATATAAAGAAATTGAAAAAATAGAAATCCAACATCAACAATACTAGATACTTGAAATGGCTTGATGCATGTCTTTGGGGTTGATTTGTGATTGTTTTGATCAATGACGAGCAAAAGATAGGTTTTGGGGTATTTGATCGAACCAAAATTGGTACGATTTTATGCCTCATTCCTGTCTCCTTATGCTTGAGGCTCGAGCATTTCCCCGTGTTTTAATATTGTTAATTGAGTATTTTTCAGGTATTTATAAAGATTAAGGGCATTGTGGTAATATGGAGAAACTGGGGGTAAAAGCATAAAATATGAGGAAAGATTGAAGTAATGGCGAATATGGAAGAGTTAAGGAACCAAAACGTAATTTGCCATGCAAGCAGCCAGCTCACGCCACCTCATTTAATAAAACGGGGCGTTTTACTATGTGGGCACAAATCAGTGCAAACCCAATTTAAAACCAATTCAAAAAGGCCCAATAATCCTATGTGGTGAGCTCACCATTCCTAAAGCCTATCTACACCCCACAAGGCTGCTAACTGCACCCCATTTTCACACATATTGTTCACACATTAGGTGTCCAAGCTTACAATTTCAATTCACATGAGCATTCTACTCTAATTTTTCATTTGAATAGTTCATTCCACTTTCATTTTCTCTCAAGGCCAATTGTGCCTACATATTGGTTCTCTTTTCTTTACTTTGCCAAACATTTCTTTTCAAGCTTCTTTTCTTTTGCTTCTCTTTTCTTTTCAAATTTCTTTGCTTTTTTTTTTCTTCTTTTCAAGTTTTCATGCTTTGCAAAACTTTTTGCACACATTTACATACCTAGGTACACGCCTCTACATTTTCAAGTATAAGATTTTACATTGATTCCCTAAGCCATAGCAAATCATTTGGTCAAAGCAAATCAATTATGTAGGCTATAAGGTTCATGTAGATGTGGTTCATGAATGAAAAGCTTAAGACGTGTTTGGCTTCAAAAGGGCTTGGGAGCACACACATTAGAGGGTTGGAAGTATTTTTAGGCCAAGTAGTGGTTTTTCACATGCATTGCCTAAAATTATTTCTAAAGGCTTGTCCACTAAGCAAAATAAAGCATCCACAAGCAGTCCATAATATTTTATGGCAAGGAACATTTAAATGCAAATGAGACCCATACATGCTTGAATAAATGTTTGAGAGTGAGTGTTTAAAGAGTGAGTGTTTAAAGAGTGAATATTTGACAACTAAAAATACGCTTTTTAATGCCGTGTTTGTGATCCTTACGGGAATCTCCACTATTAATTCCTAACCTTCAAGCAAAAATGATAATTCACCCTAACATTATGAGAAAAAGATTAATGCACTTTGTTCAATGACGTCCTAAATGACATGACGTTAATCTAAACCAAACAATGGCAAAGATGCAGAATTCCTCACTACTTATGTAAAGCACAACCTCAACAAGCAAAGTATGCTCAAATATGGCATTATCGCAAAGATTTGAAAAAATCGGATCAATTTTTAAAAACCAAGCAAGGTAAGCAAAGTGGTGTTACGCAAATGTACCCCCAAACCTAAATTGGACATTGTCCTCAATATTCATGGGAGGCAAAATTCGTCAAAAGGCACAACCCAACAAATCCATAGCAAATGATGCATATATGTCCACAACTAATCAATGTATTTTCAAAAAATTTGGCAAAGTGCCCTCCATCCTAATATGCACAAAATCATCCAAAAAGATGCTCAATTATCAATAGCATATTCTCAACATTCTTATCATCCAAAAATTAATCAATAAAGCACATACATCCTAAATCCACTACCAAAATCCATCTCACACTCTTATTCTAAACAAGAAAACTAAAAAGTAAGAAATAAAACAAATTAAAAAGCGAGACAAGAAATTGTACCTAGGTGGGGTGCCTCCCACCTCCAGCACTCCAAACTCCAAAATGTTGTTTTTCTTAAGATAAGGCTCTCGCCCTTTTTATGAGCACTCTTGGCTTGCTCGTCCCTCCAAGACTCGCAAGTTGTCTTTGTTTCATCCCAAGAGATAAAGAAACCTTACTTCCACGCACAAGCAACACAACATACTTCCTTAAGAAGCAATAGAAAATCTTTACAAGCACTAAGCACATTAAAAAGTTCCGGAAAATAAAAATATACTCAATACATGCAATTGCCAACAAGAGCTTGGAACACCATTTATTTCTTTTAATAGAAACAAATTTAACCAATTAAAAACACAATGCGAAAGAACATCTAAATATGGAGGACAAAATTCCAAAAACTGGTGACTTTCGAATTCGACCTATGTCTGCTCTTCAGTGCATATTTTCAAAAATACTCAATAAAACATTCTCCAATTTTCGAACAGGAAAATAGACATGTAAATGCACACTTTTCATTTAGAAAACATTTCAAAATTCAAATAGGAAAAGTATGGAAACGGACTTCGAAAATGTTTCACGTGCAGAATTTCAAAACAGGGCATCACCCATGACCTTTGGTTGAAGAAACGTTCATAACGTTTGAACCCCCATCCAAAATTTTACGTTCTTTATACTGTTAGAACCGTATCGAAAAATCGAAGAACGCAGCGTGGGTGAAATAATTTATTTCCTCACCAATAAGTACAGTTTAAATGAAACATTTGGCTTTAGAATTTTAAAACAGGGTACTTTCGCAAAGGTCAAAAAAAAAAAAAAAAAAACTTGAAAAAAATAAAATGAAAAATGACTCAAATAATGAATCCACACCCCCAAACCTAATCTAAACATTGTCTTCAATCTTTATATGACATTGAGATACATGAACAATGAATAAACGAAGTATGGAAGGCAAGAACTCAAAACACAAACAACTTAAAAACCTTAGGCACTAGACACAACACAAACAAACCACACACTTATTCTAATCAAAAATGTAAAAAATAAAAAATAAAAATAAAAAATAAAAAAACACACAAAATAAAATGAACAAAGAAAGAAATTACACCTAGGTGGGGTGCCTCCCACTGAGCGCTTGGTTTTACGTCCCGGCTAGACGTGCTACTTGGATCGGTCAACCGAATTCCAATGCTTCGAAGATACGCCGACGCGAGATTAGATCTTGGAAATATTTGGTGCGCATCGGTGTGTTCCTAATCACAACAAGCAAAGGCAAGTAAATGTGCACTTGAAAAAATGGTTTAGAAAGTTTAGAAAACAACCTATACCAATTGCTTTTGTGTAGGCGGCATGGACAAGCAATGGGAGGGACATAAGGCATGGACTCCTCGTATAGGCGCGATGCCTCAAAAGAGACATCATCTACGTCCTTCATTTGTCCTTCTGTCTCCTCCTTTTCTATTTCCTCTCCGAAACACTAGGCAAATCATTAGAAAGTTCATGGCCAACTTCGGTTTCGACATTTTCACCATTCGAAAGGATGGTGGGGGCATTTTCCTTCTCCGGATGGCTCAAGGACACTTCGTGCACCCGACTTTGTATAGCTTCGGCGATGATCTCAAAGTGCCTTTCCATTCTTCTAATTGAGGCTTCCATTCTCTCATCTTGTTGTTGCCACATTTGATCTTGATGTTGCCATCCTTGTTCGTTGGCTTTTATGTTGGCTTGAGGTCTTTGTTGGAAGACTTGAGCACTTTGAATAAAATCATTCAAAGTCTCATCTTGAGATCGCACATAGGCATTAGCTTGAGTGTCTTGATCTCTCTTCCAATCCGGCTTGTACGAATCAACACACCATTCATAGCTTGACCCCCAAATTGTTGAAATCTCCACATGGTTCATGCATAGGCCAAGGATTGTAATTTGAAGCTTGGGTTTGTCCTCCATCATTAGAAATCTCTCCTTTTAAATGGCAACCCCATGTCTCGTGCCCATACATTCCACAAAATATGCAAGCTATAGCCTCCACTTGTCCTATTCCCGAAGTCCTTGAAGTGAACAACTCCATTTGCCTATTAAATTCCTCCAAGTGCATAGTGAAAGGATCCATTGCTCCTGAAAAGACAAAAAAAAATTATAAAAAAAAAAAAAAAAATCGACACAAGACACAAGACACAAGACAAAAAAGAAAACAAGACTAGAAAATCTAAAATAACAAAAATGTCACACTATCTAAAAATAAATAATAATCTAACTACAAAAAGAAATAACACAAATCAACAAATCTAAACACCAATCCCCGGCAGCAACGCCATTTTGAACACACTTTTTCTATCGTTAGGAAATCGCAATTCAAAATATGTTTATAATAAAATTCCTACGCAATGTGCTCTATGTTTTGAAAACAAGTAAAGCGGTAAGCAAAGGTTCGTCCACAGGGATTAGGTTAGATTAATCAATTTGTGATATATTCTAAGTTAGTATAACCTAGGTGCATAAAACATAAATCATATTTTTGGGTTTTTGATTGGTTAAGATATGATAAACTAGAAAAGTAAATAACAATAATATAAAGAAATTGAAAAGATAGAAATCCAACATCAATAATACTAGATAAGAGAGTGGTCTTAACAATTAATTAATATAAGCTAGGGAATAGATTGAGTTACTCATGAATTTGGGTAATGCTTTATAGCCTCAATAATGACCAATCATATAAATGCTAACCATTTGTTTTCTAAAGCGTGTTTAGGTCATTACCATGAACACTAAACATCTTCCCACCTCAATGTCTAACCGATTAAGGAAAGGGTGTCAATGTGGAATTAGTTAGGTACAAATCAAGGTTTGGATCAATGGGGTTAATATACCCACCACTAATCCATCATAATCACTAAATTCTACAACCAATCAAGGGTGTCAATCCAAGATTGGTTTCACAACAAATTATCCCACACAATATTATGATCTACTAGTGATATACAATGCAAATCACAATAAGCATAAGATCTAAATATAAAGTGAAAAGGAAACAAGTATAGATTCAATTAAAATAGCTAAGCAAATACCTATAACCACAAGTTCCTCAAATCTATCCCCTAGATTAGGGGTTTAGTTACACATAGTTACAATCAAATGAACAGGAAGTAATATGTAAGGAAATCACCATTAGGCCTCCTTCTTTAGTGCTTGCTCCTTCCTTTCCAAGAGTGCTCCTAGTGCAAAGAGTGGTAGAAGAGGATGTGTCTAGATAGATGGATGGCTAATAGGTAGTGACAAAGGTAATGGGTGGAGAAGATAGAAAGAGAGGAATGATTTAGGTGAGGTAGTCTAGTTGTTTGTCGATGAGATTGGTGGAAGAAGGAATTTCTTACTTGAACAAGTGCATTTTCAAAGGAGAAAAATAGAATGAATTTATAGTGAATTCAAATCAGGTCACGAGTGGATAATTATCAAAACATCCCCTGCTTTTGCAATATTGCCATTTTGGCCCCTCTAGGGGCCTTCTTGTAATTTTCCAACCAATCAGAGTTGGACACAGTGATGGTCGCTATTTGGTTCTGGCGACAAGCATTTGGCGACACAAGTGGCGAAGCAATCAGGTCCAGAAATTACCTCCCTGTCGCCATGGCGACATTTATTTTCGCCATGGTGTTGCGTTTTGGGAGGTGGCAACATGGGAGTGACGAGTTGAGGAGAGGATCGTGGCCGGATTTTGGAGGTTTGGAGGACCGGAAAAGTTGCGAATGGTCTCGCTTTAAGGTGGCCGTTGATTTGGCACCGACATTGGCCGGCGATAGGTCCGTTTCCGGCAACTTTAGGGCGGCGGCGTGCTAGGGTTTGACTGCCTCCATAGCTGGTTCGTGAAGCTTAAAGGAAGAAGAAGAAGTTTGAGAAGATGGGGTGCAGTTAGCAGCCTTTGGGGTGTAGATAGGCTTTAGGAATGGTGAGCTCACCACATAGGATTATTGGGCCTTTTTGAATTGGTTTTAAATTGGGCTTGCACTGATTTGTGCCCACATAGTAAAACGCCCCGTTTAATTAAATGAGGTGGCGTGAGCTGGCTGCTTGCATGGAAAATTACGTTTTGGTCCTTGAAGTCTTCATATTCGCCATTACTTTAATCTTTCCTCATATTTTACGCTTTTACCCCCAGTTTCTCCAAATTACCACAATGCCCTTAATCTTTATAAATACCTGAAAATACTCAATTAACAATATTAAAACACGGGGAAATGCTCGAGACTCAAGCATAAGGAGACGGGAATGAGACATAAAATCTGCCCAACGGCTATTTTTTTTTTTTTCAAATTTTCTGCCACATGGCAGCTTTTGATTCGTCCAGATTTTTTTTAATATATAAAACCGGCAGTTTTTTGGTACTCCAAACCGTAACCGAACCGTGGGAAATTGGTTTTCAAACCGCCAGTCTTGGTCACGGTTTCAGTTACGGTTTGGGCCCAACAGTTTAACCGAAACCGTGGCCACATCTACCTTAAAATAAAATATAAGTTGGAAAAACAAATAAACCGAATTATCTTAATTTAAGATATAAAAGACATTAAGTCTTATAGTGAAAAAAACATACATCCGCTCAACTTTATATGTGATTTGAACAGCACCTATGAATATGATCCCAAAGATTAAATCTTCTTAATCACCTTCCGGATTCAACCAACCAACCTTTGTACCCTACAGGGCCTAATATATATTCCCTTGATTTGCTTTTAGAATCATTAATTATCCAAATGCCTTGAAGATGACAATACTTACAAAGCTGGGATTATGCCTGTAGTTGAATGGATTAATCATCAATTGACTGAACTCCAATCTTTGAAATTGAAATCAATTGACTGTATCTTTTATCCTGTGCGTTATCGAGCTTGGCAAAGCATCATATATAGGCTACCAGAATCTGTAATTAATGTTGATTTCCTTCCTCCTAATTATATTATGGAACAAATTGAGGTTAGGTTAGCAACAAACGAAGACTTTCAATCTCCTAATTGAACAGATGTAAAAAAAACTAATATAATTTACAAGCAATCAACGATGAAGAAAAAAAATTGTATTAGCACATTTATAATCACAAATTTGGAACTTGAAAATTCTCTAATTTTCTTCTTTAGTCTTGGTGATTTGTTTTATAAAAAAAAAAAAAAAAAAAACTAAGACAAAACAAATCATGAATATGACAATTCAAATTATGATTGTTTAGAATAAAATTTTAGATATGGAATTCTATACATTAATACTTTCCATGGATTAGCACACACACTTTAGACGCCCTTTAACATGTGTAATAGAGTTAATGAACAAGAAATTAAGACTTGAATTCAAAACCTAGGGGCTGTTTGTTTTTTTAACTTAAATCCTAAAAGTCATAAGTACTTAATGGGTCTTAACTGTTAAGACACACGGATTTGTTTGTTTTTTTCTTGAGATGTTTCACTTAAATATTAAGTGGTTTTATTTTTACTATTATACCCCTTATTTTAAGTATTTTCAATTTAATATTATTACTAAATGGATTTTAATTTTATTTTTTATTTAAAATAAATAATAATAATTTAAATAAATAAATTATTCTGGAGGGTTGACTTTTGAAAGAAGATGGAAATGTGCAATCTGAAAATTCGAAACCTAGCCATCGCCGTTTCTTGCTTGATCTTAGACCGCCACCGTCAGTTCAGCCCCACCGGTCATCTCGTCCAATCTTTCGTCAACTTTTGGTCTTGTCGCCGTTCGCCTTAGCTTCGCCTGCACCTTGACATGACTGCTTGAGGCTGCTTCCAGTTTCCGCAGAGAGTGGTCAGGCGTAAACTGTTCTTCTTCTAGATCCCACCGCGTTCAAACTCCACCTTCGAGAAAAATTGATGTAGGGAGGAGGTCGGTCAGCCTCCTCCGGTCATGATTCATGGAGGCGGCGGCGGCGGCGTCGCCCCTTCTCCTCCATGAGATTGAAGTTTAAGGTTAGGTTAGGGTTAGGGTTTGATGAAACTGGTGATTTTTTTTGTAATGAGTTGTTTTTATTAATAATTTAATTATATGGGGTTATTTTAGGAAATCCATATTAATATGTTAAATATCACTTATTCAATAAGAGAAAAATCAAAAAATTAGCCTTAAAATTTTAGATGTTTTTAACTTAATTTAAGATATAAATTTAAAAACAAACGGATAAAATCCACTTAATTTAATATTTATGACTTAAGCGGTGAAAAACAAATGGTACCCTCTGAAGTCTATATACTCTGGCTTAGAGCAACTCCAACTTGCTTCAAACCTAATACTAAACTCTATGTTAGGGTTGAAACACACCAACGTTGCTCTATCTTAGAGCAAATTTCAATTTCCTATAAAAGATTTTTGTGTTGATGAACAGTAGTGCACTATATTTGGTGCCACTGTTCATAATATAAAACATTTATATATAAAAATAAAAAAATAAAAAATAAAATAAAAAACAACAGTCTTATCAAGCTTCATTTTTAAAAAAAATTATAATTTAACCACTTTATACTTAATTAAAATGATATGTATTCCTAAAAAATATACCATTGGAATGATCTTGATAAGATCTTTAAAATGACACCCATATTGATATATATATATATATATTCAATTTATTTAATTTAGTTATTATTATATATTAAAATAATGTTAAACTATTATAATAATTTAAATATTTAATGAGAGAATATTCTTTAAAGATTTTTTTTTTTTTTTTTTTTTTGATGTATAACCACTACCGAGACCAGTCCCACTAACGGGGAGAAGATACATATAGAATACAGTTACTCTCACAATTGGAGAGGAAAGCTCCCAGAACCGGGAGAGAACAACCCACATTTGGGATTTAAAGGCCAAGGTGGGACAAAGAATATATATACAAATATATACGCACTCACTTGGCTTTGAACCGTGGTGGTGGAGGCTCCCAGGGAGCGTCCAGCCACATTGGCAAGAGGCCAAATGTGTCTTTAAAGATATTTTGTTGGTGTAAAATTTGATATTGAACATTGAAATGGAATTTTTTTTAATGTAAATATATTTTCAGAGGAATCTTATTTAATTCCAAATGAGAGTAGAGTTTAGTGTTGTACGTTGGAGTTGGTGCAATGACAAACCTCTATCCATCTCCAATTAATCAAAGAATATTATGGTGATATGGACCGAGACTCATTAATCATCAACTCTATAACCTAACCTGAAACTAGAGTTGACTGAGCATGAGGCAACCTACCCGACCAACAAAACAAATAGTGATTAGCAAAGTTGGATCCTCAGCCGAAACGACATATTTTGGCTGAAAAAATAAAAATAAAAAATAGCACGTCTTCAGCTCCAATTTTTTTCTCCACACCATACAGTAGTCATATACAATATAGTCATATTTATAACGTATTAATAATACAAATTATCACAATTTTACTATATGTATTATTTTAACTGAAGTTGTGCCATTTACATGGTAAAAATATGGTGATGTGTATTAATATACTATAAGTATATCTAAATATGTAATTAAAACAAGATTAATTTTTCAATGATGATTTTTACAATGTACACTTTAAGCACATTTTGATGAAATTGTACGTAATCAAATGTTTTTCGATGAGATTTTTTGTATGCATCCTAAGAAAATTAAAATACACATTTGGTAAAAATTTGGAAATTTTTTGGATTTGAGACCTTTTTTTTTTTTCTTATATTTCCCTATTTTTAAATGTTTTCTCTTCAAAAAAATCAGAAAAAATTAGTTCTTGCACCCGAATTTTTTTAAATTTTTTTCCATAAATGTATTTCAATGTTTTAACCATCTATACAAAAAATCTTATAGGAAAACATTTGATTACATGCAATTTTATCAAAAGGTGCTTAAAGTGTGTATTATAAAAGTCCTCATTGAAAAATTACTCATTAAAACAAATTAAATCAAAATCAAAATATAATTTACAAGTATTAGTTTCCTCACAATACCAACCACCCATATGTCATCCTCTACTAAAATAGTAGTAGCTTTACATATTTTTTTTTCTTCAACTAACTTACTCATGCCATTTCAAACAAAATAGAAAAAAGTTTGCACATGGATTCCATTACAAGTCTACAAACGAGAGCATGCTCAAATCAAATGAATATAAATATATCGATTAGATGCTATATATACTAGAAGTGGGACTCATTGTAAATGCATTCAAAGAAAGGGATTTTATACAGACAGTAGAAGGAAGAAATAATTAAGTAAACAAAAATGGCAAAAGAAGATTTTTCGAAGTTTATTGGATTTTTGTTGTTTTTGGAAGATGAATTATTTTTGGGAAGCGGATGGAGAGGCTTGCAGTGGAATTGCATTATTATTTATTAGCTGTCATTTACAAGCACCCAGCTCATATATCATGAAATGGGGCCTGAGTTTGTGCATGTGATCGACCGGCCGGCCACACTATCATATATTCATATTATTTTTTTGTTTTATTGAAGCTATTAATACTCATTGGAACTTCTTAAGTTTGAAAACAATACCCATTTTGATTTTTAAAGTGAGAGTGAGAGATTGTGATGGTGACAGTGACAGTGACGAGTGTGACAGCAAGGACAATAATTGAATTGCAAGCTACTATACGAAAATTAATATGTACATGACTTAAAAATAAAAGTAATAGCTTTTATTTTGTGCAATGGGTTTATGAAAATGAATATATATATATATACAGAAATTCTATTATCAGTTTGAACTGATAAAAGTTATATCAGTTCCTTACATGTGGGCCATTGGATTTAAATACTTTGACTTGGCTGTATGCACTTGTCAGTCAAAGTATTTAAATCCAGTGGTCCACATACAATGAACTGATATAACTTTTATCAGTTCGAACTGATAATAGAAAGACTATATATATATATATATATATATATATATATAGGGCTTGAGTTTGTCCATGTGATCAACTGGTCACCCACGGCAACATCACTGAGAATTTGAATTCGGGTCATTTGTCTCGATCTCTCTTAATTCTCAATTTTATAATAATTCAATAAATAAAACATAAGCAAAGACCGATTAAGGTTGCACTTATAATAATTACAAGTCATGATAATAATTTAGATAAAGACTGATCAAGGTTGCAAAGACCAATAAGGGTGGTACAAAGACCGATAAAGTTTGCATCACAAGTCACGACAAGATAATATTCATCAAATTGTATACAAAAAGCCAAATTATAAAATATTAAAAGAGAAAGACCGATAAAGGTGGCATGATAACCGGATAAATTCACATAATTATATATGGTCATTTGTCTCGATCTCTCCTAATTCTCAATTTTATAATAATTCAAAAAATAAAACGTAAACAAAGACTGATTAAGGTTGCACTTATAATAATTACAAGTCATGCTAATAATTTAGATAAAGACCGATAAAAGTGGTACAAAGACTCATAAAGGTTGCATCACAATAAGATAATATTCATCAAATTGTATACAAAAAGCCAAATTATAAAATATTAAATTAATCTAATCTAATCTGATCCATGTGCAAAATATAATTATATATGCATAAGCCTATAACATGTGATTAATTAAAAATCGGTAGTTGTAGATTACGTGTTAGGTTTAGTCGGTTAGTTTAGTCCTCTTTGAGAGGCTTTGTTAATTTTTAGTTTCAGTTCAGTCCTCTTTGAGAGGGTTTTGGTTAGTTGCAGTCCCTCTATAAGGGTTTGTGGGTTTGGGAGTTCTCTCTCAACTGTAGTTTGGGCTGTGTCTCGATGATCCCAGTTATAGTCCCTATCTGGACAAGTTTTCCGGTTGTTGTAACCTGTGGTTACTTCCAATCAAAAAAAATAAAAAAAGGTGTGAAAAGTTGGACTTTTTTCTTCTTCTTTTTTTCTTTTTTTCTTTTTTATGGGGTCAATGATATGACAATATTTTATTCTTACACATTGAATTTCTCAGAAAATGTGAAGTTTTGGCGGCTTATAGTAAAATCATTGCCAACAACTAAATAATGTGTAACATGAATCAAAAATAAAGATGATGCAATAAAATTCAATTCATGAAATAGTTTGATTTAGAAAATTCAACTAATTAATAATGTGTAACATGAGTTGATTCTCTCATGGTTCATTCACATTATAATAATAAGAGTGATTGGCACGAATCCCCCCAGACTATACCAGCTTTTGTATGTTGCCCCCTGAACTATTTTATTAAGCATTAAACCCCCTGAACTATCTCTTATTGGCAATCCTTTGGGTTTCCTCCCCCCCCCCCCCCCCCCTAAGAGGGGGCATCTTTAGTCTTATTCTGCCAATAAGCGATAGTTCAGGGGGTTTAATGCCTAATAAAATAGTTTAGAGGGCAACATGCAAAAGCTGGTATAGTCTGGGGGATTTGTGCCAATTACTCTAATAATAATTAATAGCTAATATCTGCTATAGCTTTTTCATGCCGGCTGTTATAATTGTTAAAGATATAGAGTAATAATGCTAATTAAATTATAAATTATTTAGAAGAAACATCGATTAAGACATGCATAATTAACAGAGAATAAATTATTAATCCAAGAAGTCATGAAATTGTACATCAAATTTTAGAGCTGTATTTTCTCGAGTAGTAAACTGTTGTTGAAAGAGTAGGTAGATTCACACAAATCAATAACACAATAAACACACACACAGATAATATGAGAACAATAAAGAAAAGAAACGACACCAAAGATTTTACGTGGTTCAGCAAGTTGCCTACGTCCACGGAGCGCACCGCACTCAATCCACTACTTTCACAGTTGATTACAATCTCTCTGTCTCTCTCAAGTCTCTCTACAATTGCTCTCAATCTTTCTCTACTCTTCTCAACTCTCACGGTGAATTTCAACACACATATTAGGGTTTACATAATGTAGTATTTATATGAATACTAGGAGTAAACAAATAACCCTAAAGGACTCTTCCTTTTTACTTGCGCTGATCTCCTAATTCGCGTAAATCACGTCATTACCGCTGACCGGACCGCTTGGCGTGCATGTGCCTGGTCAGCGGTAAATGAAGCAAGACGACACTGATCTGGGTCGCTTGCCGTGCCGCTGACTAGGCACCTTGCCTGGTCAGCGGTAAATGAGAATAAACAATTCTCATTTGATTAGCGCTGCGCGTGTCGCCCCTTGGGCACTTGCCTGACCAGCGGTAAATGGTGAGGAGAGAAGTTTCAGGGCTTCACAAAACCCAACAATCTCCCACTTGAAGAGCTGAAACTTGAACATACGTCCTCCATCTTCCCTTGATGACTTAGTGGATAATTACGGTGCACTCATTCCCCACGTCTTCACTCTTGAAGACCCACTGAAGCTGCGCACAGCTCCAGTTTCTCTGTAGTGACTGGCTTGGTCAACATATCAGCTGGGTTCTTGCTACCTGCTATCTTTACAAGCTTTAACACACCTTCTTCGATTAACGATCGAATGAAATGGTAGCGAAGATCTATATGTTTGGTCCTAGAATGGAATGCCGAATTCTTGGCCAAGTGTATTGCACTCTGACTGTCACTGTGCAACACATTCATCACTTGATCGAATCCCAACTCAGCTAACAAACCTTGTAACCATATCAGCTCCTTGCTTGATTCTGTCACTGCCACATACTCTACTTCAGTTGTAGAAATTGTCACTATCTTCTGCAACTGGGACATCCAACTAATCGCGGTACTAGCCACTGTGAACACATATCCGGTGGTACTTCTTCTATGATCCACCTCCTCAGCAAAATCTGAATCCACATAACCTTCCAGCTTGAGTTCGTCTCTTCTGAAGGTTAGACATCTCTCTGTCGTACCCCGCAGGTATCTTAGGATCCACTTCACGGCCTCCCAGTGAAGCTTGCCTGGATTTGACATGTAACGGCTCACAACTCCCACTGCATGGGAAATATCTGGTCTTGTGCAAGTCATGGCATACATTAGGCTTCCAATGGCTGAAGCATAAGGAACTTTAGCCATGAAGTCCTTCTCCTCTTCCGTCTTCGGACTCTGTTCCTTGGACAACCTGAAATGACTAGCCAAAAGTGTTCTTACCGATTTTGCATCACCCATGCTGAATCTCTGCAACACCTTCCGAACATACTCAGCTTGAGAAAGCTTCAATGTACCTTCCTGTTCGTTTCTGCTAATTCTCATTCCAAGAATCTGCTTTGCTGCACCTAAATCCTTCATCTCAAACTCACTTGAGAGTTGCTTCTTCAAATTGTTAATCTCTTCTAAATCTGCACCAGCTACTAACATGTCATCAACATAAAGTAGCAGAATAATAAAACTTGATTTAACCTTTTTGAAGTAGCAGCAGTGGTCAGCATTGCATCTGAAATATCCATTGCCTTGCATAAACCCATCAAACTTCTTGTACCATTGTCGAGGAGCTTGTTTTAAACCATACAAGCTCTTTGTCAACCTACACACCAACTCTTTCTTGCCATCTTTTGCAAACCCCTCTGGTTGCTTCATATATATTTCTTCCTCCAAATCACCATGAAGAAAGGCAGTCTTCACATCTAACTGCTCCAAATATAATCCTTTCGCTGTGACAATGCTTAATACTAACCGGATCGTAGTTAGTTTAACAACAGGAGAAAATATTTCAGAGTAGTCAATACCTTCTATTTGTTGGAAGCCTTTAACCACTAGTCGTGCCTTGTACCTCTTGGAACCATCATGTTCCTCTTTGATCCGAAACACCCACTTATTCGGTAGGGCTTTCTTTCCTTCAGGCAACTTGGCTAACTCCCAAGTTTGATTAGAAATCAACGACTTCATCTCATCCTTCATTGCAAGCTCCCACTTGCTCGCATCTTTTCCCTGATATGCCTCATCATAGCACTCAGGTTCCCCTGCATCTGTCAACAGCATGTATTGCAAGTACTTCCTATTTGGTATAGGAGTTCGAGTTAATCTTCTTACTGTACTCTCAGCCTATGTCGCTTGAACATCTCTATGTGGAATAGGATTTGTAACCTGGAGCGGCATACCTTGTTCTTCATCATTCTGATTAACTGGTTCCAAAAACCTGTTCTCTGACACATCATTCGGCCCAAAGTACTCTGGCTCTTCTGGCTCAGACACCTATGTGTTTCTGTCTTTGTACATAACCCTTTCATTGAAGACAACATCTCTACTTCTGATCATCTTGCGGTTTTGGTCATCCCACAGCTTGTAACCAAATTCATCTTCTCCATAGCCCACCAAAGTACACTTAACTGACTTGGCGTTTAGCTTATTCCTCGCATAATCACCTATATGCACATAAGAAACACACCCAAACACTTTAAGATGAGAAAGTTTTACCTCTTTCCCAGTCCAGATCTCTTCTGGTATAGCGAGGTCCAAAGGCTTTGATGGTCCTCTGTTGATCAAATATGCTGCTGTATTGACTGCTTCTGCCCAGAACTGTTTAGGCAACCCAGAATGTAATCTCATACTTCTAGCTCTCTCAGTCAATGTCCTGTTCATACGTTCTACTATCCCATTCTGCTGTGGGGTTCCAGGAACCGTTCTACTGAGCTTTATCCCGCTCAGATAGCAAAACATCTTGAACTCACTGTCTTCATATTCTCCACCATTGTCTGAATGCAGCTTTTTGATCTTTAACCCTGTCTCGTTCTCAACCCTAGCTTTCCATCTCTTGAAAACATCAAACACCTCAGACTTGTGTTTCAGAAAATAAACCCATACCTTCCTGGAGTGGTCGTCAATAAATGTGACGAAATACTGTTTACCTCCGGTTGACGAGACTGAAGCTAGACCCCAAACATCGGTGTGCACTAGTTCCAGCTTCTCCTTTGACGGTACCCTTCCGGTCTTCTTGAAGCTCACTCGCTTCTGTTTTCCCAATATGCAGCTCTCACATAAATCAACCTCAACACTCTTCAAATCTGGCAATTTACCTTTCGAATGTAGACACTTCAGCCCCTGACTACTCATGTGCCCAAACCTCTGGTGCCACAAGTTTGAATCATCTTTACCTTCCGCCATAGCGATTGAACCACAGCCATCCGTAGTTGTGTAAAGTGACCCATTCTTATTTCCTCGGGCGATTGTCATGATACCCTTCGAAATCTTCCACTTATCATCTGTGAAAGTCGTCACGTAACCCTCTAACGCTAGTTGCCCAATAGAAATCAAGTTCTTCCTTAAATCCGGTATGTGCCTCACGTTGTTAAGCTTCCAAACTGACCCTTTCAGTTGAATCTTCACATCTCCCTTCCCGGTAATGTTGCATGCTTGATCGTCACCAAGATACACCTTACCCAAATTTCCTGAGACGTAATTCTCGAACAACTCCCTGTGAGGTGTGGCATGGAAAGACACTCCTGAATTCAGAACCCAAGACTCCGTCTTACTTTCCAACGAGCAGATGAGGCAGTCATCTGACTCCTCCGACACACAGTTCGCGCTGCCCTTGCCTTTATCCTTCTTCTCAGATCTACACTCATACGAGAAATGGCCTTTCTTACCACAGTTCCAGCACTCTACATCTTTCTTGTTTCGTTGCTGATTTCCCGAATAGTTGACCTGATACCTAGATTTAGACTTACCTCTTGACTTTGATCTCCCTCGTTGATTCGTGTTCCGATTTCTGTTTCTGCTTTCTCTACCTTCCATATTCAATGCTGAAGATGTAGACGCTCCAAATCCCTCTTCACGCATCCTGATTTCTTCAGTCATAATCATGTTCACAACCTGTGAGAAATCCAATTTTTTTTTCCCGAACGAGTTGGCAATTGACTGACATGTCATCTTCCAACTTTCTGGCAATTGTGTGAGCATAAATACCGCCAAGAATTCTTCATCGAAACCCATAGACACAGAAGTTAACCCATCATTCACTTCATTGAACTAGTTTAGATACTCTCTGAAACCCTGACCTTCCGTCATCTTTAAATTTGATAGCTTCTTGACAAGATGGACCTTCCTTACCGCAGAAGGCTGTTCATACAGGTTTGATAAAGTCTTCATCAGATCTCTGGCAGTTAGCTGATCTTTTACGTTGAAAGCGACCTGCTTCGTCAAACTGAGACGAATTGCTCCCAAAGCTTCCCTGTCAAGGAGTTCGAGATCCTCTTCATCCATGTTCTTCGGCTTCCGCTTCCTTGACCAATCTTCATCGGTCATAGTTGCCGGCTTCTCTTTTATCGGCCAATGCAAGTCCTTCTGGTACAGATAATCCTCCATCTGCATCTTCCAGAAACTAAAATTCGTCCCATCGAATTTCTCAATCTTGTGAGAATCCTTCTCCGATCCCATCTCTACGATAAAATCGTTGACCTCGAGAAAACCTAGATTTGTGTGAAAAAATAACCTGCCCAACCTAGGGCTCTGATACCAATTGTTGTTGAAAGAGTAGGTAGATTCACACAAATCAATAACACAATAAACACACACACAGATAATATGAGAACAATAAAGAAAAGAAACGACACCAAAGATTTTACGTGGTTCAGCAAGTTGCCTACGTCCACGGAGCGCACCGCACTCAATCCACTACTTTCACAGTTGATTACAATCTCTCTGTCTCTCTCAAGTCTCTCTACAATTGCTCTCAATCTTTCTCTACTCTTCTCAACTCTCACGGTGAATTTCAACACACATATTAGAGTTTACATAATGTAGTATTTATATGAATACTAGGAGTAAACAAATAACTCTAAAGGACTCTTCCTTTTTACTTGCGCTGATCTCCTAATTCGCGCAAATTACGTCATTACCGCTGACCGGACCGCTTGGCGTGCATGTGCCTGGTCAGCGGTAAATGAAGCAAGACGACACTGATCTAGGTCGCTTGCCGTGCCGCTGACTAGGCACCTTGCCTGGTCAGCGGTAAATGAGAATAAACAATTCTCATTTGATTAACGCTGCGCGTGCCGCCCCCTGGGCACTTGCCTGACCAGCGGTAAATGGCGAGGAGAGAAGTTTCAGGGCTTCACAAAACCCAACATAAACTTCGATCCCCACAATCAAATTGAGATACAATAGAGATGATGAAAGTTGACCTTCAAAAACAAATTAGTTTACGTAAGGCAGTAAGCTTGTACGTAGTTGTAATTAATTAGTTCCAAGTGCCCTAATCAGCTAGTTCACAGTGAACTGTTCACTTAATTATTACATGATAACCATGAGTTATCCTGTACTTCTTAATATAAGCTAGGTTATCCTTTTTTATTTGAACTGCAAATATTATTATTGAAAGAGCCCAAAGGGCCAGGAAACACAATTATAATTAAAAAATTAATATATATTTTAGAAAAAGCAACCTGGGCCTAAGGCCAGCTACTTTGCACATAGCTTCCCCCTTGGGTAGCACATCTCTCCTTCCACGTTAGTGGTGGAAAGATTGAATCTCGTCATACGGATTCTACAAATATTTATAAAGAGTTTTATTCTTGATTTTGTGGGAGTAGATATCATAGCAGCAGGTCCCGATAAACTTTGACCTAACTATTTATTGTCAAAATTTATTGTAATATATACTTCCAAAAAAAAAAAAAACTATGATACTAAACTTGCAACTTTTATAAATACATGATCATGCTATATAAGCTTTTGATTTTGAAAAACAATTGTAACTTGGCAATTCAATTACCTTACAAATTAATAAGTCACTTAACACCATAAGCTTTTATGATTTTATGATTTCTTTGCGTGTATAGCTACCTAGCTGTTACATGCAAAAATGAAGGATTTGGTGCTTCAATTAATCTTTAAAAGGAAGGTATCAGTTACCGAATTCTATATTGATTGATAGCAGCTGGAACTACTAACCCATACCTTCCTTTTCTTTCAAACTATGAGCAAGTTGTAAGTGAATGAATCAAATTACTTAATCCTCCGATTAGAGCAAATTACTTTGAGATTTGATCGAATTCAAGAAACTTTATTGCAATAAACATATATACATTATTAGGTGTTGACATCTGAAAAAAGAAAAAGAAAAAGGAATGGAAGTAGAACAATCCCATTTTATATTATCAAACATATTGTTGGCTACTTGGCAATGAGCCTTTTCACTGAAGGACCTGGAGAGGGTATCTGAAAGTGATCTGTCAAGCCAAAATAAGCCATGAGAAGCCATACATGAGTAATGAACTCTCCACCACGCCTCAGCTGTTGAGTATGGTAGTTTGATTTACTCTTTCTTGCTGCATATCCCAACATTCCCATCCAAGTGTTACCAATTCTCTCCCATCTCTCCTTTAAAAGACAATCACAGCAAAAACAAAGATATAAAAAGAGATGTTATCACATACTCTGTAAAATGAAACTTTAATTTGGATGCTAACATATATGAAAATAAATAAAAATAATAATTAATCAACTAATGTACCTCCTGATTTTGTGCTGTACCCTGTAATTCTCTTACAAGCTTCCTTGCATTTTCCACCAAACGACGATTCGGATCATTCTCATCATGAGTTGTATGGTGAAATTCCTGTAGAAGATCTTTGCATTGTTCGGCTTTACTTCTATAAAAATAACTCACATCAGTTTCATTAGTTAATCCTTCAAAGGTAACAACCATCAAACCTGTTTCAGCTGATATCATGGAAGGATTCTTGACTAGGAGACACAACATATATCTGGAAATCAATAGGAGGCCCCTCTTTTGAGCATACCAGGAATCCAATCACACCACTGCATGCCAAGTAAGAAAAGAGTCGTCAAGAAAGAAATATTTCACAGCATGTTATTCCATATAGCAATTCTAAAATCAATCAGTTCGACAAGTTTAAGATCCAAATAATAAGTACCGAATTTGCTGAACCAAAAAATATCAGCAGAGTGGGGTAAATCATTGCCTCGGATACGTTGGAACACTCGCCCAAATATAATGGATAGAACCCTTAAAATGTTTCACAGCAGATAGAGATCATATCTTCGGTAAGGTGTGTATGGAGCCACATGTTTTCTGCTATGTTACAGAGGACACCACCAGGCCCCAATGCTCTAGCAATCGTCTCAAAAAAGGTAAATTGGTAATTAGTAATAAGACTTTGACTTGAAACTTGTAAAAAATTTCAAAAAGAAAATCAAATAAAGCACTAAAATAAGCTCTGACATAACAAAGCAAACAAAATGATGTAATTTCTCAACAACTTCCAATAATCAACATTTTTAGACATTCAATGTATAATTTGCTATCTGAAACAAGAATTTGATACATGATCCATTTCCTAACATGTAATTTGCTGCAACAAGTCCATTGCATTGCAGAGCTTAGTAAATTTTAAAATGAAACCCTTAAACAAACATCACAATTAAGTAAAACAAAAAACAAAAAATAAAAAACAAAATTGAAAATAGAAAAGCAAAGAGAAGAAAGCGTACGGTTAGATGCCGATGAGTTCTCGTGAATCCTAACATACCCAATTCGCCAATTGCTTCAAATGCTGAGAATTTACAGAGAATTTTTGTTTTATTTCATTCGATTTTGACCTAAAAACACTCGCTTTTTGTTTTTTGTTTTTTGAGAGGTTGGAACTGAGAGACGAGGCAAAGGTGATGTATGTGAGCACGTCAAATAGGTTGGCCGACGTGTCTTTCCACGTCATCAAATGATGACAACGTGTAAGCATTTTTAGGAGATTACTTTTGCTCACCCCCCTTGAAAGGGGGTGAGCATTACCCCCCTCCCAACAAATGATGACAAATGGTTGTTGGGTTGTTTTCCAGCTGGTTCGCAGTCTTTGGGTGCATTTTATTTGTGTTGATCTTTTGGTTGTTTGTTTGCCCCATGGGGCTCTTGTTTCCTCGGTGCGGTTTTTCCCTCTTGTTTATAAAACTTGCCGTTAAAAATAAATAAATAAATAAATAATCGATATTTATAATGGTGAAACACTTCATCTCAATTCGACTCTTGTCTATATCAATTTTATTTCTTTCTTTTTCTTCCAGATTCTTATATTAATAGCAGTTGAATTAGAACTGTATATTTACTTGTTCAGTAGTATAATGAAATACACAGAAACCAACCAATCATGTGTTGGTGTGAGTGGTTCGGCGCTCTCATCCCTTAAGCAAGGTCGTGGGTTCAACTCCCCTTGTGAACGGAGCTACACATATTGGGAGCACTTTACCCCTTAGTGGGCCGACCCGGTGCGAGTCCGGATTAGTCAGGGTGTGGTCTGGGCTGATTGCACCGTATGGTGGATCCGTCCCACCCGGAAACCGGATGGTGTAAACCAAAAAAAAAAATACACAGAAACCATACATTTGTCATATAATATAAAACAGATAAATCAGCAAGTTGACCGAGCATTTCTAATATTGGTTGATGTTTTTGACACTCCATGTAATGGATTGGAAGATTATGCTTGCAATGCACTTGGAAAATATGTAAATATCAGTTAATGCAGCTGTCTGTTAAACTTCTCATAAACAAAAGGGCAAATTACACTGACACCCATGAGGTTTGGGTGAAAGACAGTTAGAGTGAAAAGTTTTCTTATTCTACACTAACACCCCTGTATGTAATGGTAGTTAACGATTATGTTAACTTGACCCAGTTTGACCTTTGTAAGGTCCAAAACACCCTTGAATAATAATAAAAAATAAAAGTAAAAACCAAATAAATAAAAGAACAAAACAAAATTGGATAAAAGAAGAAAGAACAATTTATTTATTTTTTGAGAATCGAAAAATAATTTTTTTAGGGGAAGTAAAAAAAATTATTTAATGAGAAAAAAAAATTAATAACAGAAATCAAGGTAAAAGAATATATATATATATTAAAAGGAGAATGATTTTTTTTATATAAAAATATTAAAAGGAGAATGATATAAATATATATATATATTTTTAAAAAAAAAATTAAGAAAAAAAATTGAAAGTGAAGGCCACCTGTAGATGGCCTCCATGAACCACGAACATATGGAGGCCACCGTCGCATGTGGCCTGAATGAGAAGCTGACCCAAGACAAAATAGAGATAATTATTGATACTTTTATAAAATATTCTTTGTGATGATCGTCATTCTTGATGTCAAAAGTTATTTTAAGACATTTTTCAAAATCCAAAAATATCTTTTTTTTTAAGTGAAGAACTAAAAGAGACATTCGTGGTAATTTAAAATGACAAAGCTAATTTTTCAACAAAAAAAAAAAAAAAAAAAAACATGACAATACATATCACCAATTGCCGAAACCCTGCGAGAATTGAACTCTACTAGCACAGTCCGGACAACTACTCCCATAAGGGGGAGAGAGCACCCACACATGAGGTGGGACAATGAATGAAATTGTATATATATATATACACATACCGGGCGTTGAACCGTGGTGGTGGAGTCTCCCATTGGAGAGTCACACCATATTAACACACACTTCAAATCAACGAAGATATCATGTACACACAAAAAAAATCATGAAAATGGATAATATTCAAATATTAGATCAGCATATATTAACAAGATGATGCAATCATCAATCATGTGATAAATATCCCACATGGCCATATGGCCCATATATAATATATTAATGAACAGAAATCGACAATCATTCTGACTTCTGAGTACTAAAAGACAAAAGAGTCACAATTATTTTTGTTCCTTACAAGTTCATGATCAGAAATGAATTGTGGGGCCATTGGGTATCTTGCCAATGTGGTGTGGCTCTCCAAAGGGAGACTCTACCACCACAGTTCAATGTCTGGTACCGTGTATATATATACACCCATTATTTCCTTGTCCCACCTCATGTGTGGGTGTCCTCTCCCCAATTATGGGAGTAGTTGTCCGGGCTGTGTTTGTAGTGTCCAATCCTCGTAAGGTCCCAGTAGTTGTTGTCATTAAAAATTAAAAAAAAAAAAAAAAATTATTGGTGGTAGGCCATTTTCATTTGGTTCTTTCAAATTAGTCCACATTTCCCAATAAATAAATAAATAATATATTTTAGAGATTGAAAAGACTTACTATTTCACCCAAAAAAGAAAAGACTTACCATTACAGCTATGAAAGGTAGATGAAAGAATTCTCATGTGTTTATGCTGGTGTGAAAAACTTATGGTTAGAACAACCTCAACTTTGTCGAGAAAAACTGAGGTGCAACAGATGCACCATGTTAGAATCCGACGGTGGTGCATCGGTTCCACTCAACGGGTGACATGTGTCACTTATCTTAGTTATTTTTATTTATTTATTTTTTCATTTTCTCTCTCTGCCGGCTGAAGCCGTTGAACTTCTTCCTCTCTTCTTCCCCAAATCTCACCGTCTACTTGCTGTGGCGTTTCGATCTCACCATATCCGTTTGGATGAGAGCAGGGCCGTCTCCAGACATTTTAAGGCCCGAGCGATTTTATAACATTAACAAAATTTGGGGCCTTATAATAAATTATTATCATTAACATAAAATAATATTAATAATAATTCGAGTCAAAATCATCATATAGAAATTAATTGAAAACAAAAATCATACATTCGATAAGTTCGATTCTTCAAACGGCAACAACTTCAAGAAGAAAACAGAGAGGCAGAGAGAAGAAAACAGAGAGCAAAGTGAAGGTTTTGAATTTTGATTCGTAATTCGTTTAGCAATTGTTATATATATATATATAATAGTGCAGTGATGTCATGGTCTCAGAATCATATTGGGCCTTTAAAGTTTTTTTTTATTAATTGCGGCCCCAATTAATACGGGATCTTTAAAGTTTTTTTTTATTAATTGGATCTGCGTCGGAGGAGACCAACGACTCCTCTTCCCTATTTTTGTTCTGGGTTTGGTTTTTGTCTTTTTGACATTAGAGTTCAACGATTCTGATATTTTTTCTAGGTTTGTTTTGGGACATTGGTTGAAATATTTTTTCTGGGTTTGGTAGTTCAATCTTTTTGATTTCTGGGTTTTATTCTGATCAATGTAAATCTTGATATTAAACCACTTCTTGACAAGTGTTTTGGGCCATGAAAGCATCAACCTAGAAACACACAATCAGCAAATCTTGGAACGAAAATGCAAACAACAAGGAGAGAAGTTCTAAGCCTATTGGAAGTTATCAACACACCGCTTTTCATAGAGCTCCCATCTCATTGTTTCACAACTTCATATAGCCTTCCTAATTTGAGGGGATTGAATAATTTATGAAGTCTTAAAATTTTTAAATGTGTATGAAGAGAGCTGTACTAAAAATGGAACATGGTTTAAAAAAAAAAAAAAAAACTTCTAACTTCTGAGTTTGTTTTCTCTTCAGAGAGGACCAAGAATTAATAGAAGAGAAGCTGTTTTTCCAGGTGAGATTTGGGGAAGAAGAGAGGAAGAGGGTTCAGCCGGCAGAGAGAGAAAATGAAAAAAAAAAAAAAAACATAAAAAAAACTAATATAAGTGACGTGACACGTGTCACCTTTTGAGTGGAACCGATGCACCACCATCGGATTCTAGCGTGGTGCATCGGTTGCACCCAAGTTTTTCTCCAACTTCGTCAACAGGATTTGTCAGCTCGACATTGCAACTTGTATTCCAAATTTCCAAACTTGTGACGAGTCAAAGTCAATGTATAAAGACCACGTGCCCCTCCTGTTCCTGCATTGGGTCCGCCGTTGACGAGACAGGTCTTTGAGTCATGCTTTCTACATCAAAGATTTTAAGTGACCAGCAGCAGCAAAATGAAATCGCCATTTTTTCCTAATCAGAAGCAACATATATACATCCAGAGGAGCTAAGTCTGTAGAAATATCCAAAGTTTGCTTCTTCTACTTGGAGCTAGTTTTCCATTATTGATCATGTAAGTGACTATTTAGTATTATTATATATCTTTATGATATGTTCATGGAATTTTTTCTGATGCAATCCAGAACAACCTATGTTTGATCAGGTCTCAGGTTGATGCCTTGAGTTTGAAGGAAGCTAACGCGCGAAATTATTGTTGCGAAATTATAGTGAAAGGCTGGTCTTATGTGAAGAAAATCCTGACAGGATATACCGGACACTGGATTACTTTTGTGCTGTGGATTATTTCAATCTCACTTGATCCTTTTGTTTGCTATGTTCCTTCCATTCAGGATGAGGAAAAGTTGCTGAAAATTAACTCATCATTACTGATTGGTATCTGGGTTCTCTATTGGTCTCTCCTCATCTATAGAATCTCTATTTCCTTCTATGGAAACATAAGAAAATGGCAGATCTTCAATCAGGCTGAATCTATCGCGCTACTCTTTTCAAATGTGAGGCTACGATCCACGCTCTTGCCAATATCTATATAGGGAGCATTTACTAATCGGGAATCTTAATATGGGAAAGAGAACTTAATTCCGATTATTTGTGATGGTAGTCGGGAAGGCTCACACAAAAATGAGGAATTGAGTTCCTAATGGGAAAGGAACTTGATTCTTGATTCCCGATTCCCGATTCCCGATTCCTGATTCTTTTTCAAATGGAAATTGATTCCTTTTTATTATCATTCCCAATTAGTACGTCTGTAGTCATAAGTATATATTAATACTGATTTCATATATCACTTGTTGTAATCTTGTCCAGGTGTTGCTATATTCACTAGTTCTCATTCCGAAAATGGAAATTAGTGCTCCAATATTTTCGGTTGTATTGAGCATATTCCTTGTTGTGTACTTAGTGAGGATCATTGGAATCTACCGATTGTTTACAGAAAAAGTTACAAGGTGTAATTCAAGCAAGTTAGCTGAAGCTCCGATTTTCAAAATTGTGTTCAATCTCCTACTTTTCTTATATGGAGGTCATGTAAGTTAAATGGTCATTTTTATGTCATATTTTAATTGTTCAAAAAAAAAAAATACATTGAGATTTTGGATTCAAATTTAAGAACAAATGACATTGTTGCATTGCCTTTAGCTATTTGGAGGTTTGTGGTACTTATTCGCCGTATGGAAAAAGTTGGAGTGCTGGAAAAAAGCTTGCTCAAATCATGTTGGATGCCACTATAGAGACAATCGCTTCACTGTAAGTCTTGGAGACAACCAATTCCTGAATGATATTTGTTTCGCCAAGATAGAAGATACAAAACCCTATGAGTTAGGGATATTTAAGGATGCTTTTGAGTCTCATATTGTGGAGACGAAGACAGAGATGTGGAAGAAGGTGTTATATTGTTTCAGATGGGGCATACAAAATATTAGGTTTGTGCAAAATACTTCACTTGTGTATATTTAAACATACAGGATCAAGTACATATTTTCTTGTGCAACTTGAGTGCTTTAGACTTTAGAGTCATTTATAATGTTAATATCATCTATATTGAACATCTCTTCCATATTCTAATATTATATTTTTTTCAGTGGTTTTGGTCAAAACCTTGAAGTTAGTACCTATGCTTGGGAAAATATCTTTGTGATTTTAATTGCCATCTATGGTGTGGGAACATTTACGTTTTTTATTGGAAATATGCAGGTTGGTAAATATTATTTTGTTCATTGTCTCTCATTTTTTATTTTGTAATTAGATAAAAGTGAAGACTTTATAAGATTCTTTTTGTGAAACAGAATCTTATAAAGTCTGCAATTGATGAAAGAACAGAGGAGAAGAGAAAGAACGAACATCAAGCAATCAAACTGAAAAAACATCAAGCAATCAAACTGAGACAACAACAGCTACAGCAGTGGGTTCTTTTTGGAAAGCTCTCTGAGAATCTGCAAAATATTATTAAGGAATACCAGCAATACAATTACCACCTAACTGGAGTTGTTGATGTTGAAAATTTGTTCATTAATCTCCCCAAGGATGTTGAAAACAACATAAAACGCGAACTATGCTTAGAACCGATAAAAAAAGTGAGTTCTCTAATTCATACGTCTTTGTAGATTTCTCTTACATGCTACTTGCCTATGGAAATTTCAAACAATACATTCATATAATTTCCTTAGATCGGAGAAAATTTATCATTCTATTCTTGAATATTTATCAAGGTTGAAAGGTTTCGAAGGTTGAGTGACACATCGCTGCTTCATCTATGTGACTGCGTCAAGCCAGTGGTCTATGCTGAGCGCACTCGCATTGTTCGTGAGGGAGATCCAATCAATGAGATGTTGTTTGTGCTGCACGGCAAGCTATGGAATTTCTCCTCCACGGCAAGCTCTACGAACAATGTTCCTCCTTGTGACAGGAGAAAGGAGTTTCTGAAAGATGGTGACTTCTGGGGAGAAGAACTTGTCAATTGGGTTCAAGACGAATCCTCCTCCTCTTCGTCAAACAAACTTATTTCACAGACAACCATTCAAGCACTTACAAAAGTTGAAGCTTTTGTTCTCAGGATTGATGATTTGAAAAATCTGTACAATGAAAAACATAAAATCTTACGATCATGGCTTCATAAAAGAAGAATCAGGATTTCTGGAAGGAATGCACAACCGTCTAACCAGGAACAAACACCACCAACAGGAGATCAGTTGACTGGTCCAGAATTTGTTGTTTAAGGAAATTAAGTCTACCGTGACAAACAGAAACAGTTCTTGTATGATCATCTTTTAGTGAGTGTATATAAGTGGGATTGTATTCTAATTGCCATGATATGGTCCTAATCTGCAGCCATACATGAGCCATGTCGTGGGAAGGAACTTAGTCAATAGGAGTTAGTTTGTTGGTTACTATCAGTTATGTTGTTTTGCATAAAAAGGGGATCCATGATTGTTTCATGGCCATGATGTGAGTGGGGCAAACCCACGATCCCATTATTGGTACCACATCCCTATTCTTTTGTTACCAGTTTATTGCTTGTATTTCCAGACTCATTTGTAGCAATCTCAGCTATAAAAGGCTGAATGCAATTGTATTGAGATATCATTGAATATATAAAATAATTCCTTTCTCACGTTTCTCTCTTATTTCTTCTATAATTGTTGAATGATATTTAGCACATATCATACCATTTTTTAGAGTCTAGGATTCTACACTCGTGCGGGATTTCAATTGGCACCGGTTCTTGTAATAGGACACCACCAGGCCTCAAGGCAAGGGAGAGGGGACTAAAGGGGGACATTTGGCCCTCTACCCAAACTTGAATTTCTAGCTCCGCCGTTTGCTCAAGGCTCTTGGGCAAGACCTAAATTTGAAACTTGTACAAATTTTCAAAAAGAAAATCAAATAAAGCACTCAAGAAAGCTCTGACGTAACAAAGAAAACAAAATGATGTAGTTTCTCAACAACTTCCAAATCATCATTTTCAGGCTCGGTCCAGAATAGAGATGCACATTTTTCCCCGGGGCCCCAATTCCCAGCGTCCCCATCCCCATTTGGGGAATTTTTTTGGGGGAAAAATGGGGAATTGGGGAGGGATGGGGATGAAAATCATCCCCAAATTGAAATGGGGATGGGGATGGGGGGACCCCTCCCCATCCCCATTTCCCCATTTCCCCCACAATTATATTGAAATGGGGATGGGGATGGGGATGGGGGAGAGGTCCCCCATCCCCATTTCCCCATTTCCCCCAAACATATATAAATATAATTATAATATATTTTTTTAATATATTTTTTTGATTCTTTGAAAACTCTAACTCCCTAAGTATATATACACATTTACTCTTTAATTTTTTTTTTTTTTTTTATTGAAATGTTTTTTTTTTTTAGTTTAATTTATAATTTTTAGTCAAATGGGGAAATTGGGGAACGGGGGAAACGGGGGAAATGGGGAAATAGGGAAAAATGGGGAAAAACGGGAAAAATGGGGAATTGGGGATGGGGATGGATATAGGTCCCCCCAAAATTCCCCATCCCCATTTTCCCCAAATGGGGAAATGGGGGGGGATGGGGGAAGGGTCTGGGAAGTGGGGATGGGGATGGGGGGACCTATATCCATCCCCATTCCCCAAATGTGCATCTCTAGTCCAGAATCCACATTGAATGTATAATTTGCAATCTGAAACAAGAATTTGCTACATGTTCCATTTCCTAACATATAATTTGCTTCAACAGTCCATTGCACAGCAGAGCTTAGTAAATTTTAAAATGAAACCTTTAAACAAACATCACAATTAAGCAAAATAAAAAATAAATAAATAAGTTGAAGATAGAAAAAGCAAAGAGAAGAAAGCATACTGTCACAGTCCGTTCGATTTCGATTCGATTTCCGGCCAAGGTGCGCTACATGGCCAACAATTATGCATAAGCCTTGGAAGATTATAGGGACTTCTCCACATTTCTAGCCTGGAGCATCTTCTAGAAGTCTCTAAATTGGAACCATTCTAGATCTCTCTCTTGTAAATACCTTGAGGCTTGTAGATACTTGTAGAGAATTCTAGAATCCTATAGATATTTTTGGAGGTAAAACCTCCACCATTAGATTAAATTGATCTAGACCGTCCATTGAGGAGGTGGACACCTATAAATAGATAGCTCTTTCCATTTGTAAAGGCATCCAAGCCTACAAGCATACAAAGCATTATAAAGCTCTCTTAAAGCAATACAACTTCCTTTTTCCCAACAAGCTCTTCTAAATCCTTTTTCTCTAGTCTCTCTTGTGTTTGCGAGAGTGACAAACAAGGCTTACTTAGCAACATTGCCCTAAAGTTGTCTAAGTGCTGCACGGGATCCGCTACGTAATTCTAAGCCCGTGACAGTACGGACACAAATGGCAACACCACTGCCTTCAATAGTACACCACTCTCTGTTCTTCTCGTGAATCCGAAAATACCCAATTCATCAATTGAAAGGAAAGATTGAGAATTTACTGAGAATTTTTGTTTTATTTCATTCGATTTTGACCTAAATTTTCAAGAGGTTGTAACTAGGAAGAAGACGAGCTAGAAGGTGACATGGTGGGTACGTCAGACTTATTGGTCGACGTGTCATGTCATGTCACGTCACCTATGATGACAACGTGTCAAGTAATTTTTAAGTGGATCGGATGACGTGTTAAGACACGTCAATAATTGTCATGTGATGTGGCTTGTAATGTTAATAAGAACAATAATGCTACACATTTCACTTACAATCCCACCATTTTCATCTCAACACATGTGGCAGCTGATGTGTCACTTAGTGAGTGGACAAATATTAATTGGTGAGTGAATACATAGGTAAGATTGATAAGTATCATAATTGAGTGTCCACTCACCAAGTGACACATCAACTGCCACGTGTGTTGGGATGAAAATGATGGGATTGTAGGTGGGATGTTTAGCATTATTCTAACAAGAATGGCTGACTTGACCGAAATTGGGTGGGTTTACTACGTGAACCCAACGTAAATGGGTAGATTTACTAAACGAACCCACAAAAGTTTTATGGGCCTAAAATCACAAAACTCCAATCCACAATAATGTAATTTCTAATTTTCTTGTTTCGATTAAGGCACCTTAAATTAAACCCAATTAAAATCACATAATTACATCATCAAAACATTTGTTTAAATTAAAAAATTATCGATTAATTCAATATTAAATTTTATATGAGTGACGATATTTACACTCCTTAAAAACTGTTTGTACACTCATTTCGTAAACACACCCCATTAAAAATTTAAAATAACTCTAGTTTATAAATAAATCTCTTTTAATGGCAAAAATATCATTTACAATAAACCTCACTTAATAGCAAAAATATCATTTCCTTATTATTATTATATTTTATTTTTGTAATTAAACCCCACCTATACCTTTTTTATCATCTAATCAACTTTATTATTATTTAAAAATTAGATATTTTATTTCTTGTTCTTAAAAAAATATATATAATTCGTAAATACATAAATTATAATATCAAATCAAGTTGGGTTTTGAGTTAATTTTATGTATAAGTGGTTGATTAAAAATAACCAGAAAGAAGATAATACAATAAAAATAAAAATAAAATTAAGGCAATATATTGATGCTCTTTGTCTCTTTGTATGTGCACCCCAAATCAGAAAAGTTTAAAATATTTGCACCCCTTGAAATCACGAAAGTGCTTTGGGCCCAAAATCAGAGAAGTCCAAGACCTTGAAATTTGTATATCTACCCCAAATCAGTATGTTTTTAAAATTTCAATATTATCTTTAAATTAAAATAATTAATATAAATATGTCTCATACAATCATACATCATATTATTAAAATATTTAATATTGTAAAATTTTTTTTAAATATTACAATTAGTTACAAATAAAAAATTATAACATCTTTTGATCAAATATTAACACATAAAAAACTATAACATCTTTTGATGAAATTATTATTTATTAATTAAAATTATAAATATTAAGTAACTGTTATAAAAAAAAATTAAGAAGAGAGAATCATTGAATTTAATTAAAAAACTAAACTAATATTAAAAAAAAAAAAGGTTAAAACAAATTTATAAGAAAAAAAATAGAAAAAGAAAAGCAAAACACATGAAAGGTTCTGTTTTTCCTTTTTCCTTTTTATTGTAATTATTTTCTAAATTTAGGTTTATGAAAAGAAAATTAAAGCTATAAACTAGGTCATACAATTTCTTCTCCATTTTTCCTTTTATTATTGTTATTTTTTCAGAATTTTATAACAATTTTTTTTTTTTCAAATTAACTTATTAATTTATAATATTTTATCAAAAATTAAGAGAAATGATATATTTGGTAATTAATGTGTGGGTATGTCTTCACTCTAATGTGTAGGAAGAAGTTACAAATATCAGTAGCATTTTTTACAAAAACTGGTTGCTTTTGTAAAGAATATTGTTCCAATATACTTTTGAACATTTTGAGAGCAAAATCAATTATCACTTGGCCTGGACACACTCCAGTCTAATATTAAGCCCATATTAATTGAAGTTAATATCAATGTGGGCCGTTTGAAAGCTCAATCGACTTCAATTCACCACCCACTTTAAAGCCCATCATCAAGCCATCAGTGACATGTTACATTAATTTAAAAGAGTAATGCTACTTTGTTCAAATCTGGTGTTCAAATCTGGTGTTCAAATCTGGTGTCCAAATGATGTGACAACAATTTAATCTAGTCATTAAAAACATGCAAATCTAATACAAATTTGGACACTATTAATTACAAATTAAGAAGCTATTAATTAAATGACCAATTTATAGGAAAATTAGATGCAATTGCATAGATTTTAGTTTATTGATGTATAGGACAATTTGGGAGCTTCCGTGAAGCTGCAGACTATCTTCGATTTGGGCTCATAATAATCATTGTAATCATATCAATGAGCCCTATGCTTGTCACACATGATTTACCCTTGTAGCACATAACAATTTTTCCCAATTCGGCCATTTGACTTCTTCATTTTTTTTTTCTTTTTAGGAAGTATTTTTAAATTTTAAGCTTTTGGTATTTTAGTCGATTTAGGAATCTGAGTCCTAGTGAAATCGGTTTAGTTTTTATATTTAAGAAAACGATCCTAATTATTTTTTCTTATCATTAATAAAAAATCGTACATTTGATACAAGGGCTCAAAAATTAAATAGCACCTTTTGGGTTGGTTTTTGGGGAATAGGCACCAAGTTAATAAGTTAAGTTTAAAAGGCACCATTTAATGGGACCAGACGAAAATACCCCTTTGTTGTCTGTTTCTTTGTTTTGAAACTTTGGAAGAAAAGCTCTGAGAGAAAACCCCGACGGCGCAACAGTCGACCAAATTGTGACGACGAACCACCGTCGACGGAGCTACAGTACCGACGTACCGGCGAAGTCAATACCGACCACGGTATGTCTTTATCTCTCACGCATTTGTTGTCCATTATGTTTGTTTGATGAGTTTAGGTTAGGGTTTTAGTTTAGGAAAAAATTTCGAGCCTTTTGGTAGTGAAAACGATGAAGTTCTGGGTTTCCAAGAGTTTTTGAAACTGAATCGAGCCTTTTTGCAGTCTTATCGAGCCTTTTAGAAAGGTTATCGAGCCTTTTAGAAAGGTTATCGAGCCTTTAGAAAGGTTATCGAGCCTTTTAGAACCTTTTAGAAAGGTTATCGAGCCTTTTTAGAAAAGTTATCGAGCCTTTTGAAAAGTTATCGAGCCTTTTGAAAAGTTATCGAGCCTTTAGAAAGGTTATCGAGCCTTTTAGAACCTTTTAGAAAGGTTATCGAGCCTTTTTAGAAAAGTTATCGAGCCTTTTGAAAAGTTATCGAGCCTTTTAGAAGAAACTTTTGTCGAGCCTTTTAGAAAGGTTATCGAGCCTTTAGAAAGGTTATCGAGCCTTTTAGAACCTTTTAGAAAGGTTATCGAGCCTTTTTAGAAAAGTTATCGAGCCTTTTGAAAAGTTATCGAGCCTTTTAGAAGAAACTTTTGTCGAGCCTTTTAGAAAGGTTATCGAGCCTTTTAGAAAAGTTATCGAGCCTTTTAGAAGAAACTTTTGTCGAGCCTTTTAGAAAGGTTATCGAGCCTTTTAGAAAGGTTATCGAGCCTTTTGAAAAGTTATCGAGCCTTTTAGAAGAAACTTTTGTCGAGCCTTTTGAAACAAAATCGAGCCTTTTAGAACCTATATGTTATCGTGCCTTTTGTTACTATTATCGAGCCTTTTGAAAAGTTATCGAGCCTTTTAGAAACTTTTGTTGAGCCTTTTAGAACCTATATGTTATCGTGCCTTTTGTTACTGTTATCGAGCCTTTTTGAACTGTTATCGAGCCTTTTTGATATGTTATCGAGCCTTTTTAAACATTGATGTTATCGTGTCTTTTTATACTTTTATCGAGCCTTTTTGAACCTTTATGTTATCGTGCCTTTTTGTAATGTTATCGTGCCTTTTTGTAGTGTTATCGAGCCTTTTTGAATTTTATCGTGCCTTTTTGCACTGTTATCGTGCAGTTTTGAATTTTACCGTCAGTTTTCAAGTCTTTTCAGTAACTTATTTGCTTTTTTTCCGTCAATATGCAGATGGCGAATCCGAATGATTTCCTTAAAACCCCGGTGGGAGAATGGTTCAATGGAAAAATTATTCGGCATGACCATTTTGATGACCTTAGAGATATCGACAATGCACTTGAAAAAGTACCTGAAAATCTAAGGATCGAAGACCGACGTCGGTTTACTGAGTCATGTTTCGGTCATTTCCTCCGGATGCATCGTGAGATTAATTTTTCTGGCGGCATTGTCCATCGGCTACTTTTACGTGAGTTGCATCACAACGGGCCGGAAGATGAGATGCGATTTCTGTTAGGGAACCATACGGTCCGGTTCTCGAAGGTTGAGTTTTGTCTAATCACCGGATTGAACTTCGGAGTGATTCCCGACACAGCGAGTTATGATATGGTGGTACAGAATGGCATACACGACCGGTACTTCCAGCGTCGAGTCATCGAGTTTCAAGAGCTGAGAGGGGTGCTTCGGATTGGTGTTTTCCATTCGCAGTACGATGCAGTGAAGCTGTCATTATTGTTTTTGCTGAACTGGATACTGATGGGGGTGGACGAGAGATTTAAAGTTCCAGCATGGCAGTTTCGAGTAGTCGAGGACTTGGACACTTTTGATGCGTTCCCATGGGGCGCATACGTGTATAGGCGGTCTATTTATGGTTACATGCATGCTTTGGATAGTCCACGGGAGGCAGCACGACAGGCAGGACAGGGCGTTGACACCATCGAGTCCTACAACATATACGGTCTAGCGCACACACTATTGGTTAGCATTTACAATTTGCATCCGTACTTTAATTGAGAATTTTTTATATGACTGATGTATTTACTTGTGATCGTACTTGTCTATTACGCAGGTATTTGCTTTTGAAGTTATCCCCTCCCTTGGCATTAAAAAATGTGGGATCCGCAGGGTTAACCCCGAGCTACCCCCTCCACGTATTCTGAAATGGAAGTTGACTAAGCGACCGCGAGGGAAAAAGCTGGATGAGATTTTCTCTGAAACTGTAAATATTGTTGTTGTTAATGTTTATAATTTTTAGTATGTGTATAATTACAATGATGTAATTACAATGATGTAACTCCAATTGCAGATGTCTGCGCGGTCTAAATTGGTGGCGACAGCTGTTGAGATGGGTCAACGGTATTACAAAGGCATAGATCAGGGACCCACTATGTATGATCACTATGCTGTAGATTTATCTGGAGGCCTCCCGGATCCGGAACTACATAGGACTGGCGGACCCAGTCATATGGAGGATTCTTGCGGACCTAGTGATATGGATCCTTCGTACTCTGGACCCAGTGATACGGAGGGCTCAGACCCGGATGTCGGCAATGGCCGTGGGAGTCCCACGAGGTCTAGGCGGGTACGCGTGACTTTGCCCAGACAACCTACAGCTGGACGTGATTCAGAACCGGAGGTTGGCAGTCCTACTCCCGTGAGGCGTAGGCGGGTACGATTCAATTTGGACAGACAGCCTGGACCTCAAGGTCATTCACGGGGAGGCGTCGGAGAGCGTCCACAGGTACGTAAGCATTTTTAGGACCACATGATTTAATTTCAATTGACTTAATAGTTTTAGTACTGACAGAGTCCGAATTCCTTTCAGGCTTGGGAGCATAAATTGGCAGAGGTGATGGATGCTGTTCGAACATTACGTACGGATGTCATGGAGGCTTTCCGTACGAGTGAAGAGAAAAGAGCTGCGCAGCATCAGGAGTTGCTGGATTTGATCCGGGCCCAACAGGGTCCGACGTCGCAGCACCGTATGGATGGTCCACCATTCGATGACCAACCATTTGATGACCATGACGGAGCATTTACTCCCACAGGTACAGGGTGGACAGACCGAGGGACCAGCCATAGGCAGCCACGTACCACAGACACAGTCTCAGATCCGCAGGGTCATGATGTGACAGCACGAGAGGAGGTGCGCGGTGGTACACAGACAGCAGGTGATATAGAGCCAGCAGTCTTGGAGCAGGTACTGCCTGAGGACATCACCACAGTCTGCTCATCACAGCTGCTGGATGATCCTGTTCACTTCCAGGAGCTCACACCTATACATTTCCAGGAGGTCACCCCTGACGCCACAACCCAGCGCGATCGTCCAGTCAATCCCAGCGTACGAGGTTCCTCCTACGAGCATAGACCTTCGGTCGACCCGAGTGTAGCCGACCCCTCCAGCCGACCTCCGGTATGTCATTTGACACCCCACCGATCGATTTCAGGTGATCAACAGGGAATGAGTTCCTCCTCACACCACCCCGATCACCCTGATTTGGACCGGAGTCCACCACCCCTGAGGCGTGGAGACCGGATTCGACGTCGAGGTTGGATGGAGCGGAGCCCATACACAAACCCCTGTGAACCGAAGAGGCCACGGACGATGCCGCATCCGCAGCCAGCACATGAATGGATGCCACACGAATTGGTAGATCCTGACCAGCTTGCGGCGTACCTAGCCTACAAGAGGAGCATGACAGGGGAATTGTAAGTATAATCTAAAAACTTACAATCTGTTTATAGTTTTTTCGTCCACAGGTACAAGTAAGTATTATGTTAAATTTGTTTCCAATTATGCAGACGTGATGTGGATCTGCACCACCCAGTTGGTGTCAATGTGACTTGGTTCCACCGGTTTCAAACCAACTTCATGGAGTTGGACGATTCGGTATGTTCCTCACTTGATTCACCTGTAGAAGTTTCATTCACAAATGGTTGAATCCTAACAATACGAATTGTTGATATTTGTCAGCACATTGACGCATACTGCAACGTTCTCCGGAAACGTCAACGAGCATTCCCCACTGTGTACGATAGGAGGACCAACATACTAGATTCACAATTCTATGTAAGTGTTTATTGAGTACGGTTTTCTCTTCTACCTTGATGTGTTCAAATATTTTTTGCCTGACGTGTCGGTTAATTTTCTATGTACAGACATTGGCATATCATAGCTGGCAGAGAATCTGCATGGGTGAGGACAAGAGACCCCCAGATGGTTGGACTGTGCTGGATCGCCAGTATCCTCGTGATGAGCTTGAGGTGGTATGTGGCCTGCTCCCGCAGGCAAACCTGCCATGGCACGACGTTGACACGGTCAGTGTAAATTTGACTTTGCGTCCATCTGTATAATAAAAAAATTTGCTAACACTTTGGAGAAACACCTGCAGGTTCTGATTCCTTGCAACCTCGGAGGTTACCATTGGGTCGTGGCCAGCGTCAACCTTGCGAAAGGGCACATTTTCGTGTTTGACCCGTTCAGACAGAAGGTCCGATATAGCCATAGGAATACCCAGTTCGCGTGCTTAAGGTGGTTGCTACCCTCGATGCTGGATGCGGTACACTTTCACCGGAACAGACAGAGAGGTGATGCGACGTACAAAAGGGAAGAAAAGCCGTTCCGGATGTTCTACGTGCACGCCAACCGTGTGCCGCAACAGGAACGGGGGTATGACTGTTTGAAGTTCTTATTCTATCACAATCGGTTTTAATAGCATCCCATTATAATGTTTGTTCACGTGGTTAATTGCAGGGGAAACTGTGGGGCCCATACATTGAAAATTATTGAGTACCTGGTGGCGAACACGGATACCTTCGACTGGTCCGAAGCTGATATGGCCACCATCCGGGAGAAGATGGCCGTCGAGGTTTTTTGTAACTCGAAGCCCATATAATTGATGTAGATGTAGTTGTAGTTGATGTACATAACATTTTTTGAGTAATGAAATGATGAATTTTTTTTCTTCAAGTGTTTGAAGTGTTTGCAGTTCAAAGTTAAACACACACATTTCATACATTGAAATCCATAAACAATACAGCAAATTCAATAAAGCATCTAGTATGACATTAGACGAACAACTAAATTCTAATATATTTTCGAACATAAAATCAATCACATTAGTTCTACATAAGAACCAAGGGTCTCACCAAACAACTGTATCGAGCATGGTTGTGAAAGTTTGAACGATGTTGGAAGACATCAGGTTGGAGACATGTTCCTCATAAAACAAAGGTACTATTGCGGAAGTTGATAAGCATCTAAGGATTGAGAAAGCAGAGTATCCCACACGGATAGTTTACTGTTTTGGCATTTCTCATGAGCATCCGGGAACATTCATTCTAACTTATATACGAAGTACAAATCCCCATCATGAGTATATTGGTCTATATCCCAAGGGATTTAAGTTCAGTAAAAGGATGTTTGAGGACATTGATCGGCTTGTGGCATATTTCCAGAGGCATATCGACGATCCTCAGCATGAGTCAGCACCATCAATTAGATCAGTTGCTGCTATGGTACCAATGTGAAGCCCTGCAACTGGGGGCTCCTCTATAGCTAGAGGTGGCACGGTTTCGGTTCCAAGGTTTGGTGGAACCGAAATCAGAACCGGGTCCCCCGGTTCCGATTTCGGTTTCGGTTTCGGTTCTGAAACTGGCGGTTTCGGTTTCAATTCCGATTCTGGAATCGGAACCGTCGGTTTTAGAACCGAACCTTTTGTAATATATTTTCAAAAAAATTAGAACCAAAACCGGAACCGGCCTCCCCCGGTTCCAGTTCTGGTTCTTGAATCGAAACCAGAAATCCGGTTCCGATCCTGGTTTTCCCGGTTCCGAACCCCCCCGATTCGACGGTTAGAACCAGAATCTTGCCAGGTCTATCTGTAGCATCTGGGGGTAGTGGCTGGGGAAGTTCAAGCAATGAAGGTGGATGGAGAGATTGATGTATTAAAAGTTCAACACATTTCATACATTGAAATCCATAAATAAAGTTGGGATATACATAAACACTATAACAAACGAAATTCGAACATGAAATCAATCATATTACTTCTACATAAAACATAAGAACCAAGGGTGGCAATTCGTCTTCCTCTTGTAAGTAAGGCTCCATTCATTCCACGGTACAGTCTTTCTCATGTGTCCAATTTTATGACAGATACTGCACTTGCGGCGGTATTCCTCGGGGACAATTGTGCTGGGACCTTCATTAACCATAGGTGGGTTGGAACACCTCCTGCTGTTATGTCCTGGTTGTCCACACCTTCTACACGACTGTGTGGTTGTCCTCTCCGAAGACGAGGCATGTCGACCCTCCATTGGTCTACCTGATTGCCTCTTCGCCTTTGGATTTAAAACCACCCGTGATGCGATGTCGGATGGCACAACCCATGAAGCAGGATGGCCAACAGGCATAATAGGAACTGAGTATGCATCAATAAGTGTCTCCCTCTTGTAGTAGTCCGCACACAGAGATGTAAAATCCAAATTTCGCTCCCTGCAACAATGAAAAGGGTGAGACTCACGTTTGGATAATATAAACCGTTAACTGTAAATTGTAATGTACCTTGCCGCTGCAAGTGCGTGTTTACATGGTAAAAAGTCCATTTGGAATTTGTTGCATGTGCATGTCTTCCGGGCTAAGTCAACCGTCCACTGTTTTCCCTTGTGTCTGACGGAGAATATGTTCCAGTCAACTGGATTTACGGTCATATAACCGCACTTCTCGACACGTTTGAGGATCAAAAGATGTGCGGCGTCGGTCAATCGATGACGCATGGACTGTGCATTTGCATGACGATCATGAAACCACTTCTGTATCATATTCCAAATGAACTCTGCCAGTGTCATTAGTGGCAGTTGCCGAGCGAATTTTAGGCATGAGTTTATGCACTCTGCAACATTTGTGGTCATCAACCTGTACTTTCTTTGGGGACAGTGAACGCGGGACCACTTCTGTGGACCGGCATCAATGGCATAATCGTATGCACCCTGGTGCAGCTTACGTAACTCCTCCATGTGCCGATCATACTGGATTTCAATGTACGACCTAGCAGCGTAATCCATTATCTGGGCAACATCCTTTCTGTGGAATCGCTTCTTCATATTTTCACCAAAATGCCAGACACAAACGGTATGGGTTGCATAAGGGAACGCTTTAGAAATCCCTGCTTCAATGCTTGGATGGCGATCGGAAATGAAAACCAGATCATCTATATGACCAAGGGCACCCCTCAAGCATTCTAAAAACCACTCCCATGAAAGGTTGTTCTCTGAGTCACCGTACCCAAAAGCAATTGGATACACCTGTTCGTTTCCATCTTGTGCAGTTGCCACAAACATTGTACCCCCGAATCTTCCCTTCAAATGGGTACCATCTACTGCAATAACAGGACGCATACACCTCCGAAAACCTCTAATTGAGGACCCTAACGACATGAAAAAGTAGAGGAATTTACCATGATCATCGCACTGTAAGTCCGTGATTGTGCCCGGATTTTGCTGTTCGAGAACATACGCAAAAGATGGGAGCAGTTGGAAACTTTCTTCATGTGTTCCATAGGTTAATGACAATGCATATTGCAAGGCATCATGTGCCTTACTGTACATGATTTGGATGCCATACATTGTTTTCATATCGGCGATTATGTCCTTCGGACGCATGAGACGACCATCGGTTTGTTGAAGTCTAGGGGCAACGACTTCTCCGATTATGACTGCACCAGCTTATCGGTGGCGACGGTGAATCTCCTCCAAGGGACAGCTGTGTTCGTTGATAAAACTTCTGACTTGAAAGTAAGTACCTTCTTCTCTCCTCACCGCTCTTAATTTCCACGTACAGTCGTCAATGATGCAAACCAAATGTAAAGTTGTCTTATTAGACCTTTTCACCTTCCATTCAAAGTTCTGCCGCATCGCAAAATGGCCAACTAGCCTCTTCAAATCCTTTTTACTCGGAAAAAATTGACCTTTATAAATCATGGTTCTCGGTTCTTGCGCTGCCAAGGTGCTGCTTGTACCAATACCAAACGAGTATGAATCTGCTCCTGGAATAACCCAAGTTCTCGCATTAACGGAATCAGATGATGTCATATTACAACGGACCTCGGAAGTCCCAGGCATATCTGGTGTAGTGCAACTAACTCCTTGTACACGTCTACCGCTTGTTTGCATTTGTGCAGGCTCTTCATCTACATTTTGGAGATCATGAACATGTTCATTATTTGCCTCAGTATCAACCTGTTCATGGTTCGGGTAATTGCTCTGTTGATTGTACTGCGCATCGTACTGTTCATTGTCCTGTGCATCGTACTGCTCATTGTACTGCTCATTGTACTGCTCATTATACTGCACATCGTACTGCTCATTGTACTGCACATCGTATTGCTCATTGTACTGCTCAATTCGACTGCCAAACACATCACCCACATCACCCAATTGAATTTCAGCTGCATGTGCATGGTCGACCGCAACTTCTGGGACACCACACATGTTTCCCACACCTTCGCTGGGACCCCCTTGGGTGAACACTTGGTTGCTACCGCTAAAGGATCCAAACTGTTGGGTATTTTCAGGAGGAGGAATATTATTCCCTACCACATCTCCAGCTGTCCGCTCAGTTAGACTGACACATACTTGAGGGATCACTCGATCTTCCCCTAGCATAAACTGGACATCGTCGTCATTCCTTATCAATGTGCGACACGTACTGCCAGGAACGAGTGATATTGATGACAACTCAAAATTGTATTTGTTTACATCATAGTTCACAATAGTATGCACGATCGTCACCAATTCTTCGTAAGTCATATTGTTTGACACGTACATTCCCCGGTTATCGGATCCAACAAACCTCTGACTTCCGTCGGGTAACTGGTCCCATCGACCGTTGTAAGATATTACTATTCTAACCCGATTCATGAGGCTGTCAAATTAATAATCACAAACCATTAACAAAAACCCATGATTACACAATGTCTTCAAATATTACATGAAACGCCTCGAATATTTTTTGAAAAAGGCTCGAATTTTTTTTCAAAAAAGCTCGAAATATTTTTGTCAAAAAGGCTCGAAATCAATTTCGAAAAGGCACGAATATTTTGTTAAAAGGCTCGAAACTTTGTTCAGAAAGGCACGGATATTTTTTGAAGAAGGCTCGAAATCAACCAAAAGGCTGGAAACTTTTTTCAAAAAGGCTCGAAATATTTTTGTCAAAAAGGCTCGATAATAACTACAAAAGGCACGATGACATTGTTAAAAGGCACGAATAAATTTGAAAATCAATCCAGCCTTTTAGAAAGGTTATCGAGCCTTTTGAAAAGTTATCGAGCCTTTTGGAAAAGTTATCGAGCCTTTTACAAAGGTTATCGAGCCTTTTACAAAGGTTATCGAGCCTTTTGGAAAAGTTATCGAGACTTTTCTAAAAAGGCTCGATAACAATTTCAAAAGGCACGATGACAGTGTTAAAAGTTATCGAGCCTTTTGGAAAAGTTATCGAGCTTTTTACAAAGGTTATCGAGCCTTTTGGAAAAGTTATCGAGACTTTTCCAAAAAGGCTCGATAACAATTTCAAAAGGCACGATGACAGTGTTAAAAGTTATCGAGCCTTTTGGAAAAGTTATCGAGCCTTTTAGAAAGGTTATCGAGCCTTTTAGAAAGGTTATCGAGCCTTTTGGAAAAGTTATCGAGCCTTTTAGAAAGGTTATCGAGCCTTTTAGAAAAGTTATCGAGCCTTTTGGAAAAGTTATCGAGACTTTTCCAAAAAGACTCGATAACAATTTCAAAAGGCACGATGACAGTGTTAAAAGGCACGAAAATATTTCAAAAAGGCACGAAATTTTTTTCAAAAAGGCACGAAATTTTTTTCAAAAAGGCTCGATAACAACTTCAAAAGGCACGATGACAGTGTAAAAAGGCACGAAAATATTTCAAAAAGGCACGAAATCATTTTCAAAATGGCTTCAAGTTTACATACTAAAATGTGAACAACTTCAAAGAAGCAAGTTCAAGAAATATTACCTTATTTTACTGAAGAAGAAAGTCGGGGCAAGACCTTGAACTTTTATTTGTAGAGAGAGAGTAACTGAGTATTTCAAGCCTTCGTTTGAGTTGCAGAGAACAACTCAAAGAGAATAACATAAATGTTTAACTAAGGGCAATTTTGGTAGTTCACCATAATAGGTGCCTTTTAAACTTAACTTATTAAACCAGTGACATTCTCACCAATTCACTTTAAAAAGGTGATATTTTGGACCAATTCCACTTTGATACAATTATTGGATATTAATGTTTGTATTCTCATTCTTATTTTTCAATTGTTTATTATAAAGGTAGACGAATTTAGAAGTTGGAGTAAACAATTGTTGGATGAGCTGTATGATTGTGTCAAGCCAGTTTCCTACACTCAGCACGCTAAGATTGTTCGAAAGGGCAGCTCAATTGACGAAATGCTCTTCTTGGTGCAAGGCAAACTACAAACCTACTCCTTAACGAGTGTCGATATTGGCTCTGTTGCAATCCCTCCTCGTTTCGAAATATCAATTAATCGTCTCGAAGAAGGTAAATTCTGTGGAGAAGAACTAGCTTGTTGCTTGGTTTCAAGCTAATCTCTATTCATCTAACCTCTCTATCTCAACAAGAACTATTCAAACAATTACAAAAGTTGATGCATTCACTCTAATGTCCTATGACTTGCAAAATGTATTCATTAAGCATCGGACAGCTCATAGTACATCTACCCAAGTGCAAGCACCTCCGCCTCCAGTAGAGCCTCCGACGCAGCAGCCCGCAAGTGGGATTTGAGATCACTACTCCATGCTTTTTTGCTCCATCAAGGCAAAAGACAACAATAATAAATTAATAATTATGATATGGAACCCCCGGCCCCTACAAGAGTTTTTAGGAACATATAATTAAAAAAAATAGATTTAAATTATTTAGTGCCTTCAAATTTGTTGTGTGCTAGCCATATATCCGGACTATCTTGTAATTAATGCGATGGTAATTCACAGATCTCTCTAAAATAATTTATATACGTGTTTTGTTTACTTGTACAACATAGGGTTTATTTTGAATTAAATAAATATAATTGTTCTTTTAAGGGAAAAATATTTACAAAGATTCAAAAAAAAGTAGCTGGAGAGTAATAGAGGCTTGACGGACTGCAATTAAACATTAAGGTGGCGGTTTGTTGGCTGGAATGGAATGGATTCCATTCTCAATGTTTGGTTGGTTAAAATCCAATGGAATAGGCATTCCATTGGAATGGTGATTCCACCATTTCGGTAGAATGGGCATTACATTCAAAAACCAATGGAATACCCATTCCATTCCAACCTAAAAAATTTATTCCATAAATACCCTCATATGCACAAACTACATTCCAAAAATACCCTCCTTTCCAAAAATAATATATTATCATTATATATTATATTAATGATATATAAATATAAATATATATATATATATATATATATTATATTAATGATATATAAATATAAATATATATATATATATATATATATATATATATATATATATATATATATATATATATATATTATATATTATATTATATAAATATTATATATAATATAATATATAATATATACTTTTATATTTTATTATTATTATCCAAAATATATTATATATATTATATAATATATATATTCGTATTATATAATATATGATATTTATATTAATATTAATAATATTAATATTACTAATATATAATATATATTATATATAAACATATATTCAAAAATATATATAATAATATATTATAATATATATATATAACATGTTATTTATTATAATTATATATATATAAATTTTATATACATTTTTTGTGATTGAAAATTTCATATACATTTTTTGTAATTGAAAAGAAGTTCAATGGGTAAAATGCAAACTCGCGTAAAATTTAAGGGAGACTAGTGCTAATAACCCTTAATTCTATTTGGATGTCAAATGTCACCCAAAATCCGGGTAGGTGATTAAAATATTAAAGTCAAATAGTGAACTTGGTAAACCTAGGGTTCTCCTCTCATATACAGCATAATCTCAGTAAAATCGGTCTTGAATAAAACTTCAACAAAGATCCTACGGGTCAGGCCGTCAGGGTGTAACCCTTGGTGCCCCATGAACAATCCTATTCAGTACAATGTAAGGCAATTACTGGAACATCATGATTGATGTACTTCTATTTTGTCTGACATCAAAATGCTTATATTTGGTATTTGGTTAATATACTATTGTTATTCTGATAATATATTTGCAAAGATAAATCAATTAGACCTAGTTTCAGAAATGTACTGAACATGGTTATTTTAATTATATGCCATGAATACTGGCTTTCGCAATTGATTTATTGTAAATGGACTACAAGAGCTTTGATCCTTATTGAGTATAGGGTATGTAGGCGTTTGGGTTGTAAATCTCAAACTCAAGCCCAAAAGAAATTGTTAAATAAGTATGTTATAGGTTGTGGCATTGACATATCTAAACTGTGAAATAAATGTTTAGTATATTGTGGTTTATAGTGGTTTAAAGTTAAAGAACTAATGAACTGTGAATTGGGTTTGCAACCTGGAATGAGTGATATTGTTTCAACACCTTTGTTTGGGGTGATGTCGAGTAACGAAGAATGACTATATATGTATTTTTTATATATGACTGAAAGCCTGATGGCCGTTGTATATTTCGCTAATAAACATGCTAAATATATTATGAGTAATGCTACTTTGTCCAAATTTGGTGCCCAAATCTAGTGCCCAAATGACGTGGCAACACTCTCGTCCATTCATTTAGATTGTATTAGATTTGCTTGATTTAAATGAATGGATGATAATGTTGCCACATCATTTGGGCACCAGATTTGGGCACCAAATTTGGGCAAAGTAGCATTACTCATATATTATATAAGGCATGTAAGGACATAATGCCTTGAGAAATATTACGAAGTAGACTTAACGGTATTGCCTAATTAAAATAAAATTCTATGATTTATAAATGGTTCGTATAATCATAAGGTTTGAGTTTAGCTTATTGAACTCAACAAATTTTGGTGGAAAATTGTTAGTGACATTCAAAATTTTCAAGAGATTAAACTTTTATTTATTTGTAGATGAAGTTTTTATGTGGAACTGATATTATTATTATCAGGTGACAAATTTTTGGATTGCTCCACAAACAGAGGAAGCTTTATTGAGATTTTTGTAAAAATCTAATTTATAGAGATAATGATCTACAGAAGAAGATAATGCTAGATTTACTTGTTATTATATGTAATTATAATATCTTAATCACGTAACCGGATTTTGGGTCGTGACAAATGGTATCAAGAACCCTAGATTTACCAAGTTCACTATTTGATTTTAATATTTTAATCACCTACCCGGATTTTGGGTTGTGACATCAAATCTTAGAGATTGACAAAAGCTAATGGTTATTAGTGAAATGAATGACTTGCACGTAAAGGTTGATATCAAGGACGGAGCAAGCTAGCATTGCTTTAGAATAAGGTAAAGTATATATATATAGTCTTTTTATTGTCAGTTCGTCCTAACAATAAATATATCAGAACGAAGAATGTAGACCACAGATTATGGAGAAGTTTTGATAAGTGCATACACTTTGAGTCAAAGTATGTAAATCTAGTGGTCCACATTCTTCGTCCTGATATATTTATTGTCAGAATGAACTGATATATAATAGAAAATCTATATATATAGAAGCATATTATATCAGTTACAAGCTGAAGGCAATTATAAACCATTGCATTTTCACTTTGAACATCTATTTAGTTCCATACTTGTTCTCAAGGAGCAAGCATAGCATATATAGTTATTATTTTCTTCTCTCTTTTGATAATTCTTTGTTTATGTATGAAGGTATATGATACATAACTTTAAAATAAAGACCCTATAGCAGTGTTCGAAAAAACACGCCTAGCCCTGCCTAGGCGGCTGCCTATACGCTAGGCAGCCTCCGGCCGTCCCGATTAGGACAAAATCAGCCGTATTAGACGGTGGGTAAAAAAACGGGTGATTTGGCTAATTTATTAGCCGATTTTGTCAATAAATCGGTCTAGATGGAATCAAAGTCGTTTTTATATCCTAATTACACTCTTTAAAATTTGAATATTGATTTTTTTTTTTTTTTTTTTAAGACATTGAATATTGGTTTTCTATTTAGGAAAAATAAATAAATAAATTCCTGGCCGCCTAGGCACTAGGCGCTGGTCTACCGTCCGATTAGCATCTAACGTTTACTAGAACACTGCCCTATAGATAGCAAATGACCGATTTTCCAATATTCTCTTGCATGCTTTTTAAAAGCAAGATGCCTCATGTTTTGATAAATAAAAAAAACCTCATTTTGATCAATTATACTTTACTTGTTGTCCAGACAAGAAATCTCTTAATACCAATGTTGAACCTCCAATTCTTTTTTTTCTTTTTCTTTTTTAAATCAAAACCTTTTCTAAATCATTATTTATCATATTAAAAAAATAATTATTTATTATGTTTTAATCATGAATAATATATTATCATTATTACATAAAAAATGGTTTAGGATTTATTAAATTATTTTGATTTAGGTGTTTGTATCATATAAAATGAAAACACATAACAATTAATAGTAACAAGGGTATAAATGTCAAATTACTTATTTTAAAAACCATTTTATCTTTAAAAAAATAACTTTAAAATAAAGAAACTCCTTTTGATCAGTTATACTTGACTTGTTGTCTAGACAAGAACTCTCTTAATTTCTTTAATGAAAATGATAGTTCAAATTATGCTTGACTAGAAGAAAATTTAAGATATGGAGTTCGATACATTAATACTACCCCTTAACATGTAATAGAGTCAATATTGAACAAGAAATTCATGGGAAAAAAAAAGGACTTAAATCCGAAACCTCTTTTAAGTCTACTCTGACTTCCTGGACAAGTTACTAATATCTCCAGACAAATCTCTATCCATCTCCAAATTTCTATTTGTATCTAAATTTTCATCAGTAACATTCTATGTGAGCATGAATTAATTAATTAGAGCAAATTGCACTAAACTCCCTGAGGTTTAGCCTATTGCATCCATAAACAACTTTATCATTATTTGACACTTATACCCCATGTTGTTATGTCAAACTTAGTTAACTGTTGACTAATCGTTACCTTTAAAAGACTAAACTACCCCTGATTCCTAAATCAAATTAATAAAAAAAATAAAACAAAACAAAACAAAACAAAAACATTTTGTTTGTGCAGGTGTGGAGACCATGATGCATCTCACCTGCACAAACAATGATTTTTTTTTTCCAGTTTTTCAATTTTATTTTTTATTTTTGCTTTTTAAAAATTGTTATGTTTTTAATTTATGCTCTCTTTTAATTTTTATATTTTTTAATTCAATTAAATTTTTAATTATTTAAAATTTTATTTGATCTCCACCATCCATCTCAAAGATGAGATGGTGGAGATCCATTTAAAAAAAAATGTTTTTGTTTTTGTTTTTTGTTTTTATTAATTTATGGGTAGTTTAGTTTTTTAAATGTAACAGTTAGTCAACAGTTAAGTTTGACCTAACGGTAGAGGATGTGAGCGTCAATTAATGATAAAGTTGTTTCTAAGCGCAAGAGGCCAAACCTTAGGGAGGTTGAGTGCAATTTGCTCAATTAATTATTATTCACCTTTTCTTGTCACCAGCTTTCACTGGGATGAGTTGTTTGGTTTTGTAGAAAACATTGAAAATTTTCTCGGCCTGGGAACGAGTCTTGCTGACAGTGAATTGGGCCGTATATAAATTTGTCGGCCCATTAAGGTTGTCCAAAACAGCTCACATAGATTGGGCTTGAACAAAACAACTGGAAACAGTTGCTACTAACCATATAATTAATGTTCCCTTTAGATTCCCATTTTACCCCTTATAAATTTTCCATCATTTTCCCTCTGTCTCTCACAAATTTCTCTCCATCTCGCTTCCGGTCTGATTGGATCTAAGTCCATGTCCTTCAATCTGGAAGAGACCTAAAACAGGTTCAATTCTAGGGTTTTGGATCTCTGCAGTTGCAATTCATGATTTATTTATTTTTTTTAGGATTGCTTCATTAATTAGGGTACTTTTGTGTATTTATCCATCTGGGTTCATCTTAATTAATTTGGATTATAGGTTTTGGGTTCGAGACTTCGAGTCAAATTTGAAGATTTCTACATAAAGTTCAGATTTTTATAGTATCCTCCGGCGGCCCTCTGAAGAATCCGAACTCGAAAGGCATGAAGAAGGAGTACACTGATCAGCTATCACCATCAACTCATCTAGTGAGTCCATGTCATGTACGTACCACCTCCATGCATGTCCAATGAAAAATATATAAACGTAAAAGGCGCCACCTCTAGTTATGTATTATGTATATATTGTTGTTTGCTTTCAAACTATGAGCAAGCTAGCTAGCTGTATGTGAATGAATCGAACTACTTAATCCTCATAATAGATCGAGCAAATAATTTTGAGATTAGAATTCAAGAAACTTTATTAATTGCAATATACACGCATGATTATTAGGTGTCGACATCTGAAAAAAAAAAAATAGGAAGTAGAACAATCATAGGAAGTAGAAGATGTGATAGAGATTAGAAAGTGATCTGCATGTCAAGCCAAAATAAACCATGAGAAGCCATAATATATCATACATGAGTAATGAACTCTCCACCGCGCCTCAGCTGTTGAGTATGGTGGTTTGATTTACTCTTTCTTGCTGCATATCCCACCATTTCCATCTGTTAGAGAGGCTGCATAATCCAGCTACAAGTGAGCTTGATCAGGTGAATGGTAGTCCACAGCGTTATAAGAGTAGAAGGCAGGCGTGAGGCGTGTAAGCTTAACAGAAAGGATGTCACTACCTTGGAGGCTATGTCATAATATAAATAGCGTGAGTGTGTATTGATTTCATTATTCAGTATGTAAAAACTTATGTTCATCAATATCCAAAAGCTTCTTCAAGCCTTTAATGGCAGATTACATCTTCTCTGTTCTTTGAGAACTGTAATCAAACACCCTTGGATTTTATCAAAACCTTTGAGTTACCATCCAAGTGTTACCAATTCTCTCCCATTTCTCCTTGAAATTAAGAAATAAAAGAGAAACTTTAATTAACATATAAAAGAATTAATTAATATACCTCCTGATTTCGTGCAGTTTCCAGTAATTCTTTTACAAGCTTCATTGCATTATGTATCACAAGACTACTCGGAATTCTCATGATCAGTTTGAAAATCGAGAAAACATTGAAGAAATAATTAAGTCTTTGCATGCTTCCTCTGCTAATCAGAAGTTAAGTCTTCAAAGCTAACAACCATCAAACCTGTTTCAGCTGATATCATTGAAGCATTCTTGAATAGGAGCATATATCTGGAAATTCGTTTGATGGCTTTAAATTGTCGAAGAAAACACCGTGGAATATCATTTCGATCCATGTAGTATAAAATTTCTGTAGCAATGCTCGTACATTGTTTTTCTTCTTGGTTAGTACAAGTATTTTTTTCCATCTACTGCTAATTCCTCAGATTTCTCTTTGAAATACCGAAAAATCATTTCTTTTAAATTCTTGGTGACTTGAGTCCAATCCATTCATGGCATTTTTGTGTCCCAATTTTTTAAGAACTGGCCACAAGACAGGAAGGGTTTTGTTTTCCTTGTGCACTGGGACACGCTATATTTGACCACCTAGGACTCTTAACTAGTTGAAAACTATCAAGGGTTCGAAAGGTGGAAGTTCTGTTATTGCTAATCAACCAAAGAGCTAGCAAATCTGTCTGTGAAGATGAGCACGTACTGTTAAGAGTAATATTGCTTCAGCAAAAGATCAAAGCTCAACTAACAACTGATACAGCTAGAGGAGTGTTACTCTGCTGAACTACTACATGCATCAATCCTCACAATGTATCCTTCCTTACTCTTATTATCATATTCTGACTTCATGATTTCTTTCGCATCATTAAAATGATCAACCATTTCAAGCTGTACAGACTTTGTGTATCTGATAGCTTGCCGCCCTGAGTACCCACGTCCGTTCTCCACTTCTCCATATTTGATGAACCCTACAATAAACATCATAATTGAAAGAATTCAAAAATGTAAGCCTTCATCAGTCAAAGATAGGAAAATGAGATAAATTGCACCGCATGTCTGAGAATTGAGAAACCAGTCCAATGCAATTGCGCCTCAACCAAAGCTCGTTGTCTTCCAAAAAGCATAGGCTGTTATGGTCAATTTAATTCATTCTTTCATTAATAAAGTATTAAAGAAGAAGAAGCATCAAGAGGTTGAAACAAAGCATTCTTCTAAAACATGTTGGGTTAGATGGGGGTGCAGAAGGAGGTCCTAAAACATGTTGTATGCCTAATTGTTATTACTATCTCAAAAACCACAATCTGGATTGAACCTGCAGCAAGAAAATGTAAATAAACCAGAAAAGAAAAACGTTAGAAATCAAAGGAACCGAGGTCCGTGTTTCACACGGTGTCCTTAAGACGATTTCGCCGTATAGTACACCGTATGTGTTAGCGATCGTCTCCCAGGATACAACGATTCGACAGTGGAGCAAACCACTTTCAGCGAACTCAAATATTCGGGATGAAACTCACCAAAGAACTGAAGAAGGAGAAGAAGAATTACGGCTGCTGCTACTGTGTAATTCGGGATGAAAATAATGAACAGACTACCTAGGGTTTTATAGATAATAATGAACCACTAGGGTTTCGGGATTAATGTGGAATTTCCTTGGTTAATACGTTTTTTATTTTAATAAGGAAATCCAATTAATTAGAGAATAATTTCCGTTTGAAGAGATTTATTTCTAATTAAAACCGATTCTTTATTCTTAGTGATCAAGTAAGAAATCAGAATCCAACCAATTAATTCTTTCCTTATCAAAAACGTTGACTTAGGGAAGTGGCAAAAAGTCAACTGGACTCTCACGGTCCAATCGGAGCGGCATTCGTGTACGCAGGTCGTGCATTCGAAGGTTCGAGGTCCAAGATTTGCACCCCCCCCCCCCCTGCGCGCGAGAGAGAGCCTCTATGCCACACACTGTTGATACTTCATATCACACATTCACTTATATACTACACATAAGTGACTTCCCTAAGCAATGTGGGATTCACTTTGATCCCTACACAATGGGTTCACTTTGAGACTCAATTTCTCATTCACCCATTAACCATTTTGTGAATTTGAGTATATCATTTCGAAGCTCTCACGGAGGAGAATTCGAATCCATTTTAATTTTCCATTTTCGTGGAATTAATCATACCCAAATAATGCTCTCAAATCATGAGTTTGTCACAAAATTTCCAACAATCCCCCACATGAATGAAATTGACCTAAGAGACACAAAAGATGATGTTTGGTAAGTTCAAACGGTCAAAACCTGCATAGGATAGGTAGGTGTTACCCTTTGAACCTTCCCTTGTAAAGGTATGTTTACTTTACTGGCTGATCAGTAGATGTGATATCCTTGAACTGTTCTGCCGTTTTGTGTAAACGATCACACACCTCACACAGGTATCTTCCAGACCCGATTTGGTTCTCATTGTTATGTTCGTTTTGGCCATGAACATACGCCTGGTTCTGTGAGAGTCTCTGGAGAATATAGCCCTTCACTATTCTCTTTTAGAAGCGGCCCCACTTCTCTCTCACATAGGTGATTTCTTAATTAAGAGTAACCCGCATTACTCTGCTTGGATTTCCATAGCTTGGAATTTCAACGCATAAGAATCATTAAAAACATAGTTTAGCCTTTTCCCTACGGGCATCACTGTTTCATCATAGGAATGGACTTGGGGTTAACCCCCACAGTGATCCAACTCAGTCTTACAACTTGGTTGTCCCATTGAACCTAGATCTTGGGATCTCCAGTCAACTAGGTTGGGTTTCCTTTGTATTGACCTTTTATTTCATGGGCTTTAGTCCCATTCCTCTTGATGATGTCTCAACTAATTCTCTATTTAACCCTTTGGTTAGCGGATCCGCAATGTTATCTTTTGACCTTACATAGTCAATAGTGATAACCCCAGTTGAGATTAGTTGTCTAATGGTATTATGTCTTCGACGTATATGTCTGGACTTCCCATTATACATGTTGCTCTGTGCCCTTCCTATTGCTGATTGACTATCACAGTGGATGCAAATCGCTGGCACAGGCTTTGGCCATCTTGGAATATCCTCTAAAAATTGGCGTAGCCATTCAGCCTCCTCACCACATTTATCTAATGCTATAAACTCAGATTCCATGGTGGATCTGGCTATACAGGTTTGTTTGGAGGATTTCCAGGATACTGCCGCACTTCCTAGTGTGAACACATACCCACTAGTGGATTTTGAATCTTTCATATCAGATATCCAGTTTGCATCGGTGTATCCTTCTAGGACAGCAGGATATCTGGTATAATGCAGTCCATGATTGCGAGTGAATCGTAAGTACTTCAGTACTCTTACTATCCCTTTCCAGTGATCAGTTCCTGGATTACTCGTGTATCTGCTTAATTTGCTGACTGCATTAGCAATGTCTGGTCTTGTACAACTTGTTAAGTACATCAAACTTCCTATCACTCGAGAATATTCTAGTTGAGAGACGCTCACACCTTTATTCTTGGATAGGTGTAGATTTGTATCTACTGGTGTTCTGGAAATTCCAGAATCATTTTTGTTGAATTTCTCAAGAATCATGTCAATATAGTGTGATTGACTTAGTATGAGTCCGTTAGATGTCTTTGAGATTTTTATTCCCAACATTACATCAGCTGGTCCCATATCTTTCATATCAAATCTTGATTTCAATATATCCTTGGTAGATTTGATCATTTTATTATCACTACCAACAATGAGCATGTCATCAACGTAGAGACACACAATGACATAACCATTTTCTATGTCCTTGACATAAACACATTTGTCACATTCGTTGATTTTAAATCCATTTGACATCATAGCATTGTCAAATTTCTCATGCCATTATTTTGGTGCTTGCTTTAAACCATATAAAGACTTCACCGATTTACAGACTTTCTTTCCTTGTCCTGGAGCTGAAAAACCCTCAGGTTGTTCCATATAAATCTCTTCATCTAGATCTCCATTTAAGAAAGCCGTTTTCACATCCATTTGATGTACTTTAAGATTTCGCAAAGCTGCGATTGCAAGTATCATCCTAATGGAGGTTATTCTTGTCACTGGAGAATATGTATCAAAGTAGTCTAGACCTTCTCGTTGATTGTAACCTTTAATTACAAGTCTAGCCTTGTACTTATCAATTGATCCATCTGCTTTCATCTTTCTTTTGAAAATCCATTTGGATCCTAGCGGTTTACATCCCGGAGGAAGATCCACTAATTCCCAAGTATGATTTTGAAAGATGGAATCAATTTCGCTCTTAATAGCCTCTTTCCATAAGAGTCCTTCTGAAGAGCTTACCGCTTCTTTGAAAGTTCGAGGTTCACCTTCTAGCAAGTAGGTCATAAAATCTGGACCAAAAGACGTTTCCGTCCTTGCTCTTTTGCTACGTCTAGGTTCATCCTCTACCTCATTTTCTTGTTCTTGGTCTTCACAGTTATCAGCATGTATTCGTTTTGACGAACTTGCTTCATCATTTGATTTACATGGAAATACATGTTCAAAGAACATTGCATTTCTAGATTCCATTGTCGTGTTTTTGTGTATATCTGGTATGTCAGATTTATAGACCAAGAAACGATGAGCACTACTGTTTTGTGCATATCCAATGAAAATACAGTCAATAGTTTTCGGACCTATTTTCACCTTCTTAGGTAAAGGTACGGCCACTTTGGTAAGACACCCCCACATTCGTAAGAATTTGTAGGAAGGCTTTCTTCCTTTCCATAGTTCATATGGGGTCTTGTCTTCTTTCTTTCAGGGTACCTTATTTAAAAGGTAATTGCTAGACAATATAGCGTCACCCCACATGTTCTGAGGCAATCCAGAACTTATCAGCATTGCATTCATCATCTCTTTCAAAGTACGATTTTTACTTTCTGCAATGCCGTTTTGCTGAGGGGAATATGGTGCAGTGGTTTGGTGTATGATTCCATGTTGTGCACAGAATTCACCAAACGGTGCTACATACTCACCACCTCGGTCACTTCTTAGTGCCTTGATTTTCTTGTTGAGTTGATTTTCAACTTCAGTTTTATAGAGACTAAACTTCTCTATAGCTTCATCTTTGTTTTTCAACAAGTATACATAGCAGTATTTGGTGCTATCATCTATAAGCGTGATGAAGTATTTGTTACCACCTCTTGTTTGAACAAATTTTAAGTCACATATATCTGTGTGAATTAAATCAAGAGGTTCAGATTTTCTTTCAATAGTTTGAAATGATGACCTTGTTAGTTTTGCTTCAACGCAAATTTCACACTTATGTTTAGGATCAATATTAAACGTGGGAATATGATTTAAGTTAATTAATCTACGTAAAGTATCATAATTAACATGTCCTAGTCTACCATGCCATAAATTGGAAGACTCAAGCAAATAAACTGAAGAATTATCTTTATTGATAGTTTGTTTAACAATAGATACATTGAGCTTAAAAAGCCCTTCAGTTACATATCCCCTACCCACATAAGTACCCTGCTTAGTCAAAACTACCTTGTTTGATTCAAACACCATCTTGAACCCATGTTGATTTAACAACGAACCGGACACCAAGTTCTTACGAATTTCAGGTACATACAGCACATTGTTCAAGCTCAGGGTTATACCAGAGGTCATCTGGAGAACGACTTGCCCACGTCCCTTGACGTCAGATGTGGCTGAGTTGCCCATATATAGCTTCTCCCCATTCGCCTCTTCTTCAAACGTATTGAACATCTCCCTGTCAGAGCATATATGGCGAGTGGCTCCAGTATCCAACCACCACTCCCTTGGATTTGACCCGACCAGGTTTGCTTCTGTCACAACTGCAGAGAGATTGATCTCGGATACATCTTTTGAGATCCCAGCAACCACGTTTGCCTCGTGATTCTTCTTCTTCTTTGGCAACCTGCACTCAGAAGATCTGTGACCCAGCTTGTCACAGTTGAAGCACTTCCCTTGGAATTTTGGCTTCTTAGAGACTCCTCCCTTTGGACCCAGTTTGGATCCTTTTCCAGGCTTGTTCTTCTTTTGTTCAGAACTTTGCCCATGCTCAACTACATTGATCTTTCCTTCAGGCACATTGACATCTTTCTTGTCATATTTCCTGTGATCTTCTTCAATACGAAGCTTGAGAATTAGATCCTCGATCTTCATCTCCTTTCGCTTGTGTTTGAGATAGTTCCTGAAATCCTTCCATGAAGGAGGAAGCTTCTCAATGATTGCAGCCACCTGGAAGGTTTCACTCAGGGTCATCCCTTCGGCATGTATCTCATGCAGAATCACCTGTAGTTCTTGGACTTGACTCATAACTGTCTTGGAGTCCCCCATCTTGTAATCAAGAAACCGACCCACTACAAACTTCTTCGAACCAGCGTCCTCAGTTTTGTATTTTCGGTCTAATGACTCCCACAGTTCTTTGGCTGTTTTCTTTGAAGAATAGACGCTATACAGCGAATCTGACAGCCCGTTCATTATGTAATTGCGGCACAGGAAATCCGAGTGGTTCCATGCATCAATAGCATTCCATATCTGAACATCTCACTCTTCACCACTATTAGGTTTGGGAGCATCTTCAGTCAATAACCTACCAAGGTTCAGCGTGGTCAGATAAAACAACATCTTTTGCTGCCACCGCTTAAAGTTCGGTCCACTGAACATATCAGGTTTCTCCATATGATTCATTGGTAATGGTACCGAATTCATGTAGGGATTTGCCATAGGAACATTCCCTTGACTCATGTATTGGCTAATCACCGGATCAGGCATGTTTCTCACGAAGGAGTTGATGGCCGGAGTCGCTGAGGCCACAGTAGGCAACGCTACAGGCACCTCGCCCACAAGCACAGAGTTCACAGCCGAAGCACCCACAGTTGGATTTACGTTCGGAGTCTCTATTGGAACATTCGAGTTCACATTAGAGGTATTCGCCATAATATCTGAAACAAAAATAAGATTGTTTTTAGAGTGACGAATATAATATCGCTGATATCAATCAAACGATAAAGCAATGAATCAAATAGATTCTAGATTTATAAGAGAAATCACAGTGAATCAAACGATTCGAGATTTCGAAACAGAAAAATACAACGAATCACAACGATTCCAATTTTTCAAAAGAAATCACAATCAGTGTCTACACCTATAGACCCGATTAGCCAAAACGAAATCAGTGCCTAAGATTAGACCCGATTAGCCAAAATGAAATCAGTGCCTAAGATTAGACCCGATTTTCAAATATTAAACCAGTTAATGGTTTGAAATCAGTGTCTGAAACCAGACCTAATTTCCACAGTTATTTCAAGTTTATAAAACGAATTATATGGTGACGTTTTATAAAACAGAGTACGCAGGTCGCGCCCACACACAAGTCGTGCATTCGAAGGTTCGAGGTCCAAGATTTGCACACCTCCCCCCCCCCCCCCCCCCCCCCCCCCCCGCGCGAGAGAGAGCCTCTATGCCACACACTGTTGATACTTCATATCACACATTCACTTATATACTACACATAAGTGACTTCCCTAAGCAATGTGGGATTCACTTTGATCCCTACACAATGGGTTCACTTTGAGACTCAATTTCTCATTCACCCATTAACCATTTTGTGAATTTGAGTATATCATTTCGAAGCTCTCACGGAGGAGAATTCGAATCCATTTTAATTTTCCATTTTCGTGGAATTAATCATACCCAAATAATGCTCTCAAATCATGAGTTTGTCACAAAATTTCCAACAATAATGTCCTATATGATTTCTTCTCTTCCAAATCAGCCAATAATGTTGGATTTCGGCGACTGGCAGCCTCCGTGGGTATCGATTACTTACCCTCTTCTCTTGGTTGCATTCAGAACGTACACTCGGATCTTATGTAGCTTTCGACACCTAGGTGCGTATCACACCTGCTTTGGCTATATATGAATTTGTTCGCAGAATTACCGGTAAGAGAGGCTTTGGATTGCTGAGGGTGTATATAGACCCTTTTTGAACTAGTGATCATCAGATAGGAAGATTGTTTCTAATATTAAGTTACCTAAGCCTGAGATCAACTTGAATCGATCATTCTTGTAATTACAAGACTATGAATTTCCCTTTATTGGTCTTGTGCCACCTACTACTTGAAATTCATAATATTTTCCTTCTTTTTTTTTTCTTCTAAAAACTGGTAATAACTACATAAGGAAAAAAAAAAACTGAAGAATTCTAGATGTCAAAAACAAATGCTTTAACAGTAACTCAATCTTTCACCTTGAAATAACTATAATTTTCAAACATTGCTTCCCTGATCTATAACAATTTGATGCTGACATGAATCCTTCCTTGGAAATATGTTTAGAAACAGCCATATCTATATACAGCTGGAATAAAAGCTCTTCGTTACAAGGCTACCTGTTCAGTTCTTCAAAAATTATCGACAGAATGAAAGCATTCCAGAAAATTATTCACTGCCAAGTTCTCCAATGCATTCCATAAAGGCCGAAACTAAAACTTATGACCTTGGTTCGGAATTTTGAGGCAAATGTATCAAAGCACAACATATATATTTTGAGGCAAATGAATGAGAGGAGCATCAGATGGCATTAGCTGACTACTAGATCACCCAGCATATATAAGGTTCCAGCTGTATCTCTGTTTCCATACATTTTGCAGAAAACCCTAATTAGAGATAGATATTTTGGAACCAGATGTATGTGGGGAAGTTGAAAGACGAAATTCATAAGGTCCACCACCTTTCTTGATATTAATCATAAGAAATTAGATTGAAGTCATTGAAGTGTTTAGTTGTGTATAATCACAAATTTGGAACTTGAAAAGTCCCTAATTTTCTTCTTTATTCTTGGTGATTTAAAAAAAAAAAAAACTAAGACTAAACAAATCATGAATACGATAATTCAAATTATGATTGATTAGAAAATCATAAACGCCCCTTAACATGTGTAATAGAGTCAATGAACAAGAATTTAAGACTTAAATCCGAAACCTCTTTCCATATACTCTGACTTCCAGGACAAGTTACTAATATCTCCAGACAAACATCTCTAATTCTCTATACATCTCCAATTTGTTCTGTGGATTGGGCCGTATAGAAATTTGTCGGCCCATTACGGTTGTCCAAAACAACACACATAGATTGGCTTGAACAAAACAACTGGAAAGTGAAAGCCATATATTAATTTTGCCTTTAAATTCCCATTTTACCCCTTATAAATTTCTCATCATTTTCTGCCCTCTCTCTCTCTCTCTCTCTCTTTCTCTCACAAATTTCTCTCTCTATTTCTCTCTTGCGGTCTGATTGGATCTTAGTCCAAGTCCTTTAATCCGGAAGAGACCGAAAACAGGTTCAATTCTAGGGTTTTGGATCTCTGTAGTTGCAATTCATGATTTTTTCGGGATTGCTTGATGAATTAGGGTGCTTTTGAGTATTTATCCATCTTGGTTCGTCTTAATTTGGATTTTAGTTTCTGGGTTCGATCAAATTTATTCAAATTTGAAGATTTCTTCATAAAGTTCTGATTTTTATAGTATTTAGGGTTTCGGAGTTAGTTTAGTTTTTTAGATAAAAGTAGAAACTTTTTAGGGTTTTGCTTACCTCGGTCAATTGTGGTTTTAGTTCTCATTTGGTGTTTTGCGAGCTGAAGATTATTTAAATTGAGTATAAAGGAGTGACTGAAGTGAAGGGAGAAAAAAAAAAACTTTTTAGCAGCTAATGCAATTTTTGGCTTGTATTTTGAAGAATTTTCGGTTGTTTATGAGATACCGAAAATAAAGTTAGAACTTGTAGAAGGAATCAATGTCTTGGGCAGGCCCAGATGATGTCTATCTCTCCACTTCTCTTGCCAATTATTTAGACAGTAAGCTCTTATTACTATTTTTTTTCTCATATACATGTGCAAAGAAATTTGAATTGCTAGCTAGTCTCAACTCTCAATTCCTTAGTAATTTTGTATGTGTCTCTGGTATTGGAATATTAAAGTTTTGTTTTTTGTATGCTCACTCTTACTTTTTATGTTGCAAAGTTAGGATATCACATATGACACTGCTTATCTATCTAGCTGAGCCCTGTAATTTTGCATGAGAGCACCTTTTTATGATTGTGTTCAGGGTTCTTACTCCAGTTTTTATGCTACAGAGAAACTTCTTGTACTGCTTCGAGATGGTCGAAAGCTCATGGGGACGCTTTGTTCTTTTGATCAATTTGGTATGGTTTTTCAATTTTCTTTTTCCAATTCATTGATGATGTATTGAGGATTTTTATCATGCTAAATATTTCTTCTTTGATATCTGAAAAATTAAATTTATGTATGCAGCCAATGCTGTTCTTGAGGGTGCATGTGAGAGAGTTATTGTTGGTGAACTTTATTGTGACATCCCTTTAGGTCTGTATGTAATCCGTGGAGAGAATGTTGTTTTAATTGGCGAGCTGGTATGATTCTTGTTCTTTTGTTTTAACTTTTACAAATATTTGTTTTGGTACACTCTAGCTTGTATCCTTCTCATATTTACAATTGATACTTTAGGACTTGGAGAAAGAGGAACTTCCTCCACGTATGACTCGTGTTTCAGTTGCAGAAATTAGAAGGGTGAGTGATATCATTGTCTTGTAATTATATCACATAAGGTTACCTTTGTCTATTGACTATTGACTTGATCATGGATAACTCCATGATCGATTAATCCTTCATGTTTAGCGCAGTTTCCTTATTTAGAATAAAATTAAGTAGTTGCTAGGATGGTCATGTTCTATAATCTGTAGACAATCAATACTTTTGAGATATGATGACATGGACATTGATGTGTGACATAGTAACTCTACAAAATGGACATCGATGTGGTTATGTGAACTTATATTGAATGAGCTTATCATCTATCAATATTTACAAAATCCAAATGCAGATTCTACTAGATGGATTTCCACTCCACAAGGTTGATTTTTCAAATTATCGAAGTTCATTGTCAAATGGCTAGGCTGTATATAGTAAACCAGGAGAATTTCTAGCCACTAGGTGATGATTTGCAGTAGTCAAGACTCAAGAAAGAGAGAAATGTGGGAGTTAACTTGTTTGCGTTTCTGGAATTATAAAAACAAAATGCATGTATCTATCGTTATGGTCTTGCGCATACTTCCTCTATTAATTACAGTCTATGTAATGTTTTCAGGCGCAAAAAGTGGAGAGGGAGGCCTCCGATCTTAAAGGCACAATGAGGAAAAGAATGGAGTTCCTGGATTTGGACTAGCATGTTTCCTGCAACCAATATTCCGCGAATATTAAGCGGTTGGTCGTGTGGGAGAATGAGAATTCATTAGCTTTGAATGTTCCCTCTCTGTGAAATCTTTGTAACATTTTCAAGAATCCTTGTGTTATGATTTGTCATTTGGACATGTAGTACTGTTAGCTAATCTCAAGTTATTCAAGTTCTTCCTTTCTGTTATGATATGGTTCCTCTCCTTTCAAAGGAAATTAAAAAAAGAAAATGACAAAAGATATCGGGTTCAATGTTTGTCGGACCTGTTGAGATCAAACATTTTTCCGATACTGAACTTGTTGAGATCAAACATTAGTTTGCATAATTACTTTCACAGTATAGAAATGAGGTTTTTCCACACTTGTTTTTTAATTTACAAGCAAATGGGACTCAAATGGAATTACAAGTTTGAAGGGAAGGTGTTGTTGACATAAATTTTTAAAATTTGTAGATGATATATGTAATAATATTTGTGGGTAATATGTTTCAAAATATATTCTGATAAATTAAATCAAAATTAAGAAATATAAGCAATATGAAAAGGAAAATAAAAAATAATAATATAAAAAAATATTATAATATTTTGATGTAAAAAGATGCCATGTTTAGATGAACTAATATGGTAAATAACCCAAGTTATGTTTCATTAAAGAATTAAAAATACAATAATTTACATTCCAATTTTATTTTCCTTTTATAATTGTAAAATTCAGTATTTAATTTAATAACAAAAAAAAAAAAAAAAACAGCTTCTTTTACTTTGAATTTTGGTGAAATTAAATAGATACTAAAAATATATATACTTCAAGTAAAAAATAAAAATAAATAAAAAATTGATTTTTCTATGTAATCCACACAGCTATATATATATATATATATATAAATATATATCTCAGCTCACAGCTCACAACTCACAAGTCATAAGTAGACTGTTAAACTTGAACTGTCAACAAAGTCTTCTCTCTCATAACACTTTTACCACTCAAACAAGATCTGCTTCTTCTCTCTCTCTCTCTGTCTCTCAGCTGTTGACATTGTCAGATCCAGTAATAGGAAACAGGGTTTCTCTCACAATCTGTTTCTGTTTCTCTCTGTGTTGTCAACTATGGCTATCAAGCCAAGTCGCTCAATGTTTTTCTTCATGTTTTTGCTTTCAAGTGGGTGTTTTTTTCTGGGTATAATCGAAGCTTCAGTACACGAATATAAAGGAGAGAGATTTGTGAGAAAAGGAAATGCTTTTGTGGTTCATGGAGGCAGCGAAGGGATTTACTCCTCTGTTTCTGACGTTAGTCTCAATGACTCTGCTGCTTCTGCCGACAATGGAGATGCTTATATACGGTATTTTTACTCTCTTTTTTTGTTTCTTTTCATGTAAATTTTGATTTGTTAGCATTTTTGTTCTTTTTTTTTGTGGGTTTTTTTTTTTATTGACATTGCTGTGACTGGTTGTTAAAGATTGTGTTTTTATGGAAGGTTTTTGCTGTGTCTGATGTTGATTTTTTGGCTTCTGAATTCTGATTAGAATTGACATAGTGAATTTTAAGTTTATATAGTGAAATTTGGAAGTAAAGTTGGAAATGATTGAGTAAAAAGAGTCAATTAGCTAAGTTTGTTGATTTTTGGTTAAAATTCATGTTCATCTATGTTGATGTATCTATCTGTAGAAATTATAGCTTGTAAGGAAATAAGATCATAATATGCTTAAATGAAGTCTTTTATGATAAATTTAGCATTCTCATGTCTTGAAATTGGTTTTTTGGTTTATTTTCACATGTATAATGATATGCATAAGTGAACTACATGTGTAATTTCTTGGGTCCTTTGATATGGAAATACTAATCGTAGTGATGAAGTGTGAATGTGTTATCGAATGTAGTCGGAATTAGCAGCAGTATGTGAATTATTGCACTATGAATTTAGCAGCATAACCAGATAATATTTTATACAAGAAGTGAAAAAGATCGTATAAGTTGAGTGGTTTCAATTTTCATATGAAAAGTTTAAGTACCATGTAAATCTGCTTTCATATGATATGATCCTTATTTCAAGGAGCTGTCTATTGTGGATTAAGTCTGCTTCCTATCTTTTTTTGTTTCTGTTCTTCCATCAATGGTATACAGACAGTGATTAGTTCGGTTGTTCTTACTGACTCATCTTATTCGGTAATCTGAAACCAGTTTTGAGAAGATTAAATTTCGCAAACCCGAGCTAAATCTCAACTTCAGCTCTTCGTCGATTCACGCCCTTGTTTTTGAGGTTGAAGACAGAGAGACAATTGGGGGTTCAGCCTATGGGGGTCAAAGAGCTGTATGTTGCACAGCAGATCTTGCAAAGCTGGGGGTGTGCAAACAAGGAGAAGTAATCGTTCGTCCTTCCTCCCGGGATCCTAGCTGGCCCCAAGTGTTCAGTGTTGTATTCAAGGAAAATAGGCTAATTGCAACAATGCGGTCAAAATCAATACCGATTACTAAAACGGGGATGTATAACTTGTACTTCATTCACTGTGATCCAAACCTTGTAGATTTAGTCGTAGCGGGAAAAACGATATGGAAAAATCCTACTGGCTACTTGCCTGGTAGAATGGCACCACTAATGAACTTTTACGGGTTCATGTCCCTCGCTTTCGTGATACTAGGAATATTTTGGTTCTCACAGTACGCGAGATTTTGGAGAGAAGTTCTTCCCCTGCAGAACTGCATAACACTAGTGATAACACTAGGCATGTTTGAGATGGCGCTTTGGTATTTTGAGTATGCTGAATTCAATGAGACCGGAGTCAGGCCAATGGGAATCACTGCATGGGCAGTCACTTTTGGTACTGTTAAACGTACAGTTGCACGTCTTATCATTTTGATGGTTTCGATGGGTTATGGTGTTGTGAGACCTACCTTAGGTGGTCTTACATCAAAGGTTATCATGCTTGGAGCAACCTTCTTTGTAGCATCTGAAGTGCTTGAATTGGTGGAAAATGTTGGAGCAGTCAGTGATCTCTCGGGAAAGGCGAGACTGTTTCTGGTTCTCCCCGTGGCAATTTTGGATGCTTTCTTCGTTATCTGGATATTTACCTCCCTCTCTGCCACTTTAAGTAAACTTCAGGTACTTCGTGAATGTCCACTTCATTGTAATATTCATTTTCATTAACATGGAATTCTTTTATTCTTCGGTTCTAATAGATGCTTTAAGCATGATAATTAAAGAAACACAGCACTCGTGTTCTTTATATTGAACACAGCACACAGCACGCTAAATGAGTTAAAATCTTGAACCCTCTTTGAATAATGAAGATTGTGATATAGATTACATTATTAGTGTTTGCATATATGTGCTTGTTTGCATATGATTGATTGTACATTGAGTAATATTTGTGACCCCCTTTTGTGTTTGGGCAATTTACTAGCGGTAAGTTTGGCTCCAGATTATGCTGCATAATTCAATCACGATTCTTGTTTTCTTCTTTTTCTACTTAATGAGAAATGATATCTGCCATCTTTAGAATCTTGTGGCAGATTCCTATTTTGTCTATTTTACGAAACAATAAATGCTATCTGCTATCTGAACCGTAAATGGGAACTGTGTGATAACCTTTTCTTGCTGGTGTGATGTAACAGTCTAGGCGGATGATGGTTAAGCTTGATATATACCGGAAATTCACAAATGCTTTGGCCGTAGCTGTTATTGTTTCTGTTGGTTGGACATGCTATGAGGTAATTATCATCAAGTTCTGATCACATTATCACAAACATTGAGACTAGTTTTTCTTATCCCATTTGACTGCTTCATCAATTAGACTTCTAAATTTAATAATAGAGAGAGAGAGAGAGAGAGAGAGCTTGCTGGGGACTTTGGCAATGGAAAAAACCGATACATTATTTCTTTAATTGAAATTGTTATAAATTATAAGAATAAGACGGCGCTGACTGAAAAGGCCGAGAGAGTAGAATATAATAGAAAAATTGCATGAGGTAATTGCAACGGCCGCTTATTTGGAGTCCAATGATCAAAGAAATATCAAATATCGGGGGATTTCGGAATATAAAAAGGAAATCTTGTAATTTGTTATATTTATGCTTTCTTATCCTCTAATTTATTTCTAGTTTTAACTTAATGAAAATTTCTGTAACTCCCTGGTTGCAGCTTTATTTCAAGTCAACTGATGTCTACAACGAGCGGTGGCAAAATGCCTGGATCATCCCAGCGTTCTGGCAAGTCCTATCTCTCTCTTTGTTATGTGTCATCTGTGCTCTTTGGGCGCCCTCTCAAAATTCAACACGGTAAGAATCATCTTTCTCCGTTAGAGATTATTTTAAATTTTCTTGTCTTTAGAGCATAATAGCCTTCATGAAATATATTTAGAGTCTCATATAATTCGGTATTATGTCTTCATAACTTTTCGTGCTCTTGATCATAGATATTCAATTCTCTCAACTCTTAACAGGTATGCTTACTCTGATGACACGAACGAAGAGTTTGACAAAGATGAAACCTCATTGACACTCATAAAACCATCCCCATTTCCTTCAAAGGAATTTAGAACTGCACCGGAACCTAGACCGGTGCAAAGCAACAACGGAACGTTGAATGATGGTGATTTGGAAGAAGACAAGACTGAGTAAACTAAAATGCAGCCATGATGTTTAATGTGGGCTCAATCATTTGATTCACTAAAAGTGTGGCCATTGTTTTTGTTGTAAAAACATCCAACCACCTGAATCTACACTAGAATTCAATCAGTGTCGGGATTGTTTAGAAGCTGAAGTCGACTTCTGGTCCGTTCTGGAACACGAACAGATCTTCGTTTCTCTTCTTCGCCCCGTTCTATGGTCATCTCGTTTTTTTCATCATTTAATATTCTTCAATAGGAGTTAGTTAAGATATCACAAGAAACTGTTTTGCACCTTTTTGTATATCAATTTATCATGTATAACAATCGACGTTTCTTTAGTTTTCATATCAATTTTCTTCGTTATCGTACGTTAAAGAATTTCTTCTCTGTCGATCGATATCTAATCTTGTGGTTCACTTCAAATGGAGGAGGAACCTGTCAAACTTCAAAAATGGCTTTTGTATGACAATATTGAATGGATTCTTTTAGGTGTTTATTCAAAGGGAAGGCCCCTTGAAGCTGATTAGGTGATTGACTGCAGAGTCCATTGGTGATTCTAGGAAAGACGTGTAGAGTCCATCGATATCATTTGCTTGCTTTCACACAACTGAAAATGATATGAGGAAAAAAATTAATTAAAGAAATGCAATCAACACAATCTTGAAAGCACATGCCAGACTTTTGATGACTTAAATTCTCAAGTCATGAGTAGGTAATACAGTTTGAAAGACTTGACCTCATTAGTTGGTGGTTAATTAATTTTTCGGATTTGGATTTGTTTAGAAAGACTTGACCTCAACATATTTCATAGCACGTATTTATTATCGATTAAGTTTTTTTTCCAGTGATATGAGAGTACATATCTCACGTTACGAAAGTAGATATCTGAGTCACACATGTAGTATTTGATTAATTAGTCAGTTCAACATATTTAATACCACGTATTTGATTATCGGTCATAAATTGTATCTATAATACCACCGTTCAATATGGTTTGATCGTAAATGATGTTCATTCAATTACTGTTCCGGGTTTATTTCAAAGTTTAGATCATTCACACTTTCATTGTGAGAGAGATATATATATATAAAGTTTGATCCTATTTTGCATGATTGTATCCACAACATTTTTCAAATAGAAATTACTTTTTTTTTACTTTTTCTTTTTTAACTTTCTTTTGCCAATTTTTCTTGGTTAAGAAAGTGACCAATGCAAGAATATTTAGGGTTTGAATTGTCTGCTTATTTTTTATCCAATTGAAGTGGTTCCAGTGAGTGATCCAGTTGATGTAAAGAAAAAAAAGGAAGAAAAAAGTAACCCAATTGGTTTTTTTACTTTTTTGACTCTTTTTGCCATTCATGTGCACAAAAGTACAACAAAAAAAAAATGGAGTAGCTAAAAATTCTTTTGGGTCTCAGCTAATCATGGCATGATTTCAATCAAGTAAATTTTTGTAGGACTTTTGATGGATTTTCTCAAAATTAGTAGCTTAAAAGATGAAAATGAAAAGTTTTCCTGAAGTTTGGTTGAAATATAAGATGACCTGATTGGTTGGTATTCTTCAAGAACGATTCCTGCATTTCTAAACATTCGCAAGGGAGGTCATGGATGAATTTTAACATAGGTTTCGAACGAATTGCAAGATATTACAAGGATCGAAACCACGCAAATCCATATGTGAACAAGCTCAAACATCAGAGGAAGGCAGCTAAAGTTTAACAGAGAAAAAATCAAGCATAAATGTCCACAGAAATGAAAAAATTAGAACTGAAACCACATAAAAATGCATATCTTGAAGAACACTCTAACATACTTATGACATATGGAAGAGCTATTGAGTCTAATAGATCAATGTAGTTAATTATGTTTTCCATATCGGCTGGCTTCGGATTCTTTCTATTCCTAGGTTTGTGATTCGACAGAGGGTATCCGAGAAACCTTTCCATAAGATGCCTTTTTTTTTTTTTTTTTGGAAGCTTGCTCTAAATAGACCGAACTCTCAATTATCACACTTCAATAATAATACTTCTATAGAGTTTCGACAAATTCTCATGTTTAAGTTGTTGACAATTTCAGTAAGTTTTCACACTTGTTTACACCACAACCAGGCTAACTCATATCAAACATTATCAAAACATCCGTAGGAACTAAGCAGTAGTGCTAAATTCCATCTAATCGAAAAATACAATATCGGAGACATGAAAGCTAATTGCAGATTCCATTTTCCATATACAATTTACGGGCGTAAATATAAACTGGTAAAGAAATCCAAGGCTGTTTAAAAGAGAAAATCAAAAATTCTTCCTGATATCGTAGATAGTAATACAAAGCACACTTCCAAATTCAACAATAACCATATGAACAAATGGAACAAAATCTATAAAAATAAAAAAATTAGTAACAAAACAATCATAGTGCTTACAATGCAGAAGCATTCAGGCTGAGGGAACTTGCGGAAGAATTTTGTCCTTGTTGGCCCTTCGAAAATCGAACAATGATACTTGAAAGAGTTCAAGAGCACATGGCAGCCCAGATTGACCAGCACCCATCAACCAAATACTCCATAAAAAATTTAAAGAATGTGTCCTAGTTTCTAACTTGGCAAAACTCACTTCATTCCTTCACTGAGATCTCCTCCGTAAGTGCTGGGATACAGGGTACCCCTCGAAGAAATCCAAGACAGAGGTCTCCAAATCCTCAACCGAGTACTTGATGTAATTCTCTGGATGCTTTACACTCTCTATATGGCTCCTAAACCGCCCAAGAAATGACCTATAAGCTGGAATCAACTTCTCTGATATAGATATCCTTAGCTCCTCACGAAGCTGAGAATCCGGTATCAACCATGTTGCTTGAGTCCTATGAACTTCCTCAAACATAGCATTGAAGCTCTTAAACCTCTCTCTCAAAGCACTCTTCGACACCCCAGAAGAAAACCCCCCACTTACATGCAACCCCTCATCTCTCAAGCAATACAACACCTTCACCCAAGTCGCTCTCTGGTAACTAGTTGCTGCCTGCCTAAATTTCCCGGTCATCTTCTTCAAATAATCATCTCCGATCATTTCTCTCAATTCGGGTGAGCCTTTCACTTTTTGAACAATATAGTGAACATTATTCATCATGAACAAATGTTCCAAAGATGTATCTTTGTAATGCTTGGATTTCCCCTCCAAATTGAATTGCAAAATCACAATTATCCATATCAAATGAAGTGCTAACGGCGTCTTCCCTTCTAAATCACTGAAATCCATATCCGGGGTTGATGGATCACTCGAATATCTAGACCCAGTTGATGGTTTCGACATTATAAGCTCATTCAAAGTCTGCTTATAATCAGAAATCAAACTAATGTAATTCATCACATACCTAGTCAATGGATGAATAGTCCCTCCAGGCACCGGAACCTTTGATGGCTCCCTCAAGACTGCATTCTCAAACTCCGACAAAATCCCTCTTGCAGCCTCAGCTAACCTTGACAAAATCTCTGCAGCCTGAACTCGAATGGAATCAGACGATTTGGAATCGAAAACAACCTCAATATCAGGCAACAACTCCACCAAAGCATCATGTAAATCCAATATCTTGAACAACTTCTCCGGAGACCTCCTGCTAATACTAATAGCTTCCGCGAAATTAAACAACTGAATAGCAGGCCCTTTCACTGTCTCCATAAAACAAGCATCATCAATTGCAGTCCCAATCCCATCGAAAATTTGCTCACACAACCTCTTCTCACTCGCGAAAAGGATCCGAACGCAAACCTTTGCCGCCCTTATCCACCTCCTAATCTTAGTCTCCAGAGCATCCCACTCCAACCTCTGAATGTCTCCAATGCTCAATTTCTCAACATTAAGTCTCTTGAAATTCAAATCCACCGCGGACTTCCTCACACTACCGTACACTTGAATACACTCTCTCAAGTATCCGGCAGCGATCATCCTCTCAGCTATGGACCTAAGATCCTCAATGGTCTCTTCAGGTATCAGATCGACCTCACGAATACTACTCGTGGACCGGTAACTACACACAGCACTAGTACTACTATCCATATGTTTCAACACATCACGGATTCCGCTTCCGCTTCCGCCGCCGTCTCTGACGGCGGCGGCGGCGGCGGCGGAGGTGGGTGTCTCATCCTGTTCAAGGTGATCTTCTTCAAGAAAATCACTGCTTTCACGGCCACTATTGGTTCTTGAACAGGAAGAGGAACGGAGATCGGCTAAAAGAGAGTCGATATCAAAAGCATGAATGTGAACAAGTAAGATGTTTCGAAACTCATCTTCTAGACGAGCCATAGCGATCTGGATAGCGGAGTTGACTTTGGTCTGATCATCATCAGAGATGGTTGTGGAAGATATGGACCGTTGGATTTCATCGACGGCTTGCAAGTATCGATCGACCTCGCACCGATCACCTTCGAAAATCATCTTCTCGCGAGCCTCCTCCGAGACTGTCGAGTCCCACCTCAGTATTATCTTCTCTGCTGTCTCGAAGCCTGCCGTTTCACGGCCATATCTCTCCGGTGGTTCCATGGAAGCTCTGGATCAAACCAATCACTTGAAACGAAATATTTATAAAAAAAAACTCTTTTTTTCTGGGTACTGTTTGGTGACTAGGAAAATCTTTTTTGAGTGAAAAGAAAACAAAAGAGGGAAGATTGAGAGATAACTGTTCTGGGTTTGGAAGGATTTTTGGATCAATAGAGAAAAATTCAAGCTTTTTTGATGATTGAAAAATCACTGTAAATGTTTTTAGTATCTTCAAAAGGTGGTGGGATTTTAATTTTTTGTTGTAAGTGATGAAGAAGGAAAATAAATAAATTGAACTAATAAGATACTTAAAATGAATTTTTTAATTTTTTTAATTTTTTTTAATTTTTTTTAATTTTTTTGGGGTTTTTTTGGGGTTTTTTATAAATTAAAAAATAAAATAAAAATGTATTGGTCCAGTAAGGCAGCTGTGAGATTTCTTGTCTTTTTGTGACAATTTTGAGAGATTGGCGGTAAGTGGTTACTGCTAATGTGGAGAAATGAGGAAGAGAAAAGGACTTTTAATTAGACTTTTTTTTGACTTTTTTATCAAAATTATTTATGGTGTTTGTGTGTGGAATCTTTTTGTGGTATATTCTTGATTTCTTGGTTAAGTGAGGGCCTAAAATTTCTCTTTTTGGGCAAAATTGTTAGGCTTGTATTAATTGGGCTTGAGATGGGCTTTATGGGTTCTATTTATGGAAGTTTTTAATTGAAAATGATGTTTGTTTTTAGGTTGATTAGGAAAGTTTGTTTTTAAGTGAAACTTCTTTGTTAAGTTATGTTCAATTTAATGTCTAATTGTAGAAAAAATTGAATGTATGTCGAGTTTTAAACCCGAAATTTGGTATATTTTTACGCAATAATGTTAAACATCCCACCTAAAATCCCATATTTTTCATCCCACTACCTGTGGCATGCGAGGTGTCAAATTGTGAATGGATACACATTAATGATGATTTATCTCACCTACCCCATATATTCACTCACCATTTGACATCTCACATGCCACATGTAGTGAGATGAAAATGGTGGGATTTTAGGTGGGATATGTAGCATTACTGATTTTTTACGTTGTGTCAAAATACTGAAATTTATTCGATATATGTAGTTTTACGAGAGATTATACGTACATCGTATATATATGGTAGTTATCTTTAAGAACATGTAAAGGATGAGATAATAAATCTTTCCGGGTTTATGAGAGTATCCTTGTTAACTCGAAAAAGAAAGATGAAATGTGGAAATTTGATGAACTTGGGGGGGACCATTTGAAGAAACCAATATCCACGTTTGGTTTATCTATTAAAGTTGAAAATCAAATTTAAGATACCATTGTATATAATAATTCTCTATTGATTAGTGAGTACATTCGTTCGTTCTTGAAAAGCAAAATTTAGAACCGAATTTATATAACGTTATGTATATAACTTCGGTTCTGAATTTTTTTTTCAAGACCGACATGACTAGAGAATAACTTATATATATATAAAGGTATATAATATGGATATTACAAGTTAATGGATGTTACATAGGAGAAGTCTACAAGTTAGTTTTAACTTCAAATGCAAACAAAATGAGAGATCTTGCAAGATTAAAGTTGATGAGAAATATTATTAAATCAATAAAAATAATAATTAAGAAAAGATATATAGATAGAAAAAATCATTCTTTTTCATGCATTAATTGACACATAAATATATATATATATATAAACTGATCAGATGCATGATTTCTTGTTTAACCCAGCCAAGCAACAGCTTAGTGTGTTGTCTCTACCTTCTAATTAAATTAATTGATTAATTAATTACTGATTAACGAATAATTAGCATATATTCTTGTTTACCACTGCTGCCTCGGCCCGATTTAATTAATCGATAATTTAAATTAATCTAAAATTAATTAAGTCAACTAATCATCTGACAAAATCCAACGGCATTCACGTGCATGCATAAACGAACGAATAATTATTGTTTACTTAGAGAATAATTTTGTATTATCTTATTGATTAAGAAAATTAATCAAAGTGTTTATATGAAATGAAAGCAATATTTTGGCTTTGTTTTGTTAATTTTTTTTGGGGGATTTTTACGAATCTTTTTTGTATGGTGGGTGTCTGCTATAGTTACTGATTAATTAATTGATTAACAACAAATCTAGAGGAGTTTAATTAATTTTAAATTAGAAGTTGCACGAGTGTTGTTGCAGAGTGTGATTTTGGCGAGAGGGAGAGATCGAGAAGCTGAGGATTTTTTTGGCTTTTTCTTTAAGTGCTTTTGGCTTGTTGCTTGTTGCTTGTTGCTGTCAATTTAAGCACTTTCATGTGCTTTTTTGGTTCTAGAAAAGCCTAGAATTAATTGGTTGTCAACTTATCTGTCACACATTCTGCTTCATTGTCGATTTCAAAGATCACGAGTTTGAAGTTTTGGTTATTAGTATTTATAGTCATATTCGGACGATCAAGTCAATTTTCGGTTCACACGTAGAGAGTATGAACACGATCCATAAATTTTGAAGATTTTAGAAAAATGGATTTCTATCGTTCTACGAAAATATAAGTATACCCACGTAAAGCTTCTTATAAAGTTTGAATGTTAAATTTACGATATCAATTACAAAATTCGGAGAGTTTCATCATACATCGATAACCTGTGAAGCTGAATGGCTACGATTGTGAAACCTGAAATAGCGTGTGAGATCCCAGAATCATTTTTCTCGTAAATTGAGTTTGTAATAAAATAATTTTTGTACATGGGGCTCAAGATCACTGTCCTGGTTCAATGTGTATAAGTATTGGAGTCTGGGGAATTTTTTTTTATAAAAAAACAAAAATTTAGCAGAATTTTTTAAAAGAGTTGCAGAGATTTCAATGGGGTGAGTTCATTGTTGTATGCCAGGTTAGAATTGAAGAATAGAAATCCTGAAAAAATAAATTATTTATATATTCATCCAATGTAATCTCCAGCTGTATTGAGCTATGATCCATACATATAATTATAAAGAAAGGTTGACTTATTATATATAATGTTTTTAATTTTGTTAATGAGTTGGAATTTTTCAAGTTCCAAAATGTTCTTATATTTTTTTTCTTTCTATCACAAGTAATTAGTGAATTTAATTAGATCTCATTTGATTAACAAGTTTTAGTCCCTCTCTGGTCTTTCTTCTACAATTTTTTTTTTCTATAAAAAAAAAAGCTATTTACAAGATGAAGTTAGTTCAGAGATATGCCGCTCACACCTACAAATATGAGGTTATGAATTTGAGTCCTGTAACCTGATTTTTTTTTATTTTTTATTTTTTATTTTTTTTTTGTAAGTATTACACTATATTGTATAAATTCGGTTTATTTTTTTAGGGGAGGACTCCAACCCGCAATCTCGTGGTATAGGTATGAGAGGTTTACCACGAGACCAACCTCAACTCGTCAAATAAGAGTATTTCGTTCACGAATATTTAAGTACTTGTGAGTTGTGATTAAGGTCAACATTTTTCTGGCTAAAAATATGCACATAAGTAGCATTAGATCATAAGATTTTTCCAGCATCCTGGTGTAGATATTGTTTGCTTTGGACACAAGATCCTTCACGGATTTTTTTTTTTTTTTTTTTTTAGACTTTGCAATCCGAAATACGCATTTACACCTGATCCGTGAGAAGCTCACAGTTTACCACGAGACCAACCTCAACTCGTCAAATAAGAGTATTTCGTTCACGAATATTTAAGTACTTGTGAGTTGTGATTAAGGTCAACATTTTTCTGGCTAAAAATATGCACATAAGTAGCATTAGTTCATAAGATTTTTCCAGTATCCTGGTGTAGATATTGTTTGCTTTGGACACAAGATCCTTCACGGATTTTTTATTTTTTTTTGTAGACTTTGCAATCCAAAATACGTGTTTACACCTTAATCTGTGAGAAGCTCACAGGGTAACTAAACCATTTAGGTTTCAATCTCTAATTGAGAATTGAACCATCAAGTCAAGCAGAACCGATAACAAATTGAGATTATTTTCTACTTTGATACAAATTAAAAGCCAGTAAAATGAGCATCTAATTGAACTTCAACTATACATTAATTTTATTTTATTTTTCATTTTTTAATTTACACTCATAAATCAATCAGTTTACTTTTGCTGAACCATTCACTACAGAATTAATCATGTACAACATATAAGAATAAATAAAATCAAATCAATCTGTTAAATTTGCATTTTTACATAAAATGTACTCTATCTTTCTCCTAAATTCTAACGGGAGCTTCTCCGATACGGACATCAGAATTTAAATATTTCAGGAATTTTTTTTCCTGCAGACCGTCTGCATCAGAGAATTTTCGAAAACAATCGATTCCTTCACAGAATTACCATCTCAACGCTCTGATCGATGATCGAAGTGTTCTGATCCATGTCTCCTCCCAGAAAGCTCACCAAGCTGCCGTTCAGTAAAGCTGGACCGTGAACTATCTGCATAGCCATCTCGGAGTGTAGGCAATTCCCGCAATGTCCTGTTATCTGCCTGTATCTCCAGTATTCGTCTTACAGCTTCGCTCATGTCTAAGCGAACCTCAGGATTGGTTTCCGTGCAGCCTATACCGATGTGTAGTAGTTGTTCCATTTCTCCAAGCGAATTCCTGGAGCTTGCGATTTCAGGATCGAGCAATTCGATTAGTCTCCCCTCAGACAGGGCTGATGGCACCCATTGAACCACGTCAATTCCTCCTTTAGAGTTGCTGAGATATTGAGAAGGGAATTTTCCTGTCAGGATTTCGAGAATGACGATTCCTAGACAGTAAACGTCACATTTCGGTGAAACTTTTCCAGTCTGCTGAGCTTCTGGGACCCTGTAAGCAAACAATGCCTGTGATTGACTGGCATTGTTGATGAATGGCCTGAAACCATATTCTGTGATCAAGGGCTCGTTTTCGGGCCCGAGCAGAATATTGCTTGATTTGAGATCACCATGAGGCAAGTCAAGAGAAGCAAGTTCAGTGTGTAAATAGCCAATTCCTCTGGCAATTCCTTGAACAATCTTCAACCTAGCAGACCAATTGAGTTCAACGTGTGACGGTCCGCGATCACCTAGGGAATAATTTTGATCAATAATGTAAGAAAAATATTATTAGTATGCAAAATTTGATCATCAATTTGGAGATAAAATTGATTACCATGTAATAGATAGAGCAAGCTGCCATTGGGTATGTATTCGTAAACGAAAAGCTTTTCGTCTTTCCTATAATGGTAACCCAGAGGACCCAAAATGTTAATATGTTTCAGGCTTACAAGTTTTCTAATCTCTGCATCAAAACCATCTCTCTCCATTGTATTCATTTCTCTCATTCTCTTCACCACCACGGAAACCCCGTCTGCCATCACCGCCTTATACGAAGACCCTAACCCTCCATTTCCAAGCACTTCCGCAGCTGCCTTCATCAAATCATGCATCCCAAAAACACCATTTTTCTCGTTTACTATGACTAGATCCGCAGCCATGCTGCCACCACCGCCCTTTACGCGAACAGACCCGTTTGCCCCTCTACGGCTTGAACCCACCTTTCTATTTAGCTCTGTTATTTCCTTCCTGTTACTTGCCACGGAAGTAACCTGGACCTCAACTGCCTCCACAGTTTCCTTCTCGAGCACATCGAATGTCTTCTTTCTTCGCCTACATCTAAGTATCAACACGATTGCAATCGAAAGAAGCAACACACTTAATGTTATCCCCGCCGCAAGAATCTTTTTTGAGTCATCTCTTTTGCCACTACTAGACTCGACATTATTGTTGCTGTCATTTGCTGCAATCGGTGGTGGCGTCAATTCCTGATCAAGTTGCTTACATTCCACACCTAAATTTTCTCCACAAAGGCCAGGATTCCCTGAAAAATAACTCGCATTGAATTTCATCAAACTCTCTGGAATTTCGCCTTCCAATTGATTGTTCGACAAATCTAGAGACATCAAAGTTGGTTTGTCAAAAGAGGGAATAGTCCCACTAAATTGGTTGTTCTCAACATGTAACTCAATAAGATGAGGTAATTGGCCTAATGAAGATGGGAATTTCCCCGTAAACTTGTTATCCGAAAGCCAGACTTTCTTCAACGACTCCATCTTCACAAAATAATCTGGTGGAATCTCACCGGAAAACTGATTCCCCGATATATAAATAGCCTTTAAAGCACCTAAACGATTGAATTCCGGAATATTACCCGAAAAAGAATTGTTCATGATACTAATAGTCCTCAATCCTGGCATTTCAACCAGTGCATTGACATCAATCTTCCCTGACAATCCCATGTTCGGTAATCGTAAACCGGTCACTAAACCATTATAACACACAACTCCTGCCCAATGATTTTCTTGTTCCCCATTTTTACAAGGTGCAGAGCTAGGGTCCCAAGATTGAAGCTCATCAGCATCATCAACAAAGGACTTCTTGAGATTCAACAAGGCTTCGGAATCAGGTATCGAAAACGAGCAAGGGAATGTGATCAAGACAGTGGTTGAGAAGAGCAAAATTGGCCGGAGAAGCCAATGCCAAGCCACGGCCATCAACCCCAGCCAAGATTTGCCAAAAGGGTATCCAAAAAAATGGAAAAAAAAAATTAAAAAATTATAAAAATTTCAGGGCCTGAAAATATTTGTGTTGCTATGCTACATTGTAGGTTTTTGTTGTTCAAAAGAGAGCCTTTTTTTTTTTTTTTGAAAGAGAGCCTTAGAATTGAGAGAATTGATGGTTATAACTTTTATAAGATTTGCTTTGAAAAGGTCAAGTTTGAGAGAGGGAAACGGTTAATACAGTTATTTTATTTTTACCAATTTGCCCTTCTAAGAGTTTGGTGTGTTTGTTAGTTTGTGCCTTTGAAGTTGAGAATATATGAATTGTGAGGGGTATATTTAGACAAGTGGAATTGCTGTCATAAAACTGAAATAACTATTTATTGTTTTTATGAAATATTTAACATGGTAACTATCCATGAGTTTTGCTAAGTTGTTAACGGCAAAAGTTTTCCTTAATTATTTATTTATTTATTTTTATTTTTTAAACCTTTAAATTTTGTGGATCTTTGGATTAAAATCCAATATCTAATACTAGCCCAGTGACATTGTTATTAACAGCAACTTAACCAAACCCTGATAACTATATTAGTTTATATTTTTGTTATGGGTATGGCTACCTTGTCGGGAGATTAAACCTCAATAACGTTATTGTAATTGTATTACAAGATTCCTCCAATACTTAATTGGCATGTGCAACCAAACACTTTAAAAATGATGAAGTAACTGGTTATAACCAGTTAACCGGTTACTTTTAAGTTATTTTATATTATTTTTTTAAATATATTTTTAAAATGTAATAAACTAATTTAATTTAATATTAATAATTGGTTTTAAAAAATTTAAATGATAATTAGATAAGGATTATGCATATCTTCAAAATAATCATATGTGATTTAAATAAATATGTGATATTTTTTATTATTTTAATTTGCATTTAATTTAGTTAAATATTTATAATATAATATATTTAAAATAGTTAAAATTAATAAATAATATTTTTATTTAATTTTTATAATATTTTTGATGTAATATATTTTGAAATTAATATATATTTGAATTAATTTTATAAAACGTTTGTAACATAATATTTTTTGAATTAAAATTTCATTTTAAATATTTATTATTGATTTTATTATTTTTTATATGATAAACTACGTGTAACATAATTTTTATACAATGTAACAAATTTTGGATAAAAAGTTGTAATTAAGATATGTGTGGTGTCAATTTCAACTTTATAACAAATTTTAAGTGATGTGTAACAATAAAATTGTAGCTCGTAACAATTTTATTGTATCATGTAACAACTCATTTTATATGAGTAACAAAATATATGTGTTTTGTAACAATTTTAATTGCCGTCAATAATGGTACCTTTTCCGACAACCATATTAGTGCCGTCGGAAATAAGTAAAAATCTGATATCACATTTCCGACGGCCAAATGACCGTCGGAAATAGTCTTTGTGCCATCAATATTGTTTCCATTTCCGACGGCACTTTACAAAAAGTGCCGTCGGAAATGAGTAAAAATGTAATACCATATTTCCGACGGCTCAATGGCCGTCGGAAATAGTCTTTGTTCCATTGGAAATGAGAAAAAAATATTCCAACATTTCTGACGGCCTAATTGCTGTCGGAAATAGTCCACATTTCCGATGGGAAATGGTCTTTTCCGATGGCATTTAGCCATTTGAAAAGACCAATTTTTTATTGTAGCGTCAAAAACTTATTTTTATATAAAGTTTCTTCAAATAATTTGTATAAATAAAAATTTCTTGATTTATTATTTCTTGAAAAATAAAAAGTTAGATAAAATAATTATATAAACTCTATTTCGTAGTAAGCATTTAATACACCTGATTTTCCCTAAATTGATATCCGGACAATGACATATATGTGCGAAAATCAGGAGTGAATACGTTGATGCAACAGAAATTCACAAAACATTTGTCAAGATTATGATGAAGGGATTTGTGAGATATTGACGCCATTCTTTGGGAACTCCCTCTTATTATAAGCATTTTTATCTTGAGAAATTGCCCGATTGTAAAATATCGCCATTCAACTACTGGGAAAGTCACGTAGGGATGTCAAGGAACATTACGACGCCCTCGTACATGACATCTACAAGATTGATTCAGGTTGTGTCAAGTTGTCGAGTTATGCCGATGACTTGTGGGACTTTTTGTGCCATCAGAAATAATAAAAAAAATAGTACCGCATTCCGACGGCTTTTGGGCCATCGAAAATAGTCGAATAAGCCGTCAATATTACCCACTTTTCTAACGACATAAAAAGTGTCATCGAAAATGCTAAAATTTAATTCGAATTACTTTATGGACACATCTTACTAAATTAACTAAATATAAAATATAGCAAAATTAATTATTAGTAATCACAAGAATATTTAGTTATTTTTAATTATGTTTAGTGATAATACTATATCAGGTTTTTTTTAAACAAACTCTAATAATTTTAATAAAATATTATTTTTTTAAAACAATATCTCAATAGTTATATTTAAACAGTATATATTTAAAAAATATATAGATATTATACAAACATATCAATAGTTTATATATAAATAGTATGCCAAACATATTATATATAAAGTTATAATAAAATCGTAAGGGTAACCCTTACTATCATTCAAGTCAATGGTTCAAACCACATGAGTTTCATGGAGTTAAAGTTGTTGTGTGATGTGGTGTCGGTCAAGTCGAGTTGCACCATTTTTTTTTTATAATTTGACTATTTCCGACAGCCATAGTATTTGTGATGGCTCGTCGGTGAATGGTTATTTCGGACAAACATTATGGTTAAGTCCAATAACATTATTATTCCAGCAAGGTAGTATGACCCTTTTGTTATTTAGTAACATAGTTATTTTTAATGTTTTTTTTTTTATTTTATTCATTTCTTCTATCCTTCTTTATTTATTTCTTTAAATAAAATAAATAAATAATAAAAAAAACTACCTAAGATTTGAATATTATTCTATTGAAAATTTTACCGACCAAAAAATATTAAATATAATTTTGTTCTTAATTAACCACGCTCCAATTTCCGTAGAAATGCAAATCCTACTTTACCTTCGTCGATTGTGACATAAGTAAAATTTGAAACATACAAATTTAGAAGATGAACACTCATATAGTCATATTAAATTGATAAATTAACCAATTGGAAATTATTGGATGGTCATGCATTCAATTTTAGAGAATTTAAAAAAAAAAAAAAAAACAGGTGGACAAGTTTTAATTATATATTATTATATGAAGAAAATGGAAGGGCATTAATTGATTAGAATTTATATAATATCTCCACAGAAAGAAAAAAAAATGTAGAAGAAAGAGCTACTAGAAAATATCAACGTTTGAATAGGAGTATAGGACCAAGTCTTTTCATCAGAAACTTCTTGTATAGTCAAACTTGGATCAAACATTTTCTATACCATTAAATTCAATTCAACTTTATTGAATTTTTTGAAGTTGATTGACTTCGATGATGTACAACTCTATATCTTGCACAGGGCATATATACACATGTCAAATTAGTATATGATTCGGGGAGAGATAGAAGCGGTCAAACTACCGTTTTCGATACGTTCCGTTAAATAAGATGATACGAACAATAAATGATTATTGGATACATTGACGAACACTGTACAAATATGAAACAATATTTAATAGGTTACGATTAATTAAACAAGTTGAATTTAGATTAGTTTACACAAACACGACAATAATATGAAACAATGTATAATTAATAGGTTCCGATCGCAAATGAAAATTACAAGGCTACGTATTAAGAATATCATCATGTCGAACCAACTTGGTAATAGATGGAGGAACTTTCTCTATCAATGCCAACTCGTTTGCAGATGAAGTGATGAAATTTGTTATATAGCATGAGCCACTTGATTCACTTGTTCAAGAACAAACAAACGAAACGTCTTGTACAATAATAGATATCGATAATAATTAAAGAAACGATAGTGTAATGATATAATGTTTTTTTTTTTAATATGTATTACACGATTATATAAATTATATTTGGATCAGAGTATTTTTGAAACTGGTAGGGATTCGAACCCGTAATCTCATGGTGTAGGTGTGAAGGGTTTACCACTAAACCAACATCATCTCGTCCAATGATAAGATAGTTTTCTAAATAAAAACAATGGTGGTCATGAGTTGTAAACAAAACTATAGTCTATAGTATATAAAATTATATTTATATATATTTTTTAAACAACAAGCTCTATAGAGCTTTTTTATTAATAAAAATAAAAATAAAAATAAAAATAAAAAGGCGGAAAAAAAAAAAAAAAAAAACATGCATACCCTAAAACACGCTAATCTAAAAAGGCACGAAAGCTTAAAAAAATTAAAAAAAAATGAACTTAATTATTCTACATCATCATATGCGGTCCAATTAACGAAAATGTGTGAAGCTGCAGAACTTCTCTTACTCACTGGAGACTTAGAACTAGATAAAATCTTAAAAGTTGGCTTCACTTTTCTTTTTGATTTTGTCACCACGGGAATCCAATTATTGTCAAACACGGGATCTACTAGACCATGATTAGAATTTGAAGTATTAATATCTTGTTCTTTTGATATATACTCCAAATTAATATATAAAATTATAAATGATGCCAATACATGGACAATTGGACTGGTCACCTACCCTCATTATTTAACATAGTATGAATTTTCTACATCAAAAATGAACACATTGAACACATTTCAATTTAATAATATATATCCATCATGACCAGCTGTTTGCTTTAGCTGTGGGCCTGTGGCTAGCTTGTAATCAACTAATGAAATTAAATTAAATTTAAATTTAATGTAATTAATTATATATATATAATTTATTTATGGTCATCAACATGTGATAGTGATGAAATATGCTTTTTCATTTGACCTTTTCTTTTGAAGGTTTGATTGTCAAGTACCCAAATAAAAGTAAATAAAAAAAAGTAACCAATTAAAAGTCTTTACTGTGTTTTCTGCCAAACAAGTGCCAACAAAGGATATAATAAATGGACAAACGGGTGTCTACAAAAAAAATTAAAAAAAAAAATTATGATTTTGTGAGTCAAAAGGAAACTTCACATGAAATTTCTCCACTTACAAAAAAATAAAGTCTTTTCTAATAGAATAAATATCTATTTGTTAGAGAAATCTGGGAAATCTTCTGGTGTGTTCAATGTAATATAGAAACTGTCAACAATATTTGTAGATGATTGAAATGCTTTATTTTTGTTTATTTTATAGTATTTGATTGATTTAGATACAAGTATTTTTAGGATTTAAAAGAACATGATTTTTTATTTATAATAAATGTTTGTCATAAAAATGTATTCTTTCTTCTCTTTAAAAAAAACAAGAAAAGACCGACCACTAATATGGATTGGTAGTAAAAAACGCTCATTTAACTTAGTAAAGTATTAGTTTCGAGTCGCCACATGTGGTATATAAAATAAGAATAATGCTAGACGTCCCAATTTTTTTTCCCAAATTCCGTTCCCTCACATCAGTTATCATATAATCTTAATAAGATGCTGACACCTCACGTGCCACATCATTTGGGACGGAATTTCGGAAAAAAAAAAAATTTGGGATGTCTAGCATTACTCATAAAATAATAATGAGAATAAGAAAAATTTCTTGCAATTTTGTAAATGCACTTTCAATCACACTATAGAGTAGTTACAAAGTATTTTCACCATCTAATTAAGAAAAACGTTTTTGGTAGTTCCAAAATCATTTGTTATAATCCAAAACTTATCCACTAACTCTATATATATATTACCAGTCTTTCTATTATCAGTTCGAACTGACAAAAGTTATATCAGTTCCTTGTATGTGAGCCACTGGATTTAAATACTTTGGCTGACAAGTGCATATAGCCAAGTCAAAGTATTTAAATCCAGTGGCCCACATGCAAGGAACTGATATAACTTTTATCAGTTCGAACTGATAATAGAATTTCTGTATATATTACATATTAGCATATAAAAAACATTTAATATTTGATTGGTGTACCATTATTGGTTATATATTCAAAAGAGATTGATTAAAAAACATTTAATATATATTTGATTGGTGTACCATTATTGATTATATATTCAAAAGAGATTGATTAAAAGACAAAGAAATGATTATTCTTGATCATTAAGCAAATTAAAAGATAATCTTCATATAGTTGTTGAAATGTAACTTCAATATTATTTGTATAAACCCTCTTATCTATTATGCTTCATAAGTTTCTCACTATATTTGAGTTGACAACCATAATTGAAACAAGAATTTATATTTATTAAAAAAAAAGAAAAAAAAAAGAAGAAGAATAAACTATCAATCAATTATTGAGTTTATTGATTGCTTTATTTTAGTATATACTTGTGGAAATTTTAATATGTTTTAATCATTTTCACATATTTAACTCAAGAATTTATCAAAAGAAGCTAAAAATGTAGTAAATAAGGAAATTATTTATTGTAGATGAATTTATATTTTGACTATCAATCTATCATGTTTGTGGTTGGGGATTAAAGTTTCACATTACCCACATATCAATAAATGAAAAAACTATGCATAAGGACGTGCATGCATCTCCTTTTTGCCGCGTTTCACTAATCGTAGTAGAAGATACATTGTGTTTACACCGACAATCCCTTGAAATAATATTGAAACGTTTTTCACGTGATTACTTAATTAGTGACTTATAGCATCTTTAAGGGGGCTCCCTAAACCCCTCTCATTAGCTAAAATAGCTAGTGGGGATGGTTTTAGAGCACTCCATGGTGCTCCTTAAATGGCTCCCTATTTTAGAGAACCACCATGGCTCTCCAAATATAGGGAGTCATTTCAAGCTCCCTATCTTCTCTTTCTTATTATTATTATTTTTTTAATATTTTTAAATTGATTGATTTTCTTTCTCTTATTTTTACAATTTAAAACAAAATAAAATTTTATTTATATTTTAAATTCTAAAAATATTAAAATATTAATGACTAGCTATAGTGGAGAAGATGGTTTAAGTGGGTTGCTAGCTAAAATAGGTTTTTTTTTTTTTTTGTTTTTTTTTTTTAATAACTAAAATAGCTAAAATTTAAAGAGCATGATTGGAGATGCTCTTATTAATCCCATACTAATTTTATTAAATTCAGTACGTATCGAAAAAATAATAATAATAATAATATAAACCTCTACATTAGGACGTGGATGTATTTCCTTTCACCACATGTCACAATCGTAGTGGAATATATAGTGTTTATATCAAAGATTCCTCCCTCGAATTAATATCGAAATGTGTTTTATAGTGAGTATATAATTAGTACTAATTTTATTAAATTTGATGCACATCGGAAAAAAAAAAAAAAAAAATTTGATGTAACAAAACGTATCTCTTTTTATCACATGTCAGATCGCAGCAGAAGATACATGGTATTTACGTAGAATCAACTGTAGAAGATTCTTCCATCCAGATAATATAGAAAAGTGCACCATGTGAGTCATGTGAACCTGGGTGCACATGAATATATCAACATACGGATTGACCAATCAGAGCCGTCAGATTTTGCCACGTGTTGGTCGACAAGGGGGTGATAGGAAATGACTAATTTAACCACTGGATATGGAATTGTTTAACACGTGCTTTTTTACAAAAGTCAAGAAAACATTTTAGCGAGACGCGTGATCGAGACGTTTGCGCTTTAATTAAATTATTATTTTTTTTTACTGTAATGTGCATGCACGTGGATCCCACGTGAGTATCTGTCACCGTCGAGTGTCGGCACACGTTAAAGCGGAGAGATCAATTACCTCACCCCCTCACCTAACATTTAACGGAAACACCGATTTCGGAACAAGGATGCTAACTCCGTTAATGAACTTTAAAATGACAAAAATACACCAACCTTAATTTTTTCTTAATGAGAATTATTTATTTATTTGATCTCATAATTATTGTTAAAAGCTTGAATTATCTTTTAATTACCAAAAGAAGGACATGAACAACCTCTCCTAGTGTACTGATCATCGTCTTGATTGTTTATAATAATTTGGATCTTCAATTTTAAGTAATTAGATGTGTGTGTCAAATAAGATTTATGTGTATTGTTATGTTGTGTATGACAAATTGTTCTATGCAAATAAACACAAAAAGATCAACAAATCTTATTCGTCTAATACGTCTAGTGATTATAAATTTAAAGTCACTTCGTAATTGTTAATCAACAATATCTCTTATGCTTCCATAACTATACAGCACTGCTTATTCTTAAAGGTAATTTGTGTTGGATTATGAAATCGGAATCAATATTGCTGTGTTCTGCTGACACCACACGAGGGTCGAGTTTAAGAAAGGTTTCCTATTTTATTTAAGAGAGTTTTAACCTCGGAGGTTTTTTATTTATACTCTTGAGAGAGTTTTTTTATTTATTATTTATTTATTTAAGGAAGAGAGAGAGTGTTTATAGTGCATAGAGAAAAACCCGAATTGAAAGAGTGTTTCACTATTATAAATTATAATCACCGATTTAAGTGCCGGTATGTTTCGTAGATGTAAGCTTATATTGAACAACATAATATCTCGTATCTCTTTATTGTTTTCTAACTTTTGTGTATCTTGATTATTGCTTTTGGTTTGCATATATTCCGTAACAGTTGATAAGTTCTTTCTGATTATGTAAAATTTTCTTGTATATATATATATATATATATACAATTTTTCTATTGTCAGTTCGAATTGACAATAGAAATATCAGTTATTTGTATGTGGACCATTGAATTTAAATACTTTGACTTGGCTGCATGCACTTATTAAATCATCTTTTAAATCCAATGACCCACATGCAAGGAACCGATATATTTTATATCAGTTCGAACTAATAATAGAAAGACTGTATATATATAACCATCATCCTTTAAGTATCTATAATACATTTATATTAAAACCTAATAAAAAAAAAATCATGCATGTTAAATCTCAAGCTTATAATTATGACAACAATAAGGTCAAATTTTAAATATATTGTACATAATGTACTTAGTAGCACAATTATTTACTTATTAATTCTTCATTGATCCATAAGTATAATTTGTAACATTTGCATTATATTTACAATCTTTTGCCCTAATATTGTGTCTATCATATACTTACTAACACGATTATTCTTCTTGACAAGGTTATAAGGTACAATTATCATATACTTACACGATAATTATTTACATTATTTACAATTATTTAAAATGTCAGTTTTTCTTAAAAAATAAAATAAAAATGGAAAACACATTTGTTTTCTCATTTTCTTTCAAAAACACGGCTAATGAACACATTTCCACAAATTTTTTGTATTGTTTTAAAAAGGGATAATTACTCGGTGGCTATTAATTTAATGACAAACTATCAAAATGGACACTATACTGGAAATTAGTTTCAAAATGACCATTTTTTACGAAAAGTATGACACTAATGGCCAAACAAAGTGTGACACTAATGGTCATTCTATATAATTTCATCTAATAAGTGGTATTTTAGTAAATAAGGGGATGACATTAATTTATTTTAAATGTTTTTTGGAAATCATTTTTTTTCAATGAGTGGCATTTGGGTAAATAGGAGAATGACATTAATTTATTTTATATTTTTTTTGGAAATCAATTTTTTCTTTTGTTTTTTAAAATGAATAATTATATTTAGTGTGTGTAAATATATACATGTGTATATATATATATATATATATATATATATATATATATAGTTTTTCTATTGTCAGTTCGTCCTAATATAAAATATATCAAGACGAAGAATATGAACTATTAGATTTACATACTTTAACTCAAATTGTATGCACTTGTCAAAACTTCTCCATAATCTATGAACCACATTCTTCGTTTTAATATATTTTATATAAAGACGAACAATAGAAAGACTAATATATATATGTTTAAGATATGATATACGTATATACACACACTAAATATAATTATTAGTTTCAAAATACAATATATATATATATATATATATATATATATATATATATATATATATATATATATAGTTTAGATCAATACACGTATCTCTTCTTTGTTTTTTAGATTTTTTTTAGATTTTTTAGCTTTAATCTTCTCAAAAAAAGATATATATATATATATGAGGTGTGCTATACATGTATACACACACTAAATATAATTATTTGTTTCAAAAAATAAAAGAAAAAATTGATTTCCAGAAAAACATCTAAAATAAATTAATGTCATCCCCTTATTTACCAAAATGCAACTCATTGGATGGAATATGATGAAATTAGATGGAATTTGATGGAATGGCCATTAGTATCACTCTCTTCGCCAAAAATGGCCATTTTGAAACCAATTCACAATATATTGACCATTTTGATAGTGTGTCATCAAATTGATGGCCACCAGGGTAATTATCCCTTTTAAAAAAACAAACTCATAATATCTCACTAGTTTTTAGTTGAATTTAGAGGGTATAATAGTATTAATTTCTAAATTGAGCTTACTAATAATAATGAAATAGATTGATATATATATATATATACAGATTTTCTATTATCAGTTCGAACTGACAATAAATATATCAGGACGAAGAATGTGAACCATTAGATTTACATACTTTGACTCAAAGTGTATGCACTTGTCAAAACTTCTCCATAATCTGTGGTCCACATTCTTCGTCCTGATATATTTATTGTCAGTTCGAAAGAATACTATTCAATGAACCTGAACCTCAACTTCAACTTGATCTAGAGAAACAGAAATGGAGACAGAGAACTGGTCACACACATATCTCATCTACAATTGAATTTATTTACCATATTGAAGAGATGTGTGCTCGTTGGACCATATTCGATGGTGGTCCACCATGAGAAAAAAAATAGGGGTAGGCATGGAAATTTTATAAAACAAAGACCAGAAAACTTCAAAGAAATTAAAAGCACTAAATCGACATGATAAATGATCGTCACTTTTGATAGAAAAACTTATATGGGACGGTCTCACCACCTATGTGGTAATAAAAATGAGACATATATGACTTTATTTATGTGTCTCATTTTCAGTTAATTGGTACAGATGTCCCCTAAACTCTTTCAAAATATGTATTATGCCCCTTATACTTTTTTTTCACCACTAAACCTCTCAAACTCTTGTTTTTTGGTGAACACTTGGGTTTATTGCTCCGTGTGAGGGGGTATCTACAGTTGGTTTTTACCAATTTGTGAGAGTTCAAGAAGTTTAGTAACAAAAAAAAAAAAAAAAGTATAAGGGGCATACTACATATTTTAGAAGAGTTTATGGGTCATCAGTGTCAATTAGCATCGGAAGATGCTGTCTCGCGCAAGTTTTTCTCCGGTTTCAATTCATCCTCCACATGCTTGACTTCTCTTCTTCTCTTCCTATCTATTCAATCCAATTAAATGAATCAACACCCACCACCATAAAAAAAAAAAAAAAAAAAAACCAATCATTTAATTAATAATTATTTTCTCTTCTCTTCTCTCTCCTTTGCTTAGCTTTTTTTTTTTCTAATGCAATAAACACGTGCTTGAAATACTTGTAATTAAATTAATATCATAACAATCGACATTTGATTTTTGATTAATTTATTTAAAATAAAAAGAAATTAAAAAAACAAGACAACTCATGATTCATGTCTGAACAGGTTCAAGGAACATGCCCTATTTATATATAAATATAATCAGCCTTCCCTAATCCTCACCAATAACATTATCTACAATTGGAAACATTTTTCATAAACATCATAATATTCTACCAATTATATGTTCTTCAATCATTCTGGTTTTGGCTTCTCAATTTGTGAGAGATATATTTGTACAACAATATTATTTGAAGAAAAAGAAGAAGATGTTGAAATCAAGCCATAAATCATCAAATTTTGCTCAGAAGTGCAATCTTTTGAGCCAGTATTTGAAGGAAAATGGAAGCTTTGGAGACATCGCCCTTCAAATGAATGCAAAAAACCTGCAATCTTCTCAAGGTAATTATAAATTTGCATGGAGTTTTATAATTAATTAGCTGATTTTATGGGATCTCTGGCTTTTTTTTTCCTCTCTTTCTTGATCTTTTGGTTCAATGATTTTTTCTATGTTTTTTGTTTGTATATATGGATTTCATTTTCATTTCAAGTACTTTGCAGGGAGTTTCTTATGGGGGTTTCCTTTATATTTTTTTTCCTCAGAAACAAACAGAAAATGTTACAAGTTCACTTTTTTTCTTTCTTCTATATATGGTTTCAGTTTCAAGTTTTTGTTTTTCTTCCGGAGGGTTTCTGTTTATTTTCCTTTATATTTTTTTCCCCAGAAACAAACAGAAAATGTTACAAGTTCTCTTTTTTTCTTTCTTCTATATATGGTTTCAGTTTCAAGTTTTTGTTTTTCTTCCGGGGGGTTTCTGTTTATTTTCCTTTATATATATTTTTTTCCTCAGAAACAAACAGAAAATATTGCAAGTTCTCTTTTTTTCTTTCTTCTATATATATGGTTTCAGTTTAAAGTTTTTGTTTTTCCTCCGGGGGGGTTTATGTTTTTTTTTTCCTGGGAAACAATCAGAAAATATTTTCTCCTAGTGGAATATTATTATATGTGATTACCAAAAAAAAAAAAAAAATTATTCTAAAATCTAAAAATTATTTGTTTTTCAGGCATGGAAGCAACAACAACTATGGATTTACTGCCAATCCTGGAAAATTCATCAGCAGAAGATTATACAAAACAATCCTCTGATCAGATGATGACAATATTTTACGCCGGAAAAGTGATAGTTTTCAATGATTTTCCGGCAGAGAAAGCTAAGGAAATCATGGACTTAGCAGCTGGAAGCACTAGTGCTTCTGCTTTGGAAAAAGCTGCTTTTGCTACTCCTGACTTGAACATTGTTTCTTCTGATCATGGAAGCTGCATTAATACTATTAATAATATGAATGCCACCCAAAAACTACCTTTTTCTCATCATCATCAGAAAAGAAGAGCTTCTCTTCATCGCTTCTTTGAGAAGAGAAAAGACAGGTAATTTTTTCTTTTTTTTTTCTTTTTATGTTGATTAATTATGTTGTGTTAATCATATAGTTTAAAAGTTATTGCTTCTCTATCAAGATTTGGGAATATATAGAAGCATTTTTGCATAAATATTTCACATGTATTTTTTCTAAAAAAGTGCTTTTTATAATTAGAATGGAAACACCTCTCAGCTTCTTCAGAAAACACTTCTAATTAGTATTATTATTTCCACTCCAAAAGCACTTTTTTCAATTAGATTTTTTTTAGCTAAATATTTCAAAACACATTATTATCAAACCATGTTATATATATATATAAAAAAAGCACTTGATAAGTACTTTTCAGAATTGAAACAATGATTTAATTAGCACTACTAATACTATACAAAAAAAACACTTTAATTAATTTCATCCCAAGATCTGAAAATTAAATTTCTTTGAGCTTAATTAATGTGTGCTTTCATGGCTTGATTTTTCAGGATAACAGCAAAATCACCATACCAAGTTAACAACATCGACGGTCTCTCTTCCATGGCTGCACCAGAATCAAGCAAGCAGCCATGGCCGCTGGATCTTGATCAAGTCCAATCATCCAAGCAGCAGCTTGACCTCAAGCTATACTAGTCGTCTTCAATTATTAATTACAATTAAAAGTTAATTAGGATATATCATTTATATATATTATATCTAGCTAAGCTTGATTAATTAAAATTAAAGAAAATTCCTAACTATTCTTGTTAGGCTTTTTTGTACCTTTTTGTTCATTATTCATGTAGTTTGTGTAATTAATATTTTTATTTTTTTGTGTCAATTGTTATTGACTAGCTACAATATGATCAAATTAATGTGTATGAATATTGTTTCATGTTAAGTTTCAATACATATATAACTCATTTTTCAATTCCTTTTGTCTTTCTTTTCCAATCTATATATATGTTTATCATCTTCATGTGATGTTATGACCCATGAACGGTAGGTAGAATAGTCATGTATGTGGTTTACTACCCCACAAGGTCTCGTGTTTTGAATCCTCTCATGGGTATCTACATGGCAAGGGATCCCAGAGATTGTTAGGTTTGCGGGAGCCCCAATTTCGAATTCAGGTTCGCTAGACACGAGTTCAATGGATTTCTAGGTTATCAAACTATTTCATTAAGAGAAGATGAATTTGACAGAAACATGTTTTCTAATTATCTAAAAATGTTTCTTTAAAAAAAATTATCTATATTTACTTTTCAATGGTGCCAAGAGCACCCCAAAAGAGATTTTTTTTTTTTTTTTTTTACTATATCAAGTCTTAATTAGATTATTAATGTACGATTTTAATTAGTATATATAATATAATGACCAATGTCCAATCAACGACATATGAAGGGAGACAAATCAACAATTGTGTGCTTGGAAATATTGAGAGCTTCAAATTTTTTATTTTTTTTTACAATATCTATTAATTCGGGATTAAATATATTTTTTGAAAACTTTCATCATCGGTAAGATTCGAATCGTTAATCTAGGAATCATTTATCTAAATCTAAAGCTCGTTCATCTACCAACTGAGCTACACCTCTATTGATAATTCAAAGCTTCAAATTAATCACATGTTAATTACTTTTGAACTATTTTCTAATCCCGAAGTAAACACAATTCATAATTTCTTACTTTAAATAAATATTTCTATCTACTTTGAAATTGAGATATTTTCCCTTGTTCAATAAATTGATGTCCCCATCACATGAAGGAGAAAAACTTGGGTGCATCCGATGCACCACACTGGAATCTGATGGTGGTGCATCGGATCCACTCAATGAGTGACACGTGTCATTTTAATTTTATTTTTTCCTCCACCTCAGCTTTTCTTTCCTTCTTCCCTACCCTATCAGCAGCCTCTCTATCTCTCTCATTTTCAGACCGCTGTAAGCGTCGCCGACCGCTGACCGCCGACCGCCGACCGCCGAAGCAAGTGAGGCGTCACCACCCACACCGGAACGTTTGTCAGGTGCCGGCCGTCAAAACCCAAGTGTCTGTTTTTAGATTCGGGCTGTGTGGAGAGAGAAACGAATACAAATCCGAACCGTCGCCGAACCTTCATCATCAGATCTGCGCCGATCCGTCGCGAATTCGACAAAACCGATCGCTCCAATGAACTCGGCGTCGTCAGATCTTCCAGATCCGACTATCGTTGGAGTCAAACGGCGCCGGCGAAAGAGCACCGGTGATGGTGTGCGTGAAAAATTGGGAGAGAGGGAGAGAGAGAAACTGACAGATAGTGAAGAAGAAGAGAGAAGATGAGGTGGAGGAAAATTAAAATTAGAGTGACACGTGTCAATCAGTGAGTGGATCCGATGCACCACCATCAGATTCCAGTGTGGTGCATCGGATGCACCCAAGTTTTTCTCCACATGAAGACTCTACCTATTTGTACCTTAATTGATTGGCACAAAACTAGGGATACGACTAGTAATTTGTCACGATCATGAAAATGGCATTGTTTACTTTTTATCAAACGTTTTATTTAAGTTTCGATCATTTCTATTCGATACAATATCGTAACAATACACGTGTCAAGAACAAAAGAGAGCATCTACCATGTTGGGCTTTTACGGTGTTTGTAATGTGTACGTGCTTTCCGGGCCTTTTGGGCCCAAGCCCATAAGAGAAAGCAATCTTTGGATGATTGTTGGAAGTTTAGGCCGGGTCACGGGCCCATCACAAATATCTCACTATCAATATTTTTTAAATGTCACTCATCTGCGTACTCTTACAAGGTAACAACCCAATCTCTCACTTGTCTGAATAAACAATAGTCTACGTGTCAATTCCTTATTAGCTGTCGCAACATAAAAACTCACAATCACTGTAATTATATCTCTCCCGTCAAAAACAAAAATCCTCTCTATAAATATTTCACTTGACATCCACTCGATATCTTCTGTCTCGTTTTTTTTTTTCTTTTTTTTTTCTTCATCTCTCTCACATTTTCTCGAGAAACCCTAACATAAAATTTTCTCGGGAAACAAACGGAAAATCACACCCTCTTCTATCCAGAAAAGGAAAAAAAAATGCAGCAACAAAGGCTGAAGCAGCACCAGCAGCAACAGCAACAAGCTCTGATGCAGCAAGCGCTTCTTCAACAACAGTCTATCTACCATCCCGGACTCTTAGCCGCTCCACAGGTCTCAATTTCTCTCTTTTATCTTGTAAATTTATCGTCTTTTTCGCTTCCAGTTTATCGTATTTGAATGATCTGTGCACGATTTCGTTTCCTGTGATTGTGTTTGCAAGCTTTGATTTGTTTCGAGCTGGTTAGGGTTTCGTTAGGTTGGGAATCTTAGGGCTTGGTGAAATTTTTAGTTTTTATTAGCTGGGTATGTGTTTTTGATAGAGATTATTGTTGTTTTGAGTTAGCTGCTCGCCAGGTTCAAGTTGTTGTTCTATCGTGTTTAATTTCTCGATTTTTTTTTTGGTTTTTAAATGACTATTGTGATTGGTTGTTTTGGTTTTTTATTTGTTGGAGCTGGATAGGATTAGTTTTGATCGTGTTTTGTGATAATTTGGTTGCTTAAAATTAGTTCCTCGTAGTTTTTTTTGTAGCTTTTAATTTCATGATTTTTTGCCGTTGTGAAGATGATTGTTTTGTTTTAATGTACTTGATTTGAAGTTCATTTGATCTATTAGGAAGTTTAGTTACTTTGTGATGAAATTGATCATACCTTAGGAGTAGGTTCACAGAATATTTTATTTCAACAGCCTCGGGAAAATTATGTGTCATTGATGGATATTAAACAACATAATTCATAGCGATATGCCAACCAAGTTAGTGCTGGGTTAAAGACTGATGTAGTCATAGTGAGTAATTTGTTTAAAATATTCAAATGTATACAGAGTTTTAAAAATAAAATCTTCCAAAGATATATCATTTTTTAGGTGGAAACTATATTTCTATCTCTTGTTTAGTTTGGTTTGAGTTTACCATATTTCTGTGGACGTGTTTAGCTTCTTATTTCTAGTTGTGAGGCCGTGTTAAGAATACCTTCAAAACTATATTCTCCTTCTTGGGTTGAATTACTTAGATATTTTAATATTAGTTAGGGATTTTTCTTTTATTTGTCCTTTTCTTTTTTCCTTTTATTTTCTTTTCGTTTTCACACTTTTATTTTGCAGATTGAACCAATCCCAAGTGGAAATCTGCCTCCTGGTTTTGATCCAAGTACTTGCCGCAGTGTGTGAGTGTTTGCCTAGACATTTTCTTTTTATTTTTGTTTCTTTTGTTTGATTTTTTTTGTTTTTAGTATTCTTGGCCTATGCTTATATAACACTATCCCCTTATAACCTTCTTACCCATGAGTTGGTGGCGCTTCCACGGTTGAATGTTTAGTTGTAAAAATTGCTATTCTCCTAGATGTGATGTTTGCGTTCTGCTATTGCATTTTCTGATGACTGAGGAAGTTACTTATAGCTTTATTTATTTTTCTTGTTTTTTAAAACTTCTAGTTTCTTTATTTCTGAGAAAATGCAGGTATGTTGGAAATATCCATACTCAAGTGACGGAACCTCTTATTCAAGAGGTGTTTTCAAGTACTGGTCCTGTTGAAGGTTGCAAGCTTATTAGGAAGGAAAAGGTGAAGTCTTCTATCATGAATTTGGTTTTCTAATCTTTTTTCCTTCTTGGGTCAACAATGCTATCCATGTGTTTCTTAACATTCTGTTACCTTTGTTTATGCAGTCATCATATGGATTTATTCACTACTTTGATCGCAGATCTGCTGCTATGGCTATACTGTCTCTTAATGGGAGGCATCTGTAAGTAGAATGAACCCTCACTGATTTCATGTTACTGAGGTTTGTCTTTGCTCTTACATTGAATGATATAACTTGCAGATTTGGGCAGCCTATTAAAGTTAATTGGGCTTATGCCAGTGGTCAGAGGGAAGATACGTCAGGTGAGCTTATGTTTGAAACCTGTGATACTTTGTTTGAAACTTGTGATGTGCTGCTGGAAATCATCAGCTTGCTCCCTTGGTGACACCATGATCGTTAAGGTGCAGGTCATTTTAATATTTTTGTTGGAGATCTCAGCCCTGAGGTAACTGATGCTACTTTGTATGCGTGCTTCTCTGTTTATCCAAGTTGTTCGTAAGTTTCTTTCCCCATATCTTACTTATGCATGTTTTTATATACATATTTATATGTTTGTATTTGTGCATGTTTCTTATAATGGTTGAATATAAACTTGATTAATGTTTGCGAAAGGCTCAACATATATAAATTTTCTCACTTTTTTGTGGATGGTTTTAGAGATGCAAGGGTTATGTGGGATCAGAAGACGGGGCGTTCTAGAGGGTTTGGGTTTGTTTCCTTCCGAAACCAGCAGGTACTGTTATGATTTATTGACCACAAACTATCTGCCTTTCTTTCTCTACTAGAATTGTTTCTTATGTGACATTGACTTCTCCTTTGTAGGAGGCTCAAGGTGCGATAAATGACCTTACTGGTAAGGACAATTCATTCTTTTTGTTTTATTTTTGGGCTTCTTTCTGGTTGTGACTTTCAACTGACAGCAAATGATTTTGTTTATCTTCAGGGAAGTGGCTGGGCAGTAGACAGATACGATGTAACTGGGCGACAAAAGGTGCTGTTAATGAGGACAAGCCAAACTCTGATGCTAAAAGCGTGGTGGAGCTAACCAATGGCTCTTCAGGTGTGACATTTGTATTGGGCATCAAATTTTTCTTGTTGAAAGCATTAGTATCTCAGCTTTTATGATGAAGATTATCATTTTTGTAATTGTGCCTTGTCTTATTGATTTGAGCATAGAAGAATAGAAAAAAGATGTCTGGCTATGTCTCCAATTTTTTCCTTTTTTATGTTCTTTATGTCCTATATGTCCTTTTGGCAATTAGATGCCGCTCTAAAGTCTACAAACAAAATAACATTTATTTACCTTGCCTGTGCAGAAGACGGCAAAGAAACAACCAATAATGAGGCTCCTGAGAACAACCCTCAATATACTACTGTTTACGTTGGCAATCTTGCTCCAGAGGCAAGCAACTATATACCTTTTCTACCAGCTCTCCTTTTTTATATATAATCTTTTGTTGAAACCATGAATATTGACTTATGTATGCATGCATTCATGTATGTGTATGCACGTGTCTATGCATGCTCCAAAATGGATACTAGTAGTATACCCTAACAGAAATGAAATGAACTTTCTTGCTTTCCCATATGCATCTAATCTGATTGTCCTTGCTTTCTCCGAGACTGAGTGAAGCAAAATGAACTTTGCTGTTATATTTATTTTCTATTGTGCTTTCTTGAAAAGATAAAATACTTGGGTTGTATCTTGTATGTCTAGATGCAGGCAGATTTTTGGTGAAATTTTGGAGATGATAATTTTTTACCAACAATTATTTATTTTCTTTTGTTTTGCAGGTCACCCAGCTTGATCTCCACCGCCATTTCCATGGTCTTGGTGCTGGAGTGATTGAAGAGGTCCGAGTCCAGCGAGATAAAGGCTTTGGTTTTGTCAGATTCAGTACTCATGCAGAGGCAGCTCTGGCTATCCAAATGGGGAACACCCAGTCATATCTCTACGGCAAACAGATTAAGGTGTGCCTTTGTGTTTCTCATTCCTCGACAGTCTTATAAGTCTTTTATTTGTAGGGATGAAATTTTCCAAATTGTTTGCATGGCTTACTTCTTTAGCTATTATGCTATGTATAATGCAAAAACGTTGCGTTAAGTTACACAATCAGTAAATGTACATTTTGTTTTTAATTTGTAATTTGGCTGCTTTATCTTTTTTGTTTCATTTTTTGTGTGGACAGTGTTCTTGGGGAAGCAAGCCCACACCACCAGGAACAAGTTCAAACCCACTTCCTCCACCAACAGCTGCACCTTTACCTGGACTCTCAGCCGCTGACCTATTAGCTTATGAGCGACAACTAGCAATGACCAAGATGGGTGGTGTCCATGCCCTGATGCACCCACAGGGACAGCATCATCTTAACAAGGCAGCAATGGGAGTGGGTTCCGCTGGAGCAAGCCAGGCAATATACGATGGTGGGTTCCAGAATGTTGCGGCAGCCCAGCAGCTCATGTACTATCAGTAATAACTAGAGTTAATATATGGTAATAGCCTTATTTCCTGCCTTTGCAGGTTTTATTCTGAGTTATGAATCCATAGGAAGCTTCGTATGATTTTCTTTTTCATTTCTCTTTTTTCTTCCGTTGATCGAGTGGTGAGGTTGTTGTTTACCCTCTTATCAATACAGTATGCTCTGTCATATTTGTATGGGATATATAACATATCGTGTATGTTTTTCTGTTTTTTTTTTTTTTTTTCCTTCTATGAAGGGATGAGTGATTGAGATTAGTGTGAACAGTAGTTTCAGTTGAGGTTGAGTATTTTGACAGCACTTGTATTATGATAATTTTATTATGGTTTATTTGGGTTTTTTTCTTTGTAGCTATGGGGTTCTTCAATGTAGCTTTTCTATTTTCTTCTCTTTTTCAATACAATACAATCTCTACGAGTTTGATCAAGTTCTATCCCATTTGGATTTGTTTGCTTTGATACATTTTTTGGATCTGCCAACATGATTCAATACCAAACAACCATTAATGTGATTGTAAAGTTTCAGAAGTATTGCCAATACAGGAATCATTTGAACATGTAACTCCATAAAATAGATACAAAAAAGGTACAATCTGTAAACAGCCAAAAGCCTCCTCTATTCGTAACTCTGCCTCAGTAAAGGAGATAGAATCATCAGATGATGAGATTGAATTAGTCTGTTTCCAGCCTAGCAATATACTTGTCATAGAATTTTCCGGCTCCTTCAAGATCTCCAAGTTCAGTATAGCAATCGGCAATGGCTCCATAGGCTTCAGTGTTACCGGAATCTTCTCCTTCTCGCTCAGAGATTGCTAGAACCATAGAGTGGTACTTAATGGCTTCTCGGTACTTACCCTGCCTTTGCAGCGAGGCTCCTATATAAATGAAAACCAAATCAGAATAAACTTGAAATGATTATGCTTCACAAATCCAAGCATTTGCATATATACATATCAAATAGATTGGTAATAAGGTGAGTAATACGAACCTAAACCTCTTGCAGCCTTCTTTTCCTCGGTAGGATCCTTGAGATTTTGAGCAAGCTCAAGAGCTGTCTTAAACTCGGCGTATGCCTTTTCGTGCTCTTGACTCCTCAAAAAGTTCTTCCCAGCTTTCAATCGAGAAATTAGCTCTTCCTTTCTTGGATCAATGATTACTTCATTCTCGGGTATTCTACCAATACCACCGACAGGAGCATAACTCAAGGCGGGGGCATAAGATTCGATCTTAGCTTGCCTTCTTAGAGCTGCATTGATTTGACGCAGCTGTTCGTTCACACGCTGCAATTCACCTTTCCGTTGCCGTGCAACCAATCCTGTAACAAACAAGTGCTGAGGGATGTAAATATTCATCGAAAAGATATCAGAGAGACATGGTGGCATCTTTTTTAGGCCTGTTTTACATTCATTCCAATCTAGAATTTATCCTATGGATGGTAAGGAAGAAAAAATCAGTATTGTCCATTCATGACGCCATTATTGTCTGGATTTTAAACTGCAAAATACCGTCTTATTACTAATTCGTGCACAGACATACTTTTGCATGTGAATTACACACCCCAGAGGCACTTTTGTTGCTTTGCAAAAAACCGATCTTTTCTATGGATGAGTAGGTCCTAATCACTGATTCAAGCATTCTAAGCATAACATTCATACCTACTCATTTAAGATACTTAAGTATATAATAAATGCATTTCATTATAAAGAACATCAAGTGACTTCCCAGTATAACTGACCACTTCTACCAAACTCATGCACAGTGCTTTCGGTATTAGTAAAGAAACATTTGGAAGAAATTACGAGTCAATAATACCTTACCTCCAACAGTGGCCCCTATAAGGGCCACAAATAGCAGCAAAGGCATGTTAAATAAAGAGTTATCGGCCTCACAGGTTTCTGCTAAAGCTTTCAATGGTGTAGTCAACATAAAGGCGTTAGTCACAACAAATGCCATTGCTGTGGACCTTGATTGTACTATTACCTGCTGTGGCATGAATTACTTTATAAGATGGCAAATTGAAAAAATAATCAAATAAAGATAATCATTTGCTATAGAGAAACCACGATACAAATATAGCAACCGAAGATATACATGTAATCTGAACTACAAGTGACGGAACCTCTTATTCAACATGAGAAAATAATAGATAAAAGTAAAATAGGGAAAAATAAGAAAGGCCAACCACAAAAGTGGACAAGCTAAAAACAGGATGGCCAACATGATCTGAAACACAGCGCTGGACCTTCAAAAAGCATCTCCTCTAAACCAAAAACAAAAGCAAGATAGATAAAAAGGCGACCTCCAATGGACAAAAAATACCCTCTGTCCCCATTGTTCCTTGTTCATACTATAAATCATGTGAATTGGTTTGGAGATGATTAAAATCAATGGACAGACTGATTACAGTAGCTAATATATGCAGGCAATTGGATGCTAGAAAAAAAAAATGATATAGAGAGTTCTGGACAAAACTGTAACTTGAGCACAAGATTTGCAGTGTTTCAGTTACGGTTTAGGGCGACCTAAAGATCTTGAACTAGAGGGTAAAGCAGACATAATGATAGTTTTATATTATACACTTAAGGAGCATGAGTTTTGCATTTCATAATAGGGATTCTTCTACACTACTTGCAAAGCAGACCAGCAACGATATCATAAAATCCAGAGTGAATAAGCAAAACAATTAGGTAGAAGCTAACACTGAGAACTCACCATCGTACCTGATGGGCTGATAACTCTTCGGAAAAGTTGTCATGAAGCGATTGCATTTTAGTAATACACTGATTTCCTTCTGATTTGTTGAGATTAGATCTTAAATGAATACACTTGCGACCACTGGAAGCATTTCCAAACGATGATGTGAACTTTTCCACTTCAAACAGAAGAGAATGCAACTTGCCTGATTCACAAAGTTTTTAACATTAATGTAGTACACAGATGTTTCTCCACCTTCACTTAAAGTTTGTTAAGACCATAAAAGGACTCAGACTTCATAGGTACGATAATAGCGTAAATGCAAACAATTTTAATTCGAATTTTTCTTGTCTAGAAACTCTTCATATATTATCTTAACACATTATGAAGAAATCTATACTTGAAAAACAACTCAATGATCTTAAATTAGATTATATACTATCAATTATTAAATACGTGAATGCATACACATATCAATACACATATATACACAAAGTTTTTCCTACCGTTGTGAATTGTAATCAAGGGTAGACCCCATTTAGAATTCTCACATGACCGGTGAAAAAATGTTCGGCCTCCTACTTAAAATATACTGAATGGTTCCTCAATGAATTTCAATAACATTGAACCATGAAAGTAAAGAAATTTTTTCCCAAATATATATATATATATATAATTTTGATCATCGCTGTTGAAATTTTTTTCATTAGAATAAATATAAAACCAAACTTCTCTCCACCTTGTTTGTAAGCGGGATTTGAACCCAACACTTATACAGCAACAACAAAACCTTATCAACTTATCTGGTAATCATTTTCCAACAACCTTTCAAGTTTCAACTACAAAAACTTTGAACAATATTTAAAAATTCTCAAATTCATATATAGTTACAATTATATCAAAAGTTCATAAATATAGTATACCTTCAACAATTTTAGAAAAGAAAAAAACAATTTTTCCATAAAACACAATAGTTTCATCTGAAACAACAGTAGTACATTCCACCTCCTCTACTAAAAAGTAACTTCTGTTTAACCTCAACATTTTCCATTTGTGTACAAAAACAAAAACCAAAATCAAAACAAACCCATATCAAGTTACCATACAATTAATCACAAATTAATTTCCTTTTCTTTTCATCATTCACTACACAGTACACACCTAAAAACTCAATTGCAAGCATTTATCTAAAATTAAAACACTTGAAAGCAACATTTACAATCCAAACAGTTAATGCTAGCATCAAAATTTTAAAGCTTTACGCAATTCCCAAGTCAGCACACAACAGTCACTAGTACAATAACAAAAGGCTTTGAAATTTGAGAATTGAAAGAGCAAAAGAATGAATGTGGAGGAAGAGTGCACTGACCGTTGAAGTGGGGTTGGCCGGAAAAATGATCAGGTGGAGATCGAAGGCGGTTTGAGCGGGTAAAGAAGCAAGAACAACGTATAATCATCGCCATTGGATTGGATTTTGTTGGATAAAACAATTGATTTTTACACGGTTTTTTTTATATATAATATATGGACATAATAAGACAACAACCTTTTGATTATGTAAATGACTTTGGTTTCTCAATAAATAACACTTCTGCCATTGCATATTTTTTTTTCTTTTCATTTTTTCTTTCATCTTAAATAAATTTCTCTCCTTTTTTGTTCTTGTTGAATAGGTCATTGGGGTGTGTGATGGATCAGATTCATCAGATTTGCATAATTGATTTGATTGGATCAAATATATTACAATTCGATTTGATCCAATCTAATCTTAGAGCGGAATCTGATTCAATCCGATCCAATTGTAAAATACTTAAATCAGATTCAATCTAATCTGATCCGATCCAATGAATCGGATTCATATGAAGCAATTTTAAAATTAACAAAATCAAATTATCAATTCATACGGGAGAGCATGAATATGTATGGGATCTATTTGTTGGAAATCCTCTATCCTCCTCCGACCCCTTCGCAGTATTAACAAACTAATAATTAACATAAAAACAATGCACCTAAAGTTCAAAAATTCTAACGAATTATAACAATTATATATGAGTGCATAAAGGATCTCTTATTTCAATTTTGGTAAGGACCACTACGAAATCACATCGACTTAAATGAATTTTGATATGAATTTTGATATGAATTTTTTTGTGGATGATAAGTTCATTGAAATCTACCTACGAATAAAATTATAGAATTTTTCAAGCACTAAAACTATTTTTCTTGAATTTCTTATATTTCGCCAATTTTCGATGCCTTCATATTTGAAATAACTAGGATAAATAGTTTTAGTACTTGAAATTTTTTTAAATTTTATTCATAGGTAGATTTCAATGAACTTATCATCTACACAAAAATTCATTCAAATCGATATGATTTTATGGTGGTCTTTACCGAAATTAAAATAAGAGATAATAAATCATACAAGAGACCCATTATGAGAGACCCATTATGAGATACGCACTCCATTAAATAAATATTAGTTTCAAATACAAACATAATAAATCATACAAGATTTTGAAATAAAAATATAATCATTTGTCATAGCAAAATATAATAGAATTCAAAATTTGCTTGATGTTCATCTATAGAAAACAAAATAAATTATAAATTACGCCTTATATTTCGATAAATTTTCACATGAAAAATCCAAAATTCGATATGATCCAATAGATTTCAGAATTTAGGATCCAATTCGATCTAATCATGTCTTGAAATCCAATCCAATCTAATGGATCCTACACACCCCTATTGTTGGGTTGGGTTACCTTTAATATAATTGCAACTAGGCTTTTTTAGCCGATTGTTGGGCCTACATTTATTTGATGGGCCTTGAAATGTAGACATTTGATTTGATACGGTAGGTTTTGGTAAAAACAAACAGGTTCGTTACTATACATGATTATATAATTACTAGGTTTATTTTTAGTTTTTAGATTTTAATCAAAGAGTGTATAAAATTTTTTTTAAAAAAATATTAACTCTCTTTCAAATAAGTGTCCATTAATAATACAGTTCTTATATCGTAGCTAAACTCTTGTTTTAATATTTCCTTTTTTTTTTAAATTTAATTTATACAACTGCTTCTTGCATCTCAAACAAAATCATGCTATGATGTTTACATGATAGTTGTTTTTCCTGATGCGGTCAGCTCTTACAGGGGATGAAGTTTTCTCTGGTTCAACATGTAAGCATGGTGAGATTGAAGCAGTGGTAATAGCAACTGGGGTTCACTCTTTCTTTGGAAAAGCAGCACATCTAGTTGACTCCACAGAAGTTGCTGGGCATTTTTAGCAAGTGACTACAGACAAAGACAATCTCTCATTATCACCTTATTTTGATGCATACAATATAGTGTTATCCGTTACACTTGCAATCGGTTCTCATCGACTGTCTCAACAGGTGCAACTCTTAACATTTACAAGCCTATAATATAATGAACCAACATTGAGATATTCATACCTCCATGGTCTCTGTTGACACTCACTTTCAAGTGACCTGAAGTTGAAACCTGAGGCACATGAGTCCTCAAATTTATCAGAATTAATCACTAAAACATTTTTGCTCTTTTAATCTTATAGGCTCAATAATTACAGCATCAAACTTAAATGCCTACGCTAACATTAGTTTGATTTTAAAGAGTGCTATTACAAAAATGATGGCTGCAATTGAAGAAATGGCTGGATTGAATGTTCTATGCAGTGATAAAACAGGAACTCTGACATTGAATCGCCTTACTGCTAATCGGAATCTTATAGAGATATGAAACTACATTACGTATGCATGATTGCAACCAACCTATTTCCATGGTACAGATTTTAGGAATCTGAGACAACACTTGAATGATTTTAGCATTTTTACATCTCAATAGTAGAGAAGCTTTGGTTTGCTTGTTAACAGCAAGTCGGCATATTATCTTTTATCAAGGTCCCTTTCATCAATTGTTCAGGTGAGCCTAATGTCAAATTAATGTCTTCTTTAGGTTTTTAACAATAATACGGACAAAGACATGGTTGTGTTGCTGGCAGCCAGAGCAGCAAGACGGAGAATCAGGATGCTATAGATGCTACGATCGTTAACATGCTTGGCGACCCAAATGAGGTAAATTTGGAATATATTTATCTTTGGTACTGTATTTGTGGGTCTAATCTTAAACTCTGCTGGATATTTATGCTCATCAACTAAAGTACCTTTCGACTTTAGGCACGCGCAAACATTAAAGAAGTACATTTTCTTCCATTCAATTCAGTGGACAAGCCTAGTGCAATCACATACACTGATTCTGATGGTAATTGGTATCGGGCCAGCAAAGGAGATCCTGAACAAGTATCCATATTCTCAAAGACATTCATCGCTGCAAATTCAAGATTGCATGGTTGTTAACACTTATTTTAAAGTTATTCTAAACTCATTCACATTCATATAACAAATGTTCTGCTTGCTAAACAAGAACAATAACAGATAATTGGATTGCTGTCTACATTATCTTATTTTTGCATTCCTAACTATTAATTTTGTTTAAATCTTACTCATTTCTTATCAAATCCTAAATCTTTGCCCAGACAAAGATGAGATTGCAGGAAAAGTACATGCTATCAAAGACAAATATGCTAATCAGAGATTGCTGGAAAAGTACATGCTATCATAGATAAATATGCAAAAAAGGCTTGCAATCTCCAACAGTTGCTTATCAGGTATAACATCTTATTGGCAGAATAAAGTTCAAAGATATAAAATCAAAGAATGTGATTCAAATTTGAACTTTTATTAAACTTGAGAATCCTGGAGGTCCTAGGACATAAGTCCTAAAAACAAAAGATATCAACAATTCATCATTTTCTTCAACAATTCTAATGTGAATGATGATGGTAAAAAAAATGTCCCCATGTATCTTAAGTTTTAAAATATAATTACAACAAAAATAATATCATTGAAATATCTTATCCACGTAGAACTTTGCCTCTTGGTGGAACTTAGCCTCCCTGCATAATCCAACATCTTCTGAACTTTTTCTCCCGGTCTCAATAATCAATTTGTTCCAGTAACACATGTTCAAAAATACATAAATAGAAAATAACAAATATATTAAAAACAAAATACCAATTACCAAGGTAATTTGTGGAGAAAAAGTTCAGAAGATGTTGGATTATGTAGGGAGAAGGCCAAATTCCACCAAGAGGCCAAGTTCTACGTGGATAGGATATTTTCAATGATACCATTTTTATTGTAATTATAATTTAAAACTTAAGATACGTGGAACATTTTTTTTACCATCATCATTCACACCGGAATTGTTCAAGAAAGTGATGAATTGCTAATGTCTTTTGTTTCTAGGACTAATGAATATGTCCAAGTTTAATGAGAGGTCACATGTAAGAATGATATTGAATTTCATGTTTTTAGACCGAAGACTTTGGAATGATAAAACTAATGTAATAGAATCGGGTGGGCTCCCCAAATTGCATAGACAATCGGGTGGGCTACCTAGCCAAATTGTGTTGGGCCAAAGCCCATACACAAGGACTACCCCGACACAAGAAAAAAATACATAAAACTTTAATATAGAAATGTGAAAGAAAAAAATTGGATATATAGTTTAAGAGAAAAAAATAAATAAATCTTTGGATATAGAATCTGACTTGAAAATAAAAATAAATAAAAAAACAAAGAAAAAAAAAAACTGAAATCTGAATTAATTGAAAAATTAAAAACTATCATGATTCATGAGATCAAAAATATGAAAAAATAAAATAATATATATATATTAGTTTATTCTATATTTTATTTTTCGTAGACCGTAGAAGCATTATCAATTTCTCTTGAAGAAGGAAACGGGTCTTGGGTGCATCCGCTGCACCATGCATCGCCCACCCTGATGCTGTCACATCTTATCAGTAAGACGAGGCAGCATCAGGGTGGGCGATGCATGGTGCATCACGCTGCAGTGCTGCACCCAAGTTTTAGCCCTAAAGAAGAATAGTAAAAATCGAACAGTTTCATTTGCCACTGTTTGCCACCATAAACCAGAATTAAGTAAAAAGTAAAAACCTTGAAATCCGTAATTAATTAAAAAGTAAAAAGTAAAAACATTTTACTTGAAATCCAGAATTAAACCAGAAATCTAAAATATAAGAACTCTAAAAAAAAACCAGATATCGAGATCTGAAGAAGAGGAGATGAGATTGGTTTAGGTAAACTTTGAAAAAGAAAGAGACAAGGATATAAGTTTGGAGATTTGTTTGTTTGAGAGATAAATTTGTTTGATTTGTTTGGCTGTCTGAACAAGAAGAGATATGCTTTTATAGGCATCATTTGCCCTGAGTCCAAAAACGCTGCGTTTCAACTTGTGTTTTTTTTTTGGGGGGGTTTCTTGTTTCCTTTTAAACGGCACCGTTTTGGTTGCCTGTTGGTTGATAATAGTAGAGTTGTGTCACTTGGAGGGAATCTATAATAGTTAGTATGAGTCAGTGATAGGTAACACTTTCCCAAGTCTTATTGTTGTTTTACAATTTCCTTTGTAGAGACTGCTTTAGCATTTTTTACAGTTATGGAAAAATAAGAGAAGAGAAAATAAAATAAATTTTGAATGTTTAAATATTTATAAATTATTACCAAGTTTGATAACATTAAAAAAAATAATTTTTAAATAAAGAAACATCATAAAATTTAAATTTTATAGATTAAAAAACATAAACATAATGAAAAATTATATGCATAATTGAAAGCACAAACATAAACTTAAATCGCAATTTTATTTTATTTTTTTCATAATTTTTTATATATGTTTTTGGGGTTTTTGTTGATTTTTCTAAATTTTTTTGGATAAAAATATATTTATTCTAAATTTTAATGTCTGAAATATTGTAGCCCGTCCATCTCCAATGGTTAGCAGATTTGATCCGTTCATATCTAATGGTCAACAAGTCTGATTCCTCAATCTCCAAAGGTCAACAAATCCAACCGGATCCCACACATTCATCTCTCATAATTATTGCATGGGTCCTAAATATATATATATATAAAAATTCTATTATCAGTTCGAACTGACAAAAGTTATATCAGTTCCTTGCATGTGGGCCATTGAATTTAAATACTTTGACTTGGCTATATGCACTTGTCAGTCAAAGTATTTAAATCCAGTGGTCCATATACAAGGAACTGATATAACTTTTGTCAGTTCGAACTGATAATAGAAAGACCGTATATATATATCACTATTTAATTCATCCAATACATGAGTCCCACCACCTTATACATTGATCCCACCGTATAATTCTCACTCTTACGTTTACTAAATATAACTCAACCAAATAACTCTCAACCTATTTTAACTCTCCATTGGGATGATTTTAAGAGTTAAAATAGGCATATAACTATATATTGAAGATGGCTTAATTGGGTTGACATTAGAAAATAATTATTTATTAAAACTGAAAATTATTATTTTTAAAATATTTAAAATAAAATATTTTATTAATTATTAAAATATATTTATATTTTAATTACATTAAAGCAAAATAAATCGAAAATAGAAAAAATAATAAAAGTTTAAAGTGGTGGAGTCCCATCACAAATGGTGGGACTTAAGATTAAATAATCTCATCCCATACAAGTATACAACTATGCAAGCAACAAACATAGAAATGGGATTAAAATTAGTCCTATTCCATCCCATGCACCACTAACCAAACATGCCTTTGCAGAAATCACGTGATAGTGCAATAGTCAATAAAAGCATTTTCCTTTAGATAGACTTTGAAAGAAATCGTAACCGTAGATGTGTCACATGTGCAGTACATTTCTAGAGAGAGAGAGTAAATTTTAAGATATGGCATACTGAAATTACTTGTACTCCACTCCATTTAATGTATCTACCAACTTCTAAATACCACCTTTAATATTAAAAAAAAAAAAAAAAAAAAATGGTCCAAATCATACCTAGCAAATTTATTTTATCAATTTGAAATGTCTATTAGTTAAGGATTCGTTTGGCATATTGATATATTTTTAATGGGGATATCGATTTCCATGGTGAAACAAATAAGATATCTGGATACTGTCGAAAAAAAAAAAAAAAACTTAAGGACCCCATCGGAAAATAAAAAATATTGAAAAAAATGGATCTATGTCCAACGGATCACGCCTATAAAAAAATATCTATTTTGTTTTGGTTCAACTGATAGTCACATATGAAAAAGTGAATGGTAGTATTTTAACTTAATTGAATCAATTTTGTTCTTAATTAAAGGCAAATTACAATGAAAACCCTGACACTTGAATAAATTGCAATTAGTTCACACTTTGGCTATATTATAGATACGTACTCTTGATTTAATGGTGAATTCCGGAGCATAACTTTAACTGTTCAATTTATTTAATATTTATTTAAATAAAACGTTTAATTAATATTAAATTGTAGATAAAAAAAAAATATTGATTTGACAACATCTGTACACTATCAATTTTAATTAATTTTTTGTTAAAAAAATTATAAATTCTTTTGAAATTTGAACTATAACCGTACTGATTAAAAGCATTTTTATATTGATGATTTTGAACTAAATAATTAAATATTAATAATAATTTAAGAAATTATTCAAATTTTATTAATTTTATGGTGGATCTTATTTGTATATTAGCATAATCAACTAATCAATAATTATATTTTAACAATGTTTAGATTCAAATATTCAATCTAATATTGCATGGATTTGAATAAGTCTGATGCTCCGATCCCATAGATTGAAGATCCGAATTGAGGTTTGCTTAAATGGTTACATTTTTCGGACTCGGTTTGTGGAGATATCAATTTTCAAATAGTGTACCAAAACCGTATTATGATATTAATAAGAAAACAACTTTTTCAGGAAGAAAAATACTTGGGTATTGACCAGTCAGTACCTCTCAATGGGGTGTTACCACGTGAAATGGCACGTAGCAACACCTTTTTGGGGAGTCAGTACCTTAAATACTGACTGGTCAATACCTAAATATTATCCCGAATCATGTACGTTATAAAGCCAGTCAAAGCACTAAAAGGGCACTTTTACAGTTTTACCTGACAACTGATTTTTTTCAGAATCACATGAAAATTCAAACAAGAGAAGGAAAAAAAAAAAAAAAAAACAATAGACTGAATTTACCATAACCTTTTTCTAGTGTTGAAAAAGCAAACTAAAAGTTTTTACTTTTTACCTGACAACTGATTTTTTCAGTTCCACAATCTTCTTGATTTCTAATACAGATTCGGACTGCATATTTTAAAAACAATTGTTTCTCAATATGCATAAACCAAATCATTAATCGGGGAGAGGTGTACCAGTCCAGTTAGCCATGGTTTCCAAAATAAAAGTTTATTATAATTTTAAATTATTATATATATATATATATGTATATGTATATTTGCTATTTTTTTCTATAGAAAAATAAAACGATCAAATCATTAATTAGTAGGATAGGGATCTTTAATTTGTTCATTTCATGAGGATTTTAAAATTAAACTAAACAATGTGGTTTTTGTATGTGTCACTTTTCAAAGATTTTCAAAGATACTATTAAAATCATGAAGTCATTAGTCAAATATTTTCAAAGATAGTGTTAAAATTTGGATGGCATGGCAGTTGTGCTTTTGCTCTGCAAGGTTTCAGATTTATGTGCTTTTGCTCTGTTAAAATTTGGACACTTTGACCAAAACTCCTATCTCTTTCTGTTCTCTTTCCTCTTAAATAAGAACACCACATGTCCTTTAATTTAGAAACTCATTCCACAATTTTGATTTGAAACTTTCCCTGTTTCGTCTTTTAGCCAAATAAGGAAATTCTCTCTTCTTTTTTTCATTACTAATAAGTTGACAAACATTTATGACAGATCTTTTTTGGATAAAAGTTGCTATTGTGCACCACTGATGTTCTGTGCATTTTAGTATAGCAAATTAAACATCAAGGGAGCCGATATTGACACCCATAAAACTTAGAGTAATGCTACATTGTCCAATTTTGGTGCCAAAATCTTGTGCCAAAATGATGTGGCAACACTCTGGGCCATTCATTGAATTCATGCAAATCTGATACAATTTAAATGAATGGCTCAGAGTGTTGCCACATCATTTGGACACCAGATTTGGGCACCGAAATTGGGCAATGTAGCATTACTCTAAAACTTATTAGTACACCCATATTTTATTAAAGAGAGCTTCTCCTTACAATTCACAAATTATTTATTCACACTCCCATTTTATTTTTTTTATCAATGACAATTTTAACCTAAATTGAAATTACTAAACAAGACAAAAAAAATTAAAGACACTTAAAACTAATTAAATTATTAAAAAAAGAATCTCTCTCCTAAATCATTAGATTAAATATTAAGTATTAAACTCTCTCTCCTAAATCTGTTATTACTATATTAAACACTCTCTCCTAATTAATCTCTCTACATTTTTCAAAATAAATAAATAAATAAATAAATCATATTTTCATACTTTTTCGATCAATCTCTGATTAATAGTTAAAGAAAAAAAAACTTATGAATATTTTGGTTTCTTACTAACAGTAATTTGTATATATATATATATATATCTTAAAAAGTCAATTTTCAAAATATATATATATATATATATATATATATATATATATATATATATATATATATATATATATATATATATGAAAGGTTGAATTGTTGCAACTAGATTTGATTAAACTTATAATTTCTAAGACAAATGAAAGAATTAAAATTCTCTAGGCAATCACATACTTACAAGAGTAACAAAAAGCATTTTCATATTTCAATTAAAAAAACAAAACAAGGTAGTTGTTTTTTGAGTTTTTTTTTTTTTTTTTTTTAAATATATATACATACATACGTTCCTGAAAATTAAGCTTATTAGTAAAAAAAATTTCTTCTAAAATTAGAGATATGTATTGGAGGAGAGAGAGTTTAATATGGTAATTAAAAATTTAGGAAAGAGTATTTAATATATAATAATTAATCTAATGATTTAGGAGAGATAATTTCTTTTTTTAATAATTTAATTCAAAAAAAGATAAAAAGAATAATCTTATAACAGAATAAAGTGTCTTTAGAATTTTTTTTTAAATTTAAATTTTGAGAATGGAGTGTTTTTAGAAAAGAAATGTAAAAAGAAAAAATTAAATTGTCAAAAGAAGCTCTCTTTATTAAAAAAATTTAATAACGAAAATATCCCAATACAAATTTACCAATAAGGACAAGTTACTTTAATTAAAAATAAATCAAATACTATATACATTCATTAATTACACACATATCATCAACTATATTTCTTTATTAAAAAAAACTTACCTTTCAAAAAAAAAAACTTATGATAAACCCTAATTTTTATGATAAACCCTAATTAAACAGTAATTTTATTTCAAGTATCAAATTTTCTCATTATCACATGATTATCATATTGTTTTTAGCTTTCTTTTATGTATAGTTATAAACTCTATCAAAAGACAACATTTTGTTTAACTGTAGCAATAAATATCAACAAGTTTTTTTTTATAAGATTTTTTTTTTTAAGATAGCTGTATAAATAAGATAATTCCAAATTAAAAATCTTTTGACTTCATATACATATTCCCTTTTATAAGGTTCCTACATTCGAGATATTTCCAAAAGTAAATTGGATCATCATTAAAAATGGATTTGATTCCAAAAATAATATGATTTTTTTTTTATATAAATTGGGTGTGGTAATAATTTAAGAGTGTTTATAAATAATATGTATTAAAATGAATATATTTATTTCAATGAGGGTACTGTAGGCATTAGGATGAGTGTTTATAGTAATATTTAATTTTTAAATTTTAGACATAGGTGTACTTATAAAAATGTGTGTACTAATAAGTTTTATGAGTGTCAATATCCGTACCCAAACATCAAAGATAAGAGCATTTTAATCAGTAGAATTTCTTAACGATGAATTGATAATGAGGTAAAAAAATCTCTTCAATACAATTATCTAACATAAATATGGAGTTTATAATGTATAATTATTTGTTAGAGATTATGGGGGTGAGTTTCTCAATTCTCTCCTATAAATGTAGACTATAACTTCTTATAATTGTCTACGAATGTTATTACCCCTAAAATAGACAAGGAGAGAGAATGAAATAAATTGAATCAATTTTGTTCTTAATTAAAGGCAAATTACAATGAAAACCCTGACGTTTGAATAAATTGCAATCAGTTCACACTTTGGTTATATTATAGATACGTACTCTTGATTTAATGGTGAATTCCGGAGCATAGCTTTAGCTGTTCAATTAATTTAATATTTATTTAAATCAAACTTTTAATTAATATTGAATTGCCGATAAAATAAATAAATATTGATTTGACAACATGTGCTCACTATCAATTTTAATTAATTTTTTGTTAAAAAAAATTATAAATTCTGTTAAACTATAACCGTATTAATTAAAAGCATTTTTATATTGAAGATTTTGAACTAAATACTTAAATATTAATAAAAAAAATTAAGAAATTATTCAAATTTTATTAATTTTATGGTGGATCTTATTTGTATATTAGCATAATCAACTAATCAATAATTATATTTTAACAATGTTTAGATTCAAATATTCAATCTAATATTGCACTGATTTGAATAAGTTTGATACTTTGATCCCATAGATTGAAGATCCGAATTGGGGTTTGCTTAAATGGTTACATTTTTCGAACTCAGGTTGTGGAGATATCGATTTTCAAAAGGTGTACCAAAACCATATTATGATATTAATAAGAAAACAGCTTTTTCATGAAGGAAAATACTTGGGTATTGACTAGTCAGTACCTCCTAATAGGGTGTTACCACGTGGTTTGCATTTTTAAAAAGAAGGCCACGTAACAACACCCCATTGGGGGGTCAGTACCTAAGTACTGATTGGTCAATACTCAAGTACTATCTCGAATCATGTGCGTTATAAAGCTGGTCAAAGCACTAAAAGGGCACTTTTACAGTTTTACTTAACTAATTTTTTCAGAATCACATGATAATTCAGACAAGAGAAGGAAAAAAAAAAAAACAATACATTGAATTTACCATAACCTTTTTCTAGTGTTGAAAAAGCAAACTAAAAGTTTTTACTTTTTACTCACGGTCTTCTTGTTTTTTAATATAGATTCAGACTGCATATTTTAAAAACAATTGTTTCTCAATATGAATCATCCAAATCATTAATCAGGGAGAGGTGTACCAGTCCACTTAGCCATGGTTTCCAAAATAAAAGTTTATTATAATTTTAAATTTTATATATATATATTTGCTATTTTTTTCTGTAGAAAAATAAAACAATCAAATTATTAATTAATAAGATAGGGATCTTAATTTGTTCATTTCATGAGGATTTTAAAATTAAACTAATCAATGGTTTTTGTATGTGTCACTGTTTAAAGATTTTCAAAGATACTATTAAAATTATGATGTCATTAGTCAAATAATTTCGAAGATGTTGTTAAAATTTGAATGGCATGGCAGATGTGTTTTTGCTCTGCAAGGTTTCAGAATTATGTGCTTTTGCTCAGTTAAAATTTGGACACTTTGACCAAAACTTGTGAGCCCAGATTTCAATGTACTAATGGCATGTAAGTATGTAACTCCTCCTTTGTGAGTTTATGGTACGCTTTTGTTTTTTTTTTTTTTTTTTTTTTTAAAAAGAAGCTGTTTTGTGACTTTTGTCCAAAGAAACTCGGTCCACAATTTTGATTTGAAACTTTCCCTGTTTCGTCTTTTAGCCAAATAAGGAAATTCTTTTATTTTTTCCATTACTAATAAGTGGACAGACAATTATGACAGATCTTTTTTTGAATAAGAGTTGCTATTGTGCACCTATGATATTCTGTACATTTTAGTATAGCAAATTAAACATCAAAGATAAGAGAATCGGTAGAATTTCTTAACGATGAATTAATAATGAGGTAAAAAAAATTCTTTAATACAATTATCTAACATAAATATGGAGTTTATATTGTATAATTATTTGTTAGAGATTATGGAGGTGAGTTTCTCAATTACCTTCTACAAATGTAGACTGTGATTTCTTATAATTGTCTACCAATGTTATTACCCATAAAATAAATGAGGAGATAGAATGAAATAAATATTTTATGGTGTATTTTTTTTTTTAGATAATTGCATTTGAGATAAGAATATTTATTTATTTTATAAACAATTTAGATTTATATTCAAGAGAAATGTTTATGTGTCACTAATAGAAACTCAAAAATGTATAATAGTAATATAAATACTCTAATGTTTTAACTTGATCAACATCTTCCAATTTTTTTTTTTTTAATGTTTAAATATATTATAATCTTCTTTAATTTTATTAAGATACTTAAAGAGCTTATTCAAATATCATTGGCAAATTCATAAAACATCATAATGAAATAATTAAACATTAATTAATTAATTATATATATATATCTTAATAAAGTTATATCATAATGACTAAATACAGCTTTATTAAGTCCAAATCTGGTCCGAAAAATATATGAACCTAAATTCGGTCAATTTATTTGAAAAAATATACGAATATACCATGCACTTTAAGTTGATTGTGAACCTAATTACTTATAATTAACCATATCCATGGAATAGTGGTTGAAGTTATAAGAAAGTTTAAAAAAAAATAGATTTTCAAAGATTTTTTGATCAAATGCACATGGAGAGAGAGAGAATTGAGAAGCAGAGATTGATCAATATGTTTGTACATTGTATATAATATTTTTACACAATAGTACTACTCACTTTCTCGTTATAAATTTATAATAAACACTCTAGGTTTATTTAATCCCTATAATAAGTTAACTTGTCCTTTTTGTAAAGCTTCCAAAGTTGGTGAGTTAACTATTAAACCAATAAAAAAATAAAAACAAAACATTGTACATTTGTATAGATATTTGTTGAGTGTACCGTATGATATTTATGACACCATTCAAAATCTTTGACTCAAAGATATGCTTTTGATATATACTTTGATGCATGACTTTCTTTTATAAAAATAGTTTTTATTTTGTAAACTTTGATTGTTCCTTTTTTTTTTTTCATACAATTGCACAATATTAGTTCATTTTCTTCACAATGATAATAAATATTTTTTATTCAATAATGCTACTTTATTTAAATACGGTGCCCAAATAATATGACATTATTATAATCCATTCATTTAATTTGTATTAGATTTATATGTTTTAAATGAATGTATTACGATGATGTTACATCATTTATCAAAACACGTAGGATCCAATTTCCAAATTTTCATGCTATTAAAATATATGATTTTATTTTTAAAATCTTTTATCAAAACAAAATATAACAAATATGTAAAATTATATGTATCCAACACTATGCATGCACTCACAGTCATCAAACTCTCTCTGCTTCTGAAACAATTAAAATTTTCATTTATCAAAAACATAAATGCTCGAATTTCTTATTTGGGAAACATTTTGGCTCCATCGTATCAAATGAGAAACTATTATATGATTTTAGAAACAGCATGAATACTTTCATTGTAAAAAGTTTTTACATAAAAATATTCACCGATCACCGATCACCATCAAGCAGAAAACCAAAAAAAAAAAAAAAAAGCTGCTTTTTGTACTTCTATGTTCATCATGTTGCTTTATAGAAACAGTGGCACAGTGGCACAGTTCACATTAAATTCGAGTCGATGAGATTTTTTTTTTTTCAGATTCAAAATATTATAGTGAATTTTACATTTACAACTCAACTTCTTCACATGGTTCTTCAGACTTTTTGAACAGAGTGCTTGCAGAGATTCTTAAGTTCTTATGAATCTGCTTCAATCAAAACATGAGTTGAGGAAATTGTTCAGATCAATTCAACTACTTCCTGTGATCACAATGAATTAATTAATCGCACACAGACACAACTAGCTCTCAGACCCTTCAATTTTCTTGCTCATTTAATTAGTTGATATGATCATGGATAAGATCATCACCCCTCCATGACAATTCCCACTTTGAATCAAATTAATGAGATCTGACCATTCAGAAACTTCTTTAATTACGTGTGGAGAAAATGCATGATACCCGATTTAAAGACTCCTAATTAATTTGTTTGCTGCCTATTTTAAGATTTATCGATACATAATTTTTTGACTATTACTACACTTTTCAATTTTTTTTTTTTTTTAAATTCATTCCCATACAATATTTTAAAAAGCCTATCAGATTGTTTATTCCACTTTTATTATTCCATTGCTGCAATTCTTTGGATATAAATTATAGGAGTAACTGCATAAACTTCCCCCAAGTTTTAGTATAATTGCACATATGGATGTTTTGCTAAATATTACATAAACATCTCCTACCGTTACTTGATTTACATCCAAACTAACTATTGATCAGATTTTTAGTATAAAAAGTCTAAAATACCCTTAGTTACTTATTTATCCTTTATTTTTCCCCCTTAAAATATAAAAATCATAGAAAATGCAAATAAAAAACTTTTAACTATATAAAATAAAAAATTTAGAAAAAAGAACAAAAGACAAATTTTAAGGGGATAAATAAGTAACTAAGTGTATTTTAGACTTTTCGTACTAAAAATCTGATCAATATTTTGTTTGGATAGAAGTCAACTAAGGGTAGGGATTTGACAAAGATTCCATATGTGTGCAATTATACCAAATTTGGGGGATATTTGTGCAATTACTCCTAAATTCTATGGGAATATGGGATGGTTATTCCCTGCTAAAACAACTGCTCCGAGGCATTTAAATTACGTATGTAAGATCAATAAATATTTGATTTTTGTCACGCCAATCCATGGGTGCTAGAAAATTTGAACTTCTTAAAATAAGTTATTTATTCGTCAGCTTCCATCGTCCTCCAATATTTTTATTGGTTCTTTAATAAAGCCGTACTAACAGAAACGAGAAAAATAACATCAAGAACAAATATATATAAAATAAAAAAACCAAACAGAAATGAAAACATTAAATTAGTTTTATCATTCCAATGTCTTCGATATACGGCATAACCAAAAACATGAAACTCAATATCATTCTTACATGTCTGCAAAAGAAAATATTTATACCAGAAACCACACCATTAGAATATTTACACGATAAAATAAAATAGTACAAGAAAGTAATAAAATTTACAAACCAATTCATTTAGAATATCCCGCATATCAGATACTTCCATTCTCTTCGCATTCAAACCTGCGGTGAGAACAAATCGTCGGGCTTCTGAATTGTGTATGGCAAGTGGTTTCTACCCGATGATTTGTTCTCACCACAAGTCCTAAATGGGAGGAGACGAAAAGTACCTTCTCCGATAGTAATGTTTACTAGGGTTATTGTTTATTAGGGTTTATGAACATTGACAGAGTTTATAGTACTGAGAAACTTCGTGTTGTAAATCGACGTTAACTTCCAAAGAGAGAAAAAGACAGTCTGAAACAATCGGGTTGGCTCCCCAGCCAAATTGTGTTGGGCCAGAGCCCAAACACGACTCCCCAAAAAAATACAAGAACAACTCAATATCAAAAGAAAAAAAAATGTTCAGAGTTAAAAAAACATTAAACTTGAAATTTAGAGGTAATGAAAAAAAAAAAAATTAGTAAAGTTTAACCTGTATATAAATAACGAGAAAATGTTATAAATCCGAAGAAGAAAGTTGGATATATGGTTTAAGAGAAAAATAATCTTAAAATGTTTCAGTAGCCGTATTTCAGATCTAAGGATCTAAAGAAAAATAAAACTTAAAATAAAAAATATTACCAAGAGAAGAAGAATAAAATTGAAATCTGAAGAGAAGTAACAGATGACGACCAAACAAAACACAACCTTGAAATCTGAAGAAGAGAAAAAAAAAATATATATATATATGTCGAAGAAAACAAGACAAGTTTAGTTGGGGTTAAAAGAAAGAGTAATTGGCACAAATCCCCCCTCGAGTGTATGTGAATTTACATGTTGCCCCCTAAACCTTTTTTTTAGGCATTAAACCCCCTGAACTATCGCTTATTGGCAATCCTTTGGTTTTTTCCCCCCTGAGGGGGCATTTTTACTTTTGTTCTGTCAATAAGTAATAGTTCAGGGGGTTTAATGCCTAAAAAAAAGTTTATGGGGTAACATGCAAATTCACATACACTCGAGGGGGGATTTGTGCCAATAACTCTAAAAGAAAAAAAGAACCAGAGTCCAGAGATCGAGATCTTTTTAGATCTGAAAAAGAAAGAGACAAGGATATAAGTTTGGAGATTTGTTTGATTTGTAGGGCTGTCTGAACAAGAACACGTGTGCTTTTATAGGCATCATTTGCCCTGAGTCCCAAAACGCTGCGTTGTAACTTGTTTTTAGGGTTTATTGGTTCCTTTTAAACGGCACCGTTTTGGTTGCCTGTTGGTTCATAGTAGTAGAGTTGTGTCGCTTGTAGGTAATCATTTCTCTGAGAGTCTGTAAAAGTTAGTATAAGTCTGCTGTAGGGAATCATCTCCCTGAGAGTCTATAATAGGTAATATGAGTCAGTCATAGGTAACAGTAACACTTTCCCAAGTCTTATTGTTGTTTTACAATTTCCTTAGAGTCTGGAATAACATTTTTCACAGTTATGGAAAAATAAAAGAAGAGACAAAAAAAAAAAAAAACTTGAATATTTAAATATTTATAAATTATTGCCATGTTTGATAAAATTGAAAAATTTAATTTTTAAATAAGGAAACTTCATAAAATTTAAATTTTATAGATTAAAAAACACTAAACATAATGAAAAATTACATGCATAATTGAAAGCACAAACATAAACTTAAATCACAAATTATTATTTTTGTATTTTCCATAATTTTTTATATATTCTTTGGATTTTTGTTGATTTTTCTAAAAATTTGTGGATAAAAATATTTTTATTTTAAATTTTAATGTTTGAAATATTATAGACCGTCCATCTCCAAAGTCAGCAAATCTGATATGTTCATATCTAATGGTCAACAAGTCTGATTCATCCATCTCCAAAGGTCAACAAATCCAACCGGATCCCGCACATTCATATCTCATAATTATTGCATGGGTCCTATATATATATCACTATTTAATTCATCCAATACATGAGTCCCACCACCTTGTTATGTAGCTTTCAAAAAAAAAAAAAAAAACACATGAGTCCCACCACCTTATACATTGGTCCCATCATATAATTGTCACTCTCACCTTTCTAAATATAACTCAACCAAATAACTCTTAGCCTATTTTAACTCAACATTGGTATGATTTTAAGAGTTAAAAACTTAAAATAGGCGCATAACTTTCTATTGAAGATGGCTTAATTGGGTTGACATTGGAAAATAATTATTTGTTAAAATTGAAAATAAAATATTTTATTAATTATTAAAATATATTTTTATATATTTTGTTAGAGAAAAATATATTTATATTTTAAGTACATGAAAAATAAAATAAATAAAAAAAAAAGTATAAATTGGTGGAGTCATACCATTTGTGGTGGGACTTGAGATTAAATAATCTCATCCCTTATAACTATGCAAGCAACAAACATGGAAATATTTCTCTCTAGCGCTTCTAGTACAGAGGGTGAGGCTATTCAGAGTGTCTTGGATACATATGCGAAAGCCTTGGGCTAATTAGTGATTTTCAATAAGTCTGCCCTCTGTAGCTGAAAGGTTGGAATCCGAACCTCTTCTCGCCTAGGGGTAAGGAGGTCCTCTTAAAAGCGGTGATTCATGCTATCACGTCCTATGCTATGAGTCTCTTCAAACTCTCAAAGGGTCTCATTGCGAAAATTCACAGCATGTGTGCGCGGTTCTGGTGGGGAGGCACGGATGAGGTTAGAAAGGTCCACTAGGGCTCTTGAAGGAAACTATGTTTGAACAAAATTGAGGGGGATTTAGGCTTCCGCGATTTCACAACTTTCAACAGAGCCTTCCTTGTAAAACAAGGCTAGCGTTTGGTCACCAACCCTCAATCTCTGGCTACCAAAGTTTTAAAAAATATATATTTCCCTGCTACTTCCTTTTTTGAGGCAAATCTTTGGCCGAATTTCGGACAGCTTCTGCAGCCATGGTGCCTACTGCTATGAATCTAAGCTCGCTTGTTTCTGCTATTGTGAGTCGGATGCAAAGCCTATGGTTGACATTGTTTTGTCGGGTTCAGTCCCTCGCGCGGAGGTGGGGGTGGTTATTGCTGAAATTATTCGTCTCGTGGACGCTCTAAATATTTCTATTTCTTTTGTTCCTAGAGCTACGAATAGGGTTGCTGATTGTTTAGCTAAACTTACGTTGTCCTTTTCGGAGGATCATTTTTATTATAACTCCACTCCTCCTTCTGTGGGGGCTTTGGTGTTGGCCGATTGGCTTGGTTAGTTTGTTCGTCTGGTTCGTTTCTATGAAGTCCAGTTTCAAAAAAAAAAAAAAAAAAACATGAAAATATGACTAAAATTAGTCCTATTCCATCTCATGCGCCAATGACCAAACATGCCCCTAAAAAAATCACGTGATATTACAGTAATCAATAAAAGCATTTTCCTTTCGACAGACTTTGAAAGAATATGTAGACATGCACATGGGCAGTACTTTTCTAGAGAGAGTAATTTTTAAGATATGGCATACTTAGGTGGTGTTTGTTTTTTTGTCTGAAGACTTAAAGTTCTGAATTAGGTCTGAAATCTGAATTAGGTCTGAAGTCTGAAGTCTGAAGTCTGAAGTCTGAAGTCTGAGCAACATGTTTTGTTTTTTGTTTTCTGATGTCTGAATTAAGTGTTACGTTGTTTGTTTTTTTAAAACCAAAATATCTGAAAATCTATAATTGGACATTTATACCCTTACTTGTTAGTGGCAGCATATGAAGAAAGCATGTGTGATGCTTATGACATGTGACATGTGTAAGTGATAGGTGTCATGTGATTAGTGGGAAAAAAAAAAGAATAAAATAAGAAAAGAGATAAAGAGAGAGATATGTGAGAGGGATAGACTCGGCAAATCAAAGCTCAAAGGAAAGAAGAAGATGAAACATAGAAGAGATAAACAGAGAAGAATAAATAAGAAGATAAAAATGTGGCTTTTAAATTTTCTTTTCTCTTCGACTTATCTTCATTATCTTCGTTCTCATCTTCTTCTCAGTTCTTAGCTTTTTAATTTTCATTGATTTTAGCTTTTTTTTATTTTGTTTTAAAAAAAAAATCGCCGTCAATGGTGTCAGATCTGAACACCGGGCACCTGGGTTTTGTTCTCCGATGCCTCCTGGAGCTTTTGGTCGGGGTGGTGACATCACACTTGCCGGCGGTGGCGACCTTTGAGAGACGGTTTGACCGGCCAAATGAGTTTTGTCGAAGGCGAATTTTGGAAATAAGCTATTATGCAAAGGGCAATTTGGACAAAAAAAAATAATGTTAATTGGAGTCTCATCAGACTTCAAACAAAAGTTCAAAATTTCTACTTTTTTTTCTCAGACGTTTTTCATGATTTCTCAGACTTTAGATCACTTGAAAAACAAACAAAAATGTCTTACTAAGACATTTTTGCCTCTTTCAGACTTCAGAGGCAAAAAACAAACAGGCCCTTAAATTACTTATACTCCACTCCATTTAATGTATCTACCAACTTCTAAATACCATCTTTAAATTTTTTAATTTTTAATTTTTTTTTTAAAAAAGTCCAAATTATACCTAGCAAATTTATTTTATCAATTTGAAATGTCTATTAGTTAAGGAATCGTTTGGCATACTTATTATTATTATTATTTTTAATGGGGATATCCATTTCCGTGGTGAGACAAATAAGATATCCAGATACAATAGCATCTTGATACTGTCGGAAACAGGAAAAAAAAAAAGAACTTAAGGAACCCATCAAGAAATAAAAAATGTTAAAAAAAAATAGATCTATGTCCAACGGATCACGCCTATAAAAAGAAAATATTTTGTTTTGGTTCAACCAATAGTCATATATGAAAAAGCGAACAGCAGTATTCTACTGTATTGTATTAGATTATAATGAATTGAATTATATTAGATTGGACTATATTATACTTATACAATCTTACGTTTGGTATTGATTATATATATAAAATAAAACACTATAAAATAAAGTTAGACTGCTTTATAGTATTGTTTCTGCTTTATGTTCTTGTTGCTGCTAGGCATGTCATACCAATTCCATTTTCAAACAAAATGCCATCACTAGGTTGAATTTTATTTTTATTTTTATTTTTTAAATATTTTAACTTAATTGAATCAATTTTGCTCTTAATTAAAGGAAAATTACAATGAAAACCCTGACGCTTGAATAAATTGCAATTAGTTCACACTTTTACTCTCGATTTAATTTTGAATTCAGAAGTATAGCTTTAATTTTTCAATTTATTTAATATTATTTAAATCAAACTTTTAATTAATATTGAATTGCAGATAAAAAAAATAAATATTGATTTGACAACATCTGTTCATTGTCAATTTCAACTAATTTTTTGTTAATTTTTTTAAAAAATTCTTTTAAACTATTACCGTACTAATTAAAAGCATTTTTATAATGAAGATTTTGAACTAAATACTTAAATATTAATAAAAAAAAATAAGAAATTATTCAAATTTTATTAATATTATGGTGGATCTTATTTGTATATTAACATAATCAAATAATCAATAATTATATTTTAACAATGTTTAGATTCAAATATTCAATATAATATTGCACGGATTTGAATAAGTCCGATACTCCGATCCCATAGATTGAAGATCCGAATTGGGGTTCGCTTAAATGGTTACATTTTTTGGACTCAGGTTGTGGAGATATCAATTTTAAAATGGTGTACCAAAACCATATTATGATATTAATAAGAAAACAACTCTTTTAAGAAGGAAAATACTTGAATACTGACCTTCTAATAGGGTGTTAACACGTGGCTTGTATTCTTCATAAAAAGACCACGTAGAAACACCCCATTGGAGGGGTCAGTACCTTGCAATTTGAACATGTTCGTTATAAAGCTAGTCAAATCACTAAAAGGGCACTTTTACGGTTTTACTTGACAACTGATTTTTTCAGAATCACTTGAAAATTCAGACAAGAGAAGAAAAAAAGCAATAGACTGAATTTACCAACCTTTTTCTAGTGTTGAAAAAGCTAACTAAAAGTTTTTACTTTTTACTCACGATCTTCTTGTTTTCTTATACAGATTTGGACTGCATATTTTAAAAACAAGTGTTTCTCAATATGCATAAACCAAATCATTAATCAGGGATAGGTGTACCAGTCCAGTTAGCCATGGTTTCAAAAATAAAAGTTTATTATAACCAATGTGGTTTTTGTACATGTCACTGTTCAAAGATTTTCAAGTATACTATTAAAATTATGATGTCATTTTAGTCAATTATTTTCAAAGATGCTGTTAAAATTTGATAGGCATGGCAGATGTACTTTTGCTCTGCAACGTTCTAGCTCTAGCTTTAAGAATTATATGCTTTTGCTCTGTTAAAATTTGGACACTTTTACCAAAACTCCTATCTCTTTCTCTTCCCTCTTAACTAAGAACACCACATGTCCTTTAAGCATTAAGACATTTTTTTTTTATTACACATTTTATTAATCAATAGACTTATAGACTAATAAATATTTTCAATTGAATCAAAGAACCCCAATGAGCCCACAGATGAGTTCAGGTGCAATCCATGCCATAAGTACTGGTAATCCAGAGGCTTGTCCAGCTAGCCCACAGTTGAGTTCTCAGACCCTTGGTTCGGTTGGTAGCATTGCTAATTCTCCTATGGAGCTACAAGGTGTGAACAAAAGCAACTCTGTTGGTAATGCTTAGACAAGTCCCAACTCAGTTTCATGTCTATAGCCAATAGCTTAGCTTCTTCCTTTTATAGCCATCCCTCTTCAGCAATTGTTTTGAAGAAACCAGATAAGAGAACATCGCGGCCAAGCAATGCCATTGAAGATCAGCAGCAAGGATAAAGTGTCAATATTATTGTTTTCGAATAACATCATAATGTCAAGAGCATAGTGACATGCAGCAGTTTGGACGTACATTTACATGGTTATTTTCCTTCTGGGAAAAAGGTTTCTCTTCATTATGGGGATGCGGTTAGATTTGGTAGAACTTACGAATAAGTGGACCTTAAGAAAATCCTTGAAGTAGAATGCATAGTGTAAATTATATCAATGATTTGTTTAATGAAAACTCGCTTTTATTTCAAAAATAAATATTTTCAATTCATTAAATAATTCAGTAAAACAAAATAATAACATTAACATCTTTAAATTAAAATATTATAATCATATATATATATATATTAACCACATATTTACCTTAGAAATTCCTCTCCTCTGTATTGGGTTTGGGTGCTATTTGTAGCATTCTTCAATTTAAAATGTGTTTTGGACTTTTGACTAGGATTCGTACCACCCTTCATATGCATTTAATTACCACCCAACCCTTTATATTTCACCCAAAAAAAAGAAGAGAAAATCAAAATTTTCATGGAAAATATTTAATCCGACAAAAATGTAAAGATAGTGGTTGAATTCAGAGACAAAACTCAAAATAATCAAATAGATTTTTCTTTGATTTTTAGGCATCATTATCCGTGAGGTGAGGATTTGTCATACTTTACTTAAAATTGAAGACTACGAATAGGCCGGACATATCATAAATGATTGGGTTTGTGGATATTTTTACACTAATTTTTTTTTTTTTTTCATTTCAATGGTACATACCAAAATTTATATCAAATGAGTATTTTTAAAGAATATTCTTTCAATAAAATTTTAAATTATTATAAAAGTTTAACATTACTTAAATATTTAATTTATTTATAAATTATATATATATATATATCAATATTGGTGTTATTTTTGAGATCTTTTAACGGTATATTTTTTGGAATAAATATTATTGTAATTAGGTATGAGATGATTAAATTAGAAATTAAAAAAAATGTAAAGTAATGATGCGACTGTTAAAAAGAAAAAGAAAAATATTTGGTGTGATGAACAGTGCAACAACAAATTACACTATATATAACCTTAGAGCTTCTCCAACCCTGCACCAAATCCCTCTCTATCTCTATGTTGGTGCGAAATCCACGCAAAAACGGCCTCCAACCCAGCGCCAAAACCCTCTCTATCTGATGAAGATGAACAGTGCCGCGCAATATATTGCGGGGCACTGTTCATCCAGTGCAAACACTGTTCATTTGTTGTTTTTTTTTTATCCCTCAACTTTTATATAATCACGTTTTGACCCTATGTTTTAAAATATATTCTGATTATATCCTTTATTAAAAGGTTTTGTGTATTCACAGTTTTACCCTAATGAATTAAATTTATTCCAATTTGGTCCTTTTTATTATTTAATGAATTTTTTAATTTAATTATTATTGATATTAACATTTATAATAAACAGGGTACTAAAATTGTCTCTGAGGTATCTTTAGTTGCCACCACAGATCCCCCTGAGCGGATCTCGGGGAACTGACTAAATGGTATCAGAGCCTTGTCTCGAGTCCCTGGAGTCCAGGAAAAGAGTTAGACTGCTATGAGTATGTAAGACTGGTATAGACGGAAGAAATTTCTCAAAAATGGCAAACACTAGCACAAATCCCTCTACTGCTTCTCTAGTTCCTAATAGATTGTTTTCTTCTATATCCTTACCTTCTCCTACTATCCAGAGAACCCCTACTCATGTTTCCGACGGTTTATAGCCCTCTTGTCTAATTGGCTCTGATACCATTCGGGTGGCAGGTACCCCTGGGTGCCTCTCATACAGGTCTTTAGAGTTTTCCCCACAATGGCGGCCTAACCACGGCCTAAACAGGGTACTAACTTTCCAACCCACTAGAGACAGACAGGGACCTTAAGCCAAAAAGCCAACAAATCTCATCTTCTGATGTGCAGGATCCTCAACCTAGAGGCAAGCACAAAGCATACTGAGATAATTACAGACTGCTATTTATATGAGTGACATGGCATTCGAAGGAAGAAGAGGAACAATTTAGCAAGACATGAGAGTTAATACACACAAGAAAATATTTATTGATTTTGGGTGGCAGGTACCCCTGGGTGCCTCTCATACAGGTCTTTAGAGTTTTTCCCACAATGGCGGTCTAACCACGGCCTAAACAGGGTACTAACTTTCCAACCCACTAGAGACAGACAGGGACCTTAAGCCAAAAAGCCAACAAATCTCATCTTCTGATGTGCAGGATCCTCAACCTAGAGGCAAGCACAGAGCATACTGAGATAATTACAGACTGCTATTTATATGAGTGACATGGCATTCGAAGGAAGAAGAGGAACAATTTAGCAAGACATGAGAGTTAATACACACAAGAAAATATTTATTGATTTTGTTCTGAGTTTACACAAGTGATGAGCTCTCCTTATATAGGCGGAGAGATAGAGTGCTGACAAACCTATTGTACAGTAAGGCCACAAACGTGGCAGATACCTAGCTAAAGCAAAGCAGGGCCATCGGCCAAAATTTACAGCCAATCAAACTCAAATGAAGACAAAGGAAGCCTAATACAGACGAAATAGCATAATTAAACCTAATAAGGCCAAACAGTTGCCTAATAAAACAAAATAGCATAATGAAAGTGAATTATTGCAGTTCACGTGACGAGTTGAGAGTTTGGTCTGAGCGAAGCTGAATCACGGACTAGAAGACATATTACAGTTGGCATGATTTTCATCATCTGAATCTTGAGCTCCACAGATGAAGCAGGGCCATGCAGTGTCAAAGGGGTCCTGAGAGTCAATCATGTATGAATTTAGAAAAGGGTTCCAGCTTTGAGAGGGGTCTCTGGGAATATCTGGTAGGATGAAAACTTCGTCGGTGGTGACATAATTAACATCACAGAGGAAATTGAGCAGACCGACTTGAAGGATTTGTGGATACATCTTTGGATAGTCATACGTGGTATGCCATTCATAACTGGAGTTGGCAGTCCAAAGGAGTCGTTTGTGGGGATTGTACCTGTAGGGCCTATTAAAGATCCATATACAGCATACAGAGGCAGCTGATTCATAATCAAGTTTCCAAATGTTATATTTGCCCATGAGCTCAGTGAGTTCGCGCTTCCAGTTGGTCAAGGACGTGAACCATTGGAGGAAAACCCATAACAGAGAGTTCCGTTGAGAAGGATCATGGAGATGACCGTATATGGCCTGAAGTGGGAAGACGATGGCATGATGATAGAGAACTGATAAACACCAGAGGAACCAAAGGAGTTGAGGAGAGAAATAGTAGAAAGGTGGCATTATGAACGGGTCAAGGAATGGTCTGGACAAGTTGTTGACAGTGTGACGACAGTCTTGTCTGTTGATCTGAGCTAGGTAGACCGGAAGTTGAGTCTTGGCGAAGGACTGGATCTTATTTAAAGAAGGTTGATGATCAGGTGGCAATGTGGCCAAGAGTTCTGGTAGGAATGAGTAATCAGGAACGGCTGGTGAGGATGATGAGGGACCAGCAGGAGAAGTCATGAAGACAAGAGGATAATGACCTGTGGGTGTAATGAGATGGGTGAGTGGAGGTCTGGAGAGCATGTCAGTAATTATATTATGATGGCCCTTCACGTGACGAACAGTGAAGTCATATCGGGCAAACCAGTCTTTGAGTCTCAAAAGGAGAGGATTGAGAGGAATCTTATTGCGAAAATCGAGTATCTTTGAAAAAGATGAGTTGTCCATTTCAACAATAAAGTTTCGTGTCCTGAGGTGAAAATCCAGCTTTTGGATTCCGAATTTGACAGCAAGAATCTCCTTATAGATAGTGTGATAATGCTGTTGGGCATCTTTGAATTTTCCACTAGCATGACCACAGTATTTCCTTTGACCGTCTCGGTCTTCAATGAGAACGGCTCCCTAGAAAATATCACTGGCATCAGTCTGGAGGATGAGTTGGCCCGAAGAAGGGATGACGAGGGCAGGAGGAGATTGAGTGATCTCCTTTAATTTGATGACGGCCTCAGTGTGGGAGGAACTCCAGGGAGGAGGACGCTTCTTGAGGAGCGTAGAAAGAACTGAGGTGTAATGACTGACATGTGGAATGAAATCTCTGACATAGTTGACGATTCCGAGAAACTGTTGAACTTGTTTCACACTGAGATCAGAATCGGGGAAGTCTAATAAACGGACAGCCAAATGAGGACCATGACGGTATTGGCCGTTGGAAATGTGCATTCCAAGAAATTCAATTTCAGATTTCCCAACTATGCTTTTCTTTTCAGAGAGCATGATACCATAGTGATGAACAATGTCATGGAACTGTTGGAGAAGGAGATTGTGAGAGGTATCATCTGGAGAGAACAAGAGGATATCATCAATGTAGACGAGTGCTGAGTGCAAGAGAGGATGAAAAATCCTGGTAACAGCCTTTTGGAAAAGGGAAGGAGCAGTCTTTAATCCAAAAGGGAGAACAGTCCACTGGTATTGAGCATTAGGAAGACAGAATGCTGTCTTGTATCGTTCATCTGGATGAATACCAATTTGCCAAAAAGCACCTTTGAGGTCAAATTTGGAGAAGATCGTAGCACCTGGAAGTTGAGAGAATAAGACATTTGGTCTGGGAACAGGAAACTTGTCATCTCTGAGAAAGAGGTTGAGCTCTTTTTTCCTCTGAGTAATTCTGTGCGTTTTTCAACGTAAAAGGCTTGACACGCCCAGGGAGAAGAGGTATGTTCGATCAGACCTTGACGTAGGAGCTCATTGCATTCTTCATTAGCGAGCCTGAGATCTGAGGGAGACATGCCTGAGTGGGTAGCCTTGGTAGGATTCGTATCTTCATTAAGCTTAAAGGGAAGCTTGATAAAGAAATCTGGATTCTTCCACAGAGGAGAAGGATGAGAGAAAGTGGCATGATTGTCAGCACAAAGCAGGAGCAATTTTTGTTGGATATGTTCAAAAGGGGCTTGGATTTCTGAGAGCGGGAAAATCTTCGGAATGTCAGAAAAAGCTTTGAAATGCTTTTTGTATCGGATGCCAGTAGGGAGAATCCGAAGAGCGTAACATTGGCGAAAAATATCCCAGCCGATGAGAATATCCTTATCTGGAAGAGGAGTGCCGACGACTTGGACTGGAAAAACTGAATACCAATCTTCTTTCTGGAAATCAGATTAGTGGAAAAAACTTTCCCATCAGCGGCCCGGAAATGTCGAACTTGGGATTTCCAAAATTCGGGAGGAAGGACCTTTGGGTTCATCATTGTAGTATGAGAACCTGTGTCGAAATAAGCGATGACATCAACAGGTTTGGAATACTTGTCAGGTAGAATCCGAACCGGGGCCTGGGGACCGGAATGAGAATCGAGCTGAGTAGCCTGATAGGACTCTGGGATAGAACTGTAGTCAGAGGAGCCAGAATATTCCGAATCAGAAAGATCTTCTTGAAGAACAAAGGTCGTGGAGGAATCTGCCTGATCTTGTTCAGAGAAGATGGATTCAATGTCTGCATCGGATGGAACTTCATCAGCAATGTCTTTCAACTGCTGAACTAATCTGGCGGACTTTGCCTTTTTGTTGGGACATTTCTTAGCATAATGTCCGGATTTGCCGCAAATGTAGCAGCGTTGGGATTTATTCCAACCGCGCTGTGCTTTCTTGCGGAAGAACTTGAATCGTTTAGGCCTGCCTTTCTTGTTTTTGAAACGTTTGAAATGATTCTTCTTCTTCGTGTTGCAGGTGCAAGAGCCCAAGGATTTGCACTTGATTTGAAGAGAAGGTTGACGGCATTGGGACTGCAGGTGTTTGCCTTCTGTGAGCATCTTGGAGAAGAATCTTTGAGTGGCACAGAGTTTATCCAGAGAGCTGAGAGCATACATGTGGAGCTCACCTAAGGATGTATCATTGAGAGATCGTCCTGAGGTGTCTATTTTTCGTTGTATCTCATCTTGGAGGTCATCTGGAAGAGAGTTGACATAGACTTGTTTAAGACTATGATCATTAATTCCACCAAGGGTATGATATCGTTGAGACATCCGCTTGTAATGGAACATAATGTCATTTCTTTTGAGAGAGCAGCAACGCATGTCAAAGAATTCTTGTCGCGCCTGTTTATAGAGATGGTCAGGATCACCAAGGAATTCTCTGAATATGTATCCCATGGCTTGGGAGGCTAAGGGGACTCTGACAAATTGGAGTTGTCTGTATTCACCAAGAGCTTGGTACCAATCTCTGAGAGAACCCGTAAAACGAGAAACGAACTCACGTAGAATTGTTTCAAGGTTCTGTTCAGACTTTGCCAGTTGTAGGTCAAGCCATGCGCTCATCTCTGAAACCCTTTTTCTCCAGGAACCAGGAGAAGTGTCATCAAGAGTAAACCAAGGGCCATTGGTTGGTTTAGTAGGAGAACGGCCAGGAACATGTTCTGGAGGTTCTTCGACAAAGGGAGCAGGAGTGGAGGAGGCAGTCTCATCGGGAGACTCATAGGTTCTTGTTGAGGGCTGAGGATCTATGCGGGATGCCATGAAAACTTGAGTAAGGTCTGCATGATCATGAGGAGAAGAGGCAGCAGTATCCAGCCAGGATGAAGGACAGGAAGTCTGTGACGACCGGGAGGAGACGTCTTCAGAAAAGGATGTGGAATCAGACTTGGATGAGGAGGAAAACGTCTTAGAAGCAAACAGAACTGAGTCATATGAACTGGAAGCAGCGTGCTTGTCTTTCTGCTTCGAAGGAGACCTGGTCTTAGGTTTTGCTTGAGGGGAAGAGAGAACGGGATATTTCCGGAACAATTCACCAGTGGATTTAAAGTGGTTGGAAAAATCATCAGATTTGGACGGGGGTGAATGTGTAGGAGATACAGGGAAAAACAGTGATTGTGAGTGATGAGAGTAAGGTTTTGGTTTGTGAGAATGATCTCTGGTCAGCTGCTCAAGCTGTTCTTTAAGTTGCTTGATTTTTCTTTCCTTTGTGTCAAAGTCTGGGCCAGAATAGCCATGAGAAATATATCTGTGAAGATCTGCATGAAGCTTTGCTATTCTCGATTGAAGGTCAGAGGCCAAATCTCTGAAGGAGGCATCAAGACTTTGGAGATGGTGATCATGTTGAGAAACATGTCGTGTAACACGGTCAATCTTCTGATCAATAGAGTTAAGAACTCTGTTCTGAGCTCTGGCATTGTGAGATTGCCAGTTGAGGACTTGTTCAGCCTGGGAAGGCAGTTTGTAAGAACCATCGGGTTGAACTTCGGTAGATTGGACAAAAGGTTTTGAGAAACGAGTTTTTTCTTGGTTTGAGGAAGGTTCAAGTGGAGGGAAATCACAATCATAATCTGAGGTCATGTAACAAGGGACTGGTGCTGGTTGATTAGGAACTGTAAGGGTAGGTTGTGGAGGCAGGAGACCTTCAGATCGTAAGATCTGTAAAGCTCTATCATAAATGGGTAGAGGTTTATTTTTGATAGGATGGAGGCCTATCCAAGGACTATCAGGGTGATCTGGTTTGTGAGGTTTGTTCCAAGGTTTGCAGAAGGTAGGAGAGGTGTCCTTAAGACATCGTCGACAGATACAGTCTGCGTCACACATGTTGGGATCATCATCCCAGATGAAGTGACCACGGATCTTATCAGTGTAGATCGGAGATCCGTCAGCTTCAAAACTGTGGATAGGAATGTCAGCTTCAGTGGTAACCGGTTGAATCATAAGGGCTTGGAATATCGGAGGAGTCTCCGAACTGGAAGAAGCCTTAGAACCGGTGAGGGGAGCATAGATAGTTTTGATGGAGCCATCTGGCTGAGGAACATACGACGTATCAGCAGCAACGACAGGAGCTTCGTCCTGAAAAACCTTTTCATAATTTGTGAGCCATTCAAGAGGCATGATCTTTGTGAGCTTTTCTCTGGGCAGTTGTTTTGGAATTTGAAGGATGGTGGGAACTTCATCTTCTCTTTCTGCTTTGATGAAGATGGTGTCACCATTATGGCCAGGAAGTGGGAGATCAAGAGCATGATCTTGAAGTCTGTAAGCAAGCTGATGATGGACGGTTGCCATGTAGGAATTGGCTTGCATGAGAGCACCAAGAATCTGAACTTGGATCTTGAGACATTTGTGAAGGTTCTGGTCTCGTAAAGGAATGTTGAAGTTGGGATAGTATGTGAGGGATATGCTACCAGCATGAAGAGTAGAGAGGCAAGTGCCAATCACAGCATGTTCATACTGAGTGTAGATGGTGTTGAGCAAGGCCAGTCTGGCAGTGACAGGTAAGCCTTTTCGACCATGTAGGGAGAGGATGATTCTGACAGCACCTATGTGGAGATGGGAGTATCCTTCTTTGATCCATTGATCTATCATGTTTTGATCAATGGTGAGAGTGACATATTGTTCACTGGAAGAGGATGGAATTAAACATTTATCTAAGCCTGTGGACTGGACATATTCTTTGATGGGAAGTGGTCTGGTATGGACAAGACGAGTTAACCGGGTGGCGAGAGATTTGTTTCTCTTGAAGATGTTGTATGGGTTGAGCAGAGGGAAAGTAGTTTCATTTATCTGGGCAGAAGCAGGGATATGGGTGTATTCTACTAGATCTTGTCTCGAGTCCCTAGATCTAGGCGCGACAAGAATTCTTTGACATGCGTTGCTGCTCTCTCAAAAGAAATGACATTATGTTCCATTACAAGCGGATGTCTCAACGATATCATACCCTTGGTGGAATTAATGATCATAGTCTTAAACAAGTCTATGTCAACTCTCTTCCAGATGACCTCCAAGATGAGATACAACGAAAAATAGACACCTCAGGACGATCTCTCAATGATACATCCTTAGGTGAGCTCCACATGTATGCTCTCAGCTCTCTGGATAAACTCTGTGCCACTCAAAGATTCTTCTCCAAGATGCTCACAGAAGGCAAACACCTGCAGTCCCAATGCCGTCAACCTTCTCTTCAAATCAAGTGCAAATCTTTGGGCTCTTGCACCTGCAACACGAAGAAGAAGAATCATTTCAAACGTTTCAAAAACAAGAAAGGCAGGCCTAAACGATTCAAGTTCTTCCGCAAGAAAGCACAGCGCGGTTGGAATAAATCCCAACGCTGCTACATTTGCGGCAAATCCGGACATTATGCTAAGAAATGTCCCAACAAAAAGGCAAAGTCCGCCAGATTAGTTCAGCAGTTGAAAGACATTGCTGATGAAGTTCCATCCGATGCAGACATTGAATCCATCTTCTCTGAACAAGATCAGGCAGATTCCTCCACGACCTTTGTTCTTCAAGAAGATCTTTCTGATTCGGAATATTCTGGCTCCTCTGACTACAGTTCTATCCCAGAGTCCTATCAGGCTACTCAGCTCGATTCTCATTCCGGTCCCCAGGCCCCGGTTCGGATTCTACCTGACAAGTATTCCAAACCTGTTGATGTCATCGCTTATTTCGACACAGGTTCTCATACTACAATGATGAACCCAAAGGTCCTTCCTCCCGAATTTTGGAAATCCCAAGTTCGACATTTCCGGGCCGCTGATGGGAAAGTTTTTTCCACTAATCTGATTTCCAGAAAGAAGATTGGTATTCAGTTTTTCCAGTCCAAGTCGTCGGCACTCCTCTTCCAGATAAGGATATTCTCATCGGCTGGGATATTTTTCGCCAATGTTACGCTCTTCGGATTCTCCCTACTGGCATCCGATACAAAAAGCATTTCAAAGCTTTTTCTGACATTCCGAAGATTTTCCCGCTCTCAGAAATCCAAGCCCCTTTTGAACATATCCAACAAAAATTGCTCCTGCTTTGTGCTGACAATCATGCCACTTTCTCTCATCCTTCTCCTCTGTGGAAGAATCCAGATTTCTTTATCAAGCTTCCCTTTAAGCTTAATGAAGATACGAATCCTACCAAGGCTACCCACTCAGGCATGTCTCCCTCAGATCTCAGGCTCGCTAATGAAGAATGCAATGAGCTCCTACGTCAAGGTCTGATCGAACATACCTCTTCTCCCTGGGCGTGTCAAGCCTTTTACGTTGAAAAACGCACAGAATTACTCAGAGGAAAAAAGAGCTCAACCTCTTTCTCAGAGATGACAAGTTTCCTGTTCCCAGACCAAATGTCTTATTCTCTCAACTTCCAGGTGCTACGATCTTCTCCAAATTTGACCTCAAAGGTGCTTTTTGGCAAATTGGTATTCATCCAGATGAACGATACAAGACAGCATTCTGTCTTCCTAATGCTCAATACCAGTGGACTGTTCTCCCTTTTGGATTAAAGACTGCTCCTTCCCTTTTCCAAAAGGCTGTTACCAGGATTTTTCATCCTCTCTTGCACTCAGCACTCGTCTACATTGATGATATCCTCTTGTTCTCTCCAGATGATACCTCTCACAATCTCCTTCTCCAACAGTTCCATGACATTGTTCATCACTATGGTATCATGCTCTCTGAAAAGAAAAGCATAGTTGGGAAATCTGAAATTGAATTTCTTGGAATGCACATTTCCAACGGCCAATACCGTCATGGTCCTCATTTGGCTGTCCGTTTATTAGACTTCCCCGATTCTGATCTCAGTGTGAAACAAGTTCAACAGTTTCTCGGAATCGTCAACTATGTCAGAGATTTCATTCCACATGTCAGTCATTACACCTCAGTTCTTTCTACGCTCCTCAAGAAGCGTCCTCCTCCCTGGAGTTCCTCCCACACTGAGGCCGTCATCAAATTAAAGGAGATCACTCAATCTCCTCCTGCCCTCGTCATCCCTTCTTCGGGCCAACTCATCCTCCAGACTGATGCCAGTGATATTTTCTAGGGAGCCGTTCTCATTGAAGACCGAGACGGTCAAAGGAAATACTGTGGTCATGCTAGTGGAAAATTCAAAGATGCCCAACAGCATTATCACACTATCTATAAGGAGATTCTTGCTGTCAAATTCGGAATCCAAAAGCTGGATTTTCACCTCAGGACACGAAACTTTATTGTTGAAATGGACAACTCATCTTTTTCAAAGATACTCGATTTTCGCAATAAGATTCCTCTCAATCCTCTCCTTTTGAGACTCAAAGACTGGTTTGCCCGATATGACTTCACTGTTCGTCACGTGAAGGGCCATCATAATATAATTACTGACATGCTCTCCAGACCTCCACTCACCCATCTCATTACACCCACAGGTCATTATCCTCTTGTCTTCATGACTTCTCCTGCTGGTCCCTCATCATCCTCACCAGCCGTTCCTGATTACTCATTCCTACCAGAACTCTTGGCCACATTGCCACCTGATCATCAACCTTCTTTAAATAAGATCCAGTCCTTCGCCAAGACTCAACTTCCGGTCTACCTAGCTCAGATCAACAGACAAGACTGTCGTCACACTGTCAACAACTTGTCCAGACCATTCCTTGACCCGTTCATAATGCCACCTTTCTACTATTTCTCTCCTCAACTCCTTTGGTTCCTCTGGTGTTTATCAGTTCTCTATCATCATGCCATCGTCTTCCCACTTCAGGCCATATACGGTCATCTCCATGATCCTTCTCAACGGAACTCTCTGTTATGGGTTTTCCTCCAATGGTTCACGTCCTTGACCAACTGGAAGCGCGAACTCACTGAGCTCATGGGCAAATATAACATTTGGAAACTTGATTATGAATCAGCTGCCTCTGTATGCTGTATATGGATCTTTAATAGGCCCTACAGGTACAATCCCCACAAACGACTCCTTTGGACTGCCAACTCCAGTTATGAATGGCATACCACGTATGACTATCCAAAGATGTATCCACAAATCCTTCAAGTCGGTCTGCTCAATTTCCTCTGTGATGTTAATTATGTCACCACCGACGAAGTTTTCATCCTACCAGATATTCCCAGAGACCCCTCTCAAAGCTGGAACCCTTTTCTAAATTCATACATGATTGACTCTCAGGACCCCTTTGACACTGCATGGCCCTGCTTCATCTGTGGAGCTCAAGATTCAGATGATGAAAATCATGCCAACTGTAATATGTCTTCTAGTCCGTGATTCAGCTTCGCTCAGACCAAACTCTCAACTCGTCACGTGAACTGCAATAATTCACTTTCATTATGCTATTTTGTTTTATTAGGCAACTGTTTGGCCTTATTAGGTTTAATTATGCTATTTCGTCTGTATTAGGCTTCCTTTGTCTTCATTTGAGTTTGATTGGCTGTAAATTTTGGCCGATGGCCCTGCTTTGCTTTAGCTAGGTATCTGCCACGTTTGTGGCCTTACTGTACAATAGGTTTGTCAGCACTCTATCTCTCCGCCTATATAAGGAGAGCTCATCACTTGTGTAAACTCAGAACAAAATCAATAAATATTTTCTTGTGTGTATTAACTCTCATGTCTTGCTAAATTGTTCCTCTTCTTCCTTCGAATGCCATGTCACTCATATAAATAGCAGTCTGTAATTATCTCAGTATGCTCTGTGCTTGCCTCTAGGTTGAGGATCCTGCACATCAGAAGATGAGATTTGTTGGCTTTTTGGCTTAAGGTCCCTGTCTGTCTCTAGTGGGTTGGAAAGTTAGTACCCTGTTTAGGCCGTGGTTAGACCGCCATTGTGGGGAAAACTCTAAAGACCTGTATGAGAGGCACCCAGGGGTACCTGCCACCCGAATGGTATCAGAGCCAATTAGACAAGAGGGCTATAAACCGTCGGAAACATGAGTAGGGGTTCTCGCCTTGAGAGGCGTGGCGAATCTTGGACTCTTACCCTACCATGTCCTGCCAAGGCTAGCCACCTGGTGTAGGTTGCACACTCGAGAGGGTGATGCGTAAAATTGTCTCTGAGGTATCTTTAGTTGCCACCACAGATCCCCCTGAGCGGATCTCGGGGAACTGACTAAATGGTATCAGAGCCAATTAGACAAGAGGGCTATAAACCGTCGGAAACATGAGTAGGGGTTCTCGCCTTGAGAGGCGTGGCGAATCTTGGACTCTTACCCTACCATGTCCTGCCAAGGCTAGCCACCTGGTGTAGGTTGCACACTCGAGAGGGTTTTTTAAAAATAAATCACTTCATTCCTACATTAATGTTTAAGTTATTTTAATAATAAATAACTTCATTCCTAAATAAATCACTTCTTCCTAAATAAATCACTTCTTTTTTATCTTATGAAATGTAATGTGTTAAGTTATTTTAATAATAAATGCAATATTTTACCGAATTAAATTTAATTTCTATTAATGTATTAATTTCAAAATTTTGTATTGTATTGCAATATTATGTTAATTATGGGGTGAAATGTTAATTGTGGAGAAATATTTAAAAAAGGGAAAGAAATGGAATATTCCTAAGAATATTCCTGATAGAGATAAATTTGGTGCTGTGGGTTGGAGATAGAATAGTGAAATAGTGTGACTGTTAAGCTATTTTAGTGCAAAACTTGCACCAAATCTACTATTTGGGTTGGAGTTGCTCTTAGGGATTGCAATTTGGTGCCAAATTGCCCAAATACACTCACTTTTCCTAAAGTTTAATATAAATGAGACCAGAGACTAAAATGGAACTAATAAAAAGACTAAATTACCAAGTTATTAAAATTTTAAAATAGATAGCATAGTTTTATATTTCTTCTAATATTAAACAAAAAATTAATGTGGTCAATATTTCGTGTCTCTCTACAATAACCATTTAATTATTTCTCTGTAAAAGCTTATAAATTACAACAACCCAGTTGCTTTCAAGTTTCAATTAGGGAGTTCTAGCTCTAGCAAAGTACATAGCTAGAAGTATAAAAAGTTGTCAGAGAAAAAATGAGGAAAAGAATAAAAAGTTTACAAAGTATATAACAAAAGTACTAAGAGCGAAAGTAAAAACTTTAGAGCTTTTCGTGAAACTCCATTAATTGAAAATATTGTATATAGTTGTTATTTGATATTACAGAGTAATTAACAATATATACAATCTACTTTTTCACATACTAATTAAAAGTATTTCTGAAATCTTAGCCAATCACAATTGTACAGCTGATGTCAGATGAGTACCATCAGGAAGCTTTTTTGCTTGACAGTCTGTTCTTGCGTGTGTAGCTTTAGCTTGCTTCTTTGTGCTTAGCATGTTTGCTGGCTTATCACATGGAGCCACCAGAATCTCCTTGGTTATCAGAGAATGGCGTGTACGGTTTTGTTTTTGTATCAACTCCTTCAATAAAAGCTGTTTTCTATCCAAACGAGGTCCTCTCAGTCCATTGTTTTGAAACTTTCCCTCTTTCGTAGCTCTAGCAAAGTATATAGCTAGAAGTCTAGAAGAGATGAATGATGATTCAAGTGAAAGTGTTTTTAAAAATTAAAAAGAAATGATACAAAATTCATTAAAAATCTTATGAACCCAGATTTCAATGGACCAATGGTATGCAACTCCTTTTTTTTGAGTTTATCAAAGAACAAATGAAGATGATAATAGCATGTTAGTATCAACTCCTGTCAAAAGATAAAAATAAATAAAAGCTGTTTCTGTCAAAAGAAACTCAGTCCACGCCTCCACGGATTTGAAACTTTTTCTGTTTTGTCTTTTAGTCAAATAAGGATTTTTATTTTTTTTCATTACTAATATGTTGGCAGATCTTTTTTGGATAAGAGTTGCTATTGTGCACATCTGATATTCTGTGCATTTTAGTGTAGCAAATTAAACATCAAAGATGAGAGCATTGTAATTAGTAGAATTTCTTGACTATGAATAGATAATGAGGTAAAAAAATTTCTTAAATACAATTATCTAACCTAAATATGGAGTTTATATTGTATAATTATTTGTTAGAGATTATGGAGGTGAGTTTCTCAATTCTCTCCTACAAATGTAGACTATAATTTCTTATAATTGTCTACCAATGTTGGAGAGAGAGTGAAATAAATATTTTATGGTGCATTTTTTTTTAGATAATTGCATTTGAGCAATAATATTTATTTCTTTTAAAAAAAAAAAAAACAGTTTGTATCCATATTCAAGAGAGATGTTTATGTATCACTAATAGAAACTCAAAAATGTATAATAGTAATAGAAATGCTCAAGAGAGATGTTAATTTGATTTATGGTTTGAATTTTTTTGCAGGCAGATTTTTATGTCGTTGAATTTTATTTAATCAGTTTTTCTGCTACCGCAAGGTTCCGGAATGATAATAGTCAGGTAATGTTTTAATTTGTCAATCGTTATTTCTTATATTTTTATTATTTAATATGTTTTTTCATACTGCATTTGTAGTATTCATTTATACGCAAATAGATGCAGGATTTTGAAGACGACGAGCGATTAACCCATAAATTTTTCACATTTGTTGACGAAAGTAATTCGACAAAACAAACTAATGCTTATATTGACCATATGTATCATGAATTGTCGAATCCTGTGCTATTTATGGCTAAGTACCGTTGGCTTGTTGGTCAGATTCGTTGCCAACGGTACTTAGCCATAAACAGTACACATTAGTTTGTTTTGTCAAATTACTTTCGTCAACAAACGTGAAAAATTTACGGGTTAATCGCTCGTCGTCTTCAAAATCCTACATCTGTTTACATATAAAAGAATACTACAAATGCAGTATGAAAAAACATATTAAATTATAAAAATATAAGAAATAACGATTAATAAATTAAAACATTACCTGACTATCATCATTATGGAACCTTACAGTGACAAAAAAACCGATTAAATAAAATTCAACGTCATAAAAATCTGCCTGCAAAAAAATTCAAATCATAAATCAAATAATTGACCAAAACATGTTATTAACCAAAAAAAAACTAAAATTTTCTTTATCAACCGAATAAAATGAAACTAGAAATTTTATGGAAATAAAATTTTCTTTTATCAATCGATCTATTGAAATCCAGGTTTATGGAAATATTAAACCAGAAGAACATATGAGATCCGAAGAAAAGAAGACAAGTTTGGTTCGGGTTAACTTTGAAAATGAATGAGAGAAGGATATAAGTTTGGAGATTTGTTTGAAATCTGAAAATATATATATATGAAGAAGAAAGAAAGAAAAAAAAAAAAAAACTTGTCAAGGGTTTGAAATAGCTACAGCCGCTTTGGCAATTCAAGATCAAGGGTGTTTTTTTATCAATCAAACCCTTCTCTTGGTACAATGTAGCCTGGAATTTCTAAACCTTTAAACAACAAATCTCAAATCTCAAATAAAATCCCAGATAAAAAAAAAATAAAAACCAAAAATGAAAAGAGTAGATGAAATCTGTGAAAACAAGCTAAAAAAATTAACCAAGTTAAAATGACAGTAAGAGAAAAGAGATGTGACTATGTGAGGAAACCCTTGTGGCTGGACTTGAATTATATAGAGAACTAAAAGTGTAGGGTTTCAGTGAGGAGGAAACATCTCAGCCGCACATCTTGTTGGTGATGGATGTGATTCGGTGTGATGCAAGTTTGTGCCAAAAAATGCACCCGCATTTTAATGAGTTTTTTAAAAAAATTAGAGTTGTATAAATCTATCTTATGGAATCATCTCTCCGAGAGTCTATAATAAATATTATGAGTCGGTCATAGGTAATACTTTCCCAAGAGTCTTATTGTTTGTTGTTTTACTATTTCCGGCGATCAATAATGCTAAACATCCCACCTAAAATCCCATTTTTTTTCATCCCACTACATGTGGCATGTGAAGTGTCAAATTGTGAATGACAGTAAAAAAGAGAAACTGAAATCTAGGAACCCAGCTGAAAAAACTAATCAAGTTAAAATGACAGTAAGAGAAAAGAGCTGTGATTTGTGAAACCCTAGAGGCTGGACTTCAATTATATAGAAAACTAAGTGTAGGGTTTCAGTGAGGAGGAAACATCTCAGCCGCACATCTTGTTGATGATGGATGTGATTCGGTGTGATGCACCCGCATGAAGATTAAAGCATTTTAATGAGTTTTAGTTGGGAATCATCTCTCTGAGAAAATCTTAATAATTAGTATGAGTCGGTCATAACTAATACTTTCCCAGGAGTCATCACACAATGTCTTAGATTTCAAGTCATCACACTGCAAATGTAATGCCTATAAAAAAAAAAATTTAGCTCACCCGAACAATAAGTCCCGGCTTCTCACCTAAGTCAAAGCCTCAAAGGTATTATGTGTATTATTTTTTTTTAATGGTAATAAGATTGAACACCGAAAATTTTGAAAAAGAATAATTAAAATAATTATCCCCTTTGAATTAATAATAATTGATATTCTCTAATTACGGTATCAAACTATCAATAATGCAATTGATACTGTGAAAACAAAGAAAAAGTAATTTGATTTGGATAATTTGAAAAGGAGATTCAAAGGGAGACATGATCCGGCAACCTTTGAAGGTTGTGCCTGCGAGTTAGGGTTTGAATCATGTGGGCAACCATCGACTTTGTGGGCCACTCTCATGACTCATGCCTTCAAACTTCTCTTCTCTTCTCTTCTCTTCATGTGCATCCTCTACTTTCCACCACACTGTATCTTCTTTTCATTTTTTTGAAATTGTTACTTAATTTAATTGGCTTTTTTTTTTTATCATTATTTCATTTATTTGGATTCCAATTCAACCTCAAACCAAGACCTTATCTCAATCTAACCAATCTAATTTTATTTATTTCTGCTTTATATTTTAAAATTATATTAAAGCATTAAAGTTATAGTTAATTGTTTTTAACTATAACTTCATTTTGGTGATTGGACTTCAAATCTTGTCGTATACAAAAAAAATAAAAAAATAAAAATTGCAAGCATGGAAAAGTGGAAAACCCCTCCCTCTATAGTAGGAGAAGCTAATCCTCATAAGAATACATTAGTGGCTTTAGTGCTTAATCCAAGCTTTTACAGCATAAGTTTTTTTTTTAAGTTGTTCAAATCAAATTAATAATCAGATATATACACCATGCATATAATGATCGATTAATTAGATTAATATCAAAAACACGAAGGATCCAATTTCCAAGTTTTCATGCTATTAAAATATATAATTTTATTTTAAAAAATTTATATAAAACAAAATAAAACAAATATATATAATCATATATATAATATATCCAACATTACAAAGAGTACCATCAAGATTCAAGTTGTTGTTGGTAATTAGAAATAAATGAAAGTAATTATCCACTCTCAATCACTCTCTATTTTTCACCTACCCTCCCTCTCACACCCATCAAACTCTTTATTCGGTCAAAGACTCAAAGCTATGGCAGAATCTATGTGGTACTATTGTACTAATACCAACCGTCCAGACTAATCACATATTATGTTATCTAAAATATTGTTTTTAAGATATAGATTTAAAAAAAAAAAAAAAAAGTTTTCAATAACACTATTATCAATCCCACCATATGTATTTTTAAAGTATGTGATAAGAATTTTCACAGATTTATGAAAATAGATATCCAAACCGTACATTTTTGTTTGATCTTAGTAAATCCTGATAGCTCTATTTGTAATAATTGTAATTCTTCGGGAATAGAAAACACTATATAATTATGATTTGGTGTCTTGCTGCGTAAGAGGCAATAAGTGAGTAAAGAAAATAGATAGTTATATAATAAGTTGTTGTTGGTTGTTGTAGCAAGTTTTGCATTAGTGGGGTGATTCCATTTGGATGATTATGGGTGTGTTTATGAAGGTAAAATGTTAGATAAATACAGTTTATTTTATGAGGTCATTAATCAGTGAGAAATATAGAAGAGTGCATATATTGAAATTAAGTGCACTATTGTCTATTCTTTACTCTTATTTTAAAAAATTAACTGTTTAGTTGCACTCAGCATACATTAAGAATATAAGATACCAAAAAAGTATAGAGTATAGAATATAAAATTAACTGTATAGTTGCACTCAACATCTCATCTTTATGCTGTTGTTTACTTGTTCATGACGAGGGGTCTATTATAATTAGTGGCCATGGGTGGCAATACAATAAATTTATCTGAGTGAGACATATAACACAACATTTACCGATTCACTTTATGAAATTTTATAAATATTAGATCGAAATTTTTGTATGCATTATAAGAAAATTAAAATTTACCTATAGTAAAAATTTGATTTTTTTTTTCCTGATTTGAGAACTATGTATTAATAAAACTTGTAACAATATTAAATGTTAATGTTAATGTGGCAGTTGGAGAGGGAATTGAAATTTATTGTGCTCGATGTATTTGATTTTTTTTTGGAAGAAAATCAGTCAATTTCAACAGAAAAAATCTGGTCAGCAAAGAAGCAACCAAGTCTTCTCTTGCAAAGAATACTTAAGAGTAGACTGACACAAAATATTGTTTTGCAGAGAATCATTGACCCGACCCTATCACCCACACACAAGTCCTCTGCGTCTCTGCTTCAGTAAAAAAGAAAAGAAAAAGTTTGACCGTACTAACTACTAAGTATCACATGTTTCTCACCTTATTTAATGTTTTGTTTGGTTGGTAAGAGCATACACAATGGGAGCACAACTATTCAAGACCCATTTATTGCCGCATCATCAAAAATGGGTCTTGAATAGTAAAAAATGGGTCTTCCCATTTGGGTCCTATTTATTTAGGTCTTATTTTTCCACAATGGTGTTCAATTGAAAAAGTAAAAGTGGATCCACTTTTTAAACTTTTTTCCAAACAATCATTACTCTTCTTTAAAATATTATATATATATATATTCAATAATTATTTAACAAATTATGATTAATTTAAAATAATTTTTTCACAACCGAATTACATCAACAATAAAAATAAATATTTAAAACAAAATATTGTATAAGATTAGACATGGCGCCGGTTTCAGTTCGGTTCAGTTCGGTTGGGTTCCGATCCGGTTTCCGTTCCGATGGTTCAGTTTCAGTTTCAGTTTCAGTTTCAGTTTCAGTTTCGATTTCGATTCCGATGGTTCGATTTCGGTTCCGATGGTTCGGTCCGATGGTTCAGTTTCAGTTTCGATTTTGGTTCCGATGGTTCGTTCCGGTTCCGGTTTCGGTTTCGGTTTCGGTTTCGGTTTCGGTTTCGGTTTCGGTTCCGGTTCCGGCTCCGGCTCCGGCTCCGGCTCCGGTTCCGGTTTCGGTTTCGGTTTCGGTTTCGGTTTCGGTTTCGGTTTCGATTCCAGTTCCGGTTTTGAAATTAATGTTCCATTCAAATTATTTTAATTTTATTGAACTAAAATTTTATAATTGAAATTAAATTTATTTATATTTTTTTCATTATATATATAATTATTGAAGTTAATAATAATATATTTAAATTTAAATAATTGAAATATATATATTAAATTTATTTATATTTTTTCATTATATATAATTATTAAAATTAATAGTTATATATTTTAATTTAAATTATATAAATATATATATATATATATACAGAAATTCTATTATCAGTTCGAACTGACAAAAGTTATATCGGTTCCTTGCATGTGGGCCACTGGATTTAAATACTTTGACTTGGCTGTATGCACTTGTCGGTCAAAGTATTTAAATCCAGTGGCCTACATACAAGGAACTGATATAACTTTTGTCAGTTCGAACTGATAATAAAAAGATTGTATATATATATATATATATATATATATATATATATATATATATATATATATATATAAGCCCAACCCAATGATTGGGAAGTGTTGGGAACCCAACCCAACCCAATCATTGGGCAAGACCCAAATTGAGTTCCAAATTTGGAACCCAATTTTGGTCTACTTGGGTGGACCCCACATTTGGCTCTTTTATTTTGGGTCTCATTTTGCACCATTGTGGAAGAATGTGATGGGTTCCAAAGTGGGTCTTGTTAAAGTGGGTCTCATTTTGGCACCATTGTGGATGCTCTAAGAAAATACACGAAAATGGAATGTAATCATTTATGGCCAATAAAGGAGGCTAGACTATCTATTTGATTATTGGATGAAAATAGATAATTTTGATAGAAAAAATCTGGTCACAAAGCTAGGCTTTAGACTGAAACAATATATTATTGGACTAATTGCACAAACATCCCCTAACATTAGACATAATTACACGTATATGGAACTTTTACCCATTATTACATAAACCTCCCCTGCCGTTAGTGGTCAACGGTTAAACTTAACCGTTGACTCACTTTTCCATTTAAAAAGTCTAAAATGCCCCTACTGTGTAATTTATTATTTTAAATAGTTAATTAAAAAAAGATCCAGCTTTTATTAAAAAAAATTCATATTTTATTTCAAAAAAATCCATATTTTATTTTTAAAAACAAATCCATATTTATTTATTTATTTTTTTAAATCCAGATTTTTTTTCTTCTATAAATGGATTTTTTTCAATCTAAAAAAAATAAAAAATAAAAAACATATAAATCAAATTCTAAAATAAATAAAAAATCAAAAACCAATTTTCTCTTTTTCTTTTCTTTCATCCATACTGCCATAATTTAATTACTTATGGGCATACTGCCATAATTAAATATAAGTTTCAAATACAAACATAATAAAATCATCCAAGATTTTGAAATAAATATATAATCATTTGTCATAACAAAATATAATAGAATTCAAAATTTGCTCGATGTTCATCTATATAAATTATAAAAGACAAAATAAATTATAAATTATGTCTTATATTTCGACAGATTTTCACATGGAAAATCCAAAATTCGATATAATCTGATGGATTTCAAAATTTAGGATCCAATCCAATCTAATTATGCCTTGAAATCCGATCCAATCTAATGGATCCTACCCCACCCCCATTCAATGGGGGATGAGCATTACCTCTCTCTCAAATGGATGACATGTGTCCAATGAGGGGTGAGCAAAAATGGACTCCCTATTGTTGGGTTGGGTTGGGTTGCATTTAATATAATTGCAACCGGGCTTTTGCTTCCAATTGTTGGGCCCAAATATTTTTGATGGGCCTTGAAATATAGACATTTGATTTGATATGGTGGGTTTTGGAAAAAACAAAGGTCATGTTTTCACGGGAAACATTACTGTATAGTTACTAGGTTAATTTTTAGTTTTTAGATTTTAATTCAAGAGTGTATAAAAAATTAACTCTCTTTCATAATTGTCCATTTAATAGTACAGTTCTTATATCATAGCTAAACTCTTATTTTAATATTTCCTTATTTTTTAAAATTTAATTTATACAAATAATCGATATATATATATATATATATATATAAATTTTTAAGTCAGTGCGCACTGATATAACTTACGTCAGTGCGCACTGATATAACTTACATCAGTGCGTTGTATGTGGACCACTAGATTTACATGTTTTGACTCAGTGTGTATGCATGTGTCAGTGCTTCTCCAAAATCAGTTGCCTACATGCAATACACTGATGTAAGTTATATCAATACGCATTGACCAGAGTCGGATTGAAATATATATATATATATATAGTATTACATAAATTCGGGGTTTTTTTGGAAGGGTATGATTTGAACCCGCAATCTCGTTTTACAGGTGTGAAAGGTATATCACCGGATCAACCTCATGTCGTCAATAAAAATATATGTGGATGGGGGGATGATCGGATGTGAGAATGAAGCTTATATAATAATAAAAAATTGGTTTGCTTGTTAACAGCAAGTCAGCATTTTATCTTTTGTCAAAGTCCCTTTCATCAATTGTCCAGGTGAGCCTAATGTCAAATTAATGTCTTCTTCGGGTTTTTAACAATAATATGGACAATTACATGGTTGTGTTGCTGGCAGCCAGAGCAGCAAGACGGAGAATCAGGATGCTGCGATCGTTAACATGCTTGGTGGCCCAAAGGAGGTAAATTTGGAAAATATATATCTTTGGTACTATAATTGTGGGTCTAACATTCTTTAACTTTGCTAGATACTTATGCTCATCAACTACCACTTCAGGCATGCGCAAACATTAAAGAAGTACATTTTCTCCCATTCAATCAAGTGGACAAACGTATTGCAGTCACAAACATTGATTATGATGGTAATTGGTATCGGGCCAGCAGAGTAGCTCCTAAACAGGTATCCATATTCTCAAAGATATTCATCCCTGCAAATTCAAGATTTCATGGTTGTTAACACTTGTTTTAAATTTATTCTAAATTCTTTCACATTCATATGACAAATATTCTGCTTGCTAAACAAGAACAATGATTGATAAATGGCAATGATTTATACGATCACCTTCATGAATTAGTTGGATGACTTGTTCATCTGTATCGATGAAATCCTTGGATTGTTGTCTACATTCCTAGCTATTAATTTTGCTTAAATATTACTATAATCCTATTAGATCCTAAATCTGTGTCCAGAGAAAAAGATGCAATTACTGACAAAGTACATATTACCATAAACAAATATGCTGAAAGAGGCTTGCAATCATCAAGCTCAGCAGAATAAATTTCGAAGATATACAATCGTAGTATCGTAGAGTGGGGGTTCAAATATGAACTCTCATTAAACTTGGACTTATTCATTAGTCCTAGAAACAAAATACATGAACAATTAATTACTAACTACTAATATTCGATATCTTTAAGTTTCAAAATATAAATACAACCTAAATGATATAATATCATTGAAGTTTCCGGTTAGGATCTCGGCATTCTTTAACATCATAGCCAAGACTCTTAGTAAATGTCATCTTTTGTCGGGGATACTATCAAAAACCTCCTCTAGTTTGGGTTTTTGGTCAAAAACCACCATCTAGTTTCGTTTTTAACCAAAAACCACCATCTAGTTTTTAATCGCCAAAAACCACCCTTTTTTTTTTAATTTATTAGTCAAAAACCACCCTACCATTAACATTTCTAACCCAAAATATAATTTTACCCCTATATTCAAACAATATTAAATAATATTAATTTAAATAAAACAATTATTTGAGAAGAAACTAATATTAAATAAAAAAAAATCAAATACATTATTTTATACACAATATATTAATTATAAAAAAAAATTCCTCTCTTTCTCCATTCTCTCTCAATCCCCAATCTCTCTCTCTCTCTCTCTCTCTCTCTCTCTCTCTCTCTCTCTCTCTCCTTCAACATTGTTTCTCTCCAAACAAAGATTAATGGTGGCTGGGTTTTTGTGGTGCTTTGTCAAATCTGTCACTATCCAATCCAACGTCATCAACAACCACACCACCAAATCTTTACGCCTCTCTCTCCTCCGAAATTCCAATCAACAGCCACGCCACCCCAACGACCACCTCAACCCCAAATCCTTGGGTTTTTGATAGTATCCTTCGATAGAGGTGGTCCTTAGGTAGTGATAGATCTGGCAAAGTACCACAAAAACCCAACCACCATCAATTTTTGTTTGGAGAGAAACAATGTTGAGGGAGACAGAGAGTGAGGGATCCATGGATTTAGAGAGAGAGAGAGAGAGAGAGGATTGAGAAAGAGAGGAAATTATTTTTTATTTTCAAGTCAGATTCTATATCCAAAGATTTTTTTTTTCCTCTTAGACCATATATCTAATTTTTTCATTCACGTTTCGACATTAAAGTTTATACATTTTCTTTTATTTTTCTTTTATTTTTCTTCGTATTTTTTAATAACAAGATGGTTTTTCATTTTTTTAATTTTAATGAATTCTGGATTTCAAGTTTTATTATTATTTTCCCTTCTTTTATTTTCAGTTCTATAAATTAAAATTGGGTGTGACCAAGTGCTAAAGTAACGGAGGTTTAAATCCTTCCGTCTCAGATTGCTCAAAATATTTTATCTTCTTCATATTTCAAACAGTTTCTCGTTATTTATATACAGATTAAAGTTTATAGGTTTTATTTATTTATTTTCATTACCTCTAAATTTCAAGCTTCATTTTTTTTTTTTAACTTTGAACATTTATTTATTATTTTCTTCTGTTATTGAGTTTTTCTTGTATTGGGGGAGTCCTTATGTATGGGCTTTGGCCCAACACAATTTGGCCGGGGAGCCCACCCGATTGTTTATGCATCGTATACAAATAATTATGTTGACGAAGACAAAGAGAAAGACCTAAACAGAAAATATCAAAAATATTAAAATCAATCTACGATATATGTCATTGATGATATAAAAAATATATTTTATATAAAAATATGTTTGAAATATGAAGAAGAAAATAAAATCTTTGGAGCAATCTGAGATGGAAGGATTTAAACCTCCGTTACTTTAGCATTTGGTCACACCCAATTTTAATTTACAGAACTGAAAATAAAAGAAGAGAAAATAATAATAAAACTTGAAATCCAGAATTCATTAAAATTAAAAAATGTAAAACCATTTTGTTATTAAAAAATACGAAAAAAAATAAAATAAAAGAAAATGTATAAACTTTAATGTCGAAACGTGAATGAAAAAATTGGATATATGGTCTAAGAGGAAAAAAAAAAAAATCTTTGGATATAGAATCTGACTTGAAAGTTAAAAACCAAGAAAAAAAAAACTGAAATCAGAATTAATTAAAATATAAAAAACTATCATGAATCATAAGATCAAAAATATGAACAAAATAATATATATATATATGAACAAGATAGAAAAAAAAAAAAAAAAAAAAATCTTTCGATATAAAATCTGGATTAAAAATAAAAAACAACCAAAAAGTAAAAACTTTTTACTTGGTTTAACATAACTATGAAAAAGAAAGAGAGGGAGATTTGTTTGGTTGAGAGATAGATTTGTTTGGTTTGTTTGGTTGTCTGAACGAAGAGATGCTATTTATAGGCATCATTTGCCCTGAGTTTTAGGGTTTCTTGGTCCCTTTTAAACGGCACCGTTTTGGTTGCCTGTTGGTTCGTAGCGGTAGAGTTGTATCACTTGTAGCTGTAGGGAATCATCCCTCTTAGAGTCTGTAATAGTTAGTATAAGTCTGTTGTAGGGAATCATCTCCCTGAGAGTCTATAATAGTTAGTATGCGTCGGTCATAGGTAATACTTTCCCAAGAGTCTTATTGTTGTTTAGTAGTTTCCTTTATAGCATTTTTTACGGTTATGGAAAAATAAAAGAAGAGAAAAAAATAAATATTGAATATTTAAATATTTATAAATTATTACCAAGTTTGATAACATTAAAAAAATTAATTTTTAAAAAAGGAAACATCATAAAATTTAAATTTCATAGATTAAAAAACATTGAACATAAATACAAACATAATGAAAAATTACATGCATAATTGAAAGCACAAACATAAACGTAAATAAAAAAAGTATTATTTTTATATTTTTCATATATATTTTGGATTTTTTGTTGATTTTTCTAATTTTTTTAGATAAAAATATATTTATTTCAAATTTTAATGTCTGAAATATTGTAGACCGTCCATCTTCAACAGTCAGCAGACCTGATCTGTTCATATCTAATGGTCAGCAAGTCTGATTATTCCATCTCCAAAGGTCAACAAATCCAATCGGGCCATAAACATTCATCTTTTTTAATTATTGCATGGGTCCTACACTCCTACAAATATATATATATATATATATATATATATATATATATCACTATTTAATTTATCTAACACCATATAATTATAACTCTTACATTTACTAAATATAATTCAACCAAATAACTCTGAATCTATTTCAACTCTTAAAAACTCTACATTGGAGATGATTTTAAGAGTTAAAATATGCATATAACTATCTATTGAACATGACCTATTTGGGTTGACATTTGAAAATAATTATTTGTTAAAATTGAAGGTTATTATTTTAAAATTTAAATTAAAATACTTTATTAATTTTTAAAACATATTTATATTTTAATCACATGGAAAAAAAAATTGAAAATAGAAAAAATTATAAAAGTATAATTAAAAAAATTTGAAAGTTTAAAAAAAATAAAAAAATAAAATTAATACTGATATCAATGAAACCATGTAAGAGTAGGACTAGCTATACCCGGTGGCTGAACTTTTACCTACTTTTAGTACTTCACTCACTTCACGAGTCTCAAGGCGAAAGGCAACATTGATTTCATTTTTTTTTTCTTTAATAATTCTTTTCTCTCTCATCTTTTTCCAAATTTTAGTCAAACCTCTCCATTAAAATCAATAATTCATCTTCCAATTAGATATATTTTTATAATTGCTGTAAATTTAAATATTTAGTTTTATAATTAAATTTTAGGATTAATCTAATTATTAGTTATTCTAATTTTAATTTACAAATTAACATTAATTGTTTATATAAATTTCTTTTTATTTTGGTTGAAATATAGATACATGCTTGTTAAATTATTATTTTTTTTAATTATTCTTTTGTTTTTAGATTTGTTAGTAAATAGTAATATAAGTGAATTTTTTTTTTTATGTGACGTGAATGCTCCATCATAACTGAACTAAACTAATAGTTATACTTTTTTTAGAAAGTAATGAATTGGATTTCCTTTAACATTGCATTTGTATATTTCAAATAAATCGACTAATATTATAATATAAAAACATTATATATGTAAGTAATTTTTTTATTTCTTGACGTATATAGAAGTAATAAAATAAGAATTAATTTAATAACTTATTTTTGTGTCTTTTTTTTTAATTTATATAGGTCATAATGCAAAAAAGAAACTTATTCCATTATTCGATAAAAAAGATGACGGTGAGTCATCAAGTAGGTCAAATGCCCCATGTGATGTTCACACTTCAAATTCAAGATCCCCGAAGATTAAAAGATCCAAAACTCCAAATTATGATACTCAAACTCTATCTCAGATCAATACTTCTCGTTATGAATGTGATCCCGGAAAGCGTATTCCAATATGGCAATATCCCGTTGACAAACCAAAAAAAATAAAATAATAATAATACAATTTTCTCATAATGTTAATGATTAAAAAAAAAAAAATTATTTTAACCTACCCTAATGTTTAATCCTGGTTACGTCCCTGGCAATATGGCAAACTGAAATTACTTGTACTCCAACCATTTAATGTATCCACTAACTTCTAAATACCATCTGTAATATATATGAAAAAATAAAAATAAAAAGTCTAAATTATACCTATTAAATTTATTTTATCAATTTGAAATGTCTATTAGTTAAGGACTCATTTGGCATGCTGAATTTTTTTTAATGGGGATATCCATTTTCATGGTGAGACAAATAAGATATCCAGATACAGTAGTATCTTGATACTGTCGGAAACGGATAGCATCTTGATATTGTCAGAAACAGAAAAAAGAAAAGAACTTAAGGAACCCATCGAAAAATCAAAAATATTGAAAAAAATGGATCTATGTGCAACGGATCACGCCTATAAAAAAAAGTAATTTGTTTTGGATCTTATTTGTATATTAGCATAATCAAATAATCAATAATTATATTTTAACAACATTTAGATTCAAATATTCAATTTAATATTGCACGTATTTGAATAAGTCCGATACTCCGATCCCATAGATTGAAGATCCAAATTGGGGTTTGCTTACATGGTTACATTTTTTGGACTTGGGCTGTGGAGATATCAATTTTCAAATAGCTTTTTCAATAATAAGAAAACAGCTTTTTCAGTAAGGAAAATATTTAGGTATTGACCAGTCAGTATCTCCCAATAGGGTGTTACCACATGGCTTGCATTCTTCAAAAAAAGGCCACATAGCAACACCTTATTGGAGGTTAGTACCTTGAGTACTATTGGTAAATACTTAAGTACTATCACGAATCATATACGTTATAAAGCTAGTCAAAGCACTAAAAGGACAGTTTTACAGTTTTACATGACAACTGATTTTTTCAGAATCACGTGAAAATTCAAACAAGAGAAGAAAAAAAAAAGCAATAGACTGAATTTACCATAACCTTTTTCTAGTGTTGAAAAAGCAAACTAAAAGCTTTTACTTTTTACCTGACAATTGATTTTTTCAGTTCCACGATCTTCTTGATTTCTAATACCGACTGCATATTTTAAAAACAATTGTTTCTCAATATGTATCATCCAAATCATTAATCAGGGAGAGGTGTACCAGGTTAGCCATGGTTTCCAAAATAAAAGTTTATTATAATTTTAAATTATTATATATACAGGGGTACCTGCCACCCGAATGGTATCAGAGCCATGTCTCGAGTCCCTGGAGTCCAGGAAAAGAGTTAGACTGCTATGAGTATGTAAGACTGGTATAGAAGGAAGAAACTTCTCAAAAATGGCAAACACTAGCACAAATCCCTCTACTGCTTCTCTAGTTCCTAATAGATTGTCTTCTTCTATATCCTTACCTTCTCCTACTATCCAAAGAACCCAGTCCAACAGAATCCAAGATCTGGTAGAATACACCCATATCCCTGCTTCTGCCCAGATCAATGAAACTACTTTCCCTCTGCTCAATCCATACAACATCTTCAAGAGAAACAAATCTCTTGCCACCCGGTTAACTCGTCTTGTCCATACCAGACCGCTTCCCATCAAAGAATATGTCCAGTCCACAGGCCTAGATAAATGTTTGATTCCATCCTCTTCTAGTGAACAATATGTCACTCTCACCATTGATCAAAACATGATAGATCAATGGATCAAGGAAGGATACTCCCATCTCCACATAGGTGCTGTCAGAATCATCCTCTCCCTACATGGTCGAAAAGGCTTACCTGTCACTGCCAGACTGGCCTTGCTCAACACCATCTACACTCAGTATGAACATGCTGTGATTGGCACCTGCCTATCTACTCTTCATGCTGGTAGCATATCCCTCACATACTATCCCAACTTCAACATTCCTTTGCGAGACCAGAACCTTCACAAATGTCTCAAGATCCAAGTTCAGATTCTTGGTGCTCCCATGCAAGCCAATTCCTACATGGCTACTGTCCATCATCAGCTTGCTTACAGACTTCAAGATCATGCTCTTGATCTCCCACTTCCTGGTCATAATGGTGACACCATCTTCATCAAAGCAGAAAGAGAAGATGAAGTTCCCACCATCCTTCAAATTCCAAAACAACTGCCCAGAGAAAAGCTCACAGAGATCATGCCTCTTGAATGGCTCACAAACTATGAAAAGGTTTTCCAGGACGAAGCTCCTGTCGTTGCTGCTGATACATCATATGTTCCCCAGCCTGATGGTTCCATCAAAACTATCTATGCTCCCCTCACCGGTTCTCAGGCTTCTTCCAGTTCGGAGACTCCTCCGATATTCCAAGCCCTTATGATTCAACCGGTTACCACTGAAGCTGATATTCCTATCCACAGTTTCGAAGCTGACGGATCTCCGATCTACACTGATAAGATCCGTGGTCACTTCATCTGGGATGATGATCCAAATATGTGTGATGCAGACTGTATATGTCGACGCTGTCTTAAGGACACCTCTCCTACCTTCTGCAAACCGTGGAATAAACCTCACAAACCAGATCATCCTGATAGTCCTTGGATAGGCCTCCATCCTATCAAAAATAAACCTTTACCCATTTATGACAGAGCTTTACAGATCTTACGATCTGAAGGTCTCCTGCCTCCACAACCTACCCTTACAGTTCCTAATCAACCAGCACCAGTCCCTTGTTACATGACCTCAGATTATGATTGTGATTTCCCTCCACTTGAACCTTCCTCAAACCAAGAAAAAACTCGTTTCTCAAAACCTTTTGTCCAATCTACCGAAGTTCAACCCGATGGTTCTTACAAACTGCCTTCCCAGGCTGAACAAGTCCTCAACTGGCAATCTCACAATGCCAGAGCTCAGAACAGAGTTCTTAACTCTATTGATCAGAAGATTGACCGTGTTACACGACATGTTTCTCAACATGATCACCATCTCCAAAGTCTTGATGCCTCCTTCAGAGATTTGGCCTCTGACCTTCAATCGAGAATAGCAAAGCTTCATGCAGATCTTCACAGGTATATTTCTCATGGCTATTCTGGCCCAGACTTTGACACAAAGGAAAGAGAAATCAAACAACTTAAAGAACAGCTTGAGCAGCTGACCAGAGATCATTCTCACAAACCAAAACCTTACTCTCATCACTCACAATCACTGTTTTTCCCTGTATCTCCTACACATTCACCCCCGTCCAAATCTGATGATTTTTCCAACCACTTTAAATCCACTGGTGAATTGTTCCGGAAATATCCCGTCCTCTCTTCCCCTCAAGCAAAACCTAAGACCAGGTCTCCTTCGAAGCAGAAAGACAAGCACGCTGCTTCCAGTTCATACGACCCAGTTTTATTTGCTTCTAAGACGTTTTCCTCCTCCTCCAAGTCTGATTCAACATCCTTTTCTGAAGACGTCTCCTCCCAGTCATCACAGACTTCCTGTCCTTCATCCTGGCTGGATACTGCTGCCTCTTCTCCTCCTGCTCATGCAGACCTTACTCAAGTTTTCATGGCATCTCGCACAGATCCTCAGCCCTCAACAAGAACCTATGAGTCTCCCGATGAGACTGCCTCCTCCACTCCTGCTCCCTTTGTCGAAGAACCTCCAGAACATGTTCCTGGCCGTTCTCCTGCTAAACCTACCAATGGCCCTTGGTTTACTCTTGATGACACTTCTCCTGGTTCCTGGAGAAAAAGGGTTTCAGAGATGAGCGCATGGCTTGACCTACAACTGGCAAAGTCTGAACAGGACCTTGAAACAATTCTACGTGAGTTCGTTTCTCGTTTTACGGGTTCTCTCAGAGATTGGTACCAAGCTCTTGGTGAATACAGACAACTCCAATTTGTCAGAGTCCCCTTAGCCTCCCAAGCCATGGGATACATATTCAGAGAATTCCTTGGTGATCCTGACCATCTCTATAAACAGGCGCGACAAGAATTCTTTGACATGCGTTGCTGCTCTCTCAAAAGAAATGACATTATGTTCCATTACAAGCGGATGTCTCAACGATATCATACCCTTGGTGGAATTAATGATCATAGTCTTAAACAAGTCTATGTCAACTCCCTTCCAGATGACCTTCAAGATGAGATACAACGAAAAATAGACACCTCAGGACGATCTCTCAATGATACATCCTTAGGTGAGCTCCACATGTATGCTCTCAGCTCTCTGGATAAACTCTGTGCCACTCAAAGATTCTTCTCCAAGATGCTCACAGAAGGCAAACACCTGCAGTCCCAATGCCGTCAACCTTCTCTTCAAGTCAAGTGCAAATCCTTGGGCTCTTGCACTTGCAACACGAAGAAGAAGAATCATTTCAAACGTTTCAAAAACAAGAAAGGCAGGCCTAAACGATTCAAGTTCTTCCGCAAGAAAGCACAGCGCGGTTGGAATAAATCCCAACGCTGCTACATTTGCGGCAAATCCGGACATTATGCTAAAAAATGTCCAAACAAAAAGGCAAAGTCCGCCAGATTAGTTCAGCAGTTGAAAGACATTGCTGATGAAGTTCCGTCCAATGCAGACATTGAATCCATCTTCTCTGAACAAGATCAGGCTGATTCCTCCACGACCTTTGTTCTTCAAGAAGATCTTTCTGATTCGGAATACTCTGGCTCCTCTGACTACAGTTCTATCCCAGAATCCTATCAGGCTACTCAGCTCGATTCTCATTCCAGTCCCCAAGCTCCGGTTCGGATTCTACCTGACAAGTACTCCAAACCTGTTGATGTCATCGCTTATTTCGACACAGGTTCTCATACTACAATGATGAACCCAAAGGTCCTTCCTCCAGAATTTTGGAAATCCCAAGTTCGGCATTTTCGAGCCGCTGATGGAAAGGTTTTTTCCACTAATCTGATTTCCAGAAAGAAGATTGGTATTCAGTTTTTCCCGTCCTTCACTCTTTGGGTCCAGGTCGTCGGCACTCCTCTTCCTGATAAAGATATTCTCATCGGCTGGGATGTTTTTCGCCAATGTTACTCTCTTCGGATTCTCCCTACTGGCATCCGATACAAAAAGCATTTCAAAGCTTTTTCTGACATTCCGAAGATTTTCCCGCTCTCAGAAATCCAAGCCCCTTTTGAACATATCCAGCAAAAATTGCTCCTGCTTTGTGCTGACAATCATGCCACTTTCTCTCATCCTTCTCCTCTGTGGAAGAATCCAGATTTCTTTATCAAGCTTCCCTTTAAGCTTAATGAAGATACTAATCCTACCAAGGCTACCCACTCAGGCATGTCTCCCTCGGATCTCAAGCTCGCTAATGAAGAATGCAATGAGCTCCTTCGTCAAGGTCTGATCGAACATACCTCCTCTCCCTGGGCGTGTCAAGCCTTTTACGTTGAAAAACGCACTGAATTGCTCCGAGGAAAAAAGAGATTAGTCGTGGATTACAAGCCTCTCAACCTCTTTCTCAGAGATGATAAGTTTCCTGTTCCCAGACCAAATGTCTTATTCTCTCAACTTCCAGGTGCTACGATCTTCTCTAAATTTGACCTCAAAGGTGCTTTTTGGCAAATTGGTATTCATCCAGATGAAAGATATAAGACAGCGTTCTGTCTTCCTAATGCTCAATACCAATGGACTGTTCTTCCTTTTGGTTTAAAGACTGCTCCGTCCCTTTTCCAAAAGGCTGTTACCAGGATTTTTTATCCTCTCTTACACTCAGCACTCGTCTACATTGATGATATCCTCCTGTTCTCTCCAGATGATACCTCTCACAATCTCCTTCTCCAACAGTTCCATGACGTTGTTCATCACTATGGTATCATGCTCTCTGAAAAGAAAAGCATAGTTGGGAAATCTGAAATTGAATTTCTTGGAATGCACATTTTCAACGGCCAATACCGTCCTGGTCCTCATTTGGCTGTCCGATTGTTGGACTTCCCCGATTCTGATCTCAGTGTGAAACAAGTTCAACAGTTTCTCGGAATCGTCAACTATGTCAGAGACTTCATTCCACATGTCAGTCATTACACCTCAGTTCTTTCTACGCTCCTCAAGAAGCGTCCTCCTCCCTGGAGTTCCTCCCACACTGAGGCCGTCATCAAATTGAAGGGGATCACTCAATCTCCTCCTGCCCTCGTCATCCCTTCTTCGGGCCAGCTCATCCTCCAGACTGATGCCAGTGATATTTTCTGGGGAGCCGTTCTCATTGAAGATCGAGACGGTCAACGAAGATACTGTGGTCATGCTAGTGGAAAATTCAAAGATGCCCAACAGCATTATCACACTATCTATAAAGAGATTCTTGCTGTCAAATACGGAATCCAAAAGCTGGATTTTCACCTCAGGACAAGAAACTTTATTGTTGAAATGGACAACTCATCTTTTCCAAAGATCCTCGATTTTCACAATAAGATTCCTCCCAATCCTCTCCTTTTGAGACTCAAAGATTGGTTTGCCCGATATGACTTCACTGTTCGTCACGTGAAGGGCCATCATAATATAATTGCTGACATGCTCTCCAGACCTCCACTCACTCATCTCATCACATCCACAGGTCATTATCCTCTTGTCTTCATGACTTCTCCTACTGGTCCCTCATCATCTCATGCTGGTTCCTCACCAGCCATACCTGATTACTCTTTCCCACCAGAACTCTTGGCCACGTTGCCACCTGATCATCAACCTTCTTTAAATCAGATCCAGTCTTTCGCCAAGACTCAACTTCCGGTCTACCTAGCTCAGATCAACAGACAAAACTGTCGTCACACTGCCAACAACCTGTCCAGACCATTTCTTGACCCGTTTATAATGCCACCTTTCTACTATTTTTCTCCTCAACTCCTTTGGTTCCTCTGGTGTTTATCAGTTCTACATCATCATGCCATCGTCTTCCCTCTTCAGGCTCTATATGGTCATCTCCATGATCCTTCTCAGCGGAACTCTCTGTTATGGGTTTTCCTCCAATGGTTCACGTCCTTGACCAACTGGAAGCGCGAACTCACTGAGCTCATGGGCAAATATAACATTTGGAAACTTGATTATGAATCAGCTGCCTCTGTATGCTGTATATGGATCTTCAATAGGCCCTACAGGTACAATCCCCACAAAATACTCCTCTGGACTGCCAACTCCAGTTATGAATGGCATACCACGTATGATTATCCAAAGTTGTATCCACAAATCCTTCAAGTCGGTCTGCTCAATTTCCTCTGTGATGTTAATTATGTCTCCACCGACGAAGTTTTCATCCTACCAAATATTCCCAGGGACCCCTCTCAAAACTGGAACCCTTTTCTGAATTCATACATGATTGACTCTCAGGACCCCTTTGACGCTGCATGGCCCTGCTTCATCTGTGGAGCCCAAGATTCAGATGATGAAAATCATGCCAACTGTAATATGTCTTCTAGTCCGTGATTCAGCTTCACTCAGACCAAACTCTCAACTCGTCACGTGAACTGCAATAATTCACTTTCTTTTTGCTATTTTGTTTTATTAGGCAACTGTTTGGCCTTATTAGGTTTAATTATGCTATTTCGTTTTATTAGGCATCTTTTGTCTTTATTTCAATTTGAAAGTCTGTAACCTTTGGCCGATGGCCCTGCTTTGCTTTAGCTAGGTATCTGCCACGTTTGTGGCCTTACTGTTTAATAGGTTTGTCTGCACTCTATCTCTCCCCCTATATAAGGAGAGCTCGTCACTTGTGTAAAAGGCAGAAACACATCAATAAAAATTTTCCTTGTGTGTTAACTCTCATGTCTTGCTAAATTGTTCCTCTTCTTCCTTTGAATACCATGTCACTCATATAAATAGCAGTCTGTAATTATCTCAGTATGCTCTGTGCTTGCCTCTAGGTTGAGGATCCTGCACATCAGAAGATGAGATTTGTTGGCTTTTTGGCTTAAGGTCCCTGTCTGTCTCTAGTGGGTTGGAAAGTTAGTACCCTGTTCAGGCCGTGGTTAGGCCGCCATTGTGGGGAAAACTCTAAAGACCTGTATGAGAGACACCCAGGGGTGCCTGCCACCCGAATGGAAAATAAAACAATCAAATCATTAATTAATAGGATAGGGATCTTTAATTTGTTCATTATTTCATGAGGATTTTAAAATTAAACTAACCAATGTGGTTTTTGTAGGTGTCATTGTTCAAAGATTTTCAAAAATACTATTAAAATTATGATGTCATTAATAAAATATTTTCGAAGATGCTGTTAAAATTTGGATGGCATAGTAGAGAGTGCAACTTTGCTCACCCCTTTAACTAAAGGTAAGCATTACCCCTACCTCAGGTATTGCCACGTGTCCCAAACCTTGGGTTAACTTTAGACTTTGGGTTAAGTTTAGGACACGTGACAACACCTGAGGTGGAGGGTAATGCATACTTTTAATTAATGTGAGAGCATCTCCCACCCAATCTCTATCTCTATCTCTAAAATAGAGAACCAAAAAAGAATATTCCTTCCAGATTCCATCTCTAAAATTTTTTCACTCCCACCACACTCTCTATCCTTATCTCTATCTCTATCCCTATTTCCATTTATATCTTCAATAATCTTCAATAACTTATATTTTCATTATTATTTTTAGTTTCTTTAATAAATTATTGTTCAACTAAATTTTAACTAATATTATTTATAATAACATTTGTAATTTATTTATTTTTTTTATACTTTTTTTAAAAAATATAATGTTTTATTAATGCATGAATTTATAATAACTAATATTTAGGTTCTAAAATATTTTTCAACTAATTTTCAATCAACCATTTTAAATATAATTTTTGTAGCAGACTTTATTGCTATATAAATACATATAATTTGTTGCTGTAATAAATATCTTACTCATTTGTTTCTCAATCAATTAAAAGATGCAAATTTTAGAAAAAAAACACTCACAATTCCCAAATATAAGGTGGATCATTTTCAGGTGAATATGGAAGTCATTTGGATGGCTTTTCAAAATTTTAATGTATCTAGACATTATGTTATGTTAGTATTATTTAAGTTTTTTTTTTTTTTTTTTTTTTAAATTTTTTTTAATCCTTATTTTAATGTTTTTATGTTATTGTAATTTTTAATATTAATATTTATTATTTTCGGGTATTTGGTTTGGGTTTTTATTTTATTACTAACTTATAATTATCAAATTTTTTGCCCAAATGATAAAGTATGGTAAAACATGGTAAATAAAAAACTATTAATTAATATTCAATATTGGACTCATTTTAAAGATCTAAATGAGACATTTCTAATGGTATAATTTTTATGTTAATAAAATGTATAAATTAAATTTTATTAAACATTAATTGAATTTAATGAAAAAGTTAAAAGGATATAATTGGAATAAAAAAAGTTAAAAAGTGGTTTTAGATGATTGAAGTTAGTTCTCTATATTTAGAGAATGGAGATGAGCATCTCTAAATTTTTTGGGGTAATTACCCTAGTGGCCATCAACTCTTGCCACCACTATCAAAATGGCCACCAAATGGGGAAATGGATGGAAAATGGCCATTTTTGGTAAACATTGTTACACTAATAGCCATTCCATCCAATTCCATCCATTTCCATCCAATTTCATCCAATAAGTGGCATTTTGGTAAATATAAGAATAACATTAATTTATTTTAGATATTTTTTGGAAATCAATTTTTTCTTTTGTTTTTTGAAACAAATAATTATATTTAGTGTGTACATATACATATAGCATATCTCAAATATATATATATATATTTCTTTTCAATTTATCTCAAATATATTTTTTAGAATTTTTAGATTTTGTAAACTTAATCTTTTAAAAAAAGAATATATATATATATCTTTTCAACTTATCTCAAATATGTTTTTTATAATTTTTTGATTTTATAGCCTTAATCTTCTCAAAAAAGAAAAAAAAAAATATTTCTTTTCAACTTATCTCAAATATATTTTTTAGTATTTTTAGATTTTGTAACATTAATCTTCTCAAAAAAGAAATACATATATATACATATTATATATATATGTTTGAGATATGCTATACATATATATACACTAAATATAATTATTTGTTTCAAAAAACAAAAGAAAAAATTGATTTCCAAAAAACATCTAAAATAAATTAATGTCATCCCCTTATTTACCAAAATGCCATTCATTGGATGGAATTAGATGGAAATGGATGGAATGGCCATTAGTGTAACATGTTTATCAAAAATGGCCATTTTCCATCCATTTCCCCATTTGGTGGCCATTTTGATAGTTGTGGCAAGAGTTGATGGCCACTATGGTAATTACCCCAAAATTTTTCTTGGAATCAATATTTTAGAGGATGGGTGGGAGCAACTTTTTCTCTCCAATCCTCTAAATTTTCTTGGAGTTGTGAATTAAGAGGATGGGTGGGAGATGCTCTGTGTGAGCAAAATTGCACTCCATGGCAGATGTGCTTTTGCTCTGCAAGGTTTCAGAATTATGTGCTTTTGCTCGGTTAAAATTCGGACACTTTGACCAAAACTTGTGAGCCCAGATTTCAATGTACTTTTGGCATGTAACTCCTTCTTTGTGAGTTTGTCCTTTGTGGTACCTTTTTGTTTTTAAAAATAAATAAATAAATAAATAAAAGTTGTTTGGTCCAAAGAAACTCAGTCCATAGTTTTGATTTGAAACTTTCCCTGTTTCGTCTTTTAGCCACATAAGGAAATTCTTTTTTTGTTTTTTCATTACTAATAAGTTGACAGACATTTATGACAGATCTTTTTTGGATAAGAGTTGCTATTAGGCACCTCTGATATTCTGTGCATTTTAGTGTAGCAAATTAAACATCAAATATATGAGCATTTTAATCGGTAGAATTTCTTAACGATAAATTGATAATGAGGTAAAAAAAAAATTCAGATATCATGGAATAGTGGTTGAAGTTACAAGAAAATTAAAAAAAATTCAAATTTTCAAAGATTTTTTGATCAAATGCACATGGAGAAAGAGAGAACTGAAAAACAGTGATTGATCCATTTGTTTGTACATTGTACATAATATTTTTACATATTAGTACTACTCACTTTCTCATTGTAAATTTACAATAAACACCCTAGGCCTAGGCTTTACTTTAATCCCTATAAGGCTATAACAAGTTAACAACCACATACACTTGTCCTTTTTGTAAAACATTGTACATATATTTGTTGAGTGTACCATATGATATCTACAACACCATTCAAAATCTTTGACTCAAAGATATGTTTGTGATATATATTTAGATGTATGACTTTCTTTTATAAAAATAGTTTTTATTTTGTAAACTTTTATTGTTTTTTTTTTTTCATACAATTGCACAATATTAGTTAATTCTGAATATGTAAAATAGTCTGAGATCAGCTTTAAGATTTCGTGATTTTTAAAAATTGAGTTTCCAGTTTTTTATTTTAAAATTTGAAAAATGATAGCTTAGCTGTAGAGAAACTTGAGATAGTCTTTTTTTTTTTTTTTTTTTTTTTTTTTTTCATGAGATGAAAATTCTTCTTCTAGCCTCCAAAAGTTATGGGCAAAGAAGAAATAAGAAAAACATGACAAATAGAAATGTCAAAAGTGATTAGGTTTGAGATGAATGAGAACAAATCTAACAAAAAAAAAAAGAAGTAAATATTAGCCATTGATTTTGTCACTTACCACATGCATGCAGATCCTAAAAAGTTGAGTATAGTTAAACAGAGAAAAAACTCAGCAGATGATCCTGATCTTTTAAACAAAGGTTTTCAAAATAATCTGGTTCACAGGTTTGGATTCGAGTTTTTGTCTGATCCTAAACCCGCTTCGGGTTTGTTTCTTTACAACCAATCCCGATATACGTCATAAATAGCACAACCCAAATCCGACCCACATGGTTCGGGTTCGAGTGAAATTGTCATCTCAAAATATTTAAAAAAAAATAAAAAAATCTTTGACTCAAAGATATGCTTGTAATATCTATTTTGATGCATGATTTGTTTTTTGTTTTTTGTTTTTTTGTTTTAAATAGTTTTTATTTTATAAACTTTTGATGTTCCTTTTTTTATTTACACAATTGCATTATATTAGTTAATTTTCTTTCCAAAGCAATAAATATTTTTTGTTTGTTGTCAAATCAAAAACATATAGGGTCTAATTTCCAAATTTGCATGCTATTAAAATATATAATTTTATTTTAAAAAACAAAATAAAACAAATATATAAAATTATATAAATAATATATCCAACAATACAAACAGTATCATCAAGATTCAAGGGTGTTGTTGGTAATTAGAAATAAATGAAAATAATTATCCACTCTCTGATTTTCACCTACCCTCCCTCTCACACCCATCAAACTCTTCATTCGGTCAAAGACTCAAAGCTATGGCAGAATCTATGTGGTACTATTGTACTAATACCAACCGTCCAAACTAATCACATATTATGTTATCTAAAATATTGTTTTTAAGATATAGATTTAAAAAAAATAAAAAAATCATTTTTCAATAGCACTATTATCAATCCCACCATATGTATTTTTAAAGTATGTGTTAAGAGTTTTCACAGATTTATGAAAGCAGATATCCAGACCGTACATATATTGTTTGATCTTAGTAAATCATGATAGCTCAATTTGTAATAATTGTAATTCTTCGGGAATAGAAAACACTATATAATTATGATTTAGTGTCTTGCTGCGTATGAGGCAATAAGTGAGTAAAGAAAATAGAAAGTGTTATAATATATGTGGCTTTTACCACATGTGTTATACACATAAATAACACAACAAATATCACATAAATATCTCCCTAAATATCTCCCCTATCTCTCTTTTCTCTCCACTTGCTTGTGATGTAACCGATGATGTGTGTTGAGTGCAAATTGGTGGTGTTGCTTTTGCTCACTATATATTCACTATATATATATATATATGTGCTCTCTCCCTTGTAAATGGGGTTCCAAGCATCAATATTACGAAGCACATATTTTCTCTCGTCTCTTCACTGATGTCTCTCTCTAATTTTTATTTCTTTTGTTATTTGTTATTCTTTGATTTACAACAGAAAGTTATATAATAAGTTGTTGTTGGTTGTTGTAGCAAGTTTTGCATTAGTGGCGGTGATTCCATTTGGATGATTATGGGTGTGTTTATGAAGGTAAAATGTTAGATAAATACAGTTTATTTTATGAGGTCACTGATCAGTGAGAAATACAGGAGAGTGCATATATTGAAATTAAGTGCACTATTGTCTATTCTTTACTCTTATTTTAAAAAATTAACTGTTTAGTTACAGTCAGCATACATTAGAATATAAGATACCAGGAGAGTATAGAGTGTAGTAGCATCTCATATTTATGTTGTTGTTTACTTGTTTATGACGAGGGGTCTATTATAATTAGTGGCCATGGGTGGCAATACAATAAATCTATCTGGGTGGGACATATAACACAACATTCATTTTATAAAATTTTATAAATATTAGATCGGAATTTTTATATGTATCATAAGAAAATTAAAATTTATCTCTAGTAAAAATTTGATTTTTTTTTTTCTGATTCGAGAACTATGTATTAATAAAACTTGTAACAATATTAAATGTTAATGTTAATGTGGCAGTTGGAGAGAGAATTGCAATTTATTGTGCTCGAAAATAAGCAATTATGTATTTGATTTTTATTGGAAGAAAATCAGTTAATTTCAACACAAAAAATCTGTCAGAATACTTTAAAGTAGACTGACAGAAAATATTGTTTTGCAGAGAATCATTGACCCGACCCGATCACACACACAAGTCCTCTGCGTCTTTGCTTCAGTAATGAAGAAAACAAAAAGTGAGACCGTACTAACTACTAAGTATCACATGTTTCTCACCTTATTTAATGTTTTGTTTGGTTGGTAAGAAAATACACAAAAATGGAATGTAATCATTTATGGGCAATAAAGGAGGCTAGACAATATATTTGATTATTGGATGAAAATAGGTAATTTTGACGGAAAAAATCTGGTTACAAAGCTGGGCTTTAGACAATATATTGTTTCAGAGAGAATCATCGACTTGGTTTTCTTTTAAAAAACCCTTCTATCCAAATGCAATCTGCCAAATAAACTCTCTCACACAGTAAAACATCAATAAATAAATAAATCTTCCGATAGATTAATAATCTCACATAAATAATAAAAGGGTTAATATTATAAACCTCCCCTCACCTTTGAATTATTATTGAATGTATAGTTATAAATGTTTTATTTTAGAAACCTCCTCTATGGATTAACACTGTTAGCATTCCGTTTGTGTTTACTGAGTTTGACTGTTAAAAAGTTCAAAAATATTTCTATTTAAACTTTAATTGTATGAATTGACAATTATACCCTTATACTTTTACCAAATAAATTAATAAAATTTATGACATCAAATTCATGCTACAAATACCTTTCAAAAAAAAAAAATTCATGCTACAAATATAATGTATGATATAGTTTATTATGTTATACGAACTATCATTTGAATTCTTGTAGAAGCTCATTGAGATACTGGTGAAAAAAGTCGCTCACTCTTAGAAACGTTAATTTTAGTTTTTCTCTTTTCTGCTAGCGTATTTTTATGAATTAAAATATATTCACTACTACAAAAATGTTATAAGACATGTTGGTTTTTAGAAGACCCTTTTTTTTTTTAAAAAAAATTGAAGGTATTTTGGACTTTTCATACTAAAAATCTAGTCAATAGTTAGTTTGGATGGAACTGAGAGTAGAGGATGTTTGTGTAATATTTCACAAAAAGCTTATGTGTGCGATTATACGAAAATTGGAGGGACATTTATGCAATTACTCCTAAATCCTATGGGAATATGGGATGGTTATTCCCTGTTAAAACTGCTCGGACTCTCCGAGACTCTCCGAGGCATGTAAATTATAAGATCAATAAATATTAGATATTAAAAGTTAAGAAGACAATGTTATAGCTTTAGTGTTTTTGTCACGCCAATCCATGGGTGCTAGAAAATTTGAACTTCTTAAAATACTTTATTTAATCTGTCAATTTTTATTGGTTCTTTAATAAAGCTGTACTAACATAAACAAGAAAAATGACATCAAGAATAAATAAAAACAACAGAAATAACGATTAATAAAACAAAACATTACATTAGTTTTATCATTCCAATGTCTTCAGTATAGGGTATAACCAAAAACATGAAACTCAATATCATTCTTAAATGCCTGCAAAAAATATTCAAGCCACAAACCACACCATTAGAATATTAACACGATAAAATAAAATATTACAAAAAAATAATAAAAATCACAAACCAATTCATTTAGAATATCCCGCATATCAGATACTTCGCATATTCATTTAATACTTGTAGAAGAACAAATCGTCAGGTATCTGAATTGAATATGGCAAGTGGTTTACACCCGATGATCTATTCTCACCGCAAGTATTAAATCAGAAGAGACGTAAAAGCACCTTCATAGATAATCAAATTCGACAAAAGTGGCTAATACATGGTTATGCAATTTTTTATTTATTTATTTATTTGTTTATTTGCGTTTATAAATAGTAATGTTGACTAGGGTTATTGATTATTAGGGTTTATGAACATTGGCAGAGTTTATATTACTGAGAAACTTCGTGTTGTAAATCGACGTTAACTTCTAAAGAGAGAAGACAATCGGAAACAATCGGGTGGGCTTCCCAACCTAATTGTGTTGAGACAAAGCCCATACACAAGGACTCCACCAATACAAGAAAAACTTAATATCAAAAGAAAGAAAAAGAAAATGTACAGAATAAAAAAAATTAAGCTTGAAATTTATAGGTAATGAAAAAAAAAAAAATTAGTAAACTTTATTGCTTTAGGGGAAGTGCTCTCCATCCGATATCTCGCCGGTAGAACCCTCCAGACCAGTTAATTTCCTGTACTGCCTGATAAGCTCTATCTCGTGCCTCTGCAAGGTCTTTTCCGGTGGCAGTTACCCCAAGAACACGACCCCCAGTTACAATGAAGTTCCCATCTGAGTCGAGGGCAGTTCCAGCATGAAATATCTTAACTGATGGAGCGACTAGTTCTGATTCTTCAAGGTTTTGTATTACCGTGCCTTTCTCATAGGACCCAGGGTAACCCTTGCTTGCCATTACCACCACCATGGCAGACCCTGGAGACCAGTCTAGTGTTACTCCGGTTAGCTCTCCTCTACAAGCTGCAAGCAGAACTTGTGCTAGATCGGACTCCAATCGGACCATCAATACCTGACACTCTGGATCTCCAAACCGCACATTGTATTCAATTAGCTTAGGTAAGCCAGATTTCTTCTCAATCATGAGGCCAGCGAATAAGACACCGACAAACTTGCATCCTTCTGCTGACATTCCTTCCACCGTGGGAAGAATTATAGATTCCATAACTATAGACCGAAGTTCTTTCGTTAAGATCGGTGCCGGAGAGTATGCCCCCATCCCACCAGTGTTCGGTCCCGTATCGCCATCACCAACTCGTTTATGATCTTGGGCAGATTCTAGAGGAATGGCATTCTCTCCATCAACAAGGGCGAAAAAGGATACTTCTTCTCCTTCAAGAAATTCTTCAACAATGACACAACAACCTGCAATACCAAAAACATTTTTAACAAGCATCGAATCAACAGCTTCATATGCCTCCTCCAGTGTCATAGCAACAATAACTCCTTTTCCAGCAGCTAATCCATCTGCTTTGATGACAATAGGTGCTCCTTGCTCTAGAATGTACTCCTTTGCAGCAGAGGGTTCTGTAAATGTTTTATACTTAGCAGTAGGAATGTTGTATTTGTCGCACAAACTTTTCATGAAGTTTTTAGAACCTTCCAAAGCAGCAGCTTTTGACGATGGACCAAAAGTAGGAATTCCAGCTTTTACCAGATTGTTTGCAAGACCTGAAACAAGAGGAGCCTCTGGTCCCACGACAACTAGTCCCACGCCCCATTGGCGACAGAAGGCAATCACAGCTGAGCTATCAAAAATGTCAAGATCCGAAATACATGTTGCATCCTCTGAGCTAGATATTCCTGCATTGCCAGGCGCACAAAACACAGCGTCGCAGGAGGGAGATCGCTTCAGAGCATGGCAAAGTGCATGTTCCCTTCCCCCACCTCCAACAACCAACACAACCAACCTCTCTAAGCTCTCTTCAGCGTCAATGCGTGAATCAACCGAAACGGACGGCTCTGATTTCTGTACAAAACACTTAAACCCATTGAAGATTGACTGTGAGCGAGAAATTGAGTGGCGATTAGAGACGATACTGAACTGGGGTTCCGCCAAAAAACATGGATTGTTTAGTGAAACAAAAGACTTTTGAAACTGAAAACAATTGCTTTTGTTGATGTTGAGATTACTGTTGCGAAGTTTCAAAGAAAAAGAAGATGAAGTGAAAGTTGTTGCGCAGGCCATTCAAGTTTTGTAGGTAAAAAAATATTACCAAGAGAGGAAGAATAAAATTGAAATCTGAAGAGAAGTAACAGATGACGACCAAACAAAACACAACCTTGAAATCTGAAGAAGAGAAAAAAAAAAAAAAAAAGGATATGTCGAAGAAAAGAAGACAAGTTTGGTTTGGGTTAAAAGAAAAAGGAAGAGAGAAGTTTGGAGATTTGTTTGGTTGAGAGATAGATCTAAAGTCTATAGCTGTATATATATAGAGTTAGGTTTAGGTTAAATGCTTTTTATTTTTTTATTTCCTTTTGAATTAAAAAAAAAAGTTAATATTAAAAACCCCCCTTCACCTTTAAACTATTATTGGATGTATAATTATAAATGTATTTATTTTAGAAACCTCTCATCTGAACTAACACCGTTAGTAATCCGTTTGTATTGACTGGATTTGACTATTAAAAAGTTTGACTGAGTTTGGATATATGATTTAAGAGAAAAAAAAATCTTTAAAAAAAAGTTGAATAAAAGTAATAGATCTAATGGAACAGTTTCAGTAAGCCGTATTTCAGATTTAAGGATCTAAAGAAAAATAAAACTTAAAATAAAAAATATTACCAAGAGAAGAAGAATAAAATTGAAATCTAAAGAGAAGAAACAGATGACGACCAAACAAAACACAGCCTTGAAATCTGAAGAAGAGAAAAAAAAAAAAGAAGGATATGTCGAAGAAAAGAAGACTAGTGAGATTTGTTTGGTTGGGTGATAGATCTAAAGTCTACAACTGTATATATTTAGAGTTAGGTTTAGGTTAAATGTTTTTTTTTTTAATTAAAAAAAAGTTAATATTAAAAACCTTCCCTCACATTTAAAATATTATTAGATGTATAGTTACTATGCATTTATTTTAGAAACCTCCCCTCTGAACTAACACCGTTAGTAATCAGTTTGTGTTGACTGAGTTTGACTATTAAAAAGTTTAAAAATGTCTATATTTAAACTTCAATTGCATGAATTGACCTTTATACCCTCATACTTTTACCAAATAAATTAATAAAACGAAACAAAATGCAGGAATGTTAACTTGCAAATGAGAAGTTATTTTGTGGATAATTTTATCGCTAAAAATAACAAAATTACAAATGAACCGAAAGAATTAAAAATGAGTATTTGTTTGGATTTATAAAAAAAAGACAAATAAATACATATTCTGGTTCATTTTCAGTGCTTTTGATTCTTTGTAATTTTGTTATTTTTGGGGATAAAATTGTCCACAAAATAACTTCTTCTTTGCAAGTTAATCTACCTATGAATAAAATTTAAAATTTTTTCAAGTACTATAACTATTTATCCTAATTATTTCAAATATGAAGGCATCAGAAAAATGAGCGAAGTATAGGAAATTTAAGAAAAATAATTTTAGTGCTTGAAAAATTCTTTAATTTTATTCATAGGTAGATTTCGATGAACTTATCATCCATAAAAAAATTCAAATCAAAATTTATTCACATCTATGTGATATCATGGTGGTATTTACCGAAATTAAAATAAGGGATCCCTTATGAGACTCTCTCTCTCTCTTGAATGTGGATAACAAAATATTAAAAGTTACACTGTTACACCAATGCAAGATCCTAATTTCCGGCTTCAAAATAGTTATCGGCTAAGACTATTGAAAATTAACAATAGAAACAGAATCAAAATAGTTATCGGCTAATTTCGTAGTTATGTTCATTTTTATTCAACTATGTTTACACCCCCAACATTGTAAAAATATATGTATCATCATTCTACTTCCACTAACCAAATTCATGATGAAGAGAAACACATGAAACGTACTATGATCAGGCTATTATTCTAGATACCTACCTGAATTTTCAAGCTTATAATCCAATTTACAACCCTGTTTTAATTTTGATTTCTTTTAGTGGGCAATATTTTCTTTTGTTTTAAACATCCAAAATCCAATGTTTTGACCAATCGGATTTCTCTTCACATCAGAAAATGTAAAATAAATCCTCAATACCCATCTACAAATCCACATAAACAGTACGTTAAACCGATATTTTGTCGGACCACCGTCAGTGGCACAGTTCGGTTCTGTTGTGACAATATTAAGGAAATATATTGTATTAAAGTAACATTTACTATTGTTATCATTTCATGAGTTGCATCAAACATCTTCATATATCATAATTTTTTGGATATAGCTTCCTTCGACTTCCTTCGACAATCATAAAGATACACCTGCAAAATGTCAAAGTAACAATATATGACTCCAAATTCTAAATGATAACTTTGAAACCATTTAAATTGCATCCGTGTATAGAGTAAAAATGAAAAAAAGTTGTCAATTTGAATGCTTAAAAGAGGTTGAAATCAAATAATATTATAAATTTTGAATTGACATTATCAAAAATAAAAAAAAAAATAAAAAATCAAACATTATCAAACATTCCATATTGGTTCATTTCATAAAACCTTAAATTGTCAAATGCAAAATCTCATATACTAAGAAAAAAGTATTATCAGCTATTTAACCAAATTTCCCTATGCATTCGAAACAAACTAATAAAACATTCGTATACAAACTATCGTTTTAAAATGAATTAATCATATTTTTCAAAGGGATAAGAAAACGTTACCTTTAACATCAAAACAGAAGAATGTTTATTTTTATAATCCTCTACATCAGGATCTACCCAACTGTACATATACTGTCAACACAAGGAACTTGTGAGATTTTGTAATTGATAACACAAAAGCAATGGCTTGGCAATATGGAACGCAAAATAATTACCATCTACATTTCCTATACACCTTACAACAAAGGAGACAAACAAAATTGAACTTGTACAAATAGTTGCAGACATCTACTTTGAGTCTTTAACATAACTAGGGATGGAAAAAATCTGGGTTTCTTAAAACATTTGAACACGATTTTACCCTTTTTTTTAAAAATTGATTTTTATTTCTATTTTTAAACTTTAGTTTTTAAGTAGGCATTAAACATGTATTGAATACGTTGTGATTTGGTTAAGTTGCTTGTAATAGCAATGTTACTGGAAAGTTATGTGAGAGAGTTGGTTTCTTTTTGTTTTAATGATCGGATTCTAGTGGTGCTATATCATTTGGGTTTCAAATTTAAGCATAAGTTTGGTTAAAGTAGCATTACTCATAAATAAAATAAGGTTTTTAATTGAATATTAATGGTAATGGATTAAAATCATTCATTATTGCATTCAATACAATATATTCATTTTCTACATATATCAAATTCACTTTTAATGCCATTAATGTTTTTCTAAATAAATCACATTACTTGCACATAAAAGTGTTCAATATTAGTAATTAGCATTCTAACTTAACATATTTAGTGCTATTTTGGTTGAGGCTTTCTACTGGCTCAAAAGCTTTACAAACCTCTACTTGAGTTTGTTTAGAGTTGTTTGGTTGAATTTTTGAGATTGTCAATTTTAAATTCAGTTAAGGTTAGTAGAATCTAATCCTCTACTAGGCAAAGTCTTATGGGGAGGAGCTTTTCGAAATAGATCTTTTGAAAAAAAAAATGTGTTTTTTTTTTTTAATTTTAATTTTAATTTTTAATTACAACCTAACAACTATCATTTTTTTTTTCAAAAGCTCTATTTCTAATAAATCTGCTATAAGTAGACCTTTTACAAATAGAAAATTTTCAAAAATTCAACCAAAGAAGCTCTTAAAGTTGGAAGAGCTTCTATAGTCTTTGCGGACTAAAAGAGCTTTTTATATTCTAGAAGCTCTATTTAAAAAAAAATAAAATTGTTTGGTTACCACTCTAGTAAAGCTTAGGGACGATTAAAAAAGTTGTTTTACACTCACTCGAAGAAGCTCAAATTTTATGTTTTTCCAAGTAGACTTTTTTAAATTTTTTTTAAAAACACTAGAATGTTTAAAATAACTCTATCATTTAATATCTTTATCAGTTTTTTTTTTTTTTTTTTTTTTGATAATCTGATCATTAAAAGAACTTTTTTAATTAACAATCAAACGACCAATAACTTTTTTTTGATATAAAAAACTCTACTTGTAGAAGCTCTAAAAATCTAGAGCTTGAAGAAGCTCTTTTAAACTAACACTAACACTACATCTAGAGTTAAAACTTTGTATGTTGTTAAAAACAAAATTTATATGATTTGTGTGGTAATTTTTGACAAATTTAACATAAAAAAACAAATCGAGTACCTGACCGAGTTATTGGGTATAGCCGGACACAATCCGAAAACTAACCGGGTATGGATATCCATACCTAGTAGACAGGTAAAAGCAACATGAGTATTACCCGGAAAATACGAGCCGGGTTTGACTGAATACCCGGCCCTAGAAATAATTTAGCCAAATTACCTATCAATTAGCAAGTTAAAACGACTCTATATCATTCATGTCTAAACCATATTTAAGTGAGAAACGTTGAACTTTCCAACTGTATAATTTTACACACCTTGGGTCCAAATCTCCAATCCCAACATGTGTACTTGAAACCTTCAAGTTTTCCGGTATTGCAAAGGTCGTTAACAAAACTCAACACTTTTGCAACCTAATCAAATAAAATATAAAGAATATAATCACATCAAAAGGCAAAGGTGAGAAAACTTTGAAAACTTAGTGTCACGATAGAATTTGGATAACTACTGATCTAATATTTTTCCTAACCTCACATAATCTCATGATATATAAGTATTGCAATGAATGTGTGGTTAAAATATGATTGGTTTCAATAACCACTTTATTAACAACCAATCACATGCTTTAAAAATGTCAAAAAAAAGATCAGATCAGTAAAGGATCCAAATCGTCACGAAAACTTACTTCATGATTCTCTATATTTTTTGCATCCGGACATCCTCTCATAGCGCCTTCCAGATTATAATTTTTAGCATCTGGACATCCTATCACAACACCTTCCAGATTATATTTAGGGATCTGCACAAAGACATGACTCGAAATTTGAAGACAACTCTTAAGTCTCAACAAATTCTATAATAGATACGTTATAAGGTATTAGCATGACTAGGGTTGTGCCAATCGTTGGTAGGTGCAATAAAAAGAGCTTTAACTAAACACATTTTGTGATATACATGTTTGACAGAGGACATATGTTAAACAATTTAATTAAACATTCAAGAAAGAAAAATAGCTTAAAAACACAATATAAATAAATAGGCAATTTAATGTGTTTGAATTGATTCTATTGAGTTATTTTGTTTGTTTTTTCAAGCGGTCAAACAACTTCAAAATGCCAACAAAAATAAAAAAGACTTGTGATAAACGATTATAAAATAATTTTTTTTATTATATATACAAATTTCTGTCCTTTAACCTATTACTTGTGATAAACGATTATAAAATAAATAAACCTTTATAATCACCGTAAACTCACTTTAGTTACTTTAATTTTATTATTTATTTTTTGTAAAAATCAAAATAACTATTTATCATATCTTAATCATGATTAATATCTTATTATTATTTACAAAAGTAATTTAGGATTTGTTAATTTTTTTTTATTTAGTTGTTTGTATCATATCAAATGAAAATATACAACAATTAATAGTAATTAACACGGATATAAATTTCAGATGAATAATTATATCTTTAAGAAACAAACAAGTTGATATTATATTCAGAGATAAGAAAAAAAAAAAAAAAACACATACTTACCAAGGTTCGAAATGTATTGGCTATTGTGTGTATGTTCCTTCTCTTCCTTTCCAAAATACTGTAGAGTTGACAAAAATCACGTAGTATGTACAAACATAAACATAATAAATTGAAACAGCATTTATTCTAATGGGAGGTGATGCCATCAGATTTGAAAACAATAACCATAAATATAAGTATATAAAAGCATGCATATGCAACTTTTGCAAAATATTACACAAACTTTCCCTACCATTAGTTGACTTCCATCCATTCTAACCATTGACCTGCTTACTAGTGTGAAATGACTAACGGGACCCTAGTTAAAAATTTATTGACTTAAAAATAAATAATTTAAAAACTTTAATTATATATGTTTTAAAAAATAAACCAAGTGATCTAATGGGAGGTGATACCATCAGATTTGAAGGAGATCCCCTCCGTCAAATCAGATCTCCTACATTTCATGGAGGAGATCGAATGGTCAGAGGTCATATGATCTCTGATGCTTGTAGCTAAAAAACAACACTGTGCCCGCTGTTTGAAAAATCAATCTGGCGGTCACCCCCAAGTTAGGGCTTCTTTTTCAAAAAAAAAAAAATCTAGCCGCCATCCATTATGTTCTTTTCTTTTGTCCGCTATTCATCTTCTCCAAAACCCTTTCCGCCACGGCTCTGCCTAGGCGTTGCCTAGTCTGCCCCGACTAACGCATAGTGCACAGGAGCAGGTCGAAGGAGAAACCAAACCTACGCCTAGGCATGGGGCTTCGATGGCCTAGACAAGCGTCCAAGCACGGGTTGACTGGTGTGGCGCCTCACCAACAATGGCGTAAGTTGCACCGTTCAAAATATACGAGCAACGCGGATCTCTTTCGTGGTTTCAAAGATCTGCAGATTGAATATTGGACGACAATGTGGGTTTAAGTTGGTTGTCGTTCTGTTGATCGACAGAGTTAGGATGGACGGTGACACATCGAGTTTCTCTATTTGTTTTTGTAAAAAAGTCTAGTGAACAGAGTTGCATCCTTGCTTTTAGATCTGGTTATGGGTGGTGTTTAATGCAAATAATGAATTGGGTTTTTTGTTTTTTTGTTTTGTTTTACAACGACGACAGTAACAATATGTGGGTTGCCGGTTGCATGCCATTTGGTCGACCAGAAGTAAACACAAAGACAATGCATAAGAGATAACGTACCCATAATGTTCAACTCTTTCCATAGCTGTGTCTGAAATTGCCACGGTAACATAATCATCCAGAACATTCAAACCTAGCAATTGAGCTCTAATAGCTTTCCTCTTTGCCAATTCCGCGTTCATCTTTTCCATTTGCTTGAACAAGGCGTAGGGTTGCACGTACTTCATCTACACAAATAGTTTTTAAATAGTGTAAAAATAAAATAAAATAAAAATGTTGACATTCATATAAATAACACAAATTAAAGATTAAAATTGTATCTTAAATCAAAGAAAAAGAAACAGAAAGGAATAAAAAATTAAAACTTGAGAGATATATACACTGACCTGGGAAAGAATAGAAGAAGATTATGGGAATGGTGGAAGTCGCGACTCCTAGGGTTAGGATTTCTAAACAGTTAGGTTAAATTTTATTTGCCCAATTACTATTTTACCCTTATTCTCCGTGTGCCAATGTTTAAGGATGGCAATTTTATAGTACCGAACCATATGGGTCGGGTTTGGGTATTCATATATGGTTTAGATCCGGTTTCGGGTCTGGTTAAAATCCGGACCCGAACAATCAAACCGACGTCGTTTTGACAAGGTATATAAAAGAGTCCATGTACTTAAAAAAAAAAAAAAAATAGTCCATGAAACCCGTAATTCGCTTCTTGCAATCGCTCAACTCTCAAGTTTCGTCACCTGTCGCTCACCGGGGCGGCTGAGCATTCACCGTCGACCTTTTAATTTCTTTCGCTGCGCACTTGCCGTCGCTCAACTCTGACGAGGTAAGCATATTCTTCAATGATAATAACTAGCAAGTTTTGCCTCTCAATGGATCTTTTCTTTGTTCTATCTGTGTTGTTGTTATCGACAATCAAGAGGCATAGATTCATGCAGGATTGTTGAGTCGCTTCGCCTTTGATTTTTCTTCACCAGGTCTAGTGAATAAATAACCTGCCAAATCCATCTCTTTTGTCTATATTTTTTTCAACAATTTTTCTTCTTCGATTGAAAAAGTTGATTTCTTTTGTTTGCTTGAATTAATTTGTTTTTTAGTTGGGTTCCGATGATGGCATGTTATCTTTGAGACCTGATTGTACATTATTTGATGTCAACTATAAGCAATTTCGCTGAGGTACCCATTTTTATTTTTATTTTTTAAAATAAACTCTTCATTTTAGGGTTTTTTTTTTAAATTATAACGTACATGAATATTAGATTGATTAATTTGTTTTGAAATCTTGAATTGAAAACAAAAGTGATTATTGAAGTAGATGATGAAGTAAGCACTGGGCTCTAAGGCAGTTTTATATAAACTGCCTTTTTGATGTACATTGCAGTCTGAACACCAATCCCTGCCAGACTCTACCATCGTTCAGGATCAGGATTTCCGGAAATCTTCTACCCTTTCGCAGGTTAGTGCATCTCTCTCATATGAATTTTTTTATTCTTCTTTTAGCGAATTTTTTCAAGTTTATTATTATTTTATGTTTGAAATTTATTCTTGTAGATGAAGTACGTGAGGCCATACACCTTGGTCAAGGAATTCCAAAAGAAGACTAAGGAATTGTCACAGAGGCAATCTCTTGCAGGTGCATCTTTGCTAGGTTTGACTGTTATGGGCGATTATGTAAGCATAGGGTATTCCATGCCAAAATTTGGAATTGATTCAGAATATACAGGGTATGATATCTTTCATTTAATGCTCTGTGTATATGTTTATACATTTGCTAATGTGATATATATATTGTCATTACAGGATTGTTAGTATGAAGGAGCGTGACATTGATGATATTGCTATTGAATTTCGAGACCTTGTATGTTTGAGTTTATGATTGCCCTATTTTTCATTTTTGTCAAACATATCACATTGGTGTTTTACCCACCAACAGTTGGCACTGCTATGATTTTTTTTTTTTGAAAAAGGCAATTTATTAAGGAAACAAGGCCCAGACCAGGGGCAACAACAGCAGCGAAAAACAGAGAAAAGCAGAGGGAAGCAGAACGCTACAAGCAGCGACCACAAACAGACCAACAAACAACAACACAGCAAAGAAACCACCCTACACATCACTCCAATCTACAAAATCCCCCCTCTCGTTCGACCCCATCTTCGCCAAACTATCCGCAAACGAATTGTACATTCTAGAGTCAAAAACAACCTTCAAACCCCCAAACTCTTCCAAAGAACTCCTAATTATGATTTTTAATATGGTGTTGTTGAAGTTTTAAATCTTCTTCTTCTTTTTTGTCATTATGTAGAACTTTAATTATAATGTGGCGGGATATGCGATAGGACTTCCTCTAACAAAAGAGAAAGACAATCCCCAAGTGAGTTTTTTCGTGCTAACTTTTGCCAACTTTTTAATATTATCTCACATACTCTCTCATATTTGAATATAATATTTGCTTTTTTATTTAATTAGATTGCAAAAGTGAAGAATTTTGTTGCCGACCTTTACAGTACTCAAAAACTTGAAGGCCTAAAGTATACATACTTCTATGAGAGGTCTGCATCAAAGGTGTGTGAAATTATATGAATTATATTAGGAAAGTTCAACACTTTTCATTTCACTTCGGTATTGTATAGACATGACATGAAACGTAAAACAAAAGAGTTGTTTAATTCATTTAGTAATTGGTGGTGTGGCTTGTTGGAAATAATGTCAAGTAAATATTTGTGAAAATATTAAAATAAGTTAATTTTGTTTTGTTCGTCTCTTATGTTGCCAACCCATTATTTTTTGTATGCATCTCTTTATTATAAACTGTCGGTGGTGATACAAATTATAGGATCTCATAGTTGTGATATTTTTTACAGTATCTAGCAGAGGTGTGGCAAAAGCCTCAAAATCCCTCTCCACCGTTTGTTGAAAGGTGGGTTAGTAAGTGTTTAATGCAGGTAACTTTCTCCTTATCCGAATGCAAAAATCTGATTAGTCCATTATATATAAGACAATGGTTTGCAAATGTATAAGGTGGCCTTTTTTAGTTGCTTTTAATGCACATGGGTCTAGAATTTAGAAAAAGTTGCTGCAAATTTCTTACCGTGGGCTTCCCTGTCCAAATAAGGGTTATTCAACTCGTCGTCCTGTCCCTTGAAGGGATCAGGATCCTCTCCTGTTATTTTTTTTTTATAGACTTTTCTTAATTTAGTGACACATAAGCATACAAGAAAATGCATGGTTAAGATTTGTTCATATCTTTCTCTCTCTCATGTAAGTGGATGTTTTACTTGCACTTAAAAAGAATAAAATAAAAAACATGAGACTATTCTAACTCCCCTTGAGGACCACTGCATGCCACCATCCCAAATTAATTTTTATTTAATGTGAAAAGCTGGATGATGTTTAGATTTTTATTTAATCAGTCAATTCAATTTTTTTAATATTTGTATAATTTCAAGCTCTTCGTTCAACTTGAGAACATTATTTTATTATACACTTGGTTTTAAAGTCACTTTATACATTGTTATTTTGACATTTGACAGGAGTATTATAATCTTTATCTCAAAGATCATTACCCCATTGATGAGAATGAAGATGATGATGAAGATTGAAGATTATTTTGAATCAATGTAGATGTGGTTTGAAAATGATTATGGTGTGTTTGAAGGTGAGAAACAAATAAATATTATTTACTAACTACTTTTTTTTTAATTAATAAATACTTTGTTAATTATATATACGGTTAATATTAAAAACCTATCCAGACGTTAAACAATTATATTATTGAATATGCGGAGAAATATATTTTTATTCAATAACCCCTAGAGTCTAACGGCATTAAGGTTTCCGTTAGCTTGGCTTGCATTGATCATACAAAATGACTATAATACCCTTACCAGTTTGAACAAAAGTCTATTATATCTAGAGGTGGACATCCATTGGATCGGTTCATATTTTGATTATACCGATAAAAAACCGATATGATTCGGTTTTCACAAAATGAATTGATCCAACAAAATTGAGATTTATCAACCGATCCAAAACCAACAAAACTAGACCGGTTTGGTTATGAGCCTACTGGCCAAATTACTTTTATTACATATGTTTTTACATATTTAATCAATTTGGATCGAATTTGACTAAATTAACTTATAGGCTTAAAGGAGATCTTATTGTGGCTTGATAACATAAAATAGAACTTTTACATATCAATCTAAGAATGAAATGAAGAAGATAACTGGATTTTCCGAAAAGCATACCGCTAAAGCAACCCTAAAACCATGAGCATCAGCTTTATAACCCAACAAAAATAAAAGCTATATAAACTCTGTACCCTGAAGTTTCAAATAAAATTCAAATTGAATACACAAGTTTATTGCTTATAAACAATTGTAACAATAAACAATGTACTTTATTTGTTGTGGGGTAACATAATGAGAAGAGAAAGGTTCCTGATCTGCTATCAACAGAAACAAAATCCAGAAATGAAAACAAAATAGGGAAATCAAATGTGTCTACCTGACTATGATAGTGAATTGTATTAGCATCAAATGTGTCTACCTGACTATGATAGTTAATTCGAGAGAACCACTCCAAATGATTTTCAAATCCACCATAAGTATTTAATTTTTCTAATTAAATTTAGAACTTCCTTCAGATAGGTTTGCTTCAGAACATACCATGGCTGACCATATAAGGGAATGTTGCTTTAAAGTTGTGCTGATACTTAGTGTAGAAAGCATGCAAGTGTGGTGCTTCCATGAGACACGTCACGCGTCCAGCCCAAGTAAGGTCCCGCTCATGAAGGACGACCATCACAGGCTCAATATAACCCTTAAGATATATGTTTATCCAGAGTTAGAAACAGATAAAGCTAAAATCAAGTTGCTCAAGCATAAGATCAAATAAATCAAAATCATATTATCTTTTTGTTATGCATAAAACCTAGTTAAAAGATTCATTTATAACAAGATAGATGGCCTTCACTGCGGACATACTGCTTCTTAATGTATGGATCACAATTTTTTATGGAGGAAAAAAAATGTCATAAACTAGACATTTTGATAGTATAAACAAAAGTAAAAAGTGCACCAGTGGGGACATGATTTGATGTAAACAGAAAAATAGAAAAGAAAAAAATTTTGCATTTGAACCAAATTTGTTTAAATGGGAGTAACCCCTCAAAATTATATGCATTGATGATTACATATTCTTTTACCAGATCCATTGTAGTACACCAAACTTGACAGCAGGATCTCAATAACAGCAACCAATACCACAGGAAAATAGGTAATTAGAGGACTAGTTTAGAATCTGAAAGTTTTAAGGTTGCAACAACTTAATACAAAATTAAAGAAGTCGGAGAAAATTGAAAAAAAAAAAAGAATCAGAAGGAACCTAAAAGGAGAGAGATAAAATTAAAAAGAAAAAAAGAACTAAGAATCAGTAAACCTGTTAAACAGCTTACTAAAGCTGTTAAACAAAGCTCTAGCTAATTTGTCATCCAATGGGAACAACAAAAGACCAAAATGCCTTGACAGCAATAATACAGAATCACCCTTATGTCCAGAAACCTGAGCATTACATTTTTCCATTACAATACTAAATTATAACAGTCAAGAATTTTGAAGCTGCTCGAAGTGGATTTGAATTACTTTAGCTCTCTAAATTTACTATTTTGTTTTGATATATGCACCATAAAATCCATAAAGACAAAACAAATTACTTATAGCAGTCTAGCAGATATCTTACATATATGTCTCCAATAGAAAATTGAATATACATGTATTGCTATCTCCTGATAATATCCATGTACCATTATAGAACCAGTGACTGAAAATTAGTAAGTCACACTCACCATGTACAAATACAAAATCTTTTACATGTTTTATGTCCAAATCTCTTAAATTAATTGTGTAAGATGACTCACTACGAGCAAAAACTGTACCAACAGAACTAAAACTATCTTCATCTACAACCAAACCAGATCCACCCTGGCAACCAATATTTTCAAAAATGAAATTAATAAAAATGATAGATGAATAAAACATAACAGTAAATAGAAACGATAAAAAACCCTCAGTAGACAAAAAACCAACTACTGCAAAGGGTAATTTTCAGCACTTCATCAGATATTTTAAAAAGGTTTGCATTGTTCATAACCAGAAATGAGAAAAAAGGGATAAAGCACAAGTGACTTCTACTGGTAAAATCTTAAAATAAACATGCAACTAGAATCAATTTATTTATAACTTTTGCTCTTAGCTTAATTCTAGCTATGACACAGCTTCAGTTTCGTCCATGCAGGTAGCAGATCTACCATAGGCTGGCTAATCAGATACTTAATAAAGAGGAGTGTTATAATAGTATGCACCAGTAAGCAAGCAATTAGGCATTTTCAAGAAAGAAACAAGCTGGCTTAAAAACAGTGAGATTTAACAAAATCTAGTCTGCAGGTTCATTGGATCTCACTTCAAGGGAAACTAGAATCTAGGATGACCTCATTTAGAAGTTTACAGCTAGTACAAAAAGGCCAGTCCTATATAGCTGCCTTATATACAAATAGTTACAGTAATGATACAGTTTTTCGCTCAACATCATTATACTTCATGAGTTCTTATTATAAGACATTGATATCATATTTATAAAGCTGATATCTCAACTCTACCTTCACAAATTCATCTTGTGGACCATTGTAGGAAAATATTCATCTCAAGCAATATATTTGCACATTTTAAGACATAATCTATGTAAAAGTTTTAGGTTAGTAATACTTTTGAGATAAAAGCAGAAATCAGAATTTTAAGGAAAACATGCATTTTGTTTAAAATTACGAGGATATTTCTGTGTGAAGAGATATAGAAGTATTAGATAGGGGGTAAATGAGACCCGAACAGCCTTAAGTATTATCATCTACAATCCATAAATGAGAACACTGCCACACCTTCCTTGAGGATCAACCTTTATCAATGGACCTCTTGCAAATGATTCTCTACCTCTTTTCAAATGGAGCCACTCTGGACCCTCAAAACAGTGCATAGAGCTGAAAGAAAGAGATGAATATCCATGAATAAGTGTTATCTTCCAACATAATACTTCAACAAAAAAACAAAAAAAAGTGTTATCTTCCAACATACTGATACTACCATAAAGTATGATAAATAAAAAGGAACATGTCCAACAAAAAGGAGATTAATAATGCAACATGAGCATACCTCTTGTGCAGTGTGCACTAAATAGTTTATCAAGGGCAGCTAATTATTAGAGAAAAAAAACCAAGGAAAGTGATACAAACAAAACTAGTATATAAACTCAAGTCAGACAAACATAACAATCAAACAAAGAAGGAACTTCTTAGATATTGTATCGAAAACTCATAATTTTTCATTATAAATATTCCAAAATGACATGCATTTCAGATAAAATTAGTCAAACCCTAACATAGTAAGCTTGAATGAGGTTTTGATTCTGACAAGAAATTCAAAGAGAGTAGATTATGGTGCATCATGCCAAACATATGAACCATGAATTGTTGCTCTGAAGATTTCAAGATAACTTTATACTATAGAACTTTTAAAAATCGCGTTATTCAACCATACCCGTGTAGTCGTGTATTGTACAAGACATGGATAGAAGAGGCAGAAAAAGTTAGACCAAAATCATATGCTTTTATTGCTACAAAAATCAACAATCCCCAGCTTTTAGCAATTACCAAATTGAAATGGTTAGAAGTTTCCCTTCTACAAAAATGGATAACCTTCGGACTTGGGTATTCTAGTCTCTTCACATTTGTCCAAACTTCTTCAACTGCGGCCTTAGCCTCATCTTATGCTTTTTCAACCCAGTATTGGATATCGCACCAGCTCAAGCAACTAGAAAAGCAAATAAGGTTACAGCTACCATGAATGCTTGAACAACATCCATTTCTATTTACTGTGACCATGGCTGAACCTTTTCCATTATGGAAAACAATATCAAGCCATAGTTTTTTTTTTTTTTCTTTGCCTCAATTTCCCAATATCTCCAAAATACTTTTCCAAGGTTATTTTCATTTTTCAGTTCATCCTAGCAATCCAAGTTAATGGAATTGGCGGGAAAAAAATTGGATCTAGGTTTCACATGTAACACTACACAAAGTGATTGCTGCCTCCTAATGGCAATACAATAACAAGGCAGGTTCCATTCTTTAGTTAAAACTGAAGTTGAAGCTAATAAACAATTCTTCAATGAAGGAATAGAAGGCAATATCGATAAAATGCAAAGGCAACGTCAGTTAAACATTTATGTTACAATTGAAGGCACGGACTACAAAAAACACAGTAGGTATCCAACATCATTCATATTACTCACCAGCCACTCAAATTTTGGATCAAGTGTCAAACATTTAGACAAAAGACCGCACCAAAGAGTCTTGGGGTTGGATACACAGTGTATATCAATCCAAACACACAAGGACAATAAAGAATAAAAAATTCCAAACGAACTATTAATCAAATTCACAGAAAAAATTGAATTATGTACAGTTTGTTATATGACATCATTATTAAAAATTAATAAAATGAAAATTGTGTAAGCTGTGGCATTGATTTTCAAAAGGAATATATCAATGGTTTTGACTCCCAATCATGAATAATCAATCAGATAACTAAGCCTATTCCTAAATAAACTCTTACTTTGTCAAAATATTCATTCATTTTTTTCACATAATCAACTTGTCATCAACTAACAAAACAACGAAGTTACCGTTTGCCGATTTCATAATCACTATATTAATCAGGTGGAAACTTTTGTTCTATTCCAGTTTGGCTTTGATCTTATATAAACAACTCCCAATACCAGGACCAGAATATTTTTCATCATAAAATCACATGGCTCCCAAACACACAACTTATAAAATATTCCAAATGACATTATTCATCAACTAAATCAATTAATTCTGAAACTCTTTCAGGAGAAAATCAAAGTATATATTTTCATTGCTTACTACCAAGTACCAAATACTTTCTTCTCTCATTTTTTTTCACATACTAATACTCATACACAAAAGAATGGCTACTTACCCTCAACCAAAATTCCCATTAGCAGAGATCGCAAATTACCTGAACATAATTTCACAGCACAAAAAACAAAAACCTCAATCAATACAATCTCAGATCCATATACACATAACACATACAATAAATATAATGAACTACTGACTTTGGAATGTTCTGGGAAGAAACCAAAAACTGACTCCAAATCAATCGAGTAGCGAAACTGGGGAAAATGAGAGTGTATTGCTGCCATGGCAGAGAGAGTTGTTTACGATTACATCGGATGTACGAAGCTTCTGATAAATTGAAAATCCAACGATTGCATCAGCCTTTATTAAAAGGCTTTTGGCACTAAAACGGGCCAACTTGTGAATTTAGGCCCAGCAAACTGATCAAATACCCAACTTTGGGTTCGTATATGATCAAGTCAGCCTAAACTTGGGATTGTTTGTTTTTTGGTCCGAAGACCGAACGGTCCTGAAATTTAGTAAAATCTAAATAGTAACCGAAACCTAAAACCGAATGACATGTTTGTTTTTTATTTTTATTATCTTTGAATAGAGTGTCAACTTGTTTGTTTTTTTTAAAGATAAAATGGTTTAAAAAAGGTAATTTGACATTTATACCCTTATTATTATTAATTGTTGTGTATTTTCATTTTATATGATACAAACAACTAAATAAAAATAATTTAACAAATCATAAATCATTTTAATGTAATAATGATGAGATGTTATTCATGATTAAGATATGATAAATAATTTTTTTTAAATGATAAATAATGATTTAAAAGTTATTTTTTTATAATAAAAAAATAAAATTGAAAGTTTAACAATGGTATTGAAAGTGATTAATATTTGTTTTAGAATTGCTTATCATAACAAGTTAAAAGAAATAAATTTGTATATAAAATTATGATAAAATTAAAAATATGTTATTTTTTGGTAGATAATCTTGGAAGAAAATATATTAAATGAAATAAATTGATTTAGAATTAAGTTAAAAGTCAGGATTTGTTACTTTTTTTATTTTAAGTTGTTTTTTTGTTGGTATTTTTAAGTTGTTTGACCACTAAACAAACAAACAAAACAACTTAATAATTTCAATTCAGACTTATTATGTTTTAAGTGAAAAAAAAAAAAAAAAAAAAAAAAACCCCTATGTTAGACTACCAAACGATTGTTGTCAACGACATCAGCATAGCTTCCGAGATTCGCGAGATAAACCCACGATCTCGGTCCATAATCTCAATGACCATTTAAAATTAGTCAACTGTTAGGCTTGTATTCGCTCTATATAAATAGCAAACCCCTTCTAATTATAAGGGGTTCCAATTTATTTTGATTTTATCCATGTGAGAGGCATCAATTAGCTCTGCAATTCACGCTGCCACCAAGTTGTTATTCTGTCGACCTAAACCTGCTTTAAAACGAGTCAACCAAGCTCAGTGCATTCAAACAAGGTGTTAATATCTAGTTCAACAGTCGACCACACATTGATTAACCATCCACTAGCCTAACCCCGTCAGGCAAACTATAGATAATTCATGGAGATCAGACCATCTACACAAACAAACAAATTATATCTAATTAGTCCACATAATACCTTATTTGGTACATATTCATATTTTGTATAGTCGTGCCATTTGTGTCGTGTTAATATTTTGAGATATTTAACTAGATATAAACCAATTTTGATCACACTACTTGTATTGGGAAAAGTATAAATTCTGATTTTGTGTTCTATCCCTATTTTCTATTAATAAAATTGTGTGTTAAAGCTGATTGAACACTTAAATGAAGATTACACAATAAAGACTTAAAAAAAAAAAAAAAAAAAAAAAAACCGTATGAGTTTGGCCAGATATGGATGAGGAATATATTAATAAGGGAAATTTGAAGTTCCATAAGATGGATTGATAAACGACATTTTTTAAAAAACTTTATGGCTGGGTAAAAGATGATGGCAAGCTTGTGCTCCCTAAGTCATTGGTTGATGAATTGGAATATAATAGCAAGAATAGAAAAGACCTCTGGTTCTCCTATTTGATCATGGAGGTAATTAATTGTTATAGTTAAATATCATGTTCATATATATATATATTTTGCGTTTAAACACCTTAACAAGGGTGTTTCCCTCCCTCCACCCAACAACGCATGAAGATTGAGTAGTTTTTTTTTTTTTTCCTCATGAAAATTAACAACATCATTTAAATACATTGTTGCTTTAAAGAAATGCACTTGATGACAAAGATATTTGTTTCTACCACAGTAGTACATCCCTTCAAGATTAGTGGTGGAAAGTTTGAGTCCTATCGTATAAACATTTTTGCAATTGAACATGAAAGCTTCTATACATGAATTTAATATAATCAGTCCAACTAATTAATTCAATTAACATGTCAAAAATTTCAATAATGGGTGTTATGTACAAAAAATATCTTCCGATAGTGAGAAACTTTATTATCAATCATTTCCAAAGCTTACCAAGCTTACCAATTTCAATAGGGTATTGACTTGGAAGTGAAAAAAGTGGATGCGGACCAAAATGGCCCACAATAGGAGATAGAGGCATTGTAGCGAACATCACTAACATGCTTAGGGAATGACCACTCATGGATAACGGACTATTACGAACGGAGTGAGGGTAGGAGTCTGGATCACAAGCCAATGAAGTTTGCAACCTCCATTAAACACGCTAGGTTAAACACACCAGGAATTAAACACACATAGATTAAACACACCACTAAAATAAAATAATAATAATAATAATAAACTTCCTCCTCCTCCGATTAAAAAAAATTATAAGTATTTTTTTTAAAAGTATTTTTATTTTAAAAAGACATAATGACAACTGTGGTCTGGTGCTAATTTTATGTGGACTTTATCATGTATTAAAGTTAATTTAGTTAAGTTATGTTTTTTAAAGTGGCCACAAATTTTAGTTGTTCAACTTAGGAGTCGTTTTGTTTTATAAAGGGATAATTACCCCGGTGGCCACTCGGTTGTTCACACACTATCAAAATGGTCATTAGATGGGGATTTCATTTCAAAATGACCATTTTTGGTAAACAAGTGTGACATTAATAGCCATTTCATCCAATTCTGTTAAATGAGTGACATTTTGGTAAATAAATGGATGACATTAATTTATTTTATATTTATTTTTGGAAATCAATTTTTACTTTCTTTTTTTTTTAAACAAATAATTATATTTAGTTTATACGTACAACATATCTCAAACAAAATATTACATATTAATATACTTCAATTTTTAAACCAATTATATATGTTGATTGATAATAATGTTAGACATTAACTTTTGGTTGATAAAGTCTATTTTATTTTATTTTTTCCCTTTCATCTTGATTGTTTTCTTTTTCTATTATAAATTATTTTGCTTAAATAACTAAACATTATTCAAAAATATTTTTGACATTGTTTATCATAATGAACTTTTAATATATGTACCCAAAGAAAAAAAAAAAAGTTAATGTCTAACATTATTATCATTCAACATATATAATTGGTTTAAAAATTGAAGTATATTAATATGTAATATTTTGTTTGAGATATGCTATACGTATATACACATACTATATATAATTATTTGTTTCAAAAAACAAAAGCAAAAATTGATTTCCAAAAAAATCTAAAATAAATTAATGTCATCCCCTTATTTACCAAAATGCCACTCATTTAACGGAATTTGATGGAATTGGATGCCATGGCCTTTAGTATCACACTTTTCGCTAAAAATGGCAATTTTAAAACGAAATCCCCATCTAAATATCTAATGGCCATTTTGATAGTGTGAGAATAACTAAATGACCACCGAGATAATTATCCCTTTTATAAAACTTGTTTTTATAAATTTAAAACAACAATCAATGTCAGCCCAAGTGGGAGAATGTTAAATTTTTTTGTATTTATGGGATGTTATCTATTGAGTTTTTAGCTTCATAAAACTAGTTGCACTGTAACTTAATTGAATTGCCTGAAGGTCTAAAATGTTACTGTGATCATAACTGAATATTGGGTTTAGTGTATTTAACGGGTTTTAAACCCAATTATAGGGGTGGGCACAGTTTATTGAACCGAACCGAACCGAAATATGGTGTTCGGTTCGGTTCACATGGTTAATTCGGTTCAATTCGGTTCGAACCAAATGAATCATATTGAATATGGGTCGGTTTCGGTTTTGGACCTTCCAAAACCGAACCGAACTTTAAATAAAAAATAAAAATAAAAACCTAATTTTACTTTTCTAGTTTTCCTATTAGACCCTATCTAGAATGGTGGTAGTTATTGAGTAGGACATCAGGTATATATATATAGAAGGTGATTGATTTGGATTAAATTTTGATTAATTGGGTCTATTTAGATGTGTTTTGAATGGAAGGGATTGTTAAAAAAAAGAGCCCAAAATCAATTGTCCAAAGGTCCAAATACAAAATAGCTGTTAAAAGATACAAAAAATGAAAAATTATATAAAAAAAACCTCAAAGCCCAACAGGCCCAATAGGCCCAAAACCGAATTGAACTGAACCGAACCGAACCGAGATAAAGGTGTTTGGTTCAATTCGGTTTCATGATCCAATACGGTTTAAACTGATTCAAGTTTTCAAAAACCGAAAATATAACGGTTCAATATGGTTTTGGCCAAAACCGAACCGAACCGAACCGCGCCCACCCCTACCCAATTATATTGATGTGATGTTTTAATGTAGGCCAAAAAGTAATAGGCTATGTGATGGGTGGACCCAAAACTGAGTATGGCTTGGTATAAAGCATTAAGGGTAGGTCCTCTCACCTCTTCCTATATAAATACAGATTGTCCAATTGAAACTGTATTGTAAAGGTTTTAAGGAAGTTAGAGGAAGACCTAATCTGAGTGTGAGCGATTGTTCATACAGATCTACAATTCTTTTCACAATTTATGATGGATTGAGATACGTTTTCTATTCATCTTAAAACTTTACACCAAGTTTCTAGTGTAAAGTGACTTAATTTGTACGGAAATTGAATTGCCAAGTTGACATGCCTTTACACTTTGTTTTTCCAAAACATTTGGCATCTGTTTTTTTTAAAAGCAAAAGCATATATAACATGGTTATGTGTTGCAAGTTTAGTATCATTGTTTTTTTTTTTTTTTTTGTTTTTTTTGTTTTTTTTAATATTACAATAAATTTCGACACTGGACAATCGGGTTAGGGTCTATCGGGTCCTACTAAGATCAGGGCTGGTCCTAACTTTTTAAAGGTTTGAGGTGAAAATATAAAATGGAGCCCCTTGCTCATATTCACAGTGTGTCAATATATATACAACTATATAATCTGTTTTCATATATTTTGTCTAAAAATGATAATTTCAATAAAGATAAAACATTATCTTGTTATAAATACATTTCTTATATAAACAAATAAATTTTGCATAACACATAAGTAAAAGTTGAATAGAAATACCGAGTTATTGTTTGAAGCTTTATTTTTTAATTTCACCTAGAGTTGAGAGTTGTGCCTATGTTTAAAATTGACTTATTGTGTGAAGGTAGATTTTGAACCCCTTCTTTTTTTTTCTTTTTTTATTTATTTATTTATGAATGAATTGTGCCATTATTTAGAAAACATGTTTGGAGCTAAGGACCTTTTATTTAATTGAAATAAAAACTTGGATCAGACTTTTAAAAAAAATATTTATTTCGGTCCATTTGTTTTAAAATTCAAAACATGTAACTAAGGCCCCCTCATATAATGTGCCCTAGGCGGGTGTGTGCTGCTCTCATCCTGGCCCAGAAGACTCTTCAGTCTTCACGTACAAGCTATCTTGACTTGCTACCTCTATATATACACCCCCTGCTAAGTGGTATTGAATATATATATCTATCTATCAAAGCAAATTAAGCAATCTCTTAGCAACCAAAAATGGTAAACTATAGTCTTGTCTTTGTTTTGATATATAGGCATTTTATCAATTTTCTTCTAATTATGTTCTGCATGCAGAGAAGTACTCACAACCAGGTTCGATCTCTAATTAAGGGAGAGCTATATGGAGGTCAAGGAGGAAGTGACTGGGATTACTGTCCAGAGAGTGGGATTGTAGAGATAACAATCATTTATTCAGATGTTATTGATTCGCTCCATTTCAAACATGCCATTGAACATAGCACAGATAAATCTTCAGAAAAGTTTGGTGGTTGTGGTGGAAAGAACCAACAGGTAAGTTTTAACCTTTTTATATATACAAACACAAACTATTAGATGAATGCAGGATGCCGATTCTAGTTTTTATTTTTTATTTATTTATTTATTTTTATTTTTTATGTTAACGAGAAAATACGTGTAGGAGGTATCAAATCAAGCCTCTACATATAAATATATATATAAAGTGGGGCCATAGGGGCCATGGTCCCACCTCCCTCCCCACATCAACCTCTCTCTCTCTATCTCTCTAAATATAGGGGGGGCGGGGGTGGTGCCATAGGGTCCCCCATTCTAATAGATAGATAATAATATATTATCTTGGTACATCCTATTATCACAATAATATAAATTAATTAATAAATATTGAAGATTTACAGACGAGATGGGGTTGATCCAGTTGTAAATCTCTCACAACTACATAACGAGGTTATGGGATCAAGTTCTCTCATTCCCTAAAAAACCCTGAATTTATCTAATACTTAATATATATATTGAAGGCCTACTATCTTATTTTACAACACTCATTTTGTCTTGAGACAATTCTTTAAGTTTTACTCTTAAGTTTTAATCGCATAAAAAATTAGATAAATTTGGTTCTAAATGATTTTTGAGATATAAAAGAGTAATATGTTACATTTTAATTCTCAAAATTAATATATATATTTTTTGTGACATTACCTTTAGTTTAAGGGTATCACATTTTTTTTTAACAATTTTTTTTCTTAAATATTAATATATTTGTCTTGTGTGACATTGAATATTAATTTTTGTTTTGCCTCCCACCCCAAAGCCAAATTCCTAGCTTCGCTCACATATATATATATATATATATATATATATATATATATATGTATGTATGGTGATTTTCTAGTAAGGATGTCATGAAATTATAAGTTAAGGACGTCCAACCACAACCACACATTTATATTGGGTGTGAGTATTTGTTAATATAGAGCTGTGGTCCCACTGTGAATGTGTGGCTGTTGTTGTACGTTCTGAAATTATAAAGTCAGAACGGTCCTGATTAGAGAAGTGTTATATATATATACATTATTCTATTGTTATAATTAGTTTTCTCTTTTCTTATAAATTAAAATTTTGCAGACAATTAAAATCGAGTGGCCTAATGAATATTTGATAAAGATAAGCGGAACCATTGCTACTTTTGACAAAGATGAAGTTATTGGAACTTTATCCTTCACCACAAACCGAAACAATAAGTACGGGCCTTTTGGTTCTAAGAGCGATTGCTATTGCAAATCATCTTTTGAATTAATTTCAGAGAAAAACCAAGCCGTTGTTGGGTTTTTTGGAAGACAAGGCAATTTCATCGAGTCTATAGGGGTCTATTGTAAAGATCCCCCAGCACCAATTGTGATCACCAAGGTAAAGTTATTAATTCCTAATTAAGAAATATAACTAATATTATAACATGCATACTGATCATATATATTGTTTTTTCATCAAATATATGTATAGAGCTTATCAGTGCAATAACATTGGAGAAGGACATACCACGAGAATTGGGGCCTTGGGGAGGAAACAAAGGTAAGGCATGGGATGATGGTCGTTTGCAAGGCCGTATCATTGAAATTGATGTGCATGTTGGAAATGGAGTAGTTCATGCATTACATTATCGATACAAGAGTACTAAAGATTGCGACTTATCCAACAAGCACGGTGGAGAAGGTGCTACTACTATTTATCGAGTAAGATGATATAGATTATGGAATGGAAACCCTGCTCTCTCTCTCTCTCTCTCTCTCTCTCTCTCTCTCTCATTTTCAAGTGTAGGATTTCCTGTACGGAATCATCGATTGCTACTAGTGGCAATCCAATAAGTTCCAGTAGCTATCCAACAACTACTACCGGTAGCAATCGACGATCCTGTACAGAAAATCCAGCACCGGAAAGTTAGTACTATGTAATTAAAATGTTGAATTAAATAATTTGGAATTTGGACCATTAATTACAGATTGAACTGGACAAGGACAAATGTTCGCCAGAGAACTTGGTTGGCATCTCAGGATTTTACGGGGCTTCTGATGGAAATTGCTGTGTGGAATGTGAATATCAAGTGGTGCGCTCTATTTCTTTTTATACTAATAAAGGAAAATATGGACCATTTGGAACTGAAATTGGAACATTCTTCAACTCTCCTGCGTGTACTAATGCAAAGGTGGTGGGATTTCATGGAAGAAGTGGTGAATACCTGGACGCAATAGGGGTTCACGTCGAATATTTATCATCATCAACACACGCATAATCGATGGTCGATCGATCCATATTTCTGCTGCTTTAATTTCATCTGTGATTGTGTGGTGTGTGCTTAATTTACTTCAATAAATACTAGCCTGTGATGCTTTTGCTTTTGTTGTACGATGATCATTTTGTAACGTACTTTGATCAATAATATTTCTATTTTAACTTCTGAGTGTTTGCTGATGATCATATAAATAATATTATTTCTATATTTTAATTATTAATATATGCTTTTTAATGTTCTTAACCTGGGCCACACTCTATCTAAAAATCAGATCAATTTCAAGTGTTCATTATATTTTAATCAAGTTAAACTTTCTTGTACACACTATAATCAAGCAGAAATAGAGTTTATATATATATATATATATAATTGATTTATCGAGTAACACATAATTCAATTCAATATAATTTAACTTGTTTAGATATACAAGAGACTTGGACTTTTGAAGTCAATGTCGACAAATGGATTAGCCATGAAAAACTAATTTAATATAAGTTACTACTATTTTTTTTTTTTTTTAATTATTTTAAGTATTACACTATTATATATATTTAGGGTTTTTATGGAGAGGAGGATGATTCGAACATGCAACCTTGTGGTGCAAATGTAATGTGTTTATCATTGGACCAACTTCATATCGTCTATAAGTTATTAATTAAGTACCTTAAAGTTAAAAATAAATAATTTAAATATAACATAACATAACACATCGAGAAAAAATTGTTTAGAAAAGCAGAAGGATGATGCCATAAATATTTTCTGGAACTAAATTCAACTGGGCTTTGTAGCCAGTTGTTGGGCCCAAATATTATTAATGGGTTCTAAAATGTAGAGATTTTATCTCATTACGGTGCATTTGTGACTTTGGTAGGCTTCGTTTAAAGAGTATAGTAGTTATTTCAACATGATGAGATGGGCTTTATAGGTGTTTGATGAATTGCCTGACATATATATAATTCGCCAACTTTTGTTAACATTATATATAATTTGAGTAACTTAGTGAAACCGATAATTCGATGTAATAGTTTTATTTTATTTTTTATTTTATTTTTTATTTTATTAAATAACAGTAAAAAGAACATATATGTATATATATATATATAATCAAAATTTGAATAAAATTATAGGCTATGCACCTTTATTAAACTCATGTTAAATAAAATAGTTAGAATTTAATCAAATATTTTTTTTCACAAAGCAAGCACAAAATACAACAAGCAAAAACATGTTGTCTTGGAGTATAATTTTCAGCTTCTCTCATAAACATATAATATAGACATATTTATAGCATACTAATATACATCACTATACTTTTGCTATGTAAGCAGCATAACTTCAATTATAATAATATACATGGTAAAAGTCTGATGGTGTGTATTGATATGAATTTAACAACATGCATTTTTTTGCTTCTTGCATGTAATACATGTATTTCACAGCATGCATTTTTTGAAAGTTGTTGACATGATGTTGTCTTATCATATTTTTGTTGTAGACAAGTAATCTGTTTTCCAGAATAAGAGTCACCGAAAAGCCTAAGCCTGTTCAGGTGAGGCAACTTCCCTAACACTGGCATCGGATCGAATGTCAGTTGTGACAGCGACAAAGTATGGTTCCTGAGGTTTGGAGGAAGGAAACGAACATCAATTACGTTATTTGGCAGTATTCCTAGCAGATAAAGGTCCCGTAACTTGTGATGCTCCGCCAGGCCAATGTCCACAATTGAATGTTTGAAGCTTGTCTTGATCCCTGTACTAAGCTACGAGGCTACGATTGATATCAGCTTTAAGGATTGAAGGTTGGTCAGTTTAGAAACACATTCAGCTATAACTGGATCTTGTACGTACATGTGCTATCAGCTTTAGCTTCGTGAGTCTTGTAAACTTTTGGAGCAAATACAAATTCTCATCGTCAACGTGTAATCACCAAACAGTATGCAAACCAGTCTTTTTCGGAAAATAAATAACAAGAACTGTTCAGATTCAAATACAGATGTCTCGGCTTCTTTGTCTCATAGATAACAATTTCTCACATTTTCAGATGACTTCAGTTATCAGACCAATAAAACAAACGGTCCATCTTTTGATCAGAAAGCTAGGTTTGTGTAATTTACCCTTAAGAATAAAAAAAAGAGTAATGCTAGAGGACCCAAAAAAGTGACCCAAATTTTGGACCCAAACCTATGTGGTAACATCACACACAACATGGGCCCACGTCACTTTTCCCAAAGATCCCATGTGATGTTGCCATATAGGTTTGGGTCCAAAATTTGGGTCACTTTTTTGAGTCCTCTAGCATTACTCTAAAAAAAATCCCCACTCTACTAAAATATATATAAAATGTAGTGGTCGAAACTGGCTTATGGCCCAAATCTCAAACCCATCCGCCTTTATTAAAAGGCTTTTGGTACTAAAACGGGCCAACTTGTGAATTTAGGCCCATCAAACTGGTCAAATACCTAACTTTGGGTTCATATATGATCAAGTCAACCTAGACTAGGGGTTGTTTATTTTTTTTTATCTAAAGACCGAACAGTCATAAATTTTAGTAAAGCCTAAATAATGACTAAAACCTAAAACTGAATGACATGTTTGTTTTTTATTTTTATTATCTTTGAATAGAGTATCAACTAGTCAAGGCGCCGATTCGGTTCGAATCGGCGAACCGAACCAAAAAACCGGAACCGGCATAGGTTGGTTCCGGTTCCATATTTTAAGGAACCACCCGGTTCGAACAGGATTGGAACCAACAGTTCCAGTTCAAATTGGCGGTTCCAACATTATTATTATTATTATTTATTTATAAAACTCTTCTCTCTCATCTCGGACTCTCAGTCTCTCTCAGACTCTCTTTCTCTTTCTAAATTTGGTTGACCAGACTAGTTCTCTTCGAAGACTTGAAGTTCAATCGCTTCTTCATTCCGTTGCCGGCGATCGACGAATGCCGGATGGTTGCTCTCTCTTCGATCTCTTCTTCTTCTTCTTCTTCTTCTTCTTCTTCTTCTACGATTCACGGGGTTGATTTGGGTGATGGGTGATTTAGTGATTCGGGGTTTATTTGGACCGGTGGTGGGTGATGGGGTTGTTTTGGGTGATTTGTGAGAGAGAGTGGGGTTGAACTATAATTTAATAGAATTGTCTGAATTGAGAGAGGTCCAATATGTTGTTGTGATCATAAATTCATAATTGAATATTGGGTTTGGTGTATTTAATGGGGTTTAAACCCAATTATATTGATGTGATGTTTTAGTGTAGGCCAAAAGGTAATGTGCTCTGTGATGGATGGACTCAAAATTGAATATGGCTTGGTATAAAGCATTAAGGCTAGGTCCTCTCACCTTTTCCTATATAAATACAGATTGGGCTTGTTTTGGATAGCTTTTGAGCCTCTCAGAAGCTCTTTTGAGAGCCAAAAGCTACTTCTGGAACCGTTTGGATGAAATATGAAAAGAGCTTATTGAGCTTAGAAGCTCTTTGAGTGGAAGCACCACCAGAGGTGCTTCTCTCAAAATGGCTTCTAAAAACCACGCGAAGCCAAATGTACAGTTTAATGAATTTTTCATATTACCAGTATTACCCTTCTAACTATAAATAACAAATTAAAATTGGTCAATTGTATCCTTTTATATTTTTCATCCATTGTTCTGCTTCTCAGAGAAGATGAACCCTAACTTTTTGGATTTGATTTGGGTTTTTGAATTCCTCGAAGCCATGGCTATGCAATTCAGAATTAGCTTATCAAGTATATTAATCTTGTTCGGTGCAGCCGTGCAGGTATCAATCCATCTCTCTCACACTCATTTAAACACTTACTGTTATGATAATAATGGAGAGGAAAGTCGGACGCTCCCAGCATCGTGTTTGAGCAATAGGACGGCCAGCACGGTGGCAACAAGCTGCTCATTTGGTTCCAGACCAGTCAGATCAGGAAGCTTGTAAACCATCTCGGTCGCTCGTTTTTCTTGTCTAGATTGTTCGATCTTGAGGTCTGTCCCGAGTTCGCGTCCGGTGATGTCATCGAAAAAGTTCGGGTCTTGCCCAGACTGGTACGGTTTTCCTTACTGGGTTTTTTGTTTTTAATTATTTGTGTATGAAATGAAATTGGTGTAGGATGATTTTAAATGTTTGGATTTTATTGTTTGGTAGTCTAAGAACTCGAAAAATTGTTACTTGGAGATTGAAGGGTTGATGTAAAAGTTCAAAATCAGATTTTGAAGTAGGATTTTGGGTTTGTATTCTGTTAATGAAGAATGTATGCAGTATAAATGTATTGATCTCATCAAACGATCATTGTAACTCATTTTTCATCAATTACAGAAGCTTCAAGAGGCCATTAATGACAGTTTGTTCTCCCTGCTCTTAACAGAGTATTTTGTCAAGTTCTTTCATCTTTTTGTTAAATATCTTTAGTTTACCTTGCATTTCTCTCATCATTTCATTTCGGTGCACCGGTTGTGTGGAAAAGGTGACTCAACTTGAGTCTTTCTAGAATGCTAAGTTGGAAGTTTGAATCTTCTAACTGTCATTGATTACAGATGTCCTGTAATCAATAGATTAGTTATTCTCATAATTACTTTGTTTTTTGAAAAGCTGTAGTACGTGTGTGTGAGGAATTAGAGTGAAAGAGAATTAGAGAGAGATCTAGAGAGAGAAAAGAATAGCAGTTTGGCTAGGGAGAAAATAGGAGAAAACTCTGTGAGTTTGAATACCTTATTCTGGTGTAATTTTCTCTGAGACCTGATCTTGTATTCCTCTTGTACTCTTGCATTCTTCATAGTGGATTTGATTTACCCAGCAATTGGATGTAGGATTACACTTTGTAATCTGAACCAGTATAATTTCTTGGCATTTATTTTGTTATTTTCTCCGCTGCTATAAGTTTCTGGTATTGAATATATATATATATATATATTGTCAAATCGTATTGTGTGTATTCATCGATTCTCAACAAAATTGGTATCAAAGCACCAACAACTCCACCATTATTGCTCTGATTTTTGTGAAATGGAAGGTATAATAATAAATTTATGTGTATTCTGCCATTCTTGTTATGTAATGTGTTGGGTTTATGTTTTTAATTGGTGGGCTGTTTTTTTTTTTTTTTTTAATAGGAACTGAGTGAGGAAGAGAAGCAAGTGAGGAAGAGAACCATTACTGCTCTCTACTTGGTTGGTTTGTTCAAGGACACCAACCTGTGTGCCATCCACACAAAGCATGTGACCATCATGCATTCATGCCCAAGGATATCCAGTTGGCTCGGAGGATCAGGGGTGAGTGTGCTTAAGCGTAGAGGGAAGTGCCCTGAATCAATGGAAGACATGTTTTTCTTAAGATGTTGGTTAGGGTTTAGATAGTATAGGTTTCTGGTAGGTGTTATTAGCAAATATCATGTGATCCTGGTTGATGTGGTGGTGTCTTTTGTGTATTTGTTAATGGGGAGGATTTGGATTCTTTATATTTTACTGTTTTGTGCCTTTTTTTTTTTGGTTGGATACTTGCTACCCTATTAGTGGCAATGGACATCTATTATTGGCATCCAATCTAAGTTATAGTTTGTTAAATTTCTTGTTTTACAATTGAATTGCTCCGATGTTTGATTTTTGTTTATTGATAAATGCTTTATTACTACCATTGTGTGCATCACTGAAAAGTTTTTGCGTTGATGGTTTGGATAACATGATAAGAGTAGTGGGTAAAAGGTTTTAAAGAATATATAGAAAAGATTGACAGAGAGGAGCTCATGGCGAACACATGTTTTTAATGAATGAAATCAAGTAGGTCTTATGTAATGGAGGCACTCATCTCATCATGAACACATGTTTTCATCAATGGATTCAAGTAGGTCTTGTTGGTGGAATGTGTTTGGTTGTATTTTCGTAAAGGTCTGAAAATTTGAGGTTGAGGAATTAGAATAAAAAAAAAAAGTTGTATTTTAAGAGATGACGAAGTTAATTCTTGATGTCTCTCTACTTTTTAATTTTATTACTTTATTTATTTTAGTATATATATTTTTAAGGAGATATGATTGAAAGAATGTTATATTATAGCATATGAAGTAAACTATTTATTTTTAAAAAGTACATATATTATTTATTTCAATTAAGGTAAATTTTAATTAGTTAAAACCAAACAGGTTCAAAAGCTCTTCTTCAAGGGTAAAAAGGTTATGTCATAATTAGAAGAGATTTTAAAATGTTCCAACCAAACAGTCTCAAAAGCTCTTCCTGATATAAAAGCTCTTTTGGAATATATTATCCAAACAGTAACTGAAAAGCTCAGGCTTTTACTTCTCTTCTTCTACTGTCAAAAGCCAAAAGTAAAAGTTATCCCAAACGGGCCCATTGTCCAATTGAAACTGTATTGTAAAGGTTTTAAGGAAGTAGGCAGAGGAAGACCTAATATGGGTGTGAACAAGTGTTCATACGGATCTATAATTCTTTTCGCAATTTATGATGGATTCATACGTTTTCTATTCATCCTAAAAGTTTACACCAAGTTTCTGATGTAAAGTGACTTAATTTGTGAGGAAATTGAATTGCCAAGTTAAGAAGATATGCCTTTGCACTTGTTTTTCCAAAACATTTGGCATCTGTTTTTTTTTTTTTTTTAAAAAGCAAAAGCATATATAACATGAATATGTATTTATAAAAGTTGCAAGTTTAGCATCATTGTGTATTTTTTTTTTTTTTTTTTTAATAGTACAATAAATTTTGACATTGAACAATCGGGTTAGGGTTTGTCGGGTCATGCTGAGAATCATTTTCCTTGCCATATAATAATAAGAAGACTCTTCAGTCTTCACGAACAAGCTGTCTTGAGTCTCTTGACTTGCTACCTCTATATATACACCCCCTGCTAAGTGGTAATGAATATATATATCTATCTATCAAAGCAAATTAAGCAATCTCTTAGCAACCAAAAATGGTAAACTATAGGCTTGTCTTTGTTTTGATATATAGGCATTTTATCAATTTTCTTTTAATTATTTTCTGCATGCAGAGAAGTACTCACAACCAGGATCGATCTCCAATTAAGGGAGAGCTATGGGGAAGTCATGGGGGATGTGACTGGGATTACTGTCCAGAGAGTGGGATTGTAGAGATAACAATCATTTATTCAGATGTTATTGATTCGCTCCATTTCAAAAATGCCGGCGCCATTGAAAATAGCACAGATAAATCTTCAGAAAAGTTTGGTGGTTGTGGTGGAAAGAACCAACAGGTAAGTATTAACCTTTTAATAAATACACAAATTATTAGATAAATGCAGGATGGCGCCGATTCTAGTTATTTATTTATTTTATATATATATATATTTTTGTAATGTTAACGTGAAAAAAACGTGTAAGATACCGTACGTACCAAATTAGGCCTATATATATAGTTAACCGTACATACATACTAAATGTATAAGATATCATACGTACCAAATCAAACATTTTTTTATTATTATTATAATTAGTTTTCTCTTTTCTTACAAATTAAAATTTTGCAGACAATTATAATCGACTGGCCTAATGAGTATTTGACAAAGATAAGTGGAACCATCGGTACTTTTCACAAAGATGAAGTTATTGGAACTTTATCCTTCACCACAAACCGAAACAAGAAGTATGGGCCTTTTGGTTGTAAAAAGGATTGCGAAATTTGCAAATCACCTTTTGAATTAATTTCTGAGAAAAACCGAGCCGTTGTTGGGTTTTTTGGAAGACAAAGCAATTTCATCAATGCTATAGGGGTCTATTATAAAGATCCACCAGCACCAATTGTGACTACCAAGGTAAAGTTATTAATTCCTAATTAAGAAATATAATTAATATTATAACATGCATAATGTTGCAGGCTAGTACTGATCATATATATTGTCTTTTCATCAAATATATGTATATAGCTTATCAGTGCAATAACATTGGATAAAGACATACCACGAGAATTGGGGCCTTGGGGAGGAAACAAAGGTAAGGCATGGGATGATGGTCGTTTGCAAGGCCGTATCATTGAAATTGATGTGCATGTTGGAAATGGAGTAGTTCATGCATTACATTATCGATACAAGAGTACTAAATATTGCAACTTATCCAACAAGCACGGTGGAGAAGGTGCTACTACTATTTATCGAGTAAGATGATATAGATTATGGAATGGAAACCCTGCTCTCTCTCTCTCTCTCTCTCATTTTTAAGTGCAGGATTTCCCGTACAGAATCATTGATTGCTACCGGTGGCAATCCAATAACTATCGGTAGCTATCCAATAACTACCGCCAGTAGCAATCGACGATCCGGTACAGAAAATCCAGCACTAGAAAGTTACTATGTAATTAAAATGTTGCATTTATTAAATAATTTGGAATTTGGACCATTAATTACAGATTGAACTGGACAAGGACAAATGTTCGCCAGAGAACTTGGTTGGCATCTCAGGATTTTACGGGGCTTTTGATGGAAATTGCTGTGTGGAATGTGAATATAAGGTGGTGCGCTCTATTTCTTTTTATACTAATAAAGGAAAATATGGACCATTTGGAACTGAAATTGGAACATTCTTCAACTCTCCTGCGTGTACTAATGCAAAGGTGGTGGGATTTCATGGAAGAAGTGGTGAATACCTGGACGCAATAGGGGTTCACGTCGAATATTTATCATCATCAACACATGCATAATCGATGATCGATCGATCCATATTTCTGCTGCTTTAATTTCATCTGTGATTGTGTGGTGTGTGCTTAATTTACTTAAATAAATACTTGCCTCTGATGCTTTTGCTTTTGTTGTACGATGATCATTTTGTAACGTACTTTGATCAATAATATTTCTATGTTTTGCTTCCTTTGGGGGTTTTGGTGGGTGTGTGGTAGTCTGGTCTGTTTTGCTGGGTTGTGGGTTGGGTTGTTTGCTTCTTTTTTGGCTTCAGGTGCCGGTCTGTGGTTCTGTTACCCCCCTGCTTTTGCTGGCTGTGTGCCCTTGAATAAAGTTGACTGTTCTAAAAAAAATAAAAAATTCTATGTTAACTTTTGAGTGTTTGTTGATGATATAAATAATATTATTTCTATGTTTTAATTTTTTTTTTTTTTTTTTTAAAGAGAGCTTTATTAGTGTTAGAAGTGTTAATAATGATAGACGGAGTGTTAAGGTATTTGGTTCGAAAGATGGGTCGAGTGGGGGTGTAAGTGTTTCTGGTAATCAAGTGGTTTATATTAATTTTGAAGAAGACAAAGATTTGAAGGGAGGTATTTTTGGTGGTCCAGCTATTGATCTTTTTGTTGATCTAGGAGGTTTGGAACCTTTTGTTCGAAACGGAAAGGTGGGTGATACCGTGGTTTCCTCGTGCCCACCTGTTGCAAGGCGTAAAAATAAGAATTTTTTCACTTCAAGAACTCACCGAATGAAGACTAGAAGTGGGGCTCGTGGTCTCGATTTCATTGTGTTTGATGATGTGTTGGTGGACCAAATTGCTGGAGGGAAAGATATTGTCAAAGGTTCTTGAGTTTTGTCTGGTCTAGTCTGGTTCGTTTAGTATGTTCTTCTGTGGTGGGTTTTAGTCTTTTTGTTGCTTCCCAGGTCTGTTTTGTTTGGGACTTTCCAGTTTTGCTGGTCTTGTTTGTTTTGACTCTGTTTTGTGGAGGGCTCCCTTTGTCTTTGTAGCTTGTTGCCCTTGTTCTTGGCGTTGTGTGGTTTGTGCTCAGGTTTTCCTGTGTTTGGTCTTTCTTGGCCCTTAATAAATTTGCCTTTGCTGTTAAAAAAAAATGCCCAAAGGCAAGCAGGGAAAACCCCCAAACAGAGACTTAATTATTCTATGTTTTAATTATTAATATATGCTTTTTAATGTTCTTAATCTGGGTCACACTCTATCTAAAAATCAGATCAATCTTAAGAATTCATTATATTTTAATCAAGTTAAACTCTCTTTAACAAACTATAATCAAATAGAAATAGAGTTTATATATATATATATATAAATAACGTGTAGATATTTAATTAAACAAGAGTTTTTTTTGAAGTGGGAAATTTCAATGACAGCTTCCATTGACTTTGACTAAAACATCCATGGACTTTGACTACAATGACTTATCTACACCTATAACATTGTTTTCCATGTAACAGCTCGAACCCACCCACCAAATAGATATTATCCGTTTTAGGTTTCACGCACGCATCCTTTACCCTTGTAGATTTTATTTGGATCACAGGGTGTCACATCCCACATCACTAATGAATGAGGTTCAAGACTTGTATATAAGCATTGGTGTGAAGGGCGCAACAAGCTTGCAAGCATGAAGAAAACCCAAAAACTCAAAATAGACAATATCTATTTGTTTGAACATTTTTGAAACCAATTAGATAGTTTATTTTGAAGTTATTTGGTATAGTTTTAGAGTTCAGAATTTATCTATTTATTTTTGGTAGAAATTAAAGTTTATTTCAGACTCTGTAAATGTTCATTTATACATGATCTTTGCCTCTGTAAATAATCTAGGCTCTTTTGCTACTACTCAAACACCAACAACTATAAAAATAAGATATATAAAATGTAATTGTTACAAAATGATGAAAAAAATTGCAAACAAAACAGGATAACTAATGAATTATTGAATGTTGATGAATAACATTTCAAGGAACAAAAAAAAAACATGGATGAAAGACGGTCTAATTTGCTTTGGAGATCATACATTCATTCTAAGCTATTGCTTCCGGATCGAACCGTTATTCCTACAATCAACACAAAGAAAGAATGAAACAAACCGATTAGTTTAGTTTGAGTTAGAGACAAAATCGAAGCATCTTTAATTGAAAATCAAGTACCACCGCCCAATATGGCTTTAGTGGTAGGAGCGCTCATTCAAGCAGGTTCAAGCTAAGTCGCCACCATTGCAAGCGGTATATCAAAAAAAAAAAAAAAAGTTGAAACTTTATCATGGACTAGCTAGAGGAGAGGACTCACCGGTAAAGGAGAAGAACACCATGTATTGGTTTTGATAAATACATTTCTATCCTGCAGTATTTCTTCAATCGCTGCTCAAAAAGCCATTGGCATATTTGTTAAAACTAATTCTTTCAAAGTTGTCACATTTTTCCATCCTTCAGGTGTCTTCATGTTGTAGCAATCTCTGATTTCTAATTCATTTAGGCAAGGCATGGCTCCTTCCTCCTCCACAGTCCAGTCTTGCAGTGGTAGCTTCCACAGATTCAGAAGGGCGGTGTTTCGGAAATCCTCCAGAGAGACAAGTAATCTGTTTTCCTGTAAAAGAGTTACCAAAAAGCCTAACCCTGTTCAGGTGAGGCAACTTTCCTAACACTCGCAGCGTCAACATGTAGTCCCCAAACGGTATGCAAATTGGCAAACAAATCTTTTTCGGAAAACAAATAACAAGAACAGTTCTGATTCAAATACAGATGTCTCAGCTTCTTTGCCTCCCAGATACAGATTTCTCTTATTTTAGTGTGCCTCACATCTAAAGTCTCCAAACGTAGCAACACACACACAGCATATGGAAGATTATCTATAAAAGTTGATCTCAGGCCTAGGTAGCTTAACTGTAACAGTTTTCCGACTACATCGTCACATAACATAGGTTTGTATACACCCTCAAGATCGAGCACATTCAGCAATCCAAAGCCTCTGATACTGACAATCTTGCGAAGAAACATACCTGTGTCTCTAGCAGCTGTGCCTCGCATTCTGGTGTTGAAAGCAACATAAGAACATAGACCCTGAACATAGTAAAACAATGAAGAGCACAAGACGTTCTTGACTCCAAAGTAAGCTGCAAGTCGCCTAACGGAAACTTTTGATTGTTTTGTGGATGTATGAGATGATTTGTGGAGTTGATGGTTAAAGAATCCTGCAGCTTCTGCTTTTAGAGTGAAGAAATCGTATAGAAAACTAGGCATACGACACGTTTTAGGATGTCCATCTAACTTCCATCTTACTTGAACCATGTTTCTGATGATTAGTTGTTCAAAGCACATTTCTGCCAGATCTTCAGGGTCTATTAACTCAGGATCCGGTGGTGTCAGAAATCCCTCGGCACTCCATAAATGAATCAACCTCCTCACCGGAATCTCGAATCCTTTAGGGAAAATCCCCATGTAAAGAAAGCAAGGCTTAATCTCTGAAGGTAGGTCTTGATAGATTAAAGGCAAGATATCTCCTTTAGCATTATTTGCATGCACAATCACTATCTTGACCGCTCATCATAACTTGGTTCTTTGCTAAAAAGCAAACCTCCAAGCAAGTAATTGAGTACTCTCGTGTTATCCTTCGCGACATATTCTACACATGAAGTCACATCTTTTTCTTTCACAATCTTTACTAAGTGATGATCACAGGAGGATAAGCGTCTGAACTCGTTCTTGAATTTCTTCACCTCTTGAATGAAAAGGAATTGGCTAGACAAAAACCTCAAGGAAGAAATGGAAGGATTCGGATTATTGAAAGTCTTTAATCTCATCTTCAGCAATTCTCTTCTCATAATCAAGTTATCGGTGGCATCATCCGCGGAGTACACTGCTTTCAGAAGCAGGGCAATCGATTGATCATTCATTGATGAATGACAATATGAAGCTTCATGGTCTTCTGCATATTGTAAGTATCGTTTCAAAGAATGGAGATTGTTAAGAGCTGTCTGGACTTTTTTATCAAACACAGGATTAATGCTACTTAGTGCTTCGTCAAGGACAAGATCCAGTAGCTTCTCTATCAGAAGCGGAACCAGAATTGTAGCATCCATAGATCAAAAGTATCTGAAGCTAATTTGAACTCCAACTTAATGAAGTAACTTGTATAAACATCTTCAACAAATTGAGCAACTAGATATTTCAATAAGCATTCTCCTAGTAATTACATGCAACTAGTTGTGAATAGACTACTAGGCTACTTTTGAAATTTCTACTTTATTTATTTTCTTGTAGGGACATTCATTATTATATTATTCCTAATCAAAAGAAGAAGAAAAATTCATTGACTTAAGAGTTTACTATAAACTATTAGCAAACACCACAAATTGTGATGTTTGTAAAAAACCTATCTTGAAATTCTAAAATTTTGTGATCAATTAATAGACAGCTCAACAACTACCAAAAATTGTCTTTGAAACATCCATTTGGTTGACCACAATGACTTTATGCCCATAACATTACTTTCCATGTTTTGGGTTTTGTGAGACTCAAGCTTTAGAATTGATCCTATTCATAACAATACCCAGATTCTAAATCATTAAATTCAATACCCTAAACTGTCACCAATTATTACAATTTTTAAATAAGTGTAACATAGCAAAAACTATTTTCAAAATCGAACTATATTACAAAAACTGATATTTTCAGTAATACTGTGTTAAACTCAAAAATCATAAAAAAAAATACAATACTTATTATTTTGAAACGAAACAAATTTCTTTGGAACCCTTAGGCAGTCGAGTTCAAAATCTCAAAAGCCAAATCATCAAAATAACACGAATAAATTACATATAAATTTTGGAAATCAAAACAATCACCCTAATACAGTGATGTAGGACTGTTTATGATAATTTCTATTTACATCAAACAGAATTCATATAATAGATACTTGCTATTCATAACTTTGATCACTAGTAATTGAAAATGCAAGCATTGAACTTGTACTATATCATCCACTACTCAGCATCACCTATTAACTGCTAGTAATAAGGTTATTGACAGGTTGACTACCGATGATGATGGTGGTGTCCAAAAAAGAAGAAAAAAAATCACAATTTGAAGATTAATTTGACGTTGGGTTGGGCTGCTTTTAATTTCAAGTGAAAGTGGGCTTTTATAATCTATATTTGGGCCCAATGTTTTTTTTTTTTTTGCTTGATACGGTGCGTTTTAAATAAAGCATACATTTTTGTTCAAATAAATAAAATCATAAACAAAAAAAAAACAAAAAAACAAAAAAACAAAAAAAAATCACAGTTCATTCAAAATTACTAAAAATACGAACTTTGAAGAAACCCAGTTGAGAAATCATGCAATTTCTTCAAAATAAAGCACTTAATAAGCTTAATTCAAGTGAGTTTCGAACATGTCTTATCCAAAATCAACATAAAAAAAAAGAAATACAAGAGTCGGGTAAGGTTGGCTAAAAATATATCCTTTGAATATATGTTCGTTATGTTGTAAGAATTGCTTTCCAAGAACACATCACATTAAACATTTTTGCTTTCCAAAAGCCGTTTAGGCTATAGAATATTACATAACGAATTTAACTAAACAAAATCACTTCTAAAATATGATAACCAAATGGTAACTGAAAAATCTAAATTTCAAATCTTTTCGAACCTGTTTGATATATAATTTTTAGAAGTAACTTCTGAAGGAATTCGGTTGAACCTTGAAAATAACTTTTTGTATTGGAACTTGGAAGCTCTTGAAAATGCTGTAGATTCCCACACGGAAAAAACGTAACCGATAAGGTGTAGGCCCACCAAATAAAAAATAAAAAAAAAACCATAACTGTTAATGTGTGAGGTCATGCATGGTTTTTTGGTGGGTATCTTGATTTTTATGGACGCAAACTGAACCATTGTAAAATCAAGATCCCATGCGGAAAAAAACATGCGAGATTCCTGCAAGGAAAAACGTAACCGATAAAGTGTGGGTCTGCATGAGAAAGACCTAGCTGATAAGGTGTGAGGTCATGCATGGTTTTTTTCTGTAGGGATCTTGATTTGCACCTGAGCAAATTAATGAGGTTCGTTTTGAACAAATGTAAATCGAGATTCCGTACGAAAAACTGCGGGATTCCCGCACGGAAATAGTGTGAACATGCAGGATTACACATATGATAATTATTATTTAAACAGCAACCCAAAAATCCAAACTTATTACAAAACTGAAGTGAAGTCGCTTGCTTGCCTTTTTTCTCGAATCATCTCATTCTCATATGTTTCTGATAGAATTTAGAAACTCAGTTTGATCAAAACTACCAGCAGACTACCTTTTTTTTTAGGGTTTCTACTATTTTCTTCTTCTTTCCATCCAAAAACCCACGAGAAAACCCTCGATTCCTGCTAAAAACTTGAAATTCCCCGTCTGGGTTTCTCAATCGACGTCTCAAAATCCAATTTTGACTTTTCTTTAATCTCATTATTATTATTAATTTTGTTTCAGCTGGTTTAAGCTTGTTTTTTCTTATTTTGCTCCAGTTTCTCAGCATCCAAACACGCCGAAAAATACTCAATTTCTACCAAAAACTTGAAATCCCCGGTATCTCAATCCACCTCTCGAAATCCAAAATTCATACTCCTTAAAGCTCCTTATTTATTTTCCTCCGCTTTCTCATCAACCAAACCCAGACCCGAACCTCAATTTTCTCGAAAAAAAAACCCATCTGGGTCGTCTCATCGAAGCTCCCAGAATCCAATTCACATTCCTTTTAGCTCTCTTTTTCTCGTATCAACTTTCTCACCATCAAAACATACACAAAAATCTGAATTTAGCATCTTAACCAGCTCAATTCATCACAAAACTTATTCTCGGAGACTAACTTTCAGATCTTTTTTTCCCTTGAGTTTCTCATGATACAAGCAATACAATCTGTTTAAATTCTTCAAAAAAGAAAAAGGATTTCTATGGGTGTATCATTTAAAGTTTCAAAGACCGGTAAACGGTTTAATCCAAAGCCCGCTCTTCAATCAGAGACTTCAGCTGTAGATGAAGTATCAGAGAATTCAAAGGAAAGCTCTCGTAAAAGAAAACTAGAGGTAATTTTTATTTTTATTTTTTAATGAAACTGAATCAGTATCTGTCGTTTTTGATTTCTGATATGAGAAGTGAAGATAAAAAAGAACGGATTTGAAAGGAAACGAAGGGAAATTCATGGTGTCAAGTTGGAGTGATTTTGACTTCTGTTTCAGGAGCTAGATCAAACCAAAAACATAAGATTAGATACATAGGATTAGCAGATTAACTTTAATTTATTTAGCCTTTTTCGTTGATAAATTAATCGAGAAATTGCTATGGTTAAAGCTCACGTTTGCATTTAATTGAGAGCCTTTGAATGAGCAGTGTACAAAGAGTGTGGAGGGTTTCGAATTGATTAAGGTTTTCACCTGTGATAATTTGGATTTTCTTGTGATATAGGGTGATGATGTTGCCGGGATCTCCCCTTCGGATGGAGGACTCGATATATCTGCGGGTTAGAAACTTAGAATCATGGTTAGTTTGATTGGCTATATTCTGTGATATTCGGATCTTGAATGTTTTGCTTCTCATTTTCATTGACAGAGCATGAAGTTTCCTTCACACTGAACCTGTACTCAGATGGATATTCCATTGGAAAACCCTCGGAGGTTTGTTTTACAGTACTTTAACTGTATGGTATAAATTGAATAGAATACATAGAAACAAATAGATTCGTTCTTATATGTTTGTTTTTAAGGCCATGTTATTTACGATTTGTCAGAAAGAGGCTGTGCGTCTGGGTCCACTTCAAGATGTTCCCAAATCATTACATCCATATGATAGGGCTTCGGAAACTCTATTTTCGGTAAATTTCTATCTGTTTCCTTTATTCATTTATCTTGGGTGGTATGTGCGTTCATGGCTTTCCCAAATCTTTACTCTGTTGCTTTTGTGGTGCAGAATATTCAATATACTATTTTCATGTTATATCCATTTATCATAAATGCAATTTTGGGAATTATCTTAAGGGTTTAGAGAAAGATTTTCTGCTGATTAGGTGGTCAATTAATAGAGGAAAATGAAATGTTATCACTAGCTTGTTGGGTTAGTAAATAAAGTTTGGATCCCTCCATAAGTGCTGAGGGATTTTAGAGTTGGGTAGGATCTTTCCATGCTACATAGCTGAGCCTTTTGATGTAAAAATAAAAATAAAAACAAAAATAGGAAAAGATGTTAATTATTGACAAATCTGTAATGTTGATTAATTTATTGCTGAATATGATCCATTTAGAGGTTTACAGTCATACCTCTTAGGGTGAGTGGAGAGAAATTGTTTTGGTAAATTGTAAAATTAAGGCTGTTGGTTTATGTTACCTACTATAAATTGTCATCAGCACCGTGATCATTTCTAGATTTTCTTACCAGGTTTTGTTTTCCCCATCTTTTTTTTTTTTTTTTTCGCTAACTTGTACTTTTTCTTATGTATAATGTATTTGAAGGCTATTGAGTCTGGTCGATTGCCTGGAGATATTCTGGATGATATACCTTGCAAATATGTTGATGGGACACTAGTATGTGAGGTAAGATCTAATTTCTGCCAACACTTGTTCTCAGTTGAGAAGTGAATCTCAATGTATAAATGACACAAGTTCTTGTAATGGTAATAATCATACATTATCAGTTGCATATATATGATATCAACATGTAAAGCTTGTAAAGTTGACTCGAATTATTTCGAGTGAAAATGCCAAAGATGCCCTTTTTCCATAACAGTGTTTGAAGCACACTAGCTCATTATAAAAGGAGCTGCTATTGTATGTTTCAAATTAAAAATGGTAGTTCTGATAATTTTTTCATCTATGTCATTGCATCACTTCTAACCTTTCTTACCATTACTGTGTGAGTGCCCATAATGTCTGTCCATAACTGCTGCATCATGTTGGTCATTGCTTCCACCTTCCAAACAACTCAATACAACCACCACATTTGTTTGCGTCTTTTATCTGCCACCACTTGTGCTGGTGTGTGTTCCTATGACTGGAATCCACCATCTTGGCAGAGTATTTTCTGTGTTTCATTTTTCAGATACATGTTTAGGTCTGTACTCTAACAAAACTGAAGAGAAAGGGTGCATAGTAGTCAGGCGCACCTAGGCGCCTTGAGTAGGCAAGGCGAGGTGTGCGCCGTGAGAGGCATGCCTAAATTAAAATGTTAATTTTCATTTTATTTTATTTAAATAGTTAAGTAATTTAACATAAGTTATCTGATCAAAACCCTAATAGCCTATCAATTTAAAAAAAAAAAAAAAACTCTCCCAAAACAAACCCTAACAACTTTTATTCTTTGAGCGGCGCACCATCTATCTCAGGTCTCCACCAATTATCTCCATCAACATCAAGTAAGATCTAGTCTCTCAATATCAACATCGAGTAAGATTTGATTTGAACTCTCTTCATTTGGCAAAACAGTTATGTCCATTGCCCCTTGAATGCATGTTTGAGGGGGCATCTACAGTCATGTTTTGCCAAATGAAGAGAGTTCAGGGGGTAAATTGTCCAGAAAAAAAGGCGAGGGGGCAACTTGCAAATTCGCTAATAGTTCAGGGTGCACCGGTGCTGTTAACCCTTTTATTTTGTTGGTTTCGATCTCATCTTCCCTAAAAAAAATTTAACATAATACCGCTTTAATTCAATTCTAATTTTGCATATCCTTGTAATTTTGGTTAATTACTCGAAATTTATAGGAAAAATAAGATCAATACAACAATTATGAATTATTCAACCCATTGAGAAATTCATATACAAGCTAATTTAAGAAGGATCTTATCCTTTGCTGAATTTTGTGTTTATTATAAAAGGAAATGAAGGGGTTTAGCAACTTATCATAATGGTGGATCTTTCTTTTGAAGATTCTCTGGTCTTGCCAGAATAATCCGGCTATATGTTTGAGACCATCTAATCTTTATTTTCTTGAACAATTTGTCTTTTGCCATTCATGATAACTTAATTAGGTTACTCATGTCTCTTTAGTATCATATTTATTCAAGATCTTGGGGATTGACAATATATTTTTACAGGTGCGAGATTATAGAAACTGTGGTTCTGAGCAACAGCCATCCCCAACTGTTAATAAAGTACGCCTGAAGATGTCTTTGGAGAATGTTGTGAAGGATATTCCCTTGATCTCAGATAATTCTTGGACTTACGGTGATCTAATGGTAAGTATTATTTACACCTTACGTCCTTATAATTTCTATCCTTTTAAGGGATTATTATCTAATGTACTTCTTTTATTTTTAACTGTAGGAAGTAGAGTCCCGGATATTGAAAGCCTTGCAACCAACACTTTGCCTAGATCCTACACCTAAATTGGACAGACTCTCTACTAATCCGGTCCCTATAAAGGTAATGCATATGAAGTATAGTGGATGGATGAACTGAGTTTATGTTGGTTAACTAAAGCAACTTCACTTGCAGCTCAATTTAGCTCTGAACAGGCTGCGGAGGAAGAGATTAAGAGAGATGCCAGAAGTAACTGTAACGTCTAGTAATAAGATTCATGGGAAAAAGGTTTGCATAGATAGAGTACCAGAAAGCTCTAATAGCAGGTTGGGAGACTTGGGAATCATCTCAGGGAATATAATGCCGCCACATATCAATGAAAATCCGACCACTCAAAATCTTTCTCCAAACCAATTGAGATCCAAAGGTTTTGTACCAGATGCCTCTTTGCCAACAGTACCTTCTGTATCCCAACAATCCAGGTATCAAATAGGGGTTGGGATAACAAGAGGAATGCAAGATCACGGATCTGTCTCTGCTGTTAATCCATCGGGAGCTTGCCCTGCGGGGCAGGATATGACAATGTATCAAAACAAGCTGAACTCCACTCCTCCTATTCAGGTGAAGAAAGAGATTCAAGATATGCCAATGCCAATGTCATCTTTGTCTAATTTTAATAAAAGAGCTAGGCCTAGTCCAATGGGTCATGATGGAATTCAACAGCAGCAGCAAATAGGGCAGTCTATAGATAGCCTCCATGGAGCAGATATGAGCTGGAAGAATACATTGTTGCAACAGCCACCAAGAGGAATTCAATATACAAGTACAGGCATTCAAAAGTACCCCCAGCAGATGTACGATGGGGTTATGAATCAGGAGGTTGGGACAATGCCGTTTGCTGCAGGGCAACAGGGCATGAGATATGGTCTCAAGGAAGAGCCATTTGATACGGACAAAATGGATGGATCTGAGCTTAACCGGGGTAGAAATGATATGCAGATTTTGGGAACAGATGTTAGCAATTTGGATCCACAACAATCAAGGTTTCAACAAAGAATACCACAGCATGCATTCATGAGATCTGGTTTCCCCCAGGCAACCTGGAATAACATTATTGGTCAGCATATTGAGAAAGATCCGAGAAAGGAGGACCAGTTCCAAAAAAGGAAATCTGCACAAAGTCCCCGCCTATCTGCTGGGGCTTTGCCTCAATCTCCGTTATCATCAAAATCTGGAGAATTCTCAAGTGGTTCAGTTGGAGCACACTTTGGAGCAGTTGCTACATCTGCAGCACTTGGTGCATCACAGAAGGAGAAGTCAACGGTCAACTCTGTTCCTCATGTTGGTGTGACCCAGTCTGTGACATCTAGTGCTAACGATTCCATGCAACGGCAGCACCAGGCCCATGCTGGAAAGCGGAGAACAAATTCGCTGCCGAAGACCCCAGTAATGAGTGGAGTTGGGTCTCCAGTCAGTGTTGGTAATATGAGTGTTCCATTAAATGCAAATAGTCCTTCGGTTGGAACTCCGCCTCTGGCTGATCAAACCGTGCTTGATAGATTCGCAAAGATCGAAACGGTGAACATGAGGTATAATGTGGATTGAACTACCGTTTATGGTGTAATTTTATATAGTTCAATAATCATTGTTTATATTTCGTGTCCTGTTTCAATATAATTCTCCTATCAAACTTATATACAAGTGGCAAAAATAATTAATTCATCTTGTGCTTTGTTGTGTCATGTTTGGTCCATATCAGGTATAAACTCAGTTCCAAAAAGAATAAGGTCGATGACTACCCCATCAGGAAACCCCGTACATACTCTGCCCAAAATCTATCAGTTTGTCTCTCCAACGCTCCCAATAACGAGGACTTCAAGAATGATGCATGGCCATTATCAAAGTCACTTGTTGGCGGTAGTATGAATATCTGCAAGACAAGAGTTATTAATTTTCTTCGACATCCGGAACGTATAGTTCAAGGTTCGTCTATTTAATTGTCATAAAATTTATAGTCCTTTCTAATATCTATTGGATTATTCCTCTGCTAAACGCCACTTTTGCTTTCACAGGAAATGTTATGTCTATTGTTCATCATCGGCTGCGTTCTAGAATGATCGTGTCAGAGAAGCCAAGAGATGGAACTGTAGCAATGTATTATGGAGACATTGAAGATGATATTCTGGCTGAAGAGGATCATCTTCCTACATTACCCAATACTGTAAGTTTGCTATATGAATGATGTATTTGCAGAGATGATAATCTCCTTTTTTTTTGTTTTTTTGTTTTATTATTGTTCTTATCAATTAGATGCTACTTGTCCCTATTACTCAGAGCAATCAACATAACGATCCTGTTCTGTTGAGAACCATCCTATCTTATAGGACGCTGGATTGTAGAATTCTTTTACATGTGAACTATTTCTTTCTGTTATGTTTTTACATTTGTGAACTTGCATGTCTCACCATTATCTGTCTATCTTGAAACACTTATGCATAACTGATTCTTCAAGTGTCCTGTCAGTGATTCGCTTGAAATTTCTGTTTTGTTCTTTAAGATCAACTTAGTTCTTCACCACTTTCTGGTCTATTACACTCGGTAGCCACAATTCTGCCTCATAACTAATTGCAGTAGTTATCACACACTACGATGGATCATAACCTTTTTTTTTATTTCAAGGAATTGATCATAACCTTATTGTTAGTTAATGACACTATGTAGATCAGTAATTCCAAGTGGATTCGTTATTTGGCTGGTATAATCCTACAATCCCCTTGAAATGTGTGGAATGCGGTGTCCTTTACTGGATAGTTTGGAAGAAAGGATGAATGGGCCAAAACTTTTCATGATTTCCTGCAAATTGAATCATTACATTATAAGTTTACTTGTCCCTGCTAGTTAGCTGCTTTTTTCTTCTGACTGACGGATTTGACTAATTCTTGTTAACAGCACTTGGCAGATTTACTTGCAGCACAGTACTGCTCTCTGGTAAGTGATGGAAATCTGGATGTTCATAAATGAGAAATTTCATTACAGCTTAATCTGGCATTTAATTTAAACTATGTTCTCTTTATGCAGATGCTGCGTGAAGGATTCCAGGTTGAAGATCAACTTCAAGCAAAACCAATGCGCATGAATAATGCCTCGACCAGTCAACCCAACCCTACTGCAATTCCTCCAACTAATTCAGGAGTTGAGATGCAGCAATATGCTGATGCTGTTTCTGGTCAGGTATCAGGTGAAGTTGCAAAGCCAACCAGTAGCGGTAATACATCTTTAAATTCATCCCAGAATCTTCTAGCAGGTGCAAGAATGCTTCCTCCTGGAAACCCTCAGGCCTTACAGATGTCTCAAGGACTTCTCTCTGGGGTTTCAATGCCTGCAAGACCACAACAGCTTGATTCGCAACCATCACTCCAGCCGCAGCCCCAGCAACCACAGCAACCTCAGCAGCCTACAAATCAACACTCCTTGATTCAGCAGCAGCAGCAGCAGCAATTCCAGAGATCACAAATGTTGCTTGGTGCAAATCCCATCTCACAGTTGAATGCAATAGGCCAAAATTCAAACATGCAGTTGAATAATCACATGGTCAACAAGTCTTCTCTCCCACTTCAGTTTTTGCAGCAGCAGCAGCAGCAGCAGCAACAGCAACAGCAACAACCACAACAGCAGGCACAAATGCAGAGGAAAATAATGATGGGACTTGGAAACGCGGGTATGGGTAACATGGGGAATAACATGGTTGGGCTTGGAGGCTTGGGGAATGCCATGAGCATGGGAGGTGCAAGGGGAATTGGTGGAACTGGAATGTCAGCACCAATGTCGCCTATATCTAATATAGGAAATATGGGCCAAAACATGAATCTGAGCCAGGCTTCAAACCTCAGCAATGCAATAAGCCAGCATATTCGATCAGGAAAATTAACCCCACAACAAGCTGCTTTAGTGGCACAGAAATTTAAGATGCGAACAGGCATGATAGGTGGCCCTCAGTCTAGCATAGCTGGGATGTCAGGACCTAGACAGCAGATGCTTCCAGGTTCTGCTGGTCTTTCATCAATGCTTGGCCAAAATCTAAACCGAGCAAACATGAACCCCTTGCAACGGACCACAATGGGGCCTATGGGTCCGATGGGTCCACCAAAGTTGATGCCGGGAATCAATCTTTATATGAACCAGCAGCAACAACAGCTTCAATTACAGCAAATGCAGCAGCAGCAGCAGCAGCAGCTGCAACAGCAACAGCAAATACAGCAGCAGCAACCACAGCAGTTACAACAATCACAGCAGACGCAGCCACAGCAATTGCAGCAACAGCAACAGCAACAGCAACAGCAGCTACAGCAGCAGCAGTTACAGCAACAGCAACTACAGCAGCAGCAAGAAACAACCTCCCCACTGCAAGCAGTGGTTTCACCTTCGCAGGTAGGCTCACCATCGACCATGGGAATTCCACAGATGAACCAACAAACTCAGTCACAGCAACCCCAGCAAAATCCAATGAGTCCACAACAACTGAATCAAAGAACCCCAATGAGTCCGCAACAACTGAATCAAAGAACCCCAATGAGTCCACAACAACTGAATCAAAGAACCCCAATGAGCCCACAGATGAGTTCAGGTGCAATCCATGCCATAAGTACTGGTAATCCAGAGGCTTGTCCAGCTAGCCCACAGTTGAGTTCTCAGACCCTTGGTTCGGTTGGTAGCATTGCTAATTCTCCTATGGAGCTACAAGGTGTGAACAAAAGCAACTCTGTTGGTAATGCTTAGACAAGTCCAACTCAGTTTCATGTCTATAGCCAATAGCTTAGCTTCTTCTTTTTATAGCCATCCCTCTTCAGCAATTGTTTTGAAGAAACCAGATAAGAGAACATCGCGGCCAAGCAATGCCATTGAAGATCAGCAGCAAGGATAAAGTGTCAATATTATTGTTTTAGAATAACATAATAATGTCAAGCATAGTGGCATGCAGCAGTTTAGACATTTACATGGTTATTTTCCTTCTGGGAAAAAGGTTTCTCTTCATTGTGGGGATGCGGTTAGATTTTGTAGAACTTGCGAATAAGTGGACCTTAAGAAAATCCTTGAAGTAGAATGCAGTGTAAATTATATCAATATGAAAACTCGCTTTTATTTCAAAATCTCTATTGTTATTGAAATCATTACTGTTTTCTTTTTCTTCTTTTCCCTGTACAGCATACTTTTTTTCATGCAACGGATTCCTTTCTTTTCTTATTTGTTCTCCTTTCTTTGTTCTTACTTCTTATCCTCTGTTTCTGCTTCTCCTCGTAGAGGAGAAACGAGACTGGAAAAATAATTAAACCAAAGATTTTTGTCTTTTTTTTTTCACTGGGTTTGGCTTTCTTTGTCAGTATAGAGAGACAAGGAGGTGGAGAATCCATGGCTAACCATTATACGTGTGAAGCAAAAACTACAAGATTTGTTGAATGATCGGCATCTTGTAGACCTGAGAACGCAAATGATCTCATCAACAGACTATCAGAGGTTCAAGTATGGTGTTGTTTAAAACTATAAATGATTGTGATTGCTTTTTAAGGCTTAATCACCCTTAGAATAGGGTGAATACGCTTCTAATTAACAAAGTATCTTACGGAAAAATTACAAAATAAGAAAATAATAATCTACACAACTATATTCTCACACAACAAATACATATTAAATGACACTGGATAGTAATAAAATGATTGAAACCAGTTCACACTCTCTCAAGAAAACACACTCAACAATATCTTAATAACATCAAAGTATACAAGCAGAGCAACAAAACATGGTTTCTCTTATTCTACCCTACAGCAGTTTTAGAAATCACCTCAGTCATTGTCATATTCAAGTTGTTCAGCATATTCCGCCATTTTTCTCAATTGAATCCGATTCTGTCAATTGGATTTAAGCTTCCCAAGCCCACCGCCTAAATACTTCTAATTATTTTAGAAGTATTTGGACAAGTGTTCTGTTGGGCTTGGAACGCTTAAATCCAATTGACAGAAAGCTTACGTCCTAATCACGGGTTCAAGCATTCTAGATTAACATTCATACCTACTCATTATAAAGAGGGATATAATCATTTTCTCCCCTGAAGTTTACTATATTAGACACTTTGTCCCCTCTAATTTCAGTAATGACCATTTTCCTTCTTGAAAACTAAAATATTAGACATTTTGCCCCCTCTAGTTTCAATAATGGCCATTCCCTCCCTCCCCCTCTCTCTCTCTCTCTTAAAAACCAAAATATTAGACCTTTTGCCCCCTAACCGTTAAGAAGCCCGTTAGTCAACAACTTTGACTATCAAAAAACCAATTAAATGACCTTATTACCTTTGAACACATTAGTTATGCAGAAAAAAAAAATTAAAACTAATAAAAGTATTTAAAAAAAAAATAATTGAAATTTTTTTTTAATTAAACTTTAATAAAAAAAATTATTTAAACAAAAATAAATATAAAGAATTAAATGTACAAATAAAATTTATTTAAAAAACATAAATCTAAAGAATGAAATGTAAAAATAATAATTTCATTTAAAAACCATTAATATAAAGAATGAAATGTAAAAATAATTAAAAATTTTAATTAATGTAAAAATAATGTAAAAAACATTAATAATTTTTTTGAAATACTAATTTTTTTTATTAAAGTTTAATTAAATTTTATAATTTTTCATTTTCAATTATGTTTTTTTTTAAAATACTTTTATTAGTTTTAATTTTTTATTTTTTTTATTTTTTTTATTTAAAAAATAATTAGTGGTGTCATTAGGGGGCATAACTAATGTGTTCAAGGCTAATAAGGTCATTTAATTGATTTTTTTACGGTCAAAGTTGTTGACTAACGGACTACCTAACGGTTAGGGGGCAAAATGTCTAATGTTTAGGTTTTCAGGGAAAAAAAAATGGCCATTACTGAAACTAGAGGGAGTAAAATGTCTAATAATTTAGTTTTCAGGAGGGAAAATGACCATTACTGAAACTAGAGGGAGCAAAGTGTCTAATATGGCAAACTACATAGGGAAAATGATTATTTCCCTTACAAAGAACACCAAGTGACTTCCCAGTATAACTGACCAATTCTCCCAAACACATGCACAACGCTTTCTAAAGAAACATTTGGAAGAAAATACGAGTCATTAATACCTCACACCCAGCAGTGGCCTCTATATAAGGACCACAAATAGCAGCAAAGGCATGTTAAACAAAGAGTTATCAGCCTCACTAGTTTCTGTTAAAGTTTTCAATGGCATAGTCAACATAAAAGCATTAGGCATTACAACAAATGCCATTGCTGTGGGATCTTCATTGTACTTTTCCCAGAATTACTTTATAAGAATATATATAAGATGGCAAAATGCAAAAATAATAGAATAAAGATAAATAATCATCTGCTATAGAGAAGCCAGAAGAAATATATAGCAACCAAAGATATACATTTAATCTGAAATACAAGTGCAGAACCTCCTATTCGATAGATTGGAGTAAAAGAGGTACAAAGATAAAAAGGCCGAACACAAAGGTGTTCTCATCAACTGTTCTAAGGGTCAGATCTTGGAGATTTTCTTTCTTAATTTACTTGTTTTATTCATTAGATTGAAATTTTTAAATGCTTTTTTTTTTTTTTTTTTTTTGGTTTTATTAGATCCTCATCATTACATAATTGTAATCGGTTTATGATGTTTGTATGTATTTTGCTGCTGTTCGTCTATTCTAATGTGTTTGAGTTTGATTTTTAATTTGGGTTTAGTTTTGTTAACTATTACAATCAATGGTTTACTTTCAGTAATATTAGAGTTTTCTCATTTTAGTTGGTAGTGAGTTTTCTTTGATTCTTATATAAATAAAAAAAGCCACTTATATTTATTCAAAAAAAAAAAAAAAAAAAAAAAAAAAAAAAGCCTCGTTCATAATATTACAATAGATGTTGGTGAAAAAGGTTGTAGCTTGGATGTGGCTGATGTCGTTAAGACAAAAGCTTTCCCTATATTTTTTTGATTCTAGTGAGTAGTGATGGAAATTATTCTCAACATTGGAAGAAACTCTCAAAGACCGGTTTCTGTAATGCGAGATATTCTTAATCAAGCGGCATGCTTCGATTTAATATCGCTTTTGATAACTTAAGCAGTATCAAAAACAATATTAACATTTCGCATGGCAGAAAAAACTCTCGAAGACCGGTTTCTGTAATGCAGAAAGAGGAAAAAAAAAAAAAACTGGGGGCCTTTTAATCCTTTTAACCCAAAAGTTGGTTAACCGTTAAATTGGATGAAAGATACTTGAAGGTGAGCTTAGTTTATGATTTTCAATAATTTTTGCACCATGTAGTTACTATAACATTTTATGTATGGCTGATATATTAACAAGATTTATGTTTTCTTTTCTAGTCCCACCCAAGCCACAAGAAACTTCGAACAGAATGTAGTGTTAATTATGACGACTTGCAACTTGTTGTTGGGGTTGGAATTGCTACTGGAAATGACTCAATGGCATTAGGTGCTGATGATACTGATGCAAGTATATTAGGGAATGAAGAAAATACAATTTCTGGGATGGAAAAGTTTTCATATGATGCTGCTAGCAATGCTTTCATAGCACCACCAAATAATACATTTGATGAGTCCTTCCAACCTCCATCACCCCTACAACCTTCTTCTCCATTTGAGGCCTCTTTAAGTTCAATGTTTAATAAAGAAAATACAGGCCAAAGAAAGCGAAATAGATTCGAGTATGAAGGGAATTCAAGCTCTAACGGGACCAACAATCATGCAAGGGTTCTAGATAATCTTTCTATAGGCATTGATTCAATTTCTACCAACTTCGAAAGGATCTACAATCTGATGGAGAAAAGAGAGAGAGACAGAGAGATTGAGAAAGAGACTACAATATGGGATGCTCTAAAGGATATACCAGATTTGGATGACACTACTCGTTTCAAAGCTGTCGAGTTGTTTAACACTAAAATATGGGATGTTCTAAAGGATATACCAGATTTGACAATTTTTTTTCCCTTATATTTGTGCTAATATGAATGTTTTCTAGAATTTTCTAGAATTTATTAGTTTAACTAGATATTTTTTTTTTTTTTTTTTTTTTTTTGCATAGGATGTATAGAGGTAATGATTTAGAGGATGAAGAAATGAATGATGATGAGTTGAGTGAAGAAGAAGATACTAAAATAGATGAGGAGTTTTATGAAGCCATCAAGATTTTGGTGATGACAGTTCAAGCAGTAATACATGTGGTGAATGAGCTTAAGGTTTTCGAGACTGGTAGACAAATTGAACGTCCACTAAACCCGCGACGAATCAACAATGCTTTTGGATATAACTATATACATAGGGCATTGAATGATGACCCTGCAATATTCCAAATAGTATATAGAATGTACCCAAATGTGTTCCGCAAATTGTGCAACATCCTTAGAGAAAAAACACAATTGGAAGATACAAGGTTTATTTGTGTTGAAGAAATGCTTGGACAATTTCTACAAATTGTCGGTCAAAATCATCGTTATTGTGTTATTCGCAATAATTTTCGTCGATCACAGTTCGCGACTAGTGAAAATTTTCACAAAATGTTAAAGACTATGAATACATTGTCAAAGGATATGATGGCTAAACCTGGACTGGTGGTACCTGCTAAAATAAGGGACAATACAAAGTTTTTCCCTTATTTCAAGGTAAGTATTATACTATTTCATCTCCATGTATATTGTCACTTGTATTATTCTTGTATTTCATCTATCTAAATCATTACTATCATCATGCTTTATGTTATTTTAGGATTGCATCGGAGCTATTGATGGTACACATATTCTAGCAACGGTGATGGGACATGATAATAGCAGCTTTCGAGATCGTCATGGAAATATATCTCAAAATGTATTAACAGCGTGTAACTTTGATTTGGAGTTCATATACGTCCTTGCCGGGTGGGAGGGTTCAGCTCATGATTCCAAACTGTTAAATGATGCTTTATCTATGAGGAATGGACTTAAAGTCCCCCAAGGTAAACACTAGTTTTTTTAATCTAAAACATAATTTAATTTTAAATAGCCAATGCTTTATTGTGTGGCACTTTTGGGTAATAACTGTCGGTATTGTATTTTTAATTAGGTAAATATTTCCTAGCAGATTATGGATTTGCTAATCGACGCTAATTTTTAGCTCCGTATCGAGGTGTGCGGTATCATCTCCAAGATTTTACAAGTAATGGTAATGATCCTGAAAATGAAAAGGAATTGTTCAATCTCCGCCATGCGTCGTTGAGAAATGTGATCAATAGAATATTTGGCATTTTTAAATCTCGGTTCACCATTTTTAAATCGGCACCTCCATTTCCATTTAAGACACAAGTAGAGATAGTGCTGGCATGTGTAGCACTCCACAACTTTCTTCGTAAAGAATGTCGATCTGATGAATTTCCTATTGAAGAAGAATATGCATCATCATCATCATCACCGTTTGTTTAAGAGGAACTTGAAGAACTAGTTTTACAAACCCAAGAACAATAGAGAGAGGAAGCTAATGCATGGAGACTCAGCATATCTGACTATATGTGGAGAGAGAGACATTAGGCCATAGGAGGATTACTAGTTCCAGCAATTTTTTTTGTGGGTTTATTTTTCATTTCATTTTTTGTGTGGTTTTGTGTTCTGCTGGAGATATTTTTGTGCAAACTTTTTCCTTAAAACTGTATCTTTTGGCAAGGAAATAAATTTTTTTGTCCATGTTGGGTTTTTCAATTTTTCAATACGAATCCAACGGTATAAAGAACATAAAATTCTGGGCTGTATTTTGAAAGTTATGATCAATTATTCAGTCAAAGATCAGAAGCGATTGGAGATGCTTTTGTGCAAATATTTTCCTTAAAACTGTATCTTTTGGCAAGAAAATAAATTTTTTCGTCCATGTTGGGTTCTTCAATTTTTCGATACGAATCCAATGGTATAAAGAACGTAAAATTATGGGCGGTATTTTGAAAGTTATGATCAATTATTCAGTCAAAGGTCAGAAGCGATTGGAGATGATCAATTTTTGTGAAAGCTTTTTCCTTAAAACTGTATCTTTTAGCAAGGAAATAAATTTTTTGGCCCACATTGAGTTCTTCAATTTTTTGATATGAATCCAATGGTATAAAGAACGTAAAATTTTGGGTTGTATTTTGAAAGTTATGATCAATTATTCAGTCAAAGGTCAGAATCCGTGAGTGAGATGTTTTCATTGCTCATTTGCACACATTTCCAAATCGATTTTTGGAATATTTTCTGAACGAAAAGTGTTTGTTTGCATGTCTAATTTCTTGTGTCAAAATTTGAGCAAATAATGTTAAGTAATTTTAGAGATGCGCACTTGAATATGGACATATGTCAGATTTGAATTTCAGCAGAATTTTGCTTTTGAATCCATACCAATGTCTTTTAACATTTTTGTAGTAGTATGGGTTTTTTCAGCTCAAACCATCTATCTAGTTTGGGTTTCTCAACTTGGGTATGAATGTTAGCTAACAAATTTATAGGGCCCATATTTTAAAAAAAAAAAAAAAAAAGTCAAAAAAGTCTTTAAATAAAGTCTAGATAATCCTAATAGTCTATTAATAAAGTCTAAATAATCATAATAGTCTATAAATAAAGTCTAGATAATCTTAATAGTCTATAAATAAAGTCGAGAGACTCTTTTAAAAAAATTCCAAAGTTCTGAAAGTCTAGTCCATATAATCCTAATAGTCTTTAAAATCCTAAAAATCCATAAAATCCTACCACCCAAAAAAAGTCTATTAAAATCCCAATCCAATACACCCATGGCAAAAACTTGGGGCGAGTCCAGGTAAACCTAGATCCCGGCCGCGTATTCGGGTTTTGACAGTCTGAATATCCGGGCCAAAAATACAAAGATTTTGAAATTCGAATACCCGACCCGAAAAGACCCAATCGGGTTTCCAAATATCCATACTCGGATTTTATCCGGGTTTTACCCGTTTTTATTTTTAATATGCTGCAGTTGTTTGATAAATTACTTTCACTCATCAAACTCGATTTGTTCTTTTAACTAGTGTGGACTGTGGACAGCTAGTATAGTAAATTGTAGTATAGTACAATAGAGATTCTGACTTAGCTTTGACTGAAACTAAAGGGAGAGTTTGATGAGTGAGAGTAAAGGTAGGTGAAAATCAGAGAGTAGTTGAGACTTGAGAGTGGTTAATTTATTTCCTTTACTTCTCATGACCAGCGTCCAACAACAACATGGTACTGTTGGTAGTGTTAGAGCATCCACAATGGTGGATAAAAAAGACTCACTTTTAGGAGACCCATTTTTATTTAGATCTAATGGTGCCACAATAGTAGAAAAGTAGATCCAAAAAATAAGACTCATTTGTGGGCTCCACCCAACTAGACCTAAATGGAGTTCCACATACCTCCCAATTATTGGGTTGGGGATGAGGATTGGGAGACCCTCCCCCATCCCCATTTCCCCATTTTCCCCACTAATATAGTGAAATGGGGATGGGGATGGGGATGGGGGGAGGTACCCCCATCCCCATTTCCCCATTTCTCCTAAAATATTATAAAAATAATTATATATATACATATTGTAATGTATTTTCTTTAACATTATTTTGTAATGTATATATATATTTGACATTATTTTGTAATTTATTTTCTTTTGCATTTGTAATGGAATGTTTTTTTTTTTTTTTTTTAAGTTTAATTTGTAATTTGCAACCAAATGGGGAAATGGGGTAAACAGGGAAACGGGGAAAATGGGGAAATGGGGATGGTGATGGGGGGACCAACACCACCCCATTGGGGATATGTTGTAATGTATTTTCTTTAACATTATTTTGTAATGTATATATATATTTGACATTATTTTGTAATTTATTTTCTTTTGCATTTATAGTGGAATGTTTTTTTTTTTTTTTTAGTTTAATTTGTAATTTGCAACCAAATGGGGAAATGGGGTAAACGGGGAAACGAGGAAAATGGGGAAATAGGGATGGTGATGGGGGGACCTCCCCCCAAAACTCCCCCATCCCCATTTTCCCCAAATGGGAGGGAGGGATGGGGAAGGGTTTGAGAAGTGGGGATGGGGATGGGGGTACCTATATCCATCCCCATTTCCCCAATTTGCAACCCTAGGTTGGGCTTATATATATATATATAAAAAATTTAAATTAAAATATATAATTATTAATTTCAATAATTATATATATAATGAAAAAATATAAATAATTTTAATTTTAATTTAAAAATTTTATTTTAATAAAATTAAAATAATTTGAATGAAAACATTAATTTTTTAAAGGTTTGGAACCGGAACCGGAACCAAACCAAACCTTCAAAATCGGAATCAGAACCGAACCTTCAAAACCAGAACCAAAACCAGTTTTGAAGGTTCGGAATCAGAACCGGACTGGAACCGAAACCGAAACCGAAACCGAAACCGAAACCGGAACCGAACAGTCGGAACCGCCAGAACCAAACCAGAACCGAGGAACCGGAATCTAAAACTCTTCGAGGGAGGTTCCAGTTTCGGAACCGATGCCATGTCTAATCGTAGATAATATTTTGTTTTAAATATTTATTTTTATTGTTAATGTAATTCGGTTGTGATAATTTTAAATTAATAAATTGTTTTATTTTAAATTAATTATAATTTGTTAAATAAGTGTTGATATTTTAAATATATTATATAATTTATTTATTAATATATATAAAGAGTATTTTAAAGAAGAGTAATGATTATTTAGAAAAAAGTTAAAAAAGTGGATCCATTTTTACATTTCTAATTTACCCTCGTTGTGGGGAAAAGAGACCCAAATTAAGTGGATCCAAATGGTAAGACCCATTTTTTAAAAAGAAGACCCATTTTTGGATGTGGCAACAAATGAGTCTTGTTTTTGGGTGCAACTATTGTGGATAGGGATGGCAACGGGTCAGGTTTGGGCGGGTTTTGCAAAATCCAAACCCGCACCCGCGAAATTTTTCATCACCCACGCGAACCCGGGAAAATAAACGGGTTCGGGTTCGGGTTTCACCCGTGGGTTTTAAACGGGTTCGTGGGTTCGCGGGTCACACCCACCAACCCGCAAAATATATTAATTTATAAATATTTAATATTTAATATTATTTATTTATACAATACAAAACTCCCCTTTATTTATAATATATCATGAAGAATTACAAGTACAAGTGTGTTTCTTAGTTGAGACAAGAGGCAAAGTATATTATATATATAGTTAATGGTAGAACTTTACACTTTTGTTTTTTCAATGTGGGATGATGCAGTAAAAATTACTTTCAATTTAATTTAAGTTCGTTCACTGGGATCGGTGATTCAATTAGCTAAAAATACTTAGTCTAGAGAAAAATTAAAACTAATCTAAGTGCGTAAAATTAAATTGCATAATGCTTTTGAGTTGGAAAAGTGATTTTGGTTCTTGAAAATGCTTAAAGATGCAAACTTGTAAGCTAAAAATGTAAACTTGACACTAAAGATGCAAACTTGAGAAATAAAAATGTAATCTTGTGACTAAAAACTAAGCTAAACAACGTATGGATATATGGGAGAAAACACTAGGGAATCGATGCAACCTTCTTAGACCACTCTATGTTCTTACTTAGTCTCATTAAGCACTTCAATCCAATTTTAGGGCTTGTTTATCATTAAGAGCTAGGTTCTTACCATTGCTCCCACAAGGTCATGTGCCAAGCAATGGTCATCACCTAATATTGTATAAACTCTAAGCCAAAACAACATAGCATGGTCATGCATATATCATTCTTCTCAATTACCAAACTCATAATTGATATTAAGGTGGAAAAGTCTTTCACACCAAAATCCAATTTATAGATAGTCTACACTACACACCCACATCAATTGAGGTCTCAAAATAATATGAGCAATAGGCAAACACAACATAATCAAGTAAGAGAGACTAAAATCGAATTGAATTAAGAAAATAGAATAATTAATTCATAAAGTAGTCAAATCCGATTACATCAATCCCCTAGCTAATGAATTAGTTACACATCAATGGAGAAATGAAAGAGAAAACAAAAGAGTAGAGAAAACCCATTGTCTTGAGAGCTCTCTCTTGCTTGCAAAACCTCCAAAGATGGATGGAGTGGTGGTGGTGAATGAGAAAATGTGAAAAGATGATGAAAATGGTGTAGAAAGGTGGTAGCTTGGGTGATTTTTGTAAGGTTGGAGATGGTGGAGAAGAGTAAAAGTTGCTGGCTGTGATATCTTGTGATGGGATCAGGAAAAGATGCATTTAAATAGGTAGGGCACGAAATGGGAGAGAAATGATCGTTTTGCCCCTGATCTGTCGTGAGGCGAGTTTCTGTGGCGACTTGGAAAGTCGCCATGAAAAGTCGCCACAAGCTTTGGAGATTTGGCTCGGTTGAGGCGAGGAGCTGTGGCGACTTTGGAGGTCGCCATGAAATGTCGCCTCACACACTGCCCAATTGTGGCGACTTGGCGAGGTGACTGGGGTAAGTAGCCGTGATAGGTTGCCTCGCGCACTGGAAATTTGTGGCAACTTGATGAGGTGACTGAGTTAAGTTGCCGTGATTGCTCGCCACACCTACTGGAAAACTTCTCCAAATCTCCACTTTTGCTTGATTTTTAGCCTCAAATCCACATCTTAAGCTCCATTAGGATACACGTACCTAGATACCTGAAATTGCTACAAATTAAACATTAAATTCTGGATTTTACCCGGGAAGTGATCAAAGGAAGAGGAATTGGGGGCTAAAATCCGGTATTGAATTGGTTCGATCATGGGACTTTTGGACTTTTGAAAGTCCCACATTAAAAAAACAAGAGTGCAAGGTTTTACCATTAGCTATATATAAATAAGAGTTTAGTATTGTAATTCTCAAACTTAAAATGAGTAGAGTTTTTATATTTTATTCTTTATATGGTTAAAAAGTTTCCATTGGAGTTTAAATTTATAATATTCTAAATACTAAATATTATATAATTTTTATTTATACGGGTTCGTAGGTTCACCCGCGGGTTCGTTTTCCAAACCCACACCCAAACTCAAACCCGTTGGGTTTTACTTTATAAGGGTTCGCGGGTCGTAAATTCACCACCCAAACCCGACCCTAGAGGGTCGGGTTCGGACCGATGCCCACAGGTGCGGGTCAAATTGCCATCCCTAATTGTGGATGCTCTTAGATATATATAATTTGATAAATACTGGACTTCCCAATTTTTATTTCAAAAATCTTCTCAAATAATAATGGTATGTAGGTTGTTAACATCTTGTAAATCATGAGTTTATTTGGTGAGGGATGTGATGTTGACAACTCACAAACTAACATGATTTGGGAAAAACTTTGGAAAGCTTAGCATTACTTATATAATTTTATGTATTTGTTATATGTTGTTTTGATAAAAGTTTTTTTTTTTATAAAAAAAATCATATATTTTAAAAGCATGAAAATTTGGAAATCGGATCCAATGTGTTTTTTTTACAACAAACAAAAAATATTTATAATCTTTTGGAAGAAAATTAACTAATATTGTGCAATTGTGTAAAAAAAAAGAACAACAAAAGTTTATAAAATAAAAACTATTTTTATAAAAGATAGACATGCATCAAAATAAATATCATAAGCATATCTTTGAGTCAAAGATTTCTTATTTTTATTTTTTTTTAATGTTTAGGTTAAAGATTTTGAATGGATTGATGCTGTTGATATTATACAGTACAGTAGTCAATAAATATTGTACAATCTTTTATTTATTATTATTATTAATTTTTTTTTTTTAAAGTTAAATGCTTAAAGCATTGGTTATTCAGTTTTGCTCTTATGTTATTGACTCACTTGGTAAAGTTAAAAATGCCTTAAACTAAAATTACAATCTTATCCCTGTAAAATGATGTCATTTACATGTTGCTTTATTACTTTTATTATTATGTTTCTTTTAAAATGTTAAAAATGAACAACCAAGAATATACACAGGATCATATCATTATTCATTACTTTGAAAATATTTATATTATTTAACCTCCATTAACTACACTACACTATCTCTCAATTTGTGGTCATTATATTGCAGGAAAAGCAAAAGCACCCTCTCATTGATATGTTACATCATTGGATCAGTAACATTTAAAAAAAAATCTTCGACTACTCAGACTATGAAATATACGAAAGCCATGCAGTTGCCATGCAAGTGATCCGCTGAATTCGGTTAGGAGGTTACCTATTTGAATTAGAATTAACTTGAGTGGAATAAATTAGCTAGAGTCAATTAGCCAGGAGTCTTGTTAAAGCTTATCAGTGTTGCACATTTGATGCTTATCTCTTCTTTTCTATTTAAATGTAATTGAAGTCCTAGTTTATTAAGGACAGTTGTTAAAGAATCCTATTTAAGGGTTCAATTGATTGAATAAAGAGTATGATTGATTAAGCAAATTCCTTCCTCTGTTCTTCTTTTCCTCTTCTTCCCTAAATTATTCTTATCTATGTAAGAACAAGTAGGTTTTGAATTCTATCATTCATTCAAGTTTCAACTTTCAACTTTCAAAGATACAAAAATCTAAAAAATTATAAATAAACAAAAAATCACAATTCACTGCATCCTTAAATCATGATTTTAACCTTATGTTACTAAAACGTATTGTCAAAATATATAATGCAAGGTAATATGTCGATAAAATTGATTATATATTTCAAAAAACTTAGGCTGCATTGGAGATTTTCAAATGTACGTTCGTCAGTTAATATTACCAATTACATTCTCTTATGAATTTTAAAATATTGATGCATCCTTTTGTAGCAGGCATTCAGTTACTGAACTGATTAGGGCCATTACCACTTATCCTCCCTCTCCTCGTCATTATCCATATATAGAGCGCAAAAATAATCTTGAAAGCCTACCAAATATCAAAATAACAATATAAGTGAGAATTAAATTCAAGGGCGACTTTGAAACAAATTGATAAAGTGTCGAAAAGTAAAAATAAAAATGTTATCAATTTGAACACTCAAAAGGAGTTTGAAATTAAACAAGGTCAAAATTTTTGCATCAAATCAATAAATAAAATTTTAAACCTTAGTAAGTTTTACATTTGCTCAATTTATAAGAAGTTAAATTTGTTAACAAGAAGAGAAGTGTTAATTCACCTTTTATTAAGTAGTTTCCGTTTGGACTCGAGACAAACTCATAAAAAATTAAAATACAAAATACTCTCATAATAATAAAATAATCAAATATGCTATTTATCCTCCCTCTCGTCGTCTTCATCCTCTATCTCCTCGAATTCATCCTCTATCTCCTCTATCTCCTCGAATTCATCCATATATAGAGAGCCAAAAAATTCTAGAAACGTCTGTCAAATGTCAAAATAACAATACAAGTGAGATTTACATTCAAAGGCGACTTTGAAACAAATTGAAAAAGTGTCGAAAAGTAGAAATAAAAATGTTGTCAATTTGAACACTCAAAAGGAGTTCGAAATTAAACAGGGTCAAAATTTTTGCATCAAATCAATAAATAAAATTTTAAACCTTAGCAAGTTTTTCATTAGCTCAATTTATAAGAAGTGAAATTTGTCAACAAGAAGAGAAGTGTTAATTCGCCTTTTATTAGGTAGTTTCCATTTGGACTCAAGACAACCTCAAAAAATTAAAATACAAAACACGTCTCATAATAATAAAATAATCAAATATTGCACATGGAATGAGAAGACTTACCTGTAGCATTTTTACAGCAACGAATAATTCCAAACGTTTATGTAGTTCAGAGTACTCTTTAGGAAATTTTATCTGCTGCCAAAAGAAGGACCAGAATGGGCTACGATCCCATGCTGAATTCTGTCAACACAATGACAATGACAAACTGTATAATTTGTATAATGAATGCAGAACAATCAATAACAAAAAATGCCTAACAAAAATAATGGCTAATTATTATGATTTGCAGTTTTAAAAGCAAAATAACAAGATTTCTTACAACTACACACGATGAAAAATGAGATGAGCAGAATTAAGATTACTAAAACACACACACGTACCGCTGATGTAATGTCGTCTTTCCAACATGTATATTTTAAACTTTCAAAGTTTCCCCTTTTGCATAGGTTGGCCATAAGATTATGAATATTTTCCTAATAAGATAATAAGATAAAAAGTAAGGTAAGGAATATAAATAGATAAGAGAGGGAATAAATGAATGGGAGAATCGATGAAAACTCACCACGGGATTAATGTAGCCAACAACTATTCCCAACAACTCGTATTCCTCAACTTAAACATAATAGAGACATGAGACACATATGCTTCATATAAGAAATTACGGAAATACAGAGAAATCAAAAAACTTACAGGATCATTTTGAACGCTGTGAATAATGTTTAACAACCTATCAAAAAGGGTTTCGTCCCTGGGTAATTTACTGCAAGATGGACAAAATTCAAATAACATAAATAAATAGTTAAATACAATAATACACAAAGAGTTAAGAAATCATAAACATGCACTGGTTACTAGTATATGCATACCTGTGTGGATCTGCATGACAAAGGAAATCCTTAGCTATCGCCACACTGGCATACTCATCCCTAAAACTGAAAGCTAGAAACACTGGATTATAATAATCCCTCTTCATACTTTCCCGAAACAACTGCAATGGATTCAGGTACTCGATCATCTACCACTCAATTCAACTCAATTGTTAGAATTGAACCTATATACATAAAACAAAGAAAACAGGTGAAGAGGAATATTCATTACCTTGTGATCTGATCTGCTGCATGACATCTTGGTCTGTGGCGTTTGGGGCGATTAGGGATTTGAGAGAAAAAGGTTCGATTTTTGGGCGACCGATTTGGGAATTCAGAAGTTAGGGCAACAACCCCGTGTAAAGAGGGGGTTTATATAGTCCTGGTAAATATGTGGAGAGGCTGCAATGAAATAAGGTTGGACTTGAATTAAATTGTTGCGGGCCGAGTTGAGTGTAAATTACTTTGGAGTGACGATTATTTGCCCCTAAATCTGTATGTAAACCTCCAAAATTATATATTTTTAAAATTCTAGTATTATCTTAAATTAAAGTATTAATATTTTAATTCAAAATATAATAATTTCTTATAACTATTTACTTTTTTGAATTTTTACTCACTAAATCATTTTCAAAAAAAATATTAACTAATTAAATCAAATTAAAAATAATAAAGAAAAACGAAAACTCAGTACTATTCCAATATTCTTTCAATAAAAAATTGGAGGATACTGCCTAGAAAAGATGGACAACTCCTCCACAATGCAGAAACTTGAAAAAAAAAAAAAAAAAAACAGGAATTGTGCAATTAGTTAGACGTGGGTTTTTGTTCTTCATTTCATAATTCATATGTTTCAAATTTTTTATTGAATTTGATAATGTTGGGCACCTCAAACTATATGTTTGTAAAACTGTCTTCTTTTGCACTAGGTTAGATTTTAAGTTGTGGAAATTAATTTGCTTAATTGGTGAAATTTCTTGATAGTTAAAGAAAAATAATGCCTTGCATAACATCTAAAAAACACTTGGTAATAAATCAATGGATTTTTGTTTGGGTTACCACAATCTATATATGTTTATATAAGCAGCATTATCTAAATTTTTAAAAGGTACCTTTGTAATCTCTCTCCGATCAACATCACTTATCCTATGACACTTATCAAACTCAATGACTTTTAATGTAGTGTTAATGTTATCACACAACAATAGAATTTGATTTATATGTGTGGTAGCCAAAAATGGTTCATAGGCCCCAACGCAAATAGAAGCCCAAAAAACTTCATATAGCCAATACAGGCCCATTTGCTCCAGGTCGACCCAAGTCCTATGCCAACAAGACTTGAACGTATAAAAGACTTGGTCAAGAGTTTCAGTTACAGAAGGTTAGTAACCGTTGATTAAGAGGAGAGGAAATCTCTCCTTTAATCACTCCCACCATTTACAATTGCCAAAGGAAACGTTGGAGAAGGGGGTCTAGAGCTATAAATAATAGAACTCACTCACAATGAGGCCCTTTAGAAAATATCTACAAAAAAAACAAAGCTAATGAGCATCTCCAAACTCTGTTCATATTTATTCCAGCCACCAGAATTCTACTTGATTCACAATCACGATTCTAATATAATAAACGCTCAGCCCAAGCGAACCTAAGGCTATATGAACGACACCACCCATGGCTCGACAAGCCTTGTCTACGGTTTGCTTTAGAATCTACATGCTTTGTTCTATAGGGAATCAAAAACATGCGACAAAGCATTGTTCATAGATTGCCGGTGCCCCGAACACTACGATTTTGACCGAATTTTGACCGTAGGATTTTCTAGTTCTACAATATGTAAGAACCCCATTTACTTTCAATTAGAGAATCACTTTCTTGAAATCCAATATGATTTTTTTTTTCTTCAGAAACCAATTAAGCATATATAGCCGGATAGACGTTTTAGTGAATTAATGAGAACAAATTTTGACTATCAAATCTGATTTTCGTTTTTAAATGGTTATAAATACAAAGGGACAGGTCATATATATGTGATAATTAAATGGTTATAAATACAAAAAAAGGTTTTTAGTTTTTTGCAAGCAAAAAACTCTCAAAGTGATTTCTGTAAAAACTAAAAACTCAAACTAATCCAAAGGTACACAATATATGATTTAGATGTATTTGTGTTATGTTCCCATTTAATGCTTTTAATTAATTAATTTGATAGGGACATGGTCTGGTTAGTGGTTACATAGTAAATATTTCCTCACCAAATTTCCTATCTCTCGATTAAACGAACCCATTTGCTTTCAATCGCATTGATTCAAGAAAGTGATTTTTTTATTCTTTAAATTCCACAAATATATACAGAGATTTTCTGAGATTTTTTTTTACTCTCTGAAGAAACAAACACATTTTTTCAAACAAGTAATTAATTACATGCCATCATTTAAGGTAGTTTGTTGCATCACCTAGGCTATCATGAGTTTCCATGTAGAGCAACTGCAAAATAAGACTCCATCTACTATAAAGTAGTGAACTAGTGATTCTGAAGAACTGTCAATGATACCATCATTTATTGAGAAAGAGAAAGGAGTTTGAGAATATATATATATATATTTTTTTGAAAATCTTTTTAAAACGATAGTGTTTTGACTAGTCATGGCCACGGTTTGGTTTCGGACCAAAACTAGCGGTTTTGGTTTTTTGGCTACCTAAAACCCAAACCGAAACCGTACAATCCGGTTTAGGGGCGGTTTGTAACCGCCGGTTTTACGGTTTCGGTTTCGGTTAAAAACCGCCGGTTTTTCTCACGTTTTCGGTTTCCGGTTTCGGACAGTTTTTCAAAAAAAATTTCAAAAAAGTGCCACATGGCACATTCTGATTCGTCAATTTTTTTTAAATATTTTTTTAAAAAGAAACCGGCGGTTTTAAAACCGCCGGTTTTGGGCATGCCGAAACCGAAACCGAAACCGAAACCGAAACCGAAACCATAACCGTACGGTCCGGTTTCCAACCAGTTTTCAAACTGTCGGTTTCGATTTCGATTTCCTGTTTTCGGTCCAGTTTGGTCCGTACGGTTCCGGTTAAACCGCGGACAAAACCTACGGTTCAACTGGAACCGTGGCCACCACTAGTTTTGACCCTTTGAACGTTAGATATTAGTTTTGTTACTAGATAAACAAACATTGAAACATTGATTAACAAGATATAAAAACTTTAACCTGAAACTTAATTTGGATATGACTGAAAATGTGTTTATTATTATTATTCTTGAATTGCTTTCAAATATTATTCATTGAAAACCATTCTAATAAATAATAATCCAAGGTAAGCAAGGAGAAAATATTATATATATATATGAAAAAGACACATAATTCATGGAGATCTCCAAAACGAAAGAGATGTTACTTGCGTAGGTTGTCCATTTTCTCTCAGACCAGTGGATTGACTCCTAGGGTGGTCCTACAATAACATGCACAAAATAAGTCTGACATTTTGAGAAAAGATTTTCCTCCCTGTATATAGGATCTGAAAAGAGAGATGGGAGATTTTTTTTCTTATCAACTTAATAATATTATTTTAATATTATTAAGTTGAGATTTGACGCAATTCTTGTCATCATTTTCTCTGCAAACTCGTAAAGAAGGTGTTGCGTTCCATTGGATAATATTGGAATCTGGGTTCACCAGATTTTGAATGAAACAAGACAAAACACAATTATGAGAATATATATCCACTCAAAATGACACGCCAACTAATGCTTCTTTATTGAATTAAACTTGATGTACTTCCAATATTATGGTTGTTGTTGATTTCATCTGTATAATTGAGTTTCTAGTATGTGATTTATCACAATGTGTTGTGTATTATTCTTGAATACATGATTATTGAGGCACATAGAGGAATAACAATTAAATTTTCAATTTGGATGCCTAGTACGTTTTTTATTTATTTATTTATTTATTTTTAAAGAGAGACAAGAAAACTAAACGGAACACAGTGATCCACACGAAGGATTGCTACCAAGCCAAAAATAGTCATCATCAATACTCGGAGCAAATTTTGCCAAAATATGGGCAGCACCATTAGCTATCCTTGGATGTCTAGTTAAGAATGAGATAGTATCACAATTGTGAAATTATTATATTAATACATAAACATTATCATTAATCAAACTTTGTAGACAGATTATTGTTAGTATAAGTTATTAGGTGTCATAACTTGTTACTAATATCTTTTATAATAGCATTAAAATGAATATTATTATTTTTATTCACTATAAGAAAAACCTCTATTTACTACGGGCGATGCTTGTTATGGACGTGTTTTAACTACGTCAGCTTTCTAGATGATATAAGACGGATCATAACATCTATGTCAACGTGTTTTAACTATGTCAGCTTTCTAGATGATATAAGACGGATCATAACATCTATGTCAACTTTTTTTTCCTGAATGCATTCAAAACAATTCGCTTTCTAGATGATCCCTCTATAAGAGGGCCGTTATAACTTATAACAATCCCAATTTTTCTAGTTACTTTGTTCTCGATTTCTATTTGAGAGAATCTTTAGGAAAAGTATTTTCTTTATCCCGAGCTAAAAAAATAGGATATGAATATGGCAATGTCTCTAGTAAACCAAAGTTATCGTTTAATAGCTATTTTGCTACAATCTTACCCTATGCAAAACAAAAATTGAACGAGGAGATTGAAGTTTCTACGATGCAAAACATACTGAATCAACGTGTAGATTTAATATTAAAAATGAAAGATGCTAAGTTAACTGTCACAATCGATTTCTATAGATTCGCAATAGATCGGCTCAGATATCTCTCGCAATGAAGGTTGAAATGAAGAGAAAACAATAAATGGTAAAGAAAAAAAAAATACAATCTTTGAAATGCAATATTGCAACATAAAATTGGAAAAAAAAAAATCTGGCTGAAAAAAAATACAATATAGAAACATAAAATCAGAAAAATAAAAAGCAAAACAATCTTGAAATCTAAAACTTAACAAGAGAAGAAAATTACATAAAATCAGTGAAACATAAAATCAAATTGAGTATTAAGCCTACTTCAATTCATGGGTGAGTTCTTATAGCTTTTATGGTTCTTATAATTTGTGTGAATTTGATGGGTTGTTTATATAATCTTATTATTTCTATCTCAAGATTAGAAGATTCATGGATGCAAGAAGTCTGGGGAGACATCCAATCCCAGGAAAGATCAACTTGACATCATTGTTGATTAATTACAACCGGAGATCTTCAATGCTATCATCTGTCTATCTTTCTTTCGTTTTTTTCCTTCCTTGTTATTATTCCAATAATGTATGAGCTTGGTTGATTTTGCTTGGTAGGATTGAAATATTGAATGATATGTATTGTTGTCATAGGTTTGGTGACGGTGACACTGAACTATGTTTCTTGAAGATCTGATATATAAGATAATGACTGAGAAGATGGCCGTTTCCGAGATGAGGGATGTGTAAATCGAAGCATACCACTTCATTCAGCACATCCCTCATTTCTGAAACATCCATCCTCTCAGAGTCTCAGTTACCTCAACGTTGACCAAACGACCAGAAACAAACCCTCCACCAAAAAACTGACATGCACAACCACCAAAAAACTTTCCTGCAGAACCAGAAGAGCCCTCCACGAAAGGGCCAGTAAAACGGTCTTTGAGAGCTTTTTCCAAGACTCCAAAAAAGGTTTCCACAACCTTTTCACCGAGATCTATAGTAACAAAATTCTACAAAGACAAAACCAATTTAATAGAGACGAATAAGTTTCACATACTTGAGCCATTTCACATACTTGAGCAATCTAGAAGAACAAAAAATATATATAAAAAATTACAAACATAAAGTGTTGATTATCCGGAGTATTATCGTAAAAACAACAGAAAAATAAGGAAACAATCTAAACCAAGAGAAGACGTGACAGAGAAAGAGAGAAGTTTCAGATTTGTTTGGTTGAGAGATAGATTACAACAGCCACTGCAGTGTATATTTATACTACTCAAACTAGGGTTAGGTTAAAAGCGCTTTTTTTTTTTTTTTTTAATAAATTAAAACTTTTATAGGAACTCGACATGTTCTTTAATTATGTGATTTTGTATTAAATGTCTCACCTACGATCCCATAATTTCCATCCCAACATATATGGCAGCCGAGGGTTTGAATACTTTATTTTACAACAAACAAAAAATATTTATTATTTTTGTTTTGAATACTTTATTATTTTTGTTTCTGTTTTTTCGGATTTTTTTTTTCCTGATTTTGTTTTGATTCACATCATGGGTCCCAGTCTTCCAGAGTTTATTTAATTTTACAGGATTCTGTATGGGCCGTTTGATTTTTACTGTTTCTATCATTCATTCAAGTTTCAACTTTCAACTTTCAAAGATACAAAAATCTAAAACATTATATATAAACAAAAAATCACAATTCACCGTATCCTTAAATCATGATTTTAACCTTATATTACTAAAACGTATTGTCAAAATATATAATGCAAGGTAATATGTACGTTCGTCAGTTAATATTACCAATTACATTCTCTTATGAATTTTAAAATATTGATGCACCCTTTTGTAGCAGGCATTCAGTTACTGAACTGATTAGGGTCATTGCCACTTATCCTCCCTCTCCTCGTCATTATCCATACATAGAGCGCAAAAAAAATCTAGAAAGCCTTCCAAATATCAAAATAACAATATAAGTGAGAATAAAATTCAAAGGCGACTTTGAAATAAATTGAAAAAGTGTCGAAAAGTAAAAATAAAAATGTTGTCAATTTGAACACTCAAAAGGATTTTGAAATTAAACAAGGTCAAAATTTTTGCATCAAATCAATAAATAAAATTTTAAACCTTAGTAAGTTTTACATTTGCTCAATTTATAAGAGTTAAATTTATCAACAAGAAGAGAAGTGTTAATTCACCTTTTATTAAGTAGTTTCCGTTTGGACTCGAGACAAACTCATAAAAAATTAAAATACAAAATACTCTCATAATAATAAAATAATCAAATATGCTATTTATCCTCCCTCTCATCTTCTTCATCCTCTATCTCCTCGAATTCATCCTCTATCTCCTCTATCTCCTCTATCTCTTCGAATTCATCCATATATAGAGAGCCAAAAAAATTTAGAAACGCCTGTCAAATGTCAAAATAACAATACAAGTGAGATTTACATTCAAAGGCGACTTTGAAACAAATTGAAAAAGTGTCGAAAAGTAGAAATAAAAATGTTGTCAATTTGAACACTCAAAAGGAGTTCGAAATTAAACAGGGTCAAAATTTTTGCATCAAATCAATAAATAAAATTTTAAACCTTAGCAAGTTTTTCATTAGCTCAATTTATAAGAAGTGAAATTTGTCAACAAGAAGAGAAGTGTTAATTCGCCTTTTATTAGGTAGTTTCCATTTGGACTCAAGACAACCTCAAAAAATTAAAATACAAAACACGTCTCATAATAATAAAATAATCAAATATTGCACATGGAATGAGAAGACTTACCTGTAGCATTTTTACAGCAACGAATAATTCCAAACGTTTATGTAGTTCAGAGTACTCTTTAGGAAATTTTATCTGCTGCCAAAAGAAGGACCAGAATGGGCTACGATCCCATGCTGAATTCTGTCAACACAATGACAATGACAAACTGTATAATTTGTATAATGAATGCAGAACAATCAATAACAAAAAATGCCTAACAAAAATAATGGCTAATTATTATGATTTGCAGTTTTAAAAGCAAAATAACAAGATTTCTTACAACTACACACGATGAAAAATGAGATGAGCAGAATTAAGATTACTAAAACACACACACGTACCGCTGATGTAATGTCGTCTTTCCAACATGTATATTTTAAACTTTCAAAGTTTCCCCTTTTGCATAGGTTGGCCATAAGATTATGAATATTTTCCTAATAAGATAATAAGATAAAAAGTAAGGTAAGGAATATAAATAGATAAGAGAGGGAATAAATGAATGGGAGAATCGATGAAAACTCACCACGGGATTAATGTAGCCAACAACTATTCCCAACAACTCGTATTCCTCAACTTAAACATAATAGAGACATGAGACACATATGCTTCATATAAGAAATTACGGAAATACAGAGAAATCAAAAAACTTACAGGATCATTTTGAACGCTGTGAATAATGTTTAACAACCTATCAAAAAGGGTTTCGTCCCTGGGTAATTTACTGCAAGATGGACAAAATTCAAATAACATAAATAAATAGTTAAATACAATAATACACAAAGAGTTAAGAAATCATAAACATGCACTGGTTACTAGTATATGCATACCTGTGTGGATCTGCATGACAAAGGAAATCCTTAGCTATCGCTACACTGGCATACTCATCCCTAAAACTGAAAGCTAGAAACACTGGATTATAATAATCCCTCTTCATACTTTCCCGAAACAACTGCAATGGATTCAGGTACTCGATCATCTACCACTCAATTCAACTCAATTGTTAGAATTGAATCTATATACATAAAACAAAGAAAACAGGTGAAGAGGAATACTAATTACCTTATGCTCTGCTCTGCTGCATGACATCTTGGTCGGTGGCGTGTTGGATTTAGAACGATTAGGGATTTGAGAAAAAAAGGTTCGACTTTTGGGCGATCGATTTGGGAATTGTAAAGTTAGGGCAACAACCCCGTATAAAGGGGTGGTTTTATATAGTCCTGGTAAATATGTGGAGAGACTGCAATGAAATACTTGCGGACCAAGTTGAGTGTAAAATTGTAAATTACTTTGTTCGATTTGATATGGGCTCAACATGACTGATACGCCCTAAATAAATACAAGAAATTTCGATTTGATCCAAAAAGTGGCAAGAGAAGGGTCGTACACCCTTTCAATTTCTATTTGATCCAAAAAGTGGCAATGAAATTTCGATTTGTTATTTCGCAAAATTTAGTGACTAAATTAGTACAATGGGATTAACAAACGAGAACAAAGGGATAGTATTTCGTTCCAATCACATTAAATAATTTAATTCAATCCAACCTGGTTAAAGAGACCTAGTTATTTTATCCATCATTATCATAAAACAAATCCAATGAAGGCACACTTATAGCAATACATGATTTAGATTATTATAGAGTTTATTTCTCTTTATCTACCTACATGCATCCATAAAGATGCAATCGTGCAAAATCCACCAACATTTATTCGGAATCGAAATCCTCCCTCTTCTTCTCTTTATCCTTTATCTCCTCGTCTTTTCCCCCTATGTAGGATGTTAAAAATATCTAGAAACACCGGCCAAATATCAAAATAACAGTACAAGTGTCTTGCTATTCAGGTGTCTTGCGCATCTTAATTAAACTAGAATTTTCTGCCATTGCAATATTTATACAGGAAGATTAATTCTTTTTTCAGTTGGAATTTCTCTATGCAATCGAATGCATACATTAATAGGTATTACGAAAAGCTGATGAGATTCTTTGATTGTAGTAGTGAGACATTACGATTCTTCTTAATTTAGCTATCATGATGTGAAAAATGTAAAACTTGCATCACAGTTTGAACAACCAATTACGCTGTTCATCTTATTATTATCACAATTACAATTGTTTTATTAAGTTTTTAGATTCAGGTCAATTTGATTCAGTTTTAATTCACAATTTTTTCTATATTTATGAAGAAAGATTATTATTATTTTTAATTTGATCTCGATGAGTTCTAACATACCCCGACTCGTTCAATATCAAAATTGATTGTAATACTCGACAAAGAATCATGTGACAAGTGCTTGTAATTTAACGCGTACTTGCCCCACCTATTCTATTCATTGCATTATATCCAAGATGTCCAAGGCCTTGTGCTCTTGAGTTGCTCTGGTGGCATAAATAACAAGGCAATTGTTGATGATTCATTGATTCCTCATTCATCGATTTTCTATTGAAGCAAACGTAATTGTAATTAATTAGTTCATATATACAAGTAAATTTAAATGGTTTCAAAACTAATTATTAGATATATATAATTTTATATATTTGTTATATTTTGTTTCGATAAAAGTTGAGATGAAGAGAATATAATGTATGGTTAAGAGAAAAAACGTGAAAGAAAAATAATACATGTTTTGAAATCTAAAACCTAATATGGCGGCTGAAACCGGTGGGGATTCGATCCGTTTGGGGTGAGTTTGGAGCACTTAAAACAGAGTTCAGGTTGGATATGAGTTAAACGTTGTTGATCCAGTTTGTAACCGGGTCGGTTATTTATATAATTATTTTTTTAAATATGAAAAATATAAAAGGAAAAACAAACTCTAATCTTTTTTTTATCTATTTGTCTAATTGTATTTTATATTTGAATTTAAGGTTTATATAATTTAGATGTTATATTCCATTAAAATTAAATTTATATATGAATTTTAAGTATATGCTAAACTTTAATTTTTAATATTTATGTGTCATTTATATTAATTAATTAATTATTAGTATTGTCATTATTATTATTTTGATATTTTCTTATTATTGTTGGAATATTTAACACATGAATATATATATGTTTTGCTATTATAATTCTCCTACATGCATCATGTGTATGTTTTTATATACATTATAGTGTTGGCATAATGGTATTAATATAACATGGTTTAAATTTAACTCAATTTAACAAAGTTGTCTCTATTTATTTCTTGATTATCGTTTCAAGTGAAAATGTGGACACTTATTTGTGATATTGCATGTTCTAGTATTTCATTTCCAGGGGACCCTCCAAGGCTTCAATCGCACATTAATTGATGTAGAGAAACTTGAAAAAGAGAACATCAATGTGCCTAATGTTTTCACTATTTATGTGTTGTTACACTCTTTTTGTATGATGGGTGATTTGAGTTGTGCATTGGATTTAGGCACATTGATGTTTTATAAATATATATATATATATATATATATATATTTATATATTTCAAGAAAAAGCACACATACAACATTGTTCATATATTTACATTTGTTTCATATACATATATTTACATTTGTTTCATATATATTGTTCATATATTTACATTTGTTTCATATATATATATATATATATATTTGAACAAAAAAAATTTGATTAAGAAAAAATATGGTCACTAAAGTATCTCTAGCCATATATAGAAGCTGTAAACAAATGAAAAGACTTTCTTTGTACAAGGGGCATGAAAAGTTTAGTCCCTAAATTCTGCAGTGAAAATAGATTGACATTCTCACCTTTAAGAAGCAGAAAAAACCTGATGGTTTGTCTCACACATCAATAGGTCTAAATTTGTCTTGCCCCAAAGAATGTAGAGTTCAACTTTTCACCAAAAATTACGCGGTGATGGTATTGATTTTAACTCTTGCTCTTTCTTTGTAACGGTATGAGAGAATCGCTTAGACTTGTGTATCCTCAATCTCATGGCAGGGACTTTTCGGGCTACCGCCTGCCATATCATCTGGACAGCATCGCCCTCCTTGGACGGATATTGAAACTCGAAGAAATCTTCAACCTCCTTCAACCTTTCCCTCATTCGAGACCACTCATCCTTCTTGATACTTCTGATTAGGTTTATCAAAAAATGTTCCTTGACAGCATCTGATGTGCGAACAAATATGCAGAATTCAGAGTAGTCAAGAACGTCCTCATAAGGAAGCTCAATTTCGTCACTGATGATGACAGGGACACAATGACTGACAATGGCATCAAAGAGGCGATTTGATGAGGGAGTATCACCAGCTATGTTGAGACAGAATTTGGAAGCGTGCATTCCCTGTGTGGCTTTGTTGATTCCATTCCTTTGAACACTTCCAAATGTGAAATGCACATCTTTTTCATCTTTAAGAAGATAAAACAACTCTTGCCGTGCAAAGCCACCATCTTTTCTGTATATGGCTCCTTGGAAGTACAGCAGTGTTGGACGAGTTTCAAAATCAGATGTATCGTTGACATAAGGCTTGATCACATGTTTGTAAGGCGCAATGACATCTTTACTAACATTGGCTATGTTGGGAGGGTACCTCCCAAAATCGGAAAGTATGAAAGTTGCTCGCCATAGCTTCATCCTAGCAGTCAATAGGCTATTGGGATGGTGAGCTACAATGAAATGGTCTTTCCCTTGGTACTGTTTCCACAACTCGTGATTCGTCACATAATCAACCAACTTGTCTTGCAACGCTCTGTCGTTGCCTTTCTTCTTATGTGGAGTCTTTTTCGAAAACTTATTATAGCTCAATGAAGCAAAGAAAGGTACAAAAATAAAATCAGCTTCAGTAGAGTTGCGGACTCTAATCACACTAGAAGCTCTGGGGATGTTAGAAATCTCGGAAGCAAGGAGATCCAAGGTAATCCAATATTCTATACTATGTTGCAAGTTCAATCCACCGGGATATTGAGGTATATTTTTCGTAACGTCAGGCCAAACACTTCCCCCTTGTGCTTTCCAATCTAAGAGTTCAAAATGAAACTCAGGGGGTAGATCATACATAAAAACCTTAAGAATCTCTTTATTTTTGGTATTGCATTTCTTTTGGGGTAATTCTGCCTCTTCTTCTTCTACACTATCGTTAAGTATTGCACGGTTTCTAATCCTAGGTTCAGAATTACCATTGTTAACTACAGGCAGGGGATTGCTATTGGTATTGGTACCGGTAAACAAATTACTATCAATGGAAGTGGACCGCAATACAAAGAACCACGACAAAAAGAAGAGAATAGATGCAATTGTGAACAAGGAAAGCAAAGACTTACGAGTAATGATCCCAAGAGATGATTTAATCCTTTCACCCATAGCAGCAACACTAATCCAAGAAAACCAGCAATGCTTTCTCTATATAGGTGCCAAACACCATTAATATTGATATATAAACTTAAATTGCTAACGCAATCGGCAATGCTGTGCTAAAATATCCAATACCCAGAAACCAACTCATAGAGAGAATGACAACAAACCCAGATCACAAACCCACCAAATAAAAACAGTCAATGATTTGAAAAACCGAAATTGAGAAATATGATTAGGTGGAGAGTTAGAAATGGGAATTCAAAGTTTCTGTTGTTGTACATTTATTTGGATTCTTACCGTAGAAAAAAGAAAATCCAACCACTCACCAAAAACTCTCTTCTTTTGTCTTTGTTGTTGTTGATGCAACTCTCTCTCTCTCTTGCTGTTCGAGACTCTCTGTCTCTCTCTTCTGCCTCACGTGTGCGCAAAGAGAGTTGAAGTTGCGTACGAATAGGGTCTATCTGTTGAAGCGGGCTCAACTGGACTTCTTCTCCGTCCTCTCTCTGCATCACATTCCACACACACACACACACATATATATATATATATATATATTTTTCAAGAAAACATATATGAATATATATTTACATTTGTTTCATATATATTGTTTATATATTTACATTGTTTATATATTTATATTTGTTTCATATATATATATATTTCAAGAAAACGTAACACACACGTAACATTGTTCATATATTTACATTTGTTTTATATATATATTTCAAGAAAACAAAACATTATACATATATTTACATTTGTTTTACACACACAGAGACAAAATTGTTCATATATTTACATTTGTTTCATATATATTGTTAATATATTTGCATTTAAGGTTTATATAATTTAGATGTTATATTCAATTAAAATTAAGTTTATATATGAATTTTAAGTATATGCCAAACTTCAATTTTTAATATTTATTTGTCATTTATATTTATTAATTAATTATTAGTATTGTCATTATTATTATTTTGATATTTTCTTATTATTGTTGGAATCTTTAACAGATGAATATATGTTTTGCTATTTTAATTCTCCTATATCATGTGTATGTTTTTATATACATTATAGTGTACGTGGCATAATGGTATTAATATAACATGGTTTAAATTTAAGTCAATTTAACAAAGTTGTCTCTATTTATTTCTTGATCGAATATCGTTTCAAGTGAAAATGTGGACACTTGTTTGTGATATTGCATGTTCTTGTAATTCATTTCCAGGGGACCCTCCAAGGCTTCAATCGCACATTAATTGATGTAGAGAAACTTGAAAAAGAGAACATCAATGTGCCTAATGTTTTCACTATCAATGTGTTGCTACACTCTTTTTGTATGATGGGTGACTTGAGTTGTGCATTGGATTTTCTTAGAAATGTTGATATTCATCTCGATAATACAAAATATAACTGTCATTTGGGGGTCTTGTGAGCAAGCTAGGCTTAGATAATCAGGCATTTGGTTTTTGTATTGATTCTTTTACTTGTAATATATTAGTTAATGGATTTTGTAGAATCGGGTTAGTTAGGTATGGCGAGTGGGTTATGGGTAACTTGCTAAATGTTATAGGGTTTAACATATTAATTGATGGATATTGCAAAAGTGGAGAAATGAGTTGTGCCCTTCAATTGTTGAAGAGGATGAGGACGGAGAGAATTTGGCTTGATATTGTTACTTATAATACTCTAATTAATGGATTTTGCAAAAGGGGATTGATCGCACCATTTATATATATATATTTTAGCCCCCATTTTCTATTTTTTTGTGCTCTTTTTGAGGTAAAATTGGATATTTAATATGTGTTAAATAAGTGTTTCAGGTGAATTTGGAGTTTTGGAAAGGCTGGGGTATTTTTGGAGAAATCAGGGGTAAACGTGAACAGTTCAAGGAAATATTGAGGTGTTTGTAATTTTGAAAGAATTCAGGGACCTTTCCATATTTTGCCATGAAGGGCAGCGAAGTGAACAGTAAAGAAGCGTATTTTTGTAATTTTCCACTGAGGATATTTTTGTAATTTGCCATTTGTGTACCCCAATCTACTTAACCTATAAATACACCCTCTTTGCCTCAAGGGGTTGATGAGGTTTTGGGGTCTCGGAAAAATACAGATGATGATGTTCCAAAATTTCATGATATTGAGATGAATTTGGAACCAAATCTCATCACACATACTACACTTATAATTGCATACCGTAAGCAGCAAGCACTTGAAGAAGCTTGTGTTTTGTACATGGATATATAGTAGTCATGAATTTGCTCTCCACTGAAATTTAATAATTAGATTGATTGATTTTTCAGACTGATATAATTATGGTATAAATGTTTTAACGCTTCTTTGAAGTTTGAACTTCAATTATAGAAATATTCTATTACTAAAAGAAAGATCTATGTATTTTGTGTTTGGCTTTGTTTTTTGTTTCTTGTCAACAAAAGATGGCAATGTTCTTGGAATATTGCTTCTGGTAGACTTTTATTTTATTTTAAGTATTACATAAATTCGGAGGTTTTTTTTAGGTAGAGGGAGAACTCGAACTCACAACCTCTTGATGTATGTGCGATGAGTTTTACCACCGAACCAACATCCTCTGGTCAAATCTCCTAATCAGTTCTTATTGGAAACTTATGATATTGATAACTCAGTTTGACTAACTGTAGGATTTGACTAATTGAAGGAGAGATGCATGTCAATTAATGATAAGGTTGCTTTTGAGTGTAAAAGGGCAAACCTTAGGGCGTTTGGTGCAATTTGCTCATTAAAATAACTCAAAGGTCAAATTGTTTAAATTCTCTCCTTTTAATAGGCATATGAAATATCTAAAAAAAAAAAAGGTGAATTGTAAATAACTCCTGACTTTTGATTAAATATCAAATCAAACCCTCTGGTTTGAATAATCAGCAAAAAACAGTTAATTGACTTATATTTATATATATATATATATATATATATATATATATATATATATGTGTATGGGTAGGATCCCTAGCCCCTAATGTTGAGTTCTTGAACCTATCAAGAGCCTTAAACACCTTCCTGTTAACAACTAGTGTTACTGTAAGATTTACTTACAAACAAAAAATATAATCCAATCTACCAACTAAAACAGATTAAGCAATATATGAAACAAATATATGAAATAAGTGCAGAAGAAAGTAAAGAGACATAAGATTTATCGTGGTTCGGCTAAACAAAGCCTACATCCACGTTGAGCCACTTTGAAGAGGCTCTGTCACTATATGAAGTATCCTTTACAGCCTTAATCTACCCAGAAGAAATACAGAAATTGAGCCCTTAAAAAGAGCCCAGAAACCCAGAACAGAATCACTCAACCGAGCTAACTTAGAGCAAACCCTAGACCTGAGATACAACCCAGAAATGCTCACAAGTTACACCAATAGAATCACCACACTCAGATCTCTTTTTTTCTCTTCTAACACTCTTACAGATTCACAGTAGAGAACCTTGATATTCATGATGAACACCAAGAACACAAGAAGAAGAATACAGAGAGAAAAGCTTCTGGAAACAAACGAGAAAACCCTAGAAATCAAAATAATGATTTCTCTCTCCTTCACTTTAGCTTATATACGCCTTATCAGATAAGATCCACATCACTTCAGAACAACCTATCAGATGTTGCCAAATCAGCATGTAATCCTGACTCAGCATTCCACCATAATAAATCATTGAAACGATGTCGTACTGATAAGTGAGACAATCTGGGCTGGGAGCAATTCTGTTGGGCTTCTGTTGGCCTTCTGTTGGCTTCAACTTCCTCTCATCATTAGGCTTCTTCTTTTGGGCCACCAAACAGGATAAGATGGGCTATATATCAACAAATTCCACCTAGTCCATCTTAAAAACATAAGGCTGATTTATCCACTCACATAGCATCAGAAACTCTTCAAAGTACCTGGCTCAAGACATAGAAAAACAGTTAACCATAATCACCTATTTTAAGCAAATTTAAGCAGTGCTTCAATTTGCTATAGGGTACAATTTTCGTGCCCATGTCAGCTGGATTATCCTTAGTGGAAACCTTTTCCACTTCCACAACACCATCAGAGATTTGATCTCTAATGAAGTGATATTTCACTTCAATGTGTTTTGTTCTCTCATGGAAAACAGGGTTTTTACACAAGTGCAAAGCACTTTGACTGTCTGTGAAGATTACAGCTTTATATTTAAGCACATTTATTTCCCCTAACAGACCTTGAAGCCAAATTGCTTCTTTTATAGCTTCAGTAACAACTATATACTCTGCTTCAGTCGTGGATAAGGCTACAACAGACTGTAATTGACTCTTCTAGCTGACACAACAACCTGCTATGGTAAAGAAATATGAGGAGGTAGACCTCCTCTTATCTCTGTCCCCAACATAATCTGAGTCTACATAGCCAATCAGTTCTAATTCACTGTTAGAACACTCATAAATCAGTCCTATAGAGGTGGTGGAACTAATGTACCTTAGCAACCACTTCATGGCATTCCAATGTCCTTTTCCAGGATTAGCCATGTACCTAGACAACACACTTATAGCTTGAGCTAAATCTGGTCTTGTACTTATCATAAAGTACATAATAGACCCTACTGCACTGGAATAAGGCATTGTCTCCATAAATCTGCTTTCCTCTAATGTTCTTGGAGACAGAGCAACAGATAACACAAAACTAGAGGACAGAGGAACATTGGCAGGCTTGCAATTTTTCATTGCAAATCTGTCCACTAACTTAGACAGATATTTAGACTGAAATAGATACAACCTGGACTCTTCCCCGACTCTCAGTATCTCAATTCCTAAGATTCTCTTAGCATTTCCTAAGTCTTTCATTTCAAACTCAGATTTCAATTTTTTCTTTAAATCTCTAATCCTAGACATATCTTTGCTGGCAATGAGCATGTCATCAACATATAGGAGTAAACAGTAGTATCAATGTTTTCACTGTTAAAATAAAAACATGCATCATATTTACTCTTTTTAAAACCTAAATTGGTAATAAGAGTGTTAAATCTCTTATACCACTGTCTAAGGGCTTGTTTAAGCCCATACAGAGATTTCTTGAGAAGGCAGACTTGTGAGGGTTTAGTTTTAGAGACAAAACCCTCAGGCCGAGTCATGTAAATGGTCTCATCTAAGTCACCATAGAGAAAGGCAGTTTTAACATCCATCTGTTCTAGTTCTAAGTTGTGGAAACTAACTAAGGCTAGAATGATCCTAATAGTTTTATACTTGACTACAGGTGAGAAAATCTCATTGTAGTCAATACCCTCCCTTTGGGTGAACCCTTTAGCTACCAATCTAGCCTTGTACCTAATTGGTTCTTTCTGCCCATCACCATCTTTTATCTTATACAACCATTTACATGAAACTACTTTCTGTTTTTCTGGTTTGTCAATCAGAATCCAGGTTCTGTTTTTACTAAGAGATTCCATCTCTTCTTCCATGGCTTTCAACCACCTAGACTTATCTATACATTTTACTGCTTCTTCATAAGTCCTAGGTTCATAATTCTCCAGTTCTTGGCCAGTGCATAGTGCAAATGATATAACATATGCATATGAAAACTTACCGTTAGGTTTACTAATTCTTCTAGCCCTATCCCTAACAAGCTCGTAATCAGCTAGAGAATCATTTATCTCTGGCTGATTCTGACTCTATCTCACCTGATGCATACCATCAGAATGGGCAGCCATATCTTCCTCAATGGGATTAAACTTCTCAGTGACAGGACCATGTGGTGGGCTGCCAGTTTCCACCTGAACCATATTGACATCATCATCCTTTAAAGGATCTAGTTTGGGTTCAGTGTGCTGGTCCTTGTCTTTACAGGGCATTTTAAACTCATTAAAGACAACATCTCTGCTTATTATAACCTTAAAACCCTTTTGGTCTCTAAGCCAAACTCTATATCCTTTGACTCCTAAGGGATAACCTAGAAAGACACCTTTTAAAGACCTAGGTTCTAATTTCCCTTTAGATTGGTGAGCATAAGCTGCACACCCAAACACCCTTAGGTGCTTAAGACTAGGAGGCCTCCCTGTCCAAATTTCTTCAGGGGTTTTAAGGCCTATAGCTGTTGAGGGAGACCTATTGATCAGATAGAGTGCAGTAGCTGCAGCTTCTCCCCAAAAATTCTGGCTCAAACCAGATCCTATAAGCAGGCATCTAACCTTGTCTAAAACAGTCATATTCATCCTCTCAGCCACACCTTTCTGCTAAGGTGTGTGTCTAACAGTTTTATGTCTTATTATGCCTTCATTATTGCAAAAACTGTTAAACTCTTCATTACAAAATTCAAGACCATTATCAGTCCTTAGGACTTTAATGGTTTTAGAGGTTTGGTTTTCAACCTGCCTCTTCCAAGCCTTGAAGTTTTCAAAGGCTTGATCCTTAGACTTTAGAAGGTAAATCCAGACTTTTCTAGAATGGTCATCAATTAGAGAAAGAAAATATCTATTCCCACCATGAGTGGAGACTTTGGAAGGTCCCCACAGATCTGAGTGAATGTACTCAAGGATCTGTTTAGAGTTATGCTGAGCAGTATTGAAACTGGCTCTGTGTTGTTTCCCAAGGATACAATTCTCACAGAAGTCTAAACTGCTGACCTTATCTCCATCTAGGAGATTTCTCTTACTTAACTCTTGTATACCTCTCTCACTCATGTGACCTAACCTCATGTGCCAAAGTACTCCCTTATCACTGATTTTAGATGCTACACAGGCAGCATTATCAGTAACAATATTCCCTCTTAACACATACAACCCATTCTGCTTGTCACCTTTTAGAATGACAAGAGAACCCTTAAAGGCTTTTAGAACACCTCTCTCAGCCTTATAAGTATAACCTTCCTCATCTAAAGTACCAAGAGAAATCAGGTTTCTCTTTAGGTGAGGCACATATCTAACATCTTTTAGGACCCTTACCATACCATCATACATCCTAATGGCTATGGAACATATGCCTTCCACACTACATTGCTGATTATCACCCATCAGAACAGTGCCACTATTGAGTTCTTTGAACTCAGTGAACCAGTCCCTTCTAGGACACATATGGAAAGAACATCCAGAATCTAGAATCCATTCAGAATTCATGTCTACAGTGCTGATTGCTAAGACCTCACTAGGCTCATAAGACTTTGATGCTATAGCAGCATCACCATCAGAATGACTCTTATCTTGACATTTCTTTTTATATTCAAAACACTGTTTCTTGAAATGTCCTTCCTTGCCACAGAAGTAGCATTTCTTGGAGACATATCTGCCTCTAGACTGGGACCTATTACTAGGAGTTTTACTTCTGCTTTTATTTTTATTGTTTGAGTTACTGTTCTTTGCTGAGGGCCTGCCTCTAGCAAATAGGTTCTCACCATTATCTTTCCTCTCAGTTTTTAGCTCCAAATCCTTAGATTTTAGAGCAGAGATACACTCATCTAGAGAAAGAGAGGTTCTGCCATATTTAATAGCAGCTTTTACATATCTAAAAGAATCTGGAAGTGAGTTGAGGAGAATAATTGCCTCATTCTCATCACTCAACTTCTCATTTTCCCCTGCATTAGCTAATTCTATGGTCATTCTTTTGAATTCGTCTAAGTTCTGACCTAATCCTTTGCTAGGGTCCATCTTGAAGCTAAACAGGCATTCTTTTAGGTAAATTTTATTGGTTAATGATTTAGTGAGATATAAGCCTTCAAGCTTTTTCCAAACATCAAAAGCAGTAGTTTCATCGTTTACTTCTCTTAGCACATTATCAGACAAGTTAAGGATTATAGTACCTAAAGCCATCTCTAACATGTCATCTTTTTGTTCAGCATTTAAAGAATCAGAGAGCTTATCAGGTCCCTCGATGGCTTTGAGAATTTTTTGCTGAGAAAGTAAGGCTTTCACCTTTTTTCTCCAGATCCCAAAGTCACCAGTACCATCAAACTTATCAATATTAAACTTTAAAGACATTACTGTTGAATTAAAGTTACCGAAATAGTGCGAAGGCTCTGATTTTTGAGTACTGGTGGTCTCGCTGGGTCCTCCTCCTCCTCCTTCTTCTTCTTCTTCTTCTCCAGATGAGTCTTCAAAACTTGAAGACTTCACTTCTGGAGGATCCTAGTTCTCTTCTTCCGCCGTTGGTACTGATTGGGGAGCTCTGATACCACTGTTGAGTCCTTGAACCTATCAAGAACCCTAAACACCTTCCTGTTAACAACTAGTGTTACTGTAAGATTTACTTACAAACAAGAAATATAATCAAATCTACCAACTAAAATAGATTAAGCAATATATGAAACAAATATATGAAATAAGTGCAGAAGAAAGTAAAGAGACACAAGATTTATCGTGGTTCGGCTAAACAAAGCCTACATCCACGTTGAGCCACTTTGAAGAGGCTCTGTCATTATATGAAGTATCCTTTACAGCCTTAATCTACCCAGAAGAAATACAGAAATTGAGCCCTTAAAAGGAGCCCAGAAACCCAGAACAGAATCACTCAACCGAGCTAACTTAGAGCAAACCCTAGACCTAAGATACAACCCAGAAATGCTCACAAGTTACACCAATAGAATCACCACACTCAGATCTCTTTTTTTCTCTTCTAACACTCTTACAGATTCACAGTAGAGAACCTTGATATTCACGATGAACACCAAGAACACAAGAAGAAGAATACAGAGAGAAAAGCTTCTGGAAACAAACAAGAAAACCCTAGAAATCAAAATAATGATTTCTCTCTCCTTCACTTCAGCTTATATACGCCTTATCAGATAAGATCCACATCACTTCAGAACAACCTATCAGATGTTGCCAAATCAGCATGTAATCCTGACTCAGCATTCCACCATAATAAATCATTGAAACGATGTCGTACTGATAAGTGATAGACAATCTGGGCTGGGAGCAATTCTGTTAGGCTTCTGCTGGCTTCAACTTCCTCTCATCATTGGGCTTCTTCTTTTGCAAGAAAAATCACTTTTGGCAACGTTAGAAAGACAACGTACATAGGGCGCATGTTGCAAAAAGTGATTTACCACAACACGCATCAAATGTATGTTGTGAAACCAACCTACAGAAACGTACAACTTAATATTGCCAATAATTGAACACATATGACTACACAATTCAGAGTGTACGTTGTTGAAGAACACTTATTACAACATACAAAAAATGTTGTTAAAAATATATGGTTTATAACAACGCACAAAGACGGCACGTTGTTATTTTTACTTAAATAAACAACAAAAAATTCTATGTACGTTGCTATAGTCATATATTTAGCAACCTATAAATATGTATGTTGCGAAAAAGATAATATTTGACAACAGACATATTGCGCGTTGTTTAAAATGTGATATTTTGCAACTTACCTTTTGTGCACGTTGCCGTAAATTTCTATTTGGCAACACACACGTTAATAGTTGTTAAAAAGCTGATTATTCGCAACGTACCTCTGTTGCACGTTGTCGTAACTTTATCTTCTGCAACCCATCTTTTTTGCACGTTGCTATTGGTTTTTATTAGGCAACACACACATTACTTATTGTTAAAAAGGTGATTATTTCCAACAAACCTCTATTGCACGTTGTCGTAAGTAAATCTTCCACAACACACCTCTTTTGGATATTGCTGTAAGTTTCTATTTGGCTACACACCTCTATCACATGTTGTTGTACATTTATCTTCCGCAACACACACCATGAACGTTTTTGTAAAAGCTTATTGACAACATGCATCGTGTATGTTGTGAAAAGTTTATTTTATGATAACATCGGTTTTTTCTATACGTTGCCATATATAATCTTCAGCAACATACCGCGTGTAGTTAAAGATTGCTAATTTTATTATTTATTAAATTTTAATTTTATAAGTATAGCACATGTAATTTTTACCTATAATTACTTTCATTTATTTTTTAAAATGAAACCTATAATTTATTCACTTATTCTATATTATATATATATAGTTGTCTTTTCGCAACATACATTTGATTACAATGCAACATTCATCATTTGATTTGGCACGCATGTCATTCAGCGGTCGGTGGCCTTGCGCATTGCGAAAAAAGTCTAATATTCTACAACACACTTACACATATATCATGCATGTTGCCATTGGTTTCTTTATCAACATATAAATGTGTACGTTGTTGAGTCTTGTATTTGTAACGATTAATATCATTAGGTTTCGATAGACCCTTAACCGGATTTTTTTTTTCAAATAAATGATTTAGCTATTATATATGATATGCATAGGACATGGATAGTTATGATAGAAAATTATTTTATTTTTAAATCCTTGATTTTCGTAGATCATTGGAGAAATCTAATGACAATATGAGGTTGGCCTAGTGGTTTTCCATCACACCCACATCATGAGGTTGTGGGTTCAAATCTGTCCCCCTCCATCAAATCCCAAATTATTGTAATATTTCAAAAAAATATATAAAAAAATTGTAAGTTGTAACTATATGGAACATGTATATTAACCAAGCCCTTTGATTAAATGTTTGGATAAAATTTATAAAATTTAATTGTTTATCATAAAAATAATTACAATGATTATTATAATGACCCTAAATTATCAATTAATAAAATTAATAATTTTTTTCAATAAAATATTGATTTTTTTTATAACATATGTTATATATAAATAAGTGTGTAATATTATCAAAGTTAAACTCACAGCAGAATGGCAAAGACTCTCATGATAGTTGGTGTTTGTCACAGGTTCAAACCCTCTTCTAAACAAAGTTTGAGATGTAAGTTGGCAAGGGGTGGTTAGGGGTGATGCATAGTGATTGGGTAATGAGGGGGCTAGTCCAACGAGATTGAATTTTTTAAAATTTTTTTTTTCTTAACCTAAGACAACATACAAAACTCGTTGTGAAAATTTTCTAAGGCAACGTACAATGCACGTTGCGAAAACCGTCTAAGTCAACGCATGATAAAATTGTCTAAGACAACGCATGGTAAGGCAACATTTGCGTTAAATGTCAATGACAACGCGCATAGTACGTTGTTATTATTCTATGACTACACACATTGCACGGTGTCAAAAGCTTTGGGACTTTTAGCAACAGGCGTATCAACAACATACACCCGCATGTTGCGAAAACCTTTCGCAACGCATTTTGCGTGTTGCGAAAGGCCAAATTTCTTGTAGTGTAGGCCACCAAACAGGATAAGATGGGCTATATATCAACACCTAAAAATTACACAAATTGTGCATTGGATTATGATGACTTGGATGGTAGAGATGCACTCATACCCATAATATTTTACCATCAGATATATACACCTCATGTGCTCCCTATTTTCTCTCCTTTTTACTTGACCAGATTGACATTTTTTCCAGATTTTTTTTTTTTTTTTTGGTTTTGATTGAAAAACATAGATTATTAGATGAGATTTGTGATTTTTTTTTGGTTGATTCGATTTGTTTTTCTTGTTTATGGAATTTAAACTGGTGGTGATGGGTGATGATGGCAGATGGTGGATGGGTGATGATGGCAGATGGTGGATCGATAGAGATGAGAATCATGAGATTGAGGGAGATGATCTGGGTTTGGTGACGATGGTAAATGATGGAGGTTTGGGGTTGACGATTCTGGGTTTGTTGATGTTGGTGGAGATCCGATCCATCATTTTTTTTTTTTAATCCAATCGAGTAAAAAGAAGAGAGAAGAGGGGGCACATGAGGTGTATATATCTGATGGTGATTATGGGTATGAGTGCACATCTACCATCCAAATCATCATAATCCAATGGTTCACATACTATGTAATTAGGGGCTGGGGATCCTGCCCCATATATATATATATATTACAATTTAAATCCTTTACTATAAATAGAATAAAAGAGGAAAATATAATAAAAATATTTACTAATAATAATAAAATCAATTTCATACAAAAATATTTTTTGTTTAAATTTTATAATGATTTTATTGTTTTGTTATAATATATTTTAGTCAACTAACGGTCAACTAATGGTAAGAGGCTTTTTACTGATTATTCAAACTAGATGGTTTAATTTTACATTTGATTAAAAGTTAGGGGTTATTTACGATTCTCCTTTTTTTTTTTTTTTTTTTTTTTTTTTAAAAGGCATATGATTTTGAAAAAAAAACAAAAAAAAACATACAAGCACCTGCAACACAAAGAGTAAAGACATAAACCGAAACATTTCCCTTCAAATAAAAAAAAAAAATGAAAAGACATAAACCGAAACAAAAGCAGGAAGCGAATCCGTCAATGGAGGTCTACGAGGGAAAAATTGAAGAGTACATATGCATTAGCACCAGTGAAGGGTCCGACCCGGGTGATGATGATTCTGATATGGACCCGGATTACTGCTTTCTTTAGGAGACTCATGAGAAGCTCTCGCAACTCTCCATCAGGAAGAAATCCAAGTCACGGTTAGTAAATTTCAATTAGGTTTTGTTGTTTTTTGTATTGGATGATCAAGAATTCATTTTTATTTTTGGATTTTTTCTTTCTTTTATTGGGCAGGTGTAGTAGTAGTGTAATACTGTGAAAGACCAAGAAGAAATGAAAGAAAACGTGGATGATTTTGAGTTGGTTCACAAGATCATTGAAAGTTAGTTTTTTTAATTGTCATTTAAAAGGGCTTTTATTGTATATGCTTGAAAATTGAAAAATTGTGATGATTTTATGTTTTACAATGTGGTGGCAGGTGGGGAGGTGGAGAAGAAATTGGAGCAGTGTAAAGTTTATTTGAGGAAGAATGGATTGATATTGACCGGCAATAAGAGCACGCTTATTCAGTGAATAAAGGAGCATTTACAGTAATTTTCATCATCTTTTTTGCAGTGGTAATGATTTTACTTGAATTTGTACACTGAATTCTTTACTCAAAATGCTATAATGTTCTTTTCAGGATTTCAAATGGTGAAGGGGAGAAAAAGTATCCTGTATATAACTTTGTATTGAACTGTAAAGGTATGATTTTACTTGTGTTTGCTGTATTTACTAGTGTGATGATAATACCAGATTAGACATTACGAATTTGGTGCAGATGTTGGTGTAATAGTTATACTTTTTGCTCCATTAACCAGGTGCAATGGTCATTGGATGATATGCTTAGTATATGCAAACATCTTTGCTTTTATGCTGGGACTCGGACGTTAGTTCACCTTTGCAATTTGATAATACTGAATTTGGTACTTTTGTCTTTTACGTGCTCGTTACTCACTGTTTTGGGTTTCTAAGATGGTATGGTAGAAGTGATTTTATCTTCTTCTTTTTTTCTTCTAATTATGTTTGAACTCTAATAAGTATGGATTTAATGCAGGAGATGCATGTACGGGTCATGTCGTCATGTTTGAACAGAATGTTTATGAAATGTGGTTATATTTATGTTTTCGAAACATTGGTTTAAGAGTAGCCCTTGATAAATTTGGTAATGATTTTACTTGGACTTGTACACTGAAATCTTTATTCAAAATGCTATAATGTTCTTTTCAGGATTTCAAATGGTGAAGGGGAGAAAAAGTATCCTGTATCTAGCTTTGTATTGATAGATTTTGTGCATGATTTGCTTGATGGGTGTGTTGAAAAACGTCTGGATTGTGTAATTTGATTGGTTTAGAGGATTTTCTCGGATGGTATGTTAGATCGCGAGAATACTGATTTGATGGTTTTGCTTTGTTGGGGTTGCATCATTGAGAGTTTAGTGAACATGAAGAGATGGGGGTTGTGTTTTTGAGTCAAATTTTGTTAGTTGATGTGAAAGTTTTGATTTTTTTTTTTCTTTTTTATTGATGAAGAGCGAAAACCGGGTCTTTTTTGTGTATAAAACAATGGCCTTGTGATTATGCATTTTGTATGTAAAATTTAGCTGTAATTGCAAGGATTAGGAGAGCCAAACAATGATTTGTTTTCATTGTAATTGACACATTCTAGTGGGAATTGCATTTTGGTTTTGATTTCGGAAATCTTAATGGGAATTGCATTATAGTATTTGAAAACAATTCATTGTGTAATAATGTTTCTTTGCTTGATGATCCATTGTGATGATCTTCAAAACCGGAAGAACTCATGGAGGGAATTTAGTTTTTGTTGTAACAAAAATAATTGTCAATTGCTGTGTCAGTGTCATGGGTAAGCAACAATATTAGTGGAACCATGAAGTAATTTTTTATTACGCTTATTTTGTTTTTAATTGAGGTACTATATGCTAGCATAACATGCCGTCATCATGTTATTCTGACTGAATTCAGCTTGTTTTTTTAATTTTAAATCTGGGATTTTGATGGTTGAATGTTTTGTAATGGTCGTGATTTGGTATAGCTGAGGTATGAATTGTGTGTGTTACTGATGGTCTTCCGTTAGCAGGACTGGACGATGGTCATGATTTGAGAGATGCTGAGATGTACAAACAGCAAGTCAAGGCTTTGTTTAAAAACCTCACAAAAGCACACAACGAGGCTTTGAGGATGTCAGTTGAAACCGGACCTTATGATTTCCAGTATCCTTGCATACTTATTTGTTGATATGTCCATATTATTGCATTCGAGTTCGAGTTGTTCCTTGCATGAGAACGATGTTCTTATATCAGCATTAATATTATGTCTTTTTAGAAGCGCTGACAAATATTAATGTTTGCTTGACATAAGTTATAGTTATATTATTGAAGGACGTCTTTGCTACTTGACTATGTGCGACTGTGCTTATCTCAAAAAGCTTGCCTTCCAATACTTTGAAGACCTCAAGATTGAATTTGAGCGTGTTAATGGAGCTCAGATTGAAACTGCAGCCAGACCTTATGCTTTCATTAAATTTGGTAGGTCACATATTTTTTAGTGTTTCCTTAACATGTGCCTGATGCTTTACCTTCTGGCCTAATTGCATTTTCTTTTTTCTCTTTACATATAAAAGATACATTCATACAGAAAACAAAGAAATTGTACGAGGACACTCGTACTCAAATGAATATTGCAAAGTTGAATGATGAACTCTATGAAGTCCACCAGATTATGACTCGAAATGTGCAGGAAGTTCTCAGTGTTGGTGAAAAGTTGGACCGTAAGACACTTCCTTTTCTTATGAAAATGACTTAGTCTCTTTAAATCATATCTGTTTTTTTTTTTTTTTTGTTGAAGTATTTAAAACTAGACGAATGCTGAGTTTAGTACTGTTAGTAAAGGTGTAAGAGTTCTTCAACATGACAAATTGTTTTTCATTTTCATATTGCATTTATGAATGATTGATTAAGTGGTGCATATATTTTGACACTACATGGCTTTTGTATCAACATGTCTGCAAACATTCACTTTGCACCTTGTGGTTAAAGTTCTCAACCTCCACTGTGTCCTTTCTTGTGTTTGTGTACCTGCGTCTGTGTTAGTATGTTGGTAATCAGGCATAGTTGGTCTTAAGAAAGTATAATGTAGCGGTGACCTAAGAGTCAAAGAAAGACCTATTCAGCATTATTTTCATGTCTCTAGGGACTTTCTATATAGCATCCAACAATTGGCATTTTTAGGGTCTTTCCTATCAGGAGTTGACGCCTATGGTATATACCTTGTAATCTTTTCTTCTTTATGAACTAAGTGTCAAGATAAACTCAAATACAGGTTTTACTGAGTAAGCTAGTTATTATTCCTTTAGGTAACACAGTATGCTGTTTTCCTAGTTCATTTTCCTTTAAGTAAATTTTCTCTGTCTTCTGCATTTGATTGATGCTATCTGTAAAGAAACACTATATGTGTTTGATGAAAGTCCTCACTGAGTTTTGTGAGGTAAGAAAGCAAGAATTTTATTGAAGCTCCATTAATGGAGTTTTTACAGAGTAAAAGCTGTCTATTCTGTTGAATAGAATTGTTACAGAGAGTAGAGCATAGGTCCTATTATATACAATCAGTGATCACACACTTCACGTGTTTTCTAACTAATTATATTCCACATCAGCATAGTTAGTTATTCTTAACTAATTACATTCCACATCAGCATAGCTAGTCAAAACGTGACCTCTTGTTGACTTTAGTCTATCTACTTCCTCTGTACACAGACGCTTGATGCTCTGTTATTTTGTGACTTGTTGGACTCTCTCTTGTAACCACAGATGCTTGATGCTCTGTTATCTTATCAATGATCAATCTGTTCCCATCAATATACTTGTAAACTATCTCTTTCGTGTAGCACGGGTGCTAACTTCCTCTTTAAATACTATTGTTTGCGGAGGTCAGATAAATGTCCAGTCCAATGAATCTCCCGTATATGCTGAGAAAGCAAAAGATTTGAATCGACAGGTTGGTTTTACTATTTTAGTGAATAAACACATAAAGCTTTTTTATTTTTGTAGGCCACTTGGCTCTCGTATGTACACTTTCTTGAGACTGACCTTAAAGATATGCTCCCGGAGTTGCAACACTTTGGTTGCACTATAAAATATTTGTGAAAACATTATTGACATATTATTATTTCTTTTTTCTCTTCAAAAAGTCGGTGTTAATAGGTAATATGAACTATCAAGCATACAATCTTGTGATATAAATGGCACCCTGCTCTGGTCTGGTTGGCCTAATATAGATACTAAGCTAGAACCTGTTATGTATCATTATATTTCTTAATAAGAAAGCAACATATTAATATGTTCATTGTGAACCTCTGAAAAGTAATGTAACTCATGGATGATATCCTTTACGATATTGTGATCCTAGATTATAGACTTTAATATGCTCTTGAAATCATCATAAAAAGTAGGATCTTCTTATTTGTGCTGGACTTTTAAATGTTATTGACATATAGGCTTTTGGTAGTTAGGCTTGAACATATTCATGCAGTGAGATGAAATGATACATGGTTCATTCTTTAATGTAACTCTTGAAGACCGGATCAAATTTTGAAAATCACTTTACCAACATGAGATTGGTATAAAAAAAGATATAAAAGGGCAATTTTCTTATTTACATAGTTTGATCAAAGAAGGTGCATAGTCTTCGATTATTTATCAATAATGTGGATTTCATGGTCATGGCAGAAGACCAGGATATATTTGAGATTTACCATCTACTTTTAAATTTTATCTGCAGGCTTTAATTCAGAAGTGGGCTCCTGTTGCCATTGTGTTTGGAGTGGTCTTCGTCCTCTTTTGGCTCAAATCAAAAATCTGGTGATAAAATTTCCCTTTGTGGTTTCTGTTAATTGTTGCACATTTTGCCCGGGTTTCTATGTATAGTCATGGGTTGCATGTGTTCATGGATTGTTGTCAAGACTTCAGATTGCAATGACCTGCTGTCCACAGCACAATTTGGTTAAATGCTTAGTTCTGTTGCTACCTCATTGGAGCGAGGACAACAAACTTACTGTATGGAAATGTGAAAGAGGGACACCTTACTTTTAAGAACATTTTAGGAAGCCAAAATATAAATTTATACAGATTTTAGAGAACTGTGTAACCTTTAAGGCTTTAATGAGGCTTTATTGATACAATTGAAAGATGTTCGGTCTTTCATATTACGTTCGATACTGCCAGTAACTTTGATTGCCTCCGATTTTATTTTGATGTTACACCTAGCTTCCTATGATTGATATATTTGTGCGATATACCTCCTGTTTTTGGTTCGTTACTAAATTCAACTCATAATATCTGCTGATTTTGTTTCGGTATGGGTGACTGATACCTGAATTGTGAACATGCAAAATTGATGCAAGACTGTTGAGGTTGCATATTAAACAACAACTAGCTTTCAATCTCAAGCTTAAGCTCGGGAAAGTGTAATGAAATATTGACATGAACATGCAAGTGATTTGCAGTCCTCATGTACTGCACATCTGCATAGTTTACACTACAAAACCATATAAGATAACTTTAGGGTTTGGTTAGTTTATATAATACTGCGAGTTGTGTAGACGTGTTTTGGGTAATAAAGTCCAAAATCACAGCTATGATGAATAGGTAGAGATGCACATTTTTCCCTGGGGCCCTAATTCCCCACGTCCCCATCCCCATTTGGGGATTTTTTTTGGGGGGAAAATGGGGAAATGGGTGGGGATATGGATGATTTTCATCCCCAAATTGAAATGGGGATGGGGATGGGGGGACCCCTCCCCATCCCCATTTTCCCCACAATTATATTGAAATGGGGATGGGGATGGAGATGGGGGGGAGGTCCCCCATCCTCATTTCCTCATTTCCCCCAAACATATATAAATATAATTATAATATATTTTTTTATTTTTTTATTCTTTGAAAACCCTAACTCCCTAAACATATATACACATTTACTCTTTAATTTTTTTTTTTTTTTTAATTTATTGAAATGTTTGTTTTTTTAGTTTAATTTTATAATTTTTAGTCAAATGGGGAAATTGGGGAACGGGGGAAACTGGGGAAATGAGGAAATAGGGAAAAACGGGGAAAACGGGGAATTGGGGATGGGGATGGATATAGGTCCCCCCAAAATTCCCCATCCCCATTTTCCCCAAATGGGGAAATGGGGAGGGATGGGGGAAAGGTTTGGGAAGTGGGGATGGGGATGGGGGGACCTATATCCATCCCCATTCCCCAAACGTGCATCTCTATGAATAGGGTTGGGCACGGTTCGGTTTAGTTCGGTTTAAGCTAGAATTAGACCAAATAAAAAATCTCCGTCTAGTGAAAATAAGACCAGTTTGACCAAATCCTTTTTATATAACATTTATGATTTATTGATCCCTTCTGAGAAGATCTTGATTTACATTCTAAATCAATATCAATGGAAGTTTAGTTGATTGTGTTTGAGTCATATCCAGAACCTCACCTTCCAAATTGTAACGATTTAAAGGAAAAAGTTATTCCAATATCAGTTTCGGTAGTAACCGACTTAATGGAATGTGGTGTATGGGATTAGATTTATCCGAACCAGGATCCGGAATCCAGTTAGAAAACTTCTCCAAATACCGGGTCAGTGGATCTTGTACGAAATTACCTGAATCCATGCTTCAATTCTCAACGCGAAAGAATCATTCACCCCCTATATTATTCCATATTGGTAATTCTCCCCCCTATATTTTACTTAATGGCCATTTTCCCCCTCAAAGCAAAAGTATTCGCCAAATACCCCCCTATCGTTACTTTTTCCGTTAAAATGACAAATTGACTATTATCTTGAAGGACATTATGGTAACTTTAACAAATAAATGAAGGGAAATTATTTGAGGTTTGCCATATTATTATTTTCTGGGTTTTTAATCAAATTGAAATAATATATTTTTTGAACAGGAAAAAAATAAAAATAAATTATAGGCTTTGATTTTCTAAAGTTTCTGGCTTCCTTTTGTTTTCTTATTTTCTTTTTCTTTTTCATAAATTTGTTTTTATAAATTATTATTAAATATGAGTTTATTTTAAATTATATATATTTCATTTAAATCAACCAACCTTTGTCAACGGGTTGGATTAGCTCAGTTGGTTAGAGTGTGTGGCTCTTAAGCATAGTGTCGAAGGTTCAATCCTTAATGGAGGCTTTTTTATTTTTTTAATTTAACAGAAGGGATAAAATGACTAATATTTAAAGTTTCAGGAGGTTGACTGACTATTATTGAAACTAGAGGAACCAATTTATCTAATATGACAAACTTTAGGGAGGATGATAATTTCCCTTCATTTATTTGTTAAAGTTACCATAATAGCCTTCAAGATAACAGTCAATTTGTCATTTTAACGGAAAAAGTAACTGTAGGGGGGTTATTTGGTGAATACTTTTGCTTTGAGGGGGAAAATGGCCATTAAGAAAATTACAGGGGAAGAATTACTAATATGACATAATATAGGGGGAAAATGGTTCTTTCCCATTCTCAACGGTCAAATTGTTTAGGGCCCGTCCTACAAGCCGTTTTTGTTTTTGTTTTTGTTTTTCGAAAAGAAAAATGAAAATGAAAACAGTGTTTTTGGTTTCATTTTTGAATTCCGAATACGCGTCTGGTAGTATTTACTGGAATTCGTATTTTAAAAATAAAAATGGAAAAAACGCGTCCGGTAGGATAAATCGAAAACTTTCAAAAATTGAAATTAATACAAACAAATTAATTAAAATAATTAACCATTTTTTAAATATAATTAATAAATTAACACAAAACCCTTATCAGTGGAAGAGGAAGAAGAAGAAGAAGAAGAGGAAGAGGAGGAGGAGAAGGAAGACCAGATCGGCGACGGCAAGAGGGATCGGCGGCAATCGGCGATCGGCGAGAGGCGAAGGAGGAAGAGGAAGAAGAAGAAGAAGAAGAAGAAGAAGAAGAGATCGGTCGCCGATCGCGAGCGAAGGAGGAAAAGGAAGAAGAAGAAGAAGAAGAAGAAGAAGAGGAAGAAGAAGAAGAAGGAGACGGAGCGATCGGCGGAGGAGGAAGAGGAAGAAGAAGAAGAAGAAGGAGACGGAGCGATCGACGGCGGAGGAGGAAGAAGAAGAAGATGGCGGCGAGCGGCGAGCGGCGAGCGGCGAGCGACGGAGAAGACCAGATCGGTCGGCGGCGGCGAGCAATCGGAGATGAAGGAGGAAGAAAGAAGTGGAGTTGAGGAAGAAGAAGATGGGATCTGTGGATGAGAAAAATGAAAAAAAAAAATTATTTTTTTGTTAATTTTTTTGAAATTGTATTTGAAATACAGAAAACAATTTTTTTTTGTTTTTCAAAATTTCCACTTTTAACACTTGACTTTGTTTATGTTTTTGGTTTTGATTTCAGAAAATAAAATAAAAAACGATTTACAGGACACGAATTCAAAATCATTTTTAGAAAATAAAAACAAAAACAGCTGAAAATAGCCTGCAGGACGGGGGCTTAAATTCTCTCCTTTTTTTTTTTTAAATTGTTTAGATTCTCAACGGTCAGTGGATCTTGTACAGTTGTACGGCTTATGATTTTGAAAAAAATATAATAAAATAGTTTTTCAAAACAGTCTCCTGCCTTATATACCAGCAACGGCAACAAGCCAACAACAAAGACATAAACCGAAACAAAAGCAGGAAGCGAATTCGTCAATGGAGGTCTACGAGGGAAAAATTGAAGAGTACGTATGCATTAGCGACAGTGAAGGGTCCGACCCGGGTGATGATGATTCTGATATGGACCCGGATTACTGCTTTCTTGAGGAGACTCATGAGAAGCTCTCGCAACTCTCCATCAGGAAGAAATCCAAGTCACGGTTAGTCAATATTTAATTGGGTTTTTGTTGTTTTTTGTATTGGATGATCAAGATTTCATTTTTATATTAGGGTTTTTATTTATTTTTTTAAATTTTTTTGGGCAGGTGCAGTAGTACTGTGAAACACCAAGAAGAAATGAATTCCAAGTCACGGTTAGTAAATATTCAATTCGGTTTTTGTTGTTTTTTGTATTGGTTGATCAAGAATTCATTTTTATATTAGGGTTTTTATTTTTACTTTTTAATTTTTTGGTCAGGTGTAGTAGTACTGTGAAAGACCAAGAAGAAATGAATTCCAAGTCACGGTTAGTAAATATTTAATTGGGTTTTTGTTGTTTTTTGTATTGGATGATCAAGAATTCACTTTTATATTAGGGTTTTTATTTTTTGGGCAGGTGTAGCACTACTGTGAAAGACCAAGAAGAAATGAAAGAAAATGTGAATGATTTTGAGTTGGTTTACAAGATCATAGAAAGTTAGTTTTTTTAGTTGTCTTTTAAAAGGGTTTTTATTGTATATGCTTGAAAGTTGAAAAATTGTGATGATTTTGTGTGTCACAATGTGGTGGCAGATGGGGATGTGGAGAAGCTGAAATTGGAGCAGTGTAAAGTTTATTTGAGGAAGAATGGATTGAGATTGACTGGCATTAAGAGCAAGCTTATTCAGCGAATAAAGGAGCATTTACAGTAATTTTCATCATCTCTTTTGCAGTGGTAATGATTTTACTTGAATTTGTACACTGAATTCTTTACTCAAAATGCTATAATGTTCTTTTCAGGATTTCAAATGGTGAAGGGGAGAAAAAGTACCCTGTATCTAGCTTTGTATTGAACTGTAAAGGTATAATAATTTGACTCGTGTTTGCTGTATTGAACTGTATTTATGAATTCGGTGCAGATGTTGGTGTATAGTTACACTTTTTGCTTCATCAATTAGGTGCAATGGACATTCGATGATATGCTTAGTATATATGCAAACATCTTTGCTTTTATACTGGAACTGGGACGTTAGTTCACCTTTGCAATTTGTGTCATTTACGTGCTTGGTACTCACTGTTTTGTGGTTTGTAAGATGGTATTGTAGAAGTGATTTTCCTTCTTTTTTTGTTCTAACTATGTTTGTACTCTAATAAGTATGGATTTAATGCAGGAGATGCATGTACGGGTGATGTTGTCATGTTTGAACAGAATGTTTATGAAATGTAAGCATTCGGTTATATTTATGTTTTCGAAACATTGGTTTAAGAGTAGCCCTTGATAAATTTGATGAAAAAGGCATTTTTCCATACGTACAATTTGCATGAGAGACATAGTTTTGTCAACTTTCTATGCATTTTGCTGGGTGATTAATATTTGAAGGGAAGATCATTTTTGTTAGTGCTAGTTCTAGTTGTTCTTATTTGTATCGTTTATATTTTGATTTATCAGGTTTAGCATAGCATCACGTAGTGCAACTGGTCCTCCATGTGGCAAAAGGATTGTTGCGGGACGCATTGTGAAAGAGAGTTACGGAGCTGCCAAGCAGCAGCATACATTCACGGTGAGTTAAAATGACATGTAATTTGGGCTAGGAGGATTTCTTTGAGAAGACATGAGCTAAGTGCTTTGAATATTTTTTGTCCAAATGCTGTGAATGAAATGAAACAATACAAGAATCAATTAATATTTCTTGTTACGTCTTGAAAACTACCAATAATTTGGTTTATGTGTTAGTGTAGTGAACTTGATTCCATGGGTATTCAGATGAAGGGTCGCCTTCCGGACCCGTTATAAGGATCTTTGTATAGCTTCTCAGCTTGTTTGTGGTTTACTAACAACTGATATATAAAATCTCTGTAGATGATATATTTTAAAATCATCATAACATCAATATTTTGGCTGAATTTCTGATCTTGGTTATAATGTTTCAGATAGAAGTCCTGTGGTGCAAAGGGGAGAAGCCACTCCCTCCCCTTCATCCTCTCCTAATCAAGGGTCGAAACCTTTACCGCCTGGAGACCCGGAGACAGGTTTGTACCAAACCAAAGTTCTTTTCTCCATTATTTGTTGATCCTTCAATTTTGAGATGTGCATGCATTCTGTTATTTCAGAGATGGGAAGATGAAGGGGAGAGACGTAAAGTTTTGATGGAAAAACATGGGAGGGGTTCTCATGCCAGATCAGATAGAGAAACACGGATCTGTGAGAAGGAAATGAGGAAACAACACGAGGCAAATAGGTACCCTCCATATTTGGTTTTAGTTCTTTACCAAGTGTGCAAAATATACTTTGCACCTTATCTAAGACACGGTCGTACCACGCATGCTATTGTTGTTTGTGTTTCAGGGTCATGATGGAAGGTCCGAAAAGGAACCAGCCTCAGTTGAATGTAACTCAAGTTAGTCAGCACCAGAGGGATGAGAACTTTCATGCAAATCACAGAAACCATCGACCTCCATTATATGCAGCCACTGGTTATATGCAGCCATCAATCAGCTTTGACAATTACCAACCTCCAAGGAGTCTCTGTACAAATGATGGACGGCCATACCCAAACAACAATGTCTTTCATCCAACGAATCCATCACAGAGACAAGCTGTTTATCCACAAGGAAGACAACAATTGTGTCATTTTTATCCACAAGGAAGATGCTTCAGAGGAGACAACTGCAGATTTTTGCATGAAATCAGACAAGAATGTGATCGAACTCAGGATCATTTTCAAAGAGCAGGCATACGGAGACTCTAGATCTAGATATAGATTTGATGAACGGTAGCATTATAGCATAGCTTATCATTTTGATGATTATGTGAAATTCATAGATTGATTCATTGGATTTTTCAATTGAACAATGTTTCAATTCACATAGAAGGCTGACACCAGCCAAATGAAGTTTTGATCTGACATGTCTGAATCAACCACTACAAACACAAACTTTCGTAAATATGATCGTTCTTACATGCCTAAATCAACAACTATAAATATGATATGAATAGTTTACTTTCGTAATCGGAGATTTTCTCTATAAACTTATCTTTTTATGATATGAGAAACATAAAGTAGTAGTTTATTTCTCTATAAACTTATCTTTTTATGATATGAGAAACATAAAGTAGTAGTTTATTGTCACGTTTAAAATAAAAACATTTCATATCTCAAACTAAGTGAGAAACATTGGATAAATACATTTAAGAAAGTACTTTACATATAAGACAAACAAGTCAGAAAACAAATACAATATTTTGTCTGGTCTGGAAATAAAGTCTTGTACTTACTGTCAAATGATGATGGTTGCACACCGGAGAAAAAAACTTCACAGAAGTTTCAGTTTCCAAACTCTCTCTGATTCGATCTTATTGTTTCAGGTACACACACTTCTCTGTCTACTCTACAGTCTACACTCAATTCTATTAGTATTAAATTTTGGTTAAATTGAATCAAAATTGTATCTTTTTGAAGGAACAAACCAGCAGTGTTTGTGGTATATGTATGTATGTGCTTTATGTATGTATATATGACACATGTACATGTACAATGATGTTGTGAGGGTTAAAAAATAGTGGGTTTTGTGAAATTTAGTGTTAATTAGTCACTTTGCTACATATGAAGCTATTTTATGATCCATAGATGAAAATGTTTTAGTTGTTTGGTAGAATTTTTTGGGGCTAAATCATGAATTGTTCTTTCATGATAGCTCCCAAATGTTTCTTTTGGGTAATTCATGATTGAATTACTAGTGAAAACATTGTACTGATGTTGATATTTCCAGGTCAAATGGCCGCGGAACCAGTGAATGTGAGTGAGTTCCAGGAATTAGCTAGGCTAGCTCTACCAAAAATGTACTATGATTTCTACTCTGGAGGGGCTGAGGATCAGCAGACTTTGAGAGAGAATGTGGAAGCCTTTCGTAGAATCACGTAATGTCTCAAATTAGTAAACAACTAATGTAGAACCAGAAATCAGTTTACAACATTTTTACCAAATTGGATTTTTATGGTTTCAGGTTTCGGCCTAGAATTCTTATTGATGTGAGTAGAGTAGATTTATCGACTAGTATTCTTGGTTACAATATCTCCGCGCCTATCATTGTTGCTCCAACAGCTTTGCATCAACTGGCACACCCACAAGGTCTTCTTCATTCTTAAAGAGTTTTCAATTAATATTTAGTCTGAATTCTGATATGACAAGCTGTTTGTGTGTATTTCCAGGAGAGGTTGCCACAGCCAGAGTGGCAGCTAGTTGTAACACTATAATGGTATTTGTGTTCATAGATAATAAATCGATTTTGTTACCTTTAAGTCCTTATAATGAGGTAGTTATTGATATTTTTGCTGTTTCGAATTCAATTCCAGGTTTTATCCTTCTCGTCTAGCTGCACTATAGAAGAGATTGCTACCAGCTGCAATGCTGTTCGGTTCTATCAATTATATGTATTGATCTTTCTTGAGCTCCTTAAATTTCAATTAGCAAATGTCACTGCTCGGAATATAACAGCAGTTTGTTGTCCTTTTCGCGAATAGATATACAAGAGGCGAGATATAGCAGCTACTCTGGTGCAGAGAGCCGAAAAGAATGGATTTAAGGCTATCGTTCTCACTGCTGATACTCCAAGACTTGGTCGAAGGGAGGCAGACATAAAGAACAAGTGAATTACCATCTCTTACTCTTTCGTTCTCTTTTCGAACACTTAGATTAAGCGTTTATAGAATGAAGATCATACAAAAATGTTACTGTCTAATTTTATTTGACTCACTATGTAAGAACTTGTCCAGAATGATTGCACCGCAGCTGAAGAACCTTGAAGGCCTCTTTTCAACCAAAGTCACCTCCGTGAGTGGAATTGTTTTATTTCAACGCTGTTTTAAAAGTTTTTTTTCGATTCAAATCCTGCATTTGCTTGTTCTGATACACAGCATTTCTACTATATATTTAGTAATTATATGAGGTGTTGTTATCAACCTGCATCGGATTTTGTTAGATTCATTACAGTATTTGATGGAACTTTTGCAGGATGGAGGTTCAATTTTGGAAGCCTATGCCAAAGAAACCATGGATCCTTCCTTGTCTTGGAAGGTATAAATCTGTAAAGTATCAATTATAACAGTATATATAGGCAAGTTAATTATGGTAGTCATATTGCTTAATCGATCATCTCAATTTTCTCTGTAAAGTTTTAAGTCTTAAGATCGTCAAACAGATTTATGCTAAAACCATGGTTTCTAATTCTTCGAGTGGTTTCTGCAGGATATAGAATGGTTAAGATCTATCACAAAATTGCCAATTCTGATCAAGGGGGTGCTTACTCGTGAAGATGGTAAGATAAAGCTTCGTCTAATGAATAATTTTTGTCAAATTTGTTAACAATTTATCAAACTTACCAATCTTGACTCTTGTGATGATTTTTGTTTGTTTTCACCTACTTATTCCATGGTTGAATAAGGTTGTTTAATACTTGATATTCTACTATTTGCAGCAATAAAAGCTGTGCAAGTAGGTCTCGATGGGATTATCGTCTCCAATCATGGAGCTCGCCAGCTAGATTACTCTCCTGCCACGATTTCTGTTCTCGAAGAGGTGACTGTCAGATTATTTTACATTGCAATCACACTTCAGTTTCATACCAAATCATTTCTAGTATGCAAATCATCACAAAATTGCAATAGAATAAAATGTGTTAAATATATGTAACTCATCATGTTTCTTTATCATTTTGTAGCATGTTTTCGACACACATTCTTTTTACTCGTTCCCTGTTCATTTCTACCAATACTCCGTTGAAGAATGTGATTGCTTCTGATTTTACAAAATGTTGTGCTTGATAAACAGATTGTATATTGAACTTTGTAAAGATAGTTTTAGATGTTATATTTTTTTGAGGAAACTATACTGTTTCATTTTATACCCGTGAACACTGAGCTTGTAGGTGGTTCATGCTGTCGAAGGGAGAGTTCCTGTTCTCATGGATGGAGGAATCCGGCGAGGAACGGATGTTTTTAAGGCATTGGCCCTCGGTGCACAAGCTGTTCTTGTAAACTCAACACAACTTCACCCTTCAAGTTTATTATAAGCCTAAATTGTTGAGTTGAATGGTTACTAAGTCTGTCAAACATTTTGAGTTTTTTAGTTTAGCGGTTATTGCTTCACAAAGTTCTGATTCATGTCAATGCAGGTCGGGAGGCCAGTGATCTATGGCCTGGCTGCTAAGGGGGAATATGGGGTGAGACGGGTCCTCGAAATGCTGAAGGATGAGTTTGAACTAACGATGGCACTTTCGGGCTGTTCAAGCGTGAGGGATATTACCAGACGCCACGTGAGAACAGAGCATGAGAGACTCCTCTCCATGATGTAATGTTATTTATGATGGAGAAATATCTGTGTATATATGGATATGAATAAGAGTATTAAGACAATGAACAAGCAAGCAATTCAAACAATGAAAGTTTGGAGAACTGAGGATCATTTGCTATAATAACACTTGTATTAATTTCATGTCCGAAAAGGAACCAGTCTCAGTTGAATGTACAATCTCAAGTTAGTCAGGCTCGGCACCAGAGGAATGAGAACTTTCATGCAAATCTCAGAAACCATCGACCTCCAATCAGCATATATCCCAATAAAAATGGGGCGGATATGTTATCAGTGAGAACTGATTATATGCAGCCATTGATTGATCATACATACCTAAAAAAAAACCCAAATCAACCGTTAGGTTTAAGACAAACAAGTCAAAAAACAAAACGACAAATACAATAATACAGTTGATGATAAGATATTTTGTCTTTGTCTTTGTCTGGTAATAAAACATCATGTCAAGTCACTTGATGATCTTTTATTTTCTTCTTTCTTTCAAAACTTCACTAAAGTTTCAGTTTCCAAACTCTCTGATTCGATCTTATTGTTTCAGGTACACACACTTTTCTCTACTCTACACTCAATTCTATTAGTGTTAAATTTTGGTTAATTTTGATTACACACTTCTCTCTAGGCGCACACACACACAATTCTATATCTTTTTGAAGGTACACACCAGCAGAGTGTTGCTTTATGTATGTATGTATGTGTATGCTTTATGTATGTATCTATGACACACATGTACATGTACGAAGATGCTCTGAGAGATCATAAAATGGTGGGTTTTGTGGAATTTAGTGTTAATTAGTTAATATATATATATATACACTTTACTAAATACGAAGCTATTTGATGAAAATGTTTCCGTTGTTTGGTATAACTTTTTGGTCACAAGGGGATAAATCATGAATTGTTGTTTCTTGATAATTTCCAAATGTTGCTTTTGGGTAATTCATGATTGAATTGCTTGTGAAAACAATGTACTGATGTTGATATTTCCAGGTCAAATGGCCGTGGAACCGGTGAATGTGAGTGAGTTCCAGGAATTAGCTAGGCTAGCTCTACCAAAAATGTACTATGATTACTACTCTGGAGGGGCTGAGGATCAGCAGACTCTGAGAGAGAATGTGGAAGCCTTTCGTAGAATCACGTAATGTCTCAAATTAGTAAACAACTAATGTAGAACTAGAAATCATTTTACAACATTTTTACTAAATTGGATTTTTATGGTTTCTCAGGTTTCGGCCTAGAATTCTTATTGATGTGAGTAGAGTAGATTTATCGACTAGTATTCTTGGTTACAATATCTCTGCGCCTATCATTGTTGCTCCAACAGGTTCGCATCAACTGGCACACCCACAAGGTATTATTCGTTCTTGAAGAGTTTTCGATTAATATTTAGTCCGAATTCTAATATGACAAGCTGTTTGTGTGTATTTCCAGGAGAGGTTGCCACAGCCAAAGCGGCAGCTACTTGTAACACTATAATGGTATTTGTGTTCATAGATAATAAATCGATTTTGTTACCTTTAAGCCCTTATAATGAGGTAGTTATTGATATTTTTGCTGTTTCAAATTCGATTCTAGGTTTTATCCTTCACATCTAGCTGCACTATAGAAGAGGTTGCTACCAGCTGCAATGCTGTTCGGTTCTATCAATTATATGTATTGGTCTTTCTTGTGCTCCTTAAATTTCAATTAGCAAATGTCACTGCTCGGAATATAACAGCAGTTTGTTTTCCTTTTCACGAATAGATATACAAGAGGCGAGATATAGCAGCTACTCTGGTGCAGAGAGCCGAAAAGAATGGATTTAAGGCTATTGTTCTCACTGCTGATACTCCAAGACTTGGTCGAAGGGAGGCAGACATAAAGAACAAGTGAATTAGCATCTCTTACTCTTTCGTTCTCTTTTTGAACACTTAGATTAAGCGTTTATAGAATGAAGATCATACAAAAATGTTACTGTCTAATATTATTTGACTCACTATGTCTCTGAATCTGATATAAGAACTTGTCCAGAATGATTGCACCGCAGCGGAAGAACCTTGAAGGCCTCTTTTCAACCAAAGTCACCTCCGTGAGTGGAATTCTTTTATTTCAACGCTGTTTTAAAAGTTTTTTTCGATTCAAATCCTGCATTTGCTTGTTCTGATACACAGCATTTCTACTGTATTTAGTCATTATATGAGGTGTTGTTATCAACCTGCATCGAATTTCGTTAGATTCATTACAGTATTTGATGGAACTTTTGCAGGATGGAGGTTCAATTTTGGAAGCCTATGTCAAAGAAACCATGGATCCTTCCTTGTCTTGGAAGGTATAAATCTGTAAAGTGTCAATTATACCTGTACATTTAGGCAAGTTAATTATGGTAGTCATATTGCTTAATTGATCATCACAATTTTCTCCATAAAGCTTAAGTCTTAAGATCGTTGAGCAGATTTATGCTAAAACCATGGTTTCTAATTCTTCGAGTGGTTTCTACAGGATATAGAATGGTTAAGATCTGTCACAAAGTTGCCAATTCTGATCAAGGGGGTGCTCACTCGTGAAGATGGTAAGATAAAGCTCCGTCTAATGAATAATTTTCACTAAAATTGTTATTGTTGATCTAACTATTGAATCATGTTTATTTCCGATACTCAAATTTCACCATAAATGTTCTTCCTTTTGAGAGTTCATAATCAAAGATACTCTCATTTGATTCATTTTATAGCCCTTGTAGTGCTTTTAACAATTTATCAAACTTACCAATCTTGACTCCTGTGATGATTTTTGTTTGTTTTCATCTACTTATTCCATGGTTGAATAAGGTTGTTTAACACTTTGATATTCTACCATTTGCAGCAATAAAAGCTGTGCAAGTAGGTGTCGATGGGATTATCGTCTCCAATCATGGAGCTCGCCAGCTAGATTACTCTCCTGCCACGATTTCTGTTCTCGAAGAGGTGACTGTCAGATTATTTTACAATGCAATCACATTTCAGTTTCATATCCATATCATTTCTAGTCACTTGTGCAAGTATGCAAATCGTCGCAAAATTGCAATAGAATAAAATGTGTTAAATATATGTAACTCATCAAGTTTCTTCATAATTTTGTAGCATGTTTTCGACACACATTCTTTTTACTAATTTCCTGTTTGTTTCTACCAATACTCCGTTGAAGAATGTGATTGCTTCTGATTTAAAAATGTTGTGCTTGATAAACAGATTGTATATATATTGAACTTTGTAAAGATAGTTTTAGATGTTATATTCGTTTGAGGAAACTATACCGTTTCATTTTATACCTGTGAACTCTGAGCTTGCAGGTGGTTCATGCTGTCGAAGGGAGAGTTCCTGTTCTCATGGATGGAGGAATCCGGCGAGGAACAGATGTTTTCAAGGCATTGGCCCTCGGTGCCCAAGCTGTTCTTGTAAACTCAACACAACTTCACCCTTCAAGTTTATTACAAGCCTAAATTGCTGAGTTGAATGGTTACTTAATATGTGCTAGTACCATGTGACAAGTCTGTCAAAACTTTTTGAGTTGAGTTTAGCGGTTATTACTTAACGAAGTTCTGATTCATGTTAATGCAGGTCGGGAGGCCAGTGATCTATGGCCTGGCTGCTAAGGGGGAATATGGGGTGAGACGGGTCCTCGAAATGTTGAAGGATGAGTTTGAGCTAACGATGGCACTTTCGGGCTGTTCAAGCGTGAAGGATATTACCAGACGCCACGTGAGAACAGAGCATGAGAGACTCCTCTCCATGATGTAATGTTATTTATGATGGAGAAATATCTTTGTATATATGGATATGAATAAGAGTATTAAGACAATGAACAAGCAAGCAATTCAAACAATGAAAGTTTGGAGAATTGAGGATCATTTGCTATAATAACACTTTTTATCTTCCTATATATACAAATCTCTCATTGCAGCTAACAAAATGGATTACTACAATCAATACAAATGAAGAATAAATCTTTAACATAAACTAATTTGTGGTGGACAAATGAAAAAGGATTGAACCTCATTCTGCCAAGCTTGTTTGTCAAGGAATGAAGACATGGTTTAATGACATTGTCCAGTTGGACATCTTGTTGCCTCCATAGTCGAATATCTCTAATCTCTGTAGATTTGGATGTGGTTGTATGGCTTCAAGAACTACTTCATCCTTTTCATTTATACTTCCCTCTTCTTCATTCTCTTTGACACTAAAGAGTGCTTGCTCTGCCATTATTGCCAGCACCACTCACAACGAATTCGCTTAAAGTCTGAAAACAAGTTAATCTCTCAATTCCTTTTGGCACGTAACTTAATGAAATTGTCTCATTACTCACTAGATGCCTCAGATTGATCAACTTTCCCATCCCTTGAGGTAGTTTCTTGAGATTGGTGTACATGATTCATCTCTAAAGCTTTCTAATTATATAAATCACGCAATGTTTCAGGCAACTCTTTTATCTTTCGATTCCTCTGTGAACTTCTTTGATTAATTTCACACCAAAGGCTATCAAGATTGCTCAAATCCAATATCCTTAGACATGTCAAATGATCAAATAACTTGGATAGATCTATGCTAACAATAAAACCGCCCCTAGGCTCAACCACAAGACTCCGCAACTTTTTTCCATTATAAAAAGAAATTGTAAAAGGGTTGTGATCTCTTTCCATCACTGTCATCAAATGTTGAACCTTTTTAAGAGGAAGCTCAAATTGACACTTCTCAAAACCATCAAGCTCTAAAATGGAACATTCATTCTTTGTAAGAAATTGAGTAAATTCATGTAGCTTTTATATCAAGCATCTTGCACCTCACTGTACTACCATCTCTCTGAAAATCTTGAAAGAAAGAGAGCTTTGCTAAGTATTAAAAGTACTCTAGTCCAATTTTTTTATTTTTTATTTTTAAAGGCAAACATATTATTAGGAAGGCACCAAGCCAGTCAACAAGACTGTTGGCAATTCCAGACCATAAACATCCATAAAACATCAAACCATAATCAAAAGAGAAAACATAGAAGTTCTTAAATGTGTGTGAGCTGAAACATACGCAGCACACAATTTAACTTCCATTAAAATATTATATATAAATACATGAGTGAAAACAGCTAAGCATGGCTGTCAAAAACAGAAAACCTCACCTAACACCACAAACATTGGTAACTGAAACAAGTTAGCTAAAACTAATACAACTTAAATCATTGAAAGCTAACTAAATACATTGCAAACTAACTAAACAAAAGCCATAACATAACTAATAAACTATAAACCGAAAATTAACAATACAGCAAGCATCAGTGCAGCAGTTTGCACCATAAGAAAACAGTATCCATTGAACACAATTAGTCCCAGAAAACAGCAACAGATTTGGAGTCTCTTAGAAAACTTTTAATCTTCAACAAAGACAACGCAGCAACAACCCGCAAAACACGCAAAACCAAGAAAAACCCCCAACAACCAAAGAAAGCAGGGAAGCAAGAAAACCCAGCAAAACTCTAGTCCAATTAGATTCATATCTTTTTGCTGATTTACTCTAAGATAACTCAGTCAGGTTGAGCCCATATGATTATGAACAAAGTAATTTACACTGAACTCGGCCCGCAAGTATTTAATTCAAGTCCAACCCTATTTCTTTGCAGCCTCTCCACATATTTCTCAATTCCCAAATCGATCGCCCAAAAGTCTAACCTTTTTCTCTCAAATCCAAGATGTCATGCAGCAAAGCAGAGCACAAGGTAATTAATATTCCTCTTCACCTGTTTTCTTTGTTTCATGCATATAGATTCAGTTCTAACAGTTGAGTTGAATTAGGTGGTAGACAGAGTACCTGAAGCCGTCACAGTTGTTTCGGGAAACTATGAAGAGGGAATATCGTAATCCGGTGTTTCTAGGTTTCAGTTTTACCGATGAGTACGTTATAGTGGTGATATCTTACTTTCCCATTAGTAGAGCAAGCACATATGGGTATGCATATACTAGTAACTAGTGCATGTTTATGATTTCTTAACTCTTTATGTATTATTGTATTTAATTATTTATTTACGTTATTTGAATTTTGTCCATCTTGCAGTAAATTCCCCAGAGATGAAACCCTTTTGGATAAGTTGGTAGATGTTGTTCAAAGCCTTCAAGTAAGTTTTTTGATTTCTATGTATTTCCTTAATTTCTTCTATGAAGCATGTATACGTCTAATGTCTATTATGTTTAGGTTAAGGAATATGGGTTGCTGGGCATAATCGTTGACGACAATAATTCTGTTGTGAGTTTTCATTGATTCTCTCATTTATTCCCTCTCTTATCTATTTATATACCTTACTTTTTATCTTATGATCTTATTAGGAAAATATTCATAATCTTATGGACAACCTATGCAAAAAGAGAAATTTTAAAAGTTTAAAGTACACCTGTTGGAAAGATGACATTGAATCAGAGGTACGTGTGTGTGTTTTAGTAATCTTAATTTTGTTTCTCATTTTTTTCATAGTGTGTAGTTGTAAGAAATCTTGTTATTTTGCTTTTAAGACAGCCAATCATAATAATTAGCCATTATTTTTGTTAGGCATATTTTTTTTGGGGGTTTTATTGAAAACTAACCCCTTTGAGAGGGTGAAATTGAAATCTAACCCGTTTTTGAAAAACTTGCAAAACTAACTCAATTGGGGTTGTTGAAAGACAATATTGCCCTTGTACAATTTAAAAATGACATTCCAATCCAAACACTAAAAATCCCTCCTCTTCAAAGTTAAAATCGACCAAACCAAGCTTACTCTCCCAAATCCCTTGAATACTGAAATCGATCCCAATCAAAACCCTCAAAATCCCTCCTCTTAAAATCAACCAAAAACCTGGGTAAAAATCCCAAATCCCTTCTCTTAAAATCGACCAACAACCTAGCTAAAATTCCTAAATCCCTCCTCTTGAAATCGACCAAACCTCACTCAAATTGAAGGTCGAAGACGACGACTGCGCTGGTGAAGGTCGAAGACGACGACGGCGCACGGAAGGTTGAAGTTGACGACGGCGCACCTTGAACTCCGATTGGCTTCAAGAAAAAGGTGAATCCCTCTTTAAATTTTGAAGTATTGTGTATTGAAGGTGAATCCCTAGCCCTATATTTATAATAAATACACTCCATTTTACTGCTGTATGAGTAAGGCCTGTATCTTAATCTATGTTTATTTGTGTCTATATGAGCAGATGAAGGGAGATATGTTTCACATTTTGTGGTAATTTTATTGTGAAATCAACCTTTACGACTTTTGTTGATGGGTGTTTCAGATTTTGCTGCTTATATTTAGCTTTACTTTGTTGGATTTCTGTGGAAAAATCTGAAATTTAGGGTTTATGTGAAGTGGGATTGTTCTAAACCTTGTTAGGTATTTTTGTGTTGGATTTGGTGTTTGCTGAAGGATTTGAAGGAATTTGAGACAGCAAAACTGAACTGAACAAGTAATAGCTTCTGGGTAATTTATGGTTCTTTAAACAGTTGAGTGTTTTTGTTTGGCAAGGATCACTGTATTTGCTATTTGAAGGAATATCCGGTTGCAAAAGAGAAATGAGAAAGAATTAGTTTCTGGGTACATTATATTATTGTGTTTGGGTTCATTAAAATGTGTTTGGATTTTTTTTTGAAGCTTTGTGCTTCAATTTGTGTAGGTTGAAAAATCCCTAATTTGAATTAGAACCCTAATTTTTTATTTATTTAGTTTGAAAAAAATTTATTGACAGTAGAACTTTTGAATAAAATCCCTAATTTGAATTTGAACTTTTGAACTTTTGCCTATCACCTATGGCAAGTGTTTTGTTTCTAATGTCATATTTTTCAATAATGACAGCCTATGAGCATGGTGTTGCCTAGAGTTGTTGGGTTCAAGCTTTCTGGAAAACTGTGCAATGGAGTCACTGCTACTGATCTGGTTTTAACTGTGACACAAATGCTGAGGAAGCATGGTTAGAATTGTTTCTTATAAAGTTGAATCATGCCTAATTCGTTCCAAAAATTTCCTGTGCTTGAGAGAACATGTATTTTCTTAGTTTTTGTTGTGTATTTGTTTCTAATAAATTTGAATCATGTCCAACCATGTCTAATTCGTGACACAATTTATCTATGCATGATAGAACATATCTTTTCTTACTTTTTTTGTTGGTGTATATGTATATGTGTGATCACTGATCAGTTGATTAAGTGATGAATAATGTGATCTAGTTAATAGGGTTGCCAGATTTTAGGTTGGATTCAAGTCGTGTTTCTGATGTTAATTTTTAAGAAAATAATCATAATCAATCATCAATTTCATATAATTGTTGTGTAAAATATATTATCCATATGTATATGTATGTATATATATTTATGCAATGCTGGTCTAAATGAGACATACCATAGATTTTCTAGATGCAGTGACAGGACTGGCATTGTGAATTGTGATACATTTTTCCATTATGAAATTCCCCAAGTCTTTTTATCATTTCCCAATGTCAATTATTGCTCGTTGTGTCTCATTGTTTTTGGATAGTAATGTGTACATTATTGACTTTATATCCATCAGTTCACTATATACGATATGTAATATTGGCTTTGGAAATAAATTTGTAACCACATAATCCTCTTACGGGTGATTTATTTTGGTTGTTGCCGTAATGAACTTGTAGTAGTCGGTTGTATTGTGCCTTCAATTGCATTAGGATGTGCTAATGAGTATTTAGTTTTTCAATGTGTTGAATTAAGCTCAACATGCATGTTTGATTAGCTATGTTGCTGTGTTTAGAGTTCCGGAAAATAAAATGAAATTACAACAAGTATATTGGTCGGTGTTTTTGCCATCTCATTGTTGTAGTTGAGTTCCTATATTGCTGGGTTTAGTGATGCTTGAATGTTTGGATTGGATTTTGTTGTGGTTGTGTACTCTTAGGTTTTGTATTCTATATTGCACTTTGGTTTCCTAACCGATGTTAGGAATTCCTAACCAATGTTAGGGTTTAGTGTTAGGAATTCCCAACGGGTGTTAGGAATTCCCAACTCCCGTTAGGAATTCCTAACACCCGGAATTCCCAACTCCCGTTAGGAATTCCTAACACCCGTTGGGAATTCCTAACATCGGTTGGGAATTCCTAACTCCCGTTAGGAATTCCTAACTCCCGTTAGGAATTCCTAACATTCATTGGGAATTCCTAACATTAGTTGGGAATTCCTAACTGCCGTTTGGAATTCCTAACAGCAGTTAGGAACTCCCAACTGCTGTTGGGAATTCTGAACTACAGTAACAAATATCACATTAAATTGCTTATTCGATTAAAACATTTGTACTGATATAAATATTTTATGGTTTTATGTTATATTTCAAGATAATTAAATGGGAGAAGAGGTGGAATTGTTAGTAAAAGCTGCAGAACATTTCCCGGCGAAGATAAACATCAATTTCATTTAGATTTTATATAGTTGGTTTCCTATGTCCATTTGTGCAGATAAGACTGTGCACAACTTAAATGAGTTCATCGAAATCCGTGCTGAAGACATCTCAACAAATGTTGGAGTTGAGCTGACTAATGATGTTTCTAATAAGAAACTTGGTGTTGTAATGAACGAAAATCAGCTGGAGGAATTCTTTTCCCTAGTCTCTCAATGAATTCTGAAGCATTTGCAATGCTGCATTGTCTGGCTACACCAGGCAGCCATTGTTCATTAAACTTATACCCTTCTTTATCCATGCTTTATTTTAGAAATCGAGTTTTTGTTATATACCCAAATGTAAACACAATATTCTTTTCCTGTTCGTAATTGTTGTTTTGAGTCACTTATTTCATAGCATAAATTTCACACATGAGAAATGATACATTATCTTATTTATGCTATGATAAATGTTGTGTTGTCAATCACATGTTTGTGTTCTGTCATAAAATTTGTTAACCACTTTGTTGGATGTGAAATGAGTTACCCATTATATTTTGTTTGTTATTTTTGACTCATGACTTTTGGATTGAGAAGATCTTGGGGATTTATAAATATTCGTAATACAATCTATCTTAAATTTTAGACCATAAAAACATTTGTTGACCATCAGGATTAGCTCTGTTTGAAAACTCAATCAAAAATACATTTAATTAGATGTATATCCTTGTTGAACATTTGTAATTTGACACTCGAAATAAATGGATAGGCTGTAAATAAGTAATACAAGGCAATCAATAAGCACTGGCTGTAAGAAGAGTAGAACGTCATTTTTAGGCAAGCAATTTGCAGCAGCAATTACTTGGTTGTCGATGTAAGACGTTGGCAGCAAGTGAGGGCCATCTTTCTGAAATTGTTTTGACCAAGCAAAACATTATAGTGCTAACAGGGACCTCAAAAACAATCATAGGCAATTCAAGTTTCATCTTCATTATCCGAAAGAAGGCAGTCTTGTATTTGCTTCCTGCGAGCAGAAACATTGAACATGATTAATGCTCACTATTGATCATAGAAATATATAAAGCTTTAAGGAATAAATGCATAGCAACAAACCGGACTTTAAATAGTGCACATCATCATCATTCAAATTGATATTCCATATTGATATTTGAACTTCCCACCACTGTTACTCCATTCACCGCCATATAAAACAACAAATCGGACTTTATCCATACAAGCCACCTTTCAAATGCACAGGAAATTTATAATCAAATTCCTAAACAAATATTATAAATTCATGGTACATTGAATCTACAAAATATTATGAATCCAAACACTGTTTGGAATTTCCTAACGGGTGTTAGGAAATTCCTAACACCTGTTAGGAATTCCTAACGGGAATTTCATTTCATAACGCCCGTTAGGAAATCCTAACGCCCGTTAGGAATCCCTAACGGATGTTAGGAATTCCTACCGTTAGGAATTCCTAACAGCTGTTAGGAATTCTGTGCTGGACACATTTCAAAAAAATTGTTCAATTCTCTAGATTCGATACTATAATGGAAAATCAACCACAACAACATCAAATTCAACCAAGACTCATGCTCTATTACATTAATGTAAGCTATTTTCACAAAAAAAAAAGAACCCAATACACAAATCTAAGTAAATAACACATTTTTAACAAGAAAAAAACTAAAAATTCTGCTTGTGAACTCTAAATTGACCACAACAACATCAAATTCAACCAAGACCCATGCTCTATTACATTAATGTAAGCTATTTTCACAAAAATAAAGAACTCAATACACAAATCTAAGTAAATAACACATTTTTAACAAGAAATAAACTAAAATTTTTGCTTGTGAACTCTAAATTGACCACAACAACTTCAAGTTCAACCAAGACCCATGATTTATTATGTAAATGTAAACAATTTTCACCAAAATATTACACAAATTCAAGAAATTCGGACATGGTTGAGAAGAACAATGTTATGAAAGTTCAAAAAATAAAATAAAAAACTCACCTAAAAGCTTCAATGGAAGGAACCCTTGTGGAGTTGCTCAATGGTGGAATTGATTAATTTGTATTTGCAAAGGAAGAGAGAACAAAAGAAAAAAAAATTTGGAGAGGGAGAAGAATGAGTCTGACGTGAGGAGGAGAGGAGAGGATAGGAGAACTGATGCAGGAGAAGTAAATAAGAGGGATATATTGAGTAAAAGAGAAAATTTAGTAAGTAGGGGTAAAATAGTACTTACGCATTAAAAAAGAGTTAGTGTTGCAATTTTTTCAAAAATAGGTTAGATTTCAATAGCAGCCTTTCAAAAGGGTTAGTCATCAATAAAACCCATTTTTTTTTATTGATTGTTCTGCATTCGTTATACAAATTATACAGTTTGTCATTGTCATTGTGTTGACAGAATTCATCATGGGATCGCAACCCATACGGGTCCTTGTTTTGGAGGATAGCATTTTGCCCTGAAGGTTTGGAAGTATCTGTTGAAGATATGCTAGGGGTAAGTCTTCTCATTCCATGTGCGATATTTGTTTATTTTATTATTATGAGACGGTATTTTGTATATTAATTTTTTATGAGTTTGTCTTGAGTCTAAACGGAAACTACTTAATAAAAGGCGAGTTACCAATTCTCTTCTTGTTGACAAATTTAATTTCTTATAAATTGAGCTAATGTCAAACTTGCTAACATTTAAAATTTTATTTATTGATTTGATGCAAAATTTTTGACCTTGTTTAATTTCAAACTCCTTTTGAGTGTTCAAATTGACAACATTTTTATTTTTACTTTTCGACATTTTTATAATTTTTTTCAAAGTCGCCTTTGAATTTAAATCTCACTTGTATTGTTATTTTGACATTTGGCAGAGCTTTCTAGATTTTTTTTGCGCTCTATATGTGGATGAAGACGACAAGAGGGACGATAAAGACAAGGAGAGGGAGGATAAAGAGTTGGAGATGGAGGATTCCAATAGAAAGGTACATACATCAATAAAGACTTCTACATAGCCTCAATAAGGCTAATATTTTGGTACAAGATATATAAATCAATACTACCACATGTAGTCTTATTTTCCACGAACGAATTCCTAAAGGTGCATTATAATGAATGGTCATTGATTTAAATTATGTTTGATATATAGATTCAATTCTAATAGTTGATTTGAATTGAGTGGTAGATGATCAAGTACCTGAAGCCGTTGCAGTTTTTTTGGGAAACTACGGAGAGTGATTATTATATGCCAGTGTTGCCAGTGTTGCTAGGTTTGAGTTTTACTGACGTGTATGCCGTAGCGGCGTTTTCTAATTGCTATTTGAATGCACGGTATGCATATACTAGTAACTAGTGTTTACGATATCTTAAATCTTTATCTATTATTGTATTTAACTATTTATGTTATTTGAATTTTGTCCATCTTGAAGTGTATTCCGCAGAGACGAAACCCTTTTGGATAAGTTGGTACAAAGCCTTCAAAATTATCCTGTAAGATTTTTGATTTCTCGGTATTTCCTTAATTTCTTCTATGAAGCATATATATGTCTCATGTCTATTATGTTTAGGTTGAGAAATATGAGTTGTTGGGCATAATCGTTGCCGACAATAATTCCGTTGTGAGTTTTCATCGAATCTTTCATTCATTCCCTCTCTTATCTATTTATATTCCTTACCTTACTTTTTATCTTATTATAAGGATATTCATAATCTTATGGACTACCTATGCAAAAAGGGAAACTTTAAAAGTTTAAAGTATATATGTTGGAAAGATGACATTGGATCTAAGGTACGCGTATGTGTTTTAGTAATCTTAATTCTGCTCGTCTCATTTTTCATTGTATGTAGTTGTAAGAAATCTTGTTATTTTGCTTTTAGAACTGCCAATCAAAATAATTAGCCATTATTTTTGTTAGGCATATTTTTTATTATAATTGATTGTTCTGCATTCATTTTACAAATTATACAATTTGTCATTGTCATTGTGTTGACAGAATTCAACATGGGATCGCAACCCATTCGGGTCCTTGTTTTTCTCGGCTGAATATATGCTACAGGTAAGTTCTCTCATTCCATCTTTAATATTTGATTATTTTGTTAGTATGAGACAGTATTTTGTATTTTATTGTTTTATGAGTTTGTTTTGAGTCTAAACGGAAACTACTTAATAAAAGGCGAATGAACACTTCTCTTCTTGTTGACAAATTTAACTTCTTATAAATTGAGCTAATGTCAAACTTACTAAGGTTGAAAATTTTATTTATTGATTTGATGCAAAAATTTTGACCTTGTTTAATTTCAAACTCCTTTTGAGTGTTCAAATTGGCAACATTTTTATTTATACTTTTTGACACTTTTTCAATTTGCTTCAAAGTCACCTTTGAATTTAAATCTCATTTGTATTGTTATTTTGACATTTGAAAGAGGTTTCTAGATTTTTTCAGAACTCTATATATAGATAAAGATGAGGAGAGTGAGGATTCCGAGAGAAAGGTACATACATCAATAAGACTTCTATATGGCTCCATAAGAACCAATGAATTTATGTAGATTTCTATTCTAATTTCGTCTAGCAAACAATGTGCTGAGAAGTGGGAAACTCAAAGATATATAAATTATAGCTTTTCTATATCCTTTAATCCACTTATCTACTACATTCTAATCCAATTGGTGCATTCTTATGATATTGATATATTAAAATGGAAGTACCATTGATCGTTTATGAGATCTTATTTATAAGATTCTTTTGTCTAGGATTACAATCAATTTTGATATTGAACAAGTCGGGGTCTATTAGAATCCGTCGAGATCAAATTGTAATGCACAATTCTCCATACATGCTTGTAAATCATGATGAGACTCGAACTCCCCACCTGAGCTAATGTTGGTTCTATAATGTTACAAAACTTTTTTTTTTTTCGGGTAATTGGGTCACATGATATGATCAAATTTGTTGAGCAACTATCATGTCAGATAAATTATAGCAAATTGCAGCCAACCTCCCTGAGGTTTGGCCTTTGACAACCAAAGACAACTTTATCATTAATTAATAATAACATTCCCTACCGTTAGTCAAAGCTAGTCAAGTTTAATTAACAATAACATCCCTTACCGTTGTCTTTTTTCTTTTGGTTTTGTGGTTGTTGGGTTGTTGGGTTTGGATAGCGGCTGGCTTTGGGTTGCTTTGTCTTTGGTCCCTTGTTAGGTCGGTTGGCCGGTTTCTTTGTTTCATTCTGTTTGGCTTTCTTTGGCATCGTTGAATAAAATTTGCCATTCAAAAAAAAAAAAAAAAAAACTAGTCATGTTTAACCATTGACCGGATTTGGCCACTACAAATACCTAAATGTCCATGAATAAAAAAAAATAATCTGATTTTAAAAATATATAAATATATGAAAACAAATTTGGATCTCCACCGTAAAAAAATTGAAAATTACAAATTAAAAAAAAAATGTGGAGACATAGATCATATCTCTATATTTTTCTTCAAATTCTAAATTCTAAAAAATTAATAATCCGAATCATCAAAATCCAATCCAACAACATTTTCTTCAAATAATTTTTTCTTCTTCCATATGGATTCCTAGATTTTTCTGCATATTCAAGTGTTTTAGATTTTTCAAAACTAAAAAAAAAAAAAAAAACCTGGCTCATCTAAATCTAATCTAACAACATTTTTTTCTTCCATTGATGTATTTTCCGATTTTTCTTTAGATTCAAGTTTTTTAGATTTTTCAAAAATAAAAAATAAAAAATGTGGCCAAGATGAATGGTGAAGATTTAAAGCTTTTAAATCTATTTTTTTAATAAATAAAAAAGCTTGAAAGGATGAAAATACCCTTATCTTTATTAAGTTTGACTAACTTTGATTAATGGCAGGGGAGATTATTGTCAATTAAGTATAAAGTTGTTTCTGATTGTCAAAGACCAAACCTCAGGGAGGTTGGCTGCAATTTGCTTGATAAATTAAGTAGACTTAGAACGTCTAATCAGTACTACAATTTGAGACTACTACGGTTCCTTTCATGAGCTCTCGAGTGATTAAAGAATCTCCTAAGTCTTTCCGTAATACCTATTAATGTATGAATTCGACTGCATATACGTCATTATATAGATTCTCAATCAAGTGAAAGATGCAAATAATAATAATAATAATAATAATAATAATAATAATAATCTTTCTTCATAAATATAGCAAAAATTGTGAATCAAAACCGAATAAAATTGACCCGAATCTAAAAACTTAATAAAACAATTGTAATTGTACGTGATAATAATAAGATGAACAACGTAATTGGTTGTTCAAACTGTGATGCAAGTTTTACATATTTCACATCATGATAGCTAAATTAAGAAGACTTGTAACGTCTCATTACTACAATCAAAGAATCTCATCAACTTTTTGGTAATATCTATTAATGTATGCATTCGACTGCATAGAGAAATCCCAACTGAAAAAAGAATTAATCTTCCTGTATAAATATTGCAATGGCAGAAAATTCTAGCTAGCTTAATTAAGATGCGCAGGCCGGACACCTGAATAGCAAGACACTTGTATTGTTATTTTGACATTTGACAAGCATTTCTAGATGTTTTTAACATCCTACATAGGGAAAAAGACGAGGAGATGGAGGATAATAAAGAGAAGGAGAGGGAGGATTCTGATTCCGAATAAATGGTGGTGCATTTTGCACGATTGCATCTTCATGGATGCATGTAGGTGGATAAAGAGAAATGAACTCTATGGTAATCTAAATCATGTACTGCTATAAGTGTGCCTTCATTGGATTTGTTTTATGATAACGATGGATAAAAATAACTAGGTCTCTTTAACTAGGTTGGATTGAATTAAATTATTTCATGTGATTAGAACAAAATACTATCCCGTTGTTCTCGTTTGTTAATCTAATAAGAGTATTAAGACCATGAACAAGCAAGCAATTTTATCAAATCAATTTTCCTCCCGGAACAAACCTTGATGGTAAGAGGAAATTTTATTAAATAAAAATAAAGGATATTTTTACAGTCCTATCTATTACAAACAGATACATAAACAAGAAAACAAACACATTATTTAGAGTACATGCATGTACATGTAGTTCAAATATATACAATGCTCCTTTTGTGTTTCCAATGGTGACAAAGTTCCATATCAGCAACTGTTGTTTCATTCTCTACTAAATATGTGAAGCACCAAACCTTGAGTTCTTCTAAGTATAGACACAGTTCTTCCAGAGAGTTCGAATCTGCCAAGTACGCTGAGAAAAATTCTGTGAATGAATAATCCAGACTCAATGTCTTTGGTCCAAATAACCTTGACATATATCTCTAATTAAAACCCTTCAAAACAACTGCACATGACAAAATAAGTACATCAAACAAGTGATTTAGACCTTTCTAACTTAAATAAACAGAAGAAATCAGCTAGAAAACCCAACTGACCGATTCAACTGAAGAAATCAACTAGAGAACCCCATTAAACTCATTAAAAGTTTCAGCTGAATAGTGCATGGAAAAACAATACAAGTTGAAACAATACGGTGGATTATCATGTCAATTGTACACTCTGTTTAATAAACTTCTACTATTTATTATATGAATAATAGGGTTTTAATTATGTCATTATGTCAATCTATGTTTCCTGTGAGAATGTGTCTGGGGCTATTTGGGCGACGAACAAAAGAAAATAAATCTAAAATTCATAAGCGGTTCATCCTTCCACTAAACACTTGAAACAAAATTAATGGAGATGCAAGAGCACAATTTTTCAAATATATGCAACCCAAAAATCATACAGAATTAACATCTACATATATGTTTGAAGGTACATTCCATATCATTAGAAAATGCAAATTCATGGATGAAGTATGGTTGTCTAAGAGGGACCGATCAAGTGCGAGATCCCACATTTTTCTTTGTGCATGATTTGACTTTGTAAAGACACAAAGTTCACTGTGTAATGTTATAAAGTCACTCTGTAACGTTATAGAATCAGGGTCGTAGCCCGATCATTTTTACGGTTGCCTAAAGCTTAAAGGGTATTTTTAACTCCATATATACACATTTGATTTCCACTCGTGTTCATCAAGAACTTACTCGATTAAAAATTCACTTTCAAAGTATTACACATTGACTTGCATAATATATGTAGTCTGAAGATCGGATATTTTCATGACATCTGTTTTTCTTTTTGGCAAAGCTAGACAATACGACGAATTTTATATTTTTATTGATACAAGTTCATAAAAAAAAATGCATGATCGCAGAATACAAACATAGAGAAAACCTTATTGAAAACAGTTACAATCAATACAGAAATTAATGCAAGATACAAATAAAATAAGCATTAAAAAACAATCATATATAGTTTTAAACAACACTGGAGCCGACACCGACACCGACACCTACAATATGTCACAAGCATCCTCCATTGATCATGAAGATGTCTTCCTACCATTAATTGAGAGTCCAAGAAGAGATGAGGCCAAGATTGATAATTGTGCATCAAGAAGTTTGTTTCCTTCTCTACTGACATGACAGAATCCGATGACATTTCTGCTAATACATAGAAAAATGGAAGATTCATATTGCATAGTTATGTGAAGAATAAAAATTTGTTTTTGAAACAAAAAAATTTAGTTGAAGTACATAACCTAATTAGTAACATGCTCATATCAGGAGAAAATTCATACATGCATGTCAATACAAGTATACCACATTCATTTTTATTTTTATTTTTCATTTTTAATTGAGCAACAAGTTAAGCATTCCATAACAAAGTTTAGTTACCTATATCTTGAAGGAAGCCAAGCCAAAAGAAGAACTCTTGAACCCTGTAATTAATTAACATTAAAACATTGAATTTATTATGAGATAATTATAGCAAGCACATTCAAAACAATATCTGTAGTAATAGAAGTTCATATAAGATAACCATGGCATGTTAACCTTATTTCATACACATGACAAAACTAGAATTTAATCCAAGATTTTGTTTACTTGTTATATTACAAATAACAAGCTTGGTGAAAAGGAGAAGAAATTAATTTCCTCTGAATCAACAGTTGTGATGCCCTTGCTTTGTGACCTTTCTTGATTGCATTTCGGTGAGCAATGTGGTTCTTGATGCTATTGCTTGGTTGTATAAGGCTAATGTGCTGTTCTCGGTGGGTTCGTTCCGTATATGCATTGCGGAGGAGGTGGCTGGTAATTCCTTGATTTTCAACCTCATTTGGAGAGGAGTGTGTCCCCCTAAGATTGAGTTGTTTGCTTGGCAAATTATAAGAGGAAGGGTGTTGGTTAATGAGGTCATGCAAGGTTTTGGTTATGGGTTACGGCCTTGGACTTTCCGCTTTGTAGATCCGTTAACGAGACTATCGATCATCTTTTCCTTCATTGCATGTTGTCATGGAAGTTATGGACCGAATGCATGAGTTGGTGGGAGGTGTCCTATTGCCCAAATAAGTAGCTGGTGGAATGGTTTAGGGGCTGGTCGTTTTGTTGTCCTTCGGCTAGGTGTGGGAGAGCGTGGAGTGGCTGTTCTTTGTGATTGTTTGGACAATTTGGGAGTCTCCTAATCAGGTGGTTTTTAAAGGAAAGGTGGCGGATGCGGATTTATACCAAGCCAATGACATTGTCAGATTTGAAGTCGCGCGTTGGTTTAAGCACTCTTGGAAAGGCTCCAATGATCAAATCTCCACGTTACTTTTTAATTTAAAGAAGGTTGTGTTGATTCGGTGGCGGTGAAGAGGTCTAAGATCAAAGGTTGGAGTCCTCCTCCTAGTAACGTTCTAAAATTTAATGTTGATGGTTCGGCTAGAGGCTCTCCGGGTCTGGTCGGGATGAGCGGTGTGTTGAGCAATTCAAATGGAAAGGTGTTGTGTATTTTCTCTATTTACTTAGGTTCAAAGGACTCCAAGATGGCCGAGATTATGGCGTTCCAAAGAGCTTGCGAGATTGTTTCTTCGAATCCCGACTTTGTTGGCCATAACATCATCATTGATAGTGACTCGAAGGTGGCGGTCTCTTGAGTCAATAATGAAGGCTTTGGGAACATCAACCATGTTAATGTGATATACGATATCCGTAGCAAGCTCAATTTCCTTGCTTCCTTGGTAATACGTCGGTCACCTTCAGCTCTAGAGCGTCAAATTCCTTTGCAGACATGTTTGCCAAGAGGGGGTCTATGGGTGAGGATATTTTCAAATGGGGAGCTTTCGGTGTTTCAGACTGTGTTGGTGTTGGTGTTGCCGGTTCTGATCTCTGACTTTTTTGCGTTTTCTTGTTCTCAGTGGTCGCTGTTTTTCTCCTGTTCTGTTTCTTTTGTTGTGGTGTTGTTTTTGCTTTCGGTTGGGTTCGTTTTTTCTTGGCCAGCTATGCCTCTTGGAGTCTTGGTGGTTGCTTGCCGGCTCTTTGCTTGTGCTTCGTTTGGTTTCTGGGTTGCGTTTTTTCTTTTTGTGTCTGCTGGGTTTGTTTTTAGGCTGCTCTGTTTTGCTCTGTTCTTGGTTTGTTGTTGTGTTTTGCTCTTTGCTCTGTGCCTTTGTGACTGTTTTTCAATAAAGTGAGAAGTTTAAAAAAAAAAAGTATCTCAAATGTAACAATTTTCCTATCTCTCAGAATCTCTATAACTAAATTCTCATACCGAAATTTCCCACTCATATCTAGTGCTCTTAAACATGTCAATTGATCAAACAACTTTGGAAGGATCTTGCAAACTGATGAATGGTTTGTAGCTCCATAGTGAACCAGAAGGCTACACGTACAACCTTTCAGCACTGAATATGAAGTCAGGATATGTTGTAGCTCCTTTACTAAGCATCAATGTTGTATGAAGAAATCACCTCCATTATAAAACATTCATTTTCATTGAGAATGTAGCAAAGTTCATGCATCTTACGTCTTATAATAAGACCATCATCTTCTTTTTCGAAATCCTGAAAGAAACATCTTGCCGCTAACTCGTCAAAATCCAGTTCACCAATCATCTATTTCTTTTAAATTGCACGAAATTTACAGCCAAGTGGATGGACCTTGCACTAGTCTACCAATTTTCTACCGATTGCTTCTAATTCTTTACATTCCTCATATATTGTAACCAAAATTTTCTACTTCCATTGTAACCATATATTGTTAAGAGCCTTGTACAATGGTTTCCATTTAAAGTAGTAAGAAGAAATTTCTTTTTCCAAAGACATTGATAAATACAACCCAAGGCAATATTCCCAGTGAAAGATTCAAGGATTTCTTTGGCAATCCTAATATCATCAAAAGGTCTGAAATTGAGTTCGCTGATGACTTGATAGCAAACATTTTTTCTATTCTTTGTATTTTGATAGCAATGTCACGATGTAAAACAACTCCTCTTAAATAAAAGCTACCTTCTTCTTCTTCGCAGTGTTCCACTCGTACAAAACGTCATCCATATCGTAAGATACAGTTTTATATTTACCTAACCAATCTCTCACAGCACAGCTTGAATGGCTTGAAATTTGCTCGCAATCTGCTTATTTTTTCGCCGGCACACATTACCATCCTCAACCCTTGTTCTTTTTCTTGCTCAAGGACATTGTAAACTATTGCCTTAGCCATGCATGCTCACTGATGGGGACAAATTTTTAGGTGTTTGATAATTTGTTTTGTATATGTTGTCAGAATGTTGCATTGTATATCCCTTCCATGTTTTAATATAAATAACGGCCAACTCTATAAGGTTTGACTTTTTACAAGGATCTCTACCATCCATTGAAAATGGACAGCAGAGATCTATTTAAAAATAAAAACATAAAAATAAAAACAAAAAATTGGGTGGAGATCCACTAGATCTTGGGGGAATTTGTTAATTTTTTAAATTCATAATTTCAGGGGTATTTTGTTTTTTTTAACATTCAAACTCAAAACAATTAACTTTGACCAATTTTGATTAATGGCAAGGAAGATCATTACCGGCTAATGATAAAGTTGTTTGCAATTGTAAGAAGAAGCCAATGCATATTTGATATTTCACCTTGCTTTGTTGGTTTAAGTATATTTGATTTGGCCTTTGATGCATATGATTAAGGGTTAATTGCATAAACACTCATGAGGTTTGACAAAATGATACGATTGGGCATATGTGTACAAACTTTCTTCGACGTTTGAAAAATGTTGCATTAGACATTTTCTTATGTTGGTTGGGATCTGTAAACTCTTAATAGTCAATGGTAAAATGTGCAAAAAGTCTCAAATACCATTATTTACATTTTTAAAAATTAAAAAATATGAAAATATAAACCAATTGTTTTTGGATGATCGCGTGTTTTTAAAATATATATTTTTTATATTTATTTATCTTATACTTTTATATATTTTTTGAATTTTAAAAATAAAAATAAAGGTTTTTAAACTTTCTACACATTTTACTATTGATTATTAAGAGTTAACGGGTCCCAACTAATGGAGGGGATGTCTATACAACATTGTTACCATTTTGTCAAACTTCAGAAGATGTTTATTGATTCCCCTCTCACTCACTCACTTTCTCTGTCCTGTTTCCCAAAAGAGTAATACTATACAATCTAAATAATTAATCCAAATTTCAACACAAATGATATGGCAAGTAGGTTGTCATTATCGTGCACAACATATGATAATGTTGTTAATGAAAAAATAATTTGACACATGTTATGAAATAAATGAAGAAATAGATGAAGAATATGTGAAGATCAATTGAAGAATTATTAATAGAGTGAGTAAAAATAAATGAAAAGAGAGATGAGAGATGCGAGAGAATGAGAGAAAGATAAAACAAGTGAGTGAGAGTAGAGAATTACTTTTATATTGAATAAAATGATCTCATCAGTTAACATTTACAAATGAGGCAATCATATATATATAGGCAAATGATTGACCACGTGACTATGTGGATGGATTGGCTTAGGGACCAAGTAAAGTATATTATAGTCAACTAAGTGGAAAAGCCATATATATATATATATATATATATATATATATATATATATATATATATATATATTATAATACTCCCCTTTGGATTTTCCACTTCTTGAATTGTAATTTTCTAGGAAAAACCCAATGAGATAAAACCTAGTTAAAATACATACAATGACCTTCTGGATCTAGTGGGGGGGTTGGACATTAAAAACTATCTAATTAAAAACCTTGTCAGGAAAACCCAATGGGAAAAAGAGTATAGTGTATATATGTCTATTCAAAACTTTGCTCCCCCTGATTGAACGCTCCCCCTCATAAAACTTCAGCATTTAATCTTGTAATTTCGAAAGTCGACGCATGCCTATTCCATATACTAGCTTCTCAAAAGTTGATGTAGGCAATGATTTGGTAAACAGATCTGCAAGGTTATTTGTAGACCGTATTTGCTTAACATCAATTTGTCGGCTCTGTTGAAGCTCATGAGTATAGAAGAATTTAGGAGAAATATGTTTGGTTCTATCTCCTTTGATATATCCCCCTCTAATTTGAGCAATGCAAGCCGCATTATCTTCAAATATCTGTGTTGGTATTTCTGTAGATAATGAAAATCCACAAGTATTTTGAATATGATGAATAACTGACCTTAGCCAAACGCATTCCTGACTTGCTTCGTGAAGTGCGATGATTTCAGAATGATTAGATGATGTAGCAACCAAATTCTGTTTTGTGGAGCGCCATGATATTGTTGTGCCATTATATGTAAAAACATATCTCGTTTGTGAACGAGATTTGTGGGGATCAGATAGATACCCAGCATCAACATATCCAAGTAAACCTGAAAAATTGTTAGACTTTGTATAAAATAATCCTAAATCTTTCGTTCCACTAAGGTAACGGAAAAGATGTTTGATTCCATTCCAATGCCTTCGAGTTGGTGTTGAGCTAAATCTAGCCAGTACATTCACAGAGAATGCAATATCTGGTCTAGTACACTGAGCCAAATATAATAAAGCACCAATCGCATTAAGATATGATACCTCAGGACCAAGTATCTTTTCATCATTTTCTTTTGGACGGAATGGATCCTTTTTAGGATCAAGAGTCCTAACAACCATAGGAGTACTTAATGGATGAGCCTTATCCATATAGAATCTTTTTAAAATCTTTTCAGTATATGCTGATTGATGGACAAATACTTCAATTGATCTATGCTCGATCTCAAGGCCGAGACAATATTTTGTTTTTCCCAGATCTTTCATTTCGAATTCCTTTTTTAAGTATTCAACAGTTTTCTGAAGTTCTCCAGGGGTTCCAATTAAATTCATATCATCAACATAAACTGCTACGATAGCAAATCCAGATTCTGATTTCTTAATGAAAACACGTGGACATATAGGATTATTAATATATCCTTCCTTTATCAGATATTCACTTAGACAGTTGTACCACATCCGTCCAGATTGTTTTAATCCATATAAGGACCTTTGTAATTTTATCGAATACAAATTACGAGGTCTTGAGTTACATGATTCTGGCATTTTAAACCCTTCAGGGATTTTCATGTAAATATCTGAATCCAGTGAACCATATAGATAAGCAGTCACTACGTCCATTAGACGCATTTCCAGTCTTTCCAAGACAGCCATGCTTATTAGAAATCGAAACGTAATTGTATCTATCACTGGTGAGTATATTTCATCAAAATCAATGCCAGGTCTCTGTGAGAAACCCTGTGCTACGAGTCGTGCCTTATATCTCACGACCTCATTTTTCTCATTACGTTTTCGTACAAAAACCCATTTGTACCCAACAGGTTTGACGTTTTCAGGCGTCTGGATTATTGACCCAAATACTTCACGTTTGGCCATTGAAGTCAACTCTGTTTGAATTGCTTCTTTCCATTTAGGCCAATCAGACCTTTGTCTACAATCATCGAGATTATGAGGTTCATAATCATCATTTATAATTTCAGTTGCGACTGTGTATGAAAATACATCATCGATGATTGTTTCTTCACGATTCCACAATTCTCTTGTATAATTTATAGAAATTTCCTCATTTCTATATTCTTGTATCTCTTCAGAGATTCTTTTCTCCACAGGGGATTTTGTCACTTTAGTAGCTTGTGTCCCTTCAGGGACATTTAACTCTTCTAGAGTTAACTTAGAGAAAGTGGATTTATTTATCTTCCTTTTTCGAGGAACAATGTCTTTTGAGCCAAAGGTCTACCACGCTTTTGGCGTGCATTAGATGATTCTTTTGCTATAATTTGTTTAGATTGTTTCTCTGGAATAATCACCCGTGCTGGTACATTAACAGCTGGTATGTATGATTTCGTTACCTTAGTAGCATCTGTAAATGCATCTGGTAACTGATTTGCTATTGCTTGAAGATGTATTATCTTACGTACTTCATTCTCACATTGAGATGTGTATGGGTTTAAATGAATTAGACTAGGGACTTTCCAGGAAAGTTCATGCTTCTCTTCAGAAGAAATTTTTCTTTCCCCTAATGATGGGAAATTTGTTTCATCAAAATGACAATTTACAAACCGTGCTGTAAAAAGATCACCAGTCAAGGGTTCCAGATATCTAATAATTGATGGTGAATCAAGACCAACATATATTCCCAAACGCCTTTGGGGTCCCATTTTAGTTCTTTTTGTTGGCACAATTGGGACATATATCGCACATCCAAATGTACGTAAATGAGATATGTCTGGTTGATGACCAAGTACAAATTGTACTGGTGAATACTGATGATAAGCAGTGGGCCGAAGCCGAATTAATGCAGCGGCATGTAAAACAGCATGCCCCCATACGGAAATCGATAATTGCGTTCGCAATAGTAAAGTCCTTGCAATTATCTGGACACGTTTAATGAGTGATTCTGCTAATCCATTCTGAGTATGAACATGTGGAACTGGATGTTCAACATCAATCCCAGCCACTTTGCAATATTCATCAAATGCCTTGGAAGTAAACTCACCAGCATTATCAAGGCGTATGGATTTAATTGAATAATCGGGAAAATGAGCCCGAAGCCTGATAATCTGTGCAAGTAATCTTGCAAAAGCAACATTACGTGTTGATAATAGGCATACATGTGACCATCTGACAGATGCGTCAACTAGAACCATAAAATAACGAAATGGTCCACATGGTGGATGAATAGGTCCACATATATCCCCTTGAATTCTTTGTAAAAATGATGGGGATTCAAAACCAACTTTAGAAAAAGATGGTTTTATTGTTAATTTCCCTTGGGAACATGCAATACATAAATTCTCATGGGATAAAGAAATCTGTTGGTTCTTTAATGGATGCCCTTGAGAATTCTCAATGATTCTACGCATCATTGTAGATCCTGGGTGACCGAGACGGTCATGCCAAAGTACAAACATTTTTGGATCTGAGAATTTCTGATTCACAACTGCATAAACTTCTACACTTTTGATAATAGTGTAATATAGTCCAGAAGATAAAGCACGCAGCTTTTCTATGATGAGTTTCTGGAGTGAATCATGAGAGGTAATGCATAGATATTCAATATTATCTTCATTCATAGTTTCAATATGATATCCATTCCTCCGTATATCTTTGAAACTAAGCAGATTCCTTCTGGATTTACTTGAATATAATGCATCATCGATACATATTTTAGTATTGTTTGGTAATAATATCATGGCTCTTCCAGAGCCTTCTACCAGATCTGCTGGACCTGATACTGTATTAACATTTGCTCTGAGTAAATTTAAATTTATAAAATATTTCTGGCTCCGCAGAATTGTATGAGTTGTTGCACTATCAACTAAACATATATCTTTTGCTTCTAGCTTTTCAATAACCCCCAATTTATCGTTTGGATTCATTTTGTATGCTTCATAAAGAAAAATAAAATGCATATCAGACAAAGTGATTCAAAAGTATATATATTGCATTGGAAATATTTTACATAAACAAAATAACAAAATACTACTACTGTAAGTAGTATTTAATTGGTATGGACATTCCCATCACCAATTGAAGCAGCTGGCATGTCTTTCGGGTCTGGAAGGAAATCTGTAACATTGAGATGCGTAATATCTCTAGGATATAAATCTTCAATGAAATGAGTTTCAGTTTTCTTTCCCTTTCCACCGATTGATGCTTGATATAAATCCACCAGGTGTTCAGGTGTTTAGGTGTTTTACATTCATTTGACCAATGATTATAACACCCACACCTAAAACAAACACTGTCATTCGCATTAGGCTTATTTTGAGCATTTTTTCCATTATACTGTTTGGCTTCATAAACATTCCACTTCTGCTGAGAGTTTTGATTATAGCCACCTGATCCAGGATTACCACGCCCTCTTTTAAAACTACGACTACGGCCCCGGCCAAAATTACAACCGTGATTAGGATTATAACCATTACCACGGCTATGATCAGAATTACGATTATACCCACGGCCTCGACCACGACCACGATATCCGACAGTATTAGCATTCACTTCTGGGAATGCTGTAGAACCAGTCGGGTGTGATCTATGGTTTTTTATCAGTAGCTCATTATTTTTTTCTGCTACTAAAAGGCATGAGATCAGTTCTGAATATTTTGAGAATCTGCGTTCTCGATATTGCTGTTGCAATATTATGTTTGAGGCATGGAAAGTTGTGAGAGTCTTTTCCAACATGTCCTTTTCAGATACATATTCTTGACCACATAATTTCAAACTTGTGGTGATTTTAAACAGAGCAGAATTATATTCAGAAACTGATTTATAGTCCTGAAATCGTAAATGCTACCATTCATATCTAGCATTTGGTAACATTACATCATGCTGATGATCATAACGATCTTTTAGCTCTTGCCATAAATCTTCAGGTTCTATGACAGTAAGATACTGAGCTTTTAAATTTTCATGTAAGTGATGACGAAGTATCACCATTGCTGTGGATTTGTCCTGTTCATTAGCCTCGCTACCATCATCAATGGTATAATACAGGCCTTGGGATTTTAAGTATAACCCCGCATCAATAACCCAAGACATATAATTATCTCCCGAAACTTGGAGTGCATCAAACTTCAGATTTGCAAGTTTAGCCATGCTTACAACTTCCTTTTTCTGTAAATTAAATTGTAAATTTAATTTAGTGCGAATATAATTAAAGAGCATAATGAATTAAAACAATTTATCTGGAGACACAGCATAAGCCAGTCCCGAGACACAGCATAAGCCAGTCCCGAGACACAGCATAAGCCAGTCCCGAGACACAGCATAAGCCAGTCTCATATATTGCATAAAAATAAATACTGAATATTAAAACAGTTTATCTGGAGACACAGCATAAGCCAGTCCTAGGACACAACATAAGCCAGTCCCGAGACACAGTATAAGCCAGTCTCATATATTGCATAAAAATAAATACTGAATATTAAAACAGTTTATCTGGAGACACAGCATAAGCCAGTCCTAGGACACAGCATAAGCCAGTCCCGAGACACAGCATAAGTCAGTCTCATATATTGCATAAAAATAAATACTGAATATTTAAACAGAATAAATAAATAAATCCAGAACTATATATGTATTTCGTTGATGGCATAAGCCATATTGTTATACGAAACTGTATATAGGTCCAGAGTGTTGAGATGTAAGTAAATCACCCATCAGGGGATCCTCTTTACTTACATGAAATCGTGCTGATAACGTGTTATGAAATAAATGAAGAAATAGATGAAGAATATGTGAAGATCAATTGAAGAATTATTAATAGAGTGAGTAAAAATAAATGAAAAGAGAGATGAGAGATGAGAGATGAGAGATGCAAGAGAATGAGAGAAAGATAAAACAAGTGAGTGAGAGTAGAGAATTACTTTTATATTGAATAAAATGATCTCATCAGTTAACATTTACAAATGAGGCAATCATATATATATAGGCAAAGGATTGACCACGTGATTATGTGGATGGATTGGCTTAGGGACCAAGTAAAGTATATTATAGTCAACTAAGTGGAAAAGCCATATATATATATATATATATTATAATAACACATCATTTAATTTGGGTTAAAATTTGGATTAAATTTTTGGGTTGTCTAGCTTTAGTGTTTCTGAAAACAAGAATTTGATGCAAAAGAATTAGTGTAAGTAACTTGTTATGTACCGGTGATTTTATTACGCATCACAAGTTATTGATTTCACTTGTCACAAGTCAATTCAATAAGATTTAGGCATCACAAGTTACAAGTTGAGACGGTATAGAGTTGCTTTTAACCTCCTGGCTAGTCAAGAATATTCTACAATGGTTTCCATAAAACATATGGCATCTGTTTTTGAAATAGCAGAAACATGCAGCATTAAAGGATGCTTAGGCTATTCTTGCACCTTATCAGCAAGTTTAGAATCAATTTTCTTTTTAATAAATTAAACAAAATAATTATGTGCATATGCAGCAAGATTGTAATAGTCCAGCCCAGATCCATCAAATAGATTTGACTTGCTTGGTTGAACATGAGATCGAGTTATTCACTCGTAAGTACTATAAATAAATATATGGGTGCGGATATTGCCACTATACGACACTATAATGTATATAAAAAACATACACATGACAACTCCTTAATATTTAACTAGTTACTAAGAAAAGTTTTTCTGATCTCCTTGATAGTTTGTATTTGGTCTGCTCTCTCCATTGCAGCTGCCTTTGGTTTTGTGTTTTGTTCTGTTTTTTCTGTGTGTTCTTGCTCTGTTTTTGCTGGGGTTTTGGGCGTAGACCCCCTTGTAGCCCCGTTTGTTTGCTTGGCAGTGAGGTTTCCCCTTATTTTCTTTTTCAATAAAATTTGCTGTTAAAAAAAAAAAAATTAATACAAAATCACATAGTTAAAGAACATATTGAGTTGCCAGAAATTGTAAGATTGATATAATAACCATATATATAAACAGCACTGCAACAAATTAAAATTGTTCAACATATTAGGTTAGTAATTACAGTCAAAACACCATAAGTTAATTATTAGTTTTGAAACCATTTAAATTTACTTGAATAGAATAGGTGGTGCAAGTGTTAAATTACAAGCGAGAGGATATACCTCCAATACGTCTCCACCAGTACTCTTACCATTGTCCCAAGATTCAGGTTTTTTTAGAGGAGGACTCGAACCCACAGCACAAGATGTTAACTAATAGTTTCTAGTTGAGCCCATATGAAGAAAGTAATTTATAGTCAACTGTTTTTTGGACTCGGCCTGCAAGTATTCTATTCAAGGAGAAACAATATTTACACTCCTTAAAAACTGTATGTACATCTAAATTAGTATTTTATTTTTAAATCCAATAATATCATTTAAATAAAATTACTAAAATGACTAATGGCTAAATTAAGTAGACTCAGAACGTCTCATTAGTACTACAATTTGAGACTACTACAATTCCTTCTTTGAGCTCTTGAGCGATCAAAGAATCTCACGAGCCTTTCCATAATACTTATTAATGTATGAATTCGATTGCACATATGTCATTATATATTCTCAATCGAGTGAAAGATGCAAAAATAAATAAATAAATAAATAACCTTCCTTCATAAATATAGCAAAAATTGTGAATCAAAACTGAATCAAATTGACCCGAATCTAAAACCTTAATAAAACAATTGTAATTGTGATAATAATAAAATGAACGACGTAGTTGGTTGTATAAATTGTTATGCAAGTTTTATGTATTTCACATCATGATAATTGATATGATCATCAAATTGTTGAGCAGCTACCATGATAGCTAAATTAAGAAGACTCGTAACATCTCATTACTACAATCAAAGAATCTCATCAACTTTTCTATAATATCTATTAATGTATGCATTCCACTGCATAGAGAAATCCCAACCGAATAAAGAATTAATCTTTATGTGTAAATGTTGCAATGGTAGAAAATTCTAGCTTAATTAAAGATGCGCAGGACACCTCGAGCTCCCCCTCCCTTGGAGAATACGATTCATCTCCACCCCCTAATTAAAGTGAAGGAGAGAAAATACACATGATTTTTGCGTTGACACATTGTTCTATCGCCTACAGTGACATGCGAAATTGTCAAATTTGTTCTATCATCTACACACAAACACGGGTAAAATTATGAGAAATTATCAAATTTGCTCTATCGCCTACAATGATTTTATTTGACCCATTATACCCATACAAATAGTTAAGATCAAAGGTCAGATGGTTTGTAGCACCTGAGTCTAGATGCTAAACATGATCGTCTATGGTTCTGATGATGCAACAAATGCCTTAATTAAATTGATAATTAGAGTTGGTAGCATGCTGATATGACTAATCTAGCCAATAATAGCAAGCAGTATGTTGTGGTCTTCCAAAAATTTGATGATGCATACAATAATTGGGATTTCATCCTCCACGGTTGCGTCCTCTAGCACGGTACACATTTTGGTTTTGGTTTTGGTTTTGGTTTTTAGTACCAAAAGCACCATGAGAATACTATTGATTGTGCTGACCCTTGCTTCGATTGTTTTGTTGTGTGGCATCAAAAATGTATTTTAGGTCATATTATTATATCGTTCTATTCTCCCTTTCTCCCTTCATGGGTAAAAAGAAATCCACACAAATCCTCATAAGTTATTGATTGAGAGGTGGCATTAGCTACTATGGCATCATACTCTAATCCCAAACCTCGAAGAACATAGTGATGTTTTTTTTTTTGTGACTGTTCACCAATTGTTGTTAAGTTGTCAAACATGATCTTCATTTTTTATAGTTTTGTCAAAAGCAAACTTAAGAGTATTTTACCTTGCTTCATACTTGATATTCCAAATTAATAACATTGCTGCTTGTTGCAAGATATTTTGGTGGACAGGGGTGTACGTTCCGAATCCGTAAACAAACTTCTCAAGATCATAATTCATAAGCTTCCAAAATTAGAAAAACTTGTTTTCTATAAAAGAAGTTGTTGCTTTCAAGTTTAATTGGATAAATAATGACCGAATGATTTGGTTAAAGGTGAAGTTTAATGTGAAGAAACTTGATTGTACATTGAATTAATGTGGGAGGGTTTTGATGACGGTCTACGGTTGAATTTTTATCTACCACGACATATGATCAAATGTGAACTGTTTTCAACACTTTACCCAGATATAGTGTATTGCATCCATAGAGAAACTTATAAGCCGACAAACATAAACCTAAAGTGCAGAAAATATGGAGATGTAAATATGTAATGATAATAAATTTACATAAAAATTAATCTCCATACTCATTCAATATCCTTTGAAACATCTTTATCTTTATCAATAACAATAATACTAAAAAACAAATTTCATTAGTACACTATGAATTCCAACATTTGCTGATTTCTTAAAATTCAACGCATAAACATATCTAATTCAAAGACTGATTAATGATGAATATTAAAAGAATGTCTCCAGAAAACATATCTAATTCAATGTCTGATTAATGGTGATTATTAAAAGAATATGTCTAAGCAAAAAGATGGGATTCAAGTGAGGGCATTTTTAGCGTCCACTTGAATCCATGAAGATGGATTTGTGCTATATCCACCTATGTTCAATCCCAATCCTCTTCTACCATCTTGTTTGTAATATCCAGGTATCCCTGACAAATGTCAAAGTAACAATGGCCACTTAAAACCCAATAGCAAAAGTTCAGAAGTCAAAATGGAAATGTTCTAATTTGATAGATCAAAGGAGACTGAAATTAAAGAATGTTAAAAATTTTGAAATAGCTTGATAACGAAAATTCTAAGAATTAACGTCTTTCATTTGGCTCGATCTAAATAACTAAATGGTCAAAGCCAAACCTCCTATGTCAATATGACGAACTACAGTGCACTGGGTGCACCAATTGACACATCAATAATATTAACTTAAAAAAAAAAAAAAAAAAAAAAAAAAAAAAAAAAAAAAAACCCTCTTTAGGACGAATGAGAGTGAGAAAACATGAAAGTTAATTTGTGAAAACTAAGACAAATAGCCGACACATGAATAATTTTAACTTATAAAAAAAATAAAAAATAAAAAATAAACTCATTAGGAGGAAAAAAGAAGTGAAAATACAGAAAAGAGAAGATGTGAAAACCTTGACAAATAATTGATACATTGTTGATGCACCAATCAGCGGATGCACCAAAGATTTTCTCCAATATGACAAGTGTTAATTGGCCATTTCTTCATTTTCCTTGGGATTCCAAAAAAATTCATAAAACATGGAATACAAACTATTGTCATAAAATGAACCAAGACAATTACCTGTAGTGCACAAACAGCATAACACTTCTCCATAATTGTTTGTGACATGTCCAGATCCTGAGGCAGAGGCAAATTCTCTAATATAAATTTCAGATGCTGCTTGAATACAAATTCGGCATTCTGTCAACAAAATGAATAGATCTTACGATTTGCATGACTAATGGCTAATAATATTTAGCAATTTCGCATGCAAAATAGTTGTCTAAGCGGTTCTAACAGAAAATGAAGCTTATTTAATAGTCACAAACATCTACTTGACAAAGCTTCCAATAAGCCACACTACAAATGAATACACTCTTAACCTTCTTCATGTTTGAGCTATTATGAAGCGTAACGGTTGTAATTTACAAATCATTTTTGTATAGGTTCAGACATATACCTTTGATGTAATGGCACAATCCCAAAGTGTATACTTTAAGCCTTCAAATTTTCCTGTTTTGCATAAGTTGTCAATAAAAATCTGCGTTTGTTCATCCTAATAAATAAATAAATAAATAAATAAAAGAGAAAATAACATAATCACACATGAGAGCAAATAGGAGATAATCTTGAACAATCATCACATAAAGACTCACAATGTGACTACAATATTTGGTGCCAACAACGAAACCCACTATATTATGTTCAAGGATCTGCATAGAAACGGAAAACGGCTCAAAAATTTTAACAGTACCACATTAGATATGTTCTAAGATATAAGATTATGTGTTGGCAGGTGAAACAAAACACAGTCACAGTCCACAGATTAGTTAAACTTACCAAAGATTGAAAAATATCAGCAGCCATGGAACTCAGATTATTTTCCTGCCTATCCAAAGCTCTGCTATGTTGAAAAAAATTGATATTACAAGATATTGAGAACATACTAACAAACATAATATAATAAGAGATTCCATACCTTAAAGGCAAAGCAGTTAAGTTCTTCCAATCTGACAAGGCCAACGACACATACTTATCACTAACATCCAAACCTAGCAACCGACCAAGTTTCAAATCTTTCTTGATCAAAATATCCTTGAAAATTTCCTTGTAGAAATCCAAGGGCTTCAGGTACTTCATCTATAAGTGAATACATGAAGACAAGCCTTCAATATTTACTCTAGTACATTTACTTTCTTTTGTTTAAAGACATAATTTTTACAAATTTATTTCCAGAAAGAGCAGAGAATAAACTTTTACTGCTTTGACAATAACAATAAAAAAATTGAATTTATAAAACAAAGAAAACAATTTCAAAGGACACCCAGAAAGAAAATTTTAAATCCCGAGAGACACACACTAACCTGCGAAGAAATTCAGTAATTCCCACAGATATTTCCAGCGGCGGTGGACGAAGGCAATTCGATTCTGTTGAATAGAATTTTTTTTTCACAAGAGAAGGGGTAATTAGGGTTTGACTATTTGGTAAACAATTTTGTGTTGATAATTAAAATTTGGATTAATTGCACAAACATCACTGACTTTAGGTGAATTTATATGCATATTCAACTTTTTCTTTAATTGCATAAACCTTTCCTGAAAAAAGTTGACTTTCAGTTTGATTAACGGCCAATTAATGGTCTAGAGTTGATCAAGGGGTAAAACAGTCTTTTAACACATAAAAATAATTAAAATCCAAAGGAATCCCAAGTATTTCTATAATTATAAATCTATCTAAATAATAACTATAAAAGTAACCCAAAAAATTTTCAAAATTAAGAAGAGATGGAGGCGAATCCTGAAAGTAGAAGGTGGTTAACACATAACATACATATAAGTTTCTAGGTGAATCAAATAACCTTCCGCGTTGGATGATTATGGGTGTGTTTATGAAGGTAAAATGTTTGATAAATACAATTTATTTTTATTTTCTAAGGTCAGTGAGAACTACAAGTGAGTGCATATATTGAAATTAAGTGGGTAAGCTACAACAATTCAGACTAATTTTATTCATTACTATTTATTTTTGTTTTCGCACTATAGTTTCCATGTAGTTCTAAAGGTCTAAATACTGAAACTATATTGAATTGTTTTTGTTCATAGTATTAAGCTTCTGAAAAAGGAAAAAAATTATCTTGCAAATAACACTATTTTACACTAGATATTCCGTTCAGAAAACAACACTATTCTTTGATTTACTTGATACTTTAGATCCTGCAACTGCAGTTGAATCTGAAAACCCAATTTCAATGGAGTCTATCGGTCATATGTGCAAGAATTTATTATTTGTGTTCCAGAGATCTCATTGTGTAGATGTGAGAGGCATAACATTAAGCCAAATCTTGTATTTTTTTTTTTTTACATTATCTATCTATCTACTTATCTAAACCAGGTAATTTTTTTAAAGTTTTTTACCATTGGTAGGATTTTAGCTGCTGACTTGGGAGTCATTTACCTAAACCCTAAACTCATCCATCTAACAACAGAATTATGCCCTTGGGGGCAACCTCATCTTGTCTTATAGTGTATAACACATGTATGTATAATGTAATACGTATATAAAGAGATGCTTCAACTTAATTTATACATACCTCAACCTTTAGAAACTATTTGTACACCCCTTTCGTAATTATACCCATCAAAAATTTTTAAAAAAATTTAGTTTGTAAATAAACCCCGGTTAATACCAAAATTATCATTTCGTTAATTGTATTGTATTGTATTTTTCTGAGTACACACCACTTACACCTATTATTATGTTGTTTAATTTTTTTTCTTATCTTTAATTATATCATTGTTCTTTATCTTCCCTCACTTCTTTTCTTTTTCCTTCCACAAAATCATAATCCATTTTCTTTATTTTTGTCTCTCCTTGTGTCAAGTAGCCCTCTCCATTTGGAGGTTTTATGTACCTTTTCAGCTTTTGTTGGCAATGTGGACGCCACAACAGCTGAACTCATAGCTATTCAGAAAGCTTGTGTTCTTTGCGTATCGAATAGTTCTTTGGAAGGGAGAATGATCGTTATCGAAAGTGACTCAAAGGTGGCGGTGTCTTGGGTCTCGAATGGTGATTTTGGCAATTTGGCTTTTGCTTGATGTGATTTTCGATGTGCGGTCTAAGCTTAGAGGTTGTCGTAATATTTCTGTCTGCTATGTGCCCAGGTCTGCGAATGCCTGGGCTGATGGCTTGGCCAAGAGGGGTTCTTTGATGGATGGGGAGAGCATGCAGTGGAACAATCTCTAAGTTGTTTTGTGTGTTTTCTGTGTTGTGTCTTTTTCTTTTGCTGGGTCGGTGTTGGGGCTGCTTGTGTGTTGTTCGTTTTTTCTGCTGCCCTGTGTTGCGGGTGTGCTTGTTTTTGGTGTGTGCCTGGGTGGCTTTGTGTTGTCTCCGACCCTGTTTTGTTCGTGTGCCCTGGTGGTTCTTTGTGTTGTTTGCTGCCTGGGGGCTGTTTGTGGCTGTTTTGTGGTTTGGTGTTTTTAATGCCGTTTCAAAAAAAAAAAAAAAAAAAAAAGTAGCTCTCTCCATTTCTTCTTGATTATTTTATATCAATATATCACTCCGATTTGAGGTTTTTCTAGTTGGAAATTCATTTTCTATTTGTGAAATTAAGTTGTAGGGGCATAAATTTGTGCTATATCCCAAATGATTTGGAATTATAAAAGTGTTTGATGAAATTGAAAAACTAATATTGATAAACAAAAAAACAAAACAAAAAACAAAAAAACAAAAAAAAGTCAAAAACATGTTTGAAAGAAACAAAAAATATATAGATTTTTTTTTTCAAATATATATATATTATAAAGAAAAAATGTATAATTATTAATTTGTTCTTCTAATAAAAATAATAAAAGTAATTTAAAACTTTTTTTTTTTTTTTCACAACCAACTTTGGATATTTGATTCATTTTCCATAATTAGTAATCAATTTATATAACCTTAAAAGAAATCAAAAATATATTTCAAATTAGTATTAAGAAAATGGAAAGAATTTTTAATGATATATGTTAATATCAACTCATTAATGGGAAACTTTTCTGTTCAAAAAAAAAAAATAGGAAACTTTTCTCTTTTTAATAAAAGAATTAAAAAAGAAACTTATTAAAAATTATCAGTGTTAATACTTACAATCTATTTAGTCTTTTTGGTCATTTTACACCAAAATATTATTGAATTAAAAATAATACTAATTTAATTTTGGAAAAAAAAAAAATAAATAAATAAAATAAAATAAAAAATAAAATAAAAAAAACCATTATGCACCCATATCAAATCGAACAAAGCAATTACACTCAACATATTTACCAGGATTATATAACCCCCCCTTTATACGGGGTTGTTGCCCTAACTTTACAATTCCCAAATCGATCGCCCAAAAGTCGAACCTTTTTTTCTCAAATCCCTAATCGCCCCAAATCCAACACGCCACCGACCAAGATGTTATGCAGCAGAGCAGAGGACAAGGTAATTAATATTCCTCTTCGCCTGTTTTCTTTGTTTCATGTATATAGATTCAATTCTAACAGTTGAGTTGAATTGAGTGGTAGGCCGAGTACCTGAAGCCATCGCAGTTGTTTCGGGAAACTATGAAGGGTGATTACTATAATCCGGTGTTTCTAGGATTCAGTTTTACTGATAAGCACGTGAGATTGGCGATATCTGACGATTGCAATGCTAATACATACTTTGATGCATATACTAGATTTGGTCCATCTCGCAGTGGATTCCCCAGAGACGATACCCTTTTGGAAAAGTTGGTAGATGTTGTTCAATGGCTTCAAAATGATCCTGTAAGTTTTTTGATTTCTCTGTATTTCCTTATTTTCTTCTTTGAAGCATATATATGTCTCATGTCTATTATGTTTAGGTTGAGAAATATGAGTTGATGGGCCTAATCGTTGATGACAATAATTCCGTTGTGAGTTTTCATCGATTCTCTCATTCATTCCCTCTCCTATTATCTATTTATATTCCTTACCTTACTTTTTATCTTATTATCTTATTAGGAAAATATTCATGATCTTATGGACAACCTATGCAAAAAGGGAAACTTTAAAAGCTTAAAGTATACATGTTGGAAAGACGACATTGCAACAGATGTACGTGTGTGTGTGTTTAGTAATCTTAATTCTGTTTGTCTCAATTTTCATTGTGTATAGTTGTAAGAAATCTTGTTATTTTGCTTTTAAAACTGCCAATCATAAAAATTAGCCATTATTTTTGTTAGGCATTTTGTTTTTATTGATTGTTTTGCATTCGTTACACAAATTAATAGAGTCTGTCATTGTCATTGTGATGACAGAATCCAACATTTATATGTAACCAATTCGGGTCCTTGTTTTGGGGGATAACCTTTCCTGTTGAGCGCTCTGAACTACAGAAACGTCTGGAAGTATTATCTGCTGAACATATGCTACAGGTAAGTTTTCTCATTCTATGTGCAATAATTGATTATTTTATTAGTATGAGACAGTATTTTGTGTTTTAATGTTTTATGAGTTTGTTTTGAGTCCAAACGGAAACTACTTAATAAAAGGCGAATTAACACTTCTCTTCTTATCGACAAATTTAACTTCTTATAAATTGAGCTAATGTAAAACTTGCTAAGGGTTAAAATTTTATTTATTGATTTGATGCAAAATTTTTGACCTTCTTTAATTTCAAACTCCTTTTGAGTGTTCAAATTGACAACATTTTTATTTTTACTTTTCGACACTTTTTCAGTTTGTTTCAAAGTCGCTTGGAATTTAAATCTCACTTGTATTGTTATTTTGACATTTGGTAGAGCTTTCTAGATTGTTTAAGCACTCTATATATGGATGAAGACTAGGAGATGGTGGATGAAGACAAGGAGAGGGAGGATAAAGACTTGGAGATGAAGGATTCCGAGAGAAAGGTACATACATCAATAAGACTTCTACATAGCCTCAATAAGGCTAATATTTTGGTATAATATATATACATCAATACTACCACACAGTCTTATTTTCCACGAACGAATTCCTAAAGGTGCATTATGATGAATGGTTATTGATTTATAAACTATGACTGATTTGTTTCAATTACTGTAGAATCAGTGCAAGATAATCCAATAAAGGTCTTCTAGGGAGCACCCTCAGAAGTTTGTGTCAAGATAACAAGCGGTAGTGACAATGTTATTGGTTTTAAGTTTGCATTTTGGTACACATTTGAATGGTTGAATGTCTTAATCATGGTATCTATTTGTTTTTAAGAAGTTTTAGTCTTTTCTTCAAGAACCGAAGAATTTATGTAGATTTCTGTTCAAATTTATCCTAGCAAACAATGTGCTGAGAAGTGAGAGAAACTCAAAGATATATAAATTATAGCTTTTCTATTTCCTTTAATCCACTTATCCGCTACATTGCAATCCAACTGTTGCATTCATGTGATATTGATATATTAAAATAAAGTACCATTGATCATCTATGAGATCTCATTTATATGATTCTTTTGTCTAGTATTACGATCAATTTTGATACCGAATGAGTCAAGGTTTGTTAGAACCAATCAAGATCAAATTGTAGAGCATAACTCTCTATATATGCTTGTAAATCATGGTGGAATTTGAATTCCCCACCTGAGTTAATGTTGATTATGTAATGTTACAAAACTATTTTTTTAGGACAGTCCACGGAATTATGATTAATATAAGGTTGGATGATATAACAATGTTATAACTTCCACTCTTTTAAAATACATCTGTCACTGCAACATACCATGCATCTTTGAGTCATTTCATGCAATGTGATTTGATTAACCAATATTATTTATTTATGTACCACATGACATAAATTGAATGAAAGATACAAGCACATCATTATACATTCTAAATCAAGTGAAAGATGCAAAAAGAATTAATATTTCTATATAAATATTGCAAAATTGATTGTGAATCAAAACTAAATCAATTTGACCCGAATCTAAAAATTAATAAAACAATTGTGATATAATGAATAACAATAGGAATGGTTATCTAAACTGTGAGGCAAGTTTGCATATTTCACATGATATGATCAAATTTGTTGAGCAACTATCATGACAGCTAAATTAAGTAAACTCGGAACGTCTCATCAGTACTACAATTTGAGACTATTACAATTTCTTCCATGAGCTCTCAAGCGATCAAAGAATCACATAAGCCTTTCTGTAATACCTATTAATGTATGAATTTGATTGCACATTTGTCATTATATATTCTCAATTGAGTGAAAGGTGCAAAAAAAAAAAAAAAAAAAAAATAACCTTCCTTCATAAAAATAGCAAAAAATGTGAATCAAAACCAAATCAAATTGACCGGAATCTAAAAACTTAATAAAACAATTGTAATTGTGATAATAATAAGATGAACAACGCGTTGGTTGTCTAAACTGTGATGCAAGTTTTACATATTTCACATCATGATAATTTATATGATGATCAAATTGTTGAGCAGCTACCATGATAGCTAATTTAAGAATCAAAGAATTAGTGTAAGCTTTTCCGTAATATCAATTAATGTAAGAATTAGTCTCATTACTACGATCAAAGAATCTCATCAACTTTTCCGTAATATCAATTAATGTAAGCTTTTAACTGCATACAGAAATCCCAACAGAAAAAAGAATTAATCTTCCTACGTAAATGTTGCAATGGCAGAAAATTCTAGCTTAATTAAGTTGCGCGGGACACCTGAATGGCAAGGCGCGTTAAGGGGGAGCTCGAGCTCCCACTTGCTAGAAATGGGGGAGGCGAGCTTCCCCAGCCACCACCATTTCGCGTTAAGGGAGAGGCTTGAGCTCCCCCTCTCTTGGAGAATACGATGGATCTCCACCCCCCAAATTTCCTTTATTTACTTCTCTTTTCTTCTTTTTTTAGTTTTTATATATTTTTAATAATTTCACTTCAAATTGTTTTGATCACCACCGTTCATCCATATATATATATATATATATATATATACAAAAATTCTATTATCAGTTCGAACTGACAAAAGCCACTGGATTTAAATACTTTGATTTGGCTGTATGCACTTGTCAGTCAAAATATTTAAATCCAGTGGCCCACATACAAGGAACTGATATAACTTTTGTCAGTTCGAACTGATAAGACTGTATATATATATATATATATATATATATATATATATATATATATATATATATACAGTCTTTCTATTATCAGTTCGAACTGACAATAAATATATCATGACGAAGAATGTGGACCACAGATTATGGAGAAGTTTTGACAAGTGCATACACTTTGAGTTAAAGTATGTAAATCTAGTGATCCACATTTTTCGTCCTGATATATTTATTGTCAGTTCGAACTGATAATAGAAAATCTGTATATATATATATATATATATATATTATTTCTATTTTCCTTAATAGACAAAAAATCAAAGAACGAAAATGCCATTACATCAGTTGAGTTTGACTAATTGCATGGGAGTTAGACAATATGAGGTTAGTGTGGTGGTAAACCCATCACACATACACCATGAGGTTGTGGGTTCAAGTCCTCATCTCCCCTAAAAAACCCCGAATTTATGTAATATTTAAAAAATAAATAAATAAATAAAAACTGCAAGGTAGTTCAATGTAGATTATTTGAAAAGTTGGCTTTACCTGTGAAATGTTGTACCTCAGGTAGATTGGGTGTAATTTTCTCTAATTCAAATGATGCATTAGATCGAGATTGAGACAATTGAAAGCTCTAAGGGGATTATGATTCAAATTGAAAGTTATCAATTATAAACCACGACAAATGTAGAGGGTGTGAATAAGTTTTCTACTATTTTTTGGGTAATCAATAAAATCACAAACTCAAAAGCAAGTAAAGAGGAGAGAAAATACACACGATTTTTGTATTGAAAACCCCCAATAGGTAAAAGGGTCCAAAAAAATTTTGTCACTATTTGGGACGCTTTTTGTAAGACAGGTACCACATTACTAATTTAAGTTTAAAAAGCACTTATTTAGGTGACCAGACAAAAATACCCTTTTTTGTCACTTTGTGTCTTTTTCAAACATTGAGAGAAAACCTTTTTGAACTTTTTCCTGAACTGAAATCGTGCCTTTTTAAAAAAAATATTCGAGCCTTTTTGAACTTTTTTTCGAGTCTTTTTGAACTGAAATCGTGCCTTTTTGAAAAAAATTCGAGCCTTTTTGAAAAAAATTCGAGCCTTTTTGAACTAAAATCGTGTCTTTTTGAACCATTTTTCGAGTCTTTTCAACAGTAATCGAGCCTTTTCAACAGTGTATGAAAAGGCTCGACCACCGCGAGCTCAGCGGGGAGCTTAACCCCCGAATGCGTCTGCGTAGCGCCACTAAACTAATGGAGGTCTGTTTTGATGTTCAACCTCCATTGGAGATTTGTTAAACAGACCTCTATGAGAGAAGATGAAAGAATAAAGTCTCAGAAAATTTCAAAGTAAGAGAATGTGTAAAGTAAGGGCATTTTTATCCGTTCACCATAATAGATGTCTTTTAAACTTAAGTTATTAAAGTAGTGGTGACTTTCTTACAACACCAACTTAAAAAGGTGACATTTCTCACGATTTCCACATAGGGTAAAATATATATATATATATATATATATATATAAGAGAAATTGTCAAATTTGTTCTTTTGCCTGCAATGATCTTATTTGACCCACTATACTCGGTACGTATTTACAAATTATTAAGATCAATGGTTAGATGATTCGTAGCACTCGAGTCTAGATGTGAAACATGATCGTCTACGGTTTCTGATGATGCAACAAATGCTTTAAAGTGATAATTAGAGTTGGTAGCATGCTGATATGACTAATCTAGCCAATAATAGCAAGCAATATGTTGTGGTCTTCCAAAAATTTGACAATGCATACAATAATTGGGATTTCGTTCTCCACAGTTGTGTCCTCTAGCACGGTACACATTTTGGTTTTGGTTTTGGTTTTTAGTACCAAAAGCACCATGAGAATATTATTGATTGTGTTGACCCTTGCTTCGATTGTTTTGTTACGTGGCATCCAAAACGTATTTTAGGTCATATTATTATATCGTTCTATTCTCCCGTTCTCCCTTCTAAATTATTGATTGAGAGGTGGCATTAGCTACTGTGGCATCATACTCTCTCGAAGTACATAGTGATTAAGTTATTTTTTTCGCGACTAGTATCCTAAACCTCGAAGAACATATTAATTAAGCTTTTTTTTTTTTTTTGTGACCGTTCACCAATGTTAAGTTGTCAAACATGGTCTTCATGTTTTATAGTTTTGTCAAAAGCAAACTTAAGAGTAATATACCTTGCTTCATACTGGTGCATCCAAATCCAAAAACAAACTTCTTAAAGATCATAATTCATTAGCTTCTAAAATTAGAAAAAAAAAAACTTAATTTCTATAAAAGAAGTTGTTGCTTTCAAGTTTAATTGATAAATAATGACCAAATGATTTGGTTACAGGTGAAGTTTAATGTGAAGAAACTTGATTGTACATTGAATTAATGTTGGAGGGTTTTGATGAGGGCTTGTGGTTGAATTATTATCTACCACAACATATGATCAAATGTGAGCTGTTTTCAACACTTTACCTGGATCTTGTGTATTGCATCTGTAGAGAAATTTATAAGCCGACAAACTTTTTTTTTTGTTTTTTGTTTTTATTTTTTGAAACGATTATACTTCAATAAAAGCCACAAAGGCAGCAAGGGGGAACCCCCGGAACAACAACAAGACCCCCAAAAGGGACCGAAACCAGCCACACCAGCAACAAAAAACAACACAACAGCCACAGCAGCAGACCCAACCAGAAACAGAAACAGAGCAACACAAAGCCACAACAAAACAAACACCAGCCAACACAGGCGGCAACACAGCAACGCTTGCAACTAGGAAAAGGCCCAACACATGAGGAAACCTCACCAGAAAATTCTAACAAGACCTCAAAACACAAGCGACACCCAACAAAGCAAAGAAAAGGCACCAAAACACCAAGCCAAAAAAAACAACAGCACCCACAAGAGAACCAGGATAAAAGCAGAAGCCACAACCCAAAACCAAACGAAAGCAGCCACAGAGCACACCAAAAACAAGAATCAAACATCACCCCATTCCACAAAATCGCCATACTCACTGGACCCCATTTTAGCTAAACTATCCGCGAAAGAATTGTAAGCTCTCGAATCATAAACAATCTCCATACCACCAAAAGATATCATGTTGCTGCGGATATCATAAATAACATTAACAAAATCAAAATTTCCGAAATCACCGTGACAAACTTAAACTAAAGTACAAAAAATATGGAGACGTAATGATAATAAATTTACATAAAAATTAATCTCCATACTATTCAATATCCTTTGAAACATCTTTATCTTTATCAATAACAATAATACCAAAAAACAAATTTCATTAGTACACTATGAATTCCAACATTTGTTGATTTCTTAAAATTCAACGTAAAAACATATCTAATTCGATGACTGATTAATGATAAATATTAAAAGAACGTCTCTATAAAACATATCTAATTCAATGTCTGATTAATGGTGATTATTAAAAGAATATGTCTAAGCAAAAGGATGGGATTCAAGTGAGTGCATTTTTAGCATCCACCTGCATCCATGAAGATGGATTTGAGCAATATCCACCTATGTTCAATCCCAATCCTCTTCTACCATCTTGTTTGTAATATCCAGATACCCCTGCCAAATGTCAAAGTAACAAAGGCCACTTAAAACCCAATAGCAAAAGTTCAAAAGTCAAAATGGAAATGATATAATTTGATAGATCAAAGGAGACTTGAAATTAAAGAATGTTAAAATTTTTGAAATAACTTGATAACAAAAATTTTAAGAATTATCGAATTTCATTTGGCTCGATCTAAATAACTAAATGGTCAAAGGCAAATCTCTTATGTCAACGTAAAAAACTCTTTAGGATGAACAAGAGTGAGAAGACATGAAAGATAATGTGTGAAAACTAAGACAAATAACTAAAACTCATTAGGAGGAAAAAGGAAGTGAAAAAACAGGAAAGAGAAGATGTGAAAACCTAGACAAATAATTGACACATTGTTGATGCACCGATCAACGGATGCACCAAAGATTTTCTCCAATATGAGTAGTGTTAATTGGCCATTTCTTCATTTTCCTTGGGATTCCAAAAAAAATCATAAAACATTGGAATACAAACTATTGTCATAAAATTAACCAAGACAATTACCTGTAGTGCAGAAACAGCATAACACTTATCCATAATTGTCATAAAATGAGGCTGAGGCTGAGGCTGAAGCTGATGCTCGAGCTGAAACTGAGGCTGAGGCAAATTCTCTAATATAAATTTCAGACTCTGCTTGAATACAAATTCTGCATTCTGTCGACAAAATGAATAGATCTTACAATTTTCATCACTAATGGCTAATAATATTTGGCAATTTCGCATGCAAAATAAATGTAATGAGCAGAAAATTAAGCTTATTTAATATTCACAAACATCTACTTGACAAAGCTTCCAATAAGCCACACTACAAATGAATACACTCTTAACCTTCATCATGTTTGAACTATTATGAGGCGTAATGGTTGTACTTTACAAATCATTTCTGTATAGGTTCACAGACATACCTTTGATGTAATTTCACAATCCCAAAGTGTATACTTTAAGCCTTCAAATTTTCCAGTTTTGCATAGATCGTCAATAAAAATCAGCGTCTGTGCATCCTAATCAAATAAAAAGAAAATAATATAATCACACATGAGAGCCAATAGGAGATAATATTGAACAATCATGACAAAAAGACTCACAATGGGATTAGTGTTTTTAGTGCCAACAACGAAACCCACTATATTATGTTCAGGGATCTGCATAAAAACAGAAATCGGCTCAAAATTTGTAAGATATAAGATTATGTGTTGGCAGGTGAAACAAAACACAGTCACAGTCCACCGATTAGTTAAACTTACCAAAGATTGAAAAATATCAGCAAGCATGGAACTCAGATTATTTTCCTGCCGATCCAAAGCTCTGCTATGTTGAAAAAAAATTCACATTACAAGATATTGAGAACATAATAACAAACATAATATAATAAGAGATTTCATACCTTAAAGGCACAGCAGTTTTGTTCTTCCAATCTGACACGGCCAACGACACATACTTATCACTAACATCCAAACCTAGCAACCGACCAGGTTTCAAATCTTTCTTGATCAAAATATCCTTGAAAATTTCCTCGTAGAAATCCAAGGGCTTCAGGTACTTCATCTATAAGTGAATACATGAAGACAAACCTTCAATATTTATTCTAGTACATTTACTTTCGTTTGTTTAAAGACATAATTTTTTCGAGAGAAAGCAGAGAATGAACTTATACTGCTTCGATCATAAGAAATTGAATTTATATTGTAATTTTTCCACTGCCCATATATAAAGTGCCAAGATAATCTTTCACCTGAGAAACTGTGTCGCTGCGAAGAGATGGTCTGGATCTGATTCGCGGCGAAGAGGAATTTTCAGTCCGGTTCTGGTTTGCGGCAAAGAGGGATTCACGACCTGGGTAATTCGGGTTTGACTATTTATTTGGTAATCAACTGTGTGTTAATTGCACAAAAATCCCTCATTTTAGGCGAAATTGAACACATATTCAACTTTTCCTTTAATTGCACAAACCTCCCCTAAAAAAAGTTGACTAATAGGCGTGTCGTGCCAGGCACGGCACACCACGGGTACCGTGCGAGGCTTAGGGTGCCTGGCACACGTGCCAGGTCCAACAGTCAGCCCGACGGGTTGATCGTTGAACCCAATGCCTAATGCCCCAAATCTAATACAACCGTTGGAAAAAAAATTTTAAAATAATAAATTTTAACACATTTACCACTTTACCCTAATTTTAGTTTTCCTATAACTACGCATTTCATTTCCCATTTGTTTACACTATCTCTTATCTTTATTCCCTCAATTCTCATTCTCTCAAATTCTCAATCTCTCTAATCTCTACTCTTACTCTCTCTCTAGGCTCTATAATCTCTAATTCTCTGCTCTCCCTCAACTCATCAAGTATCAACAATCAACATTCTCTAATCTCTACAAAGGTATTGATATTTATCATCCATTTTTATGCTTAATTTATGTATTTAATTTTAATTTTAATATTTATGATCAATCAGTAAATTTTAATATTTATAGTTAATTTAAATTAATGCTTAATATTTATGCTCAATTAGTCAATTTTAATATTTATAATTAATTTAAATTTATGCTTAATATTTATGTTCGGTTTTTAAATTTAAATTAAATATTTATACTAACTTGAACTTCATTTATGTATTTAATTTTAATTTATATATTTATGCTCAAAATGGTGAATTTTTATATTTATAGTTAATTTCAATTAATGCTTAATATTTATGCTCAATTAGTCAATTTTAATATTTATAGTTAATTTAAATTTATGCTTAATATTTATGTTCAGTTTTTAAATTTAAATTAAATATTTATACTAATTTGAACTTTATTTAAATGTATGCTTCATTTATATATTTAATTTTAATTTATATATTTATGCTCAAAATGGTGAATTTTTATATTTATAGTTAATTTCAATTAATGCTTAATATTTATGCTCAATTAATCAATTTTAATATTTATTAGTTAATTTAAATTTATGCTTAATATTTATGTTCAGTTTTTAAATTTAAATTAAATATTTATACTAATTTGAACTTTATTTAAATGTATGCTTCATTTATGTATTTAATTTTAATTTATATATTTATGCTCAAAAAGGTGAATTTTTATATTTATAGTTAATTTCAATTAATGCTTAATATTTATGCTCAATTAGTCAATTTTAATATTTATAGTTAATTTAAATTTATGCTTAATATTTATGTTCAGTTTTTAAATTTAAATTACATATTTATACTAATTTGAACTTTATTTAAATTTAGGGTTAATAGCACCAATGCTTCCTGAACATATAGCGGGGTTGCATAGTGCCCCATATACTTTTTTTCCTAGTATTAAACCCCTCGAACTTCCATAAATTTGCAAAAACTGACGGAAGAGGGACGTACGTCAAAGGCAAATTACACTTATACACCCTGATTATATGTATAATTGTATTAAAAATAGAAAAATATAATAATATCACACAAACGTTGCATTAAAACGTTTCTCAAGTATTGGTTTGGACTGGGAGAGAGAGAGAAAGAGCAGAGGAGAGAGAAAAAGAGAGAGTGTGTGTTTGGGGATGGTTTTTATATGAGGGCTTTCAAGTAATTTATCAAAAAAGTGGTTATTAACAATTAAATTTTCGTTTGTGGTTACAAACAAAATTTCCATGTTGTATGTGGTCATTTTGAGTAATTTCCACTAATATTTATTTTCAGTTTTTAAATTTAAATTAAATATTTATACTAATTTGAACTTTATTTAAATGTATGCTTCATTTATGTATTTAATTTTAATTTATATATTTATGCTCAAAATGGTGAATTTTTATATTTACAGTTAATTTCGATTAATGCTTAATATTTATGCTTAATTAGTCAATTTTAATATTTACAGTTAATTTAAATTTATGCTTAATATTTATGTTCAGTATTTAATTTTAAATTAAATATTTATACTAATTTGAACTTTATTTAAATTTATGCTTCATTTATGTATTTAATTTTAATTTATATATTTATGCTCAAAATGGTGAATTTTTATATTTATAGTTAATTTCAATTTATGCTGAATATTTATGCTCAATTTTTAAATTTAAATTAAATATTTATACTAATTTGAATTTTATTTAAATTTATGCTTTATTTATGTATTTAATTTTAATTTATATATTTATGCTCAAAATGATGAATTTTTATATTTATAGTTAATTTCAATTTATGCTTATTATGTATGCCTTTCCATGTATCTATGCTGACTGAGAGGTATTTAAAAACTTATTTTGTCTTCTTACAATCTTTATTCCATTGGCAATTTTACATAGAAATACTGCACTCTTAATTATTTTTATGTGTAAAAGGACGGTTATACCCCTTATCAACTCCAAACCATTAAACTGGTCGTTAGTCAACTTTTTTTCAGGGGAGGTTTATGCAATTAAAGGGAAAGTTGAATATGTATTCAATTTCGCCTAAACTCAAGGGCGTTTATACAATTAACACACAGTTGATTACCGAATAAATAGACAAACCCTAATCACCGCTACTTTTGTTGCCAACGATACATTTCAACTATATCGAATTCCCTTCGCCCACCGTCGAAATTGCCGGAAATATCAGTGGGAAGTGTCGCAGGTTAGCGTGTGTCTCTCGGGCTTTAAAATTTTATTTCTGGGTATCCTTTGAAACTATTTCCTTTGTTTTATAAATTCAATTTTTTTTATCATCAAAGCAGTATAAGTTCATTCTCTGCTTTCTCTGGAACAAAAAATTGTCTTTAAACAAAAGAAAGTAAATGTACTAGAATAAATATTGATGGCTTGTCTTCATGTATTCACTTATAGATGGAGTACATGAAGCCCGTGAATTTCTACAAGGAAATTTTCAAGGAAATTTTGATCAAGAGCGATTATTTGAAACCTGGTCGGTTGCTGGGTTTGGATGTTAGTGATAAGTATGTGTCGTTGGCCGTGTCAGATTGGAAGAACAAAACTGCTGTGCCTTTAAGGTATGAAATCTCTTATTATATTATGTTTGTTATTATGTTCTCAATATCTTGTAATGTGAATTTTTTTTCAACATAGCAGAGCTTTGGATAGGCAGGAAATTAATATGAGTTCGATGGCGGATATGATTCAATCTTTGGTAAGTTTATAACTAATCTGTGGACTGTGAGTGTGTTTTGTTTCACCTGCCAACGCTTAATCTTTATATCTTAGAACATATCTAATGTGGTACTGTTAAAAATTTTGAGCCGTTTGCATACTATGGAGTCATTTTTTTTTTTTTCTTTTCCGTTTTTATGCAGATCTCTGAGTATAATCTAGTGGGTTTCGTTGTTGGCACTAAACATGCTAAACCCATGGTGAGTCTTTATGTCATGATCGTTCAAGATTATCTCCTATATGCTCTTAGGCGTGATTATGTTATTTTCTTTTTATTTAATTAGGATGTACAAACGCGGACTTTTATTGATGATCTATGCAAAACAGGAAAATTTCAAGGTTTAATGTATACAGTTTGGGAACTTGACCTTGCATCAAAGGTATATGTCTGTTTGATTAGTAAAATACAGCCCTTACGAGTTTCATAAGAGTTCAAACATGATGATGAATGCCAAGAGTGTATACATTTGTAGTGTGGCTTATTGGAAGCTTTGTCAAGTATGTTTGTGACTATTAATTAAGCTTAACCACCGATGACAATTATTTTGCGTGCGAAATTGCCAAATATTATTAGCCATTAGTGATGCAAATTGTAAGATATATTCATTTTGTTGACAGAATGCAGAATTTGTACTCGAGCAGTTTTCAAAATTTATCTTAGAGATTTTGGATCAGCCTCCGGACATGTCAAAAACAATTATGGAGCAGTGTTATTCTGTTGGTGTACTACAGGTCGTTGTCTTGATTCATTTTATGACAATAGTTTGTATTCCAATGTTTTATGAATTTATTTGGAATCCAAGGAAAATGAAGAAATAGCCAATTAGTTTAGGGTTTAGGGTATTATGGATGATCTGCTTTTTTTTAGCTGAGAGTAAAAAAAAAAAATTTAAGTTAAAATTATTGATGTGTTAGTTATTTGTCTTGGTTTTCACAAAGTTTTTTCTTATTTTAAAGTTAATATTGTTGATCTGTCAATTTTAAAGTTATTTGTCTTGGTGCACTGCTATCATCACATTGACATAGGAGATTTTGCATAGACCATTAAGTTATTTAGATCGAACCAAATGAAATTTGGTAATTCTTAAAATTTTATTTATCAAGTTATTTTAAAATTTTCAACAGTCTTTAATTTCAATCTCCTTTGACCTATCAAATTAGAACATTTTGACTTCTGAACTTTTGTTATTGGGTTTTAAGTGGCCATTGTTACTTTGACATTTGGCAGGGATACCTAGATGCTACAAACAAGATGGTAAAAGAGGATTGGGATTAAACATAGGTGGATATTGCACAAATCCATCTTCATGGATGCATGTGGATGCTAAAAATGCCCTCACTTGAATCATATCTTTTGCTTAGACATACTTGTAATAATCACCATTAATCAGACATTGAATTAGATATGTTTTTTGGAGACGTTCTTTTAATATTCATCATTAATCGGTTATCGAATTAGATATTAGATATGTTTCTGCGTTGAATTTTAAGAAATCAGCAAGTGTTGGAATTCATAGTGAACTAATGAAATTTGTTTTTTGGTATTATTGTTATTGATAAAGATAAAGATGTTTCAAAGGATATTGAATGAGTATGGAGATTAATTTTTATGTAAATTTATTATTATTACGTCTCCATATTTTTTGTACTTTAGTTTAAGTTTGTCGGCTTATAAGTTTCTCTACAGATGCAATACACAAGATCCGGGTAAAGTGTTGAAAACATCTCACATTTGATCATATGTTGTGGTGGATAAAAATTCAACCACAGGCCCTCATCAAAACCCTCCAACAAAACCCTCCAACGTTAATTCAATGTACAATCAAGTTTCTTCACATTAAACTTCACATTGAATCAGCAAGTGTTGGAATTCATTGTTTACTAATGGGTTTTTTTTTTTTTTTTGGTATTATTGCTAATCATAAAGATAAGTGATAATTATCTCAGTGGCCATCAATTTGATGACATCCTATCAAAATAGCCACTAGATTGAGAATTGGTTTCAAATGACCATTTTTGATGAAAAGTGACACTAGTGGCCAGTTTATTCAATGAGTGGTATTTTAGTAAATAAGGGGATAATATTAATTTATTTTAGATGTTTTTTTAGGGAAATTAATTTTTTCAATGAGTAACATTTTGGTAAATAAAGGGACGACATTAATTTATTTTGGAGAATTGCACAAACATCCCTTGAGGTTTGATGAAATTGTACATATATGACAGTTTTGGCTATATACACACAAACTTCCCTCAACATTTGAAAATTGTTACACAAACATCCTCTGCCGTTAGTCAATGGTCAAAAGTGTAAGAAACCCTTTATTTTTATTTTAAATAAACTAAAAAACTAAAAAATAAGATAAAAAAAATATTTTTTTAAAAAGTATTTTAGATAACATGAATGTATCTTAAATTTAAAACCCGGATAAGTACACCCATATTTTAATAAAAAAATTAATTACAAAAATATTCCAATAAGAATTTACCAATAAGGACAAATTAGTTTAATTAAAAATAAACAAAATACTATTTACACCCATTAATTACACATATATCTTCAACTATATCACTATTTTTTTAAAAAAAAAATACCAGAAATTGTACACAAAAAATACCAGGCCGTGGACAATCAACATTTGGCTGTTAATGAGGTAGATTTCTTGGTTATTTATAGTTTAAAATTAAAAATACCTTGGCAGTTTTAAAAAATCTAATTTGATACAAGCTCTCTTTCTCATCTTCTTTCCATTATTTTTAAGGTTGTGGACTTCCTCAACTAGTTGCGATATGATCACCAAGAAAGGCCAACTGCAAAAGAAGCAATGGTAAGATTTGCATAGCGTTCAATCGTTTATGTCCCACTACTCCTTTTGATTAGGTGGACAATCCTTTGTGAATAAAACACCATTTCATTTCTTGTTTGCAGGCCCATCCTTATTTCTTCTCGATCATAAACGCAGAAAGCAACAGAAATCATTCCTAGTATACATACTGGATTTCAGATGCTTCTAAGATAATGTCTTTTCTGTGTCCAGTGGCCTTGCCCTTGCTTTGTGATTGGCTGAGCCTTAAATTTGTGGTGGTTTACATGTTTTCTCGGCACAACACAATCAGACCACCTCCATCCCCTCGCTCTTTTTTCCTTTTTGTTCGTTTTAGCATTCATTAACTTTAATTTTTTTTTCTTCTCATTAGTGTTGTTGATTTGATATGTGCTCTTAACTCATTGAATGATTTATTGATCTGATTTCAGTCAAAAAATACTATGCATGTTAGAATCCTGTGTTTTTTTTTTTTCTATAGCCCAATGGAATTTATCATTTGTAAAATTGGGTCTGTTAATAACTTATGAGGGTTTATAAATCAATTATATTAAAATGAAAACATTCATTTAAATAAGGGTACTATTGGCATTAAGATGGGTGTTTATAGTAATGTTTTAATTTTAAATTTTAGACATGGGTGTACTTATAAATATGGATGGGCTTATCATATTTATGAGTGTCAATATATGTACCAAAAAAAAATTCATCGTTAAAAAAAAAAAATTAAAAAAATTTAATAATAAATAAATTTTAAATGGGGGAATTGCACAAACATCCCTCGAGGTTTGATAAAATTGCACGGATATGGCAGTTTTGGCCATATACACACAAACTTCCCTTAACATTTGAATATTGTTGCACAAACATTCCCTATAGATGGATCCGTTAGTCAATGGTTAAAACAATAAAAAGTCTAAAATACCATTTTTTTTTTCTTATTTTAAATAAACTAAAAAAAATCAAAAAATAAGATAAAAAAAATATTTTAGAAAACATGAATGTATTTTAAATTTGAAACCTGGAAAAAAAGTAATTCATCTTTACAAATAAAAAAATAGTTTTTAAAACAATTTAATAATAAATAAATTTTAATTTTTAAATTTATTTAAAATCAACGGGGAATTGCACAAACTAATTTTCTTTTAAGATGAATTTTTTTTTTAGGTTTCAGATTTAAGATACATTCATGTTTTCTAAAAGATTTTTAAATAATTTATTATCTCATTTTTAAATATTTTTAGTTAATTTAAAATAAAAAATAGGGTATTTTAGACTTTTTACACGTTTGACCATAGACTAACAGATCCATCTAACGGTAAAGGATGTTTATGCAACAATTTTCAAATGTTGAGGAAAGTTTATGCGTATATGGTCAAAACTGCAATATCCATGCAATTTTATCAAACCTTGAGGGTTGTTTGTGCAATTCCCCCATTTTAAAATTTAAATTTATTTAAAATCAATGGGGAATTGCATAAACTAAATTTTTTATTTTTTATTTTATTTTTGAAGATGATTTTTTTTTTCCAGCTTTCTGATTTAAGATACATTCATATTTTCTAAAAGATTTTTTAATATTTTTTTATCTTATTTTTTTATTTTTTATTTTGTTTAAAATAAAAATATAGGGTATTTTGGACTTTTTGCATGTTTAACCATTGACTAACAGATTTATCTAATGGTAGGGAATGTTTGTGCAACAATTTTTAAATGTTGAGGAAAATTTATACGTATATGGTCAAAACTGTCATATTCATGCAATTTTATTAAATCCCGGGGGTGTTTGTGTGCGTAAATGCGTATAGTATATCTCAAACACACACACACACACACATATATATTTACATACACTAAATATAATTATTCGTTTCAAAAAACAAAAGAAAAAATTGATTTCCAAAAAACATCAAAAATAAATTAATGTCTTCCCCTTATTTACCAAAATGCTACTCATTGAAAAAATTGATTTCCAAAAAAAAAAAAAAATTTAAATAAATTAATGTTATCCCCTTATTTATCATAAAAACTAGTATGTAGCCCTAAAATATAAATTTAAAAATCATAAAAATTGGGCATGATCATGATTCAGAATTTTAATCTATCATATTTTCATATTTTATTTATATATAAAATTAAAATTTCCACCATTATTGACTGAAAAATAGTAATCACCGGTACTCTCATTTATAAAGGTTTGGGAAAGTTATCAAGTCAACTAATTCATTGTATCAACATCATGAACTCGAGGTAACTTCAAACACACAATTATAACTAACTTATTATTCGTTTAAAATTCAAAAAGATATTCGATTGGATCACGAATAGTTTTCTTCAAACAATTTTTTTCCCTCATCTTGAAACAAATCATTCCCTAAAATATTGAGAAACAATATCCACCATAGATGAAGGAGAAATCTAAATATAAAAATTCAACCTATCTTCTATGAGAAAGAAAAAATATTAAATTTTAATAAAGTCAACATTTTTGCTAGAAATATAATATTTATCAATTCTCTTCCTAACTTTTTCACAAATCCTAATTGATCCAAAATAGACTCATATAATTATTGGAAATAATACAATTATTCTAATCTTTATTCACCGGATATATAAAACATAGTCCCTAATTACAACACAGAAAAGTCACTTTCAAAGTTTTGCTCCCATATTATACGTATTAGACATACTTTGAAAGTGAACAGAAAAGTCATATAAAATCAACACATGCACAAGTTACAATCTTGTAAAAGTACACAACTGTTCCATCATTATGTGAAGGACTGATTATGTTATTCAAAAGAATTTATGTATCAAATTTATGTTGAAGAAAGAACCTGCAAACGATCAAATTCACGCTGGAACACCCGAGCTGGAAGATCAGACTGACTGAGAACCTTGCACCATTACTGTCCTTTGCATCAATCTTTACATATTCTGGTCTCTGCAAAGTAAAATATAAAGAATAATGTGGAATATACAGCAAAAGTGGAGTGTTGGACTGTTGGAGTATTCTATAGATTAGTCACGTCTCTAATTTTGCAGAAGATAGGGAAATATGCTCATTAGAATAAAAAAAAACACACTACAAAAATCAGGGCCTTTTGCCACGGCTGAATCTGCGGAATAATCCGTGGCAAAAAGCCTTTTGCCATGGATTTGCCGCGGATTAGACGTGTTGCAAATACAGCCGATGCAAAAAGTCTTGCAATGGATTTGCTGCGGTGGAAACTTATTTGCCGCGGTAAATTACCCGCGGCAAAAGCCTGTTGCAAAGCTATTTATATTTGCCACGGTAAGTTAGCCGTGGCAATTAGGTGTTGCAAAAAAACAGAAGCCCGTTTCAAAATGATTTTTTTTTTTTTTTTTTTTGGAAATTTAAATATTAATATTACCTGAAATTCATAAAAGAATATTATAAAAGTTATATATTAATCATCAAATAAGAAGTTGAAAGGCTTACAAAATAAAATAATATGTTGGAGATAGATGATACAAAATTCTTCAACATTAAGTTCAAGATCCAAAAGGGAAAATCTTCAACATTAGAATTTAAGTTCAACATTATGTATATATAGAACTGCAAGTGTGTTTTGTCTTGTCTTAATGTCCACCACAGGTGCAGTTGGTGCCACCCTTCTTGCTGCAAGTGTAGAACTGCAAGTGTCTTCTCGGTCTCAATGATGTCAGCAACATAGCTGCTTCCCTTCTTGCTACAAGTACACAAAATTTGAGGTTATAATAATAAAGTTATCCGATTGACAACCATATAAATTCTAAGTTCCAAAATTATGCAGAAACCAAAAACGAAAGGTCAAGCTCATCTTGGTAATTCAATTTTGTAAAATTTTTCAAAGCTAGCTGTTCTTGAACTTTGATGATGGTATTCTTTGAAACTGAAAAAGTACTCCTATATGAAAAAGAACCAGTTATATATATTCAAAATCGATGTCAACTACCTAAAGTCACACGGATCAATGTCTGCTTGATGATGGATGTGGTTGGTGCGCACTAGAATTGTCTTGAACCTGTTGACATAATATTGAGATATTAGTTTCTAATATATATGATACATTTTTTTTTTTTTGAAAAGGCAAGCTTTATTAGAAGCAAATAGAGCACCAATAAAGCCAAGAACACAGCAACAAACAGGGAGCTGCAAAAGAACAAACAAAAGGAAAGACACAGCAGAAAAACAAAAGCCACACAAACAAGAAAAAGACCCAAACAGGGCACCCCAAAACAAAAACAACGCAGACCAACAACCAGGACCCCGCCAGACACCAAAATAGCCCAGAAACAGCACACAAACAACCCAGAACAGACAGCACAACAGTAGCAAAGGTTTATTTCATAAGACCGGTCGTTTGTGATACATTTAATTAAGTAGAATGTGGCATACATTTAATAATGTTTGTAAATGCAAAATCTAAAAATTTATCAACCCCTTCAATATATTGCATATATGCCCTACTCGGCAAATCAATCCAACTTTTATCCATGTCTAACTCCCTGAACAAATAAAAGCACACATTAACAATTTGAAATATATGGTAATTTGACCGTTGATTATGAAAATGACTTATACATTGAACTTGTTGAATAGAAATTAAAATAAGAAGTTCAACTTTGAACAGCAACAACAATATTAATAACAATATTAATAAGATCAATTGAACTTATTGACATATACACATGGTGGTCTAAAAAAGCAAGAGAAAAATCTGTCTTTCAAAGAGAAAATTCTGGAGGCTATAATATTTTTCTTCAAATTTGCTATTAATTCATTAAAATTAGTCATCCTAATTAGTAAATTTGATGAATAATTGTACCATGAAGCCATTTATTCTTTCATCAATTTAGCTAACATCGGAAATGTTAAGAGATTTTAGTTGAATTTTTTGTATTTCACATCTAATTTATCTATTTATAAAAAAGAAAAGATTTTAGTCAATTTTTTGTATCTGAAATCTTTTATTTTTTCTATAATCGAGGTCAATTTTATAATCTTCCATAAATGACATTGAGCAAACAAACAAGCACAAGGAGCAGAAACACAATCGCAAAAACGCAGCAGAAAAAACTAGGGAAAAGAAAAACAACAGAAGCACAGCCCAGGAAAAATTGGCAAAAAAGCAAAAACTAAAAGGACCAGAGAAAAGGCAAAGCCTCAGCATTCACTTGTAGTTATCAACGTAAGTTCAGTCTCAATCATGAAATTAGAAGGCAACAAGGAAAGTAATCAAAACAAGCAAAATAGATAGGATCAATGCCAAATATGTGCAGAGAGTAGGTCATACAACAATATATCATTCATATTGTTTTGTAAGTTATGAATGACGGAAGATAAGTGTTCATTCCTTTGTTTGGTATTAAAAGAAGAGTTGAATGGATTGATTGATTGATTGATATATAATTGTAAATTCATTATATTATATTGGTGGGTCCTGAGAGAGTGGAAGTCTCTCCTCCTTCTCATCCGTCCCATGAAGGGAGAATGCATTTTGGTGGGCCCTAAGAGAGCGGAGATTCCTCATATTCTCCTGTCCTCTCTCTTGTCTCTCCAACCAAATAAATAAATTTTTAAGTTAAAAAATTAATTTTTATATAAGTTTTTTAAGTTATAAGAAAATAATAATTATTATTTTTTTGAAAAAAAGGTGGGCCCGCCTTGGGTTAATGTGCCAGCATGACACGACCCATTTCCCATGTCGTGCCGTGCCAGCACGTTATGACACCATTATTGACTAACAACCAATTTAATGGTCTAGAGTTGATCGGGGGTAAAACCGTCCTTTTACACATCAAAATAATTAAGAGAGCAGTATGTCTATGTAAGATTGCCAATGGAATAATGCAAGGTTATATTACCAAGTCAACCTAGTTACTGTAGATGCTAGGTACTGTAGATGTGATGGATTAACTGTGTGTTTTTTTTTTGTTTTTTTTTGCTGATCGAAGGTATTAGGTACCGTAGATGTGACAGATTTAATGCGTGAATAATTATGAGGTAAAGATAATAATAAATAAAAAAGATTGTACAAGCATTTCATGTTATTATTATTATCATTTCAATATTTGATGTTGATTTTACATAAACTTATTAAGCTTACATTATAATGCTATCATGTAATTGTTGTTAGCTGCATGAGCTTATAATTTGATAAACAGTTAAGTGATGCAGAATTGGTATGTCATGCTTGATAGGGAGTGAGAGAGAGAGAGATATATATATATATATATATATATATATATATATATATATATATATATAGTAGTAAGGACTAAGAGCATCTCCAATAGTCTCCTTTGGAGACTCTCTTATTCAAGGGTGCATGTTATTACAAGGGACCATTAAGGAAGTATGTGCTCCAACAATACTCTCTTAAATGGCCCATTTAATAATTTATTATTATTATTTAAATGTTAGATATTATGTTTAATAAATATTAAATATTAAATATTATTTATCAATTATGATAGGTAGATCCCACCTTACAATAATTTTAAATAGGTGGAGCCCACTTTAGAGAGATTGAAAACATCTATTAATTAAGGGAGTGAGCTCCACCATATCACAATTAAGGGAGCCATTTAGGGACCTGTTGGAGCTGTAAAAATACACATACTCCCTTAATTAAGCTAAGGGATGTCTTCAATGGAGGCTGTTGGAGATGCTCTAAGGAGCTCCAAATAGCGTTCTTGTACACCCTGACCCTATCCCTGCTTGATTGATCCTTAAATTGGACGACAAAAGATCTATTTGACTCCTGCATGTATCAGGATCTGCTGTTTTAATTTGTACTCTATAATAATATACTTGCATGTTAATTTCTTCCCATTTAATTCTTTTAATTGGAGATCCTTCGCTTCTTGTTGAGTTGACATTCTGGTAGTAATTCCACTCAAACAACCCTTTTACTTTCTAATTTTGCATATACACTATGCCTTTTTGGTGTTACTTACAAAAGTGCTGGGTTCACTGGAGGGGAGATTTCGGCTGGTCTGCACCGGTACTTGGGAAACAACACAACTTCCTTCACTGCCAAAATTAGGCTCTCGAGATGATGGTATTTTAGTTTCAAGGCCTGTTCCTTGGAATTACTACCAGAATGCTAGTTTTGGAGCTTAGCATGATTATTAAGTTTGTGTGGATGTTCCCATATATCATGCACTGATACAGTTCCTCAAATAAAATAACATCCCAAAATAACAAATAGTGACCCATAACACCGGAACTTATGTCATGCATCCTCTGATTTTGTGGTCATGTCGTACCTATCCTTGCTTAATGTTTCTGCTTTATCTTTTATGCCATAGTTGGTCTTGCTCAAATGCTATTTGTGACTTGTGAGCTCCTAGGAGAGAATAGGTTCATGGCTTCTTGATTTGTTCAATTGTCGGTTCGATTTGGTGCCTGCATATACTATGGAGGCATTGTCTGAGGTATGTATCAATTAAGTTGCATGTCTTCATATAATCATATACATAATACATTATACATACTTTTTTTTTTTTAACTGCAAAATTTTTATTAAGGGAAGCCACCCAAGTCCCAACCAAGCAAGCCAAGCAGAAAAACAAAGCCCGAAGGCACAGACAATCAAACCAAGCCAAGACAAAGGCGACTGCGAAAGTAAAAAACAGGGGACTGCCAAGTGCCAACAGAGCAACCCCCACGCTGAAAACAGAATACATTATACATACATGTGTTATCTAACCACCTGAGACTCACTCACCACACACCGTTGATATTAGACTTGTTGGATGAAGTTGTTGCCTTGTTGGGAAGCCAACTGTGCTTATAGGCCGGCAACTCTGTTGTCAGCCTTGCTTGTCTCATTGCTGCCTCAACAGGTATAAATATTTATCTGTCTTGCTTGCACCATCTATTCTATTCATTGCATTTATCGATTTTGCTTGAGAACTCGAACCCACAACGATTACATATTAGCATTGTAATGTAAACTTAATAAATTTATGTAAAATCAACATCAAATATTGAAATGATAATAATAATAACATGAAATGCTTGTACAATCCTTTTTATTTATTATTATCTTTATCTCATAATTATTCACGCATTAAATCCATCACATCTACTATATCTAATACCTTCAATCAGCTAAAAAAAAAAAACAGTGAAAATGAACTAAGTGTGGTGTTTTGTGAATATATATATATATATATATATATATCTTGTTAATTGTAATTTAATAGTTATATGAGTCATTATTTGAGCAATCTAGAGGGTTTAACACTTGCACGCCAAGTGTTTGACTAAAAGGAGTGATTGTAGTATAACCTTGCATTATTCCATTGGCAATCTTACACAGACTGATAGACATACTGCACTCTTAATTATTTTTATATGTAAAAGGACGGTTTTACCCCTTGCTCATTAGTCAACTTTTTTTCAGGGGACGTTTGTGCAATTAAAGGAAAAGTTGAATATGTATTCAATTTCGCCTAAACTCAGGGGCGTTTATACAATTAACACACAGTTGATTACCAAATAAATAGTCAAACCCTAATCACCCCTTCTTCTGTTGCCAACGATACATTTCAACCGTATCGAATTGCCTTCGTCCACCGTCGAAATTGCTGGAAATATCAGAATTGGTATACTTTGAAACTGTTTCCTTTGTTTTATAATTTCAATTTTTTATATCATCAAAGCAGTATAAGTTCATTCTCTGCTTTCTCTGGAACAAAATTTTGTCTTTAAACAAAAGAAAGCAAATGTACTGGAATAAATATTGAAGGCTTGTCTTCATGTATTCACTTATAGATGGAGTACCTGAACCCCGTGAATTTCTACAAGGAAATTTTCAAGGATATTTTGATCAAGAGAGATTATCTGAAACCTGGTCGGTTGCTAGGTTTGGATATTAGTGATAAGTATGTGTCATTGGCCGTGTCAGATTGGAAGAACTTAACTGCTGTGCCTTTAAGGTATGACATCTCTTATCATATTATGTCTGTTATTATGTTCTTAATATCTTGTAATGTGAATTTTTTTCAACATAGCAGAGCTTTGGATAGGCAGGAGATTAATATGAGTTCGATGGCGGATATGATTCAATCTTTGGTAAGTTTATAACTAATCTTTGGACTGTGAGTGTGTTTTGTTTCAGCTGACAATGCTTAATCTTATATCTTAGAACATATCTAATGATGCACTGTTAAAAATTTTGAGCCGTTTTCATTCTATAGAGTCAATTTTTTTTTTTTTTCCATTTTGATGCAGATCCTTGAACATAATGTAGTGGGTTTCGTTGTTGGCTCTAAACGTGCTAGACCCATGGTGAGTCTTTATGTCATGATCGTTCAAGATTATCTCCTATTTGCTCATGGGCGTGATTATGTTATTTTCTTTCTATTTGATTAGGATGCACAAACGCGGATTTTTATTGACGACCTATGCACAACAGGAAAAGTTCAAGGTTTAAAGTATACAGTTTGGGAATTTGGCATTACATCAAAGGTATAATGTGCCTATTTGATTTGTAAAATACAGCTCTTACGAGTTTCATAATAGTTCAAACATGATGAAGGCCAAGAGTGTATACATTTGTAGTGTGGTTTATTGGAAGCTTTGTCAAGTAGATGTTTGTGACTATTAAATAAGCTTAACCAATGATGACAATTATTTTGCCTGCAAAATTGCCAAATATTATTAGCCATTAGTGATGAAAATTGTAAGATGTATTCATTTTGTTGACAGAATGCAGAATTTGTACTCAAGCAGCATCTGAAATTTATTTTAGAGATTTTGAATCAGCCTCCGGACATGTCAAAAACAATTACGGAGAAGTGTTATTCTGTTTGTGCACTACAGGTAATTAATTGTCTCGGTTCATTTTATGACAATAGTTTGTATTCCAATGTTTTATGAATTTATTTGGAATCCAAAGAAAATGAAGAAATGGCCAATTAGTTTAGGGTTTAGGTTATTATGGGCGATCTTCTTCAGATAGCTGAGAGTTGATGTCTTTCCTCTGCTTTTTCAGCTTGCTCTGTTTCTCTGTTTTGTTTTGTGGGTGCTGGGTAGTTTGTGTTATTGGTTGTTCGATGTTGGACTGGTTTGGCTTTTGTCGTGCCTTGTTTTGTTTCTCTTCCCTTTTGTTGCTTGCTTTTGCTTCTGGCCTGTTATTGGCTTTGCTTAATAAAATTCCTTAGCTGTTCACAAAAAAAAAAATAATAAATAAATAAAAAAAAATTGTCATATTGGAGAAAATCTTTGGTGCAACCACTGATTGGTGCATCAACAATATGTCCATTATTTGTCTCGGTTTTCACTCATTCTCTTTCCTGGTTTTTCACTTCCTCTTTCATCCTAATGAGTTTTTTTTTTTTTTTTTAAAGTTAAAATTATTGATGTTTTCTGTGACTGGGTGCACTGCATATCATCACATTGACATAGGAGATTTGGCATAGACCATTCAGTTATTTAGATTGAGTCAAATGAAATTTGGTAATTCTTAAAAATTTTATTATCAAGTTATTTCAAAATTTTAACATTCTTTAATTTTAATCTCCTTTGACCTATCAAATCAGAACATTTCCAATTTGACATTGGGTTTTAAGTGGCCATTTTTACTTTTGATATTTGGCAGGGGTACCTGGATATTACAAACAAGATGTTAAAAGAGGATTGGGATTGAACATAGGTGGATACTGCACAAATCCATCTTCATGCACGTGGATGCTAAAAATGCCCGCCCTTGAATCCCATCTTTTGCTTGGACATATTCTTTTAATAATCACCATTAATCAGACATTGAATTAGATATGTTTTTCAGAGACATTCTTTTAATATTCATCATAAATCGGTCACCGAATTAGATAAGTTTCTGCGTTGAATTTTAAGAAATCTACAAGTGTTGGAATTCATTGTGTACTAATGGGTTTTTTTTTTTTTTTTTTTTTTTTTTTGGTATTATTGCTAATGATATAGATAAAGATGTTTCAACAGATATTGAATGAGGATGGAGATTAATTTTTATGTAAATTTATTATCATTATATCTCCATATTTTTTGTACTTTAGGTTTAGGTTTAAGTTTATCGGTTTATAAGTTTCTCTATATATGCAATATCTATATGTACAATACACTAGATCCAGGTAAAGTATTGAAAACAGCTCATATTTGATCATATGTTATGGTTGATAAAAATTCAACAACAGATTCATCAAAACCCTCAAATGTTAATTCCATGTACAATCAAGTTTCTTCACATTAAACTTTTCTTTTAACCAAATCATTTGGTCATTATTTATCGATTAAACTTGAACCAACAATTTCTTTTATGGAAATCAAGTTTTTCTAATTTTAGAAGCTTATGAATTATGATCTTGAAAATTTTGTTTTCGAATTTGAATATGTAAATCATTATCTCTAATATTCATTATGTATATCATTATTTATATTCAATTCAAGTGAATAAAATCCCCAAAGTTTATCATAGAAACTAGTATGCAGCCCTAAAATATAAATTTAAAAATCGTAAAAATTAAGCATGATCCTGATTCAGAATTTTAATATGTCATATTTTCATATTTTATTTATATATAAAATTAAATTTCCACCATTATCGACCGAAAAATAGTAATCACCACTCTCATGTATAAAGGTTTGGGAAAGTTTATCAAGTCAACTAATTTATTGTATCAACATCATGAACTCGAGGTAACTTCAAACACATAATTATAACTCACTTCTTTTCGTTTAAAATTCAAAAAGATATTCGATTCGTGATCCACGAATAGTTTTCTTCAAACGATTTTTTCCTCTCATCTTGAAACAAATCATTCCCTAAAATATTGAGAAACAATATCCACCATAGAAGAAGGAGAAATCTAAATATAAAAATTAAACCTATCTTCGATGAGAAAAAATATTAAATTTCAATAAAGACTCATATAATTATTGGAAATAATACAATTATTCTAATCTTTATTCATTGGATATATAAAACATAGTCCCTAATTACAAAACAAATATTTAAAAAATAAAAAACAGAAAAAAAAAATTACAATACAATTTTATAAAAATTCAATTTATAAGATTCAACTGATTACTTTAAATTTAAACATAAAATAATAATAAAAATACTTTAAAATTGGCAAATCTAATTCTTCAAAATTCTATTTAATTTTTTGGATGGCTATTTAGTTTTAATACAATTATACTAAAGAATAAAATATGTATTAAAAATATATATAAGAGTATCAGGGCCGAACCTAGTGCAGCTGATGCCAATAATCTCTTTACCTGTTCTGGTTTTATACTTCTCATCTCTACCTGCTGAAAAATCCAATGTAAAGCTGTTGGTAAATACTTTTTTTTTTGACAGAAATTGGACCAACATGCAGATGTTCATGCTTACTTGAAACAATTTCTTATGTTATGCTAGACACTGCAGGTAACAACATGGGTCTATTTCAGCATAAGAAGTGCTACAATGGGGAATGTTGTGGAGTAGGTTGTGCGTGGGGAAAAAGGGAAGACATTGATTATGAATCATGGAATTAATAAAAGAGAAATGCTATTAACAATCCATTAATTATCTGTTTACACTCTATTTTTTTTATATTATTAATGACAATTTGAATCTGAATTAAAATTACTAAACCAGAAAAGAAAGTTATAAAGACACTTCAAACCTCTTTTTAGAAAACAAGCTTTTTTCAATCTTTATTTTTTTTTTTTCCACTTTTGTCCTGTTTTCCAGTTCAACCAAATTTGAAATCAGTTTTTTTTGTCCAAGTATCACCCACGTTCAATCATCACCATCATTAGAAAATAAATTTTTACTCATTAGAATTTTGTTTACTCAACTTAAATCCCAAAATAGAAAAACAAATATTGTTTTCCTCTTTTCACTGTTTGATCTCCAAAGCAATTTTTTTTTTTTTTTTTTTTTTTTTTTTTTTTTTTTTTTTTTTTTTTTTGGTTTTGATCTCCTCACTTTTGTTCAGTTTTATTCTTTATTTTATTTTTATTTGATTACTTCACATCTCTTTTCCATTTCCCGTTTCAAATTTTCTAAGGAGAGGTATGTAAAAGAGGTAATATTAAAATAAAATAGAGTGTCCTTAGAAATTTAATGTTTTTTTTTAAAATTGAATGTCTTTAGAATAGGAGTGTAAAAAGAAAACATTTGATTATAAGGAGAAACTCTCTTAATAAAATATTGCCTGAAGGAAAGAGAGTTTTCGGTTTTCCTCCCATATTATAAGTATCAGACATATATACTTTGAAAGTGAACAGAAAAGTCATATAAAATCAACACATGCACAAGTTACAATCCTGTAAAAGTACACAACTGTTCCATCATTATGTGAAGGACTAATTATGTTATTCAAAAGAATTTATGTATCAAATTTATGTTGAAGAAAGAACCTGCAAATGATCAAATTCACGTACGCTGGAACACCCGAGCTAGAAGATCAGACCAGTTGACTGAGAACCTCGCACCATTAATGTCCTTTGCATCAATCTTTACATATTCTGGTCTCTGCAAAGTAAAATATAAAGAATAATGTGGAATATACAGCAAAAGTGGAGTGTTGGACTGTTGGAGTATTCTATAGATTAGTCACGTCTCTAATTTTGCAGAAGAAAGGTATAAACCAAAATAGCGCAAGAAGCCCAAAAATTGATTGGGCAACAGGGAAATATACTCATTAGAATAAAAAAACCAGTTGCTTGATTAAATATCACCAATACAGTATAATGGTTTTCTACTTAAACTGCATAAAGATCAGATCAATGGCATAAACAGTGTAGCATTTGGCTAGTGTGCTAATATTCCATAAATGAAGCACATCAATCAAATGTATTCATTCTGTACGTGCAAATAACAAAAAATCAGAGTAAAGGAAGTAACCTGTGCCAGAACGAGAAGAAAGGGTGTAATTAATGGAATAATGACCTTTCTGATGAGGAATAGGGAATAACTATCTACATAATATTAGGTATCAATAATTATCGTGAAAATTGCCAAAACTAACCACATATATTATGGAAAATTTGTTTTTAACCACAAACGAAATTTTAATTGTTTATAACCATCTTTTTGAGAAATTACTAACAAACCCTCATATAAAAACCCCCAAATCATCTCTCTCTCTCTCCTCTTCTCTCTCTTTTTTTTTCTCTCCTCTGCTCTCTTTCCCCGATCTCTCTCTCTCCCCGATCTCTCTCTCCCTCAAAGTCGTCGCTGGCGTCGTCGACTGAGCGCACCACCGACAAGGATTTTCCTGTCGAGCGCCGGCGAGCTTCTTGGCCTTGCGACAGCCACAGCGCTGTCTTCTTTTCTTCGCCGACAGCCACAGCTTCTTGGCTTCATGCCCAGGCGACGACGACGGCGTGCCGTCGTGCGCCATCGTTCCGTCGAGCTTCGCCTGGGCTGCACGATCTTCTAGCAGCGCCGTCGAGCTGCCCCTCCGCCGGCGACACCTTCTGCAGAAAGAAGAAGAAGAAAAAAAAACCTAAAATGAAAAAAATAAAAAACCTAATTTGGGGAAGAAGGGAATTTGGGGAGAAACGAAATTAGGCATGATTTCAAGTTTCACAAATTTCATTTTAGGCATGATTTCAAGTTTCAAATTTTATTTTAGTCATGATTTCAAGTTTTAACATATAAGTTTTTAGCCATGATTTCAAGTTTGAGGTTTTTAAAAAATAATAATAATTTTAGGGGTACTCTTGTAATTTACGGTACTATACTGAATTTTTTTAAAAAAAGTGGTTATTAACAATTAAAGTTTCAAAAGTGGTTAAAAACAAAAGTATGATAAGTTAGATGGTTACTTTCGGTTTTCTCTCTTAATTATCTTCTTAACACTATGTTTGATAAGAGGGGGGGAGAGTATGAGGGATGGATGAATTAAGAGGGGGGGAGAGTATGAGGGATGGATGAATTAAGAAGAAGAGAGGGTATGAGGGATGGAGAAGATAATAAATATCCTTCATGTTATTTGGTAAGTTAAGAAGGATGGAAAATAAGTCTCAATTGCTTTGTTTGGTATTAAAAGGAGAGTTGAATGAATAGATTGATATATAATTGTAAATTTACTATATTGGTGTGTGCCCTAAGAGAGCTGAAGTCTCTCCTCCTTCTTATCCATCTCATGAGGGGAGGATGCATTTTGGTGGGCCCTGAGTGAGCTAAGATCCCTCCTCTTCTCCTCTCCTCTCTCTTGTCTCTCCAACCAAACAATGAATTGGAGCTTTCCTCCCAACCCCCTCCCTCCCTCCCTCCCTCCATCCATCCAGTGCCGGCCCTCCTCTTCTCCTCTCCTCTCTCTTGTCTCTCCAACCAAACAATGAATTGGAGCTTTCCTCCCAACCCCCCCCCCCAGTGCCGGCCCTAGAGGGGTGCACCGAGTGCAACCATCTTGGGCCCCAATATTTTTTTTATTAAACTCAGTATGTATTATTGGGTTTTGAAGGCCCAGAGAAAATAGTATTGTGATAAATGGTCTAATTCATTTTTGTTTTAAATTATATGTATATAATATATTTATAAAAATGGGCCCAATTCATTTTTGTTTTAAATTATATGTATATAATATATTTATAAAATGGGCCCAATTCATTTTTTATAAAATATGTATAGAATATATTTAAAAAATTGTGACCGTGAAGGAAGGACCCAATTAATTTTTTTAATTATATGTATGGAATATATTTATAACAAAATAAAAAAAATCGAATTTCTAAATAAAAGGGACAAATTTTGTTCAAGAGGGGCCCATTTCAGATTTCTCGCTTCAAGCCTCAAATACATCAGGACCGGCCCTACCTACCTTCGTACCAAATATAGTGAAAAAGATTAGTTTAGGTTTGTTTTATTTTTATGAAGAGTTTTAAATGTTTTATCTATTTTATGTTAAAAACTATAAAAGGCACTTTTAGAGCCTTCTGTAATCAAACTGGAATAATGAATTGAAAGAATTATTAGTTTGTTTTCCAACCTCATATTCTTATGAGTTTCTCCCCTTTCTGTTCGGTATCTATTTCTAAACCCTAATTCTCTCTAGTCTCTCTGAATTCTATATCTACTCTTTCTATTTCTATTGTTCGTCCTATATCAGTTTGGTATCAAAGCCAAATCTCGATCCGTAAACACTTCCGCAGCACTTCATACTCACAAAATGAACTTTGTAATTTCCAAAACTCTAAACCAAATACACACTTCCGCACCCTACTCATAAAATCAACTAGCTTGTCATTTTCTATTGTGTAAACCACCAAAAACACAAGTCCAAACAACCCAAACCACTCGAGTGAGCATTTTCGACTATCCACCCCACGCGCCCACGCGCCTCCTCCATGCGCCACCTTTGGCCACCACATGCAACTGCCACCAACGACACCAGCAGAACCAAAAAAGCCAGTCAGCACTTTTTCCTTCATCGCTAACCTCCGGTTCTGCCTCCTCATCATCGTCGTACGACGGTACGTGGAGCTTCACCGCCTGTTCCAAACGACACATCGGACGCCGATCCTTCTGGTTGGAACAAAATACTATCTTGTTGTTCTCATTTGTTAATTTAATAAAAATGTTCCTTAATTTTTAAATGGTGTACTACTTTAGTCACTAAAATCTGCAAAATAACAAAAGTAAAAGTATACTATGTGCATTCCTTGTTAAACTGTTAGACTTTTGGAAAGAAAAAAAAAATACCCTTAATAAATATTTAAGAAATTTGGTATTGCTACCTTGTTGGAACCCTAACTTTGTTGGGAAACACCTTGAAAAGAAAAGCTTCTTTGTTTGCTTAAATGAAATCTAGTCTTTTTGAAAGACTATATTAAACAAATATTATGACCCTCGAATGAGAAATTAAAAGTTCAATATGGAAAGCTTGCTACGACTGGATCCCGACGTTGTCGAATTTGGCTCGAAGGGGAGTAACGGTGTATGACAAATGCCCTGTATAAGAAATCTGAGTCGACATTGCATGCTCTGTGGGACTGTCAAAAGCTAAAGCACGCCAGTCTCGAGTGGATACCTAGGAAGGTGGCGATCAAAGGGAATTATGCTAATTTTTTTGAGCTGATTTTTGATTGTTTTTCTAGAATGGATGCTGATGAGCTGAAGCTGTTCTGTGTGATTATATGGAGGGTTCTGTTCTTGCGGAATTGCTCTCTTCATGATACTAGGAGACAGGGCATTTTTTATGTGGTGTGGTGGAACAAAAGCTATTTAGCTGAGCTTCAAAGCCTTAAAACTGATCATAAGGTTTCCAGACCTTTGCGTAACAGAAGTGGGGAGCTGACTTGGAGCCACCGGATTCTGGTTTCTTCAAGATCAATTCATGTGATGCAAGCAGGTGGCAAATTGGGATAGGCATTGTGATACGAGATGATTCTGGCTTCGTTATGGCCTCCTGTTCCTAAGTGGTTGCGGCTTCTTTTGACGCTCAGGTGGCAGAAACTTTGGCTATCTTTAGAGGTATCATTTTTGGTAAAGATTGTGGTTTGGCTCCTTGTGTTATTGAATCCAATGCGGAGATGGTTGTTAACCGAATTCTTGAGGAGAGACATTTGGATTCTAGCAGTGGTATTATCCTTGCTGATATCTCTGGTTTATCATAGAAACGTCCTGCGCGGCCCCTAGATCGGCTAACAAAGCTGTGACATCTGAATTCTTGTTGTTTTGCTGCTTGCCGTTATATGTTTTTCAAAAAAAAAAAAGGTTCAATAATAAAATTAACATTTCTATGATAAACTTTGGTGATTTATCACTTGAATTGAATATAGATAATGATCTACATAATGAATATTGCAGCCCTATTTCATTTCAGCCTATTTAATGATTTACACTGAACTCGGCCCGCAAGTACACACACAGAGATATATATATATATAATTTCAACTTCTCATCCCTCACGCAGCAGAGGCAGAGCACAAGGTATGATTATTAACATTCAGCCTCTTCAACTGTACTGTTTTCTTTGTTTTTTTTTTTTTTTTTTTAAAGGCAATCATATTAAACAAAGGCACCAAGCCAGCCAAACAACAACGAAAACCAACCACATCAACCAAACGCACAAACAGAAAACAACCAGCCAACACAGAAAAAACAGGGGACAGAGCACACCAGGAAGAAACCCAAAACAAAAGACAGAACAGAAGGCAACTAACAAGCCCACTCAAGACACACTCCACCATAACTCATCAGTGCCCGGCTGCAAACCTTTCTTAGCAAGCTACTGTTTTCTTTGTTTCATATATAGATTCAATTCTAACAGTTTAGTTGAATTGACTGATTAGTAGATGACCAAGTACCTACAGCCGTTGGTTTTGTTTCGGGAAAATATGAAGAGGACTTATCATATGCCATCGGCTGCGTTTCTAGGTTTGAGTTTTAGTGATGGGTATGCGAGGTTGGCGACAACTGACGATTGCTATTTGACCGCAAATCCATTTGGGTATGCACATATATATATAGAGGAAATAGGGGGTTTCTAGTCAAACATTATGGGGTTTTACTATTTTTGTCCAACATTATCATTTTTATTATTTTTGTCAAAAATGTGGCTGTGAAGACAAAATTGCCCTCTTTTTTTTTTCAAAATCCCTTCTCTCTCCTTTCTCTCTCATTTTCACTGGAATCTTTTTTTTTCCTTTCTCTCTCTCCTTTTCTCTCTCACACATTCTTGTTCTTGTTCTTGTTCTTGTTCTTGTTCTTCATTTTTGTCACGTCTTCTTCTTCTTCTTCAACACTCACGTCCGATCTTCAACACTTCTTCTTCTTCCTCTCTTCTCTTTATGTTTCTCTTTTTTTTTTCCAGATTTAAAAAAAAAAAAAAATTCAGATCGGACGACCGACGTCCGATCGTCGGTCGTCCGGTCTTCCCTCCTTCTTCTTCTCTCTCTCTCTCTTCTCTCTTCTCTCTTCTCTTTCACGTTTTTTCCAGATTTGTTTTTTAAATTTCAGTTTTTTTTTTAATTTTGAAATTGTTTTCAGATTTTGTTTTTGTTTAAAATTATTTCCAGATTTTTAAAAAAAAAATTCAGGTTTTTTTTATTTTGAAAAAATTCCAGATTTTTTTTTGTTAAAAAATTTCAGATTATCTTCTTCTTCCAGATTTTTTTTTAAAAAAAAATTTCTAGATTATTTTAAAAAAAATCAGTTTTTTTTTTTTTTTTTGAAAAATTTTCAGATTTAATGTGGTTGTGGTTGTGAATGTAGTTGATTTTAAGGGTGGTTGTAATTGTGAATGTTTGGATTTGAGTGTTGGATTTGAATGTTTAAATTTTTTTTTTAGATTTTTAAAAAAAAAATCCAGATCTTGTTTTGTTTAAAAATTCCAGATCTTGTTTTGTTAAAAATTCCAGATTTCTTGTTTGTTAATTTTTTTTTTTTTTTCAGATTTTGTTCAATTAAACACACCAGACCACCGATTAAACACACCAGTTGTAATAAATTAAACACACCAGACCAATAAAACACACCAGTTGTAATCAATTAAACACACTAGACTAATTAAACACACCAGGCCATCAATTAAATACACCAGGCAAAACTCATTAAACACACTAGGCCAAAATGAATTAAACACACCAGGCCACCAATTAAACACACTAGGCTATCAATTAAACACACCAGGCTATCAATTAAACACACCAGGCAAAACTCATTAAACACACTAGGCCCAAGCGTTTAATTCGTTTTGGCCTGGTGTGTTTAATTGTTTTTGCATGGTGTGTTTAATTCATTTTGTCTGGTGTGTTTAATTGTTTTGCCTAGTGTGTTTAATTTGTTTTGCCCTAGTGTGTTTAATGAGTTTTGCCTGGTGTGTTTAATTGATGGTTTGGTGTATTTAATTCGTTTGCCTGGTGTGTTTAATTTGTGGCCTAGTGTGTTTAAACAAAACAAAATCTAAAAATTTTGTTTGAAAAAGATCAAATCCGAAAAATCTAATTTTTTTTTAACAAAACTCAAACCCAAACACAACTCTCATCATTCATAAAAACAACCACCCAAACTCAAATCCAAACCTTTTTTAAAAAATCTGAAAAAAAATTCAAAAAAAAAAAACTGATTTTTTTTTAAAATCTGGCGTGAGAAAAGGAGAGAGAGAAAGAGGGAAAAAATTTATAAAGAAGGGCAATCTTGTCCAAAAAGTGGAAATTTTGACAAAAACAATACAATTCATAATATTGGACAAAAACAATAAAGACACTAATTGTTTGGCTAGTTATGAAGTTGACCCATATTATATATATATAGATACTAGTGTTTATGATTTGGTGATTGGGTTCTTAAATCTGAAATCTGAAATCTTAATGTATTGTATTTACCTTTGCGGATAGCCTTGCTAAAATGGGTTCCAGTTCGTGTGGGGACTTCGTGGAGTGGGGTGATTTTTAGGCTGCTGCTATGTTGTGTTGTGGTTCTGCTTTCCGGTGGAATGGGGGTCGTCTTTTGTTTTTTTTGCTTTGTGCGCTGTTGTTTTGTTTGCTGGTCTTCGTGGGTTTTGTGTTCTGGGTGCTCCCCTGTTGTGGGTTTGTTTTTCTGGTGGGTTTGTTCCCTTCGTTGGGGGCTGCTGCTTTGTTGTTTTCTTGTTTGCGTTTCCCTCTGCTTGCCTTTTGGCTTTATAAACTTATCTTTTCAAAAAAAAAAAACTATTTATGTAATTTGAATTTTGTCCATCTTGCAGTTTATTTCCCAGAGACGGAAGCCTTTTGGATAATTTGGTATCTACAGTTCAAAGCCTTAAAAAAGATTGTGTAAGTTTTTTTTATTTCTCTATATTTCCTTAATTTCTTCTATGAAGCATATATGTCTCATGTCAATTATGTTTTGGTTAAGGGATATGATTTGGAGGGCATAATTGTTGCCAACAATAATTCCGTGGTGAGTTTCATCGATTCTCTCATTCATTCATTCATTCCCTCCCTTATCTATTTATATTCCTAACCTTACTTTTTATTTTATTAGGTTCCACCAGTGAATATTCATAATCTTATGGAAGACCTATGCAAAAAGGGAAAAGTATACATGTTGGAAAGACGACATTACATCATTTGAAAGAAATCTTGTTATTTTGCATTTGAAACTGTCAATCATAATTAGCCATTATTGTTGTTAGTCATATTTTTTTATTTATTATTCTGCATTCGTTATACAAATTATACGGTATGTCATTTTGATTGTGTTGACAACCTGTAGAACTTGAATGTAACCAATTCGGGTCCTTGTTTTGGCGGATGACATTTAGGGGTCGTTTGTTTTTTTGTCTGAAGACTGAATAGTCCTGAATTTTACTAAAGACTGAATAATGACTGAAACCTAAATCTGAATGACATGTTTGTTTGTTTTTTCTCACGTCTGAATGTACTGTCAACATATTTGTTTTTTAAAAATAAAATTGTCTAAAAATAAGTAATTTTACATCTATACCCATACTAATTAAAAGAAGTAATTTAACATGCAACATTCTTTATAAGATTTTGCATGTTCTTCCGCAAACAAAGTTTAATTTAACAAAACAAAAAATTCATCCAGGAATATAATTTTGCATGTTATTCTGCAAACAAAGTTTAAGTTCAATTTATTGTAAAAAAAAAAAAAAAAATCAAATTCAATTTTACATATTGTCCAAATATTTAGTATATAATTCTAGAAACCATTTTTTTTTTTAAAGGTTCCTAGATACCTTTAAAAAAAAAAAAAAAAAAATAGGTCCCTAAATTATATACACTGGTACATATATATATAAACAATTATTCTATAACCGCAAAGAATAGTTTATGTTATTCAATTATTATATATATATATAAAATATCGAATGCAACCACATAAAGAATATTTGATAAATTATATAACTGCAACTATGACAATCATAACAAATTATCATTCTAGATTATGTTTAAAGAGTTCTATAACTGCCACTACACATAGATTAAAAAAAAAAATTAAAAATTAAAGAGTTCTTACCAAGATTTGGTATAAGAGAAATTCAATTGTTTAATCCCATGAAGATTTCAATATGAGAAGTGATTAGGGTTTTTTTTTTTTTTCTTTCTAAAAGCCTTTTAAAATAAAAAATATGTTAAAATAAAAAATTATACACCATATTAAATTAGGATAAATTTAGAAATATATCTTTTTTTGGAGGATAGACTTGGAAGAAAATATTTTAATTATAATTCAGTGATTTGGAATTAAGTTAAAAGTCAGGATTTCTTACTCTTTTTTTTAAAGTTGTTTTTTCATATTTTTAAGTTATTTGATCACTTAAAAAACAAAACAAAACAATTTAATGAGTTCAATTCAGACATATTAAGTCTTAAGTGGAAAAAAACAAATGACCCCTTACCCTAGACCACTCTAGACTAGAGAAACTTATGAGGCATTTTCTGCTGCAAATATGCTAAGCGTAAGTCTTCTCATTCCATGTGCAATATTTGATAATTTGATTATTATGAGATAGTATTTTTTGTTTTGTTTTGAGTTCAAAGGGAAACTACTTAATAAATGGCGAATTAACTCTTCTCTTCTTGTTGACAAATTTAATTTCTTATAAATTGAGCTAATGTAAAACTTGATAAGGTTTAAAGTTTTATGTATTGATTTGATATGAAATTTTGGACCTTGTTTAATTTCAAACTCCTTTGATTGTTCAAATTGAGAACATTTTTATTTTACTTTTTGACACTTATTCAATTTGTTTCAAAGTCGCATTTGAATTTAAATCTCACTTGTATTGTTATTTTAACATTTAGCAAACGTTTCTAGATGTTTGTAGAACTCTAGATATGGAAAAAGACAAGAAGATGGAGGATCCCATCCCCAACTCCAACTCCGATTTCAAATGAATGGTGGTGGATAAAGAGAAATTAACTCTATGTAATATAAATCATGTATTGCTATAAGGTGGAAATGGTGGAAACTGTCACCATTTTAAACTGAGTTGGTGAGAATGTCAGTGGGTTAATAAGTTAAGTTTAAAAGGCACCTATTATGGTGAACTACCAAAATGGCCCTTAGTTAATGATTTATGTTATTCAGTTTGGTCTTTTCTCTGTCCACACTTGCAACAAAAACGTCAGTAGGATTTAACTCAGTTACTCTGTCTCTCTACAAATAAAAGTTCAAGGTGTTGCCCCGACTTTCTTCTTCAGTAAAATAAGGTAATATTTCTTCATCCTGCTTGTTTGAATAGTTCGAGCATTTTAGTATTTTGTTAAACTGAAGCCATTGTTATAATTTAAGAACTTTTCTTTTTATTTTCGAGCCTTTTTGAAACAATTCGTGCCTTTTTGCTCATGAATCGAGCCTTTTTGAAACACAATCGTGCATTTTTGGTCATGAATCGTGCCTTTTTGAAAAACCTTTCGTGCCTGTTTGAAACAAAATCGAGCATTTTTGCTACAAAATCGAGCCTTTTGCTTACAAAATCGTGCCTTTTTGGTCATGAATCGTGCCTTTTTGGTCATGAATCGTGCCTTTTTAAAAAACTTTTCGTGCCTTTTTGGTCATGAATCGTGCCTTTTTGATCATGAATCGTGCCTTTTTAAAAAACTTTTCGTGCCTTTTTGAAACAAAATCGAGCCTTTTTGCTACAAAATCGTGCCTTTTTGGTCATGAATCGTGCCTTTTTGAAAAACCTTTCGTGCCTTTTTGAAACAAAATCGAGCCTTTTTGCTACAAATTCGTGCCTTTTTGGTCATGGATCGAGCCTTTTTGAAACAAAATCGTGCCTTTTTGGTCATGAATCGTGCCTTTGTGAAAAACATTTCCTGTCTTTTTGCTGCAAAATCGTGCCTTTTTGCTCATGAATCGAGCCTTTTTGAAACAAAATCGTGCATTTTTGCTCATGAATCGTGCCTTTTTGAAAAAAACATTTCTTGCCTTTTTGGTCATGAATCGAGCCTTTTTGCTACAAAATCGTTCCTTTTTGCTACAAAATCGTTCCTTTTTGCTACAAAATCGTGCCTTTTTGGTTCTCATTCGTGCCTTTTAAAAAAAAAAATGTCGTGCATTTTTGGTCATGAATCGAGCCTTTTTGCTACAAATTCATGCCTTTTAGAACTGAAATCGTGCCTTTTAGAATTGAAATCGTAACTTTTTGAACTGAAATTGTGGCCTTTTCAAATCGTGCCTTTTTGAACTGAAATCGTGTCATTTTTAATGGTTTGTGATTATTAATTTGACAGCCTCATGAATCGGATTAGAATAGTAATATCTTACAACGGTCGATGGGAGCAGTTACTCGACGGAAGTCAGAGGTTCGTTGGATCTGATAACCGAGGAATGTATGTGTCAAAGAATTTGACTTACGATGAATTGGTGGCGATCGTGCATACTATTGTGAACTATGATGTAAACAAATACAACGTTGATTTGTCATCAATATCAATAGTTCCTGGCAGTACGTGTCGCACATTTATAAGCAATGACGACGATGTCCAGTTTATGCTAGGGGAAGATCGAGTGATCCCTCAAGTATGTGTCAGTCTTATTGAGCGGACAGCTGGAGATGTGTTAGGGAATGATATTCCTCCCCCTGAAAATACCCTACAATTTGGATCCTTTAGTGGTAGCAACCAAGTGTTCACCCAAAGGAGTGGCAGCGAAGGTGGGAGAAACATGTTTGGTGTCCCACAAGTTGTGGTTGACCATGCAGATGCCGCTGAGACTCAATTTGGTGATGTGTTTGGTTGTCGAATTGAGCAGTTTGATGCGCAGTACAATGAGCAGAACAATGACAATTACCCGAACCATGAGGTGGATAATGAGGCAAATAATGAACATGTTGATGATTTGCAAAATGCGGATGAAGAGCATGCATATATGCAAACACATGGTAGACGTGTAGAAGGAATTAGTGGCACTACACTAGATATGCCTGGGACTTCCGAGGTCCGTTATAATGTGACAACATCTGATTCTGTTAATGGGACAACTTGGGTTATTCCGGGAGCAAATTCATACTCGTTTGGTACTGGTAGAAGCAGCACCTTGGAAGCGCAAGAACCGAGAACCATGATTTATAAGGGTCAATTTTTCCCGAGTAAAAAGGATTTGAAGAGGCTAGTTGGCGATTTTGCGATGCGTCAGAACTTTGAATGGAAGGTGAAAAGGTCCAATAAGACAACTTTACATCTGATTTGCATCATTGACGACTGTACGTGGAAATTAAGAGCGGTGAGGAGAGAAGAAGGGACTTACTTTCAAGTCAGAAGTTTTGTCAACGAACACACCTGTCCCTTGGAGGAGATTCACCGTCGCCATCGACAAGCTAGTGCAACCACAATCGCAGAAGTCGTTGCACCTAGACTTCAACAAGCCGATGGTCGTCTCATGCGTCCGAAGGACATAATCGCCGATATGAAAACAATGTATGGCATCCAAATCATGTACAGTAAGGCACATGATGCCCTGCAATATGCATTGTCATTGACCTATGGAACGCATGAAGAAAGTTTCCAACTGCTGCCATCTTTTGCATACGTTCTGGAACAGCAAAATCCAGGCACAATCACAGACTTACAGTGCGCAGATGATGGTAAATTCCTTTACTTTTTTATGTCGTTAGGGTCCTCAATTAGAGGTTTTCGGAGGTGTATGCGTCCTGTGATTGCAGTTGATGGTACCCATTTGAAGGGAAGATTCGGGGGTACAATGTTTGTGGCAACTGCACAAGATGGAAACGAACAGGTGTATCCAATTGCTTTTGGGTACGGTGACTCAGAAAACAACCTTTCATGGGAGTGGTTTTTGGAGTGCTTGAGAGGTGCCCTTGGTCATATAGATGATCTGGTTTTCATTTCCGATCGTCATGCAAGCATTGAAGCAGGGATTTCTAAAGTGTTCCCTTATGCAACCCATACCATATGTTGCTGGCATTTTGGTGAAAATATGAAGAAGCGATTCCACAGAAAAGATGTTGCCGACATAATGGATAACGCTGCTAGGTCGTACAGCCAAATCCACTACGATCGCCACATGGAGGAGTTACGTAGGCTGCACAAGGGTGCATACGATTATGCCATTGATGCCGGTCCACACAAGTGGTCCCGTGTTCATTGCCCCCAAAGAAGGTACAGGTTGATGACAACAAATGTTGCAGAGTGCATAAACTCATGCCTAAAATTTGCACGGCAACTGCCATTGATGACACTGGCAGAGTTCATTCGGAATATGCTACAAAAGTGGTTCCACGATCGTCATACAAATGCACGGTCAATGCGTCATCGATTGACCGACGCAGCACATCTTGTGATCCTCAAACGTGTCGAGAAATGCGGTTATATGACCGTAAATGCAGTTGACTGGAACATATTTTCCGTTAGACACAAGGCAAAACAGTGGACGGTTGACTTAGCCCGGAAGACATGCACATGTAACAAATTCCAAATGGACTTTTTACCATGTTCACACGCACTCGCAGCGGCAAGGTACATGACTCTGTCCATTTATTGCTTTATAGTACCTAAACGTGAATCTCACTGTTTTCATTGTTGCAGGGAGCGGAACTTGGATTTCCCATCTCTTTGTGCGGACTACTACAAGAGGGAGACACTTATTGATGCATACTCGGTTCCTATAATGCCTATTGGTCATCCTTCTTCATGGGTAGTGCCATCCGACATCGCAGCGCGGGTGGTTTTAAATCCAAGGACAAAGAGACAATCCGGTCGCCCGATGGAGGGTCGACATGTCTCGTCTTCAGAGAGGACAGCCACACAGTCGTGTAGAAGATGTGGACAACCAGGACATAACAGCAGGAAGTGTTCCAACCCGCCTATGGTTAATGAAGGTCCTAGTACTATTGTACCCGAACAATACCGTCGCAAGTGCAGCATCTGTCATTCAACTGGACACAACAAACAAACGTGCCCTCAGAAGGACTCTATCGTGGAATGAATGGAGTCTTACAAGAGGAGACTTGACCCCACATCATAAATGCTGTCATGGAAGCGATTGAAGGGATGAGAGTTGCATTGGGTGCTGCTATAGGGGCTTTTCCATCCTGCTCGGAAGGTTAGAGAAGTGTACTGGAAGATTTACAACTCCCTATATATTGGCACTGAAGATGCTCTTGTGGCTGCTTATCCAACACTAGACGACGAGCATAATAACATATACAGTAGGCCAGAGTTAGTGATGTTTATTTGAGTGCAACGAGTTTCAGCTAGAGAGGACGAAAAGATGAACGATGCAATCATCTTAGGGCTTATGTTTTAGACATGTGTTTTGGATTTTAACTGCTGTAGTTTGTTTATTTCCACAAGTCACCATACCAGTTGATATACTCATATATGGTATTTTTTTAACTTTTTGTATGCTTTGATAAATGTCAATATATGGTACTTTTTAACTTTGTGTATGCTTTGATATATGTTAATATTTTAGAAATATTTTATGTTCGAAAATATTTTTGAATTTAGTTGAACTTTGAACTGCAAACAACTTGAAATAAAAAATTAATAATTTCATTAACAACAGCTCTGTTATGTACAACAACTACAACGTCCTGGAGTTACAATAAACCTCCACGGCCATCTTTTGCCGGATGATGGCCATATCGGCTTCCGTCCAATCGAATGTATCCCTGTTCGCCGTCAGGTACTCAATCATTCTCAACGTATGGGCACCACAGTTTCCCCTGTAATTAACCACATGAACAACCATTAGCATTGATACATTTCTTCACCGATTGGGATAGAATAACAACTTGAAATAGTCATACCCCGATTCCTGTTGGGGCACCCGGTCGGCTGACACAAATAACATCTGAAACGGCCCATCCCTCTTTTTGTAAGTCTTGTCACCCGTTTGTCTATTCCTGTGAAAGTGCACCGTATAGAGCTGAGAGGGTAGCAAATAGCGCAGACATGCAAACTGGGCATTCCTGTGCCTAAATGGGACATCCCGTCTGAACGGGTCAAACACAAGAATGTGCCCATACTGCAGATCGATGCTGGCCATGACCCAATGCATACCTCCAACGTTGCAAGGAATCAGAACCTGCAGGTGTTTCTCCAAGGTGTTATCAAAACTCGAATAAACATAGACGCAAAACTCGAATAAACATAGATGCAAAACTCGAATAAACACTTACAATGTCAACATCGTGCCAAGGCCGATTCCCTAACGGGAGCTCCCCACGGACCACCATAAGCTCATCACGGGACCACTGCTGCTTAAACATAGACCAACCTGATGGGGGTTTCCTCTCCTCACCAGTGCCGATTCTGTCCCATTGGTGATCTAACAATGTCTGAAAGAAAATTAACTGAAACGTTAGGCAGAAGATGTATGAACACATCAATGTCGAAGCGAAAACCGTATAATATTAACACTTACAAAGAATTGTGAATCCAGTATGTTGATCCTCGAACCGTAGACAGTGGGGTGCAATCGCTGACGCCTCCGGACAATCTTCAAGTATGCGTCAATGTGCTAAAAATTTGAACAGTTTGTATTGTTAGGATGCAACCATTTATGACTGAGTTTTATAAAGACAGTTCAAGGAAGGAACATACAGTATCCTCCAACTCCATGAAGTTGGTTTGCAACCGGTGGAACCAAGTGACAGGAACACCAACTGGGTCGTGCAGATCCACATCACGTCTGCATAAGTAGGGAAAAAGTTACATAATACTGACTTACATATTTGTCAAAAAAAACTATAAACAGAATGTAATACTTACAATTCCCCCGACATGCTCCTCTTGTAGTCTGCGTACGCCGCAAGCTGTTCAGGATCTAACAGTCCATGTGGATTCCATTCATGTGTCGGCGGCGGCATCACCCGTGCCCTCTTTAGTAGACAGGGGTCTGTGTATGGGCTCCGTTCCATCCAACCTCGACGTCGAATCCGGTCTCCACGCCTTAGGGGTGGGGGAGTCTGTTCCGGACCATGGCGATCGGTGCGGTCTGAGGAGGAACTCGGTCCCTGTTGATCGACCTGTGACCGTGGAATCCGAAGAACCAAATCTCTCCTCGAGGATCGCCTGGAGGGGTCGGCTATGCTTTGGTCGATCGGAGGCTGCGACGTGCGGTCAGTGGACAGCTCATGGATTTCAACAGGATCATGCAGCAGCTGTGATGAGCGGTCTGCGGTGACTGCCTGCGATGGTATACGTTCCAATAATGCTGTCTCTGTATCAGCGGGGACCGCCGGTTGTCCTAACGCATCAGGAGCCTGCTGCTCGGGTACTGTGTCTGTAGTATATGCCTCCCCATGTCTGGCCCCTGAGCCTGTCTCATCATGATCAGTACCTGTCCTGCCTGTACTGAATGCACCATCATGGTCATGAAATGGTTGGTCATCGAACGATGGATCCTCCTCCATACGCCCCTGCGATGGCGGACCCTGCGACGTCGGACCCTGTAGCGTCCGAATCATAGCCACCAACTCCAGATGCTGTGAATTTCTTTTCTCTTCATTCTTTTGGATAGCATCCATGACATCCGTCCGTAATGTTCGAACAGCATCCATCACTTCTGCTAATTTCTGCTCCCAGCCCTGAAAGGATTGCAGACTCTGTCAGTACTAAAACTATTAAGTCAATGGAAAGTAAAGCATGCGGTTAAAAAAATGCTGATGTACCTCCGGATGGTCTTCAACGCCTTCAGGTTGCTGACCTTCAGGTGCAGGCCGTCTGGGCAACGTGAATCGTACCCGCCTACGCCTCACGGGAATAGGACTGCGACCCTCCGGGTCTGAATCACTAGGTCTAGGTCGTGGTTGTCTGGCTTGACTGAAAGGTATCCGCCTAGACCTCGTGGGACTCTCAGTACCAATGTCAACCTCCGGCTCTGAGCCCTCAAGATCATAAGGTGCAGAATACTGAGGATCCATATCACTAGGTCCGTAATATGATTCCTCTGTATCACTGGGTCCGGCAGTCCTATGTCGATCGGGATCCGGGCGGTCACGAGGTAAATCTGCGGCATCGTCATCATATAAACTGCCTCCCAGGTTTATGCCTTCATAGTACTGTTGATGCCTCTCAGCCTCCGTAGGCACCAATTCAGCCCGCGCAAACATCTGCAATCGGAGTGACATCATTGTAATTGCAAACATACTGAAAATAATAAACATTAACAACATCAATACTTACCCTTTCAGTGAAAATCTTATCCAGCGTTTTCCCCCGTGGTCGCGCAGTCAACTCCCATTTCAGAATACGTGGAGGGGGTAGCTCGATTACCCTGCGTTCCCCACATTTGTGCTTATTGCTGCTAAGGTCCGGGATAACCTCAAAAGCAAATATCTGCATAATAGATAACACATTAGTGATATAAAATATTTTCTATTAAAGTACGGCTGTAAATTATAAATTCTCACCAATAATGCGTGCACTAGACCGTATATGTTATACGTCTCAGTGGTGTTAGCCGTGGCCTGTTGTTGCTTTCGTTGTTCGGACCGCTGCTGTTGACCATCCAAAGCATGCTTCAAACCAGATATAGTCCGCCTATACACGTATGCACCCCACGGGAATGCATCAAAAGCGTCCAAGTCCTCAACTAGCTGAAACTGCCATAATGGAATTTTATATCTCTCGTCCACCCCCATCAGTATCCAGTTCAGCAAAAACAATAATGACAGCTTCACCGCATCGTACTGCTGCTCAAAAAGACCACTCCGCAGCACCGCTTTCAGGTCTTCATTCTCTACGACTCGACCCCGAAAGTATCGGTCGTGTATGCCATTTTGTACCATCTCATAACTTGCTGGGTCGGGAATGATTCCGAACTTCAATCCGGTGATTACACAGAACTCAACCCTGGAGAACCGGACCGTATGCTTACCCAACAAAAATCTCATCTCATCTTCTGGCCCGTCGTGATGCAACTCGCGCAAAAGCATCCGATGGACAATTCCAGCCGAAAAATTCATCTCCTGATGCATGTGAAGTAAATGACCGAAGCAGGACTCAGTAAACCGACGATGGTCTTCCATCCGAAGAAGTTCATGTACACTTTCAAGTGCGTTGTGGACATCTGTAATGTCATTCACATGGTCATGCCGAATAATTTTTCCGTGGAACCATTCTCCCACAGGGATTTTCAGGAAATCCTTCAGATTCACCCTCTGCATATTCACATAAAAAAAAAAACCATATCAGTTCATGAAAACTCCTAAAAAATCAAGGTTCAAAAAAGGCTCGAATGCAGTTCAGAAAGGCTCGAATATAGTACAAAAAGGCACGATCACAGTACAAAAAGACACGATCACTATACAAAAAGGCACGATCACAGTGTCAAAAGGCACGATCACAGTGCAAAAAGGCACGATCACAGTACAAAAAGGCACGATCACTATACAAAAAGGCACGATCACAGTGTCAAAAGGCACGATCACAGTGAAAAAAGGCACGATCACAGTACAAAAAGGCTCGATTACTATACAAAAAGGCTCGATCACAATACAAAGTTCAAAAAGGATCGAATACAATACAAAAAGGCACGATCACAGTGTCAAAAGGCACGATCACAGTGAAAAAAGGCACGATCACAGTACAAAAAGGCTCGATTACTATACAAAAAGGCTCGATCACAATACAAAGTTCAAAAAGGCTCGAATACAGTACAAAAAGGCTCGAAAACAGTTCAAAAAGGCTCGAATACACTAAAAAAAACGCTAGACATAAATGTACAAAAAGGCTCGATCAGTTCAAAAAGGCACGATTACAATACAAAAAGACTCGATCACAGCACAAAAAGGCACGATCTCAATACACAAAGGCTCGATTACAACACAAAAAGGCACGATCTCAATACACAAACGCTCGATTACAATACACAGTTTATAAAGGCACGATTACAACACAAAAAGGCTCGATTACTATATCAAAAGGCTCGATTACAAAACACAGTTCAAAAAGGCACGATTACATCACAAAAAGGCTCGATTACAACACCAAAATGCTCGATTACAATACACAGTTCAAAAATGCTCGATTGAAGTTCAAAAAGGCTCGATTCAACTACAAAAAAGCTCGACTGAAGTTCAAAAAGGCTCGATTCAACTACAAAAAGGCTCGATTCACAAAAAGGCACGATTTAACTACAAAAAGGCACGATTCAACTACAAAAAGGCACGATTCAACTACAAAAAGGCTCGATTCAACTAATCAAACCCAGATCTTCATCGTTTTCAAAGAATTTTTTTTCCTAAAATAAAACCCTAACCTAACCTGATCAACAAACACACAATCTTATTCGAAAACGAGAATCAAAATGCTTACCTCACTCCTTCTGCTTCGCCGTTCAACTCTCGTCGACATCGCTACTGTTCCGGTGGCTCACCGTCGGATTTTGGTTCTGTTGTCCGTCCGTTCCTCTGTCAAAGGTTTTTCTTTCAACGTTTGAAAAAACTCACAAACCGACAAATGAAGGGGTATTTTTGTCTGGTCACCATAAATGGTGCCTTTTAAACTTAAGTTAATAAGTTGGTGACTTTTCCCCAAAAGGCACCCCATAAAGTGCTATTTAAATTTCGAACCCTTGCTATAAGAGTGCCTTCTTTGGATTTGTATTATGATAACGATGGATAAAAATAATTGATTGGATTAAATTATTTCATGTTATTGGAACGAAATACTATCTTATTGTTAATCTAATAAAAAGGTTCCTTAATTTTTAAAGGGTGTACTAATCTAGTCACTAGATTTTGCAAAATAAAATAAAAATAAAAAAAGTGAAATTCTTTACTATTTGTATTCCTTAATTTTTCTATTGTCAATTCGTTTTGATATAAAATTTTATATCAGGACGAATAATGTGGACCATTAGATTTACATACTTTGACTTACAGTATATGTACTTGTCAAAACTTCTCCATAATCTGTGATACACATTCTTCGTCCTGGTACACATTCTTCGTCCTGATATATTTTATAAATATATCAGGACGACTGACACTAGAAAGACTCTTATATTCCTTATTAAACTGTTAATTTTAGTAGTCTTGACTTTTGAAAAAAAAAAAAAAAACCCTTAATAAATATTTAAGGAATTAGGTATGGCTACCTTGTTGGACCCCTAACTTTGTTGGAAAACACTTTGAAAAGAAAAGCTTCTTTGTTTGCTTAAAAGAAATCTAGGGCTCGAACAATGGTATACAATTCATACCTAACATGTCTTTATTCTAACACCGGTCATTGTATTGTGCCTTGTAACGTCTCAAACAGTGATATTTGAAACACATGATTTCTCTGGTCTTTTCCTTTCCTAGGCTCCCAATGCTTAATTCCATGTCCAATGCCACAGTTCACAGTTCACATTGGAAGTTGAAACATCCGGTTTGTATGGATACACAATCATCTCCCGTAGAAAGCAGTAGCAATTTATGTTAGATACAATTGAGAAGGGACAAGATGGCATTACTCACCCTAGTCGGCTAGTTGAGGTTTAAGAATTACCACATGCAAGAGTACTGCCATAGATGAGAACATCTTGGGAGTTCTGAAGGTGAATTCCATCCGTGTTGGGGCAGTCCCCGGGAGATGAAGTAGTGAAGTCGGAAACTTGCGGTCGTCAAATTTGAGGTGGGTTTGACGGCTGTTTTTTATGGTTATTCAAGTAACTGTCACACCAATATTACTTCCATAGAATTTGAGAGCCTGCATACATGATACATCAAGAAGCGTGACAAACATAAATTTCTGATACAAAGGATTTTAAAAACGCTGTATTTACAAAACAGTAAAACAACAGAGATTGGAGTTTCTCACAATGAAACGAATTACTCAGGTACTTCACTGATGCATGAAGGTCGTTTTAGAGCAGAGAGACGCTTCTGATTGGGTCTACAAAGGTGAAGGAGCTGCTAATCTTGTTCTCGCTTACACCAGATCCTCTCCTGCTTTTGTACATTCTCTAATTTCAAAATTCTCTGTAAATTTTGTTATTTTTAGATATTGTTTAGATATAAAGAAATTGTTGATGATTATCATTTTTTAAAATCAATATTAGAATCGCAACTTATACGATTGTTTGCGTCCGTGTCAAGTATCTTGATTGTATGTATTCTTTTTATTGATGCTCTCTTGCTCTCTCATAAGTTGAATTCAGAACAGTTTACTTGGTTCTTCTTCTGTTGTAAATTTGCCATGCCAGATAATTGCAACATTCATGACCATAACTGTTTGTACGGAAATTTATCGGAGAGTGCACCTTCATTGCTTAAGTTATGTTTAATATTTTGTGGGTGATATACGAAGTTGGTTATGAAACCTTTCACACTTGCAAGCAAGCTTGAGACGAATTTAAGAAAAAAGCTCTTAAACTGAAATGTTGAAAGATCAAACGGAGACTGCAAACAAGAAGATAAAATAGCTTCTTGTGTTGTATATTTAATTTTAGTTTATGATACTTTTTAGTTTTTGCTTGCATTTGAGCTTAAAATTCAATACTTTGAATTATCCAGTTATATATTCTTGTGTTGAAAGGCACTAGGATTTAGGTCCATGTCAAAAAAATGATGAGTGCAGTTAAAAGTTTCGACAAGACCAAATTGACAATCTTTTTGTCAATCGTACACTTTATAACATTCTCCAAAGTCCATTTAAAAAGAATTCGATTAAATAATTTCGATTTTATGGCAAACCTGCAAATGATTTGATTAGATCTTTACGCACCATTGAGTTTGAAACAGATGGATGGGTCATGGGTTTAAAATAAAATTATAAAAAAAAAAAAAAAAAAAAAAAAAGTTCCAAATGTGATATGATGATTTATAACATTAAGATAGAAAATTTTCACACGTGATATAATGAATTTCTAACATTAAAGATAGAAAAATTCGAAACATGGAGAGAAACTTAATTGCCTGTAAAACAACTTTAGATTTTGTATTTTTGTGTGTTCCAGACTTCCAGGTACAAGGATTAATTTTTCAGTCCAGTTACAAACCTAGTTACCTAGAGGACTAAAATGAATTTAACCCTTTTTTTTTTATTAGTATTAATATTCTTTTTCTTGAGTCTTGATTTGTTAGTTTGATTTTTTTTCGAGAATCTGGTGTTGGTTATAGATGCAGACGGTGGGCGGTTTCCTTCCAAAAAAATATCACCTTCATCGACGAAATGTATTCGAGGACAGATACTTGACTCGAATACATCTCATCAAGTGGTCATTAGTTTATTAGTCACATGCGAAAGCTTGTAGTAATCTCGTCCCCCAATAAGAAGTTTCAGCAAAGCGGGTTCAAGCAGACGAAGAAAGCTCTGTAGATAGATCTTTCTTGTCTAAGGGAAGGATTCAATCGTCCAGTCCGTAATGAGAGATTCAGGTGGTTTGAGTATCTACATCTACGCCTGATGTGAACCCCAAGTATGAATAGGAATCCATCCGCAGCTTTAGGTATTAGTGTGCCCACACCCTCATAGGGGGAAACCCCTTATCCTTATAGGCATAGGCAGCATCCCTGTTTTAAAGGGTTAATCCGCCTGTCCCCTTTCTCCAGGTAAACCTAAGGCTCTTCCCTATTTTCTAAGAGAAAGATCCGCTGCTGAAAGAAAGACAGTAAAGGCAAAAAATTTTAAAAGAAGACAACCACCAGTGTCAAAAGATAAGAAATAGAATATTAATACTAATAAAACTATTAAAGATTTATACAAACAAAATAAATCTTACATGTCCTAGTTTGTACCAGTTGCGAGGGAAGGCAGAGTAGAATTAGATGCCACTTCATTCAAGACAATTCGGACGAAAATAATGTTCATTTGAAAACCCGAACAGGGATTAAAGGATCCAATCGAGTCACAGGAAATTTTTTAGGACAGGTCTCTAAAAAAAAAAATATATATATATATAGTGTTACTTTTGTTAATAACTTAATGATTTCTTTTTTTATATCTTTTTTTTTTTGTTTTTAGACTTAATCGAACAGAAATAATATAAAAAAAGGATATATATATATACATGACCAGGATTCTGATTAACAAAGTGAGTACATCAGTCTTGTCATAAAATACGAAAACATTTAAAAGGATAGATAGGTATTGCCTAGGCGTTAGACACTGGTCTACCACCCGACTAACGTCTAACATTTACTAGAACACTGGTTTAAACTTTAAAACGGAAAAAATAATAAACGACTGAGTAAGCTCAATCGAGAGAATCAAATGGACTCCCACAATTGTTTATAGTGCCAGATCCCATACACAACTGCCAGTTAATGTATCACAAAACAGCAAGCAACGAAATGGTCTCTAACAATTCCAACTCGGGCACAATCGAGCCCAATTACAGCATACTATAGAACAACAGAGCCCGAAAGTCTATAAATACTAGAAAAACATTAAAAAAAAATTATGTAAATGACCGAATAATGATATTTGGACAAGTAGAAAAGCAACACAATATCAGAGGAAAAGGAAAAAAAAATGTTCAGAAAAAGAAAATTAAACTCAAAATTCAGAGATGATGAAAAAAAAATGTATAAATAACGAATAAATGCTTGAAATCTGATGAAGAAAATTGGATATATTGCTAAAGAGAAAATTAAATCTTTGGATCTAAACCCTGAATAGAAAATAAAAGAGAAAGTATAAAACTTGATATCCAGAATTAATTAAAAAAATAAAAAAACTATCTTACTATCAAAAATCCCTCAGTTTTAGTTCAATACAGAAATTGATGAAAACCGCTGAAGGATATATTGATGCAACAAATCAGCCAACATTAAAATTAGATACCACTTCATTTAGGACAATTCGGACGAAAGAAATGTTTATCGCCTCAGGTTTGAAAACCTGACCTAAAGATTAAAGGATCGAATCGAGTCGGAGGAAAATTTTTAAGACAAAAAAATTTAGTTTTATTTTTGTTAATAACTTAGTGATCTTTTTTGTTAATAATTTATTTTTGTTAACACTTGTTTTACAGTTATTCTAAATTCTTTCAAATTCATATGAAAAATGTTCTACTTGCTAAACAGGAACAATAATAGATAAATATAATAAGATTCAAGCAAAATTAATAGAACATGTAGACAGCAATCCAAGGATCTCATGGATACAAATGAATATGTCATCGAACTAACTCATGAAGGCGATCGAACAACATGTTATTGTTTTTACATTCCTAGCCATTAATTTTGTTTAAATCTTATTATATTTCTATCAAATCCTAAATCTATGCCCAGAGAAAGGTGAGAATGCTAGAAAAGTACATACTATCATAAACAAATATCATGGAAAAGTACAAGCTATCATAGACAAATATTGTAAAGAGGCTTGCGAATCTCCAATGTTTCTTATCAGGTATGGAGGGGAGGTCCATAAGCCCCGGAAACAAAAGATATAACAATTCATCACTTTCTTAAACAATTCTAGTGTGAATGAAGATTAAAAAAAAAAAAAGATCATACCCCCACATATCTCAAGTTTTAAAAAAATAATTACAACAAAAAAGATATCATGGTGAAACTTGAAATGACCAAGAGATGTATTTTTTTTATTAATATGTTCTTTTCATTCTTATGTAATATGAATTCATAAGAAAGCAGCTACAAGACTTCGAGAAATCATTTTCAAGGAAAATCCTTAAATTCCTCAAATCCTGGAGCTGCCTTCTAATAAAAACATACTATATAAAGATTTTGCCTTTTTGAAGGGACATTTCTTTGCAAAATGACCGGGTTTGCCACAGATGTAGCACCGTTGGGATTTATTCCATCCTCACCTTGCTTTCTTTATGAAGAATTTGAATCTTTTGGAGCTGCCCTTTTTGTTTTTGAAATGTTTGAAATGATTCTTCTTCTTGGTCTTTTTTTTATATCTTTTATTTTTGTTTCTAGACTTGATCGAACAGAAATAATATAAAAAAGGATAGATATACAGATTCTATAACCAGGATTCTGATAAACAAAGTGAGTACATCAGCCTTGTCATAAAATCCGAACCCATTTGCAAATGGTACCATATATCCTTTTTCCTATTATTTCCATTTAAAAGTAAAATATTGGTCGATCACTTGCTGACATAAGCCTAAAAACAAAAATAACAGATCAAATGATAATAAAACATGTTATTAACCCAAAAAAAACTAAAATTTTCTTTATCTATCGACTAAAATGAAACTATAAATTTTATGGAAATAAAATTTTCTTTATCAATCGATCTATTGAAATCCAAGTTTATGGAAATATTAAACCAGAAGAACAGATGAGATCCGAAGAAAAGAAGACAATTTTGGTTTGGGTTAACTTTGAAAATGAATGAGAGAAGGAAATAAGTTTGGAGATTTGTTTGAAATCTGAAAAAAAAAATATGAAAAAGAATGACAAAAAAAAAAAAAAAAAAAAAACTAGTCAAGGGTTTGAAATAGCTACAGCCGCTTTGGCAATTCAAGATCGAGGGTGTTTTTTTTATCAATCAAACCCTTCTCTTGGTACAATGTAGCCTGTAATTTCAAAACCTTTAAACAACAAATCTCAAATCTCAAATAAAATCCCAGATAAAAAATTAAAAAAACCAAACATAGAAGGAGAAAATGAAATCTAAGAAACCCAGCTAAAAAACTTAACCAAGTTAAAATGACCGTAAGAGAAAAGAGATGTGAGAAAACCCTTGTGGCTGGACTTCAATTATATAGAGAACTAAAAGTGTAGGGTTTCATTGAGGAGGAAACATCTCAGCCGCACATCTTGTTGATGATGGATGTGATTCGGTGTGATGCAAGTTTGTGCCAAAAAATGCACCCGCATTTTAAGAGCATCCACAATGGGAGCACAACTATTCAAGACCCATTTATTGCCACATCATCAAAAATGGGTCTTGAATAGTAAAAAATGGGTCTTCCCATTTGGGTCCTATTTATTTGGGTCTCATTTTCCCACAATGGTGTTCAATTGAAAAAGTAAAAGTGGATCCACTTTTTTAACTTTTTTCCAAATAATCATTACTCTTCTTTAAAATATTATATATATATATATATATATATTCAATAATTATTTAACAAATTATGATTAATTTAAAATAATTTTTTCACAACCGAATTACATCAACAATAAAAATAAATATTTAAAACAAAATATTGTATAAGATTAGACATGGCACCGGTTTCAGTTCGGTTGGGTTCCGGTCTGGTTTCGGTTCCGATGGTTCTGTTTCTGTTTCGGTTTCGGTTTCGGTTTCGGTTTCGGTTTCGGTTTCGGTTTCGGTTTCGGTTTCGGTTTCGGTTTCGGTTTTGATGGTTCAGTTCCGGTTTCGATTTTGATTCCGGTTCCGGTTCCGGTTCCGGTTCTGGCTCCGGCTTCGGCTCCGGCTCCGGCTCCGGCTCCGGCTCCGGCTCCGACTCCGGCTCCGGCTCCGGCTTCGGCTTCGGCTTCGGCTTCGGTTCCAGACCTTCAAAAAATTAATGTTTTCATTTAAATTATTTTAATTTCGGTTTCAGTTCCGGTTCCGGTTCCGAAGGTTTGGTTTCGGTTCCAAACCTTCAAAAAATTAATGTTTTCATTTAAATTATTTTAATTTCATTGAACTAAAATTTTATAATCGAAATTAAATTTATTTATATTTTTTTCATTATATATATAATTATTGAAGTTAATAATAATATATTTAAATTTAAATAATTGAAATATATATATATTAAATTTATTTATATTTTTTCATTATATATAATTATTAAAATTAATAGTTATATATTTTAATTTAAATTATATAAATATATATATATATAAGCCCAACCCAATGATTGGGAAATGTTGGGAACCCAACCCAATCATTGGGCAAGACCCAAATTGAGTTCCAAATTTGGAACCCAATTTGGGTCTACTTGGGTGAGCCCTACATTTGGGTCCTTTTTTTTTTATCTCTTTTTGCACCATTGTGGAAGAAATTGATGGGTTCCAAAGTGGGTCTAGTGAAAGTGGGTCTTATTTTGCAACCATTGTGGATGCTCTAATGAGTTTAAAAAAAATTTAGAGTGGTATAAATCTGTCGTAGGGAATCATCTCTCTGAGAGTCTATAGTAATTAGTATGAGTCAGTCGTAGGTAATACTTTCCCGAGAGTCTTATTGTTTGTTGTTTTACAGTTTCCTTTATAGAGTCTGTAATTGTAATAGCATTTTTTATTGTTATGGGAAAATATTAGGGTTAATTGCACAAACCTACCATGTGTTTTGCCTTTGTAGCAAAATATTCAACAAATGGCCTTACTCACACAAACAACCCCTATTGTTAATGGTCAAACGTTAGATTTAATAGTTGACTTAAAAAAGACTAAAATGCCCTTAGTGAATATTTTATTACTTATTTTATTTAATAGAAAATAATTAACAAAATCTACATTTTTTCCTTCAAACTGAAATAGTGTTTTTTTTTTAATCTATCGACATTTATTTTTTGAATTTGGAAACAAAAAATAAATTAATCCATATTTTCATCAATCCAATTCCAAAAGAATAATTCCATCAATCCAATTGTTATTCTTCAAGAATATTTCCACTACTTTCAGAAACCTCAAGCACTTCAGCTTGTCAAATGTCACTGCTATTATCTTCTACAACCTCCTCTCTCCTTTTGTGATGCTAACTTCGTGTCTCCCTAGTCTCTGCAGTAACAATTTAATTATTTCTCTGCAAAAGCTTATAAGTTACAACAACTCAGTTGCTATCGATTAGGAAGTTCTAGCTCTAGCAAAGTACATAGCTAGAGCCTAGAAGTCTAGAAGAGATGATTTTAGTGAAAGTGTTTTTAAAAAATTAACAAGAAATGAGAGGACCACCGACCACGTGATATTATTTATGAGATAGAAAGAAAAAAACGACTGTTTTGTGACTTTTGTCAGTACTCACTACTCAGTACCAATGTGTGAGAGAGAAAGTGAAAAAGAAATGCTATTATAATTAGGGTTCATTTGATACATCGTATTGAATTGTATTGTACTGTATTATTATTAATATAAACCTATGTTTGATGATGCACTTAATTATATTGTATTAAGTTTTTCATATATGATTTTATTGTATTTTATTACATTATAAAATTTTAATATTTTTTTAAAAATAATAAATATTTGTATTTAAAAAATCAATAAATATTTATTTTAATTGAAACAAAAAATTTAAATAACTAATATTTTTATAAATAAAATAAATATTTCCTATATAATTTTAAAATTATAAAAAAAATATTAACAACATAACACATTTCATCAATATTCGATATTTGTTGAAAAAAAAAGAAAAAAAAAAGTGTTTTTTCTAATGCAATACAACCTAATACCACAAAATATAATGTATTAGCTAATACAGTATTTGTTGTATTAGACGATTAAAATGTACTAAAATAATACAATACAGTGTTTGTACTGTATTGTTTTAATACATCTTAAATTGATAGTACAATACAATATAGGCAAACAAACATGACCTTAATTGGATGGGGATTGGGAAGCCAAAGATAAGAGCATTTTAATTAGTAGAATTTCTTGACAATGAATAGATAATGAGATAAAAAAATCTCTTCAATACAATTATCTAACCAAAATATGGAGATTATATTATATAATTATTTTTTTAAGATTATGGAGGTGAGTTTCTCAATTCCCTCCTACAAATGTAGACTTTGATTTTTTATAATTTTCTACAAACGTTATTACCCATTAAATAAACGGGGAGAGGGAGTAAAATAAATAGTTATGGTGAGTGGTCACAAGTCATAATGTGGATACCTAATTTTTTTTTGATTAATTGCATTTGAGACGAGAATATGTATTTTTGTTTAAACAATTTGGATCCATAATTAAGAGAAATGTTTGTGTCACTAATAGAAACTTAAAAATGTATAATAGTAATAGAGATGCTCTAATGTTTTAAGTTGATCAACATCTTCCAATTTTATTTCTTTCTATTTTATGTTCAAATATATTATAATCTTCTTTAAAAAAATTTAAACACTTATAAAGCTTATTCAAATAATCAAATATCATTAGTAAATTCACAAAACATCATAATGAAGTAATTAAACATTAATTTTAAATATATATATATATATGGTGGTTCTCTATTAAAGGAAATTATAAGTTAAGGACGTCCAACCACAGTCATACATTCATATTGGGTGTTAGTATTATGAATGTGTAACTGTTGTTGGACGTCCTGAAATTATAAAATCCAATTGTGATTGGAGAAGTATTATATATATATAAAGTCTTTCTATTGTCAGTTCGTCATGACGATAAATATATCATGACAAAGAATGTGTACCACAAATTATGGATAAGTTTTGATAAGTGCATACACTTTGAGTCAAAGTATGTAAATCCAGTGGTCCATATTATTCGTCCTAATATATTTATTGTGACGAACTGATAATAGAAAATCTGTGTATATATATATATTCATAAAATTATATCATTTTGAAACTTTTTTGGCTCGATCGTATCTATAAAAAACTATTTTATGTTTTTAGAAAGGGTTATTATATTTTTAGTCCCTGTAGTTTGTGTTAATCTAAGTTTAGTCCACGATTTTCTGACTTTACTAAGTTCAGTCCTTCCGTTAGGGTTTCGGTTAAAACAAACGAACTGACATTGTCAGAGGATATAATGACTGAAATACCCTTAATGAAGCTTTCTGATGAAGGACAATATGGTAATTTTGTATTTAATTAAAAAAAATGAAAAAACAAAAACATATTAAATTTTAAATTAAAATATATAAAAATTCATCTTCAGCATTCCAGATCTTCAACACAAAAATCATCGTCAACATTCCAGATCTTCAACCGGACCACCACCACTTCACCCATAAACAATTCATCTTCTTCACACAGCCAAACCCACAAACACCGAACTGATTCATCTTCTTCACAATTTCCAGATTTTACATAAAAATAAAAATCTCTCACCATTCTCTCCATCATCACATCATTAGAAGTGAAACAATTTACACCTAGATCACATGCCCAGTTCATCATCATCTTAAATCATCCGTGCTTTTTTTTTTATAATTATTTTATTTTTTTTATCTCAAATAATTTCTTTTGATAAAATTAAACCTCACATGCCCAGTTCATCCAACCTCAACCAAATCGAAGATGAACACCAAACCTCAAAAATCCATACCCCGTTCGTCATCATCATAAATCCAAAACAGAAAAATTAAATAAAAATTAAAAAAAGGATTCTGGATCTACGGCTCTCAAACCCATACCATTATGTTTAATGTTCTTCATCTTCTTCCTGTATCTCATATGCTCCTTCAAAGCCTTGATGACCAGAGCTGCGGCGGATGGGGCGACGGGGACTTTGGCTTGACGGTTCTGCGTCGTGGCCCTTCCAGTCCTTAGCGGTCTCTTTGGCGATGTCTTCACCGATTTATTTGGGGGAGAGACCGAGTGGACCGATATGGGTGTAAATGGATGATTATTGAAGGAGAGAGAGGGAGAGAGAGGCGATGAGACTGAGGGAGAGAGAGAAAGATATTACAGTGGTTTGATTGAGGAGGGAGAAAGAGATTATAGTTAGGTTAGGGTTTAATTTTTTATTATTTTTAATATTTTTTTAATTTCATTTTTTTATTACTTTATTAAAGCTTTTTTTTTTAAAGTTTAATTTCTGGGTTGGATTTTTCAATTTTTTATTATTTAATTAATTTAATTTTTTAATTTTTTATTATTAAATTAATTTAGTTTTTTATTATTTAATTAAATTAAATTTATTAATATTTTATTATTTAATTAAATTAAATTTATTAATTTAAATGGATTTAATATATATATATTTTTAAAAATTAATTAGATATTTATATTTTAATTTTTAAATTTAATTCAATTAATAATAATTATTATTATTATTATTATTAGTTTTTTATATATTTTAATTTAAAATTTAATTTGTTTTAATTAAAATATATTTTAAAAATAAATTTTTTTAATTATTTAATTCAATTGTTTAATAATTATTACTTAATTTAATAATATTTATTTTTTAATTATTTAATTCAATTATTTATATTGTTTTTTTAATTAAATCTGATTGGAGGGCATAAGGGTCTTTACCCTTGTTCCAAACCAGTTTCTAGAAGCTTTTAGTGGAAATTCCCATAATACCCTTGTTGACCTAACGGAAGTCAATGAATTCCTAACGGAATTGGACGGTAGGGGCTCGATTCGGTATTGTCAGAGAACTTATGGACTTAACTTAGTAAAGTCAAAAAATCGTAGACAAAACTTAGATTAACGCAAACTATAGGGACTAAAAATATAATAACCCTTTTAGAAACCACGTGAATACTTTCTTTCCGAACAAAATTTACATAAAAATATTCACAATCAAGTAGAAAACCAAAAACACATGGCCTCTTGCCATGGTGATGGGTCTTTCCTTTGGAAACCCCCACCACCCAAGATCGAGGTCCAGTGTATGCATGGCTTAAGGCCAATTTTCCCACCAAGGTGTGGGTGTTGTCCCACTTATATGTGGGTGCTCTCTCCCCTCTTGCGGGAGTATTAGTTCAGGCTGAGCTTGTAGTGTCCAATCTCGTCAGTCTTGGCAATTGTTGTAAAAAAAATAATAATAATAAAAAAAAATCAATGAAAAAGCTACTTTTTGTATTTCACTATTTCTATGTTCATCATGCTACTTTATGGAGACAGAAGCACTGATCACATTAAATTCGAGTTGATGGGAATTTTTTATTTTATTTTTTCAAATTCAAAATATTACATTGAATTTTACTTTTTCAACTCAAAAACTTCTTCACATGGTTCTTCAGACTTTTTGTCTTTTTCAACTCACAACCTCTTCACATGACTCACAAAACTATTTCACATGATCAGTCTTCATTGATAGCAGAGTTTTCTATTCCTTCTTCTATGAAACAAAAAATTAATTTGGTCAATATTTCGTGTCTCTCTACAGTAGACATTTAATTGTTTCTCAACAAAAGCTTATAAGTTACAACAAGTCAACAACCCAGTTGCTGTTAATTAGGAAGTTCTACTGTTCTAGCTCTAGCAAAGTACATAGCTAGAAGAGATGATTTTAGTGAAGGTGTTTTTAAAAAACTGCAAGAAATAAGAGGACCATGTATATGATTTATGAGATAAAAAGAAAAACAAAAAACGATTGTTTTGTGACTTTTGTCAGTACTCAGTACCAATGTGTGAGAGAGAGTGAAAAGGAAATGCTATTATAATTATGATTCATTTGGTACACCATATTGGATTATATTGTATTGGACTATATTATCATTAATACAAATCTGAGTTTGGTGACGCACCGTATTATAATTTTTGATCTGGATTAATTCCTTACCTTAAGTCTTCAACTTTATAATCTATTAGTATTCAAGAGATAAATCCATGGTCTGAATTAAATTTTATGTTTTTATTGCATAAAAAGATAGAATTAACTCGAACAATTGATTTGTTTATTAGACACGTCTCAATAGATTAAATAGGTAATTGATTCAGGTATGAATATTTCCAATTTTTTCATAGATGTTTTGTTAGAAACTCATTAAAATATCTTGTGAAACTAGATTTGAATGAACCAATAGCATGCAATTCCTTCCTTGTGAGTTTGTAAGGAATTGCATGAAAACTAGATTTGAGTGAACCAATAGCATGAAAAGTTTGCATGAAAAGTTTACTAATAAAAAGATAGAATTGCAATTCCTTCCTTCCTTAAGAGAAAAAATGATGACAAGAATGAAAAGTTTACTAAGAATATGACAAAAGTACTAGGAGAGAAAGTAAAAACATTAGAGCTTTTCATGAAACTCCATTAATTGAAAATATTGTGTACGGTTGTTATTTGATATTACAGAGTACTTAACAATATATAACAATCTACTTTTTCACATACTAAAAGCATTTATGAAATCTTTATAGCCAATCACAATTGTACAGCCGATGTCAGATGAGTACCATCAGGAAGCTTTTTTGCTTGACTGTCTGTTCTTGCGTGTAGCTTTAGCTTGCTTCTTTGTGCTTAGCATGTTTGCTGGCTTATCACATGGAGCCACCAGAATCATCTCCTTGGTGAACAGATAATGGCGTGTACGTTTTTGTTTTTGTTTTTTGTTTCAACTCATTCAATAAAAGCTGTTTCTATCCAAACATGGTTCTCTCTCAGCCCACTGTTTTGAAACTTTCCCGGTTTCGAAGCTCTAGCAAAGTACATAGCCAGAAGTCTAGTTAGAAGAGATGATCCCAGTGAAAGTGTTTTTAAAAATCAACAATAAATGAGAGGACCATTTTCTCTTTTGTCAGAAACTATTAAAAATATTATGAACCCAAATTTCAATAGACCAATGGCATGCAACTCCTTCCTCATGAGTTTATCAGGGAAAAAATGATGACAACAATGGTGTGTTGCTGAATGCTGGTACGTTTTTTGTTTTTCAAAAAAAAAAAAAAAAAAAAAAGAGCTGTTTCTGTACACATTTTTTATTTGAAACTTTCTCTGTTTTGTCTTTAGCCAAATAAGGAATTTTTTTTTTTTTAGCAAATTAAACATCATTACATCAAAGATAAGAGCATTTCTTGGATGGGGATTGGGAAGCCAAAGATAAGAGCATTTTAATCGGTAGAATTTCTTAACGAGTTTATATTGTATAATTATTATTATTATTTTTTATAATATCTATTAATCTGAAACTAGATTTTTTTTTTTAAAGCTTTAATTGTTGGTGGGATTCGAGCTACTGACCTGAGAGTCATTTACCCAAGTTTCAAGCTCGTCCATCTACTAGCTGAGCTACGCCCATGTTGGCATATAATTATTTGTTAGAGATTATAGAGATGAGTTTCTCAATTCCCTCCTACAAATGTAGACTATAATTTCTTATAATTATCTACCAATTATTACTCATAAAATAAACGTGTAACGAGAGTGAAATAAATATTTTATGGGGTATTTTAGACGGTAATATTTATTTATTTATTTATTTATTAAACAATTTGGATCAATATTCGAGAGAAATGTTTATGTGTCACTGATAGAAACTCAAAAATGTATAATAGTAAGAGAAATGCTCTAATGTTTCAAGTTGATCAACATCTTCCAATTTTATTTCTTTCTTTTTTTTGTTCAAATATATTATAATATTCTTTAATTTTATTAAGATACTTATAAAGCTTATTCAAATATCATTGGTAAATTCATAAAACATCATAATGAAGTATTCAACATTAAATTTAAATATTATATATATAGTATAGGGTGGTTCCCTACTAATAACATACTGAAATTATAAAATAAGGACCATCACCCACAGCCACATATTCACATTGGATATAGGTATTTGTTAATGTGTGGTTATGGTTGGATGTCGTAACTAGAGTATTAATGTGTGTGTATATATATATATATCTCTTCATAAAGTTATATCATGCAGACCAAATACAATTTTATTAAGCTCAAATCTAGTCTAAAAAATATATGAACCTACATTCGGATTTGATTTCGGTTCGAATTCACTTCCTGAATCCCATATATGATCCGGTCAACAATTCTGAAAAAAATCTAAGAATATACCATGCATCTCACGTTGATTGTGAGCTTAATTACTTAAGCATGTCAATGAAGTAATGGTTGAAGCTATCAGAAAATAAAAATAAAAATAAAAACAATTCAAATTTTCAAAGATTTTCTAATTAAATGCACATGGAGAGAGAGAATGAGAAGCAGAGCTCAATTTGTTTGTATATTGTATGTATTTTTTTTTTTTTTGACAATATCTATTACTTCAGACTATTTTTTTTTTTTTTAAGTTTTTGCTATTAGTAGAATTTGAATCGCTGACCTAAGAGTTATTCTGTAAATAATATTTTTAAATATTAGTACTACTCACTTTCTCATTATAAATTTATAATAAACACCATGGGCTTTACTTAATCCCTATAACAATTTAACAACCACATACACTTGTCCTTTTTGAGTTTTTGTAAAGCCTCCAAAGTCGGTGAATTAAGCAACTAACCCAAAAAAAATAAAAATAAAAATAAAAATTGGAGTGTACCTTATAATATCTATAATACCATTCAAAATCTTGCACTCAAGGATATGTTTGTCATATCTATTTTGATGCATAACTTTCTTTTATAAAAATAATTTTTATTTTATAAACTTATGCTGTTTTATTTATTTTTTTATTTTTTATTTTATACAATTACACAATATTAGTTTATTTTCTTCCTAAAGATACTAAATATTTTTTATTTGTTGTCAAATCAAAAACACATAGGATTCAATTTTCAAATTTTCATACTATTAAAATTTATAATTTTATTTTAAAAAACTTATATCAAAACAAAATATAACAAATATATAAAATTATATATAATATATAATATATCCAACACTACAAATAGTACCATTTAGATTAAAGAGTGTTGCTGTTGATCGGGAGAAATAAATGAAAGTGATTAACCACTTTTAACCACCCTCTGATTATCAACCACCCTCCCCCTCACACTCATCAAACTCTCCGTTCGGTCAAAGCTATGCCAGAATCTCTGTGGTACTATTGTATTAATACCAATTGTCCATATTCATCACATATTAAGTTATCTAAAATATTGTTTTTAAGATATAGATTTAAAAAAAAAAAAAAAAAATCGTTTTGAAAAACACTGTTATCAATCTCACTATACATATTTTAAAAGTATATATAGAGAGTTTCTTTCAAATTTATAGAAGTAGATATCAGATCTGCACATATTAGATTTATTTTATAAGTTCACTAGTTAATGAGAACTATAGAAGAGTGTATATATAGTAATTAAGTGGGTGAGCTACGACATGTTTTAACTTTTAATTATAATTTCTTAAAAGTTCTAATTATGAATCCTTTTGCTGGACTCTTTTGTTGCATTGTCACAATTTAGATTACGCAAACCATTAACGCTACCATTATAAATTCTTCTTACAAATGGTTAAAATTAAATTTATTTACAATTTCACTGATTTATGTTTTATGTTTTGTGGATCAGACATACTTTGAAAGTGAACATGACATACTTTGAAAGTCATATAAAATAAACACATGCACAAGTTAAAATCCTGTATAAGTACATGACTGTTCCATCAATATGTGAAAGATTGATTATGTTATTCAAAATAATTTAATTTATGCATCAAATTTATGAAGAAAGAACCTACAAATGATCAAATTCATGCAGGAAGATCAGACAAGCTGAATGAGGACCTTGCACCATTTTAATGTCCTCTGCAACAATCTCTACAAACTTACAAAGTAAAATATAAAGAACAATATGGAAAATACAGCAAAAGTGGAGTATTGGACTGTTGGAATATTCTATATTCATCCCCATCCCCAATTCCCCATTTTCCCCGTTTTTCTCGTTTCCCCCGCTTCCCAATTTCCTCATTTGATTAAAAATTATAAATTAAACTAAAAAAACAAACATTTTAATAATAAAGAAAAAAAAACAAGTTAAAGAGTATTTCAAAGAATATATATATATATATATATATATATTATAATTATATTTATATATGTTTGGGGGAAATGGGGATAGGGGACCTCCCCCCATCCCCATTTCAATATAATTGTGGGGAAAATGGGGAAATGAGAATGGGGATGGGGGATTGCCCCCCCCCCCCCCCCCCCCCCCCCAAAAAAAAAAATCCCCAAATGGGGACGGGGATGCGGGGAATTGGGACCCCGGGGGAAAATGTGCATCTCTAAATGGGGTATAAGCCATGACTCAATATATATATATATATTATTTTTTTTGAATGTACAACAACTGCCGGGACCGTGCGAGATTGGGCTCTACTAGCACAGCCCGGACGAGCAGCTCCCACAAACGAGGAGAGACCACCCCACATACAAGTGGGACAACACCCACACACATGGTGGGAAAATTAGCATATATCTATGCATGCATGGCCACTTGAACCTTGGTGGAGAGGTCTCCATTTGGAGAGCTACACCACATTGGCAAGTGGCCAAATGCAACTCAATATTCTATAATGTCCTTTCTAATATTTTATTTTTTTATAAATAAAATGTAATATTTTGTAATGTAAAAAAAAATTAAAAAAAAAAGGTTTAGGTCCGTTAGAACCGAAACCCACTAAACCTAAAACCGGAACCATCGGTTTGGAATCGAAACCGAAACCGAATTGGAACCGTGTCAGGTCTACCTAATACATAGGACTCCTATGTATTAGGTTTGGGTGCTACTTGTAGCATTCTTTATTCTTTAATTTGAAATTTGTTTTGGATTTTTGACTAGGATATGTACCTTTAAAAAAGAAAAAAACCAACAAACCCTTCCCTTGCATTTAATTACCGCCCAACGCCCCAACGGCCAACCCTATATATCTCACCCAAAAAAAAAAAAAAAAAATTCATAGAAAACTTTTAAACTGACAAAAAAAGTGGTTGAATTCCGAGTCAAAACTTAAAAGAATCAAAAAGATTTGTTTTTGATTTTCAGACATCTTATCCGTGAGATAAAGACTTGTCAGATTAATTTGGTTGATATTTCGTGTCTCTACAATAACCATTTAACTATTTCTCTGCAAAAGCTTATAAGTTACAACAACCGGCCAGTTGCTTTCAATTAGCAAAGTGCATATCTAGAAGAGATGATTTGAGTGAAAGAGTTTTTAAAAAACTACAAGAAATGAGATAGAAAAAAAAAAAAAAACCGACTGTTTGATGACTTTTGTCAATACTCAGTACCAATGTGTGTGAGAGAAAGTGAAAAAGAAATACTACTATAATTAAGGATTTAAAAATATTTGTAATTAATGTTTTACTTGGATGGGGATTGGGAAGACAAAGATAAGAGCATTTTAATCGGTAGAATTTCCTAACAATGAATAGATAATTAGGTAAAAAAATTTATTCAATACAATTATCTAACCTAAATATGGAGCTTATATTGTATAATTATTTTTTAAAGATTATGGAGGTGAGTTTCTCAATTCCCACCTACAAATGTAAACTATGATTTTTTATAATTTTCTACAAATGTTATTACCCGTAAAATAAACAAGGAAAGAGAGTAAAATAAATATTTCATGGTGAGTAGTCATAATGTGGATACATAATTTTTTTTTTTAAATAATTACATTTGAGACGAGAATATGTATTTTTTATTTATTTTTTTAAAACAATTTGGATTCATATTTAAGAAAAATATTTATGTGTCACTAATAGAAACTAAAAAATGTATATTAGTAGTAGAAATGCTCTAATGTTTTAAGTTGATCAACGTCTTCCAATTTTATTTCTTTCTTTTTTATGTTCAAATATATTATAATCTTCTTTAATTTTATTAAAATACTTATAAAGCTTATTCAAATATCATTGGTAAATCCACAAAACATCTTAATGAAGTAATTAAACATTAATTTTATATATATATATATTGGTTCTCTGGTAAGGACGTCCTGAAATTATAAGTTAAGGACGTTCAATCACAACCAAACATTCATATTGAATGTGGTATTTACTATAAATGTTTGGCTATGGTTGTACGTCCTGAAATCTCATAACACAACATTCACTTTATGAAATTTCATGAATATTATATTGGAATTTTTGTATGCATCAAAAGAAAATAAAAATTACCTATATTAAAATTTTGATTTGATTTTTTTTCTGATTCAAGAACTAGTATTAATAAACCTTGTAACAATATTAAATGTGAATGTTAACGTGGCAGTTGGAGAGAGATATTGCAATTTATTGTGCTCGAAAATAAGCATTATGTATTTGATTTTTTTTTGGAAGAAAATCAGTTAGTTTCAACAGAAAAAATCTGGTCAACAAACAAGCAACCAATCTTCTCTTTTACAAAGAATACTTTAGAGTTTAGACTGACACAAAATATTATTTTGCAGAGAATCATTGACCCGACCCGATCACCCACACACACACACAAGTCCTCTGCTTCGGTAAAAAAGAAAAGAAAAGAAAAAGTGAGACCCTATACTGTTTCACCATATTTAATGTTTTGTTTGGTTGGTAAGAAAATACACGAAAATGGAATGATATCATTTATGGCCTTATGGGCAATGAAGGAGGCTAGACTCTATATTTGATTATTGGAAGAAAATAGGTACTTTTGACAGAAAAAATCAAAGTGACAAAGCTGGGCTTTAGACTGAAACAATATATTGTTTCATAGAGAATCATTGACTTGGTTTTCTTTTGAAAAACCCTTTTATCCAAATGCAACCTGCCATATCTTTGATAGATTAATAATCTCACTTGAATAATAAAATCATCTAATCTCAACTTGGGATAACAAACAACCTCACTAAATACATTAGACAATAATTTTTATTAAAATCCTTTATTTGTTAGGATATATAAATTAATAATTGATTAATTATATAAAATAAATAGCATATGAAAATTCATATTATATAAATGAACTTTTTACAAGCATGTGGAGGGTTTTCTCCCCTTTGGTGGGAATATGATTAATTATCCGGACAATATATATATTGTCTGATCTTGATAGGTCCCGACAACCCTATTATAAAGTTGTAAATATAATACTTCAATATATATATATATATATATATATATATGAACTTTTTACTTCACCTAAACCGAACTAAACTTCTCATAATGGTAAAACATGACTGTCATTTAGATTATGATCATCATTGGTAGACATATTGGGGAAATATTTCTCTACATCTTGCAATTCAATAAACAAATGTCAGACTCAGATTCCTAATTTATATGGTAATTAAATAATTAACGTGTCTCTTAGTATGAACAACTTAAAAAAAAAAAAAAAAAAATTAAGATTTTTTTTTATCCCTAAAAGTCTCGTTGGATTTCCACTTTTTAGAGACGAACAATAATTTCAAAAAAATAAAAAAAATAAAAGCTGTTTCTGTCCACAATTTTGATTTGAAACTTTCTCTGTTTCGTCTTTAGCCAAATAGGGAATTTTTTTTTTTTCATTACTAATAAGTTGGCAGATCTTTTTTTTGGATAAGAGTTGCTATTGTGCACCTTTGATATTCTGTGCATTTTAGTATAGCAAATTAAACATCAAAGATAAGAGCATTTCTTGGATGGGGATTGGGAAGCCAAAGATAAGAGTATTTTAATTAGTAGAATTTCTTAACGAGTTTATATTGTATAATTATTATTATTATTTTTTACGATATCTATTAATCTGGGACTAGATATTTTTTTAAAAGTTTTCGTCACTGGTGGGAGTCGAGCTGCTGACCTGGGAGTCATTTGTCCAAGTTTCAAACTCGTCCATCTATCAGCTGAGCTACGCCCATGTTGGCGTATAATTATTTGTTAGAGATTATAGAGGTGAGTTTCTCAATTCCCTCATACAAATGTAGACTATGATTTCTTATAATTATCTATCAATGTTATTACCCGTAAAATAAACGAGTAAAGAGAGTGAAATAAATATTTTATGGTATATTTTTTTTTTTATAATTGCATTTGAGACGAAATATATATATAAATATATTTAAACAGTTTGGATCCATATTCAAGAGAAATGTTTATGTGTCACCGATAGAAACTCAAAAATGTATAATAGTAATATAAATGCTCTTAATGTTTTAAGTTGATCAACATCTTCCAATTTTATTTCTTTCTTTTTTATGTTCAAATATATTATAATCTTCTTCAATTTTATTAAGATACTTAGAGCATCTCCAACAGACTCCCTTAATGACATCCCTTAGCTTAATTAAGGGAGTATGTGTATTTTTACAACTCCAACAACTCCCTAAATAACCCCATTAATTGTGTTCAAGTGGAGTTCACTCTCTTAATTAAGGGATGTTTTTAGACCCCCATAAAGTGGGCTCCACCTATTTAAGATTATTTTATTTCTTAAAAACTCCATATAATATTTATTACACAACATCAAACATTTAAATAATAATAATAAATTATTAAATGGACCATTTAAGGGAGTATTGTTGGAGCACATACTCCCTTAATGGCCCCTTACATCAACATCCACTTTTATTTAAGGGAGTCTCCAAGATAGACCGTTGGAGATGCTTTTTATAAAGCTTATTCAAATATCTTTAACAACTTTATGAAGCTTATTAACCACTTTCAACAACCCTCTGATTATCAACTACCCTTCCTCTCACACTCATCAAACTCTCCATTTGGTCATAGCTATGCCAGAATCTCATTGTATTAATACCAACTATCCAAACTCATCACATATTAAGTTATCTAAAATATTGTTTTTAAGATATAGATTTTTTTAAAAACAAAAAAATCGTTTTCAAAAACACTGTTATCAATCCCACCATAAGTATTTTAAAAGCATGTGTAGAGAGTTTTTTTATTAGATTTATGAATGTAGATATCCGGTCTGCACATGTTAGGTAAATATAGTTTATTTCATGAGGTCTCTGGTCAGTGAGAACTATAGAAGAGTTTATATATTGTAATTAAGTGGGTGAGCTACAACAATTCAGAATAATTTTATTCATTACTATTTATTTTTGTTTTAAAAAATGTCTAAATACTGAAACTGTAATGAAATGTTTTTGTTCTTTCGGAAAAAATATATATATATATATCTTGCAAATAATGCTATTTTACATTATATATTATCTTTAGAAAACAGCATTATCATTTGATTTACTTGATACTTCAAATCTGCAGATGTAGTTGAATCTGAAAACCCAATTTCAATGTAGACTATCGATTTGTGGAGGGAGACAGACTCCAACCCACAACTTATAAGGTATGTACGAGAGGCAAACCTATTTGTTACTGCAAAGTAAATGAATTGATAAAAATGCCCTATTTCAGTTTCCCCCGTATTCTTGCTTAATTGTATGAAAACAATTTAAATTCATTACAATCTAGAAAATGCATGGAAACAATTTAAATTCAATAATTGCTGTGTAAACATGTTTTTACTTTTAATTATAATAATATATTAAAGTTCTAATTATGAATCCTTGTTTGCTAGACTCTTTTGTAGCATTGTGCATAGGCTTGCAATCTTGCATTGTCACTATTTAGATTACGCAAACCATTAACACGACCCTTATAAATTCTTCTTACAAATGGTAAATATTAAATTTATTTACAATTTCACTGATTAATGTTTTTATGTTTTGTGGATCAGACCATACTTTGAAAGTGACACATGCACAAGTTAAAATCCTGTATAATTAAGTACATGACTGTTCCATCAATATGTGAAAGACTGATATATGTTATTCAAAATAATTTAATTTATGTACCAAATTTATGAAGAAAGAACCTACAACAAATTTATCAAATTCATGCTGGACCACCCAAGCAGGAAGATCAGACAAGCTGAATGAGGACCTAGCTTGCACACCATTAATGTCCTCTGCAACAATCTTTACAAACTTACAAAGTAAAATATAAAGAACAATATGGAATATACAGCAAAAGTGGAGTATTGGACTGTTGGGATGACATAGAACATCACTTCAAGTTGAACCGCAAAGAGTTGAGATATGAAAAACCTATCAGAGACCTGCAAAAAAAAAAAAAAAAAAAAAAAATTTGAAAATCAACACAAAAAAATTAAACGGTATCAAAAACAATATAAAATCAAAACATCCACTTTATTAAGCACATCACGGATACATCACTGCAGGTTTCAAAACCTGAACGGGGTACCAAATGGTCAAAAGACAAACTTGCCGGCAGGAAACTTTCCAAACCCTCCTGGAGAGATTAAGGAAAGCACTTTTTTCAAAATCTTTCCAATGGAAGAAAATGGATAATTTCCCTAAAATAAATTAGAGAAAATATCAACCACAACCACGTTTCTTATTTGGATTAATTATTCACTTTACCCCACTGGAGCAGATTCTGAAAAAAAACGCTTTACTTAAGAATCATGCTCATGCCTTGTTGATTACCAGAGTATAACGGTATGAACATACACACAAACATTGGTAATTAAGGGGTCGTTTGTTTTTTCCACTTAAGACTTAATGGATCTGAATTGAACTCATTATTTTGTTTTGTTTGTTTTTTTAAGTGGTCAAACAACTTAAAAATAAGAAAAAAAACAACTTTTAAAAAAAAGTAAGAAATCATAACTTTTAACTTAATTCCAAATCACTGAATTATAATTAAAATATTTTCTTCCAAGTCTATCCTCCAAAAAAGGGGGAATTACAGTTTAGTCCTTATCTTTTAAGGAAACATCACTTTTTTACCCCGACTTACGTGTATTAGGGTCTTTAGTCCTCATCTTTTTGGAAATGCATCAAAAAGGTCCCTCCGTCAGTCAATGGTTAGTCAAAGTTAACTGGTCCATGGGTAAAACGGTACTTTTAGTAATGGAAGTGTCAGAAAGACAGTTTTACCCATAAGGATGCGAAAAGTCTAAAATGCCCCTATAACAATTACTCTTAAACCCCATTTAAATAAAAAATTTATCCATCAAGGATTGAACCTTCAACCTTGTGGATAAAAGTAATAGGCTCTAACCAGTTGAGCTACTACAACTCATTGTTGAAGGCTTATTGATTTAAATGTATATATAGTTATATAATATGTTTAAAATAATTTAAAATATATTTATATAATTTAAAATAAACTCATATATATATAATTTGAAATATATTTAATAATAATATATCAAAACATATTTAAGAAAAAGAAAAAGAAAATAAGAAAACAAAAGGAAAAAAAAATCAAAAAAAAAAGGGAATTTTTTTCTTTCTTTCTTTCTTTCTTTTTTTATTTTATTTTTTATTTTATTTTTTTCCCTTTTTAATTTATGAGTTTTGATTTTCTGGGTTTCTTTATCAAATGGAAATAAGAAAACAAAAAGAAACACAGAAAATCAAAGCCCGTAGATTTTTTTCTTTCTTTTTTTTTTTTTTTTGAATTTTTTTCCTTTACCAAAAATATTTTATTTCAATTTGATAAAAATAAAAAATAAATAAAAAAACCTAGAAAATCAAAGCCTATAAATTGAAAAGGGAAAAAAAATAAAAAAATAAAAAGAATTTTTTTTCCTTTTTTTTTTTTTTTCCATAAATCGGTTTTGATATATTATTATTAAATATGAGTTTATTTTAAATTATATATATATATGAGTTTATTTTAAATTATATAAACATATTTTAAATTATTTTAAACAAATTATATAACTATATATACATTTAAATCAACAAGCCTCCAACAATGAGTTGGAGTAGCTCAATTGGTTAGAGCTTGTTACTTTTAACCATGAAGTTAAAGGTTCAATCCTTGATGGATGCATTTTTAATTTCCTAATATTAAATGGGTTTAAGAGTAATTGTTAAAGGGGTATTTCAGTCTTTTCGCATTGCTTAGGGGTAAAACCGTCTTTTTGACACTTCTATTAACGTTGACTGTCAACTTTTTGGTCAGAGGGACTTTTTTGATGTATTTCCAAAAAGATAAGGACCAAAAACCCTAATATGCATAAGTCAAGTACAAAAGTGACGTTTTCTTAAAAGATAAGGACCAAACTGTAATTCCCCCTCCAAAAAAAGATATATTTCTAAATTTATCCTAATTTGATATGGTGTAGAATTCTTTCTTTTAACGTATTTCTTATTTTAAAAGGCTTTCAGAAAAAAAAAAAAATCTAATCACTTCTCATATTGAGATCTTCATGGGATAAAACAATTGAATTTCTTTCCTACCAAATCCTGGTAAGAACTCTTTAATTTTATTTATTTATTTATTTATTTATTTTTATCTAAGTGTAGTGGCAATTATAGAACTCTTTAAATATAATCTAGAATGATAATTTGTTATGATTGTCATAATTGCTGTTATATAATTTATCAAATATTCTTTGTATGGTTGCATTTGATATTGAGTAGATTTTGTGGCTTGAAGAAGTTATATTATAATTGTTTATATATATATGTACCGGTGTATATAATTTAGGGACCTATTTAAAAAAAATAAAAAAAAAAAAGAAGGTATTTAGGAACCTTTAAAAAATATATATATATTGGTTTCTGGTTGCATATGATCCAGAAAAAAAAATGGTTTCTAGAATTATATACCGGATATTTGGACAATATGTAAAATTGAATTTGATTTTTTTTTTTTTCTTACAATAAATTGAACTTCAACTTTGTTTACAAAATAACATGCAAAATTATATTGCTGGATAAATTTTATATTTTGTTAAATTAAACTTTGTTTGCGGAAGAACATGCAAAATCTTATAAAGAGTGTTGCATGTTAAATTACTTCTTTTAATTAGTATGGGTATAGATGTAAAATTACTTATTTTCAGATAATTTTATTTTTAAAAAACAAACATGTTGACAGTACATTCAGACGTGAGAAAAGAAAAAACAAACATGTTATTCAGATTCAGGTTTCAGTCACTATTCAGTCTTCAGACAAAAAAACAAACAGCCCCTAAGTAAAGAAGAAGATATAATAAAACCAAAAATCATACATTTCAAAAATCTGAACAAAAGAAGAAAATTAAGACAGTAATCTGAGGAAAAAAATAACAGATATCAAAGAAACAAAATAAAATCTTGAAATCTAAAGCCCAATATTTTTAGCTAAACACTAAAATCTACACAAAAAGTAGTCACATAATTGAAACCTAGCAGAAGTAGAGAAAATAATAAAGGTTGCTCATTCGCAAGGGTCTTAAATGGAGAGTTGGGAGTGGTAATCGTATTCGGTTGTGGACCGATGATTGGGTTCCTGATGTTGGGATTCTTGAGTCTCATGCCACTGTTAACATTGGTATTGCCGAGTTGGAGTATTGTGTTGATTCTTTTATGGTTAATGGTGATTGGAATGTCTCCAAATTGGCTGCTGTGCTTCCCTGGAATATTGTCCATCGTATTATCAGTATTCATGCCGGCAAGTCTCATAGTGGTCCTGACAGAGTTATTTGGGGCTTGAATGATGGTGGTGATTTCTCGGTGAGGTCGGCTTTTTATGGTGCTTCTGATTTCAGTGGTATCCCGTTGTGGGCTTGGAGACATATTTGGAATCTTAAGCTGCCTCCAAGAATCCTGCATTTCCTGTGGTCTCTGCTCCATGGGAAAATTCTCACGAATGTTCAGCGTGTTGTGCGTGGTATGACTGCTGATTCTTCTTGACCGAGATGTTTTTCTGGTATGGAAACATTTGACCATCTCCTGCGTGGGTGTAGTGTTTCTGTTGATGTTTGGGAAAAAATGGCGCCAGGCTCTACCTCCTCTGATGGCTTTAAAGGTGATTTGGATGGTTGGTTTACTGTTAATCTTCGTGATGGTAGCGTGTCGAATGATGGTTTGCCGCATTACCTTCGGTTCGCTTGTGTGGTGTGGTTCTTGTGGAAATGGAGATGTAGTAAGGTGTTTGATCCGCATTACTCTGTTCCCCAGTCTCCTTATGTGGTTATTAGTACGTATGCTAAAGAGTGGTTGAAGGCTAATTTTTCTGCTACTATGAGAGATGAGACGTTGCTGCCGATTAGATGGGTGGAGCCAAATGAGGATTGGGTGAAGTTAAACGTGGATGGCAGCAGGAACAGCAATTCGGCATGATTGCAGCGGGTGGGGTTCTGAGGAATCACTGGAAAACTTGGCTGAAAGGCTTTGTGACTAATCGTGGTGTGGGGAGCGTTCTTCAAGCTGAATTATGGGGTCTCTATGAAGGTCTTGTGATGGCCTGGACTGCTGGGTATAGGAAAGTTTCGGTGGAGTCTGATTCGCTTACGGTTGTCCAGTTGATGCATAATGAGATTCAGCAAAACCATCCTTGTTTTAACATCATCCAGAGCTGTAAGAATCTTTTGTTAGCTGATTGGGAGTGCAGAATTGATCATGTCTACAGAGAAGGCAATAAGCTTGCTGATGGCTTGGCTAACATGGGTCAAAGCATGGTTCCTGGAATTGTGTTCTTTGACAACCCTCCCTGCGAGTTGGTTCCGATTTTTGAGGCTGACTGTAATGGTGCTTTCTGTCTCAGAAAAGCCTATGTTTCTTCCCCTCTTTAGTTCTCTTTTCTTTCTGCTGGGCTAGGCCCTCCTTTGTACCCAAAAAATAAAATAATAAAGGTTAAAGAGAAAAATATAAAATCTTTGAATCAAAAATTGGAAGAGGAGAAAATGTCAGAGAAAAAAAAAAATTTAACTTGAAATCAGACTTATTTTTTTTTTTTTTAAGGAAACAATCTTGAAATCAAAAGAAAATAATGAAAGCGAAAGAGAAGGAGATTAAGTTTAGAGATCTGTTTGGTTGAGACTTGAGAGATATATTTGAAGCTGACTGCTTGTATTGCTTGTATTGTTGTATATATAGTACTCAACCTAGGTTTAGGTTAAATGCTTTTTATTTTTTCAAAAAAATATATATTTTTTAAATATTACAAGAACTATTATAATAGGACTATCGGCACCTGCCGAGATTAAACAATATATGTGTGGTCCGGATATCTATTCCCATAATGGGATATAACTACTCTCACAATTCGGGAAGAAAACTTCCTATACATACTTATAAATTGCACATGGTGGGATTTGAACCCCTCACCATTTATATGGAAAGAAGGTGCACTACTAGTTCTGCTAAGAAATAATGTGCATTTTTTTTTTTTCATCTTAATATTCAACTTTTGACTCCTCCCATTGTTTAAACTTTAAAACGGAAAAAATAAAAAACGATTGAGTAAGCCCAATCGAGAGAATCAATTGGACTCCCCCAATTGTTTATAGGGCTAGAGCCCATACAAAATTTCCAATTAATGTATCACAAAACCGTAAGCAACGAAATGGTCTCTTAAGAGCATTTCCAATGCAAATACGCATTTAGAAAAAATTGAGTGCCACATAGGATAGATAGATAAAAAATTAGGAAAACCCTCTTCAATGCAAGAGTCCATTTTTAAGGGGGGTGAGCATTACCCCATCCTAAAAATATGATATGTGTCCATGAAGGGGTAATTTTGTCCAAAAAGATAATAGGGTTCGGACAAATTTACCCATCCAAGGACACATGTCATGTTTTTGGGAGGGGGGTTAATGCTTATGTTTGACTAACAGTAAAGAAGGTGAGTGTCAATTAACAAATAAATCCCCCTTTTTTTATTAATTGTTTCCTATAATTCTTTTAATTTTATGTTTTTTTTTTTAATTTCTTTTAAAATTATATATATTCAATTTCAAATAATTGTTTTCTTTGGTTTATTTAAGGGTATTCTTGACATTTTCTTTCTCAATCTTGATAAATTATACAAACCACGTACAACCGTTGAATATAAGAGTACAAGTGTAGACTAACGAAAAAAGAGAAAAAAAGTAACGTTTCCAATTACATAAAGACCCAATTGTAAATCCCTCTTTTTATAATTTTTTTCCTATAATTCTGTTTTTTTTTTTTTTTTTTTTCATTTAAAATTATATACAATTTCAAATAATTATTTTTCTTTTGTTTATTAAAGGGGATTCTTGACATTTTATTTGTCAATCGTAATTTGGGGCAATTCTAAGACATTCAAAAAATATAGACTTCTTAAAAGGGTTAGTAAGGGAAATGTGAGCAAAAACTTATGAGTCGTATATTTTATTGTAGAAGGCGGTTTTATCCATTTTTTCATAGGCATACTTAAAATACTCTATTCTACCTATATATTAAATTTGGGGCAATTATAAGACATTAAAAAAAATATTTAAACTTCTTAGAGAGGGTTAATAGGGTCCAAAAAAATTTTGTCACTATTTGAGACGCTTTTTGTAAGACAGGCACCACATTACTAATTTAAGTTTAAAATGCACCTATTTAGGTGACCAGTCACTTTGTGTCTTTTTCAAACATTGAGAGAAAACCTTTTTGCACTTTTTTCAAGCCTTTTTGAATTGAAATCGTGCCTTTTTGGAAAAAATTTTGAGTCTTTTTGAATTGAAATCGTGCCTTTTTGGAAAAAAAATTCGAGCCTTTTTGAACTAAAATCGTGCCTTTTTGGAAAAAATTTCAAGTCTTTTTGAACTGAAATCGTGCCTTTTTGAAAAACAATTCGAGCCTATTTGAACTGAAATCATGCTTTTTGGAAAAAATTTCGAACATTTTTGAATTGAAATCGTGCCTTTTAAAAAAAAAATTCGAGCCTTTTTGAACTAAAATCGTGCATTTTTGAACTTTTTTTTGAGCCTTTTTACACTAGATTCGAGCCTTTTCAACAGTGTATGAAAAGGCTCGAATCAAGTATGAAAATGCTCGAACCAAGTATGAAAAGGCTCGAACTTAGTATCAAAATTCACACAACCATCTTAAGATTTACAAAAGACTCAGAGAACAACCAGCTTAAGGTTTTAAATTGAAAAAGAGGTCGACCCCCGAATGCGTCTGCGTAGCGCCACTAAACTAATGGAGGTCTGTTTTGATGTTCAACTTCCATTGGAGGTCTGTTAAACAGACCTCTATGAAGAAGATGAAAGAATAAAGTCTCATAAAATTTCAAAGTAAGAGAATGTGTAAAGTAAGGGCATTTTTGTCCGTTCACCATAATAGGTGCCTTTTAAACTTAAGTTATTAAAGTGGTGACTTTCTTACAACACCAACTTAAAAAGGTGACATTTCTCACCATTTCCACTTTTTTGGGGAGGGGGGGACTCGAACCTACGATCTCATGGCGTAAATTTCTTAAAGGGGTTAGTGTGGAAATTTGAGCAAAAACTTATGAGTCTCATATTTTATCGTAGAAGACGATTTTATCCTCTTTTTTTTTTTTTTTTTTTTTCATAGGTCTATTTAAAATACTCTATTATACCTATATATTCAATTTGAGGGTAATTCTATGACATTAAAAAATTATAAACTTCTTACGTAAGGAAAATTTGAGCAAAAAACTTACGATTCACATATTTCATTGTAGAAGGCGGTTTTACCCAAATTGTTTCCATAGAACTACTTAAAATACTCTATTCTACCTACATATAAAATTAGGAGTATTTCTATTTCATTCAAAAAATATAAACTTCTTAAAAGCGGTTAGTAAGGGAAATTTGAACAAAAACTTACAAGTCGAATATTTTATTGTAGATGCCGGTTTTATCCATTTTTTTTTTCTCTTAAGTATACTTAAAATACTCTATTCCACCTATATATTAAATTTGAGGGTATTTCTATGCAATTCATAAAAATATCAACTTCTTAAAGGGCCAATAAAGGACATTTGAGCAAAAGTTTACAAGCGTATATTTATTTGTAGAGTGCAGTTTTATACAATATATATATATATATATTTCATATAATTACTTCAAATACTCTATTCTTTCTTCGTGAAAATTTTGGGACAATTGTAAGACATTCAAAAAATATAAACTACATAAATGGGTTAGTAAGGGAAATTTGAATAACAACTTATGATTCACATTAGGAATGGCAATGGGGCAGGTTCGAGCGAGTTTGGCAAAATCCGAACCCGAACCCAAACCTGAAAATTTTTGTGTCTACCAAACCCGCCCGCAAACCCGCGAAAATAAATGGGTTCGGGTTTGGGTTTTACCCACGGGTTTGAGGGACACCCAAACCCGCCCACGAACCCGTGAAACAAGCGGGTCCATGGGTAAAACCCACGAACCCACCAAATTTATTTTTTTTGAAAATTATTTATATATTATTTAAATATATGAAATATTATAATTTTAAACAATAAAAACACTTAATAGATTGAAATGTTTACATTTTATTCTCTATATAAATTTTTTTTTTAATTATTGGAGTTTAAATTTATAATATTTTAAATAATAAAATATTATATAATTTTTATTGTTCGTGGGTACGTGAGTTTGGGTATGGATTTTTTTCCAAATCCATACCCGAACCCGAACCCATGACGAGTACAATTTTCAAACCCAAACCCGTCCACGGGTACACTTATCCCAATCCAAACCCTCTTTAAGCGGGTTGGGTTCAGGCAGGTCCCACGGATTCGGGTTTAATTGCCATCCCTAATTCACATATTTTAGTGTAAAAGGCGATTTTATTCCTTTTTTTTTTTTTTTGTTAATTGCACTAAAGTACCCTGATTTATCACTTTAGGCAAAAATATCATGAAGTTTTGGAAAAATGTAAACATTTTTTACGGTTAAAGTATGCAAACATACCCTACTGTTAAAGTCAAACCGTTATCTTTAACGGTTGACCCGTCAAATAAATGGAAGGACAAATTTACCCTTGCTACACCATCCGACATAACTAATTTATTTATTTTATTTATATTTATTTATTAAGAAAATCAAATTAGTTAAAAAAATACATCTTCATCTCCATCATCATCAACAATTCCATCATCATCATCATCATCAACTCCATGTCTTCATCCTAATCTCAAACTTATTAGTAAATTATATCTAAAATTTATTTAAAAGAATTTATCACTAAAAGCTTAACACAACACTAACTCAAAAAAATCAATAAAAATGAATTAAAAAAAAAACCCCCAAAAAACCGAGACAAATGGTGGAGCATGCCTGATGCATATCTACATTGATCTCCATTTCAATCCCAATCTCGTTTCCAACTTGCGTGGCTGCGACGACAAGCCTTCATTGTCACCCGTCTCCACTACATCAGCTCTCTCCTTCATTTTGGAGGAGTTCAAAATAGGAGATCGATCTGTTTTTTATTTTTATTTTTATTTTTCCGTATCTCCACATAGAGGAAATCTGAAGAGATCTGATGCAGATGTGTTATCTCCACTAATTTTATTTTTGTTTTGTGTTTTTTTATTTTAAATTAATTTTATTGTTTTAATAAATAAATAATAAATAAGTTTATGTTGGATGATGTGGCAAGGGCAAATTCATCATTTCAGATATTTGTCCGGTCGACCGTTATTATTAATGGTTTGACTCTAACAGTAGGGTATGTTTGTATTGCATTTTTGAAACTTATTGATATTTTGCCTAAATGGATAAATTCAAGGTATTTTAGTGCAATTAGCCCTTTTTTTCATAGGTATACTTAAAATACTCTATTATCATGTATTAAATTTGAGGGTAATTCTAAGACATTAAAAAACTATAAACTTCTTAAAGGGGTTAGTAAGAGAAAATTGAGCAAAAACTTTGCATATTTCATTGTAGAAGGCGGTTTTACCAAAATTGTTTTCATAGAACTACTTAAAATACTTTATTCTACACACGTTTAAAATTTGGAGTATTTCTATTTTTAAAAAAAAAAAAAAAAACTTAAAGGGATTATTAGTAAAGGAAATCTGAACAAAAATGTACGAATCGCATATTTTATTGTAGAAAGCTGTTTATACTTTTTTTTTCATAGGTCTACTTAAAATACTTTATTCTATCTTTGTAAAATGTAAATCCTCAATGCTGAAATCTGCATCTCCATTCAGATGACTACAACAACAGATGGTGTCACACAGTACTTGATATCAAACATAAAGTACAACATAACTATATAAGGTAATCGATAAAACATTAAAACTTAGAGAGAAATTCAAAACTAACCACTTGAAACATTAAACTTTTGTTAATAACCATTTTTGAAACTTTAATTGTTAATAACCACTTTTTAAAAAACCTTTCAGTGTTTGTCCATAAATTACCAGAGTACCCCTGAAAATAGTTTTTTTTTAATCTCGAAGCAAACTTGAAATCACGACTAAATTGAAAATGTCCAAACTTGAAATCATGACTAAATTGAAATGTCAAAACTTGAAATCATGCCTAATTTGAAATATCCAAACTTGAAATGTGGACTATATTGAAATTTTCCCCTCCTTCTTCCTCTTCTTCTTCCTCTCCTGAAATTAGGTTTAGGTTTTTTTTGTTTTTGTTTTTTTGTTTTTGTTTTTTTTGTTGCAGACCACATCGCCGGTAGAGGGGGGATCGATTCCGTCGCCCATTGCCATCCCATCACCGACGAAGCAGCAGCGCACGTCACCCGCCCACCCCGTCGCACGACTCACATCGGCTAGGCGTGAAGGACGCGTCGCTCGAGGTTTGCGAAGCCCAGATCCTCTGCAGCGAAGCCTAAGGTCGCCGACGCTCGGCGACACCTTCGTCGGTGCTCGGTGCCCCTCAAAGCATGCCGGAGAGAGAGAGAGAGAGAGAGAGAGAGAGAGAGAGAGAGAGAGAGAGAGAGAGAGAGAGAGAGAGAGAGAGAGAAATCAGGGAGAGAGCAGAGGAGAGAGAAAAGAAAGGAGAGAAAAAAGAGAGAGAAAGCTAATTTGGGATATTTTATATGGGGGTATTCAAGTAATTTTACAAAAACATGGTTATTAACAAATAAAAATTCGTTGTGGTTAAAAACAAATTTCCCATAATATATGTGGTCATTTTTGTCAATTTCCACTAAAACTTATGAACATGGTTAGTTTGAAAAGCATAAAAAAAATAAAAGTAGATTGAATAAAAATCTAAAAGGAGAGAAAGTAACGCTAGTGATTTCTCAAGGGAGACCACACTTAGGCAAAGTTAGTTGAACCTCACTAAATTCTTTGTCATTGTGTGTCGCATTTTTTCTTTATAGTTTATATTTAATCCTATATATTCACATGTCATTATCCTATAAGTTTATAATCGGTGTCTATATAGAAAACAAGATCAACAAAGGGATTTAAAATCAGCATGCCCCCAGCCCTATTGATCACGGTTTTGATTAGCCGAAACACGTTTACATAGCTCTCAGTATTATAAAAACTAATCAAACCCTCTCTCACTAATGATAATGTTCAACATTTACATGGTTAAATACAAGTTTAATAAAGTTATATTATATGGGATTGTAGTGTAAACTATGCAGATTTACAGTAGATGAGGACTGCCAATCACTTGCATGTTGACACAAAGCAGTTGAGATATAAACTTATGACAAGCACATTTCATCTCAGCATTTCATAACAATTTCCCAAGCTTAAGCTTGAGTTTGAAAGCAAGTTGCTGTTTAATATGCAACCTATAACAATCTTGCATCAACTTTGCATGTTTAGGTTTCATAGTCACCCATACCGAAATAAAATCAGCAGATATTATGAGATGAATTCAATCACTAACCAACAACAGGAAGTATACACCGATATGGCTTTAAACGCACAAATATAACATATCATAGGAAGCTAGATGTAACATCAAACTAAAATCGGAGGCAATCAGAGTTACAGGCAGTATCGAAGGTAATGTGAGAGAACGAACATTGAATAAAGCCTCATTAAAGCCTTAAAGACTATAGAATTCTCTAAAACCTGTATAAATTTATATATTGGCTTCCTAAATGTTCTTAAAAAGTAAGGTGTCCCTCTTTCACAATTCCATACAGTAGGTTTATCCCCACTCCAATGAGGTAGCAACTAGGCATCTTAACCAAATTGTGCTGTGGACAACAGGTCATTGCAATCTGAAGTCTCTGAAGTCCATGAACACATGTAACCCATGATGAAACAGAGAAACCCGGGCAAAATGTGCAACAATTATCAGAAACCACAAAAGACAATTTTATCACCAGATTTTCGATTTGAGCCAAAAGAGGACAAAGACCACTCCAAACACAATGGCAACAGGAGCCCACTTCCGAATTAAAGCCTGCAGACAAAATTTAAAAGTAGATGGTAAACCTCAAATATATCCTGGTCTTCTGCTTAAAACATGAGCAAGAAATCCACATTATCTATAAATAATCGAAGACTATGCACCTTCTTTGATCAAACTATGTAAATATGGAAAGTGCCCTTTTATATCTTTATATACCATCCTCATTATAACAGCAATTTTCTGCTGGAAGCACCCACTCTTCAGTAATTTAATCAAATTAATATAATTTCTCTGTTGGCAAAGTGATTTTCAAAATTTGATTTGGTCTTCAAGAGTTACATTAAAGAACGAACCATGTATGATTTCATCTCATCGTGTGCATATGTTCAAGCCTAACTACAAAAGCCTTTATGGCAAAAACATTTAAAGTCAGGCGCAAATAAGAAGATCCTACATTTTATAATGATTTCAACTTTCGAGAGCTCATTAAAGTCCATAATCTAGGATTCACCACAAATCACAATATCATAAAGGATATCATCCATGGGTTACATTACTTTTCAGAGGTTCACAATGAACATATAATATGTTGCTTTCATTATTAAAAAATATAATGACACATAACAGGCCTGGCTCAGTAACTACATTAGGCCAACCAGACCAGAGTAGGGTGCCGTTTATATCACAAGATTGTATGCTTGATAGTTCATATTATCTATTAACACTGAGGAAAAATATATATATATATGTACAGTAAAAAAGTTTCATGTGATTTATTCATTAAAATAGTAAAACCAACCTGTCGATTCAAATCTTTTGCTTTCTCAGCATATATGCGAGATTCTGACGTTAACCGACTGGACATTTCACTGACCTCTGCAAATAATAATATTTAAAGAGGAAGTTAACACCAGTGCTACACATAAGCGATAGTTTACAAGTATTTGGTGGGAACAGATAGCATCAAGCAGGAGACATAGAAGATTTACTTGAAGAAGTTCATAGGTAAAGCAAAAAAAAAAAAGGAGTATTCGATCAATTTTATGGAAAATGAACTAGGAAAACAGCATACTGTTACCTAGAGGAATAATAACAAGCTTACTCAGTACAACCCGTATTTGAGTTTATCTTGACACTTAGTTCATAAAGAAGAAATGATTACAAGGTATATATCAACTCCCCATAGGAAAGAACCTAAAAATGCCACAGGTTGGATGCTATATAGAAAGTCCCTGGGACATGAAAATCATGCTTAATAGGTCTTTCTTTGACTCTTAGGTCTCCAATACATCATAATTTCTTCAGACCAACTACGCCAGATTACCAACATACTAGCACAGAGACCTTTGTACACAAACACAAGAAAGAACACAGAATGATATATAGTCACCATAATAGCTAAGGTTGAGAACTTTAACAACAAGGTGCAAAGTGGATGTTTGCAGACTTGTTGATACAAAAAGCCAAGTAGTATCAAAATATATGCACCACTTAATCAGTCATTCACAAATGCAATATGAAATTGAAAAACCATTTGTCATGTTGAATAACTCTTTGCTCACTGCTACTAAACTCAGCATTCATGGACTTTTAAATACTTCAACCAAAAAAAAAACAGATATGATGCAACTGGACTCAGTTATTTTGATAAGAAAAGGAAGTATCTTACGGTCCAACTTTTCACCAACACCGAGAACTTCCTGCACATTTCGAGTCATAATCTGGTGGACTTCGTAGAGTTCATCATTCAACTTTGCAATATTCCGTTGAGTACGAGTGTCTTGGTACAATTTCTTTGTTTTCTGTATGAATGTATCTTTAATATGTAAAGAGAAAAAAAAATGCAATTAGGCCAGCAGGTAAAGCATCAAGCACATGTTAAGGAAACACTAAAAAATATTAGACCTACCAAATTTAATGAAAGCATAAGGTCGGGCGGCAGTTTCAATCTGAGCTCCATTAACACGCTCAAATTCATTCTTGAGATCTTCAAGGTATTGAAAGGCAAGCTTTTTGGGATAAGCACGGTCACACATAGTCAAGTAACAAACACGTCCTTCAATAATATAACTATAACTTATGTCAAGGAAACATTAAGATTCGTCTGCGCTTCTAAAAAGACATGACATTAATACTGATATAAGAACATCATCTTCATGTAAGGAACTACTCGAACTCGAATGCAATAATATGGACATATCAACAAATAAATATGCAAGGATACTGGAAGACATAAGGTCCGGTTTCAACTGACATCCTCGAAGCCTCGTTGTGTCCTTTTGAGAGGTTTTTAAACAAAGCCTTGACTTGCTGCTTGTACATCTCAGCATCTCTCAAATCACGACCATCGTCCAGTCCTTCTGCTAATGGAAGTCCATCAGTAACACGCGCAATCAGTGTCATCTTCACCATCTTTACCTAACTTCACACCTCCTCAGCTATACCAAATCACTACCATTACAAAACATTCAACCATCAAAATCCCAGACCCAAAAATAAAAAACAAGCCGAATTCGGCCAGAATAACATCATGATGGCATGTTATGTTAGCATATAGTACCCCAATTAAAAACAAAATATAAAGTAATAAAAAATTCTTCATGGTTCCATTACTATTGTTGCTTATACCCACAACACTAACACACAGCAATTATCTTTGCTACAACAAAAAATAAGTTCCCTCTACAAGTTCTTCCAGTTTTGATGTACCATCACAATGAATCATCAAGCCAAGAAACATTATTACACCATGAATTTTCTTCAAATACTATAATGCAATTCCCATTAAGATTTCTGAAATCAAACCAAAACACAATTCCCACTGGAATGCGTCAATTACAAAGAAATCAAACCATCATTTGGCTCTCCTAATCCTTGAAATTACAGCTCAATTTCACACACAAAATGCATAATCACAAAGCCATTGTTTAATACACAAAAAAAGACCCCATTTTCGCACTTAGTCAATAAAAAAGAAAAAAAAAATTCAATACTTTCACATCAACTAACAAAATTTGACTCAAAACACAACCCCCATATCTTCATATTCACTAAACTCTCAATGATGCAACCCCAACAAAACAAAACCATCAAATCAGTATTCTTGCGATCTAACACATACCATCAGGGAAAATCCTCTAAACCAATCAAATCACACAATCCAGACGTTTTTCTATCAATATCAAGCAAATCATGCACAAAATCTATCAATATCAGCACTGGTCCTCACATTTCATGCACCAAAATTGAACCCGAAAAAAAAGCACAACTTTCGAAATTGTACAGAAGAAAAAACATGAAGAGATATATATAAAGTACCTATTTTTGCATTTGGGTTTTTCTTCGTGAATTCAACGATCTGAGGAAGAGAGAAGACAAGGGTCGATTTAGAGAGAAAGAAGGATTATATATAGTAGCAGGTTTGTGACAATGAGGGTCGGCTTATTTTAACTAGCGTACGGTTTCAGAAGTTGAGAAGCTTTGTTGGGTTGTACTTCGAGAAAGGAAAGTCCAACTTCAAAAAGTACAACCTTAAGATGCGTGATATCAAATAAGTTTATTTATTTATTTATTTATTTATTTATTTATTTTAATTTAATTTAATTTAACTTTTTTAATAAATTAAAAAAAACCACATTTTGAAGTATAATATCGACCTTTGAGAATATGTTAATCTAAAGGTTAATAATTTTTAATATATATATTCAGTATTACATCGATTCTGAGATTATTTTTGGAGGGAGAGGACTCGAATCAAGCGGACCAACCTCATATCGTCTAATAAATTAATACTATTAAGGGAGAATTGTAAATAACCCCTTGACTTTTGATCAAATGCTAAATCAAATCCTTTGGTTTGAACAATTAGTAAAAAAATACCTACCATTAGTTGATCGTTAATTGACTTTAATTAAATTTAATGAAATATAATTATTTAAGTGGTTTTTTTTTTTTTTAATAATTGAACTAAAAAAATAATGAAAAAATATACTAAAAATATGTTAAAAAATAAAAAATAAAAATTTTTTAATGAAAATTAAATATATAAAATATATTATAACAAATCAATAAAATCATTATTAAATTTAAACAAAAAAATTATTTTAAAATATAAAAAATTATTTTTGTATGAAATTGATTTTATTATTATTAGTATGTTTTTTTAATTATATTTTCCTTTTTTTTTTATCTTGTTTATAATAAATGATTTAAATTGTAATATTTGATATATAAAAAGTAAACTAACGGTCAACTAACTGTTAACTAATAGTAGGGTTTTTTTTTTTTTTTTTTTTTTACCAATTATTCAAACCAGGGGGTTTGATTTGGTATTTAATCAAAAGTCATAGGGTTATTTACAATTCTTCCTACTATTAATATATATATGCAGGGGCGGATGCATGAGAGGGCTGCCCGGGCTCTCTCAAAAGAAAAAAAAGAAAAAATTTATTCTGACTAATTGCACAAACACCCCTGATATTATGTCTAATTGTATTTATATGCAAATTTTGTTTATAATTACACAACATCCCCTACCATCAGTATAATTTATTTCATTTATTTATTCTAACTTAAAATCAAAAGACAATAATAAAAATTACAAACAATCAATCACAATTGACAAAAGTATTATTTTATGCTTGTTTTACATATAATATTTACTTGCTTTTATTTCAATTTTTTGATTGCACAATTTAGATTCATTTTATTTTGTTCTATTTGTTAGTTTAAACAATTCAAACTGGTCATTAATAATAAATTTCCATAATATGTAGAACCTATTTGAAAACAAGATATATATTAACAAACAAATCAATGTGAGAGTGTGTAAGTCATTGATTAAGCATTCAAATATATTGACTAAACAATTCAATATGAGGGTTTGTGAGCCACTAATTAAGTATTAGAATATATTGATTAAACAAAAATAGATAAATCCAACAATTGATATCTAATGGATTGACTATATGACTGAGAAAAAAAAAACTAATTGTATATATAATTTAGCCCGGTCTGTAAATATTTCCTGGGTCCGCCCCTGTATATATGTGCAAATAAAGGGTCTTATATATATATATAGTCTTTCTACTGTCAGTTTGTTCTGATATCAAATAAATTAGGACAAAGAATGTGGATCATAGATTATGGAGAAGTTTTGACAAGTGCATACACTTTAAGTAAAAATATGTAAATCTAATGGTCCACATTTTTCGTCCTGATATATTCTATATCAGGACTAACAATAGAAAAATTATATATATATATATATATATAAATTAAAAGCCATCGATTATAATATCGTGTTCCTTCTTAAGGGGAGAAAGTATAATTATAAAATAATGTTCTATAGCTGCTTTTGAAAATGCACTATTGAAAGATCAAATTTACAAGTGAGAACTAAAAAACTATAAAACAATGGGTCAAAGCCCAAGGGTAGAATCTAAAACAAAGTTAAGAGTATACTTCAGCATCAAGTTATGAAAGAAATTTGTCATAATTAGTAGTGTTTTAAATACATAATATACTTTTAATTAATCATATATTGTCACTAATTTTTGTATATAAAACCCTATTTAATTAAATCTACGTAAGTACGTATCATTCAATTATAATAACAAACATCTCATTGTTATAATATGTTCTTTTAATGAAATAATTTATCTAAAAAAGAACTAGAAAATAAATTCATGTATCCCTAAGATTGTCCCTCTCTATATTTGTAACGAATATTCAATTCTCACATTGTTCCTAAAAAAAATAGTTGTGAGGAGACCTCTTCTTTATTACAAGAGTAGTATCCGAACCACACTAAAAGTGTTTAATTAGAACAATACGCTAATTCAATTTTGTCGGAAAAAAACATATATAATGAGATATCTTCCTTGTATTGTGAGAGTTTTAAGAGTATTTAATTAGAATAATATGTTGATTCAATTTTGTCGGAAAAAAACAGATATAACGAGATATCTTCCTTATATTGTGAGAGTAATTACTTGAAGTTAGCTGTTTTTGATTGGATAAGTTTCTACAGATATAATTTAATTAAAAAAAATAAAAATAATTTTCTTAACAACTAATAAAAGGTCCTTAAAAGTTAAAATAATAAAAGCTGATCTGTTACCTCTTCATATTCTATTCCTCTCTCTCTGATTTCTCTATAAATCCTCTCTATATGATCTCATGTGGCTGCGCATCACAATACCCAATTACCCACTTGAAGAAATTCATAGAAAACAACCACCCAGATCGTTTTTTTTTTACCCACAAACATCTACATAGCTCTCTGATTATTATTTTAATCGTCAACCACTCTAATCTTTCCCGCTAAATCCACCCCCAAGTCAAGCAACATCATGAGTCACCAAAACAGCGGTTCCAGAGGGAGATCTTCGCGTCCTAACAATCACTTTCCTAGCCGCAACACTCATGTACTTGTTTTATGCTCTCTTTTTTTTCAAGCAATGTGTACTTTTTTTTAATTTTATTTACTGTTTATATATTGAGTTTAGAGGAAAGGGTTTGTTTTTTTATAGCTTAGAACTTAGAAGAACTGTAATCTGCTTGAAATTGATTGTTTGTGTTCGTGCTTGATTATACTTTACATTGTTCAGGTATATGTTGTAGATTGTTAATGAAAGTTGATATATTAATGAATGTCACCTGAGTGTATAGATGTAATTTTGGTGATATGATTGGAGGTTGATAATCTGTCAAGTAAATGCATGTCAAATTTCATGCTTGATAAAAATCTCTAGTTAATTGAAATTTAGTTGAGAGTAAGAGTAACATGTTAACAACTAAATAGCAAATAACTCATGATGTTGAAATTTTGTTAATAAAAATTTTCTAACTCATTGTAGATTAAACTAACTTATTAGTTATCAGCAAATAACTCTAAATTTTATCATTATTTGATGACCACCCTGATTTCTTTTCTTTGTTTATGTCATGTGTCATATTGAATTGATGAAATGGTATGTTCTATAACCTCTTTTATGTGGAAAACTATAGGTTGGAGCAAGTAACCCTTCTGCCAACGAATCTGTTGGCAATCTGGACGGAAATTCCCTAGGAAGAGGCAGAGGTAGAGGTAGAGGGAAATATTCATATAATGTATCCCAAGGTAGCGGCTCAAAGAATTTGAATGATAAACACAACTCAAATTTAGTGTACCGACCTAAAAGACCTGATGTTATCTCAAATTCTATTGAGGCTGAGGGCATGCATAAGAAACAACCTGAGAGCAAGGATGTTGTGGATTTGGATTCAGTCTATAGGGGTGATCATCACTCATTGTCTGCTCATTCTGATTCTCAGAACATACAACAAGGTGTGGGTAGAATTAAGATAGCAGAAACCCCACAAAAGGAGGCAGAAGGTAGTGCAACAAAAAATCTTTACTTGCACAAGGAAGAAGTATCATACATGCAGGAAGAGTCCCCACCACAACCGCTGAAGCATCCAAATGATAAAAACAACTCAAAGTCAGTGTACCAACCTGAGAGGAAGGGCGTTGTGGCTTCGGAATCAGTCTACAGGGGTGGTCATCGCTCATTGTATGCTCATTCTTATTCTCAGAACATACAATGGGCTGTGAGTAAAACTATGATTGCAGAAACCCCACAAAAGGAGGCAGAAGGTAGTGCAACAAAAAATCTTTACTTGCACAAGGAAGAAGTAACATACATGCAGGAAGGGTCCCCACCACAACCGCTGAAGCATCTAAATGATAAAAACAACTCAAAGTCAGTGTACCAACCTGAGAGGAAGGGCGTTGTGGCTTTGGAATCAGTCTACAGGGGTGGTCATCGCTCATTGTCTGCTCATTCTGATTCTCAGAACATACAACAGGGTGTGGGTAGAATTAAGATAGCAGAAACCCCACAAAAGGAGGCAGAAGGTAGTGCAACAAAAAATCTTTACTTGCACAAGGAAGAAGTAACATACATGCAGGAAGAATCCCCACCACAACCGCTGAAGCATCTAAATGATAAAAATAACTCAAAGTCAGTGTACCAACCTGAGAGGAAGGGCGTTGTGGCTTCGGAATCAGTCTACAGGGGTGGTCATCGCTCGTTGTCTGCTCATTCTGATTCTCAGAACATACAACAGGGTGTGGGTAGAATTAAGATAGCAGAAACCCCACAAAAGGAGGCAGAAGGTAGTGCAACAAAAAATCTTTACTTGCACAAGGAAGAAGTAACATACATGCAGGAAGAATCCCCACCACAACCGCTGAAGCATCTAAATGATAAAAACAACTCAAAGTCAGTGTACCAACCTGGGAGGAAGGGCGTTGTGGCTTCGGAATCAATCTCATTGTCTGCTCATTCTGATTCTCAGAACATACAACAGGGTGTGGGTAGAATTAAGATAGCAGAAACCCCACAAAAGGAGGCAGAAGGTAGTGCAACAAAAAATCTTTACTTGCACAAGGAAGAAGTAACATACATGCAGGAAGAGTCCCTACAATCGCTGAAGGTCGATACTAAAGGTCAGACTTCTGAAGAAAAGGGTTCCAAGAATTCGACAAGCATTGGAGATTCAGGTCATTCTGTACAAGAGGCAGGTTTTAAGCCTCTTGATCTTTGTCCACCTAAGAAAGGATCTCCTTTCATGCTAAAACCCCCTTTACTTGTAAAGAATAGGCAGAAAAGGAATGAAGTAAAGCGTGCTACGGAAGGGCAAATATGGAGTGAATTAAGGCCTGGGATGGTGTTACTGAAGAATTATCTATCCTTCAGTGATCAGGTAATGCTCTACCCAATGTTCTCTTTTTTATTCACAAGCATTGGAGTTCCCCCTAATAATTAATGTTTGAGCTAAATCACTATGCTAGAGGACACCCTTAAGTTACTGAATATTGCATTTCAAACATGATGGAACAAGTAGTGATTAGCTTACCACTGAATTTTGCATAGCTTGCCACTGAATTTTGCATCCTTTTAACTATATATGTTCCTTCAGTTATGATGAAAAAGAATTTTGACAAAGTTTACCCTGTTAGGAGGGTGTGACATGTGCAGTCCTTTTTAGGTGAAGACTAGAATTGATGGTTTTTTTTTTTTTTGTTTTTTTTTTTTTTATTTTTATTTTGAGATAAGTGGGATTATAGCTAATGTGTTCCCTTGGTGTCTTGATTTATGAAGAAGTGACACATTCTATTGATTTTTGATTCACGATGAAGATAGCAGGCCACTAGGTTTAGGTAGTTATAGCCTCATCAGCATGGTAGTGAATGCCTGGGTTCAAACCTCATTGTCACATCAATGCACCGATTTTTTAGCATAAAAAAAATAGAACTATATTATTATTTATTCAAGTGATATTTGGATATATGCTATTCTGCAAAATGAGTTGGCATCTTTAATAGTCTCCACCATTCTTTTGCAATTTATTTATTTTTGTGCTCTGATATTCTTATTAGGTCAACATAGTAAAAACATGCCGAGACCTTGGGCTGGGTACTGGAGGTTTCTACCAACCTGGTTACCGTGAAGGAGCAAGTCTACATTTAAAAATGATGTGCCTTGGTAAAAATTGGGACCCGGAGAAAAGTGCGTATGAGGATATTCGGTCAATGGATAATGTTATACCACCCATGATTCCTGCTGAATTTAATCAATTGGTTGAGAAGGCAATCCAAGATTCCCATGGCCTCATAGAAAGAAATCATAAAACAAGAAATGCAGCATCTCAACTTCCATTGATGTCACCTGATATATGTATTGTGAATTTCTACTCAGCAACTGGGAAACTCGGTCTCCATCAGGTTGGTAGCGATAACTTTCTCATCCTTTCTAGATTAGTCACATTCTAAACAGAATCAACAGATTAATGCCTGTCATTCTTTTCCTTTTCGTCCTGTTAACACGTTTTTGGTTATTGCACCTCACACACTTTTGAGATTGGATTTGACATTGAACTGACTGGTTTTGAAATCCATTGATTTCAAAATCTCAAATAACTTTGTTGATAATTTTGATCGAGTCATTATGTCTAGTAAATGAGCTGTGATAATCACAAATTTTCCCTCCCTTAATATGCTACCTTGCTTATCCAAATTTAGCTCAACTAGTTTAGATCAGACGATGATCAATTACAACTTTCCATTCATAGTATAGCTTTTCATAACTAATTAAATAAAAATAATAATCATTTTTGGATTAGACTTGACATGCTAACTCTTTGGATAAAATATATGGACCGCTGTATGGTTCATCTCTAACAATTACATTTAAGATTGTTGACTTTTTATGCCTTCTTGTTAATCCAGGATCGAGATGAAACTCCAGAAAGTCTTAAAAAGGGTTTACCTGTGGTCTCCTTTTCAGTTGGCAATACTGCAGAGTTTTTATATAGTGATGAGAGGGATCCGGAAAATGCAGCTAAGGTTCTGTTGGAATCAGGTGATGTTCTGATATTTGGGGGCAAATCTAGACATATTTTTCATGGTGTCAAAGCTATCCTCCCAGACACCACTACACAGGCCCTGCTGGAAGAAACAAATTTTCGCCCTGGCCGTCTGAATTTGACTTTCAGGCAGTATTGAAAACTCTGGCTTATCCATGGAGCTGTTTCGATTTGGAGTGATTGTATATATGCAGCCGTGTGCTTTTATCATGAATCAAGATTAACTCGATGATAGAGTTAAAAGTAGCATGTAAAAAAGGAAAGTAAAACAATGTGCTTCTTTTTTGCCAAACAAATAGAGTATTACTTGAAAGTTGTATGTTGCAGATATTAACAAAGATTTATCAATGAAAATCATATGAATTCTTTCTGATTTGGAATGAATTTCATTGTCTATTATGCATAATTTTCCATTTGATCAAATATGCAATGCACGTTAATCCTTATGTTTAATCAACTGACAATCTTTGAACCTCCCTGATCCGCATGCAATTAACTGTATCAGAGGTGCTGGTGCCTTCATCCTTCTGCTAGGCCGGTCATTTCCAACTGTCTGATCTCTAATATCTGCTGACCCAACAGGTTGACGGTTGACCTCTTCTCCACTCAGATCTGTAATGTCATTTCTGTTACTGTCCTCTACTTCTTTAACTTTCAATCTTTGTTGTGTTCTATTATCACCCCTCTGTGTTGATGCATCAGCACCTCTTACAGCCTTGTATATTTTGAATACATTAAGATCACTTAATGAATTCCATGAATGGTTCTTGTTTCTGACAGTGGCCAGAGAGTTAGAGTCTTCTCTGGAGCTTTTGGCACCTGATGATAAAGCAGTTTCGTAGGATCGAAAGCTTGAAGAAAGTTCCAGGATTTGTGACCCTTTGAGAATATATTCATTTCCTCAACAAGGATATATGAAGTCATTTTCAGACAAGTCTTGCCACACAAACCCATTTTTGAAGCTCCTGCAATGGATATGAATCAAATGACTGCTTTTGCTTACCGAGAAAATTTTGGCAATGAAAAGAAGGTACAGATTCACTGAAATTTACCTTTTTGAGGACCAGAAATACATGTTTGCCATGCCTTGACCTCTGAGAGAGTTCAGTCTTGTTATTACATCTGAAAACAGTTCCCATTTAGCCTCAAGAGAAGTTTCTTCATTTTTATAATTCATAACTATCTATATAAATACATGCATATACAATACATTTACCTCTGAGATCCTCGAGGAATTGATAGAGGAACTTCTACGTAATGAGGATGCTCTTGTAGTTAACTACAGAAACTCTTTGCTCAGGTTTTGGTTCAACCCATGTACTTGTTTTCTGATCACCTTCCTAGCCGCAACACTCATGTACTGTATATTGGATTTCAAACATGATGGAACAATTAGTGATTAGCTTACCACTGAATTTTGCATCCTTTTAACTTTATATGTTCCCTTAGTTATGGTGAAATAGAATTTTGATGAAGTTTACTCTATTAAGATGGTGTGACATGTCCACTCTTTTAGGTGCAGACTAGAATTGATGAGATTTTTTTTTTTTTTTTTTTTTTTTTGAGATAAATGGGGTTACAGCTAGTCTAGTATGTTTTCCCTTGGTGGCTTGACTTATGAAGAAGGTGCTGGAAGCCTGGAATGGCCTATTGTCTAGATTGTTTCTATACCACCGCCCATTCTATCGAATTTTAATTCACGATGAAGATGGCAGACCACTAAGTTTAGGTAGTTATAGCCTCATCAGCATGGTAGTGAAGGCCTGGGTTCAAACCTCATTGTCATACCAGTACACCGACTGTTTAGCATAAAAATATTAGAACTATATTAATATTCATTCAAGTGAAATTTGGATATATGCTATTCTGCAAAATGGTTGGCATCTTTAATAGTCTCCACCCTTCTTTGCATTTTATTTATTTTTGTGCTCTAATATTATTATTATTAGGTCAACATATTAAAAACATGTCGAGACCTTGGGCCAGGTCCTGGAGGTTTCTACCAACTTTGTTACCGTGAGGGAGCAAGTCTGCATTTAAAAAATGATGTGCCTTGGTAAAAATTGGGACCCGGAAAAAAAGTGTATGAGGATATTCGGTCAATGGATAGTGCTATACCGCCCATGATTCCTGCTGAATTTAATCAATTGGTTGAGAAGGCAATCCACGATTCCCGTGCCCTCATAGAAAGAAATAGAAATCATTCAACGAGAAATGCAGCATCCCAACTTCCATGGATGTCACCTGATATATGTATTGTGAACTTCTACTCAGGAACCGGGAAACTCGGTCTCCATCAGGTTGGTAATGAGAACTTTCTCATCCTTTCTAGACTATCACATTCTAAATAGATCCATGCCTGTCATCCTTTTTCTTTTCGTCCTGTTTACACAGTTTTGGGTATTGCACCTCATATGCTTTTGAGATTGGATATGACATTAAACTGACTGGTTTTGAAATCCATTGCATTCAGAAAAGGAATGTATGAAGATGTTACCTCAATATCGGGAGATTGAAGTTACTTCAATCTCAAATAACTTTGTTGATAATTTTGACGGAGTCATTATGTCTAGTAATTGAGTTGTGATAATCACTCATTTTCCCTTAATATGCTACCCTGCTTATCCAAATTTAGCTCAGCTAGTTTAGATTGGATGATGATCAATTACACTTTACCATTCTTAGTATACTTTTCATAACTGATTAAATAAAAATAATCATCATTTTTGGATTAGACTTGACTTGCTAACTCAGTTATTAGAATTCATTTTCGAATAGTGCATCTCCCAATTCGTTGGAGAAAATATATGGACCGTTGAATTGGTCATCTCTAACAATTAAATTTAAGATTGTTGACTTTTTATGCCTTCTTGTTAATCCAGGATTGAGATGAAACTCAAGAAAGTATTAAAAAGGGTTTACCTGTGGTCTCCTTTTAAGTTGGAAATACTGCAGAGTTTTTATATGGTGATGAGAGGGATGTGGTTTTAGGCAGAAAGGGTTAAGTTGGAATCAGGAGATGTTCTATTATTTGGGGGCAAATCTAGAGAAATTTTTCTTGGTGTCGAAGCTATCCTCCCAAACACCACTCCACACGCCCAGCTGGAAGAAACAAATTTCTGCCCTGGCCGTTGAAAACTTTGGCTTATGCATGGAGCTGTTTCGATTAGGAGTGACTGTATATATGCAGCCGTGTGGTTTTGTCATGAATCAAGATTAACTCAATGATAAAGAGTTAAAAGTAGCGTAAAGCAGCGTGCTTCTTTTTTAGCAGACAAATAGAGTATTACATTTTGCAGATATTAACAATGATTTATCAATGAAAATCATGAGTTCTTTCTGATTGGGAATGAATTTCTTAAAAGTCTATTTTGCATAATTTTCCAATTGATTAATATGCTATGCACGTTATTCCTTATGTTTAATCAACTGACAATCTTTGTACCTCCCGGATCCACATGTAATTAACTGTATCAGAGATGTTGGTGCCTTCATCCTTCTGCTAGGCCGATCATTCCCAACTGTCTTATCTCTAATATCTGCTGACCCAATAAGGTTAACCTCTTCTCCACTCGGCTCTGTAATGTCATTTCTGTTACTGTCCTCTACTTCTTTACCGTTCAATCTTTGTTGTGTTCTATTATCACCTGTCTGTGTTGACGCATCAGTGCCTCTTACAGCCTTGTATATTTTGTATACTTTAAGCTCACTGAATGAACTCCATGAATGGTTTTTCTTTTTGACAGTGGCCGGAGAGTTGGAGTCTTCACTGGAGCTGCTTGTTTCGACAGAGCTTTTGGCACCTGATGATAAAGCAGTTTCGTAGGATCGAAAAATTGAAGAATGTTCCAGGATTTGTGACCCTTTGAGAATATATTCATTGCCACGACAAGGATATATGAAATCATTTTCAGACAAGTCTTGCCACACAAACCCATTTTTGAAGCTCCTGAAATGGATATGAACCAAATACAGATCAAATGACTGCTTTTTGTTACAGAGAAAATTTTGGCAATGAAAAGAAGGTATAAATTCTTCACTGAAATTTACCTTTTTGAGGACCAGAAATACATGTTTGCCATGCCTTGACCTCTGAGAGAGTTCAGTCTTGTTATCACATCTGAAAATAGTTCTCATTTAGCCTCAAGAAAAGTTTTTTCATTTTTATAATTCATAACTATCTATAAATACATGCATATACATATACTTTACCTCTGAGATATAGTCCTTGAGGAATTGAGAGAGGAACTTCTATGTAATGAGGATGCTCAAGCTGGCCATTTCTTGACAGGTAGTAAACTACTGAAACTTTTTGCTCAGGTTTCGGTTTCGGTTCAACCCATATTTTGGTTCTCTCAGGGCTGATTGTCATAGTTCTCCCTCTTGAATATACTGCCATCTATGAGTTCAAAGAATAAGTAGAGTAACAAAGGCTGAAAAAGGAACTGGGTTTGCACCCAAAAGAAGGTTTTAAATCATATGAAGTTAGTTCTCTAAAGAATCATCTTAAAGCAACCTTTTTATAGCAAATCATAATCTGTCTTTTCTAAGCTAGTGTTGATGTCATCAATATTTTGAAGGTTAGTACCTTTAACCTATTTAGAAATTCATCAGAAACTTAACTTAGAAACTTAGTTAAGAATTGACCAAAACTTATATACAGAGCTGAACCTCAAAGTCATTGCTATTTACTCATGATTGCATGACTCATAAAAGGTGTAAAAAAAAAAAATGGGATACTCTAGAACAAGATCACGAGGCAAATAGCCTTGCAAGTGTAGGGTCAAATGCCAACATGTTCCTCAAACAAATTGTCATTTACTGTAAGCTCACGGACCCAAGTGAAACTCAGGACAAAATCTCCATTTTTGTATATACTTTTTTATGTCAAAGCTGTCATGTGAAACCATGACACACACCTAGAGGGAGACTTAAGACTCAATTTTTTAGTCTTATCATTCTATCTTCTATGCTTTAATTTATTCATCTATAGTCCTATTTTATTTATTGTTTCAGTAGCTTTGATGTCACAAGATGCCTGAAATCAAGGATTCTGTTTATTTCTATGCATTTCAAGTTTACATATTTCAACTTAATTATCTCTTCTTTATTTTTTATTATAGGGTGATCTTCATTCGTGACCTTTCTAGAGATTGCTTTAATCAAAGATAAACTCGTGTCATTTAAAAAAAATATATATTCAGGGACCTTCCTTGTAAAGACTTTGTAGATAAATTTTATAAAATATCAGGCAAGATTTCCCTTTCTTATTCTTTCTTAATAATGAATATTTTATGGTTGTATGATGTGTATTACTGTACTTGCCTACAAAAGATGCTCATTTTCAAATGGGGACTGAATAAAAAATTCTTTTGGATAATGGATTGATGTCTGAGTTCAGTAGTTTTAGTTCTCCTACTAGTGCCATGGTGGGTGGTGTTGGTAAACCTCAATTTTCCCACAAATGAGATTAGAGGTTTGTCGGGATTAGCTATTTCCACAACACAGGAGATAGGTTTCCCCACTTATTATTTTACGAGTAAGGTAGGATTCAAACCCGATTGCAAATATAGAGGGAAATCAAGAGTAGATGTGCTCTTAGATCCTTTCTTGGCAACCAAACTTCATCAGTCACTTACCTTTATGTTTACTTCAAGAATAAATAATACATAGAATTGCTTTTTCTTTAAGCAAAATACTACAAGATAAAGCTCAACCACTCATCAACCTACAAAAAGGCTTGCCAATGTCATTTGTGGGGCAGCATGATTCATACATAATTATATAAATACAGCTCATCACATGTACAATTTGATGAAAATTACTTATAGTACTGTTATTGTATTTTTTTTTTTTAGGGTTTATAAAATATGTTTCAAGGAGAGAAAGAAAGAGAAAGGAAGAAGGTGAGAGCCATGCCGGAGAAGCAGGGCACATGCTAAATTCTACAAGTTTTTTCCTCTTCAGAATTTTGCATGTGCTCTAGCTCTCCAGCTTGGACCTTGTCCCTTACGGATCATAATGTCACATCCCACATCGTTAACGTACAATCCTGAACTGTAAGTATTTGAATGTTTATATAGTTTAACTAAAATGTAGTATATGAATGTCACACTAGTACTAGAATTTGACCTTCAATGGCCTTATAATTCTTATACACAAATAACTTCATACATGAATCATATATCCTTGCCAATCAATAATAACTTATTCATATTTTATGAACATTAGATCACAAAGTAGCATACTAAAAACCAGTTTTCTTGATCTGAATCAAACACGATCAGATCGGTTCTCTAGAGCCAAGGCTGCTGAATCCACATGGAGTAGCAAACAACCGTAAACCTTCTGCTTCAACCGATCAATAGTGTCAACTAAACCATTGTTTTCTGAGCTCAAATTGTTTCTAAGTTTATCTAACCATTCATTGGCATGTTTCAGTTGTGACAATTTGACAGCAATGTGGTTATCTGGCTCCATTACTAATCGCCCTGTGCTATATTTTCCTTTCTTCGTCTCTTGGTTTCCCACGCGAAATCCGGCATCCAATGCTGCCTCCAGGAATTTCAAGAACCAATTACTTGTTTCACTCAAGAGGGTGTCTCTCATTTCTTTGATCTCTTTTGCACCATCTGCTTTTGCCCACTCTAGCTTCTCCGTTCCGGTTAACTCTGGTGAAGGTTTTGTAGACTTCATCAATGTGCTCTTAGCATGAATCAAGCCAGTCTTTTTGGTGAACTTGTCTGTGTCTTGAGCAGAATTGTGTGTAGATGACTGAAGTGATTTGTCTTTTAATGGGGTTGTGACATTTGGTTGGTCAATGAGCTGTTGAAGTGTGAAAAACTTGGTGAGTGAGAGATGAGGGTTCTCTGGTGAGGCAGATGAGCAGAGATCAGCGAACATACTGAAAAAAAAAATGATCATATAAGTTAGAGAAACTATGTTAAAAGTATTGATTAATGTTTTCTTATAATGAATCAAATAAATTACAGGTTGGTCTATGGGTTTGTAAGGGAGAGTGTGAGTACGTACATGACCTAATAGGCTGGTCTTTTGGGTTAGTTGTAAGTGTCTTGCTCGTAACAAATGGTATCCAAACTCTCATTTTTTGCGAAACTCCCTACATCCATATCAAGTAAATTCCACAAAAAGGTTTAATTGGGCCAATGTTAAAGCCCACCAAGCCAAAATATCATGTGAGTGGACGGAATAGGTAGGACTGGTAGGTGTTTATAAGTGAGGGTTTGAGAACCACTTAACAAGCTAGTCATTTAAATTGGTCGTAACTCGTAAGCGCTTATCTATGAATCTAAATATAGTTAGCTCCGGTACTAGGGTTGCACATTGGGGAAATGAGGATGGATATAGGTTCCCCTATCCCCATCACCACTTCCTAGACCTTTCTCTCATCTCCACCCATTCACCATTTGGGGAAAATGGAGATAGGGAATTTTGGGGGGAGGTATCTCCATCTCCATCCCCAACCCCAATCCCAGTTCCTCATTTCTCCTGTTTTTTCCCCGTTTCCCCATTTCACAATTTGACTAAAAATTACAAATTAAAATAAAACAAAAAATTAAAAAATATATATTAATATATATATATATCAGAAATTCTATTATCAGTTCGAACTGACAAAAGTTATATCAGTTTCTTGCATATGGGCTACTGAATTTAAATACTTTGACTTGGCTGTATGCACTTATCAGTCAAAATATTTAAATCCAGTGGCCCACATACAAAGAACTGATATAACTTTTGTCAGTTCGAACTGATAATAGAAAGACTGTATATATATAATTATATTTATATATGTTTTGGGGGAAATGGGGATGGCTCCCCATCCCCACCCATTTCCTCATTTTTCCCTAAATAATTTCCCCAAATGGGGATGGAGTCGTGAGGATTTGGGGATCCGGAGGAAAATGTGCAACTCTATCCGGTACCATATTAAGTTACCCTTAGAACGAGCCGTTACTTAATAGTAAGTAACATGCTTAATTAATTCAGAAAATTAAAACATATCTTTATACATGAATGACATATTTAGCTTATACACCTGAGGCAGTTGACAAGGGTTGCAGCTTTAGATGCCTCCTTTTGAGCCTCTGCAGCAACCAAAGAGGCTAAATTTCTCCTTCTAAGCATTCCCTAGTAAAATTGAAGATAAAAACATGAACCATCAAATTCTGATGACATAAATGTAACATGTCACAAATGCATGTTGTCTTAAAATCATATTTGATCAAAAATACCTTTCCATTCTTCAAGAGGTTGGCAGGCAGAGAGGTCCATGACACTGTCTCAGGAGAATGATTTTTATCTTTACCGTTCGACAAACAATTTAGGTTCACATTCTCCTGTTTACTCGAGTTTCGCTTGGCTGACATGTTCCTGGAAGCTACCACAGTCTCCTTGGTATCAGCCACAACCACCTGATCTGGCTTTGATGATGAAATTGCATCAGGCCGGTTTCGCGAAGGAGTTGTTGATCTTGCCTGTAATTCCAGGATCAGTCATTGTCACTAAAATAATGTTTTTCTACTTCACAAAACAAAACTTTGTAAAACAGTTTAGAAATTGATTCAGGTTAATTGGTTCAGGATAGAATCATACCTGACCTTTAAGCTCTTGTTGCTTGCCTTTCACTCCACCAACTCTCTTACCAGCACTAACATTTTCATTTTCACTACTCTTTCCACCATTATTATTTGAATCCGAACCAGTTGTCCTGGAATTCAATGTCAGGACACCCTGCATATACCTGGAAGAAACAGCTGCCTTCTCTTCTTTGATGACAATTTTCTGTTTCCTTGGACTCTCCTCTTTAGCATCCGATAACTCCTTTGTTTTCGAACCATTAACTACTCCTTCATGATCAATTGATGGCGTTGGACTCTCTGATGGCTCTAGAATCTGCATTAAGTCCTTTGGATTCCCAACAAACGGGTTTCGTCCTGGAATTGGCCTGACTCCAACTAGGGTAGGAACTGGTGTGCCAGCTTCAACCCTGTCAACATATAGGAATTGGCCTAGTTGCAACTTGTTGTTCAGTATAAGATCATTGTCTTCCTTTGACAATGAAACGTATGTGGAATGCGAGGAATCGGATACTTTTATGAAGAAGCCTTGATTAGGCCACAGCTCTGATCCTGATAATGCAGGCACAATGCTGATAACTTGTAGAAGAACTGATCGATACTCTCCGCGGACTTTTACATAAGAATTCATACTCTGAAGAAGCTTTAGTAGAACTCCTGGTGTCAAGGATGCCATTCTTTCTTCTTCTACAACTTGCGAAAAAGATAATTTTCAATGAGGAAGTGTTTATCACATCATTTTCAAGACTTTTGCCAAGGGAAATTTTTTATTTAACTTCCTTTGAGATTTAGCGAAAATATAGCTTTGCATGCCAGTCAAGTAACCATCAACTTCACTTGGCTTGAAAGCCAAGGGACAAGTTTTAATTTTAGAGACTTTTGTGCCTGACATGAAATGACAAATATACCCATGTGTTAGAGGATTGTTTTGGTGCTTTTTTGATACAAGTCAATGGGTATTTTTGTCATTATGCTGTGGGTCATTTCATGGTAGCATTTCCCTTTTTGTGGTAGAAGGAGTGGAGCTTTCAAGTAAGGTGAGGACAGTCAAGTGTCACACTCTTGCATTCAAAACAGTCTATCAGAATTGACAAAATTTTCCATGTGTATATTATTAAAGGATTAGGACAGTTTGATTATGTGATCAAGAGAGGATTTGTCTTAATTAATTAAGATTTTTAAGTGGAAATTATGAAATATAGTGATACAACAGTTATCTTGAATCCAACTTATAAGTAAAGTATTCGTGACAAGTTTTCGAACCGGAAATAATCTTAATTTTGACGTACCAAAAAAAAAGTCATGTGGAAACTCGAAATAAAATAGCAAGCTTATCTACTACTTCAGGCACTACTACTCCAATTTAGATCGAGTCAATCCGATTTGAAAAAACATATGAAAATTGAGTATATGCGAGTCGGATACAGTTTTAGCCGAAAACCGAACCGATAAAAATATATGAAAATTGAGTGTATGCGAGCCAGATACAGTTTTAGCCAAAAACCGAACCGATACGAATCGCTCCGACCCCTAAGTTTAAGTACAAAAATCAATTAAATATTGGCTCATAAACTTTATCAAGTTTAAGTACATTATATTTATATCTAATGATCCATCACATTGTTAGACTTGCACCGATTGCATATATGATTATGAAAATGCATTGGCTTCAGTTTCTGATCTGACCAAACTGGCATACACACCATTCATATGGGAAGCCAGGAGTTTGTCATGGCTGCCATATTCCACAACCGTGCCTTCTCTAACCACCGCGATCATGTTGGCTTCTCGGATGGTAGAAAGGCGGTGAGCCACCACAATGGTGGTGGTCCTCTTGGAGACCTTCCTTAGTGCATCTTGGACATGTTTCTCTGATTCCAAGTCCAGTGCACTGCTTGCTTCATCTAGTAGTAGCACCCTTGACTTCTTTAGTATAGCTCTTGCTATTGCAATCCTTTGTTTCTGTCCACCTGATAATTGGACTCCACTCTCACCAACCTATACCAATGAAAAATTGATTGTTAAGTAACAATTTACACTGCTAAATTAAGTTTACATTAAGGTTCAAATGATAGTATTAGTTCTAACACACTCCTTACGTGCAAGACTGATTGATTTCCAAGTGGATCAAGTCCAAATACAGATGTAGATTTCAATTATAGATACGGGAGTCTTCCCACATGCAAACGCCCGAACATAACAATGTCAGGACCGAAGTTACATAACGTTGTGTAACCGGTTACACAAGGTTATGTACGAGAGTTTGCACCTGATAATAATTTTCGTATAGATACATATGCATTATACAGTACTTATTAGACATACCTGTGTTTCATAGCCTTGAGGGAGGCTACTAATGAACTTGTGTATATAAGCTTCTTGTGCAGCTTCTTCAATCTCAGCCCAGGAAGCATTTGGGTTCCCAAGTGCAATATTTTCTCTTATAGTCCCAGCAAACAATGCAGGCTCTTGACCAACCAATGCTGTTTGTTTCCTCAACCACTTGACATTAATTTCCTTCAAATCCACCCCTCCCATCATCACTTTCCCTTGGTTTGGATCATAAAACCTCTGTGTTAGCCATATCACCGTTGATTTTCCTGACCCACTTCCTCCAACTAATGCCACCATGCTTCCACCTTTCACCTTCAAGGAAAAGTCTTTCAACACTATCACCTCTGGCCTAGATGGGTATGCAAATGTTACCATTTTAAGCTCAACATCGAAAGGCTTGGATCGTTCGATTTTCCTACCTTTTTGTCTATCATTTCCAATCAACGGCCTACGTTTGATTACATCAAGCACAGCAGGAATTGCTGTTGGTGCCATGGAAGTATCCGGTGCTAGACCGGCTAGTTGTCCAACTGAAAATGAACTTAGGACAAGAATGAGAAAGATTTTATATACCGTACCAAAGCTTGTTTCGCCTTGTTTCACAAGTATAGCACCAAACCAAAGAGTTAATGTGTATGCACCATACATAGCACCTTGAGAGATCCCAAGTGTTAGGCCTAGAATTTGTGACCTTTTCACTGATTGTTTCCTTGGTTCTGATAAAGCTCTATCAAAGGACTTAATTAGCTGTTCTTGAGCAGAAAATGTCGTTACTGTTCTAATATTCGAAACTGCTCCTGAAGCAATGGTGCTGGCTTTGGCATAGGAATTGTTATCTAGTTTTGGTCCAATGTTTATGATCAAGCTCAAGTAGCTTGCACCAAGAGTGAAAGGAGTGAGACCAGTAGCCAGAAGTGCTAGTTTCCACTCCAGGAAAAATGATACTCCAAGACCAACAGCAGCTGAGCTTAAACCCATTAACAGGACTGAGAATCGATCGCCAAGGACTGATCTGAAGCTGATACAATCAGCTGAGAGCCTAGAAACCAGTACTCCAGTGGAATTCTCTTCGAAATCAAACCAACCGGGTTCTTGTTTCAGGATTGATCGAAACAAGAGGTCTCTGACTCTCATTGTAAGCTTTGTTCCAGCCCAGCCACAGAAACCTTGCTGGCCAGTCATGGAGATTATACACCCAAAACCAAGCCCAACCAGTGCTATAGAGAGGTAACCGACTTCTTTTTTCAACTTTGATGGGCTATCACCAAAGTAAGCTTGAAGGGCTTGGCCTAAAATATATGGAAAGATTGAGAGAATGGCACCAGCATGCATGCCTAAGATAAACCCCATTAAGATCATGGTGGCCTCAGGTTTCTGTAGATTCCATATCTCTGACAGTTGAAATCCATTAGGCCTTGGTTTTTGTTCCTCTTCTTCCTCCTCTACTCGGTCCTCTTCGCGCATAGATTTGAAGTACTTTGATCTTGAAATCTCATTTGCATACCTTGATCTTGATACATCATTGACTGATTTCTCATACATGGAAAACTCAGTCCTCTTTTCAGTACCTTGTTTCGGAAGAGGTTTCGAAATTGCTTCAGAAGCAAGTTTGACAAGATCATAATAGACCCCAACCTTTTCCATTAATTGATGATGGTCACCAGCCTCAACAATTGATCCTTGATCAAGAACAACAATTTTGTTGGCATTCTTAACTGTTGCAAGCCTATGAGCAATGACAACTGTTGTTCTCCCAGCAGATATTTTGTCAATGGCTTGTTGGACAATGGACTCAGACTCAGGGTCTAGAGCACTCGTTGGCTCATCTAAGAGTAGGATTCTAGGATCCTTAATCATGGCTCGAGCTAGCGCAATCCGTTGTTTCTGCCCTCCTGATAGTTGAGTTCCTCTATCCCCAACCTGTTTGTCATTTTAAAGTAAAAGTTAGGCCACATATATTATTATGTTTTCGTGTATGTACGAGTGTTCGTATAAGCATTTGTCATTGTTGTACCTGTGTTTCATAGCCTAATGGGAGCTCAGAGATAAATATATGAGCATTGGCAGCTTTGCAAGCAATAATGGCTTCTTTCATGGTGGCATTTTCCTTCCCCATCATCACATTTTCTAGTATGCTGGTGCCGAAAAGAACTGGTTCCTGACCAACCATACCGATTTGCCTTCTAAGCCAACTGACTTGTAGTGCCCTTAAATCATGTCCATCCAAGCTGACCATTCCTGCCAAATTGTTAACAAAAACTTCACCAAATTAGCTCACTCAAGATACAATTCATGTTTAAAGCTAAGTACATTGAACTAGTTAGTATATGAAGAAGCTTAATTACCTTTAATAGGATCATAAAACCTTTCAATGAGAGCAAAAATAGTGGACTTCCCACCTCCACTAGCACCAACAAGAGCAAGTGTGTTTGAAGATGGAATAACTAAGTTGAGAGACATGAGAATTGCAGCATCCGGACGAGATGGATATGCAAAAGTAACACCTTTGAACTCAATCTTTCCTCTAACACTTGGCAATGTCTTCCCCGTGTTATCATATGGGTCTATCTCCGGAACTCTGTCTATGATTTCGAATACTCGGGTTGCTGCTACTGTGCCTTGTGAAAATTGAGCAAAATATGACAGTGATAATGCCAATCCCCTGAAAAATTCCAGGACAAGACTTAAGATGCAAGTTATTCAAGTTTCCAAACATTTGCATACGGAGCTTAAGCTTTCAGGTAAGAACCAGAATAAAAGTTTAACATGAATATCGGAGGAAAATCTCGTTACCTCCCCCCTACATTGACACCAAAGAAGCAAGCAATGGCTGCTCCACCGGTGATTTCTTTCCGAGCAACCAAGATAGAGCCATACCAGAAAGCCAGTGCCCATGTTGCATATGTAACCAAATAAATGACTCCCATTCCTGCACCTTTAGCAAACCCAAGTTTTGCTCCAAAGGGCATTGATTTTACCAATAAATCAGAATATCTCTCAGCCAAATGATCCTCTGCCACAAAAGAAAATACCGTTCTAATTGAACTAATCGCTTGCTCAGCCACGCTACCAGCTTTTCGATAAGAAGCCTTCAGTTTATGAACAACAACAGAACATATATATACAAGGTTAAGAACACGAAGAGTGATTAATCTAACAATAATGCATTGAAAACTTGTTATTTTGGCAAATTCTTACCTCTTCCTTGGAAGTTAGACCAACATAAACAGCCTTATATGCAATGCCACAGAACATTGTTAATGGGATGACTGAGAGAACTACTAGTGATACTTTCCACGATTGAATGAACCCGACTATATATCCACAGATGAAGGTAAATATATGGTGAATGAAATGTGCCATCTGCATAAGATAAAATGTTGCATATCATATCAATTCTAGTCATAACATATTTAAAAATTTTGAGATCTTAATCACACACACAAGCATACATGCTAATTCAATTATGCAGAGAAGTACTTCGAAGCAAAAGAGCGAAAAGAAAATAAGAGGTTTACCTTCTCTCCCATAACTTCTTGGATTTGTGCAACATCACTTGAAATTCCATGCATAATATCTCCAGTAGTGACTTCAGTGTCAAAAAAGCCAACATCCTGTCTCAAAACTGCTCTCAGATACATGGTTCTTATTCGTTGAGCTGATCGTTCCCCGACCAATCTCCAACAGGTGATCTCTGTCAATTTAATGATCAAAAACATTATTATATATAGTGCAATTCAAAAAAATATATATATATAGGAAGAACAAAGTTTTGTTTTTGTGATCTTTCTCTTACCCAAGTATGCTCCCACAACCACAATTGCTGCTAATCCAGTCATAACCAGACATATCTGAAGATTTAGAAGCAATTACAATCAGAAAATATAGAAAACTAACATTGAAGAATTGCGAATAATTCGGTGTACATACATGTTCTACTTCCTTCATCATCTGGGTTTTGTCAGAGTTTTTTGATTCCTTACCGATCTTATTCACAAAATTTCCAAAAAGTAAAGAGTACCAAGGAAGAGATCCTCCATTTATAAAAGCTCCTATGCAACCCAATATCACAAGAACCATATCAAACTTTGTTGAATACTTAAACAAGCTGAACAACCCAATTGGTTTTGCTACTTCTTCTTCTTCTTCTTCTTCCTCCTCTTCTTCGTTGCCTTCATTGTAAACTGAAACCAGTTCAGTGTCATTGTATCGATTGCCACCAACACCATAATGATGACTAGTTGATGACCGAGCATCATGGCCATGATGCTTATGTTGCAAATCATCATGAAATTTATCCATTTTGTGCCTCGTTTGATGATGCCCCGCATGGTTATCATTTCGACTATGTGATAGTCCATGATTATGCTGATGCTTTCCGTGTGAAATACCATCATAACGATGAATTGCATGACCAACATCATCATCATCTTCATCATCTTCCACATAAGACCAATGTGGGTCGTCATGTCTATGGCGATCAGTGTTAGGCTCTAACAAACTGAACCGCCTCTCAACATCCGCGAGAGGGTCAAAATCAATCGAACTAAGCTCATCTTTGTCAGCCACAGGACTCACATGTCTAATACTTCCCTCCTTAATGATGCTCAAGCTAGATGATAATCCTTGATGAGACCTCCTCTGATCACCCAAATTATGTTCCTTGCTTTGCAAGAAACTCTCATCATCCCTAGCAACATAGCTTTGAAGCTCAAGCCTCCTAGCTTGCACAGCACTATAGTTAGAAGACTCATAATATGGATTAGCAAAGCTTCTAAACCCACCATAAGTGCGAGACTGGTAATAATCATTAGCTGATCTCCTAAACGCATTACTGTTTGGTGTGGTGGTAGTTGCTGCCCAAGGACTCAAGGCTGCACCCAAATTCCGGCTATCACGCCAACCTGAGGGCTCAAATTGCCACGAAACCTCACCTTGCCACGATGTGTCATAATCTGTGGCAAAAGGCGTAGCAGGAGCAGGGTGGTGCCGCAATCTACGTGGGGTGGAGGATGATGACATGCGGCGAGAGGTTAATGGTGAAGAAGCCCTTGATGACACATAATATGGTGTGACAACAGGAGTGGTGTGGAGTTGTTGGTGGCGGTGATTATTGGTATGTGAAAAGGAGTTATCGAAGGAGGAGTCAGCCATGAAAACACTGAGAAATGTTGTGTGTTGAATGAATGAATTATGAATATTTGCAGAACATGCAGAAATTAAGTATATGAAGAACAGGACATTAAACAGTTGGTTCAACTTTGGATGGAGTTATGTTCAATGAGAGTAGTTAGCAGTTTATGTCATGAAATGGGAACTTTGATTATTCTTTATGTCTTGTAGTGTAATAAAGATTCTCAAGAAATTTTACCACTAATAGATGTATCAAAATTAGTGCATTTACACAGACTAGTCCATTTGCAGGCCGGCCATTTGAAATGTGAATGGTCATTGTTGCCATTAACATTCACTTAATGATTTAATAATCCAAAATTATGATTATTATTAGAGAGAGAGAGAGAGAGAGAGAGAGAGATATAGAGAATGTGATGTTTCTGGGTGTTTTACTCCGTATAATTTTGGAGTTTTCTAAATAAATATGACAAAGGGTCATTTTCTCTCTTTTCTCTGTATCCATATGTCAAACAACACAAAACTTCAAAGTGAAAATACATGGTTTCTCCATTTGTCATCTAAAACATAGTTATCAACAATTTCTTGAAAGAATCCACACAAAAAGGAAGTTGTTTTGATTGCCTAAGCAAACTATTGTCCAACATAATAGGATTCTTCGAATGGGCCAAATTTGTATATTTATTTATTTGAGTTTTCAATACTAAACAATCAGTCCCGCCAAACATGTACGATTCACTTCACAATTCATGCAAGCTCAACTAAATTATTATTGTTACTGATTTCAGACAGAAACACAAGGTTGTACAATGAAGATCTACAATGAAGATTACAAGGAAGAATATGTTTATTTTATCCTAACCAGTAACCATAATAAATAGACTAACCAGCGAAAACACCAACAGGGCTCAACCAATAACCAATAGATACTTCAAAAGGACAATAAGGTTGAATGAAACACAAGACAAAGAAATCACATCACTAGAGAGAGATACAGAGGGAGAGACAGAGAACCCGTATCACTTCAACTATCGAGTTGATCATCCTTCAACAAATTTTTCATAATGTCCGAAGTTTTAAAAAAATAATAATAATAATAACAATCATTCATTCAATAATTTATTAACATTATATGCTGATATGAGCTTTTACCTGAACAAATATAACATAAAAAAATTCTTCACCATACATTAATGATGATCGTCATTACAAGACCATTTGAAGGAAGAACCTATATTTGCAAAGTACATATTCAATACTAACATGAACAATTCTACTTCATCAGTCAAGCACAAATGCATGTGTGTGAATGATGTTGGAAAAACAAAAGACATGCATCTATCTACCAATATTTGATCGTGTCCCCTCATGATCTTTAACTTTTATAATACGGATAAAACTAAGAAGAATGTCATTGAGTTAAATCCAGTAGCCACAAGAACAACAAAAGGGAAAAGAATGAAGATAAAAGAAGAAAGCTCAACTTTAAAAAGCTAAATACTCCGCGTAATCACATCACTCTTCTTAAAATGCTAACAATTTTGATTCTAACAAGAGTTTGATATACATCACACAAGGCTAGGGATGGGATGTAGAGTTGAAAAAGAATACCCTGGACTACCAAAATCACAATGACAATACGCCAATAGGCGAATTTTTTGTCCAATACAATATACAACATATAGATGGCTTTTTATCATGCCTACCTCAAGCATATCTATTTTATATTATATCATCCTTTACACCCTATTTGTTTAAGACGATCCCAAGCACTTTCTCCTGGCTTCTCTACAATGCAATTATCGGAGCTTTGAGTCACTTCCCTTGCTTCTAAATGATGATAGCGAGAAAAATGATCGTGGTGCTGCAAAATGTAGATACAAGCAAAAATAGAGCATTATAAGATAGATGCTAAGCAGTTTATCTATAAAATAAACAAAATCTATTCCTAATATCTCATCAAAAAACTCTTCAATTAATCCAAAGGAATTTGCTCAATCATAATCATTTTGACTAATAAATGCTCCATTTACATTTCCCACCAGAGCTTCAAGTTTAAGGTTAAGAATACTAGAAAAGGTTAGGACTTGAGACCGACAGATTTAATGTGCTGAAATTCCATTTAAACAATTTGGAAGTGTGTCCTTGATTCAAGCTAAGGTGTAAGGTATGCAAGGTGAGTTTTCTTGGATAACACTGATTAGTCAGTTCAAACCACCAATTATTGATGTAAGAACACTCCAAATTGCATAATTTTTTTCAGCCACCACCAACCCTCACCTCCTAGTTTCCTCCTAAAGCAGCAGTGTCCATGCTCCAGCAACATACTGGCCAGACTCAGACCTCGCCAGAGACCAGCCGACAGCTGTTCGATTTTGACGGCGACATCAAAAAACGTCACAAATGGTCACCAGACTAAAAACCTGCTGCAGAACTTAGGGTTTTTGCGCAGACTGCCTCAGCCTGACTCGGCCGCCAGCACCAACCCATTTAAGGGTTGAGGTGGCCGACTCAAGGCACTTCGGCCATCGAGGTGCGCCTTGAGGTGGCTGCCTCATTCGAATTTTTAAACATTGATTGCATTAAGTTAGATGCATAGATTGATTACTGCAACAAGAAGTAAACAAAGAAGATCATAAATTAATCACCTTTCATGGAGCTTCCTGACATATGATCCTCCCTCAGCTTGAAGTTTGCCGGAGGTGCCGGGATAGAGCTTTGTAAAGCTTGAACTGCAAGAAAAGAGAAGAATCATCAAGGTCCTTTCATTCTGAAATAAACTAAAAATTAGAGGCTTTAAACAGCCAATGGGACTTTTGGATGCACTCGATAATTGAAAGAGCAAGAGCTTCAAATAGTACTGCCGAAGGTCCTGTAATTAATAGCTAAAATTGTTTTGAATTATGCTATATTCATTTTGCAAGGTAGTTTGATTCTTTATAGTAAAAATAACCATTCATTGTACATTGCCATGTAAAACAGATTAGTCGTCACAATGGCCTTTGTTAAGCATATTTGTAGAGGAATTGAATCACTAATTTTCATATCTACAGTGTAATACTGGAAATTAAACCACACTGCCTGAACAAACCATAAAATCAAAGCCAGCAGCAGTTACACAGTAATATTAGTAAAAATATAATGATTACTCAAACTTGATATGGTATAAGCAAGAATGCAGCCTATAAATATGCTTTGCAAATAAGTGCAAAATGACTAGCAATCAAGGTTACCTTGTTCATTGAACAGATCACTCTCATTGAAGCCATCATCAGAAGGGTGACTCTGTGAGAACCCCATTCTGGACTTCCTCAAGTCTTCTGATGACCGATTGGCAGGATCTCGCCCATCTTCTGTATCATCATCTCCTTCAGAAGTCGTAGCAGAAATCCAGTCAACCATATTGTCTGTCCCACGACTTTTCCTTCCAAACTTCAATAATCGTTTAAACCCTTTCGTCACATCCTTGCGGGACTGATTGTGAGATGAATTAGAAGCAATGAAAGGTTTCTGTGCACTTCCCCACTTTTTCCGCATCCGAGCAGCGTCAGCCTCTGTTTGGTTAAGAGAGTGAGAGTTCCAAGATGCAGGACTCCCTATTGGAGAGTCCACAGAAGCATCAATGTCTGAGGTATCATGTGGATACGAAAATGGATGATGCATACGTGAGTTCCATGACACGGGGCTTTCCCCTGGTGAGTCTTGCAGAGTCCCTACAGCTTGAAATGCTGAAGGCACGGCAGCAGGCAATTCGGCAACTGAATCAAGGTCAGCTTGAGAAAGAGATCTCAATGAATCGCCATTTTCTGACCCAGAATTACCCAGTTTGTCTGATTCATGGCTCAGTCTTGGTTTCCCATTATCCATGTCGATACTTTCTTCGGTCTCCATGGTTTCAAGCTCTTCTTCATCATCGTCTTTGGCAACATCTGCAGAATCTTCTGCCTCAAAGAATTCGTCAAATTCTTCTTCATTTGTCAAAGCATCTGCTGCCAATGAAGCTTTTAACTTAGCAATACTAGCCCCAGCACCAGGACCTATGCCATTACCCTTTCTAAGAAAAGGCTTTGACTCTACACTCTGGTCTTTATCAAATTTCAATGATGCCAAAACAACACCATCAGAGTCCAAAGGGAGCATGTCTGAAAACTCGACAGGGCCACTAGAGTTTTTCCTCAAGGAATTGGAGCGCCTAGGCTTTTCTTCCTTGACTAGAGGAATTTCTTCACTACTAGTCTTGCTGCGGGGATTGTTTCTCACCTGTGAACGTGTTGTCACTTTGCCAACTCCAGAATAGGGTTTTGTGTTCTCCTTTCTTAAGTCGGAAAAATTTGGAACAGACTGTGCCAGAGGATTTTCCGATTGGAGTCTGCGCCTTCCAGAAGCAGAATTGGAAATTTTGGCTGATGAACGCGACATTGGTGCTGCAGTACGAGGTGTGGTCGAAGATAAACTTCGATTAGGCAAAAGCTTCTTAGATTGGAAGCTTTTAGAAGCATTATCGCCAAAAGACGTCTCAGTGAATGATCTTTCTTGTCCATAATATTTCTGCTCCCAAATCTCAGAAAGATCTTCATCTTCTTCACTTTGAATCGAACTTATTGGATGCTGTAAAAAGATTTATTCAACTGAAAGTTACTACATATAATAGAATCAGAAAACTTTTGAATTCTGAAAACTTCAATAGCAATCGATCACCAATTCCAATTTTTTTACAACTTATTTTACTAAATAATATATATAACATGGCATACCTGTTCCATCTTCATACTTGATCGAAAATTAAAGGATCTGAGTTTCTCTGCACGTCGACGAGCACTTGCAACTGTATCCTGTTTGTCAGTGAACCCAGAAAATTTGGCCGTCATCTCAGCTCTACTTCGCTCAAGGCTATCCTGCATGGCTTTCAATTTGGCTTCCTTTTCTCCCCTTTTGGAACTCCACTCCTCCCTTAATTTCGCATCCCTTTTCTGCATGTATGTCTCGTAAAATTTTCCTCTGGAATCATCAGAAAAACAATGCTCGGAGAAATTCTGCCTCCGGGTATCACTAGAGTCCTGATTATCCACCATCTTCATAGATGGAGGAGTACTGAATTTTGTCATATTACTTGAACTTCCCAATGGTTCGTTCATTGTGCTTTTACCAAGCAACTGTGCAGGAGATATCTCTGACAATGTTGGTTTTCTGTATTGTGAACTTACCACCTGCTCATTCTGAGTGTCAGCAGGTTTGCTTCTCCGTGTGGAACTGGACTGATCCCCAGGAACCCGAAGCTTATGCTCTGCAAAAAGCTTTTCCAGCTCGTTTGCCTTTAATTTTAGCTCATCGTTGAGCTCCTGATTTCCCTTTGACTGCCTCGACCTCTGAACTTGCTCTACTGGTGGTGTCGGGACTGCACCAAAACTCTCTTGACTCTCCGAAGCCTTTTTACCTTGAAAATGTGGCTTGTTATTTCCATAAACAGGACTACCTTCATCCCTCTTACCCTGCAACTTCTTAATCTGTTCAGGAGCTGCAGCAGCAGCTGGTTTCTGAAACTTCATTTTCTGAGTTCCAGATTCTTCCGCCTTGATTGGCATAAAGTCCTTCCCTGATTCTTCAACTTCTCCAGCAAATGATCTCCACTGCCGTTGTGAAGTCAATTGATCACCCTGGGACCCTTTATCCCAAGCTTCCTTAACTTTTATTCCAATCCCACCTTCAAACTGTCCTGAGAGAGACCGGGAATGACTCCGGGAATGACTCTGAGAACCCCTAAAACGTGATTGAGACACTGGCTGCTGATCTATCAATTCAAGATCCTGCACATTATTCACAATTTCATCATCAGAAGTAAAAGCTCCCGGCCTACCCACTGAACTTCCAATTTGGGTTCGTAAAGTAGCCTGGTGTTTTACACCATCAGCATCTTCAGAACCGGATTGAACTTTTAACGGATCACTCTTCTCTCCACCAAAAAAAGAACCCTTCAATTTCTCTTGAGAAACCCCTTGATCACCCACGTAAACTTGCTCTGTCCTATCTGAACCCACTTGATCCTTCCAATTTTTACCCACCTTCAACCTGACTTCCTCTTCTTTCACCAAAAACCCACCAACCATCGCTTGATCTTTCACCCCAGAATCATCACCACCTCTGTTTCCTCCACTCTTGGCCTCAACCTTGACGGAACTCGCCGAATCATTCAACCCTTTATGATCTTTCCGGTCCTTGCTATCCTCAGACAACCCCGAAAAGACATTACTTTGGGGATGAGAAACAGACGACGAAGAGGGTGTACACAAAGGACTATCTATGCTATTATTTTCCTTTCTTTCATTGCCTAGATCAATGCTCATGTCACTTGCACCACTCCATCTTCTCAACACAGCCCTCTCAATAACAGCCGCGCCTGTGGGTGTGGATGCGGATACGGATGCAGATGCAGGTGTGTTGTTAGTTGATGACAATGATACATCAGAGGAGAGTCGTCTGAGTTCTGTAGATTTTCCCACAACAGTTTTTCCTCCGGAGCCAGACGAGCTTTCCTTCTGTTTGTTTTCGAAAAGATTAATTCTGTCTTGCACACTGAGTCGCCTGGAAGGTTGGTTCGTTGATGATGACTCGGTCACAGCCTCTTTCTTCTTCTCTTCATCGTTGTTATCATTTTGGCTACGTTGTTGATGTTGTTGTTGTGTTGGGAGAGTGGACTTGGGTTGTTGACACGTGGAGGGTTTTGATTGGCTCAGGTGGTGTTGTGTTTGTGCTGCATCTAGTAGTTGTTGTTGGTCCTGGCCGGATGATGTGTTGTGGGGTTTATCATATTGAGATGGTTGGTGGGGCCAACCTTGGTCTTCGGTGGGGTCATCGAGTGACATGTCGGACCCCCATGATGCCCGGACCAATTGATCGTTGATGCCTGGCTTCCATGGGCTGATCAGGTCAGGCCTCCTTTGACACACTAAGATGAATTTGGTGCAAGCATCGCTGTACAACATGAGAACAAGTACACATTAATAGATTTTAATTTCGGTGCAAATATAGGATATAATTAAAAATTAAATAAACTACCAAACAAAATTGACAACAAAAAAAATAAAAAATAAAATTAGATCTTTGAATTGGGGAAAACTGCCCTGTAACTGCTGTACCTGCCATATTGTGACTTGTGACAGCCAAAGAATAGTATTTACATATTTTATAGTCTTGACCCCATAAAAATATAATATTGTAATATATGGTATATTTATTAATTTGATAACTAAAGATTCCATAAACAAATAAAAGATTTTTTGTAGGCTTTTATGATATTCCTTTGACAAAAATGGTACGTAAACAATTTGTGGACCTATGAACACAATCAAGGACGGAAAAGGATATTATCGTGAGCGGATTATCCTCTGTGTCCTTCAGCTTCAGAAGATTGGTATCATGTGACCCACTTAAAGGGAAGTAACTAAGATATAGTAAACAAAATATTTAATGGTTGGTAACAATTGTGCTCAACCAAGATTTTGTCATGTAACTATTGTTTGAACATTAATTATCCCTAAAAATAAACCAGACACTACACGGGACAACCACAAGGACAACGATTAATTAATTATATGATAGGCTTGACTCAACAATAAATCAAAATCAAAAGACAGATGCAAAAATCAAAATCGACCACTAGAAAATTGATGGCTCCTTTCTAAACTCAAATACGATTATCTCCTGTCGTATATCTAGATCACAATCATATATCCAGAATTGGCCAATAATATCCTGACATAAAAGGAATTTGCATGAAGCTCCTAGTTTTCCCACTGAAAATCATAATCACCTTATGATAGATCCCAAGTCCTTGTCTAGCCAGCCCATCTGATTTTTACATTAAACATTACACTAAATGTACAAGGTACGATCTCCTTTTCTGAATAGTTCAGTGGTCAGTTTGTAACATGGTAATATATTAGGCATGGTTGTGGTTTGTGGACCCTCAATGCAACCTATCAAATATCATAACAGCTAAAACAAACAGACAAGTCAAACTAGTTGCTTAGGTTGATAATCACATGGGCCACATGAAAATGATATGTTTTTAAGTTTTGAGTTCTGACAGCACCAAATTACTACAGATTTGGATTTTATAAAATGAAGCTGATATCAAAATCATCAAAACTGTATTTAATAGAAAAAATACGTTTAAAATGCCGGAAAATAAAAACAAAGAAAATAAAATTACTCCGGGATATATCCTAAATTCCAAAATGTTACCAAGCACCGAGAAAAAGAATAGATATGTATATATCATTTAAAGGAGCTCCTGGCAATCCAGAGCCATATGTGGAAAAATAGGTGGTTTCACGTTTGCTTTAAAAAACAATGAGTTAAAGGCAACTTAGCTGAGTTAATTCGACTTGTCAAGGAAATGAGATTACTCGTGACAAAAGTCATTATGAATTTCTCAAATTTGAATACTCACACTAACTCACGAATTTCACGAGTCAAGTTAACTAGTTGAATCAATATCAATAAAGAGATATATTAATAAAGATTTTGATTTCATATCTATTTTGACATGAAATAAATGATCTGTTGAGGACAGACAGTGGAGTATTCCCTAAAATTTCTAACAGTAAACTTCTAAATTTCTAATAATGACATTTTAATTAATTCCGTCATCTTTATGTACTGTTTGACTATGCATATGGACATGCATTTCTTTTTATGTATAATCTTGTTCAAATCATTGATATATACTTAATTCACTCAACTTTGGTCTCTGAGTTGCCCCTAGTACACCTCTGCCAGTACAATTTATTCTAAATGAGATATGATGATCAAATAGGAAATCAAAAAATTCCCACAAACAGGAAGACAATTCTAAAGGGGAGAATAGGACATACATCTTTTTCTCCAGCCCACACCCCACCCCCTTCCCTCCGGATATTATTCTCTCTTTTACAATTATAAAACAAGCACTAAGTCATAATAACCGGGTTAACTTGATGTAAAAAGACCACATGAGCCCAACCAGATAATACATGAGGTCCCTATGTATAAACCCCATCTCTTCTCTCTCTCTCTATCTACACTACTAGTACTAATGAAGATCATAGAAGGTCAACAAGTCAAAGAGCACATATGGATATATAGCTGACATGGAATTCTAAATATTATTGTGTAATTAGTTACAGCTGTAAATAGAATTTTGTCTTTGTAGCTGTGTATGATTCTTTCATCAAGAAATCAATACAAAAATTCCCCAAATTCTCCAAGTACTAATACTACTCTCTCTCTCTCTCTCTCTCTCTCTCTCAATATCTATCTGACTCAATCAACTAAAGCAAGATCTGCATTTTTATCGAGGAGGCTTTATCATGGGATTTGGGTAAAACAGAGAAGGAGCACATGACCCAAATCCCATGATAAAGCCTTGTTAGACTTTATACGTAGGGACCTCAAGGCACAAGCATCTACACTCAAACAAACAGAGAAGCAGGAACCAGAATTGTTAATAGTTAATTGAAGAAATTTCTAGAGTTCTTACTTCAAACGATGAGCACCAAACCGATCTGCAAAGTGTTGGAGTTCAGGGACAGTTTCAGAGTTGAAACCTGCAGATACTGCACGACCATAAGCTGTGGTTAAGTCTTGCCTAGCCGCAACAAGGCGCACATCAATAGCCCTCAAAAGCCCCTTTCTACAGAAATTGGACAAGAACAAGAACAAGGTATATGTAAGAAAGCAACTTTGAGAAAAACCAGAATCAATCAGCACCATGGATTCAACTTTTATTATATCTTCCTTTATCCGGCAAGTAACTTTAATTAAAATCGTTAATCCTTTCTCATCATTAGACAAAGTCAACATTGTGTATGACGAATTTCCACTGCCAGTTAATTCGTTAGGCAGCATATTTTTTCATTGCAATATTGTTTCCTCACAATTAAATAAATTCTAGCCAACAGTTCCTAACAGCATGATCTGCCCTTGCATTCCTCAACCATGTCATCATTTGACAATAACAGAACCTCATTAAATCATGTACTTCCACATCAATTCCTTTAGTTGCTCGCGATTATGTTGAAAAGTTCAACAGGCATAGAAAATTTGAAAAAAAAAATTTGAAATACACAACCAGAAATAAAAAGCAAAATGTTGCTGCAACTGAACTGAAAATTCCTCAACTCAAGAAACTAAATAAAAATTAAAAAACCATTTCAGCACAAGTAAGCAAAAGATGAAGAAAAAAAACTTACTTTGTTTCATCAGCTTCTGCTGTTGTTGTTGTACCCTCCCCACCTATTACAAATTACAAAACATTGTGTCAGCGTATTTTTAATAACTCATACTTCATTCAAAATCTAGGCCTGGGAGGATAGCTCCAAATCACAATTTATTTATTTTTCTTTCAATCTGTTATTTCCAAGAGCAGAAAAATAAGGCTAATGAAGAGCCTGTGAGAAATCGTGACCATCCCTCAATTTCATAAAGTATTAAATGTTATAACAGAATAAGAAAGCAGCAACATCATATCCAACAAAAGCAACATTCCCAAAAAGCTAAACCTTTGAACAACCAAAATAAATATTCCAAATTTTTTGGAATAATAACGTTCACTTGATAGTTTAAGTCTTAAAGAGAAGGAATAAGGGTTAACCATAATCCTCACAAAGCATTCCAACCCCCTCATGCCCTCATTTAAGCACACCCTAGTCCCTCTCCCTCAAAAAGCAGAAAAATCCAGAAGCATGCTTAAATATCAATGGCCATTTGCACTGCCAAGAGAAATGCAAATGGTTTTCCCCACTTCAGAACAAATCCCTCTTCCTTTGAAAAACTACAAATCATAATGTTTTTGACAAGAATACGGGGCCAATAGACGATGGGTTATTATATCGAAAATAACATTTGAAATTTATACCTATTCTTTACTATGTATAAATTAATATGAAAGCAATACCTAAAATAGCAATGACATCACTTTTCCTTACTGAGAAGATGTTTCCATTTCAGATGGTACATTTTCTTTTATTTTGGTTAAATGATTACATCAAACCCCTAGGCAGAGTCTATACTAAGAATTTGTTACATATCTTCAGAAGGATTACATCATATGCTAAATGCTATACTTATTGTGGCAGTTGTCAAGCATCATGATACTATAAAAATATTCAGTTCATCCATCAAGCGTAAATCATTTAAAGCTAGAGGAAAAATAAAATGGAAGGGAAAAAAAGGAAAAAAGGTTTAAGCTTTGTTGTAGTCGGACTAATCCAAGATGGAAAAATAAAATTAATTAGTCAGAGTACAGACCTAATGCACCAGAGAGCTGCTCCCTAGTCCCCTGAAACAAAAGAGCTCCCAGATTCAATGAAATTGAAATGAATTGTGACTCAATTAATATCACAAATAATTTCCAATTGAAGAAGAGGCAGACATTACCTGAGAATATATTTTCCGGGCTGCTTCCAACTGAGACATCTCCGCATCAAATGTATTGACAATTTCCAGAACCTCTGGTGTACTAACAAACCGCACAAACCTGGATACAAGAAGTACAAATCAAATAAAAAGAAATGAGAACCATCATTCAAAATGGGGCAATAAACATCTCAGCTGGCACAAAGTATAACCTTTCAAGTGTTCCTTTTGTGAACCAAGTCTCAGCATTGTCACGTTTTCCAACTTCAAGCTTAACTGACTGAACTGCCCGTGCAACCTGTTCTTCTGCAACCTTCAAATGAGTCACAAACGGCTTTACTGACCCTGAGGCAAGCTTCTCAGTATTTCCATCGCTTGATACAAACAACTCACAACTGCCCAAATGGAAAAGGGATGAATATTGAAAACCAAAACTAGCAATATACCAGAAAGCTACATATAAATTCATGAAAGAATATCCTTACTGTGAGCGCCTTGGTGAGAGTTGGAAGACGGCGTAATCAATAGGCGTATCCGCTTTCATTTTCCCTCTACTATATTTACACTAATTCTTCTCTAACCTCCTCATATATCCACAAGTACTTCTCCACTCAAAGTAGCCCGAATCGTCAAACTCTCATTCAATCAAATAAACCCAAAGCCGCCAACAAAATCTGGGGGAAATAAAGTAAACAAAAACGAATGAATTCAGACCACCATTTTCACCAGAAAGAAGAAGCTATACCTAAAGCTAATTAATCTAAGCATTGAATCACAGATTACACTGTAAGTACTGAAACACTCGATGCCCAAGTCAAAGAAGGCAATCAGTACTAATTTCATCCACATTTCAAATCAAAAAAAAAATATATATATATATATATATATATATATATTACATATTCACATTAACAAAATACAGATAAAAAAGAACTAGATACCTTGTAGCTCAAAAAAGCTGCTACTTTAAGACTCAAATGCTAACCAAATATAAAAAATTGGATCTTAATCCAAAAACCCAACTCAAAACAAAGAAAAAAAATGGCACCAAAATAGAAACCCACTTCACATGTATAAGCCAGATCTGATTCTCATCAATACCAGACCTCCAAATGCAAAATTAACCAAAACCCGCTTGCATTTACAGCAATAGAAACCCACACTCAAATGCCAAACCACCCAGAACCCATTTTCAAACATCCATAAATAAACACATACACTGCATGTAAAAAGTAAAAGAAAAAATCGAAAAGTTTCAGAGAAATTTGAGGTAAATGTGGGTTGGATCGTTGAAAATGAAGCGTACCTGAGAGGAGAAACAGTGAGATCTACCTCAACAACATTTAGCTTGTATTTGGTCTTCTATATGTATTTACAGGCTCTAACTAAGACTACCCTCTTCAAAGCTTGTTTTGTGTTCTAAGAAAAGAAAAACCCTTATAACAATGACAAAGATAGTTTTTTTTTTTGCTTTACTCAATTTCTCAAATGTATGTGTTTCTGCTTTGGATTTGATTTTGATTTTGATTTTGATTTTGTTCTCTCTCTCTCTCACTCACTTTTTAAGACTTCTCTCTCTAACCATCTCCTGTCTTAAAGATACAGTAGAGAGAGACAGAGAGAGAGTGTGTCGTGTTTGTGGGTTTAGATTATATTTTGTTTTCAGACAACAAAAGTTTTGTTTTCAGTAAATTTTTTCTCTTTGTTGTAAAACAAATGTGTTTTCTTTGTTTCCAAGTTTGTGAATTTACCAAAAAGGGCTTGGTTTTAATTTCAAGTTTGTTGATTGTAATTACTATTATGTCCACATCTTGTACTAGCATCGCAAAATTCCCAACTTTTTTTTTTTTTTTAATTTATATTTTATGAGTATATGTATTGTCTATAAAGTATAAATTGCAGGTAGTTTTTGCTCAGCAGGTTTCGACAAACTGCGACTCGTAAGGAATTAAATTTCAAATAAAAAAGTTCATTTCAGAATAATAATTAAATGATTTATACAACTATAATGTTTCACGTATTATTTCATTTAAGTGATTATTTCAGATGTATATCAATGTTCTTATTGTTTTTATATGTTCAGTAAACAAATTATTCTAAGAAAAAATTATTTCATTTTAAAAGTTCAAAATAATAATAAATAAACTAATATGGAATTTTTGAATTATTTAGCTTCATTTATAGATCGTAAACAAATTTAATTATATAATAATCAAAATTAATTAATCTTGAGTGTAGAGTTCTTGTATAGAGGGTACTATTGTCCACCTAACTTTCTGGCACAAAAATTTATTGGTTTTGTACCACTTTTTCCAATTGGAATGATAGGGGTATGGTCAACTGTCCACATTCAAATGGTGAAAGTTGTTACCAAAGAGATTCTAAATTTAACGGTTATATTAAAAAAAAAAAACAATCAACAAAAAAAAAAAAATTAACCCAAAATTTATTTTATTAATATTATTATTATAATAATAAAATGTTGAAAATGAGAGCGAAAGTTGTAGCATATCGTACAATTCAAGTTTTATTTATTTTATTTACATCATTTGTCTCATTCTCCACTCATTATTTGCCACTTGTCAGTTGTCACCCCTACTTGAGTCACCACCAATCAAATTCAATTTCTTTCTTTCTTTTTTTTCATTTCACCCACCATCTTCAAATGACAACCAAAATCTTCTAAAATTTCAAAAGATTGAAGGGTTTTTTTTAAGGGAAAAAAAAAAAAAAAAAAAAAAAAAAATCTTGAGGTTGATTGAAAGGTTGTGTTGTTAATTTGGATAATATATTTTTTTAGGGTTTGAGTTTAGTAAGGATTAATTTTGTTAATCAAACATTTTTCTTTGACTTGTTAATGTCATTAATCAAAGTTGAAAATGTCATAATTTGAATATTGTTTATTCTTACAAGAAGTTAGTGCCACCTTTTCAAAAAAAAAGAAGAAGTTAGTGCCACCATCAATAAGTCTATTATAAAAAACATATAGTATAATAGTATAATTTTGGTCCAAGTTTTATATACTCATTAGATTATGTGATAGTTTATTCACTTGGACATGTTTATATAAACTAAAGTTAATGATATGATATGCACATCACATCTTAATACAAATGATAATACATCATAGTTTTATCTACAATACTATAGGAGTAAATATTCAAGTTGCACATATACTTTTTGTTATCGGCGGGTTCCGATAGACTTCTCACCGGTGTTAAAATTTATTGTAATACTAAAAAAAAAAATTCCAATAACTTTTGCTTGATCATGCAAATGTTTTCAATTTTTTTTAAAAATCATTTTAGTTTTAAGATCATAAAAAACTCTCTCAAAGTAAATGGGATAATTTTTTCATGAGTTGTATAGAGTAATTATAAGTTTTTTTCTAATTTAAAGCTATAATAAAATTCAATTTTGTGTTTCTGACTGTAATTCAATCACCATCCTAATTAAATCATGGAAATGAAAGGAAAATGACACAAAGTAGTTCTTCAAATCAGTCAATTTGTTTTCCATTCTTTGGATGATTAGAAATGAAATCAATCAATCTGTTTTTGCCATTTCAAAAATTAAAAAAAAAATTAAAATGAAATCAATCAAAATTATTGTGATCACATCCTCCTTTATTATACAAAATTTTGTAAACAAAAATCACAAGATCAGATTCCCCAATTTAATCAATCACCTTTTAGGATCATTAAGAGGTTTTTTTTTTTTCACAATTATTTTCTATCAAGACATGCATGCACTTTGAAGTTTGATATGGAGTTTTACTACTATAAATAAGTTTTTACTTTTACTAGCTATGACAATAATGCATATACTATAGATATTAATGTTGATTATCAACATGGGATTTGCATTAATGTTTGTGTTTTTATTCAATTTTTGTTCTTCTTTTGCTTCCCTTTTTCAATCCAATTCGAAAAAAAAAAATGTAAATTTTTTGACTTATATGGGATATCGGATACAAAAAATTTAGAATTCTTCAAAAAAAAATTATTCTTAATAAATTTCAAAATTTTGACAGAAACCCTTCATTGAGATTATATAGACCAATATATATATATAAAGAAAGTCATCAATGGAAACATAAACCAACCTTTGAGGGGGTGTATTCCATTAAGATTTCAAAAAACTTTTAAAGACTTTTTTTTTAAATGGATGACTTTTTCAAATTTTATGGGTTTTTATAGACTTTACAAGATTATGAAAAACTTTCATAGACTTTTATTTAAAAGACTTTCACAAACTTTAATTTCAAAAGACTTTTATAGACTTTCACTTTAAAAGATTTTTATAGATATTTATAAACTTTCATTGACTTTTAAAAATAATGTATATTTTGTTTTAGCAAAATTATATATATTTATCATGTCAATAAAAATATTTTTTTTCAAATGAATAAAAAAAACCATCGTTAATTAAACTTGACAAAAGCATTCATGTCTATACATGTAATTTTAAAATTTTATTTTTATTTTTATTTTAATTATATTTTGTATTATAAAGACATTATGCTCCTTTTTTTTTTAATAATTAGTCAAAATTTTATTTGTTTTTTATAATTAGTCAAAATATTATAAATTTTCTTTTAGAATAAATGTAGCAAACTGACAATAATATTAACGTTTACATATCTCTACGGAAGTATGACAATGAGTATAAAAAATCTAACAAAAATTCATTCAAGTTACTAAAGATAAAACATAAAAACTACCACTAATTGTTGAATAAGACCCATGCTTAAAAGTGGGTAGTTTGATATTGTTTATAATTACATGGAGTCACGCTCATATGCGACTTTGATTATGGCATATTGATATGGTTAAGTTGTGGTTTTTGTCTTTTATTATTTTTATTTTATATAAATGAAGTTCATTTGATTTGTTTTGGTGTTGTTTAGTTGTTTTGAAAATATACTTAAAAAAATATGAAATCTCTCGTCTTTAATTGCATAGCTGTTGAATAGTTGTTTTATATTATTTTTAAGTTAATTTTTTTTTTTGTTATAGATCGTTAATGTTTGTATGTTTGTATGTTTTTTTTTTTTTGATAATGTTTATTCATTTTAAAGTTATTTGTTTTACTTTATTTATGAAATTTGTTAAGAATGAGTGTGCTTTTATTTGAAAATAGAACATATATTTGGTGGTTGATGTTTTTCAAAGAGTTTTATGTTCTTCTTCTAAAGTGAAATTCTTTCTATTTTTTTATTGTTAAAGAAAGTCATTCAAAGTCTTTGGTAGAAATGGAAGACAAATTGTAAGATTTGTTATAACTAAAAGTCATTGATATTTTAAAGTCGTTAAAAGTCATTGAGATTTTGAATACCTTTTAACTTTCATAAACGGTTAAAAAAGTCTTGATTGAATACCATATGACCTTTAAAGACTTTTTAAAAGTCTATAAAAATCTATATTGAATACCTCATGACTTTTATAGAGTCGTTAAAAGTCTACATTGATTACATCTAAACTTTTTAATTCCATAAAAGTCATTAAAAGTCTTTTAAAATCCTAATCGAATACACCCTCCTTAAAGTTTAAATTAATTAGGATATGATATTTGTATGTATGTAGCATTTCATGTCGCTAATGTAAATGATTCTTGACTAATTTATACAAAAATGATTTGATTTACTCTATAAGAGAAATTACTTAAATGGGTTACATATCATTTAGAACATAACGGATGATCATTAAGAAGTTGATACTGGATTAATTTTGTAGGATGGACAAGTGATCACTAGCAATTAACCTTCATCTTAACTATTAACTAAGGCAAATTTAGATAACTCATTTTTAATTATGTTAGGCCATGTTAGGTGGCCTGTAATGTATTGTATTGTATTAGCACTTTAAAATGTATCAAAACAATACAATATCATGTTTGGTGTTCATTTGGAGTTCATTTGTATTGTATTAAGAGCATCTCCAATGCAATTATGTATTTTTGAGTTTCTAAATAGTACCACATCAGCATTTCTATTTATTATAGGCCCACTTTTGAATTTTTTTTTAGAGAAATCCATATTCACATCTCCAATGCAATTATCTAAAGTCAAATATGCATCCATTTTATGTCCAATCATAATAAAACAATTATTACACTTTCTCTCCTCTTTTATTTTACAATTAAATGAGGTTTAATCTTATTGGTGGAAAGAATCGAAAGTTTTAATTTTATTGATGGAAAGAGTTAGAAATCCTAGTCAGCATTTCTAGGAGAGTTTCTAGAATTAGAAACCCAACTCCATATTCTCTAACTTTTTTTTGGCCATATCATCTCCATATTCAATTTAGATAATAACATTGGAGAGAGTTTTTCTAACTTTTTTAATATCTATCCTATGTAGCACTCCATTTTCTCCAAATGCATAATAGCATCGGAGATGCTCTAATTTAATACAGAATTTCACACTAATACACCATTCACTGCACTAGCTAATACAGAATATCATATGGTATTATGATGTATTGTATTAGAAGCCAACCTTCATCTTCATCTTCATCTTCCCAAACCCAGTGGATCGCCAAACCCACCATCTTCATCTTCCCAAACCCAGTTGTATTAACAATTTTGGCAAGATGATTTTTTTTTCTTCAATTTTTTTTCCAGAAACGAGAAACATCCACACCACATCCACGCCCAAACCACCACCACATCCACACAAACCCAGAAACATCCACACCAAACCACCACCAAATCCACCCAAATCACCACCAAATCCACACCCGAACCACCACCAAATCCACACCCGAACCACCACCAAACCACACCCAAACCATTTCAGTCCACACACATCAGAAGAGAGGAAGAGAGAGAGAGAAAAAGACGAAGGTTGCGGCGGTAAAAGGAAAAGAAGATGAAGGCCGTGGCGGCTGAAGGAGACGAAGACGAAGGTCGGTGCGGTGGAAGGAGATGAAGACGAAGGACGCGGCGGCGGAAGGAGAAGAAGGCAAAGGCCGTGGTAGCGGAAGGAGATGAAGGCGAAGGCCGGTGCGACGTTGATAAGAGGAGAGAAAGAGAGGCGATGGTGAGTTTGGTGATGTGCGAGAAGAAGATAAGTTAAAGAGAGGGGATTCAAGTGGTGTTCTCCGGATATTCTCCAGATAAGAGATAAGACTAAAAAAAAAAGAATCAAAAAATAATTTATTGATGCAAACAAAAAAAAAATGAGGAAAAAAAATTGGAGTTGAATTATTTGGTCATGAAATCTATTAATACAGTCTAATACGAAATCACATCCAAACATTGTATAACTTAATACAGTTTAATACAAAATATCACCAGACATAAGATTGTATAATAATAATACAGTCCAATGCAATTCTATCCAATCTAACCTAATCCAATCCAACCCAATACAATACAATACAGCGTACCAAAAGAGCCCTTATAATCTTAGTATACAGCACACTTAAAACATTAAGAAAAAAGATGAGATGAGGTTGGTTCGGTGGTAAATCCTTCACACCTGCACCACGAGGCATCAGGTTCGAGTCCTCCCCCTCCCCGAAAAACCTTGAATTTACTTAATAGTGTAATACTTAAAAATAATAATAATAAGAAAAACGGTTTCTATTCTTAATTATTTCAATTCACCTATTTACGTGACTTGAAATTAATTATTTCAATTCACCTGTTTATGTGACTTGAAGTGTGCACACCTGCACCACGAGGCAGAAGATTCGAGTCCCCCCTCCTCGAAAAACCCTGAATTTACTTAATAGTGTAATATTTAAAAAATAAAAAATAAAAAATAAAACATTAAGAAAAAAGGTCTCTATTCTTAATTATTTCAATTCACCTATTTATGTGACTTGAAATGTGTATATATGTGTCGTGTGTGTGAAAACATTAAGGAAAAAGGTTTCTATTCTTAATTATTTCAATTCACCTATTTATGTGACTTGAAATGTGTATATGTGTGTGAAAACATTAAGAAAAAAAGTTTATATTCTTAATTATTTCAATTCACCTATTTATGTGACTTGAAATGTGTATATATGTGTGTCTGATCATGAATTATAAACAAAAAAGTGTCTTTACATAATATTTTATAAATTAGGATGATCCTAATACATGTGATAACTTCATTTTAAAACTTAGATTGTAAAGGTTTGATTGCTTTCCCTAATACCGAATTACGAACCAATAATGTCGATTTGTCACAACAATTAGATTATCATTGTTATTAGGTACTCTTTTATGTTAATGATAACGAAATTTATATTTTTCAATCGATATCAAACAATTCATTACATATACGATTCAGAATAAAATGCGCATGATAGAACTTAAAACCCCATCACTAATATGAAAGGGAAGGTGTATTACTACATGCGCTTCGTTTAATGTTTTGTATCATTTGATTTCTTATTAAGTTTGATAAATTTGATATCAATCTAACTTTACATGACGATTTATTATATATATATATTATATAAAATGACATTATGATCTTAATATAGACCTAATGAACTATTTATAAACAAGATTTTTGGATATTAAACAACATTAATATATTAAGAGTAGCCTTAATGATCCTTATGCTCTACTCTTTCCCAAATTATGTATATAAATTATTGTAGTACTAAGCAATTGATTTTTATGTTTACATTAGATTTGATAAACCAACAAGCTACTTTTTTTTTTTTTTTTTGTTTAATTTGATAAATCCTATAAAAAAAATTCAGTTTATTTAGGGGAAAATAAATAAAGGATGGTTTTTGATAATAGAATAAGGAAAGTGAGATCATATCATAGGTTAATCCAAAAAACAAATTCGTTTATGGTCATGATAAACAAGATCGGACGGTTGTGATGCACATGATCAGTGGGGAGGGCCCTACCAGCGAAGATCACCATCACATTGGTGTGTCTCCCACAACTTTTTGGGGTCGTGGAAAATCATTCAGATCCAACGGTCTTGATTTGAATGAAGGAGAGGCCCACGTCACTTGATTGGTCGGTGGGACCACGTGGATGTTATTGACTTGTGAAGCTGCATAGAGTCACCATGGTGTGTTGTGTGCATGTATTGTCATTGTTGCACCTTGGCCTTGTTAACCACATATAAACTACCATGAAAATGACTTTTGTGATGTATGTGAGGTTGGTCATTTTTGTTTCTTTTATAAACCGAAAATGAGATTGGATCAGGGGTTTGTTGGAATATGTCAAGACCAAAGATTACTTTCGGAATCGGTGCAACACAAATAACTACTCATATAACGCATGAGAAATGTTTCTACACACTTGCGTTTTTATAAGCAATATGAGACTTGAACTATTATCACAACAAAATGGGAGGTTTAAAAATTGAACTGAAATTGGATTAGGGGTTTGTCATAACATATTGAGACAAAAACAATACTATTAGATGTATTGAAACCTACCGAGATCTTAAATAACTACTTTCATAACATATGAGAAATGTTTTCTTGTATTTGTGTGTGCTTTTTTTTTTTTTTTTAAAGTAATATAAGACTAAGGGGCTGTTTGTTTTTTTATCTAAAGTCTTATAAGACCTTAATTTGTTAGATATATGGATAAATCTTATAAATTAAGATCCTATAATATGTTTGTTTTTTTCATTTTGGATGACTTATTACAAATATAAAATTGATAAGGTTGTATTAGGGTTTCTTCAAATTTAGGAATTTTTGTAAAATTGATTTTTAGGATTTTATTATATGCAGATAAAATTATAAATGTATGAATTGTTATAGGTCATTCGTGGAAATTTACTAAAAAACTTTATTGTATCACTTTTTGAATAAGATAAAAGTAAAAAAAATTCACTTTTTTTAAAAGACATGTATATCTTAAAATAAGATATAAGTTGGAAAAATAAACAAATTGATTTATCTTAATTTAAGATATAAGAGGTAATAAGTCTTATAGTGAAAAAAATAAACAGCCCCTAAGCCAGTAAACCGCTGTCATAAATACGAAGCTAGAGGTGCACAATCATTCATAATTCAACCAAAAGTGGATGTGTACCTGAGAATCATCATATTGGTGTTTGGATAATGAGAAAATTAGGAAGAAAATTAAGATTATGTATCATTTGTAATGATCTATCAATTTAAATCAGTAGGGACTTGCACATAAATTATATTTAAAAAAAAAAACTTGAAACCAAATTAATTTAATGAATGAAATACTAATTAATTCATTTATCGAATTGGTTAAACTTAAAAATTAAAAACGAAATAAAACTATAAAAAATAAATAAATAAATAAATTTGAAAAAATAAATGAAAATATCGTGGGCAACTGGGTTCGCCCGAATCTGACACGTATTAACAATTAAAACGAATCGGGTTATGGTTTTCATGCAAATTCGAGCTTCTCAGTTTCTCTCTCTGCAATTTACTATTTTTGACAAATCGAATCCGGGTTCTTCTGCAAACAATTTTTTCAAATTATTCATTGATTACACTCCCAAAAGTCCAAAACCAAGGTAAAGTTCTTGTGTTCCTCAGTTTGGCTTCTCTAACTTGATTCTTTTGCATTTTGGACTTTGTTTCATGGCTGGTTAGTTGAAATATGAATTTTATATTGTAATATTTTAATGGTTTTTTTTTTTTAAGAAATGACATGTTTTCTCAACTGGGGTGTCTTCAAGTTTTGAATTGTATTGAGGGCTCGTTTGGCACAACGTATTAGATTGTATTAGACTGTATTAGATTGTATTGTATTGTATTAGACCGTATTATCATTAATACAAACATATATTTGGTGATGCACTGTATTATATATTACGGTATTAGGTTATTCCTATATGATTTTATTGTATTTTATTATATTATAAAAATGTAATATTTTTAAAAAATACTTAATAATTAATTTTAAATATCTTTACCATGAATAAATCAATAAATACTTTTATATAAAAAAATCAATAAATATTTATTTTAATTGAAACAAAAAAATTAAATAAAATTTTCCTAAGTATTTTGAAATTTAAAAAATATATATATTAACAATATAACACATATTTTATCAATATTCCATATTCATTGAAAAAAAAAGAAGAGAAAAGTTTAGTTTTTTCCAATATAATACAACATAATACTACCAAATATAATGTATTGGTTAATACAGTGTTTACTGTATAAAACAATTAAAATGTACTTAAATAATACAATATAGGCTTGAGTGTTTTTTTTTTTTTTTTTTTTTTCATGCTTAGTATTGATACTAGGGATGGAGGCAGTATAGAACCAGAGGGGGCCAGTGGCCCATAAAGTTTTCAAAATTTATAAATTTGACTCAATATCAATTTTTGTAAAATCTTTAATGTTCAGATATTTATGCTTTTACCCCTATTTTATTTTTTATTTTTCTAATGTTAATTTTTTTTTTGAAGCAATTTTCTAATGTTTCTATAAATTAACTAGACATTTAGAGCTTGTTTTTAATGTCCGAAGTCATAGTATTTTTTTCACTCAAATCACACACACACACACACACACACACACACACACACACACATATATATATATATATATATATATATATATATATATATATATATATATATATATATATTTATTTGATTCTATATATGATATTTCTTTCTATATATCTTAAATATAAATGAAAATCTAATTGTAATATATATGTTCTATCTTAATTAATATTATTTTCTCATTTAAATAATTTTGTTCTCTCTTCCAATCTTACTTATCTCACCCTAATACCAAGTCATACTTCTGATATGTTATTTATTTTAAACAATATGTGTTAATTTATACAATTAAAACATATCAACCAAACATATATAATTTATATTAAACTATTAACATATTTTACCAAAAAAACTTTTATCATTTTTAAAAATTAAAATAGTTTTTGGATGTTATAAAAACTACTAGGAGTACAATTTAAATTTTAATTAGTTTAATTTCTAACTCTTAAACACTATTATTGAATCATGAATTAAAAGCCATAAGGTTTTTCTATATTATTTTTAGAGTAATTTTAGATATTTCAACTACTAATGTATCAATTGATACACATTAACATTATTTTTTATTAATTTTTTTTCTTTTAACATACCCTCTAAGATGCATGTTAATATAACTCATTATTTTATGGCATCCCTGTTGGAAACAATTTCTGTCTCCGTCCCTGATTGATAGTGTGAAGAAAAATGATGTTTTAACCACTTGTAGGTCAATTCATTGTATGATTCATACTTGGGAAAATCATCGATGACTTTTACTTTCTTGATATTTTGCCAAATTCAGCTTGGGAGTTGGACTGCAAGAGAGAAGAAAAAAGATGTTTTAACCACTCATAGATCAATTCATTGTATGATTCCTGATTAAAAGAAAACAAGAAAAAACTCTCACTGACTTCATTGACTTCGACTACAATGACTTGATCTATGCATGTAACATTGCTTTTCTTGTGCCCACCAAGTAGATACTTTATGCATTAATCTCCATGCACGCGACTTTCATCCCACAACAGTAGGGAGTGAAGTCCAAAGTGTAAAACCATATTACTAAGCAATTAAAAAAAAAAAAAAAAAAAAAAACCATTGACTTACACTAGAAAAACTCGCAGCAGCAGAACTATCAACCAAACTCTTCCTAAAATTTTTAAAGTCAATACTCAGAGTACACAAATCCTAGTAACCGGACATTTCAACAATATGAGGAAATGCTTTCAAAAACTTAACAACATCGGACAGCTCTGGATAATAAGTTGAAACGTAAAACTCGTCAACTTTAATTAGACAAATCCATTTCATCTACGAAAGTGAAAAACTTCAGTATAAGATCACTTTTCAGACTCTTGACTTGCTCCTTAATGAATTGATACTGTCATTATCAAAAGAAAACACATTAACAATCAACAAAACATAACATGGCTTTGACTTGCTCATCATTTTTGTATGTTTGGATGATTTTCTAGGATTCCTAATTTGAATTTTCTCTAATTGTTTTGTTGCTGTGTTTGTATTGTAGTGACTTATCTTAGGTATCTGAATCCTTTGTGTTTGTATAAAAAGGGTCATGTCTTCACAAATGAATGGTATGTTCCTAAACTATGTCGAGGTCGATGTAAACTATGGTGGAATAGAGATGTACTAGTGGATTATGTCAAGGTCGACGTATACCATAGTGGAATGGAGATGAGCTAGTGGACTATTCATGTCTTTGTAGAATACGGTGGAGTGGAAATGTTTCAAAATATAAAAGTTGAAACATTTCCACTCTTACCATGTTGAAACGTAAAACTCGGCAACATTAGACGAATCCATCTCATCAACGAAAGTGAATAACATTGGTATAAGAAGACCATTACTTTCCGGACTCTTGGTTTGCTCCTTAACGAATTGATACTATCATTATCAAAGGAAACACACTAACAATCAATAAAAAAATAACAAAACAACATAGAAAATGGTAAACTTACATTTTTATCATCATCCCAATTTCACAGGTATGCTAGATAACCAAAGCAACAAGCTTCATTATCATTCAAAAAGGCCTACAAATCAAAATTATAATGTGACAGAAACTAACAACATGACAATAAGCAACAATTACACTCATCATCAATGAAGGGACATCTTCACCCCACAAACATCACAGAAATCTAAAAATCTCATAAATCTAAATCTAAGAGCATCTCCAATGGTAATGTGGATTGTGAAAAAATTAAATGCCACATAAGATAAACAACCACTTTGTTAAAAAATTCATCTCTAATGCAACCTCTCTAATACAACTTCAAGCTGAGGTGGCAAGTTATTTTTTAGAGGCTGTCAACATGATTCTTTGATTTCAGAAGGTCTGTTTGACAGCTATCTTGTTGGCCCAGTCAGCAACCACTATTGTCTTCTACTTTATTTTATTCAACAATTCTGAAGTATATTTAAGGAGACCAATAATAAATTGACATGTCATTAAAAACATGTATTTTACAAGTGAAACATTAGAGACCACGTTTTTATTTGGATGTTTATCAAGTTTAGTTACATGCCACATATGAAGCAATTGACTTGAAAAGGTTGACATATCACCATTTTTTTCAAATGCAAGCCATATTACCATTGGAGATGCTCTAAACATACAAACTCTTAAACACATTTAGTTATCACTGTCACTATTGTTATTGTTGTTACCATTATCGTTACTCTTATGATAACGATGATGATGATTACTAGCATTCCCACCAGTCCTCCTTCCATGCTTCAATTGCAAAATCTCCATCTGTGTCTTCATAAAGAACTGCATTCTTTGTAACTCTAGCTCTTTCGCAAACTTCATTCTCTGCTTCTCCATCTCTACAACCTGATGTATCTTCGCGCTCTCTGCTTGCTCGTAAGCCTCTCCGAATTTCATTATTGCTTGTGTCAACATCCTCATCGAATCTCCCCAACAACCACTAACACTCTTCTCATTTTCCTTCTCCTTCTTCCCTTTACTCGAATCCCCCATCACCATCGCCACTCTCCTTCTATTCGCCGGTGGTGGAAAACTATCCATCGAATCCCATGACTCCTCATTGGATTCCTCCTCCTCCGACTCCACCGCTGCCACCATGGTTGTTGCCTCACCACCCGTTCCCCTCAATTGAATTTTCTGCCCACTATTACTCCCACTCCCACCACCACCTTGATGATGGTGATGTTGATTCTTTGCCACCACAATTTGATTCCTCATCCTAACAAGAATCCCTATTGGCACCCTCGAAGAACTACCAACTGCCCCAACAGCCACCACCAGAATCTTGGCAGTTGGACTGATTAGAAGTTTGACGATCTATCCAAATTATCATTTTGGCCCAATCTCCATTTAACCCAAATTCTCTCCCGCCCATTTCAATTCTCGATCGATCCAAATTCTCATTTCGGCTCAATCTCCGTTTAACCCAAATTCTCTCCTGCCCATTTCAATTCTCGATCGATCCAAATGAAAATTTGAGAAGCCTGACGATCGATCCAAATTCTAATTTCGGCCCAATCTCCATTTAATCCAAATTCTCTCCCGCCCATTTCAATTCTCAATCGATTCAAATGAAAATTTGAGAAGCCTGACGATCGATCCAAATTCTCATTTCGGCCCAATCTCCATTTAACCCAAATTTTCTCTTGCCCATTTCAATTCTCGATCAATCCAATTGAAAATTTGAGAAGCCTAACAATCGATCCAAATTCTCATTTCGGCCCAATCTCCATTTAACCCAAATTTTCTCCTGCCCATTTCAATTCTCGATCGATCCAATTGAAAATTTGAGAAGCCTAACGATCGATCTAAATTCTCATTTCGGCCCAATCTCCATTTAATCCAAATTCTCTCCCGCCCATTTCAATTCTCGATCGATCCAATTGAAAATTTGAGAAGCCTGACGATCGATCCAAATTCTCGGTGGCTTCAATTCCGACAACAGCTTCAACTATTTGAGCAAATTCACGGTAATGATTTTTTTTTTTTCTGAATTGTTGTTTTCTTTTTGGTTTGCAAAGTAATAATTGAATTGATAATGTGGTTTGGTTTTTTGCATATTTGAGCAAATCTTTGATGAAGCATAATCTGTTGGCTGATTTCAGTATTATGTGAATTGTTGGCTGCATAGTAATTAAGATTTGGACAAGAAATAGAAGAGAAGCTTTTTGATTTGCTAGAATTAGTTCTTTGCTTTAAATTCTACATATAAATGTGTAATAGATTACATATAAGTTTATTGAAGATATTATTGCATAAAGAGCATGTTAAGAGTAGAGGTTACTGTGAACTACAAGTAATTTAAGTTAATTCATGAGTTAAATTGAGTTGAAGAGAGGCAATAGAGTAGGATGGAGGTTTAATTAACAACCGTCTCTGAAGCTGGATTCGACTAGCTCAGAAGTTTGTCTTTTAAGGAAATCTTCCGCAAAGGACTACAATATGAGAGAGATCGAATTAAGGATTAGTCATGTAGTTATAAACTTTTGATTGAAATTACTTAATCTTGCAGTTAAAGAAATAGAGAAATAACAACCAAAGCTATTACCCATTAAGGAACCCAAAAAATAATGTAAACCAAAAAGAAAATCAGTACAAGGTCTTCTTGTAATTTAAAACCAGAAAGAAAGCAAGATATAGTATAAAGCCACTCTCAAATGGAAACAAGATCCATAAAACAAACATGACTTACAGTCACTCTCTCATCTCATAAAGCCCGAGTAATTAAATGAACCAATACATACATTTGACCCAACCTCCATTTAACCCAAATTCTCTCCAGCCCATTTCAATTCTCTATCGATCCAAATGAAAATTTGAGAAGCTTGACAATTGATCCAAATTCTCATTTCGGCCCAATCTCCATTTAACCCAAATTCTCTCCCGCCCATTTCAATTCTCGATCGATCCAAATGAAAATTTGAGAAGCCTGACGATCGATCCAAATTCTAATTTTGGCCTAATCTCCATTTAATCTAAATTCTCTCCCACCCATTTCAATTTTCGATCGATTCAAATGAAAATTTAAGAAGCCTGACGATCGATCCAAATTCACATTTCGGCCCAATCTCCATTTAACCCAAATTCTCTCCCGCCCATTTCAATTCTCGATCGATCCAAATGAAAATTTGAGAAGCCTGACGATCAATCCAAATTCTCATTTCAGCCCAATCTCCATTTAACCCAAATTCTCTCCCGCCCATTTCAATTCTCGATCGATCCAATTGAAAATTTAAGAAGCCTGATGATCGATCCATATTCTCGATCAGAATTCTCGGCAGCTTCAATTTCGGCAACAGACTCATTTTTGTTGAGTTGATTGTTTTGTTTATATCAACGAGTAAATACCTAATAACAGTTATTCAGTTAATACCTTGATAGGTTTATCAATTGATTATATTCTATGTGGAACACATGCACACTTAGAGGAGTTCCACAAGTCTTATTAAATTGTGATATAGCCATCCCTTAAAGGGCTAATTGTGTCACGATGGTCATAAAATTATGGCCATACACATAAAAATACTTCATATATATGGAATCATTTCTATGCATAAAATAAAGGGTTTTTTTTTGCAACCAATGATCAATTCTCTAGAGGGACTGAGAAATGAAATGATGCTCTACCTCAATCATAACTCAATTGTGATTTAAGAAGAGTTTGCCCTCATTTTCATGTGATGTGATATATATATAATATAATCTTTCTATTGTCAGTTTGAACTGAAATAAAATATTCCTTGTATGTGGGCCATTAGATTTAAAAGATGCTTTGACTGTCAAAGCATCTTTTGGATTGTCAAAGCATCTTTTAAATCCAATGACCCACATGCAAAGAACTGATATATTTTATATCAGTTCGAACTAACAATAGAAAACCTGTATATATATATATATATATATATAGAGAGAGAGAGAGAGAGAGAGAGAGAGAGAGAGAGAGAGAGAGAGAGAGAGAGAGAGAGAGGCATACCAATGATTTTTTAATAGGGTGGGCTAAAACAATATATACATATATATATATATATTTGTTTATTTATGATAAACTTGAACCCCAGTCCCCGACTTTACATGAAAAACTTGATCCACTCTCACTCAATAATTGATTTTTTTTTTTCGAAACTATAGAAGCATAGTTTTTTTTTGGCTTTAATGTATGATTGTTTAATATTATAACCTAAAATTATCAAACAATTTAGTTAAAATGATACATTATAAATTATAATACAACGCTAGCAATAATAAATTGTAATCAGAAAATAAATTCATAAAACGGTAACAAAATATTAACTTAACATTATCCAAGACCCTAACTTGTTAATTAGAAAAAATAAATTTTAACTAAGAAAAATATCTAAATCAAAATAACCAAATATAAATAATAGATTAAGTGTAATACTATGCAATCTAAATAATTAATCCAAAATTCAACCCAAATGATATGACAATTGAGTTGTTAGGTTAGAGATAATTATTAATTTTCGAGAGAGAATTGATTATGGATGTCTGAGGGAGAGAGAGAAAGAAAGAATTGGGAGTTGGGACTTAAGAGAGAGAGAGAGAGAGAGAGAGAGAGAGAGTGTGTGTGTGAATGTGTGTGATACTAGTGTTGGGAAATGAGAGAGGTGAGAGGAGAGGTGAGTAATCAATTTAAATTATTATTATTATTTTGTAAAAGGCTGATCCGGCTGTAGCCCAGGTTAGGCCCCATTGAGGTCCGCCCCTATATATATATATATATATATATATATATATATATATATATATATATATATATATACAGAAATTCTATTATCAGTTCGAACTGACAAAAGTTATATCAGTTCCTTGCATGTGGGCCACTGGATTTAAATACTTTGACTTGGCTGTATGCACTTGTCAGTCAAAGTATTTAAATCCAGTGGCCCACATACAAGGAACTGATATAACTTTTGTCAGTTCGAACTGATAATAGAAAGACTGTATATATATATATATATATATAGAGAGAGAGAGAGAGAGAGAGAGAGAGAGAGAGAGAGAGAGAGAGAGAGAGAGAGAGAGAGAGAGAGAGAGGATTTTTTGGTTCATATGAACATGTTATCTGATGCAAAATTATGCTCTAAGCCTCACTTGCCTAGCTCATTTATGAATTAATTTAATTAATGTTTTTAGTGTTTCAGAAAATAGTTTATTAATATTTTAGTTTAAGATTAAAAAAAATTATTATTATTATTATGATTATTCAAATGATTTTATTTGTCCAAGTAAATTATAATATTCATTTTTCCAATTCTTTGTTTTTATAACTACTTAAAATATCATAGTTGGAATTAATCAAAATAAAGTATTCTTATTAAAATTGAAAGAAAGAAAATAAACTTTTTTTTATGAGAATTTAGTATGGATCACACCACATTGCAATTATAATAAATAATCACAAAAATATTCTCCTACTTAGAAAATATATTGAAATACTTTTTTCTTATGAAAATGTATTTTGAGAATTAATTTTTTTTAATAAAGTTTTAGAAATTAAAACAAAAGCTTCAATTTCCATGCTTAAATTCTTTTTTCATAAAAGTAAATATGATTAAATTACAAATACAACAATTTTATTCTAAAAGTTAAGGAAATTAGTATTCCATACAAAAAGGCCTAAGTTTCTATTTCGCCTAAGGCCTCAAATGATGTTGAACCGGCCCTGCTCTCAAGTGATAAATCAACTATGAAGGAATGTTTCACCGAAGAAATTATCAAGGAAAATACAAGCATATGTACCTACAATGCCCCATCTTTAGATGCACATCAAGATATTCTAGTAGCTCAAGTGCCAAAATTAGGCAAGGAAGCAGCATCAAAGGCGATCAAAGAGTAGGGACAACCCATATCCAAGATCACACATCTTATATTCTGTTCGGTTTCTACTTTCCAGTGTAGAAACGTCTGGTACGTGCAGATTAAAAGAGTCATGTTGTATGCCCAAGGCTGCTCTGCTGGTGCAATGGTTCTAAGGACTTTGCTGAAAACAATACTAATTCACGAGTTCTAGTTGTCTACTCTATGATCACTGTTGGTAGTTTCCGTGGACCTTCCAAGGGCAATAGTTGGTGATGGCGCAGCAGCATTGATCATTGGTGCCAATCCTGATCTATCTGTGGAACGACCATTGTTTCAAATAGTCACAACCACACAGACAAGTCTTCCAAACTCAGAAGATGCAATTAAAGGACAGTTCCCAGAGGTTCATTTGTCAAAGGACTTGCCTTGGTTGATTACTATCAACCGACAACATCGAAAAGTGTTTGGCTGAAGCATTTGATCTAATAGGCATTTGAAAAGTGTGGTATGCTTGAGGAAGATTTATAAAGTTTGAGGTTCGGTTATTATCAGTCTGAGAAGCATCAATGTATCAAGTATTCAGCAAGTAAAAATGCTTGTATCTCTCCGTTTGCACTAAATTTTCATGGAGATTTACGGGAGATTTACGGGAGATAACTACTTCCACAACCTGGGAAGAAAACTCCCCACACATGCATGTAAAATACGCATGGTGGGATTTGAACCCCTCACCACTTATGTGGAAAGGAGATGCAATACCAACTCTGCTAAGAAGTGATGTGCGTATTTCATATGAGTTAGTCCATCTAATTTTACCATTTAATTTTTAAGTTAGTTCATATGAGTTAGTCCATCTAATTTTAGATGGTGTTTCATATGGGTAAAAATAGACATGTTGCAATTTAATTTTGGGTGCGGATATTGACACTTATAAATATGATAAGCACACCCATATTTATAAGTACACCCATGCCTACAATTTAAAATTAAAACATTACTATAAACACCTATCTTAATGCCAATATTACCATTATTTAAATGAATGTTTTAATTTTAATACAATTTATTCATAAACCCTCTTAAGTTATTAACACACCAAATTTCACAAAAGATAATTCTTAAGTTCTACAGGCTTGAAAACACAGTCTGGAGAATTCTTAAATTCTTAAATTTCGAGAAGCTCTACTTCAAGGAAATGACTTCAAGGAAATGAAAACAGAGAGAACTCAACTCTATCAAGTTGCTAATATCTATAACAACAGATTTCACATCATCATACCACCGTTGATCTCCTATATACATAACGATGCTTAAAGTTTTTTATGCCTGCCCCTTGATTAAATCATTTAATTTTTATTTTTTTTGAGAAAAACATATATAAAACAGACTTTATTCCGTCTTCGGAACAAACTAAAACGTTGGTATTTTTTTTTTTAATAAAGCTAGAAGCCACCCACAAAGCAGCCCCGTCTCAAATTTATTAAAAGCCCTCACTTATGGTCGAGGAAAATCGAGAAACCAACAAATGGACACAATAGGGAGCCAGAAACAACCCAAGAAACAACACAAACCAAGAAAGAAAACAACCAAAACAAACCACAAACAACACCAGAAAGAAAATAAAACTAAACATGCCTAACATAAGCCGTACCCAATTTATCCAAGTGAAACAATTATTCCAGGAAGCTGACTAGAACTTGAAAACACATTATTCCTACCGGTGGCACCATAACGCGCCAATTCATTAACCACTTTATTACCTTCTCTATACAAATGACGAATAGAGAAATCAAATCTTTTCAATAAATCTGTAAGTTGGTCCCAAAAATCCCATAAATACCAAAGATTACATGTCCGGGGTCAGATCCAAGAGACCACAATATCAGAATCACACTCAACATCAATACCATCATGGCCCAAATGCTTACAAATAGTAATTCCTTCCACCACCGCTCGCAACTCAGCTTCATTATTAGAACACGAGCCAAAGAATTTTGAAAAACCAAAAATGAAATTACCTGAACTATCACGAAGCATGCCACCTCCACCAGCGGGACCCGGGTTCCCCAAAACGTTGGTATTGCTTTCCTTTTATTGAACTTAGCATCATTTTATGTTGTTAGCTTTTTAGATGTACTGCAGTAGTTTCTCATTGCTTCTCCACTCTCTGGGAAATAAAATATGTATCATCTCTCCTCTCCAAACAGCCATGAATTAGCAATTCTCTAAACCCATGATTCTAATTATTTTCTTTTCTTTAATTTTTTTGGTCCTCAGGTTTTTTTTTCTCTTGTATCGGTTGTATTAAATATGCAAAGTTTTGCTTAGAAGTTAGATTAATGATAATAGGAGATTTTGATACTTGAAATAGAATTAGGGTTTATTTATTATTATTATTTTTTAAGTGATATAGTTGAAGATATGAGGGTAATTAATGGGTGTACATAGTATTTGATTTATTTTTAATTAAACTAATTTGTCTTTATTGATAAATTCTTATTGGGATATTTTTGTAATTAAATTTTTTATTAAAATATGAGTGTGCTTATCATATTTATGGGTGTTAATATTGGCTCCCTTTAATTTTATATCATTATATGAGTTATTAAAAATGGTATTTCAGAATTCAGACCACTTCAAAATGATAACATGTCTATTTTTTGTTCCTAAGATGTCACCTTTTCTCTCTCACACAGTCACACACGCGTATATCTTGGCTTTGTTGAAGAAAACAAAAGAAGTTTTGCAGATTAGGTCTCAAGGAAATATAATTGGAATTTGGTCAAAAGATTTTCTGAAACTAACCATCCGGTCAAAAGATTTTAAAAAAAGTCCGTTGTTGTTTTGACAAAAATCGACCATTATGAATTGTTCCTTGTCTCATTTGGTACGAGGATAGACTTGGACTATTTTTATGGGATTTAATAGGATTGGATTAAATTAATACTGTGATATGTTTGGTGACTAAAATATAACAGTCTCTTGATGTTGGATAAAAAATAATTACCTTTTGTGAGAGGTTAAAATAAAATTATATCAAATTAATTTTTTTTTAAATAAAATCATTTTAAATCAATTCAAATTAAAGAAAAATAAAATTATTTTAAATACGATTCATATTGTGTTATAAATTAAAATTCAAACAAAATTTTCAGGTACCTGATAAGACCTTATAAATTCCATTAATAATGATATTTGATAAATCACAATTTTATCAATCAATTTACAGATTTGTAATTTTAAAATATTAAAGTATTCAAGATTGATTTGTTAAAGCAATTTTAAGCCGTCATGATTTTTCTAGTAAAATTCAAAAATTTGATTAAACTATTAAATGAAATAATATATTTAGAAGTTAAAATTTTGATCAAAACAATTAAATTTTAGTGTCAATAATTTAAAACATTATGAAAATAAAAAGAGAGAGAGAGGCTCTGCCTTCTCTCTAACAGTTCACCGCCTCCTCAACCTTTCTCTCACCGCCTCTTCAGTCCGCCGCCGCCGGTTTCTTGCTTTGGCAGCGGGAGCCGGCGTTGATGGCGTCCCGCTGGGCGTTCTCTCTCCCTCACGCTGGGCCGAGCCGATCCGGGTAGGAGCCTTCTCCGGTTGCTATGACGGCCCTGGAGCTCGACCGGCCGTCCCCCTCTTGCCTCCGAGCGGGCCTTTTTCCGGCCGACTCCGGCAGCTGTTAGATCGGCCCGATCTATGAAGTCCCGGCCAGATCTAGAGCGTTAATTATTTCAGCGGTTGCTGCGTGTCGGCGTGCGTGCGATCCAGCCGTCACCTCTCCGCCGGACGCTTGCCGGCAGCCGCGGGCCTTCTCCTCCGATCGGTGCACCGTTCAGTCGGTTGTTGTGGTTTCGTTTCTCTAGTTGCCTGAGGTTGGTCTCAGTGCAGTTGTTTTGAGTTATTATTTTAGTCTCAGTTTAGTTTAGTTTTAGTTCTGTTAGTTCAGTCCTCTTTGTGAGGGTTTGGTTAGTTGCAGTCCCTCTATTTGAGGGTTTTGGTTAGTTGCAGTCCCTCTGTGAGGGTTTGTGGGTTTGGTAGTTCTCTCTCCACTGTAGTCTGGGCTGTGTCTCGATGTTAATCTCGATGATCCCAGTTATAGTCCTTGGCTGGCCAGGGTTTCCAGTTGTTGTAACTTGCGGTTACTTCCAATCAAAAAAAAAAAAAAATATTTAAACATTATTTGTTTTATTACTAAAAATTTCAATAAGCAATTTAAATGTCAAAATAATTATTTCTTAAAATATAATTATAAATTATATATTAATTATTGATGTTTAAGGTTGTTATTGACAAAATGAGGTTGATCTGATATATCTCTCACAGTCTCACACATATACTAAGAGGTTGTGGGTTCGAGTTTCTCCCACTCCTCAAATCATAAATTATTGTAATATTTAAAAAAAAAATGGTTAGCAGGTCGAGAGAGGTTCAATCAAAACACAGTTTATTTACTTAATGAGTTTAACGTATTAACTCGTTAATAACTCAAACATAATAAGATCTAATCTAAAACCGAAAATATCATATTTTCAGATTAAACAAAGTAGGTTATTTTTTTTTACCAAATACAATTATTGTCCAATGGACTTATCTTGTCCTTGCTTCTTTGAAAACACTCTTCGAAGAAATTTGTTTGATCGAGAACAACTTTACCTACACAACAAACACCACAATCCAGTATATATATATAGAATTTAATGAGTAATGACCTACTTTATCTGTAAGCATATATAGAAAACAATTTAAACATGAGTTAAAAAGTTTGCAGTTGAAAAGAAAAAGAAGCATTTAGTGAAAGCAATTTTAAAATATTAAAGTATTCAAGATTGATTTGTTAAAGCAATTTTAAGCCTTTCTCTAGTAAAATTCAAAAATTTGATTAAACTAATAAAAGAAATTATATATTTGGAAGTTAGAATTTTGATCAAACAAATTAAATTTTATCGGGTGAATAATTTTAAACATTATTTGTTTTATTACTAAAAATTTCAATAAGCAATTTAAATGTCAAAATAATTATTTCTTACTACATAATTATAAATTATATATTAATTATTGATGTTTAAAGTTGTTATTGACAAAATTGGTTGATTTGATATATCTCTCACACATATATTACGATGTTATGGGTTCGATTCTCTTCCACTCTTTAAATCATAAATTATTTTAATATTTATAAATAAATAAAAAGATTAGCAGGTCAAGAAGAAATTTTTTTGAGAGCAACTTTACCTATAAGTCTATAACCAGCACCACCGACCCAGTCTATATATGTATAGACTTTAATGAGTAATGACCTACTTTAATTGCAAGTTGAAAAGAAAAAAGAAGCATTTAGTGAAGGGTACGATGAAACTTGAAACCTGAAAGGTGTAAAAGAAATGAAAAAGCTAGTTGTTTTTAACTTGGATCTATAAAGTCATTTCTCTCTAGACTCTCTTTTTATTTTATGTGCAAAGATTTTATGATTAAAGTGTACAATCATAATATCATATACTCAGATGTTGAGATTTCAAAAATAAAAAAGCAAAATACAATCTAACATTTACGTAAGAAATATCAAGAGAATCTCTTGCAAATCTTTGACTACTCAGTACTCACTTACAATTTACAAGTCCCACCTTGGTTTAGTTAGTTTTTAAATCGTTACGAACACCTAAGGTAATTGTGCCATATAATAAACTTTTTAAGGTTTTAAGATCTAAATTATGTTTTCAAAATAAATTACATGCACAAAGCCAGGAAGGAGATCCATCTTTTTCATATATATATATATATATACATATATATATCAGAATTTGTAAATCAGGAATTTTAAGAGCATTTTGAATTTATAAATATTCATCACACCTCCTAATCTTTTTCAAACTCTGATTTGTAAATTCATTCAGTTTGTAAATAATTTTATATATAACAAACAAAAAAAAAAACCAAAAAACAAAAAACAATTTTTTTCATCCCATTTAAACCATGTTATATTAATAACAATATACCACACTATAATGTATATAAAAAAAAACATACGCATTATGTAGAAGAATTATAATAGAAAAACATATATTCATGTGTTAAATATTCCAACAATAACAATAAAATATCAAAATAATAATAATGATAATACTAATAATTAATAATGGAGCATAACTGCAAATGACTTCAATAGTTCAATTTAAAAGCATTTATGTGTATTATTTAAAACCTCATCACTATTGAATATTATCATTATTATTAGCATAAATGCAAGTGATGGTAGATGACATATTAATAATTAATAATAAATAAGTCATCTACCATCACTAACATATTTCCCAAAAACTAAGATCCGAATGATTGTTCAGACCAATTAAATTCTTGAAGCTCTTCATTAATAATTAATATCTTTAACCAACAAAAATAATAATACAACATTGTACATTTGTACCGATATTTATTGATCGTACCGTATAATTTTAAAGCATCTCCAATCCAATACATCAAATATTACACCGACTTGTCATAAAAAGAGCATATTTCTTACACTATTTTTTTTTTCACTCCAATGTATCCACACCAAATTTTACATCAAAAGAGCATCTTTGAAGAATATTATCTCAATAAATATTATATAATACCAATTAATTTATATTAGTTAACTTATACAATATTCAATAATTTTATTGACATAAAATATATATCAAAGTGGGTATCATTTTAAAGATCTGATTGAGATCTTTTCAATGGTATATTTTTTGGGAATTCATATTGTTATAATTAAGTATAAAATGATTAAATTAGTAATTTTAACAAAAATTAAAAGCAAATGTTTAATTGAGTGATTTAAATAAGCAAGTGAAATGAGCAGAACTTGTGTAAGAAGAATACAGGCGGTCAAAGATTTTCAAAGTAGTTGTGATCATGTATATATTTTGATTCAGATTTATTTTCGTGTGTTGTTAGAACAATAAATGTACAATATTAATCAACTCTCTGATTTTTCACCTACTTTGTACTTTCTGATCTCTCTCTCACCGCTCATTGTTCAACCTGACCTACCCTCTATATATGGATTCCTTACTTGACTAATTATTAAGGTTCATCCATCACACTATCAGTTTTTCTCAGCTGAACTCTTTCTATTTTTAAGGTATTTTCTCTTCTTTATCTTCTTTCATCTCTTGTTTTCTTTTTTAGATTTCTTGTATTTTGTTTTTTAGATTTTTATTTCAGTTTTCTTCCCTAAGCTTGTAGTCATGAAATGTGTGTTAATCTTGTCATCTCTTCGTCATTTCATCTCTGGTTTCCTTTTTCAGATTTCTTGTATTTTGTTTTAGATTTTTATTTCCATTTTCTTCACTCGTTCAGTTTTAGATTTCTTGTATTTTGTTTTCTAGACATCTGCTTTACATATTTTTATTTCAATTTTGCTTTTGATTAAACAGATGACAATTCTGAAATTTTTGCACCCAATGGACCTTTTTGATAGGCTGAACCGATTAAAAAAAAAAATTATTCGTGTAGATTTTGGTGAGTGGTCAACTGGGCTCTGCCTCTGTGATGCACCATCAGTTAATACTAAAATTTACCACATTCTTGCTCCTGAAAATTGGAAAGGGAAGTATGCTCTTTCTCCTTTGGAGCAGATCTTGAATCAGGGCAACGAAGGTTTCGGTCAATTTCGACAAGGCTGGTTTTTTCCCAAACTTCCTTTTTCACCTCAGGTGTTAAACGCCATGACTATGGCAGTGTCTGAGACGAGAGACGTTTTAAATTATTTGGTATGTGTTTTTATTATTTCTTGTAATATTTTATGTGTTAATATTCCAATTACCTTATTTTCTGTTTTGAACTTTTTTTGAACTTTTTTGCAGACAGCTGAGGAAAAAGGTTGAATATTTTATTTTTGGGTTTAACGCTGACTCTCGGTATTGGGATGACAGAGAGAATGTAATGTTAGGGTGATGATGAATTATGCTCACTCCTAGGGCTATACGGTAGAGGAACCCTAATTTCCATGAGTAGGTGGCTATGATCCACAGATTCCACCGCAACACTAAGTTCACCAGGATAGTGATTCGATCATAATTCTTGTTTTTGGTTCATCAATGTGTTCTATTTTCACTGTGTTATTTAAATTGAACTAGAATGATTATTTTGTAATTTTCACTATCACGTGGTTTCGTCGTCTGTCTACTTTCCCATTTGTGCTCTGTTCGTTGGGTGCCTTTGGCCTTATTTTGTTTCCGGCTAGTCTAGCCGATGAATAAACTTTGTTAAAAATAAAATCAATGATACTAGAGGACTCAAAAAAGTGACCCAAACCTATGTGGCAACATCACATGGGATCTTTGGGAAGAGTGATGTAGGCCCATGTTGTGTGTGATGTTGCCATATAGGTTTGGGTCTAAAATTTGAGTCACTTTTTTGGGTCCTCTATCATTATTGAAAAAAAAAAAATAGGGCCTTTGCATTATAGTTAATTTTTTTGGATTAAGCAGTTACTTACAGACTTTAATTGCAGGAGTGTTGAGCTCATTATAAATTGAATTTGTGAAAGATGTTTATAAATCAAGTTTGTATAGCAAAATTATCTAAATACAACAAATATTCCATTGAATCATTGAGATTATGATGTAATTACAACAAAATTTTTGAATTGTGCAGTTACCTAAGAACTTGAATGGTTGGACCTTTCAAGTCATTATAAATTCAAATTTTGAAAGATCATTATCAACAAAGTTTAAAGGGTTAACTACTTAAAAATGCAGCATATATTCCATTGAATTAGAGAGATTATAAGGTAATTAACGAAAAATATGAATGTAAGGAAGATAGTAATAATATGTAAGGAAATGATATAAAGTACATTGATGAGAGGAGCTACTTAATAGAGTGAAATTGGCGAAACAAAGAGAGAGGATCCAAGTAGATTGTGGAAGGAGTGAGGGACTAATTGCTAATTAAAAAGGAATACTAGTAGATCTAGTAGTAGTAATTAATAAAAACGTGATGATTTGGGTGGCCATTCCAAGATCAACAGCCCATGAAGCTGGTCCTACCTGCATGAATGGACTCATCTAGGTGCCTCAAAATTCTAAAGTGTTTTGAAACAAATTGGATATATAATAGTAATACAAAGAGAAAGACAGCTGCTCCCTGTAACTAGATTTTATAATTTTCTGTTAAAAACTCCTTGATAGTCTGTGTGGGTAAGTCCCGTTGATAAGGTAATAGTAGACTTTAGGAGAATTTGAAAATTCATCTTATTTAAGGGAGTCTCTAAGGAAGACAGTTGAAAATGCTCTTTCTACATTAATTTGTCATTAGTCTAATTGTAAATTCTAAAAATAAATCTATTAGACAATATATAATATTCAGAGTTTTTTAGCCATTAGACATTAAAAAAACGAGTGGTGTTATTGGCACATCCCCTACCGATCTATTTATGCCCCACTTTTTAAATTATTTAATATATATATATATTTTTTTATCAAAATTACTAAAAGAGACATACAATTTAAGAAAAAAAAAATTCTATAAAGTAAATCTAATAAAACCCCAAATTCCTTAAAAAAAAAAAAAAAAAAAACGTTCTTTACTTCTTTCAATCATTTTCTTGTAACTTTTTTTTTTTTTTTCATAACTATATTCTATAAAGTAAATCTAATAAAACCTTATGTTCCTAAAATAAAAAAATAAAAAAATAAAAACGTTCTTTACTTCTTTTTTTTATCTAGTAACTAACAGAGCAAAGAAACATTGAAAAATAAAAGGCAAAACAACTGGGCACAGCAGACCCAGAAAAATTACACCGTTCTTTCAGCTTCCACAAGATTTCTGATACCATCGAAAATACTTTTAATCCTTTTCTTGAAACTTTTTTTTTTTTTTTCATAACTCTTAAGCCCTAAAAATACTTGTATTGGATCTTATTTAAATAATAAATAATAAATCAAACACTTTGGCTGCATTAAACAAATGAGATACTGATTATTATTTAATCTCATTACTCTTTTAGAATCTGAAAGTGAATAATGATAACCAAAACAAATACTTGCTCTTTGCTTCTTATTTCATTTTATTTGTGGGTTGTTTCATTTTCTTTTTCTTTTTCTTTTGTGTGTGTTTTGTCGTGGGTTGCTTTATTCTTTACTCTTTTTTTGGGGCTGTTTGCTTGTTCTTTGTCTTGTGATTTCCTGGTCTTTTCTATAAAGCTTGATGTTAAAAAAAAAAAAAAAATACTCAAAAAGAAATAGGAAAAAAAAAAAATCGTTCATGGGAGGTGAGAGAAAGACGAGACCAGAGATAAAGAGATCTGAGATAGATAGAGATATTAAAGATGTGGTTTATTAAGTTTGAAAAATAAGTAAAATGGTAGTTTTGGAAATAAATAAAATAAATTAATAAAAACATTTAACTTTATTTAATTAAATCAAAATTTAAACAAGTGAGGCATAAATAGATCAGTAGAGTAGGGGGTGTGCCAATAGCACAACTCTAAAAAAAACACATCCAGGCGGCAGGTATTGAAAGGCAGCGATTTTAGACATTATTGTTTTCAAAAAATAAAGACAGTATTATAAACTTTGCCTTGTTCTAAAAAAAATAACAATAAAGGCATCATTATGAACTTCGCATTGTTCTAAAACCAAATTAAATCAATAAAATCATTTTAAATCAATTCAAATAAAAGAAAAATAAAATTATTTTAAATACGATTCGTTAAGTTTATTATGTTATAAGTTGAAATTCAAACATAACCCATTAAATTTTCAAGTTAACTGATAAGACCCATTTATCTCGTTTATTTATAAATTTCATTATATTAATAATGATATTTGATAAATCACAATTTCATTAATCCATTTACACATTTGTAATTTTAAAATATTAAAGTATTCAAGATTGATTTGTTAAAGTAATTTTAAGCCTTTCTCTAGTAAAATTCAAAATTTTGATTAAACTAATAAAAGAAATTATATATTTGAAAGTTAGAATTTTGATCAAACTAATTAAATTTTATCGGGTGAATAATTTTAAACAATATTTGTTTTATTACTAAAAATTTCAATAAGCAATTTAAATGTCAAAATAATTATTTCTTACTAAATAATTATAAATTATATATTAATTATTGATGTTTAAGGTTGTTATTGACAAAATGTGATTGATTTGATAAATCTCTCACTCATACACTATGAGATTGTGGATTTGAGTCTCTCTCACTCATTAAATCATAAATTATTGTAATATTTATAAATAAATAAAAAGGTTAGCAAGTCAAGAAAAAAAAAAATTGAGAGCAACTTTGCCTATAACTAGCACCACCAACCCAGTCTATATATGTAAATTACCTACTTTACTTGCATGCATATAGAAAACAATTTAAACATGAGTTAAAAAGTTGGCAGTTGAAAAGAAGACAGAAGCATTTAGTGAAGGGTACGTTGAAACTTGAAACTTGAAAGGTGTAAAAGAAATGAAAAAGCTAAGGCGCCATTTGGTAACATTTTCGTTTTTCAGTTTTTGTTTTCTTGTAATCTGAAGTTTTTGAAAAACTGATTTTTGGATTTTTTGAATTCGAAAACGCGTTTGGTAGCAATAGTTGAAAACGATATTCGAAGAATCAAAACATAAAATATGTGTTTGGTATAATATTTTTAAAATCATTTTTAAAAGATTAATATTATAAATAATGAAAAAGTGATAAAATTAAAAAAATTAAAATTAAATAATAAATAAATTTAATTTTCATCATCAAACCTATCGAAATCATCATCATCTTTTTGGTATAGATCCATGAAGATCCAAAAGATGGATTTGGTTTGACTAAATTTTATTGCTAAAAAAAAGTTTTCAAAAATACTGAAAACAACAAATTGTTGTTCTCAGAGTTCTCAATTTTTTGTTCATTAAAACCGAAAACTGTTCTCAATGTTTTATAAAACAATTTTTTGAAATCATCCCACCAAACGGGTTTTTCCTGTTTTTGTGACTCAAAAAATAAAAAACAGTTTCTGAAAACGTTAACAAACGCGTCCAATTTTTTAACTTCTGTCTACAAAGTCATTTTCTCTCTGGACTCACTCGGATTTTCTGATTAAAGTGTACATTAATCATGACATCATATACTCAGATGTTGAGATTTCAAAAATAACAAAGCAAAATACAATCTGATATCTACGTAAGAAATATCAAAAGAATCTCTTAAAAATATTTAACTACTCATTACTCACTTACAAGTCCCAACTTAGTTTGGTTAGTTTTTAAATAGTTGAGAATAATTAATGTAATTGTAATATATAATAAACTTTTTAAGGCTGTAAAATCTAAATTATTTTTTAAAAATAAATTACATGTATTGATATTTATTGACCGTACCATATAATATCTACAGTGTTATTCAAAATCCTTGACTCAAACATTAAAATAAAAAATAAAAAAATTCTTTGACTCAAAGATATGTTTGTGATATTTATTTTGATGCATGACTTTTTTTTTAACATAAAAATAGTTTTTATTTTGTAAACTTTTGTTGTTTTTTTTATTATATGCTTTACTCAGTCGCACAATATTAGTTAATTTTTTTCCCAAGGAAATAAATATTTTATATATATACAAGTTCACCTACCTCTCTATAAATTCAAGTAGAACAAGCATTTGCTCTACAAGTTTTATCAACAGACAATTACATATCTCTCTCTCTCTCTCTCTCTCTCTCGTTCATGTAAAAATTCTATGGCGGTCGTCAACTCTTTCTTGCTCCTCCTCCCTTGCTTCACCGACTGGCTTCTTGATTCCGGTTGGTCTCTTTGGCTGTTTGGCAGGTCAGTTGCACGTAAATGCCATTGTTTTAATTTTTCTCTAGCAGCATTTTTTCTTGGGGCCTTAGTAGTGGTTTTTGTTTTTCTGGCTCCAGGGCTCTGTTTTTTCTTCCCTGTGTTGGTGCTGTGTTGCGGGTGGGCGTGGTTGTTTCTCTTTGTTTGTGGTGTTTCCTCTGTTTGTTCTGTTCAATAAAGTTTAGCTTCTAAAAAAAAAAAAAGTTGTGTGTGTGTTTTTTTTTAATATTACTTTTTTCATTTATTTGTTATCTTTACTTGTATTATCTTCCATATTATTATTGATTGCAAAGATTTTATTGTTATTTTTTTTTGCACGAAGTGATCTTATCTTAATCTTAATTTTAGATTTCAAAATTAGTCACTAATATGTCATATATCACTATTGATGAGTTGATTAAGTGTTTTTTTCCCTGTTATTAGAAGAAATTCAGTTTAAGAAATGTTTCTACAGCTTTCCAGTTTTTGTTTTCTGTTCTATAGACTTACTTATTTGTTTCATTTTTTCTTTTCAATTTTTTATTTTTTATTTTTTTATTTTGTATGTTTGAACAAATGTTTTTTTTATTTTTTATCCTTGTATTGTTTTCTGACGGTGTTTAACAAATTTCATCTTTTTTTAGAGCCAATAGAAGAGAAAATCACCTGTCAACTAATGAAGAACAATGGCACTACTTGACCCTGATTTTTCTGTCCAAATATACAAAGGTTTGTTTAATTATTTACTTAAATTACTTTTTTTTCTGGTTTTTTCAGGTTTGATTTCTCGGTTTTCATGTATTTATGAACCATTATATATTTTTGTTTCCATTAAATACAGTAGAGCATATTCCTCAACTGATTCAAGATAACATCAAATCTATGGAATCATGTTGGTCAGTGAGAAGCTTAAACTTGTGTTGTAACAATCAAGTCAAGCTTTTGCCTTTTTGTTGATGTGGGGTTCTTAGGCAGGTTCTTCTGTGTGGTTTGCAGATGCCTGGTTGTTGTGTTAGCCATGGCTCTGTTTTTTGCTCTTTTGTTTGGCCTTTGTGGCTTTCTATAAAATGCTTTAAAAAAAAAAAAAAAAAGTGTCAAGTCAAGAACAGAAGCAACATAATTTGTGAATAAATTTTGAATTTTGGTTTGTTCATGTTTTGTGTTTTCCAACGTTTACACTGAACTTCTTCATGTCTTCATGCCCTTTTGTTTATTTTTCAAGAGCCTAGTGTTAAATAAAAACACAGAGGAGGAGGATCCAATTTTTAAATTTTCATGCTATAAAAATATATTTTTTTATTTTAAAAAACTTATATAAAAACAAAATTTTCAATCGTTGTTGGTCAACGAAGAAATTAACCACTCTCTCGTTTTCACCTCTCACACTAATCAAACTTTCCTTTCAATTTCAGTCAAAGACTGAAAAGTGTTGTTGGTACTATGTACTAATACCGTAAAATTGATTCTTGAAAGCCATGAGAGGAAGGGGTTTTATTGGTTAGTACTTAGTAGGTTGATAGGGCTTAGCTGTCGAGTGCCTTTAATTTTATTTTATTTTTACTTTAAAAAAATCTGGACATTGAAGTAGCTCTTTCTATTATCTCCTTCAGAAGAACCCACAAACCAACTTATTTCTCATGTGAGTTATGACTTATGACAAAAGTAAAGCTTTTACTCCTAATTTTTGAGATGCGGTCAAGATTCTTTCAAATCAAGTAGTAGTTGAAAAAGATAATTTTTTGTTTTGAGAATCTTTTGGGATTTTGTATTTAGTACGTACGTCTAATTTTGTATCTGGTCATAGAACGTCTTTTTTACAAGACATGTCCTTTAAAGTCTCTCACTGTTCAACATCCTCACCTACCCTGTCCTTTAATTTTGAAGCTTATTAACAAATAGATTCCTTCTTCACTGATCAACACAGACAAAATTAATACATCTTAAATTATATATTTCATCGAGTGAGTAGTTACAGAATTTTTAGAAATGTTATTGATACTATGATTTAAGAGGGTGCTTTTGTTTTTCCTGCAATATAATGAGCACAAATTGAGAGAGAGTGTAATGTAGTTAATGAAGGTTAAATAATATAAATATTTTCAAATTAATGAATTATAATAAGAACGGATGAACCTGTCTATATTCTTCGGTTGATCATTTTTAACATTTCAAAAGAAACATAATAATAAAAGTAATAAAGCAATATGTCGATGACTTCGTTTTACAGAGATAAGATTGTAATTTTTGTTTAAAGCATTTTTAACTGTACCAAGTCAGTCAAAACATAAGAGTAAAACTAGCCTTTAATCACATTGTAATGATATTTGTTGACTGTACTGTATGATATTATCATCACCGGTCAAAATCTTTGACTCGAACATTTAAAAAAAAAAAAAAAAATTCTTCGACTTGGATATACTTATAATATATATTTTGATGTATGACTTTCTTTTATAAAAATAGTTTTTATGTTGTAAATTTTTGTTGTTCCTTTTTTATTTTATTTTTTATTTTTTTTTTTACACAATTGCAAAATATTAGTTAATTTTCTTCCCAAAGACGATAAACATTTTTTATTTGTTGTCAAATCTAAATACATAGAATCCAATTTTCAAATTTTCGTATTAAAATTTATGATTTTATTTAAAAAAAATTATATCAAAACAAAATATATAAAATTATATATATTGAACACTAGAATAGTACTATCAAGATTCAAGAGTGTTGTTGTATTTGGTCATAAGAAATAAATGAAAGACATGTGCCATCAAACCTAGTATATATAATTTGTGTGCTCAACTCACATCTAGAATTAAGGAATTACTCATCCACGATCCAAAAATAAATGAGCCATAAACCCACTAATACTAACTTAATATTTTGACTAATTCATTATGCAATAAAATAATAAAATAAAATAAAAATAAATAAACTAAAAATCTAAATAAAATTAGAAGGTTAGTATTAGGCTGACATTGATTTTTTTTGTACAGTAAAAAGAGTTATTTTGACCCTGTAAAATTGATCGAAGATTCAGATTGAGAACGAGAACCATGTTCGAGAGAAAGTGTAAAAATCTAACTGCCCTTAAGGAATCCTGTAAAATTGAATAAAATCCAGGACCATTGATGTGAAATAAAAAAAAATCAGAAAAAAAATCCGAAAAAACAAACACAGATAATAAATATTTTTGGTTTGTCGTAAAATAAAGTATTTGGATCCCTCTTTGACTTACTTTGGGTTTTTGGGATTGGGAGAACTCAAATTCACAAGCTCAATGATGTAAGTGCGAGAGACATACTATTTGGTTAACCTAAAATTTTGTCTCTTTTTTATTCGCTTAATTACAATTAGGGTGCTAATTGGATATTGATGTGTAGCATTTTAATTTCCTTCAACTATGGGTAGCTCTTTTGAATACCAAAACTCAATTAATAAGAACTATTTAGTTTGCTGACACTTTAATTTGTCTCAATATCACATGCATATAATTATATGGTATTATCTATTTAGACATCACATATATTACATTAAAATTGTATATATTAGATAAAACCCCTCTATTTCAATTTGACCTTCTAAATTATTTAATTAGGTACGAAATTCAAAGTAAATGGTAATTGATCGAAAATTTAAATTTTAACATATATAGATAAGTAGATAACGGGGAATTATTAGTTAATTGTTATTAGCAAGTGTAGTGTAATTAGTAAAGGAAAGTAGTGTACAATGATTACATCATATACTCAGATGCTGAGATTTCAAAAATAAAAAAGCAAAATACAATCTGACATCTACGTAAGAAATATCAAGAGAATCTCTTAAAAATCTTTGACTACTCAGTACTCACTTACAATTTACAAGTCCCACCTTAGTTTAGTTAGTTTTTAAATCGTTGCGAACACCTAATGTAATTATGCTGTATAATAAACTTTTTAAGGCTTTAAAATCTAAATTATGTTTTCAAAATAAATTACATGCACAAAGCCACGAAGGAGATCCATCTTTTTCATATATATATTTCAGAATTTGTAAATTAGGAATTTTAAGAGCATTTTGAATTTATAAATATTCATCACATCTCCTAATCTTTTTCAAACCCTAATTTGTAAATTCATTCAATTTGTAAATAATTTTATATATAACAACAACAAAAAAACGAAAAAAAAAAAAAAACAAACAAAAAACAATTTTTTTCATCCCATTGAAACGCCTCATCTATTAAGTATTACACTAACATAGAAACAACTTTGTTAAATTGAGTTAGATTTAAACCATGCTATATTAATAACAATATACCACACTATAATATATATATAAAAAAACATACGCATTATATAGAAGAATTATAATAGCAAAACATATATTCCTGTGTTAAATATTCCAACAATAACAATAAAATATCAAAATAATAATAATGATAATACTAATAATTAATAATGGAGCATAACTGCAAGTCATTTCAATAGTTCAATTCAAAAGCATTTATGTGTATTATTTAAAAACTCCATCACTATTGAATATTATCATTATTATTAGCATAAATGCAAGTGAAGGTAGATGACACATTAATAATTAATAATGAATAAGTCATCTACCATCACTAACATATTTCCCAAAAACTAAGATCCGGATAATTGTTTAGACCAATTCAATTCTTGAAGTTCTCCATTAATGATTAATAATTACTTATTTGTATTGCTTTAAGTCTTTAACCAACAAAAATAATAATAAAACATTGTACATTTGTACCGATATTTATTGCCTGTACCATATAATTTTAGAAGAGCATCTCCAACCCTATACACCGAATATTACATTGACTTGTTATAAAAAGAGCATATTTCTTACACAATTTTTTTTTTCCACTTCAATGTATCCACACCAAATTTTACATCAAAAGAACATCTTTGAAGAATATTATCTCAAAAAATATTATACAATATCAATTAATTTATATTAGTTAACTTATACAATATTCAATAATTTTATTGACAAAAATATATATTAAAGTGGGTATCATTTTAAAAATCTCAACGAGATATTTTTAACGGTATATTATTTAGGAATATATATTGTTATAATTAAATATGAAATAGTTAAATCAGTAATTTTAACAAAAATTAAAAGCAACTGTTTAATTGAGTGATATAAATAAGCAAGTGAAAAGAATAGAACTTGAGTTGATCAAAGATTTTTAAAAACAAGGGTTAATTGCACTAACATACCTTAACTTTATCGAATCTAGTAAAATTTCAAACAAATGCATAAAATTAACACAAACACCCCTTGCCGTTAGTCAACACCGTTATAGTTAACTACTGACTTTCAAAAAGATAAAATTGACCTTACTATTGAGTAGTCAAAATTACAACTGCCCAACAAACTTTGAAAAATTAATAAAAAAAATATTGCCATGTAAGCTTTTTTTTTTTTTTTTTTTTTATCAATTTAAATAAAAAACAAAACAATTTGGTTTCTAAAAAAATATATCAATTTTAAAATATATATATATTTGAGAGCTTTTTATTTTTTAAATTGATATGTTTTTTTAGAAACCAAATTGTTTTGTTTTTTATTTAAATTGATAAAAAAAAAAAAAATTAGAACTTACGTGGCAATATGTTTTTATTAATTTTTCAAAGTTTGTTAGGCAGTTGTAATTTTGACTTTTTAATAGTAAGGTCAATTTTATCTTTTTGAAAGTCAATGATTAATTTTAACGCTGTTGACTAACGGAAAGGGGTGTTTGTGTTAGTTTCATGTATTTGTTTGAAATTTTGCTAGATTCAATAAAGTCAAGGTATGTTAGTGCAATTAACTCCAAAAACAATCTTGTGCGGTCAAAGATTTTCGTGTGTTGTCAGAATAACTCTCCTATTTTCACCTACTTTGTACTTTCTGATCTCTCTCTCACTGTTTATTGTTCAACCTGACCTACCCTTTATATATGGTTTCTTTACTTGACTAATTATTAAGGTTTATCCAGCACACTCTCAGTTTTTCTCAACTGAACTCTCTCTATTTTTAAGGTATTTTCTCTTCTTTATCTTCTTTCATCTCCGGTTTTCTTTTTTAGATTTCTTGTATTTTGTTTTTTAGATTTTTATTTCAATTTTCTTCCCTGAGTTTGTAGTCATGAAATGTGTGTTAATCTTGTCATCTCTTCATCAGATTTCATCTCTAGTTTCCTTTTTTAGATTTCTTCTATTTTGTTTTAGATTTTTATTTCAATTTTCTTCCCTCGTTCAGTTTTAGATTTCTTGTATTTTGTTTTCTAGACATATGCTTTACAGATTTTTATTTCAATTTTGCTTTTGATTAAACAGATGACAATTATGAAATTCTTGCACCCATTTGACCTTTATGAAAGGCTGTTCCAATTACAAAAAAGAGCTATCGGTCTAGATTTGGGAGAGTTTTCAACTGGGCTCTGCCTCTGTGAACCACCAGCAAAGTTTCCTAAAATTTGCCCCATTCTTGCTCCTGAAAATTGGGAAGGGAAGTATTCTCTTTCTCCACTAGAGAAAATTCTCAATGAGAGCAACGAAGGTAAAGGTAAATTTCGACAAGGCTGGTTTTATCCTGACCTTCCTTTTTCTCCTCAAGTCCTTAACGGGACGACTATGGCTGTGTCCGAAATGAGAGACGTATTAAACTATTTGGTATGTGTTTTTATTATTTCTTGTAATATTTTATGTGTTAATATTCCAATTACCTTATTTTCTGTTTTGAACTTTTTTTTTGAACTTTTTTGTAGGCAGATGTGAACAAAGTTGAATATTTTATTTTTGGGTTTAACGCTCACTCTGATTATTGGGATGACAAAGAGAATGTAATGTTTTAATTTATTAATTGTTAATTTATCAATCGTTATTTCTTATTTTTTTTATTAATATATTATTTTGCATGGTTCATTGGTTCGTAGTACTCCTTTATACGGAAGCAGCTCAAGGACTTCGAGGAGGATGGAAAGCTCCGGACAATTTACTTTACATTTGTAGATGAATCCGGCTCTACAAATCTACAAATGTGGCCCGCGATTTTTTTAAAGCGAAGTTTCCTGAACTAGAAAATAAAGAACTGTTTTTGAGTAGGAACCCTTTGTTTGAAGAAAAGATTCTTAATAATCCGCGTTATCAAGATGAAGGCGAGAATCTTAAGAAAGATTTATCTAAATATCACAAAAGGATGCTTGACTGTTATGCTTCGTGTATTTTCTGCTGGGTATATATAAGATATTATTTATTATTTTGGTATTTTATTTTTAATATATTTATTATTTTTTGTTTAGGGATTTTTTGACAAGTGTGCCAAAGGCAAATTGATGGATGGAGGATTTCAGAGTCGAAAGATTACTGTGATGATGGATTATGCTATCTCCTTTGGCTATAAGGTAGAGCAGCCCAGATATCCACGACCATATGATCCACCGATTCCACCGATTCCACCGCAACACATCGCAACATCAAATTCATCAGGATAATCAATGTGTTCTATTTTCATTTAAATTGAACTAGAATGATTATTTTGTAATTTTCACTATCACGTAGTTTTTTGCATTATAGTTAAATTTTTTGGATTAAGCAGTTCAATTATTATTATATTATATATGTAGATGATATATGTTACACTACTTTGTTGTTTGTTTCTCTAGCTTCTATTAATCTTTGTTCAATGATATAACATAGGTTTTGTTTCTCTGACTTTTTTATTTTATTTTACTTATTTTACAAATGAGCATGCTTGTGGTACTTAATTTCTTCTCTTTTTTTTCTTTCAATAATAGATTTGTGTCTAGGGATTTTGATCTGTCAAATTCCTTTTAACTTCTTTTTCTTTTACTCCTAAAGGTTAAAAACATTTCCATGCTAACTCTTCTATCTACTTAATTATTTTTCTCTTTCTTTCTAGATAATACATTATTTTGTTTATATATTTTCAATGCCGAGGAAATAAAACACCAAATATGGATTTTTCAAAACACAAACAATTTGTTACCAATCCATGATCTCAACCATCAACTATATATTTGCTTATTTAAATTAAATATTTTTTTTTTATTGAATCCCTTTACAAAATGGGTATTTATTTTTTTTCATTTTTTTAATATATAGTACACAAAAATGTTAAACATTTAATTCTTTCAATTATAATTGAGCATATGTATGACACATGACGCTAGAAAGTAGAAACAAGAAAAAAAAAATTCTGATAAAACTTGTCAGCCAAAAATCCAGAAAAAAGTTGTGAATGCTATAGCTAAATTTTCATGCATGGATGGGACCCATTTCCCTAATATGTACTCTGCTAAAGAAACCCATCAGATCCAATCATCCAAGTCCAACAATATCAAATCATGAAAAGTGTACGTATTATCATATATGTTTGCATTGATTGAGTACTTACGTTAAATGAAACTCGTTTAGACTAGATTAGATTAGATTAGCTAACTATAATCTCAAAATCCCTTTTGAAAGCCATTATTGATCAACAACCCTCCAGCCTTCTGGTGGGAAGGCCGACGACTACACGGACGCAGATCAAAGTATAATTGTAATTCAAAAGGAATTTAAATCCGCCATTAAAGTATGCAATTTCAACAATATAAATCAAAATCAAGACTAATCTAATTTCTTGTGATATATATATATATATATATATATATATAGTTCAAAAAATTATCATAGATCAGAAAACTAAATAGATAGGTAGGGCCGTAGGGGAGAAAACTTATATATCATAGATAGGCTTGCCTCACAGCTGTCCCATTTAACTTAATTACCTTCTTCACTTATTTTCTCTTTCTTCTCTTCTAAGACACCCGTGAATTAATGGCAAATGGTTTGTGTTTTGTAAATTGTATATTTGGTGTTTTATGTCCTGTACTCCTATGCATTGAAAATATATAAACAAAACAAAGTATTATCAGGAAAGAAAGAGAAAAATAAGATGATATAGAAGTTAGTATTGAAATGTTTTAAACCTTTGCGGGTGAAAAGAAAAAGAAGTTAAAGGAACTTGATAGATAAAAATCTCTGGAGGTAGATGAAGAACACAGATAAATCTATTGTCGAAAAAAAGAGTGAAATTAATTAAATACTACATGCATGTTTATTTGTACGAAACATTATTGCATTCCATATAATTTTTTTTTTCACCAGACACATAGCTAGTTACATACAAAATTACAAATATGCATTGACAATAGTGAGTATTTATTATTAATTTTTTAAATGAAGAATTAAACTTTATTATTTCATATATGATTTTTGGTTTTTTTACGTTGATTTTATTAATTATAGGTTTTCTGTCTTTTGATTATGATGTCTATTATGAGGTTGTAATTTTTATGATATATATTTCATAAAAAGATTTTTTTGATGATATATTCTTTTAACTATTATATCTGTTATGAGGTTATAATTTTGATGATGTAAGGAAATATATTTGAGGATGTATGATATTTTATCACTTTTTTATGTATGAAAATATCATAGCCAATAAAACATTAAAATTGGAAAAATTTTGATTCGCATTATTTCTTCAATTTAATTTTTATAGGATAAAATAAAATAAATAAGTATATAAAGGAAGATAAAAGCATCATATCCTAAAAATATAAAAATAAAATTTTGATAGATGAATCAAGTGGCAATGTAGTCCGATACGATGTAGTGCAATACAGTCCAATTTAATATTGTACAATATGCCAAACCATGCCCTTGATATTTTTCCATCAAATCACCAAAAAAATATCGTTGATTCTATATATAGTATTTCTTTCGATGTATATCTTAAATATAAATGAAAAATATCTTTGATTCTAATATAAATGTATATAATTAAAACATGTTAACCTTTTTTTTTACAATATCAATCTATCTACATATCTATACCAAATATTTTTTTAAGGTTTTTTGCTCCCGGGAACGTAGCTCAGCTGGTAGATGGATGAGTTTGGAGCTTGCTGACTCGAATTAGATCCAAACTCGTCCATCTACCATTTAAGCTACGTCCCGGAGGAAAAACATGTTAGCCAAACATAGATATATATATTTATGTTTAAATTTGCTCTGCTAATTTTATTTTCAATAATGCTAAACATCCCACCTAAAATCCCACCTTTTTTATCCCACTACATGTGGCAAGTGATGTGTCAAATTGTGAGTGGATACACATTTATCTCACCTACCCCATGTATCCACTCACAATTTGACACCTCACATGACATATGTAGTGGGATGAAAAATGTGAAATTTTAAGTGGGATGTCTAGCATTACTATTTTATTTTAATTGACATATTAGTAGGTGATAATTGGATTTTTTAAGTTTTCAATGCAGTAATGTATGGGCACAGAAGATTCAATAAAATGGACTAAACCGTATCAAATTTATGTGAAATACTGAAACACAGTTATCAAGTTTCGAAAATCTGCCCCACTCTCTGCCTTTGCAGATATATATATATATATATAGTTTTTCTATTATCAGTTCGAACTGACAAAAGTTATATCAGTTCCTTGTATGTGGGCCACTGGATTTAAATACTTTGACTGACAAGTGCATACAGCCAAGTCAAAGTATTTAAATCCAGTGGCCCACATGCAAGGAACTGATATAACTTTTATCAGTTCGAACTGATAATAAAATTTCTATATATATGTATGCCTTATATATATTTCAAATTAATAAAACTTTTGAGAGATTAATTAAAATTTAAAAATAGTGGAAAAAATATCTTCTCTTTGAAAATACCAATGCTTTAAAGCCTTTTCTGCTAATTGCAACGATAGAAAGAGATTTATGTATTGTATATTTGTATTGCCATTATTGTATGCCCAGTCAATTTGAGTACAATAAATCACACCGTGTGAAGCAACTTATTTTTCGATTTTTTTTAAATTATTTTAAAAACGTTATCCGAATGAAATCTGGAGCCAACCAATCATAATTTTATTTGTGGTATTATTAGTATTATTGCATTCAGGTTACTTCCCTACAAGTCAGGAAGTGATCTCCGAACCCAGAAAAAAAAAAAAAAAAAAATTGAGTCATTTGACATTGATCAGACATAACTTGCACATAAAAAAGTGGAATTGGTGAGAAATGTCACCTTTTTAAACTGATTTGGTGACAACGTCAGTGCTTTAATAAGTTAAGTTTAAAAGGCACCTATTATGGTGAACGGACAAAAATACCCTTACTTTACACATTCTTTTTCTTACTACTTGAAGTTTTCTGAGATTTAAAACAGACCTCCAATGGAGGTTGAAGACCATAACATTATCAACGCATCTTCATTAGATAATTAGTTTTGTGGCGCTACGCAGACGCATTCGGGGGTCGAGCTCCCTGCTAAGCTCGCGGTGGTTGAGCTGCCCAGTCAGCTCGTGGGGGTGTGGGGGCAACGCCCCCAAAGATTTTTTTTGGTTTTGAATCTTCCATTGAAAAGGCTCGAAATGAAGTGTTCGAGCATTTTCATACATTAATGAAAAGGCTCGAACACTTAATGAAAAGGCACGATTAGTGTATGAAAAGGTTCGAAATGAAGTGTTCAAGCCTTTTCATACACCAATCGTGCCTTTTCATTAGTGTATGAAAAGGCTCGAACACTTAATGAAAAGACACGATTAGTGTATGAAAAGGCTCGAAATGAAGTGTTCGAGTCTTTTCATACACCAATCGTGCCTTTTCATTAGTGTATGAAAAGGCTCGAACACTTCATTAAAAGGCTCGAACTGTGTATTACACCGATTAACCTATGAATTTTCCTTGAAAAGGCTCGATTCATAAAGGTTCAAAAAAGCACGATTGCAATACAAAAAGGCACAATTCATGTACAAAAAGGCTCGATTCATGTACAAAAAGGCTCGATTCATAAAGGTTCAAAAAAGCACGATTGCAGTACAAAATGGCACGATTCATGTACAAGAAGGCTCGATTCATAAAGGTTCAAAAAGGCACGATTGCAGTACAAAAAGGCACGATTCATGTACAAAAAGGCTCGGTTCATGTATAAAAAGGCTCGAACACTTCATTTCGAACCTTTTTTGAACTTTTTTCGAACCTTTTTCGAGTCTTTTCCGAACCTTTTCAAACCTTTTTCAAGCCTTTTTCGAACCTTTTCGAGCCTTTTTCGAACCTTTTCAAACATTTTCGAGCCTTTTTAACCATCAATTTTTTTTTTAAAATTTTGTATCTCTGAGACTTTCTATATAATTCATGCTTCCCGAGCCTTTTTGTTCGTTGATTGGTCAGTATCACTGATTCATCGGTTCCACTTCCATTGATAGATGATTTTGAAAGAAAAAAAGAAAACAAAATGGTGAAGAAGGTTACTGTGGGGGGCAATTTTGTCCGTTCACCATAAATGGTGCCTTTTAAACTTAAGTTAGTAAGTTGGTGACTGTTTCCAAAAAAGCACCTCAAATAGTGCTATTTAATTTTTTAACCCCATAAAAAATGGTTTACCAGTAAAAACCAATTAAATTTAACCTGCAACTCCTATACCTACCAACATTTATTGAAGTCCGAAGAACATAACAATAATTTTTGGAAAATTTATTAATGGTTTATGAAACGTCAATTTTCTGGAGAGATTCTGTTTGATCGATGATGGTGGGATTAGGATGCCAATTTTGGCTTTGCGTACCATTTGATTATCGGACGAAAAGGAAAAATAATGTTTTGCTTTTTATATGTTTGATTTTGACTATAAGGGCCCGTTTGGCAGCTGGGAATCGGATAGGATAGGATTATTTTTAGTCCGATTCCTATGTTTGGCTGCACAAATGGGATGGGATAAATTAATACCAACAGTGAAATGAATCCCACGTTGGTGGGATAAACGAATCCCACAAAAATAGATGGGATTCAAATGAATCCCATCTCTTCCTTCTTCAATAACCCAAAATGAATGTCATCTCTTCCTTCTTCAACAGCCCAAGCTTCCCAAGCCATCTTCGCCGCCGCTGCTTCTTCGTCACCGATCCTTTCTCGCCACCCGTCGCTGCTTCTTCGCCGCCACTACTTCCTCGCCACTAATCCTTCCTCGCCGATGCTTCTTTCTTCTTTCTTCTTTCTTCATCTTCCATTTCTTCTTTCTTCTTTCTTCATCTTCGTCTTCTAACATCTCTTCCAAAATCAATTCGAGTTCCATTGATTTTCGAATTGGAACTCGAATTGATTTTGTGGGTTGAATTCTAATTGGAACTCCATCTCGATTTTGGGTGTGGTGGTGGTCGACTATGCTTGTGGTGATGGTGGTGGTCGACTGTGCTTTTGTGGGTTGTTGTGTGTTGTAAGTTGCCTGGCTTGGTGCATTTTTTATTTAATCTGATTGCCTTTTTTTTATATAAAAAAATCTGGGTTTGTAATGGTGGTGGTCGTCGGTGGGTTGGTGAGCTTGGGGGTGGGTTTGTAATTATTAAAAAATAGAATTTCCCTAATTTTAATCCTATCTTGTGTTGCACCAAACACAAGATTATATATTTTTAATCATATCCTATGTTGCACCAAACACAGGATATCACTAAATTTTATCCAATCCTATCACATCCAATCCTATCCAATCCTATCCCATCCTATATTCATATCCCATGAAAATTATCCTATCCTATCCCGTGCACCAAACGGGGCCTAAAGTTATACAACATTATATTATTTTAATTTTGACAATACCATACAACATTAATTAAAACTATACATGCATGCATTTATATTTATTTGTACGAAAAGTTATCATATGATTCTCACATACAATATATTTTGTTTCAGCTAGCATGCATTCAATTATTAATTTGCTCATGTCCCATCAAGTATAAGGTATAGATAATAATCAGAATAAAAATCTATTAAAGTTGTGGAGATGGAGATGGTTAATTAGGTTGATGAATTAATGATGATATTAACAAGAGAAGATAGAGTGAGTAGTTATATTACTACACGTATGCATGCTTTTAATAAAGCTAAGTACATATGGAAATGGTGCAATTTTTCAATTCATGTTTTCGTATATTTATGGAATTTTGGAGACTTGTTGAGTTGTTTCATGTTTGCTCAAATTTAAGAAAAATTGTCACATGTGATTAATTAATTTTGTCGTTTTTGCTTCTACTTTAGCTAACTATTATTGTGTTCATTTTCATTCAAAAAGTATATACAGCAGCAAGTACTTGTTGAAACACAAATTGTTGAAACGATTGACAACGAAGTCACATGATGATAATGGGGCGACCCCGGCCCCATCACCACCATCATCTTCATCTGTCTAATTTGAACCCAAAAATACTTGTCTGTTTTCTTGAGTCATTGAGTGCAACTTTAAAATATACGACCTACGATTTCTTATAATGCATCGCAAAACACCAAATCGTTTGTCCAATGGATTTTGTTAAGGTGAATCAGGATCTATGATATTAAGTTAGAGTGAGAATGAATTTTGACTAATAAGATTTTACTTGACCCACCTTAATTATGTGTATTAATCAAGAACCAACCTTCTTTTGATGTAAATTTGGACAAACATTTTTTATGTTACTATAAAATAATATAACTCTGTCTGTCTTAATAACAACACCAGATATATTCAGACACCATATATATAATTATATATGTAGATGATATATGTTATACTACTTTGTTGTTTGTTTCTCTTCTATTAATCTTTGTTCAATGATATAACATAGATTTTGTTTCTCACTTTTTTATTTTATTTTATTTATTTTACAAATGAGAATGTTTGTGGTACTTAATTTCTCCCCCTTTTTTTTTTCTTTCAACAATAGATTTGTGTCTAGGGATTTTGATCTGTCAAATTCCTTTTAACTTCTTTTTCTTTTACTCCCGAAGGTTAAAACATTGCAATGCCAATTGATCTGAGATATCATCTGTTTGATATTTGATTGATCATTGAGGATGGTGGGACTTAGGATCCCAATTTTGGCTTTAGGATGGTGGGACGAAAAGGAAAAATAATGTTTTGATTTTTATATGTTGGATTCAATTTGTCAGGTCGATCGGTGACTCATCATGATTTGACAAGCCAAGCAGCCTAGCGGGACCGATATTTGATCTGATATATCATCTGTTTGATTGATCATTGAGGATGGTGGGACTATGGTGAAATTTTTTTCTTAAACTTGAGCAAGTATGAAACAAGTCTCTAGGATTCTATGGACATGAGAATATGAAAAACTGCACTATTAATTTCCATATGTACGTAGCTTTATTAAAAGCATGCATGCATAAACCGAAATTAATAATTCAAAATTGCACTATTATCATTGTGGCCTGGAGTGAAATTAAAGCTTACAAGCTGAAAATGGCTTCCTTCCTCGATGATTACCTTCCTAGATTCCTAATCATCGATGATGGTTGGCCGGCCGTTGGCACTTGGCAGTGCATAATAAATGGACCACAGTGAGAACCCAATATTTGAGGACTCTAAAAATCCGACAACTTTAGGGTCTCAAATGCTTTAATTTGCAGGCTCTACAGGTTTAAAGAGAAGGGAAAATTCTCCAAATACAAAGCAAGTTGGTGTCATATATATTATCAAGTCCTGATCATGTACGTACCGAAATTTGATCAAGAAAATTGCATGACAAGATGTTCCAGGAAATTAAAAGTATCCTAATTAAGCTGAAGCATCATGTGATAATTTTAATTTTGTCCAACTTGTCAATATCACCAACGACCTATCCATCTCCATCTCCATCTCCATCGTTAATGCGGACCAGGTTGCAAATGCAAGCTCATAACTTTTGCATTTGAGTTCGGAATCGCTATTATAATATGTTTTCGGAAAATTCAAGATGAGCTCTACATTTTGTCACCGAAACTTCGTTTTCCGTGATGGGGTCCGTAGGAGATCAAAAAATGGCCGTTTAGTTTATTGTTCGGAGACTTTAAGTTTCTTACGCAACAATTTAGTATATTTTTTCCTTTTTGATTAGTATTTGTTTTCAGTTTTTTAGATGAGATTCTTTCCCGATCGATTTAGTTTAGCAGCATTAGAATTCTAAGAGATCTCGATTCCTTATGGAATTCAGGTTTGTTTCTTTTCCTATTTAAGTATATTGTATTAGATTTTGGAAGATTAGCTCTTGATGAATAAAACTATTTGAGTTTATCTCAACTTTTCTCTGGGATTGAGAAATTTGTGTGATAGTCTTTCTCATATATAGCTTCCGTCTACATCAATCGTGAACATGTTATGTTGCAGCAAGTCAATATCATCAGTCATGGATGGCGTTATGGGCACCAATATTAATGTAGCATCTACCAATCAACCAACCACAACCATTAATAATTCACAGGTCTCTTTTAGAAGAAGAGAAAATGATGTATACTCTTGAGACGTATATATCATTGTCACAATGTTAACGTTGGAGGTTTTGTGAGAGAGAATAAACTATAAAGGCAATGTTGGAGGGTCTTTTAAGACACCCGTGAATTTCTCTAATAACATGATTGAGATTTGAGATGTTGGACCACAAGGACAATAATGCAATTTTGAATAATTCATTTTGGTCCAAAGGGGTTAGCTTGAAGAATAATTGTAGGATCAAAATTATTTTCTGATACCACTTGTATAAATAAAAACTAATGAATATTGAACACAGTTTTTGTTCTAATTATTGTTTTGATATTTTTATTTTTTGTTGAAATGATTCAACTTCACAAGTATATTTAATTATAGTGGAATTCAGACAATCTATTCCAGCTTATAGATTAAAAAATCTAACTTGATTAAAATTATAACTCAGCCAAAAATCTGTGTTTTGATGCCAATAATTACCTTGCAAAAGGACGTGGGTTATTTCCTATATAAACCCTATCACTACACCCTTTCTCTCCCTCATATCAGCACTCTCTCTCTCTCTCCCACTTAGAAAGACAGAGACAGTACACACTAATTAATTATCACCTGTCTTCACACCACAACCACCACTACAACCACAACCACCACCACCAAAACCAACATTCTTAAAGTTACATACTTTCTCAAATGAGAGTTTAGTTCCTCGGTCTGAAACAGTGCCTCATTGTCATTGCCACAAGTCTTAGCTCATGCTATATTGGAAGTCTCTTGCCATAATGCAGGTACATCTGAAGCTTGCTCTGTTTTTTTATTTATCTCGCTGGTTTTCTTTTTGGTATCTGTCCTTGTTTTCGTTTTGGTTCTGGGCTCTGTTCTTCTCAGCTTTGTTTTCTTTCTTTTGCTCTGTTGTAGTCTCTTTGTTCTTTTTTATGGGGCTTTTCCTTGCCCTTTGTTCTTCGCTGTGTGTTTGGTGTGAAACCATACAGATTTAACACAGAAATCAAAAGTATTTGATATAGCGAACAAGGTGTTCGATGAACAGTCACAAAGAGAAAGGAGAAAATGCCATTGATGAATTATAACTCACTTCTATAAAATGAGAGGATATTTTCATTCTCTTTTTTTGTTATCATTACAAAGACAAATTGATTTTTATATTACAAAGAATCTTGACTAAAGAGTTGACTCTAACTAATATGTTATAATCAGGAAAATAATTAACTAACTTTGTAACCAACTTGACCTCCGTTAAGTTTGAGAATCTTCCTGAGAATGCGGTCGCCATCTACGGCACAATGCTCAGCTGTGGGGTAACTCTTCCCCTTCAGCCATTTATCGCTAGATTCCTTGCGGAAGCTCAGATTGCGCCTGCCCAGCTCGCCCCAAATAGCTATAGGATCTTAATGTGCTTGTGCTTGTGCTTGATGTGGAAGTTGAAGGGCTATGGACCCCCTACGCCCCGCGAGATCCGCCACTTTTATACCCTGAGGCAAGCGGGCAATAGCGGCACATATTTCCTTCTTTCCTCAGTCGTGGAAAATTGGATCCCCAAGGGTGCGGCGAACCCCGGACAGGTAGAAATTTCCAGCGATGAGAAGAAGAAGGGCTTCATTTGAGGTTTTCCCACTTCGAACAAGAGGTGGAAGAATAGTTGGTTCTTCGTTGGTGGCGAGTGGGGCAGGGATGTACCCCCCAATGTTCGCCAAAATTTTTCGGCGAAGAGGGTTCCCAGGCACTTCACCTCTCCTGAAGTCTGGTCGAAGGTAATTCCTGTTTTGCTTGACGCTGAGATTGCTCATCTTGCTGCGGCAACTGTCCTTCCTTTGGATGAGAGGGGTCGATCGTTCCTCTTGGACGAGGAAAAAATGATTGCCCAACGAATTTTCTCACGCCTGCCTGCTAGGCTTCCTCGCCGTAAGTTTCGCATGCTTATTTTTGACATTACTGTTTTGATTTTTCCGTTAATGACATCTGGTTATTTTTTACAGTATGTGATTTCGATACAGTTTGTGATTTGCAAGCCCGGGTAGTGAAGAATTCAGAGGCTGCCAGTAAAAGACATGCTGTTGGTTTGGCCAAGGAAGGAATTGCTAACCCGGATGGTGGTGATCCCTCGGACGGCGAGGAAGTTGGTGATGTTACTGGGAGAGGTGTTGAATCAGGGCAGCCCCCTGTGCATCCGGAGGTTGCTGCGAGTACTCCTGCTGCGACTACCCCCAGCCGCAAGGGTAAAGAGAAGGTTGGCGTTTCAAGGGCGGTTAGTGACATCCCTATTTTTGATGCGGATGTCCCTGAGACTCCTCTTGATCCTGCAAGTGACCTAGCCCCCAAAACCAGTAGAGGCAAACGCCCGGCTGAGGGTACCCCTGATCGTACTGCTCGACCCCTTAAACGTCAAGGGTTGTACAGTATGTTGTTTCGGACGAGGAGGGTGCCGGTGAACCTGTGCTCGCCGAAGCTCCCCCTACTCAGAAAGCTACTCACGAGGGTTCTGCTGAAGGGACAAATGCATCGGTGCCTCCTCCTGAGGAGGTTAATCAATTGAATGTCCCTGCTCCTACTCCGCCTAGAGCAGCCTCTCCGTCCCAAGTAGCCTCTCCTCCGGCGGCTGTGGGTGAGCCGAATGTTTCTTCTTCAGGTCAGCCTAGGCCGCCTGATCGGCTAGAGTCGGCTGGTCGGCCAGGACCATCGAAGCAACCTGGGCTTCCACTTCTGGTTCAGGTGTTACCCATGAGACTCCTCCTGTGGGATCAACTGAAGCCGATGAAGAAACTGTGTCTTTTTCAGATTTTTCGGCTACCGAAATTTGCTTGCATTTGATCAACCACAACGTGTACATTGGTGAGGGCTGGGAGCATGTGAAAGGCAAACCCTGCAATAGAAAGATGGAGTTTTTCTTTAACTGCCACTCTCTAGTAAGCTCCTCACCGCAATCCTGTTACATCTCTGTTTATATATGCTTCCTAATTTGTATGTTTCTCTTTTCAGATGATGTTTGGGTTGGCTGAGAGCTATAGGCATGGGAACAAAGTTTTCAGGGAGAGTAAACGTCTGCGAGAGCAGGCTTCTATTTTGGCCGCTGAGAAGCTCTCTGCTAAAGAGTCCTATGCTCAACAACTTGCTCAGCTAAGAGAGTTCGCAGATGGTTATTTGTCTGCTCAGCTAGCTGCCGAAGAAAAATTGTCTGCTGCTGAGGAGGAGATTCGCTCGCTGAAAGAGCAGTTGTCTGCTAGTCAAGAATCCCTCGCAGCGCATTTGGAGGCTGAGCGACTAGCTGAGGAGGCTAAAGAGAAAGCTGAACGTGAGGCGTTGGACTTACGCAATCGGTTGTCTTCGCGTGATGTCATCTTCGACGACTTAAAGGCTGTATTGGAGGTTGAAGCAGTTGATCGTTTTAAGAGATCCCCTGCCTATGATGCCCTTTTGTTGCGCGAATTTGAGCGAGGCATGAGGCAGTCGAAGAAGTTCTTCGCCATGAAAGACCATTCGAATGAAAAGGCTCTAAGGCGCTTCGACAAGTCTCTTCAACTGCATATGGCCAGCGGAGTGGGTTCAATTAAAGAACATAGAAAACGATGGAAAGCCCACTGTCGTTATACCAGGACTGAGCCCCATCCCATGCACTTAGAAATTCCCAGTAAGCGTGCCATTAACACCTACTACTCCGGTCAGAATGGTAGCTTTTCTGGTTCTGGTGCTGAACCCGATTTAGATCCTGTTGCAGGTAGGTATTATAAGCCTTTCATGCCGGATGGGGACGAAGAGGTAGTCTGACCTTCTGAAGATGAGATTGAGGATGATGAAGACAGTGAGGATCCTCCGACAGCTAGTTGAGATTATGCCATACCTTTTTGTACTTTAGTTATGAATAGCTCTCCATACCTTTTGTAACTGCAGTTGTAAATAATCTTTATAAAATTTATAACTCTGCCCTTGCTGAGTTTTCAGCTTTATTATTTTTATTATTCAGCTGCCATTGCTGAGTTTTTTGTGTACTCAGTGTTTGTCAAGACGTATCCGACCATACACCAAATTTTATTTAAGCATACTATTGGGACGTCTCCCACTTTTGCTTTTGACTTTAGTCATTTTATTCTTTTTTTTTCGACCCCCAGCGTTTTTCCTTGAGATGTCTCATGTACGCTTTTTGATCGGACGCATCTCACGTCTTTCCAGGGGTTTTGTTCTACCATCAGTGGCGGTCACCGATCGGTTTTATAATAGGTTCAGGCTGTGGTGTTTGTGTTTGCCTTTAGCCTGCTATAATTTTTAGTTATCTCGCTCGCTTCTGCTGCTGCGAGTATTAAACTCGTCTTTACGCAACGGCGAGTAACTTATGATGCATGGTGGCGAGTAATCTTTGGACACTGGTTACTTTCAGTGGCGAGCCAAATCTTTGAGTTCTCAGTAATAAATTACTCTTTATTGAATATCTCTTGCAGCCTTTTAACAAAGTAAAAAGGGAAATAAAAAATGCTAAAAAAGGAAAAAATGCTTAAACAGAAAACATCAAAGTAAATTGTGAAAGGCGGTGAAGCAGTCAAGGGTAGTATATTTTCAAGTACTGCGCATTGCATGGTCGAGGTAGTTCGCCGAAGCCCTCTCGAGTAATGCGATATGCCCCATGACCGGCTATGCCCGTAATTTGATAGGGCCCTTCCCATTTATCTGTGAGTTGTAATACCTGGCCGCCCTTTGCTGATAGGCAGCGTTTCTTATTTGTGCACGTTCTCTCCTTTCTTCTAGCTCGTCCAGGCCACATTTTAGCATATCAATGTTTAGTTCTGGCTGGAATAATTGTACCCTTGGTGAAGAAAAGGATGTTTCCACGGGGATGACAGCTTCAGCTCCGAAAGCCATGGAGTATGGGGTCTCACCTGTTGAGCTTCTTTCTGTAGTTCGATACCCCCATAGTACCTGTGGTAACTTCTCTGCCCAGCTACCCTTCTTCGCAGCTAGTTTGGCCTTTAGGTTGTGCTTTATGATTTTGTTTACTGCTTCAGTTTGACCATTTGTCTGTGGATGTGCTGGAGTTGCGTAGTAGTTGTTGATTCCATACTTGTCACACAGCTCCCTGAATTTCTTGCCATCGAATTGGTTCCATTGTCAGTGATGATGGTGTTTGGTATCCCGAATCTGTACAAGATATTTTTCTTCACAAAGCTTGTAGTGTTTTCCTCTGTTATGTGTACCAATGACTCGGCTTCTACCCATTTTGTAAAATAATCCACAGCCACAATGGCATGTTTTGCTCCTCCGGGTGCTGTTGGCATTGGACCGATCAAGTCAATTCCCCACATGGCGAATGGCCAAGGCGAGGTAATACTCTGCAAGAGTTCAGGTGGTTGGCGAATGTTGTTTGCAATTTTCTGACATGCCTCACACCTTGCTGCTACCCTTTTAGCATCGGCGAACAATGTTGACCAGTAAAAACCCTGTCTTAATGTTTTATGGGCTAGGCTGATACCTCCAGCATGATTCCCATAATTTCCACTATGTATGCTTCTCAGGATCCCTTCTGCTTCTTCAGGCCCGACACATCTCTGCAGTGCCCTTGAGTACCCCTTTTTGTACAGTTCTCCATTGAGTACTGAATATCTTGTAGCTCTGTACTTCAGTCGTTTTGCCTCCAATGGATCGCTTAGGAGTACATCGTTGACGAGGTATTCTTTGATTGGTGTTATCCAGCTATCTGTTTCGCCGAAGACTGCCCCAACTTCCATTTGTTTGACTATACTTGGCTACAGTAGGTGAATCATGGGAATAGCTCTAGGCCAGATGTTGATTGTGGCGATGCCATGGCCAAGGCGTCAACCTGTTCGTTTTCTTCTCTGGGAATCTGGATGATCCTGTACTCTTTAAACCTCCCCAGCAGCTCCTTTGCTAATTTTAGGTAAGCGATCATGTTTTCGTCTCTCGCCTGGTATTCATCTAATACTTGATTAACAATTACTTGGGAGTCGCTGAAAATTTCCACCTCATCGGCTCCTAGAACTGTGCAAACTCTTAGTCCTGCTATGAGCGCTTCATACTCGGCCTGGTTGTTAGTAGCTTTGAAGTCAAAACGTAAGGCACATTCTACTGAATTTCCTTCCGGGGTTGATACCACTACCCCTGCCCCGCTACCATGCGTGTTTGACGACCCGTTAACGCGGAGTTGCCACCTGAATGTTTTCTTAGTTTGTTCCACCATCATCCTTGCTACTTCCATGTTTGGTTCGGTGAATTCTGCCACAAAATCCGCCACTGCTTGGCCCTTGATTGCTGTCCTTGGGAGATACTCTACATCAAACTCACTCAATTCGATCGCCCACTTGGTTAGTCTACCGGATACCTCTGGCTTCTGTAAAATCAGTTTCAGTGGGCAATTGGTGTATACTTCGATTTTATGAGCCTGGAAATACAGCCTTAACTTCCTCGCCCTGTTATTAGGGCAAATACCATCTTCTCGGCTGGCGAGTATCTTGTCTCAGCTGGTAACAGTGCTTTGCTTATGTAGTATATCGGTTTCTGGACTCCTTCTTCCTGTCTCACCAGTACATAACTTATAGCTGCTTCAGAGACAGATAAATACATGTAAAGTATTTCTCCGGTTACTGGTTTTGACAGCAGTGGTGCTCGCCCGAGGTACTCTTTCAAGGCTTGAAAAGCCTTCTCACAATCTTCGTTCCACTCAACCCATTTTCCTTTTTTGAGAGCTTTAAAGAATGGTAGGCACCGGTCCGTTGATTTTGCTATGAACCTGTTTAATGATGCTAAGCACCCTGTGAGTTTTTGGACATCCTTCAGGGTCTTTGGGGAAACCATTTTAGATAATGCCTGGATCTTGTCAGGGTTCACCTCTATCCCTCTCTGATGCACTTGATATCCCAGGAACCTTCCAGATGGTACGCCGAATACACATTTTGTAGGGTTCAGCTTCATTCCGTATCTAGTTAACACATCGAATGTCTCTCTCAGGTCGTCTACATGCTTGTCAGCCGTGACGCTCTTTGTTAGCATGTCGTCAACATATACCTCCATATTCTTCCCTATTTGTCTGGCGAACATCTTGTTGACTAGGTGCTGGTAAGTTGCTCCAGCGTTCTTCAGGCTGAATGGCATGACTATATAGCAGTATAACCCTTAATCCGTGGTGAATGCTGTTTTCTCTTCGTCTGGCTTGTGCATCTTGATTTGGTTATATCCTGAGTATGCATCCATAAAGCTCAACGTCTCGTGTCCGGTCATTGCATCGACCAACTGGTCGATTCTTGGTAGTGGGAAGCTATCCTTGGGGCAAGCCTTGTTTAGATCGGTGAAGTCTACACACATTCTCCACTGATTGTTCTTCTTTTTTACAAGGACTACGTTCGCCACCCATTCCGAATATTTAACCTCTCTAATTGATCCTGCGGCGAGTAATTTAGAGATTTCCTCTTTTATTGCTGCGCTCCTCTCCGGGTTAAAGCTTCTCATTTTCTGCACCACCGGTTTGCTTTTTTCGTCTACGGCCAGGTTGTGCGAGATCACGCTTCTACTAATCCCTGGCATGTCTTCATGGCTCCATGCAAAGATTTCCTTGTACTCTATCAGTAAGTTCGATACATCTCTCTTGACTTGTTCAGCCAGCCTTGCACCAATCTTGACTGTTTTATCAGGTTCCGTTTCGTCTAGAACAATAGACTCAGTGGGCTTTTCTTTTTCCCTGCTCGCTTTATCCCTTGGATCCAATTCGAAAGCTCCTGGATTTTCTTCTTGCATTTCCTTATTTACCTCAAATACGCTCAAGGTTTCCACTCCTGTCTTGTCTTTGAAAATTGAGAGGTTAGCGCGGCGGGCCATCTCCTGTGATCTTTTTAATTCCCCAACCCCAAACTCTGTAGGAAATTTTACTTTCAATTCGTGGGTTGAAGTGACTGCTCGGGCTTTGTTCAGGAATGGTCGGCCGAGTAAAGCATTATACGGCGGCCGAGTAAAGCATTATACGGCGGCCGAGTAAAGCATTATACGGCCAGTTGTGAATGTCGACCACGATGAAATCCAGTAGGATCGTTCACCGGCACGGTGCTGTCCCAAACCTCACCGGTAGCTTCACGGTCCCCAACAATCTTACTTCTGCGCCTCCAAAACCTTTCAATGGTACATGGAAGGGCTCCAGATCTTTCCTGTCCAGTCGCAGCTCATCGTATACTCTGGCACTTAAAATGTCGGCTGAACTCCCGTTGTCTACCATTACTCGGAGTACATCCCTGTGCGTTATTTGAACCCCCACTACAATTGCATCGTTGGGCTTGGCATCAATCCCATCTGAGTCTTCAGCCGTAAATGTTATGGGGTCATGTCCTTCTCTTCCCTTCTTTTGGTTTCTCTGCACAGAGTTTATCTCCATATTTCTGCCCTCATACATTACTTCTCTAACTTCTGACATCCTCTCTCGATTGCTTCTGCCTGTATGGGGTCCACCGAAAATGGTGTTTATTGTAGCACCGGGGCTGCTTCTCCTTGGGCTTTTTCTTGCCTGCCCACTCCCTTGGGCAATTTTTGGTGAATTTTGTGATACTAATGATCATTCCATCCAATTCCATACAATGAGTGGCATTTTGGTAAATAAAGGGATGATATTAATTTATTTTAGATTTTTTTTAAATCAATTTTTTCTTTTGTTTTTTAAAACGAATAATTATATTTAGTACGTATATATGTATAACATTTCTCAAATATATATATTATATAGATTTATAGTTCTCTTGTCAGGACGTCCAACCACATCCACATGTTTTAATAAGTTCAAATCTTCCACTCTACTACCTCTTATTAATTAAATCCCCAAATGTTTCTCTGGTTATATGGAGAAGAAAATTCATAAAGATTTTTAATAGTAAATTTCTTTGAAGGCGGTGATTGATTTTTTTGTTTTTTATTATTATTATTATTATGGATGTGAACAGATTGGTTAGAGATCAGGGTTTGAATTATTCTTCAAAAATTTAGGATTGATTTTTTTTTTATCTTTTTTTTTTAAAAGATTGATGATATTTACGGTGAGATTGGAGATTGATTTGTTTATTATTATTATTATTGTTGTTGTTGTTGTGGATGTGTACAGATTGGTTGGAGATTAGGGTTTGGATTAGTCTACTAATTAAAATTTATGATTTTTTTTTTGTTTTTTTTATTATTATTTTTAAATAAGATTGATGATATTTAAGGTGGCGTTCTTCGTGACAGTGCATGTAATTTCATTTTTGGTTTTTCCAAATTATTTGGCTCTTGTTCTAATAATAAAGCCGAGCTGCGGGCGGTGGTGGAAGGAATTACTATTTGTAAGCATTTGGGTCATGATGGTATTGACATTGAGTGTGATTCTGATGTTGTGGTCTCTTGGATCCGGGCCCGATCATGTAATCTTTAGTATTTATGGGATTTTTGGGACCAACTTACAGATTTATTGGAAGGATTTGATTTCTTTATTCATCATTTGTATAGGGAAAGTAATAAAGTGGCTGATGCTTTGGCGCGTCATGGTGCCAGTGGTATGGATAATGTGTTTTCAAGTTCTAGTCAGTTTCCTGGAGTAATAAAAGGTTTGCTTCATTTGGATAAATTGGGTACGGTTTATGTTAGGCATGTTTAGTTTTTTCTTCTTTCTTGTGTTGTTAATGGTTTGTTTATGTTGTTTTCTTTCTTGGTTCGTGTTATTTCTGGCTCCCCTTTTTGTCCGTTTGTCGGGTTCTCGGTATTCCTCCGCCTTAAATGAGGACTTTTAATAAATTTGAGTCGGGACCAAGGAACTTAAAATCGATATATCCACCGATATATCCATATTTTGGAGGGACCGATATCGAAACAGGGGTAATATCCAATATCTAGCAAATATCCGGTCGATATCGAAATATCCTTAAAAATCTCCCGATATTCCCGAAATATTGTGAATTTCATCCCGAAATTCAGGGATATTTTGCAATTTTTTTTAAAAAAAAATTAATCTTAAACACTTAAATTATTGTTCAAATAATCTATATTGAAAATTATTTTAAAAGAAGCATTAACAAATGTATAAAATTTTCTAAAACAATAATCAATAGTATAATTACTGAAGCAGAATTGGGTAAAGATTGTGAAAGCACTATACAAAATCGGTGGGATAAAATGCTTAATCACCCACTACATGCTGCAGGTAAATTTTATTTCGTATTGTTTGTCATTCATAATTAATATTTAGTAGTATTTAATTATTTATACTAAAATTAATATTTTTTATTCTTCTAGCTTACTATATGAACCCAAAGTACCAATATAGAGACAATATTGAGGATAATTCAGATCTTTTGAAAGCAGTACATATTGTCTATTCGCAATTAGACACTGAAGCTGCAGGGATTGCTAATTTTGGAAATGAGGTAAGAAGTTACAACTTACAATCAATTTTATAATTCCAATATTATAACTTCTTTGCATGAGAGTATTGTGTCATATACTCAAATTTATATATATTATTTACATACTGATCTCATGAGTCATGAATGTAGCTCACATACTTTAAGGATAGAAAGAAAAGTTTTGGTGAACGAGCAGCCATAGCAGCTAGAAGCAAAATGCAACCAGGTATATAAGTTTTATTACAAAAATCTATTTAATAATAATAAATAATAATATCATTAAAATGGTATTCATATGTATAATACTTGATAATTTTTATTGCAGCTGATTGGTGGGTAATGTATGGAGATTGTGCTCCATCATTGCGTGCAATAGCAATTCGCGTATTATCACAAACAGCATCATCTTCTGCGTGCGAAAGAAATTGGTCCACATTTGCTTTAATCCACACAAAACAAAGAAACCGTCTTGCATATTCTAAGCTTGAACAACTTGTTTATTGTTATTATAATATGAAGTTGAAAATTAGAGATATGACAGCTGAAAAAGATAAAGTAGATGAAACAGATTTTATGGATTTACTTTAAGTAGCTGCTGAAGCAGGAGACGATAATGAGAATCCATTTTTTGACTGGGTTAGGCCTGCCTATTTGGATGATGATGAGGAAAATCTTGATCCACAAATTGCTTCTCATGCTTGAGATATGAGAATAAATGTTAAACAAGTGATTAGAGAATAAGTTGGTGTAGATCGTGGAGTTACTGTTAGCAGCTCTTCCGATGACCAACATACCTCTGATGGAAATAGTGGAGGAAAGGATGATGGAGATGATGGAGATTATGGAGGAGGTTGGGAATTTGGTGCAAGAGGTTGGGATGCTGGTGCAAGAAGTTGGGATGTTCATGCCGGAGGTTGGGATGCTGGTGTGATAGGTTGGGATGCTCATGAAGGTAATTTTGATCAAAATCGTGGTAGACAACATGAAGGAACAAGTCAAATTGATGAAGATTCTTTGAATATGTCTCTCTCATCAATGAGTATGGACACTGAAAATAGTTCTTTGGGTGATTCACAGACAAGGCCAAGTCCTCATGTACCATATCATGGTAGTTATGGTAACTGCAGTATATTTGATTATCCTACTCCACAAATGCCATATGCAATACCTATCCATGCAGATCAACAATATTCACCAAGTTGGGTAAATCCAAACTACCCAATTCATGGATCAGTTGGAAGAGATCAAGCAACATATGTGTGGCATATTAATAATTACCTTGAAAACTATGCTAGCACATTTTCCTGGGAAAATTATTGTTTGAATCAAGATAGAAATGTGTCTTATGTATTTGAACCAGCAAGGAATTCATTTTGGTTTTAAATTTCAGACATGTAATGTATTATTATGTATGAATTATGATTTATGATAGAATATTGGAAGTATGGAACTATATATATATATATATATATATATATATTAATGATAATTTTGTTTATTAAATATTTAATCTCTTTATATTGTATATAATATTGTAAAAGTGAAACAAAATATTATTCTATTAAATACTCAATTTAAAAAATTATATACAGACTCTATCTATGTTATAATTTATAATAAACTCATAACCATGCTAATTTATTATTGAAATATGATTCATTTGATGTATAATTACTTGTTTAAGCTTGTCCTAAAGTTTCACAAAAAAATTCTAACTTTAGATGTAAATATCCATCATTTTTTTAATTTTTTACCGAATATCCACCGATATCGATAATATCCCCGATATATCCATAAATTTAGAAGCCCGATATCGATACCGATACCGATATTTTATTCCTTGGTCGGGACTGTTTTGTGGGTGGCTTTTGGCTCTTTAAAAAAAAAAAAGGTGACGTGTTTGGATTTGCTTATAAGAAACTTCACTTCTTTTTTTTTTTTGAAAGGATGAAACGACATCACTTTAAAATAGTTTAAATGAAAAAAAAGGCAAAAAAACAAAAATGAGTGGTCTCATTTATTTATAAAGTTTGAAGATATTATTAAACAAAAAAAAAACAAATTACTGATAAAAATATACAGAAGGCCTTATTATTAGGGAGATTTCCAAAACTCCTAAAGGTTTGAAGTTTGATATTTTCATGAAAACAAACCACTGGTTTCTGATTTCAATAAAAACCCTTAGAAATGATCATCGAATATTCGAATATCCACTTTTTAAACATCATTATAATTTTTTTGTTAAATATCCTTAAACTTCTCACCAATAATATTTTACAGTTTAAAAATTATCTATAAACTTTTTTAAAAAAAAATCACGAAACAATTACGGGCCTCTAAACCGAGGATCAACATACTTTATATGCACAAAAAACTGCATTGAGGAAGCTACTGTATATTCTTTCTTCCATAAGAATGGAAGTAAATATTCACTTGTGTATAAATAATTTTCAGCTATTTATGTTGGTTATAGGACCTTTAAACCAATGGCGAGCACTTAATATCCAAGAAGAGACAGTAAGAACAAGCAAACCACAAACTGCTACAGGAGTGTAGTTGAGTGTCTCACTGGTAATGGGGTAGGCTACAGGCAATGAGAAGAGGACTGAGATTGTTGCAACCCAAAGGACAGAAATCCAACCGACTATGATCCCGTAACTGCCCAAGTTGAAAGGTCCAGGGATGAAGGACTTGCGTGCCAGAGTCACCCTAAAGAAGATTGGGAAAGCATAAGCTATGTAGAGTCCGATAGTAGCTATAGATACCATGGCCTGAAACGCCACTTCACTCCCGAGATACTGCAATAGATCATTAAGAAGAACCACCCACGTAATTAGCAGTTGATGAAGAAGATGAGCAACTTGGATAGATGAGATGAAATTTAGTACTGGTCCATTGCATGAGTTGATGAAATTTATGTCATATTCGCAAAATGAGCCAGTACTTTTTGGATCTCCCCGTGATCCAAAAATAAGTAGATGAGAAAATATTGGGAGAAAGAGAGGTGCGTACAGTTAGTGCCATGCAGAAAGATATAAATGCAGAGAACCAAACTGCATTAACGGGAACCTCTTGTTTGTTCACTTTGTGCCAAAGAGATGAGAAGGGCATAGCTCCATCTCTTGAAAATGCGTATGCCATCCTGAGATCGAATAGTTAAGAGCAATATCAGTAGCTATGTGAAAGAATAAAACCAGCAAAGTTCTCCCTTTGTTGAATGGGAAATCGATGAAGTGAAAGAAAAGGTACCTAGAGTTGCTTGTTACTGAACTCATACCACAGAAAAATACGGCAACAGCAACCACTCCTAAACAAACAATTCCTCCAACTCCACTGCCATATCTATTCTTGAATGCCAAGTAGAATATTTCTGCAATCGCATAACCACCAGCATCGTTGTCTTCACTCAGAAGGTACGGAATGTTGGTAACTGCAAAGGTGATACCGAGTAGGTAACCCCATCCAAAAATAATAGATATGCCAATGGAACTAATTATGCCCTTTGGTCCATTCTTATCAGCATTCTTGGTTTCCTCTGTCTAGAGATAGCAGTTTAAACGAAAAACGATAATTAAGTTTTAGTACTCTGATCAATCGATAAACCATGAGCAGAAGCTAAAATTAAAGAGCGAGTAAAAGAAACTAAGAAAAGAAAGCCAAAATTTTTAAATATGTTATAATTGATTTCGATTATCGAAATACACTCGGAGAACAATTTATAATGCAAAATAGTTATCTTTCAGTGGTTGATTGTGTGATTTTTGACATCTATAATCTATTATAAGAAGCAACTTTAACAAATACAACATATACATCATAAGTTTTTAGTGTCCGAAATTTCCATGATTTTGCAGGTAAAAAATGCCTTGCATTTCACGAAGATTTGAAGTTTCCTCTAAATCTCATGAGTTCAAGATAATTCAGACTGCGTATCGAGGCAGAGTATACAACTCTTAACTTACCATGTGAGCGGACGCATCATACCCTGTAAGAGTATACTGACTCATTAAGAGTCCCAGAACAAATATATAAGCTTTGTTGCCGATTCCATCTCCATTATCAGTGTTGAAGTGAGTGAATACAAACTTGGCACTAGCCCTCTCAGTTGTCACAGTGGGAATGAGAATCATAAGAACCATAACACCTGAAAATTGTAAGAACCATTACAAATCCCGCAACGAGGTTACCTTAAGCAGAAAAAAATTAGGAAAAATCAGCCACGGATTCTTCATACCTACAAGATTCCATGCAGCAGCCAGTTGGCCAAAGAAAGACAGTACCGAAATAGGAAGGCTGTTTATTAGAGCATGTAGGAGTAGAATTCCCCCATGTAAACCTATAACCACATATTTAGATGCTTCATATCCACCACCATTTTTCCCACCTGTGCTAAGGAGAATGATCACCTGAATCATCTGTGCCAGCGAGAAATCAATACTTGTTGTAACTGCCCACTGCACGTAAAAAGGTTCTGATATTTAGAGCCTATACTAGGTTATATGGCATCAAATAAGATTTTTTCTTTTTTTTCGCAGATCAAAAGCAATATCAAACTTTAGAATATCGAATTCGGATTACCTGGCCAACAATGTTGAACCTGCAAGAAGGTAAAAGGCATATGCATTAGAAGAAGTAGCTGTTGAATGACCAACTTGGCTATATTTTAGTAGCTTACAAACCGGAATGAGTGATATATTCAAATATTCTGTATGCAAAAATAAATAAATAAATCAATAAACAACAAAATGATACTGCAAATTCTAATATACATTTTTCGACATTGTTGTGACTCAGAAAATTCGGGTATAAGCCAATTAACAACAATTAGTAATGCTTAATCCAATCTCCATTGAAGAATCATTTACTGAAAGAAAAGAGCACTAATTCCGAGTTGTGTTGATGATCTTGGACTTGAGTGTTAGTGTTAGGTATGGATAACATTCATGGAACTTGTGAGTTGCTAGTAAGCAAACACCACAGAAGCAATCTACTCATTTTATATATATATATATATATATATATATATATAGTCAAGATATATACTAGTAGCTTCAAAATCCAATTTACAAGATAATTAAACCACAGAAACAGAAAATGTAAATGAAACAATCAAGATAGATAAATTAGAGATTTACCAGCCAGTGATCCAAGAAGCGAAGGGAGCCCAATTGGGGCCAGCAAGCTTTGCACTCCAGTAGTAGTGTTAGGTTTTGACTTGTATTCCTAAGCGAACCCGATGTGAACCAAACAAGACTCAACTGATGTGGTACTTCCTAGAAGACGTGGGATAACGTTTGGAAGTTGAAGGCGGTGTTTTAGGGACGTTTGAAGATCATGAAGAACTGAATAAATGGTTTGTTTCATCGAATGGATCACGGTTTTCTGAGCGATGTAATTTAAGGTGACTTGTAACGGTTTAGGAAGCGGGTGTACAACCGTGACCCGAATCGTAGTCAATAATAAGCATACGTGAAACGGGAAATCTTCAACGGAAAAGGAAGTGGTTTGTTTCTGGAAGTTCTTGTGCTTGAAGGAAAAAGATTTACTCCTTACAAGAAGACTTGTCATAAAAGGAAATAGTATTTATGTGAAACAAGTAAGTCTTGTACGTTTAGGAGTAGGATTTCCTTTTATATTATACTCCCTGTAACTAGTATAAATAGACCTTGTATTTAGGTTATTTTGGGTGGAGATAGTGAAACACCATGTAACATCAAAGAGTGTGTAGTGAGATCCGGGGAGACCCAATGGGAATATCCGAGGAGGGATCCAAGGGAATATCGGTGGATCAAGTTAGAGATCCGTGAGTGATATTTAGGGGAGACCTAGGGAATATTGTGGGGTTCTTGGTGAGGATCTTGTGAGTGGGGTTTAGGGTTGAGGTGTGAGAGAGAATCTTGGAGTATATGGTTGTAACAATTTATCATATAGTGGAACTTTCTCTGTCGTCCTGACGACCCGTGGTTTTTTACCCGATTTGGGTTTTCCACGTATATCTTGTGTTGTGATTGTTTTATTCTCTCTCATCTATTTTTCTGCTTATTGACGTTATTATTTGCTATGAGTTATGGGCGTATATTAGGCACGGCGTTTCCGCGTTCATCATTCTAGAGGATTATCCCCAACAAGTAGAGACCACCAGAAGTGGGGTATGAAGAACAAATCTCAGCCATTGACTAACCAACAAACATGGTAAAGGCACCAGCTATGAGCCATCCATAGACCAGTGAAACTGACCCACCAAAATTCAACCCTGTATTGTACAGGGTTGTGATACCAGTCAGCACCGAAATGATCGAAAACAAAAACGCAAAATTCGACAACATCATGCAAAAATATCAAAAATCCCCGACAAACAAACACCTTAAACAAAACAACAAACATTTTTGACACCCACTTCATGAACTGGGTGTTCAATAAAAATAGAAATCAAGAACAGGGTTGTTGAGGAAATTTACGAGAGATCACGTTTGAGCTCCTGCTTGTAACCGAGCTCATTGAGACGGGTATGGCCTGTGTCAACAGAAACGTTGCCATTTTCAGCTGTGTGAGATGGAAGATTCATTTTTTCACTGCTCCAAGCCATCTCAAAGATTCAAAAATCAATAAATAAAGACAGAGAGAGAAGATCTTAGATAACTACTCACATAACATACAAGGAAATGCTTTCAAAAACATAACAACATTGGACAACCCTGGAGAATAAGTTGAAATGTAAAACTCGACAACATTAGACAAATCCATCTCATCTTCAAAAGTGAAAAACTTCAGTATAAGATCACTTTTCAAACTCTTAACTTGCTCTTCAATGAATTGATATTGTCATTATCAAAAGAAAACACATTATCAATCAACAAAAAATAACATGGGTTTGACTTGTTCATCGTTCTTGTATGTTTGGATGATTTTCTAGGGTTCTTATTTTGATTTTTCTCTTATTGTTTTGTTCCTGTGTTTGTATTGTAGATGATGACTAGCCTCTTTTAGGGCGACACTCGCAATAGGACGAGGTCGAAGAGTTGCACAATAGTGAATAAGATTCGTTCCCACAGGGATCGAGTGATCGATTACCGAAATTGATTAGCCTAGATGCTATTCAAACAAGCGAAAAAGGATATTTAAACTAAGTAAATTAAACTAATTTAATCTAAGGACTAATGCTAATGCAAGAAATAAAATAACACTAAAATAAACTTAAGTGTAATATCGAAGAAAAACATGCTAGGACTTGACTACACCCCACCCTCAATCGACTTCCGTTTTAGACTCAATTATTCACCCAAAACATACTCATGCAATTTGTAGATTCATGCACCCTAATATTAACCTACAATCTTGGTCAAGCAAAGTAGATTACACCCGAAACGTACCCAAGCCTATCTCTCGATTACCCGGAATATACGAATTGAGTTCATTAAGTTTGTTGGCGCACTAAACGAATCCTATACGCTAGCCTAAGTGGGTGTACTTTTCTAGACATGCATAGATGGCATTTTATCGAACACGTGGTGTGCGTCTCCGGTCAGTACATAACACACCACAATAATTCATTCAAATGGAGATCAATCACTTGAAAGCTTTAAGCATACAAAAATACTCATACAAACCACAAGTTGCACATAAATGGATAAACAATAATCAATATAAAATATATAGTCATGGGTGGGGTTTCGTCAAATCCTAGCAATATATATTTAGCTCATATTACAAAGAATAGCCATAACATAGATAAAATCAAATAAATACATGGCTATGAAAAAGAATAAAAGAGAAAGGGTTTAGAGAAAACTAATGGAGAGCTTCCTCTTTTTCTTTGGATCTTCTTCTCCTTCTATCTTTCTTCAACTCTCTCTTGCCCAAAAAGGTGGAGTGATGGTGGATGTGGAAAAGTGGTAGTGAAGTTTGTGTTTGGATGTTAGGGAGATTTGGATGCTAGATGGGTTGTGGAAGATGGAAGGTGAGAGTAAAAATGGTGTCTTGGGTTCTTTTTGGTGAGAGAGTTTTTTTTTTGTTTAAAAATATCAAAGGTTTATATAGATGAATGAATTAGGTCAAGGGCAAGGAGGTAAAATCTTGATTTTTAACATATTTTGGGTAAAAGGGCGAGCTTGGGGCGATTTGGATGCTCTTTGGTTGAAGAAAACTGTTGAAAACCCGAGAGGTTAGCGACCTTGAGGGGCGAGCTGCTTGAGCTCGCCTTGGGCTCGCATCTCTCTCGGGTGAAGTTTTCCAGCTTCGCGCACCATTACGAAAATGGCCATAACTTTCTCTAGAGAACTCGGAATTGCGATCTGCAAAAAGTGTTGGAAAGTAGACTCATGCGGTCTTCCAAAAATAGGTTATACAAAACGTAGTTCAATCGGAGGAGGGAGATATGGCCCCTGAAAATTGAAAGCTTTGCACTAAGATTTACAATTTCAACCCTTTAACCTCCAAAACTCTTTAATTATGCTCAACACCTTATTTTAGAGCATACAACCTACACAATGCTCACAAAATGCATTATATACAAAAACATACTCGACAACGAGTACAAAATCTAGGAAATTGGGACCTCAAATAGGTATGTAAATCATCCAATCAGATGACTTATCTTAGGTATCCGAATCCTTTGCATTTGTATAAAATGGTTGTGTCTTTACAAATAAATGGCATGTTTTTGAACTATGTCGAGGTCAACGTAAACTCTGGTGGAATAGAGATGCGTTAGTGGATTATGTCAAGGTCGACATATACCATAGTGGAATGGAGATGTGCTAGTGGACTATTCATGTCTTCGTAGAACATGGTGGAGTGAAAACGTAAAAGTTGAAACGTTTCCACTCCACCATGTTGAAACGTAAAACTTGGCAACATTAGATGAATCCATCTTATCTACGAAAGTGAAAAACGTCGGTACAAAAGGACCATTACTTTCCGGACTCTTGACTTGCTCCTCAACGAATTTATACTATCATTATCAAAGGAATTAAAATATATTAACAATTGATACTATTATTATCACGAGTCTATTATTATATACAATTGGACTCTCACCACTGGGCCAATTAATTTGGGAGTCCAATACACAATGGGCAAATTAATTTGGGGTACTCTTAATTTTTTTAATTATTTTTTTCTCCAACGGTCATTTTTTTTAAAGACGCTGCCACGTGGCAGCGTCTTGATTAGTTGGTTTTTTTTATTGTTTTTTTTATTCAAAACTGGCGGTTTAACCGCGGACAAAACCGTCGGTTAAACCGCTGATTTTTGTTGGTTTTGGAACTCCCCAAACCGATACCGAAACCGAAACCGAAACCGTACGGACCGGTTTTCAAACCGACGATTTTGGTTTTCGATTTTCGGTTCGGTTTGGTCCGTACGGTTTTGGTTAAACCGTGGACAAAACCTACGGTTCAACCGGAATCGTGGCCACCACTACCTCTGGAACTCAAAAGGCGCCAATTTGAATTCCAAGGAGCTTTGACAAACACGCCAATTTGATGATCCTACCACATCAGCCCTAGAAAAAATTCCAAATCTAAAAGGGGTCTGGATCCAGCTCCACCCATAGACAACTATGATGTATTAGTAGATATTGGCTATTGATCAACCCTTAGATAAAAAAAAAGGATCTCGCTCGATACTCAAAATCGATCCAATAAGGTCCCTGATCTCGCTTGATACTCAAAATTGATCTAGTAAAGTCCTTGATCTCGCTCTATACTCAAAATCGATCAAGTAAGGTCCCCGATCCCGCTTGATACTCAAAATCGATCCAGTAAGGTCCCTGATCTCGCTCGATATAAAGAATTGATCTCGAATTCGGCTCGTCAACTTTCCAACTTGAAGATTTCAAGCTTGAAGAGTGGGGGACAAACTGTAGTGGTCAAAATACAGATCGTTGGCCCAATAGTGCATGCCCATAATTGAAGAAAGGGTAAACGCATCCCAAGCCCATTCGAACACCGTAAAAAAGGCCCAAAAGATTGTCATAATAGATAAAAGTATAAAACTAACATGCCCAAAACCTCGCCTAGCTCATCAATGTTTTGGACCAAGGTAAAAAAGAAAAAGTGGTCAAAGGCAATTTAACTGGTCATAATCATGTCAGACGTTACACAAATCCCAACGTCTAACAAGACCCTTTTACCAGAGATTGAAAGAATCATAAAGGGCAATAAAGGGCCCGAGAACCACACTCTCACATAAAGTGAGTAAATGGTGAAGGCTCCAAGACTTCACTATAAATACCAGACCATTTCTCAAAGAAAAAAGGTCTTGATTTTCTCATCTGATACATGCAAAGGCTCTCAAAGCATAGCTCCACAATTCTCTCACTACAAGAATTTTTGACTTTCCCTACGAACCAATTTCATGGGGAGAGGTTGAAATTCATAGGGAAAGGTATTACGTGATGGAAAATTTTCGTTGACAAATTCGTGGGGACATCATGGGCAAGGAATGTATTACGCAACGAAATTTTGAGTTTCGTCGGCTCTGCTAAAACCTATTTTAGCAGACGAAATACATTTATTGGCTAAAGTAGCCGGCGGTTGTCGACAGTGGGGTGGGTGGGGCCGGCGACGATGGGTTGGGCTGGCGGCGGTCAACGTTGGGGTGGCCGGACGCCGGATTAATTTTTGAAGTTCCAACATCTCTGCCGATGAATATATACTCTTAGCCGACGACAGGTTAATTTTTGAAGTTCCAACATCTTTGCCGACGAATGCATACTCTTAGCCGACAAAATACATTCGTCGCTAGCCCCACCATTGTCATTGTGAAGAATTGAACTTGCAACCTCATGTCAAAGTGGTAAGCGTTTACCGCCTGACTACAACACTTAATTTGTTAACAATTTTACAATATTTATATATAACCTATATGGGTTGTTAGAATTTTTTTTTTTATATAAAAAAAACTTATTAGATAAATTTAAATTTATTCAACTAATCAAAAATCTAATTTGATTGACAAACATGTATTGAAAAATATTTATTGGATTGCAAATCGGGTTTGGTGATAATGTTTAAAAATACAATACTCGCGGTGTGTTCTAATATTAATCTCGGGGGGTGGGGTGGGGTGAATAGATTTTAAACAATATTACCCAATTTTCGCATACAAGTCAATATTACGAAAATGCCCCTAACTAGTCAATATAAAATATCAAGTGTAAAAATGCGGAATTATAAAAGACACAAGATATTTACGTGGAAACCCTTACGGGAAAAACTATGTGCGCCACACACTAACCTCAAATCCACTAATTGTGATAACGTTTACAACCTAATCCCGGTTTACGATCTAATCCTGATCAATAACCCGTTACCACTACCCGCAGGCCTGTAAAAGTGGACCTAGTCCAATTTGCTCATGTGACCACCTACTCCTGGTGTACGACCTAATCCCGGTCACCACACAAGACTTATTTCTCCGAAGAGATCAACACCCTAAGTGAATATTATGCAAATATCCAAATATGCAATAAGTGCTAGGGTACACTAAATGCTTATCTAGGATTATATGATGACAATAAAATCAATCATAGATATCAAATGTAGCTATATGACATGGCATACAACTTTAGCTATGTTAAGGATAACCAATCCTAAATACAATAGCTATAAAAAATCAACCACAAACATTCAAAAGATTAACTAGTTGATTAAAATACAATCTATCAACCTAGTTATCAATAAACCACACAAGAATGTTTATGGCATAGCTTTTAGGCAAAAATGACCTAATCAATTAAGCTATCAAAATACAAACCCAATCATGTTATCAAGACTCACAAATATATGCAACAAATAGAGTCTAGGTATTTAATCATGCAATAAATACCTAATCTAGAGTAAGAAGAACATTAAATGATATTCAATGAAGTTCTAACTTACCTAGTCATGAAACCATGAAGACCCATGCTCAAATGATGTTGAATGATGCAAGATGGAGATGGGTTTTGGGTTTGGAGAGTTAAAGATTTGATCTTTAAGCTTTCTCTCACTAGGGGAGCTCTTCCTCTCTCTAGAATATAAATTTTAGAGCCCTTTATCGGCTAAAGGAAGAAGATGATACTTATATAGGAGGCCAAAATGAAATGACATCGTTTTGGAAAAATTGGCCTGAAACGCACAATTCTGCGGTTTCATTCGACGGTCAGGCTGCCGAAAAGAACCATAAAATACGAACCGTTTCGCGTAAGAAACCAGATTGACGGTTTCCTTCGGCGGTCTGGCCGCCGATCATGACCTTCGAATTCCAATCAAGTTACTGGAATCATTCGGCGGTCGAATTATGGAGCTCTTCCTCTCTCTAGAATATGAATTTTAGAGCCCTTTATCGGCCAAAGGAAGTAGATGATACTTATATAGAAGGCCAAAATGAAATGACATCATTTTGGAAAAATTGGCCTGAAACGCACAATTCTACGGTTTCATTCGACGGTCAGGCCGCAGAAAAGAACCGCAGAATACGAACCGTTTTACGTAAGAAACCAGATTGACGGTTTCCTTCAGCGGTCTGGCCGCCGATCATGACCACCGAATTCCAATCAAGTTACTGGAATCATTCGGCAGTCGAATTATGGCCACCGATATAACCACAGAATTGGAACAGTGAATCCAACTCATTCGGCGGTCTGGCCGCCGAACACAACCGCCGATTCACCTTAAAAGGTGAATTCAAAGAAGAAGCCAAGGCATTCTCCAAATGCGGTCATCGAGTTAAACCAAGCACACCATCGTGCATGCGCGGACGTTTCCGAACCATCTCGGAAACGAATTACACCACACTAAGACAAACAAACATGAAGTGCAAGTGTGGGAAGTGAATGCATCCTAATGCCTAATATGTCATGGCATTGTCATTGAACAAGATGCACTCAATTAAACATGCATGAGGAGACAATCAAGAACATGAATGCACACAAATAAAATCACACAACATACAAGAATTAGAGATATGCATGAGTTGTGAGTGTGTGCAACTAGATCTCTTCAAAGCAAGTAAGCACAAGAATATACCTTTGGTGCTTCTTCTCTTGAGGACATGAGAGGGCCTTGGTTGTGCAAATCACCAACCATCAAAAGCTTAAGCTACCCTTTACACACTCATCCTCAATGTGGTTTGTCATGAAATAAGCCAATCAAAGTGTATGCACTTACAATGTTTTTTTGTCAATTTATGTTATTTAATTAAATGATCAATACCTCAAAGTGATAATCAATTGAGATGATGCTAATCGAGAATATGATAAGAGTTAATTAATTAACAATTAATGACAGATTAGTTTAATGAGGACCAATTACAGAGAAGATGCCACACCCTAAACCTAGGAAGTGGAAATCTATTGGATAAGATTTTTTATTTTTTATTTTTATAAGTGTATAGTATATATTTTCTTTAATCAAAGTTTTATGTATCGGGTGTCCACTACTGACTATTAGTTTAGTGGCGGTGGATTTATCCAAAAAAATAATTTTAATTAATTAACTTTTAATATTTTTTAGCATATATATATTTTTAATTAATTAATTAATTTTAGTATATATATTTTTTAATTAACTTTTCCCTTTAGATGCAATGTTTGTTGGGAAAAATTTTCGTTAACCCTTAGCTTACGAATTTTGAGTTTTGTGGGGAAAGGTTACCTACGCCGCCGACGAAACTCGTTTGATGGGGAAAAGTTAACTGTGCTTACAAATCTTGCTTTGTCTCCTAAAGTTTTGTGGGGAAAGACTAAAATTCTTGTAGTGTTTCCCAGCTAGACATGGCCCTGGTTCGGTTCGAACAGTGGAACCAAACCGGAACCGGTTTTTCTATTTCGAAACCGAAACTGAAACTGAAACCGAAACCGAAACCAGATCATGAAATGGAACCAGGGCGGTTTTGGTTCCGGTTCTAATAAATGTGGAACTGCTAGTTCAAACCGGACCGGAATCACCGGTTCCAACATCTGATTTCTTTTCTTTTCTTTTTTTAAAAAAATTGGTTGAACCGTTGGAGGCCTAACGGTCTGCTGACATCTGAATTGAAACCGGCGTCATGTCTACTCCCAACATTAATTGATGCTTCTAGAGGTGTAAATCGGATTCGGATATCCGGATCCGATTCGATCCGAATCCGATCCAAAAAATCTGATTAAAAAAGTCTGTATCTGTATGTATCCGAATCCAATATTCGGATACGGCATGTATAAAAATACTGTGTGGATTCGGAATACGAAGAAAATCGTAATCCAAATCCACACCGAATCCGAATCCTAATCCGATCCGGCACGAATCCGAATCTAATATATATATATCTCGTTCTCATGCGAACGTCCTGATATAGCTTCATGAGGATATTGAATGTGAGCCACTAGTTTTGACAAGTGCATACACACTTGAGTCAAAGCATGTAAAACTAGTTGTTCACATTCAATATCCTCATGAAGTTATATCAGGACGTCCTTATTTGAAATTTTATATATATATATATACACACACGTAACACAACGCACACACAAACACTTAATCAAAATTTTTTTGTTTCTTTATATATATATACAGATTTTCTATTATCAGTTCGAACTGACAATAAATATATTAGGACGAAGAATGTGGATCACTAGATTTACATACTTTGATTCACATACTTTGATTCAAAGTGAATGCACTTGTCAAAACTTCTTCATAATATGTGGTCTACATTATTCGTCCTGATATATTTATTGTCAGTTCGAACTAATAATAGAAAGACTGTATATATATATATATACACACGTAACACAACGCACGCACATAAACTTTAATAATTTTTTTTTTGTGTTTTTTTGTGTTTTTTAAAAATTTTGTCATTTTATCCATATGCTTCACGCCTACTTCCTACACGCCTACACAACTTTTGAAATTTTTTATTTTTTTATAACTCATTAACTCGTCTCTCTCACTCTAATTCTTTGAACATTAACACTCAAAACTCAGTCTCTATTCTCAGAAGACAGAAATCTCAAACTCAAACTCAACTCTCGAGTTTTCGTGACAACTCTCCAGACTCAAAAAATTTCTTTGGTTTTTCACATTACTTCTTAAGATTTCTATACCATTTTGGGTTTCTATCTCTATGGTCAAAACTCAAAACCGAGATAATGGCTCATTTTGATTTTGACTCCCATGTGAATTACTGCAATGAGCAACAAAATATTACTCATAGTGATGACACTACAGGTACAATGGCTGGCATCAGTAGTAACAATGAGCCTGAAGTCTCACCTTCCCCAATCCAATCCCAAACATCTGGTATTAGCACTACTGCAAACACTTCAACGAGATCACATCGACAACAAAAGAAATTATTTGAATTTTTGTCCGAAAATTATCTGAAACAAAGTCCGAAAATTATTTGGATTTTTTTTCCGATTTTTTTTGTCTAAAACAGAGTCTGAAAGAAACAGAATCCGCATTCGATCCAAATCTGTATCCGATCCGAAAAAATACGTATCCGATCCGGTACGAAATATCAGATCATAAGACCTTTTTTAGTGAAAATCCGATCCGAATTCGATATGATTTTTTTTGGACAAAAGCCGAATCAAAGCCAAAAATCCGAATTTAATCCGATCTGATTGACACATCTAGCTACTCTATGGTCTAGCAGAGGTCAATCCAATTGTTCTCAAAAAGTCGATCGATCCAATCCAATCCACGATCGATCCACGTCGAATCAAGGAACCCCTTAGATATCGACCCATCAAGTTAACGATACATAATATCGACCCAATCGTAGATCGATCAATGGTGAATCTGGGACCCATCCCCCTTGACTTCAACTCATCATGTCAATCGATAACCAGCAAATAGCTCGATTTGATATATCAAGCATAACGGTTTGTCATTTCAAACTCTTTTCTGTCTTACTTAACTTATCTTACAATATACTGGCTTGAGTGTCGGAGAGTCCCCCTAAGGGAACACCCCCTCATGTGGTTCACCATTGCTCTCTTTTTTCCTTATTTTTTAGGTTGCCAGTGCCCACCTCAACGATTCAAATTAATTATAGATCCAATTGACTACACCTTATCTGCTGAATATTTCTTGTTTTGCGCATGCCTGAACTACGACTTGTCATATGTGACTTCATCTCGCAGAAAGTTACTGGAATCGCGTTGTGACTTCCTTTTATGAATTCATCTCGCAGATTCCACTCACAGAAAGTTATTGTTAAGCATATGCGACTTCCTTCTGCGACCTCATCTCGCAGATCATGTCACATATCACCTCCTTCTGCCATCTTTAGTCTTCAAGCCTCTTTCAAACGCGATCTCATACTTCCAAACACTTCCCACATCTCCAATAAGCTACCGCATTGGTTGAATCCCTTTTGGTACTCATGGGAATATGAGCCATACCTAACACACCCACCAGGTTAAAAACCATAAGTTCAACATTTATCACTACCAATACCATCAGTTTTGTTAACAAGTCTGTAAATATCAAGGATTCTTAATAAGCATTCAACTGTATCAATGCATCCACACAAACTTAGGGGTCGTTTGTTTTTTTATCTGAAGATTGAATAGTCTTGAATTTTTCTGAACACTGAATGGGGACTGAAATCTGAACCTGAATGACATGTTTGTTTTTTTTTTCTCACATCTGAATGTATTGTCAACACGTTTGTTTTTTAAAAGTAAAATTGTCTGAAAATAAGTAATTTTATATTTATATCCATGTTAAACAATTATACATATAATATGGAATAAAAACAATCCAAAAATAATAATTATGTATGAACACATTTTATCATGATCTTCTTCTTCGATTACAAACAAACTTCATTTTTATTGGAAAGAAAGGGTTTTTTTTTTTTTTTTTTTCAAAAAATAAAGAAAACTCACACAAAACACTCATATATATATATATATATCACCATAATATCATAATAAAGTATTGATATTAAACACCAATATGAGAAATGATTAGGGTTCTTTTTTATTTTTAAAGTTATTTAAAATAAGCAATACATTAAAAAAAATATTTATATAACATATATAATTATGATGAAATTGGAAATATATATGTTATATATGGGGGATAGTATCGGAAGAAAAGATTTTGGATTGCATTTAATGCAATTCAGTGATTTGTAATTAAGTGAAAAGTCAGGATTTTTTACTTTTTATTTTAAGTTGTTTTTTGGTATTTTTAAGTTGTTTGACCACTTAAAAAAACAAACAAAACAACTTAATAATTATGATTCAGACCTATTACGTTTTAAGTGGAAAAAACAAACGACCCCTTAATAATCATGCTAAGGTTCAACTAGCATTCTAGTAATAATTCCAAGGAACATGCCTTGGAACTAAAATACCATCATCTTGAGAGCCTAATTTTGGCAGTGAATAAAGTTGCCGAAATTTCCCCTTCAGTGGCCCCAGTTATTCTACTCAAACATTCGACACTTTTGTAAGTAAGTAACACCATAAAGGCATATATGCAAAATTAGAAAGGGCTTGTTTGGCTAAGCTTTTGGAGGGGTCAAAAGCTCTTTTGGAACCTAAAAGCAGCTTCTAAACATGTTTGGATAATTTTACAAAAGAGCTTATCCAATTTGAAAGCTCTTCCAGTAGAAGCAGCCCTCACCATGCTTCTCTTGGAAGCTCTTCTAAAGAAAACCGGGAAGCCAAAATTTCATTTAATGAAACTTTCATAATTCCAACTTTACCCTCCTATATAAATCAGACTTCCTTCTTTCACGAAACTTGTCTGAAAAAAATCCCAAATCACATGAAATCCCTAAATTCTTACTAAGAGAAATCCCCAAATTCCTCCCCAATATCACATGGTCTTCTTCATTTATTTTGAAATCTCTTCTTCCTACACGATCTGATGGCGGTGGAGAGGGAGGATGGGGACGAGAATAGGTCGGGCTCCGAGATGAGGAGGACGAGGAAGCAGCCGGAGTGGACGGATGAGGCGGACTCGGCGGCGATTATGATGAGGACGATGGAGAACTCGAATGAGGACCCGTCGTCTGTGAGGACATTGAAACAGCCACGGCTGGTGTGGACACCGCAGCTACACAAGTGGCTCTAGTGAGATGATGGAGGTGCGACTCCATTTTCGAAGATCTAGAGCATATTTGCTCTATCAACGACGGAGATGGAGCGGATTTGCTCATTTTTACCGATTGACTTTCTTTTTTTTAATTTTTTTTTACAAAAATTGATGTGGTTTTGATTGAAGGAGAAGACTTGGATTATTACAATTGAGTTGAAATACCGTAATTTATTTGGATTTGTGGAATTGATTTTGTAGTTTTTTTTGTGGAATTGATTTTTGGTTTTGTTGCTGGAATTTGGTTGAAGAAATCTGGATTGTGTTTGGGGATGAGAAAATTTAAGAAAGAGAAATCAGAAATGGCAAGTAATTTGGAAGGGTAACATGGTCATATCATAATTAGAAGAGATTTTAAAATGTTCCAACCAAACAGTCTCAAAAGCTTTTCTTGATATAAAAGCTCTTTTAGAATATACCATCCAAACGGTAACTGAAAAGTTTAGGCTTTTACTTCTCTTCTTCTACTGCCAAAAGCCAAAAGTAAAAGTTATCCCAAACGAGCCCAAAGTAAAAGAGTTGCGTAACAGGAGTGTCATTGCCTAAAATCTAAAGTCTAAAATGTTGGTTGTTTGAGTGGAATTACTACCAGAATGTCAACTCAACAAGAATTGGTTTGACGAAAAAGAGTGATTGTAGCCCTCTCTAGGTTGACTTGGTAATACAACCTTGCATATTCGATTGGCAATCTTTTTTTTTTTTTTTTTGACAATATCTATTAATTCGGGACTAGGTATTTTTTTTGAAAACTTTCATCATTGGTATGATTCGAGCTGCTGACCTGAGAGTCATTTGCCCAAGCCCCAAGCTCGTTCATTTACCAGCTGAGCAACGCCCCTGTTGGCATTCGATTGGCAATCTTACTTAGACATACTACTCCATAATTATTTTTATGGGTAAAAGGACGGTTTTACCCCTTGATCAACTCTAAACCATTAAATTTGTCGTTAGTCAACTTTTTTAGGGGAGGTTTGTACAATTAAACGGAAAGTTGAATATGTATTCAATTTTGCCTAAAATCAGGGGTGTTTGTGCAATTAACACACAGCTGATTACCAAATAAATGGTCAAACCCTAATTACCCCTTCTCTTGTTGCCAACGAGATCCCCAATCTCCGTATCTTAGCACCAACCAGACCCGGACTGAGAATTCCTCTTCGCCGCGAATCAGATCCAGACCAACTCTTCGCAGTGACACGACCCTCCTCTTTGCTGCGACGCGGCCCTCTCCTCAGGTGAAAGATTATCTGGGCACTTTATATATATATATATATATAAATATATATATGTACGTGTATATACATAGGTAATGGAAAAATTACAATATGGAAAAACAAAAAATGTGGATAATGATTGAACAATAATAATTATATGAACAAAATAAATGTATATGATATATGAAAAAAATTCTATTCAACAGTATCGAATTGGCCGGAAATATCTGTGGGAAATATTGAATTTTTCGCAGGTTAGTGTGCGTCTCTTCTTTCTGTGTATCCATTGAAACTGTTTTATTTGTTTTATAAATTCAATTTTTTATTTTTAAAGCAGTATAAGTTCATTCTCTGCTTTCTCTGGAATTTTTTTTGTCTTTAAACAAAAGAAAGTAAATGTACTAGAATAAATATTGAAGGCTTGTCTTCATGTATTCACTTATAGATGGAGTACCTGAAGCCCGTGAGTTTCTACAAGAAAATTTTCAAGGATATTTTGAAGAAAGAAGATCATTTGAAACCTGGTCGGTTGCTGGGTTTGGATGTTAGTGATAAGTATGTGTCGTTAGCCGTGTCAGATTGGAAGAACTTAACTGCTGTGCCTTTAAGGTATGAAATCTCTTATTGTATGATGTTTGTTATTATGTTCTCAATATGTTGTAATGTGAATTTTTTTCAACATAGCAGAGTTGTGGATAGGCAGGAAATTAATATGAGTTCGATGGCGGATATGATTCAATCTTTGGTAAGTTGACTGTGAGTATGTTTTGTTTTACTGGCCAATGCTTAATCTTATATCTTAGAACATATTTAATGTGGTACTGTTAAAAATTTTGAGCCTTTTTCATACTGTCATTTTTTTTTTCTTTTCCGTTTTTATGCAGATCCCTGAATATAATCTAGTGGGTTTCGTTTTTGGGGCTGGATGTATTAGACCACCCATTGTGAGTCTTTATGTCATGATTTTTCAAGATTATCTCCTATTTGCTCTCAAACATGATTATGTTATTTTCTTTTTATTTGATTAGGATGTACGAATGCAGAAATTTATTGACGACCTATGCGAAACAGGAAAATTTAAAGGTTTAAAGTATACATTTTGGGATTATGGCATTGCATCACAGGTATATGTCTGTTTGATTTGTAAAGTATAACCATTACGCTTCATAATAGTTCAAACATATTGAAGGCCAAGAGTATTCATTTTTAGTGTGGCTTATTGGAAGCTTTGTCAAGTAGATGTTTGTGACTATTAATTAAGCTTAATTTTCTGTTTGAACCACATATGACAATTATTTTGCTTGCGAAATTGCCAAATATTATTAGCCATTAGTGATGCAAATTGTAAGATCTATTCATTTTGTTGACAGAATGCAGAATTTGTATTCAAGCAGCATGTGAAATTTACTTTAGAGATTTTGAATCAGCCTCCGTACATGTCAGAAACAATTATGGAGATGAGTCTTGCTGTTTTTGCACTACAGGTAATTGTCTTGGTTCATTTTATGACAATAGTACTCTAATGGTTTATGAATTTATTTGGAATCCAAGGAAAATGAAGAAATGGCCAATTAACACTTGTCATATCGGAGAAGATCTTTGGTGCACCCACTGAATGGTGCATCACCAATGTGTCAATTATTTGTCTCGTTTTCCACACATTCTCTTTTTCTGTTTTTTCACTTCCTTTTTCCTCCTAATGAGTTTTTTTTTAGAGTTAAAATTATTGATGTGTCAGTCATTTGTCTTGGTTTTCACACATTATCATTCGTGTTTTCTCACTCTCTTTCGTCCTAAAGAGGTGTTTTTTTTTTTTTTTTTTAAGTTAATATTGTTGATGACATGATGTGTCAATTTTTTTGTGGCCGGTTGCACCCGATGCACTGCAGATTGTCACATTGACATAGGAGATTTGGCATTGACCATTTAGCTATTTAGATAGAGCCAAATGAAATTTGGTAATTCTTAAAATTTTCGCTATCAAGTTATTTCAAAAATTTTAAGATTCTTTAATTTCAATCTCCTTTGATCTATCAAATTAAAACATTTCCATTGACTTTTGAACTTTTGCTATTGGGTTTTAAGTGGCTATTGTTACTTTGACATTGGCAGGGGTACCTGGATTGTACAAAAAAGTTGGTAAAAGAGGATTGGGACTGAACATAGTTGGATATTGCACAAATCCATCTTCATGGATGCAAGTTGATGCTAAAAATGCTCACTTGAATGATTGAATCCCATCCTCATATTTAGACATATTCTTTTAATAATCACCATTAATCAGACATTGAATTATATATGTTTTCCGGAGATGTTCTTTTAATATTTATCATTAATCGGTCATTGAATTAGATATATTTCTGCGTTGAATTTTAAGAAATCATCAAGTGTTGGAATTCATAACGTACTAATGGTTTTTTGTTGTTGGTATTATTGTTATTGATAAAGATAAAGATGTTTCAACGGATATTGAATGAAGATGGAGATTAATTTTTATGTAAATTTATTATCATTATGTCTCCATATTTTCTGCACTTAAAGGTTTACATTTGTTGGCTTGTAAGTTTCTCTACAAATACATTACACCAAGTCTTGAAAACAGCTCACATTTGATCATATGTGGTTGATAAAAATTCAACCACTCTCATCAAAACCTTCAAATGTTATTTCCCTGTACAATCAAGTTTCTTCACATTAAACTTCATCTTTAACCAAATCATTCGTAAATCATTCGGTCATTATTTATTGATTAAACTTGAAAGCAACTTCTTTTATAGAAATCAAGTTTTTCTAATTTTAGAAGCTTATGAGTTATGATTTTGAGAAGTTTGTTTTCGGATTCGGATCACACCCCTGTCCACCAAAATATTTTGCAATAAACAAATATGTTATTAATATGGAATATCAAGTAGTAAATTACTTTTAAGTTTGCAAGAAAACTATAAAAAATGAAGACCATGTTTGACAACTTAAAGCAATTGATGAACAGTTACAAAAAAAAAAACTTAATCAATATGTTCTTCGATGTTTTGGATACCAATCACGGAAAAATAATTTAATCAATATATTATTTGAGGTTTTGGATTAGAGTATGATGCCATAGTAGCTAATGACACCTCTCTATCAATAACTTATGAGGATTTATATGGATTTCTTTTAACCCATGAAGGGAGAATAGAACGATATAATAATCTTACCTAAAATATAGTTTTGATGCCACGCAACAAAACAATCGAAGCAAGGATCAACAAAATCAATAGTATTCTCATGGTGCTTTTGGTACTGCCAACCAAATCCAAAATGTGTATCGTGCTAGAGGACTGTCAAGGCCAAGTCGTACGTGATTTCAACCCCCCTTTTCGAGTCTTTTCGCTTGGTTCTAGAGTAAAATCAAGTATTTAACGTTTAAAATAAGTTTTGCAAGTCTTGTTACCATTCTAGAGGTATTTGAGCAAGTTAGGAGAAATTGGAGCCAAAAAAGGAGATTTTGGGAATTTTTAAAAAACTATACGCGGTACGCATGTTTTACTTATTATTATCTTTATCTCATTATTCACGCATTAAATCCATCACATCTAGTATACCAAATAGTTAATACCTTCAATCAGCAGCCAATTAACAAAAAAAAAAAAAAAAAAAAGTGAAAATGAACCAAGTGTGGTGTTTTGTGAATATATATTTTGTTAATTGTACTTTAATAGTCATATGAGTTGTTATTTGAGCAATCTAGAAGGTTCAACACTTGCACGCCAAGTGTTCAACATCGTCTAATAATAGAATCACAGTACATATGGCTGATTTTATTGGCAATATGTCATCTTAACATTTACCAAAATCTTTTGTATAGCAAGTAGAAGCTAAATTTCAGAATTCCAACTGAAGCAGAAAGCTAAAAAATTATTAACATGGTTGTGAATAGAAGACGAGAACTTAATTGTTTTCAGATAAAGTTTTACCAATTAATAGTCTTGTTGCATATATATATTTGGTCTGTATTGAATATCCCATAACTTTTATAGAGTCATTAAAAGTCTACATTGAAAACATCTAAACTTTTTAATTTCATAAAAGTTATTAAAAGTCTTTTGAAATCCAAATTGAATACACCCCCCTTAGACATACTACTCCCATAATTGTTTTTATGGGTAAAAGGACGGTTTTACCCCTTGATCAACTCTAGACCATTAAATTTGTCATTAGTCAACTTTTTTTTCAGGGGAGTTTTGTACAATTAAAAGAAAAGTTGAATATGTATTCAATTTCGCCTAAAATCAGGGGTGTTTGTACAATTAACACACAGCTGATTACCAAATAAATAGTCCAACCCTATTCACTCCTCCTTTTGTTGCCAACGATATCCCCAATCTCCTTATCTTCGCACCAACCAGACCTGGACTGAGAATTCCTCTTCGCCGCGAATCAGATCCAGACCAACTCTTCACAGCGACACGAGCCTCCTCTTTGCTGCGACGCAACCCTCTCCTCAGGTGAGAGATTATCTGGGCACTTTATAATTATATATTTATATATATATACGTGTATATACATAGGTAATGGAAAAATTACAATATGGATAAAAAATTGTGGATAATGATTGAACAATAATAATTACATGCATTAAAAAATTAAATGTATATGATATATGAAAAAAATTCTATTCAACAGTATCGAATTGGCCGGAAATATCTGTGGGAAATATTGAATTTTTCGCAGGTTAGTGTAATAGTGTGTGTCTCTTCTTTCTGTGTATCCTTTGAAACTGTTATATTTGTTTTATAAATTCAATTTTTTATTTTTAAAGCAGTATAAGTTTATTCTCTGCTTTCTCTGGAAAATTTTTTGTCTTTAAACAAAAGAAAGTAAATGTACTCACTTATAGTAAAGTAATATTTTTTGTCTCTGGATAAATATTGAAGGCTTGTCTTCATGTATTCACTTATAGATGGAGTACCTGAAGCCTGTGAATTTCTACAAGAAAATTTTCAAGGATATTTTGAAGACAGAAACTTATTTGAAACCTGGTCGGTTGCTGGGTTTGGGTGTTAGTGAGAAGTATGTGTCATTGGCCGTGTCAGATTGTAAGAACAAAATTGCTGTGCCTTTAAGGTATGAAATCCCTTATTATATTATGTTTGTTATTATGTTCTCAATATGTAGTAATGTGAATTTTTTTCAACATAGCAGAGTTGTGGATAGGCAGGAAATTAATATGAGTTCGATGGCAGATATGATTCAATCTTTGGTAAGTTTAACTAATCTGTGGACTGAGTATGTTTTGTTTCACCTGCCAACGCTTAATCTTATATCTTAAAACATATCTAATGTGGTACTGTTAAAATTTTTGCGCTGTTTTCCGTTTTTATGCAGATCCCTGAACATAATATAGTGGGTTTTGTTGTTGGCACTAGAAAAACTCTTCCCACTGTGAGTCTTTATGTCATGATTGTTCAAGATTATCTACTATTTGCTCTGAGGTCTGATTATGTTATTTTTTTTTATTTGATTAGGATGCACAAACGCTGATTTTTATTGATGATCTAGGCAAAACTGGAAAATTTGAAGGCTTGAAGTATACACTTTGGGACTGTGAAATTGCATCAAAGGTATATGTCTGTGAACCTATACAGAAATGATTTGTAAAGTATAACCATTACGCTTCATAATAGTTCATACATGTTGAAGGCCGAGAGTATTCATTTGTAGTGTGGCTTATTGGAAGCTTTGTCAAGTAGATGTTTTTGACTATTAAATAAGCTTTTAATTTTCTGTTAGAACCACTTATGACAATTATTTTGCGTGTGAAATTGCCAAATATTATTAGCCATTAGTGATGCAAATTGTATGATCTATTCATTTTGTTGACAGAATGCAGAATTTGTATTCAACCAGCATCTGAAATTTATTTTAGAGATTTTGAATCAGCCTTCGGACATGTCAGAAACAATTATGGAGAAGTGTTTTGCTGTTTCTGCACTACAGGTAAATTATCTTGGTTCATTTTATGACAATAGTTTTTACTCCAATGTTTTATGAATTTATTTGGAATCCAAGGAGAATGAAGAAATGGCCAATTAACACTTGTCATATTGGAGAAGATCTTTGGTGCACCTGCTGATTGGTGCATCAACAATGGCAATTGTCTCGTTTTTCACATTTTTTTTGTTTTTTTTTGTTTTTTTTTGTTTTAAAGTTAATATTGTTGATGACATGATGTGTCAATTTTTCTGTGGTCAGGTGCACCCGGTGCACTGCAGATCGTCATATTGACATAGGAGATTTGGCATTGACCATTTTGTTATTTAGATAGAGCCAAATGAAATTTGTTAATTCTTAAAAATTTTGCTATGAAGTTATTTCTAAATTTTTAACATTCTTTAATTTCAATCTCCTTTGACCTATCAAATTAGAACATTTCCATTTTGACTTCTAAACTGTTGCTATTGGGTTTTAAGTGGCCATTGTTACTTTGATAATTGGCAGGGGTACCTGGATTGTACAAACAAGATGGTAAAAGAGGATTGGGATTGAACATAGTTGGATATTGCACAAATCCATCTTCATGGATGCAAGTTGATGCTAAAAATGCTCACTTGAATGATTGAATCCCATCCTTATGTTTAGACATTCTTTTAATATCCACCATTAATCAAACATTGAATTATGTATGTTTTCTGGAGATGTTATTTTAATATTCATCATTAATCGGTCATCTATTAGATATGTTTTTGCATTGAATTTTAAGTAATTAGCAATTGTTGGAATTCATAGTGAACTAATGGTTTTTTGTTTTGTTTTGTTGTTGTTGTTGTTGGTATTATTGTTATTGATAAGGATAAAGATGTTTCTCCGGATATTGAATGATGATGGAGATTAATTTTTATGTAAATTTATTATCATTACGTCTCCATATTTTCTGCACTTAGGTCATGTTTGGTGGCTTGTATTGTATTGTATTGTATTGTATTGTATTAGCTATTTAAAATGTATTAAAACAATACAATACAGTGTTTGGTGCAAATATTGTTTTGTATTATTTTAGTACATTTTAATTGCCTATTACGACAAACACTGTATTAGCTAATACATTATATTTGGTGGTATTAGGTTGTATTGTATTAGGAAAAAAACACTTTTCATTTATCTTTATTTTTCAACAAATATGGAATATTGAAGAAATATGTGTTATGTTGTTAATATTTTTTTTAAAATTTCAAAATTATATAGAAAGTATTTATTTTATTTTTAAAAATATTAGTTATTTTAATTTTTTGTTTCAATTAAAATAAAAATATTTATTGATTTATTTATGGTAAGGATATTTAAAATTAATAATTAACTATTTTTAAAAAAATATTATATTCTTATAATATAATAAAATACAATAAAATCATATATGAATAACTTAATACGATATAATACAGTGCATCACCAAACACTGGTTTGTATTAATGATAATACAGTCCAATACAATTCAATCCAATCTAATACAGTTCAATACAACCCAATACGGTGTGCCAAACGAGCCCTTAAAGGTTTACATTTGTCGGCTTATAAGTTTCTCTACAAAAACAATACTCCAAGTGTTGAAAACAGCTCACATTTGATCATATGTGGTTGATAAAAATTCATCCAGACTCATCAAAACCCTCATATGTTAATTCCATGTACAATCAAGTTTCTTCACGTTAAACTTCATCTTTAACCAAATCATTCGGTCATTATTTATCGTTTAAACTTGAAAGCAACTTCTTTTATAGTAATCATGTTTTTCTAATTTTAGAGGGAACGTATCATTTTCCCCTTAGAAAAAGAAAATTGAAAATCCAATAGCAATTTTACAAAAATGCAGTACAAATGTAATAAAAAAAAAAGTGAGATGAAAGGAAACCTTTAACGGCCAAATTCTCTACGACGGTGGATGGAAAACGGAAAACCCTTTCGCGCGACAATCGCTTTTTCTTCTCGTCGCTGCCAAGGGAATTGCATCAGATGTTTGTTCTTTGGTCGGCAGGTCCTCTCACGCAGCTTCTCTAACGACGAATGGCGTAGAAATCGCTCATCTCTCACATTCTCTCTTTCAGACAAAATTGAAACGTTATATCTAATGAAAACAAAAGTTAGGTTAACAATTCATTAATGGCAGACTGGCAGTATAGTTTTTTTACGAGCAAGGTTGGTTAAAAATAAAATTTTACCACAACCCAGTTAGAATTGAATTTCACAAATTTCGTTTGGTTAAAAAATAATGTCTCTCGTCTGTGGATGTGGGGTTCGATTAGAATTCTCTTTGTAGAATAATTATTATTGCATTGGATGTCTCTTAAAGTAATTTTGGTAAGGGATATAAATATCTTATTAAACAAATGTCAAATATGGGGTACTATTATATATCTGGATACTACCTAGGGTTTTTCAGCATATAATCTTTTGTGATGATTTTTCCCTTAGGTCAGTCCAATTTTAGAAAAAAAAAAAAAAAAATAGAGTTCATTTTTGCTCACCCCCTTGACTTAACTGGGCCGTGAACATTATCCCCCTACCTAGATTTGGACAAGTGTCCAAAAGTTAACTATGGGTTAACAAGATAATAATCATAAGGGTAAATAAGTAAATTAATAAAAAAATATATATAATTATTTAACAATCATTACAATAAATTTATTCAGAGTTAATAATAATAATAATAATAATAACTAATCTAAATCCAAACACTCAAATCTCCATCTTCATTTCCTCAAAAAAAAAAAAAAAAAAAATTATCAATCTTCATCATCGTCCCTTCATCATCTTCTCTAGCTCCCAAATAGCAAACAGCAAACCCTAACCTAAATCAAAATTATTTTCTTTCTCTCTCTCCCTACCCTGGTGGTCTCCTCCAGCGGCACGAACTCCAAATTCTTCTTTTTCTTTAGTTTCGCCTGGCACAACGAACTCGATCCTAGTCAAAAAATGAACCGTTGATGGTGGGTTTTGGTTTGTTGCTAGTTTGGGTGGTTGGGTTTGGATATGGTTGGGGTTGATGTTGTTTTTTTTTTTTTACTATGATTTTTTTAAAAGATTTTTAATTTCTGAAATGGATTATAATGTTGTTGTTTTTTCCTGATTCTAGTGTTAAGAAAAAGAAAATAGAAAAAGGGTAAAATTGGTAGAACACACCTTAAAATATATCTATATCTATATAATATAGTAAAATGGAACTTCATCTTGACATATGTGGTGGTTTTATCATTAGATTTTTATTAATTATTAATTATAATCTATTTAATTAATTGTATAGATATATAATTGTATAATATATAAAATTTATACAGCCACTTTAAGGTCATTAAAGTGCTCTACGGTTTTTAATTTCAACTTTCTAAACTAATTAATGTTGTGAGATTAGTAATATTCTACTTTACAACATTCTTCAAATACTTTATATGTATAAATGTATAATGCATGCATTCATCAATATAATGACCATTAAATAATCATAACTATATTATATCAATTGTTTCATTTTCCAACAAGTTAAATATTAAATGACTAATCAATTAATTAATCTATATATCTACATTCTATATCAATATATAAATATAATAATAATAGAGTTTCACAGTGCCACATGTCGCCGTGAGAGAGTTTTAGTATTAAATTATATATTTACATTTAACTTTAAAATATTTAATCCATTAATTAAAATGAATTTGATTTTACCTAGGAAGCTCTTAGTTATCCAATGTGTAAGTGCATACTTATTGATTGGCTTATTTCAAGACAAACCACATTGGAATTGGTATGTAACGGGTAGCTTAGGTTATTGTGTTTTGACAAGCTTCCGGACTTCTCAAGGTGACTTCAAGATCAAGAGCTTCAAAAGGTATACCACTTGACTTTGTTTCTTGAAGAGATTAGGTGTACACACACACTTGCATGCATCTTTATATATATTGTGTATTAGTTACCATGCATGTGTGTTTCATTGATTAGTGCATCTATGTTAATTAGCACACACACACTTTCATTGCATTTATATGATTGCATTTGTGTGTATCTTATTTGGTTTATCATCACACTTATGCATTTTCGTATTGCATATCTTTTGTGTGTCACATGCTTGGTGATCTTTCATGTTGCTATCCACTTCCATGCATGTTTAGTTGATTGCATCTAGCTTATTGAAATGCCATGACATGTTAGGCATTATGATGCAATCACATCCCACACTTGCACTTCATGCTTATTAGTCTTAGTGTGGTGTAATTCGTTTCCAAGATGGTTCGGAAACGTCTGCGCTTGCACGATGGTGTGCTTGGTTTAGCGCGAGGACTGCATTTGGAGAATGCCTTGGCTTCTCCATTGATTTCACCTTCTGTGGTGAATCGGCGGTTAGTTCGGTGGCCAGACCGCCGAATAAACCTTCGAATTGAGTTGGTACCTTCTGGTCCAATTATGCGGTTAGATCGGCAACCATAATTCGACCGCCGAATCATTCCAGTAATATGATTGGAGTTCTGCGGGTTAAATCGGTGGCCTAACTGCCGAATTCAACCGCCGAAGTAAACTTGGGTTTTTGTCCCAAATTCGGCTGGTTGAATCGGCGGCCATAATTCGACCGCCGATCCATTCCAGTGGTGACGGTTCACTTTCTACGGTTTAGTTAGGCGGCCTGACCGCCGATTGAAACCGCAAATGTCGCGCTTTCAGGTTTTCTTTTTCAAAACGACACCACTTCATCTAGGGCTCATATATAAGTATCATCTTCTCCCTAGCTCGTTTTTTGAGAGCTCATAAACTGAACCTAGTGAGAGATACTCACATTCTAGAGAGAAAAGCTCCCAAAAACTCATATTCACTCAACCAAACACTTTCCCATGAGCATCCAGCTTTTTATAGCATCATTCAAGCATGGGTTGTGTTGATTTCTTTGACTAGGTAATCTCTACATGTTCTACATCTCTTTGTTTCATATTTATAACTTGTTTGCCTAGGTTTAACATTTATTTGTTGATTAAATGCATGTCTCCTTGCTTAATGTTGTTTCTAACATGTTTGAGACTTTGTTTATTGGTTGAGATGAGTTGTTTGTTGATAGCTAGCATTTAGGACTATTTTGCCCTCTAGCTAAGTCTATATGATTTTCATTTAGACATTGATGTGTAGGACTTATTGATTGCATTTGTTAATTGCATTTATTGTCCTTGCCATGTTCATTGACAACTCTTGTTGATTGGCATTTTGATTGACTTTTTATTGATTGCATTTAGTAATTGCATATTCATTGTCATTGCCATGTTTATTGACAACTTGAGTTGATTTGGCTTTCTTTGTTGACAATTAGGTTGTTAGAAATCTCTACAACTAATTGAGACCTCATGTATGTGCATGTAGGCTTTGTTGATAACTAGGATGTTGATTTGCATTATAACATCTAGTTAAGCATATAGTGTTTAGTCTAGCACTCATTGCATGTGAGCATCATTGTGACATACACTTAGACTTTTAATTCTCTTTAAGAGTCAAAGTCTTGTGGCTTCTAGGTGAAGTTGCACAAGCATTGTACTAGCTCCTCTGTAAAAGGCCTACGGGTAGATTAGAAGGTGCTCACGTCAATAGTAGTGGATCGTGGAGATCACTTGAGGGTGTAAGCTTCTCTTCATATAGAGGTTGTCTAGGGTTGGTCTAGGTTCACTGTAAAAGACCCGCTGGGTAGATTAGGAGTTGCTCACGCCAAGAGTAGTGTATCAGGGGATATCACTAGGGATTGAACCAAGAGTGGCGAGTGGTAGTGTCCATAGCCTGAGGTTATCTAGGGTGAGAGTCTGAGAATCACTTGAGGGTGTAAATTCCTTTTCATATAGTGGATTTCGTTGACCGTGTGTGGCGCACACGGTCAACGAAATGTAATTAATACATGTATTATCAGGAGATATTATCAGGAGATAATATTATCAGGAGATAGCAATACATGTATATTCAATTTTCTATTGGAGATATATATGCAAGATATCTGCTATAAGTAATTTGTTTGTCTTTATGGATTTTACTGTGCATATATCAAAACAAAATAGTAAATTTAGAGAGCGAAAGTAATTCAAATCCACTTCGAGCAGCTTCAAAATTCTTGACTGTTATAATTTAGTATATTAATGGAAAAATGTAATGATCAGGTTTCTGGACATAAGGGTGGTTCTGTATTATTGCTGTCAAGGCATTTTGGTCTTTTGTTGTTCCCATTGGATGACGAGTTAGCTAGAGCTTTGCTTAACAGGTTTAGTAAGCTGTAAATGTCAATTTAAGTGGGTCTTGACTGGTCCAATTTGTTGTTATATCCTCAAGATTGTGCGGTTTCCTAGTGTAGAAAGTCCATAAGATGGATGCAATTTTATCATTTGAGGAAGTGGAACGAGGAATGAAGAAACAGTTTGACCATTCTGCTGCTTTGTGTGGTGCCACATCAAGATCTTTGGATGTATGATGCTCTTCCATTCTTGGGCTGGATTCTTAGTAGTTTTTTTTTTTAATCTTATATCTCTCCTTTTAGGTTCCTTCTGATTCTTTTTTTTTTTCCTTTCAATTTTCTCTGACTTCTTTAATTTTGTATTAAGTTGTTGAAACCTTAAAACTTTCAGATTCTAAACTAGTCCTCTAATTACCTATTTTCCTGTGGTATTGGTTGCTGTTATTGAGATCCTGCTGTAAAGTTTTGTGTACTACAGTGGATGTGGTAAAAGAATATGTAATCATCAATGCATATAATTTTGAGGGGCTACTCCCATTTAAACAAATTTGGTTCAAATGCAATTTTTTTTTCTTTTCTATTTTTCTGTTCACATCAAATCATGCCCCCACAGGCAGTGTTGTAAAAGTCGGCGCCTAGGCGCTAGTCGAAGCACCACCGCGGCGATTTCAGGGCAGTCGGCCAGATTAGGCGGGAAGAAGGAAGTCGCCGCCTAGTCGGAGGAAGTCGGCAAGTCGGATTCTAGTCGGTCAAACCGATTTTGACCGACTTGTGCAGTTGAACGAAAAACGTCGCCGTTTTGTAAGAGTGTAAGTTGTCAGGTTTCAGTTTCATTTAAAAAAAAATTGAAATAGGTGAGAAGTGAGAAATTGAGAGGCGAGAACTAGAGATCTGAGAACTCAAATAGCAAACCACAACCAAAACAGCTCGTCGCCTCCAGTTCCGCCGGTCGTCGCTGTCGTCGTCCAGCTCGTCGTCGTCGCCGTCGCTGTCGGCCTCCAGCTTTCTGGATGGTTCTCTGCTCTCGTCTTCGCTTCTGCTGGTGCTGGTGGCGTCTTGTGCGTTTGTTTTGCTCTTTCTGTTCGTTTTGTATTGTGGGGTTCTTTGTGGGGTTGTCTAGTGGGGTTTTTGTTTTTTGTAGGTGTCATTGCTCTGCAACAATTTTAGACTTTTAGTGTGGCTGTTTCTGTTGCTTTCCTTTGATGCTTTTGTTTGTGGGTCTCTTGGTCCCCTGCTTTGTTCTGTGGTTTGTCTTTGGTTTTGAATATATTTAGCCTTTTAAAAAAAAATAAAAAATAAATACTTTGGTTGGAACTTGAAATTTGAATTACTTGGTTGAAATTTCATTTAATTTGTTGGATTTTGTTTAGTTTTTTACTTTGGTTGGAACTTGGAAATTATTTACTTTGGTTGGAATTTGATTTAGTTTGTTGGATTTTATTTAGTTGTATATGGAATTTTGATTCTCAATATTGAGTTTTTTAGAATTTGATTTTCAATTTTAGGTTCAAAATATGAAAAAATATATATATATGAAATATTATGATTTTTTTGAATTACAAGAAAAAAAATACTAAAAAAAAAAAAATCCGGCCGGCTGCCGGCGACCGGCCGATGGCCGACTTCCGGCCATATGCCTAGTCTCCGACTAGTCCCCGATTAATCCCCCTAGGTGCCAGGCGGTGGGTCGCCACCCGACTGGCGCCTAGCGACTTTCACATGTGCACTTTTTACTTTTGTTTATACTATCAAAATGTCTAGTTTATGGCATTTTTTTCCTACATAAAAAGTTGTGTTCCACACATTAAGAAGCAGGATGTCTGCAGTGGAGGCCATCTATCTTGTTATGAATGAATCTTTTAACTAGGTTTTATGCTTAACAAAAAGATAATATGATTTTGATTAATTTGATCTTATGCTTGAGCAACATATATCTTAAAGGTTGGTCATCCTTCATGAGCGTGAGCTTACTTGGGCTGGATGCGTGACGTGTCTCATGGAAGCACCACACTTGCATGCTTTCCGCACCAAGTATCCGCACAACTTTAAAGCAACATTCCCTTATATGGTCAGCCATGGTATGTTCTGATTTCTGAAGCAAACCTATCTTAAGGAAGTTCTAAATTTAATTAGAAAAATTGGATACTTATGGTGGATTTGAAAATCATTTGGAGCGGTTCTCTCAAATTAACCATCATTTTATCATTATTTTTAGTTGATCATAAATTCTAGTTTTGTGATCGTATCAATTATGCAATGGTTCATTTGGAATAAGATTAAATCAGTCTATATTTATATTTTTTTTTTATTGCTGAGATTTTGAGTTTACTGATCCATAATTTACCAATAAATGTCTTGTAAACATTGAGACCGACTAGAAAGTGCTCCAGTACAAATATATGTATGCAACAAGACTATTAAATGGTAAAACTTTATCTGAAAACAATTAAGTTTATGTCTTCTAATCACAACCATGTTAATAATTTTTTAGCTTTCTGCTTAAGTTGGAATTCTGAATTTTTTTTTTTTTTGTTTTGTTTTGAAATAAACATTCCATAAAAAGGAAGATCAGATACAACCAGGAGCATCTGTAAGTAGAGACTTACGGATACAAGGAGGAAACTCCTCAAGCCAAACACAGTCCTCTGAAATAGACAGAGCATATCTAGCCAATTTGTGCGCAACTACGTTAACACACAGCAGGGCAGGGGCAACATAAGATTTCTAATAGCATCAATCACAAGACCTATCTCAGAAGCATGCTCTTTCCTATCATTCACCATTCCCACCACAACAGCAGCATCCGACACAAAATCAAAGGGAACCAGACCAGTATCGAAAGCAAGTTGGATCCCTTTAAGGATAGCCACAGCCTCAGCCACCATGGGACTATAAGAAGCAAGCACTTGTTGAGAACTAGTGGCCATGACACTGCCATTAGAATTTTGGATAGCCAGGCCAAACCCCACCATACCTCTGCTAACATCAATCGCAGCATCCGAGTTTAGCAAAAATCTATCAAGATGCGGAGGAGACCAATTGGAAGGGCTCTGCTGCTGAAAAACAGTTGCTGAACTGTTGCAGAATTAAAATCCTGAATAAAACAGCTGGCCCAATCAAACACATCCTCCACTTTCACCAAAGGTAGGCCATGAACCACACTTTCCAAAACACAACACACAGCAAAGCCAACTCCTCACCGTTCAATAAACCAAAGCAAGTCAAGATAAAATCCAAGAAGCTTTTACCTTTGCCTTCGCCAATCTTCTTACTAAGATGCCAGGAATTACGAATCCCCTTAAGAGAATTGCAGCCCCAAACTGCATGAAGAGAGGTTTGAACCTCCCATTTACACACTGGGCAAACAGAAGAGATATTCATACCTTTTTTTTGGAGATTCTTCATAGAAGGGATCCAGTTGAAACAAAGTTTCCAGATGAAATTTTTTATTTTAGGTGGGATTTTGATTTGCCAAAGGAACTTCCACCAAACTTCAATACTATAAACAGTAGACATACTCGGCTGTTCCAACTACAAACATCCGGCACGATATCCACTCTTAACCGAGTAGATACCACTATGCTCAAAATGCCACATGAGAGAGTCATTGGCCTACGAAAAACTACTTGCTATACTAACGATTTTGGTAAATGTTAAGATGACTTATTGCCCATAAAATCAACCATATGTACTGTGACTCTATTATTAGACGATGTTCTTACATTCAAATTCAATTTTCATTTTGAAGCTTGATTGGAAGACTGTAGTTAATTAAATGATTTTCTTGTATCCGTCTTTTCTTTTTTGTTTAGTATGTACTATTTGTGGTCGGTTGGCTCACTATTTGTAACTGTATCTAATTCAACATGAAATACAATTTTCTGCATTAATAAAACAACAATAATAATTAAAAAAAAACCTTATTTGCTTTAATCCCAATATTGGGACGACCACAATAAACCAGATTTGGGGGATATAAATATATAATAGACTTTTGCTCAAACCGGTAAAGGCATTATAGTCATTTTGTCAAGTCAAGCTAACGAAACCCTCAACCCCGTTAGACTTTAGGGGATATTGAATAAAAACATCTTTTTCCGCACATGCAATAATTGTTTAAAGGTCATGACTCATGAGAAGTTTTTAATATTAACCTATATATAATTAACAAAATATTTATTAATTACAAAAAAAAAAAAAAAAAAAAAAAAGTAATTAATAAATAATTTTGATTTGTTTCTCACCTTCAAACACACCAATAATCATTGTCTATAACAACTAACAACCACCAAAATTTTACATTATTTTAACAATAATGCTACATTGCTCAAATTTGGTGTCCAAATGATGTGGCAACACTCTGGGTTATTCATTTAAATTGTATTAGATTTACATGAATTAAATGAATGGTTCAGTGTGTTACCACATCATTTGGTCACCATATTTGGACAGTGTAGCATTACTCTTATTTTAATTTTACTGCAAAAAAACAAGAGCAAGATCTAAAATATTCCATGGCAATCTTGAATCTGTCAATTTCCACCGAGAGAAAGAAAGGTTGAGTTGAAAACACTTGAAACATGTTTTTGTTTAAAAATGTTTTTTCCAAAACAATTTAAAAAAAAAAAAACAAAAACAAGAAACTGGTTTTTAAAATGTTACCGAACGGCTTATTATTTTCATTATCCGTTAACAGTTAACACAATAAATAATGGCGAAACTCTTTGTTTGTGATTCATGTCTAAAACCATATTGAAGTGAGAAATGCTTTTCTATATAATTTTCAAATTCCACCTACATTTATTCGAAATATAATCTTCAATCATTTTCAAATCCCATCTACATTGATTCAAAATAATCTTCGATCGTCGTCTTCATCAAGGGAGAAATAATTATCTTCATCAACGGGAGGTTGATCTTTGAGACAGCAATCAAAATACACCAGTCAAATGCCAAAACAACAACTTATAAAAGGACTTTGAAACCAAGTGTACAAGTGTCAAAATAATGTTCTCAATTGGAACAAAGCATTTAAATTATACAAATATTCAAAATTTTGAATTGATTGAATAAATAAAAATCTAAACATCATCCAGCTTTTTACATTAGTGAAATGCAGTGGTCCTAATTGTCTCGTGTTTTTTTTAAGTGTATGTTAAACATCAACTTGCATGACAGAAAGATATGAACAAACTATTGAATTATAATGGACTAATCTGATTTTTGCATTCGGATAAAAAGAAAGATACATGCATTACTTTATATACATTGTCAAAACCTAGACCCGGAACCGGACCCAAACCCGATACGAATACCTAACTCGACCCATACAGTTCGGGTTCGGTACTATAAAATTGCCATATCCCTAATTTAAAGGCCGACAACATTGGCACAATGAGGGTAAAATAGTAATTGGGCAAATAAGATTTAACCTAAGGGGTCGTTTGTTTTTTCCACTTAAAACTTAATAGATCTGAATCATAATTATTAAGTTGTTTTGTTTGTTTTTTTAAGTGGTCAAACAACTTTAAAATACCAAAAAACAACTTAAAATAAAAAGTAAAAAATCCTGACTTTTCACTTAATCAAATCACTGAATTGAATTAAATGCAATCCAAAATCTTTTCTTCCGACAGTATCCCCGGTAGATAACATATTTCCAATTTCATCGTAATTATATATGGTATAGAAATCTTTATTTTAATATATTGCTTATTTTAAATAGCTTTAAAAATAAAAAATAATCATAATTCTCATATTGGTGTTTAATATCAATACTTTATTATGATATTAGAGTGATATATTTATATATTATTTTTTTAGAGTGTTTCATGTGAGTTTTCCTGCTACCCCTTTTATTTTTTGAAAAAAAAAACATTTTTTTTTCTTAGTAAAAATGAAGTTTGTTTGTAATAGAAGAAAAAGATCATGATCATATGTGTTCATATATAATTATTATTTTTGGATTGTGTTTATTCCATATTATATGTATAATTGTTTAACATAGATATAAATGTAAAATTACTTATTTTCAGATAATTTTACTTTTGAAAAACAAACATGTTGACAATAGATTCAGATGTGAAGAAAAAAAAATATATGTCATTCAAATTCATATTTCAGTCTCTATTTAGTCTTTAGAAAAATTCAGGCATGTTCAGTCTTCAGACAAAAAAACAAACAACCCCTAACTGTTTAGAAATCCAATTGCTAGGTGAACCCTAGAGTTGCGACTTCCACCATTCCCATAATCTTCTTCTGCTCTTTCCCAAGTTAGTGTATCTCTCTCGTTTTAATTTTTTTAGGAAAGGCCATTTCCTTCGATTTCCACATTTTTTGTTTTTTATTCCATTATGTTTCTTTTTCTTTGATTTAAGATACAATTTTAATCTCTAATTTGTGTTATTTTTATGAATGTCAAAATCAAAACTTAACATTTTTTTATTTTTTTTTAGATGAAGTACGTGCGACCCTACGCCTTGTCCAAGCAAATGGAAAAGATGAACGTGGAATTGGCACAGAGGAAAGCTATTAGAGCTCAATTGCTAGGTTTTAATAATCTGGATGATTATGTTACCGTGGCAATTTCAGACACAGCTATGGAAAGAATCGAACATTATGCGTATGTTATCTCTTATGCATTGTGATTATATCATCTCACGTATGCTCTCTTAACGCAAAATATCTCATTATCTGCACTAATTTAATTTAATTTTTTACGTGATTTTTAAACTTCTATGGAATATATAGTCTTGTGGATTGAGAGGTACTAGATTTTGAAAGGAAAAAAAAAAAAAAAAAGTCAATAGAATCAATTCAAAAATTAATTGTTAAGTGCAAAAAAACTAACAACCTATTGTGTTTTTAAGCTATTTTTCTTTCTTGAATGTTTAATTAAATTGTTTAACATGTCCTTGTTAAATTGTGTTTAGTTAAAGCTCTTTTTATTGCACCTACCAATGATTGGCGCAACTCTAGTCATGCTAACACCTTATAACGTATCTATTATGGAATTGCTGAGGCGTAGAGTTGTCTTCAAATTTCGAGTCATGTCTTTCTACAGATCTGTAAATATAATCTGGAAGGTGTTGTGATAGGATGTCCAGATGCTAAAAATTATAATCTGGAAGGCGCTATGATAGGATGTCCGGATGCAAAAAATAGAGAGAATCGTGAAGTGAGTTTTCGTGACACTAAGTTTTCAAAATTTTCTCACATTTGCCTTTTGATGTGATTATATTCTTTACGTTTTATTTGATTAGGTTGTAAAAGTATTGAGTTTTGTTTACGACCTTTACAATACTGGAAAACTTGAAGGTTTCAAGTACACGTGTTGGGATCGGAGATTTGGACCCAAGGTGTGTAAAATTATATAGTAAATATTTGGAAAGTTCACCATTTCTCACTTAAATATCGTTTAGACATGAATGACATTGAGTCGTTTTAACTTGGACTTCAAAAACCACGGTATGGACCGTGTTCAAATGTTTTAAGAAACCCAGGTTTTTTCCATCCCTAGTTATGTTAAAGACTCAAAGTAGCTGTCTGCAACTATTTATACAAGTTCAATTTTGTTTGTCTCCTTTGTTGTAAGGTGTATAGTAAATGTAGATGGTAATTATTTTGCGTTCCATATTGCCAAGCCATTGTTTTTGTGTTATCAATTACAAAATCTCACAAAAAAGAAGTAACAAATGAACTTACGAAGTTACGAGATCTGTAAAAATGAAGGAAACTTTATTAGAGAGAGACTGTTTTGTTGTGCTTCTGATAATGTAGAGACAAATTGGCAATAAAGTAAAAATAAACGGAAATGCTGTCTCACGTGACCTTTCTCTAGACTGGTCCCCACATCCAATCGACCAATCCTTGTTGTAAATTTACTGGTTTGCCCCTCTGTCATGAATTTTTATTTTCTTGTTCATAGAAAAAGTTCCGTGTGTGAGTTGTGAAACATTTAGCCAAGTTGGACCAATAGATGATCAGTGAATTAAACTTTTGTTATTTGTGGGTTTGAGGAGTGAGTGGGGTGTGGTACTTACTGGTGCATTGATGTTAAATGGCATGCAATCAACTGGTTTTTTTTTAATTATCGACTCAATAAATTTTATGTTAAATTTTAGAACGATTTACACCCACGTCCCCTGAGGTTTGCTAAATTACACACGAAACCGACTTTATCATTAACTAACACTCACCTCCCCTTCCGTCAGTCAACATCCGTTACATTTAACCGTTGACCATATCAAGAAGGGTAATATCGTCTTTCAATTTATTAAACCCACTAAAAGACAAAAAGAAAATTAAATTTTTTTAAAAAATTTAAATTTATTTAACATCCAATATGATTTTTTCAAAAAGAAAAAAAAATAAATGCAAAAACTTAATCCAAATCCAAATCTAAACCCTCATCATCATCAAACCAAAATTCACATTCAACATCCAAAAATTAAAAATTCCATAAATTAAAAATAAAAACTCATATTTCAATCTTCATCTTCAACATCAACAAACTCCATCTTCATCTTCAATATCAACACATTCTACTTTACTCATCTGTTCTCTCCCTCTTCTTTAAAAAAAAAAAATTTTTGAAAGAAAATGAGATCTGGAAAGTTTTGAGTCACCCATTAGTCGCCGAAATAATCGTTTTTGCTGCCCCGATTCGCCGCGATCCACCGTGATTCAAGCCGTGATGCCGCCGACCTTTGCGGCGGCGAGGATGACGTACAGGAACAGTGTGGCACGTGTTGGTGATTCATAAATTGGAAGATGAGGTAGTGAGTGGGTTTCATGGATTTGGGTGTACGTGTTTGTGTGGAATGGTGATTCACGAATTGGGAAATCAGTTGGTGAGTGGGTTTCATGGATTGATAAATGATGTATTTGGTCTATGGTGGTTTGAACTTTGAAGACGATGCCATGAAGAAACTAGTGTAGATGGGTTGATGTTGTGAGGTTGGTGCCGTGAAGAAGATGGTTGAGATAGGGTTGGTGTTTGGTGACAATGGAGACCTGGTGTACTGGTCTATCCAAATTTTTGTTTTGTTTTGTTTTTTTGTTTTTTTACCTGGTCTCAATCTTGCTTTTTTATATAATATATATTTTTTGTTTTTAATATTTTGTCTTTTTTATAAAGATTTGTTTTCTTTTTAATTTTTTTTATCTTAAATATTTTAAAATCAGAATTTCTTTTTTTATTCAGTTCTTAATCTACACCATCCATCTTTGTGATGGATGGTTGGAGATCCATTTAGGAAAAAAGTTTGCAATTTTTTTTTTTTTTTGGAATTGATATTTTTTTTTTTGGAATTATTGAATGATATGAATTAATAAAGAAGATAAGATTTTTTTTTAATTTTTTTAATTTCGTTTTTTTTTTTTTTTGTAATAATAATAATTATTATTATTATTTTAATTAGTTTTATATATAATTTAATTTTAAATTTAATTGTAATTTGATTTTTTTAGTTTTTGTCTTTTTCTGGGGTTATAAAAGTAAATATACATACTTAGGGGTATTTTGGACTTTTACACGGTATGACAAGATCAACGGCTAAATGTAACGGACGGTCGGACGTTGACTGACGGGAGGGGAGGTGAGTGTTAGTTAATGATAAAGTTGTTTTCGTGTGTAATTTAGCAAATCTCAGGGGAGGTGGGTGTAATTCGTTCTAAATTTTATTTTAAAAAAATGTCGATCATATTGAAATATTTTTAAAAAATGGAAATGAAAAATATATAAAATAAAAGCTACATCATTTACTCTAGGGGGAGGAATTAATTACTTCAAATCCATATTTTATTAAAACATTTAATTCTAATAATACAATAATACATCAAGATTTAAGAAATCATAAACACTAGTTACTAGTATATGCATACCGTGCATTCAAATAGCAATTAGAAAACGCCGCTACGGCATACACATCAGTAAAACTCAAACCCAGAAATACCGGCAACACTGGCATATAATAATCACTCTGTAGTTTCCCAAAAAAACTGCAACGGCTTGGATCATATTAAATTAAATAATTTAATTCAATCCAACCTGGCTAAAGAGGCCAAGTTATTTTTATCCATCTTTGTCATATAAAACAAATCCAATGAAGGCACATTTATAGCAATACATGATTTAAATTACCATAGAGTTCATTTCTCTTTATCCACATACATGCATCCATGAAGATGCAATCGTGCAAAATCCACTACCATTTATTCGGAATCAAAATCCTCACTCTCCTCCTCTTTATCCTCCATCTCCTCGTCTTTTTCCCTTTGTAGGATGTTAAAAGCATCTAGAAACGCCTGTCAAATATCAAAATAACAATACAAGTGTTGCTATTTAGGTGTCCTGCACATTTTAATTAAGCTAGAATTTTCTACCATTGCAATATTTATACAGGAAGATTAATTCTATTTTCAGTTGGGATTTCTCTATGCAGTCCAATGCATACATTAATAGATATTACAGAAAAACTGATGAGATTCTTTGATTGTAGTAATGAGACGTTACAAGTCTTCTTAATTTAGCTATCATGATGTGAAATATGTAAAACTTGCATCACAGTTTGAACAACCAACTACGATGTTCATCTTATTATTATCACAATTACAATTGTTTTATTAAGTTTTTAGATTCGAGTCAATTTGATTCAGTTTTGATTTACAATTTTTGCTATATTTATGAACAAAGACAATTAATTTTTTGTTTTTTATTTTTTTCATCTTTCACTCGATTGAGAAGATATATAATGACGTATATACATTCGAATTCATACACTAATAGGTATTACAAAAAGGCTCAAGAGATTCTTTTATCACTCAAGAGCTCATGAAAGGAATTGTAGTACTGATTATAGACATTCCGAGTCTACTTAATTTATATGTCATGATAGTTACTCAACATATTTGTTTATATCATGTGACCCAATTACCAAAAAAAAAAAAAAAAAGTTTTGTAACATCATAGAACCAACATTAGATCAGGTGGGAAGTTCGAGTCCCACCATGATTTACAAACATGTATGGAGAGTTGTACACTACAATTTGATCTCGACAAGATCAAACAGACCCCGACTCTTTCAATATCAAAATTGATTGTAATACTTGACAAAAGAATCATATAAATAAGATCAGATCAACGGTACTTGGTTTTAATATATCAATATCACATGAATGCAACAGTTGGTTTTAATATATCAATATCACATGAATGCAACAGTTGGATTGGAATGTAGTAGATAAGTGGATTAAAGGATATAGAAAAGCTATAATTTATATATCTTTGAGTTTCTCACTTCTCAGCACATTGTTTGCTAGAAGAAATTTGAACAGAAATCTACAAAAATTCTTTGGTTCTTAAATTGTACAAAACATCAGCTCGAAGAAAGACGAAAACTTCTTAAAAGCAAATAGATACCATGATTTTTCTTATAACATTCAACCATTCTAATGTGTACCAAAATGCAAACTTAAAATCAATAACATCATCACTACCACTTGATTACCTTGCACCGCGCTTCTGCAGTAATGGAAACAAATCAGTCATAATTTATAAATCAATAACCATTCATCATAATACACCTTTAGGAATTCGTTCGTGGAAAATAAGACTATATGTGGTAGTATTGATGTATATATCTTATACCAAAATATTAGCCTTATGGAGCCCTGTAGAAGTCTTATTGATGCATGTACCTTTCTCTCGGAATCCTCACTCTTCTAGTCTTTATCCTCCTCGTCTTTATCTATACATAGAGCTCTAAAAACATCTTGAAACCTCTATAAAATGTCAAAATAACAACACAAGTGAGATTTAAATTCAAAGGTGACTTTGAAACAAATTGAAAAAGTGTTGAAAAGTAATAATAGAAAAGCAAAATTAAAATTGTTGTCAATTTGAACACTCAAAGAGTTTGAAATTAAACACAGTCAAAATTTTTGCATCAAATCAATAAATGAAATTTTAAACCTTACCAAGTTTTACTTTAGCTCAATTTATAAGAAGTTAAATTTGTCAACAAGAAGATAAGTGTTAATTTGCCTTTTATTAAGTAGTTTCCGTTTGGACTCAAGACAAACTCATAAAACATTAAAATACAAAATACTGTCTCATACTAATAAAATAATCAGATATTGCACATGGAATGAGAAAACTTACCTGTAGCATAAGTTCAGCGGAGAAATACAAGGAATCATATATTGAATTCTGTCAACACAATGACAATGACAAACTGTATAATTTGTATAACAAATGCAGAACAATCATTAAAAAAAATATGCCTAACAAAAATAATGGCTAATTATTATGATTGGCAGTTTTAAAAGCAAAACAAGAAGATTTCTAACAACTACACACAATGAAAAAAGAGACGAGCAGAATTAAGATTACTAAAACACACGTACCTTTGATCCAATGTCGTTTTTCCAACATGTATACTTTAAACTTTTAAAATTTCCCTTTTTGCAAAGGTTATCCATAAGATTATGAATATCCTTCTAATAAGATAAAAAGTAAGTTGAGGAATATAAATAGATAAGCGAGGGAATGAATGAAAGAATCGATGAAAACTCACAACGGACTTATTGTTGTCAATGATTATGCCCACCAAGTCATATTTTTCAACCTAAACATAATAGACATGAGACACATATATGCTTCATAGAAGAAATTAAGAAAATACAGAGAAATCAAAAACTTACATCATTTTTAACGCTTCGAACAACATCTGTTAAATTTCCTAAAAAGGTTGTGTCTATGGGGAATTCGCTGCAAGATGGACAAAATTCAAATAACATAAATAAATAGTTAAATACAATAATACATAAAGAGTTAAGAAATCATAAACATACACTAGTTAGTAGTATATGCATACCGATATATTCTTGCTCTACTAATGGGATAGTTAGATATCGTCACTATTGCATACTCCGTACTGAAACTAAATCCTAGAAACACAGGATTTTGATAATCCCTCTTCGTAGTTTCTCGAAAAAACTGCGACGGCTTCAGGTACTCAATCTACCAATCAATCCAAATCAACTGTTAGAATTGAATCTATATATCAAACATAATTTAAATCAATAACCATTCATCCTAATGCCTCTTTAGGAATTCGTTCGTGGAAAATAATACTACATGTGGTAGTATTGATGTATATATCTTATACCAAAATATTAGCCTTATTGAGGCTATGTAGAAGTCTTATTGATGTATGTACCTTTCTCTTGGAATCCTCCCTCTCCAAGTCTCTATCCTCCCTCTCATCTTTATCCTCCATCTCCAAGTCTTTATCCTCTCTCTCCAAGTCTTCATCCTCATATAGTGCGTGGCAAAAATCTACAAAGCTCTGCCAAATGTCAAAATAACAATACAAGTAAGATTTAAATTCAAAGTCGACTTTGAAACAAATTGAAAAGTGTTGGAAAAGTAAAAATAAAAATGTTGTCAATTTCAACACTCAAAAGGAGTTTGAAATTAAACAAGGTAAAATATTTTGCATCAAATCAATAAATAAAATTTTAAACCTTGGCTAGTTTGACATTAGCTCAGTTTATAAGAAGTTAAATTTGTCAACAAGAAGAGAAGTGCTAATTCGCCTTTTATAAAGTAGTTTCCATTTGGACTCAAGACAAACTCATAAAAAAATAAGATACAAAATACCGTCTCATAGTAATAAAATAATGAAATATCGCACATGGAATGAGAAGACTTACCAGTAGCATATTTTCAGCAGATATTACTTCCAAACGTTCATGTTCATAGTAAAATGTTTCCCTACAAAACAAGGACCCCAATGCGCTGCGATCCCATGCTGAATTCTGTCAACACAATGACAATGACAAACTGTATAATTTGTATAACGAATGAAGAACAATCAATAAAAATAATGGCTAATTATTATGATTGGCAGTTTTAAAAGCAAAATAATAAGATTTCTTACAACTACACACAATGAAAAATGATAAACATAATTAAGATTACTAAAACACACACACGTACCTCTGATTCAATGTCGTGTTTCCAACATGTATACTTTAAACTTTCAAAGTTACCCTTTTTGCAAAGGTTGTCCATCAGATTATGAATATCCTTCTAATAAGATAAAAAGTAAGGTGAGTAATATAAATAGATAAGAGAGGGAATGAATGAAAGACTCGAGGAAAACTCACAATGGAATTATTATCTTCGATAACGATCCCCAGCAACCCATAATTCTTGACCAAAACATAATAGACATGAGACATATATATATATATATATGCTTCATAGAAGAAATTAAGGAAATACAACGAAATAAAAAACTTACGGGATCATCTTTTACTTTTCGGACAACTTCTGCCAATTTATCCAGTAAGGTTGTGTCTCTTTCGAATTCACTGCAAGATGGACAAAATTCAAATAACATAAATAAATAGTTAAATACAATAATACATAAAGAGTTAAGAAATCATAAACATACACTAGTTACTAGTATATGCATACCTATAAATGCTTGTTCTACTAATGGTATAATAAGATATCGTCACTATTGCATAGTCCTTACTGAAACTAAATCCTAGAAACACAGGATTTTCATAATCCCTCTTCCTCTTCAGAGTTTCATGAAATAACTGCGACGGCTTCAGGTACTCGATCTACCACTCAGTTCAACTCAACTGTTAGAACTGAATATATATATATATATATATATATATATATGAAACAAAGAAAACAGGTGAAGAGGAATATTAATTACCTGGTGCTCTGCTCTGTTAAGGATTTGAGTGAAAAAGGTTCGACATTTGGTCGATCGGTGGTAAATATGTGGAGAGACTGCAATGAAATAGGGTTGAATTAAATACTTCCGGGCCGAGTTCAGTGTAAATTACTTTGTTCAAAATCATATGGGCTCAACCTGGAACGCAATCCAATGTAAACGCAGCCGATGGCATATAATAAGTCCTCTTCATTGTTTCCCGAAACAACTGCGTCGGCTTCAGGTACTCGGTCTACCACTCAATTCAACTCAACTGTTAGAATTGAATCTATATATATATATGAAACAAAGAAAACAGGTGAAGAGGAATAATATCAATTACCGTGTGCTCTGCTCTGCTGCATGACATCTTGGTCGGTGTCGTCGATTTGAGGCGATTAGGCATTTGAGAGAAAAAGGTTCGACTTTTAGGCGATCGATTTGGGAATTGAGAAGTTAGAGCAACAACTCCGGATATAGGGGTTTATATAGTCCTGGTAAATATGTGGAGAGGCTGCAATGAAATAGGGTTGGACTTGAATTAAATACTTGCGGGCCGAGTTCAGTGTCAATTACCTTTGTTCATAATCATATGGGCTCAACCTGACTGATAGGCCCTAAATAAATACAAGAAATTTCGATTTGATCCAAAAAGTGGGAATGGAAGGGTCGTTATTCCATTAATTACTCTGACTTTTTGTTGCGTATTTGTATGTATAGAATGAATGACTCAAATCACCTGTCCAAATTTGGTGTTCCAATTTATGTGTAACCAACCAAATTGGGACATGTGTCTATATTCCAAATTGGGACACGTGTCTATATATTTGGTTGGTTATACACAAATTGGGATACCAAATTTGGACAGATTATTTGAATCCTAGAATGGATACCTTTGATTGATGTGCTTCTAGGGGCGGACCTTAATAGCCGGGTTAGCCTTTTATAATTTTTTTTTTAATATTATAAATAATACTCTTCTCTCAAATCCCAACACAAATCCTTGTCACCTCATTACCACAACATCCTCTCTCTCTCTCTCTCTATTCTCTAACTCTCTTCCCATCTACCCCTCTCTTGCTATCATGTCCCCGGTCCATATTTTCTCTTCCCAATTAATAATTACCCTCTCTTGCTCTCATGTCCCCAATTCCTATTTTCTCTTCCTAATTAATAATTATCTTAATTCCTCAAAATTCTCAGTTTAAAAATTAAATATAACAAATATTTATATTTGGTTCTTCGTTTCAGATTTTTTTTTGTAGGGTTTTAGGTTCGTTATTCATAATTTTAAGTTAGTGTTTTATTATTATTATTTTTTTGAATTTATTTTTATTGCAATTTATTATTTCTAGTATTATATTATAAGTTATAAAGCATCATTTATTAAATTGTTTGATAATTTTAGGTTACAATATCAAGCAAATATACATCAAAGTCAAGAACAACTATGCTTTCATAATTTGAAAAAAACAAATCAATCATCAGGTGAGAGTGGATTAAGTTCTCTATGTAATGTCTTGGACGGGGGTTCAAGTCCAGAAATATAAAAATAAACAATTTTAGGGTTCATAATTTTTTAAACTTTAGATATAGAAATTTATAACTTTTTTGGGGGGTATAGTTTTTGTTTTAGCCCACCCTACCCAATACCGGCCTCAAAAAGCACCTTACGGATGAAGCTCCACTGAAGTTTATCATAGGCTTTGGCAAGGTTTATTTTCCAAACAACAGTACCCTTTTTACCTCTCATGATTTTGAACTTGTGTAAGATCTCTTGGGCAACTACTATGTTGTCTTGAATCAGTCTTCCAGGGACAAAGGCTACTTAGTTAGGGCTAACAAGGTCATGTAGGAGATTGCTAAGCCTTTGCACAATAACTTTACTGATAATTTTGTAAGAAGTGTTGCACAAACTGATAAGTCTAAGTTGGGACATTTGGAGTGGGCTAGGAACTTTAGGGACTAGGGTGATAATGGTAAGGTTTAGATCAGGCGGGAAAGACCCAGTTTTAAAACTGTTCACCACCAACTCAGCTAACTTTTTCTTACAAACATCCCACTGGCTTTGGAAAAATATGGTAGGGAGGCCATCAGGACCTGGAGCTTTAAGACCATCGATCTCAAAGAGCCCAGACTTCACCTCCTCCTTACTAACATCTTTATGGAGATCTTCTTACGCCTTACCATTCAAAACAGTGAAATAACAAGGCATAATATCAGAACTATCATGGGTAGTTAAGGTCGAAAATAACTTAAGGAAATATGAGGTAGCAATATCTTTCATACCATATTTATCACTCACACAATAACCATTCTCATCCTTCAAACCTTCCAGCTTATTATACCTTCTTCTAATCAAAGTAAAAAGGTGGAAAAAATTAGTATTCTTATCTCCCTCCCTCAACCAGGTATTTCTGGATTTTTGGAGCTAGAATATTTCTTCTTGTTCAATGATGTCTCTATATTCATCTTGGAGTCTAGATTCAAGCTTGATCAGGCCAGGATTAAACTTATCACCAAGACTTCTTTGAATCCCTAGAAGTCTAGCAAGAAGTCTTCTCTGTAAATTCCTCAAAGTTTGATTGGCTTATTTTGGTGACAAACCACATTTGGGGTTTGTGATGTAAGGGTAGCTTAGGGATTTAATTATTGGTGATCAAGCACAACAAATGCCCTCTCAAGACCTCAAAATGATAAGCACTCCAAAGGTAAAACTCTTATGCTTACTTACATTGAAGAGATAGTTGCACATACACACCTCATCTTGTTTGCATGTGTGTTTATTGTTTTCTATGAATATTCTCTTCACATTTCACACTTGCACTTCATTGTTGAATCTTGTTGTATGTTAGTGTGTCTAGTAATTTGTTTCCCGAAGTTATTTGGAAACGTTCGCGCATGCAAGTTGGTGTGCTTGGTTCAGCGCGAAGGTCGCCTTTAGAGAATGCTCTTGGCTTATCCTTTGGTTTCACCACAATTGGTGAAACAGCGGTTTGATCAGTAGCCCTGACCGCCGAATGGAACCGCCATTATATTCCAAAAGGTTTTGGAAGGTATTCTACGGTTATGATCGGCGGCCAGGCCACTGATGTAAACCGCCGTTGAGACCTGATTGATATTTATCTCTTGGGTTCAATTCGGCGGTTGGAATCAATGGCCATGAAACCGCCGTTTATACCTGATGCTCTCGGGATCAATTCAGTAGTTTTTATTAGCGGTTGGTGGCCGCCGAATGAAACCGCCAATCGGCTCGTTTCAAGGGCAAACTTGTCTTTTCACCAAGCTTTTTACTGGCCTCTATAAATACACCATTATGCCACTTTCTTTCTGTACACTCTTTGATCATCAAGAACCCTAAAAGAGAAAGAGAGATTTTTGAGAGAAAAAGGAACCAAGATTGCTCATTTGATTCTCTAAACTCATTTCCTTATACATAAATCATCATCTAAGCATCATATATGATCATTTAGAGTGTGCTAATACATGGGTCTTCTTCAACACACATGTTGTGGTAAGTTGAACACTATCTTCAATCATTTTACTGTTTTTACATAGCAATTTATCTCTTTTATTAACTTGTATGCTTTTAGATCATATTCTAAATACAATATTGAGATTATGTGTTTATTGATTGAGTTGTTGTATTGTGATAGCTAGGTTTTCATGATTATATAATTTCTAGCTAATTAATCTCATTGCTTGATTGAGATTGTTTTTGATAGCTATTACCTAGGATTGCTTTATCAATGATAGCTATGTTGTATGCCATGTCATATAGCAATTGATATTTATGATTGATTTTAATTGACATCATTTTAATCCTAGATAAGCATTTAGTGTAACCTAGCATTAATTGCATATTGGATATCATTGCATATTCACATAGGTTGATTAATCTCTTCATTAAGAAGTAAGTATTGTGGCTAAGATAGCTTAGTGCGCAAGCAATTTGATCTAGAGTTGCTTTTAAAGGCCCGTTGGGTAGTAATGGCGGGTTAGTAAATGTGTAGAGTTTGACGTAGTCAACCTAGGTTGTAAACACCATTACAAGTAGTGATTTCGATGATCGTGTATGGCGCACATATCAGCCCGTGGTTTTTCCTTGTTGAAGGTTTCCACGTAAAAATCAAGTATCATTTAAATTCCGTACTTTACATTTGATTTATTGTTTGACTAGATTGGGACTTTTAATTGAATATTGACTAATCAAGAAAATTTTGTAATTAACTTGATTAAAACCTACTCACCCCTCTTAGGTAATTTAGACACATCGGTATATTTGTTTCAATTAGTATCAAAGTGGGTTCCTAGATTTACTTTGGTGGTCCTTGCTTATTTTGGTGTGTTTTTAAATTTTTTTGGATAAACTGGCGGTTTATCGCGGACAAAACTGCCGGTTTTATCCGGTTTTGTCCAATTTGGTCTGAATTTTAAGACATTGCCACGTGGTAGCGTCTTATTGGTTGAATTTTATTTTTTTTTAATCCAAAACCGGCGGTTTAACCAAAACCGCCGGTTTTGGCCGGTTTTTGCACTACCGAAACCTTATGGTCCGGTTTCCAACCGGTTTTCAAACCGTCGGTTTCGGTTTTCGGTTTTCAATCCTGTTTTGTCCGTATGGTTCCAGTTTAACCGCGGAAAAAACCGACGGTTAACCGGAACCGTGGTCAGCTCTACCTCATACTCATCACACTAGAACGTCTTTTTTACAAGACATGTCCTTTAAAGTCTCTCACTGTTCAACATCCTCACCTACCCTATCCTTTAATTTTGAAGTTTATTAACAAATAGATTCCTTCTTCACTGATCAACATAGACAAAATTAATACATCGTAAATTATATATCTCATTGTCTGAGCAGTTAAAGAATTTTTAGAAATGTATTGATACTACTATGTAACATGCCAATAAGAGGGTGCTTTTGCTTTTCCTGCAATATAATGAGCACAAATTGAGAGATAGTGTAATGCAGTTAATGAAGGTTAAATAATATAAATATTTTCAAATTAATGAATTATAATAAGAACGGATGAACTGTCTATATTCTTCGGTTGATCATTTTTAACATTTTAAAAGAAACATAATAATAAAAGTAATAAAGCAATATGTCAATGACTTCGTTTTACAGAGATAAGATTGTAATTTTCGTTTAAAGCATTTTTAAATGTACCAAGTCAGTCAAAACATAAGAGTAAAACTAGCATTTAATCACTTTGTAATGATATTTGTTGACTGTACTGTATGATATTATCATCACCGGTTAAAATCTTTGACTCAAACATTTAAAAAGAAAAAAAAAAAAAAATTCTTCGACTTGGATATACTTATAATATATATTTTGATGTATCACTTTCTTTTATAAAAATAGTTTTTATTTTGTAAATTTTTGTTGTTCTTCTTTTTTTTTTTTTTTTACACAATTGCAAAATATTAGTTAATTTTCTTCCCAAAGACGATAAACATTTTTTGTTTGTTGTCAAATCTAAATACATAGAATCCAATTTTCAAATTTTCGTATTAAAATTTATGATTTTATTTTAAAAAAATTATATCAAAACAAAATATATAAAATTATATATATTGAACACTAGAATAGTACCATCAAGATTCAAGAGTGTTGTTGTATTTGGTCATAAGAAATAAATGAAAGACGTGCCATCAAGCCTAGTATATATAATTTTTGTGCTCAACTCACATCTAGAATTAAGGAATTACTCACCCACAATCCAAAAATAAATGAGCCATAAACCCACAAATACTAACTTAATATTTTGACTAATTCATTATGCAATAAAATAATAAAATAAAATATACAAATAAAATTAAAATAAATAAACTAAAAATCTAAATAAAATTAGAAGGTTAGTATCTAGCTGACATTGAATTTTGTAAAGAGAGTTATTTTGACCCTGTAAAATTGATCGAAGATTCAGATTGAGAACAAGAACCATGTTCGAGAGAAAGAGTAAAAATCTAACTACCCTTAAGGAATCTTGAAAAATTGAATAAAATCCAGGACCATTGATGTGAAATAAAAAAAAAATCTGAAAAATCAAACACAAAGATAATAAATATTTTTTGTTTGTCGTAAAATAAAGTATTTGGATCCCTCTTCGACTTACTTTGGGTTTTTGGGATTGGGAGAACTCAAATTCACAAGCTCAATGATGTAAGTGCGAGAGACATACTACTTGGCTAACCTAAAATTTTGTCTCTTTTTTTTTCGCTTAATTACAATTAGGGTGCTAATTGGATATTGATGTGATTAATTCTAGCATTTTAATTTCCTTCAACTATGGGTAGCTCTTTTGAATACCAAAACTCAATTAATAAGAACTATTTAGTTTGCTGACACTTTAATTTGTCTCAATATCACATGCATATAATTATATGGTATTATCTATTTAGACATCACATATATTACATTAAAATTGTATATATTAGATAAAACCCCTCTATTTCAATTTGACCTTCTAAATTATTTAATTAGCTAAGAAATTCAAAGTAAATGGTAATTGATCGAAAATTTAAATTTTAACATATATAGATAAGTAGATAACGGGGAATTATCAGTTAATTGTTATTAGCAAGTGTAGTGTAATTAGTAAAGGAAAGTAGTGTACAATGATGACATCATATACTCATATGCTGAGATTTCAAAAATAAAAAAGCAAAATACAATCTGACATGCATCTACGTAAGAAATATCAAGAGAATCTCTTAAAAATCTTTGACTACTCAGTACTCACTTACAATTTATAAGTCCCACCTTGATTTAGTTAGTTTTTAAATCGTTGCGAACACCTAATGTAATTATGCCGTATAATAAACTTTTTAAGGCTTTAAAATCTAAATTATGTTTTTAAAATAAATTACATGCACAAAGCCACGTAGGAGATCCATATTTTTCATATATATATTTCAGAATTTGTAAATTAGGAATTTTAAGAGCATATTGAATTTATAAATATTTATCACATCTCCTAATCTTTTTCAAACCCTAATTTGTAAATTCATTCAATTTGTAAATAATTTTATATATAACAAACAAAAAAAATACAAAAACGAAAAAAAAACAAAAAACAAAAAACAATTTTTTTCATCCCATTGAAACGCCTCATCTATTAAGTATTACACTAACATAGAAACAACTTTGTTAAATTGAGTTAGATTTAAACCATGCTATATTAATAACAATATACCACACTATAATGTATATAAAAAAAAAAACATACGCATTATATAGAAGAATTATAATAGCAAAACATATATTCATGTGTTAAATATTCCAACAATAACAATAAAATATCAAAATAATAATAATGATAATACTAATAATTAATAATGGAGTATAACTGCAAGTCATTTCAATAGTTCAATTCAAAAGCATTTATGTGTATTATTTAAAAACCCCATCATTATTGAATATTATCATTATTATTAGTATAAATGCAAGTGAAGGTAGATGACACATTAATAATTAATAATGAATAAGTCATCTACCATCACTAACATATTTCCCAAAAACTAAGATCTGGATAATTGTTTAGACCAATTAAATTCTTGAAGTTCTCCATTAATGATTAATAATTACTTATTTGTATTGCTTTAAGTCTTTAATCAACAAAAATAATAATAAAACATTGTACATTTGTATCGATATTTATTGACTGTACCATATAATTTTAGAAGAGCATCTCTAACCCTATACACCGAATATTACATTGACTTGTTATAAAAAGAGCATATTTCTTACACAATTTTTTTTTTCCACTTTAATGTATCCACACCAAATTTTACATTAAAAGAGCATCTTTGAAGAATATTATCTCAGTAAATATTATATAATATCAATTAATTTATATTAGTTAACTTATACAATATTCAATAATTTTATTGACATAAAATATATATCAAAGTGGGTATCATTTTAAAAATCTCAACGGGATATTTTCAACGGTATATTATTTAGGAATACATATTATTATAATTAAGTATGAAATGGTTAAATTATTAATTTTAACAAAAATTAAAAGCAAATGTTTAATTGAGTGATATAAATAAGCAAGTGAAAAGAACAGAACTTGTGAGTTGATCAAAGATTTTTAAAAACAAGGGTTAATTGCACTAAAATACCTTAACTTTATCGAATCTAGCAAAATTTCAAACAAATGCATAAAACTAACACAAACACCCCTTACCGTTAGTCAACACCGTTATAGTTAACTATTGACTTTCAAAAAGATAAAATTGACCTTACTATTGAGTAGTCGAAATTACAACTACCCAACAAACTTTGAAAAATTAATAAAAAAAATATTGCCACGTAAGCTCTTATTTTTTTTTTATCAATTTAAATAAAAAACAAAACAATTTGGTTTCTAAAAAAATATATCAATTTAAAAAAATATATATTTGAGTGCTTTTTATTTTTTAAATTGATATGTTTTTTTAGAAACCAAATTGTTTTGTTTTTTTATTTAAATTGATAAAAAAAAAATTAGAGCTTACGTGGCAATATGTTTTTATTAATTTTTCAAAGTTTGCTAGGTAGTTGTAATTTCGACTTCTCAATAGTAAGGTCAATTTTGTCTTTTTGAAAGTCAATGGTTAATTCTAACGCTGTTGACTAACGGTAAGGGGTGTTTGTGTTAGTGTTATGTATTTGTTTGAAATTTTACTAGATTCAATAAAATCAAGGTATGCTAGTGCAATTAACCCCAAAAACAATCTTGTGCGGCCAAAGATTTTCGTGTGTTGTTAGAATAACTCTCTTATTTTCACCTACTTTGTACTTTCTGATCTCTCTCTCACTGCTTATTGTTCAACCTGGCCTACCCTCTATATATGGTTTCCGTACTTGACTAATTATTAAGGTTTATCCAGCAGACTGTCAGTTTTTCTCAGCTGAACTCTCTCTATTTTTATGGTATTTTCTCTTCTTTATCTTCTTTCATCTCTGGTTTTCTTTTTTAGATTTCTTGTATTTTGTTTTTTATTTCTTCCCTGAGCTTGTAGTCATGAAATGTGTGTTAATCTTGTCATCTCTTCATCAGATTTCATCTCTAGTTTCCTTTTTTAGATTTCTTGTATTTTGTTTTAGATTTTTATTTCAATTTTCTTCCCTCGTTTAGTTTTAGATTTCTTGTATTTTGTTTTCTAGACATATGCTTTACAGATTTTTATTTCAATTTTGCTTTTGATTAAACAGATGACAATTATGAAATTCTTGCACCCAATGGACCTTTTTGATAGGCTGCACCAATTAAAAAAAAGATCTATTGGTCTAGATTTGGGAGAGTTTTCAACTGGGCTCTGCCTCTGAACCACCATCAAGTTTTCCTAAAATTTGCCCCATTCTTGCTCCTGAAAATTGGGAAGGGAAGTATTCTCTTTCTCCACTAGAGAAAATTCTCAATGAGGGCAACGAAGGTACAGGTCAATATCGACAAGGCTGGTTTTATCCCAAACTTCCTTTTTCTCCTCAAGTTCTAAACGGGACGACTATGGCTGTGTCCGAGATGAGAGACGTTTTAAACTATTTGGTATGTGTTTTTATTATTTCTTGTAATATTTTATGTGTTAATATTCCAATTACCTTATTTTCTGTTTTGAACTTTTTTGCAGGCAGATGAGAACAACGTTGAATATTTTATTTTTGGGTTTAACGCTCACTCTCAGTATTGGGATGACAAAGAGAATGTAATTTTAATTTATTAATTGTTAATTTATCAATCGTTATTTCTTATTTTATTTTTTTTCATTAATATATTATTTTGCATGGTTTGTAGTACTCCTTTATAAGGAAGCAGCTCCAAGACTTTGAGGATCGGATGATGGAAAGATCCAGACAATTTACTTCACATTTGTAGATGAATCCGGCTCTACAGATGCGGCCGACGATTTTTTTTAAGCGAAGTTTCCTGAACTCGAAAATAAAGAACTGTTTTTGAGTAGGAACCCTTTGTTTAAAGAAAGGATTCTTAATAATCCGAGTTATCAAGATGACGGCAAGAATCTCAATAAAGATTTATCTAAATATCACAAAAGGATGCTTGACTGTTATGCTGCGTGTACTTTCTGTTGGGTATATATAAAATATTATTTATTATTTTATTATTGAGTTGGTAATTGGTATTTTATTTTTAATATATTTGTTATTTTTTGTTTAGGGATTTTTTGACAAGTGTGTCAAAGGCAAATTGATGGATGGAGGATTTCAGAGTCGAAAGATTAGGGTGATGATGGATTATGCTATCTCCTTTGGCTATAAGGTAGAGCAACCCAGATATCCACGAACGTATGATCCACCGATTCCACCGCAACACATCGCAGCACCAAGTTCATCAGGATAATCAATGTGTTCTATTTTCATTGTGTTATTTAAATTGAACTAGAATGATTATTTTGTAATTTTCACTATCACGTGGTTATTTTGCATTATAGTTAAATTTTTTGGATTAAGCAGTTACTTACAGACTTTAATAGAAGGAGTGTTGAGCTCATTATAAATTGAATTTGTGAAAGATGTTTATAAATCAAGTTTTTATAGCAAAATTATCTAAATACAACTAATATTCCATTGAATCATTGAGATTATATATGATGTAATTACAACAAAATTTTTGAATTGTGTAGTTACCTAAAAACTTGAATGGTTGGACCTTTCAAGTCATTATAAATTCAAATTTTGAAAGATCATTATCAACAAAGTTTAAAGGGTTAACTAATTAAAAATGCAGCATATATTCCATTGAATTAGAGAGATTATAAGGAAATTAACGACTAATTAATCTCCAATTCAGACATTGGCAATTAATGAAGTGGAACATGTCCATATGAAGAAGTCAATTATCAAATTAGAAATGCAAAAACTCATTAATTACCAGAACAAATCAAGAAACACATCTGGGGAAAATATGAATGTAAGGGAAGATAGTAATAATATGCAAGGAAATGATATAAAGTACATTGATGAGAGGAGCTACTTAATAGAGTGAAATTGGCGAAACAAAGAGAGAGGATCCAAGTAGATTAAGGAAGCAATTAGAAGAGTTGAAATATAGTGGAAGGAGTGAGGGACTAATCATATATTCATATCATAAATATATAATAATAATAATAATAATAATAATAATAATAATAATAATAGAGTTTCAAAGCACCACTTGTCGCAGTAAGGGAGCTTTAGTATTAAATATAATCAATCAAATATGATTGTTCCTAATACCTTCTATTATTAATTTTTTTTTTCTTTCTTTAAAAAATAAAATAAAGAAATAAATGCTACAATTAAATCAATTTAGTAAAATAATAATAATAATAATAATAATAAAAGCAAATAAATAATAACCCTTTCCTATTTAACCTTAATGTGAATATATTAGATTCTTAAACTGCCAAGCTAAATTCAAGATAAGATTGATTTCAATTTAGAGGGGTGTATTCAATTAGGATTCTTGAGGACATTTAAAGACATTATAAATCCTAGTGTATTCAATTAGGACATTTAAAGACTTTAAAAGAGTCTATATGAATCCAGTGGTATTCAATTAGGATTTCTATGGACTTTTAAAGAATCATTTCAAATCTAGGTGTATTGAATTGGGACTTAAAAAATGTCTACAAGAATCCATGTGTATTCAATTAGGACTAGATTTTAAAGGAATTTCTTTAGTCATGGATTTTGGTGGATTTTGGTGGACTTGATGGTGAGAGATATAAATATCAAATGCCATCACATGTCCGGCCTTCACCCCAAAGATTTTGGTGGACTTTGCTCTTTCTCTCTCTCTCTCTCAAACTCTCTCAAACAGAAACATGGACTCATGACTCGTCAAAAACACAAACTCAAAAATAAAATTAAAATAAATAAAAATAATCGAATATGCAAAACTTGTTACACTATAATATTTATGTGGTAGAAGTTGCTATTGTTCTTCACTACTCGTCTTTTTCTCTACTGCTCTGCTACTGGCCTGCTGCTGCTCTTCTTCTCCACGACCAGATGAAATGTCAAATTCAGTGGAAGAAGAAAACAAAAAGAATAAATCTACTGCGAATAAGAAGAGAAAAGATAATTCAATAAAAGACTACAGATTCTGAAAGTGGAATTGCTGAGGGCTCTGTTGCCCAGGCTGTGTTGGAAGATAAGTTGGCCAAGAAGAAGAAAAAAGATGTTGGACTAGATTTCTATCGTTTTCAAAGAAGAGAATCCCAGAGGAATGAAATTATGATGCTTCGGAGCAAATTTGAGTAGGACAGAAAGCGGATACAACAATTAAGAGCCGCCAAGAAGTTTAAACCTTATTGATAGGCCCCGAGTCAGTATCATTGGTGTGGGAGCAGAACCAACGCGTTTGGTAAGTTTTGCTTTTCCTCGTCATATGTTTCAATGTGAGGAAACAGTGGATTAACTGGATGACATGACAATTGATAGTCCAATTTTGCATCATTCCTAGTTGTTGAATTTTATTGAAGAAATGAGCAAGTCTATTGAATGATAATGATGGTACTTGAGCCAAAAATATATATATATATTTCTGTGGTAACTTATAGAAGCAAAGCGGTTCGAAATTCATTCACTTCCAACATTTATAACCAATATATTACTGTAATTTTAATAATAATATCAGGTTCTAGATTCATCTTACTCGTGTCAGTTTTTGAAATTATGATAATAATGTGTGTTATTTTGATTTGAATATTTTGATAAAATTAAGAAAATGGAAAGGATGATCTTACTGATAAAATGCGCCTGGATTACGATAGACGGCTCAATTAGGAACAAAATCGTCATCGTTAATGTTGTGTATGATTGACGAGATGTTTCGAGTCAAAGCCGCTTGGTGAATTGAAGCTCATGCTCGAGCGAGTCAGTGTTTGATCATTATCAGATCATCGTTAATGTTGTTCATTTGGTCTTGTTACTTTTGTTAATAGGGTATGTCTTCTTCATGATTTTTTGTCTGCTTGATCTGTAGATTATATTGCTTTCCTTACATTTACAAAAGGATTGTGTATCATGTATGGGATCCCGTTCAGTTTCATATATACTGTATATATATATTCAGATTTACTCTCAATCTATCAACGGTAGAAAAACTTGTAAGATACTTTCTAAGGGTTGAAATTATTTATTATATAAAAATTATTTATATATACGCAAATATAGATTGACTGGTGTATCAAATTTTGCTTATTCCAACTTCAAAGTTTTTTTTTTGATAATTAGCTATAATTAGCTTACTATTGATAACTCAGAGATAATAAATCCATTAAAATCCATGGATGTCTAAACAAATCCATAAAAGTCTGAGATAGATGTCTAAACAAATCTATAAAAGTCCATGTGGATTTATAAAAGTCTGTAGAAATCCATGAAAATCCGTCACTTAAAAAATGTCTTTAAATGTCCTCAAGAATCCTAATTGAATACACCCCCCTTAATATTTGAAATTGTCTTTAAAGTGTGTATTTAATTTGACTTTTGCTTTTCTCATTTTAATTTACTTTCTAAGCATGACTCTTGGATTTTTGATTTCATTATAAAAGAGACTTTTGCTTATAAAGATCCTAAATTTTTCTTCAAATTCATTTCTCTTTTTAACTTTTATTTTTCTTCCTAAGTTTCACGTATTTTCATGGTTTTCATTTTTTTATTCATTTATTATTCTACATTTTTTTTTTCCAGGTTGAAGATTCATATTCTCAACATCTCTATCAAGGTAAGTTCTTTAAATTAATGTTTTATTGTTTTTGTTTTATATATTTTTTTTTCAGAACAAAATTTTAAAATGAAAACAAGAGAAAAATTAAATTAGATGTTTTTCAAGAAAAAAAATTGTGTATGGTAGAATTTTTTGAAAATTGTTTTCTAAAATAAAAATAATGAAAATTATAACAAATACTAAAATTTATATTTAATTACATGAATCAAATAGTTTTTATTTTTTTATTTTTTTTTTTTGGCATTAACGATTAAAAACTAAAAAATAATTAGAGGAATAACAAGTTTCAAGTAAAATTATTATTAAAATCACTTTTAAAAAAGGTAAATTTGTTATGAAAAAATTAATATATATTTACATATGGTAAGAACAGTTGAACACCCCATCCTTATTTTCTATATTTAATATCATCATCTCTCATTTTTTTTTATTTGAAAAATCTTAACTTTCTCATATTTGGAACAAAAAACGATAGATATGTTTTTTTAGATCTAATCTTTTAAGTTTTATTTTTCTTGGTAATCTTTTAATCTTGGTAATATTTTAAGTTTTATTTTTCTTTAGATCCTTAGATCTGAAATACGGCAACTGAAACTGTTCCATTAGAATTCAACTTTTTTTTAAAGATTTTTTTTCTCTTAAACCGTATATCCAACTTTCTTCTTCGGATTTATAACATTTTCTCGTTATTTATATACAGGTTAAAGTTTACTAATTTTTTAAAGAATCTCTAACATTTTCTAACTTAAAGAATATCTGCATGCACTCTATTCAAAAAGTCTGAAGAACCATGTGAAGAAGTTGAGTTGTAAAAGTAAAATTCACTATAATATTTTAAATTTGAAAAAATAAAATTCGAATTTAATGTGAACTGTGCCACTGTTTCTATAAAGCAACATGATGAACATAGAAGTATAAAAAGCAGCTTTTTCATTGTTTTTTATTTTATTTTATTTTTTTGGTTTTCTGCTTGATGGTGAATATTTTTATGTAAAAACTTTTTACAATGAAAGCATTCACGTGGTTTTTTTTTTTTTTTTTGAAGGATATTCACGTGGTTTCTAAAATCATATAATAGTTTCTCATTTGATACGATGGAGCCAAAATGTTTCCCAAATAAGAAATTCAAGCATTTATGTTTTTGATAAGTAGAGGGAGTTTGATGACTGTGAAAGGGGAGAGATGCTTCAGTATCTCTAGCTCAAGAGGTGAGTTGGCATGCGTAGCCAATAAGTTTTGGACACATGGTCATATTTTAAAACCCTAACAATTATCATTGACATGTCATAAATTGTTTTGACAAGTCAGAAATTCATAAACCTAAATCTAATTTTAATCCTAAAATTTCCCCAGTTAACCTAATATCTCACTGTTGGCGGTTTCTCCCATTCACAATCACTACCACTTTCATTTTAATGGCAGACTCCTCATCTCTTCATCGCAGCCTAAATCAAATACTTTACAATTTTTATTTCGTTTCTCTATTCATCTCATGCTCTCACTTTCGTTTTCATCACAAGGTTTTACTTTGGTTTGGTCTGAATCGAAAAATCTATGTTTTGATTGTGAAACCCTCGAGCTATTTTCTTGATTTTGTTTATTTGGGTATTAAAATGGAAACCCGACTTTCATATAGTTTACTGTATATGAGACACCCAATTTTCGTAATTATTGGAGTTTGGAGAAGAGAAGGATCGTGTTTATGAAGATTGGAGCTGTTAAATGAAAAAAAAAAAAAAAAAAAAAAAAACCATTGAATCGAATGGAGGCCACCTTCAGGCTTCAGGCTTCAATGGAGGCCTCCATTTTTTTTAATAAATAAATTAGTTTAAATTAATAAATGTTATCGGATTTATAAAAGTTTTTTATGTTTCCAGATTTTTTTTTTTTTTTGAAATACAGATTAATAAAAGTTTTAGTTATATTTTTTAATAACCAAATATATGAAGAGTTTAGTTGTGAGTTTTAAAAATTCAGAGATGATAATGTCAAAAAAAAATTCCAGAGATGGATATGTTGAGACGAAGATGACAGTGAAAAATGATAAGAAGAAGAGATGATAGAATTCATGACTTGGCAATTTTTTTTTGTTATGTCAGTTATGTTCATTGGGTTTGTAAAATATGACTGTGTCCAAAATTTATTGGCTAGGTGTGCCAACTCACCTCTTGAGCCAGAGACACTGAAGCATCTCTCGTGAAAGGGATGGTGGGTGAAAATCAGAGTGGTTAATTACTTTCATTTATTTCTCATGACCAACAACAAAACTCTTGAATTATTGTTCATAGTGCTGGACACATATAAATTTACAATTTTGTTATATTTTGTTTGAATAATCCTAAACATCCCACCTAAAATCTCATATTTTTCATCCCAACATATATAACATGTGAGGTGTCAAATGGTTAGTGGATACATGTGGTTAGTGGATACATCCACTAACAATTTGACACCTCACATGCCACATGTGTTGGAATGAAAAATGTGAGAATTTAGGTAGGATGTATAGCATTACTGATTTTGTTTTGATAAAAGATTTTAAAAATAAAATCATATTTTTAAATAGCATGAAAATTTAGAAATTTGATCTTATGTGTTTTGATAAATAATGTGGCATCATCGTAATCCATTCATTTAAATCATGAAAATCTAATACAAATTAAATGAATGGATTATAATGATGACATATTATTTGGACACCAGATTTGGACAAAGCAACGTTATTGAATAAAAAATATTTATTATCTTTGGGAAGAAAATTAACTAATATTGTGCAATTGTGTGAAAAAAAAAAAGAACAATAAAAGTTAAGAAAATAAAAACTATTTTTATAAAAGAAAGTCATGCATCAAAATACATATCACAAGCATATCTTTGAGTCAAAGATTTTGAATGTTGTTGTAGATATCATCCGGTACACTCAACAAATATTTGTACAATGTTTTATTTTTATTTTTTTGTTGGCTTCACCGTCTTTCGAGGCTTTACAAGAAGGACAAATATATGTGGTTGTTAACTTGTTATAAGGATTAAGTAAAGCCTAGGGTGTTTATTATAAATTTACAATGAGAAAGTGAGTAGTACTCAAGTGTAAAAATATTATGTACAATTTACAAACAAATTGATCAATCTTTGCTTCTCAGTTCTCTCTCTCCATGTGCATTTGATCAGAAAATCTTTGAAAGTCTATTTTTTTTTTCTTATAACTTCAACCACTATTCCATGGATATGGTTAATTATAAGTAATTAGGTTCACAATCAACTTAAAGTGCATGGTATATTCCTAGATTTTTTCAAAAAATTTGACCGAATTTAGGTTCATATATTTTTCAGACTAGATTAGGACTTAAAAAAGTTGTATTTAATCTACATGATATATATAACTTTATGAATATATATATATATATATATATATATATATATACAATTAAGGTTTAATTACTTCATTATAATGTTTTATGAATTTACAAATATCTACTTCATTATAATGTTTTATGAATTTACCAATGATATTTGAATAAGCTCTATAAGTATATTAATAAAATTAAAGAAGATTATAATATATTTGAACATAAAAAAAAAAAAAAAAATTGGAAGATGTTAATCAACTTAAAACGTTAGAGCATTTATATTATTATTATACATTTTTGAGTTTCGATTCGTGACATATAAACATTTCTCTTGAATATGGATCTAAATTGTTTTTTTTTTTTTTTTTTAAAGAAGAAATAAATATTTTTGTCTCAAATGCAATTATCTATAAAAAAAAATAAAAAAAAATTACACTATAAAATATTTATTTCATTCTCTCTGCTTGTTTTTTTTAGGGGTACTAACATTAGTAGACAATTATAAGAAATCACAGTCTATATTTATAGGAGGGAATTGAAAAACTCACCTCCATAATCTCTAACAAATAATTATACATTATAAACTCCATATTTATGTTAGATAATTGTATTGAAGAGATTTTGTTACCTCATTATCAATTCATCGTTAAGAAATTCTACCGATTAAAATGCTCTTATCTTTGATGTTTAATTTGCTGTACTAAAATGCATAGAATATCATAGGTGCACAATATCAACTCTTATCCAAAAAAGATCTGTCATAAATGTCTGTCAACTTATTAGTAATGAAAAAAAAAAAATGAATTTCCTTATATGGCTAAAGACGAACAGGGAAAGTTTCAAATCAAAACTGTAAATCAAAACTGTAGACTGAGTTTCTTTGGACAAAACAGATATTATTTTTTTTATTTTTTTGAAAAACAAAAACGTACCATATCAATAGTTTCTATAGTTTCTAACAAAAGAGAAAACATATCACGTGTTTCTCTCATTTCTTGTAGATTCTTAAAAACACTTTCGCTAAAATCATCTTTTCTTTATATATATATATGATTGTATATTTTAATTTAAAGATGTTAATATTATTATTTTGATTTATTGAATTATTTAAAGTTAATTATTATATTAAATGTTAATTATATATAAAAATTGATGATTTGAAAATATTTATTAGTCTATTGATTAATAAAATGTATAATAATAAATAAATAAAATTGTCTTAAAGCTTAAAGGACATGTGGTGTTCTTAGTTAAGAGGGAAGAGAATAGAAAGAGATAGGAGTTTTGATCAAAGTGTCCAAATTTTAACAGAGCAAAAGCACATAATTCTGAAACGTTGCAGAGCAAAAGTACATCTGCCATGCCATCCAAATTTTAACAGCATCTTTGAAAATATTTTATCAATGACATCATAATTTTAATAGTATCTTTGAACAATAATGCTAGATGACCCAAAAATGTGATCCAAATTTTGGACCCAAACCTATGTGGCAACATCATTCACAACATGGACCTGCGTCACTCTTCCCAAAGCTCCCATGTGATGTTGCCACATAGGTTTGGGTTCAAAATTTGGGTTATATTTTTGAGTCCTCTAGTATTACTCATCTTTGAAAATCTTTGAACAGTAACACGTACAAAAACCACATTATTTAGTTTAATTTTAAAATCCTCATGAAATGAACAAATTAAAGATCCCTATCCTATTAATTAATGATTTTATTGTTTTATTTTTCTATAGAAAAAAAATAGCAAATATACATATACATATATATATATATATATATATATATAATAATTTAAAATTATAATAAACTTTTATTTTGGAAACCATGGCTAACTGGACTGGTACACCTCTCCCTGATTAATGATTTGGATGATGCATATTGAGAAACAATTGTTTTTAAACTATGCAGTCCGAATCTGTATTAGAAAACAAGAAGACCGTGAGTAAAAAGTAAAAACTTTTAGTTTGCTTTTTCAACACTAGAAAACGGTTATGGTAAATTTAGTGTATTGTTTTTTTTTTTTTTTCTTCTCGTCTGAATTTTCATGTGATTCTGAAAAAATCAGTTGTCAAGTAAAACCGTAAAAGTGCCCTTTTAGTGCTTTGACTAGCTTTATAACGTACATGATTTGGGATAGTACTTAGGTATTGATCGGTCAGTACTTAGGTACTGACCGCCCAATGGGGTATTGTTATGTACTTACGTGGCCATTTTTTGAAGAATGCAAGCCACGTGGTAACACTCCATTGGGAGATACTGACTGGTCAATATCCAAGTATTTTCTTTCCTGAAAAAGCTGTTTTCTTATTAATATCATAATATGGTTTTGGTACACCATTTGAAAATTGATATCTCCACAACCTGAATCCAAAAAATGTAACCATTTAAGCAAACCCAAATTCGGATCTTCAATCTATGGGATCGGAGTAGACCTGGCACGGTTCCGGTTGGAACCGCCAGAACCGGCCGGAACCGGAACCGGAAAAACCGGAACCGGAACCTGAACCGGCGGAGACCGGTTCCGGTTCCGGTTCAAGAGTTTGGTCGAACCGCCGGTTCGAACCGGATTGGAACCGGCGGTCCCGGTTCCGGTTCGAACCGGCGGTTCGACGAATTAATTTTATTTTATTTTTTTATATTTTTTTTTTGGGCTGCCGTTGGAGCCCAACGGTCGGCTGACGTCAGCCGACCGTTAGGCCCAACAGTCTGCTGACGTCAGCAGGCCGTTGGGCTCCAACGGCTACCCTTTTTTTTTTTTTTTTTCTATAAATACCCCCCCCCCCCCCCCCCCCCTTTCATTTTTCCTCACACCAATTTCTTCTCAATTCTCTCTAATTTCTCTCCAACACTCTCTCAACTCTCAACTCTCAAGTGATAAGTCTCTCAATCTCCAAGTTTCCAAGGTTTTTAATATTTATTTCATTTTTTAATTATTTTGTTTGAAATTAATTTTATTTCCAATTTATTTTATTTGCAATTTATTTTATTCCCAATATATTTTATTTTCAATTAATTTTATATCCAATTTATTTTAATTGCAATTTATTTTATTTCCAAATTCCAATATATTTTATTTTCAATTAATTTTATATCCAATTTATTTTATTTGTAATTTATTTTATTTTCAAATTAATTTTATTTCCAATTTATTTTATTTGCAATTTATTTTATTTCCAATTTATTTAATTTCCAATTAGCAATTATTCTTCTAAGTTCTAAGTTTCCTATTCTCTCCCAAATTTATTTTTAAATGGCAAGTGGAAGTGGTGGAAATGGAAGGGGTCACGGCTGTGACGGTCCTAGGCGTTCGATTTCAATGAAAGGTAAGGGTCCTATGATCAATAATCTCGATCATAACAACCCCACCTATCATGAATATCTGCAACGTCGGACCTATGCTGAAGACCTAGGCCTAAATATTTCTGATCCCCCTTTTACAATTTATGAACCCAATCCCAATGAAACCACCCCCAACAATTTGACAAGCCAGTCAGAAAATATGCCTGATATTGATACACCTCCGGATTTTGGTTTTGATACACCGGAAGTGGATCTAGAAACGGAGGAAGATCTGATACAGAAGCAGAACAAATCTGATCTCTTCGTCAAACATATGAAGAAAATTAGGAATGAAGATGGAAGCTTTACAGCAGCTTGCAATTACTGCAACAAAGTATATAAATGGAGCAAATCCGGAGGATATGGCACTTATTGGAAGCATATTGAAGTCAAACATCCAGACGCAGTGGTCAGAATGAGGTCACAAACACAAATTCCCAGGTACGCTACTCCTAACCAACAATTATTTCGTTATAGTGATGAACAAAATAGAGAAGAATTAGCTAGGATGGTAGCAGTAGAACATTTATCATTCAGTTTTGGTGAGAGGGTTGGCTTTATTAACTATTGTCGACGAGCATTAAACCCTGCTGCATGCCGTGTTCCTAGATCCACGCTCACACAAACACTTGAAAAGATTTATGTGAGAGACAAAAAAAAGTTAGAAATTTTTTTTGAAAAATATAATGGTCGTGTTACCGTATGTGCCGACATATGGACTGACCATTGGCAAACGCATTCATACTTGGGTGTCACTTGCCATTTTATGGATAATGCATGGACAATCCAAAAAAGAATTCTTGCTTTTAGAGTTTTTGATGATTCACACAATGCTCAAAATATTTTTAGACAGCTTAGAATTATTTTTTCAGAGTATAGTATTGAAAACAAAATTTTTGCAATTGGTTTTGATAATGCTTCTGCCAATACCGCTGCTATTCCACTTTTAATTGATTTATGCAAACCCTTTCTTGGTGGTACATTTTTTCATCAAAGATGTGCATGCCATGTTTTAAATATATGTGTTCAAAAAGGATTAGAAACTCTTCAATGTTTTATTGAACCTATTAAAAAAGCCCTAATGTTTTTATGGAGAAATCCTTCTACAATGAAAGCATGGGCAAGATATTGTAAACAAAATGGCAGACGTGCCATTAAATTTGCTCGTGATGTTCCAACACGTTGGAATTCTACTTATAAATTGCTTGCTCAAAGTTATAAGTATAGGGATTTATTAGTTTCTTTTATTCAATTTCATGTTCCTAACATTCAACTTTTTGAATCTCATTGGGATGCTTGTTACAATGTTTTCAATTTGTTAAGAGTTTTTTATAATGCTACACAAAATTTTTCTAAAATTTATTTTCCTACAACACATTTATTTGTTATTGAGAGTATTAATATTGCTGGTGCATTTTTTTTATTGTGAATCTAACCAAGCAATAAAGGAAGCCGTTAGTTCTATGAAGCAAAAATGGTTAAATTATTATACGGAATTTCCAAATATTTATTTGATTGGTATGGTTTTTGATCCACGACACAAATTACAATCTTTGTCTTATTATCTAGATGGTTATTATGGCAAAGAAGGTTTAAATATTGAATATGATATTGAAGCATGTTGTGGTAGAGTTAAAAAATTATTGTATGATTTATATGATGAATATGTTACATTTTATGGATCCGGTACTCCGAACGTAGATGTTGCACGAACAAAAACTGCATCTCAGCCTCTATCCTCCTCCTCTGGATTTATGAATTTAGGGTATAGTATGTTCTCAAAAAAAAATAAAAAACCAAGATGTTCTTCATCAAGCTTCGATTCGCATGCCGAGCTTGAATCTTATCTAGCTTCTTCTTGTGATTTTCCTGAAGAATTTGACCTCTTAAAATATTGGAATGATGCTACGAAGTACTATCCAATTTTGGCTATGATAGCCAAAAATATTTTTTCAACACCGGTTTCTACTGTGGCGGTGGAACAAGAGTTCAGCGCCGGGGGCAATATTTTGGATGAAAAACGTTCGTGCTTGACTCCAAAAGCACTACAGATACAGGTTTGTGTTGACGACTGGACGAAAGCGGAATATAGACAACAAGAAATCCAACAAGAACCGACATATGATTTCTTTAACAGCGACGAACCCGAAGCGGGCGAAGGCTCTGGAGTAAGCTGAGCACCGAAACCGTAAATCTGTAAATCTGTAATAAAAGGTATGAGAACTACGTGGCCTTTGATTCCTCTAAACCCCCCTAAGAGGATACGTAGGCAACTTAATTGTGGTAAAAATTAAGTGCAAGGCTAATAACTTTACATTTTTTTTAGTTTTATTTTATTTTAATTTAATTTTGTAATTTGTCATTTATTTATTTTATGTTATTTTTGAAATTCGGGTGACTCAATTTCCAAATACCCAATGAAATGTAAATTGTAATTTTGTTTACTTTTATTTTAATTTAATTTTGTAATTTGTCATTTTTTTATTTTATTTTCGGTTGGATACTCGGATGACGATGATCTAACTTCCAACATCCAATGAACTTATGAACCCAATGAATTTTATTTTGTAATTTGTCATTTATATATTTTATTTTATTCAATTACAATCTACAACTTATAAGTTACAAGTTAGAACTTAGAAATTTTTTTTTTTGTTTGTTAAAAAAAAAAAAAAAAAAAAAAAAAATTAAAAAATCCGGTTCGGAACCGCCGGTTCCTGTAGAACCGGAACCGGAACCGGAACCGCCGGTTCCGAACCGGAACCGGAACCGGACCGGAACCGTGCCACCACTAGATCGGAGTATCGAACTTATTCAAATCCGTGCAATATTAGATTGAATATTTGAATCTAAACATTGTTAAAATATAATTATTGATTATTTGATTATGCTAATATACAAATAAGATCCACCATAAAATTAATAAAATTTGAATAATTTCTTAATTTTTTTATTAATATTTAAGTATTTAGTTCAAAATCTTCAATATAAAAATGTTTTTAATTAGTACGGTTATAGTTTAAAAGAATTTATATTTTTTTTAATAAAAAATTAATTAAAATTGACAGTGAGCAGATGTTGTCAAATCAATATTTATTTTTTTATCTGCAATTCAATATTAATTAAAAATTTGATTTAAATAAATATTAAATAAATTGAACAGTTAAAGCTATGCTCCAGAATTCACCATTAAATCAAGAGTACGTAATTAACCAAAGTGAACTAATTGCAATTTATTCAAGCGTCAGGGTTTTCATTGTAATTTGCCTTTAATTAAGAACAAAATTAATTCAATTTATTTCATTCTCTCTCCTTGTCTATTTTAGGGGTAATAACATTCGTAGACAATTATAAGAAATCATAGTCTACATTTATAAGAGAGAATTGAGAAACTCACCTCCATAATCTCTAACAAATAATTATACATTATAAACTCCATATTTATGTTAGATAATTGTATTGAAGAGATTTTTTTACCTCATTATCAATTCATCGTTAAGAAATTCTACCGATTAAAATGCTCTTATCTTTGATGTTTGGGTACGGATATTGACACCCATAAAACTTATTAGTACATCAATTTTTATAAGTACACCCATGTATAAAATTTAAAAATTAAATATTACTATAAACACCCATCCTAATGCCAACAGTACCCTCATTGAAATAAATATATTCATTTTAATACATATTATTTATAAACACTCTTAAATTATTACCACACCCAATTTATATATATATATATATATATATATATATATATATATAAAATCATATTATTTTTGGAATCAAATCCATTTTTAATGATGGTTCAATTTACTTTTGGAAATATCTCGAATGTAGGAGCCTTATAAAAGGGAATATGTATATGGGATTAAAAGATTTTCAATTTGGAATTATCTTATTTATACAACTATCTTAAAAAAAATTCTTATAAAAAAAAAACTTGTTGATATTTATAGCTACAGTTAAAAAAAAATATATCTTTTTTGTTGCTATCACTGAAACAATAAATTTTCAATTTCTTTAGGTATTATTTAAGCTTAAATGTCTGGTTTGATTTCCAGACATTGTTGTAATCATAAGAAAAGGAGATTGAGAAGAAAAGGAGATGAAAATACTTTTGAATTGTTGTAATCATAAGAGTACTTCGGAAGAGAAGTCGGATGAATGAGAGTCCATGGTTGGGTTTTGTAGCCAAGATAAGAATGCTTTTAGAAAATATTTGGGGAAAAAACAATTAAAACATCTAAATGATGATTTGGGAGGTTAAAACAACAATATTTTTTTTTTCCAAAGAATAAAAACAAAAACCTTTCATCATGTTCTTCTTAATTTCAATATTGAAAAAATAGACATCAAACGCATCTGCTTCATTTTATTTAGAAATTTACGTGTGTATATATATATATATATATATATATATATATATATATATATATATATATATATATATATATATATATATATATATTTGATGAAAACGTGCATATATTTTAACTGATGTAGAAGCATTTCTCTTTATTTCCATGTATAATATTTACCTTAGTCAAAAATACATAAATAACATCTCCATTAAATACAATTAAAATCCTCAGATTTTTCTCATTTGGCTTTTATGATGGTTTTTCGGTAGAATTTGAAACATTTCAATTATTGAGATTATCATGTAATACTTATGGATGACTTTTATAGTGACTTTTGAGTAGAATTTGAAACAACTGAATTATTGAGATTATCATGTAATACTTATTGAACCTAAAAAATCATTTAGTGTACTTGACACATTAATTGAATCTTAAAGGGAGAATGGTCCGTAAAAATTATCCTAAATTGAGCTAAATAGCAATCTAAATAGTTAAATTATATTATGAACTGAGAAATTAAGAAAAAAATAATTGAAAATATACATTTGAGAGAAAAGTTAAGGTAAATTTTAAATATCTTTTTAACAAAGACTGTGCATCACATGGGTTACACACACTAATTGCTAATTAAAAAGGAATACTAGTAGTTCTAGAAGTAGTAATTAATAAAACAATAATGTTAGAGGATCCAAAAATTGACCCAAATTTTAGACCCAAACCTATGTGGCAACATCACATGGTATCTTTGGGAAGAGTGACGTGGGCCGATGCCGTGTGTGATATTGCCACATAAGTTTGGGTCTAAAATTTGGGTCACTTTTTTGGGTCCTCTAGCATTATTGTTAATAAAAACGTGATGATTTGGGTGGCCATTCCGAGACCAACTGCCCATGAAGCTGATCCTACCTGAATGGATTCATCTGGGTGCCTCAAAATTCTAAAGTGTTTTGAAACAAATTGGATATATAACAGTAATACAAAGAGAAAGACAGCTGCTCCCTCGAACTAGATTTTATAATTTTATGTTAAAAACTCCTTGGTAGTCTGCGTGGGTAAGTCCCTTTGATAAGGTAATAGTAGACTTTAGGAGAATTTAAAAATTCGTCTTGATTAAATAAAAACCATAGGATCTTAAAAGGTCTATTTTTAGATGCAACTTTTCTTTCTAGTTGTTATCAGAGCCTAGTTTTCACAGGTTACCGTTCCAGACCTAACGGTATTACTATATGTATATGTATTTGAATTAAAAACATTAATGAGAAACACACCAAGATTTGTAGCACATTGAGATATCTAAATAATTAGGTGACCCTTTAGTTACTTTTCCTATTCTCTAGTGAGTCTACACACCCATTACTACTTAAAAATATCATAGTTGGAGTTAATATAAATAAATTATTCCTATTAAAATTTAGAGAAAGAAATTTTTTTTTGCAATTATAATAAATAATCACAAAAATATTCTCCTACTTAGAAAATATATTGAAATCTTTTTTTCTTATGAAAAAATTATTTTGAGAATTAACTTCTTTTTTTTTTTAATAAAGTTTTAGAAATTAAAACAAAAACTTCAATTGCCATGCTTAAATTCTTTTTCATAAAAGTAAATATGATTAAATTACAAATACAACAATTTTATTCTAAAAGTTAGGAAATTAGTATTCAATACAAGAAGGCCTAATTTTACTATTTCACCTAAGGCCTCAAATGATGTTGAGCCGGCCCTGCTCTCAAGTGATAAATCAACAATAAAGGACATTCAAACATGAGTGACGATATTTGCACCCCTCTAAAACTGTATGTACACCCCAAATTTATATATTTTCAAAATTTCAATATCACCCTTAAATTAAATTATTAATATTTTAATTAAGTAAATAATAATTTTTTTAACTATTTTACTATTTTGAATAGTTAGACTAACTAAACCAAATTAAAAAAAGGAAGCAATAAAATAAAATTAGTAATGAAAAACAAAAAATCCAAATCAATAAATGGGTATGAAGATGGAACTATGGAAGGTTGTTGCCTGTTGCCTCTTCCATTTTAAATTGGATATATATATATCATAATAACCTTCTTTGTCACCCTGTTTCGTTCCTCTGTTTCTTTTTATAAATTTTAGCTGTTAAAAAAAAATCATAATAATCTTGGCATAATTGTGTAAAATCCTGGAATTGTTGTCCCTCGTTATAAATGTGAAAGTGGAGAAGGCAGTGGCTGCCTGGAAAAATAGAACCATGGCAGTCACAAAAAGAAATTTTTTTAAAAAAGAAATAAGAAGAAGAAGAAACTCTTAGATCTAATAATAATTTTAGTGACTTTGTTTATGTAAAAATTGTATAAAATCCCATTTGTTTATGTAAGTTTAGTTGGTTTCACAATGCTATGATTTTAATTATGCATATGTATAGATTTTAAATATTTTATAATTTATTTATAATATTTTTAAAAATTAAAAGAAAGGGCATATTTGGTAATGTATGGGGTGTTCTTACAAAATATCATATTTTAAAAATTTTATTGGGGTCTACATACAAAAAGGGGTGCATATACAGTTTTTCAGGGGTACAAATATCGATACTCTTCAAGCATATGTACCTACAATGCCCCATCTCCAGAGGCACGTCAAAATATTCTAGTTGCTCAAGTGCCAAAATTAGGTAAGGAAGCAGCATCAAAGGCGAACAAAGAGTATCTTATACTCTGTTCGGTTCTGGTGTAGATATGTCTGGTGCAGATTAAAAGAGTCATGTTGTATGCTCTAAGGACTTTGCTGAAACAATACTGATTCACGACTTCTCGTTGTCTGCTCTATGATCACTGTTGGTACTTTCCGTGGACCTTCCGAGGGCAATAGTTGGTGATGGTGCAGCAGCACTGATCATTGGTGCCAATCCTGATCTATATGTGGAACGACCGTTGTTTCAAATAGTTGCAACCACACAGTCAAGTCTTCCAAACCCAGAAGATGCAATTAAAGGACTCTCCCCAGAGGTTCATTTGTCAAAGGACTTGCCTTGGTTGATTACTATCAACCGACAACATCGAAAAAGTGTTTGGCTGAAGCATTTGATCTAATAGGCATTTGAAAAGTGTGGTATGCTTGAGGAAGATTTATAAAGTTTGGGGTTCGGTTATTATCAGTCTGAGAAGCATCAATGTAATAAGCATTCAACAAGTAAAAATGCTTGTATCTCTCCGTTTGCACTAAATTTTCTTAGAGATTTAACCACGAGTCTTAAAATAAACTCCATAAGCAAGTCCGGCTAGGTTCAGACTTCAGACAGAATATTAACCTTATCGTGTACATAAAACTTGTGTCATTCAAAGTATACTGTGAGATGCATCTCTCCTATCTAATATGCAGTGTGAAGTCAAAACTTATTATTATAGACCATCTAGCATAGCAAGTGCTAATGAATAATTTTATTATCTTAAATCATATACCGAAGAAACAAAATGATGTGAAGCTAATTAGAATTTCATAGATAGAAATGGCATTCTTCAACAAATCTACACATAGAAGCATAGTTGCACGGGAGTGAGTTTTTCTATGGTAGTAAGCTCAAAAGAGTGCCTTGATAGGAATAATTTGTTGCCATCTTCAGAATTCAATAAGCTTCTGCAATGTAGATATTCATTATAAAAGATGGATAGACGGGCTAACTACTTAAATGAAGTTTAGACGATAATAGCTTTGGTATTGGTAAAGCAACAGAAATTCAGTTTGCTTCACTCATTTCATAAGCAGTCCATATCTAATGTCCTTAAATATTCCCCTAACCCTATTTATTTCTTCCCTTATCATTCTTGGAACCCAAACAAACATAATTAGCTTCATTTTTACATTTTAACACATTTGGAGCACAAGAAGTAACTTAGTTTAACAATGGAAATGTTAGAATGGAACTTAATCTTACAAAAAATGATACATGTCATTCTACCGAGTAATACATTTAGTATACCATGGTTCTGCTAACTTAACCCAAACATAAGAAAAAACAAGAATCCAAGGCCACATTTTCCTAAATTTCCCCTAGAAGTTAAGTATTACATTGTGTCTTCTTCCTAAATCATTTTCAAGAAGACAATTTTGACAACAAACTGGGTAGGACTTATATCTTAAACAAACAACATGAATAAATAACAGAAATGAATATGTTAATTAAAGATAAAAGAAAAATCATCAAATACGTGGTGAATTTAGAGATGATGATAAGAAGGGAACCTGGAAGAGTTTTGTGAGGTTCAAGGGGTGAAGGGTAGAATTGGAATCTTCAAGAACAGATGAAGACGATGATAGATTATTAATGGTGTTATTAACATAATAACATCTTCTTCTCCAACATCGCTTAACAAGCGACATCGTTTTAGTCAACTAACACAAACCCTCTTCTTCTTCTTTTTTAATAATATAAAATAAACTGTTAAAACACCGCTAACACACGGTTAGTTCTTCTTAGTTTCATGGAAATCCCATATATGTTCAAATAAGATAAAATAATGTCAACCCAAATTGATTAAATCGAAACAACAACATCCAATCGAAACCTCAAATTGATGAGAATAGTATTCTTGATAAATGATAAAACCATAATCAACATAAAAATCAAGGTTCAAGAATATAAATAAACGCCTCAATGTGCACAAAACTCATAGTTCAAATTTAGTAACAAATCAAAGCCTCAATGTGACAAAATGGTAACCCTAAACCTCACTCCAAATCAACACCTAAACAAACAAAATCATAAATTTTGACAACAACCCAATAGCAGAAAACAGATAAAAACTTCAAAGTAATGAAAAGGGTACCTATCAGTTTCACTCTAACCAACATAAAAGACAACAAAATAAGCATCCAATCACAACCTAGAAATAGAAAACATAAAAGAAAGTTGCTCATTTCATTCATAATATAAGGTATTGAACCTACTCCTTTTCGCTTAGCTCATCTCATTCATTCATAGAACATAACAATCAATCAAGAGTTACTCTAGAATAATAATTTTCAACACATGAAATCCAATACAACATCTTTGGCTGCAACTCTAAATATTTATTTACTCATTCAGTCACTAATCACTATGTTGCAGCATATTCCATAAAAAGTTATAATGTGACAAGAAACTAACAATATGACAATAGGAAACAATTACACTCGAAAGCCTACCAATTTTTAGTACAATATGCATATCACATTTCTCATCATCAATGAAGGGACATCTTCACCCCACAATCATCACATAAATCTAAAAATCTCATCAATCTAAATCTAAACATACAAACTCTCTAACACATTTAGTTATCACTGTCACTATTGTTATTGTTGTTACCATTATCGTTACTCCTATGATGACGATGATGATGATTACTAGCATTCCCACTAGTCCTCCTTCCATGCTTCAATTGCGAAATCTCCATCTGTGTCTTCATAAAGAACTGCATTCTTTGTAACTCTAGCTCTTTCGCAAACTTCATTCTCTGCTTCTCCATCTCCACAACCTGCTGTATCTTCGCGCTCTCTGCTTGCTCATAAGCCTCTCCGAATTTCATTATTGCTTGTGTCAACATCCTCACCGAATCTCCCCAACCACCACTACCACTCTTCTCCTTCTCCTTCTCCTTCTCCTTCTCCTTCTCCTTCTTCCCCTTACTTGAATCCCCCATCACCACGGCCACTCTCCCCCTCTTCGCCGGAGGTGGAAAACTATCCATCGAATCCCGCGACTCTTCATCGGACTCCTCCTCCTCTGATTCCACCGCTGCCACCATGGCGGCTGCCCCACCACCTCTTCTCCTCAACTGAATTTTCTGCCCACTACTACTCCCACTCCCACCACCACCTTGATGATGATGCTGATTCTTTGCCACCACAATCTGATTCCTCATCCCAACAGGAATCCCCATTGGCACCCTTGAAGAACTACCACCCGCCCCCACTGCCCCAGCAGCCACCACCGGAATCTTGGCAGTTGGACCAATCAGCTGATCAAGCTTCTCAAAAAAAACCCACTTGCTACTCCCTCCACCAGACATCATTTTCGCTTTCTCCAGCTTGTACTTCTTCTTGACAGTATCAATTCGATTCTTGCACTGAATATCGGTTTTCGGTGTCTTCCTATGATCCTCCCTGCTGCTCACAATATCAGCCACTTCCTTCCAGTGCTTCTGCTTCAAATTCCCTCTGCTCAGTTCCATGTACCTCTCCCCCCAAGCTTCTATCAGCACAGCCGTGGCGCTTTCGCTCCAGCAGTCCTCTCTCCCACCACCACCACTTCCTCCTCCGCCTCCGCCTCCCCCGCTGCCGTTTCTCTGCTGCTGCGGCACAAGAGCCACCGTCATGCAGTTGTTCTGCTGCTGCTGGGGTGACTGCGGCGGCGGCTGGTGCAGAGACGGCGCGGCAGCCGCCACAGTCACCGTTATCCTCCCGTTCTCCGGTGACCCAGATGCCGTCGGCGATCCTGTCGGCGACCCGGTCGCCGTCGGCGAAGGATGGGACTGGATCTCGTCGTCTTCATCCATCATCATCACATCAACAACCCCAAATCAGATCTCGTCGAAAAATCGAAACTTTGAAGATAAAAATTAAAAATTGAAACTTTATTTATATTTTTCTCCGTTTCTCGGACAAGTAAACTGAAAAAGAAGAAGAATAAAAGTGAAGTAACGAAAACAAGAGCTGATTTTTGAAGTGGTTTCGTTGTTGTTGTTGGGTGTGTGTGTGTTTTAGGGTTGACGGCGTTCGGTGCCACGTGGAGAGAGGAAGGGGTTGGGTGAGGTGGCGGGACGTGATTGGGCGGTGAGAGGAGAGTTCCGTCACCGGCGTAAACGGTCGCTTGTTGCGTTGCCGGCTTTGAGTGAATGTTAGGTGGACCTGACCTGAACAAACAACAACTTCAAGTGAAGTTGTCTTTTTCTTAATCTGAGAATGTGAATTGACGGAAAACGCCATGGGCTTTTGCTGGATTTTACAGGTCTGCTCTGGATGTCCATTTTTTTCCCCAGGGATGTACCTAAATTGCCCCTCTCTTTTATTTTATTTTTCCCGAAATGGACACAAAGACCGGATTTGACCGGATTTCCTGAGACCTAGCAAGATTAAATAGTACTAGTTTCGACTCGAATCCAAGGGGTCTATCGGCATCTATCAGGACTATTAACTTTAATTCGGATAGCTAATCCTATAATATAGAGATATCCTTAGACACCCGGATACCTATTAAGTTGAAGGACTACTAGTATAGGGGTATTTTAGTCATATCATCTGGTTAAACTAAAGAAAGACGAGTTCTGATGACTTAAAAGTCAACAGTTTACTCTAGATTAATCATAGTAAAAGATTTAAAAGTCAACAGTGTACCTTCAAGAAATTATGTACTTTAGATTAATCATATTAAAATTGCTCTTTTTTCTTTTTTTATGAGAATTAAATTCTCAGGTTCTAGAGAAAAAAATTTAATGGGGTAATTTAAACATGTCATGTCTTTTTAGTTTTTACTATATGATTTAATTGGATGAGTGCGTAACGATGTTGTGAGACCATTTCATTTAAAGGTTTCGAATAGTAAATAACTGGCATTTATCGGTCGGAACTATCTGTCGATGTGCAATTTGTTGGTTGAAACTAAATGTCGATGTGCTGTTGCACGTAATAAACCATCGTTGTTGCCTATTGGTTTTGATATCGATTCACAAAATTCACGGAGTTTTAATGCTGATTTTGTTATATAAAGTTAATATCAATAGGTGAAGTTGTCACATTACATATTGAATATTAAAACTACGATAAGTTTCGTCTAATATAAAAGAAATAGTTATATGATTTCATGTACATACCTTCCTTGTTGGATCGGAAAGGGTGCATTCAGATGCAATATTTAAAAGCCAGAGTGCACTTTCGGTTACATCGGAATGAAGTATGGAAGCCTCATGCTTGTATTCTTCAAGCATATCGTTTGAGTGTAAACCGGATAGTTAAGTTTAGTAGACCGGGTCTCAAACATGGTGGGAGTTTCTTTGATGTCTCAAAAACCGGTTCTGTATTTATTCTGGAATGATATATATTTTTAATTTCGTACAAATTACAAGATGTAAATTATATTAATTATATATTGTATTTCATTTTTTCATATTTTTTTCCCTTTTTATATAAATTGATAAATTTATTTCACTGATATTTAAATATAAAAAAAGGGATTAAAAAATTGATGTCTTTTTGTAAAGAATCAATTCTGGCTATTTTAATTTTAGGGCGATTACCAAATTAGTCATGGACTTTTTTCTTAATTCCAATTAGTTTACGACTTTTTCATTTTTGACCAATTTAGTCCCTAATTTATTTGTCCGCTACCAATTTAGTCCCTACATTTTCAAAAGTTAACCAAAATGGTATTTTCCGTTAGCATCTGTTAAGAGACAGTTAGTTTGACTGTGTTTGATTTATGAAAAGACCAAAATAACCTTTAAAATAAATAACTACTTAAAATAAAGATGTTAAAAAATAAAAATAAAAAATATATAAATAGGGGAACTAAACAGTCGATTGAGACAACCCTGGCTTTGAGCCTTTGAAGTCGGCGACTGGATCTCCTCCATAGGATGGAGATCATCGCGATCTCCTGCTCGAGGAGAAGATCGTCGGGAGACTTGGGAGAGAGAAACAGAATGAGCAAGTGATAGAGATAGTTAGATCCCAATTTTGTAATTTTCACCAACCTTTATCTCTCTCTAGTGAAGGGTTTCCACTTTCCAATTCTTACAATGAAGTCGGTCAGTCTCTGAACTTCGTTTTTTATTTTTCTAAAAAATATTCAGTCACTTTTCAGTTATTATGATGGAGAACATTGATAGCTTGCAAAGTTGTGACCCGTCTTTTATTTAATCTTTTTTTTTTCAAAGATTATTTAGTTTATTCTGTTTGGGTTTAAATATTAATCTTGAAGAAAATCCAGAAACTTTGTATTATTGGATTTTGTTGATTAAATAATCCACAAGTTGGGTTTATTTGCTGTGGTGATAATTTTTAAGAAATATTAGAGGACACCTCTTTTGATTTCATTGATGACGCTTTAACTTTTTTTTTTTTTTGGAAGTTTTGGCTGTTTGTTAATTTTATTGTTGGATAATCCAAGTTTTGGCTTTAACTTGGATTTGAGATTGATAGGTTCTATTAGATTCAATTAATTAATTAATTAATTTTTTAAGAATCAATTCATAACTTTCATTGATTTTATTTTATATTGTGGGGACTTAAAAAAAACAGTCACGACTCACGAGGAAATTTTTTATTTTGTTTATGTATATAATTTAAAATAATATATATACTGCATATATATTAGTTTTATTTTTATTTTTAATTTCTTCAATATTTTTTATATTCATTAATTAATTTAATAGAATTAGACCAATTTACCCTTTGACTGTTAAGTTGACTAACAGAAGTTTGACAATAGGGACTGATTTGGCTCTTCATAAAAAGTTAGGGATTAAGTTGGTCAAAAATGAAAAGGTCACAAACAACTTGGAATTAAGAAAAAAGTCTAGGACCAATTTGGTAATCATCCTAATTTTTTTTTTTAATTTTTAAATAATAATAAAGTTATACAATTTTGAAACTACGTATTTAGATAAATTAAATTAAAAATTAATCCACAATTAGATCAGTTGAGACCACAAGTGACAAGTGACAAGACACCACATCTGTTGTCTTGTCTGTAATTACATTTACAAAAGTGCTTCGATCAAATTCAAAACAGCTTCCATCTTCCATTCTCCGACACAACAACTGCAGATCTCAAACACTGAGCATGGATCGCTGTTTATCTCAACCTATCAAATTGCCCTCTCAAGTAAGTTAAACATTCATTTTCCCACAAATGCCCTACTCAATCGTCGAAAAAAAATGATTATTTATCTATCACATGCCACTTAATTTCCCTAAAACATCAAAATCATATAAAATCTGGTTGATTGTGATGATGAAATGTGGCTTTGACTGTTGTATTCAGCTTAATCACACTTGTGTTTTGAGCTCAATCATCTTTTTTGATCACTTAAATTACCCAATTAACAAGGATATTAATGATATGATGATGGTTTATTGGTTTTGTTTATAAACTATTCACTACTGATGTTTTAGCTTGCAAGAGTTGAAAATAGTTCATTGGGTTATACTTATAATATGCTATAGTATTTGTAATTTGTATTTCATCTCCAGCTGCAATAGGGAGAGTGAGTTGTTTGAAACTTTTTAAAATTATTTTACTTCTTGAAAATGCTGTGCTGATTTTTAGTTGTTTTTTAAAATCATGTGCTGGATGTTTAATGCTTGTTTCCATTTCCATAGGTTATGTATCTTCATTGTTGCTGCATCATTGTTATCGCCGTTGGTGGTGATATTGTTGTGCTTGCTTGGACATGTGTTCATGTGTCTGAATTGGAGATGTATCTAAAAAGTAGTTATAGGGGGGCCTGAGTAGATGATTGAAAGAAAATCTAGTTTGGATAACAGACATTTGTATATCTTTTCCTGTGTTGTCATCATGCTTCTTGAACAGCCATTTCCTGTGTTCTCATCATGCTTGACTTGAATGGCCGATTGGCCATTACTAGCATTGCTGCCGCTCTAAAAGAGGTGATTTGAAATGCCTAAGAACAATCACTCACGCTCACGGTTCTTGAAATCAGTTTTGCTTTGGTACCAAGTAGGAAAAAACCAACCTTCTGTCTGAGTTTAAGTTACACCCCAATGACATAAATATGAAAATCAAATGTTAAAATGTGTCTATTTAATTGTGTTCCAACCTAACCTCACATGATTAAACGAGTTTTTCATCACTAAAACAGATTGTGGCTTAATTCAAAAGAAAATTTTGACAGATTTGTAAGTTCTTGTGTATTGTAAAACTCGCTTGAAGACAATCATGTGTATGAAACAATATTACCATGTTTCAATAAAGGTTATGGTATTTTTATGTATGGACATAGTTATGTACTTCATATTTATTGACATGTGTTTACTGATTAACTCTTAACCGTTGGTGTTTAATTAGTTCAGTTTTATTTGTTGTCTAGGTTTGATTGTTCGGGAAATCAGCTTAAAGAACTCCCAAGCTCGTTGGAAAATGTTCAGACTTACCAGATTTTAAGGTAATGCTTTGTCATGGATTGATGAATGAAGGATTGTAGGGTGACCATTGGTAAAATGAGGCTGCTGAAATTGTTTTGCTCTTTCTTGTGATCTTGTGCTTTTCAAACTGTGAACATTCTGAATTGAGCTCTGTCAATTGAATAAAAAAAAATTAAAAAAAAACTTTAAGCAAATACTATATATCTGTATAATCAAATTATTGAAAAACGAGAATATATGGATGGTTTAGTTGTTCATGAAGCTGAAGAAAGTCTTTATTTTTTCAGGACTGCTGTCTTAGGCCTTAACATGTATATGAAAGGCCATAAGTTATATTTCTTATTGGATGTTAGATAAGCTCAATATCTTAGTTTCGACCTAAGTTCTCTTTAAGTTGTTGGATTATATTGTTACTATCCATTCATATAATACTATCGCATATAAAACATGAAGCCTTCATTGAGTTTCGATTATTTCCCATTCTAATTATTTGATTGTGAATTTAAATCTATTTTGACGCCATAGGTGGGATTCTGGATGATATTTGAATGGCACTAAGAATTAGCCCCCTTTTTTTTATTCCACAATTGTCTAAGTTTGATTGGTAAATCATCTGTTAGAGTTTGATTTTGATTGTGTTTGTCAGTTTCATTCTCAATAACCTGTTGTCCAAGAATTTTTTTTCCTTTTTCGAGAAACTGTTATCTAGAATTTCTAATTTTTTTTTGTTCCTTTTGAGTAACTTTTATCCTAGATTTCTAAAATACATTATCCTTCATAATTTGATTATGGTCTTGTTTATCAGTTTCATTCTCAACAAAACCTATTTTGAAATTATTGTAGCATTGGACACATCTTTTAGATGGACTTGATATATATGAGCCTCTGCAAAAGGTTTTCAGTCAACTACAACTTCCCATTTGATTGCATCATGGACCATGCTTACAGAACTCAATGCTTGTAATTTTCTGCAGTACTTCAAATGTGTTATATGATATACTGATATAATATAATATGATTATTATCTAGTTCCTATATTGACATCAACAGAAATTGTGAAATCCTTGCAATCTGTGCAGCAAAATATTTGCTGAATGGTATACCAGAGAGCATCAGAAGACTTTCACGTCTCATTCATCTTGACCTTCATCAAAACAGTGAGTAAATTTAGCGAGAAATTATCTTACTAAATAATCATACGTGGGTATGATTGGAACATATATCCTGAAACTCTCCTGATAAGTCTTCCACGTATGAGTTATGCAGGAATTTCATCAATCCCACCTTCAATTTCGGGCTGCAGTTCCCTCGTGGAATTCTATATTGGGTTAATTCTCAACCACGGTTAGTTGGTTACAAGATTTGTTTAGAGTATAGGCTGGTCAATGTAAATGTTCTCTTACTTAAGTATTCGTGACCTCCAGTTTTCAGGGATAACATGCTGTATGCATTAACAGGGGAGTTAGGGATGCTTTCTAAGTTGGGAACCTTAGATCTTCATTCAAACCAGGTTGCCAGTTTGTTTCATTTACATTAATATGAATTATTTGACATTGTTTGGGAAGATCCTTTATGTATATATGTTTAATAAACACACCAAGGATGCAGGCATTGCCCAAATCTTTGGATTTATTTGTCTTCCCTTTCACTCAACTAATTTAACAAACCATTAATTCCATCTTCCTCTATTACACTTTTTATTTCACCTTCTTTTTCATAAACCATTGAGTACTTAGTAACAACATGATAACTATGTAACGGGTAATTAAATTCTATTCATTGTCTAGGTAAGATGACTACTCTGCGGAAACTTTTGCTAACCGGCAATCCTTTGCAAACTTTACGAAGGTGTGAAGTTTTTTAATTTTCCCAAAAATGCCCCTACTCAATCGTTGAAAAAAAAATGATTATTTATCTATCACATGCCACTTAATTTCCCTAAAACATCAAAATCATATAAATTTTGGTTGATTGTGATGATGAAATGTGGCTGTGACTGTTGTATTCAGCTTAATCACACTTGTGTTTTGAGCTCAATCATCTTTTTTGATCACTTAAATTACCAAACAAGGATATTAATGAATAAATGATATGATGATGGTTTATTGGTTTTGTTTATAAACTATTCACCACTGTTTGAGCATGCAAGAGTTGAAAATAGTTCATTGGTTGTACTTATAATATGCTATAGTATTTGTAATTTGTATTTCATCTCCAGCTGCAATAGGGAGAGTGAGTTGTTTGAAACTTATTAAAATTATTTTACTTCTTGAAAATGCTGTGCTGATTTTTAGTTGTTTTTTTTAAATCATGTGCTGGGTGTTTAATGTTTGGTTCCGTTTCCATATATTCGACAGGCTTCACAAGCTGAAATCGTTAGATGTGTCATTTAACTCAATCCTAAAAATACCTGAAGAGATTGGATCAACAACTTCACTCGTCGTCAAGTACGATTTTTCTTACTCTCTTTCTTTATTTTTTATGAGTAACGATAGGTTATGTATCTTCATTGTTGCTTTATCATTGTTATCGCTGTTGGTGGTGATATGGTTGTGCTTGCTTGGACATGTGTTCATGTGTCTGAATTGGAGATGCATCTAAAAAGTAGTTATAGGGGGGCCTGAGTAGATGATAGAAAGAAAATCTAGTATGGATAACAGACATTTGTATATCTTTTCCTGTGTAGTCATCCTGCTTCTTGAACAGCCATTTCCTGTGTTCTCATCATGCTTGCCTTGAATGGCCATTACTACCATTGGTGCTGCTCTAAAAGAGGTGATTTGAAATGCCTAAGAACAATCACTCATGCTCACGGTTCTTGAAATCAGTTTTGCTTTGGTACCAAGTAGGAAAATCCAACCTTCTGTCCGAGTTTAAGTAATATCCCAATGACATAAATATGAAAATCAAATGTTAAAACGTTTCTATTTAATTGTGTTCCAACCTAACCTCACATGATTTAACGAGTTTTTCATCACTAAAACAAACTGCAGCTTAATTCAAAAGAAAATTTTGACAGATTTGTAAATTCTTGTGTACTGTAAAACTCGCTTGAAGACAATCATGTGTATGAAACAATATTATGGTGTTTCAATAAAGGTCATGGTATTTATATGTATGGACATAGTTATGTACTTCATATTTATTGACATGTTTACCGATCAACTCTTAATCGTTGGTGTTTAATTGGTTCAGTTTTATTTGTTGTCTAGGTTTGATTGTTCGGGCAATCAGCTTAAAGAACTCCCAAGCTCACTTGGAAAATGTTCAGACATATCAGATTTTAAGGTAATGCTTTGTCATGGACTGATGAATGAACAGTTGTAGGGTGACTATTGGTAAATGAGGCTGCTGAAATTGTTTTGCTCGTTCTTGTTATTTTGCTGGGCATCAAAAAACGATCTTGTGCTTTTCAAACTGTGAACATTCTGAATGGAGTTCTGTCAATTGAATAAAAAATAAATAAATTAAGAAAATACTATATATCTGCATAATCAAGTTATTGAAAAACGAGAACATATGGATGGTTTAGTTGTTCATGAAGCTGAAGAAAGCGTCTTTTTTTTTTTCAGGACTGCTGTCTTAGGCCTTAACATGTATATGAAAGGCGATAAGTTATATTTCTTATCGGATGTTAGATAAGCTCAATATCTTAGTTTCGACCTAAGTTCTCTTTAAGTTGTTGGATTATATCATTAATATCCATTCATATATTACTATCGCATATAAAATATGAAGCCTTCATTGAGTTTCAATTGTTTCCCATTCTAATTATTTGATTGTAAATTTAAATCTATTTTGACGCCATAGGTGGGATTGTGGATGATATTAGAATGGGACTAAGAATTAGCCCCCTTTTTTTATATTCCACAATTGTCTAAGTTTGATTGGTAAATCATCTGTCAGAGTTTGATTTTGATTGTGTTTGTCAGTTCCATTCTCAATAACCTGTTGTCCAAGAATTTTTTTTCCTTTTTTGAGAAACTGTTATCAAGAATTTCTAATTTTTTTTGTTCTTTTTGAGTAACTTTTATCCTAGATTTCTAAAATACATTATCCTTCAAAATTTAATTATGCTCTTGTTTATCAGTTTCACTCTCAACAAAACCCATTTTGAAATTATTGTGGCATTGGACACATCTTTTAGATGGACTTGATATATATGAGCCTCTGCAAAAGGTTTTCAGTCAACTACAACTTTCCATTTGATTGCATCATGGACCATGTTTACAGAACTCAATGCATGTAATTTTCTTCTGTACTTCAAATGTGTTATATGATATATTGATATAATATAATATGATTAATATCTAGTTTCTATGTTGACAGCAACAGAAATTGTGAAATCCTTGCAATCTGTGCAGCAAAAAATTTGCTGAATGAGAGCTTCGGAAGACTTTCACGTCTCATTCGTCTTGACCTTCATCAGAACGGTGAGTAAATTAAGCAAGAAATTATCTTACTAAATAATCATATGTGGGTATGATTGGAACACATATCTAGAAACTCTCCTGATAAGTCTTCCACGTATGAGTTATGCAGGAATTTCATCAATCCCACCTTCAATATCGGGCTGCAGTTCCCTCTTGGAATTCTATATTGGGTTAATTCTCAACCATGGTTGGTTACAAGATTTGTTTAGAATATAGGCTGGTCCTGGACGATGTAAATGTTCTCTTACTTAAGCATTTGTGACCTCCAATTTTCAGGGATAACACGCTGTATGCATTACCAGGGGAGTTAGGGATGCTTTCTAAGTTGGGAACATTAGAACTTCATACAAACCAGGTTGCCGGTTTGTTTCATTTTACATTAATATGAATTATTTGACATTGTTTGGGAAGGTCCTTTATGTATATGTTTATCAAGATGAAGAGGAAAAATTACAATTTCTATTGGATTGAAATTCCTTATATAATTAGCTTTAGTTGATAGCAACTCATTTTCCTACCAAATTTCTCGGTTAGAGATTTTTTTGTTTTGTTCTTTTGGTGGGAGTGGGTGTGGACTGTGGAGGAGGTATGTTTATTTCACCTTCTTGTTCATAAACCATTGAGTGCTTAGTGTCAACGTGATAACTATGTAACGGGTAATTAAATTTTATTCATTGTCTAAGTAAGATGACTACTCTGCGGTTTTGCTAACCGGCAATCCTTTGCAAACTTTACGAAGGTGTGAAGCTTTTTATTAGCACGTTGAGTGTGCTCAATGATCTGCTTAACTGTCTATTTAACCAACCAAACCTTTATTCTCCAGCTCATTGGTTAATGGACCTACTACACCTGCTTTACTGAAGTATTTTCGAAGTATACTTTCGTAGAGTGAAGTTGTGTTGGTTCTTACTAGTGGAAAAATTTGTTATCCCAAGCATAATATAGTCTTCCTCTGGTATCTTTATTTTTCTTTATTTTTTCTACTGCTGTTAAGAGTCATATTTTCTGATTTACAGTAATTAATTAACTTCATTTCAAATTATAAACCTCATGCTTCTAACATAAATTATATTATCCTGGGAGAGATCTGAAATGAGTGCAGTTGAAAAACTGTATTAGTTGGTTTTGCTTATATTTTTCTTTTCCTGTCCCCTTGCCATTGGTTCTCTACCATAACTTTATCATCCATGTCGACACTATTGCGTGACAATGATGCTTCAATCTCATACTAGATCAGTGTCATTTTTAAATGTGTCAAACTGACTATGTCTAGATATATTATTAATACAAAGGCCGGTTAATGTATTTTCCAAGAGCAAACTTTTAGCTACCAAAGTTTTGTATAAGTTAAAAGGACCTCTAAAATTCCAACTTCCGTTGGGTTTATGCAGAGTTAAATTCAATGATTTTACAATTTTGGTAGGGATAGAGAGAAAGATTAATTGGGTGGCAGCCGACAAGATTTGCCTACCAAATGGTCTAGGTGGTCTTAGATTTAAGGAACTATAGATTCCATTAGATAGACTTAAAGCAGTTCCTATGATTCGGATTTTGGACCTAAGTTATGATGTACCTTCATTAGCAGAAAATCCAACATTTTCCAGCTTACCTCATTTGCAGGAGCTTTTCCTGAGGTCAGTCAGCTGCAGTTGTAGCATGCACTCTCATCTTATCCATGTATCATTTATAGGGGTAAAGGAAATATGGGGGAATAGTATTGGTCGCATATTTCAATGCAGAATGTAAATTTTTATAAATATATATTGTATGAAACTATTAAAAATACTCTATTTTATTTATTTATCAAATTTAAGAACATTCCGGGACAATATCAAAATCAACATTTGTAAATTCCTCATAAAACTATGGGGTCATTCCAATATCGTTGTGAAATCAACACTATTATAGGGTTAATTAGGGAAATTTTGGGAAAATTATGAGTTGCATCCGTGCATATTTCTAAGTGGAATGTGATTTTTCACAAATTTTTTGAGTGGAACTTACATAAATATGTTATTCTATTTATTTATGAAATTTGAGGTCATTGCCAAACAATAGCAAAATCAATAGTTTTATACGATAAAGGAAATTTGTGGGGAAATTATATGTAAAATGCGATTTTATGTAAAAATTTTACATTAATTACTAGAAATACTATATATATGTATCAAATTTGAGGACTTTCCGAGATAGTCATAAAATTGACACTTTTTAAGCTAACAATAAAGGAAATTTATGGTGAAAATTATGAAGAGCTATTGAAAAAACAATTTTACATGCAACAACTACAAAGACTCTGATCTATCTATTTATCAAAATTGGGTTATTTCTGAGATAACATTCACCTAAGATGAAATGCAATAATCTAAAATTAAAATTAAATATACATATGGTAAAACATTTTGCATGAAAATACTAAAAATATTATAATCTATCTATGAATAAAATATGATGTTATTTAAAGATAGTCTTAAAAACAACACATTGGATAAAACAAAAAATAATAATAATTAGTGATGGGTAAATAGATGGGCTGTGGGTGATGAGGTTGAGTTTTCATTTTGAAACCGGATAAGATAATGAGTGGGTTTGGATAGAGTCTTTTACAACTCAACACGTATTTGATTTGGTTTGAGCCGTTGCTAAGTTTAGCTATGAACTTGTCACACTTAGGCTTAGCTTTATGTCGAGATTTATGCGGAGTGAAACCTAGAAAACAGTAGTTTCTCCCCGACGGTACTAGTTTCTAGAATACTTTCGTATCATCTAATAGACTATACTAGCTACGTTCATCTCAAACCCATTTGAGATAGGAAAACAAATCATAGGAATGAAGTGACTCACGACTCACCTAGCTTTGGAAGTGAGGCTTGAAGCAAATCGGTACATAATTTTACCTTCTATTTTTTTTTTGAAAGAAAAATCGATACATATATAGTTGATGCGCTGTGAACTGAAAATGAAATCATATTTAGGGGAGAGAAAGCGCTATACTTTTATCAGGTTTATTGTTTATGTGAAAATCCAAGAGTTTGAAATAAATTAATGTGAGTGATTATATTTAACTAGTAATTATTAGATAGTTTTATATATGAAGAGGATTTCAGAGTTATTTTGGTATTTTTGACAGTAAAACTTGGTCATTTTCGATGAAGTTGTTTCCGCCCGTAAAACTTCTTAAGTTTTTAGCTAAAGAATTATAAAAAAAATTTAAGGTTTTTTTTTTTATTTGACACATGTCAAGCTCTTATTGGATGTCGAAATCATGTAAAGTAGTTAAATTGTAAGAGGTCGAGGGATAAAAATGTCATTCTCACTCAATAAATTAATATAAAGGGCAAAATAGTGTATTTACATTTTCAATCACGTTTGACTGTAAAAAATGCGGTCAAAGAGACCAAAATGATTGATTTCAGATAATTTAGGGATCAATTTTGATTCAAATCAAAAGAAAAAGGAAAAAAAGTTGAGATTCGTGTAATGATAAGTTTCATTTTTAAAAAAAATTTGTGATGTTAGGGGCATTTCTGTCTTTTACAATTTTTTTTCTTTTAATTCTGTATATAAAAATTTTTAATTAAGAATTTTAGGGGTATTTTAATATTTTTGACAATAAACTTGGTCATTTTCGATGAAGTTGTTTTCGTGTTTAAAACTTCTTAAGTTTTTAGTTAAAGAATTTTATTTTTTTTGGATTAATTGCACAGACGTCCCTAAGTTTAGGTAAAATTGCATATATATTCAACTTTTCCTTTTATTACACAAACATCCCCTGAAAAAATGTTGACCAAATGGCTGAATAACTATAAAGTTAATATCTCATATGTAAAGATGAAAATACCCTTGCACATAACACAAAAGTGAGGTGATAAATTGACGTGACAATTAAAATTATAGGGTTAATTACAATAACATACCCTAAGTTTTTCCAAAAAAGCTTAATATTCAACAAATTGACTTAATTGTAGCAAGCACCCGGTCAACAGTTGACTCACATCTTATCTAACAGTTGACTAAAGTTTGAGAATAAAAAGTCGAAAATGTCTGTAAGCTTTACTTGAAAAATTCTTAATTGCCTTTACTATTTTTTTTTAGATAAAAAATTGTCTTTACTCTTAAAACAATCAATTTTAAACTAATAAGTAATAATTAAATAATTAAAAAACTTATAATAAATATACAAAAAAAAATAAAAAAAATTGAAGATATAATAATTAATAAGTCTTGAAAAATAGAATAAAAAAAATCTTCAAAAATTAAACATAAAAATTACTGGTCCCACAATTCTTTATGAAGTATTAATAAATAAATAAATAAACACAAAATTGGTTGCAGAATTTTTATTTTTTATTTTTTAAAGTGTTTCCCAAATCTTGAATTGGAGATAGCGTAGAGATTTGCCATTGTCAACCCCAGCAGATACCAGTCTCACTGGGGACTCTCTTTTTCTTCTCTCGACAAAATCAGACACTGAAATTCCAAAATTGGAGTTCGTAATTGTAACAGTTTATTTCCATTACAAGACATAAAAAAATAAAAAAATAAAATAAAATAATAAAAAATTCTTAAATCGGAGATATATAGCTACAAATTGTCTAGAAGCAATATTAACAACTTCTTAAAGAATTCCATCATTGAGTTTTGGGTGTCAAAGTTTAATAGAGATCCAAAACTTTACATTAATGGAGATAAGCTACAAGGTACAAACTGATATCAAAATAGATTAGAGTATTATTGAGTTTTGGGTGTCAAAAGTATTAAGCAATATTAACACCCAAATCTTCATAAAGAGAACCAGGTCTCCATTAATGGAGATATGGTTCTCCATTTTTGGAGAAGGGGAGGAGGAGAACCATATCTCTAATGCAAGTCGCCGTCCAATCGACGATCTCCATTTAAGGAAGATCTAGTTCAGATCTCCTCCAAATTTGGAGGATATCTGAATTAGGGATAGCAAAATTATTCACAGATACGGATATCCGTAAGAATCCGCTCCATTTAAAATGAGGATGGATACTATTATTTCAGGGACCGAGCGGGTATGAATGTCATCCTAGTATCCATTTTATTTTCGGGGATGGGGATGGATATCGTCTATGAATATCCATCCCCATCCCCAAAAATAAAATGGATATTAGGATGACATTCATACCCGCTCGGTCCATTATAAATTTTAATAATTTAAAAATATAAAAATTTATTATGTAATTATTTATTCTAATTATATAAGTTATTATTAATTTTTATATTTAAACTTTATAAGATGTATTTGTTTTTCTTTAAATAGGATAAAATGTACCGTTACATATGTTAGTTACATTTTTCTTTTGTAAAGTATTAAAATTTAAAGTATTTTTATCGAATATGGATATAAACGGAGCGGAGATAGATATCTCTATCTTAATTAGAGGATTATCTAAATCTGCCCCGCTCACTTAGAAATGGGGATGGAGATATATATTTCAAACGGATATGGGGATGGATATTGAGATGTTAACTTCATGGTTAGTCAACTGTTTGGTCAACTTTTTTAGGGGAGGTTTGTGTAATAAAAGCAAAAGTTATATATGTGTGCAATTTTATCTAAACCGAGGGGATGTTTGTGTAATTAACCCTTTTTTTCTTATGCTATCTCATGGGTTCTTTTTTTTGACACATGTCAAGCTCTTATTGGATGTCGAAATCATGTAAAGTTGTTAATTTGTAAAAGGTCGAGGGGCATAAATGTCATTCTCACTCAATAAATTAATAGTAAGGGCAAAATAGTCTATTTATATTTTCATTCATGTTTGACTGTCAAAAATGTAGTCAATGGGACCAAAATGATTTATTTCAAATAATTTAGGGATCAATTTTGAATCAAAACAAAAAGAAAAAAGTGTAGATATGTTTAAAGATAACATTTTGTTTTTAATTTTTTGATATTAGGGGCATTTTTGTCTTTTATAATTTTTTTTCTTTTAATTTCGCTTACTAAAATTTTTAATTAAGAATTTTAGGGGCATTTTGGTTTTTTTGATAATCAAACTTGGTCATTTTTAATGAAGTTATTTTTTAGTGTAAAAATTCTTAAGTTTTTAGTTAAAGAATTAAAAAAAATTTATGCTATCTTAAGTGTTTTTTTTTTTTTTTTTTTTTTATGTGACACATGTCAAGCTCTTATTGGATGTCAAAATCATGTAAAGTTGTTAAATTGTTAAAGGTTGATGGGCAAAAATGTCATTCTCACTCAATAAATTAATATAATGGGCAAAATAGTCTATTTACATTTTCAATCACATTTGACCTACAAAAAAAATGGTCAAAGGTAATGGTGTAAATGTGGGCCGGCAGGCCCATTTGTTCTGGGCCGATGAGACCCTTTTTGAAAACAGGATCGACCTAACATGGCTCGGCAAGTTACCGTGCCGGGCACGGCCCGTTTTCAAAAAACGAGGGCCATGCACGTGCCTGATGTGCCAAGCCGTGCCAGCACGCAAGCCTATAAATTAAAAAATAAATAAATTATAATTTTAATATTTTAATTCAATTGTACTAACTTATAATATTGTTTTAACAATTTAACTTATGTATTTTTTTAATTGTAATTTGTCTATCTTATTTATTTTTTTAGTATAATAAAAAATGTAAAAAATAGATAGATATATTATTTTATTTAATAAAATAATTCAAAGAATAGATAAAGCTAAAAGATTAAAGAAAATAAAAATAGATGAAATTATGAAAATATGAAAAGAAGAATTATTTATTTATTTCGGATCTTGATATTACATTACATTATTGTCTCACTAAAAACCTTATCAAGAAAAGCCCAGTGGGATAAAAACTTGGTAAGGGAAAAATAGTGCAATCGTATTACAAGTTAATGTACATGTATAACCTAGAAGTCCTAGATCTGGTTACCGTCAAAACTCTCATCGACATATAAATTACTAAAAAATTGAATAAGTTGTTTGTCTACCGTTTCATTTTGTATCCTCTTTTGAGCACGCTCCCAATCCCGAATGCATGTCAATGCCTCCATCATCTCTGGAGACAAAGAACTTCTTCTTTCTTCAACAATTCTTCCAGTTGTGCTGAATACCTGTTCTGAAGAAGCAGTGGAGACATGGATAACAAGTATGTCACGTGCTAGGTGTGACAAGACCAGATATCTATGGTTGTAGGTCTTCCACCATAACAACAGATCAAATCCCTCATTGTTTTCAAATCCATCGAGTTGAGCTTCAAGGAAGCTTTTAAGTTCGGCATAGGAAGTTGCACCAGCTCGTGAAGAAGAAGAACTTGATGAGCCTACTTTTTTTCGGCATTTGAAAATGTTACAACTTGTCTGATTCATGAGTGTGTCTGGTTCTGCTGATGGTTGCGCGTCAACGCCACCATACCTGGACTCATAAATACTAAAAATTTCAAACAACTTGGTTCAAATGTCAGTAACCTGTGCAGAATAATCTATGCTCAAATTATTACCAATGTATTTTAGGAATGTTTCTAAACCAGATAATTTAATCGTAGGATCTACTATAAGACCTAAAGCATAAAGGAAAGGAATTGTAAACCAGTATTTTTTAAACTTGGTCTCCATGGCGACAACTGCAATGCCTAAGATATTATCTCCCTTATAATTGTTTAACAGTTCAGACATTTCCACAATATGATGAATTGCCAGGGAAGATGTGGGGTAATAGACCCTAGAAAGAGATACAGTGGAATCGTAAAAAACCTTTAAAATTTCAAAAATCTTTACCATATACCAATCGTCTGAGGTCAGTATTAGACCGCCAATTTCGGTCATTTTCAAGTTATAAAAACCTGGAATAGGTGTATCATAATCCAAACAATTTTGCAGCATTAAGTAAGTAGAGTTCCACCTAATTACCAGCATATCTGTTTGGAATCTTCGGGGTCGTAGACAATAAGTTTTACAGTATCTACCAAATTCATTCAATCTTGGATTAGAACTGTCGAGCCAAGAAAGGGCATCTCTGATGCGACCTATACGATCGCTTACTACCTTTATACCAGACTTTACAACTAAATTGATGATATGACATGCACACCATTGATGGAAGAAATAACCCCCATCTTGCGGGATATTTTTTTTCAAAAAACAATGCAATAGAGCTAATATTTACAGATGCATTATCTAATGTAATAGAAAGGATACGATGAGTTATTTCAAAAGTTTCTAAAACAGAAAGAGTGACATTAAAAATATTTCTTGCGGTATGTGCAAAATCCATAGGATGAAAACTAAGAATTTTTTTATTTTTTTTTTGGTATCCTCCAATCAGAGTCTAAATAGTGTAAATAGTCATGTTTGGAACATGCGTTCCAAATATCGGAAGGTAATGCAATAAAGACGGTTAGATACTGTAATTCAGCTTTCAACTCATCTCGTTGGGTTTGAAAACATTTTAACAAATCGTTCCTAGTAGTGTTTCTAGAAACATATTTAAATTGGGGGTTGTATGCACTTTGAATAAATTCTTCATAAAAAACATTACCACTGAAATTAATCGGTTTACTAGTACATGCAATGTAACGTGCCATACACTCTCTAGCATGCGAGGCGCCATGGCGCCATGTTGTAACGAACCCGTCTAGGTGCCGTTGTAGTTATGTCTGGGTTGTAGTGTCTACTTGACTGTGTGCAGGTATGCATTTCTCCATATGCTTTCGCAAATGACCGGTCCCCCCTTTAGAAGTGACATAGTACTTAAGACAAAACTTACATTGAGCTCTATCTATGACTTGACCGTTTGGCATAGTCTTTTGTACTACGTCAAAACACTGTGATACGTTTGATATGTGCTTTTTAGGATTGGGTCCAATGAGAGGACGTGATGTTGGTGTTGTGCCGGAACCAAAAGGTCCCGCTGCCGTTTCCGTCGGCCCGGAAAGGTTAAAATAATCGTTGTCCATGTTAAGACTGTCCAGAAATTGAGGATGATTATGATCCATTTCCTACGATACAATATTAACTCATTAGTCATTAAAAACTAAGCATAAAATCATAAATATACTAAGCATAAAAATATTAAAATTAATTACTAAGCATTTAATCATCAATTTACTAAACATAAAAATATTAAAATTAATTACTAAACATAAAATCATCAATTTACTAACCATAAATAATAAAATTAATTACTAAACATAAAAGCATCAATATACTAAGCATAAAAATATTAAAATTAATTACTAAGCATAAAATCATAAATATACTAAGCATAAAAATATTAAAATTAATTACAAAGCATTTAATACTAAGCATAAAAATATTAAAATTAATTACTGAACATAAAATCATCAATTTACTAACCATAAATATTAAAATTAATTACTAAACATAAAATCATCAATATACTAAGCATACAAATATGAAAATTAATTACTAAGCATTTAGTCATCAATTTACTAAGCATAAAAATATTAAAATTAATTACTAAGCATAAAAGTATTAAAATTAATTACTAAGCATTTAATCATCAATTTACTAAGCATAAAAATATTAAAATTAATTACTATTTACTAAACATAAATCTAAGATTCTAAGAATAAATATTAAAATTCATAACAAAGCATAAAAATATAAACTCATAAATATACTAAGCATAAAGCCATAAATATTAAATATACATAAAACATAAGAATAAATATCAAAATTAATAACCAAGCATAAATATATTAAGTATGAATATAAAATCTAAAAACTAAAACATAAAACTAAATAATAACATTTAAAGGAAAAATATACCTTTGAACTTTGGTGGAGAGATTAGAGAATAATAGTAAATTAGTAATATAGTATTAGAATAGTAGATTAGTAGTGTAGAGAATAGAGAGAGAGTGAGAGTAGAGAGAGAGTGAGAATGAAATTATGAAAATATGAAATGGTGTAGAGAATAGAGATTAGAGAGAGTAATGGAGAGTTGGAGAATGGAGAGAAGGAGAGATTGAGAGAAAGTGTATGGAAATTGGAATGGGTGGGGGTATTTATAGAAAAATTTGAAATGTGGGTAAAAATATAAAATGTAAGATATGAGGGGGCAAATTGTAATTTATAGCCCTTTTTAAAAATTTGATCGTTTACTAATGTCAACAATAGTCAAAAAATTCAAACAAAAAAATATGTTGGGTGTGTTAACAGTAGGAAAAAAATATATATATATTTGGTAGGCCCAATGGTTGACCTGGCATGCCAGGCCGGCACGGCAGGCCTCATCTCCAGACTCAGGCTGAGCTAGGCATAGGGGCGGGCCGTGCCTGGCCTGGCTCGCCATTCTTGGTTGGCCGAACGTGCTGGGCCCACCAAGCCCGGCTCATATTTACACCATTAGTCAGAGGGACCAAAATGATTGATTTCAGATAATTTAGGGATCAATTTTGAATCAAAACAAAAGAAAAATAAAAAAAGTTGAGATCTATTTAAAGATAACTTTTTGTTTTTGATTTTGTGATACTAGGGGCATTTTGTCTTTCACAATTTTTTTCTTTTAGTTTGTTTATAAAAAAATTTAGACTTAATAGCACCAGACCCCCCTGAATTATACGCGAATTTGTAAATTACCCCCTAAATGTTTTTTTTCGGTGGTAAACCCCTCGAACTGTTGGAAGTTGGAAATTGGCAATAATGGACGGAATAGGGACGGAACCCTTATTCCGTCTGATTTTCCTTGCATGTGCGCCTCACATGCATAAGTACAAAGGGCATTTTTATCTTTTCACTGTTAAAAAAAAAATAGGAATAATTTTTAATAATTAAATTGAAATGTCTCCACATAATAATAATAATAAATTATGAGCATTATCTCCACCAAATTAATCCAATGCATGGGTTTCAACATCTTCAACATCATCAGCCACGTATCATCTCCACCAAATTAATCCAATGCATGGGTTTCAACATCTTCAACATCATCAGCCACACCACTCATCCACATCCATCTCTCCTCTTCTCTCTCCCCAAACCCTAATCTTCTCTCTCCCCAATCTCTTCTTCTTCATCAGCTCCAGATCAAACCCAGATCAAAAAAATTAAACCAAAAAAACCCAATGTTTTTAATCACCCGTCCACCACCACTATTTCCATCAGTCAACCATCCACTATCTTCACCGTCCACCACCACCATCTCCATCAGTCAACCCATAATCAAATCACAAACCAAACTGAATTCAACCACCACAAACACAAACCATCATCATCACCAAACCATCACAAACCCAATTGAACTCCATCACCAAACCCAATCGTGTTTGCGAGTGAGGGTTTAGAGAGAGAGAGAGGGAGATTCGAGAGAGAGTTCCAAATCATATCAACGGCGGCGAGATTATGGGGTTCAATCGGGTTCGCGGCGGCGCAATGAGGGATGGGTCTCGTCGGTTCTGGTTCATGCAATAGGTGAGGGGTGGAGCTCTACTGGTGGTGAGATAGAGGGGTTGGTCTAGGTTGGTGTTTGATGATGGTAATGATTTGGTGGAGATTGACGATTGTGATGAAGATTTTGTTAAGAAGATGATTCTTGGAGATTAATTTCTGGGTTTGTGTTTGATTGTATGGGTTTGGTGTTAAGAAGAAGAGATGGAAAAGAGAATTAAGAGAGATTAGGGTTTGATTTGTTTTTTAATATTCTTTTTTTTTTAAAATTTCTGTTAATGATAATTATTTAATTTAATAATATTTATTATTTTTAACAATCCAAAATTTCAATTTTTTTTGTTATTATTATTTTATTTTTTTTAATTATTAATTTTTGTTTTTTTAATTTTTTTATTAGTAGTAGTCACAAAATGACTAAAATGCCCTCATTGGCTTCACATGTGCAGCACACGTGTCAGGAAAATCAAACGGAATAAGGGTTTCGTCCATTATTACCAATTTCCAACAGTTCGAGGGGTTTACCGCCGAAAAAAAAAACATTTAGGGGGCAATTTGTAAATTCACGTATAATTCTAGGGGGGTTTGGTGCTATTAAGTCAAAAATTTAATAAAGAATTTCAGTATTTTGGTATTTTTGACAATCAAACTCGGTTATTTTCGATGAAGTTGTTTCCGCTTGTAAAAATTATTTAGTTTCTAGTTAAATAATTTTTTTTTTATGCTATCATAAGGTTTTTATTTTTTTTATTTTTTATGTGACACATTTCAAGCTCTTATTGGATGTCGAAATCATGTAAAGTTGTTAAATTTTAAAAGGTTGAGGGGTAAAAATATCATTCTTACTCAATAAATTAATATAAAAGACAATAATTTATTTACATTTTCAATCTCGTTCGACTGTCAAAAATATGATTAATGGTACTAAATAATTGATTTCATATAATTTAGGGATCATGCGAACTAAAATCAGTCAAAACGGGTGAAATTCAAATCACCCGGGACCAAAATGATTTCCCTTGATAAAAACTTATTTGATAATAACTGAGGCTGAGCTCCACTCTATTATAAATCAGATTTAATTAAAAAGTGGCGATATTTGTATCTCTGGAAAACTGTGTATACATCCCTTTTTGTTTATGCATCCCATTAAAATTGAATATATATATATACAGATTTTTTATTATCAGTTCGTCCTGACAATAAATATATCAAGACGAACTATATATACATCCCTTTTTGTTTATGCGTCCTATTAAAATTGTATATATATATATATATATATATATATACAGATTTTCTATTATCAATTCGTCCTGACAATAAATATATCAAGACGAAGAATGTGGACCACTAGATTTACATACTTTGACTCAAAGTATATGCACTTGTCAAAATTTCTCCATAACCTGTGGTCCACATTCTTCGTCCTGATATATTTATTCTTAGGACGAACTGACAATAGAAAAACTGTATATATATATACCTTTTGCTTTTAGTAGGATTTAAACCGCTGACTTGGAAGTCATTTGCTCAAACTCTAAATTCGTCCATCTACCAACTGAGCTACACCCTAAGGGCAACTGAATATATATATATAGTATTTCTACTGTCAGTTCGTCCTGACGAATAATACGAACCATAGATTATGGAGAAGTTTTGACAAGTGCATACACTTTGAGTCAAAGTATGTAAATCTAATGGTCCGCATTCTTCGTCCTGATATATTTTGTATCAATATATCAGGACGAACTGACAATAGAAAACTTATATATATATATAGAACACCCTATTAAAGAAGTCAAGAACACCTTCTGCTGGGGAGAAACGAAAGAAACAAACATGTTCGAATTGTGGGGAAAATGGACACAATAAAAAAAGATGCCCGAAACCCTCAAGTATGCCCAGCACAAGCAAACCATAAAAAAAAAAGCACGTAGTTGTGGCATTTGCAAGAAAGAAGGACATAATAGATTGAAGTGCCCAGATAAACCATCAGAGCCCATTTTGAATGACACAAACGAAGAATCAGTCTTTCATGCGTTTCAGGAACCAATTTTGGAAGGTTAGAAACTTCAGATGTATCAGTTGGTTATGTTAGTTGTTGTAACTTCATATGTAGGTAACTTTTATTTACTTGTTGTGGTAACTTTTAAAAACTTGATATGTATCACATGTATCAGTTGGTGTTGTATTTGTGTCATGCTATTTCTTTTGAGGTCTGCATGTTCTGTGGCTGAATCTTTTTTTTTTTTTTTCATGGGAAATATGTCAATCTCATTTAGCAAGTTGTAATGTAATGTCTGTACAAATGGTTTATTATTTGATTTGTGGTGGTTCTATACTTATGTTACCTTATTTAGGTTGTGTTTTATAGATAAATTGTTGTTTGATATGTATCACTTTTTTTGACACAGACAAAGAAGCAGTCATTCATGCTTTTGAGGAACCAACCCCAATTTTGGAAGGTTAGAAACTTGATATGTATCACATTTTTTTAGGTGGAAATGGAAAGAAATTTGTAATTCGGTGGATGTACGTAACTTTCATTTGTGAACCTATCTTGGAAGGTTAAAAACTTGATATGTGATGTTGAACAATTGTTGTGGTGATGGTGGTGGTGTTTGTGTATCATACTATTTCTTTTCAGTTATTTATTTGTATTTGTGCAATAGCGCGGCTCCGGGGTACCCCCCAAGCTATGTTTTTTAACCAGGTATCAATGTTTTGAAGCTTGAGTATTTAATTGTAAGCTTTAGCTTAGGATAGTTATTGAAGGCTTATGAGATTATTTCCCAGCCTCTATATATTTATTCTTGGGCTTTAATTTATGGATTCCCAGGCTTTAATATGTGACTTCACAGGCTATACATATGTATTCCCGGGCTTATTATTTGAAATGACCATCACACAAGACTAACACAAAGGTCAAAGGGTAATTCCCACCAGACCCCAGGCATATGTGACTTTAGATGTGACTTTGGTAAAATCACTTCTAAAGTCGCTTTCATCTCGGTTTGAAAGGTGTCCGCTTGATAAACTAACGGGCTTCAGATATTAATTTCCCAGGCTCTACTAAACTATTCGTAGGCCCCATATATGTATTCCCGGGCTTTTGAAATGAAACAACTATTAGTCTATCACACAAGACTAACGCAAAGGGTAAAGTACAAACCGAGCCATATGCGACTTCATATGTGACTTTGGTAAAGTCACTTCTAAAGTCGCATATGGCTCGGTTTGTACTGCGTCCGCTATTAATATACCGGGCTTTATATTTAAATATCCCGGGCTTAATGAGATTATTCTCAGGCTTTTGTATGTATTCCCGGGCTTTTAATTTGTAACAATTGTGACACAATAAAACACAAAGAGTAATTCCTAGGCATTACGATTTAATTCTGCTGGCTTAACATATGTATTCCCGGGCTTTTGATATGAAACAACTGTGACACAATTTAACAAAAAGAGTAATTCCCCAGGCTTAATATATGTATTGCCCGGAATATATACAGAACAAATACATGAAAGGAGGAGGTTAATCATGAAACTAACAAAACAGTTCGAAATAACCAACTAAAAAAGAGCACCCGTAGGTTGCTAAAATCTATGGATTCGAGAGTGGCGAGGTTGTCTCATGATCTGCCTGCTGCGGGGTGTTCTCTAAGCCACTGGTCTGACCACGCACATATGGAATCTGATGGCCAAAATCAACTAAAAGCCTTCTGAAAAGCATCCATCCGATGATTAAGATTCGCAAACTCTGTCACGTTGGCCTGCTGGTTGGCATCCATCTGTACACGCAGACCCTCAAGAGTCTGTAGAATCTGATTCAACACTGAGCCCTGATCACGTCCCTCTATATCTGGATCATCTCCAAGGTTCTGCTCATTATATCCTCGTCCTCTGAGTCGTCCTCCTCGGAAAAGTCATCAATGTCATCCTCATTCACACCCCTTGGAATTACAAATGGAGGAAGTCCTATACGCCTAGCAATGTCATTGTAACCCTTCTTGCCCAGGTTTCCTGTTGGAGAAATCATGGTCCATCCTCCTCCATGCACATCAATGCCGGCCTCCTCACAAAAATGGGTAATTAAACAAGGGAAAGGTAGTGGGCCAACAGTAGATTTTCCAGCTTCGAACATTCTTTTCATGATAATCTGCCCTACATCTATGAGGATGAGATTCTTTGCACAAAATATATAACGGGCATCCTCACAACTCACCTGGGTGCGGTGCGTGGTGGGCACCAAGGAGAAACTAAAGAACAAGTACCAAAAGGCAGGTTCTATCTTGAGTTCGTTGTACAAAAGGGGAAACCGATAGTCATTCCATAAAGGACAACCATCTATCCTCAAATTAGCAGCCAATTGCCCATTAAAGGGCTCAAAGAACTCATGCATTGGAAGGCCTTCAACCAGTTGATCGAGGTCATCTACCGTGTCAAACCACTTGTTAATCTTAGTGGCTGTAATCAGGACTTCCTTCCCTTGGACAATCACTGGCATCCCTTTGTTAAACTGATCTGGCATTGCAAAATAAAACTCACGGACCAATTCTAGTGCCGTCTTGTTTGGGGTCCTCACAAAACCCCTCCAACCCATAGTATTTACTGTCTCTAATATCCAAGTTGCACCAAAAATGTCCAAGTTGATACCCCTCTTCGGCCAAATTTTTCTATTACCAAAAATAGCCCATCTTTCTGGAAAATACGGGGTTGGGGCTTTCGTAGAGGTTCTTCCCTTACCCTTCCCTTTGGGTGACTGCATAACGGGAAGTCATTTTCTCTTTTTCGATGGCCTACCACCATACCAAGCAACTTGCTTCCCCTTTGTACCCCGTTTTCTACTATTTCCCATCTCCAATTGAACACAAAAAATTACAACCACACACAACAGAACCTACATGAATCTTGGCCAACACCACAACAACAACTACAAATATTCAAAAATTCACACACCAAACAAACATAACGACCCTTCAAGAAATCTACTCCAATATAGGATAACTACAATGTGGAGAAAATAAGAACCTATTTGCTTCAATTTGGATGCTAAAAGAGAGTATTAGGCCTTCGAAATACCTTATGTTGAAGACCCACTGTTGTCTTTGTTGTTGGGAGTGATTTCATGTGAAAATGTTGGTGAAGAAAGTGAGAAAAGAGACTAGTTTGGTCTGCTGTCGTCGAGTGGAAAGGCTGATAATATGGAGAAATTGGACTTATAACATCCAAAACGGTGCCATTGCATTTAATAACCCTAGGGCAAAAGCCTAAAATTCCCGGGCCTGAAATAAGTATCCCCGGGCATTATAAAATTATTCGTAGGCCCAATAAAATAATTCCTGGGCTTCGTAAATGGAACAACTGTCACACAACAATTGACAATACAAACACAAGATATGAAACAACTATCATATGTATTCCCCGGGCCTAACATATGTATTCCCGGGCTTAAGGATATGAAACAACTATGACAGAAGGCAAACATAAAGAGTAATTCCCGGGCATTATTAAATAATTCCCAGGCCCAATAAAAGAATTCTCGGGCGTTACGATATAATTCCCCGGGTGTGACATATTACAACAGCTATCATTAGTGACTTTTCAGTTTTCAATTAAAATGAATGTTCAATTCCATATCATTTTTATTAAGTTACAATGGTTCATTTGTGACTTTTCAGTTTTCGATGAAAATGGAGGGAAGATTTATTTCATTTTAAGTTACAATGGTTAAATTGTGACTTTTACAATTTTCAATTAAAAAGTTCTTTTAAATGAAAAGGTGACTTTGCAATGATATGGATTGGGTAATCTTGTTCCATATGCAAAGGCCTCAGTAATCTTGTTCCACTATAAATATCCCATCTATGTTTACATATTTTCCTCACTTCTATCTTCAATCCCTTCATTTTTCCAGTTTAACAAGTAGAAATGGAAGGAAACGGTAGAAGTATTGACGACCCCCACAGGATAAATTCCATTTTCGAATGTCTGCAGGAACGGATTGCAATTGCTGAGGACACTATCCTTAAGGAGCATGCAAATGTTGGACGCCTAAGTGTTGATTACAGTGTTTTAATGGGGAAATTTTAGAATCTGGAAGCAGAAATTATCAATTTAAATGTTCAGATCGAAGCAAGGGACAATGAGCTCAATGGACTGTACCAAATTGTTGAAAAATTGCAGCAGCAGTTGATGGACTTCAATATTTCACCATCTACCTGAAGATAAACTAACCATCTTCCTTCCATTGAAGAATACATTTCATGTTATGAAAAAATAAAAATTATAAAAATAAAATAAAAAGTTATGTTTTCTTTGCTTGTTTCTAGCATTATATTTCTTCATTACTAAAATACAAATACATACGAGGAGAACAGAACAAGAGGGCATATACATGTTAAACAACAGAACATAACAGGTTTAATATTAAACAACACCATAACTTAAACATCTTTCAAACAATCTTGCCGACTATCACTCCAAAAATAAAAACAAATAGAAATAAAAACAACATCACTCCAGTGCTTTGACTCTTCTTAGATACCTTCTCTTCAACATTCAGAGAACATTCAGACCCGAAGATAGCTTGAATGTTCGGAAAGGCTACTTTTTGCTTTATATGCTTCATCAATTGAGTTAAACTTCTTGTAAGAAGCTCCTAGAAAACCATCCACTTGTTCATGACATTCAGGCCAAGAATTAAACAAACCGGTTTTCCTTCCTTTGAAAACAACATAAACAGAAATTTCCCCATTGCAAACAAAACACTTTATATCTGTACATTGGAAAAAATAATAATTTAACAATGAATGTTTGTGAGTATACCAGGCTTATATTGCCAACAACACAAAACCGGTATACCAATGAATTTGGTATCACAAAATCAATCATTTAAACCAAAAAAAAAAAATTAACAATGAATTCGTAGTATACAACAGACATATTTCGCAAACAACACCACGATTTCCTTCAAAGTGATTAACCAAACAAATAAATAAATAGAGGAAGACAAAAACACGAATAATATAGGCTCAATATTTTTAGATCTGACAACTTGTATACAAAGCAAAATAGTGTTTCAGACCCGAGAATGAAGAATGAATGCATGTGTGGGAAGGATATGTATAAATGATGAAGATTGTTTACCTGCAGATGTGGACGTGAGGAAGAGTTTATGGGAGGAGCCAAAAATGAGAAGCAAATAAGTTTGCTTTGAACTGGTATACAAAGCAAAGAAAGAAGAAGAGGATTTAGTGGTTTCAGAACAAGTGAAGAAGAGGAAGTTTTTGAGGTTTAGGTTTTCGGTTTGAGAACACGCGAAGAAGAAGAAGTTTTTAGGTTTCAATGTTGGTAGTCTCAGGAAGATAAACGGTAGAAGCCCTTTAGTGGGATCCACCGTTTAATTAAGAATAAATAGGAATAAGAAGATGGGAAGGATTTAGTGGGATCCAGCTTTTGATCCACTACAGGCCTATCATGTGACAACACGTGGCACACTGTTTCTAATGCCCGGGATAAATTTCTAAGGCCCTGAATAAATTTGAAAGCCCGGGGTTAACATCCCGGGCCACGATGTCTGTGTTTTTTATTATATTTTAATTTTATGAGAATTTTAATAATTTTTCCGACATAAAATGTTGTTTTCCACGAGCGGTGGCCAATGAATCGGATTCGTCACATATGACATAGAGTCTGTTCGTCACACAAATGCATAGTTCCTGAGACTAAGTGCAAAAACCCCTAACCACTTCACTTATATAAAGACAGTGTCCAGGGATCAATTCTTGTGGAGTTTGTAGGGGCTGACATATCTGACCGTTCGATGCTATCGAAAAACAACATGCCCATCGAACCCCCCATCCCTTTTGACTATCACGATCGGTGAAAACGGTATGGGACCCACACGATCGGATGCACGATTGTTCCACTGTTAGGCCCGTGATACTACCATTAAGCCTGGGATATCCCCTTTTGTAGCCCGGCACATGGAGTGAAATGGTAATTTTGACAATGTAGACAAGTGTCCAGATATTGTTGGTTGAACCAAAAAAGGTGTTGTTTGACTTTGAACTTTCAATCTTTACGCTCATACTCAAATTTGATTTTCCCACGCTTTTTTACTTTGGTTTCCCAGGCCCGAAGATATATTCCCAGGCACAAAACTTGTAAAAGTTCTCCAGCTTTATATCCACTACAAGCCTATCATGTCAAAACACGTGGCACACTGTTTCTAATGCCCGGGATAAATTTCTAAGGCCCTAAATAAATTTGAAAGCCCGGGGTTAACATCCCGGGCCACGATGTCTATGTTTTTTATTATATTTTAATTTTATGAGAATTTTAATAATTTTTCTGACATAAAATGTTGTTTTCCACGAGCGGTGGCCAATGAATCGGGTTCGTCGCATATGGCATAGAGTCTGTTCGTCACACAAATGCATAGTTCCTGAGACTAAGTACAAAAACCCCTAACCACTTCACTTATATAAAGACAGTGTCCAGGGATCAATTCTTGTGGAGTTTGTAGGGGCTGACGTATCCGACCGTTCGATGCTATCTAAAAACAATGTAAAGTTGCCCATCGAACCCCCCATCCCTTTTGACCATCACGATCGGTGAAAACGGTATGGGACCCACACGTTCGGATGCACGATTGTTCCACTGTTAGGCCCGTGATACTACCATTAAGCCTGGGATATCCCCATTTGTAGCCCGGCACATGGAGTGAAATGGTAATTTTGACAATGTAGACAAGTGTCCAGATATTGTTGGTTGAACCAAAAAAGGTGTTGTTTGACTTTGAACTTTCAATCTTTACGCTCATACTCAAATTTGATTTTCCCACGCTTTTTTACTTCGGTTTCCCATGCCTGAAGATATATTCCCAGGCGTAAAACTTTTAAAAGTTCTCCAGCTTTATATCCACTACAAGCCTATCATGTCACAACACGTGGCACACGTGACATGTAGCCGTGTTTTTTATTATATTTTAATTTTTTTTTCATAGATTTGTAATAATTTTTCAGACAGAAAGGTTATTTTCCACGAGCGATGGCCAATCATCGGTTTTATCTTACGTCGATTTTATCTTACGTGATATAAAACGTGTTCATAACATTCCCCTAACATAAATGCATCGTTTTAATGATTCTAAACTGTTTCCCTGCCTAGAAGAGATATTCCCAGGCGCAAAATACATATTCTCTAGCTGAATCTTTCAAAAGGGTACAATTTTAAACGACTTATACATACTACAGAATCTTTCGACATGATTTCAAAAGGGTAAAATTTCAACAGTTACAATCATTCAAGACAATTGACCACAATTGGCGACAATTACAAGCTTGGAGGTGAAGCCGGCAATGGAACCAACCTTCTGGACAACCTTCATGACGTCAAATCCCTTAACGACAATACCGAATACAACGTTAGTCCCATCGAGCCACTCGGTTTTCACGGTTAAGATGAGAAACTAGGAGTTGTTGGTGCCTGGGCCAGTATTGGCCATGGAGAGGATCCCAGGACCGATGTGCTTGTTTACGAAGTTTTCATCGGCGAAACTATCGCCATAGATGGACTCGCCTCCAAGTTCGTTACCTTCGATGATGTCTCCTCCAATGAACATGCTCCTGGGTATCACGCGGTGGAAGGTTGTGCCCTTGTAGTGGAGTGGCTTCCCGTTCTTACCGATTCCCTTCTCCCCGGTGCAAAGAGCCCGAAAGTTCTCTGCAGTTTTAGGGGTACTGTCGGAAAACAGCTCGATCACAATTCTTCCCGCTGGTTCGCACCCGATGTTGAGGTCTAAGAATACTCTAGGGTTCGCCATTTTCTCCTGAATCAGTTAAGTTTTGACATCATCACTCAACCCCAAGTTCCCAAACGTTAGCTTATACAATTCAGAATGGAGTTAAACTGGTTAGACAACAAGTTCCCTAAAACACAACAAGAACATAACATATATTTTTAAGGGCCCTTTGTTTATATGGCCATTCTGAAGTTACATGTTCAAAAAACTAATAATTAAACAACACCACAACTAAAACAACAACATGAAACATGATTCTTCCCCGTTTGACACATTACCAAGGTAAATCGAAAAAATGCTAATTTTACAATGAATGTTTTAGTATACTCTTACTCATTTCAACAAAGAAATTAACGATGATTTTTTCGGTTTTAGTATACCAGACATATTTCCCAAACAACACAGAACCATGAAAGTCATTTCATTACAAAAGAAGAAGTGAAAAACATGAAGAATATAGACTAAATATTGTAGATCTCAGAAATTGCATACAAAGCAATCGGCGGGTTCAGACCAGAGAATGGATGCGTGAGGGAAGGAGATGTAAAAATGATGAAGATTTTTTACCTGCAGATGTGGACGTGAGGATGAATATGTGGGTCAAGTTTTGCTTGGAACAGGTATACAACGCAAAAAAGTTCGGGGTGTGCAGTTTTTTAGGTTTTCAGTTTCAGAACACGTGAAGAAGAAGAAGAAGAAGAAGAAGAAGAAGAAGAAGTTTGGTTTTAGGTTTAGGTTTTTTCGGTTTCTATATAGTCTATATATTAGGTGGTTTGACTACGAAGGGAGGAAGATTTTGTGGGATCCAGCCATAAAAGGCAGAAGAAGATTTCCTTCAAAGTGATCCAACTGTAATCCACTACCAACCTATCATGTAACAACACAAGGCAAGAATATTATCGTCAGTAGAGCCAGGGAATACATAATAAGCATGAGAATTTATATGTAGAGCCTGGGCATATTATGTTACCGCCCAGGAAATTAATATCTCAATAACAATTGGAAAAAACACAAACCGAGAAGCATGTGACTTTAGAAGCGACCTTAACGAAGTCACATATGAAGTCGCATATGGATCGGTTCCTTTGAGTTAGTGTTGTGTGATAGATGTTACATGTAATACGCCTGGGAATGTGCATATAGCCTGGGAATGGATATATAGCCTGGGAACTTATACATATAGCCTGGGAAATTAATATCTCAATAACAATTGGAAACAACACAAACCAAGAAGCATGTGACTTTAGAAGTGACCTTAACGAAGTCATATATGAAGTCTATATGGATCGGTTCCTTTGAGTTAGTGTTGTGTGATAGATGTTACATGTAATACGCCTGGGAATGTGCATATAGCCTGGGAATGGATATATAGCCTGGGAACTTATACATATAGCCTGGGAAATTAATATCTCAATAACAATTGGAAACAACACAAACCGAGAAGCATGTGACTTTAGAAGCGACCTTAACGAAGTCACATATGAAGTCTATATGGATCGGTTCCTTTGAGTTAGTGTTGTGTGATAGATGTTACATGTAATACGCCTGGAAATGGATATATAGCCTAGGAACTTATACATATAGCCTGGGAATGGATATATAGCCTGGGAAATTAATATCTCAATAACAATTGGAAACAACACAAACTGAGAAGCATGTGACTTTAGAAGCGACCTTAACGAAGTCACATATGAAGTCTATATGGATCTGTTCCTTTGAGTTAGTGTTGTGTGATAGATGTTACATGTAATACGCATGGGAATGTGCATATAGCCTGGGAACTTATACATATAGCCTGGGAAATTAATATCTCAATAACAATTGGAAACAACACAAACCGAGAAGCATGTGACTTTAGAAGCGACCTTAACGAAGTCACATATGAAGTCTATATGGATCGGTTCCTTTGAGTTAGTGTTGTGTGATAGATGTTACATGTAATACGCCTGGGAATGTGCATATAGCCTGGGAATGGATATATAGCATGGGAACTTATACATATAGCCTGGGAAATTAATATCTCAATAACAATCGGAACACAAACCGAGAAGCATGTGACTTTAGAAGCGACCTTAACGAAGTCACATATGAAGTCTATATGGATCGGTTCCTTTGAGTTAGTGTTGTGTGATAGATGTTACATGTAATAAGCCTGGGAATGTGTATATAGCCTGGGAATTTATACATATAACCTTGGAATTTAATATCTCAATAACAATTGGAAACCACATAAACCGATAAGCATGTGACTTTCGAAGCGACCTTAACGAAGTCACATATGAAGTCTCATATGGATCGGTTCCTTTGAGTTAGTGTTGTGTGATAGATGTTACATATAATAAGCCTGGGAATTCATATTTATAGCCTGGGAATATTATGTTACAGCCTGGGAAATTAATATCTGAGGAACAAAATATTGCAAGTTGGAGGCCATTGATTTCTCGGGATTAAGACAATAATTCTGAGGAACAATATATTAATTCTCAGGCTTAAACATGCAACATGAATCCAAAGGACACAACATCAAAACAAAATAATAACTTCATTCTTCATTTCATTCCTGCCCTTTAGATATTTCACAGCTTCTTCTAAGATATTTCTCATCTTCTCTCCAAACAAAAATGCCCACCTAGACCTCGGGCTCAAAACATTAACATATATATACAATGAACTATTTTGCCCACTATCTATGATAGACTCAATCAGTCTTTACAGGCATAAATTTAAGGGGAATTTACAATTTGCGCATTTGTGAAAATATCAAGTGCCATTGCCTTACGAATTGCAAGTATATCTTTTTGGGAAAATTCATTCTTCCACGGTAATCTAACTCCGGAGAGTATTAATTCAGCATACTTCAACAGGAAGACACCACAACTATAACTACAACATGTTAAGATTAGACAAACATAAGATTCTAAAGGAGAATGAAGAAATTGTGCAAGTGAAAATGAAGGAAAGAACATTACCCATCATTTTGTTGGGGAATCAAGGTCTGACTGATGTTTGTAGCAGTGAATGCACTAGTGTGAGGATCGGATTTCGTTTCGGTATAGTAACCCGAGTGCTTCAATATGGACGGCAACAAGTAAAGTAGGCATCTGATGTCTTTTAAACGAGCACTGTTACCGTTGCGGGGCCACAATGAATTATAAAGATTTACTTGTCCTTTCTTTAAAAATACGTGACAAAGGACCCAGTGATTTCCAGTGTTGAATGGTATCAACACCTGTTTATACAATACAAATGTTATGCCCACATATATAATAATTTTTCACCACATTATTAATGAAAGTTTAACATAAAACCATACTTACGGAATCCATTTTCCACCAGGGGTCAGTGTAAAGAAGCTCGTGACCTGAAACAGTTTGTAACCAATCCGATTCTGGCTGGAATTCTAACGGATCGAATTCCGGATACTCTTCCCAAACCTTGACCATCGGAGGTGGTGGATCTTTCTTCTTGTTGACCCTTGTTGTTTTGCTATCTTTTTTCCGAATTTCTTTAACTTTTCCTTCGTTGCCTTTTTCTTGTTCACTCATCTCAACTTCTTGTATTGCCCTTACTGAATCCATTTCCTCCATTAGAATATCCCACCTCCTTTTTAGGTTTACCTGTGTAATAATTTCAATTAGAAAGTTAGAAAAATAAGCAAATAATTACAGGTTCACATTTAAAGTCTAAAGCTTATCTACCAATCTACCAATCTAAATATATGGATGTTACTTACGAAAAATGTGACGTTGACCAATGCGATATTCTGCAAGTAGTTGACATCTGGAGTTGAACGTCTCTTCCACAGAACGTCAAAGTAGCTGTGTATGTGCTATGGAAAAAAAACGATACACGTTAACCATTTGACCTAATATTAGTATTATATTTTGTCATATATAGCATTTAAACAAATCCACTCACAAAAATGCCCAACAAACAGTTGATTTGCAAATGATCTACAAGAGGGATATTTGAAAACAAATTACCATATCCGATATCAATTTTCTTGGGTCCACCAGCTCTTTAAACTCATGATGCTCCATCAATTTGATTTGCCCAGTATATAGACTGTTAATTATCAACATTACTTAATTTATATCGGGAAAACAAATTCAGAAATTAATACATTATACTAGGAATATATTAGAGAATATGAATGTACCCTTACCAGGTGGGTTGTTTGGTCTTTAAAAAGGCCGCGAACTCAACATCTGTTATATCGCCTTGGGTGGAAGGTTTGTCCGAAGCACTTGATTTCAATCTTTTACTCGCCAAGGGATTAACCCAATGGATGTTAAGATACCTTGATCGCTTTCTGGCCCTAGCCTTGTCCTGATCCTTGTATGTCACCCTTGGGTCTGCCACATCATAAGCTACAACCCTTGGGGAAGCGACATCATCCAAATGTATAGACCGTTGGACAGACTTCTTTGTTAACGGTTTTGTCTACTGAACAATTTCTTCAATGCAAAGGTCAACACATTTGTTGATCTCTTTCAACTCAGTTTCATTGAGGATAGTTTGCTTGTCTACATCCTAAATGTACAAACATATTAAGTCACTCAATATGCAATTGATATACATACAAAAAATTGATGACCATATGTACCTCAATCATTTTGGAATCGGCTAGAGCATCAGTCATAGGATCACTCGAATGTTTATGAGCATCATCATTGTTTTCCATTTTCCAATTGCTTGCATCATCACCTTGAACATCACTTTTTTCCACTAGTTTGCACAAAATCTCACCATTGAGATCCTACATTGAGAAGTATACATAATCCATTCATGACTAGAGTATCATAAACAGAAAAATATTGATTACATTAGGGGATTAGTACCAAGTTTAGGGGATGGCAATATATTACCTCTTCATAAACCTTGTCATTCTTTTGCTTGCTTGTTCCTGAATTGTCCTCTGTTGATTTCTTGGCTGGTCTATCTCCTACCTTCATTTCTTCTCTTATCTTAGAAAGTTTTGCTCTAAAAGAAGATAGTTGTCGTTCCTCGCTTTCCTTAATCAATTTCGCAGTATTTGAATCGCTTTCCTTAATCAGCGAAGCAATAGTTGAATAGAGGTCGGCGATGGTGGACGGCTAAATACAAGTCTGAAATGTAGACTGCAATGGTTAAATACGAGTGTCAACATCAATATCAGCCATTCACAATAAATAAAGTTTACAAGTGCCCCTAATAAGAGACACTAAACAATTATACTAAACTACACTTAACTACACTTAACTATACTAAACTACACTTAATATTCTCGTAAAATAAAATCGTACCTTGTGAGTTTAGAAATCAGTATCATCAAACAACTTCTTCCTAGATAGGGGATCATCTGGTGATCTCTCAGAGGATGCTGTTGTACGGTTGTACATAGATTCATGCCCCCCACATTCGACAAAATTCTGATCATGGTCCTCTTCAGAACCAACCTCCTCTTCTTTTTCAATTACAGTTTGAGGCCTTTAACAAGCCCTTCCCCTTGTGTATCAGTGGGCCACACACATAGTCCGGCGTCAAGGACTTATAGTAATCCGATCGCTTCTCCTCTTTCTTAACATCCCAAGGAAAAAATGTCATCTGCATGTGTAAGGAAAATCAATGTTATAGACTTGCATTGTAACAATTTAGTATTATTATAAAACTAGTGAAATACACACCGTTGTGATGATTTTTTTTTTTATATCGGTAACCCTTCTATTGAAATCCCATCTGGTAAAACGTGGAAACCCGATACCAAACTGTGTACCGACAATAGTCAACAATCGAGTAATTCTCTCCACGGCCCATACCTATTTCATTAAATATCATACAATGTTATTATATTATTATATACATGAATATTGTGTGTAATGTACAAAGGACCAGTAAATATAAGTCATACCTGAAATGGCAGAGTAAACCCGAATATATTGAGGGTATGATACTTGGATTTCTTCTTCTTCTTTACAAGCACGTCAATTTCCGGGACTTGCCCTCCTTTGTTTTCATCCATGCCCCCTTGTTGCCTTTCTATTTCTTTGTTCTCATCCACTTATTGCCCTTCCGTTTCTTTGTTCTCATCTTCCTCTTCTCCATCTTCTCCTTTCATTTTATTTTTCCCCTTTCCTTCTGCCTCTTTCTCCTTCTTCTTCTCTTCCTCCTTCGTTATACCTCTCAGTGTGTGGATGTGTTGTTGTTTAAATCTCTTCAGCCAAAACAGTGTAATACTATATATGTAAGACCCCCACGGAAACTTTTTGAAAGCTTCTTCGTCCTCAACCAATGCAAACATCCATTCAGGAATGGCTTTCCGTCCATCATCTGTGCTAAAAAATTGGCTAACCATAAAGATGGAAGCCATCTTTAATATGTCTTCACCCTCCTCGGCCGTGAGCCTTTTCATAGTGGCATACAATAGCTCAACAGTTGGCCTTTTCTCTTTGAAATATCGCTTCAACAACGAACCCTCTTTAGCATCTTTTTTTTTATTGAAACCTTGAGGCAGTGGGCCCATTCTCAAACCACTACAGACACAAAATTCTTTTTTGCCAAAACGAACCTGCGACCTCCCAAAACCTAGCCACATTTCATCCTCTCTTTGACCGGGCATAATAACCTCCCTTTTTAAAATGTTGTGTATAAGTAATCCATGAATCTTCAACGGTTGTGGCAAATCCAAGTAATTGCCAAACGGTCCTTGCATAAATCTTTGCACCATGCCACAACTCCTTAGGACCTCCTTAATATCTTTAATAAGATTTTTCTTGCTCTGAGAGTTTACTCTCACGTCAACCACCCACTCTTTGTGGTCTGGGAAATGCCATAGACTATTGTTCGGATTTGGAGGCATTTGCTTAAACACCAAACAAAAATAACCCATACTTAGGGTCGGCCATTGCAAATCAGAAAAAACAAACAAAGTAAAACTCAGATTAAACATAGCAAAATAGAACAAAATGCATTGTAAAAAGGAAAAAGACAGGGAAATGCATGTAAGGCACGAGAATCTCAAGTGTGAAACTGAAGCCAGTGAAATTCATGTAAGGCATGTTAATCTGGTATGAAGGCTAGAAAATTGAAGTGTGAAATTGAGAACAACAAACACCAAGAATAGGAGAAACCAGGGGACAGAACCATACCATAGCAATTAGCAACTACCAACAGTACATGCACCACAACTACAACGCCCCCCACCAATACAACAAAAAAGAACAAAAGGAGAAACCACAACCCCAGCTATCAAAATAAACCAAATGGGCATTGTAAAAAAAGCCAGGGAAATGCATGTAAGGCCAGAGAAATTGAAGCTAGGGAAATTCATGTAAGGCCTGTGAATATGGTATAAGAACTGTGAAATTGAAATGTGAAGCTTCATATTAACATTCACCTTATGCCTAGGCCACACCTCTAATTCCCAGTCGTTAGAACAACAAACACAAAAAAAAAAGAAACCAGGAGCCTGCCAACCAAGCAATTACCAACCTACCACTACCGATAGAACATGCACCACAACTACAATGTTAAATGCTAACAAAAGGAAAAAGGAGAACATTATCAAAATAAACCAAATGATATCAATAAAACATACAACGGCGTGTACAACAACATCGGTAACAACATAAGCTATAAGCTAAGTTAGTTTATATACAACTCTAACTAGCATAAACCTAGCCATAGGAGTTCACCAAGTCTTCAAACATAAATGCCCCTAAAAACAAACAAACCCACAAACATAACCCACAAACAGAGCAAAAGAGGTACAACATCAAATGCAAAAAAAAATAAAAAAAAATTCAAAGACAAAAGAAAAACAATCCAAAATCCATACCTCTGTTTTTTGTTGTTCAAGCTCCGGCCAATCGCCTTTCTTCTTCTTTCTCGAGTCGCGTCGTCAAGTCGCTTCTCTTCTTTTTCTGGGCTTTTTCTTCTTCTTCTTCTTCTCGTTCTTCTTCTGGGCTTGCCCCTTCTTCTTCTCGTTCTTCTGGGCTTCTTCTTCTTTTTCTCCCAATCGAGGGGACAAGTCTTCTTCTTCTTGTTCTTCTTTTTTTGCTTGCTCTTCTTCTCTTCCGGGCTTCTTCTTCTCAGTCAAGGGGACCAAACGTCTCTAAGGGATGGGGCTTCTTCTTCTTCTCGCTTATTGCTCTGGTTTTCCTTCTGATGGATATTTGAAATTTAATTTCTGGATTGTTTACGTGTTAGAGGGAAAAGGGGGAAAATAGGGTTGAAACTTGAGAGGGGCAATTTGGTAATGTGTTAGAGTTGGGGGAATAAAGGAGGGTAACTTAGTCATTTTGAAATAAATGAAATTGAGGGTAATTTGGTAAAATCAACTCAAAAAAAGACATTAATGCACTTTTTTTCAAAAGTGGACATTTTTGGTTTTTGAAACTTCAGAATGGCCATATAAACAAAGACCCCAAACTATGGGATCGTTCCAATATCGTCGTGAAATCAACACTATTATAGGGTTAATAAGGGAAATTTTGGGAAAATTATAAGGTGTATCCGTGAATATTTCAATGTGATTTTTCACAAAAGTTTTGCGGGGAACTTATATAAATATGTTATTCTATTTATTTATGAAATTTGAGTTCATTGTGAGACAATAGTAAAATCATTAGTTTTATAGGATAAGGGAAATTTGTGGGGGAATTTTTTTTTTTTTTTTTTTTTTTGAAAAGAAATTTTGTGGAGGAATTATATTGCGCATGTTTCAATGTAAAATGTGATTTTACGTAAAAGTTTTACATTAATGACTAGAAATACCATATTATACTAAATATTAATAAATTCAATTCATCCATAACTTGAAGCTTTTGGATGTATTTATTTTTATACAATTTATAATGAAGTGGTTAGGTCGGTCGTCCAAAACCTGAAGCATCTGTGTTATTTATCATTATGCATTTATTTACTTTTATACAATTTATACCGGAGCGATTAGATCCCCATCCAGAACCTAGAGCTTCAAGAATTATTATATATATATATTTTCTTTTATGCAATTTATACTGGAGCAGTTAGGTCGTTCGTACAGTACCTTAAGCTTCTAGATTGATTTATTATCATGCATTTATTTACTTTTAAGTATCAAATTTTAGGTTATTCTGGACAGTAACAAAATCAAAACTTGGAAACTTAGAATAAAAGTTCGAGGGTCATACACCATTGCTAACCTCCAAGATTGCTTCCAACTCCATCAATCTTCCTCTTGAAATCATCCTGAACCCATTAACATGTTTTTAAAACTTTGTACAATAGGTTAAGTTAAACCAATTTAAATTTATGAATTAATTTTTTGATTTCAACATCCAACCACCCATGTGCTCTTAATATATCTAGTCGTAAATGCATTCAAAGTCAATAATTGACTCAACCATTAATTAAGATTACTTTTTTTTTTTTTGAACTGCAAAATTATTATTCAAAGAGCCCAGGGGGGCCAGGAAAAACAAACAACCCCATTAATTAAGATCACATAAGTGGTTGATATGAAGAAGTAAATAAAATAAGTTATAAATTTGAGTCGATTTAGCCAACTCATTTATAATAATAATAATAATAATAATAATAATAATAAAAAAGCCTATATTTATATAGTTTTTTTTCAAATACAACCTGACTGCAAGGTGATGGTGATGTACACCAGTTTTACCACTTGATATATGGGTGCTAATCATCCTGATCAAGTGACTATATTTTTTTGTTATTTATTATTTTATTTTTTTAGTATCACCAATCAGTATATGAAGTTTTGAATTTCAAATTAAAATTAAATAAATCATAACTTGAAATCCTGTAATCAAAATAAAATTTCCAAATTAATTGAGGATCCAAAGTTATATATAAATTCCAATATATTACAATTAATCAGAATCTGAACCTGAAGTTATCGATTCAAATATAATTAATCATAACATTAAGTTCTCGATTGTAATATAATTAAAACAAGTTATGAATCTAATTGTGCGATTGTGATTTATTATTTGGAAAGAATAATTTAAATCTCAATTATATGAAAACATTAAGAGCATCTCCCATGGTAATGTGGCTTGCATTTAAAAAAAATAGTGATATGTCATCATTATTAAACCATATGTGGCATGTAACTAAACTTGATAAACATCCAGATGAAAAAGTGGTTTCCAATGCTTTACTTGTAAAATACATGTTTTTTAATGACATATCAATTTATTATTAGTCTCCTTAAATATACTTTACGATTGTTGAATAAAATAAAGTTGAAAACAATAGTGATTGCTGACTAGGCCAATAAGATGGATATCTAACTCAGAGAGTTATGTTGACAGCCTCTAAAAAAAAGTTGTCACCTCAGCTTGAAGTTGTATTAGAGAGGTTGCATTGGAGAATAACTTTTTAACAAAGTGGTTGTATCCTACATGGCATCTAATTTTTTCACAATCCATATTAGCATTGTAGATGCTCTAAGTCGTATAATTGCTCGTGAAATTTACAATTTGAAAAAAAAAAAAAAAAATTCTCTTTGAAAAAAATCAGGACACAGATTCTCTCGATCGATTAAACTTGATTTGATATGTATGTATCTCGAAGAGATATTGATATAATCTTGTAAAGTAATCAATCATAAAATCCAAACAAGCAGAGTAATAATGTTTGAGAAAATTCTGAAAGTAAAATCTAGCTAGCTCATACTAAATACCTTCCATATAATTATAACATGAAAAAATCCTTAGAAGCGTGCTTGCTTGTTCTCCTCCTCCTTTGGATTTGAAGTTGTTTTTTCATGCATTGTTGAGGGCTGCTTTTGAATATGAAGATGACAAGGAGACATACTCGAGAAATTCAGTGGAGCTGAAAAGCTGCTTGTCATAAGCCTCCCTGATCTTTGGTTGAGAAAGCACTTCCCAAGCAGCATTGACGAGTCTGAGAGCACTCTCCGCGGCAACAGAAGGACAGCTTCGAATGGCAGAAGCCAGACGATTATATTGTTTGTTGATATCGTCAAATCCAGCGGTGAGATCTTGAATGCCGAGGACTGCATACCAATTGTTGACCTTGTATGCAATCTTGTGAACCACGTAGGCTTTGTAATAAGTTTGGAACGTTTGTATGCGTTTAGGGTTCTTAACCAATGCTGAGCCAATGGAGTAGATTGCCATGTCGATGTTTTGCTGCTTGTACAACTCTTCTGCCTTGTTTTTGCAGAATTCGTCGTCCTCCTTCGAAAGTTTACCTAGCAAAGATTTCAGAGCCTCATGGTCTATGTCGTTAAACAAATATTCCATCGGAGGAAGTAACATCTTTAAATCAATCGACGAGCTTAGACACACCCAAAACAAAGACAAAATACGTACAAATTAAAAGCGATTGATTGATTTAATTTGTAGCTATTATATAGAGATAATAAGTCTACCACAGATACCATTCCTTTCCAATTTGGAAAACACTTCTCGTTTATAGATAAGGATTTCTACCTAGTGAAAGAGAATTAAGTTCAATCAGGAATCAAGTTCGTTTTCATAATTAATAATGGGAAATCATATATTTTTAAAGAATCAAATCTGCCTATCGGAGGAAACCAACACTTAGAATTGGACGTCCTTTGTTTTCCCTACAACAGTGGTTCTCTCACAATTATCTATTCTTAATAATCCAATGATTAAAGTTAATGAAGCATTTAATATAGTATTTTCATCCTAATCCTTGACCAAATAGAAAAATCAATTCCTAAGAAAAAACAAATTCCTTATCCTTGTTAAACGTCATTTGGGAATTGGGAAAGACTTAAAAAAAATTAAAATAAATAATAACAAACAAACGTAAATCTACCATAATTGTTTGGATTGTGTTTCCTACTAGGAACAGAACATATTGTTTGTATGTGGAGAGCTTTTCAAGTTTTTAATTTACTTGACAAGTACGTTTCCCTTTCCAATTTGGAAAATACTTACTTTCTTTTTAAAGGGAAAAACACTTTTACTTAATTACATAATCAATAGCTATATTTACGATCCTGAAAAACATCATGTTCAGCCCCCTATTGTACGTGTACGGTGGGGTGGGCGTTAGTCGGTTCGGTTTGGTTTTCGGTCGAAACTGTCCATGATTCAGTTTTACTCAGTTTTTCATTTTTTTTTAATCGGATTGACTCGTTCCAACAGGGTGACTCGACTTGATTCGAACCTGTTTTTTCTTATTCGAGTCGGTTCAGTTAAATACGGTTTTAGGCCTGATGGGCTTGATATATCGGTCTTTTGAGCCTAATGAAAATTTTACCTATGTGTTTAACTATATCGACCTTTTGGACCATAATTCAACAACTCCAAGTATTAAAAAAATATTTAACTTCATAATATAAATGGAAGTCCAAATAATCCATAATACATTCCATCATAGTTCAAAATATAGTTCACAATAATATAATTAACAATCACGACTGAATTTTAATAGTATAGTCCAATTAAAGATGATAAGTTTCGGACTTCCATCTCCAAACCAAAAATACAATTCATCCGTGCACATAAACAATATAAAATTGAAGGAAAATACAAAATACAAAGTGAAGTCATTCTTCCACCTCAAGTCTTCAACAACAATATTCATTAACTTAAGTCAATATAAATATATATAATATTTAAGAACATAATATATAATTACTTAAACTAAACCTTTTATTTATTAATATTTAGTTTTGTAATATATAATTAATATTTACTCGATTTAGTCGGATTGGTTTGGTTTTTGGCAACACAAAACCATCCCTGACTTACTTAACTCGGTTTTCATTTTTATTTTTATTTTAATCGGATTGACTCGTCTCAATAGGGTCACTTGACTCAAACACGTATTTTTGGTTCGGGTAACCACGAATCGTAAAATCGTGCCCATCCCTCCCATTAAATTCTTTTAGATTGTTATAGTTTGTGGACACACCCACGTATTACAAATATATTTTTCTTAGATTTTTTTAATATTAAATACTATAAATTAACTATATAAAAAAAATACTATAAATTCACAAATTCTAAAGTATTGAAACCGAGTTCTTTTTAAATTGTAAAGTATAAAAAATAATATATATATATATATATATGAATGAATTTGATTGTACCTTTTTTTCTACATATTTTATGCCCCCATTTCCTATTGTTTGCGCTCGTTTCCTAGGCATTTTTGTGTATTTAATGGGTTTAAATAAGTGTTTCAGGTGTGTTTGGAGTTTCGGAAAGGTTGGTGTAATTTTGGATAAATTAGGGGCAAAAGTGCAAAAGTCGAGGATTGAAGTTTTTGTGATTTTGGAAGTGTACATGGGATCTTTCCATAACTCACAGTGCGAATCAAACAAACCAGAGAAATCGTTGTGCTATTTTCGCCATGAAGGACTGCGAAAAGAGCTCCATTGGTGTTCGCTGTCCAGGTTTCCCCATGAAGGACAGCGACCTCCTGGACTGTGAAATTATGCCCGGCATCCTTGAAGGTATATTTGTAATTTACCATCGAGGTACCTTTTCGTATTTTGCCAATTTTGTGCCCTAATTTCTTGAAAGACTATTTGAACCCCATTTTGAGCCGTCTTTCCAGCCACCACCATCAGATATCCAACACCCACCAACACACAATTCTTTTTTTTTTTTTTTGAAAGAGAGTCCAATTGAATTGCTAATATTTCTTTGCTATTTGCTAACCAATTGAAAATATTGATGATCTGAATGATAATATATAATATTTGAATGAGAACGTAGATAACTTGAATGATAAGACATATGATTTTTTTATATTAATGATAATAATTTTTATATAGGACCCCGATTTTTGTTAATATCATTAATTGGATGGGATGTCAAAATACGGCCATGTGCATATATAACATAGGCAACCATCTCTCTTGGTCACACATTGCATTATATTCATGGTCATGTCACAGGGAAGAGTCAAAGAGGAGAATTTAAGTATATTTCCAACTTCCAAGGTCGATGACCGTACTCGCCCCGTGTCTTCAAATGCTACCGAGGCAATCATTTTATGTCAGCGGTGTTGAAGACCGGCCATCCTAAGGTGAAAATCATAATAAATTCAATGTTCTTCATAAACTTTTCCGATCAGTAATAATCAGATCTTTTTGCTTTTATTAGAATGAAAACAAAGAAACTGATTATATATACATGGAGCCCTGGAAATGGCTGGAATGACCAGGGAAGCCTGAAGGTTACACTTTAAAAGATCAGGTACAGAGTTTACGCATTAGCTTTGTTTAATTTGCTTTTATTGGTAGGAAGTTCAGTACCGTCAACGTTACTTAGACCTAATGTTGAATTTATAGAGGTTCAAGTTACTCTATATATATTAAATAGACATGTACCTTGCATGTGACCTACTAACTACAGTAGTCATTTTTCATAATTTATTCATGCATGCATCAGTTGGTGATATTTTTTTTCATGCAATTTTGATCGTTACTTGTTTTTATATACTATACATCTACTAACTAAAGTAGTCATTTCTCATAATTTTTTCATGCATAATCAAACTGTCTACTTAATATATATCATGATTTGTTTTTGTTTTTTTGCAGTTTGGTAGGAATCCGAATATTCATGGGCACTGTATGAACTTAATCACATTACCGCATAAAATGGCACGATGTGGGGAGGTTGAACATAGAAAATGCATGCTCAATTGTGTATTTGGCCTTGTTATTTCTAAAGTCAATAGTTGAGCCTTTTCAATTACAAATTAAATGAAGTTGAGTACATTCAATATTAACATTTTGCAATCTCTATACATATAGATGCATTTTGGGTTTCATATTTTGCAATCTCAATATTAACATAGATGCATTATGCAAATCTTTTTAGATATTGAGATATCGGTGAAAATTAAAACACCCAACCTCAGCTGAGATGGTTTTCTTCGGGCACAGTGGATGATGTGGCAGATATATTCAGACGGGCATGATCAGTACCGTTCATGCGATTTCACCAACTGTGATTATAACATAATAATCATAAGACTCCAAAGCAGCCAAGACTCAAAAGAAGATATTCAACCTCTTTTCAAAAATATCAAACGTACACCTCAAAGTTACATAAAATTAATTAAAAACATAGCCCAAATAAGAATTTTTGAACGGTTAGAAAAGCACAAGTTCGCAATTAGAGAGAGAGAATGACAAGTAGAAATTCCTGTAGTCTATAATCACAATCCAACTAAAAACATGCTTGGCTTTGAATAGGTGCAATCAATTTAATCAACTTGGTAACTAGTTCAGTTCAGCACCCAAAACAGAGGATTTATGCCTCCCAAGTATGATAAGTAGGACCAAAGGCAGCGAAGTTGAACCCAAGTACAGGGCATGACTCATGAGTAGCAATGGCAAAATCCCCATGTATCTATATCTATCTGTCTGTATATGTATCATGTGGGTTGATGATCATACTCTCTATGTACGTACAGAGACTTGTTATATACTTTCAATAATAATGTTCATGCATTTGGGCTTGCAAAGTATATTTTCTATACAATTGGATATATTAATTGTTGAAATCAATTTCATTTTTTTTTTTTTTTAGAATTTTACGACCCATGTATTTCATTACATAATGCCATTTTAAACAAAATTTTCAAATATGCAAAATCAACTCTTTTAGGGTTTATAAGGGAAATTTTCAGACCAAAATTACGAAACGTATATTTCAATACATAATACGGTTTTTTTTTTTTTTTACAAAAATTTTGCATTCACAACTACTACTATTTATTATCTATTGTATCTATGTATCATGTTTTGGGTTATTAATACAATAGTCTATCTATAAAACATATAGATCAATCAGATATAGGTCGTAGAAAGGTGTATGTTATTATCACAAATAATTTCACTCATCAAATTGTAAATTATTTACCATATACTGTATTTCAACAGGCATAAATTCATCAAAACAAGTAAAATTCAATCAATCAAGTAGAATGTGAGAACCACCTTAGATTTTTATTTCCAAAATTGAACGGATTATTTATCTACAAGAGCTCATATATCAATTTTTTGATCATTCCGATCTTCCCATACATTCGCAATTAAAACAACACTTTGCAACTGTTATATTATTGTTAATAATATAGAGTGGTGTTATTGGCACACCCACCGCTGAACTATTTATATCCAACTTTTTAAATTATTTAGTATTTTTTTTTTCCTTTATCAAATTACTTAAAAAGACATACGATTTTTATTTTAAAAATACTGTACAAACTAATAAAACCCTCATTTTCCTTATTTCAAAGATCAAAACCCTGATTTTATCTCCTAATTTCATGGACATTAAAATAGGGAAGATATTTATTAATTAATTTATACTAATAAGTTTATTAATTAATAAAAATAATAATAATTAAAGATAATAGTGTAAATAGATGCTTGCAGGTTACCTATTAAAATAGGGGATGGGTTTGAGTTTTCACTTTCTAACCCAATAAGCTAATGGGTAGATTTAGGTTGAGTAAAATATGAGTCGAGTCATTTACAACTCGACATGTATTTTATTCGGTTCGAGCGATTTCTAGGTCTAAGTGTCTAACTACGGCCTCGTCACACTTAGGCCAGCCGTATATCAAGGTAGCTGTGCAGTGAGATCTAGAAAACCCGACTGACCCCCTTGAGGTTTTGCAAAGAGACACTCATACGGAAATGCTTCATTATTCTACACTTGCACCCTTCTATTACACTTGCACCCTTCGATTTAATGATTGTATGTGGTTTGTTTAATTGACCAAGATTGAGAAATAAAATGTCAAGAATACTCTCAGATAAACAAAAGAAAAACAATTAATTGAAATCGAATATAATAAATATATATACATAAAATTAAAAGAATTATAGGAAAAAATAATTTAAAAGGGGGGGTTTACAATTGGGAATATTAAAAATAAAGATATATATATATATATACAGAAATTCTATTCTCAGTTCGAACTGACAAAAGTTATATCAGTTCCTTGTATGTGGACCACTGGATTTAAATACTTTGACTTGGCTGTATGCACTTGTCAGTCAAGTCAAAGTATTTAAATCCAGTGGTCCACATACAAGGAACTGATATAACTTTTGTCAGTTCGAACTGAGAATAGAATTTCTGTATATATATATATAGGAAATTGCAAGAAACAACCAAAATATTTATGGAGTGATTGTTTTCAGCCAAAATTTTATTTTTTATTGTTTTCATCATCTTTAGCCTTGAATTGCCAAAATTGCCCACACTTTTGTTTTACTTGGCAAACATTTTCCCTCCCAAAAATTCCCCCCCTCTGTATCTCAAAATCAGAATCTCACTCCTCTATCTCTCACTCCTCTCTCTCTCTCTCTCTCTATCTCTCACTTCTCTCACTTCTCTCTCTCTCTCACTCTCTCTCTCTCTCTCACTCTTCTCTCTTTTCCGGCGAACTCCTCTCTCTTTTCCGGCGAACTCCTCTCTCTTTTCCGGCAAAGTCCTCTCTTCCACGCCATTCTCTTCATTTCCTCGATCTCCAACTAGTCTCTTCCATCCCATTCCGTTTCTTCCATCGAAACCGAGATAGATCCGGAGCCGAACGACCTTCGAAAAGGTTTGTATCCCTTTCCCAGTTGTTTTTTACAAATATCATAATGTTTGATATGAAAAAAAAAAAAAAAGAGTATTTTCGATATTTAGTGAAACCCAGATTTTGTAATTTTCTGTACCGAAGTTACATGCCCGTTTGTGTTTAAATTTACATGCCCGTTTGTTTTAAAGTTACATGCCCGTTTGTTTTAAAGTTACATGCCAGTTGTTGTAGACTTTAGATGTAGACTTTACATGCAAGTTTATTTTATAAGTTACGTTACATGTCATCAGTTATTCTTTTATTACATGTCAGTTCATTTTAAAGTTACATGCTGGTTAGTTATAACTTTACATGCTGGTTATTTAAAACTTTACATGTCAGTTTATTTTAAAGTTACATGCTGGTTAGTTAAAATTTTACATGTTAGTTCATAGTCATTTTAAATTTTCATGTCAAATACTTGACATGCAGGAATATGGATACAAAGAGATTGGTCATCTATCACGGTGGAAGTTGGGTGGGCAGTTGTTACGAGGGTGGTTTGACAAAGTTGGTCCATGTTCCTAGAGGTTTGACTTATGATGCCTTGGTGAAGTTGATACAAGATGTTGCCAAAGTTGATGTTGCTAGGTACACCATACAATTATGCACATTGGTCTCTACGATTAGTGGTGTTGCTCGACCGATACTTGAGAATGACAATGATGTGTCATGTATGATGGTTGAAGATAGGTTGATACCGGAGGTTTATGTCACTATTTATCAAAAGAGACCAACAGATTGTGTGTAGAATGGTATTACAGTGGATGAAAATGACAACCTACTACAGTCGAATTTTGTTCAACAATGTAACCAATCTACTCCACAACCTAGGTATAGCGGGTTTGTCCAGCAACTGGCAGCATGTGGGTCCATTCCAATATCAGACCCAATTGTATGTACTGATGAAACCGTTCATGATGAAGAGAACAGTCAGGCGTCGGACACCGATAACTCGGATGATGTGTTGATACCCAACGTTGACACTGAAAACTCGGATGATGGTATGCATGCTGGTTCTCCTAGTGCTAGTCCATCGGGTTTTGCCACCTTTGGTGAAGGTTCCTTTGGAGAGGATGGATTGGGTGAGGATGGATCGGGTGAACATCCAACCCCACGAGCTTGGAGTATTCCTGGATCCGAAAGGTATTCCTTACAACCCAATCTTATGGACGAAGAAATTTCAAATGATGACTGCTTATACAAGGGTAAACTCTTTAGATGCAAGAAAGATCTTAAGCGAACGGTGCAGAAGTATACTTTGAAACAGAATTTTGAACTCCGCAATAGAAGGTCTGGCAAGACACGTTATGAGGCCGGATGTAAGGATGGCGAATGTGAATTCCAATTACGTGCATATAAGATGCAAAAAGGAGAGTATTGGGTGGTTCGAATGTTCGTGAAGGATCATACTTGCAATATCGATGGTTTCCATGCACGTTTTCGACAAGCAAGTTCTTGGACTGTCGGTGAACTATTAGCGCCAAAGTTGCGAGTGAACGGCCACTCTCTAAAACCCAAAGACATCATGGTTGAAATGCAAGTGGAACATGGACTACATTTGTTGTATACCAAGGCTTAAAGGGCAAAGGATCATGCAGAGGCATCTGTTTTCGGTGCTCCCGAAGAATCATTTAAACTATTGTCTGCTTACTGTCACCGATTGAAGGAAGTAAATCCAGGGACTGTTACTGCAATGAAGACAAATGATGCAAATCAATTTGAATATATGTTCATTGCTCATGCCGCTTCACTTCATGGATTTCGTGTGGAGAAGAAGGACATAATTCACAAAAATGTCCATTGACACCGGAAGTTGGTGGTACAACTTAGTTATTAGCAATGATGTTTTAATTCTTAAATGTATTGGTGAAATACTATATTTGATACTGCAGACATTTTGAAGTTACATAACAGTAATGAATTCATGTATTTTTTAGATCAAATTCCAGTATTTTTACATGCCAAGACCTTAACAAGTTACATGCCCGTGTATTTTGAGGTTACATGCCAGTGTTTTTTGAAGTTACATGTCAGGATATTCTTGTTTCCGTAGTTGAAAGACACTCACTTAAATGATCAAATTTTAGTATTGTTACATGCCAGGTCTGCTAACAAATTAGGAATGATTTATCTATTTGAAAGACTCCAATGAAAAAAAAACATTCCAGTATTTTTACATGCCAAGACCTGAAGAAGTTACATGCCAGGCAATTCTGAAGTTACATGCCAGGCTATTTGAAAATATTCTAAGACAGAACAGTAACCATCTACTAGCATTCTGAAACAAAAATTATCCAAAACCTCACAAAAGGAGGCAATGATAAAAGAAAAATATAAAAACCGCTAAGTTTAAAAAAAAAAAAAAAACATTCCAGTATTTTTACATGCCAAGACCTGAAGAAGTTACATGCCAGGCTATTCTGAAGTTACATGCCATGATATTTGAAAATATTCCAAGACAGAACATCAACCATCTACTAACATTCTGAAACAAAAATTATCCAAAACCTCACAAAAGGAGGCAATGACAAAAGAAAAATATAAAAACCGCTAAGTTTTAAAAAAAAAAAAAAGTAGAGAATATCATAATTTCCAGTTGTTTGTTATAATCATTCCATGTACACGACGGTTTATAAACTTAAAAAACAAAGATTAAGCACCAAAAAAGTTATCATTCTGCCGGTACACTATTTGCAAAAATGCCCAGTGCCATCTCCTCCCTAAGCTTGGGGACGTTTTTGGTTCCCCATCGCCAAATGCCAGCTGAGAAGGTTAAGTCTTTCGGGATGTCAATTAGGTGCCCAAAACAGGTGCGCCGGAACGTAGCTAATTGTTCGACTTTTCGGAGAACCTTAACAATGTCCGGAAGGCCATTGAGATTACAATAAACGTTCGTCGTTGACTTTGTAATCCACTTATCCTTCGGTTTAAGGAGGAAATCATCATAATTCATATTTTCCATCTACAAAATCAAATAAAAATAACGTTAGTTACATGCCAGTAAAGTTACATATCATATCATAAGAGCGCCAGAAAAGTTACATGCCATAAAAGCGCCATAAAAGTTACATGCCAGTGTCTATGGAAGTTACATGCCAGTGTCTATGAAAGTTACATGCCAAAAGTTACATGCCAGTAGAGTAAGTTACATGCCAGTGTCTATGAAAGTTACATGTCAGAATACAAAACAAATCTAATAAGAAAGATAAAGAGAAAAAGAGAGAACTAATCAGTAATCACCTTAGTTCCAAAATAATATTCATACTTTTCATACTCAATCATATCTCAATTTTTTATTTTCAATATCTACTTTTCTTCTTTTTCAGTCAATCCCATAAAGGAAACATTCCACTGATTCCAGTTAAAAAAAATTAATAAACAAAATAAAATTTAAGAAACAATTATATGAACTCTTTTGAAAATGTTATTGTATATGAAATAACATTATTCCTCAAGACTCTCAAGTCTCAACTATACATCTTCTATTATTGTTACATGCGAGGGTATGTTAACAAGTTATTTTTACATAACAGTATTTTTACATGCCAGCACCTGAAAAAGTTACATGCCAACGCAATTCTAAAGTTACATGCCAGTTCTTAATTTACATGCCAGTTGACCAAGCTTTAAAAAGTATAGAATATCATTTACTTTTTTTTTATTTTTTTAATAGAATCAAAGGATAAATCCAACCATTGGTGAGAAAAAAGGTACAAAAAGAGATCTAAAATTAATTAAATTATAAAGGGAGAAAAAGGCCCTTTTTATTTTGGTAAAGTAACATGTTAAAGATGAAAAAAATTAAAAATTGCAAGATTCATATAGCATATTCCTTAGTTGAGTCTCTTGCATGCACATAACATAACCTAATCTGTCATCCCACTATCTCCTTAGCTGTACATGTTGGGAAGGGTCTTGGTTTATATTTTGGGTGCAGAAAAATCCGTTCATAAAATTGATTTGTACACCCAAATGATACGTACAACCACCATTGAATTTGAAAATTAAAAAATCCAATCATTAGTAAAGACAGCCAAGAAATACTGAAATTCACCCTATAAAATTAAAACCAAAGTGAAAAGTGTAGTGATACACATAAACCGAGTCAACCGGAGTGATTTCAAGTCTTAGTTTGTCCTCATTTGCTTCCAAACTTGTCAACGTTGGCAATGTACCAAGTGTATATTTTTTTCATGCAATCATCGACATATACTCAGATAAACATGCAATCACTTCAGCTTACCAAAATTAACCACAAGCAAACAAGCAAACCCAACACCCTTAGCATATACTACTAAAGTATAACCCTATCAAGCGGATTGTATCGATGAGAATATAAAAACAACCACTATCACCTTGAAATCTAAAGTTCAAAATATAAATCTCTTCAACTTATCGAAGTCACAAACTGTTCCTATAAGCAAATTTACAACCAAGATGATTTCTTTCCCGTATGTAACAGAGTAAGAAACTACAAAGCACGAATTCACAATAATACACATTTCGAAACAAAATATTACAATTGAAACGATCAAACACCTAAACAAGCATTGATAAACAACATGAAATCGAAAGTGCATGAACATCCTTACAAGGGTTCAGACTCGACTACTCCATGTAATGATAGTGAAATGTGGGCATCAAATCACTCTCATTAGTGGAATATGGTGATGTTATCTACCTATGATATGCTCAATTATCAACAGTTATTGATGTCCCTAGACAATAACAAAGAATCTCCAACCGAGAGGCAAAATAGAGCAATTCACTAACTTAAATTTTTTCTGAGTGGGATACTAAGAAAAAACATTTATCGGTAAAAGGTCATACTATTTAAAATTAAATAATATTTTTCATTTTTATATATATTTTTTTCATTTTAATAATGAAATTTTACTGTACCAAAGAGTTTTCATTAATTAAAATTAAATGAACACTTACTTGAAATTGGTAAATTAATAGTAAATCTTTTCAAAAAAAACTCTAATTCAACAGCTTACCTTAAAATTCAAAGTTTGAATTTTAAGAATTTTGAATTTTTTTTTATAATCTTTTGATTTGAAAAGCCCACAAAATGCCTCAAATTTAAAACACATGTCAACCTAATTAATTTGATAAATTTTGGGACTTTTGAAGCTTTTTAAATATTTTTATTTTATGTCTTTGATAGGTTGTAGTCTATATATATATATAATTCTGAACGAAGTCAAATGAATCTTTTAAACAAACTGATGTTATTTAAGAAAAGAATTGAGCAATTATTCATGTTATTAAGAAATGCATACAGATGTCAGAACAATTATTTTAGCATTAATAGAGTTCTCGGTTGGAGAATAGGCTCTTCTTTCTTTCTCAAGAAACGACAGTTCAGTTCAGTGGATTCAACTGCTCCAAGCTTTAGATCAGCAAGGTACTTGCAAATTTTTAATGTTTCAACCATTAACAAAGAAAAATCCCTAGACAACATGAAATCGAAAGTGCATGGAGTAGTCGAGTCTGAACCCTTGTAAGGAATTAGAGAAATAGGGGAGAGACAAACCTTGAAGCCAAGAAAGAGATGGCAACCAAAATACTGATAGTAGCGACGGCGAGGACGACGGACGTGAGGACGATGAGAAGGCCGAGCGTTTCGCGATCGGAGAAGGTGCGACCGACAAGGACGACGAAGGTGCGACCGACGAAGGCGACGGACTGTCGGTGATCTCGATGGCGAGGGTATGACGGGGACGGACGGCGATCTGGAACGTCGACCGACGGCGACGGATCTCTCTTCCCTTCTCTCTCTCTCTTCCCTTCTCTCTTTTTTTTTTTTTTTTACTTTTGATCGATCGTTTGCTTTTACTGATGGGTGGGACCACTATGTCAGTTTTTTTTTTCTTTTTTTTCAAACTTCGAATTTGAAGGGTATTTCTGTCCAAAAGATGTAAAAAGTGACGAAAACAATAAAAAATAAATTTTTGGCTGAAAACAATCACTCCATAAATTTTTTGGTTGTTTTTGAATTCACCCCATATATATATATATATATATATATATATATATATATATATATATATAGTCTTTCTATTGTCTGTTCGTCATGACAATAAATATATCAGGACGAAAAATGTGGACCACGGATTATGGAGAAGTTTTGACAAGTGCATACACTTTGAGTCAAAGTATGTAAATCTAGTGGTCCACATTCTTCATCTTGATATATTTATTGTCATAACGAATAGATAATAGAAAATCTGTATTTATATATATATATAGCATTGTTTGGATTGTGTTGCCTATCAGGATTGGAACACAATTTATATGTGGAGAGTTTTTTTTTTAGAAATACCATATGCAATAGCGACAGCTCAAACTTGAAACATTATCAAAGTGAATAAGCGCTCTTACTACCAAACTACATTAGTCGGTGGTATATGTGGAGAGCTTTTCAATTAGAGCGTGTTTACCAATCAGAAATGAAAATGATAGATAATCAAGTTTTATTGGAAAAGAGAATAAGAAATGAAACTTTGGTTCCTGATTATGTATGAGACCTACATAATTTGATTCCCAATTAATGGAATTAAGTCATATTTTTCTCGATATAATTCTTAATTAGGTACACGTTACTTAATTACATAATATCTTTGTATGAGTTGGATCACAAACCCACATTCCCCGCCCATCGAAACGGCTCTGTACTGTGCCGGCCCAATATGCATGTTGCTCTTATACATGAATGATGACGTGTCTCGCCATACTTATGTCCTCCAACGACGCCGTTTTTGTGTACTTACTACTTTCTAGTGCACTTAAAACACATAATCATTATAAAACCCTGTAATTAAAGTTAATCAAAAAAAAAAAGAAAAAAAATTCTCTCTCACCGGTAAGCCAAATTCGGATTTTCCGAAACAAAATATTTTCCCGATAAAGTGACGCTATTTTATGTTTATAAATGTGGTGGAGATCAGCTTCTTTCGTTCTCGACAACTCCCGAAACCCTGTAAACGACAACGTCCCACCCAAGTCAATCACCATCTCTCCTCCGCCGCTCACCGACTCCACCGCAGCCGCAGCTCCTCCTCTGCAAAACCCTAATTTTAATCGGAACATGCCGATGTCAGCGTACTACCAGACGCGCGCGGCTCACCACGGGGTGGTCACCAGCGACTGGCTGTCACAGGCCCAGGAGGCCGCGGCAGCTACGGGAGCCGTAGATGGCCAGGAGGATCGCAGCGACGGCGGCGGGGGAACAGGCGGGAGGGCTTTCGGCGTGATCGACGAGTTCAACCGTTGGAGGAAGCAGCCGGATTTGGCGGAGGCAGTAGCGGCTATACGTGCGCTGGCGGCTGTTATCGGGAATAGTGAAGCTAATACTATGATGGAGCTCGAAATTGAGCTCAAAAAGGCCTCTGATTCACTCAAAGTGAGTAAAGATTGCTTCTTATTTATTTAGTTATGAGTTGGGTTATGGTTTTTTTTTTTTTTTTGTTGGGAATTTTTGGTTCTGCAAAATTGCTATCTTGATGAGTATATATACCAAGTTTTTGTTTATATTTTGTGTACTAGCTAAATTATGATGTTTGTGATTCAATTATTGTAGAATTTGATGGTTAGCAATGGAACTATGATGGTTTTAAATGTATTCTCTGTGTCATGTTTAATGAGTGTCTGAATGTATTCTCTATTTTTAATGAGTGTTTGCAATCAAAATCGGGTTATTTGTTTTGATGAAGATGGATTTACGAAAAATTCATCTTTTATAGGGTAAGAGTGGTTTCTTGTTTTTGCTTTGAAACTGAGTTCATTCCCTGTGTTAAATATATCCATGTGAAAAGAAACAGTTTTGGCTAGAATTAGAGGTTTAGAGTTCAATTTAGCTAAAAGTTGATTTAGACTTTTATTTAGTTTTAAATTTTTAATTCATGATGGGAGCGTAAATTGGTTGCATGTGGTAGTCTGATAACGGTGCTTGCCTAATTGGTGGTCTAGATCATATTGTCCTATCACCGGTTTGTATAATGATAACACATTTGACATAATTAGTAAATTAGGTTGCCATCTAGTGGTCGAAACGTAAAAGGAGTCAAAACAGGAACTTAAGTTTTATGATTTTCTTTCACCGTCAAAATGATTGACCGATGTGTGTTTCCCAGTCATGGGACACCACATCTATTTCTTTGACGGCAGGCTGCGATCTGTTCATGAGATATGTAACCAGAACTTCAGCGTTAGAATATGAGGACTTTAATTCAGCCAAGTCTCGCTTGATTGAACGTGCAGAGAAGTTTGGGGAGATATCTTGTAAGGTATTTTAACTAATTATGGATTCCATTTCATGTTTTATTTGACCATGATTATATACACAGACATTCACATTAAAAGAGAATGATGTCGCATGTTGCAGGCACGAAGGATTATTGCAATGCTTAGTCAGGATTTCATCTTTGACGGTTGTACTATTTTAGTGCATGGCTTTTCTAGAGTTGTTTTGGAAGTACTAAAGACTGCAGCACAAAATAAGAAGCTCTTTCGAGTTTTCTGCACAGGTTCTCTTTTCAGAACACACTTCATCTGCATTGTGTTTATGCTTTAATCGAATTAAATTAGGTTTGGTAGTAACGGAAGAAACGAAGGTCTTATCATGTCTTTTTGGTTCTGACTGAATGTATGCCACTTAGATAGGAGTTAGGATGGCTTTGTACTTGGGAGTCGAGTGCTACCCAAAAAGGCTGCCAGCCAGATGCATCATCTAGTAGCTGTTGGTTGTGGCAAATTGCCATGAGTAGCCATGATAGTTAATGTAGGTGGCAGCCTTAAGACTCCATGAATCTTATTCTTGGCCGTGGTTTTTGATGAGGAAACATTTTATTTAGCTATCTATGTTATTGATGCTGTATGAACTTCTCTCTTTAGAAGTGATCCACATTGAGCTTGCTTGATTTTGTTTTTGTTCTAAATTCATGCTTAATAATGCAGAGGGAAGGCCAGACAGAACAGGATTACGATTGTCCAATGAGCTGGCCAAACTTGATGTTCCTGTGAAGCTTCTTATTGATTCTGCCGTTGCCTATACTATGGATGAGGTAGACATGGTATTTGTCGGAGCAGATGGAGTGGTTGAAAGTGGAGGTATCATTAACATGATGGGCACGTACCAAATCGCACTGGTTGCGCACAGCATGAACAAACCAGTTTACGTGGCTGCAGAAAGCTACAAGGTATGCCAAAATTTCTGCATCCTATAACACTAGTTAAAAGCAAATTGGACTTATAATCACTTTGCATTTTTCACATCTGACATTAAAGCTTGTTATTCCCCTTGCAGTTTGCTCGTCTTTACCCGTTGGACCAAAAAGACATGAGTCCTGCCTTACGCCCCATTGATTTTGGGGTACCCATCCCTTCCAAGGTCGAGGTTGAGACATCTGCCCGGGATTATACTCCTCCACAATATCTTACTCTTCTCTTTACCGATTTAGGTGTTCTTACACCATCAGTAGTTAGCGACGAGCTTATTCAGCTATACTTGTAGTTCTAGCATGATTTAATTTTGTTCAACAGAAATTCATTCATAAATGTGCTGTTTTGACAGTATTTGCTTCATGCTTCATATATAACATGTACGTTCTCTTCTTATATCCAATGAATTTTTGAAGAAATATGAGCTGCCGGTGGATGATTTTAACCACCGTCGCATTACTTATTGACATTATCTTATCGAATTGGTTGATTTAGATTGTCATTATTTATCAACGTTACGTAGATTTTATATGTATCGGTGTTCTTTGCAATTGAAAAATCTACGTATCGGTGTTCTTTGCAATTGAAAAATCTACGTATCGGTGTTCTTTGCAATTGAATTAGATGTTCGTATCCCAGGTTTGAGCTGCCATAACAAAAGTACTCTTTGCAATTGAATTAGATGTTCGTATCCCAGGTTTGAGCTGCCATAACAAAAGTACTTAAATGAAATAAGAGTACTTTGAAGAAAGAGATTGATGGACATTTCATTAGATTCAATCAAATTATAAAGAGAAGAAACAGAGAAAAAACACAACAGAATAGATTTAAAAAGCCAAAAATCAATCGTGCAACACATTGTTTGTTTGTCCATCAAGTAAGGTCGTCAAATAGATTACTTTCATAGTTGCTTTTTCTTGGAAAGCAATTTCTCTCTAAGCTCTGCAACATCAATTTCATTGAAATGGCTCTCCGGAATCCAGTTTCCGGTCTTCGGATCCCTCATCCAAAACTCTTCCTTTCTTAAGGATGAAGCCGAACCCTCCTCAGCCTTCAAATCTGTCATCTTCCTCATCACTGCTACCGCAGCTCCTCCTCCTCCTCCTTGCACTCTCACATTCTCTGCTGCCACAGCATATGACCTCCTACACCCACATCAAAAACCAAAAAAATATATTTCATGTACACGTTAAATGTTAAAAATCAATCATTGTATGCTAAGTTCACTAAGTTTGAGCATTATTTTCTTCTAGTTAGATGTTAAAACTCGAAAAGTAAGCTTTCATAGTCTCGTAAAAGTTTACATAAACAAAAAAAAAAAAAACTAAACAAGATGAATGAACACGTACAATAAAAGCTAAACAAGAAGAGATCATTCGAACCCCGAAAGTGATTAACACATGTATATATAAGGGTGATTATTACAAAAAAAAGAAACACAAACCTGAGAAGAAGAAAGTTGTTGATCATGGATGACTTAGCCATACTAGAAGAGAATTAAAATATATGAATATAGAGATAGACAGTAAGTTTTTCTTTTTTTGTATGTTAAATGATTTATTAGGAAGAAAGAATTGGATTTATAGGAGAACACAAAAGTGGCAAAATCCTATTCCAAGTTGTCTATGCAAAAAAAAAAATCTGTTTTTCCTATAGAGTTTTAGAATCTTAATGACTTTATTTTGTGAAGATATGCACGAAATTAATTAGAGGAGTCCTATTACATTTAGGAAACCTCTAGCTTTTTTTTTTTTTTTTCAAAAAAAAATAAATAATCAGTAAATCCCATTAATATCGGGATATTACTGGACTGAATGAGTCTTTCACCACTAAACCACATTGGGTGGTAGTTAAAACTTAAAAGTACCATTGATTTTTTATTTTTTTTTAAATATTACATAAATTTTGGATTTTTTTTTTTTTTAAATACCATTGAATTTAAAGTGCAAGTTTATAGGGTTTCTACGTATGCATATAAATGATATGATGAGTTGTTTTTGTGTTGTTTTCACATAATAATATTGAGCTTGAGATGAAACCAAAATGCATGCATCAAAAATAATTAACCTCCTTTCTCACTTAATTAATTTGGAAAATCTCTGTTTTTCATTCTACTAATCTGTAAACTGTTAATGTGAATACTAGTTAGTTTAGCTAATTAATAATGTCTCTTGTCAACAGGAGCGTAACTCAGCTGGTAGATGGATAAACTTGGGACTTGGACAAATAACTCCTAGGTTAGCGGTTCGAATTCTACCAATGGCGAAAGTTTAAAAAAAAAAAAAATACCTGGTCCCGAATTAATAGATATTGTAAAAGAAAAAAAAAATTAATATCTCTTATCAATGGCAATAAAATTTTATTCGGTTATATATATTCCCCACATTAGAGTTCAATTTATATATAAACAAGTTGCATCAAAAGCATCAAAGCATGGCTGGCAGATTCACATTGACTGACTCTCAAGAAAAGCTCAACTTTTTTGCAAGCAAATATCCATATGCTTAATTTCATCACTTGGTTTACATCACATGTATTGAATCAGCAACTATTTTTAGTCCATATTAACTCTAACCAAAATAATATTATTACAAGCTTTTCCACATTTGAGTGTGTGTTTATACATTAGTGGAGTAATATTATTCCCTTCTTTTAGCACCTTTTCGTTTTGTCACATCAGAAACGACCTGGGGCGGAGCTAGAAATTTATTTTTTGAAGATAATAAAAAATTTCGGAGCCACCCTCTCGAAAATGACCCGTATTGCTATTTGAACACGTTAGTGATCCTCCTCGTTTTAGATATTTTTCGGGTTAAAAAGTCTGAAAACAAACTCTAACCACGGTGTGTCTAGATCGAGCAAATATAACTAAAAATATATTATAAAAAATTATGATTTTTTCATTATATTATTTTCCTATATGTTATTATATGCTCTCTTGATTTTCTTCCAAAAATTGTCTTGATTGCATCTTAATTTTCCTTTTATAGGTCAAGCAACCATAAATGAATGATATCTACTAATGGAGAATCCTTAGGCACCGAATTTCAATTTATCAACAAAATAATTTAATAAATTTTGATTAATGTCTGAGTCGTATTCTGGACAGGAAGAACAAACCTTGGCCTACCGTTTTCAGGCCAATTATTCCCAAATGCCAATTGCAAAAGCTACCGATTCTCAAAGCAAAATAAGAAAAATAATAAATAAAAATGATTATACCATGTGGTGTAATTTCATTCAAATTTTAAAAGTGCGTGTTGAGAGTTTCCTTCATGATATTTTGAGAATAGATATCTTCAAGTTGTGAGAGTAGATCGATATTATAGCCACGTATTTAATGATCTCGATACGTAAATCCCAACAAACTCCTAATGTATTTTGATCATCTATCCCTTGGAGCCTTAAAGAAGAAGCAAAGCATCCAAATATAGATAATACTTTGAGTCTAGTCACCGGTCCACTAATATATGTATATGCTTAGTTGGTCCAATAAATAGAAAAGCATCTTTATGAAGAATCAATTAGCCTAATTAATCACTAATGCACTAGAAATTGCATGCCATTTAGAATAAAAATCCAATCCTAATCTAATCCTTTCCGATCATCATCGATGATGACTTCTTTGGTTTTGGTTTGGTGGTCACTCAAACATTGTCAGATTGAATAAACGTCCGTAAAGATGAGATTTTTGTATGCAATTGTCTATCCAAATTGTATTACTAAGAAAAATTAAACTACTTTGATCAATAGAGAAGATGTAATTATGTAAATTGTCATAAATAATAACCATCTTGGTGGCTTGGTGTTCAAAAAAATGAAAATAATAAGATGGCCTTCAAATTTGAACTTTTGATGAGAGTATATGTATATCAAACCCACTTGTATTCACAGTTGCACTATTTATTAGATAGGCCCAAAGTCCAAAAAACCAAAATTGGACACCCATAATTATTATTTTGTTTTTGAAAGGTGGACACCCACAATTATTATTATATTGAAATAGAAGTGTTTTAGTGTTTTACTTTAATAAAGTTAATTGTTAGTTTCATGAATTCAATTAATAATGTTTAAATGAGATGAACTATGACTATATCAATACACATAATCTCTGATAATTACAATTATAAAGATTATTTTGAATTTAAATTCATATATAAATGTATACATATCAAGAAAGATGTTACTGGACAATATATAATATAAATGAGATATAAAACGTCATTAAAATATGTTTCTTTGGTAGAAACTAATAAAAAGTAAAATAACCATATAAATACAACATATTGAATACATATGGTGAAGAATTAATACATGCTCAACTACTTCCTTTCTCATATTAAATGACAATAATACAAATGATACCGTTCAAAATAGCCATAAAAATACAATATATTGCATGTTTTTTTTTTTTTTTCCAAGTTTGGATATGATAAAGAACCGATGTATATTTGTAGCCACTTCTTCTAACCCCACATCAACAGATAATAATACAGAGAAGATGACAAGTTACTCTATATTAACAAGTAATAAGACATATGACATGACATATTTAGTCGGTTCCATAAATCATTTTTCAAATTCAAAATAACTAAGTATGTTACACGGTTTTTTAGCTTCTTTTTACCAATATATTGTCAAATGAGTTTAGTGTAATCGCATTTAAAGCTTTCTATTTACAAACTCATTTGTAGAAACTATGAATATAATAGATTATAATTCTAACATATAAAGTGGACTGTGGACATCTCAATAGCAAGAGATTTGAAAAACACAAAGTCACAAATGATAAATATAAAAAGAAGAAACCCCACCACACCACCCACAACTATTATTCACACAAATTTTTACACGTTTTCAACAAGCATTCATTTATTATAAAAACATAAAAAATAAAAATACGTCCAAAATGTCTTGTTCTTGGTAGGGCCAAAAAAAAAAAACAAAAACGAAAGGCTCTGAAGAAAGCTATCATTTTCCACCCAAACCATTTTATTATTTTAATGATATCAAAAGGTTTTGGTAAAAGACTAAAAGTAACCAAACACGGTACATTGATTTCTTTATAGGAAAAATTGCACTCAGCTGCAATTTTTATAAAAATTACACATACTTTCTCTATTTTTCGTTGAGTAAGTGTTAATTGACAATTTGACTAACCATAAAATTTAAAATATCTAAATTACCCCTGAATTAATTATTTTATTATAATAATTAGTATTTTTGAGATTTTATTACAATAAAATTAATTAACTAACAATTTTTTTTAGTTAATTGACATTTCTTGTTTTTGATCATTTAAAAAAAAAAAATTTAAAAGACTTGTACATACTTCATTTCAATTTTCCATTAATCTATCTCTAGTTTCTATAGTCCTCCAATGGAAAAGATTTTTATTTTTCTTAAAAAAATGTTTTTTTTTTAAATAAAAAAATTGTTTGTTAATTAATTTTATTATAATAAAATATCAAAAAATAATAATAATAATAATAATAATAATAAAATAATTAATTCATGAGTAATTTAGACATTTTAAATTTTATAGTTAATTAAACTGTCAATTAACACTTAACTAACGAAAAACAGGGGATGCATGTGTAATTTTAACAAAAGTTACAACTTATTTCAATATTGATTAACCTCCTGGGATGTTTGTGCCATTTTCCCTTATTTTAATGATATCAAAAGGTTTTGGTAAAAGTAAACAAACACGATACATTCATTTCTTTATATAGTACAACATAGAAAACCACCACGTGTGTTGAAACTAAAAATAACGTGGTGTTTTTTTAGTACTGTGTTTGGTGCCCAAAAGCGCTTTTTCTCTTTTATATAGATATCCATTCATTTCCATGATTCCATCACATCTTCACTTCACACAACTCACCATATATTAATTTCATTATTCTCTCTCTCTCTCTCTCACTCACTCACTCTCTCAGTAAGATTAAAAAAAATGCTTCCCAAGTTCACAAGTGCTTTCAAGGTTGAAGAAGAAGAAAATGGGAAGGGAAGCAGAAGCATTAATACTAGAAGAAGCACTTTTGGAGGCAGCTACTCGAAGAAAGGCAGTGGTACTAGTGTGGTTGTTGGGTTGAAAATTCTTGTAGTACAGATTTCACAAGGGAAATCAAACATTGTTATTAAACCAACTTTAATTAAACACTCTCCATCAAAACCATCATCAGCTTCACAAACTCATCAATATTCTTGCTTTCTCAAGTCATGTTTTCTATGCAACAAGAACTTGAGCCTCGACAAAGATGTCTACATGTACAGGTACTTAATTTTTTCAAATTCTTCTAAGAGTTTTCATGTTTGATATTCCTGATTGGACTGGACTGGACTGGACTGGACTGGATATGACTGGATTCTAATCTCATCGATTTCCAGTAAACATCCAATCTAATTCAATCCAATCCTGCATGCCAAATATTGATGACATGAATCAAATATTGATGGAAATTTTTTGTGGATTGAAATTATACAGGGGTGATCAAGGATTTTGCAGCATAGAGTGCAGGAACAGACAGATAGTTATGGATGACATGAGAGAATTAGAGAGTTCTACAAAGAAAATGGTGGCTTCTTACAGGAGTAGTATTAGTTGTAGCAAATCTGATCGGAGAGAGACTCAGGTTTTGTTACAAGAACTTCGTCATCAGAGACATCATAATAAGCCACATGATTACAATCAGAAGATCCAATGGGTACTATAAATCTATAGTATCTCATAGTTCAGACTTCAGACTTTGGTTTTTTTTTCTGATGTTGAATTTTTTTTTTTTAATGCATGATTGAGATAATGTAGAAGTGGAAGAAAAAGTAAGAGATAAGAAGATGAGATATATGTTTTTGTAGAATAATATTATAACAAGAAGAGAAAATAATGGCAATGTATGGAGAAGTATTTTGGTTTCATTATCAATTTTGAAATTATAATCGGACACGTATTAATGTGTTGTAAATACTATCTTATTATTTTTGCCCCATTCCAAGTCATATCTGAAAAGTCTAATTGCGTCATGTCTCGACAAGCTTAACACATTACGACAAGCCTAACACGGAATGTGTTAAGCTTTAAAGTAAAAAAATTAGGAATAAAAATCAGATAAGTATCAATTTCATTATCTTGGAAATCAACATCAGTTCTTGTCTGGAACTATAAGTTAAAAGATATTATAGATATGGACAGATTGTCTTCGTTGGGAGACAGCGATAAAAATCTAATATATATAAATATCTATGATGGCATGTAGCTGGATATTTCTATTTGTAAATACATATTAATTAATCAATGCCTTGATTTTGCCACACTGTTACAATTACAATAAAGATTCTCTGCTGATATTAAAATGATCTTCAATACAACAAAACTTTGGGTATGTTGAATATTGTTTTCTTTAATAATTCTTCCTTTTATAAATCTGAAAACATGTCTGGTATGGCCGGTAGATTTGAAAAACAAAAACTAAAAACTAAAAACTAAAAACAAAAACATTTCCTAAACAATATCCATCGTTTTTGGGGGAATTGGGATGGTGAATCATCTTAAAGAAAATATTCAATGTTACCAGGGTGCAATAATATCAAGTGATATAAATAACCAATTAAATCCCAAAAATTTTAATTTAATTTATTATAAAATCAAGAGAAATTTTGAAGGGTGCGATAACAATGGACGAGTGAGAAAAATAAGCACTTTTTTTTTTTTTCTTTTCAACTGCCTCTCAAATTAATTTCAAGTAGTGGGAGATATATTGAATGAGTTTGAATTTGAAAGCCGGTTGAGTTCTCTAGATTAATAATTTGCATTATTGGAACTTGTTTTATTTATTTATTAATCAAATTCAATTCAACCAATGAGAAAAACCTTTAAACCAAACCTTCCAAATTTCCTAGACTAGAAGATTGAATTCCATCAATGTTATAATATATATATAATGAACAAACATAGGAAGAAAATCAACAAGAAGAGAAAACGATCATCAATGGCATCATCATCAAATTCCAATAACAACAATAATAATGATCATCTTTTTGTTGATGATTTCTACTTCTCAACTTTGATTGATACTGAAGAAGAAATTTTTCCCATATCAGATGAATTGTATGCAGAAGAATTGCAGCTTCAAGAAGCATTAATCTCCAACATTGCACAATTTTATTCAAGAGTCAAACATGAACCAATTACAAGAACATTAATGGAAGATCAAGAAAATCGTCACGACTTGAAGATGAAGAAGATTAACATAGAACAAATTGTTGAGTCTTCTTCAGCTACTCACCAAATTAGCTTCTGTGGTATCTGTAGAGACTCAAAATCAATCCAAGAGATGTTCAAAACAACAACAAAATGTACACACTCGTATTGTAATGCTTGCATTGCAAGTTACATCGCATCCAAAATCCAGGACAGTGTGTTGAAAATCAAGTGTCCGGGCATGAATTGTGAGGCTGTTTTGGAGCCACATTTGTGTCACGAAATCATACCAAAACAAGTGTTTGCCAGGTGGGAAAATGCTCTCTCCAAGGCACTGATTTTCGGGTCAAAGATATTTTATTGTCCTTACAAGGATTGTGCAGCTGTGATGGTGGATGATAATGGTGAAACTGTGACAGAATCTGAGTGTCCGAATTGTCACAGATTGTTTTGTTGTCAATGCAATGTGTCGTGGCATGTTGGGTTGGATTGTAAGGAGTTTCAGAGACTTGGTGGTTGTGAGAGACAGAGAAGATTTGATGATGATGGAGCTTGCTAAGAAGAAGCAATGGAGGAGATGTCCCAATTGCAAATTCTATGTTGAGAAGCGTGATGGTTGCTTGCACATTTCTTGGAGGTATGGAATGTGATGAAAACTACTCTTAATTATTGGTGTTTATAATTTTTTTGGTTATCAGATGTAATAGTTAACCATCATGACTGGTAGTAACAGGCGAAACCAGCTTCTTTAATTTTAGGGAGACTTGGGGTTATGCAAGAAATTTTTTATTTTTATTTTTTGAATCAGACAAGAAATCTTTTAAAATAAATATAAATAATAAATAATATGAGGTAAAAAGTTAACATATATAACTATATTTTTAAAAAGAAATTGGACCTAAAGGGGGAGGGTCATGGCCCCTCCAAGTGACTCTGTCACTGTCCATAGGAAACTGTTACGGTTTGCCTAAGATACACGTTCCCACTTATGTAGTATGGATGACGTGTGCCGATTGTTTTGGGATTTCAAAAGATTTGGTGATTTGTTTGTTTTGTAATAAGAGCAAGTCAAACTACTGCTCCTTTATCTTTGTTATTTTTATCTTTAGGAATACGTTGTTAACAAACCCCACTTTTGTCGGTTTGTTTGATATTTTTTCTTTGTATCTGTTGAGCATTCTTGTATTTAAGGAGCTCAATTTCTTTAATAAAGATATCGATGAATATTTTACACAACTGTATTTGAGTTGTTTGGGAGGCCCACGACCCCTCGAAGTGTCATACAGATTATTTTTCCAGCAAACATTCACTAGTTTAACTATCAAGATTTCAGAGTGTAACAGAAACTGGCTACCTTCGTTTATTATTGATCTCAACGATAATTTTTTTTTAAAATAGATATCCACCTCTGCACCATAATAGGGTTATGGTTCGTTAAATAGTGAACGATCTAAACCAAAGTTTTATAGGAAAAAATAGGTGATTGTTTGCACTAAATTGGGGTTATGGACCGTTTAATTTTGAATTAATTGACATTGATTTAACAATTGAATTTGTTTCTACTTGAATCTAATTGTATGTATATTGGATTCTTACAGGTGTGAACAGGGGCGTAGCTAGAAAATTTTTTGGAGGTGGGCTAATCTAAATTTTGAAACCATGAATATTGAAACCGCCGATTTTGGTTTCCATTATATGTGGGCTTATAGGATTCTAATTTTGGTTGGAATGGTCTCATGTTTATGTATGCTCGTCGAACCTCATCTTATTGATTAACATCATACATCCAAATTGGTTTTCGTAATCCCGGGTCTCGTTCAAAAGAAGCATCAACTTTTTCGGATTTAAACCTTTAACATTTAAAAGAATGTGACTCATCAAAACCTCTACTACTAGTAGGAGCATCACTTGTAGATTAGTTCCCACTTTTATTAAAAAAAGACTGTATAGTTTGTTGTTTACTTGATTTAGAATTATGATGAATATTTGACATTATAACATACGATAAAAAAAATGACATAAATAAACATTTAAAAACAAAGAATAATCTTTAAAATTTATTATTAATTTTTTATTGCAAGTCAAATAAAAAAATCGTCACAAATTCACAATTGATAAGTTTAAGCTTTGACATACCATCACAAAATTAAAATTCAAAATAATTACCATTTCTATTAATTAATAAATTCATTATAAAATGGAAGAAAAGAAAGACAATGTATTTTATAACAATTTGTTTGGGCAATTGGGCTAGTAGGGTTGTTGGGTTTATTTTAGAGTGACGATATTTGCACCTCTCTAAAACTGTATGTACACCCCAAATTTATATATTTTTTTAATTCCCAAATTATCCTTATGTTAAATTATCAGTATTTTTAATCAAAATATATTATAACTTGTTTTTTACTTGTTTTTTTTTTTTTTAATCCGTACTAACTAAACTAAATTTAAAAAGTAGAAAAAAAAAAACTATTACAGAAACTCGAAAAGATGGGAGATCATTCAAGAACTGCACCTTCTTTTTCATCTCATATAAGACACATAATACTTCCAAGTTCCAAGTTTAACATTCCAATTTCCAAGGATTGGTTTCAATAGAGTAAGTTGCTTCTTCCCTTTGTGATTGCGATACAGGTTTTTAATGTTCTTGAGTTGAGTACTTTGTCCACCCAAGTTTGTCTCAATACTGGCTAATGGAAAAAGAACGGCAAAGAAGTGATCGTTGGTGGGGTTTCTCTTGACAGCCAAGGACATCCTCCATCAAGCGTTAATGGAGAAGACGGTGTGGACTATGGATCACTTTATGTATTTCATTTTTCGTTTAAATAATTTATAATATTTTTCTAAAATTATAAAAGGGCATTTTTGGTAATGTGTGGGGTGTGTTTACAAAATATAATTTTAAATTAAATTTAATGGGGTGTACATACAAAAAGGGGTGCACATACAATTTTTCAGGGGTGTAAATATCGCCACTCTTTATTTTATTATGTTTAAAGTTATTGGGCCTTTAATTTAAAAATGAAGATTGAATTTTAGATGGATTGTCTGCAACTATTTCATTTAGACTATAACTGATTTGTTTTTATAAAAAATAATAATAATAATTCAAACATAGAAAAAATCTCAAAAAACTTGGATGGGTTGTAGCCCACCCGAGCCCCTGAAGAGCTCCGCCCTTGGGTATGAATTTGAATTCTGCTATGGATGTGGATCTGCATGGTCGTCTGTTCATCAATGTCCACAAATCTAAATTAAATCACTTTTTCCAAGAAATTTTAGGATGAGATTTTGTTTAATTTGCCTATCAATCGAATTGGATTAATGTTTATATTTTTATTTTCTTTTTGTAGTGTTTCTGTTTGTTACTCTATGATCAAATCTTAATTTACATGTTTGATAGTATTACAATTATTAATTTTCATCATTGTTCTATATAAAATATTTATATAGAACAATAAAGGAAAGATAATATCAAACATGAATGAAAGTATGAAACATCAAATTACTAATAATTAAACTGCTTTAAAAAATAATCAAATTACAACATAATAAAACAGAAACAATAAAAACAATATATCTATGAACCGACATCGATAACAAAGAATAAAAGAGTATTTATTTATCGATATAAATACATATTAAACAAGAAATCATAATAAAATCAAAGACAATTAAAATCTAAGCAAACTGAATTTCTTAATTAATTATAAAACTACATCAAACCCCATAAAAGTCATAACCATATGGATTTAAATTGAAAATTTTCTGGTCTAATAAGTTCTGATCATGAATGAACCCATTAGCCAAATTTTCCTCAAAGTAATTCCCACTCAAATCAATTTCATCAACCCTACCTTGAACAATTTTCCTCAATTTTTCCATGGACTCCACATATTGTTCAAGCTCATCCAATTCATTAATATTTTCAATTTCTTGATCATCCCACCAAAACCCTCCACTAGAAGTACCGCTACTTTTCTCATTGCTCTTCTTCTCTTCCTCTTCTAGCCTCTTGAGTGACTCATTGTACTGTTCTCGGACTCCGTTGAGCCCGCGGAGGATGTTCCTTGCTCGTCGGCTCTAGAGTGTTATCATGATCTCTTCCGGTGAGATGTCGTTGGAGGATTTTGTTGACGTCTGGATGCCCGAAAGTGAAGGGTTTAAGGTGAGAAGAGGACTAATGCAACATCAGCACCACATAGCTCACAAAGCTCGGAAGCTTTGCTAAAAAGCCCTTTTTTTCTCTTGGAAAAAGTCACTTCTCTTTTGGCTTCATGTTCCACTCTCTTCATCTCCAGCTTTTGACGACCTCTTGTCTTCTTGTCAGCATCCATCTTTGTTTTCTTCTTTTGCTTGATTGCTTATGATGGAAGTAATTAATCAAAATCAATTCTCAGAGAGAGAGAGAGAGAGACGTGGGTGTTTAGAGGGTTCTATAAAAGATCAGACGGCTGTGTTTCCTTTACACGTTGAAGAGTTAATTGATAATCCTTCTAAGATGCTATTTTCCTTAACAGTGTTCTAAAAATTTGGATGCGTAAAGATTCTTTGAATTTTCTCATTTCCCATTATGGCAATTGTGATATTTTTCTTATTCTCCTTAGACTATTAATTAATATTTGTCCTTAGACTATTAATTAATATTTGTCGATCTCGGATCCATATTTGTTTCCTAATTGTTGTATTGATTTGATTTGATTTGAATTAACTAATTACTTCAAATTCTAAATTTTAGATTAGTTATATGTTTAATTAATTACAAAGTGAATTAACAGGTAAATCAAAATTGATAGAGATCGAGTAATTGAAATTGGAAGTGTTACTACCAAAATTTGTATAAAATATTGTTATTTTCATTTATAATTTGAGTTATTTAAGCCTTGTATGTTATGACTTGTGCCCTTCCTCCAAACTCAAATTGCTTTGGTGAATTAATATTCTAAATTTGGACATCAAGAAACAATACTAAATAAATAAATAAAATTTAAGTATTACAATAAATTCTAACATCGAATGGTTGGGGTCTGTTGGAACCTATGCAGCTCGGATACTCACACCACAACACTGAAGATAAAACTCTCCACACATATGCTTGCAAAATATGCATCAGGAGTATTTGATTTGAATTTTAATGATATTTGCATGGGGAGGGGTTTGGTTTTTATTTATTTATTTTAATAAAGAAAATTGAAAATTTTGATTTAATTTTCAATAAACGTCCCACAACAAAAATGATTAATGAAATAATAAATGAAGAATAGGAAGAAATATTTTTCGAAAATAAAAAATAGAAAACTGGCTACCTTCGTTTATTTTTTATCTCAACGATAATTTTTTTAAAAATATATGAGCACGTATGCCCCATAATAGGATTATGGTTCGTTAAATATTAAATAGTGAATGATTTTGAATGGTAGTGAAATAAGCAATTTTCATTCATGATCTAAACCAAAGTTTTATAGGAAAAAAATATGATTGTTTGCACTAAATTGGGGTTATGGACCGTTTAATTTTGAATTAATTGACATTGATTTAACAATTGAATTTGTTTCTACACGATTCTAATTGTATGTATATTTGGATTTTTACAGGTTTAAATTTGAATTCTGCTATGGATGTGGATCTGCATGGTCATCTGTTCATCAATGTCCACAAATCTAAATTAAATCACTTTTTTTTTCAAGAAATTTTAGTATGAGATTTTGTTTAATTTGCCCATCAATTGAATTGGATTAATGTTTATGTTTTTATTTTCTTTTTGTAGTGTTTTTGTTTGTCTATGATCAAATCTTGAAAATTTTGATTTAATTTTCAATAAACGTCCCACAACAAAAATGATTAATGAAATATTAAATTAAGAACAGGAAGAAATATTTTTCAAAAAAAAAAAAAAAAAAAACAAGAAGAAGTAAAAAAAGAGAGATCATCAAAATTAACTCATAAATATTGCTTATTAAGTTATTATTATAATCAATTAATTAGCAAAAGCAAAAACACAGATAACCCTATCAAATTCACTAATCAAAACCAACCACTACCACCACCCAACCCTAACTCTCCAAAATCAAAATCATTAAAATATTGATTGCCATATTGATCATCAACAAACTCACCATGATGATGATATACTTGATCATCGACCCTCACAATCGCACCCTGATCGCCATCATGACCATTAATAGATGAAGATGAAGACGACGACAACAACGACGATTTTTCAGGATGATAAACTTGATCATCGAAGCTCACGACCACACCCTGATCATCACCAACATGACGTTCAGACGACGTCAACGATGAAGAAGCTTCAGCTTTCACTCTTCTCACTTCCTCAAGCTTTGCCTCCACATTCTTCTTCAACTTTTGCACCGTAGCCTCGTACTCCATCAACCACTCCACCATCCTCTCCTCCACCGTCTTCTCCCACCAAAACCTCGTCTCCTCCTCCTCTGTCTTCTCCACTGGTTTCTTCCTTTCCAACGACACCATATCACTGTCAGTTGGAACCTTCCTAGTGAGATACCAATCAAAAACAGAATCCACTTCCCCACAACTGTAGGTCTTGCCGCTTTGGGAGAACACGATCACAGCGGTTTTTGCACTGCAGTCTTGTGAGATCTCGGTGGCTGTCTTGAATAACCCTTTTCGACGTTTCGTGAAGGTGACCAAACGTTTCGTTTTGTCCTCCAACTTCTTCATCTCTATTTTCTGACGACCTCGCTTCATGGGTTTTGGTACAGCTTCCATGGTTTTTTTGTAAATTTTTAACTTCAATGCAGTAAATGTGTCGACTGTAGTTGAAAATATATATACTGTGCAATTAATCTTGATTACACTGTTTAAGAAATTTATTTATAAATTTTGTATTTTTTGAAGTAATGATTCTGTGCAATTAATTAAACTTAATTTTTAGGAAATTTTTATTTCCTTGTCTGATTAGGAATCGTTTCCCTTTCTGAGAATGAATTTGGCAGAAGATTAGGAATTCCACTTTTTTTTTTTTTTTTTTTTGTTAGTTACAAATTTAATTTTCAGTAAATTTTCAGCAAATATTCCAATATTTTGTATTAACAAAATTACAGACTAGCTAACCTCTTTGAATATTGCCTTCGACCATTTTATATATGTTTTCCTAATTCATTTTTTTTTTTTTTCTTGTTTTGATATTTAAAGACGGTTTAGTTTTTTTACATCTCTAATGAGGTTGAGGTTTTCAGTGCAAATCCCCCTCCCCCCAGTAAATTAAATAAATAAAAAATAAGGAACAAAAATAACTACTCAGTAATTAATTTATGATTTTTATGTTAGTCTTTTTATTTATTTTTTTCTATTAATGCAATTTTAATATGGATCACTTGTAATTTATTTTAATGACATTACTGTATATTCTTATGTTCATACTCTAATAGAAGTATCAAATAATGGTCTTTGAATTTCTTGTAACTTATGTTTTCTTTTTGTTAAAAAAAAAAAAAAAAAAACAAAGGTTTTCAGTGCAAATCCCCCTCCCCCAAGTAAATTAAAAAATTAAAAAATTAAAAAAAAAAAAAGGAACAAAAATAACTACTCAGTGATTAATTTATGATTTTTATGTTAGTCTTTTTTTTTTTTCCTATTAATGCAATTTTAATATGGATCACTTGTAATTTATTTTAATGACATTACTGTATATTCTTATGTTCATACTCTAATCGAAGTATCAAATAATGGTCTTTGAATTTCTTGAAACTTATGTTTTCTTTTTGTTAAAAAAAAAAAAAAAAAAAAAAGAGGTTTTAATGAAACAAGTCAATTCAAGTAGGGTATAGATCACCCTATCTCAAATGGGTTCGGATATTGGACAAAAATAAAAAATCCATTCAAGATAGGTATGGTGTACCTTGCTTTTACCGAGTTTTGAATATGGGACATACTAATGCTGTCTCGATCCGTTGCCATCCCTACTTGTTACCAACCTTATAGAATGGAACCCGTTATAGATAAATCTTCTCATCACAATCAATACCTTGCTTTTACGGAGTTTTGAATATGGTACATGCTAATGCCTAATGCTGTCCCGATCCGTTGCCATCCCTAGTTGTTACCAACCTTATAGAATGGAGCCCGTTACAAATAAATCTTCTTCATCACAATCAATAGCTTGGCACACAGTTGATATCAATCAACCCACCAATCAGGCCACAATCAAATGATATAGATCAAACCATGGTCCATGGTTCAGCCTTAGCCTTTATTTATGGGCCAACCTATCATTCAAAACTTGTCCCATTAGAGGAATTAATATTCCAATATTTGGTCCATCTGAATTAGTCCTCTTACGTGTTTGCTACGTACTTTCTTCAAAAGGGTTTTCCTTGATTCAATCCAATCTCCTAATTATATAGTTAAATTACTAACTCTAATTGGAGAAAATCTTTCGGCATACCACGTCATCTATATGTAATCTGTTAAAACGTTGCAGTGGTTGAGAGATAAACTGTGGCAGATAGACAAAGAAAGCTCATAATATTGTTTAGGGAGCACATGGGACACCAATGCTCTTGATTGCATTTATATATATTGCATGGTCACTTCAATTGACCTTTCAATTTGAACCCAGATCTGAGATATTGTTTCAAATTTCAATCTCATGTCTCCCTCTCACCACAATAACACATGGGTCCATTTAGATACTTTTTTTTTCTTTTCTTTTTTTTTCCAGATTTTCAGTCAATGCTTGTAATTAATTGGTTTGTCAAGTACCGAACAAAATCTTCAATGCACCGGTGCATTACTGAGTGGTGCACCTGATCATTAAAAATATGATAAATGACAGCTAAATGGTGCATCAAGCTACCGAAGATATATTTAGTGGCCAGATGTATCGCTCAGCAGTACACTCGTCCACCAAAATTTTTCTCATATTATTTTGATTTTGTATTAAAAAGTAAAAGGGAGGACATTGCCCTATTTGAAGTTTACCAATTCATTTCATCCAAGTTCATCATTACATTACCTTCTAAAACAATTATAGTACCATCTATGTAATTATGATACTAGGTATGAATTGAAGACTAACAACTACTCTCTTCAATGAATATTAAATGTACTACTGCGATATGGTTGTTGCTTTTATTTATTTATTTATTTATTTATTTTACATTATCTATCTATCTGGATAGGTAAAATTTTTTTTAAGTTTTTTGCTATCGGTAGAATTCGAGCCCCTAACTTAAAAGTTATTTGTCCAAACCCCAATCTCATCTATCTACAAGCTAAGCTACACCCCGTGGGCCTATGGTGGTCTCTAATATGTTTATTTATCTTTTCATTTATTTATTTTTTATGAGCACCCACTAAAAATCTACGGTTTCAATGATGTGTGAACTGATCATATATAAAGTATTTCATATATATTAGTCTTTGAATGATATTGAGATTGAAATGATTGTGTTAATTAAATAATATCCGTAGCTTTGTTCTTAAGTTTTTAATCAAAATGGCATGCACAATTTTTTTTCTTTTTGATAATATCTATTAATTCGGGACCAAGTATTTTTTGAAAGCTTTCGCCATTGATAAGATTCGAATCGCTGACCTAGAAGTTATTTATCCAAACCCTAAACTCGTCCATCTACCAGCTGAACTACGCCCATGTTAACAATGGCATACACATTTAGTATAACATTTTCTAATTTTTTTTTTTTTTCTATCTCGAGATAGATCTCACATATTTTGAGTCATGACCTACATATTTCAACAATCTTGAATCTTGTGCCGAGTCATCACAACTTTCCTTTAGTAGAGATATAATTACATTTTCTTTCAATGTGTCACTTTACATCACCTTCGATATGATTTAGTGTTTACCCAACGTAAATAAAGATTAGAAGACAACCCAACGTTAATAAAGATTAGAGTACAATAATTGAACCGAGACAAGAACAAAATGAAGATAGAATATGCAAGAACCTTCTTGATCTACCATACCAATAACACTTTTCTTTATAATTAAATGTATTAAAGTCCAAACTCAACATTTCAAATCCTCTTAAAAATAAAAAATAAAAAAGCTTAAAGAGATAAGACCATGCATGATGATTAATTGATCAACCATAATATATAAGAAAGCAAATTAAAACAAATGTTTTTGTCAAACAAGAAAGCTTTATTTGCTTTGATTCAAAACAAAACCCACAAGGGACCATCCCCATTTCCTTCTTTTACTTCTAATTATAAAAATCCCAATAATTGCATGTGAACTGTTACCTACCCCACACGGCCACACCTCTCCTTTCCTTGGTCCCTACAGTAGTAAAAATTTCTTATATTTTTCTCTTTGAGCTCGAGTTAAAATTCAAACTCCGGTTGACCGTGATAAAAATGGTTTAAATCGATCTCTTCAGATTATGAAAATTATCATAACACTCTTCTTAATTAACTTTCTTAAAACTTATAAGAATATATATAAAAGAGATTTCTGTTTGTTTTTACGAATTTAATTGGTTTGTTATCGGAAGCAACAACTACGGAGAGAGGTGAATAAATTATTTCTAGGTTTTTTTTGAGGAGGGAGGAGATTTAAATCCACAATTTTATGATACAGATGTGAAATGTTTACTATCGGAGAATAAATTTTTTTTCTTTTTTGAAATAATTTCATAGTGACATATTGCATGGGACCTCATGTCCCACTCTCTCTGTTTTACAAAACTTGTTTTTTCTTTTCCACTTCCATTAAAAAAACTATTTTCCTCATAGCTTTTCACTCAGAGTCTTTACTCTTTATTAATGTCAAAAGTGAGTAGAGAGAGAGAGAGAGGGGAAAGAATCGAAGGTGCTAGCTAGCTAGGATATATGCAAAACAATACAATGGTGTGTATAATTTCAAATTCAAAGTTAGAAAAAAAAATCAACAAATGCAGGCTTGTCTTGTTTATAGGACTAAATCTTGGGTGCAGCGGGATGCACCATGCATCCCCCACTCGGATGTTACCACATCAGTAAAATCTTTTATGCACTCAAGTTCTTCTCTGGTTACAAAGTAGTAGTAGAGTGTTTTTTTTTTTTTAAGTCCCCACCATGCCCATGTTTTTGGTTGAGATTTGCTCTGATGTGAAACTCCAAAAAACAACCCATCAATTTATTTTTTTTACCCAGCTGAGGTGAGGTCAAATTGGATGCTTATTAATTCAAATAAAATGATGATTGCATATATTATAGTTTTAATTATTTTTTTTTAGCAAGGACCTACACGGCTACACACAGACCAGCATAGGCCAAAACCTCATTTCACCACTTCAAAAATGGCATTGATTCATTATTACAAAGTTACATTAATAATGGACAACTGTCTAACTCTTACCCATGCGCAGTAGTTGTAGTACTTAATTTACATCATATTAACATATATCCAATATTATTAGTCGGTCTCACCAGAGATTTATTTAGGGGGGTGTATTGGTTCAAGATTTTATTAGACAATTTAGAGAAGTAAAAGTCTTGTGGTATTGGATGGAGACTTTTTAACAAGTTAGATAAGTCCAGTGGTATTCGATAAAGACTTTTAAGATTTTTTTAAAAAGTCCATATTGTCTTGTGGTATTAGATCTAGACTTTTAAGATTTTTTAAAAAAATCCATATTGTCTTGTGGTATTGGATCTAGACTTTCAAGAGACAGCAAATTGTCTTGTGGTATTGGATTGAGATCAAGATTTTTAGAATTTCATGACAAAATGGATTTTCTAGACTTTTTAGTGATATGTATAAATACCTAGACCTCAAAATTGTCTTGCCCTCTCCCATCATACTTTCCAGACTTTTCTCTTAAATATATATATATATTTTTATTGAACAACGAAAGTAGGAGAAAAACACCGGTATAGAAAAAAAAGACATGCAGCAAAAGCAACAAAACAGAGATGCAAAGAAACCAAAAAAAAAAAAAAAAAACCAAGTTCAATTAGCACAATCCAGTAACTTGTAGACATTGAAGAGATTGCGGTTGCTTGTTAGAGATATGGAATTTTAACCTACTATCAAAGATTAGATAAAGAAACATGTTGAATTTGTTTTCATTATTGTATGTAAACATAATAGAATAATGACTCTAGTTTTAGGCAAACATACAAATATTTTTGTGGTTTGTAGTCTTGTAGAAGAAGATGGTTTATATTTTTAAAAACTCATTTTCCTTTCTGGAGATCTTAAATGAAATGGTTGTGTTTAGATGTGATCTTGCATGTCATTATTTGGGTTGATTTCTATTAAAAATTGTTGGATCTATGCTTCATAATTGCCAGCTTTGTTAAATTTATTATGGTTTATCTCATGCACATCCTTGTTTTAATTGTTTTAGTAACAATTTTTTTTTCTTCATAAAAGTATAGAAACCTATTTTTACACGATCAAACTCATCCATTATAGAATATAATCTAAATAAAAAATCCAATATTTATAACAAGATGAGATTGGTCCAAGCGATATGTCTCTCGCAATTACACCAAAGGATTGTGGGTTTGAGTCACGTTCATCTTCCCCTAAAGTTGTGATTTTTACTAAAAGTAGACTAGCAAAGTTTCTCTGCTAAGTACTCCCAACCAAAAGCACCAAAAGTAGCATTTTTGCTAATTGAGTAATGCTATACCCATATCACATATACAAAACTGTCGGGAAAAAAAAAAAAAATTAGATGGCTTGAGAGGTATTAGGCCATATGATACCTATAAAATAGTTCTTATGCTTGTTTTTTAGAATTCCAAATGTGTTTATAGCTATTATTCATACTATTGTAGTATTTGTTTATACGCATTTTCATTGTGTGTCGATGCCTATTCTTAAAAAGTACATATTGTTTGGGTTTTTTTAGCTTAGACCAGCTAGCTAGTTTGGGTTTATCAACTCAGACCTATGTGTTAGCTAGCAAATTTATAGGGCCCATATTTAAAAAAGTCCAAAAAATCTTGAAATAAAATCTAGATAACCATAATAGTTTATAAATAAAGTCCATAAACTCTTTTATAATCCTAAAAATCTAGTCCATATAATCCGAATAATCATAAAAGTATATTCCTAACAATTCTAATAATCATAATAGTCTTGCAAATCCATAAAATATTTGCACCCAAAAATTGTTTATTAAAATCCCAATCCAATACACCCCCTTAATCCGAGATATTGATATTTTCAGACTGAATTAGAGTCATATTAATATCAAATTAACTACAGTTTTTTTTATTATTTTTTTAAAGTATTTAAAAAAAATAACACTTTATTTATAAAAATAAAATAATATTACTTTGGTCTCGTCTTTTATCACTTCGGTCGAGAAACATCTATCTAATATTATTAATTGGTGACATTGGAGATTTAATCCGGGATATTGATATTATTAGATTGAATGAGCATTATATTATTATCAAATTAACTACACTAGTCTCATCTTTTATCACTTTTTCTTGACCATGGTTGAGAAAAAGTGATCAAAAAAAAGGCCAGTTGGTTCTCATCTCTTGCTGCTTTTTTTTTCATGATTTAATTAATTAATCACTCTATCGAAAAACTTTTTTTTTTTTTTTTTTTTGAAATATTACAATAATTCAAGGTTTTATAGGGATGAGGGAGAGACTCGAATCCACAATCTCGTGGTGTGGGTGTGAGGGGCTTTACCATCGGGCTACCCTCATCTTGTCCGAAAAACTTAAATTTTAACGTACGTAAAATCTAAAGCGATACAAATTAATACAAATACACGTGTGTGTGTATACAAATACATAATACGATGAAAAGGCAAATAAACTCATGAGAAATTTGCATCTGATGATTTTAAGATTTAAAAGCCAAAATTAGAGCAGACACCTTAAATATTTCCTGTCTTTTATTATCAGAAGAATCGAAAAGCAAATACTGCAACATGTGATACCACCATTATCGTGCATGAAATATTGTACCTTAATTTTAATTTTTAATTTTTTTTGGTTCTTTTAAATTAAATCTCATGTACAATACTTTTCTATCCACAGTTTATTAATTATTTGCTGAGTTCGATAATTTGTCTACACATGCTATGAAAGTTCACATTCTGGACAGTACACACATGCAACACCACAGTCCAATCTCATTAGTTTGTCTTTCTACATAACATGACAACAACAAATGTACAAAAACTGCTTATTGAAAATATATTGTTGAAGCCAATTTGAAAAAAAATTGAATTCTTAAAGTATATGTATCGATTTTTTTATTAATATTATAATCTAAAAGTGCTTTATAACCACCGTTCAGCATGATTTCTTAATATCTCAGATCGAATCGCCGTAACAGTAGGTAATATATATATATATATAAATTTAGTGTTCGAGAAATCGGCCGCCTAGACCGATTAATCGGTTCAATACAGCTAGTCGGTAGCAAAATGAGATAAAATGGACAAAATCGGTCTTATTAGTCGGTGACCGATTAATCGGTCTAGACAGCCGATTAATCGGCCAAATTGTCAATTAGTCGGTGATTAATTGGCCAAAAATGAAAAAAACAATAAAAAAATAAGAAAAAAATAATTGGATTTTTATGCAGGAAAATAAAAAATATATATATCTAAATTCGTCGGTCGATTAATCACCGACTAATCGACCTAGGCGCTAGGCGCTGGGTCTCCACCCGACTAGCGCCTAGCGCTTACTAGAACATTAATATATATATAAAGTGCTTTATAGAAAACACTTAGTTTCTTTTTAATTTGAAAAGCGACAGTATTTTAAATATCTTTGTTAATTTATTATTTTTAATCAAACTATAATAAAGAATATTAAATCAATCCATGATAATAAAATATAAAGGTTTCTCAAAAAAGCAACTTCTTTAGTTCTTTCGGTTTCTTTCGGGTAACGTAGATAGAAGCACTTTCACTTTCAAAGCTACTTAAATAGAAGCCGATTTCGAATATATTTGTGGAATGTCACCGACTAAACTCCTCCTTTTTTTTGCTACTAAGAACTCTTGTTTTTTTGGTAATCACTTGGGTTTTTTGCCCCCTATGATGTGAGATTGTGAGAGGACATCTACTGTCAATATTTACCAATTTATGAAAGTTCAGAGGGTTTAGTGGTAAAAAAAAGAAAAAACATACAAAGTATAATGCATATTTAGAAAGCGTTTAGGGGGTATCATCGTCAATTAACCTAATTATTATTGTAATAGAGAGCTACGAGTGAGAAGATATGGGCACAAGCCGCACAAATATCTATGTTTCTAGTGTAAATTAGAAGAAATGAAATCATGTATATTTATGAATCAAGGCAGCAATATCAACAAAGTATGCTCTGATTTTGACACGTGTGCATGAGTGCATCAACTTTCATATATCATGAATAATCACATCACCCGACACAATCCAAAAAGCATCTTTTCCCAATTCAAAAAAAAAAAAAAAAAATCCAAAAAGCATCAAAATTTATATCAAAGTTTTTGAAAAAAATTAAAAATAAACAATTATAATATGGAATATCCCAAATTTCAATACATCATTGTCACGGACTGGTGTCCATAACTCCATATCATACACAATAATAACAACAATAATAATATAAATATTGATAAAAATAAAATATAATAAAATAAAAACAGAGCCTATATTTGGTAGATTCTATCAGAAAATTCCTGCTCTCATGAACGAGAAAAACTTCAGTGGGACGGTCCCATTGACGTGGATATGGGACCGTCTAATCAGAGCATGCCACAAGTGTGCAACAAGTGTGCCACATATTCTCCCAATGTATATGTGGCGTGCTTTGATTGGACGGTCCCATATCCACGTCACTGGGACCGTCCCACTAAAGTTTTTCTCCTCATGAACTGTATGCAATTTATAGATCATTTTTTGTAATAATTTGGATGATGTTTTATAGATACCATTCTGTACTTTGGTTTCAGAATTTGTGATCTCTCTCTGTTGTTTTTTTTTTTTTAAGTTAGATTTTGTAAAATCATAGTAATTATTAATTTAAATTTTTGTAGACTTAGACTATATATTTTTTGGTTTACACCATCCGGTTTTCAGGTGGGACGGATCCACCATACGGTGCAATCAGCCCAGACAACACCCCGACTAATCCGGACTCGCACCAGGTCAGCCCACTAAGGGGTAAAGTGCTCCCAATATGTGTAGCTCCGTTCACAAGGGGAGTTGAACCCACGACCTTGCTTAAGGGATGAGAGTACCAAACCACTCACACCAACACATGATTGATACTTAGACTATATATTTCAATGTCAAAGACAATACCAAAATGTGTTCAGGATATATAGCCGTGTTGAAAAACAAAATCCTACGGACTAAATTTGAAATGAATATCATATTCTTTTATGAAAAAATAATTTATTTTAATTATAATAATGAGTATAAAAATTTAATAAATAAGTGGATATGAATAGTACAATTTTTTCTTGGAGTATAAAAATTATTTTTCCATAAAAGAATATGATATTCATTTCAAATTTAGTCCGTAGGATTTTGTTTTTCGATATGTCTATATATCCCGAACATATTTTGGTATTATAATAATGAGTACAAAATTTTAATAAATAAGTGGATATGAATAGTACAATTTTTACTAAGATTTCATTGTCACTACTTGACCAAAATAATACGACGACTGCATTACATAGTATATGACGGTGACCTAAAAATGGTCCAAGACTCTTAGCTAATTTAATTTTGCAATGTACATGATTATATATACTTCGTGAGCATCTTGACAACAATCTTCATTAAGCTTTGTCAATATTAAACTAAAAATACAATATCGAAAATTATTCGGTGTAAAAATCTATATATTTTTCCTATTAAAATATAGTCGTGATTAGATATAAATGATTGTAACCGATAATAACATTTCTCTTAACCCAAATGTTGAATGAAGAAAATCAAATCAACTTCAAATTTATGAATGAAAATCAGCTTGTTCAAACCTTTTGTTACATTTTTCTTTCATTCAAAGTTCAAACTCACAATCTAAATAACTAGTTTCATGACTTTGAATCGAACCATTAACCCATACAAACAATATGGATAATTAGTCTAAAACCTTGTTTGTAAGTATATACAAAATAAAGGGCAAACAACTTTGTGTCCCAAGAACAAGAACAATAAAAAGTAAACTAAATAATTGTTATCCTAAAATCGAATCGACTGGCTTGTAACCTAGGTTCGACTAGTTTGAAACCTAAAGTTTGTGCTCCGAGAATAAGAACATGCAATAAAATGTAAAGTGTAACCTAAACAATTGATATGACAGCCTGAATCGAAACGACTAGCTTGTAACTTAGGTCCAATTGGTCTGTAACCTAGGGTCCATGCCCTGAGAACAAGAACAATAAAGTGTAACCTAAACAATAGATACCATAGCCAGAATCGAAACAACCGTAACCTAGATACGATTGGTCTATAACCTAGGTCGATCTTTCGAAATGTTCATGTCCGTAACTTTAAAAATAAAATGCAGATGTCCGCAACTATAAATATAATAAATATAAATATAATAAATAGGAATAACTCATTTACACTTCCAACCAGGTTGGCATCCACAAGACACACCGAAAAACAGTCACCCACTGAGAGGTCTGTAGGCACACACAAACACACATAGTGACACACATCCATAGTCCATCCCCTTCACTTCACTTCACTTCTCTCCTTTTAATGCCTCTTCACACTCACTAAAACCCACCCACCCACCCACCCACCGCCCGCTTCTCTCTTCTCTCTTCTCTCATGGCTTCTCTTCTTCTTCTTCTCTTCCTCTCTCTTCTCTCCACTTTTTCTTCTTCTTCAGAGGACTTGCAGAAAACCTTCATTGTCCAAGTCCAATACGACGCCAAACCCTCCATCTTCCCAACTCACAGACACTGGTATGATTCCTCTCTCTCTTCCCTCCCCACCACCACCACCGCCACCGCCGCTGCTACTGTCATCCACACCTACGACACTGTTTTCCATGGTTTCTCCGCCAAGTTGACAGCTTCCCAGCTCAACCACCTCAAAACTCTCCCCCACATCCTCGCCGTCATCCCTGAACAAGTCCGCCGTCTCCACACCACCCGCTCACCGCAGTTCCTCGGACTCAAGACCACCGACAGCGCCGGTACCCTCCTCAAAGAGTCTGACTTCGGCTCCGACCTCGTCATCGGCGTTATCGACACTGGTATCTGGCCTGAAAGAGAGAGCTTCAACGACCGGAGTCTCGGCCCTGTCCCCGCCAAATGGAAAGGACAATGCGTCACCTCCGGAGACTTCACCGCCGCCGCCTGCAACCGAAAAATCATCGGGGCCCGTTTCTTCTGCCAAGGGTACGAGTCCACAAACGGAAAAATGAACGAGACCACCGAATTCCGGTCGCCTCGTGACTCCGACGGCCACGGCACACACACCTCCTCCATCGTCGCCGGCAGATACGTCTTTCCGGCGTCAACACTCGGGTACGCACATGGTGTTGCTTCAGGTATGGCCCCAAAAGCCAGAATTTCAATTTACAAAGTTTGCTGGAACGCAGGTTGCTACGACTCCGATATCTTGGCCGCTTTCGACAGCGCCGTATCGGACGGCGTCGATGTCATTTCACTTAGCGTAGGTGGTGTTGTTGTTCCTTACTATTTAGATGCTATTGCTATTGGAGCTTTTGGAGCTTCCGATCACGGTGTGTTTGTGTCGGCCTCTGCCGGAAACGGCGGTCCTGGTGGGTTGACCGTCACCAATATCGCTCCTTGGGTCACCACTGTCGGTGCCGGAACTATTGATAGAGATTTCCCAGATGATGTTCATCTGGGAAATGGCAAAATTGTCCCTGGTGTTAGTGTCTATAGCGGGCCGGGTCTTGGAGGTCCGACCCGATTGTATTCTCTAGTTTATGCTGGTAGTGAAGGTGGTGATGGATACTCTGCTTCTCTCTGCTTGGAAGGGTCATTGGACCCGAAAACCGTCAGAGGAAAGATTGTATTGTGCGATAGAGGAATCAATTCGAGGGCCGCGAAAGGCGAGGTTGTGAAGAAGGCCGGTGGGGTTGGGATGATTTTGGCTAACGGCGTGTTTGACGGTGAAGGATTGGTGGCTGATTGCCATATCCTCCCCGCCACCGCAGTTGGTGCTTCCGTTGGTGATGAGATTAGGAAGTACATTATAACAGCGGAGAAGTATAAGTCTCCGGCCACTGCTACGATTGTTTTTAAGGGTACGCGTGTTAATGTTAGGCCAGCTCCGGTGGTGGCTTCATTTTCCGCTAGAGGGCCTAATCCTGAGTCACCAGAGATTTTGAAACCGGATGTGATTGCTCCTGGATTGAATATCCTTGCAGCTTGGCCTGATAGGGTTGGACCATCTGGGATACCTTCGGATAAGCGTAGGACTGAGTTTAATATACTTTCGGGGACTTCAATGGCTTGTCCGCACGTTTCTGGTCTTGGGGCCTTGTTGAAGGCGGCTCATCCTGAATGGAGCCCTGCAGCGATAAGGTCAGCTTTGATGACAACTGCTTACACGGTTGATAATCGCAACGAGACTATGCTTGATGAGTCCACTGGGAATACTTCAACCGTGTTAGATTTCGGTGCTGGTCATGTTCATCCACAAAAGGCTATGGATCCTGGACTGATCTACGATTTATCTTCGTATGATTACGTTAACTTCCTATGCAATTCAAATTACACGGTTCAAAACATTCAAACTGTCACTCGGAGGAAAGCAGATTGTAGCGGAGCGAGAAGGGCTGGTCATACTGGGAATCTGAATTACCCTTCATTGTCAGTAGTGTTTCAACAATATGGCAAGCATAAGATGTCTACACATTTTATCCGAACAGTCACCAACGTAGGGGACCGTAATTCCGTGTACAAAGTATCGATTAGGCCTCCTAGCGGAACCTCGGTGACAGTCCAGCCGGAGAAGCTTGTGTTCCGGAGGGTCGGACAGAAACTGAATTTCCTAGTTAGAGTTCAAGCACAGGCAGTGAAGCAGCTCTCACCAGGGAGCTCTAATGTGAAGAGTGGTTCTGTAGTGTGGTCAGATGGAGGAAAACACATTGTCACAAGTCCCTTAGTTGTGACAATGCAGCAACCTCTCTAGTTTTTTTTTTTTTTTTTTTTTCTTTTTTTTTTGGGGTATGTTTTAGGGTTTTTGAGAGTTGTATTTTTATTATAGGATTATAAATTATGTATTCTCTATAAATGTATAATGAGAGAATGTGTTGTGGGGTTTTCTGTTTCAGGAAACATATGATGTTGTATCTTTTTCTCTTTTTTTTTCCTTAAGGTGAAGAATCAAGAATGATCTTATGTAGAAATCTTGTGTGTGTTATATAAAATATATATATCTTTCTCATTTTTGTAAGTAATATTATAATTAATATTCTTGGTTTCGAATCTTCAATTTCTTGCACTTTTTGGTTGAATCATCAACCACCTAGGCCCTAGCTAATCTCTGATTAGTAATTTGTTTAATCTATATAATTAGTGTTGTGAGTGCATGTGGGATTGTGGGGAAGGTTGATTCGATTCTAGTCTTAACTTAAACAAGACAATAATGAAGACAAAAATCATGTGGGGTAAACTTCAATCTATTGAATGTCTCATGTTCTTGTATGTTTTGTGCATTTAGTATGTCTCCTTTTTTTGTACATGCCCATGTGTGTTTTTTTTTTTTTTTTTTGATATATAGTGCGGTGACCTGAATCTGGAACATTGTCAGGCTGTATGAGTACTGTTACCATCAAACCATATTGAGCGGTGGTATACATTTATGTGTTTGCAAAGAAAAATTAGAACAAGTATGACTGTATGAGATAAACTACATCATTCCTTCTCGAAACTTATTTTATATTTGTATCATAATAAGGATATTTTATTGATTTGAATTCTCTTTTAAAAATTCTTATGATGGGTTTCAGATTTTTTTTTTCTTTTCATTATTATAATTTTCCATTTTCGATTTCAAATAAAGAACTTATAGTTCCTCCATCCGAGTAGAAGTTCAAATCAGGAGAGGGTTCTTGTTCCGTTGTATATATAAACGGCCATAGATTAAGAATTTTTCTACATATAGAACAAGTGATGGAAGAATCACATAAAGAAACTGTGATAATTGTCTGTCTGTGTGCATAGAAATGGAACATCATCAATGTGAACCGTTTGTGAAGGCATGCAATTGATTAGATGCAATATTGTAAGCAACTTAGCTGGAAAGGCAATTTATTTTGTAATGGTCCATCATGACTTATCTTTTGATCTCATCCATTTTAGATCATAAAATAATCATGTTTACTTTCAATTCTTCTTTCGATTTCTGCTTTACAGTTTACACAACAAAATCAAAGTTTGACTTATTAACACTACTTGTATAATTTTTCTTTCAAAATTTGAACTCTAAAAGTTGCAATTTGCAAATCCAAAAGCAGATAGTCATTCATGGGCCTGATCTGTGAGCAATGAAATCCAAATTTCAAGCCCGGACCAACCGGGCTCACCCCGTTTGGTTCATTTATTCAACAAAATACGTTTTGGATTCTCTGTTGATTTGAACTTTTCCTGCGACAAATTTGAAGTTAGTTCATTTATTCAAACTCTATTATCCTAGCTTTTGTCTTTAATAGGCTTTACTTTGTTTTATCTTCGACAGCTATATACGGTCACGAATCACTCAATTCTTTAATGGTCGAGATTCGATATCCAAACAAAAGAAAGATCATGCAAACGTCCACGTCAGATAAAATATCGATGTAAATTAAGATCGTGTAGTTTACTTTCATGCTCAAAACAAGAAAATGAGAGCAAATTCCGGAATGGGGATCGAGTCACACATGCACAAGTTCCTGCAAGCCCGTGACATATATATATGCATGTATACGTATAAAGATAGATTATGCTTAGAAGATTTTTCAAGTGGACCATCATTTTCTCCAGCTTTCTGTTACAATAATTTTGACTTGCTGCAGGAGGTTGAAGATGGAAAGAAAGAAAGTGACCTAAGCTTATGCCACCACCATACCTCTCAATCAATTCACTCCACTTCTGTTTCCTACAAATGGGAACATCTCTTCTTGTGATCAAAATCTCTTGGTGGTCCTCCACCTTTGATCTCACTTTGTATCAACAAAAGGACCCACCTAGTAAATTTTGTCCCTTTTTAGATTACACAGATTTCTTCCTGCATTGAGAAACATGTTTCTGCTTCGTTTGTAGGGTCTTCGTGATAGTTCTCTGCTCAAAACGCGTTAAATTAGAGAATATTAAATTTAATTAGTCTCGGAAATTCTTTACTAACGATGTGAGATGTGACACTTTTGGTTTCAGTGTTTAATAACGAATAATTTCATTAACCTGCCGTTTAAGACATGTTTATTAATTGGAAATGAAAATTAAAGGGAAGATTTCTAATATAAATGGAATTAGGAAACGGAGTTTAATTCATTGGGTCGGATGAGGGAATTAAGTTTCTCTTTTCGCGATAACTTAATTAATTCATGATCTGTATATTGTAATCACAAATCAAGAATAAACAAATTCACTTTATCTTATTAGGATTCTTATTTAATAAACGCACCATAAGTTTAGGCTGATTACATGTAGAATCATCTAGTTTTGAAATCGATAGAGCCATCAATTTAGTTATCTATATAGTTAGATGTTGTTTGGTTTGGGCTGAGGCTTTCTACAACGAAACAATGATATGGAATTACCATATACTCACTTCATCCATTTTGGACCAGTATCATAAGAGTCGGGTAGTCTAGTGGGTTTAATTAGCTTAATCAAAAGTCCATTATCAGCTTAATCAAAAGTTTTTGAAGTCGTCTAGTGGGTTTAATTAGCTTAATCAAAAGTCCATTATCAGCTTAATCAAAAGTTTTTGAAGATAATTATTAGCATTTTTTTTCCATCTATATATTAATAATCTTGGCACAAATTCCAAATGAATAATTCAATAAGATTTTTGTTTATATATATCCACATGAAAGTTGAAACATATATAATATATCAATTGGGTCGACAACTTACACTTTATTAATTGGCCAAAACAAGAAAGATTAATTTAAGTTGGGTTGGTGCACTAATCAAGTGATCATTACTTGTAATTGAAAAAAATATTTGTAAAGACATAATATTATATATGTAATTTGCATGAGTGTGTCTTCCACTGGCAAATTGGACAACCTAGTACAACTTTTTTTTTGTTTATTTTTTCTTATATCAACTATAGTACGCGATTTGAACAAGAAACATCGTTAAACTAAAAATTAGAAATCATCGAAAACCTCTTTTAAAAAAAAATGTAAAAGGAACTTTTAGAAATTTTATTAAATTTTATTAAGAAATGAAAATATTTATTTTAGTAATTTCGAACAAGGGAACCACCTTAATTTGTCTGATTTTTAATTAATCTTGACAACCGACAAGTCCTTCCTCAAAATACATCCAAAATCAAGTGAATCAAAGCCGTCCATCAGTTAAAATAATCCAACGAGATTAGTCAACACCTATGCAATATCATAGTTACAAAACAGCCGTTGAATATTTGATGATCATCAACAACTATGTATATTTAATCCACCACTTGTCCACTTGATTTCTACGTATATAATGCTGCCTTGAAAATTTTCTCAATATTTTAAAACAAATTGATTATTTATATATATATATATATATATATATCCTTTATTTTAATTTTGGTAAGGACCACCATGAAATCACATTGATTTGAATGAATTTGATCTGAATTTTTTTGTGGATGAATAAGTTCATCGAAATCTATCTATGAATATAATTTGAGAATTTTTCAAGAACTAAAACTATTTTTCTTGAATTTTCCTATATTTTACCAATTTTTCCGATACCTTCATATTTAAAAAAATTGGGAAAAATAGTTCTAGTGTTTGAAATTTTTTTAAATTTTATTTATAGGTAGATAATAGATTCCAATGAAATTATCATCCACAAAAATACAAGGTGCAGATATTGCCACCCATAAATATGATTTACATACCCATTTTTTATTAAAAAAAATTATTACATAAATATCTTTGAACAAAAAGACCAATAAGGGCAAATTAAATCAATTAAAAATATATTATTTTAGAGAATAAGTTAACTAAATATCATAAGTGAATAAGTTATTTTAGAGATTTTCAATAACAAAAATATATTTATTTCTTTAATTTATACTCATTTTATTAGATTATAAAAATATTAGAGAGACAATGAACCTAAACAAAAACAATTAAAAGTCAAATGACAAACAAAATAATCATAGGAGTTAGATTTTTATTTTATTTTATTTTTTTCAGGTAGCAATAATTTGAAATCAAATGAATGAAAACCTAAAGATGGCACAAATAAATCTCAGAGAAGTGCTAAACTTCTGCAAAAACTATATTGAAAACGTCAAATTTTTCAAGAATGTGCTTGTGATTTCTTTTACAAAAGTTGTTTTACAATATATATTAATTCAGGACTATATATATATATATATGTATTTTACAAAAGTTGCTTTATTTACATATAAACTAAAAAACTCTTTCATATCCATTTATGTAAAAATAATAATAATAATAATAATAATAATATATATAAAAAAAAAAAGGTGAATAAGATGTTTGAAGCGGTGGTGATCGGTACACACACCATGCATCCAAACCCCTTTGCTTCCCCATTTGAGTTTCCTATTTACATTCGTGTAATCGCGCACCACCGCTCTCTCTTAAAATGAGTGTTCATAGTAATGTTTAGGTTTCAAATTTTAACTCATAAAAAATAAAAATAAAAAGTTTCAAATTTTAGACATGAATGTACTTTTAAAAATGGGCATGTAAATAATATTTATGGATAACAATATTGGCACCCATATAAATAACGAGTGTTCTTCTTCAATCCATTATGAATCTTGGATTACAATTTAAATATTAAAATTAAATAATCCATGTTGGTTAATTATAATATTCTTAATTGTATATGACTATGTTTTTTTTTATGGATGACACCAAGAGCCAGAATACTAAAATCTTGTTTGGAATCAATATACTAAAATACAATATTTAGAGGGGATAAAGTAAAATTAATCTCTTTAAATCAAGCACTACGACAATTAAGTTTCAAAATTTTGGAATATTAATTAATTAATTAATTAAGTTCATGAACTTGAAAATCAAATATGGAAAATTTAAAAGAGTTTACTTTTGCTCACCCCCCTTGAAGGTGGGTGAGCATTACCCCCCTCCCCAACACTTGACATGTTCGGATAAAAATATCCCTCCCCTGACACATGTCAAGTGTTGGAGATGATGGTAATGCTTACCCCCCCTTGGGGGGGGGGGTAAAAGGTATACTCACATGGACCCAATAAAAATAATTAAATGTTATTAATATGGGATATATCATACATATCAGTTTTTCTATTATCAGTTCGAACTGACAAAAGTTATATCAGTTCCTTGCATGTGGGCCACTGGATTTAAATACTTTGACTGACAAGTGCATACAACCAAGTCAAAGTATTTAAATCCAGTGGCCCACATGCAAGGAACTGATATAACTTTTGTCAGTTCGAACTGATAATAGAAAAACTGATATGTATGATATATCCCATATTAATAACATTTAATTATTTTTATTGGGTCCATGTGAGTATACCTTTTAAATTGAGTCCATTTAAATCCAGTGGCCTACATGCAAGGAACTGATATAACTTTTGTCAGTTCGAACTGATAATATAATTTCTGTATATATATATATATATATAATATGGGTATTAATATTGCTGTTAACAAAAACTTAACTGATCCCTGTACGAGAATAAATAAATCATTTTCTTTACATTCACTGTAATAAGAAACTCAAATTTTTAGTTTAATTTCATTAATAAAAAGTTTCGGGGTCGACATAAGATTATATAATTATGCTAACATATAATAAGAGAATCATAAGATTATTAATTCCAATATATAGAAAATAATCTTCAAGAAACAATATCGATACAACCAAGACCTTCTAATATATATATATATATATATATATATATATATATATATATATATATTGAAAGCACTAAAATATAAAATTTAATCACATATTTCATGTTAAATTATACAAATTTGAATGTTGACAAACCCAATTAATGTTGGGTTCTATAAATTAACTTTAGCTATAATAAATATATTCAGATTTTAAGCATCTAATTAATTAAGCATATACCAAAAATAGACATTCAAATCGTGCAGATTTTCTATTATCAGTTCGAACTGACAATAAATATATCAGGACGAAGAATGTGGACCACTAGATTTATATACTTTGACTCAAAGTGTATGCACTTGTCAAAACTTCTCCATAATCTGTGGTCCACATTCTTCGTCCTGATATATTTATTGTCAGTTCGAACTGATAATAGAAAGACTGTAAAATTGTGATATATTAATTTATAATGAAATCTAAACAGATTTATTAAATTTCCATTAATATTCCCATAAAAAAATGAAAGCAGAGAATTGAAGCAATCTCTCTGTGGATTACAGCCAGATGCCATGCAAATTGGCAACAAATAATAATATTAATTCATAATCCCATAAACAAAAATAAAAATTAATATGAAACAGACACAGAAACGTGATAATCTTATCTTAACTAACCAATCAATCAATTTTAATCAAATCCATCATATCATCATCATCAATCAGCTGTGTATGTTATGAACTTATGTGTGTGTGGGTCCATAATTCCATTCCTCCATTTCCTTTTGATTTTTATTTTTTCTTCTCTCTAATTAGCTTTTTGTCGTTTTCCATTATATTCCTCATTTACAGCAGATTCCTATTCCCTAGTGCATGCATTTCTTTTTCAAGAAAATATTCGGTGAAGCGGGTGCATTTACCGAGTGGTGCATCCGGTCACCAAAGAGAAAATATGTTGCCAAATATCTTTTTCAGTGGTCGAACACTCGAACACATCATTTACTAGTTCATCCAGTGCATCGAAAATTTTCTCAACTTTCTTTTATATAGAAATGTTCAAATCAATGCGTACTGATATAATTTCATTAGTGCGTTGGATGTGGACCACTAGATTTACATACTTTGACTCAAAGTATATGCACTTGTCAAAACTTCTTCATAATCAGTGGTCCACATGCATTGGTACTAATGTAGTTACATCAGTGCGCACTTACCAGAACGAGACCGTATATATATATATATATATATAGTCCCGTTCTCATGCGGACATCATGATATAACTTCACGAGGATATTGAATGTGAGCCACTAGTTTTGACAAATACATACACACTTGGGTAAAAAACATATAAAACTAGTAGCTCACATTCAATATTTTCGTGAAGTTATATCAGGACGTCCTCATTTGAAAATTTATATATATATATACGGTGGTTCTTTAATCAGGACTCCTGATTTTATAATTTCAGGACGTTCATCCACAACCACACATTCACATTGGATCATAGCCACACATTAACAAATACTCACACCCAATGTGAATGTAATTGTGTGGCTGTGGGTGATTGTTCTTACTTTATAATTTTAAGACGTCCTTACTAGAGAACCGCCCTATATATACACGGTGGTTCTCTAGTCAGGACGTCATGACTTTATAATTTCAAGACGTCCAACCACAGCCACACATTAAGGGTGCGTTTGGTATGCGGGACGGGACGGGACAGGACAGGACAGGACATGATAACGTGTGACAGTTTGTTCTTGTCCCACGTTTGGCACGACATTAGTGTGGAACAAGGTGGGACAATGTGAGACAAAATTCTCAAAAAACTATCCCGCCATAGACCCTCAGCCAAGTTGAAGTTGTCCATTGACATGGGACAAGCGTTGAAGAGACGATTTTACCCTTCTTATTTCTAAAAATTACAAACTACATATATACACAACCTAAATCCTCTCTCTCTCTCTCTCTCTCTCTCTCTCTCTCTCTCTCTGTTTACCTTTCCCACCGCTGAATCTCAGCTCTGTTTCAAAATCCAAAAACCACCCAAATCCTCCCTTTTACCTCTAGACCATTGATTTCCACCGCCACCTTTGCCGCCTCATCACCCGTTTGCCTCCCTCACATCACCGTATCACCCTGGTCACCTCCCTCACTCTGCCGCATCACTCGATTTTAGGTTGTTCTAGGGTTCTTTTCTATTTGAGATGAAATGAAGATGGTAGAGATGATAATTTGACTTGATTTCCATTTTGATTGATAATTTCGATCGTAATCTTGGAGATTTGATTTGATTGTTAATTTATAAAAAAAAAAAAAGAATATTAATTGATTTGTAATATTTATTGAAATAATTGAGTTGATTGGGTTTTTTTTTTTTTCTTCGTGAAACCTGGTGGTGTGAACACAGATGTTGGTGTGAACATCTGGAGTGGTGAGCTTTTTTTTTGGTTTGAACATTTTCTTCGTGAAACCAGAAGACTGAACACAGGAATTAGAGATGTTGGTGGAGACCAATCTCCAGAGTGGATCTTCACCTCAATATTTTTTTTATATTTTTTTAATTTTTTTTGGTTAAATTCTATTTAATCTTCACAGAATCACAGTCATGAATAGTGGAGATAATTTTTTTAAAATAAAATATTTTTTTTTCAATTTTTTAAATTGCATTGTTTTTAAATTTTTGAATATCTGAATTTTTTTTCCTTGTTTTCTTTTTTGATTTTTTTAAATTGAATTCTTAATCTCCACCGTCCATCACAAAGATGGACGGTTAGAGATCCATTTAGAAAAAAAGTTTAATTTATTTATTTATTTATTTATTTAATTATTTATTTTTTGCAAAGAGAACTTGATCCCAACCATCCATCTTAATCAAAGATGAAGAAATTGTAAAAAAATAATAATGTAAAATTATTAATTAAGAAGATTTGCCAATCACAATATTATTATGAGTAATTGGCACAAATCCCCCCCAGACTATACCAGCTTTTGCATGTTACCCCCTAAACTATTTTATTTGGCACTAAACCCCCTGAACTATCGCTTATTGGTAGAACAAGACTAAAGATGCCCCCTCTCGGGGGGGGGGGGGGGGGGAGGAACCCAAAGGATTGCCAATAAGCGATAGTTCAGGGGGTTTAGTGCCTAATAAAATAGTTTAGGGGGCAACATGCAAAAACTGGTATAGTCTGGGGGGGATTCGTGCCAATTACTTTATTATTATTTAATTTCCCTATTATTTTTGTAACAAACATTAGACAAGACAATAGGGACACTCTGGTCATTTGAACCTTTTGTCCCGTCCTGTCCCAGCCATACCAAACGCATAACAGTACAGTCCACTGTTCTGTCCCAAACATTTCAAACACAATACAAAACAATACGTCCCGTCCTATCATGTCCTGTCCCGTCCGCGTACCAAATGCACCCTAACAAATACCCACAGCCACACCTTAACAATATATATTCCATTAAATTTCATTAAATCAAGATTCAATATGTTCCATTAAATTTCATCAAAGGTGTTTAAAATGTACATCGTAAAAAGTCGTCATTGAAATATATATATATATCCTTCTATTGGTTTTTACGTCGAACAATTAACATCACATTACGTGATGTGTATATCTCTCATATTTAGATCGAATATTTAAGTTATATGACTTAATATTGTTAGTGAGCTAGATGAATACGTAAAGCTATAAACTTCACACAATATGTGATCGTGCATATCTTATTTTATATTGTTTTCACATATATATAATTATTAATTGATAAAATTTCATAATTAGAGAGTGAGAAAGAAAGGAAGAAAAAACAGTAAACACAAATGACCCACAAATCTTATTAGTAGATATGGGTTTTGAATCTTTGCGAGAGGCTAAAAGTTGAGTAGTCGACCCACAAATTTTTTTTTTTCTTCTCTGTAGTCAAACGTGTTGAAGGAGAGAAGACACGCATGAATCTTGATGATGTTTGAAATCTTTTGATGAAGATGTGTAATGGCATCAAGTCAAAACAAATTAAAAAAAAAAAAAAAAATCCACTCTAAACGTGATTAATTGTTTGTTGTTGAAAAAAAAAAAAAGACAATTGAAAGAAGAACATAATAAACATTCAAACATGCATGCATGCTTCAAAAAATTCTTAACTGGAAGGGAATTTTGTCTTCTAATCAAAACGGTGCTGATTTTTTTTTTTTTTTCAATATCTTTATTTTGGAGCTCTATAACATTACAAACCTAAATAAAATGAATGTGTAATTATATAACGTTATAGAACCAGATTTATTACAAGAAAAATTATATGTCCTGAAAGGCTCATTTTATTTTCCTATCTAAGTGTAACTATTTCTTTTTGAGGGGTGCTATTGGCCACCCTCTAAGAGCATCTCAAATGGTATAAACAAATTTGGATCCTCAAAAGTTGCCACCTCAACATTTGAGGATTGTTTTCAGAGATTGCTAAATTTGATGATTGTATAGTCCACAATAGTACACTTGTAATGGTACATTATTATTTTTTTTGCTAAAAAATAATAAAAAAATTTATAAAAGACGAGAAAATGTATATAATATAGGTATTGATCTATTTGTAACGAAGAGACCAATTTTAAACAATGATGAGATACATAGGTGATTAGAGCAAAAAGAAAAAGAAAAAGAAAGCCACAAAAGAGAGAGAAAGAATAAAATTACAACAGTTATTTTGGGTTAAGTTTGTATTTGATGATTGAAAGTCAATCTTCAAATTTGATTATTGATAATTGCTATTGCTAAATTTTAGTGACTCTGTTGGACAGTGTCTTTTGGATAAATAATTAAATTTTGATTACTCTCTTACTTTTGAGGGTACTATTGGAGATACTCTAATGAACTAATAAAACCTCATTTTTTAAAATTCAAAAATTTATTTGATTCTTTCCAAAACTACCCTTCTTTTTTTAAAACAAAACTACATTTTTATTTCTCTGTACTTTATTTTAAGTTATGTACTTTTGTATTTTTTTTCAGCATTTCTTTTACTCACCTCCGGCACCATTTATTATATATATATATATTTCCTTCATTTTGTTTTATCATATTAGGGAAGATAAAAAAAAAACATTAGAGAAAAAAAAAATAGCTTCCCCAATATGATAAAACGAAATGAAGGAAAAAATACATAAGAAAAGGCAATGAATGGGTATTGGAGGTGAGTAAAAGAAATATTGAAAAAAAAAAAAAAAGTACATAACTTAAAAATAAAAAACAACAGAGAAATAAAAAAGGGAGTTTTGTGTTTTTTTGTTTTAAAATATAAAAAGGGGTAGTTTTGGAAATGAATTAAATAATTTTTTGAATTTAAAAAAAAGGGTTTTATTAGTTCATTAGATGATTGTGAATGGCACCATTCTTCTTTATTTATTTATTTATTTATTATTATTATTATTTTATTGATAAATATTTGTTACCCACCGATTGAGGTTCTAACAAAATTAATAACTTATCAAATTTGATAAATCGAAATAAACTCCAAATATATTGACGTACCACTATCAAATTACTTATACCAATTAAGTTTAGTTATTTTTATAATGTTGTGTGAATCAATTTTTGTTTTATTTTTTGACAATATATATTATTTTGGGGCCATGTATTTTTTTTGAAAGCTTTCGTCATTAGTAGGATTCGAGCCGCTAACCTATAAATCATTTGCCCAAGCCCCAAGCCCCAAGCCCCAAGCCCCAAGCCCCAAGCTTGTCCATCTACCGGCTGAGCTATGCCCATATTGGCTGTGTGAATCAAATTTAACACGTCTAATTTCAATATTTATTTTTATCTAAATCTTCCAATGTTATTTGGGTTTTAATTAATCAATTAAATAATTATTACTTGGGAAAATTGCACAAACTTACCCTAACGTTTCCCATTATGTCATAATATTCAACTAATGCCTTTAATTGCACAAATAACCCCTCATGTTAGTCAACTTTAGTTAAAAATAGCCATTGACCATGATTTTTTTTTGAAAGCCCAAAATTGCCCCTGCACTTTATTACAAAAAAATCTTAATTGCCCTTTATTTAAAACATTATCTACTTTAAATTATTATAATATAAAAAATAAATACTAAACATAATCCTTTTTTAATCAAAAAAAAAAATCAAAAATAATATATTAAAAACAAAACAATTTAAGAAAATGTTATTTTGAGAAAATACAATTTAATAATATATTAAAAACAAAACAAAAAAAAATGTTATTTTGAGAAAATATAATTTAAAATTATGCAAGTCCAATATGAATAGTGGTAATGTGTTACATATTTTTGAATTTTTTTTGTTTTTATTATATTATTTTTGAATTTTTTTTATTTAAAAAGGATTATGTTTAGTATTCTAAACACAAATATAAATAAAATCATCAAGAGTTTGAAATAAAAATATAATCATTTGTTATAATAAAATACAGTAGCACCGAAAATTTATTCAATGTTCATCTCTATAAGACAAAATAATTTGACTCAATATAAATTACGCATTATATTTTGGTTCAAAAATTTTAAAAAAATATACTAAACATAATCCTTTTTAAATTAAAAAAAAATATGTTTTAAAATTTAAAAATATGTAGCACATTACCACTATTCATATTTGACTTGTATAATTTTAAATTATATTTTCTCAAAATAACGTTTTTTTTTTGTTTTTTTTAATATATTATTAAATTGTATTTTTTCAACGTTTTCTTAAATTGTTTTGTTTTTAATATATTATTTTTGAATTTTTTTTTATTTAAAAAGGATTATGTTTAGTATTTATTTTTTATATTATAATAATTTAAAGTAGATAATGTTTTAAATAAAGGGCAATTAAGATTTTTTTTGTAATAAAGTGCAAGGGCAATTTTGGGCTTTCAAAAAAAAATCATGGTCAATGGCTATTTTTAACTAAAGTTGATTAAAAGGAGGGGTTGTTTGTGCAATTAAAGGCATTAGTTGAATATTATGCCATAATGGGAAACGTTAGGGTAAGTTTATGCAATTTTCCCTTATTACTTTTGTTTTTCTAACACCGTTCACATGTTCTAATTGTTGAATAACTGATAGAGGAAAAAGTAGCTGGCAAGTAGCAAGAATATTGCATTAAAAAGTGTTTGGTAAGAAAAGTGAAACAATGTAATAATATTTAATTTTGTGTTGAAAGTTGATATAAAGAAGTTGGAAAAGATGGAGTAGATGGTGGTTGTTTGTTTCAAACGAGTAATTAAGAAATGGAGGATGGACTAATTAATTAAATTTGTGAATTCTTGAAAAGTTAGGTGATTCAACATATGAATTTTTTGTGCAGTCAAATCAGGTGAAACTACTCATTTTGTCATATATATATATATATATATATATATATATATATATATATATATATATAGAGGTTAGGCTAAATCAACTTAAAATGTTGACTTAAAAAAGTGACTTTAAAATCTCAACCACCCATTGGCTCTTAATCCAATGGTTGAGATTTGAATGCATTTGTAACTCTTACATCAAGAGCTAATAAGTGGTTGAGATTTGAAGTCACTTTTTTTTAAAAGTTGATTTAGCCTAACCTTATATATATAAATATATTCAAGTCAGTGCGCACTGATATAACTTCGTCAGTGCGCACTGATATAACTTCATCAGTGCGTTATCAGTGTGTTGGATGTGGACCATTAGATTTACATACTTTGATTCAAAGTGTATGCACTTGTCAAAACTTTTCCATAATCAGTGGTCCACATGCATTGATACTGATGTAGTTACATCAGTGCATAGTTCAATTCCATATATAAAGTTATGGGCCGGAGTTCATGCAAATCGCTATTTAATTACATAGCGTTGTAGAACATGTTACATAACGCTATGCAATTAATTTTGTACAAAAAAATGTATGAGATTTTTATACTTGGTCAACAATATATGTATTATGCAATTGCAAACCTTCGGAAATAAGATTATGTCCAAACTATGGGATAAACGTTAATATTATATAGTAGGTATGTAACATTACAAAGTAATTTGCACGCTCTCCCATAAAATATAATTTCCACTCCTTAACAATACATGACCTACTAATCCACTATGTAATGTTACTCTTATGGTTTGTACATAATAGCATGTGAGAATTTTTATTTATTTATATACAGTAGAACCCCTTTAAATTAATATTCTTGGAACCCACTATTGAGTATTAATATAGAGGGGTTATCAATTTGAAGGGTTTTTACCTTATAAAGTGTTATTTTATCTTTAAAAATGTGTAGAAGTCGATTTTCTTGTTTAGGAAAGATTCATTTTTGAGATTCATTGTTTAGTCGGTTTTATTTTTTAGGGAAAGTTTTTTTTTTTTTTTCTTCGGGATTCCTTGTTTAGGAAAAAATTGTTAAGAAAATTTATTATTGAAATGCTAAATTTAGTTGAAACCTTTTGGCTACAACAAAAAGGTGATCATAATAACTTTTTGAGGAAAATTCAAAAGATGAAGGATGAGGTCAAAAATATTAAACATGGTGGCCTTGTGTAAATTAGCATTTTGAAGCACTTTTTTAGTTCTTGAATATTATGTAATATATTTTGTAATTTTATGAAATTATTAATTTATACGATAGTCGGGACCGAAATTTTACACTAGGTTTTTTAAAAAAATTATTAATTATTACAATAAAGAGGTTTATTAATTTTTTACACTTGCCCGAACCGAGACTGAGATTTTTTATTAATATAGAGATGTTATTAATTTACAGAGGTTCTACTGTATATACCTATATTCTTAGGTGTAAACTTCTAGACACAATTTATGTATGAGTTCATTGTTTATCACATGTAATAATCGGTGTCCGAACGTAAATTAGTTTAGAGGTTTGTACCTAAGAAACATCCTATTTATATAGCAAAATTCTACCATGCATTCAGGGGCGGAACTTGAAGGGTAAAGTTGGGGGACCAAATTATAAATATTTAAAATTAATAGTATTTAATTGTAAATTTACAAATTTTAATTTTGTTTATATTATTTAACTATTAAATTAATTTTTTCAATGGGCCAAGGGGGTCCATGGCCCCGCCTCTATAGTGTTCCGCCCCTACGTGCATCGATGCATCAATGCATTATTAAAATTTCACCTTGTTTTGAAGGTTTTTGTTTCAAATTGAAATGATCAAAGTCATATTAACTTGGATTTGATCTGTCGGTCTTCAATTAGGTTGCGAAACACAAGTTTGATCAACTTATAAGTAACAAAATTATCGAATGAGGCCTTAAACCACCTGGTGGAGTACTGGTACATTTGTTGAAGATTCAAGATGGTTAAATTGGACAAAATGAACATTACCAAGAGATTTTATCTATCTAACTTTATAAGTTAGGAATAAATTCCATTTAAAATTTCTATTAATCTATGTACATACTTATTTAAGCTCATTTTATTGATATAAAGTACATATCATGTTTCTAGAAATCTTTTTATAAAATATAATTACTATTTATCGATAAATTTCATATTTTGTAGCCACAAAATATGGAGCACATAAAAATTATTATACAGTGATTTTTATTTTTTATTTTTTATCTTTTATAATAGAGAATAAAAGAAGAATTTAAGAATGATTTTATTTGATCATAACAAATATAAGTTGAAATTGCCAAAACTGACCCATCTAATTATGGGATTTTCTTTTTTAACCACATGCATACTTTTAATTGTTTTTAACCATGTTTTTGAGAAATTACTTAAAAGCCCTCATATAAAAACCTCCCCAAAACACTCTCTCTCCTTTTTTTTTCTCTCTTTCTCCTTCTCTCTCCTCTGCTCACTCTCTCCCGATCGTTGCCTCTCTTCTCTCCTCTCGGTGCCGTCGCCATCGCCGGACGTCGTCGTCCACGCCGGAAGTCGTCGCCGAGCTCGCAAGACCTCCACGAACCATCGGCGACACGAACCAGTGACCAGCGACCAGCGACCAGCAACCCTTCATGGCCTCACGAACCAGCGACTTCACTTCCGATGGGCGACTGCACGAACCACGACCGGCGATGGGCGACGACCAGTCGACGACGTCCTGAGGCTCGGTGCTTCGCGATCGCCGGCGAATTGATCTGCAAAACAAACGAAAAACCTAAACCTAATTTGAATTTGGGGAAGAAGAAGTGGAAGAAGAAAGAGGGGAAAAAAAAAAACTTATCCTAATTTCAATTTAGTCCAGATTTCAAGTTTGAATATTTCTATTTTAGACATGATTTCAAGTTTGAATATTTCCATTTAGGTATGATTTCAAGTTTGTGTATTTCAATTTAGTCGTGATTTCAAGTTTGTTTCGAGGTTTAAAGAACACTATTTTCAGGGGTACTCTGGTAATTCATGGTACTAAACTGAATTTTTTTTAAAAAAGTGGTTATTAACAATTAAAAATTCAAAAGTGGTTAAAAACAAAAGTATGATAAGTTAGATGGCTATAAATGGTTTTCTCTCCAAATATAATGATCTCATTGTTTTTGATATAATATCCAAGCTTCAATTATTTCCAATGATAGATAAATGATAAATTGATGAATAATAGACTAGCTTGAATGGAAAAATTAATTGTTTGAAATAATTGCTTGTGAAGTAGAAAGTATCAATTAATTACTTCAATTACACACTTCCTTACATTTTTGTCTTTTTCTTATTTTCTTTTGATTATATATATATATATATATATATAATTTTTCTATTATCAATTCGTCCTGATATAAAATATATTAGTGCGTTGGATATTGACCATTAGATTTACATACTTTGACTCAAAGTGTATGCATTTGTCAAAACTTCTCTATAATCTGTAGTCTACATTCTTTATCTTGATATATTTTATATTATGACGAACTGACAATAGAAAGACTATATATATATATATAGTATGGTTCTCATACGAACGCCCTGATATAACTTCATGAGGATATTGAATGTGAACCACTAGGTTTGACAAGTGCATACACATTTGAGTCAAATTATATAAAACTTGTGGCTCATATTCAATATCCTTATGAAGTTATATCAGTACGTTTTCATTTAAAATTATATATATATATACAGAAAATTTTAAGTCAATGCATCTTGATATAACTTTGTGAGGATATTGAATGTGAGCCACTTGTTTTACATACTTTGACTCAAGTGTGTATGTACTTGTCAAAACTAGTGGCTTACATTCAATATCCTGATAAAGTTATATCAGAATGCACTGACTAGATCAGGACTATATATATATGCATAGTCAAATCAATGAATCAAATGACCCACATGTAAGGAACTGATATACTCCAGTTCGAAATACTAGACCAATAATTATGAAATACTCCGGTGTAGTCCCTGCAAAGAACAAATAAATTAATTCTCACCAAACAAATAAAAATAAAATTTGTAAGTTAAAAGACCACACAACACACTAGCCAGTTCTTGCACCAACCCACTTTCCTCCTATTTGCAAATTTTGCCCTCATTCAACCTCAACAATAGTCAAATAACCCACCAATGATTCTCATTTTCACCAATTTTTTTTTTCTCAACATTTTTTCTCATTTTCCCATCCTAATGCAATTTTCATCATCACTTAACATACACAAGAACCATCATCCAATCAAATTATGAATGTATTTATCTATTATTTTAAAAACCAACAACGATAGTCAGGTCAAGATTTTGTCGGAATATGCCAATGTAAAATATTAGTAATTCAATCATAATATCTACTCCTATAGCTCAAGTTAGAGCATGATTTTATCGGAATCTACCAAGAAAAAATATTAGTAGTTTGGTCATATAACTACTCCTCCCTTGATCTTTACCGCACTTGTTTATTATTTGGAGTAATACTATACAACCTAAATAAATAACCCAAAATTCAATCCAAATGATATGGTAAGTAGTTTTTTCATTAACTATATCATCTCATGATTTGTGTGGTAATAACAACAACACATCATTTGGATTAATTGTTTGAGTTGTATAGTATAGCTGTTATTTATTTGACATTAATAAGGTGAGACTCAAACGTGCATCGCGTACAAATACGAAAACAAAAGTGCATAATCACTTGGTCAACCGTGGATATGAAAAAAATTAACAAATTTTAGTATTTGTGTGGAATAGTCAAATAGATAATATATATTGAGAATTACTTTTATTAACAACACTTCAACGTGTTAATTTAGAAGCAAATATTAATAACCATTGTGGCTAATTAATAAACCCAAATTCTCACAAATTATTTTATATAAATGGGTCAGAGTAGTCAAATTATATCAACTTCCTCTCAATCCAAGGGTGGAACAGAAAAAAGGAATTAATAATAGATTTCGACCGTCGGATTGAATTAATAATAGGTTTTTTTAATTTTAAGTATTTCATAAATTCGGGGTTTTTTTAGGAAGAAAAGTATTTAAACTCACAATCTCGTGGTGTAGATGTGAAGGACATACCACTAAACCAACCTTATCAGATTGGATTGAATGAAAATAGTTAGATGAATATGTATATATATTTTTCTGATTCTAAAATTCTGATTTATTACCATATTTTTCTAGATATCATTTCACTTTTGCCCTTGAACACACTATGTATTTCCCACCTCCACACAAGGTCAAAAGAGTCATTTCTCTTTACTCTTTTCTTCCCCACATATAAAGACTCCACACCCTTCCACCAAACCTACACAAACTCATTTACTGAACACAAAGTCAAAAACAAAAAAAAAACTCTCTCTAGAAAAAGGAAAATTAAAAATTTACATTTCACCACCTTTCCTCAAAAATCTTTTCACTTTTGCCCCTGAAAAACTGAGCTCAAGCTGAGCAAAAACCATGTGTGGAGGTGCCATCATCTCAGGTTTCACTTCGCCGGATGCGGCTTCTGCGGCGGCGGCGAACGGGAGGTCAAGGCGGCTGACGGCGGAGTACCTTTGGCCGGAGCTGTACAAGAGATCGGGCAGCAAAAAGCTGTCAAAAGCTACTTTTGTGGTGGACGATGACTTCGAGGCAGATTTCCAGGGTTTCAAGGACGACGAAGAAGAGGAGTCGTCGGATGTTGAAGAAGACATCGACATCGACGTCGACTTGTTGTCTGACATCAAATCCTTCTCTTTCTCCTCCTCTCCCGCCGCCGTGAATCCCCCTCCTCCTCGTCGTAACAAGTCTCCTGGTAACCATTTTTGAAGACCCCCTTTTCATTATATTTATTTAATTATTTATTATTTGTTTGTATACATATGTGGTTTAGTTTGCGATTGTGATTGCTGAGATGGGTTTGTCTGCAATTTTTTTTTTATTTTTGAAGAAAATTAATTGTTGGATTTGTTTGGATTTTCTCTTAAAAATCTTATTTTTTTAGTAATTCAATTTCATTTAAAGTTTTGATTTTTTTTTTTTTTACTCTTTTTGGGTTGTTTTGAAAAAAAAATATTTCTTGTGGGGTTGAAGTGAAAGTTTTGTCATTTCTTATCATGCGAGGATCAATGTGATTTTTTTTAAAAAATCTTTTTTGTTCATATTTTTGTGGGTTGAATTTATAATTTTGATAATAATCTTTTAGAGATGATAGCTGGGGTGGATAGATTTGTTTAGATCTTTGGTTAGTTCTACTTAGATCAGTCAAAATCTAGACTTCATAAATAAAGTTTTGATTTTTAATTTTTTCGGATTCTTATTTATATTCTGTTCTTCCATTTTTTTTTTTAAATTTTAATTTTGTGTCTACCTTTTAGATTTAACAGAATTTATTTGTTTTCTTAATATTGATTATAATTTGTTTTATTTTCATTTGGCTTTGAATTTGAAATGATTTGAATTTTCCTCCAAGTTACTCACAAAGCGTAGATCTATTGAAGATGGAGTTTTGATGTGTTGAATTAGTATTACCTTATAAGTTTTTGCTTATTGATTGATAACCAACTGTTAGATTCTATATTAGCTGTGAAATTGCAATATATTGAAGATAATTCTGTTCGATGAGCAACCAAGTTAGCTATATTTTAAGTTTGGATCGACGGTATTCTATCATTTCAGTTAATATAAGCTTATTTCTTTGCATAAAAAGTTCGTTGTGGGATTATATCATGTTTGATAAAAATGATTGATAATGGAGATTCAATTGATTAGTAAGATTTCGCATCAGATCACATATGTTGTAGTTCCAATTGCATAACCTCATGTTATTGGTTAAAGTTGGTATCTGGTGGAGACAAAAGCTGAATTAAAACGGTTTTAAATTTTTGCTTGTTCTTTAAATTCCATTAGTCTTGTTTGTTTTTCTAAAATTGAAACATCCTAACTTGTGTTTTTGTGTGCGTAAGTGTTGATCATGTGAAATACAACTAATTGGTTGGATAGTGTATGGTTGAATGTTTTACCATCAATGAGAGGATTTTTCGTGATTTGTGTTGCTTTTTTGTGATTTTTATTGATTTTTCTTGTGTAAGAGGTTTCCTTATTGTTGATTTATTGATGGATCTTCAGCTGTAAAATCGGTGGAACTCAATGCGCCAGCCAAAAAATCAGCTGAAAGAAAGAGGAAGAACCAGTATCGAGGAATCCGTCAGCGCCCATGGGGAAAATGGGCCGCTGAGATCCGTGATCCCAGGAAAGGGGTGCGTGTCTGGCTCGGAACATTCAACACTGCAGAAGAAGCTGCTAGAGCATATGATGCTGAGGCACGGAGGATCCGTGGAAAGAAAGCTAAGGTGAACTTCCCAGATGAAACTCCTCATGCTTCACCGAAGCTCTTGTCTAAGGTCAACTCGCAGGTCTCACTTCCTAAGGCAAACCCAAGCCTGGTTCAGCCAAACTTGAACCAGAACTTCAGTTACTCAAGCAATCCTGATCAGGACTTCTACAACTCTATGGCTCTTGTGGAGGAGAAACCATCACTGAATCAGTATGGATATATGGACTCTTTTCCAGCCAATGGAGACGTCGGTTTCAAATCCTTTGCACCGACAACTGATAACTCCCCTCCTATGTACTTCAGTTCTGACCAAGGAAGTAACTCCTTTGATTGTTCTGATTTTGGCTGGGGAGAGCAGGGACCAAAAACTCCTGATATTTCGTCTGTTTTGGCAGCTACTCCAGAAGTTGATGAATCACTGTTTGTGGAGGCTGGTAACCCAACGAAGAAGCTAAAGTCTAACTCTGAGAATGCAGTGCCTGTTGAAGATAATACTGCAAAGTCACTATCCGATGAGCTCTTAGCTTTCGACCCTCAGATGCCTTATTTTGAGGGGGGCTGGGAAACTTCATTTGATGCCTTTCTCGCTGCCGACAATACTCAGGATGGTGGGAACCTTTGGAGTTTTGATGACTTCCCCTCCATTGCCGGGGGAGTTTACTGAACAAAAAACTCTCCCTTGCTTTGTAAATAAAGGCTACATGTTAGTGAGCTTCATCTCTCTTTCATTTCCTTTTTCTTCCATTTCGAAACGAATCCTTCCTTGCTCATCATGTATCTTGTTTTCACGTTTTTTTTTTTTTTTTTTTTTTTCAGCTTTCCAGAATGGTTGTCATCTATGGTGGGGAGATGCAGTACAAACTGATGAACAAACAATGCCAAGTCTCCATGTGTGGAGAGTGTTCTCAGAAGAAGCCTTTAGTATAAATTGTGGAGTATATAGGTATTTAGGTGCCTTTTGACCTCTTATCAAACATATTTGAACTTGGGATTTTGAATGAATTTAATGACCTTTTTATGGATGATTTTGTGTGTTGTGTTCTGAAAACCAGATGAATGCCATCAACTTTGCTCTTTGTTTTTAATTTTTTATCTTTGTCATCTTTTATTCACCAGAGGCCTCTAGTTTTTGGATTGGCCAGTTTTTCTTACAGTGATATATATATATATATTCATATTATGTTTTTCTTTCATCCAAATTTTCTCTCAAGCTTTCCTTGATTTTCTTCTTTACATTTTTTGGTTGGAAACCATTAAACCATTACTAGATAGATAGATAGATAGATAGATTGATTAGAATGAAATGAACAAAGTTGAAATTGAATCCTTGTCTGCATATAAGTATTATTATAAGGAATGAGTGGTTTAGATGTAAGTGATTGCTTTTCACTGTTACTTTCTAGACAATCAAATCCTATTTTTCATGAATCACAAGTTGGGTTTGTCTTCTTCCTCTCAAAATCATGTACTTTGAATATAAAAGTGCTTTTAGCTTTTGGCATTTTGCTCTTGGCATTTTGCATCTAGAATGGATGGAGTTGAACTTGAAATGAGACATCTTGTATTTTTCTTATGATTATAATTAAAAATATGTATTGTATATATCTTTTTTTTTTTTTTTTTAAAGCTAGTGCACATGAAGACATGATGCTCACTAAAATAAGTAGGAGCCTAGAAGAATGAGTCAAGCATTCAAAAATTATTAACCTGAGGCTGAGCACATGTGAATGATAGGAAAAAACTTGAATGCATCCATGAACCATGCATCTCCGACCAGGATCATGCCAGACGAGCCAACACCCACGAGGTCGTGGGTGCGGGCTTGTCTCCCCTAATGTTCTCGAGTAAAATCTTCTTTTAACAAGTCATATTATTGATAATTGTTAATTGATGGTTAGGGTTTGATTTTCTTTTAATATCTTGTTTACAATCAAAATGTGTTTAGATTAAAATTCCGATATCGAAATTTTAAGGACTCAAGTTCGAATCCCTTCTCCCAAATAAGAAAAAAAAAAGAAAAGAAAATGATAAACCTCTTTCAAAAACACTGTATTTTGTAAAAGAAACCTAACACTGCACATGAAATTATTGAGGGACCAGGGTCCCAATATAAATTGATGGAGTAGACACCATCTAGGAAGATGAGCCATAGCTGCCTGATTGCTTGTGTGTGCCTGCCTTGCCTTTACAGCAGAGCAAATACTATTATGTATTGGCTAGAAAACAGAGTGGTGTTTGCAAATTGCACAGTTTCAGGCTACTACATACACCTATAGCCCATGCACAGCCAGAGCCAGACCAACTATGCTTGTTTTCACATGCATTTCTGCTCAAGCTTTCACCACCACCAAACCCCACTTGTGGGGACCCTAATACCTACCAATTTTGTTCCTTTCTTCACAACAAATATGAAATATCTGCTGCCAAATTACATTTACATTTACATTTTGTTCCATGCCCCTTAATCGCCTACTAATCAAAGAAATATCTTTGTTCGGTTAAAATACAGACAGACTTGATCAGTTTTTGGTTTACTGACTAATGAAAGAGTTTTCAAAGGATTTCTAACAAATGTTTGAATGTTAGAGTTCTTTTGTAATATATATTTTGGTATCGAGGATCCCGGATTTCGTCTGGGCACCCATTAGCCTGTCCTCCCCAACTGTTTGAAGGACAGAGAGGAAACCCCGACCCACACCCTCGGCCACACAAAGATGCAAGCGGGTAAATCAGAACTCGCCTTCGCCTGGGTAGGATTCGAACAGCTGACCTAATAGTTACCTGTGCCCCAAGCTTGTCCTTCCACCAGCTAAGCTAGCGTTCTGATGGCTGGCCACAATGCAATTACCAAGAGTAGAACCAAGGACTTGAGATTTTTATCTAGAGTCAGAGCCAGATCAACCTTGCTTGTTTTCACATGCATTTCTGCTCAAGCTTTCACCACCACCAAACCCCACTTGTGGCCTTGTGGGGACCCTAATGCCTCCCAATTTTGTTCTTTTCTTCACCACAAATAAGTGAGTTTATGTTCATTTTCCATGCCCCTTAATCGCCTACTAATCAGAGAAAATTTCTTTGTTCGGTTAAAATACAGACAGACTTAATTAGTTTTTGGTTTACTGACTAATGAAAGAGTTTTCGAAGGATTTCTAATAAATGTTTGAATGTTAAGAGTTCTTTTGTAATATATATATATATATTTTTTTTTGGTATCGAGGATCCTGGACTTCGTCTGGGCACCCATTAGCCTGTCCTCCCCAACTACGTGACTCGTCGTGGCCTGTATGTTGGATCGTGGAGTAGGACAAATAGGAAACCCCGGCCCACACCCTCGGCCACACAAAGATGCAAGTGGGTAAATCAGAACTTGCCTTCGCCTCGGTGAACAGCTGACCTGGTAGTTACCCGTACCCCAAGCTTGTCTTTCCACCAGCTAAGCTAGCGCCCTGATGGCTGACCACAATGTAATTGCCAAGAGTAGAACCAAGGACTTGAGATTTTCATCCAGAGCCAGAGCCAGATCAACCATGCTTGTTTTCACATGCATTTCTGCTCAAGCTTTCACCACCACCAAACCCCACTTGTGGCCTTGTGGGGACCCTAATACCTCCCATTTTTGTTCTTTTCTTCACCACAAATAGGTGAGTTTATGTTCATTTTAAATGCCCCTTAATCGCCTACTAATCAAATAAATTTTCTTTGTTCGGTTAAAATACAGACAGACTTGATTAGTTTTTGGTTTAATGACTAATGAAAGGGTTTTCGAAGGATTTCTGATAAATGTTTGAATGTTAAAGAGTTCTTTTGTAAAATATTCAGTCGTAACTATTTAGTTTCATTCCAGGTTTACACATAACGGGGAGGTCAATAAAAGCTGATAAGATTAGAGAAAACCCGAAACTCTATATAACCTTCGAGCTTATTTTATATTAATTATGTAGGAGAACCAAACTTGAATTCTCAAAAATCTATTTGAAGAAGTTATTCTCCTTTTTGCATAAAAGTTCATCAATGTATGCCGTATAGTGTAAGGAAGGAATAAGAGAAATCTACAGTCAGAAGCAAAACATCTAATTCTTTCTTTCCCTTAGAAGAATTTCACTTAATTACCTAAACAATTCCCTAAACAGTTCCAATTAATATGTTGTGTGTAATTAAACAAACTCCAACATGTAACACACCCTCCTCCCCATGGATATTGTTCCAAAAGAAAGTTCAGATTCTTTCAAGAACTGCAGCTTTTTCCTGTTCATTTTCCTTGTGTTTATTGTGATCATCACATTGGGAGGTGTCACATTGATTTCTATCTTTATTGTTGTGAATAAGCCTCAAAAGCCTAAATTCTCTGTTGAAACTTTAAGAGTGGAATCATTTGATTTCATCATCAGCAACTGTTCTTCCAATAATAATTCAACTCTGTTAGATTCTTCTGTTGTTTCTTCTGTTGTTTCTTTGATCCTGAATGCTCAAAATCCTAACAAACTAATTGGCATCAAATATAGCCCTTCCAGGCTCCATCTCTGCTTGGACGGAATTCCTGTAGGTGTCATCCGGGTGCCCGGATTCAATCAACCGGCTGAAAGTAACAATGTAAACGTGGCAACACGAGTTCTGATCCATTCCCTGAATGTTAGCCGGATAGTTTCCGGGGATCTGTCAAAAGACGATGATGATGTTTACAGGAATAACAATAACATTGTTCGAATGCAATTATCAGGCGACGTTCCTTTGCGCCTGCAGTTGTTTCGAATTATAACCATGATTAAAATCAAGGTCTTCCTCAAGTGTGACATAAATGTTGATTATAGAGAGCTTACATTCATGAATGAAGTTCACACCATTACATCAATATCTCAAAATTATAATGTAAGTTTCATTTTCACTACTACTATTTTCCCACTGATTTCTACAAAACTTCTCTCTTGTAAATCTAAGCTGTTTAAATTTTTTTCTTCCAGGCATCTACTTCTGTTGATCATTCCAATTCCACCTTCAACAATTGTGACATAGCTATCTACATATGAAGATGTTTTTTTCTTTTCTTCATCATAGGAAAATATTCCAAGTCTAGTAGTAGTAGTATATATATTTTTTATCCTATAGTCCTTGATTTTACCAACCGAATAGAGATTGGAATCTGAAACTGAATAACATGTTTGTTTATATATATATATATATCTATTATGCATATATATCTAGTGGAATTGGTGAGAAATGTCACCTTTTTAAACTGATTTGGTGACAATGTCACTGCTTTAATAAGTTAAGTTTAAAAGGCACCTATTATGGTGAACAGACAAAAATACCCATACTTTACACATTCTTTTCTTACTTTGAAGTTTTCTGAGATTTAAAACAGACCTCCAATGGATAATTAGTTGGGGGTGTGGGGGCAACGCCCCCAGAGATTTTTTTTGGTTTTGAATCTTCCATTGAAAAGGCTCGAAATGAAGTGTTCGAGCCTTTTCATACACCAATCGTGCCTTTTCATTAGTGTATGAAAAGGCTCGAACACTTAATGAAAAGGCACGATTACTGTACCATCGTGCCTTTTCATACACCAATCGTGCCTTTTCATGTATAAAAAGGCACGATTACTGTACAAAAAGGCTGGAAACTTTGTTCAAAAAGACTCGAAATATTTTTTAATTTTTTAATCGAGCCTTTTGGAAAAGTTATCGAGCCTTTTGGAAAGGTTATCGAGCCTTTTAGAAAGGTTATCGAGCCTTTTGGAAAGGTTATCGAGCCTTTTAGAAAGGTTATCGAGCCTTTTCCAAAAAGGCTCGATAACCTTTCTAAAAGGCTCGATAACCTTTCTAAAAGGCTCGATAACCTTTCTAAAAGGCTCGATAACCTTTCTAAAAGGCTCGAAATGATTTCGTGCCTTTTTGAAATATTTTCGTGCCTTTTTACACTGTCATCGTGCCTTTTGAAGTTGTTATCGAGCCTTTTGGAAAAGTTATCGAGCCTTTTAGAAAGGTTATCGAGCCTTTTGGAAAAGTTATCGAGACTTTTCCAAAAAGGCTCGATAACCTTTCTAAAAGGCTCGATAACTTTTCCAAAAGGCTCGATAACAACTTCAAAAGGCACGATGACAGTGTAAAAAGGCACGAAAATATTTCAAAAAGGCACGAAATCATTTCGAGCCTTTTCCGAACTTTTTTCGAACCTTTTTCGAGCCTTTTGGTGAAGAAGGTTACTGTGGGGGGCAATTTTGTCCGTTCACCATAAATGGTGCCTTTTAAACTTAAGTTAGTAAGTTGGTGCCTGTTCCCAAAAAAGAGCCTCAAATAGTGCTATTTAATTTTTTAACCCTCTATATCTATAGTTTCAGTGTTCAGAAAATTTTGAATCGTTGAAATGCATTGGATTTTATCAAGGTTCTCACGGATCTCTCTCTAATAAATATTTTTACTAATACGTTTTTTTTTTTTAATATAGAACTACGTTTTTTTGGAACTGCAATTCAAAAAATAAAAAGTTATTTATTTCAAAAATTGATGTGAGATTTCGATTTATGATTGGGTCATTACAGATTTACAGTAGTATAGAATGTTTTTCTTTAATTATTTATCTGTTGTGAAAAATAATAACATGCCTAAACAGTAAACATGTCTCAAGAGCATTCATGTGTTGTGCCTTTCACCACGTACCATGATGCTTTCTCTGGTTCATTTGTCATTTTCAATGGATTTATTCAACTCCAAGATTTGAATACAATCTCAATTTCCTTTCATTTGCCCCACCAGATTAATTTTTTCACTTTAATCCATCCAAAAAAATGAATCAAAACAACGCTCCGGTTATATCTACGTACCGTACCCACACATGCCGGTTAATATGCACTAAAGAGTCTGAACCCCCGACCATTAATGTGGAAGCTGCTGGGCACTCAACCAAGAGCGGATTTACACGTTTCAGGAATCTTTAGATCTTCCGTCTAAGTGATATCATTATTCAAAGTTTTTTATGGTCTATTGATTCTTTACCTAACTGAATGTGACACATAACAAAACCCTACTCATTCTTGACTCTAATAAACACTTATTGCCGCCCAAAACATTACATACACACAAATTCTCACATTAATTTGCTTAATTACTTTTTTGGCTTAATTTAATCAATCAAAGATGTATTTGCGGCCGCGTTATCGCCTTTTTTTATTGATTACGCACAGGCCAGCTCTTGTAGTTGAGTAGATTATATATCTTCTCCATTAATCAAATGAGGGGATCTGATCGAGTTCACACAGAATATGACAACTTCTCTAAGTTTACCTTTGAAACTTCCAAATCAGGTTCTTAATAAAATGAAATTAAACAATAAGATTAATGTAATATTGGATTTTGGTCATGTGAGAACTTAGTTTTTTTATTGGATATTCATTTTTTTTCTCCCTCTTTTTTAATTGTAAGTCAACAGTTCATGGTCCATGCTATCACATAAAAAGTAAAAAAAAGAAAAAGAAGAAAAAAGTGAGTCATAACTCATAGCAGACTTAATTTAAAAAAAAAAAAACTTCATATTATTATTATTATTATTATTTTTCTATGTTAATTGAAACAGCAGAAACTGTCTTCACTTTTCAGAGTCTACAACTTCCTGCTGCTATAGTTTTTACGTATCTTGTTTGAATCAAGAAGATGAATATATAAAAAATATTTTTAATAACTATTGACTTTCATCTATTAATTTCATATAAAAATTATTGTCTTCCTTTCTTGTAATATATATATACAGTGAAAATTGTCAAAACTGACCACATATATATATAAACTTGGTTTAATTATTCATTCTAAGAAAAATATATAGAAATAATTTATGGGGTTCTTATAAGTTTTATATTTGCACACATTGTTTGCTTAATGAAATATATTTGGTGATAAGAAGAAGAAGAAGAAGCAGCTAGCATTAATGGCAAGGACAAGAAACTCTCTGATCTTCATTTTCTTCCTTTATTATTTAGTCATCTTTTCGACGACTTTTGGAGCGAAAAGATCCGAAAAGGAGGAAGCAGCTTCCTTGTTCATCTTTGGAGACTCATTTCTAGATGCAGGCAACAACAATTACATCAACACCACAACTCTTGACCAAGCAAATTTTTGGCCTTATGGACAGACTTTTTTCAGCTTCCCCACCGGAAGATTCTCCGATGGCCGGTTGATATCCGACTTTATCGGTGAGATAATATTCTTGTCTGCTTAATAATTATATATATTAATGTTATTATTATGATCTCTCTTTTGTGTGTTATCTTCTTGTCTCATTGTAATATTGTATTTTCTAAATATTTGATGATCATTCATGGTCTCTCATTGTAGCTGAATATGCAAAGTTGCCATTGATCCCACCATTTCTACAACCTGGAGCTCAAAGATACTACAATGGAGTAAATTTTGCATCAGCTGGGGCAGGAGCTCTCGTTGAGACTTTTCAAGGAGATGTAAGTGAATATCATATTTATAGCTTGGAAAAGTATCATTACAACTTCTGTAATTTTATTTGCTTATATATAAATAAAATTTATAAAGTATAAGAATCTGTTATGTTTTTTCATGCAAAATTCTATTAGATACCTATTTCAATTAATACCAGTGTCTATTAGAATCCCGTATAAAAAAAAAGGTACAGAATCCCCTACATGATTCTTGTTTATACACATATTACGAAGATGCATGTTGAGTTAGTTCGAGTCACATAAAGTCTCACATTGTTTATTTATACCAGATGGGATCAATATGTGAGATCCCAAAAAAATTAGTAAGGGGAAATTAGAATAGAAGAGGAAGAGAAAAGGTAAGCAAAAGAGGAGGGTGCAATGCAAAGACTTTTCAGGATTTAAATGATAGAAAAATAAGTCTGGCATATTGATATGGTGTTGACCCAAATCTTGTGGACAATGTAAGCCTAGGTTGAGACAATTTCACTTTATTTTGTAGGCTGGTTGGATGCACCTACCATTTGGACCCACTACCTCCCATTTCTCATCAATTGCATTCTTGATTTGTCATACATCAAGTCATCTCATCACTGATCACCCACAAACATACATTTCATGCTTTGTCTTCCCATTTTTCACTTTTTACCTACTTATATCTATCAAATAAGTAATATATAATCTTTCCAACAAAAAAAAAAAAAAAAAGTCATATATAAAACTCTAGCTTATTTTGAGCTGTTGGATTACGAAGTTTGAAACTATAATGTTGGGCTATGCCGAGGTTTAGTATTTAATCCCATGTATTCTTAGGGTTTCGGTATGACAGAGAGAGAAAAAGAATACATGAAGTCGAATTAGAGAGAGAGTGATTCATCGTTGTAAACAACATTTTGATAGTAAAAGTTGAGTAAACACGGTAATCACACGTAAAGATCCATTTCTATCATTAGAATTCCTTATTAGTAAAAGTTAATTCCATTATATCAAAGAGCATAGATCCTTAATGATAAAAATTTATAATGTTAGTTGTGTTTTGCGATGTTTATTTGTTTGCGTGATTATATATGATTACAATTAATAATTATTAAGTTATTGGTGTTTTCTATAATTTATATCGATAGATCGATCCAAACAAGATGATTTATAGAGGTAACTATTGACCATTGATTATCATACTAACATGTTTGGTGATTTTTTTTACCTTCTTGTTTCAGGTGATTAGTCTAAAAACACAGCTTAGTTACTATAAGAAGGTAGAGTGTTGGTTGAGAGAAAAATTAGGCAATGATGAAGCCAAGTTGATAATATCAAGAGCAGTCTATTTGTTTAGCATTGGAACCAATGATTACGCAAGCCCTTTCTTGACCAATAATTTCACTCTACTGAACTCCTCATCTCACTCTGAATATGTTGGGATTGTGATTGGCAACCTAACAACAGTAATCAAAGTAAGTATTGTTGTTTTAATTTAATTTCTTTTGATTCTTTTTCACAGATATAGAGTAATTAATTTAATGAAAAATCAAAATGGATATTTGTCATTCATTCATTTTGCAGGAAATTTATGAGAGTGGGGGCAGAAAATTTGCATTTACCAATTTGCCAACATTGGGTTGTTTTCCTGCTTTGAGAATAATCAGAACAGAAGACGATGGTAGATGCTTGAAAAAAGTTTCATCACTAGCAAAATTGCATAACAAAGCTCTCTCCAAGCTTCTCTTTGATTTAAACAAACAATTAAAGGGGTTCAAGTATTCAATCTTCGACATGAATAGAAGACTCAGAGAAAGAATGAATCATCCATCCAAGTATGGTATGTACTCACTCACATGCAATTGCAAATCAAAATTATTATGATTATTTATTTATTTATTTGGTTATTGACATGCAAATCATAGGCAATCAATTATTGGTTTAAGGTTGTTGTTGATATAGAAATTATCTAGGGTGAGATCCCAGTATCCCACATATTTTTTTCATGCGGGATCATAATTTATGGCATGCGATAATTAGTTTCATAATTGCTAAACCGATTGTCATATAAAATAAACTTTGATCCGGCCTGAAAAATATATACGGGATCACGCACCTAAAACATACTCATGGATGATAGGCTAGAGTCTAGTAAAATAAAGTTGGGGGGGGGGGGCAACAAAGTTGGACTTCCGAGGGAAAAGTTCCACTTTGCATGCCCAAAAAGTTACTAATTCGGCCTGTCCAACAAAGCCAGGCCTCTTAATGATAGTTCGGACATGATGGGTGATTGTCTAGATAATTGTTGGACGTCGCAGCCTAACAGACTAGTCTTATTAAGTTAATTTCAAATCTACCAAACCATATACATTTGTCTTGATTTCAACCTCCCTAAAAATCTTGATGACTATAAATTATAATGTGTTAATACTTTGATAAATCTGTGTGATGAAGGGTTCGAGGAAGGAGAGACAGCATGCTGTGGAACAGGAGAATTTAGAGGAGTTTTTAGCTGTGGAGGAAAGAGGCCAGTGAAGGAATTTCAGCTCTGCGAGAACCCAAATCAATTTGTGTTTTGGGACTCAATCCATCTCACTGAAATGGCTAACGGACAATTGGCTCAGGAAATGTGGAATGGGACAACCAACTCTCACTTTATTGGGCCTTATAATCTCAAAAAACTATTTCAAATTTGTTGATCAACAAACACACCTTTTTCTTGCTAATTAGATGCGAGATTCTGCACATTTTCTCATACAGGATCCTGATTGAAATCTCGGTTATTTGTTTATCTTACGCCGGTGCCTATTAGATCCCACATGAAATGATTGGCATTTAATATATATTCTTGTTGTCCAAGCTTCAACACAACCTTATAAGAAACGCAAATTTTTATTTTATTAATTGTCAAATCTAGAAAGCTTACTAAAAGCTTTTTTATTAGTGTTTTAATTTAATTTGTACAATTTTTTCCGACCCAGTTCAATATAGAATCAATATATTTCTAGACTGAAGCCACTTAATTTGACTGACATTTAAAAATTACATTAGTCCAAGCATATATGACATTAACATTTCTTTTTCTTCAAGCAATGATCGCTATAAATAACAGCTAATTTGATTAAAATTAAGGAGAAGATTATCATTAACAGAAGATCAACAAGTTTTTAACATGACAAGATTATGGTTTTTTATGGGGTTCTTGGTTGTTTTTTCAAGTCTTCTCATCCCAATTATCATTCCTCAAGGTCACCTAAAGTTTCCTAAAAAAGTACATGTTGCATTATTCATCTTTGGGGATTCATATTTTGATGCTGGAAACAATAACTACATCAATACCACTGCTGATTATCAGGTGAATTTCCGGCCATACGGCGAATCCTTCTTCAAGTATCCGACTGGAAGATTTTCGGATGGACGCTTAGTTTCAGATTTTATCGGTATGATTGATTGTTTAATTTCATGATCAGCAACCCATCAATTATATATTTCAACTCAATCTGTTAACCCTTGTAATTTTTATCTTTTGGGCAGCCGAGTATGCAAAGTTACCGTTAATTTCAACATTTTTACAATCCTCTACTGACCAATTTACTTCCGGTGTCAATTTCGCGTCCGCTGGAGCTGGAACCCTTGTCGAAACTCATCAAGGATTGGTATGTATGTGAATAGTGATTCCACATCACTCGCGAGAGGGGGTCTTCAGACAAACGCGTTTAACCTTAGTACCTTACCATGTCTATACCGGACCGGAGTGTATTACAATTAATTATAATGATTTCTCTTTACTGCTAAATTCCAGGTGATAGACCTGAAAACTCAGCTGAGTTATTTCAAGGTTGTGGAGCAGCAATTGAAGCAGAAGCTAGGTGATGCAGCTGCCAAAAAATTGATATCAAAAGCTGTATACTTATTTAGCATTGGAAGCAATGACTATTTTACCCTTTTCTCCACAAATTCAAGTATGCTTCAATCTCACAACTCCAAAATAGAATATGTAGAGATGGTGATTGGCAACCTGACAAATACAATCAAAGTAACAGCTAGCATCTAATTATATGTTACATGAAATAAATATAAAATTTGTTTTTAGTTTTTAAATGTATGTTAATGTTTCAAGAAATATATGAGGAAGGAGGCAGGAAATTTGGGTTTTTATATTTGCTGCCATTGGGTTGCATACCAAGCATGAAAGTGCTTATTGTCCCTGGAAGCACTTCTGGTAATTCCTGCCAGGAAGATGGTACAGAGCTAGCAAAACTACACAACAAAGCACTTTCTGAATCTCTTCAGGAGCTAGAGAGAGTCCTGGAAGAATTCAGATATTCGTATCACGATTTCTACGGTTCTTTAATTGAAAGAATGAACAATCCTGAAGCATATGGTACCCCCTTTCGGCCAAATTCCTCTGTTTCAGTTCTGGATTTTGCGTTTTTTTCGCTACGTTCTTTCGAATAAAAAAATGCTGGCTTCATCACTGTGATTGTACAGGTTTTAAGGAGGTGATGGCATGCTGTGGCAGTGGCACGTACCGAGGAATACTGAGCTGTGGAGGGAAGAGAGAGATAAAAGAGTATGAAGTGTGTGAGAAGCCTAGTGAATATTTGTTCTTTGATGCTGATCATCCCTCAGAAATGGCTAGCAAGCAAATTGCAGAGCTAATGTGGAGTAGTGAAATTCCAAATGTCACAGGGCCTTACAATCTCAAGACACTATTTCATCTCATATAGTATTGAATGTAGTTTAGGATTACTCTTAATAAAAAAATCGTCCATTTGGAGCAACTTTGAGTCGTGGATTCAACTTGTTTGTCGCTTTTACTTCGTCACAGTATGAACAAATATTTCGTAATAAAGTCATATTGATTGATTTGTTCGATAGAATCGATTAAGAATCGTCTTATAGAAGATTTTATGGGATTAGCATTGCATTTCTTGGTGGGAGTTAATATCTTGGCCAGGTTAAAAAGACTGTACTATGTGGTGGTGTCTTAGCTCTTATATAGCTAGAAAATGCATAATGTTTGAAAAGACAAGAAAGCTGGTAGTTGGCTTTTATAGTTCTCCTCCTTTTGTTTGCTTTTCAGCCATTAGTTAAGCTTGGACTTACAACTTTACAAGTGAAAATCATCCTGGATTTGATATATTTTCAGAAATCCAGAGATATATATATATATATATAATAATTGTTAGGTACTGTTTGTTTTTTCGTATGGGATCCCGATTTTGTAAATTTATAAACTGACTTTGTAATGTTACAGATTGACCCTGCGCACAATATTGAATTTCTTACCTAAAAAGTTTGATTCCTGATCACTTTAAGTACTGTACAAAAGAATTCATTTCTCTGTGACCGTATAAATTGCTAAAGTTTGCACATGTAGATCAAAGTAAGATGTTTGATAAAACTAACTTTCCAAACTAACCACAACCCATCTAGGTTTTTACCAAAATACAGTACTACAAAACCTTCATTTCTAGAAATTTAAGAGCCCCCCAGATGTTCTATTCTTGTATTTTGTTGAAAAAACATATTTTTAGCTACAAAATAACATCCATATAATCTTCCATAAAAACCATTTTGATCAATTACATAAAAACATAAATATAGTTTGATAAACATAGTTGATAAACATTTATAAAAACATTACATAAAACCATAAATAGAGAGACATGATCATAAAAGAGAAGAAGAAATATAAAAGAGAAAGCATATGTGAAACATATTTAGGAAAACATTTTATATAGACATCAAAGGCCATTTTCGGTGATGGCTAGAACACTTACACACACATACTTAGGCCATACTTGAGACCATGATCTTCTAGAAGTCATAACATCACCACACCCATGCTTGGGCCATACTTGGGACCATAATCTTCTAGAATACATAGTTACAATTGAACTAATTTACATAACCATACCATAACTAAACAATAACTAAACCATAAATGAACCATAGTTAAATTATAACCATAAAGAAAAATTTCACATTTCCAACACTCCTCCTTAAAATTTTTCTTAAAGACTTCCATTTTTGCTACCATTGGAGGAATATCGAAACCATTAAACATCAAAAATTTCCATTCCATTGTTCTTCATCAGCATCTCCTCCTCATGTTGTTCAATTTGAGCTTTCATTGAGCTCTCCATTCAGGAACTTGCTGGCATAACATGTTGTTTCCAGCATCCATAACAGTACTTATGGGTGATCACACTCACTTTGTAGTGTTTGAACCTTACTAAGCATTCCATGAAACCATTTTAGCACTCATGGGTGATCTAAACCTCACTGAGCACTCCATAAACTGGAAACAAAATTCAAGGTCAGGTCCCATAAGAACAATGCTCTGATACCATGTTGAAAAAACATATTTTTAGCTACAAAATAACATCCATATAATCTTCCATAAAAACCATTTTGATCAATTACATAAAAACATAAATATAGTTTGATAAACATAGTTGATAAACATTTATAAAAACATTACATAAAACCATAAATGGAGAGACATGATCATAAAAGAGAAGAAGAAACATAAAAGAGAAAGCATATGTGAAACATATTTAAGAAAACATTTTATATAGACATCAAAGGCCATTTTCGGTGATGGCTAGAACACTTACACACACATACTTAGGCCATACTTGAGACCATGATCTTCTAGAAGTCATAACATCACCACACCCATGCTTGGGCCATACTTGGGACCATAATCTTCTAGAATACATAGTTACAATTGAACTAATTTACATAACCATACCATAACTAAACAATAACTAAACCATAAATGAACCATAGTTAAATTATAACCATAAAGAAAAATTTCACATTTCCAACATATTTTTCATTGTTCTAAGAAATAATGCTTTTTTTGGATTGTTTTTTTTTTTTCTTTTTTCGACAAGCTTCCAGGATGATTCCAGGCAGATTGGTAACAATTGCGATATTTGTGCTTGGAGATTCAGTCTATGATCCTGGAAACAATGACTATCTTGATATCGGCATTGATGGCAAGGCAAATTTTCCACCATATGGAGAGACCTTCTTCTGCTTTCCGACTGGAAGATTCTGTGACGGACGTCAGATCCCTGACTTTGCCGGTATAATGTGTTGGCTATATAATTAAAGACATTTAATTTAATTTTTTTTCCCTAAATTATATATGTCAATTGGGATACTAATGATCTGTTTTTGAGGATATCCATTGAAAATGTACTTAGCAATGTATGCAAACTTACCCATATGGGAAGTCATAATTTCACCAATGGAGCTAGCTTTGCAAGTGCTGGAGCAGCTGTTCTTGTTGAAACTAATCCTTTGACGAAATGTAAACTTTGATACTTGACTTTCCCTTGTAGCAGTTGATCGATCTCGTCAGATACCTCTGACTTGATTTATGTCAGATTTAAAATAAATAAATAAATAAACCCGGGCCAATTATAATCATGGTATTGATAATGAAACTTTTTCCAGCTAAACATCAGAATACAGCTAGGCTATTTGAAGGAGGTGGCCAATCTATTGAAGGAGGAGCTTGGTGATACTGAGGCCAAGAACATACTAGAGAATGCAATCTACTTGTCAAGTTTCGGAGGTGTCGATTACATGGCTTTTATCAACAATACTTACATAGATTTTACTCAATCAAAGATGGAAGAATATGTAAAAATGGTGCTTGGTAACCTCACAGAAGTGACCAAGGTAAATTGGTCTCTCTCTCTTTCTCTTTTTAATTCTTAATTGAGATAATTTAATCTTAAGATGGTAATTATTATTATTATTATTTGAAGGAAATAGATGAAATGGGAGGCAGAAAATTTGCATTTCAAAATGTTGGACCTTTGGGGTGCCAACCAGAGCTAAAGCAGCAATACAACTTGAGTGATAAAGCTTGTGTGGAAGAGCTTCAAACAATAGCAAGTCAACATAATAATGCTCTTTCTAATGTCACTAGGGAGTTGGAAAGTCAGTTGTCAGGATTCAACTACTTGAGTTTTGATTTCTTCAATGCACTTAATGATATGACAAGTCATCTTGAAAAATACGGTAAGTTGTATATATACATTAAGAGATCCGATCGACATAGATCTTTTTTTGATATGAGCTTTAACTTGATTAATTTATCTGTGTATGACTTCGCATGATCAGGCTTCAAAGTATCAGACATTGCAAGTTGTGGCACTGGCTCACGTAGGGGTTCCGATTGTGGAAGAGTAACTACATACGAGTTGTGCAGTGATCCAATCCTAACGAGTATGTGTTTTTTGATGGTGGACATCCAATGGAGTGAGCGAATTCTATGTTAACTGAGATGTTACAGAGTGGAGAGTCAAATGTTACATGGCCTCTGAACATGAAGCAACTATATGAACTCGAATCCTCTGCTGATCATGAATATGTGTCTGATGATGGTGCCTTGTTTAAGGATGAATAGCATATTTTTTTTTGTAATAAATTTTAAACATGTCACTTGAACTTGAGATATTGCCGGAATGAATGAATGCCTTTTGCTATCAAATCATATTAGATGATGATCTAACCTGTTGGAAATGTGAAATTTTTGAGAAAAATTTCACTATGGTTTGGTTATGTTAACTATGGTTTATGTAATGAAAACAGCTATCTCTTAGCTGTTCTACACTTCTGTATTTTTCTATTTAAACCCCCATTGGGGCATTGTAAATGTAAGCCATCAGAAAAATGGCATGGGATGTATGGTTAATACAGAGAGAAATGTTTCTGTAAATGTCTTCTTATGTTGCTCATTTTTATGTTTATGTAATGGTTTTTCATGGAAGTTCATGATCATGGTAAGACTGTCCAGAGGCATCACCCATGGTGAGAATGTCCAAAAGAGGCATCACCCATGGTGAGCATGACTCAGAGACAGCAGCCATGGTGTATGGATGTACTGATATCTCATAAAAGGAGATATCAAAATATTGTTGTATGGTTAATGATTTTATGTTATTTATGTTATCAAAATGGTTTTTATGGTTATTTTATAGATGATTTTATTTATATTTTTCATTGTTATGGATGTGATGTTCTGATCCAACAACAATGGAGTCAGAACATCAAAGTTCAAATTTTACTCTAGTTTCACCTGTATGAAACTAGTTGAGTTAGACAACTCCTCTAGTTTCATACGGCTGAAACTAGACAAGCAATAACATACAAAGTTTTTTCCAATTTTTAACATAACCAAGGGCGTACTTAGGATTTTTTTGTTAAGGTGTGCTAAAACAAAACTATAATTTTTACGAGGAAATTTCATTAGTTGAAAAGCGGAAATACATTTATATAGGGAAACAAAACGAGCCTTATCCCTCAAGATGCATATAATAAACAAATTACATAAACTTATACTTTTTTTGGACAGAGCTCACCATCAGTCGACTAATCAGTGTCTAAAATTACAAAATTTGGGTATTGTTTCATTTTTTTTAAGCATCACATAAATTATTTTTAGGTGGAGAACTCAAACTCACAACCTTGTGGTGCAGGTTTAAGGAGTTTACCATTAGACCAACCTCATTTCATTAAGAGTGTTTCATTAGAAGTAGTAAAATATGGAGTCAAAATTAGAAACAACAAACTCAAAACCCTAACTTGTTAAATAGAAGCCTATTAAAAATTAAGAAAATGTCCTCTAAGTGTAAAAACAGGGGATGCATTTTTTTTTCTTCAATTGAGATCAAAGATGGTCGATTGTTATTTTATAATTTGAGATTTTAATTTTTAATTAACATTTAAGAGAAAGAAGATTTTAGATGTGTGGGTTCTATAAAAAAAAAAAAAAAAAAAGGGTGTGGTACCGGAAATTAAAGGGACTAGAGGAGGGATGGTGATGCAGCAGCAGCTAAGGCAATGGAATACGTGGAGCGGGTGGCGAATTCGTATTTGAGTCGCATGGACCAACCAAATCCGGGCTGAACTTCGTGGACCTCTACAGAGGGCATATGTGGTTGGATCGTCTATTATAATATGTTTCCGGAAAGCCCAAGACGAGCCCTACATATGTTATGAAGACTCCGTCCTCCATAATAGATCACAACAGGCCCAAATTCGGCCATTTAGATTATTGCGCGAAGACTTGAGCTGGATGAGAGCTGGACACATTGAGCTGGACGAGATGATCCGGGCTGAACTTCGTGGACCTCTACAGAGGGCATATGAAATCGGATCGTCTATTATAATATGTTTCCAGAAAGCCCAAGACGATCCCTACAAATGTTATGAAGACTCCATCTTCTATAACGGGCTCCAGCATGTCCGAATTTGGCTGTTAACTTTCGTGCGCGGCAAGACAATTGTTGCTTTAATTATTATTTCCAATTATCTTCATGATTTGATATTAATTATTTTATGATTTGATTTTATTAAATCAAATTCAATTTCCTTTTTAGATAGGTTTTTAATGTTTTAGGATTCTTTTGATTTTAGGAGATTTGATATCTTTTCCATTTAGGATTCTTTCCCGTTTGTTTAGGATTTTCTTGTTAGTCAAGTTTTGCAATTCTATTTAAGTAGATTGTATTAGGGTTTGAAAGGCAGCTTTTGATTAATAAAAAATACAGAGATTGTTTCTCAATATCCATGTACAACATTCTTTGCGAAGATTGAAGTATTTGAAGCCTGTTAACAATCCTTCGTGCGCGAAGTTGAATGTTATCAGTAGCCTGTTATCCTGGTATCCGTGCGCGGATCAACAGCATAATAGTAGGGTTCGTTTCCGGTATTCGTGCGCGAATCAACGGATCTGAATCGTTTATCCCAGTTCTTTTATCTATTGTTGTTTTGCGTTGAATATTCCGCTGCATCAGATGGTCTGATGTGATGTGAGATGAGGTTTGATTGGTTTGCTAACTGTGTCTGTGTCTGTGTCCCGGGTCAGCCCTCTAACATGTTTGCCTCTGGATCTAACACGATATCTTATTGATATAAATGTGACAATAGCTTCTACAATCTATAAAAATCATGTGATAGATAAATACTCTGTTGTTTTTGAACATTAGTTGCTATAGTATATGTATGTTGAACATTAGCTGTATTTATTGATATAGCATTTTGTGATCAATATCATTCAACAAGTCCCTTTCAGCATTCAATTTTGCATCCATCATAACAAAGATATAACAAGGTTTAGCCAGAATGTACAGATTGATCAAGTTGGTTGCACTGCAGCTATGAAAATTTGTTTAGGTTTTCTTTTTTTTGTCTCACTTTATTTTGCCCAATTTTTTGTTTCATCAAGCTCCCAAGAAACACAAGTTCCTCTCTTCATCATTGGGGACTCATTATATGAGCCAGGAAACAATAACTTCCTCAATGTCAATAATAAAGCTAATTTCCCACCTTATGGGGGAACCTTCTTCAAGTATCCAACCGGAAGATTTTGTGATGGTCGTATTATCCCGGATTTCACTGGTAAATAAGTTTTTTTTTTTTTTTTTTTTTTGTAATGAAGCTCGATATATGGTACAAACATCTAGTACTTAATGTGCATGGTTATTAGCTTATTGAAGATTAATGTTTGTTGCTTTCATGGTTGCAGCTCTTCATGCAAACTTATCACTTTGGAGACCATATTTATCTTGTCAGCCTGGAAAATATCAATTTCTTAATGGTGCCAACTTTGCAAGTGCTGGTGCATCTGTTCTTCCTTATATTTATCTTATCTTATCAGCCTGCTCTTGGCCAACCCAAAGCTTCTCTCACTATCTTTCCCTCTCATGTTTTTTTTGAGAAATTAAACAAATTCATCAAGAGGAAATAGAGGTATATAACACTTTTTCAAAATGGATTTGTGTAACTATAACCACTTTAATAACTCATGTTTTATTATTGGATGGTTGTCGATTACACGTCTCAGATATAGAGATTCTTATATAACATTATCAAGAATAGGGATGTAAACAAGATTGAATGTTAAGGGCTAGAATAAAATTCCTTAAACCTTGACCCATGATTAAATTTGTCACATATATATGTTTTGTACGTGAAACAAAATTTATTCTCTAAGTAATATTTGAACAAAAAAATACAAATATCTAATCTCTATTTATGCATATATACATTAGCTTAATTAAACACAAGATTTCAAATTTCCAATATACAATTTTTGTTGTTATTATTTCGAATGTAACAATTTAATTGTTTAGATTTCAAATTTAAACCAAATTAATCATTAACAAGTCAATAAGATACCCGAACTTTCTTATAAGTTAATATCAAAATTTTACTAGTCAACAAGGTAAAAATTCAACTAAAATTCTCTTTTGTAAAGGGTCAGACCAAGCCTAAACAATGGCAACCAGATTTTCAATAAACAATATACTATATAGCTATTATATATTTTTATTCTTTTAACATTGCCCCTAATTTTTGTATCATTACATTGTAATTTTCAAATTAATTTAGCCTTAAATTTATAAAATAAAATGAAATATTTATATCCATTTAATTAAATTTTTTTTTTAAAGTACCTAATTTGAAGGGTTTTTTATTTATTTATTTATTTATTATTTTTTAAGTTGACAAATAAATTGAGCCAAATTGTGATAAAATAAGTAAGGATTATGATGCTTTGATAATTCATATAAGAGTTAATTTATGATTATTTCAAAAGGTTTTCAAGATTGAGACGGGGAGTCTCTAATTAATATGACATATCTTATTTGATTTGGAAAAACAAATTGTAAAGTTAAAAGGTATTTTAATAAATTAATAATTTTAATATCCTTTAAAAAATTCAAGATTTATTTTTATAAGAAAAAAAAATTCAAGATTTATTTATTTATTTATAAATAAAAATATACAAGATTTATTTTTATATAAAAAATAAATAAATATTAATTTGAACTTTTTTGCACACAGCTACACCTTGACATACAGCTAGGTGATGCAGAGGCAAATAAGAGACTAAACAATGCAGTCTTTCTCATTAGCATTGGAGGTGTTGATTACTTTTCCTTTCCTTCTGATTACCCAAATGCAACAGAATCTGAGAAGCAAGAATATGTGAATTGGGTGATTGGAAACATTACATATACGATCACGGTAAACTTAAGTTTTTCTGTATGTAATCTACCACCGATAAAATTAACAGCTTACTTAGTTAATAATTTTTTCTTATATTTATATATAATAAGTACAGGTTTGATTTTCTTTGATTCTCCACAGGAAATTTATGAAACAGGAGGAAGAAAATTTGCATTTCAAAATGTGACACCATTGGGTTGCACACCAGGGGCGAAACAAACAAATAATCTCACTGATGATGAATGTGTGGAAGAATTATTAGAGATGGCGAGACTACACAACAATGCTCTATTTAATGCGGCTAAGGAACTAGAAATCAAGCTACCCGCATTCAAATATTTGATTTTTGATTACTGCAATCTACTTTACGATAGAATTAAGAGGAAATTGCAAGAAATGAACAATAAATTTATGGAGTTATTGTTTTTAGCCAGAAGTTTATTTTTTATTATTTTTGTAATCTTTGTGCTTGAATTGCCAAAACTGCCCTCATCTTTATTTTACTTGGACCAAAATTTCCCTCCAAATTTCCCTCCCAAAATTTTCACCTAATGTATGCCTTTTATGTTTGCTGTATCAGATTTTATGTTTAAAAATCTGATATGCTCTCTCTCTCTCTCTCTCTCTCTAAAAACGAGATCTGCGACCTACAATTCGTCTCCTCCATTTCCTCAACCTCCATTTCGTCTCTTCCACACCATTTCGGTTCTTCCACTGAAACCGAAACCCAAACCCATTTCGTCGATATCGTTTTGTGCTATCTTGTCTCTCTTGAAGTAGATTTGGAGCCGAACAACCTTCTAGAATGTATGTATCCCCGTCCCAGTTGTTTTATTTACAATTATATGTTATTTGATATGAAGATTAAGATAGTGGATTCGATTTTTTGTGGAACCCGAAATTTTTTACTTTCTGGAACGAAGTTACATGCCAGTTTGTTTTAATATTACATGCCAGTTTGTTTTAAAATTACATGCCAGTTTATTTCTAACTTATATGTGATTTTGTAATTTTGATTCATAATGTTATGTTGTTTGATATTAAGATTAAGATAGTGGATTCGATTTTTTGTGAAACCCAAATATTTTTATTTTCTAGACCAAAGTTACATGCCAGTTTGGTTTAATGTTACATGCCTGTTTATTTTAATGTTACATGCCAATTTTTTTTTTTTAAAGTTACATGCCAGTTTATTTCTAAATTACATGTGATTTTGTAATTTTGATTCATAGTGAAATGAATCTCCTGTTGTTTTTTTACAATTATATGTTGTTTGATATGAAGATTAAGATAGTGGATTCGATTTTTAGTGAAACCCAGATTTTTTTATTTTTTGTACCGAAGTTACATGCCAGTTTGTTTTAAAGTTACATGCCAGTTTGTTACATGCCAGTTTGTTTTCATGTTACATGCCAGTTTATTTCTAACTTATATGTGATTTTGTAATTTTGATTCATAATGTTATGTTGTTTGATATTAAGATTAAGATAGTGGATTCGATTTTTTGTGAAACCCAAATATTTTTATTTTCTAGACCAAAGTTACATGCCAGTTTGGTTTAATGTTACATGCCTGTTTATTTTAATGTTACATGCCAATTTTTTTTTTTAAAGTTACATGCCGGTTTATTTCTAAATTACATGTGATTTTGTAATTTTGATTCATAGTGAAATGAATCTCCTGTTGTTTTTTTACAATTATATGTTGTTTGATATGAAGATTAAGACAGTAGATTCGATTTTTAGTGAAACCCAGATTTTTTTATTTTTTGTACCGAAGTTACATGCCAGTTTGTTTTAAAGTTACATGCCAGTTTGTTACATGCCAGTTTGTTTTCATGTTACATGCCAGTTTATTTCTAACTTACATGCCAGTTTATTTTCAAGTTACATGCCAGTTTGTTTTCATGTTACATGCCAGTTTATTTCTAATTTATATGTGATTTTGTAATTTTGATTTATAGTGAAATACTTGACATGCAGGAATATGGATACGAAGAGATTGGTCATTTATCACGGTGGAAGTTGGGTGGGCAATTCTTACGAGGGTGGTTTGACAAAGTGGGTTCATATTCCTAGAGGTTTGACTTATGATGCCTTGGTGAAGTTGGTACAAAATGTTGCCAAAATTGATGCTGCTAGGTACACCATAGAATTACACTCATTGGTCCGTACGAATAGTGGTGTTGCCCAACCGCTAATTGAGAATGACAATGAGGTGTCATGTATGATGGATGAAGATAAGTTGATACCGGAGGTTTATGTCACTATTTATCAGAAGTGTGCAGAATGGTACTACAGTGGATGAAGATGACAACCTACTACAGTCAAATTTTATTCAACAATGTAACCAACCTACTCCATAACCTGGGTATGGCAGGTTTCTCTAGCAACTGGCAGCATGTGGGTCTATTCCAATATCTGACCCAATTGTATGTACTGATGAAACCATTCATCATCAAGAGAACAGTCAGGAGTTAGACACCGATAACTCGGATGATGGTATGGGTGCTAGTTCAGCTAGTGCTGGTCCATCGGGTTTTGCTAGCTTTGGTGAAGGTTCCTTTGGAAAGGATGGATTGGGTGAGGATGGATCGGGTGAACATCCAACCCCACGGGCTTGGATTATTCTTGAATCAGAAAGGTATTGTCTAGAACCCAATCTCATGGACGACGAAGTAATTTCAAATGATGGCTGCTTATACAAGGGTAAACTCTTTCAATGCAAAAAAAAATCTTAGGCATACGGTGCACATGTATGCTTTGAACGAGAATTTTGAACTCCGGATTAGAAGGTCTAGCAAGACACGTTATGAGACCGGATGTAAAGATGACGAATGTGAATTCCAATTAATACCGGAAGTTAGTGGTACAACTTAGTTATTACCAATGATGTTTTTATTGTTAAATGTATTGGTGAAAAACTATATTTCATATTGGAGACATTTTGAAGTTACATAACAGTATTGAATTCATGTATTTCTCAGACCTAATTCCAATATTTTTACATGTCAAGGCTGTTAACAAGTTACATGCCAATGTATTATGAAGTTACATGCCAGTGTATTTTGAAGTTACATGTCAATGTATTATGAATCTATGTCTAACCTTCTTTTCATTTTAAAAAAATGGTGATAAAATTAAATTTCAAAATTTCCTTCCATGTAAAGAGGGGTCTTCTCATATCTTTCCTCGTTTAAAATGGTTTATTTGTTTATTTCAATTTCACACAAATTTTGGTGCATTGCTTCAAGAAATTTCCTGCACTACATTGAGCAAATACAAAAAAATAATGTTGCTTTAAGAAATTTCCTGCACTACATTGCTTCAAGAAACTAATGTTGCTCATTCTGAGTTCCTGATAACCACTCTCATGAAATTGATATAAACTTACAAAAATGACATTTTCAACATTAATAAATGTGGCAGTACAAACTTCATAAAGTACATGAGATTTTCAACCTTATAAACTTCAAAAACAAAAACATCCAACCAATTAGGTGTCAATTAGGGATATCAATTAGGTGTCCAAAACAGGTGCGCCGGAATGCAGCTAATTCTCCGACTTTTCGGAGAACCTTAACAATGTCTGGAAAGGCATTGAGATTACAATACACGTTCGTAGTTGACTTTGTAATCCACTCATCCTTCGGTTTGAGAAGGAAATCCTCATAATTCATATTTTCTATCTACAAAATCACATACAAATAACGTCAGTTACATGCCAGTATCTATGAAAGTTACATGCTAGTAGAGTAAGTTACATGCCAGTGAAGTAATGCAGCAAAATAGTTCAGGTGATGGCCAGGCAATGGCAATGGCCAAGCACATTGGCAGTGGTATACGAAAAGAAACTTTTATACATCAAGAGGTTCAGGTGAATAACTTAGAAAGAGAATGATAAACTAGTTATATAAAATTCAAAAAAATGTAGAATCAAAATAATATAAAATACAGATAACTTAAAGTGTCTGCAACAACATGGTCAAGTGAAGGAAAAGATCCATGCAGCCCATCGCTCCCACCATGACCTAAAATTAAGAAAGAGTAAGATGTTAACATGACAAAAATCTAACATCTTCAAAAAGAAATGGTTCAGCGTTCACAAATTATAAACCTATCCAATCCATTGCGTACACTCCAAAATTGCAAGAATTTAGCTGCTTTGCAAATTGAGAGTATCTCCTACTGAAAACATAAAAAGAACACCAATAAGGCAAATAAAACACAGTGAAAAATAAGCTAGCTCAGTTATGATGCTTTTTTCAATATAGGCCATGAAAAGATTACCTGTGCTCATTGAGTCCATGTACAATGATCAAAATCCCCCTGAAAGAACAAGGCAATGTTTCACTTACAGCAAAATGGAACCACAAACAATCAGAGCATGGTAGTAGACCCTCTTAATCCTTTCAACTAGTGCGACTCCTAGTAAGCCTGAATGACAACATAGTAAACCAAAACAGAGATAGATTTGGGACAATATAGGGCTATAGGCAAACAATAATCTGGAGAGATCAATAATCTGTACATAAATTTTGAGTTTACTGCTCATATGGAGCAAATTGAACTATAACAGTAATTCTTATTCAACATAAAGTTTTAGTAAATGTTTCAACTTTTCAATAATTAAACTGGTATACATTTAATCATAAACCTCATTTTAATATCAATGTAATTTAAAAACCTAACTTGTTAGAGTCTGCAATTCAATGCGTCTACTTATTTTCTCATAAACAAAACAGATAATACAGAACAGGAAAGCAAATCCCAATAGCAAGCTCATTTTCAGAGTTTTTAGTAACAAATATGAGTTTATTTACATGGTTTCTCATCAACCAAACACAGTAGACACAACCCTTATCATTCTAAACACAAACCAAAAGGAAACCACAAACAGACAAAAAATCAATATTTTAAATTCCAATTTAACATATACGAGATGACAATTCAAACTACACAGAGCCTCATTTTAAAGTCAAATTATAGAAGAAGATTCAAAATCAACACTTACTGGCGGGTCGATCTATGGAGCTCCGAGGCGACGGCGAAGGTTGCGACGGCGACCAAGCAGGTGCGAGACGACGGCACCTCTCCCCCCTTTGTGCGACACGACGGCGAGCAAGCAAGGCAGCGACGGTGAGCGAAACCACGACGAGGGCAACGCGACCAGGACCGATGGCGATCTGTCTCTCTCGGCGACGGACGGCGAACAACGATTGGCGACAGACAGCGATCACTCTCTCTCTCTCTTCTTCTTTTTTTCTTTTGCTCGTTGATTTTACTGATGGGTGGGTTCCACCCTACAAAATCATTTTTACTGATGGGTGGGTCCCACCATGTTAGCTTTTTTTTGTTTTTCAAATTTCGAATGTAAGGGTATTTTTGTCCAAATATGGTAAAAATTGACTAAAACAATTAAAAATAAATCTGTGGCTAAAAACAATAAATCCATAAATTTTTTGGTTCTTTTTGAATTCACCCCTAGAATTAAACACCCCTAAAAATATGATAAGTTTTGGTCATAGTTCTTTTTTTTTTTTTTTTTGTTCCAAATGAATGATTTTATTAAAATCAAATAATTGTTACAAATAATTATTCTGACTCTTATGTTTTGGTCATAGTTAAACTTTGTTATATATTTTAAAAGAAAAAGAAAAAAAAAAAAGAAAAAAAGAAAGAAGATTCATATATTTTAACGTAAAAATGTGAATATTAATTTTTCATTAACCTCGCTTGATTTTGACAAAAAATACTGGTATAAAAAAATGTTAAAGATGGCTTCTCTTGAAGTTTTATAAAATTAGAGGTTTCTGCATATTATCAAAACTTGCCTGCTTATAATTAGGATGATGGTTAATAATTTTTTCTTATATTTATATATAATTGTCAAACTTCGAATGATGGTTAATCATTGGTGAAATGTCTTGAAGGATTTGAGGTATCAAACATTGCATGTTGTGGCAGTGGAGCGTACCGAGGAATCGATTGCGGAATTGGAGAATATTAATTATGCAGTGATCCTAATGAGTATCTATTTTTTGATGGTGATCATTTAAGTGAACGTGCTTATTCTCAATTGTCTGAACTATAATGGAGTGGAGGGAAGAATGTTACAGCACCTCTTAATATGAAACAACTAATTGCACTTGAAGAACTTGATCAAGAGATTGTGAAGTTTTCAGACCATGTCATGAAATTCTCCATTTGAGATCGTTATCATTGGATATGTCCAATAATAATTTGGGTATCTCTTGGTGTGCTCTGTTTCTTTTCGCTTTGCTTTTGGCCCCTTTCTCTGTGTTGTTTTCTTCTTTGTTTTTGGGTCTGTGATGTTGTCTTTGTGCCGATAGTTTGGCTGGTGTTGTTGTGTTCTATATCTTTTCTTCTTGAAATAAAATGGAGCTGTTAAAAAAAAAAAAAAAAAAAAATTTGGGTATCTCATTCTGTGCTTCAAATTCTCTTAGATATTTCTTTTCGGTTTCCTAGCTTCATGCATTTCGATCACTTTGTTTTGTTTGGACTTCAGTCAATTATATATTTATTAATAAATTTCTTTTGCACCATGTTTTTTTTAAAGGAATTCTAGAACGTTGGATCATCTTCTAGTCAACACTGTTGACTAGAAGTAGGGGTGGGCATAAAAGTATGAATCGATCCGATCCGACCCGATCCGAACCGATTTTGGGTGTTTGCTTCGGTTTTATGATTGAATTCGGTTCGAACCGAATTGAACACGAGTCGGTTTCGGTTTTGAGTTTTTAAAACTGAACCGACCAGTATGAACCGACATATAAATAAATAAAAAACCTAGCTTTTTTCTAGCTCTTCAGACCTAACAACATCTCTATTCTCTCACAAAACCGCAGCCGAATCTCTCTCTATCTCTCAGTCTCTTAGTCTCTCACAGTCACACAGTCCCTCTTTCTCTTCCGCCGCTCCATCAACCGGTTAGCCCACCGGAAATTTCTCTTCCGCATGCACTAGTCTTGCTTCTGCAGTTCCGCCTTCACTCGTTAAGGTATTTATCCTCTTCTTGCCATATCAAGGTTTTTCTTCTTTTGTGATTTGTCTTGTGTATTAAGTTTTTCTTCATCAGATCTTATTAATATATGTAATATGTCGTATGATTCTCCACACTGCTTTTATCAATTTACTAATCCAACTTGTTGATTGATTGGGATCCCCTTATTTGCCCCAAGTTTCATTGTTTGATTTGTATATTGATTACAAAATTTTGTTTTTAGTTGAGCAATTAAAATCTTGGTTCTGTGAATTCTTATACAACCAGAGTAAGACAGTACTATTAAACAATTGATTATGCGAATTTTTTTTTTTGCGTGCAGTTGTCTTTGGAAGAAGCCAAGAAGGAATTTGGTAGCTATTTAGCACCTGCTTTTGATTGATTTGGACTATATTTATTTAGATGTATTTTGAATATGTAAATTTATTCTATTTAACTGTGATTTGATTATGTAAAAAGGGATGTTTATACATCCCATCCCAATATCAGTTTTTTTATTTTTATTTTTTTTTATTCATTCATTCATTCATTTGGAGCCCCATATCAATTGCCCAAAGGCCCAAATAATAAAATTTCTATTAAAAGGTAAATATATATATATATATAAAATAATAAAAAAAAACCTCAAAGCCCAATAGGCCTAAAACCGAATTGAATCGAATCAAATTGAGATAAGGGTGTTCGGTTTAATTCGGTTTTTGGGTCTAATATGGGTCGAACCGATTCACATTTTCAAAAACCGAATATAAATCGGTTCAATACGGTTTTGGCCAAAACCGAACTGAACTGAACCGCGCCCACCCCTAGTCAACATCAATTCCCGGTCCGGACGGTTTTAACATCAATTTCATTAAGGCCAATTGGGATGTGATTAAGGATGATTATATGTGCTTCTTGAAGGAGTTCCATCGTGATGGGGCCATTGTTAAAGAGTGGAACAGGTCCTTCATTACTCTCATTCCAAAATTGGTAAGTCGGTTTCTTTTGGTGACTTTCGGCCGATAAGTTTGGTTGGCTTTCTCTTTATAAGATTTTGGCTAAAGTGCTTGCGCATCAGCTAAAGAAGTTTATGAATCTTGTTTTAGGAGAGACCCAAATGGCTTTTATTCAAGGGCGTCAAATCATTGATAGTTTTGTTATCGCTTCGGAGATAATCAACAAGTGGAGGAAGGATGTGAAAAGAGGTTTCCTTGTAAAACTTGACTTTGAAAAGGCGTACGACAGTGTGGATCACTCTTTTTTGGATGCGGTTATGGTAGCCATGGGTTTTGGGGAGAGGTGGCAGAATTGGATGAGATGGTACATCTCGTCTACGTTGTCTTCGGTTCTTGTGAATGGCTGCCCAACAAGTGAATTCCTTATCGAAAGAGGCCTTCGTCAAAGGGATCCTTTGTCTCATTTTCTATTTAACTTCGTTGTGGAAGCACTGAATGTTATGCTAACAAAAGCCTTGGAGATGGGTATGGGTATGGGTATGGTTAAAGGTGCAGTTTTTGGTGATGATTCAGTTCAAATCTCCCATCTTCAGTTTGCCGATGACACGATACTGTTCCTCCAACCCAACTTGGAATATGTAAGATCGACCAAAAGAATTCTTAGATGCTTCGAATTGGTGTTGGGCTTGAGGATCAACTTTCATAAATCATGTTTAATTAAGGTGGGGAAAAAAATAAATTCTGATTTAGCCTTAGAGGCTGCAGCGGTTTTCAGGTGCAAGAAAGATAGCCTTCCTATTACCTATCTTGGTATGCCTCTCAGTGCTAATCCTAGCAATAAATCTATTTGGGATCCAGTGTTGTCTAGGATAGAGAATTGGTTGGCCCTATGGAAGAGAAAATTTCTTTCGAAGGGTGGGAGATTGATCCTTATCAAAGCGGTCCTCTGTAGCATCCCTATTTATTACATGTCCGTGTTCAAGATTCCCGTTGGAATAGCTAGAAGGATCGAAAAATTACAAAAGGGATTTTTTTTTGGGGAGATGGGGTGTTGAAAAGGAAGATTCATTCGGTTGATTGGGATTCGGTTTGTATGAGTAAGCGGAATGGAGGGCTTGGGATTGGGAGAATCCAAGACAAAAGTAGAGCCTTACTTGCCAAATGGATTAGGAGATTTGGAAGAGAAGAATGTCCCCTTTGGAAGAGGGTTATATGTGAGAGATATGGTATTGATGGGAGTTCTATCTTTTGGAATTGGTACAGTGGATGCAATGCCTCACACTTCATTAAAGCAATAGGTTCGTTGCTTACAGATGGGTCTCCCACAGCTAAATGCCTTAAAGAGGGGTTGCAAGTGGTTATTGGCAGGGGAAATAGAGTTAAATTTTGGCATGATATAAAATGGGATAATGTGTCTTTAAAGGAGGCATTTCCAAGAATTTATGCTCTTGCTAATATTAAGAATGTGAGTATTTGTGATTATGGCAAATGGCAGGACAGTAATTGGGTGTGGGATATTGCTCTTCGTAGATCATTGTTCGGTTGGGAGACTAATCAGTGGGAGTGCTTCACGTCTGTTTTAGAATGTATTGTGCTGAGACAGTCCTTGTCTGATTCTATTGCTTGGAGATTTAGCCTAGACGGCCTTTTTTCGACCAAGTCTTTTCGTTCTTCTTTAGATGGTCAGTCTGTAGAAGTTGGTGGTTGTTACGAGTGGCTTTGGAGTGGAGTGTGTCCTCCCAAAGTTTAGATTTTTGGGTGGCAGTTGTTTAGAGGGAGAGTTTTGGTTAGAGAGGTTCTCCACAATTTTGGTTTGGCGAATTTATCTAACATCGAATGTCCTATGTGTAAGGTGGATAAAGAGACTATTAGTCATCTGTTTCTTCAGTGCAGTTGGTCTTGGAAGGTGTTGGTGAGTAGTCTTCGTATTTGGTGTTGTAAGAAAAATCGCACACACACAAATCTAAAACACATATAAAGCAATAAGAAGAAAAAGACGACACCAAAGATTTTACGTGGTTCAGCAATTTGCCTACGTCCACGGAGCGCACCACACTCAATCCACTACTTTCAGAGTTGATTACAATCTCTCTATTTCTCTCTCAGTCTCTCTACAATTTGCTCTCTTTCTCTCTAGCAATTTTTCTCACACATGGTGAGTTTAACACACGCATCAGAGTACACATAATGGTGGTATTTATGTGGGAGCACTAGGGTTGACCAAATCCTATATGGGATCTGTTTCCTTTTTCCTCTTTCTAAACTATGCAAATCTTTATCGCACGCGGATTTACGTCGGACCGCTGCCGGTGCCACAACGCTCTCGCAGCGCTCCTTACAGCGGAACCTATTGGAGGCAGACCGTTGTCCCAACCGTTGCCGAAATCCGCAACGCAACACACAGCGTGCAACACTTGCCTGACCGCTGCCATTGCCGCTTTAAAAGACACAGCGCAATGCGTAGTGGTGTCTTGATTTTGGCCGCTGCAACACACCGCTGCCATAGCAACAGCGTGAAGCACTCAAAGCTTCCTTTGTTGACTTTGCAATTTAACTTCACAAATCCCAAATATTAATTTGCCTTTTAATTTCACAAAAGAAAAAAAAAAACTTTACTTTGCTTAATTCATTTGTTGACTTTGAAGTCTTCACACAATAATCCCAACAATCTCTCACTTGAAGACTAAAACTCAATAGACGTTCTTCTTAAAGCTCACTTGCTTCTGTTTTCCCAACACGCAGCTCTCACAAAAATCAACCTCAACACTCTTCAAATCTAGCAACTTACCTTTCGATTATAGACACTTCAGCCCCTGACTACTAATGTGCCCAAACCTCTGGTGCCATAAGTTCGGATCATCTTTACCTTCCGTCATAGCAATTGAACCACAACCATCCATAGTTGTGTAAAGCGAACCATTCTTATTTCCTCGGGCGATTGTCATAATACCCTTCGAAATCTTCCACTTATCATCTGTGAAAGTCGTCACATAACCCTCTGATGCTAGTTGCCCAATGGAGATCAAATTATTCCTCAAATCCGGTATGTGTCTCACGTTGTTGAGCTTCCAAACTGACCCTTTCAACTGAATCTTCACATCTCCCTTCCCGGTAATGTTGCATGCTTGATCGTCACCAAGATACACCTTACCCAAATTTCCGGAGACATAATTCTCGAACAACTTCCTGTGAGGTGTGGCATGGAATGACGCTCCTGAATCCAGAACCTAAGGCATGGAATGGGGCAGTCATCTGACTCCTCCGACACACAGTTCGCACTGCCCTTGCCCTTGCCCTTGCCCTTGCCCTTGCCCTTGCCCTTATCTTTCTTCTCATATCTACACTCATACGAGAAATGACCTTTCTTACCACAGTTCCAGCACTCTACATCTTTCTTGTTTCGTTGCTGATTTCCCGAATAGTTGACCTAATACCTGGATTTAGACTTTCATCTTGACTTTGATCTTCCTCATTGATTCGTGTTCCGATTTCTATTTCTGATTTCTCTTCCTTCCATATTCAGTGCTAAAGATGTAGACGCTCCAAATCCCTCTTCACACATCCTGATTTCTTTAGTCATGATCATGTTCACAACCTGTAAGAATCTAATTTTTCTTTCCCAAATGAGTTGGCAATTGACTGACATGTCATCTTCCAACTTTCTAGCAATTGGATGAGCATAAACACCGCCAAGAATTCTTCATCGAAACCCATAGACACAGAAGTTAACCCATCCTTCACTTCGTTGAACTGGTTTAGATACTCTCTAAAACCCTGACCTTCCGTCATCTTTAGATTTGATAACTTTTTGACAAGATGAACCTTCCTTACCGCAGAAGTTGTTCATACAGGTTTGATAAAGTCTTCATCAGATCTCTGACAGTTAGCTGATCCTTTACATTAAAAGCGATCTGCTTCGTCAAACTAAGACGAATTGCTCTCAATACTTTCCTGTCCAATAGTTCGAGATCCTCTTCATCCATGTTCTTCGGCTTCCGCTTCTTTGACCAATCTTCATCGGTCATAGTTGCCGGCTTCTCTTTTATCGGCCAATGCAAGTCCTTCTGGTACAGATAATCCTCCATCTGTATCTTCCAGAAACTGAAATTCATCCCATCGAATTTCTCAATCTTGTGAGAATCTTTCTCTGATCCCATCTCCGTAATAAAATCGTTGACCTCGAGAAAAACCTAGATTTATGTGAAAAATAACCCGCCCCAACCTAGGGCTCTGATACCAATTGTTGTAAGAAAAATCGCACACTCACAAATCTAAAACACACAGAAAACAATAAGAAGAAAAAGACGACACCAAAGATTTTACGTGGTTCAGCAATTTGCCTACGTCCACGGAGCGCACCGCACTCAATCCACTACTTTCAGAGTTGATTACAATCTCTCTGTCTCTCTACAATTTGCTCTCTATCTCTCTAGCAATTTTTCTCACACACGGTGATTTTAACACACACATCAGAGTACACATAATGGTGGTATTTATATGGGAGCACTAGGGTTGGCCAAATCCTATATGGGATCTATTTCCTTTTTCCTCTTTCTAAACTGTGCAAATCTTTATCGCGGGCAGATTTGCGTCGGATCGCTGCCGGTGCCACAGCGCTCTCGCAACGCTCCTCACAGCGAAACCTATTGGAGACAAACCGGTGTCCCAACTGTTGCCGAAATCCGCAGTGTAACACACATCGTGCAACACACATCGTGCAACACTTGCCTGACCGCTACCATTGCCGCTTTAAAAGACACAACGCAATGCGCAGTGGTGTCTTGATTTTGGCCGCTGCAACACACCGTTGCCATTGCAACAGCGTGAAGCACTCAAAGCTTCCTTTGTTGACTTTGCAATTTAACTTCACAAATCCCAAATATTAATTTGCCTTTTAATTTCACAAAAGACAAAAAACAACTTTACTTTGCTTAATTCATTTGTTGATTTTGAAGTCTTCACATAATAATCCCAACATTTGGGACGTTAAATGCTGTATGGCTGAAGACATAAATAAGTGGGCTGATGGTTGGATTGGCTCATGTCCATCCCTTAAGTCTAGAAGAGCTTGGACAATTCTTTTTTTTTTTTTTTTTTTTTGCAGTGGTGTGGTCGATTTGGGAAGCTAGAAATAATCTGATTTTTAATGGTCAGGAGGCTCTTCATGATCAGGTGATTGATATTGTTAACTTCAGGGTGGCCTGGTGGTTCAAGTCTTTTAGTCGAGGATCAAAATTACCAACATCCCTCATTCTTCTTAACCTGAAGGATTGTTGTGTGGATTCCATTAGACATAAAAATCCTAGTCTGAAGTGCGGGATTCCTCCCTGTGATGATAGCCTCAAGTTTAATGTTGATGGCTCGGCGAGAGGGCAGCCGGGTCCTGTTGGTATTGGTGGTATGCTGAGGGATTCGAAAGGCCGTATCTTATGCATGTTCTCCCTGTTTGTCGGGTCTTTCGATTCTAACTCCATAGAGATTTTGGCTATTCTCAGAGCCTTGAAGTTAGCTGTCTCTAATCTGGCAATTTCGTACCGTAAGGTGTCTTTTGTAAGCGATTCTAAAACTGCTGTTTCCTTGGTCTAACAATACGGAGGGCTTTGATAGTATTAAGTATTAGACCAAGTCAAATATTATTTTCCTCTACGAGTGCGTACATTGTTTACCTAGGCCGCAATCCCATCTCATGGAGTTCCAAGAAGCAGCGTACAATTGCTCGCTCTTCGACTGAGGCAGAGTATCGTTCGGTTGCTACCACTGCAGCAGAACTTAATTGGGTTTGTTCTCTCTTATCTGAACTAGGTGTTCTACTTGCTCAGCCTCCTGTGATATATTGTGATAACGTGGGAGCCACTCACTTATGTTCAAACCTAGTTTTTCATTCGAGGATGAAGCATGTTGGTATTGACTATCATTTTATACGCAATCAGGTGCAGTCCGGTTCACTTCGTGTAGCTCATGTATCCTCTACAGATCAGCTGGCGGATGCTCTTACCAAGCCTCTACTACGTACTCGGTTTCTCTAGCTCAAAACCAAGATTGGACTCTACATTTGAGCTCCATCTTGAGGGGGTATATTAGACCAAGTCAAATATTATTGTTCTGTTGCTCTCATATTGTAATATCTGATTGACAACATTTTATTTTACTGTAGCAATTCAATTATTTAAATTCAAGTTTTAAACTATATCAGTATTTTTAGGATTTCAGTTTGAGTCTTTGAAATCCTCTGTTCTGTATATATTAGTTATGCTGAATAATAGCAAGTATGCCATATTTTCTCAACTCTCAGTTTCTTATTAAGCACCTCAACTCTATTCTTGACAATAAAGATATCTTGCAGCAGTTTCAGAACATCGAGATTGTTTTCAGTCCGAGGGCCTCCAATTCCTTCGCGGATATGCTTGCGAAGAAGGGGTCAAGTGGTAATGGCAATAGCATTATTTGGAGCGATATTTGATTTAGAGGGCTTTGCTTTGGCCTAGCTGGTCTTGTCAGGGTTTTTGGCTTTTCTTGGGGGGCTTAGTTCTCCCTTTTCCATGTTTTCAGTTTTTGTGGTCTTTGTGTTGCTTGTGTTTCGTTGCTGGGTGTTTGAGGTGCGCTGTTCGTTTGTTCTGTTTTTGTGTTTCTTTGGCTTTCTTGGCCTTGTTTCTTGTTCCTTCTCGCTACCTTCTTGCAGTTTTAATTAATCATGCAGTTCAAAAAAAAAAAAAAATCTTCTAGTCAACATATATAGGTAAGATGAGCTGAGGAGGAAGGAAATGAAGGTCAATTACATATCTTTTCTCATCATGTTAACAAGTACAACACTTGCTCTCCAGAATCATGTACAACTTGCAGTGAAAGTTTAGCTGATCACTGTCTAATCTGAGTATTTTCTAGAGGCTTTCTAATATTAAGATACATCGATATAGCTGTCCAATCTCTTGTTGTCCAAGCTTCAACACAACCTTACAAGAAACTCAAATTTTTACTTTATTACTTATCAAATCTAGAAAGCTTTACTAAAAGCTTTTTTATTAGTGTTTTAATTTGTACAATTTTTTCCGACTCAGTTCAATAAAGAATCAATATATTTCTAGACTGAATCCACTTAATTTGACCGACATTTAAAAATTACATTAGTCCAAGCATATATGACATTAACATTTCTTCTTCTCCAAGCAATGATCCCTATAAATAACAGCTGATTTGATTAAAATTAAGGAGAAGATTATAATTAACAGAAGATCAACAAGTTTTTAACATGACAAGATTATGGTTTTTTATGTGGTTCTTGGTTGTTTTTTCAAGTCTTCTCATCCCAATTATCATTCCTCAAGGTCACCTAAAGGGGTTTCCTAAAAATGTACTTGTTGCATTATTCATCTTTGGGGATTCATATTTTGATGCTAGAAACAATAACTACATCAATACCACTGCTGATTATCAGGCGAATTTCTGGCCATACGGCGAATCCTTCTTCAAGTATCCGACCGGAAGATTTTCGGATGGACGCCTAGTTTCCACATCACCCAACAAACATCACATGGTCACTCGAGCTAAGAACAATATCCACAAGCCTGTACAGAAGCTCAATCTTCACACTCAAATTCGTTCCTCAGCTGACTTCGAACCTACCACGGCAGCCCAAGCATTAAAGGACCCCAAGTGGCGACAGGCCATGTCTGAAGAGTGTGATGCACTGGTCAAAAATGGAACATGGGAACTGGTCCAGCCGGATAAATTCACAAATATCGTTGGCTGTAAGTGGATTTTTTGAATCAAAAGGAAATCTGATGGGACAATTGATAGGTACAAAGCTCGCTTGGTTGCGAAAGGATTTAACCAAAGACCTAGGGTTGACTACTTTGAGACATTCAGTTCAGTTATCAAACCAACAACCGTCAGACTTGTTCTCAGTATCGCTGTTAGCAATGGCCGGTCTCTACGTCAATTAGACATCAACAATGCCTTCCTCCAAGGCCGCCTCACTGAGGATGTCTACATGGCACAGCCTCCAGGCTTCATTGACTCAGACAATCCAACGTATGTTTGTAAGCTTCGCAAAGCCATTTATGGTCTCAAGCAGGCACCGCGTGCATGCTATCATGAGTTATGCCAATTCCTTATTGCATCTGGGTTCAAGAATTCATACGCTGACACTTCACTGTTTGTTCTTAAAATGGGTGGTACACTTCTATATCTCCTTATCTATGTAGATGATATCATTCTTACAGGTAACAATCCAGCTCAGGTTGATCATATTGTTGCCACTCTTGCTCGGAGGTTCTCCCTGAAAGACCTTAGCCCTCTCTCCTATTTCCTTGGAGTTGAGGTGGTTCCGCACAAGCAAGGGGTTCTACTGTCTCAGAGGCGTTATATAATGGATCTCCTCACTCGCACGAATATGTCAGGTGCTAACCCGGTTCAAACGCGCCGCTGCCTATAGGTTCCCCAATCAGTCTTCGCTCAGGCACACCGCTAGATGATCCCACCACTTATAGGACGGTGGTTGGCAGCCTTCAATACCTATCACTCACTCGTCCATACATTTCCTTTGCGGTCAATAAATTTTCCCAATTTATGCACCAGCCTTCAAATGAGCATTGGGAGCACGTTAAATGTGTGTAGCGGTATTTATGCGGAACCTTGGATGAAGGTATTCTCATCCATCGAGATTCACCGATCACTATTCATACCTTCTCCGATGCGGACTGGGCTGGCAATAAAGATGATTACTCCTCCACCAGTGCTTACATCGTGTATCTCGGCCGAAATCCTATCTCCTAGAGTTTGAAAAAGCAACACACTATTGCACGCTTGTCTATAGAAGCTGAGTATCGTACTGTCGCATCCACAGCCGCTGAACTCAATTGGGTGTGTTTTCTACTAACTGACCTTGGCATTACACTGCCTACAGCACCCATCATCTATTGTGACAATGTTGGTGCCACCCAACTTTGTTCCAATCCTATCTTTCACTCTAGAATGAAGCATGTTGCTATAGATTTTCATTTCATCAGGGACCAAGTTCAAACAGGTTCGCTTAGAGTGGCTCATGTATCTTCGAAGGATCAGCTGGCGGATGCTCTAACCAAGTCGCTTCCGCGTTCCAACTTTCAGACAATCAAGCACAAGATTGGCCTCTCTTGCCGTGGCCTATCTTGAGGGGGCATAGTGGATACAGTACTTCAGTTGGACACAAACTCTGCACATATTAGATTTATCAAACTCTTTTGTACATATCTGATTAGGTCTCAATAGGTTGTATTTAATTATTTTCCTTATCTCTATAGGTCTTCGAGTTATATTTGCTTTCCACCTGTTGTATTATATATACTTTGAATTATCAATGGAAACGTGTGACAAAATTATTTCACCAAAGTTCTGTTAACCTTTACACTGAGGAGGAAGGAAATGAAGGTCAATTACATATCTTTTCTCATCATGTTAACAAGTACAACACTTGCTCTCCAGAATCATCTACAACTTGCAGTGAAAGTTTAGCTGATCACTGTCTAATTTGAGTATTTTCTAGAGGCTTTCTAGTATTAAGATACAATGATATGTCTGCCTAATCTCTTGTTGTCCAAGCTTCAACACAACCTTACAAGAAACTCAAATTTTATTTTATTATCTAGAAAGCTTTACTAAAAGCTTTTTTATTAGTGTTTTAATTTGTACAATTTTTTCCGACCTAGTTCAATATAGAATCAATATATTTCTAGACTGAAGACATTTAATTTAATTTTTTTTCCCTAAATTATGTATGTCAATTGGGATACTAATGATCTGTTTTTGTGGATATCCATTGAAAATGTACTTAGCAATGTATGCAAACTTACCCATTTGGGAAGTCATAATTTCACTAATGGAGCTAGCTTTGCAAGTGCTGGAGCAGCTGTTCTTGTTGAAACTAATCCGTCCACGAAATGTACAAACTTTGATATTCGACTTTCCCTTGTAGCAGTTGATCGATCTCGCCAGATACCTCTGACTTGATTCATGTCAGATTTAAAATAAATAAATAAATAAATAAACCCGGGCCAATTATAATCATGGTATTGATAATGAAACTTTTTCCAGCTCAACATCAGAATACAGCTAGGCTACTTGAAGGAGGTGGCCAATCTATTGAAGGAGGAGCTTGGTGATACTGAGGCCAAGAACATACTAGAGAATGCAGTCTACTTGTCAAGTTTCGGAGGTGTTGATTACATGGCTTTTATCAACAATGCTTACACACATTTTACTCAATCAAAGATGGAAGAATATGTAAAAATGGTGCTTGGTAACCTCACAGAAGTGACCAAGGTAAATTGGTCTCTCTCTCTCTCTCTCTCTCTCTCTCTTTAATTCTTAATTGAGATAATTTAATCTTAAGATGGTAATTATTATTATTATTTGAAGGAAATATTTGAAATGGGAGGCAGAAAATTTGCATTTCAAAATGTTGGACCTTTGGGGTGCCAACCAGAGCTAAAGCAGTGGTAAAGCTTGTGTGGAAGAGCTCAACAATAGCAAGTCAACATAATAATGCTCTTTCTAATGTCACTAGCTAGGGAGTTGGAAAGTCAGTTGTCAGGATTCAACTACTTGAATTTTGATTTCTTCAATGCACTTAATGATATGACAAGTCATCTTGAAAACTACGGTAAGTTGTATATATACATTAAGAGATCCGATCGACATAGATCTTTTTTTGATATGAGCTTTAACTTGATTAATTTTTCTGTGTATGACTTCGCATGATCAGGATTCAAAGTATCAGACATTGCATGTTGTGGCACCGGCTCACATAGGGGTTCCGGTTGTGGAAGAGTAACTGCATACGAGTTGTGCAGTGATCCGATCCTAACGAGTATGTGTTTTTTGATGGTGGACATCCAACGGAGCGAGCGAATTCTATGTTAGCTGAGATGTTACGGAATGGAGAGTCAAATGTTACATGGCCTCTGAACATGAAGCAACTATAGGAACTTGAATCCTCTGCTGATTGTGAATATGTGTCTGATGATGGTGCCTTGTTTAAGGATGAATAGCATATTATTTTTTGTAATAAATTTTAAACATGTCACTCGAACTTGAGATATTGCTGGAATGAATGAATGCCATTTGCTTTCAAATCATATTGGACGATGATCTAACACGATATCTTATTGATATAAATGTGACAGTAGCTTTTCTCCCATCTATAAAAATCATGTGATAGATAAATACACTGTTGTTTTTGAACATTAGTTGCTATAGTACTTGTATGTTGAACATTAGTTGTATTTATTGATATAGCATTTTGTGATCAATATCATTCAACAAGTCCCTTTTAGCATTCAATTTTGCATCCATCATAACAAAGACATAACAAGGTTTAGCCAGAATGTACAGATCGATCAAGTTGGTTGCATTGCAGCTATGAAAATTTGTTTAGGTTTCCTTTTTTGTGTCTCATTTTATTTTGCCCAATTTTTTGTTTCATCAAGCTCCCAAGAAACACAAGTTCCTCTCTTCATCATTGGGGACTCATTATATGAGCCAGGAAACAATAACTTCCTCAATGTCAGTAATAAAGCTAATTTCCCACCTTATGGGGAAACCTTCTTCAAGTATCCAACCGGAAGATTTTGCGATGGTCGTATTATCCCGGATTTCACTGGTAAATAAGTTTTTATTTTTTTTATTATTTTATTTTTTTATTATTATTATTTTTTGTAATGAAGCTCGATATATGGTACAAACATCTAGTACTTAATGTGCATGGTTATTAGCTTATTGAAGATTAATGTTTGTTGCTTTCATGGTCGCAGCTCTTCATGCAAACTTATCACTTTGGAGACCATATTTATCTTATCAGCCTGGAAAACATCAATTTCTTAATGGTGCCAACTTTGCAAGTGCTGGTGCATCTGTTCTTCCTTATAATGATCCAGAAGTGGTATGATTTTTACTGCCATCTGTATAGAATTTTTTTTTCATCAAAAACAAATTAAAAGACAAGAATTTCAATTTATATTCCTAATCGGAGAGATATTGATAATCAATAATACATCCTCAGTGAAATATAATACAAAAGATCTAAAATGAAATAAAAACAAGTGCTTAAATGCGAAATTAGATTAAGAAATTTCACATTCAAGGTAGATCTATAGATTTATTTATTTATTTATTTATTTTTTTTATATATTTTTTAATGGATTTACTTTAGAGAGTTTCTTTTGACAATCCATTTTTTTCTTTTTATACTTCTTTTCTAAAGACACTCCATTCTCAAAATTTAAATTTAAAAAACTTTTAAAGACACTTTCTTTTGTTTCAAGACTATCCTTTTTATCTTTTATCACTCCTATTCTAAAGACACTCCATTTTAAAAAATAAATTTCTAAAGACATCCGTTTTATTTTAATAAAAGTTAGGACGAACCATCGCAGTCTTTGGATTCATCCGATGAGCAATCTTTTTTTAATTAAATTATTAAAAAAAAGAAATTATCTCTCATAAATCATTAGATTAAATATTCCATATTACAAACTCTCACCTAAATTTTTAATTACTGTATTAAACTCTTTTTCCTCCAATACATTGAAATTCCCTTCTAAAATAAAAATATGAAAATGTTTTTTGTTACTTTTGTAGGTATGTGATTGTTTAGAGAACTTTAATTCTTTCATTAGTCTTAGAAATTTTGAGTTTAATTCTCTTGTAGCCATTATTTCTATAGTGTTAGAGACATAAACCCCAATATAAGAAGAAAAAATGCATAGAATCTTCCCCCTAGAGTCTCTTAGAACCCCTCCAATCCTTTCTCTAAGACTTTCCCTAAAAGATTTTCCCTAAAATCCTTTCTCTTGGCCAACCCAAAGCTTCTCTCACTATCTTTCTCTCTCATGTTTTTTTATTTTTATTTTTTTGAGAAATTAAACAAATTCATCAAGAGGAAATAGGGGTATATAGCATTTTTTCAAAATGGATTTGTGTAACTACAACCACTTTAATAACTCATGTTTTATTAGCACCAAAGTAGGTGATGAGACCAAAATGCCCCCACTTGATTTTTTTTTTCTATCTTTCTTCCCATTCTCTCTCTCTCTCTCTCTCTCTCTCTCTCTCTCTCTCGTTGTCTAAAGAACGAACACTTCGACGGGGCTGGGTTGACGATTCGACAAACATTTGCGATTTTGGTTGATGATTCGACGAACTCACTCAATTTTTTTTTTGTTGATTTTGTAATATTAATTTCGTTTTCATTGATTTTCAGTTTTTATTGTGATTTGTTGTCGATTTTGATGTGAATTGTGAGTTTGTTGTTACGCAGAACGGAAGTTCAAGGGTTTACCAGCGTAAGCCCTAAATCACACAAAACTGGAATCCACCAGCAAATTCAATTGAAATATGAAAATAATAATATTATTCAATATCTCGAAACTGAAAACAAAGATCCTTAAATAGTCTCTAGAAACCCTAAAATAAGCAAAAAGACCAAAATAGCCTTCTACTAAATAAATGCAACTAAAAACGAAAAACCAAAAAAAACACTAAAAACTTCAAACACCCGACAGCCTGCCTTAATCAACGAATTTGACGATGAAAACGACATCAATCGGGGGACCCAAACAAGATGGTATAGAGCTCTGAAAACCCTTTCCGAAAATATATTATAATAGGAAATCTGACGACCGAGCTAAAAGTTATGCCCCTTTCTTCGGAGCATCTCTTTTAACCAATTTTCTGTCCATCACTTCTTCAAACTCCAAAGCTAATTGTCCTACATCAGTCCTTCCCACATGTGAAGAACTCGACCCCGAGTTATAATCCGGATAAAGTGGAACATCGTCACAAAACTCATAAATGTCAGCTACATTGAATGTACGAGATATGTTCATATCAGCAGGCAAGTCGATCACATAGGCGTTGTTATTTATCTTCTTGATCACCTTGTACGGTCCATACTTCCTTGGCTTCAACTTGTTATAGGAACCAATTGGAAACCTTTCCTTACGCAAAAACACCATAACCTGATCACCCTCAGCAAACAATTTCTTGTGCCTCTTAACATCTGCCGTGGCTTTATACTTCGCATTATTCTCTTCCAACCGGGCTTTCACTTCAGCTTGAACATCATGAACCTGCTCAGCCATGTTCTTGGCAGCAACACTTGTTCTAGCAACCTTGGGAACACGTGCCAGGTCTAATGCATGCTTAGGAGGTTGCTGATACACTAAAGCAAAAGGAGACTTACCAGTAGCAGTGTGAACTGCATTATTATACGCGAACTCCGCTTGTGCTAGTGCCACATCCTATTGTTTAGGCTTATCACCACAAATGCTCCGGATTAAATTTCCTAGTGTTCTGTTCAGATTTTCAGTCTGTCCATCAGTTTACGGATGTGCTGTGCTACTGAACTTGAGAGTGGTGTCCATCCGCCGCCACAATGTAACCCAAAAATGGCTAAGAAACTTTGAATCTTTATAAGATGTAATAGACTGAGGTACTCCATGTAAACGAACCACCTCTCGAAAGAATAGTTGGGCCACATGTGACGCATTAGATGTCTTCCGACAAGGGATAAAATGCCCCATCTTGGAGAACCTGTCAACCACAACAAATACAAAGTCTACTCCACGCTGGGTTCGTGGTAGACCCAAAACAAAATCCATCGACAAATCCTCCCATATTGCATTTGGTACAGGTAGAGGCATGTAGAGACCTGTATTATGAGCCTACCCCTTAGAGGTCTGACAGATATAGCACTTGTGAACAAAGTTACCCACGTCGCGTTTCAACTAAGGCCAGTAATACCGCTCGGCTACCCCAATGATAGTTTTGTCACGCCCCAAGTGACCACCCAAACCTCCACCATGTAACTCTTGAATCAATTTCTCCCTCAAAGAACTCCGTGGAAAACATAACTGATTGCCATGGAACAGGTAACCATCGACCATATGAAATTCCCCCATCTGTTTGTTTCAACACACACTTTCCCTATAACTCGTCGAAATCTTCATCATCCGAATACAATTCTTTCAGAAACTCGAACCCAATAATCTCTTGCTGCATAGTGATCAGTAAATTTGCACGCCGACTCAATGCATCTGCCACCTTATTCAGGACACAAGATTTGTGTTTTAGAACAAAAGGGAACTTCTGCAAATAGGTTGCCCACCGAGCATGCATATTACTTAAACTCCTCTGGCTGTTTAGATACTTCAAGGCCTGATGATCAGTGTAAAGAATAAATTCTTGTTGAATCAGATAGTGTTCCCAATTCTTCAAAACACGAACAATGGCATAAAATTCTTGGTCATAGGTACTCCATTTTCGATGTGCATCACTCAGCTTTTCACTAAAAAACGCCACCGGTCTCTTCTCTTGTGATAAAACTGCTCCAATCCTAATTCCACTAGCATCACACTCCACCTCGAATAATTTCTCAAAACTGGGTAAAGCAAGAACATGCGTAGTGCACAAGTTTTCTTTGATGACTGCGAAAGCTATGTCGGCTGCCTCACCCCATTGAAATTTACCCTTCTTTAAACACTCTGTAATCGGAGCCATAATACTGTTGAAATCCCTAATAAATCGACGATAAAACATTGCCAATCCATGGAAACTCCTCACTTCTCCTACCGTCTTTGGTGTAGACCAATCACGAATGGCTCTCACCTTCTCTTCATCCACCAATATACCCTCTGAACTGATCACAAACCCAAGGAATAACAATCTTCCTATCAACCAACTGCACTTCTTAAAGTTAATAAACGACTTATTTTCTGCCAGTACCTCTAACACAGCCCGAAGATGCTCCATATGGTCTTTCTCATTCTTACTGTAAATTAATATGTCATCAAAATAAATGACTACATATTTTCCAATGAAAGACTGCAATACCTGGTTCAAAAGTCGCATAAAAGTATTAGGCACGTTGGACAGCCCGAAAGACATAACCAACCACTCATACAGCCCATCCTTCATTTTAAAAGTTGTCTTCCATTCGTCACCAGGTTTGACCCGAATCTGATGGTATCCACTTCGCAGATCGATTTTGGAGAACAATTTTGAACCCTCCAACATATCTAGCATGTCATCTAATCTCGGAATTAGAAACAATAATCTTGTTAATTGCGCGACTATCAATGCACATCCTCCAACTGCCATCTTTCTTTGGGACCAGTAATGTCGGAACAGTGCATGGACTCATGCTCTCTCGAATAAATCCCTTCATCATCAACATTTCCACTTTTTCCTGTAAAATCTGATTCTCCTTGGGACTCATTCGATAGTGTGGTAAATTTGGTAAGCTCGCTCCTGGAACTAAATCAATGTGGTGCTGAATATTTCTCAACGGTGGAAGATCACTTGGTAAATCATCAGACACCAACTCACTGAATTCAGCCAAAAGGGATTGCACCTTCTCGGGTAACACAATTTCTTGCTCTTCTTTTCCTTCTATCACTAGAGCTCGTACAACCACAACATGTACCTCATGTGCCTCCTTAACTTCTGATTCTAAATCCATTACTGAGGTGACTAAAGAAAGTAAAGACTGCTCTTCTGCCTTAGTTGAATCACCACTTGAACCTTGTTTCGGAACCATTGCGATCTTCCTGCCTTCCCAGTTGAACACATAAACATTGTCTCGCCCCTTATAGGTGACATCCACGTCTAACTGCTACGGAATACATGACTAGCATCCATGTTAACTACATCGCAGACCACCTCAGCCCGATAGTGCTGTCCGATTGAAATAGGTACTTTGCACAATTTAGTCACGTTCACTTTAGGCCCCTTCTGAATCCACCCAATCACTTACGATTTTGGATGTTTTTCTGTTCGTAACTTCAGGTGTTCCACCGGTCTTTTGGAAACAAAATTCTCACAACTCCCACTGTCAACAATTAAATCGCAGACCTTTCCTGAACACTGTAGCCAGCCTTAAAAATATTGTTCCTTTGCGAGAAATCCTCTAGTTTCGTTGAACACATGACTCACTGAATCACACAGTTTACATGCTCCCCCTGTTCCTTCGTAATTTTGATAACTCTTATTTCTACACGTCGTGTAGCCCCTTACTTTTATCTTTTATGCTTGTTTTCCGGGTAAAACCGGGTATTTAATGTTTTAAATAAGTGTTTCAGGATTTTTTCCGGAAGAGGGGCTAAAGTGCAAAAATGGTGAAATATTGGGGCAAAAGTGCAATTTTCAAAAGTTTGTTCTGCGCCCTTGTTTTGCGATTAGGGGCCGCAGAACAGGGCGCAAAAAGGGACCAGAAGACCCACTTTTTGTAAATCGGCGCCCTAGGGCGCAGAAAAAGGCGCAAAATCAAGGCGGAAATTCTGACGAAAGTTTCCTGCAGAATACTTAACTTGCGGGGGCCATATCTCTCTCCTCCGATCGAACTGGGTTTCGTGCTACATATGGTTGGACAGCCCTAGAGGTCTTCTTTCCAACGGTTCTTCAAGATCACGATTCCGACGTTTTTGGAGAAAGTTATGCCCGTTTCCGTAACGGTGCGCGCTGCTGGAAACCCATCCGTGAAATGCCCAATTTTCAGCCACTTAAGGGCATTTTCGTCCTTTCCCCCATTTCTGACCTAAACCCTTATCCCCACTATATATATCCCCTCTTCTCTTCAGTTTTTTGACAGACCCCCTTCACTCCCTCTCTCTCTCCTCCGCCCAACTCTCTCTCTCTTCCATCTTCTTCATCCTTCTTCATCTTCTTCACATAATAAGGAGAGACCCATGCTCCCATGGAGGTTTTTTCTCCATGGGAGCTCACCACACACCTCCACCACCATTTTCACACTTCCTCCATCCATTTTAGGGCAGATTGCAAGGAATAGAAGTGGTTTTTTGACCAATTTCGAGCCAAGCATGGAAAGGAGCTCTTGGAGGAATTTCTTCAAGGGTTGTATCTCCTTTTACTCACTCTCTTTGTATTTCTTGCTTCTTTAATGTGTAACCCCGATTTTGGGAATATTGTAAACCTTCACATGTGTAATATATGTATGTTTGTGCTTAAATTTGGTTGGGTTTTGTTTTACTCTTTGCCAATTACATGTTTTAAGCTCTAATTGCAATATCTATGTGTGTGGAGGCCTGAAATTGATATGTGTCCATGATTGGGATTAGGAGTAGAGTAATTTAATATAGGAGTAGTGTAATTTAACTTCCCATGATTGTTGATTGATTGATGGATGACCAAAATACCATGTTTAGAGTAATTGGAGTGTTAGAGATTTAGCTCCAAAGAGTAGGAAAGGTTTCAGTTCAGGCAAGTTAGTTGCTAAATTGGCCTTGGTTCAAATCCTTGTGCTTAATAGGTCTTTTTAAGACATAATTATCCATCCTTGGCCGGATTGGGTAATAAATTGATTTAGGGAAAATTCCCAAATCAAGAGAATGAACCCTTAACCTATATTGAATGGTCTTAATGAATAACAACCAACTTATTGCACATTGTTGTTTGGTAAACTTGTTTCTCATGTCTAGCCATCATAGGGAGATTGATAAAACCGAATCCGTATCTAGAGTAAAGACAAACTGAATTCCTCTTGTGCTTGTGTAGTTATATGGATATTTCATTGCTTAATGCTTTCACTCGGTTAGCCACCTTGTGGATGATATTTAGGCTATGTGTTATATATTGCGTGGTTCACATTAATATGTCCAGCGTGATATCCTCTACATTTGACCAGACAGTGAGAGATACACTAGGCTGGCGTGTAGAGCTTGTGTGTGTGTCCCACAGTCCTTAATGAATCCAAGCATTTATGTATGGATGTAATCTCTAAGACATCGAGAGAGATTAGAGATTAATTAAGGGGACACGAGCATATAACATACGTGTTGTATGGGTATCTCGTATTCTTAATGCTTTCACTTGGTTGCCATCCCGTATTTGGTTAGCCATTGTGAATGAATTATTGGCTGTAGTATGGCCCACGCGATTGTGCATTACATGCCCAATGAAATAACCACTGTATATGACCAGACAGTGAGAGATACACTAGGCTGGCATACAGGGCTCTTGTGTGTGTGCCACGGCACTTAATGAATTCATGTGTACTTTGTATGTGTGGATGTGATTTCTAAGACTCGAGAGAGATTAGAGATCAATTAAGGGGACACGAGCCTATGATATACTTGCATATTGAGGGACTAAGTGAGTCTAGTGCTTAATTAGGAGGATTGTTACGGTTGAGTCATTGCCCTAGTGTTACCATATTTCATGCATCTCTCCATTCCATCCTATCCATGTATATATTATGGTAGTTAGTTTATTTATTTATAATATTATTTACTTTTCCGCAACCGCAACACACGAGTTCTCTCGGCGTGTTGTAATAATAGCTAGAACCGGTGACGGTCGGTGAATCCCACCTCCCTGCGGAACGATACCCTCACTTGCCGCTGTGCTAGTCTCTGTGACTCGCGCGCTAGCGAGGTCGAACTTAAATGTTCATCTTTTGACCGACATTGCAACGACGTGTCGTCAAATTTCCGCACCATCCAAGAGTTCGTCCATCCAACAAAATTTATTCACTAAGTAATATTTGAACAAAAAAAATACAAATATCTAATCTCTATTTATGCATATATACATTAGCTTAATTAAACACAAGATTTCAAATTTCCAATATACAATTTTTGTTGTTATTATTTCGAATGTAACAATTTAATTGTTTAGATTTCAAATTTGAACCAAATTAATCATTAACAAGTCAATAAGATACCCGAACTTTCTTATAAGTTGATATCAAAATTTTACTAGTCAACAAGGTAAAAATTCAACTAAAATTCTCTTTTGTAAAGGGTCAGACCAAGCCTAAACAATGGCAACCAGATTTTCAATAAACAATATATTATATAGCTATTTTTTTTTTATTCTGTTAACATTGCCCCTAATTTTTGTATCATTAATTACATTGTAATTTTCAAATTAATTTAGCCTTAAATTTATAAAATAAAATGAAATATTTATATCCATTTAATTTTTTTTTAAAGTACCTAATTTGAAGGGTTTTTTTATTTTTTATTTTTTAAGTTGACAAATAAATTGAGCCAAATTGTGATAAAATAAGTAAGGATTATGATGCTTTGATAATTCATATAAGAGTTAATTTATGATTATTTCAAAAGGTTTTCAAGATTGAGACGGGGAGTCTCTAATTAATATGACATATCTTATTTGATTTGGAAAAACAAATTGTAAATTTAAAAGGTATTTTAATAAATTAATAATTTTAATATTCTTAAAAAAATTCAAGATTTTTTTTTTTATAAAAAAATAAAAAAAATATTCAAGATTTTTTTTATTTATAAAAAAGAATAAAAATATTCAAGATTTATTTTTATATATATATAAAAAAAAAAACAATATTAATTTGAACTTTTTCGCACACATGCAGCTACACCTTGACATACAGCTGGGGTTTTTCAAGAATGTAGCCAGTTTGTGGAGGCAGCAGCTGGGTGATGCAGAGGCAAATAAGAGACTAAACAATGCAGTCTTTCTCATTAGTATTGGAGGTGTTGATTACTTTGTCTCTTCTTCTGATTACCCAAATGCAACAGAATCTGAGAAGCAAGAATATGTGAATTGGGTGATTGGAAACATTACATATACGATCACGGTAAACTTAAGTTTGTCTATATGTAATCTACCACCGATAAAATTAACAGCTTACTTAGTTAATAATTTTTTCTTATATTTATATATAATAAGTACAGGTTTGATTTTCTTTGATTCTCCACAGGAAATTTATGAAACAGGAGGAAGAAAATTTGCATTTCAAAATGTGGCACCATTGGGTTGCACGCCAGAGGCGAAACAAACATATAATCTCACTGATGATGAATGTGCGGAAGAATTATTAGAGATGGCAACACTACACAACAATGCTCTATTTAATGCAGCTAAGGAACTAGAGATCCAGCTACCGGCCTTCAAATACTTGATTTTTGATTACTACAATCTACTTTATGATAGAATTAAACACCCCTCCAAATATGGTAAGATGTGGTCATAATTAAACTTTGTTATATATTTTTAATTTTAATAAAAGAAAAAGAAGAAAGAAGTTTTATAAAATTAGAGGTTTCTGCGATTTATCAAAACTTGTCTTTTTGTAATTAGGTCAAACTTCTAAAAATGGTTGATGAAATATTATAATTTCTGTCAAACTTCTCTAACAAATTTAATCATTGGTGAAATGTCATGAAGGATTTGAGGTATCAAACATTGCATGTTGTGGCGGTGGAGCGTACCGAGGAAGCAATTGCGGAATTGGAGAATATGAATTATGCAGTGATCCTAATAAGTATCTGTTTTTTGATGGTAGTCATTTGAGTGAACATGCTTATTCTCAATTGTCTGAACTATTATGGAGTGGAGGGAAGAATGCTACAGCACCTCTTAATATGAAACAACTAATTGCACTTGAAGAACTTGATCAAGAGATTGTGAAGTTTACAGACCATGTAATGAAATTCTCCATTTGATATTTCCAATAATAATTGTGAAGTTTTGTTGGCCTTGGCTCTGCTTGCTTGCTTGGCTGTTTTTCCTTCTGCTGGCTTTTGTGCCTGTTTCGCCTTGGCTGTTCTGTTCTCCCTTCCGGCCTTCCGGCCGATGAATAAACTTTTGTTGTTCAAAAAAAAAATTTGGGTTATCTCATTCTGTGCTTCAAATTCTCTTAGATATTTCTTTTCGGTTTCCTAGCTTCATGCATTTCGATCACTTTGTTTTGTTTGGACTTCAGTCAATTATATATTTATTAATAAATTTCTTTTGCACCATGTTTTTTTTAAATGAATTCTAGAACGTTGGATCATCTTCTAGTCAACATATATAGGTAAGATGAGCTGAGGAGGAATGAAATGAAGGTCAATTACATATCTTTTCTCATCATGTTAACAACTTGCAGTGAAAGTGGTGTAGCGGAAGCTTACGAGAAAAACCTGTAAAACAAAATAAGAGACAACCTACTAATAACATTCAACTTCGCGCACGAAGGATTGTTAAAAGGCTTCAATTACGAATAGTAACTGGAAATTGAGAAACAATTCTCTGGTGTTTTTTTAATAATCAAAAGCTGAATGGCCAATTCGGCCTACATCAATATTTAAAGCAAACAAATTCTAAACCTAATCGAATTCCTTGGAAAGCAAGAAAAACGACTTAAAAACGGAAAATTACCAAAAAAAGGCAAAAACGAGTTTAAAGCAAAAACTAATTCTAATGAGAATCCTAATCACTCCAGAATTGACGGAAGTCAATTCGGAAATGGAAAACTTAATTTAATGCGAAAACAAAACTTTCCTAAAACGGCAAAAATGGCAACTTCAAGGCCTAAACGACGGAATTCGCCTAAAAAAGGACGTGCTTACGCAGCAAAGCTGAGTAGTTGTTCCGGAAACGCCGAAACGCATCGGCTGTCAAAATTGCAAGTCATTCCGATTCCGTCGCCCATGTTTGGTCTTACTTGGTTTGTTTCAAATCCCACCCCTCCATGTATTCCACAGCCAAGGCTGCTGCATCAGAAAGTTTAGCTGATCATTGTCTAATCTGAATATTTTCTAGAGGCTTTCTAATATTAAGATACATCGATATGGCTGTCTAATCTCTTGTTGTCCAAGCTTCAACACAACCTTACAAGAAACTCAAATTTTTATTTTATTATCTAGAAAGCTTTACTAAAAGCTTTTTTATTAGTGTTTTAATTTGTACAATTTTTTCCGATCTAGTTCAATATAGAATCAATATATTTCTAGACTGAAGACATTTAATTTAATTTTTTTTCCCTAAATTATATATGTCAATTGGGATACTAATGATCTGTTTTTGTGGATATCCATTGAAAATGTACTTAGCAATGTATGCAAACTTACCCATATGGGAAGTCATAATTTCACCAATGGAGCTAGCTTTGCAAGTGCTGGAGCAGCTGTTCTTGTTGAAACTAATCCGTCCACGAAATGTACAAACTTTGATATTCGACTTTCCCTTGTAGCAGTTGATCGATCTCGCCAGATACCTCTGACTTGATTCATGTCAGATTTAAAATAAATAAATAAATAAATAAACCCGGGCCAATTATAATCATGGTATTGATAATGAAACTTTTTCCAGCTCAACATCAGAATACAGCTAGGCTACTTGAAGGAGGTGGCCAATCTATTGAAGGAGGAGCTTGGTGATACTGAGGCCAAGAACATACTAGAGAATGCAATCTACTTGTCAAGTTTCGGAGGTGTTGATTACATGGCTTTTATCAACAATACTTACACACATTTTACTCAATCAAAGATGGAAGAATATGTAAAAATGGTGCTTGGTAACCTCACAGAAGCAAGGTAAATTGGTCTCTCTCTCTCTCTCATTCTTAATTGAGATAATTTAATCTTAAGATGGTAATTATTATTATTATTTGAAGGAAATATATGAAATGGGAGGCAGAAAATTTGCATTTCAAAATGTCGGACCTTTGGGGTGCCAACCAGAGCTAAAGCAGCAATACAACTTGAGTGGTAAAGCTTGTGTGGAAGAGCTTCAAACAATAGCAAGTCAACATAATAATGCTCTTTCTAATGTCACTAGCTAGGGAGTTGGAAAGTCAGTTGTCAGGATTCAACTACTTGAATTTTGATTTCTTCAATGCACTTAATGATATGACAAGTCATCTTGAAAACTACGGTAAGTTGTATATATACATTAAGAGATCCGATCGACATAGATCTTTTTTTGATATGAGCTTTAACTTGATTAATTTTTCTGTGTATGACTTCGCATGATCAGGATTCAAAGTATCAGACATTGCATGTTGTGGCACCGGCTCATATAGGGGTTCCGGTTGTGGAAGAGTAACTGCAAACGAGTTGTGCAGGGATCCGATCCTGACGAGTTGGACATCCAATGGAGCGAGCGAATTCTATGTTAGCTGAGATGTTATGGAATGGAGAGTCAAATGTTATATGGCCTCTGAACATGAAGCAACTATAGGAACTTGAATCCTCTGCTGATTATGAATATGTGTCTGATGATGGTGCCTTGTTTAAGGATGAATAACATATTATTGTTTGTAATAAATTTTAAACATGTCACTTGAACTTGAGATATTACCGGGATGAATGAATGTCATTTGCTATCAAATCATATCGGACGATGATCTAACACAATATCTTACTGATATAAATGTGACAGTAGCTTTTCTCCCATCTATAAAAATCATGTGATAGATAAATACTCTGTTGTTTTTGAACATTAGTTGCTATAGTACTTGTATGTTGAACATTAGCTGTATTTATTGATATAGCATTTTGTGATCAATATCATTCAACAAGTCCCTTTCTAGCATTTAATTTTGTATCCATCATAACAAAGACATAACAAGGTTTAGCCAGAATGTACAGATTGATCAAGTTGGTTGCATTGCAGCTATGAAAATTTGTTTAGGTTTTCTTTTTTGTGTCTCACTTTATTTTGCCCAATTTTTTGTTTCATCAAGCTCCCAAGAAACACAAGCTGCTCTCTTCATCATTGGGGACTCATTATATGATCCAGGAAACAATAACTTCCTCAATGTCTCTTCTTCATTCAAGGCAAATTTCCCACCTTATGGGGAAACCTTCTTCAAGTATCCAACCGGAAGATTTTGCGATGGTCGTAATATCCCCGATTTCACTGGTAAATATATATATATTTTTTTGAAGCTCGATATATGGTACAAACATCTAGCTAGTACTTATTTACTTAATGTGCATGGTTATTAGCTTATTGCAGATTAATGTTTGTTGCTTTCATGGTTGCAGCTCTTCATGCAAACTTATCACTTTGGAGACCATATTTATATGATCAGCCTGGAAAACATCAATTTCTTAATGGTGCCAACTTTGCAAGTGCCGGTGCACCTGTTCTTTCTTACGTCAATCCAAAAGTGGTATGATTTTTACTGCCATCTGTATAGATTTTTTTTTTTTAATTTTATTATTTTTTTTCTTTTATCAAAAACAAAAGACAAAAGAATTTCGATTTATATTCCTAATCGGAGGGATATTGATAATCAATAATACATCCTCGATCAGTGAAATATAATACATAAGATCTAAAATGAAAATAAAAACAAGTGCATAAATGCGAAATTAGATTAAGACATTTCTCATTCATGGTAGATCTAGAGATTCTTATATAACATTATCAAGAATAGGTACATAAACAAGTGCACCCCCCACATAAGTGTTGAGGGGTTCAAATCCCACAATATGCATTTTACAAGCATGTGTGGGGGGTTTTCTTCTCGTGTTGTAGGGAGTAGTTATCTCCCGTTATGTGCGTACATATTTGGACCGTATATGTATTGTTTCAAATTTCCAATATACAATTTTTGTTGTTATTATTTCGAATTTAACAATCTCAATGTTTGGATTTCAAGTTTGAACCAAATTAAACATTAACAAGTCAACAATATACCCGAACTTTCTTATAAGTTAATATCAAAATTTTAAAGTCAACAAGGTAAAATTTAACTAAATTTCTCTTTTGTAAAGGGTCAGACCAAGCCTAAACAATGCCAACCAGATTTTCAATAAACAGTATACTATATAGCTATATTTTTTTTATTCTCTTAACGTTGTCCCTAATTTTTTATCATTACATTGTAATTTTCAAATTAGATTAGTCTTAAATTTATAAAATAAAATAAAATATTTATATCCATATAATTTTAAAAAACATACCTAATTTAAAGATATGTTTTTTTTAATGTTGACAAATAAATTGAGCCAACTTTTGATAAAATAAGTAAGGATTAGGATGCTTTGATAAATTCATAAAAGAGGTAATTTATAATTATTTCAAAAGGTTTTCAAGATTCAAGATTGAGGCGGGGAGTCTAGGATTAATATGACATACCTTATTTAATTTGATTTGGAATTTTTTTTTTTGTAAATTTAAAAGGCATTTTAATAAATTAATAATTTTAATATTCTAAAAAAATTCAAGATTTATTTTTATAAAAAAAATGAAAAAAAAAATCAATATTTATTTGAATTTTTTTTTGCACACAGCTATACCTTGACATACAGCTGGGGTTTTTCAAGAATGTAGCCAGTTTGTGGAGGCAGGAGCTGGGTGATGCAGTGGCTAATAAGAGACTAAACAATGCAGTCGTTCTCATTAGCATTGGAGGAATTGATTACTTTGCCTTTTGGTCTGAATACCCAAATGCAACAGAATCTGAGAAGCAAGAATATGTGAATTGGGTGATTGGAAACATTACATATACGATCACGGTAAACTTAATTTCGTCTATAATCTACCACCGATAAAATTAACAGCTTAATTAGTTAATAATTTTTTCTTATATATATTTATATATAATCAACAAGTTTGATTTTCTTTGATTCTCCACAGGAAATTTATGAAACAGGAGGAAGGAAATTTGCATTTCAAAATGTGGCACCATTGGGTTGCTCGCCAGAGGCAAAACAAACAAATAATCTCAGTGATGATGAATGTGTGGAAGAATTATTAGAGATGGCAACACTACACAACAATGCTCTATTTAATGCAGCTAAGGAACTAGAGATCCAGCTACCGGCCTTCAAATACTTGATTTTTGATTACTACAATCTACTTTATGATAGAATTAAACACCCCTCCAAATATGGTAAGTTGTGATCATAATTAAATTTTGTTATATATTTTTAATAAAAGAAAAAGAAGAAAGAAGTTTTATAAAATTAGAGGTTTCTGCGAATTATCAAAACTTGTCTTTTTGTAATTACGTCAAACTTCTAAAAATGTTTAATGAAGTATTATAATTTCGGTCAAACTTCTCTAACAAATTTAATCATTGGTGAAATGTCTTGAAGGATTTGAGGTATCAAACATTGCATGTTGTGGCAGTGGAGCGTACCGAGGAACTGATTGCGGAATTGGAGAATATGAATTATGCAGTGATCCTAATGAGTATCTATTTTTTGATGGTGATCATTTGAGTGAACGTGCTTATTCTCAATTGTCTGAACTATTGTGGAGTGGAGGGAAGAATGTTACAGCACCTCTTAATATGAAACAACTAATTGCACTTGAAGAACTTGATCAAGAGATTGTGAAGTTTTCAGACCATGTCATGAAATTCTCCATTTGATATTTCCAATAATAATTTGGGTATCTCATCTCCAGTGGGTCGTTGTTTGTTGTTGCTCTGGTTTCGATCGTTCTGGAGTTAGCTGGCTGTTGTTTTTGGGTTTTGTTGGCCTTGGCTCTGCTTGGTTGCTTGGCTGTTTTTCCTTCTGTTGGCTTTTGTGCCTGTTTCGCCTTGGCTGTTCTGTTCTCCCTTCCGGCCTTCCGGCCGATGAATAAACTTTTGTTGTTCAAAAAACAATTTGGGTATCTCATTCTGTGCTTCAAATTCTCTTAGATATTTCTTTTCGGTTTCCTAGCTTCATGCATTTCGATCACTTTGTTTTGTTTGGACTTCAGTCAATTATATATTTATTAATAAATTTCTTTTGCATTTATTTAAAAAAAATGAATTCTAGAACGTTGGATCATCTTCTAGTCAACATATATATAGGTCAATTACATATCTTTTCTCATCATGTTAACAAGTAATACAACACTTGCTCTCCAGAATCATCTACAACTTGCATTGAAAGTTTAGCTGATCACCTTCTAATCTGAGTATTTTTCTAGAGGCTTTCTAGTATTAAGATACATCGATATTGTTGTCTAATCTCTGATTCGTTAGATCGATCATATATAGTTTACTATATGATTTTTTTAACTTCCATGGTTGTAATTATATGAATTTAAAAGGTAATAAACAATGCAATCTGCTTTTTTTGAACAGCATTTTATAAAGGGTAGTGTTAATCTGTGTCCAATAATCAATTTATTTTCATAAATAAAAATAAACACATATATCAATAACTGTATTTATTATCTTATTACAATAAATACAGTAACTATTTTTTATTTATAGTAATAAAGTGACTGTTAATCTGTGCCAGGGCATAGGTTAACACTGCCATTTTATAAAAGCCACAAAGAGCAGGCAAGGAGCCAAACAACAGAGCAAAAAACAGAGCCTTGGTTAACAAATCAACCAGGCATCAGCAAGCCTAAACAAACCACAAGCCACAACGACAACAAAAGCCACCACCTGCCTAAGAAACCCAAAAAAAAAACCAGTGAAAACAACAACTACAAAAGGACAAAGCACCTGAAAAACGAGCAAAAACTCGACACAAGCACCAGTCCTTTTGGAAACATAAAGCAGAGAAAGCAAAGACCAGAGGCTCTCTAACTAAGGGTCACTCCTGCACCACCAAACAATGCAATCTACTTGTCAAGCTAGCTATGAGGCCAAAAAGGAAGTTAGAGCTCGTGTGGAACAGCAATAATTAGTTGAAAGTCAGTTGTCAACAGTATTTGAAATTGAACAGTAATTAGTTGCACTTGTATATGGACAAGAACAACAATTAATAATGAGGGCTTAATTAGCACGACCTTAAGTTTCAATGAATACTTCGATTCCTACACTAATTTAACATTTTATGATGGTGCATGTTGTGTATTGAACATTAGTTTCAGCACCATATAGTACCTTGTATTTATTGATATTCCAATTTTGTGATCCATCATTCAACAAGTCCCATTTGACTTTCTGTCTGCAAATATATAACATGGTTTAGCCAAAAAAGTTCAATCAAGTTGGTTGCATTGCAGGTATCATGAAAATTTCTTTAAGTTTTCTTTTTTGTGTCTCACTTTATTTTTCCCAATTTTTTGTTTCATCAAGCTCCCAAAAAACACAAGTTGCTCTCTTTATCATTGGGGACTCATTATATGATCCAGGAAATAATAACTTCCTCAATGTCAGTGCTTCATACAAGGCAGATTACCCACCTTATGGGGAAGCCTTCTTCGAGTATCCAACTGGAAGAGTTAGCGATGGCCGTATTATCCCCGATTTCATTGGTAAATAAAATTATTTTATTTATTTATTTATTTTTAAATGAAGCTCGATATATGGTAAAAACATCTAGTACCTAATGTGCATATATGGTTATTAGCTTATTGCAAATTAATGTTTGCTCACGGTTGCAGCTCTTCATGCAAACTTATCACTTTGGACACCATATTTATCTGATCAGCCCAGAAAACATAAATTTCTTAATGGTGCCAACTTTGCAAGTGCCGGTGCAACTGTTCTTCCTTTTAATGATCCGGAATTGGTATGATTATAATTTAATGCCATCTGTATGCAAAAAATTTTATTAAAAACAAAAGAAAATTAAAAATTTCAATTTATACACCTAATCAGAGAGATATTGATAATAGATCGATAAACACGACACGTATGTACACGTACATACATTAAGTGAAATCTAATTAATTATATACTTGATTAATTTGAAATTTTTGCACACATGCAGCTACACCTTGACATACAGCTAGCGTTTTTCAAGAATGTGGCCAGTTTGTGGAGGCAGGAGCTGGGTAATGCAGAGGCAAACAAGAGACTAAACAATGCAGTCTTTCTCATTAGCATCGGAGGTGTTGATTACTTTCTCTTTCCTTCTGATAAACCAAATGCCACAGAATCTGAGAAGCACGAATATGTGAATTGGGTGATTGGAAACATTACAAATACCATCACGGTAAACTTAATTTTTTTCTCTAATCATCAGCAGAAAAAAAATTAATTATGATCAACTTAGTTAATATATTTTTTTTGTCCTAATCAATAATCACCACCAGGTTTGATTTTCTTTGATTTGGTTAGGAAATATATGAAATGGGAGGAAGGAAATTTGCATTTCAAAATGTGGCACCTGTGGGTTGCGCTCCAGCTGTGAAACAAACATATCATATTAGAGAGGATGAATGTATGGAAGAATTATTAGAGCTGCCAAAACTACACAACAATGCTCTATTTAATGCAGTTGAGGAACTAGAGATCAAGCTACCAGAATTCAAATACTTGATTTTTGATTACTACAGTCTTGTTTTCGATAGAGTTAAACACCCCTTCAAATATGGTAAGTTGTGCATGTGGTCATAAACGTAACTTTGTTATATATATATATACACATTTGATTTCAACAAAAAACAAAAACAGAAGATTCATATGGTTAACATAAAAATGTGAATATTTTTCATTAACCTCACTTGATGTTGACAAAAAATACTGGTAGGCGACTTCCTCTTGTATCAAAAAATGTTAAAGATGGCTTCTCTTGAAGTTTTATAAAAACCTGTCTGCTTATAATTAGGACAAACTTCGAGTGATATTGGTTAATGAAATATAATTTCTGTCAAACTTCTGATCTAACAAATTTAATCATTGGTGAAATGTCTTGAAGGAATTGAGGTATCAAACACTGCATGTTGTGGCAGTGGAGCGTACCGAGGAGTCGATTGCGGAATTGGAGGATATGAATTATGCAGTGATCCTAATGAGTATCTGTATTTCGATGGTAATCATCTGATTGAACGTGTTTATTCTCAAATATCTGAACTATTATGGAGCGGAGGGAAGAATGTTACAAAACCTCTTAATATGAAACAACTAATTGCGCTTGAACCTCATCATGAAGAGATTGTCAAGTTTTCAGACCATGCAATGAAGTCCTCCAAATGAGATATCAATATATTGGACTTTGCTTTGTTGTTTTCCTGGGCTTTGTTTTGTTTTGTTCTTTGGCTGCATGTTTGTGTCTTGTTGCTTGTTGGGTGTGCTATGTTCTGATTTTTCAATAAAATTTATGCTGTTCAAAAAAATGTTTGATAAAAATGTAAAAGTGTTTGTAGAAAAGACTAAAACATGGCTCTGTGTAGATAGAGATAGCTCTCTGGAACAACAATGGCGGAACACTACAATAAAAAGGGTTTGAAGTCACCTAATGACAATGACCAAAATGTAATTGCAAAGCAAGCATTTCTAACAAAAAAAGCTCAATAAAACTGAAATCTAATATGAAGAACAAATGAAACAATAAACATTTATATAATTATCTTTTATATTCATCAAACATGTTACTATACGATCGCAATAAGATAATACTGAAGTGGGCCCAAGACTTTGAAAGCAATTTGGGGCATATCAGGTTTGATGGTCAGAGCTCATATAATGTCAAGGTTAGTGAAATATTTTATGGGTGTGGGTGTAGGGCCTAACTTTACTCGATCTGATAATACAGAAGTGGGCTGTGATTTGGGGGTGGGTGGGGGACCAGGTCTGGTGAGAGCAATGGGACAGCAATAATGATGCCCTCAAGTTTTCAAAAATGAGGGAAACTAGGGATTTTTGTCTTGATGTGAAGGGCCATAGTATGAGGAGAGGAGGAGATTTCTAAGGTCATAGACATGGACAAAGCCTAGTCGATGTTATTGAGAACACGTTTTTGCAGTTAAAGGGTGATAGACTGAAAATGACGAAGAATTAGGGCCCGTTTGGTATCATTCCCAAGAACAGGTCTAGTTAGAGCAATGGGACATCAATAATGATGCCCTCAAGTTTTCAAAAAAGAGGGGACCAGGTCTGGTGAGAGCAATGGGACAACAATAATGATGCCCTCAAGTTTTCAAAAAAGAGGAAAACTAGGGATTTTTGTCTTGATATGAAGGGCCATAGTATGAGGAGAGGAGGAGATTTCTAATGTCATAGACATGGACAAAGCCATGAGCTTCGATTTAAATGATAAGGACGTTAGGATAGTCGATGTTATTGAGAAAACGTTTTTGAAGTTGAAGGGTGATAGGCTGAAAATAACGGAGAATTAAAATCTTATCCGGCACGTGTTTTCAAGAAAATAAAAACAGAAACAATAAAATCAGTTTTTTAATTGAAGGCATAAAAAAGCACGTTTAATGCTATGTTCTCCACTTTCTGTTTTCGTTTTTTTACGGGCCCACCAATTAATTATTGCTGTTTATTTCTTAAAATGTAGACTTTTTTCATTTTATTTTTATTTTTATTTTAAGACCAACCGATTAAAAAAAGCAAACCAATGCAGTTTGCTCATATCGCAAAAAGAGAAAGAAATAATAACAAATCAAAGAATTACACTATCTCATCCTATGCGTACATAATATTCTACTAATAATCATATTTTTTTTTAGAGACCAAGTAATTATATTTTTTTTAAGTTGTAGTGTAGTCGTGTCTACTTATTGTTTTTATTGATATTATTATCAATAAATTCAATCATTCCAAAAAAATACATATAAAGAAAAATTGAATTAAACCTTATGGAATGTTTAATTATATGGTTACAGTTAGTTGAAAATGATTTTTAAAATTAATTCTATCAAACACATTTTCACTGTTTTCTCATTTTAAAGTATTTTATCAGACGCGTTTTTATTTTTATTTTTTATGTTTTCATTCTCGAAAAATCGTTTTTAATAATTGTTACCGGACGCGTTTTTAAACTCAAAAAAAACAAAAAAAAAAACAGAAAACAAAAACAGAACACAAAAAACAGAAAATGAAAACGTTACCGAACAGGCCCTTAGTGCTGGTTTTCTTTTTGTTTTCTTTCGGTTTTGTTTCTTGGTTAGTTTGGTTTTCGCTTGGCAACAATTTGCCTTTTTGTGGGCCTCAGTCTGGGCCCCACTTTCTTTTTGTTCAGTCTGGTAGGGTTTTTTTTTTTCTACTTTTGGGCCTGTTTGGGTGTTGTTTCATCTAGTTGCTTTTGGTTTGGGCATGTTCTGCTTTTGTAGTAGATTGTTGTGGTCCGTGGGGTCTGTTTGCTGGTTGTTTGGTTTTTCTTGTGTTGGGTTGATCACAATCGAACTAACTGGATCAAAGATTCAATGATTACCTAAACTTTTTGGTTGACCCATAAAGTGAACGTTTTGCTCACATGACACTAACCTGAGCTTCCGCATAGCTTCCCTTGGCCTGAATCTCATCCTGATTTGGTTTATATTAAGAGGAATTATATTAATTAACAAGCAACAGAACTAGACACAGCAAATACCATTAGAAAATCGAATCTGACTTGTATCAAACAAATTATAATAGGGTACGGATATTGACACCTATAAATATGATAAGTGCACCTATATTTATAAGTACACCCATGTCTAAAATTTAAAATTTAAACATTACTATAAACACCCATCTTAATGTCAATAGTACCCTTATTTAAATGAATGTTTTCATTTCAATACAATTTATTTATAAACCCTCATAAGTTATTAACACACCCAATTTTACAAATAATAAATTTTTAAGTTCTCTAGACTCAAAAACACAGTCTCGGGAATTTTTAAATTCTTAAATTTTAAGAATCTCTACTTCAGGCCAATTTCCTGCTATAGAGATGTTACCCAAGAGGGACACATTGCTTGACTGGCATGGAAAAGAGATCTTATAGAAATGATCACCAAGTAGAGAATTTGCCATAATTTTATCTTAAAAAATTATGAACTGCATATCTGCCTGAGATCTTATATTCAAATCTCATGCAGAAATGAACTGCACTAAAACTAGTAGAGATACTGCTCGTTGAACTAACCGTGAAATGCAGCCGGTCATACTTATCAGCATCCTTTTTTCTATTTCTTATGTCGGTATCCCTCCTACCCAAGGAACTTAATATCGGTATTGGTATCAGTATCAATATCGGGCTTCTAAATTTACGGATATTTCGGGGATATTATCGATATCGGTGGATATTCTGTCAAAAATTAAAAAAATGATGGATATTTACATCTAAAGTTAGATTTTTTTTGTGAAATTTTAGGATAAGCTTAAACAAGTAATTATACATCAAATGAATCATATTTCAACGATAAATTAACATAGTTATGAGTTTATTATAAATTATAACATAGATAGAGTATGTATATAATTTTTAAAATTGAGTATTTAATAGAATAATATTTTGTTTAACTTTTATAATATTATATGCAATATAAAGAAATTAAATATTTAATAAACAAAATTATCATTAATATATATATATATATATATATATATATATATATATATATAGTTCCATACTTCCAAGATTCTATCATAAATCATAATTCATATATAATAATACATTGCGTGTCTGAAATTTAAAACCAAAATGAATTCTTTGCTGGTTCAAATACATAAGATATATTTCTATTTTGATTCGAACAATAATTTTCCTAAGAAAACGTGTTTGCATAGTTTTCAATGTATTTATTAATATGTCACACGTATGTTGCTTGATCTCTTCCAACTGATCTATGAATTGGGTAGTTTGGATTTACCCAACTTTGTGGATATTGTTGATATGTATGTATAGGTACTGCATATGACATCTGAGGAGAAGGATAATCAAGTATATAGCAACCACATAACTACCATAATATGGTACATAAGAACCTAACATTGTCTGCGAATCACCCAAATAACTATTTTCTGTGTCTATACTTATTAAAAAGAGAGTCATATTCAAAGAATCTTCATCAATTGACTTGTTCCTCCATTTGTCTACCACGATTTTGATCAAAATTACCTGTATCAGCATCACAACTCGCCGCACTAGCATTCCAACCTGTTGCACTAGCATCCCAACCTTCAGCACGAACATCCCAACTTGTTGCACCAGCATTCCAACCTCCTGCACCAAAATCCCAACCTCTTGCACCGGAATCCCAACCTCTTGCCTCATCCCCAACATCCCCATCATCTCCATCATCTCCATCATCTTTTCCTCCACTATTTACATCAGACGTATGTTGGTCATTGGAAGAGCTGGTAACAATAACTCCACGATCTACACCAACTTCTTCTCTAATCACTTGTTCAACATTTATTCCCATGTCTCGAGCATGAGAAGCAATATGTGAATCAAGATTTCCCTCGTTATCATCCAAGGAGGCAGGTCTAACCCAGTTAAAAATAGGATTCTCATTATTGTCTCATGCTTCAGCAACTATTTGAAGTAGATCCATAAAATCAGTTTCATTTACTTTATCTTTTTCAACTGCCATATCCCAAAGTTTCAACTTCATATTATAATAACAATAAACAAGTTGTTCAAGCTTAAAATAGATAAGACGGTTCCTTTTTTTTTTGTGGATTAAAGCAAATGTGGTTACAATTTTATATTTGGATTCAAGCTTACACATTTGAGTCACAAACAATTTTTTTTTTTTTTTTTTTCAGATTGCTTTCATAAAATTTTACATATTTTACACGTCCACTCTTTGGTTCTTTATCCAATTTTACTTTAAGTCCTCAATAATTTTACTATTGACTATTATGTTGGAAATTTTTATAAATTTGTTAATGCTTCTTCTAAAGTAATTTTCAATCTAAATTATTTTAACAATAATTTAATTGTTTAGGATTAAAAAAATTATTTTAATAATATGCAAAATATCCATGGACTTTCGGGGTGAAATTCGTAAAATTTCGGGAATTTCGGGAATATTGGGAGATTTTTACGGATATTTTGAAATCGGCCAGATATTCTGTAGGATATTGGATATTGGATATTGGATATTGGATATTTACCTGTTTCTTTATCGGTCCCTTCAAAATACGGATATATCGATGGATATTTCGGTATATCTATCGATTTTAAGTTCCTTGCTCCTACCATCACAAACCTGAGAAGCAATCATGAAATATAGATTACTTGAAGATAAACATAACATAATCCAACTAAAAGGACTGCTAATAGTAAGTCAATCATTTACCAACCTGTACTGAATTTGCAATCTTGGGAAGTCTCCTATATTCTCACCCTCTACCAATCAGCAAACTTGCTATCTTGTCGAAGCAAAACCCATCTTGCTCTGTTTGAACTTTGAACACATCGCACTCACGCAGAAATGATCACCAAGTAAATAATGGGTGTAATTAATGGGTGTAAATAGTATTTTATTTATTTTTAATTAAACTAATTTGTCCTTATTGGTAAATTTCTATTGGGATATTTTTGTAATTAAAATTTTTATTAAAATATGGGTGTGCTTATCATATTTATGGATGTCAATATCGGCTCTCATTATAATATAGCTTGGACTAATTAAATTAACATGCTAAAAATTAAATTAAAAATTGTAAAACTGACCTAACTCTCAATCGAATTAGGTCAAATATTTTATATAATTGAATTAACTGACCTAACAGTTCGAATCGAATTAAAAATTATGTGAGAGCAGCAGATATAATCAAACGTGCCAAATCTTTTTTAGTTTAGTGACAAAAGAGAGAGAGAGAGAGAGAGAGAGAGAGGTTGATACGAACAATTTGCATTGCAGTGTTGATCGAAAATCGAATTTCAATTCGAAAATAGAATTTTATAGTTTAGGTTTTCTATTTTAGTATTTTGTGTATTCTCACTATATTTTGCTGAATTGCTTGTTTATTCATCAAGCTCTCAAGAAAAGCAAGTTGCTCTCTTCATCACTGGGGACTCATTATATGATCCAGGAAAGAATAACTTCCTCAATGTCATGACTTCTTCATTAAAAGCAAATTACCCACCTTATGGGGAAACCTTCTTCAAGTATCCAACTGGAAGAGTTTGCGATGGCCATATCATCCCGATTTCATTGGTAATAACTTTATATTTCTATGAAACCTCTAGTTATCTTAAAAGTTAGACAGACAGAAATTGAGGTGGTTTAGTGAGAAGTCAAGCTCATAAGTCATACCTGAAGTGATGATATCGTAAAAGTAAGTAGTGCATGGGTTAGATGTAAATTAATTTGTGTTGCTTGCTTGGATGCAGCTCTGCATGCAAACTTATCTCTTTGGAGACCATATTTAGATCAGCCTGGAAAACATCAGTTTCTTAATGGAGCCAACTTTGCAAGTGCTGGAGCTAGCATCTGTTCTTCGTTATAATGATCCAGAAGTGGTATGATTTTTAATGATGTCATCTGTATCATCAATTAATCAATATAAAACATAAAAAGTACAATGAGCAGTAGTAGTACGTGAAAAATTAGGAGATTAATTTATAATTTGTCAATCTATTATCAGCCTCTTAATGACATTCTCTATCTCTCTCTTGGCTCACATTCAATATCCTCGTGAAGTTATATTATCAGGACTTCTTCATTTGAAAATTTATATATATATATAATTCAATTTTTTCTCTTATCAATAACCGAGTTTTTCTTTGATTTAATTTCATCAGGAAATATATGAAACAGGAGGAAGAAAATTTTTGCATTTCAAAATGTGGCACCATTGGGTTGCTTTCCAATTGCAAAACAAATATTTAATCTCAGCGATGATATGAATGTCTGGAAGAATTATCAGAGCTGGCAACACTACACAACGATGCTCTATTTATTGCAACCGAAGAACTAGAGATCCAATTACCAGCATTCAAATACTTGATTCTTGATTACTACAATCTACTTTATGATAGAATTAAAAACCCCTCCAAATATGGTAAGTTGCTGTCATGATAAACTTTGTTATATATATATATGAAAATTTTCAAGTGTAGGATTTCCCGTACAGAATCATCGATTGCTACCGGTGGTAATCTAATAGGTATTGGTAGCAATGGATTCCGTATGGAAAATCCTGCACCAAAAAGTTACTATATATATTTACACACATGTGTTATACATGCTTCCAACAAAAAAAAAATCATATGTTTTCACATAAAAGTCTAAATTCATTGATGTCTAAATTCATCAGAATCTTCCCTTTGTGCCCAAATAAAAAATGTCAAACGTGGTTTCAGTTGAAGTTTTATAAAATTAGAGAACCAATTTTCTTAATTAGGTCAAACTAGCTTAGAGCGATGGTGAATGAAATTGAAATTACTGTACGTTAAACTTTCGAACAAAGTTAATCTTTGGTGAAATGTCTTGAAGGATTTGAAGTAGCAGACATTGCATGTTGTGGAAGTGGAATATATCGAGGATTCAATTGTGGAATCGGAGAATATGAATTATGTAGCGATCCTAATGCGTATTTGTTTTTCAATGGTGGTCATATGAGTGAACATACTTATTCTCAAATATCTGAATTGTTGTGGAACGGAGGAAAGAATGTTACAGCGCCTCTTAATATGAATCAATTAATTGCACTTGATCCTGACCGGGAAGAGATTATGAATTTTTCGGCAACATGATGATACATATACATGGAAGTGCTCCTCCGAATGAGATATCTGATATGTGCTTGAGGACGTGGTCATGCAATCCATGCAAGGGATTGAGTCAAATTGCTTTAGTTAGTGGTCAGGTGTCAAGTAGTTAGAAGTTAGTGGAGGCTGTTAGTGGTTCCACTCAATAAGTTAGTGGTAATAGTTAGTGGTAATCGTGTTTATCAGTTTCTGAATATTTGCTTTTGTTATTTGATTGTTAGCTTGTTTCTTTCTTGTTAATTAGAGTGTCCACTTTGTAGCTGGCCTATAAATAGCCAGAGACAAAAGATGAATAAAGTTATCGAATATATTGAAAATCAATTATCTCCCTTGTTGTCTCTCTGTTAAATTCTTCTCTCTTCTCTTCTCTTAATTCTTCTTTTTTGAATTTCTAATATCAATATCATTGAATATTATTTGCAATAACAATTGAGGAGGATAAAGAAGTCAAGCTAAGTACAACTTGAATCCATGACCTCAATGTGTGGTTGTGGGCATAATTACCACGATCTCGATCAATTAGTTTCGATGAATAATAGCTTTTATTCCAACAGTAATTTAGCATTTTTTTGATGCTGTGTGGTGTTGTATATTGAAAACTGGAAGAAGAAAAGCGAAAAAAGTGAACATAGAAGTCTCTGAAATGAAGCTGAAAACGATGAAACTATATATGTTGTTTTTGAACATTAGTTGTTGTAGTACTTGTATATTGAACATTAGCTACATTTATTGATATTGCATTTTGTGATCAATATTATTCAACAAGTCCCTTTTAGAGTTTTAGGCTTTTTTTTTTTTTGATAACATACAATTGCCGAGACCGGCGAAATGAGGCTTTACAAGCGCAGTCCGGAACACGACTCCCACTAGAGGGGAGAGACTACCCACACACCTAGGTGGGACAAGACCCACACAATGGAGGGAACACCATTCCCTAAATACACACTTGGGCCATGGATTGAACCTTGGTGGGAGAGAGTCTTAGCCAGACTCTGGCCACCAAGACAAAGGGCCTGTGTGTTTTAGGCATTCAATTTGCATCCATCATAAGTCATAACAAATTTCTTTAGGTTTTCTATTTTGCGTCTCCCTATATTGGCTAAATTTATTATTTCATCAAGCTCCCAAGAAACACAAGTTGCTCTCTTCGTCATTGGGGGACTCGATCATTATATGATCCGGAAACAATAACTTCCTTAACGTCACTTCTTCAATGAGGGAAAATTACCCAAACATCCCTCCAGATACGATAGTAAGTTATAGTCATAAACTTTGTTATATATCTGTATATCTTATGAATTTGGATCCTCTGCTGATCTTATACATACTTCCAACAGAAGAAAGATTCATATTGATGTTTGAATTCATCAGAATTTTCCCTTTGTGCCAAAGTAATGTCAAAGATAGCTTCTCTACAAGCTAGTTTGATAAATTTAATTAGAGGAGGTTTCTACTTGTTTTCAGTTAATGTGTTGAAGGATATTTCAGAGTATCAGCCATTGTATGTTGTGGAAATGGAGCGTATCGAGGATAAAATTGCAGAATTGGAGAAAATGAATTAGCAGCAATCCTAATATGAATGTTTGCCAACTGATTTTAGTAAACATAATTAATAAACATGCCCTGAAAGCGAAATAAATAATGCAATCCTCTTATCAGGCTATGGTGGCAAATAAAGGTAAAGCTTGTGTGGAAGAGATTCAAATAGTACAGCAAGTCTATCTAGTATCTACACAACAATGCTCTAACTAATGTGATCACTAAGGAGTTGGAAAGTTAGTTGATGACTCATGCATATATAATTCAATTACCAATACTTGAAATTGAACATTAGTTGCACTTGTATATGCACATGATAAACAATAATAACCACACAATATATATATATAAATGGTTTAGCTAGAAAATTTTACTCAATTTGGTTGCAGCTATGAAAAGTTTAGGTTTTCTATTTTGTGTATTCTCACTATATTTTGCTGAATTGCTTGTGTATTCATCCAGCTCTCAAAGCTCTCAAGAAAAACAAGTTGCTCTCTTCATCATTGGGGACTCATTATACGATCCAGGAAACAATAACTTCCTCAATGTCACTTCTTCAATGAAGGCAAATTACCCACCTTTTGGGGAAACCTTCTTCAAGTATCCAACCGGAAGAGTGTGCGATGGCCGTACTATCCCCGATTTCATTGGTAATTAATAACCCTTTTTTTATTTTTTAGGAAGATCTAGTTAATGTGCATGGATGTAGATGGACAAAAGTTGAGGTGACCCGGTGAGAAGTCCCTCACACCCGAAGTGATGAAATTATGAAGGTTCGAGTCATGTTTTTCATCACCCAACTCACAAATTTGTAAAATTATTGCATGAGTTAGATGTAAATTAATGTAGAAAATAATTAATCTATGTTGCTTCCTTGGTTGCAGCTCTGCATGCAAATTTATCACTTTGGAGACCATATTTAGAGCCTGGAAAACATCAGTTTCTTAATGGAGCCAACTTTGCAAGTAATGGAGCACCTGTTCTTCCTTATAATAATCCACAAGCGGTATGATTTTTAATACCATCTGTATAAACAATTAATTTAGGGTCCTTTTCTGGTAAAATCGGTCATGAAATTTAATTTCAGGACCGAAGTTACACAACGTTGTGGATAGGGTCCTTTGTGTTTTCTTGCATCCTCTGTTTTTCCTCCTGTCTCCCCTGTTTCTGCTGTCAGCTCTTCCTTGTCCGTGTCTAGTGGAGTGGCTCTGGCGTTTGTTTCTTTCTGTCTTTTGATTTTGTGTCTGCTGTGTGTTGTTGTGTTTGCCTCCTTGTTGCCTGTGGCCTTTGCTTGGTGCTTTAATAAAAATGCCGTTCAAAAAAAAAAAAAAAAAAAATTAACTTCGATCCTGACTATATATATATGGACAGTAATTATGACCATATATAATTTTTCAATCTAGCTAGCTACAAATAAGCCATCACTTTCTGATAACATTTTCCCTCAAATTGCTTGACTAGTTTATACCATTCTAAATTTGAAAATTTTCCAAACACAGCTGAACCTTGGCATACAACTGGGGTTTTTCAAGAATGTGGCCAGTTTGTGGAGGCAGGAGCTGGGTGATGCAGAGGCAAACAAGAGACTAAACAATGCAGTCTTTCTCATTTACATTGGAGGTGTTGATTACTTTTCCTTTCCTTCTGATTACCCAAATGCCACTGAATCTGAGAAGAAAGAATATGTGAATTGGGTGATTGGAAACATTACATATGCTGTCACGGTAAAATTAATTATCATTATCATTTTCTCTAATCAATCACCAATAAAATTCAACAATTTAATTAGCATTATAATTTTGATTTTATTTTTACCAAAAGTTTTCTTTGATTTTCCTTAGGAAATATATATAACAGGAGGAAGGAAATTTGCATTTCAAAATGTAGGACCACTCGGTTGCATTCCAATGCTTAAAGAGCAATATAATATCAGCGACCATGGATGTATGGAAGAATTATTAGAGATGGCAATACTACACAACAATGCTCTATTTAATGCCAATGAGGAACTAGAGATCAAGCTACCAGCATTCAAATACTTGATTTTTGATTACTACAATCTACTTTATGATAGAATTAAACACCCCTTCAAATATGGTAAGTTGTGGTCATATATATAAAATTTTATTCTATATGTTTTCACATATCATTAACAAGGTAGTTTAATCTCCGGTGAAATGTTTATGAAGGATTCAAAGTAGCAGACATTGCATGTTGTGGAAAAGGAGCCTATCGAGCAATTGGTTGCGGAATCGGAGAATATGAATTATGCAGCGATCCTAATGAGTATTTGTTCTTTAATGGTGGTCATCTGAGTGAACATGGTTATTCTCAGGTATCGGAACTATTATGGATTGGAGGAAAGAATGTTACAGCACCTTTTAATATGAAACAACTAATTGCACTTGAACTTGATCAAGAGATTGTGAATTTTTCAGATTATGATACTACATATGCTGATGATGATTAAATTGTCTATCTCAAGATATGAATTCTCTATTTGTGAACATGAATAAATGATCATGTAATCGATTAGGTTAATCTGACACTTGTATTTTCAATATTTTTTAACGAGATATAGTGATTTTTTTTTTTTTTTACGATATCTATTAATTCAGGATCAGTTATTTTTTTTAAAGCTTTTGTCATTGATAGGATTCAAGCTACTGACCTGGAAGTCATTTGTCCAATGAGATATAGTGATATTATTGATCATCTTATCACTGATTTCATCGGTAAAATCAATCATATATAGTTTACTAATGATCACATCATCTTTAATTGATTTCATCTTCAACATATAATGTCTATATGCATGGATATATCGATCGGACCTGGGAGTCAACTTTGAAAGTTTTGTATTAGTAGAGTGGGCCTTGGTTGGGCTTTATTTGAATATGGTGTTGATCCAATTTGTCACTATAAAATTAAAGACTTTGCAAGTGATTGGTTGGGCTTTATATTGCTTTCTTCTAGTTTTATGATGGATGTCAAATTTTCATAATTAATGAACGAACACAACAAAAGCTCAACGTGGCTAGGTGAAAAAAAAAAAAAGAAAAAAAAAAACTTCATTCAGCCTATAATGTCAGAATGTGTACAAGATCCAATTCAATCCAATAAGATCCGATTGTATTGGATTGGATTCGTGGATATGATTGGATCGAATTGGATCGTAAATTTTGAATTTTATTAGATTGGATTAGATTTTGAATTTCCATATAGAAATCCTCTAAATTCGTTGAATCTGCCAATATAAAGCTTAATTTATATCGAACTAATTTATTTTATTTTATACAAATGAACATTGAATAATTTTTGGGTGCTATTGTATTTTGTTATGATAAATGATTATATTTTTATTTGAACTTTTGGATTATTTAATTTATGTTTGTGTTTAAAACTTATGTTTAAAGTTAATAATTTGTTGGACTCGATCTTTGAACTTTAAAGTGTACAATTATGTATTGCTTTTATGTTAAGTATTAGTTTGTTAATTTTATTTGAAGTACCGAGTGAATTAATTATTGATTTTGTTAAATTTAGGAATGTTTTAACTTTAGTATATTAAGAATGGTTTCATATGAATCTAATCCATCGGATTGGATCATATCGGATTTAAGTATTTTGCAATTTGATCGGATCGGATCGAATCGAATCGAATAGTAATTTGATCTGATCGGATCTGATTCCGTTCTTAGATTGGATCGGATTATAATTTTTATGATCCAATCAGATCGGATATTGGATCATGGCAAATCCAATGAATCCGATCCTAGACTATATCTAAAAAAACAAAAAGTTAGAAGTACATTGTTTCCTTGGATACACTATATTTGCTTAAGAATAATCCAAATATTTTGTATTGCTCTTTTTTTTTTTTTCCCGAGACAGTTTGATGTTGTCGAGATTTGACAAGATCATTAACTAAAAGTGCATGGCTAAAATAAGGACAATTAACCGTAAAGGGATATTTTTTTAATTTTATTTTTTAGTAATGCTAGACTTTTTAAATTTTTTTCCAAATTGTATTGGCATGTGAGGTGTCAACATCTTGTAAATCATGAGATAATGTGGTGAGTGATGTGATGTTGACACCGCACATGCCATGTCAACACCATTTGGAAAGGAATTTAGGAAAAAAATTGAGAAGCCTAGCATTACACTTTTTTTATTTTTTTATTTGACATTTCAATAATAATTAAGGGGTTATTTACAATTCTCCAAATTTTTAAACAATTTGATTTGCCGAGATCTGACAAGATCATAGGCTACTAGTGCGGTAAAAATACCGACTCCCACAAAACAAATACACAGAAAGATGTAATTTTACTCTTTTTTTTTTCTTTCTAAAATTGGAATGATTTAAGGGAAAAATGCATCACAAAAGATGTAATTTTAGGTTAAAGAGTAATGAAAATAAATAAACAAAGTTGAGGAGAGAAATCAAAAGGCCCAGTCCCTCCGTTTTTTCTAACCTCACAGAATCCCATCTTGGCCACCTGTGCTCCGGCGCACCATGCCTCGCCGCAACCACACCAGTAAGTCACACCATCGTCGCCACACACAGGGTCCGCCCTAAAGCATTTAACGGGGCAGTAGGGAGGGCGGTCTGAGGCTCCACAGACGTTGGTACCGGTGCTGTCTGACTGGAAGCTAAGGTTGAATATGAAAATACAAAGAAAGAAAATAGACATTGAGGATTAAATAATTCAGTGTCTTTACTTCTCATTCTATTGTATTGCAATTTTGTTTTTCGGTCAATAAAAGTTTCAAAATAGTCATCAATTAGTCAAGCGCTGTTTGGAATTGCTTTTAATAAGTTAAAATTAGATTATTTAAAATTTTTGTATAAAAAGTATGTTTGGTAAAATTTCTGAAAACAATTATTCGAGAATCTGAATTAATTTGACAGCAGATTTAATAAGGTGGGAGTTACTTTTAAAAAGTAATTATGAAATAATTTATTTTCATTTTAATGACTAAATTGTCTTTATTGATTTAACATAAAAGACAATAATATCTCATGTTAATTTCATATAACTCAATTTTTTAGAGTTAAATTATCCTTTGGAATTTATGTTTAATTTTGTTAGGTAAGAGCCTAATATTTATATGCTAGAGATAAAGAATGTTGATGATTATAAAATTAAAAAAAATTATGTTAAATCCTTCGTATAATCCTAAAGTTTCAAGCTTTCTCATTTTCTTCACATAATTTTTTCAATTTTTTTTACATTTTTTCTCTCTTTATGTTTTCCTTTATCTTTATACACATTTTTTTTCTTCTCAATCTGACCTTCGTACCTAAGATTAATTTGAAAGGGCCTTTATACTTTAATAATTTAAGATGACTCCCACATTATGACATTACAGATTTACAGCACATCCAAAAATAAAGCTGGTACATTTAAAAAGAAAAAAAAAAAAAGATAAATAAAGTTTCTACAAGACAAGCACGAGGAAAAAAATGGTGTAATCATCCAAAAATGCATCCAAATAATAGAGCTGGTACATTTAAAAGGAAAAAAAAAAAAAAGAAGATAAATAAAGTTTGCACGAGAAAAAAAATGGTGTATAATTGATTTGCAAAGCTACAAATTTTTAATTAACATCGATCCAAAATCAATAAAGCTATTTTGTCCAAATTTAATGTCCAAATCCGGTGCTCAAATAATGTTGATCCTTGATTTATTTGTATTAGAATTGCATAATTGAAATGATTGGATTTTAAGGAAGCCACATCATTTGAGTTCCGAATTTGAACACCAAATTTGGATAAAGTAACATTACTCATCCAAAATTATATAATTCCTAGTACCATAAATTAGACCGAGAGATATTTTAACGGGAGAGCTTTTTAATTGGTCGAACGTAATGATCAAAGGGGTATTAAAATGAGAATGGAGTTGATTAGTTTGGTAAACAAAATTTTTTATTTTTTTTTTATAATCTGCATGACACCTATTAGTGTTAGGAGTTTGCAAAAATCTGACTACATACGATCCGGAAAGCAACTCTCACTAGAGAAGAAAAGAGATGTCTTCCCACATTTTGTGATTTTATAGATAAAGCTGAGACTCAAACCCTTATCATAGATGTGAAGGTATTCAATATTCAAATTTAATAACCATATACAAAACAAAAATAATTATACATGTAATTAAGAATCAAGCATATGATTTTAAATTAATTATTCCTTTAGGCTCCTTTACGAAAGCATCGACCAAAAATGACAACTCCTCGAAAGTAGTACTGAACATCGGCGACTCGTGAATAGTGATTAGAAATAGGACCACGAAAACACAAACGAAATAAAGCTTGTACAGGACCACCACGAGAAAAAAAAAGGGTGCAATCAATTTACTAGGCGACAGATTTTTTAATATTAACATCAATCCGAAAATTGTACAACTGATCAAAAGTGATTTCCAGTGCAATTCAAAAGCGATTTCTAACGTATTTCATCCGTGAAAATAGAGGTAAATAGTACCAAATTGGTTGGATCTTGTGGGGATAGCATCCGTTCAAACTCCATTGATGGAGATCACCTCTATCAATGAACTCCATCAATGGAGGTTTTTGAAAAAAAAAAAAAATCAAAGATAAAAAAGGATAGAAAAAAGAATAAAAGTAAAACTGGAGCCAATTTTAATTTGTCTATCACCATAATTTGGTGCCATTTAAACTATAATTATTAAGTTGGTACTAATCCCAAAAGTAGAGAAGTAAATAGTGCTATAAATTTAAAGAACCTTACATTGAACAATGTCAATGATCTATCGGGACCTACCAATCAAGTAATACATGCACGATTCAAATATCTACTCTCATAATAAGAGATTTATTTATTCTCATAACACTGATTGGACTCTCCCACCAAAGCAAGGATGAGGCTCGCCTCCCACCACCAAAACAAAGGAAGCTCACGCTTCCAAGCTTCCGTCATGTGTTGCCCTGCTATGGCAGTGGGAGGAGGCTTGTGAACCTCCTCCTTTGGCCAAAAACTAGGAGTTTTTTCTCACCGGATGTATGTGGAAGCTCTAGATTTTAATTATATATATATATTCTTAAATTTTGATTTTTTATAATAAAAATTTATTTATTTAATGATTTTAATATTAGGGAGGGGAGTTGTGGTACTTTAAAATGTTATTAACGGTCCATTGTTAATCAAACGGTAGTCAATGAAATGTAAGGGATAGGTGTGTGTAAAAACTAGAGATGTTCTTTGAGGAAATGGGGGTGAGGGGAGGTTCCCTCATCCCCATCCCCATTACTAGACCCCTTCCCCCATCCACGCCACCACGCCCCATTTGAGGGAAATGAGGATGGGGTGTTTGGGTAGAGATATCCCCGCCTCCACCCATTTTCCTCGATTCCTAATTTCTTGTTTCACCCTATTTGACCATATTTCTGATTTTCTTCCACTTCCCCTATTTAACCACATTTGACTAAAAATTGAAAATAATCACAAAAATACAATTAAATATTAATAAAAAATAAATAATTAACTTATATAGTCATTAAAGTTAAGTTATATAATAATTAAAGTTAATTTAAAATTATAATGAATTAATTATAATTTAATTATAGAATATTTAAATAATTAAATAATAAAAAGTTTGAGCGATATGGGGAAATAGGGATAGGTGAAGGTTTGGGGGTGCAATTTACCCCCAAAACCCCATGGGGCTGTGGGGGTTTTGTGCAACCCTAGTAAAACTCTGTTGTGACTTCCAACTGTTAGTGTAATTTAGTAATTTACCCATAATAATATGAAACATTTCATATAAATCCCACAATCTTTCACGATTTGTCATATTTTTAAATGTTGTTGTCATTTTCATATATGTAGTCCTTTTTTTTTTTTTTTTTTCTAAAATCCATCATTTTAATTAGTCCCTATTTTTTTCAAAATTCATCAATACTCTAGTCAATTGACCAAATATTCAACGGTAATTTGTAACTGAATATATTAAACAATAAATATATTATTAATAATTTTTCACAACATTAACTTTTTCTTCATCACAACATTATTTTTTAAAAAATATTAATTTATTTTAAATATAATTTTATTATTATATTATTGTACACAATTATTTTATTACTAAAATTATTTTAACGGTTTTTTTATCAGCCAGCCGGCCCAGCCATAAGTGCGTTTTTTTAGTTTTACAAGTCCCTTTATTTATTTATTTTACATGTGCAAATATATATATATATATATATATATACAATGGTTCTCTCATGAGGGATCCCTTATTTATAGAATTCTAAGGACCGCATTATTTGACCGTTGGATATATCTGATGATTATAAATTAATTAAAAATCAATGCAACCGGGCAGCTAAAATTGAGAAAGTTGCCCACTAGATTATGGAAAGAGCAATTAATGCTCTCTAATTCTTTATTTTATTTTCCATAACCATTATATTTTATTTTAAGCATTTACTTATCAATATTTTATTATTTAATTTTTTTTGAATGTGTGATACTCTTCAGATTTCCCTCTTTTTTTTTTTGGAAGCTAGACTTCACTTTCAAGTTGTAAAAAATTGCCTGCAATTTTTTTTTTCTTGAAAAAAACAAATACTCTTGCAATTATTTTTCCATCTAAACAAATTCTTCTCTCATATTTGTCACAACCAAGTAAATATGATTTTATTTGAAAATTAACCAAACTATTTTCCTGGAAATAATCTGTAAAAGGATCGAAGCCAATTTAAGGCCGGAAAAGAAGGTGAAACTCCATTGTTATGTTTTCTCTCATATATTCACCTTCATGTGCAACTAGTCTACATAGTCCTTCATGTACAATAATCTATTCATTTTTTTTTCATGCAATGGTGTTCATGAAGCACTGCACAATTCTATATATGACAGCCATATTAGAGAATATATACATTACTAGAACATTATATGGAGCAAGAACAATTATTTTGTTCATCAATCTTAAACTCTACTATATTTAGTATTTTTGAATTAGAAGTTAGGAATTGAATATATAATTGTTTGTCGACATAATGTTGTCCAAGATTAAAATAAAATATCCCCTTTTGTATATATAAACTGCATAAAATAAAACATCTCCACTGTATATATAAAGTGCAGCCATCAATGGCATACAAGTTCAAATACCAAAAGAAAGCATTAATGGTTATGGAAAATCAAATAAAGAATCAAACAATCATTAATTGCTCTTTCCATATTTCAGCGGGCAGTTTGCTCAATTTTAGTTGCCCAAATGCTTCAAAATCTATTTAATTTATAACATCAGATATATCAAACGGTCAAATAATACGGTCCTTAGAATTCTATAAATGAGGGATCCCTCATGAGAGAATTACTGTATATATATATATATACTGTGTATATATAAGACTAAAATACCCATGAATCCATCATCTTTGATTAACCTTTAACTAATGGAACTACCAAAGTGATGGATATATATTGAAAAAAAAAAAATGGGACTAAAGTGATGAAAATGGAAAAAAAAACATTTTAAAATATTGTGATAAATCATGAAAAATGTGGGACTTATGTGAAACTTTTTTCCCTTAATAATATAATCGTATTATGTAAGAGAATGTCATTGAAATCTACTGAAGTGTGTAAAAGAAATTAACAATGAGTTAAATATAAGTTATAATTATTCGCGGTCCGTTCGTTGTCGTAGTCGACCACGTATCTTTTCTGTTTTCTTTCCGTCTTCTGTTTTGGTTTGTTGGTGCTCGTTGTGTGAGCTTTGGTTGTGCTACCTTCAGGGTTGCTGTTGTGCTTTGCATGTAATTGAGTCTTTATCATTTGCTCATAAAGTATACATGTAAATATGACACCGTTAATTATTGATATAAAGTGAAGAAAAAAAATAAATAAATAAAGTGAAGCTTGCAATGATCCATGCATTATAAATAGCGATGGTCATCAACCTTAGGAAAACCAAAGAGAAAAGATTGAAGCTTTGGTGACATAATAGAATAGCAAAACCAAAGAGAAAAGATGGCAAATCCAAGTCATATGCTGTTTGTGATAAGTTTATGTGTTAGTGTCACCCTGCTCAACCCTTTCACTTGCTATGCCAACTACTACTTCTTCATTTTCGGGGATTCACTCTACGATCCCGGAAACAATCAATACGTCTCCCAAGGTTATATTCCGGCGTATCATAAACCATATGGGACGACCTTTTTCAATCATTCTACTGGAAGATTCTCCGATGGTCGTGTAGTTCCTGATTTTATTGGTAAGAAGATTGCAGTTTATTTAAAATTTCCAAGTACTATTTAGTATAAAGTTGATATTGAGAAGAAAATCTTTTATGTATAAGATGCATCGCATATGATCCACTAATGTCATGCCACAACCCACATGGCATGGACAACGATGAGATTAAATTTCCATACCATGTGACATGATTTCCATGGCCTGATGCATTGCATCCAGTGCACCGAAGATATATTCTCTCAGTGTTAAGACATGAAAATGCATATAAAGTAAACTCTAAATTAAGTTGTTATTGTTTTATTCGTTTTCCCTTTCAATAAATTAATTGAGCTTTTAAGGCTTAGAAAATTAACATCCAAATAACATAAATTTTTATTTTGAATATTATGTTAATTGCAGCTGCCAACTTGAACTTGTCTTTTATTCCTCCATATTTGGAGCCGGGTGCAAATTTCACTAATGGAGCCAGCTTTGCTTCTGCTGGGGCGGGTGTTTTAGATACAAACCCTGAGGCGGTATGTAAATGTTTCCATTTTGAATATTTTTATAAAATATATTAAGTCTTGTATATATTTTAACATAACACATAAATCATTATAAATACAATCACACGAAGAAACTCAAATTAAACAAAGATTTGGTTAATTTCCGGTTCAATTTAATATATATGTTTGTTAGGAAGCATGCATTTAACCTAAAAACTTAAATCGTCAATTAAATTAATATTTATTATTTTTTCGATGATAGTATTCAAAAACATATTGAGATCTGATGTGTTAGCACCTCTTTAATTACCTTGTTATGTTGTCAAAGAAGATGAAAATTGAAGGACCCTGTGACCAATATAATCTAACATGCAACATCACAAAATTGACCACACAAAAAAGAGAAAGAGAGAGAGAGAATGTTGAATTTTTCGAACTCGATCAAGATCTAATGACTGTTTAACGAGAAAGCTTAAACTATTAATCGAGACCAAGTATACAACGCATTTAAGAGATGAGATTTGACATGTTTTTTTAACAATATATCATACTTGGTTTCGTTAATTATTGCAAAGATGGGGTCAAGCAAGTCTGGTGATTTTGTGAAATGGGGCGATTTATGATCTTTGTGTGCTTTTTGCTCGTGTGGTTTGTTCTTGGGGTTGTGTTGGTGTGTCCTGGATGCCCTGCTTCCTTTTTGTTGTTTTTGAGCTTGGCCTGTTTTGCTGGAGCAGCTCTCGTGTGTTTGTTTGGTCTGCTATTGCTTTTGTGATGCCCTGCTTTGTTTGTGTGGTGGCCCTGTTTCTTTGCTTTTGTTTCAGGGTTTGTGAGTCACTGGTGTTGTTCTCCTTTGGTGGTTTTTGTTCTTTGGTTGGTGCTTTTGCTGTATTGGGGTTCCCCTGTTTGCCTTTTTGGCTTTTATGAAGTTTAACCTTTTTTAAAAAAAATAAAAAATTATTACTCATTTTCTTTTCCTTTTTTTTTTTTTTTTTTTCAGATTTACTTTGGTAAGCAAGTAGAAATGCTTAAAAATTTATCATTAAATTGGAAGGCAGAACTGGGTGACGATGAAGCCAGTAAGAGACTTGCAAGTGCTGTTTACTTGATTTCTATGGCTGGAGATGATTACTTCGCATACATCACCAAATACCCGAACTCTACCCAATCACAACAGCTAATATTCATAGACTCGGTGCTCGACAACTTCACAAAATATATCAAAGTAAGATTATTTTAATAATTGTTTTTTGTTTGTTTTTATATAACAACCGAAGATTGACGACTCGAATCTGGGATATTGTCAGACTGAATGAACGTCCTTTACCACTCAGACATATTATTGTTAAGTTTTCATACTTTGTTATATTTTCATGTTTAAGTATATATATTGCTCTTCTTTAAGTTTGGTTATGGGTTTGATAACACTCGGTACACATAGGTCCGGATTAATTTTATTAGCCAATTTTTTTTATTTTTTATTTTTTATTTTTTTTGAGTTGTCAATCTGCAGAACTTGGCCCAAACTCATGATGAATTTTTATATTAATTGAATTTTGTGTTTACTAAAAGTGGTATATATATATTATCAATCTTACAGGATATATACAACATCGGAGGGAGGAAATTTATGATCCAAACCGTAGCACCCATCGGTTGTTTGCCGATGATGAAACAGACCTACAGCCTCAGTCTTGGTGATGCCTGCGCTGGAAGACCATTAACATTAGCAAAACTACACAACTCTCAACTGGTTATTGCCCTTGAAGAATTGCAAACCAATTTAACAGGATCGGTATTCTCACTTTTTGATTATCACAGAGCAATGGGCGATAGAATAGATAATCCTGCAAAATTCGGTAGGTTTATGTTTCAAATTTATTATATAACATTACAGAGTTCACATTGTAACGTTACATAATGATACATACTAATAATGCTTTAATTCATTACTGCCTATTAAATAATTAGGGTTCAAGGAAGGAGGGGTAGCTTGCTGCGGCACAGGTTCACATCGAGCAGACAGTTGCGGAGAGGAAACCGGTGATTATGAAGTATGCTTCAATCCACATGAGTATGTGTTCTTTGATGGTGGCCATAACACTGAAAAAGCCAATTACCAAATGGCTGATCTAATGTGGACTGGAGGTCCAGATAATATGGCTTCACCTCATACTATTAAGGACCTGTTTGATCTTGAAATTCTTCCCACAGCAACAACCAAGATTTCCTCCAGAAAATCTGTCCGCGGCTTCAACAACCAGGAACGTAATTGTGATCTTCCATCAAGCATTATCTAGATGGAGTTGTGGTACTGTTTAAATTATATGTTATGTGTGCTATATGGAGTGGTGTGTGGATCTATTAAATAAATTGCCGTCTTGATTTACTAAGATTTACTATTAATATTGGACGGTTTTGTGTGAGTGTGAGCTATATATATAATGTCCATTATGGAGTTTTTTGTGTGATCTTTCAGTACCAAAAGTATGTTGTGTGAGATTTTCTAGTCAAAATTTTCATTAATCTTTTATCTAAATACATTTAATTATTCTAAATGATTTTATTTAAAAAAAATATAATATCGAACAGTTCAAGACTCGGAAGTCTGCCGAGCCTAAAGTAAAATTTTTTCATACTGATCAAGTCAAGTGGATGTTTGTTTATAGAATCACAATCATTTAAGCAAGCAAATTAAGCATAAGTAATCACAGCAAGCAAATTGAGGCAACATTGTAGTGGAATCATTGACAACTAGGCTGCATGAAAGCCAAACTATGATTCATTGATAGCAACTAACGTATAACTAAATCACTCTTTTTTCAAGCCAAATATATATATATATATATATTCATTGATAGCAACTAACGTATAACTAAATCACACTCTTTTTTCAAGCCATATATATATACATAAATTCTATTATCAGTTCGAACTGACAAAAGTTATATCAGTTCCTTGCATGTAGGCCACTGGATTTAAATACTTTGACTTGGCCGTATGCACTTATCAGTCAAAGTATTTAAATCCAGTGGCCCACATATAAGGAACTGATATAACTTTTATCAGTTCGAACTGATAATAGAAAGACTGTATATATGTATATATGTATATATATATAGTGCATGTGGTTCAGATTATAAGCAATTTTATATAAAAAAAATATCTCGATAAGAGAATCTTTTTTTGGGTAGAAATAGAGATCGAGCTGGACCACCCCGTGTAAAAAATGGATGAAATCGATTAGCTAATTGGAGACACATTTTTAATTAAATTCAATCTAAAATTAATGTACAAACCCTCGTATGTATACCAAAATGTATTAGACAAATGCATTTAAAGTTTGTATTGTTTAAGCTAATCATTGTATCACCAAGACCCAAGTAGCCTGCTAATTGGAGATTTTATATAGAAGTTCCTCCACCATGCATGGTCCCAGTTGTACCGATTGATTTCATCGGATCACGATAAGACTTTTAACTCTAAGAAAAGCAAAAAAAAAAAAAAAAAACCCCACACAAAACTCGAATAGCGTCAAAAAAGAGAAAGAAAAAAAAAAAAGATTTCCACACTCTGACATTGTACAGTTATTGACAATACTTAGCACAGGACCACCACAAGAAAAGTATGGTGTAATCGATTAGATAAGCGACAAATTCTTGATTAACAACAATCCAAAACTATATATTGCACGTGACCATGCAGATTTTAAGATCAGCACAGGACCACCACGAGGAAAATATGATTTTAAAATTTAATCAGAACTAAGATAATATCAATAAATTCTATTCAAGTGTTTTAAAAAATGACAATGTTGATATAAATCAGTCATATATATATTTACAATAAAGATCGAGGATGTTGGTTTAATTATTAGGGAGTGATTGGTGTTGTTGGATTCTTTAATTATTAGCTATGAACAAAGTAGCTCATGGCTCAGTCAAGTTGGCATTGTCTATATAGGGACTGGGGGTCAAGAACGGTGTGGTTGGAACTTGGAAGGCTTTCCTTTTTGTATGAAGAGCCATTTTTTGGCATATTCTTCTGCCCATTGGTGAGCTTCTAGGTTTCTATATAACTCTCCTTTAGTACTTTTGAAAAACAGACGGACACTAAGGCAAGTCCAAAAATTGTGGTCACTAGTAAATAATTAACTACTAATAGGACCACCAACAAAACACAGTTAAAAAAACTTAAAATTAAGCTATTGCATGAATGCATATGATGCATACATCCCTATAAATAGCGATGAAGATCAGCATTAGAAAAACCAAAAGAAAATTGAAAAAAAAAATAACATTGAAGCTTTGAGAAGAAAATAGAGTAACTAGCTAGGTCATGGCAAATTCAAGTTATTTTCTCTTTGTGATAGGTTTATGTGTTAGTGTCACCCTTCTCAACCCTTTCACTTGCTATGCCGACAACTACTTTTTCATCTTGGGGGATTCGCTCTACGATGTTGGAAACAATCAATACATCGTAGAACCGGGTACATATTTGCCGCAATATCATAAACCATATGGGACAACCTTTTTAAATCATGCTACTGGGAGATACTCTGACGGTCGTGCACCTCCTGATTTTATTGGTAAGAAGATTGTAGTTTAATTTAAATTCTCAAGTCATCAGAAGGGTCAGTATTTAAAAAATGCATGCGGATCAACAACTATTTAATTTTGATTTTGATTAATATTGCAGCTAGCAAGTTGAATATGTCTTTTATTCCTCCGATTTTGGAGCCGGAGGCAGATTTTACTAATGGGGCTAGCTTTGCTTCGGGTGGAGCAAGTGTTTTTGATACTAGTACTCAAGCGGTATGCAAATGTTTCCATTTTGACAACTTCTATAAAAAAAAAAAAATAAATAAATAAATCCCGCATCTTTATATAACACATAATCAATATAGTATAAAATTTTCCTAATTTTTTTTTTTTTAAATTGTTTTGAATTTAGGTTAATTTACCGCTAATCAACTTTTTTTTTTTTTTTTTTTTTGTGAGCTACCACTAATCAACCTTAAAGCTTAATATGATTGTTAAAAGAGTACGGATATTGACACCCATAAAATTAATTAGTACATCTACTTTTATAAATATAACCATGTCTAAAATTTTAAAAATAAATATTACTATAAACACCCATCATAGTGCTAAAAAATACCCTTATTGAAATGAATATATTCATTTTAATACATTTTATTAACCTTTATTTAAATTAGTCTAAACTCCACTATAGTATTCAAGATATGAGATCTATTAACATCTTAATGCACCGACTCATGTGTAACATGCACAGTGATTATTATAGATAATCGATAAACAAACATGCAGTTATATATTCCACTTTTCCATATAACGTGGTCTAATATGTACCGACATAAAAAATTGAGAAAAAGAGAAGGATAAAGATACCCATTTTCGAACTCACGAGCAACTGATGTGATATATACCATCTTAAATATTACCGTTTAATCGAAAAGTTTAAGTTGTTGAGTGAGAGCAAGTATATATAACAATCATTTTTATTTTTTTTTCAGATTTACTTTGGGAAGCAAGTAGAACTGTTTAAGAAATTATCATTGAAATGGAAAGCAGAGCTGGGTGAGGAGGAAGCCAATAAGAGACTTGCAAATGCTGTTTACTTGATTTCTATTTGTGGAAATGATTACTTCAGATTCAGCACAAACTTCCCACATTCCAACCAATCAGAGCAGCTAGAATACATTGACACAGTTCTTGTTGAGTTCAAAAAAGAAATCAAGGTAAGATTATCATAATAATCTCTCTTTTTATAATTATTTTTATGCTCCAAAATAGAAATCCTCTGGTGCATGGACCTGGAAGTATCATAATATATATTAAAGCTTCTGTTTTTTTTTTTTTTTTTTTTCTTAATGTTTTTAGCGGTTAGGTTGGTCCTTAGAAAAAAAAAAAAATCATGATTGAAGTTATTACACCATGGACCCGATTCAACATTGTTATACTACTAAACATCTTATTTTGTAACTTTATGGAATCAATTTCATAATATTATGTAACTTCTGACTAGGGAAGAAATCAATTTTATATATATATATATTAATTCACTAGCTATCAGGAGATTGTTTTCTAATGTTTTATATATTATCATTTTTAATTACAGAATATGTACAATATTGGAGGGAGGAAATTTATGATTCAAAACGTGTCACCATTGGGTTGTTTGCCGAGGCATAAAGAGAAGTACAACATCAGTACTGATGTCTGTGCTGGAAGATCATTAGTATTGACAAAACTACACAACTCTCAGTTGATTATTGCCCTTGAAGAATTGAAAAGCAGTTTAACAGGATCTGTATTCTCACATTTTGATTACCACAAAGCAACGGGAGATAGAATAAATGATCCTGCAAAATACGGTACTTTCCGGTTCAGGAATTTAATCTCATATATATATATATATATATATATATCTTAAATATTTTGTTTTGGTATATTTACTTTAATGATCTCTCTAAATAAAAATTTATGGCTCCGTACTTGATTATAATTAGGGTTCAAGGAAGGAGGGACAGCATGCTGCGGTGTAGGTTCGCATCGAGGAAGCGGTTGTGGAGACGTAACCAATGACTATGAATTATGCTTCAATCCAAATGAGTATGTGTGGTTTGATGGTGCCCATCACTCTGACAAAGCCAACGGCCAACTTGCTGAGCTAATGTGGAATGGAGGTCCAGATAATGTTGTTTCACCTCATACCATAAAGGACCTCTTTGATCTTGAAATTCTGCCTGCAGCCACCACCACAACCTAGATTTCCTCCAGAAAATCTAGCAGCAGCTTCAACAAGCAGGAACGTAATTGTGATCTTCCATCAAGCATCATCTAGATGGATTTGTGGTACTGTTTAATTGTATGTTATGTGTGCTATATGGACTATGGAGTGGTGTGTGGATCTATTAAATAAATTGCCGTCTTGAATTACTATTAATATTTGACGGTTTTGTGTGAGCTATATATATATATATATATATATATATATATATATATATATGTAATGTCCATTATGGAGTTGTTTGTGTGATCTTTCGGTAATAAAATTATGTTGTGTGAGATTTTATAGTCAAAATTTTCATTAATCTTTAATCTAAATACATTTAAATAATCAAAATGAATTTTTTTTTTTTTTTTTAAATCTAAAACCGAACGGGTCAAGACTCAGAATTCTGTTGAGCTTAAAGTAAAAATTGTTCATACTCAAGTCGAGTGGATGTTTGTTTACAGAATCACAATTATCATTTAAGCAAGCAAATTAAGCATATCAGTAATCACATGCAGTGTCTCCTTCAAGCAAGCAAGATTTTTTTTTTTTTTCCTTTCTTTCTTTCTTTCGAATGGTAAGTTTTATAAAGCAAGCGGGAAAAACCGCATCGAAGATATAAGAGGCCCAAGGGGCAAACGCACAGCCAAAAAAGCAACACAAAGAAGCCCACCCTAAGGTTCAAGCAACTTGTAGTGGAATCTCCCACTACAACCTTTTGACAAATTTGATCTGCAACTCCAAATCAAAAACATGGAAGCTCTCATCTCCCAATTCACCTTCCTGTCAGATCAAGCCTGCTACGACAAGGCCTTCGACCCCTCCACCATTGAAGACCTCATAAATCTCTTCGAGGTGGAGGCCTACAAGTCCTGGGCAGCCATGGAGCTGGAGCACCAGAACGAGGTCCAGCAAGCTGAAATCGAGATGAAGCAAGCGGAGGACTATCTAGACTCGGTGATGGAATCGGCCATGGACGAGTTCAGGCAGTTCGAGGAGGAGATGGAGAGGACGTCAAAGAAAGAGATGGAGGAGCTGGTGGAGACAGCGGAAAGGGCCAGGAAGATGGGAAAGTTGATGGACAAGGCCGCCAGCGTCGCATCCATAAGGTATATGATATGTGCATAATCCAATGATGTGTACTGTACACGTGAATGCAAGGTTCTTGTTAGTGTGTTAGTGGAGCAAGTTAGTGGAATGTGATATTTGGCGGTTGTTGTGTAGTGGAATGAGTTAGTTGTCATTTGTTTGTAAAATGCTTCACTCACCACTTTCATGTTTCCTGTTTTCTAGCTTAATGTTGTTTAGTAGTTATTTTGAGAAGCCTATAAAAGGCACTCTTTGAATTGAGTACGTATTATCGAATATATGAAAAACATAGAACCTATCTTCTCTTGAATTCTTCTTCTATTTCTCTTCCTCTGAATTTCTTTTGTATTTCAAGCCTGAAATACTATCTCTATTCTAAATTCTCTTTATGTATTTTTCAGGATCGGAAAAATACATAACAGTATATTGAAGCTGCCATGAATTCTGCTACTGCGTCTATGAAATCTGCTTGGAAAGGCATTTTTTCAAACAGGGTTCATCCTTCTTGATACATTTTCTCTCTTTTTGTTTTGTAATAAAATATATTTTTGATTGATGAAAAGGGCCATATACAATATGGTTTTTTTTTTTTTTTCATGGTATCGTACACCAATTTGATAAAGGGAAAATTGCACAAACTTACCCTAACGTTTCCCATTATGGCATAATATTCAACTAATGCCTTTAATTGCACAAACAACCTCTCATGTTAGTCAACTTTGGTTAAAAATAGCCATTGACCATGATTTTTTTTTGAAAACCCAAAATTGCCCCTGCACTTTATTACAAAAAAAATCTTAATTGCCCTTTATTTAAAACATTATCTACTTTAAATTATTATAATATACAAAATAAATACTAAACATAATCATTTTTAAATAAAAAAAAATCAAAAATAATATATTAAAAACAAAACAATTTAAGAAAACGTTATTTTGAGAAAATATAATTTAATAATATATTAAAAACAAAACAAAAAAAAATGTTATTTTAAGAAAATATAATTTAAAATTATGCAAATCCAATATGAATAGTAGTAATGTGTTACATATTTTTGAATTTTTTTATTTAAAAAGGATTATGTTTAGTATTCTAAACACAAATATAAATAAAATCATCAAGAGTTTGAAATAAAAATATAATCATTTGTCATAATAAAATACAGTAGCACCGAAAATTTGTTCAATGTTCATCTCTATAAGACAAAATAATTTGACTCAATATAAATTACGCATTATATTTTGGTTCAAAAATTTTAAAAATATATGCTAAACATAATCCTTTTTAAATAAAAAAAAATGTTTTAAATTTTAAAAATATGTAGCACATTACCACTATTCATATTGGACTTGCATAATTTTAAATTATATTTTCTCAAAATAACGTTTTTTGTTTTGTTTTGTTTTTAATATATTATTAAATTGTATTTTCTCAAAATAACGTTTTCTTAAATTGTTTTGTTTTTAATATATTATTTTTGAATTTTTTTTAATTTAAAAAGGATTATGTTTAGTATTTATTTTTTATATTATAATAATTTAATGTAGATAATGTTTTCAATAAAGGGCAATTAAGATTTTTTTGTAATAAAGTGCAAGGGCAATTTTGGGCTTTAAAAAAAAATCATGGTCAATGGCTATTTTTAACTAAAGTTGACTAAAAGGAGGGGTTGTTTGTGCAATTAAAGACATTAGTTGAATATTATGCCATAATGGGAAACGTTAGGGTAAGTTTGTGCAATTTTCCCTTTGATAAATCATGATATTATCTATTTCAAAAAAAAAAAAAAAAAAAAAAAGGTAGAATTTCACATAAGTCCTATGTTTTTGGCGATTTGTCACATTTATAAATGTCTTTCCATATTCATCACTTTAATCCATTTGACTAAATATTTGAAAGTTAACTATTTAATGTAGGGAAAAAAACGTTTGCACGCAGCGGAAACGAGACTAAAATCGGTTTTAGTATAGTTTAAAATTTTTCCATAATTTGAACCTTAACCCTCTAATTAATTAACATATAATACTAAAGATATCATACATTTGTCACGTGATCCGATTGACATTGCGTCGATGGCAATCGGCAAGATCTTCCAATCCAATCACGAACGTGAATCACCTAGGAGCGTGGTCTCCCTTCTCTTTGAATTGTGTACCTGAGGATGGATTAACAAAAAAATTTCTTTTTCGTTAGTCACAACAAGTTCCAAGAGACAACAAAGAATGTTCCGGTCACTTTTGAATTCACAATCTTTAGATTGAAATTCGCGTGAACCTTATTCGAAATTGTGCACAAAACCTTTTGATGTAAAAGTAACTAATGCACTATCGAAATAAGAACAAACTTTTCTCTCTATTCCTCTTGGCCGAAAATCACACTAGTCTAAGAGTTGGATTCTATTTTTCTCTAACAAAAGAAAAAAACTCTCAAATCCAAGACATTAGGGTTACCGAATTCTTTTCAAAGAATATATATATGGTCTATGCGTGAATTCTATACAAAGAATATATATATATATATATTTCGAATTCAACATGCCATCCAAAATATATATATTGCCCGAAAAAATAATATCTCTATTATTATATGCGAATCCACTTAATATATATATATATATCTGGCCAATCCAACTTGATATATATCTTTTTCGGCTAAGTGCCATAAAAATCATATATTTATATCTTAGTTAATTGCCATATAAATCATATGTATATCTCTATCAATCTTTAGAATTCAACCATAATCCAACTCTTTAGTGTATTTGTGACTATATAAAAGACTTCCTTATTTGACTAGATAAATAAATCATTTATTTGACTAGATAAATAAATCATTTATTTATCTACTTACCAAATAAAGTCTTTTATATTTATTATACTACTACAATGGTATACTACTAAGAAACATATTTCCTAGTCAGAAAAAGATTTTGATTTTTAATTAAATAATTAGCTAATAAATTAATTAATTTCCATTTAATCAATCAATAAAATAAAATAATATTTTAGACTATTATTCTAGTCTTGCCGCCCACACTATATACATGGGCCTAATATTATTTTCTTATTTTATTTAAGAGTGCCGATATTGGCACCCCTCAAAAACTGTATGTACACCCAATTTCGTAAGTACACCCCTAAGATATTTTAAAAATCTCTGATTTGTAAATAAACCCCACTTGATACCAAAAATACCCTTTCTTTATTTTTATTGTATTATATTTTTGTAAGAATACCCCACTATTTTGTTATCTAATAGTTTTATTATTTTTTTATATCTTTTTACAAAAATAAAAAAAATTCTCTTTTCAAGAAGGAAAAAAAAAAATGTCACCAAAACCAATACACCCCAGATCTTGAATAGCAAGTTAGCAACAAATGATCAAAAGATATACTAATTATCTAATAAAAATAATCCAGATTCAAAATTAAAGACAAAACAAAAGTGGATTCTCTCCGGTCAAGAGAGAAATCTGATGACAGAAGAAGTTTTATGGTTAACTGGTTATACTCTAAAAATCTCTGATTCTGTTCTTGTAATAAAATTAATAAAAACCCATTTAAAACTTAATTTTTCACAACCAATTTTATTGGATGATTTTGATTCATTCTCCAATCAATTTGTATTCCTCAGACGAAATTGAAATTAGTATTTAAAATAGAAGTTAGGGTTTGAGAAAATAGAATGGTTTTTATTATATATGAGAATATCAAACAAGAAACTTTTTTTTTATTTTTTTTATTTTTACAAAAGGATTAATATAAAACAAATTAATAATTATTGGGGGTGTACTTACAAACTATTTAGTCTAATTTTACTCAAGGGTAAGATTGGATTTTTAAAAAAATACTAGTTTGGGGTGTACATACAATTTTTAAGGGGTGCAAATATCGTCACTCTTTATTTAATCCATTAGACTTTAATTAAAAAGCCCACATGTGAACCAGGCCCATTCTTACTAAAAGAAACAAGCCCACATGTCTTTCATTAATATATTAATATAATTGATCAGCCCATTAAATAAATAATGTGCAAATTATATTCTTAATATATTAAACACAATTCTAGATGGACCCATAAATTGGTCCATTAGAATATATCAAGTGATCCATGCAAGTCCGTGTGGATTGGGGATCTTGGCGGGCTATCTAAATTTAAGCTTCAATAGACATAACCTAATCACAATCAACAAATGATTCACTTAGGTCCGATCTATTAATTTTAACTCATTCCACTAAAGAGCTAAAATTGAACTCTTAAATAAAGATAGAATAAGTAAATATTTCTCATTCGTACCCTAGACAATCTTATTGGAGATGGTGTATCCTCGTGAAGAATATCAGTAATCGCCAAGAGCTCATAGGCCGCCTATAGCTCTCCAAGTTACCATATTTACTCATATGACCACATTTTGAACTTGGATATTTTGACTTGTCCAGAAGCCATGTTTCAATAGACTCTATCGAAAACTTAACGTTAAGATTCAATATCCAATACCTCAAAACATCCATATGATGATATTATACTCTCATTTAAAAAATGGAGCCACGATGTCCAAATCTATAAATGCCTCTATCGATTAACAAATGAATATCACCAAACTATCAATGATAGACTATGCTATATAATCGTACTCATTGATAACTCAAATGATACCACTTGCAACCATAAGTCCATCATTTATCTCAGGATAAAGATAGACTCTCTAATTGTCCTGATAATGAAAAGACTATTATCTATTAACGGTTCTAGATAAAATATTTCATTGTGATCCAGTTCAATGCACCCAGTGCACTAGATTCTTTTACTCGAAGACCCTCCGATGATTTTAGACTCATCATAACACATTTGATCCCACTCAAATGCTAGTAAAAGAATTCTACAACTTTAACAAGATAAAGGTGCTCAACCTTTAACTTAAGTTGTGAACATTATTCAAGACTAACTAAAGAATTGTATATACCTCATACATATCTAGATGTACGAACAATTCTTCTTTTCTCATAGTCTTTTGATCTTATGATTATTTACTTTTGACAATTATAATATTCAATCTATAAATGCTATAAGATTTGTTTAAATCAGAAATCACTTTATTAATATGAAAAGATTATCAAAAACAATATTACACTCTTGCTATTGAGCATAATCCTAACATTTAAAACCCTGTGAAAGTACACTTTTACCCTTATTACTATTTAATTTAGCGAAAATGGTTATCTTAGCTTTAAATTAAAATGGAAAACAATAAAATTCTCAATAATAAAATCTTAAATAAATAGATTACAAAAAATAAAACTCTTAAATAAATAATAATAATAAAATCCATTAATTTTTTTCTTAGTTTGTATTTTTTTTTTTAAATGATTATCTCAACTTTAAATGATTGTTTTTCATAATTTTTTTGTAATATATTTATTTAAGATTTTATTATTGAGAATTTTATTGTTTTTCATTTAAAGTTAAAGCTAAGATAATTATTTTAGCTAAATAAAAATCCATTATGAAAAAAAAAATTCAAAATAAGAAAAAATTAATGGATTTTTTTTATTATTTATTTAAGATTTTTTTTTTATAATCTATTTATTTAAGATTTTATTGTTGAGAATTTTATTGTTTTTTATTTTAATTTAAAGTTAAGATAATCATTTTAGCTAAATTAAATAGTAATAAAGGCAAAAATGTACTTTCACGGGTTTTAAAATGGTTGACTTTCAAATATTTAGTTAAATGGACTAAAGTGATGAGTTTTGGAAAAAATAAGGACTAAAGTGATGAATATGGAAAAATATTTATAAAGGTGACAAATCGCCAAAAAGATAAGACTTATGTGAAATTCTGTAAAAAAATAAAAATAAAAAAAATACATTGTAGTGGAACAATTGACAACTTGGCTACATGAAAGCCAAACTATGATTCTTAGGAGAGATGTTTCAATACCTCTGGTTTAAGAGTTGAGTTGTCACGTCTAACCAATAAAATTTTGCCACATCCTAATATTTTACAAACCCAACATAGAAATGCCATGTCATAAAAAAAATGGTCATGTCTATTGGTCTTCTTTTTCAAGTTCACGCCTCATCTGTAAACCTCTCTTACTCTGCTCTCATCTTTTCAAGTTCACGGCTCCTCTTCCACTTCCGATGATCAATACAAATAATTTAAAATTGGAACGGTTAAATACAACAACCCACATGCTTCATTCTCTTCTTTCTTTTACAAAGAAATTTCCTTTCAATCCGTTTAGTTTTTTTTTTTTTTTTTTTTTTCCTTATTGTGTTAAAATTGAGAAGGCCCAGGCGATGGAGCCTGTAGTAACTCAGCGTTCCGATCTGGAGGAACTCGACTTCCTCCGATCTGAAGGAAGCAGCGGCTTCCCCCTCCGAGCGTCGTGTGGTGATTAATTAATTTCTTTTTTTTTAAGCAAAAGTTAAGTTTAAATCACCAAATCAAAAGCAAAACAGATTTATATAAATGAAAAATCCTAAAACCCAAAATATATGAATTTAATTTGGTGGGTTTTAAAAATTGGAGATGAAGATTGTAAAAGAGATTTGTAGATCCGGATAGATTGGAAAGAAAAGAAGAGAAGAGAATAGATTGGTGGGTTTGTAAATCTCGACAGATTGTTTTCCTGATGTGGCAGTTATAGTGTTAAGTTTTGTCAAATATAATGATGTGGCATAATTTTATTGGTTTGGCATGCCAACTCAGCTCTTAAACCTGAGGTATTGAAGCATCTCTCGATTCGTAGAAGCAACTAGACAACTAATGTATAACTAAGTGCTTGTTTGGTTGAACTTTCTACTTGCTCAAAATGTCTACTAACGGCTTTTAAGATTGTCTATTTTAAATTAAGTAGAGGCTAGTAGAGTTTAAATCTCGATTATGTAAAAACTCATGAGGAGGTGCTTTTCCCAATAGACTTTTTAAAAAAAAAAATCTACCAACCAAATATTTATGATTTTTTTTTTTTTTTCAAAAACTCTATTTCTAATAGATCTACTACAAGTAAATCTTTTAGCAATAGAAGTTTTTCAAAAGCCAACAAAACAAGCTCTAAAGCACACTCTTTTTTCAAGCCATATATATATATATATATATATATATAGTGCATGTGGTTCAGATTATAAGCAATTTCAAATACAAAAAAAATATCTCGATAAGAGAATCTTTTTTGGGGTAGAAATAGAGATCGAGCTTGACCACCACGTGTAAAAAATGGGTGAAATCGATTAGCTAATTGGAGACACGTTTTTAATTAAACTCGATCTAAAATTAATGTACAAACCCTCATATGTATACCAATGTATTAGACAAATGCATTTAAAGTTTGTATTGTTCAAGCTAATCATTGTATCACCAAGACCCAAGTAGCCTGCTAGTTGGAGATTTCATATAGAAGTTCCTCTTCCATGCATGGTTCCAGTTGTAGCGATTGATCCCATTAGATCCGACACTTTTGATTCGGATAGTATTAGATTTTTTATTTTATTTTTTATTTTTATTTTTTTAAGTTAAATCATTGTACCCCAACAATATTCTTTTTAAAGAGCCTATATATACATAAATAATTTAAGATGACCCCCACACTCTGACATTGTACTACAATACTTCCAAAACTAAAGCTTAGCACAGGACCACCACGAGAAAAGTATGGTGTAATTGATTAGATAAACGACAAATTCTTGATTAACAACAATCCAAAACTATACAATTCCTCTGACCAAGAAGATTTTAAAAAATGACTAAGATACAATGTTTAGCAAAGGACCACCACGAGAAAAGTATGACTTTAAAATTTAATCATAACTAAGATAATATCAATAAAATAAAATCTACTAAAAAATACAATGTTTATATAAATCATATAATATAATAAAGAGGATGTTGGATTCTTTTTATTTATCGAGTGTTTCTTCTGTTTCGAGATCAGTGAACAAAGTAGCTCATGGCTCATGGATCAGTGTTTGGTCAAGAACGGTGTGGTTGGAACTTGGAAGGCTTTCCTTTTTGTATGAAGAGCCATTTGTTGGCATATTCTTCTGCCCATTCCTGAGCTTCTAGGTTTCTATATAACTCTCCTTTTTTCAAAAAATAAAAACAAAAAATAAAAATGTCAATAAAAAATCTAATCGTCATACCTTAAGATTCTTTTGAAAAATCCCCACAAAAATAGACGCTAAGATACGTCCAAAAATTGTGGTCACTAGTAAATAATTAATTACTAATAGGACCACCAAAACACAATAAATAAATAAAAATAAAAATAAAAAGAATTAAGCTATTGCATGAATGCATATGATGCATATATCCCTATAAATAGCGATGATGATCAGCCTTAGAAAAACCAAGAGAAAAAAAATAAAAAAAATAACATTGAAGCTTTGAGAAGAAAATAGAGTAACTAGCTAGGTCATGGCAAATCCAAGTTATTTGCTCTTTGTGATAGGTTTATGTGTTAGTGTCATCCTTCTCAGCCCTTTCACTTGCTATGCCGACTACTACTTTTTCATTTTCGGGGATTCGCTCTATGATGTCGGAAACAATCAATACCTCGTAGAACCAGGTAGATATATATCGGCGTATCATAAACCATATGGGACGACGTTTTTCAATCATGCTACTGGGAGATTCTCTGATGGTCGTGCACCTCCTGATTTTATTGGTAAGAAGATTGTAGTTTAATTTAAATTCTCAAGTCATCAGAAGGGTAAGTATTTTAAAAATGCATGCGGATCAACAACTATTTAATTTTGATTTTGATTAATATTGCAGCTAGCAAGTTGAATTTGCCTTTTATTCCTCCAATTTTGGAGCCGGGGGCAGATTTTTCTAATGGGGCTAGCTTTGCTTCGGGTGGAGCAGGTGTTTTTGATACATTTTCTGAAGCGGTAAGCAAATGTTTCCATTTTGACAACTTCTATAAAATAAATAAAATCCCACATCTTTATATAACACATAATCACTATAAATACAATCATAGTATAAACTTTTCCTAATTTTTTTAAAAAAATTGTTTTGAATTTAGGTTAATTTACCACTAATCAACTTTTTTTTTTTTTTTTTTGTGAGCTACCATTAATAAACCTTAAAGCTTAATATGATTGTTAAAAGGGTGGGGATTTTTGTTTTTTTTTTTTTTAAACTGTTATTTTATTAAAGAAAGCCTCAAGAGGCAACTACAACCAAAACCAAAACCGAAAGAAGCAACCGCTCCCCCCAAAGAAAACATAACCAGAATCCACACAAAACAGAGCCCTCACACCAGCACAACACAACACCAATCACAGCACAAACACAGAAACAGGAGCCAAAAGAAAGCAGAGGAGAGGCTAGAGAAAGGATGTAGATATTGATACCTATAAAACTAATTAGTACATTTATTTTTATAAATAAACCCATATCTAAAATTTAAAAAATAAATATTACTATAAACACCCATCATAATGCCAAAAGTACCCTTATTGAAATGAATATATTTATTTTAATACATTTTATTTATAAATCCTCTTAAATTATTAACACACCCAATTTATTAAAAAAAAAAATCATATTATTTTTGGAATCAAATCCTTTTCTAATGATGGTCCAATTTACTTTTGGAAATATCTCGAATGTAAGAATCTTATGAAAGGGAAGATGTAGGACTGTATTGTATATGGGATCAAGAGATTTTTAATCTGAAATTCTCTTATATACAATATATAGCTAAATAAAAAAATAAAAAATAAATAAATAAAAAAACTCATTGATATCTACCGCCATCTTAAAAAATATATTTTTTGTTTACTGATAGAGTTCTTAACTAGACATAAAAGAAAGACAAAAAAATAAATAAATAATATCTACATCAATATGGTCAGAGTCCTCAAAAAATTCTTTTTCTATTACTTTGTTATATGATAATCATGTGATGATGAGAAGTTTAATATTTGAAATAAAATTAGAGTTTAATTAGGGTTTATCATAAAAATTAGGATTTATTATAAGTTTTTTATTATTATTTTTTTATTAAAGAGATATAGTTGATTATATTGGTGTAATTAATGTGTGTACGTAGTATTCGGTTTATTTTTAATTAAAGTAATTTGTCCTTTATTGGTAAATTTCTATAGAGATATTTTTATAATTAAAATTTGTAATAAAATATAGGTATACTAATTAGTTTTATAGGTGACAATATCAGCACCCGTGTTAAAAAGCATTTAACCTGGAAAAAAAAAAAAAAAAAAAGTTGTACTTTATTTAAATTAGTCTAAACTCCACTATAGTAATCAAGATATGAGATCTACTAACATCCTAGCGCACAGTCTCATTTGCAACATGCATGGTGATTATTATAGATAATCGATGAACAAACATGTACTTATATATTCCATTTTTCCATATAACGTGTTCTAATATGTACGGCACAGAAAATTGAGAAAGAGAGAGGAGGATAAAGATACCGTTTTTCAAATTCATGAGCAACTAATGTGATATATACCATCTTAAATATTACCGTTTAATCGAAAAGTTTAAATTGTTAAGTGAGATCAAGTATATATAACAATCATTTTTTTTTTTTTTTCAGATTTACTTTGGGAAGCAAGTAGAACTGTTTAAGAATTTATCATTGAAATGGAAAGCACAGCTGGGTGAGGAGGAAGCCAATAAGAGACTTGCAAATGCTGTTTACTTGATTTCTATGGGTGGAAATAATTACTTCTCATTCATCACAAACTTCCCACATTCCAACCAATCAGAGCAGCTAGAATACATTGACACAGTTCTTGTTGAGTTCAAAAAAGAAATCAAGGTAAGATTATCATAATAATCTCTCTTTTTATAATTTTTTTTATGGTCCAAAATAGAAATCCTCTGGTGCATGGACCTGAAAGTATCATAATATATATTAAAGCTTCGGTTTTTTTTCTTAATGTTTTTAGCGGTCATGTCGGTTCTAAAAAAAAAAATCAGAAGTTATTACACCGTGAACTGATTCAACATTTGTTATACTACTAAACATCTTATCTTGTAACTTTGTGGAAACAATTTCACAATGTTATATAACTTCTGACCAGAGAAGAAATCGATTATATATATATATATATTAATTTACTAGCTATCAGGAGATTATTTTCTATTGTTTTATATATTATCATTTTGAATTACAGAATATATACGATATAGGAGGGAGGAAATTTATGATCCAAAACGTGTCACCATTGGGTTGTATGCCGATGTATAAACAGAGGTACAACATCAGTACTGATGTCTGTGCTGGAAGACCATTAGTATTGACAAAACTACACAACTCTCAGTTGATTATTGCCCTTGAAGAATTGAAAAGCAGTTTAACAGGATCTGTATTCTCACTTTTTGATTACCACAAAGCACTTGGAGATAGAGTAAATGATCCTGCAAAATACGGTACATTTCGGTTCAGGAATTTAACCTCATATATCTTAAATATTTTGTTTTGATTTATATATTTTAATGATCTCTCTAAATAAAAATTCCTGGCTCTGCACCTGATTATAATTAGGGTTCAAGGTAGGAGGGACATCGTGCTGCGGTGAAGGTTCACACCGAGCAGGCAGTTGCGGACACGTAACCAATGACTATGAATTATGCTTCAATCCAAATGAGTATGTGTTCTTTGATGGTGGCCATCACACTGACAAAGCCAATGGCCAATTTGCTGAGCTAATGTGGAATGGAGGTCCAAATAATGTTGTTTCACCTCATACCATAAAGGACCTCTTTGATCTTGAAATTCTGCCTGCAACCACAACCACAACCAAGATTTCCTCCAGAAAATCTGGCAGCGGCTTCAACAAGCAGGAACGTAATTGTGATCTTCCATCAAGCATCATCTAGATGGAGTTGTGTTACTGTTTAAATTGTATGTTATGTGTGCTATATGGACTATGGAGTGGTGTGTGGATCTATTAAATAAATTGCCGTCTTGAATTACTGTTAAATTTTGACGGTTTTGTGTGAGCTATATATATGTAATGTCCATTAAGGAGTTGTTTGTGTGAGATTTTCTAATCAAAATTTGCATTAATCTTTTATCTAAATACATTTAAATATTCAAAATGATAATAAATAAATAAATAAATAAATAAAAAATCTAAGACCAAACTGGTCAAGACTCAGGATTCTGCCGAGCCTAAAGTAAAAATTGTTCATACTCAAGTCAAGTGGATGTTTGTTTACATGATCACAATTATCATTTAAGCAAGCAAATTAAGCATATCTCTTTCAAGCAAGCAAGTTTTTTTTTTTTTTTTGAATAGTAATTTTTATAAAGCAAGTGGGAAAAACCGCATCGAGGATCAGAGACGTACCTAGAAATTTTTGATAGGTGGGCTTAAATAAAAGTATATATATATAATTAATATTAATAAAACTTTGACAGTACTAAAAAATTTCATTAATCGAAAACAAAAACAAAGTAATAGAGTGATGGAGCGACGAGATGAGAATTTTATACCTATGTCTAGATATATCGAAATACCCATTGGTTCGAGGATTTGTGGGGTCCCGCCCTTAATGGGGAATCACTATGTCCAAACCGTTTATTTTAAGGTAAGTATTCACTGAGGATGGTATTTCTTATATAAATTGGGATTGAAAATGGTAATAAAAAATCCGTTCATGATCTATACCATTAACATCCCTACCTATACCATGAGGTATCTAAAAAATAGCCCCAAATTTACGTACTAGTTAATAATAGAAAAAATAAAATAAAGTGATTAAGAGATTTATTAATTGGGAAGAGAGAGAATTAGAGAGTGAGAGAGAGAGAGAGAGTGTGAGTGTGATGTGACCTTGTCATCAATTAGACGTACTCTAACTCTAGCACTCTAGTTCTACTCTAAAACTCTACCAAAGTGCTAATCAAATTGGTGTTTATCAATTAAATAATATAAATTTCATTATATATATTTATTTATTTACAAAAGGCTGACCCACTTATAGCCAGGTTAACCCTCACTACCGTAAGTGACAAATTCTTGATTAACAACAATCCAAAACTATACAATTCCTGTGACCATGCATGCATGAATTAGATTGAGATAATATTTTTATCATGAGAGATTTTTAATCGATCCATATGTGTGATCACAAAAAAATTATTCATAACTAAGATAATATCAATTTAAATTTTTTTAAATATTTTACTCCGTGTCCTGATGTTGGTTTAATTATTAGGGAGTGTTTGGTGTTGTTGGATTCTTTTCATTTGTCGAGTGTTTCTTCTCTTTCGAGATCAGTGAACAAAGTAGCCCATGGCTCAGTCAAGTTGGCATTGTCTAGGGACTGGGGGTCAAGAACGGTGTGGTTGGAGGGCTTTCCTTTTTGTTTGAAGAGCCTTTTGTTGGCTTATTCTTCTGCCCATTGCTGAGCTTCTAGGTTTGTATATAACTCTCCTGTTTTTCAAAAAATAAAAACAGATCACAAAAATGTCATTTATAAATCTAATCATTGTACTTTGTACCCTAAGGTTCTTTGGAAAAATCCTCACAAAAACAGACGCTAAGATACGTCCAAAAATTGTGGTCACTGGTAAATAATTGATTACTAATAGAACCACCAAAACACAATTAAAAATATATATATATATATAAGCTATTGCATGAATGTATATGATGCATATATCCCTATAAGCTATTGCATGAGAAGAAAATAGAGTAACTAGCTAGGTCATGTCAAATCCAAGTTATTTGCTCTTTGTGATAGGTTTGTGTGTCAGTGTCATCCTTCTCAATCCTTTCACTTGCTATGCCAACTACTACTTTTTCATTTTCGGGGATTCGCTTTGCAATGTTGAAAACAATCAATACATTGTAGAACCAGGTAAATATATTTCGGTGTATCATAAACCATTTGGAACGACCTTTTTCAATCATGCTACTGGGAGATTCTCTGATGGTCGTGCACCTCCTGATTTTATTGGTATGAAGATTGTAGTTTAATTTAAATTCTCAAGTTATCACAAGGGTCGGTATTTTAAAAATGCATGTGGATCAACATTCAACAACTATTTAATTTTGATTTTGATTAATATTGCAGCTAGCAAGTTGAATATGTCTTTTATTCCTCCAATTTTGGAGCCGGAGGCAGATTTCACTAATGGGGCTAACTTTGCTTCGGGTGGAGCAGGTGTTTTTGATACAAATCCTGAAGCGGTATGCAAATGTTTCCATTTTGACAATTTCTATAAAATAAAATAAAAATCAAACGTATATATCGGTATCGTATAACACAAAATCACTATAAATACAATCATATAATGAAGAGACTCCGGCCAAATAAAGTTTAATTATCCCAAAAAAAAAAAAATTTGGTTTTTTATTTTTTTAAGAGAAAAAGAAATTTGGTTTAAGTTATTTAAATTAGTGTTTACTCTATACCAATAAATAAATAAATTAGTGTATACACTCCACATGCACCACAAAGTTCGAAAAAAAAAAACCCAAATTAATGTAATACTTAAAAAAAAAGACGACTAATTATTACTGATGTGGTTATTGTTTTTCAGATTTACTTCGGGAAGTGTAAGGATTAGGGAAATTTAGGGATAAAATTAGGGATTTCAATTGTAAGAATTGGGGATTTTTCAGATTCAGACTTGAGATCGATGTGGTATGTGTCCAACATGGACAGTTTAAAGGGAAGGTTGGGCCGGAAGCAACATTGGGCCAGTTGGGCCACAATTGCAAAATATCTTTACTTTAAGCAATTTCTATTTCAGTCTTTAGTCCAGTGAGCCCACCGTAGGGAATTAATCCCAGGCCACATGCAAGTTGTATTTTCCATATAACAATCTGTTGTAACATTCTGTTGGAAAATGAATTACAATTTCAATTTCTATTTTTCTTCAACTTCGTATTCTCTCTATCTCTTCCTTCTCTCAACCAGACATCTATCAACTATTTTCTACAGAATTCTATTACAATTTCTTGTTTGAATTCTTGTGATCATCTCGGCATCACAATTGGTATCAGAGCAATCATCCTGCAACCTGTGGCAATGGTGGAAGGAACCAGAAATCAGATGGTGGAGAGTAGATTAACTGATCTGGATGCTAGAAATCAAGTAATGCAAGAAAGAGTCCTGAACATTGAAGGTAAACTTTAGCAGATTGATGAAGGAGTTAATACCTTCAAATCAGGAATAGCGGGATTGGCTGTCCAGATATCCTTACTCCATGATCTGGTCTACCACAGCTTCAATCGAGTGGATCCGGAAGAAGGAAATGGCAAAGGAAGTCTAGGCTCGGCTCCAGCTGGAACAAACAATCCCTTGGGACCTCTAAGGCAGTCAGGTTATCAACCACCTGCAATCAAGGTTTTCACAAAAGAATCTCCACACCAAAACCAGGAAAGGCCAGGGGATATTCAAATCAAGAGATTGACACCAGCAGAAATGGCAGCTAGAAGGGAGAAGGGATTATGCTATAGCTGTGATGAAGTGTATAAATTTGGGCATCAGTGCACCAAACGGCAGATTTTCATGTTCAAAGAAGAGGAAGAAAGTGATGAAGAAGAAGAAGAAAATACAGAAATCGTGGTTGACAGCGGAGGGAAACTTATAGAGGTTCCAGATCCAGAAGACTTAGCTTACCTGGTAATTTCTGGCTCAGATCTGGAGTCACCTATTGTACCACTCCCTAACCCGAATCCAATCACACCACCACCGGATTCTAGTCCTAACCAGAACCTACCAATTCTCAGCTATCCAAACCCAAATTCCTCTCTTATTCAGACTCAATCTATCCAGGCAATCAACCAAAACGCAACTGCATTCCTACATGCTAACAGACCCGATCCATGGACCAATAAGCTTCTTCAACTAGCCTACTTCATCAGACCCAAACCATGGCCAGATCACATTGAACTCAATCTGAGATCAATCTTAGAGGAGACCAGAAAACTTACTCACTGTGAAGATGAAGATGAGGCATCTAATCGTGGTGAGGTGTCTCCTGACTCAAGACGACAGCAGAAGAGATCGGTTGGCCAGATCCGTGACTTTCCGGTGACCAACCAAGCTTCGATTCTAGCTCAACCGGTGCCTCTTAGCTAGTTTATATTCCTGCTCTTGTACGATTTTCAGAACCTGAAAGAAGGCAAAATCCCACCAAATCATTTCCACAAAATTATAAATAAAATTAGTCAGCTTATGGTCTTTCAAGTGGCTGACAGTACCTGGGATCAGTTTCAACACCGAAGCGTGTCTTCACCCTCACGCGCCGCCGCCGACATCGAAGTCAATAGGCTTCTCCTCGCCAGCCACCACATCTCACGGACAAGCGCCACACCTTACACGACGCTACCGTCGCCATATGAGATTCTGGGTTTGTCCATCAGTTCAAGCAGGAGATGTCCATCGGTTCAGTTATCGCATCTGTTCGACCCATTCGAGACCGGAGAGTTCGCCTCTGTTCTTGCCAGTGGACGACCGTGCTCGGGTACAGATCCAACACCAAAACCGTGCCATGGGTCAACTCCGGAACGTGTTGATTGTGAACTCACGCCATCTCCAGACCTTAAATGGGCATGGTCTACTACTAAGGTTCATCGGTTTGTGGATTTCAGAAATGGGGTAGCAAATTGGAAGGATTATGGTGAAGAAAGGGAGTTTTCGGAGAAGGATTTGGTGAAGAAGAAGAACGATTTGGGGTTGTCAAAGAAGAAGAAGAATTCGGTTTTGGTTTGCCTAAAGAAGAAGAAGAAAATTTGGGATTTATGGGCGATTGAAGATTTGGGAGATTGGTTTGTCGAAGAAGAAGATGTTCTTCAGAGCAGCTGCGTAGAAATGAAGGGAGAAGCTGATAGGGTTGTGTCTGAAACGAAGAGAGATTTTATAGCGTTGACCTTAAATTTAAAACTCGAAACGGTGTCATTCTGTATCTCTCTATTGGGCACTCGAAACGGTGGCGCTTTAAAGGATATCCTAGTAGGGCTAGTTGGAGCAGCGAGGGCGAATTGGGTCATCTACAGATTGGGCCACTGTTGCAATTGGATTCCCATATCAGCTAGTAGGCCAATTGGGCCACTATTCTCTATTGGGCTGCATTTGCAATTATCAATTCTTTCAGCTTTTGGCAATTTGGGCCACTACTGCAATTGGTCTCCCATTTCAGTTCATTGGACAATTGGGTCACTATTCAAAGCTTACATCCTTGAGGACAAGGATGTTTTCAAGAGAAAGGGAATGTAAGGATTAGGGAAATTTAGGGATAAAATTAGGGATTTCAATTGTAAGAATTGGGGATTTTTCAGATTCAGACTTGAGATCGATGTGGTATGTGTCCAACATGGACAATTTAAAGGGAAGGTTGGGCTGGAAGCAACATTGGGCCACTTGGGCCACAATTGCAAAATATCTTTACTTTAAGCAATTTCTATTTCAGTCTTTAGTCCAGTGAGCCCACCGTAGGGAATTAATCCCAGGCCACATGCAAGTTGTATTTTCCATATAACAATCTGTTGTAACATTCTGTTGGAAAATGAATTACAATTTCAATTTCTATTTTTCTTCAACTTCGTATTCTCTCTATCTCTTCCTTCTCTCAACCAGACATCTATCAACTATTTTCTACAGAATTCTATTACAATTTCTTGTTTGAATTCTTGTGATCATCTCGGCATCACAGGAAGCAAGTAGAACTGTTGTAGACACATGTCCCAATTTGGTTGGTTAGACACAAATTGGGACACCAATTTTGGACAGACGATTTGAATCCTTTAATAATTTATAATTAAAATGGAAAACAGAACTGGGTGAGGAGGAGGCCAGTAACAGACTTGCAAGTGCTGTTTACTTGATTACTATGGGTGGAAATAATTACTTCTCATTCTGACCAGCTAGAATACATTGACACAGTTCTTGCCGAATTCAAAAAAGAAATCAAGTTAAGAATATTATCAATTGAAATTTAATAGTTTCAGAAGAAACCGTTTCGTGGTATTCGGTTTAGCAAGCAAGATAGTTCATATTTTTCTCGGAGGCCTAAGAATACGAGAAAAATTATTTCCCTTCCTATTCTCATCATTTTACTATGTTTTCGATTATACAAATTTTATTACTAAAGAACCTAATTTTATATGTCGATGGATAGTCTTGCTACCTACCGAAGTTGTTTGCCGATGTATAAACAGAGGTTCAACATCAGTACTGATGGTTCTGGAAGACCATTAGTATTGACAAAACTACACAACTCTCAGTTGATTACTGCCCTTGAAGAATTGAAAAGCAGTTTAACAGGATCTGTATTCTCACTTTTTGATTACCACAAAGCAACTGGAGATAGAGTAAATGATCCTGCAAAATATGGTATGTTTCAGTTCAGGAATTTAACCTCATATATATATATCTTAAATATATTTTTTTGGTATATATACTTTAATGATCTTTTTAGATAAAAATTCCTGGCTCCGCACCTGATTATAATTAGGGTTCAAGGAAGGAGGGACATCGTGCTGTGGTGCAGGTTCGCATCGAGGAAGCGGTTGCGGACACGTAACCAATGACTATGAATTATGCTTCAATCCAAATGAGTATGTGTTCTTTGATGGTGGTCATCACACTGACAAAGCCAACTACCAATTTGCTGAGCTAATGTGGAATGGAGGTCCAGATAATGTTGTTTCACCTCATACCATTAAGGACCTCTTTCACTCACTGATCTTCAAATTGTCACTGCAACCACAACCAAGATTTCCTCCATAAAATCTGACTGCCGCGACTTCATCTAGATCGAGTAGTTAATTAATCAGTGTTTAAATTATTATTGTGTGCTATTCCATGGAGCAGTACGTGTGTTGATCTATTAAATAAATTGCTGTCTTGAATTATTGGATGGTTTTGTGTTGGTTATGTAATGTACTCGATTATGCATGTTAGAGTTTATAAATATGTTATTTTGTATGTTTAATTACTTCCCAAGAGATCATCTATCCTTGAACTGCTCTCGATCTCATTCAAGAACTGATCTCCATCTCATTCAAATACAATTGACTATGGAGTTTTGATCTGATCTAATGCATTAATAGTGCTGGTATGTGCTGCATTGATTATATATAAAGGTGATTTTTTTTTTTTTTCAAAGAGTCCACGAAGGCCACAAGGAACTACAAACAAGAGAAAGGGCAATAAAACACATAGAACGGTGAAATTGTTTTTCAAATAGTCCTTGGAAGGCCACAAGGAGTTACAAATAAGACAAAGGGCAATAAAACACACCCATCGGCTCACCCAAAGACAGAGAGCACATAGCAAGCCCAAAAGCCCAACCCCTTAAAAAAAACTAAAAGACACAAGCAGAAAACCAAGACGCCCGAAACGAAAAAGCAAGAAGCAGCCCAAAGCTGCGAGCACACGAAAGAACAGCCCCCAAACTAGCTGAGGCCAAGCCCATCAGCTCTCAACAAAGAGCAGCCAACCGAAACTCCAAGCAAAAACAAAACAAACAGCCCACAAATTCCACAGCCCACCACCACAAAAGCAACACAAACTAAGCTGAGAAACGAGACTGAGAACCCCCACCAAGCATCAGCTTGCTCATCATAACAACCATGATATCAACCATCTTAACTTTGTTTCCTTTAAAATCAAAACTCAGTTTCACATCGGTCTCAATAATCTTAGAAATAGCCTCCTCAAGGTTCCACGAAACCTTGAAATTAACGTTGGAATACCTTGTCTTCATAACAAGCCTCTTGACCGACACACTCGAATCTCTCCCTTTCCATTTCTTCAAACCATTGCGGAGAGTACTGGTATTATTCACCCCGGCCTTGCCTGGCCAATTTCCTGAAATTCTCCATGGCCTTTCGATCTTCATTTCCACCACTACTCTTCCACCCATCTTCCAGCCCAATGCCCTTTTTAGAGCACTTAATCTCTTCCAAGATCCTGGACTCAAGCCCCTCTCCTCTTCAAATTCAAGCAACCCTGATGTTGGGTTACCTTCATCTTTTGAGGCCCACTTCTAATTGGACCAGCAAAGCCTTCTCTATAACCCTCCTTTAAATTTTTGAAATTGTTTTATTGAACAGCCAATTTATTTAACAAGAGCCAACAAAAACAACAAACAGGGCAAGCACGAAAACACCCAACAAAACACCAAAAAAACAGGGAGACAGCGAGAGGCAGCTAACACCCCACAACAACCCAAGACGAACCCCAGAACCTGAAGCAAGAAGCAAAGGAAAACAGACAGCCATACTATGTATATATGTATATGACAATGCCTTTAGAAATTGTTGTGTAATAGATGATGTTAAATTCTCACACAGGCACAGCCATACTCAGTTCCTAGAAGAAGAAAAAAAAATTGATTTTTCAATTGTGGGTCTGGGCTTTAGTGAGCTTTTCAATTGTTGATCCTTTTCTCGTAAGGTCTAGTCCTGAAATTTATTTTCTTACACTAATTCCAACCGATGGAAATTCTAAAGACCTGACGAAAAATTTCAGGACCAAACCTTACTAGAGAATTATTATATATATGAGTTAGTTAAACCAACTTAAATTTCTGACTTGATTTTTTTTTTACTTTAACATCTTAACCATTCATTTGCTCATATATTCTTAATCTAATGGTTGAGATGTTGAAATCAAAACATTAAATCAGAAATTTAAGTTGATTTAGTACAAGGCATCCAAATTGTCTTTTGTTTTTTAAAAGACTATATACACGTAAATTATGAAGTGTGATAAAATTTTCAATGCATATTGTATTGCATGCAAAAAGTCCAATTAACCGAATCAAGACATGAGAAGAGCACCGTCGAATAATTTACTTATTTTAAGATAAAATAAAAATCCAACACCAATTATGTCAGAAGTTTACAGAGATTTGACGAGATTTACCACTATAAACATGGTTTGAAAAGTAACTCTTTTGATATTATAGACAAATATGAGATTCGAATCCTATCAAAAGAAAGTGTATTATATACTAGTTGAGCTAGAAGTAGTCTTAACAAATAAAATTTTTGACAAATGACAATAGTCAAGCAAACATTAGCTAAACAATCAATCTCATTAGTCATTACCTTCCATTTAATTAAGGAAGACTGGTAGAAAAAAAATCATATAATTCAGACAACTAAATAATAAATAAGGACCATATAATTTCATTGTCAATGAGGTTTCAAAAGTTGTAATAAGCTGAATCAAAAATCGAAAAGTGCTTTTCTATTGTGTATTTGTGTGAATGTTCGTGCATGTGTTCCACATACTATTAAATGCTTTCCTACGTCATGCATGACGTATGCATTGGACCCATACCTATATTTTTGAAGTACTTATTTCCAAAATTAATTGCTAGGTCTTGATTGGATCCCATCAAAAATTGCGTTTTCTTTTATGTCTAATTTACATCTACAAATGATTCCTTTTAAAAAAAATTGCTTTCGAAGGTATTTTGTGTTAAAAAATTCAACATAAAAATATTGTTTTATGAATATATAATATATTTAAATTCCATAAATTTCTTGCTTAATTAATTATAATTCTTTTAGCATTACATTATTACATAAATTATGAGGTTTTTTCGGAAAGGGAAAGGATTCGAAGCAAAGAGTTTTGCCACCGGACCAACTTCATCTCATCTTGTTAATTATACAAATTCAAGTACTTAACATGAATCTCGGTTCTAATTGACCAAATAATTTAAACTCTTGGAAATGTCGACAACATTGTCCACTGCTTTCCCATCTGTGAGGAGCACCAAGCATCTTGACTGATCAAGATCATCTACAAGTAAAAAAATCTCGGTGATATGAGATGTACTATACATAACACATGGTCAATCTTATAACGCGTAACAACAATTACAACAGAATATATATATATGCATCCTGCTGCAGAGTAAACGCTCGCTTACAAGAGATTGAAAGTGATCTGGAAACCCAAGTGAAGAGTAAAACAATTAATGGTGGACCATTCCTATGAAGAAGAATTTTGCCGACTTCAAATTCTAATATCTTGTTACACTACATCTTCAACTATAAATATCCACCAAATTATATACCCACAACACACAAGAAAAAATAATACCTAGCTAGCTAAGCTGCTACTTGTGTACGTATAATTACTTGTCATCCATGGCCAGGCCAACTAGTTTCTTGTTCTGTGTGATGATGATGATATTTGCAACCACTTTGATGAACACAATCAATGGCTGCTATGGAGCTGATCATCAACATAAATTATTGTTTGTGATTGGAGACTCTCTCTTTGATCCTGGAAACAATCAGTATCTCATGAATGGATCCACAAGTCCAGCAACTTCATATCCTTATGGAATGAGTATGCACAACCACTCTAGTGGCAGATTATCTGATGGCCTCATTGTTCCTGATTTCATTGGTAATTTTAATTCAAGTTTTGTATATATTTTTTTATAATAAATTTCTTCGCGCCGTTGAGACTTTTCGAAAAAATAATAATAATAAAGTTTTGGCTTGAATGTTGCAGGCTTGTTTGCAAACAAGAAAGTGCCGCCACCGTTTCTGAAACCAGGATCGAATTTTAGTGATGGGGTCAATTTTGCTTCTGCTGGTGCTCGTGTTCTTGAAGAACATTCTACTGGAGTGGTGAGCTTTTTTTTTTTGGTATAAAATAAAATTATTATGGAGATAAGCTAGGAATAATCTGTCTTTTCTCTTCTGGATTCCCTGAAATTATTTTCAGTCTTTTATTACTTTTTTCTAACTTTATATTTTTTACACGACATAAAGTTGAGTGAATTATTGGAAGACATCACTTATCATCATGATTTTTTTTCCATTTAAATTTCTGTGGTTCAAAACTAAAGAGCTCTGAATTACTCTTGACTTTTCCTTTACCACAATATCAAGACATCCTATGCTTGATTGTTCTGCCTATTAAAACATGACAAAGACTGTCCACAGGGGTGGAACCCCATGGAGGCTAGTGGGGGCCATGGCCCCCAGCCCACTGAAAAAAAAGATTATAGTTAAAAAATATGAATTTTACATTTTAGTACCACAATTTTTAAGTTTTTATCATTTGGCCCCCAATTCCACAATTCCAGTTCCACCCCTGACTGTCCAGACACAAAAAAATTCTCCAAGTCAAAGATGGTTTTGGAAAAAAAAAATCAGCGTCTTTTGTTTTGTACCGTTACACAATCAACTCTAATATTGTAACATATGAAGTTGGTTTGTAACGTTATAAAGTTGGTTTTGAAATGTTAATAATTGGTTGGTTATATATGTGTTGTTTTTTTTTCCCAGATGAACATGAAAGCTCAATTATCAAATTTTGATAAGGTGGCAAAGTTGATAGCAAAGAAAGTAGGAGATGAAGAAGCCAAGAAATTGTTTATGAGGTCAGTCTACTTGATCAGCTTGGGAGGCAACGATTACTTTGGATTCAACACTGATAACCCTAATGCTACTCAATCTCAGAGGATTTCATACATGCGCATGGTTGTAGCTAACTTAACTAATGGTTTCAAGGTAAGTTCACTAATTAATCGTGTTCTTTCTAAAAAAAAATCGAAATATTGCATCAATTAATGAGACTGGCATACCACATTATTCGTACGAACTATCAGTAAAATATTATCGTGTGTACCATATATTTTTATTTAAAAACTACCAATTATGATGGTAATTTGAATCAAGTTTCAAAACATGGTATGCATATATTCACATCTGTTAGGAAATTGTTTGTGGAAGCAATGCACTGCAACTAAAGTAAAGACTGAGAAAAATAGAGAAAACTGAACACACAATTTTACGTGGTAAAACCCCCAAATCAATCTGAGGGAAACATCCACGGGCAAAGACTAAAAGGATTTTATTAGACCACAAATAATTACAACCTCTCTCTAATATTTTAGGAGAGAATTAACAACAACCTTTCTCTCACACTAGAGGAAAGAACAATTAGGGAGAAGAGAAGAGAAGAGCTTGGGATGAGAAATGAGGAGGAGGATGGGTTGCTATTTATAGGCAAATAAACCCACTTATGTAATTAATATGTGTAGTTGGGAAGAAGACCAACTTCCACCAGCCAACAAATTTGCCACCAAAAACTCATATTTTCAACCTTCTTTTAATATACCAAATGTGAAAATGTGACTTTAACTTTTCTACATTCTCCCACTTAAAGTCATCTTTTCATGGTCTGTTTATCATTCCAATCTTTGCTCAAATTCCTGCTGCTTACGTTTCTGCTAGACCATAGGAAGATCTACACCATATGAACTTGTCAGTATTGATAGGCTTGGTCATTACATCTGCTAGATTCTCCTTGGTGTGTATCTTTTGCATATCCACACTACCGTCTTCCACTACTTCCCGAACAAAGTGATATTGAACTCCTATGTGCTTGGTTCTGGAATGAAAAGCTGGATTCCTTGCAATGTGCAAGGCACTCTGACTGTCACAAAACAAAATTATCTTCTCTTGTTTGTGCCCGAGTTCCTCCATTAGCCTTTTAATCCAAATTGCTTCCTTACAAGCTTGTGTAGCTGCCATGTACTCTGCCTCAGTTGTAGATAGAGCCACAACTGTTTGTAACTTGGAAATCCAGCTCACAGCTCCTTCTGCAATTGTAAACACATATCCAGTAGTAGATTTTCTTTTGTCGAGATCTCCAGCAAAATCCGAATCCACATAACCCCTGACAGTAAATTCTGATCCTCCATAACATAATACAGCATCTGAGGTTCCTCTGATGTATCTCAGAATCCTCTTCACAGCATTCCAATGCTCTATACCAGGATTCGCCATGTGTCGACTAACCGCTCCCACTGCTTGTGCAATGTCTGGTCTTGTACATATCATAGCGAACATCAAACTTCCCACTGCTGATGCATATGGCACTCGAGACATTTCCATCCTCTCTGCTTCATTGCTAGGACTCATACTTGAGGATAATTTAAAATTCACAGGAAGTGGGGTAGAAATTGGCTTACAATCTTGCATATTGAAGCGTCGCAAAATTTTCCTCAAGTAGTTCTTTTGAGAAAGCCAAATCTTCCTGTCTTTTCTGTCTCGGTAAATTTGCATCCCTAGAATCTTGTTTGCTGGTCCCAAATCCTTCATATCAAACTCCCTAGCCAACTGTGCCTTTAATTCTTGGACTCGATCTTTATTGGGGCCTGCTACCAACATGTCATCCACGTACAACAATAGGATAATGAAATCACCATCACCAAACCTCTTGTAATAAGTACAATGGTCTGAATTGAGTCTGTTGTACCCAAGGCTTATAATGAAGGAATCAAATCTCTTGTACCAACACCTCGGCGCCTGTTTGAGACCGTACAGAGATTTGGTTAACCTGCAAACCAAGTTTTCCTTGCCTTCTTTGACAAAACCTTCTGGTTGAAGCATATAAATTTCTTCTTCAAGTTCTCCATGAAGAAATGCAGTTTTCACATCTAACTGCTCTAAATGTAGATCAAACACAGCACTCATAGCCAGGACTACTCTGACTGTTGTAAGACGAACCACCGGGGAAAATATCTCATTGAAGTCCATGCCTTCTTTCTGAGCGTATCCTTTCACCACCAGTCTTGCACGATACCGCTCCACTTGGTCATTGCCATCTCGTTTGATCTTATAGACCCATCTATTTCTGATGGCTTTTCTTCCATGTGGTAGTGAAACAAGCTCCCATGTCTTGTTCTTATGTAGAGCTTCAATTTCTTCCTGCATTGCTGTCATCCACAGAGATGCATCTGAACTATTTCTAGCTTCATGGAAAGTCAATGGCTCTCCATCCTCTGTTAGAAGACAGTATGCTACGTTGCTTTCTGTAACATACTCTGAGTGCCATAATGGTGGTCTCCTCTCTCGAGTTGACCGTCGAACTTCTAGGGCCTCAGGCTCATCTGGTACTTGTGTCTCGTGCTCTGGTTCTGCTTCAGAAGAAACTGAATCTTCTTGTTCTGGATTATTTTCCACCTGAACATCAGTAGTCTCTGAATTTTCTTTTGAAGTGATGTTGTCTTCTTCTTTCTGGAGTTGATCTTCTACAAATATAACATCTCTGCTGATGACAACCTTGTGGGCAGTGGGATCCCACAGGCGATACCCCTTTACTCCATCAGCATATCCTAAGAATATACATCTTCTGGATTTCGGATCCAGTTTTGTCCTTTCTTGGGCATTGTACATCACGTACACAGGACATCCAAATGAATGTAGATTTGAATAATCAGCTGGCTTACCAGTCCACATCTCCATTGGTGTTTTCAACTCAATTGCTACCGAGGGAGATCGATTTATCACATAACAGGCGGTTTTGGCTGCTTCTGCCCAAAATGAATTAGATAGGCCTGCAGTCCTCAACATAGCTCTTATTCTTTCGGCAAGAGTTCTATTCATCCGCTCTGCCACTCCATTTTGCTGAGGAGTGTATGTGACAGTGAATTGTCTTTCAATACCTTCTTGCTTACAAAATGCAAGAAACTCGCCATCTGTATATTCTCTTCCATTATCTGTCCTCAAACACTTGATATTCTTTCCAGAATCAAGTTCCACCCGTGCTTTGAAGGCTTTAAATACTTCAAACACATCTGACTTTCTCTTGATCGGGTATACCCAACATCTCCTGGAGTAATCATCAATGAAAGTCACCATGTACTTTGCTCCTCCTAGGGATATATCTGGTGATTCCCAGACATCAGAATGAATCAAGTCTAGAATGCATTTGCTCCTAGCAGTAGAACTGCTAAACTTCAATCTATGCTGCTTACTTGTGACACAATGCTCACAGAATGGTAGATTCACTGATTTAAGCCCGGGAAGCAAATTCTGATTAGAGAGAATCTTCAAACCTCGTTCCGAGATATGGCCTAGTTTGCGATGCCATATTATCGTTGACTCTTCTCCATGGTTGCTTGATACAACACATGAATCTGCTTCCTGAAGTGTTTCTCCTTTAAGCATGTATAGATTTGAAGTGATCTTTTCTGCCTTCATAACCACAAGCACGCCTCTGACAATTTTCAAGATCCCATTTTCTATTTGGGTCTTGCATCCAAGATCATCTAATTGTCCCAAAGATAATAGGTTCTTCTTCAGGCCCTTCACATGTCGCACCTCCTGAATGGTACGAATTGTCCCATCATGCATCTTTATCTTGATGGTGCCAATACCAGCGATTTCCAAGGCATGATCATTACCCATGAATACAGATCCTCCAGAGACAGGTTCATATTTGTGGAACCATTCTCTTCGAGAGGTCATGTGCCAAGTGGCTGCTGAATCTAGAAGCCAGACATCAGCAAACCGTTTTCTGCCTTCAGCAGCAGTATTGCCCTCGCTGTATAAGACTTCACCATCGTCTGAAGTGCTTGCTACACACCCTTGAGAGCTTGATGATTCTGGAGCTCTGTTATCTCCATTCTTCTTCTTGTTATGCCAACACTCACTTTTGACATGCCCTTTCTTGCCACAATTGTAGCATTTGACGTTCTTTCTACTTCTTGATTTTGACCTACCATGATTATGACTCCCACTAGGGCCACGTTCCGTTGATCTCCCTCTCGTCATTGTTAATGCCTCTGCCTGTTGTGAACCTTTTGATCTGTCTTCCTTGTTTTTACGCCTGCTTTCTTCTTCTAAAACAGCGACTGCAACATCATCAAAGACTAGATACTCCACGAGAATATTGTTCGTGAGGTTGATGATGAGTTGATCATACGAATCTGGTAGACTTTGAAGTAGAAGTTCTGCACGTTCATTTTCCTCTATTTTGTGCCCCAACTCTGTAAGTTGAGAAAATAGAGTATTCATGATGTTGATGTGGTCGGTCATCGATGAAGATTCTGCCATTCGAAGAGTGTAAAGTCTTCTTTTCAAGAAGATTTTGTTGTGTAGTGACTTGGCCTCATATAATCTTGTCAGAGTGTCCCATATCTCCTTTGCTGTCTTCTTCTCTGCTATACTTGATAACACTCCATCAGCTAATGCTAGATGCAAATTGGCAACCGCATTGCCATCCATCTCTTTCCATTTGTTATCATCTGTGATCTCTGTTGGTCTATCTCCAATTGCTGACAAACAATTGTCTTTCAATAGAATTGCTCTCATCTTTATCTTCCATAACGAGAAATTACTCCCGTTGAACTTCTCAATCTTGAACTTTGTTGCCATTTTGTTGATACTGAACTGCTTCTCACCAGGATCGAGTTACACTATTTCACCGTAACAGTATCGTATGTGTGAATAGTACCGTATACTGGAATAGTGACCGTAGTTGTGAACAGTACACCAGGTAGGTTCCCAGGAAAGAGAGGTGGGTCACAATGGACCTCTTAAATACCAAGTCTTTCCTTAGCCAGAACCTTTCCTAGACATGCACTTTCCACACCACCACACTTATTTCCAGCAACCACGAATACTACCGGAAGCTCTTAGTCAGTAAACTCAAGAACAATTCTTTTCTGATGTGGAAGATCAGTCAATGCTGCAACCACAGAGCATACTAAGAATTTCCTAGAGAATCTGACACCTTAGCAACTTGGAATACAACCGGATGGCTCTGATACCACTGTTAGGAAATTGTTTGTGGAAGCAATGCACTGCAACTAAAGTAAAGACTGAGAAAAATAGAGAAAACTGAACACACAATTTTACGTGGTAAAACCCCCAAATTAATCTGAGGGAAACATCCACGGGGCAAAGACTAAAAGGATTTTATTAGACCACAAATAATTACAACCTCTCTCTAATATTTTAGGAGAGAATTAACAACAACCTTTCTCTCACACTAGAGGAAAGAACAATTAGGGAGAAGAGAAGAGAAGAGCTTGGGATGAGAAATGAGGAGGAGGATGGGTTGCTATTTATAGGCAAATAAACCCACTTATGTAATTAATATGTGTAGTTGGGAAGAAGACCAACTTCCACCAGCCAACAAATTTGCCACCAAAAACTCATATTTTCAACCTTCTTTTAATATACCAAATGTGAAAATGTGACTTTAACTTTTCTACAACATCAAAGAATTTTATTAAATGGGTGTAAAAATAACATGCTACATCTATCCCAGAACTAAAATTTACTCCATTAAGAAACATGTATTTCCTTAAAGCGTGTCCTTTTTATGTTAATTATATTATTTGGTTGTATTTGACAGGAAATTTATGGAAAGGGGGGGAGGAAATTTGCGATCCAAAATGTTGGACCATTAGGTTGCTATCCTATGATAAAGCAAATGTACCCTGAACTGAAGGGCAGTTGTTCAAGTAAATTCTTATCACATGCAAAACTACACAACAAAGCTTTGTCTAACGCTCTCAAGAAGTTGTCAAACAAGTTGCCAGGATTCAAATACTCAATTTTGGACTACTACTATGCCCTTGGTGACAGAATCAATAATGCCACAAAATATGGTACGTTATTATCATTGAAACCAATAGTTTTATCGCGTCAACACACGCCCTAATTATTATTTGCCGTGGTTGATTATTTTTTGAAGGTTTCAAGGTAGGGAAAATTGCATGCTGTGGAAATGGAGATTACAATGGGAACAACTGTGGAGGAGGACATGATGGAAAAGAGGCATTCAAGGTATGCAGTCATCCAGATGAGTATGTGTTGTTTGATGGTGGACATACAACTATGAGAACAAATCGCCAATTAGCAGAGCTTCTATGGAATGGAAAACCAAACATCACTGGACCTTATAATCTCAAACAACTCTTTGATCTTCCATAGTTAATTAGTTAATAATTAGTTTTCAAATTTTTGTAGCTTATTAATTCTGAGATTTATTATTAGTACTTCAGTTTCTTGTTTATTGGGAGTCCCATGGACCCATATATATATCATGTATCTAGCTAGCTAGCTAGTAAATAAATTTCTTTTTGGGTAATTACTTGATGAATTTTCATATCATTTCTGGTGTTGAGAAGATCCTAATCAATAATCATTTACAATATTAATGTAGATTGATGTTTAATATGGGGAGATTTTATAAACATATATTTCATAAAATTTGGTTAAATTACAAATAGTACTTCTCACTTGTTTGAAATTCATTAGAAAACTCTACTGAAATTATGTAAATTGTTGTAATTTTTTCATAAAAAGTAAAACCAACCATATATATATGCATACGTACGTTGTCTCTACCTATTTTTCAAACTAAACAGACCGCGGATAATCAGCATGAATTTCAGGAAAGGAAAATGAAATTGACCTAACAGCTAGAACCAACAGCAATGACCTACATGTTGTCAAATATTTGACTCTGCCTAGCTATCAGTCTCACTCTCACCTGAAGGCAACAAAAGCAAATCAATCTATGTATCTTATCAAACAAAAATAATAATTATTCTAAATGTTTAATACTTTAATTTCAAATAGAATTTAGGAATTAAATTATCTTAAAGTTTTGGACTTTTGGGTGACGCCGTGACATAATTTTTTCTTTAATAACCTCCTCTATAAACAAATATACATGGTCTAATAAGCAACTAGTGAAACCCCAGAAGAAAAACAATTTTACAAACCAGACTTAAAACTTTATTAAGTTGTATTGTATAACTTATCATGTAAAATATTATATATGTATATATATATATATATATATATATATAGAGAGAGAGAGAGAGAGAGAGAGAGAGAGAGAGAGAGAGAGAGAGATTAATAAAAAATATATATATGCATACGTTCTCCTCTTCATGTTGTTTTTCATCCATACACTGTATAATCAAAGCATGTATATTCAATAAATTTACTTTGGATTGTTATATTAATATTATATATAGGTTTTTTTTTTTTTTTTTTTTTGTGGAAATTGACAAAAATGACCACATATATTATGGGAAATTTGTTTTTAACCACAAACAAATTTTTATTTGTTAATAACCATGTTTTTTGTAAAATTACTTGAATACCCCCATATAAAATATCCCAAATCAGCTTTCTCTCTCTTTTTTCTCTCCTTTCTTCTCTCTCTCTCTCTCTCTCTCTCTCTCGCCGGCGTGCTTTGAGGGTCGCCGAGCACCGACGAAGGTGTCACCGAGCGCCGGCGACCTTCTAGGCTTTGCGGCAGAGGTCGGCAGTGGATCTGGGCTTCGCGAACCCCGAGCGATGCGTCCTTCACGCCCAGCCGACGTGCGTCGTGCGACGGGGTGGGCTGGTGGAGTGCGCTGCTGCTTCGCCGGCGATGGGATGGCAATGGGCGACGGAATCGATCCCCCCTCCGCCAACGATCTGGCCTGCAACAAAAAAAGAAAAACAAAAAATAAAACCTAAACCTAATTTGAGGAGAGGAAGAAGAAGAGGAAGAAGGAGGGGAAATTTTCAATATAGTCAACATTTCAAGTTTGGATATTTCAAATTAGGCATGATTTCAAGTTTTGACATTTCAATTTAGTCATGATTTCAAGTTTAGACATTTTCAATTTAGTCGTGATTTCAAGTTTGCTTCGAGATTAAAAAAAAAAACTATTTTCAGAGGTACTCTGGTAATTTATGGACATATACTGAAAGTTTTTTAAAAAAGTGGTTATTAACAATTAAAGTTTCAAAAGTGGTATTAACAAAAGTTTAATATTTCAAGTGGTTAGTTTTGAATTTCCTTTTTTTTTTGTTTTTTAAGGATATACGGAGTTTCATTTCTTCAAAATCAAATAATAACAAAACTACATTTGGGTTCACAAGACGGGACCGTTAGAGATCCAAGGCCCATATCAAAGCTTCTTGTAAAAGGAAATGGTACATTTTCATGTCTTGGGCCTCTTGGCAAGTGAGATTTTTTTTTTTTTTTTTCTTTTTAGCTATTGCAATTGGTGGACATGATTTTTTTTTTTTTAACTATTACAATATTTCAGAATTAGGAATGGAAAACTAAAATCAATATGATTTGATTAAATTTAGGGTTTAACCAATAATATTTTTTTTCTTTTTTTTTCATAATATTTTTTATTACATGCAAATCCTCAGATAAAAAGATTTACAAAATAGATCCAACATTAGAGTGAATCTTCAATACATTAATATTTTAATAAGTAAATATGTAATATGATGGGAAACTATAATCAATATGATACACGTTAATATTGATATCTAACGTTCTAAATTCCAGATAAAAAGATTTATAACATTATATACCTTTTTAAAAGGCATACGCTGAATGCCTTGAAAATCTAAACCGTAAATAAGAAAAGACATCAGGTATTTTTTATTTTCCATGACATACAGATACACTAATAATTAGGGGTGGGCAAAAAAGCCCATACACCGTAAACTAGTTCAAACCAAACCAAACCGCTTGGTTTGGTCCGGTTTTGTACTTAAAAATAAAAAATAAAAATAAAAACGTATGGGTTTATTTTAGTAAAACCGTATGGTTCGGTCCGGTCTATGGTCCAAGTATATTAAACCCGAACCATACTGTAAACCGAATACTTTTAGTATTACTATTATATGTCACACCAAAAACTTTTTAATAAAATTTTAAAAATAAAAGGTTAAAGTCAAAAACCCTAAATTATTATATCATATTTGTTTTTTTCGGCCACCAACCGTACAAGTTCGTACAAAATGAAAACCTCCATTAAAAAATAAAACTCCAAGCATGAGATGGTAAAAGATTTCAATTTGTTTCCATTATTTTACAAAGTCATCACTAATAATAAAAAAAATATTAATTAACTAAATTAGTGCAATTTTCATGATTTAGTTGTCAAAAATTTTTGACTTGCATACATTCAATTGCATTATCATGATTATAGCAATAGCAAGTGATTTTATTTATTATTATTTTTTCTACTTCCAGAAATTCTACACAACACTTCATTTTTATTTTTATTTTTATTACTCTTTTAGCTTTTTTTAAGTTTGATGAACCGTATGAATCAGTAACTTGAATGTCTCGTTAATTGCTCACTTTATCATGCTATATATATTTTTAAATGGTCAAGCATTTGGATTTCAAGTAAAAACCGTTAAACTAAACCAAATAAATATAATTTGGTATGGTTTGGTCTAAAAAAAAAAAAGAATGGTTCAAACTGGTCATATTTTTCAAAAGACCGAAATTTTTGGTTTGGTCTGGTTCTAGTCAAAACTGGACCATGCCCAGCCCTACTAATAATTGAAGAAATATAACCTTTTTGAAGCTGTGATGTGCAGACACGTATTCGGTATTCTGTAAAAATAAAAAACAAAAAACAAAAAAATTCAAACCCAAACATATATTTAAATATGATCATTAAAAAAATAAGAATAATTTAAAAATAAAAACAAACAAAGATGAGTCATTTATTTATATACTATAAGATAACTCTTCCTCACTCGTCTTTCTTTTTGATCTCTAAAACCCAGTTGTGGAAGAATTGAAGCACATTCTTCAATTGTGAATTTTAATTTACATAAAATGGATTGGAAATGAATTGTTGGAATATGAAGGGTTGTTTAATTTAAATTTGTTGATATTATATTGATTATACTAATATAGACAACCCAACAATTTAGCCCAAATTTTAACCCAAATGATGTGGCAAGTGGTTTTTTCATTAATTAACCACATCATCATATGTTGTTTGTGGTGATGACAACTCACTTGCCACATCATTTGGGTTGAAATTTTGGTTAATTATTTGTGGTGTATAGCATTACTCTAAGCTCTCTATCTATTTAGAAAAAAAAAATATTATATATTATTACAATTAATAGCTAATTAATAGATATTATATAGATTAATGAATGATTTTTTATTGTAGGAATGAAATATAAAACATTTGAGTCGTGAGAAGAAGAGGCTACCCATCGCTATAGAAAAAAAAAAAAAAAACAAGTAATAGCTAATTAATAGATTTTTATATATTAATGGATGATTATTTATTGCATGAAAGAAATTATGAGAATGAGAGGCTCTTTAGAAAAAAAAATAAAAAATTATTATTACAATTAATAGCCAAGCTCTAACATGGTATATTGAGACAATCAAGAAGATAGTAGAGAGAGAACTTGTCTGCGGTAAAATCGTATCTTCAAGACATGCACTTCCACTCTATAGAAAATAAAATCCTCATTAAAATTGAATTCCAAACAATAATTGTTATATGTAGTTTTCGATAAATGTGTGAGTTTCATTTTTTTTTACTCAAATCTTGATTAATTTTTAAGATTCCAATTGATTTTGTTGGCTCAGCCAAAATGGAATACAAGATGAAACAAAATCATATATGTATTAGCTTACAACCGCATAAAAAATTGTAAGGTACATTCATAATTATAAACAATTACCTTAATAATCCAAGCATTTCTATGTTATAAATGTAATAGTACCAAAATATATATATATAGGTGCATTATTTGCTTCTTCTTTTTTTATGTGCATTCAGCCTAGTAAATAAAACAATTTCAAGTTCATATAATACTTAGGTTAATCAATAAATCAATTGACAATAACACTTTTTTTTTCATATACATTAAAACACAACCCAAAACACATAAAAAGCAAACAATTAGAGAACAAACTGAGATAATTCGCTTATGGAAAAAGATTGTTAGATTGAAGTGATCGATGAGCGCTCGTTGCATCCTCAACTTGACAATGGTGACAACAACCTCTTCCTTACCCGGTGGCGATGGCGATCACCTCAAGCTTGATGATGGGAGCAACTTGAGTGCCCGTGTCTTTGTTATTGTACTGATCATCGTGAATGTGACGGTGAATTCAATAGAAACGAAATCATTGAGAAATTATGTCCGAAGAAAAAAAAAACGAAATCGTGTTTTTTTTTTTAATTTCATTGTTGAAGTGCAGGGAAATATTAAGAAGGCAGGAGAGGATAAAAAAAGTTTGCTTATATATATCAGAAACCCTTAAAAAATCAAAATCAGAGATACAATACCTTAAGTAAATTGTCATAGACTTTAGAGTTTCAATGAAATTAGAAAATATGATTAGGTGTTTGGAATAAAAAATTTAAAGATTCATGATATGGTTTAGGTCATCTGAAATAAGTGAAAAGAAAATAAGTATTTACAAAATAAAATCTTTTTTTTTTTTTTTTTGAAAAAAAATCTTTCAATTTTTTGTAAGGTAATTTTCTGACTAATTATATTAACTGTCACAAATTATCAAATTTTAACTAGTTGTGACAATTTTTGTAAAAAAATTTGAATTGTAAAAAACACAATGACAAATAATAAAATTTGTCACAAAATAATACCTAGAGTGATATATTCAAAATTTGCCACAAAGAAATGTGTCACTATAGGTAACTTTTTTTGTAGTGTATGCACTAGTGTGTTTAATTGGGTTGCCGTGGTGGGTTTAATTGGTGTTCTGATGTGTTTAAAGAAATCTGGAAAAAATTCCAGATTTGAATAGATTTGGAAAATTTTCCAAATTTCCTCATACCAAAAAAAATTAAAAAAAAAATATTTGAATGGATCTCTAGTAAATGTTTTTTTTTTTTTTTAGTAAGGAATTTTTGTTTCAATGGAACAAAATTTGGAAAAAAAATTTAACAAAAAAATCTGGAATTTTTTTTTTTTCAAACAAAATCAAATCTGGAATTTTTATTTGAACAAAATAAAATATGTAATTTTTGTTTGAACAAAACGAAATCTGAAAAAAATTTAAACAAAATAAAATCTGGAAATTTTATTTGAACAAAACGAAATCTGAAATTTTTTTAAACAAAACGAAATTTGGAAATTTTGTTTGAACAAAATGAAATCTGAAATTTTGTTAACCAAAATAAAATCTGGAAATTTGGTTTAACAAAACCCAAATCCAAACCCAAATCCAAACACAACTTCCACCATTCATAAAAACAACAACCACCCTTCATAAAACCACAACCACCCTCTAACCTAGATCGGCCGACCGACGATCTCCCTCCTCGCCGCAAAACGCACGAGATTCGCGGTAAAACCCATCGGAAAACCTAAACTTAAACACAACCACAACCGACGATCGGGGTTTGGGTCACCTGATCTAGACTAGATCGTGGTCAACGACCGATGATCTCCCTCATCGCCGCAAAACGCATGGGATTCACGCGAAAAACCCATTGACTGTGGCGTTGACCGAGAAGGAAACGGGTCTGGGGTGGCTGATCTTCTCCGATCGCGAAGAATAGCGGGTATGGGTGTGAAAACCCATCAACCCAAGAGCAAAACCAGATCAAGTGTGATCTGATCTGATCCAAAGAAAAAAAAATTGTTTTGTCTTAAAGAGGAGAGAGGCGTGAGAGAAATTTGGGAAGAGAGAGAACAAAGAAAAAAAATGTTTATGAGCAAATGAGAGAGAGAAGAGATAAATAAATTAATGGAAAATGGGAAAATAAGGGGCATTTAAGGGCCCGTCCTGCAAGCTATTTTCTGTTTTTGTTTTTTGAAAATAAAAATGAAAATGAAAATAGTGTTTTTGGTTTCATTTTTGAATTCCGAAATCGCGTCTGGTAGCATTTACTGGAATCCGTATTTTGAAAATAAAAACCGGAAAAATGCATCTGGTAGGATAACCGAAAACTTTTGAAAATTGAAATATCAATTTTTACATTTTGTTTAATATTATAACAATTATAAACAAATTGATTAAATAATTAACCAATATAATTTTTGTAGTGTAATTTATAAATTAAACACAAGTTCACAAATTACTTCCAAAAAAAATCAATTAATCAATTAATCAAAACTAAACTCTTAAATTATACATAAGTATTATTTTAATAAATATAAATAACAGTAAATAAATATATATAAAAAATTAAAAAGAAAAGAAAAAGAAAGGAGACCAGATCGGAGAAGAAGATATTAATTACAATATCTACACCTGATGATATTGTAATTAATAGAAGAAAGGAAGAAGATCGGAGATGAAGAAGAGGAAGATGATCGGAGAAGAAGAAGAAGCAGCGGATCAGAAGAAGAAGAAGATCAGAGAAGGAGAAGAAAAGGATCGGAGAAGAAGAAGAAGATTGGAAGAAGAGGAGATCATGGGTCGATCCGCGTTTGGAGGAGCAAATCAGCGACGAAAAATAGTTCGAAAGAAGAAGAGATTGGCGGCAAGAAGACGAAGAGAAGAAGAAGAGAAAAAATGGAGAAGATCAGTTGAAGGAAGAAGAAGAAGAAAGAAGGAGAATCACGTTGGAGATGAGGTCCGGTGGGAGAAAAAAAAAAGAAATTTTTTTTAAAGATATGGGACCCACTCATATGAAAAACAAAAACAAATTCAAGAAAAACAACTTTTTTTTGTTTTTCAAAATTTCCACTTTTAACACTAGTTTTGTTTTTCATTTTGTTTTTGTATTTTGAAAATAAAATGAAATCATTTTTAGAAAACAAAAATGAAAACAAGCCGAAAACAGCCTGCAGGACAGACCCTAAGTCTTCACAGCCAATTATAGGGTAGAAACAATAAAAATACTAATATTGGGTAAAAACAATAAACCTCCTAATTTTTTGACTAAAAAGAGGTATTTCCTTTATTATATATGATAATATGATAATTATATAGGATGATAATATGATATGATTATTAAATAAATGAAAAAAAAAATTGTTAATAATATTAAATAGATGCTTCATATTGTTTCCTTACCGTAATTAGCTATTTTTATATTATATAATATAAAGTACATTGCAATGCCTTTAGAAATTGTTTTGTGTAATAGATGATTTTAAATTCTCACACAGCCATACTTTGTACCTAAAAGAAGAAGAAAAAAAAATTGATTTTTCAATTGTGGGTCTGGGCTTTTGTGAGCTTTTCAATTGTGGGTCCTTTTCTGGTAAGGTCTAGTCCTAAAAATTTTCGTTGAGCCTTTAGAATTTCCACCAATTAGAATTAGCGTAAAAAAAATGTACACTAATTCCAACCGGTGAAAAACTGAAAATTCTAAGGATTTGACGATTTTTTTTTTACACTAATTCCAACGAGTGAAAATTCTAAAGACCCGACGAAAAATTCCAAGACCAGATCGTACTAAAGAATTATTATATATATGAGTTAGTTAAACTAACTTAAATTTCTGACAACTCATATATTCTTAATCCAAAGGTTGAGATGTTGAAATCAAAACATTAAGTTAAAAATTTAAGTTGATTTAGTATGACCCTATGTATTTATAAGGCCTCCAAATTACCTTTGTTTTTGAAAACACTATATATATACATAATACATGTAAATTATGAAGTGTGAGAAAATTTTCAATGCATATCGCATTGTTTGCGAAAAATCAAACTAATCGAATCTAAATATAAGAGGAGCACCGCCAAATAACTTACTTCTTTTAAAAAAAAAAATTAGACACCAATTATATCAAGAGTCTACGGAGATTTGACGAGATTCACCACTATAAACATAATCTAAAAGATAATTCTTTTGATTTTATAAATAAATATGAGATACGAATCCGATCAAGATGAATTGTATTATAAACTAGTTGAGCCAGAAGTAGATATAACAAATAAAATTCTTGACAAATGTCAAGCAAACAATCAATCTCATTACCTTCCATTTAATTAAGAAAGACGACGACGTACTGGTAGAAAAAATCATATAATTCAGACAACTAAATAATAAATAAGGACACAAAAGTTGTAAGCAGAATCAAAAATCAAAAAGGTGCTTTTCTATTGTGTGAATGTTCGTGCATGTTTCCTAATACAATTAAATGCTTTCCTACGTCATGCATGACATATGCATTGGACCCATACCTATATTTTTGAAGTACTTATTTCCAAAATTAATTTCTAGGTCTTACTTGGATCCCATCAAAAATTGCGTTTTCTTTTAAAAAAATTTGCTTTCGAATGTATTTTGTGTTAAAAAAATTCAACATAAAAATATTGTTTTATCAATATATAATATATTTAAATTCCATAAATTTCTTGGTTAATTATACATTTTTTTTTTTTAAGTATTACCCTATTACATAAATTTGAGGGTTTTTTAGGGGGGAAAGACTCGAACCTGAGTTTTACCACCTGATTAATTTTATCTCGTAGTTAATTATACAAATTTAAGTATTTAACATGAATCTCGGTTCTAATTGACCTAATAATTTAAATTCTTAGAAATGTCGACAACATTGTCTACTGCTTTAATTTCCCATCTGTGAGGAGCACCAAGCATCTTGACTCAAGATCATCTACAAGTAAAAAAAATCTCGGTGCAATGGGATGACTATCCATAACGTACACATGGTCAATCTTTATTACGCGTATCTATGATTACAACGGGAGATGTATATGCATCCTGCTACAGAGTAAACGCTCTCTTACAAGAGATTGAAAGTGATCTGGAAACCCACGTAAAGAGCAAAACAATTAATAGTGGACCATTCCTATAAAGAAGAATTTTGCCGACTTCAAATTCTAACATCTTGTTACACTACATCTTCAACTATAAATATCCACCAAATTATATACCCACACCACAAGAAAAAAAAATACCTAGCTAGCTAAGCTGCTACTTGTGTTCGTATAATTACTTGTCATCCATGGCCAGGCCAACTAGTTTCTTGTTCTGTGTGATGATGATGATATTTTCAACCACTTTGATGAACACAATCAATGGCTGCTATGGAGCTGATCATCAACATAAATTATTGTTTGTGATTGGAGACTCTCTCTTTGATCCTGGAAACAATCAGTATCTCATGAATGGATCCACAAGTCCAGCAACTTCATATCCTTATGGAATGAGTATGCACAACCACTCTAGTGGCAGATTATCCGATGGCCTCATTGTTCCTGATTTCATTGGTAATTTTAATTCATGTTTTGTATTTTTTTTTATAAATAAATTTCTTCGTGCCGTTGAGACTTTTCGAAAGAAAAAAAAAATAAAGTTTTGGCTTGAATGTTGCAGGCTTGTTTGCAAACAAGAAAGTGCCGCCACCATTTCTGAAACCAGGATCGAATTTTAGTGATGGGGTCAATTTTGCTTCTGCCGGTGCTCGTGTTCTTGAAGAACATTCTACTGGAGTGGTGAGCTTTTTGTTTTGGTATAAATTAAAATTATTATGGAGATAAGCTGGGAATAATCAATCTTTTCTCTTCTGGATTCCCTGAAATTATTTTCAGTCTTTTATTACTTTTTTCAATGGTTAACTTTTTTTTTTACACGACATAAAGTTGAGTGAATTCTTGGAAGACATCACTTATCATCATGAATTTTTTTCCATTTAAATTTCTGTGGTTCAAAACTAAAGAGCTCTGAATAACTCTTGACTTTTCCTTTACCACAATATCATGACATCCTATGCTTAATTGTTCTGCCTATTAAAACATGACAAAGACTGTCCAGACACAAAAAAATTCTCCAAGTCAAAGATGGTTTTGGAAAAAAAAAAAAAAAAAATCAGCATATTTTGTGTTGTACCGTTACACAATCAACTCTTATATTGTAACATATAAAGCTGGTTTTGTAACGTTATAAAGTTGGTTTTTAAATTTTAATAATCGATTGGTTATATATGTGTTGTTGTTTTTTTGTTCAGATGCACATGAAAGTTCAATTATCAAATTTTGATAAGGTGGCAAAGTCGATAGCAAAGAAAGTAGGAGATGAAGAGGCCAAGAAATTGTTAATGAGATCAGTCTACTTGATCAGCTTGGGAGGCAACGATTACTTTGGATTCAACACTGATAACCCTAATGCTACTCAATCTCAGAGGATTTCATACATGCGTATGGTTGTAGCTAACTTAACTAATGGTTTCAAGGTAAGTTCACTAATTAATCGTGTTCTTTCTAAAAAAAATCGAAATATTGCATCAATTAATGAGACTGGCATACCATATCATTCGTACGAATTACCAGTAAAATATTATCGTGTGTACCATATATTCTTATTTAAAAACTACCGATTATGATGGTAATTTTGAAATCAAGTTTCAAAACATGATATGCATGACTCTGCATATATACACATCAAAGAATTTTATTAAACGGTTGTAAAAATAACATGCCACGTCTATCTTAGAACTAAAATTTACTCCAATAAAAAACATGTATTTCCTTAAAGTGTGTCCTTTTTATGTAATTATTTGGTTGTATTTGACAGGAAATTTATGGAAAGGGCGGGAGGAAATTTGGGATCCAAAATGTTGGACCATTAGGTTGCTATCCTATGATAAAGCAAATGTACCCTGAACTGAAGGGCAATTGTTCAAGTAAATTCTCATCACATGCAAAACTACACAACAAAGCTTTGTCTAATGCTCTCAAGACGTTGTCAAACAAGTTACCAGGATTCAAATACTCAATTTTGGACTACTACTATGCACTTGGTGACAGAATCAATAATGCCACAAAATACGGTACGTTATTATCATTGCAACCAATGGTTTTATCGCGTCAACACACGCCCTAATTAATATTTTCCATGGTTGATTATTTTTTGAAGGTTTCAAGGTAGGGAAAACTGCATGCATTGGAAATGGAGGAGGACGTGATGGAAAAGAGGCAATCAAGGTATGCAGTCATCCAGATGAGTATGTGTTGTTTGATGGTGGACATACAACTATGAGAACAAATCGCCAATTAGCAGAGCTCCTATGGAATGGAAAACCCAACATCACTGGACCTTATAATCTCAAACAACTCTTTGATCTTCCATAGTTAATTAGTTAATAATTAGTTTTCAAATTTCTGTAGCTTACTGAGAATTATTATTAGTACTTCAATTCCTTGTTTATTCCCATCGACCCATATATATATCCTGTATCTAGCTAGCTAGCTAGTAAATAAATTTCTTTTCGGGTAATTACTTGATGAATTTTCATTTCATTTCTGGTGTTGAGAAGATCCTAATCAATAATCATTTACAATATGTAGATTGATGTTTTATTTGGGGAGATTTTATTAAAATATATTTCACAAAAATTGGTTAAATTACAAATAGTACTTCTCACTTATATGAAATTAATTAGAAAACTCTACTGAAATTATGTAAATTGTTGTAATTTTTTTTTTCATAAAAAGTAAAACCAACCATATATATGCATACACTGTCTCTACCTAATTTTCAAACTAAAAAGACAGAACCAACAGCCATGACCTACATCTACATGTTGTCAAATATTTGACTCTGCCTAGCTATCAGTCTCTCTCACCTGAAGGCAACAAAAGCAAATCAATCTCTGTATCTTATCAAACAAAAATAATAAGGGAAATTATTATTCTCTCCCTATAGTTTGTCATATTCTCCAGTCTCCCCCCTCTAGTTTCAAAATTCTCCAATTTCCCCCTTCCATGCACAAATACAACCAATCTTACCATATAACTATAGGCATGGGAGGGGAAAAATTAGAGAATTTTGAAACTAGAGGGGGGAGATTGGAGAATATGGAAAACTACAGGGGAGAGAATGATAATTTCCCAAATAATAATTAATCAAAATGTTTAATACTTTAATTTTAGATAGATTTTAGGAATTTAATTATCTTGAAGTTTTTGGACTTTTGGGTGACACAGTGACATAATGTTTTCTTTAATAACTAACTAGTGAAACCCCAGAAGAAAAACAATTTTACAAACCCCAGAAGCAACTAGTGAAACCCCAGAAGAAAAACAATTTTACAACAGACTTAAACTTTATTAAGCATGTGGCACTACTTGATTGGATCTGTCTCATCAATATCATCCGTGTGACAGAACCATGGAAGATTTTCTCACCGACAGGTCAGTAGTTAGGAATGAGGCCCCATTGTGAATTCACCAAATGTTTAAAACACATTTCAATTACTTTTGTAGACGTACTAAAGTTTAATGGATGCCAGCTGGTGAAAATCATGTATCACTGACAATATATACGTACAATCAAGACATTATTATTATTAGGACTAATTGCACAAACGTCCCTAAATTTAGGTATAATTGCATGCATATGGAGCTTTACCCATAATTACATAAACATCCCCTACCGTTATTTGACTTCCATTAACTCTAACCGTTGACCACAATTTTAACCCACGATGACTAAAGTGCCCCTAGTTACCTATTTTATTATTTAAATTAATAATTAAAAAATAAAACAGAAAAGACAAAGAAAACAAAAAAAACAAAAAAACAAAAAAAACAAAAAAAACAAAAAACAAAAAAAAAAATCAATCATTTTTTTTTTCTCTTTCATTTTCTCAACCCCTAAACACAATCCAAAAATAAACTTAATAAACAAAAACCAAAACTCAATCCCACAAATCAAAACCAAAACTCAAATCCTCAAAGAACAACCAAAAATAAAATCCACAAATAAACTTCTCCCTACCACGTTCTTCTAGTGTCCCCCTTTTATTATTGATTTAGTTCTTCTCAATTATTGCCAGTTCTTAAAAATAAATAAATAAATAAATAAACCTTCATTTGTCATTTTGATACCAAGTATACAGTGGATGTATATGCTGTAATTTGTAAAGGAAAAGGCATCTTTTAACAGATTGGCCTCAGCCCTCTTAATGGGCACAATAATTGACCAACGTAACTACACAGATTTAGAGGAAACACTTAACAACAAATACCTTTGAACAGTTTTAGATCCAAAAAGCCAAAAATTGGATTTTAAAAACCATGCCAAACCGGCCAATATTATGCAATCAATCCCGTATGAAGAAATATATATACGTATGGTATTCTCGCACCAGATAAGGACTTAGATGGAGTTTCAGGTGTCTCATATTTTTAGGGAAGGCAATCAGGTTGTAGATGCTATTTTCAAACATGCTTTAGGGCTGGAGGTTGATTCTGGGTGGTGTTCCGCTCATTCCTTCTATTCTTCACTGGTGGGCAATGACTGTATGGGTTTGGAGTCTTTTCATTTTTCTTGATGTTTTTATTTTCTTGTGTGGCATGTGCGCCACTTTTCTGGTTGGTGGCCGGTTTGGATAATTCTGGATACTGTCTTAGGGTTTTTCAACATTTGATCGCTTGTGATGTTTTTTTTCCTTTAGATCAGTCCAATTTTGAAAAAAAAAAAAAAAAAGGACCATGTATAGTGTAGTACATACAATATGGTAATTTGTTCATAAAGTTATAAGTGATGTTGGAAACATGGACCCATTCACAAATCACAGATCATAAATAGACATATTTAAACTACACGTGATATCAATCATGCAAAAAAAAAAAAAAAATGAAAATAATAATAATAAAAAAGAAGAAGAAGGACCACAAATTAATGACAAAAGCACTGTAAATATCATATCAAGCAAATTAAAAGAGGGAGGAAAACCAGCAAACACTCTCATGGCAACTCCAAGCAAATTCATTTTTTCCATAATAATTCTAACACTTCATAGCTCAATACACTGTTTCGAAAACAATATTAATAGTATGAAGAAGTTGTTTGTGTTTGGAGATTCACTCTTTGATCCAGGCAACAACCAGTACCTTGTCACCAATCCCGAAACCGACTATGTTCCCGGAGACCGGTGGCCGTATGGCATCACCTTTCCCGGCAAGCCCACCGGCAGAATTTCTGATGGCCGTCTAGTTCCTGATTTTATTGGTAAGACATATATATTCATTGTTATTTAATTTCTTAGTATATAGTGTGTTATTTGGAAGTGCTTTTAGGATAAGTACTTTTTCTAATAAAACTATAATTATAATACGATTTTAGGAGTAGTTATTAATAGTTAGATTCTAATTAATCACTTGTCTGTCAAATATCTCTGTCTCAAAACTGATTGTTTCTGGGAAAAAAACATCCAATTAAATGTTTCTGAAAACACTATAAAAAAAAATTAATTTTAAGTATAATATAATTAGCCGAATATTACAAATTCAAACAGACTCAAAAGCACTTTTGAATTGCCCCAAATACACATGACCACTTCACTCTAATTTCACATCAGTTTCAGACGCTTTTTTTAGGTTAGCTTAAACTGTGCTTATTAAGTACCTTGTAGGGTTGTGCTTCATTTTTCTTTCAGTAAGTCAGTTCTTATAAAAATAAAATAAAATTTTATCTATTTTAACCCAACACTTCATATTGAAAATGGCTTTAAAAAAAACTAATTATATATATATATAACCTGTGTGTTGCGGCAACTTAAACTTGAACCTGAAACTAATTGAAACCGATTGAAAAGTGCTTTTAATGATACCAAAAGTATACTTCCCCAAAAAAACCAATCTAGCTATATAGCTAGTTTTGACAACAGTTTTGTTAGTCAGATTTAAAGTGTGTTAAATAAATAATGTTGTTGTAACATTTTGATTAATTAATCAAAAAATTTGTTACATGGCTGCAGCTGAATTTGCAAAATTGAGTCTACCTCTACCATTCCTGCAACCGGGAGCAGAATTTTTGGATGGAGTTAACTTTGCTTCAGCAGGATCATGTGTTCTCGACACTAATAGTACTAATCTGGTAATTTCTTTTTCCGTCCTCTCCTACCTATATATAAAACTATTTGTCCACACCATTATAGACATGTATAACGAACCGATTCCTAGAGTAAAATTTTATCTACTTTGATCTTCGTGATAATGCGCGTGATCTTAATTAAAATTTGTCTACAATAGAGTGAAAGAAGTACATGAGTGAATATTTATTATATACCAATTCGGGTATGAATCAACCAATAAATTTTCTTATCAGATGAATCTTCCAACTCAATTGGGATATTTCAAGAAGTTGGCAACAGAAATGGAGCAAAAACTAGGTCATGAAGAAACCAAAAACGTTTTGAGGAGATCAGTATATTTATTTAGCTCCGGAGGTAATGACTACTTGAATTTCAATAATAAGAACACAAATCCAACTGTGTATAAGCAGATTGAACTAGTAGGGAGAGTCATGAGCAACTTAATGTCAACAATTGAGGTAATAAAATCCTACTCATTTTTATTTTAAATGCTACCTGCTTGTGATTTATTACAAATGATGTGACAATACCACCGCCCAATGTGATTTGGTAGTTATAAAGGAAGCTCATTCAGTCTGGCAATATGTCCACGCATTTTGCTTGTGATTTTTCTTGCAGGAAATATATGCAATAGGAGGAAGGAAATTTGCTTTCCAAAATGTTGGACCATTGGGTTGCATGCCAGCAACCAGACAAACTACTAGGGAATTTAATGTTGATTGTGTGGAGAGATATATGAGGCATGCAACATTACACAACAAATTCTTGTCTATTTCTCTTAAGGAGATGGAGGGCCATTTACCAGGATTCAATTATGCAGTTTTTGATTACTACAATGCTCTTCGAAACCGAATTCTTAATTCCAGAAAATACGGTATAACAATTACAAATCAATATTTCTCACATTATTTTCATTAACGATCGAGACCATGTTGTAATTATCTCACATTTATATTCGCTCCCTTGATATGTAATTTTACTAAGGTTTTAAGGAAGGCAAGATAGCATGTTGTGGTGCCGGAGAGCTGAACGGAGAGGACTGCAGCGGAGGATACAGAGGGATCAAATTCAATTTATGCAAAGATCCCAGCAAGTATGTGTTTTTCGACGGTGGCCATCATAGTCAGATGACCAACCTTCAATTAGCTCAGCTATTATGGAATGGAACAGGAGATGTCACAGGACCTCATTACAATGTCAAGAAATTGTTTGAGCTTAATTTGACTCCAAATCTTATAACAAGTACTTCAGCTATATAGATTAATAGATATCATGTAGGATGTCTTGGTTTTAAAGCTTGCAAGGTCCAATTCTTTTTAGTTTTTGGCCATGTATGTCCACTTGTGTTTTCTTTTATCTGTCAATGAAATTCAAGAATTTATTTTCAATTCATCACTATAATCAACTCTCCTTACATGTCACATCTAACGGACACCATACAATGTGGCTTGCTGGTAAAAGACACTCATTCAGTTTGGCATGCACTGTCTCGTGTTCACATCTAACCGACCAAAGACATGGCCACGAGCCTACATGACCTATCAGCAAGTCAAACTTTTCTTCCAATTTTCACACCTCTTCCAACCACAAAAATTACCTATTTTTGCTTTGTGATGGACCACTAGTACTTTCAAAATATATTTTTAGGTGTAAACCGTCTGCATGTTCTTTGTCTGGTCTGTGACTTGGATAATTGGTTCTAAAATTTGAATGATTTTCGTGATTTGGACAATTAATTTATGTTGATTTTTCAATCTAGACAACTGATTCTGCGATCTGGAACGACTTGAAAATAAAGTGTGAATACTCACACACGATGAGAAAGCCGGATTCTCTATATATAATAGCTAGATGAACTAACTAGAGGAACCAATTAGCAAACAATCTTCTATTGTAGAAACTGATCAGATCAGTCATGGCAAATCTGAGCTTCATTTTCTGTGAGATTATCATGATCCTTGCAACCATTCTTCTTGTTGTTGAACCAGTGAAGTGCTATTCAAAACAACGCAAGGCCTTGTTTGTTTTTGGGGACTCATTGTTTGATCCTGGAAACAACAAGTACCTCAATGACAGCAAACTGAAGGTCGCAGCAACTATGTTGCCTTATGGAGAAACCTACTTCAAACACCCTACCGGAAGACTCTCCGATGGCCGCACGGTCCCTGATTTAATTGGTAAGCCAGCAGCATAATTAGATATGTTATTATACATTCATTAATCAATAATCTAGTGAATTACACTGTAAATTACATGATCATATGTAACAATTATTGTCTGCAGCTCAATTTGCAAAGTTGCCTATACTTCCACCATATCTACAACCGGGCACACATCGGTTCACTGATGGGGCTAATTTTGCTTCTGCTGGAGCTGGTGTTCTTTCTGAAACTCACCCTGGAACGGTATGCGAATTTGTTAAATTTTGATTTTGTTGGATATTATTGAAGTTTGTTTTGGTGGATTAAGTGTTGTTGTTTGTTTACTTTTTCAGATACAACTAAGGTTGCAGCTGAGCTACTTTAAGGCTGTGAAGGAGTCACTGAAGCAGAAACTAGGTGATGAAAAAGCCAAAAATGTGTTGAATGATGCTGTTTATTTGTTTAGTATTGGAGGCAATGATTACTTCAGCTTTTATCAAACATACCCCAATGCCTCTCAATACTACAAAGGAAAGTTTGTCAAAATGGTCATTGCCAATTTGACATCTGTGCTCAAAGTAAGCATACGCGTGTCGTCTATATATTTTTCCGTGATATATATCACATACAGTCATAATCAATTCGTTAATTGTTCTATCTGCATTTGCAGGAAATATATGATTTGGGAGGAAGGAAAATTGCAATTCAAAATGCAGGGCCTCTAGGTTGCCTACCAGCCATGAAAACTTTTGATTCAAAACTTGGAAGTGCCTGTGCAGAAGAACCCTCTTCACTAGCAAGACTACACAACAGATATCTATCTATAGTTCTTAACAAGTTAGAGAGCCACTTACCAGGATTCAAATACTCAATATTTGATTACTATAATGCACTTGGTGACAGAGTAAACAACCCTTCCAAATATGGTAGGTTACTTACGACCTAAAATTTTTATTATTATTAGTCATTCTCTAATGCAGATGTCTATACGTACGTTCGGTCATCAGAACCTGAGAATTTCTATATGTAATCCGTCTTTCGTGATTTATTTGTGAAGGGTTCAAAGAGGGGAAAGCAGCATGTTGTGGCAGTGGAGCAAATAGAGGAGGGAATTGTGGAGGGACGACAATTAATGGAACAAAATTATATCGAGTTTGCAGCAATCCTGGAGAGTATCTGTGGTTTGATGGAGGGCATACTACAGAAAGTGCTAATTTCCAATTAGCAAATCTTCTCTGGAATGGAGACACAAAAATCACAGGGCCTTATAACATGAAACAACTGTTTAATTTGTAATAATAATATTAATAATAATAATAATAACTATTATTATTATTATTATTTTATGATCATGTACTTGAATGTAAAATGTGTTGAAATAATAATAATTAGTAATCTTGGAATTGCAAGTTTTGGACCATGATATTTTCCAAGAAAATAAATGAGGCAAAGTTCTTAAAATGTTTCTCTGAAATTATCCTTGCCTCCTATAAATTTGATGATGTAATTGTAATGTTAAAGGATTATTAAAAGAATACAGTTTGCAATTCTGCAAATAGCAATTATCTATACCAAAGCTTTTCATTTTCTTTTATTTTTGGGAAAAACTCGTTTTACCCCCTGACATTTGCCCTATTAGAAAGGTGAGGACAAGGTTTGTCCATGTTGGTCGGTCTCCCCCCTAAAATGGAAAGAATGCATAATATACCCTTTGTGTTACATTCCATCCAAAGAAGGTTTGACCATGGTCAAATGACCTTATTATCCTTAAAAATAATCAGAAAATGATCATTTAACCCTCCAATTATTTATTAAATGAAAAATATATTAAAAAAAGAAAAAAAAATTAAATTTAAAAATATATATATACATATTGATCTCCACCGTCCATCTCAAAGATGAACGGTGGAGATTATTTATTTATTTTTTATTTAAATTTAAAAATAGAAATTAAAAATTAAAAAAATAAAAAAAAATACAAAAATACAAAATAAAAAAAATAAGATCTGGATCTCCATCAGAAAACGAGATCTTATTTTTTATCAAATTTTTTTATTTGATCCCGCATAAAAATCTAGATCCTAATTCTCGAATCCATCTCTATGTCTCTCTAATCTTTTTATCTCTCACTCATTCAACAAATTATATCTTAAAAAGAAATATAATTAAACAAAACTAAAAAATCTTCTCTTCTTTTGAACACTCTCTCTCTTTGTTTTCTCTTCGAATCAGATCCAGTCTGGGTTGGGTTTTTTGAGTTGGGTTCTTGATGATTGGTGTTTGGTGTTTGGTGATTTAATTTTTTTTTATAAAAAATTAAATCCAGTGGAGATCCACTGTCCATCTCACTGCTCCCCTCCTCCCACAACTACCCGTTATCTCTTCTTCAAACTTCAAAAGAGAGAGACCTGTTGTGTGATGTGTTGTGTTTCTTATTGGAAGTATGTCTAGGTTTGAAGCAACAATATATGCAAACAAGAGAGAGAGAGAGAGAGAGAGAGAGCAACAATATATGTGTCTAGGTTTGTGTTTTATTTTTATTTTTTTTTCAAAAATGGGTTTTCTGGGTTGTGTTCTTAGTGGATGTGTTGTGTGTGGTGAATGAGTAGAGATGCACATTTGAGGAATGAGGATAGATATAGGTTCCCCCCAATTTGGGGAAAATGGAGATGGGGAATTTGGGGGGGAGATATATCCATCTCCAACCCCATTTTTCCCCGTTTCCCCCGTTCTCTCATTTCCCAATTTCCCCATTTAACTAAAAATTACAAATTAAACTAAAAAAACAAACATTCTATTACAAATACAAAATAAAATCCATTAGTGCATTACAAATATAAAATAAAGTGTTTCAAATATTAATAATCCATATAACATAGTAATTCAAGACGGCAACTGTCTCCTCCGCAAATCCATCACTATTAATATTGAAGCATACTTCATAATCACCGGTTTCCCCTCCGCAACTGTCTCCTCGATGCGAACCTGTGCCGCAGGGTGGACTAGGAAAAAATGTATTAAGTGGTTGATTAAGCAACCCAAAAAACTAAAGGAATGAATAGTTTTTCTCATTTTTGATATATAAAAATTTGTGTAGGATATGAGATTGACTTTAAAACATTGTTGGAAAAAAAATTATTTTTATAAAAAAAAACATTTTATTGGCATGGGTATGTTATAAACATAAAAGAGCATAAGGTGGTGGTGGGTGATGGGGGTCATGCAAGCTTTTGGAAGGATTTGAAGATTAGAGATATTCCTCTTTCTGAAGTCTTTCCAAGAATCTATGCGTTGGCTGTGAAAAAAATCTGGTGTGGTTAAGGAGTTTGGGGAATGGATTGGCAATTCTTGGTGTTGGAATATATATACGAGGAGACCGATCTTGGATGGGAGGAGTCGGTCTGGCAGTAGTTTTTATTGGAATTAAGTAAATTTAAAGTTCAAAGAGTGTGTTTGGACTCTTTGGTGTGGTCTCTTACTCCTTCCGGAAAGTTTTCGGTTTGCTCTTTTAGAAGAGAACTTGAGCGCCGTGTGTCTAATATCTCAACGGTCAAAGCAAACTCTTTGATTTGGTGTAGGGTGGTGCCTCCTAAAGTGGACCTTTTTCTTTGGTTGCTTGCCAAGAATAGGCTGTTGGTTGGTGAAATGTTGCCTAAATTCACTGGTGGTTTGATTAGTTCTCAGTTATGTCCTTTTTGCAAGAATTCTGAAGAGTCCATTAATCATCTTTTTGTAAAATGTATATGGGCGTGGAGCCTGTGGTCGGTTTGTCTAAGTTGGTCGGAAATTTCAGCGTGTCTACCAGAGGACTTAGGAGGTTGGATGGAGTGCTGGTTGGAGTTGTGTCCAGTGGTGAGTAGCAGCAGAGTGTGGAAAGTTGCTTTTCATGCTATATGCTGGTCAATTTGGGAATTCAGGAATAGTGTGATTTTTCAACAGGGGGTTGCCGAGTTTGAAAGGGCAATAGAGATGGTGGTTTGGAGGGTTGCTCGGTGGTTTAAGTCTTATGGCCCAGGATCACAACTGCCTGTGTCGGTATTAATGATGAACCTAAAGGTGGGGTGTGTTGATAACTCTAAAGTTAGTAGGAAGGTTAAATGTTTCTGGAGTCCTCCTTCGATTGGGGTCATGAAATTTAATGTAGACGGGTCGTCGTGTGGTAATCCGGGGTCTTCAAGTATTGGTGGAATTTTGCGTAACTCGAATGGTGATATTTTGTGCTTGTTTTCGTCATCCATTGGGTATGGTTCCTCGGTGGAAGCAGAGGTGCAAGCTATCCCGAAAGCGTGTCAGCTGTGTGTGAGTGATAGGTGCCCAACTGATGTCAATATTATTATTGAGAGTGATTCATCGGTTGCAGTTTCTTGGGTGAATGGTGTTGGTGGTGTTGGTAATGTCAAGGTCTTGGATTATATCTTGGATATTAAGGAAATCATGTTTAGTTGTAAGCCTTGGTTATCGATCAAGCGTGTCCCTAGAGGTTTAAATGTTGCTGCAGATTTCCTTGCAAAACAGGGAGCGGTCAATGGTTTGGTTCAAGAAGCATGGGCTTGATGCGGCATCATGGATGGTGGCCTGGGTGGTGGTTGTGCATCAGATTCTGCCTTTTGTTGTCTTATGTGTGGGACTAGTGCTATGGGTGGGTGGTCTTGTTAGGGTCTCTGTTTTATTTATGGGGTGAGGTGGATTGGGTCTCGTTGGGGTGGTTGTTGTTGGGTGGGCTGTGTTTGTGTCTGCTTGGGTTGTGTTTGCGGGTGTTGGGGATTGGTTGTATTGCGCTTGTACAGTCATACCATGAAAGCATCAAACATATAATCAAAATTATATTATGATATTTCTGCTAGAGATATCAGACCATATTCTGTCATCTGCTTAAAAATATCAGATTATAAAACCATTCATAAACATTTATAGAACATAATCATAAGCACAAAAAAGAGAAATATATGAAAACATATTTTCTGAAAAAAGCATTTTTATTCATGCATTATCCATACATCCCATGCCATTTTCGTTTTCTAATAGTTTATATTTTACAATGCCCGAATGAGGGTTTATATAGAAAAAATAGACTAATGTGCAACCATTAGATCGAACAATACATTATTCATCCAACGGTTGATGTGCTACCAGAAACTGGCACACCCATACTTGGCTTTATTATAATATTCTGACACAGCCATATCTTGACTGGCACAGCCATACTCGGCTTTATTATAATATTCTGACACAGCCATATCTTGACTGGCACAGCCATACTTAAGACCATAACATGGAGATATTTCTAGAAGTCTTTAGACACTTGAGACTTCTCTAGAAATTATTACATCATTTCATAAACTTAACCATAGTTGATCATAACCAAGAGTCATAAATCATAGTTATGCTATAAGTCATAAGTCATGAGCCATATCATGAGCCATATATTTAAGAAAAGTTTCACATTTCCAACAAACGTTTTCTTGTGATTCTTGTGATGACATCTATTTGCAAGGTAACATTGGCAAGGGTGGACTAGGAAGAACACGGTTGCGGAGGGGAAACCGGTGATTATGAAGTATGCTTCAATCCACATGAGTATGTGTTCTTTGATGGTGGCCATAACACTGAAAAAGCCAATTACCAAATGGCTAATCTAATGTGGACTGGAGGTCCAGATAATATGACTTCACCTCATACTATTAAGGACCTGTTTGATCTTGAAATTCTTCCCATAGCAACAACCAAGATTTCCTCCAGAAACGTGGTGAGATATCAGGTCTGATTTCGGTGCTGCTGCTGTTTTTCTGGTTTGTTGCCTGTGTGGCTTGGGGGGGCGTCTTTGCTCCTCTGTTTTGTGCTTTCTAATAAAGTGCCGTTTTCAAAAAAAAAAAAAAAAGATTTCCTCCAGAAAATCTGGCCGCGGCTTCAACAACCAGGAACGTAATTGTGATCTTCCGTCAAGCATCATCCAGATGGAGTTGTGGTACTGTTTAAATTGTATGTTATATGGACTTTTAAATAAATTGCCGTCTTGAATTATTATTAATATTGGACGGTTTTGTGTGAGCTATATATGTAATGTCCATTATGGAGTTGCATGTTTGTGTGATCTTTCGGCACCAAAAGTATGTTGTGTGAGATTTTCTAGTCAAAATTTTCATTAATCTTCTATCTAAATACATTTAATTATTCTTAATGATTTTTTTTTTAAATATAAAACCGAACGGGTCAGGACTCGGGAGTCTGCCGAGCCTAAAGTAAAAATTGTTCATACTCAACTACTCAAGTCAATTGGATGTTTGTTTATAGAATCACAATCATTTAAGCAAGCAAATTAAGCATAAGTAATCAGAGCAAGCAAATTGAGGCAACATTGTAGTGGAATCATTGACAACTAGGCTGCATGAAAGCCAAACTATGATTCTTTGATAGCAACTAACGTGTTATACCTGAAATTTTTAGTACATGCGCCATATCAGCAACGTTGACAAGTCAACACTGAGTTTGTTAGTGCCACATCTTGGAAACATGGTTGACAAGTCAAGGGTTTTCATAATCAAAACCATTGGGTTGCTGGGCCATCTTATGAGCCGTTGAAAACAGTTTCAGTCGTGGATCAATGAGTTGTAAACCCAAAAACCATGATGCATGCCCCAATGTTACCTCGGGCTCATTACAGTTCACTCAAGTCACTCGGGACACATAAATCCCATCACTTCTCATCTAAGTAAACCATGATGCATGCCCTAATGTTACCTTGGGCTCATTACAGTTCACTCAGGTCACTCGGGACACATAAATCTCATCACTTCCCATCTAAGTAAACGGGAATTAAGGAGAACCGTTCGTACCACCTTGAAATATGTGTACCTAAACCGTGTCAGCACCGCTGGCTATAAAGTCACATGGCAAACATATATAGGGTTACCTACTTTGACACTCAATGTAAGAGTATGAACTTGGACAAATGCATCAAGTTTGTTGGGGTCCCAAATATGATTGTCACCGACACGTGGGTAGAATTTGTTGTTACTAAGATCAAAGATTCAACACCACCACGTGGGCAATCGTTGAATACTTGTGAAAAAGAAAAGAAACAAGAGAGTTAATTTTTGGAGGAATCTAACATCCCTCAAGATCAAGATTAACCCTAGCAAAACAGAGTATAAATGTTGTCCACAGGCGGCGCTCCGCTTCTTTTTCCTATTCTCGAAACCAACCAATTTCACTCGGGAGTACCTCGTCCTAACACACATATCATTTTCTTTTTCATTGACTATTCAACGATTGCCCACGTGGTGGTGTTGAATCTTTGATCTTAGTAACAACAAATTCTACCCGTTAACATATAACTAAATCAATCTTTTTTCAAGCCAAAAAAAAAAAAATAGTGCATGTGGTTCAGGTTATAAATAATTTCATATACAAAAAATTTACAAAAAAATATCTCGATAAGAGATTTTTTTTTTGGGTAGAAATAGAGCTCGATCTTGACCACCACGTGTAAAAAATGGGTGAAATCGATTAGCTGATTGGAGACACATTTTTGTACCCCAAGAATATTGTTTTGAAAGAGCTAGCCTATATATACATAAATCATTTAAGATGACCCCACACTCTGACATTGTACTACAATACTTCCAAAAATAAAGCTTATCACAGGACCACCACGAGAAAAGTATGGTGTAATCGATTAGATAGTTGCAATTTCAGTGGTGTTGAAGAAGAGTTGACGGACCGAATTGCTAGAGGGAAAGAAGATGACAACGGCTAGTCTCAAGGTTGTTTGGAAGAGGGGCTAGTCTCAAGTTTAGCTTCTAAAGTGACCTTTAGTTCGAGAGCCTCTGGTCTTTGCTTTCTCTTTATGTTTCCAGAAGGACTGGTGCTTGTGTCAAGAGCCTCTGGTCTTTGCTTTCGTTTTTCAGGTGTTTTGCCCTTTACTTGTTGTTTGTTTTTTGGGTTTCTTAGGCAGGCGGTGGCTTTTGTGGTCGTTTGCTGATGCCTGGTTGTTGTGTTAGTTTAGGCTCTTGCTCTGTTTTTTCCTGTTCGGTTTGCTGTTGCCTGGTTGTTGTGTTAGCCAAGGCTCTGTTTTTTGCTCCGTTGTTTGGCTCCTTGCCTGCCCTTTGTGGCTTTGATAAAATGCTGTTAAAAAAAAATAATCCAAAACTATACAATTCATGTGACCATGCTTGAATTAGATTGAGAGATAATATTTCTATCCGGAGAGATTTTTAATTGATCTTGTGTGATCACTAAAAATTTAATCATAACTAACCGTGTCAAGTTGGCATTGTCTAGGGACTTGGGGTCAAGAACAGACACTAAGGTACGTCCAAAAATTGTGGTCATTAGTAAATAATTAATTACTAATAGGACCACCAAAACACAATTGAAAAAAAATTAAAAAATTAATTAATTAAGCTATTGCATGAATGCATATGATGCATATATCCCTATAAATAACGATGATGACCAACCATAGAAAAACCAAGAGAAGATTAAAAAAAAAACAAAAAAAAAACATTGAAGCTTTGAGAAGAAAATATAGAGTAACTAGCTGGGTCATGGCAAATCCAAGTTATTTGCTCTTTGTGATAGGTTTATGTGTTAGTGTCATCCTTCTCAACCCTTTCACTTGCTATGCCAACTACTACTTTTTCGTTTTCGGGGATTCGCTCTACGATGTCGGAAACAATCAATACCTTGTAGAACCAGGTAAATATATTCCGGTGTATCATAAACCATTTGGAACGACCTTTTTCAATCATGCTACTGGGAGATTCTCTGATGGTCGTGCACCTCCTGATTTTATTGGTAAGAAGATTGTAGTTTAATTTAAATTCTCAAATCATCAGAAGGGTCGGTATTTTAAAAATGCATGTGGATTAACAACTATTTAACTTCGATTTTGATTAATATTGCAGCTAGCAAGCTGAATATGTCTTTTCTTCCTCCAATTTTGGAGCCGGAGGCAGATTTCACTAATGGGGCTAACTTTGCTTCGGGTGGAGCAGGTGTTTTTGATACAAATCCTGAAGCGGTATGCATGCAAATGTTTCCATTTTGACAACTTCTATAAAATAAATAAAATCCCACGTCTTTATATAACGAGATATAGTTGAAGATATGGGTATAATTAATGAATATACATAGTATTCGGTTTATTTTTAATTAAAGTAATTTATCTTTATTGGTTAATTTATATAGAGATATTTTTATAATTAAAATTTTTTTAATAAGTAAATATATATTTTTTTTTTCAGATTTACTTTGGGAAGCAAGTAGAACTGTTTAAGAATTTGTCATTGAAATATAAAGCAGAGCTGGGTGAGGAGGAAGCCAATAAGAGACTTGCAAATGCTGTTTACTTGATTTCTATGGGTGGAAATAATTACTTCTCATTCATCACAAACTTCCCACATTCCAACCAATCAGAGCAGCTAGAACACATTGACACAGTTCTTGTTGAGTTCAAAAAAGAAATCAAGGTAAGATTATCATAATAATCTCTCTTTTTATAATTATTTTTATGGTCCAAAATAGAAATCCTCTGGTGCATGGACCTGGAAGTATCATAATATATATTAAAGCTTGGGTTTTTTTTTTTTTTTTTTTCTTAATGTTTTTAGTGGTTAGGTCGGTCCTGAGAAAAAAAAATCATGATTGAAGTTATTACACCGAGGACCTGATTCAATATTATTATACTAGTAAACATCTTATTTTGTAATTTTGTGAAACCAATTTCACAACGTTATATAATCTCTTACTAGAGAAGAAATCAATTTTCTAATGTTAATTACAGAATATATACAATATTGGAGGGAGGAAATTTATGATCCAAAACGTGTCACCATTGGGTTGTTTGCCGATGTATAAACAGAGGTACAACATCAGTACTGATGCCTGTGCTGGAAGACCAAATGTATTGACAAAACTACACAACTCTCAGTTAATTATAGCCCTTGAAGAATTGAAAAGCAGTTTAACAGGATCTGTATTCTCACTTTTTGATTACCACAAAGCAACTGGAGATAGAGTAAATGATCCTGCAAAATACGGTACATTTCGGTTCAGGGATTTAACCTCGTATGTCTTAAATATTTTGTTTTGGTATATATATTTTAATGATCTCTCTAAATAAAAATTCTTGGCTCCGCACCTGATTATAATTAGGGTTCAAGGAAGGAGGGACATCGTGCTGCGGTGCAGGTTCACATCGAGGAAGCGGTTGCGGACACGTAACCAATGACTATGAATTATGCTTCAATCCAAACGAGTATGTGTTCTTTGATGGTGGCCATCACACTGACAAAGCCAACTACCAATTTGCTGAGCTAATGTGGAATGGAGGTCCAGATAATGTTGTTTCACCTCATACCATAAAGGACCTCTTTGATCTTTAAATTCTGTCTGCAACCACAACCACAACCAAGATTTCCTCCAGAAAATCTGGCCGCGGCTTCAACAACCAGGAACGTAATTGTGATCTTCCATCAAGCGTCATCTAGATGGAGTTGTGGTACTGTTTAAATTGGAACGTAATATGGACTATGGAGTGGTGTGTGGATCTATAAATAAATTCCCTTCTTGAATTACTATTAATATTTGATGGTTTTGTGTTAGCTATATATGTATTGTCCATTATGGAGTTGTTTGTGTGATCTTACAGTAATAAAATTATGTTGTGTGAGATTTTCTAGTCAAAATTTTCATTAATCTTTTATCTAAATACATACATTTAAATATTCTAAATGATTTTTATTTTTATTTTTTAATCTAAAACCGAACGGGTCAAGACTCAAGATTCTGCTGAGTCTAAAGTAAAAATTGTTATCATACTGAAGTCAAGTGGATGTTTGTTTACAGAATCACAATTATCATTTAAGCAAGCAAATTAAGCATATCAGTAATCACATTGTCTCCTTCAAGCAAGCAAATTTTTTTAATTTTTTTAATATGAACAGCAAATTTTATAAAGCAAACGGGAAAAACCGCATCGAGGATACAAGAGACCAAGGGGTAAACGCACAGCCAAAAAAGCAACACAAAGAAAGCTTACCCCAAGGTTGAGCAACATTATTCTAGTGGAACCATTGACAACTTGGCTGCATGAAAGCCAAACTATGATTATTAGATAGCAACTAGACAACTAACGTATAACTAAAGCACACTCTTTTTCAAGCCAAAAATAAAATAAAATAGTGCATGTGGTTCAGATTATAAGTAATTTCATATTAAAAAAAATCTCGTGTTCAGACTACTACTATGGTTGAATCCAAAATTGAGTATTTTGTGGTTCAGACTATTTGGGAGGCTAGAAACTAAGTCATCATCGAAGGAAATTCTGTGGACCTAGTTTATTTTGTGGACTTGGTTAGATTCCGGATTGCTTAGTGGTTCAAACATCACGGTAGAGGCTTGTCGGATTACAAAATTTTGTGGATTCAAATACTCAATTTTGGACAAAAATAACTCAATTTTGTGGATTCAAATACTCAATTTTGGACTACTACTATGCACTTGGTGACAGAATCAATAATGCCACAAAATACGGTACGTCATTATCATTGAAACCAATGGTTTTATCACGTCAACACACGCCCTAATTAATATTTTCCGTGGTTGATTATTTTTCGAAGGTTTCAAGGTAGGGAAAATTGCATGCATTGGAAATGGAGGAGGACGTGATGGAAAAGAGGCATTCAAGGTATGCAGTCGTCCAGATGAGTGTGTTGTTTGATGGTGGACATACAACAATGAGAACAAATCGCCAATTAGCAGAGCTTCTATGGAATGGAAAACCAAACATCACTGGACCTTATAACCATATATATATATGCATACATTGTCTCTACCTATTTTTCAAACTAAACAGGCCGTGGATAATCATCAGGAAAGGAAAATGAAATTAACCTAAAACGTTAATTGGGTTTGATTTTCTGGCGTGTATTTTTGTTGTTTTATATGATCAGCTAGAACCAACAGCAATGGCCTACATGTTGTCAAATATTTGACTCTGCCTAGCTATCGATCAGTCTCACTCTCACCTGAAGGCAACAAAAGCAAATCAATCTCTGTATCTTATCAAACAAAAATAATAATTAATCAAAAATGTTTAATACTTTAATTTTAGATAGATTTTAGGAATTTAATTATCTTGAGTTTTGGACTTTTGGGTGACACCGTGACATAATTTTTTTCTTTAATAACCTCCTCTATAAACAAATATACATGATCTAATAAGCAACTAGTGAAACCCCAGAAGAAAAACAATTTTACAAACCAGACTTAAACTGTATTAAGTTGTATTGTATAACTTATCATGTAAAATAAAAAATAATCTGATAAAAGAAGTATGAGACAACCGAGCCGCACAGTTGTATTACTTAATCTCGGTAGGTTCCAGCCACCTCTGACCAGTCTAATGTCAGATTTCAAGCAAAAAAATATATGTAATAATAAAGAAAAAACAGTAAATGGTAATTATGAAAAGCATATATGCATGCATGTGGGTAGCTCTCAGCCGGGAGAAAATCATCCATTGTTGTCTTACAGCTGATGTCGGTGAGACGGACCCAATTAAAAAGTGACACATGGCAGATCCGTTATTTGGTCATTGATCTGCGTTGCTTTCGGCAAAACTTTTGTTTTACCTTCAGATCTCAAAATTAGATGAATGATCATATCTGCTTCTTCTTTGTTTCATCTTTCATCTTATCTGATTTCTTGTCTTTAACTCTTTGATTTTTTTATTTTATTTTTTATATTATTATTTTTTGTTGCTTTGGATCTGTTTCATGCTATATGTTAGTTCTTATAATTTATTTATTTTTCAAAAATTGTTCTTGTCATGTTTTGATTAAATTTTTCTCCTTTGAATATGGGAAAGGATCATTTACAGACAAAAATAAAAAAGGGAAAATATGAGATTAAAAAAAAAAAAAACCAAAATATAGATAAATAGGATAGAGGTGACGGTGTTGTGTAAAGAAAACAAAATATATTATTGAGACATAAATTGAAAATAAATTTTTTACATTGCATATAACACGTGGCACTATTTAATTGGATTCGTTTCATCAATATCATCCGTGAGACGGATCCATGGAAGATTTTCTCATCGACAGGTCAGTAGTCAGGAATGAGACCCCATTGTGAATTCACTTATTCACCAAATGTTTAAAACACATTTCAATTACTTTTGTAGACTAAAGTTTAATAATGGAAGCCAGCTGGTGAAAATCATGTATGCACCGACAATATCACAGCTAGGAGAAGAACTTGGGTGCATCCGATGCACCATGCATCTCCCACCCTGATATTGCCATGTCTGCAAAATCAAAAGATTTTGCTGACGTGGCAACATCTAAATGGGGGATGCATGGTGCATCCCGCTGCACCCAAGATTTAGTCCACAGCTAGTGCCCATAATGTTAGACGATCAACAATACTGATATTTACAAACTTTGTGGTGACCGACTGACTGGTTGATATATATGGGAGCCTCAAGTCCTCAACCCTCTTAATGGGCACAATATTGTAATCTGGTAAAATGTGGATAGTCCATCCATGAAAAAAAAAAATTACAATATATGAAGAAGAAAAAGAGGAAGCCAATAACATATGAAACGGACAAAATGAGGCTAGCTCGTTAATAAACCTCTCACATGAATCACATCTATATTACAGATTCGAGTTAAACCCTCTTCCCATTCTAAAAGAGAGTATAGAGTGGTCATGCCATTCCTAAAACTAGAAAATGTGTTGCATATATTGCATCCACTTAAGTTGAGTTCACACATTCAAATTTCAATGCATCGGATTAGGAGTATGATTTCTCAACCAATAAAAAAAAACAAATATATTATTATTATTATTATTATTATTATTATATAACTATATTAAAATAAGACTAAGAAATATCTCTATATTTTGGCCACCATGTTTATCTTCGAAGAAATAGGGGTTTTTGTCACTTTTTTATATTGATGTTTCAAAACTATCACCACTAGGAATGGTAATGGGTCGGGTTTGGGAAAAACCAAACCCAAACTTGCGAAAGAAAATGACTTCCAGAACCACCTACTAACCCATGAAATGTAGCGGGTTCGGGTTCGGGTTTCACCCGCGGATTTTAGCAATATCCAAACCCACCCACAAACCCATGAACTCCTGAGGATTTGTTGTTCCAAAGCAACTCATTACTGTGTGCGTAACTTGGTATGAGTCAAACCCAGTTGCCGGCAGCCATGTACATTAGTTTTCTTCGATCATACTTCAGAGAAAAAGAAAAAAATAAGAGCAAAAAAAGGCTTAAAAAATGTCTGAGAAGAAGAATATATGAAGAAGATGAGTTTAAATTTTGAAGAGAGAGTATGTGTGGGTTGAAGATCGAGAAGAGAAGAAGATGAAAAGACCGAAGATAAAAAGAAAAAGAAAAGAAAAATGGAAAATGGAAAATATTTTAAAATCTGAAGAGACAAATAATGGGGTCCAACTGTCTATAATGTGTTGTGATATGCCCAATAAAAGACAAAACAAAATTTAAAAGTAATTATTATAATATTGTTTGTTAAATTATTATTAAATCAAACGGGTTCGCGGGGTTGGGTTTGGTATTTTTTCTACACCCGAACCTGAACCCATGATGGGTTGAAATTTCAAACCCAAACCCGTCCACGGGTTCTATTATCACATACCAAACCCTCTCCAAGCGGGTTGGGTCCGGACAGGTCCCACGGGTTCAGGTTTAATTGTCATCTCTAATCACCACTTTAATAACTTATGTTTTAAAGGCATAAAAGTAAATGATTTCCAAAAATACCCTTACTTTACTCTATTTTATTATTTACTTTTCAGTTTTTCTTTTTTTGATTTTATTCTTTCATCTTCTTCATAGAGGTCTGTTTAACAGACCTCCAATAGAGGTCGAAATCGAACAAAATCAACTTCATAACATTATCAATGCATATTCATTGGATTAGTTTAGTAGCGCTACGTTGACGCATTCAGGGGTCGAGCTCCCCGCTGAGCTCGCGGTGGTCAAGAAACAACAACAGAATAGAAACAGAGGAGCACAGAACAACAATCCAGTGTTTTCAAGATTTTGTGATTGTGTTCCGAGACTTTGTGTTTGTGTGTCCGAGACTTTGTGATTACTTTTCGAGACTTTTGGGTTGTTGTTCTGTGATTGTGCTCCGAGACTTTATGATTGTTTTTCGAGATTTATGGGTTGTTGTGCTGTGCTCCTATGTTTCTGTTCTGTTCATCTTCTCCAACCCCAAATCCTCAATTCGAAACCCTTCATTTGCAGAGAAAGTTACATACTTTGTTTTTTCAGAGAAATCAAAAGTCGCTATTGTGTTTGGTTGTGGTCGTCGACGGCGACGTACGTGTGTTCATGGTCCATCGTCGTTGTCGGTGTACGTGTGTTCATCGATTGGTCGTCAATTGGTCGGTGTACGTGTGTTTGTCAATTCGTCAATTCCACCTCCATTAATGGAGGATTTTGAAAGGAGAAAAAAAAATGGTGAAAAAGGTTACTGTGAGAGGCATTTTTATCCGTTCACCATAATAGTTGTCTTTTAAACATAAGTTATTAAAACGGAGACAGTGTTGAAAAGTCACCTCCAAAAAGTGCTAGAAATTTTTTAGACCTGCTTATGTTCTCTGGAGTCTGGATCCAATATCTTCTCCTCCCACGAACTTCTAGTGTCCCCCTTTTATTATTGATTTAGTTCTTCTCAATTATTGCCAATTCTTATATATATACAGAAATTCTATTATCAGTTCGAACTGACAGAACTGACAAAAGTTATATTAGTTCCTTGTATATGGGCCACTGGATTTAAATACTTTGACTTGGCTGTATGCACTTGTCAGTCAAAGTATTTAAATCTAGTGGCCCACATACAAGGAACTAATATAACTTTTGTCAGTTCGAACTGATAATAGAAAGACTGTATATATATATATATATATATATATATAAAATAAAAAATAAAAATAAAAATCTTCATTTGTCATTTTGATACCAAGTATAAAATGGATGTATATGTTGTAATTTGTAAAGGAAAAAGCATCTTTTAACGGATTGCCCTCAACCAGCTTAATGGGCTTTTGTGGTGCTTGCCTTTGGGCTTTCGTTAATAAAGTTTGATATTCAAAAAAAAAAAAAAAAACTACACAAATCAATCATGCAAAAATAATAAATAAATGAAAATAATAATAAAAAAGAAGAAGAAGCACCACAACCACAAATTAATGACAAAAGCACTGTAAATATCATATCAAGCAAATTAATAAAAGAGGGAGGAAAAACCAGCAAACACTCCCATGGCAACTCCAAGCAAATTCATTTTTTCCATAATAATTCTAACACTTCATAGCTCAATACACTGTTTCGAAAACAATATTAATAGTATGAAGAAGTTGTTTGTGTTTGGAGATTCACTCTTTGATCCAGGCAACAATCAGTACCTTGTCGCCAATCCCGAAACCGACTACGTTCCTGGAGACCGGTGGCCGTAATATAATTAGCCGAATATTAAAAATTCAAACAGACTCAAAAGCACCTTTGAATTGCCCCAAATACTCATCACCACTTCACTCTAATTTCACATCAGTTTCGGACGTTTTTTTAGGTTAGCTTAAACTGTGTTTTATTTTCTCTGCTTTTTGGAGAAGTGCTTATTAAGTACCTTGTAGGCTTGTGCTTCATTTTTCTTTCAATAAGTCAGTACTTAATAAGCACTTCATATTGAAACTGGCTTAAAATATAACCTGTGTGTTGCGGCAACTTGAACTTGAACATGAAACTAATTGAAACCGATTGAAAAGTGCTTTTAATGATACCAAAAGTATACTCCCCCAAAAAAATCAATCTAGCTATATAGCTAGTTTTGACAACAGTTTTGTTAGGCAGATTTAAAGTGTGTTAAATAAATAATGTTGTTGTAACATTTTGATTAATTAATCAAAAAAATTGTTACACGGCTGCAGCTGAATTTGCAAAATTGAGTCTACCTCTACCATTCCTGCAACCGGGAGCAGAATTTTCGGGTGGAGTTAACTTTGCTTCAGCCGGATCATGTGTTCTCGACACTAATAGTACTAATCTGGTAATTTCATTTTCTGCCCTCTCCTACCTATATATAAAACTATTTGTCCACACCATTATAGACAAGTATAACGAACCAATTCCTAGAGTAAAATTTTATCTACTTTGATCTTCATGATAATGCGTGTGATCTTAATTAAAATTTGTCTATGATAGAATGAAAAAGGTACATGAGTGAATATTTTACTATATACCAAATCGGGTATGTATCAACCAATAAATTTTCTTAAATATAGTGTGGTCGGGGAGTTTGGTATGTGGAAGTGGCACGTTGTTACTAGGAGACCGGTGCTTGGATGGGAGGAAGAGGTGTGGTCTAGTTTTAATCAGGAGTTAGAGAAGCTCAAGCTGAGGAAATCCTGCCCCGATTCCCTTTTATGGTCTCTCACTCCTGGTCTTTTCTCTGTAAGTTCTTTTAGAAGGGAGCTTGAGTGCCGCTCAGCTAATGTGTCCATGGATATAGGTCATTCCTTGTTATGGTGTGGGGTGGTGCCACCTAAGGTGGATCCTTTTCTTTGGATGCTTTCTAAACGTGTGTCCGCTGTGTAGGATGGTGGTGGAATCTGTTGACCACCTCTTTATCAGTTGTGCATGGTCTTGGGTGTTGTGGTCGACTTGTCTCAAATGGTGGGATATTTCGGCCTGCTTACCTGATAAGATGAATATTTGGATGGACAGTTGGATGCACTTGTGCCCGGTTGTTAGCAGTACAAGAGTGTGGAAGGTGGCCTTCCATGCTATTTGTTGGACTATTTGGGAGACTAGAAATGACGTGGTCTTCAACCGGGGCGATTCTAGTTCTGATAAGGCGGTGGATACGGTGAGATGGAGGGTCGCTTGGTGGTTCAAAAATTGTGGTCCTGGGTCCCCTTTGTCTCCTTCATTCATCATGTTGAATTTAAAGTTTATGTATATGGATGCCAGGAAGATTAAAAGGAAGTTGGGCAGTTCTAGATGGAGCCCTCCGCTGGATGGTTCTTTGAAATTTAATGTCGACAGGTCGTCGAGAGGCAATCCTGGGCCTTCCAGTATTGGCGGTATTCTCCGTAATAAAGATGGTGTTACGCTTTGTATGTTTTCCTCTTCCATTGGGGCTGGTCCCTCTTCTGCTGCTGAAGTTGCTGCTATACTTAAAAGCTTGTCAGTTGTGTGAATCGGATAATTGTCCTGCTGATGTTTCTGTCATCATTGAAAGTGACTCCATGTCGGCTGTCTCGTGGGTGAATGGTGTTGGTGGTGTTGGTAATGTTAGGTTTTTGGAGTCTATCCTGGAGACTAGGGAGATTTTGTCCAGACTCAAGTCGAAGGTTGTTGTTCGTTTTGTCCCAAGAAGTGGTAATGCTGCTGCTGATTTTCTTGCAAAACAGGGTGCTGTGAATGGTCTGGCTCAGATGGCTTGGGCTTCATGAGGGCTGCTCTTGCTTTCTTCGTTTTTTTCTTCTTTGCTGTTTCTGCTGTTGTGTTGTTGCCTACTTGCCTTCTCTTTGTCTCTGCTCTGTTTGTTTTGCTTAGGCTGTTCTCCTTGGTCTTGTGTTGTCTCGCTCTTGCCTGTTTTCGCCTCTTGTGCTGTCTGTTTCTCTCTGGTTTCTAATAAAGCTTGCCTTTTCAAAAAAAAAAAAAAAAAAATCTTATCAGATGAATCTTCCAACTCAATTGGGATATTTCAAGAAGTTGGCAACAGAAATGGAGCAAAAACTAGGTCATGAAGAAGCCAAAAACGTTTTGAGGAGATCAGTATATTTATTTAGCTCTGGAGGTAATGACTACTTGAATTTCAATAATAAGAACACAAATCCAACTGTGTCTAAGCAGATTGAACTAGTAGGGAGAGTCATGACCAACTTAATGTCAATAATTGAGGTAATTAAATCCTACTTATTTTATTTTAAATGCTACCTGTTTGTGATTTATTACAAATGATGTGACAATACCACCGCCCAATGTGATTTGGTAGTAAATGACGCTCATTCAGTTTGGCAATATATCCGCGCATTTTCCGTGTGATTTTTCTTGCAGGAAATATATGCAATAGGAGGAAGGAAATTTGCATTCCAAAATGTTGGACCATTGGGTTGCATGCCAGTAACCAGACAAACTACTAGGGAATTTAATGTTGATTGTGTGGGAGATATATGAGGCATGCAACATTACACAACAAATTCTTGTCTATTTCTCTTAAGGAGATGGAGGGCCGTTTACCAGGATTCAATTATGCAGTTTTTGATTACTACAATGCTCTTCGAAACCGAATTCTTAATTCCAGAAAATACGGTATAATAATTCTCACATTATTTTCATTAACGATCGAGACCATGTTGTAATTATCGCACATTTATATTCGCTCCCTTGATATGTAATTTTACTAAGGTTTTGAGGAAGGCAAGATAGCATGTTGTGGTGCCGGAGAGCTGAACGGAGAGGACTGCAGCGGAGGATACGGTGGGATCAAATTCAATTTATGCGAAGATCCCAGCGAGTATGTGTTTTTCGACGGTGGGCATCATAGTCAGATGACCAACCTACAATTAGCTCAGCTATTATGGAATGGAACAGGAGATGTCACAGGACCTCATTACAATGTCAAGAAATTGTTTGAGCTTAATTTGACTCCAAATCTTATAAAGATTAATAGAGATATCCATTGGTGTTTTCTTTTATCCGTCAATAAAAATCAAGAATTTATTTTCGATTCATCACTATAATCAACTCTCCTTAAATGTAACATCTAATATCTAACAGACACCATATAATGTGGCTTGCCGGTAAAAGACACTCGTTCAGTTTGGTATGCAGGTCTCGTGTTCACATCTAACCGGCAAAAGACACGGCCACAAGGCCCACATGCCCACATGACATATAAGCAAGTCAAACTTCTCTTCTAATGTGTTTAATTTTCAAGCTAATTATATGTATAGAATATATTTTAAAAATTATGGGGCCCATTTTCTGACAACACTTTATTCTTCTTTTGATATGTCATAGGGTCTATTTTCCCAATTTTTTACATTTTCACCCCGGGCCTTAAAGCTAGATGAACTAACTAGAAGAACCGATTAGCAAACAGTCTTCTATTGTAGAAACTGATCAGATCAGTCATGGCAAATCTGAGCTTCATTTTCTGTGAGATTCTCATGATCCTTGCAACCATTCTTCTTGTTGTTGAGCCAGTGAAGTGCTATTCAAAACAACACAAGGCCTTGTTTGTTTTTGGGGACTCATTGTATGATCCTGGAAACAACAAGTACGTCAACGAAACCTATCTGAAGGTCATAGCAACTATGTGGCCTTATGGAGAAACCTACTTCAAACACCCCACCGGAAGAGTCTGCGATGGCCGCACAGTCTCTGATCTGATTGGTAAGACAGCAGCATAATTAGATATGTTATTATACCTTCATTAATCAATTTACACAATTATTGTCTGCAGCTCAATTTGCAAAGTTGCCTATACTTCCACCATATCTACAACCGGGCACACATCGGTTCACTGATGGGGCTAATTTTGCTTCTGGTGGATCTGGTGTTCTTTCTGAAACCCATCCTGGAACGGTATGCGAATTCGTTAAATTTTGATTCTTTTGGATATTATTGAAGTTGTTTTGGTGAATTAAGTGTTTAATTTTTCAGATACGACTGAGGTTGCAGCTGAGCTACTTTAAGGCTGTGAAGGAGTCACTGAAGCAGAAACTAGGTGATGAAAAAGCCAAAAATGTGTTGAATGATGCTGTTTATTTGTTTAGTATTGGAAGCAATGATTATTCCAGCTTTTATCGAACATACCCAAATGCTTCTCAATTCTACAAAGGAAAGTTTGTCGAAATGGTCATTGCCAACTTGACATCTGTGCTCAAAGTAAGCGTACGCGCATGTGCGTGTGTCATCTATATATTTTTTTCGTGATATCAGATACAGTCAGAATCAATTCATTAATCGCACGTTCTCTCTGCAATATTTACAGGAAATATATGATTTGGGAGGAAGGAAAATTGCATTTCAAAATGTAGGGCCTCTAGGTTGTATACCAGCCATGAAAGCTATTGATTCAAAACTTGGAAGTGCATGTGCAGATGAAGCCTCTTCACTAGCAAGACTACACAACAGATATCTATCTATAGTTCTTAACAAGTTAGAGAGACACTTACCAGGATTCAAATACTCAATATTTGATTTCTATAATGCATTTGCTGACAGAGTAAACAACCCTTCCAAATATGGTAGGTTACTTACGACCTCGGTCATTCTCTAATGCAGATGTCTATACGTTCGGTTATCAAAACCTGAGAATTTCTATATGTAATCCGTCTTTCATGATTTATTTGTGAAGGGTTCAAAGAAGGGAAGGCAGCATGTTGTGGCAGTGGAGCATATAGAGGAGGGAAGTGTGGATGGACAACAATTAATGGAACAAAATTATATCAAGTTTGCAGCAATCCTAGAGAGTATCTGTGGTTTGATGGAGCGCATCCTACAGAAAGTGCTAATTTCCAATTAGCAAAGCTTCTCTGGAATGGAGACCCAAAAATCACAGGGCCTTACAACTTGAAACAACTGTTTAAATTGTAATAATTATAATAATATTAGAATATTTCATCAATAACTAATTGATCCCAATCAAGTTTTGCAATAATACGATCATGTTATTTTTCTTTGTTGATTGCGAGAAGACCATTTTCTTTGTAGCATCAGATTTCAGGAAGAGCCGAGAAAAATGGCAAGAACTTGTCGCCAAGAGAGAAGCTCTCGATTTGTATATCGAAAACAAGACACCATATAGAAGCTTTATCAAGTAAATGGGTAGAAATTGGAAAAGAGTAAACTTCCAAGAAGAATGTATGCTGCACAGTATGCCCAGATCAAATATCCCCATCTCTTACTGGTACCAGGCGATATCATTAAATACGAAACAAACCAGTAAAGAGGAGGACTTGCAGACAAGAATCGTGTGGAAACCTGTCAATCGATAAAGCACATCAGAAATTGTAATGCATAATAGCCATCTTTAGCTAACAGGAATGGAGCAGTAAAGAAACATGTAGATAGGCAACCGAAGAAATATCGTCTTAAAATTGTCACTCTTCTAAATGGTCCACAAATGTTCATCATCATAGAAGAATTCCTATGCTACAAATCCAATGGCATTATGCTGTAGGGCAGAAGCTTTCACTAATAAAAAAAGTAATAGTTTAGACGAACTAAACAATAGCAAGTTTATTATTAACATCGTTAGATAAATTAAATGTTTTCACAAGTTTTTCCTTATTTGAGAGGTATTCAGAAAGTAAAGTACCACCATTTAACCCACTAATTTGCAACTTCTTGTATGCTCCACAAAGAAGAGATGTATCCAATACAAAAGCAACAACTGCTAACATTTCTCATAACAGTTGACATTTTATCACTCAAAATCGAGGAATCATAAGCCAACAAAAGAATAAAGACAAGTCTAACCTGCACATGCATGACAAAAAAAGCAGTGGCTGTCATAAAACCCAAATGAAGAATAAATGGGAGTACAGAGGTAGACAAGTATCCTGAATTCACACGTGATCCATTTTCTACCAAAAGCTCAGCAGGAATTGTTATAGAAGATCCTGGATGTATGAAGTAGTATAGATTAGCTTCTTGTATTCGGTTATCATCATACAATGAAGAAAAGTATTTTCCAGAATTCTGTTTTCGCTTCTCTCAAACATTTTCTCAAACAGTTTGATACTTGTATCAAACATCTAGCTCTTACTAAAATCTTCAAAGAAAGCACCAGAATAAGTGCCACAGTTCAAGTGGAAAACACTAAAATCAAATCACAATATCAAACATAAAAGTCCCTTTCAAACTTTCAAGATAGGCCACTAGCAAAACATCATTTAATTGGTATCTTCAGGTGAGTTTATTATTAAAATTTTACAGTTTGACCTATTATATTACACCTACAGAAAACAGCAGTAATGCGTCAACTGGTAATCCACAAGCCAATATATATTTGAAAGTAATACCTTTTTTCTTAGAAGAGGATTTTGGGTCTGTTCCTGAAGAAGAAAGCACAGGAGTGAAATCTTGCCCCTCGTTAGATTCTTGAAAACCCAACGAGAAAAAACGCTTGGTTTTGAAGCTTGCAAGGTCCAATTCTTTTTAGATTTTGGCCAAGTATATTCACCTGTGTTTTCTTTTATCTTTCAATAAAATTCAAGAATTTATTTTCGATTCATCACTATAATCAACTCTCCTTAAATGTCACATCTAACGGACAATATACAATGTGGCTTGCTGGTAAAAAAAGAGTAACGGTATTTACACCCCTGGAAAATCGTATGTGCGCCCCTTTTTGTATGCACACCTCATTAAATTTTTTTAAATGCTATAATTTGTGAGCACACCCCATATATTACCAAAAATATCCTTTTATTTTAATTTTTTGTTAAATACTAAACTAATAGAATATTACTCCTTCAAAGAAAAAAAAAAACTAATAGATTATTATAAGATATGAATCGGTGACAGAACCATTGGATTGGGATTGAGATTGTCATTGATGTTTTTAATCATTTCCGTTTAGTGAAAGGCAATTCCTTTCATGCACACCTAGAAATCAATTCACTTAAACAATGATGGTTTGATAAATAAATCATAAAAATATAGGCATATATCCAGTACTAGAGAAGATGCAAAGTAATGGCGAGCAAAATGGATGAAGCAGTGAACAACAAGCAAACAAACAAGTGATATTGAAGAACTGGTTTGATTTGCTTGAAAGTTGAACAAGGATCTAATGTTATTATTGTTAAGAATCTTTGTTTGAAAGTTGAACAAGGACCTAATGTTGTTATTGTTAAGTATCTTTACTTGTCCTGTGAAGGCAGTGATCCATGTGAAAGGGAAAAGATCATTTTACCCCCTGACATTTACCCTATTAGAAAGGTGAGGACATGGTTTGCTGATAATGGCCAGTCTTCCCCCTAAAATGAAAATATTGTAAATCTTCCCCCTTCCGTTAGAATTTCTATCCAAAAAAATGAGTTGACTGTCAGTCTCACGGTCAAATGACCATTTTATCCTTAATATAATTAGGAAATGACCGTTTACCCCAATTAAATAAAAAATAATAAATAAATAATTAAACAAATTAAAATTTTTAAAAACTCTTTCTCCCCAAGTTCTTCTTCTTCTCCACCACCTAGTTCTTCTTCTTCATCTATTTTCAAAAAAACTCATACAATAAAAATTAAAAAAACTCTCCCAATATCATCATCATCTTCAATTCTTCTTCAATCTTCAAATGCCCCAAATCATGCCTACCCACACCGCCTCAAACTATACCACCATTGTCAAACAAATACACCTTTGCTATGTGATATTCAACCTGCAACTCAACTGATCCCTTTGCTATGTGATATTCAACCTCCCCAATCAGTTTGAAATCAGTTCATCACAATCATCAGTTCATCACCCATCATCGGTTCATCAACACCCACCGTCAATCACAAAGATCATCAGTTCAAACTTCATCTTCTTGAAACTTAAATCAAACCCAACAATCAAAATCAAATTCAAACCCAGAAAAAAAAGGAAAAAATCAAACCCAGAAAAAAAGAATCAAACCCAGAAAAAAAAAAATCATACCCAGAAAAAAAAACCCAAACCCCATAAAAGCAGTCCAAAATTCCTAGAAAAACAACTCAAAAACAGTCCAATATTCGTCTGGAATATTGATTCTACAAAGGTGTGCTCATATCCACTAACACCCACTAACAACTCAAACCTAAAACCCAAAATCCAAAATCCAAAATCCATCGAATCTATCTCTCGCGATCTTCCCCGTCGTCGCCAACTGCCACTGCCAAGAGAGAAAGAGAAGAGGAGATCGACGGCGGGAAGAGACGGTTTGGTTGGCTTCAATCGCCTCGGCTGGGACATCGGCGCTCCAAGGGGTGGTGTCGGTGGTGGTGGTTAAGGTTAGAGGATGAGATGGATCGATGGTGGTGTCGGCGATGGTGGTGGTGGTGGAATCGGTTTGAGTTTTATGTTTTAATTTTTTTTTGTTTTATTTATTATTTATTTCATTAAGCATTGTGGATGAGTGATGTAGCATGATCTCCTCCACCCATTTGTTTTTTTATTTAATATATTATCAATTGTTTTTTATTTTTTTATTTAATATATTATTAATTGTCTCCACCGATGAGTTTACGATTTTACCCCATTTCATTAACGGTCAATGCTACTGTTGCTAACAGAAGGGGTACTTTGATCATTATTTCAATTTTAGGGGGGTTAACGGCCATTATCTGCAAACATTGTCCTTACCTTTCTAATATAGTAAACAGTAGGGGGGAAAATGATTAAATCCCCCACGTGAAATACAAAGAAGATCATAAGTTTGCTTCCTACTCAGTGCCCACCTATCTATGTAATCACTTCAAACATAACAAACCATTTTTTTTTTTTAAATTCTTTCTTTGGGTATTTTATTAACTTTAATTTTTGTTTTTGTAATTGCAGTTTGTGAAATTAATATATTTAATATTTTTAATAGTTTTATTTAAGGGCAAAGTTGTAACTTTGAAAAAATATAAATTCGGGGATCTACGTACAATTTTATAGGAATGTAAATATCGTCACTCTAAAAGAAACTCATTCGGGTTGGCATGCAATGTCTTGTGTTCACATCTGACCGGCAAAAGACATGGCCACATGGCCCGCTGGCCCACGTAACCTATAAGCAAGTCAAACTTTTCTTCCAGTTTTCAGTCTTTCACACATCTTCCAACCACAAAAATTTCCTCTTTTTGATTTGTGATGGACCACTAGTGCTTTCAATATATTTTAAGCTGTAAACCTTATGCATGTTCTTTGTCTGGTCTGTGACTTGGATAACTGGATCTAAAATTTTGTGATTTAGACAACTAATATATGTCGATTTTTCAATCTAGACAACTGATTCTGCTATTTGGTGCACCAAGTGTAACTGCCGTAGGCCCCAATTTTTTTTTATTAAAACTAATACGTAGTATTGGGTTTTTGGTACATAAGTTTGGGTCTATTGTGAGTTATTATAGTCCATAAAAAAAGAATTATGGCTTTAAAGAGCTTAATTCATTTTTTAATTATATGTATAGAATATGTTTTAAAAAAAACATTGTGACCCTGGAGGGTCCAATTATTTTTTCTTTTTTTTTAATTATATGTATAGAATATATTTAAAAAATTATGGGGCCCATTTTCTGACAACACTTTATTCCTTATTTATTTTTTCTTTTTTTTTAATTATATGTATAGAATATATTTAAGAAATTATGGGGCCCATTTTCTGACAACACTTTATTCCTCATTTGACATGTGATGGGACCTATTTTTCCAATTTTTTACATTTTCACCCCGGGCCTTAAAGCTTGATGAACTAACTAGAAGAACCAACTAGCAAACAGTCTTCTATTGTAGAAACTGATCAGATCAGTCATGGCAAATCTGAGCTTCATTTTCTGTGAGATTCTCATGATCCTTGCAACCATTCTTCTTGTTGTTGAGCCAGTGAAGTGCTATTCAAAACAACACAAGGCCTTGTTTGTTTTTGGGGACTCATTGTATGATCCTGGAAACAACAAGTACCTCAACGACACCAAACTGAAGGCCGCAGCAACTATGTGGCCTTATGGAGAAACCTACTTCAAACACCCCACCGGAAGAGTCTGCGATGGCCGCACAGTCTCTGATCTGATTGGTAAGACAGCAGCATAATTAGATATGTTATTATACCTTCATTAATCAATTTACACAATTATTGTCTGCAGCTCAATTTGCAAAGTTGCCTATACTTCCACCATATCTACAACCGGGCACACATCGGTTCACTGATGGGGCTAATTTTGCTTCTGGTGGATCTGGTGTACTTTCTGAAACTCATCCTGGAACGGTATGCGAAATTCGTTAAATTTTGATTCTTTTGGATATTATTGAAGTTGTTTTTTTGGTGGATTAAGTGTTTAATTTTTCAGATACGACTGAGGTTGCAGCTGAGCTACTTTAAGGCTGTGAAGGAGTCACTGAAGCAGAAACTAGGTGATGAAAAAGCCAAAAATGTGTTGAATGATGCTGTTTATTTGTTTAGTATTGGAAGCAATGATTACTTCAGCTTTTATCAAACATACCCCAATGCTTCTCAATTCTACAAAGGAAAGTTTGTCAAAATGGTCATTGCCAACTTGACATCCGTGCTCAAAGTAAGCATACGCGCACTTGTCATCTATATATTTTTTCGTGATATCAAATATAGTCAGAATCAATTCATTAATCGCACGTTCTCTCTGCAATATTTACAGGAAATATATGATTTGGGAGGAAGGAAAATTGCACTTCAAAATGTAGGGCCTCTAGGTTGTGTACCATTCATGAAAGCTATTGATTCAAAACTTGGAAGTGCCTGTGCAGATGAAGCCTCTTCACTAGCAAGAATACACAACAGATATCTATCTATAGTTCTTAACAAGTTAGAGAGCCACTTACCAGGATTCAAATACTCAATATTTGATTTCTATAATGCATTTGCTGACAGAGTAAACAACCCTTCCAAATATGGTAGGTTACTTACGACCTCGGTCATTCTCATGTACATGTCTATACGTTCGGTTATCAAAACCTGAGAATTTCTGTATGTAATCCGTCTTTCGTGATTTATTTGTGAAGGGTTCAAAGAAGGGAAGGCAGCATGTTGTGGCAGTGGAGCATATAGAGGAGGGAAGTGTGGATGGACAACAATTAATGGAACAAAATTATATCAAGTTTGCAGCAATCCTAGAGAGTATCTGTGGTTTGATGGAGCGCATCCTACAGAAAGTGCTAATTTCCAATTAGCAAAGCTTCTTTGGAATGGAGACCCAAAAATCACAGGGCCTTACAACATGAAACAACTGTTTAAATTGTAATAATTATAATAATATTAGAATATTTCATCAATAAAATCAAGTTTTGCAATAATACGATCATGTTCTTTTTCTTTGTTGATTGCGAGAAGACAATTTTCTTTGTAGCATCAGATTTCAGGAAGAGCAGAGAAAAATGGCAAGAACTTGTCGCCAAGAGAGAAGCTCTCGATTTGTATATCGAAAACAAGACACCATATAGAAGCTTTATCAAGTAAATGGGTAGAAATTGGAAAAGAGTAAACTTCCAAGAAGAATGTATGCTGCACAGTATGCCCAGATCAAATATCCCCATCTCTTACTGGTACCAGGCGATATCATTAAATATGAAACAAACCAGTAAAGAGGAGGACTTGCAGACAAGAATCGTGTGGAAACCTGTCAATCGATAAAGCACATCAGAAATTGTAATGCATAATAGCCATCTTTAGCTAACAGGAATGGAGCAGTAAAGAAACATGTAGATAGGCAACTGAAGAAATATCGTCTTAAAATTGTCACTCTTCTAAATGGTCCACAAATCACAAATGTTCATCATCATAGAAGAATTCCTATGCTACAAATCCTATGGCATTATGCTGAAGGGCAGAAGCTTTCACTAATAAAAAAAACTAATAGTTTAGACAAACTAAACAATAGCAAGTTTATTATTAAATTAAATGTTTTCACAAGTTTTTCCTTATTTGAGAGGCATTCAGAAAGTAAAGTACCACCATTTAACCCACCAATTTGCAACTTCTTGTATGCTCCACAAAGAAGAGATGTATCCAATACAAAAGCAACAACTGCTAACATTTCTCATTACAGTTGACATTTTATCACTCAAAATCGAGGAATCATAAGCCAACAAAAGAATAAAGACAAGTCTAACCTGCACATGCATGACAAAAAAAGCAGTGGCTGTCATAAAACCCAAATGTAGAATAAATGGGAGTACAGAGGTAGACAAGTATCCTGAATTCACACGTGATCCATTTTCTACCAAAAGCTCATCAGGATTTCCTCCCTTGTATATAGGCTTTCTCTGTCTCAAACTTTCATTTCCTGTATCAAAATGAAAGCTGTTAGAAAAAATGAACATTAAGTTGCAAAAACATTAAGTTTCCTGTATCTCGATAATATTTTTCTGACTACAAAGAAAAATATTATCGAGAGTAATGCTAGATATCACACCTACAATCACAACTTTTCAATCACAACATATGTGGCAGCTGAGGTGTCAATTGGTAAGTAGATACATGGGTAAGTGAGATAAAACATTATTATTGTGTATCCACTCACCAATTGAATGAATACTAGCATTACTCTTCACATTATACATAAACCAGAATAAGAATGTGAGTGAACCTGTTGTAAGCAAAGTTCAAGCTAAAGGATTGTCAACAAGCTCAAATGAGAAAGAAAGTGGTCAAGACAAAGTCAGTGAGCAACAAGGTTCTACTAGACTACATAACAGTACACTACTAGCTACTGTGGTGCATCAATCTCAGCCATGTATTACAAAGGTGTCAAGGTTCAAGAATCAGCTAAAGTGATGAATCGTGAGCTGGCATCTGCAGCTGTATTTAGTCAACTTTAGCTGATAGGTTTGTAACTAATTTAGCTAAGGTGGCAATGTGACTGGCTCTCCTTAATTCTAGGAAATTGAGTTAATTTGTTATAGAAAATTCTGGGTGTATGAAGTAGTATATATTAGCTTCTTGTATTCGTTTATCATCACACAATGAAGAAAAGTATTTTCCAGAATTCTGTTTTCACTTCTCTCAAGCATTTTCTCAAACAGTTTGATACTTGTATCAAACATCTAGTTCTTACTAAAATCTTCAAAGAAAGCACCAGAATAAGTGCCACAGTTCAAGTGGAAAACACTAAAATCAAATCACAATATCAAACATAAAAGTCCCTTTCAAACTTTCAAGATAGGCCACTAGCAAAACATCATTTAATTGGTATCTTCAGGTGAGTTTATTATTAAAATTTTACAGTTTGACCTATTATATTACACCTACAGAAAACAGCAGTAATGCGTCAACTGGTAATCCACAAGCCAATATATATTTGAAAGTAATACCTTTTTTCTTAGAAGAGGATTTTGGGTCTGTTCCTGAAGAAGAAAGCACAGGAGTGAAATCTTGCCCCTCGTTAGATTCTTGAAAACCCAACGAGAAAAAACGCTTGGTTCTAAAGCTTGCAAGGTCCAATTCTTTTTAGATTTTGGCCATGTATATTCACTTGTGTTTTCTTTTATCTTTCAATAAAATTCAAGAATTTATTTTCGATTCATCACTATAATCAACTCTCCTTAAATGTCACATCTAACGGACACCATACAATGTGGCTTGCCGGTAAAAGAAGAGTAACGGTATTTATATCCCTGGAAAATCGTATGTACACCCCTTTTTGTGAGCACACCCCATATATTACCAAAAATATCCTTTTATTTTAACTTTTTGTTAAATACTAAACTAATAGAATATTACTCCTTCAAAGGAAAAAAAAACTAATAGATTATTATAAGATGTGAATCGGTGACAGAACCATGAGATTGGGATTGAGATTGTCATTGTTGTTTTAATCATTTCCGTTTAGTGAAAGGCAATTCCTTTCATGCACACCTAGAAATCAATTCACTTAAACAATGATGGTTTGATAAATAAATCATAAAAATATAGGCATATATCCAGTACTAGAGAAGATGCAAAGTAATGGCGATGGCGAGCAAAATGGGTGAAGCAGGGAGCAACAAGCAAACAAACAAGTGATATTGAAGAAATGGTTTGATTTGCTTGAAAGTTGAACAAGGATCTAATGTTATTATTGTTAAGAATCTTTGCTTGAAAGTTGAACAAGGATCTAATGTTGTTATTGTTAAGAATCTTTACTTGTCCTGTGAAGGCTATGATGCACGTGAAAGGGAAAAGATCAAGGCTGTGATCCACGTGAAAGGGAAAAGATCATTTTCCCCCCTAACCTTTACCCTATTAGAAATGTGAGGACATGGTTTGTTGATAATGGCCAGTCTTCCCCCTAAAATGAAAATATTGTAAATCTTCCCCCTTCCGTTAGAATTTCTGTCCAAAAAAATGAGTTGACTGTCAGTCTCACGGTCAAATTACCATTTTATCCTTAATATAATTAGGAAATGACCGTTTACCCCAATTAAATAATAAATAATAAATAATTAATTAAACAAATTAAATATTAAAATAAAAAAATTTAAAAAACTCTCTATCCCCAAGTTCTTCTTCTTCTTCTCCACCACCAAGTTCTTCTTCATCTATTTTCAAAAAAACTCATAAAATAAAAATTAAAAAAACTCTCTCCCTAATATCATCATCATCTTCAATTCTTCTTCAATCTTTAAATGCCCCAAATCATGCCTACCCACACCGCCTCAAACTCTACCACCATTGTCAAACAAATACCCCTTTGCTATGTGATATTCAACCTGCAACTCAACTAATCCCTTTGCTATGTGATATTCAACCTCCCCCATCAGTTTGAAATCAGTTCATCACAATCATCAGTTCATCACCCATCATCAGTTCATTTACACCCACCGTCAATCACAAAGATCATCAGTTCAAACTTCATCTTCTTGAAACTTAAATCAAACCCAACAATCAAAATCAAATTCAAACCCAGAAAAAAAAAAACCCAAACCCCATAAAAGAAGTCCAAAATTCCTAGAAAAACAACTCAAAAACAGTCCAATATTCGTCTGGAATATTGATTCTACAAAGGTGTGCTCATATCCACTAACACCCACTAACAAGTCAAACCTAAAACCCAAAACCCAAAACCCAAAACCCAAAACCCAAAATCCATCGAATCTATCTCTCGCGATCTTCCCCGTCGTCGCCAACTGCCGCCGCCAAGAGAGAAAGAGAAGAGGAGATCGACGGTGGGAAGAGACGGTTTGGTTGGCTTCAATCGCCTCGGTTGGGACATCGGCGCTCCAAGGGGTGGTGGTTAAGGTTAGAGGATGAGATGGATCGATGGTGGTGTCGGCGATGGTGGTGGTGGAATCGGTTTGGATCGATGGAGGATGAGATGAATTAGGGTGGAGGATTAGATGGATCTAGAGATGCACATTTTTCCCAGGGGCCCCAATTCCTCGCGTCCCCATCCCCATCCCCATCCCCATCACCATTTGGGGATTTTTTTGGGGGGGAAATGGGAAAATGGGCGGGGATGGGAATGAAAATCATACCCAAATTGAAATGAGGATGGGGATGGGGGGACCCCTCCCCATCCCCATCCCCATCCCCATTTCCCCATTTCCCCCACAATTATATTGAGATGGAGATGGGGATGGGGATGGGGATGGGGATGGGGGGAGGTCCCCCATCCCCATTTCCCCATTTCCCCCAAACATATATAAATATAATTATAATATTTTTTTTTATTATTCTTTGAAAACCCTAACTCCCTAAGTATATAAACACATTTACTCTTTAATTTGTTTTTTTTTTTTTATTGAAATGTTTGTTTTTATAGTTTAATTTATAATTTTTAGTCAAATGAGGAAATTAGGGAACGGGGGAAATGGGGAAATAGGGAAAAACGGGAAAAATGGGGAATTGAGAATGGGGATAGATATAGATCCCCCTAAAATTCCTCATCCCCATTGGGGGGGATGGGGGAAGGGTCTGGGAAGTGGGGATGGGGATGGGGATGGGGATGGGGATGGGGATGGGGAGGGGATGGGGGGACCTATATCCATCCCCATTCCCCAAACGTGCATCTCTAGATGGATCGATGGTGGTGGTGGAATCGGTTTGAGTTTTATGTTTTAATTTTTTTTTTGTTTCCACCAGATCCTCAATTTTTTGTTTTATTTATTATTTATTTCATTAAGCATTGTGGATGAGTGATGTGGCATGATCTCCTCCACCCATTTGTTTTTTTATTTAATATATTATCAATTGTTTTTTATTTTTTTTATTTAATATATTATTAACTGTCTCCACCGATGAGTTTACGATTTTACCCCTCTTCATTAATGGTCAATGCTACTGTTGCTAGCAGAAGGGGTACTTTGATCATTATTTCGATTTCAGGGGGGTTAACAGCCATTATCAGCAAACCATGTCCTCACCTTTCTAATATAGTAAACTGTAGGGGGAAAAATGATTAAATCCCCCACGTGAAATACAAAGAAGATCTTAAGTTTGCTTCACTTCAAACATAACAAACCATTTTTTAAAAAATTCTTTCTTTGGGTATTTTATTAACTTTAATTTTTGTTTTTGTAACTGCAGTTTGTGAAATTAATATATTTAATAGTTTTAATAGTTTTATTTAAGGGCAAAGTTGTAACTTTGAAAAAAATACAAATTCAGGGATGTACATATAATTTTATAAGGGTGTAAATATTGTCACTCTAAAAGAAACTCATCCAGTTTGGCATGCAATGTCTTGTGTTCACATCTAACCGGCAAAAGACATGGTCACATGGCCCCACTTTCCTTCCGGTTTTCACACCTCTTCCAACCACAAAAATTTCCTCTTTTTGGTTTGTGATGGACCACTGGTACTTTCAATATATTTTAAGCTGTAAACCTTCTGCATGTTCTTTGTCTGGTCTGTCACTTGGATAACTGGTTCTAAAATTTCGTGATTTAGACAACTAATTTATGTCGATTTTTCAATCTAGACAACTGATTATGCGATCTGGAACGACTTGAAAATAAAGTGTGAATACTCACACACTATGAGAAGACCGGATTCTTTACGGGGCCGGTCCTAGGGTGGTGCACCAAGTGCAACCGCCCTAGGCCCCAATTTTTTTTTTATTAAAACTAATACGTAGTATTAGGTTTTTGGTACGTAAGTTTGAGTCTGTTGTGAGTTGTTATAGTCCATAGAAAAAGAATTATGACTTTAAAGAGCTTAATTCATTTTTTAATTATATGTATAGAATATATTTTAAAAAAAAACATTGTGACCCTGAAGGGTCCAATTCTTTTTCTTTTTTTTTTAATTATATGTATAGAATATATTTAAAAAATTATAGGGCCCATTTTTTGATGACACTTTATTCCTCATTTGACATGTCATTGGGCCTATTTTTCCAATTTTTTACATTTTCACCCCGGGCCTTAAAGCTTGATGAACTAACTAGAAGAACCAACTAGCAAACGGTCTTCTATTGTAGAAACTGATCAGATCAGTCATGGCAAATCTGAGCTTCATTTTCTGTGAGATTCTCATGATCCTTGCAACCATTCTTCTTGTTGTTGAGCCAGTGAAGTGCTATTCAAAACAACACAAGGCCTTGTTTGTTTTTGGGGACTCATTGTATGATCCTGGAAACAACAAGTACCTCAACGACACCAAACTGAAGGCCGCAGCAACTATGTGGCCTTATGGAGAAACCTACTTCAAACACCCCACCGGAAGAGTCTGCGATGGCCGCACAGTCTCTGATCTGATTGGTAAGACAGCAGCATAATTAGATATGTTATTATACCTTCATTAATCAATTTACACAATTATTGTCTGCAGCTCAATTTGCAAAGTTGCCTATACTTCCACCATATCTACAACCGGGCACACATCGGTTCACTGATGGGGCTAATTTTGCTTCTGGTGGATCTGGTGTTCTTTCTGAAACCCATCCTGGAACGGTATGCGAATTCGTTAAATTTTGATTCTTTTGGATATTATTGAAGTTGTTTTGGTGAATTAAGTGTTTAATTTTTCAGATACGACTGAGGTTGCAGCTGAGCTACTTTAAGGCTGTGAAGGAGTCACTGAAGCAGAAACTAGGTGATGAAAAAGCCAAAAATGTGTTGAATGATGCTGTTTATTTGTTTAGTATTGGAAGCAATGATTACTTCAGCTTTTATCAAACATACCCCAATGCTTCTCAATTCTACAAAGGAAAGTTTGTCAAAATGGTCATTGCCAACTTGACATCTGTGCTCAAAGTAAGCATAGGCACATGTGCGTGTCATCTATATATTTTTTTCATGATATCAGATACAGTCATAATCAATTCATTAATCCCATGTTTTCTCTGCAATATTTACAGGAAATATATGATTTGGGAGGAAGGAAAATTGCATTTCAAAATGTAGCGCCTCTAGGTTGTGTACCAGCCATGAAAACTATTGGAAGTGCCTGTGCAGATGAAGCCTCTTCACTAGCAAGACTACACAACAGATATCTATCTATAGTTCTTAACAAGTTAGTGAGCCACTTACCAGGATTCAAATACTCAATATTTGATTTCTATAATGCATTTGCTGACAGAGTAAACAACCCTTCCAAATATGGTAGGTTACTTACGAACTAAAGTTTTTAATTATTATATATCTGTCATTCTCTAATGCAGATGTATATACGTTCGGTTATCAGAACCTGAGAATTTCTATATGTAATCCGTCTTTCGTGATTTATTTGTGAAGGGTTCAAAGAAGGGAAGGCAGCATGTTGTGGCAGTGGAGCATATAGAGGAGGGAAGACGTGTGGATGGACAACAATTAATGGAACAAAATTATATCAAGTTTGCAGCAATCCTAGAGAGTATCTGTGGTTTGATGGAGCGCATCCTACAGAAAGTGCTAATTTCCAATTAGCAAAGCTTCTTTGGAATGGAGAACCAAAAATCACAGGGCCTTACAACATGAAACAGCTGTTTAAATTGTAATAATTATAATAATATTAGAATATTTCATCAATAACTAAGAGAGAAGCTCTCGATTTGTATATCGAAAACAAGACACCATATAGAAGCTTTATCAAGTAAATGGGTAGAAATTGGAAAAGAGTAAACTTCCAAGAAGAATGTATGCTGCACAGTATGCCCAGATCAAATATCCCCATCTCTTACCAGTACCAGGCGATATCATTAAATATGAAGCAAACCAGTAAAGAGGAGGACTTGCAGACAAGAATCGTGTAGAAACCTGTCAATGGATAAAACATCAGAAATTGTAATGCCTAATAGCCATCTTTAGCTAACAGGAATGGAGCAGTAAAGAAACATGTAGATAGGCAACCGAAGAAATATCGTCTTAAAATTGTCACTCTTCTAAATGGTCCACAAATGTTCATCATCATAGAAGAATTCCTATGCTACAAATCCTGTGGCATTACGCTGAAGGGAAGAAGCTTTCACTTATATCTTATAACTTCAAGTTTTTCCTCATTTGAGAGGCATTCAGAAAGTAAAGTAAAAATAAAATAAAAATTTGCAACTTCTTCCGTTCTAACTCCTATTCTTTATAATGAAAATTTGCACACATGACGTATGCTCCACAAAGAAGAGATGTATCCAATACAAAAGAAACAACTGCTAACATTTCTCATAACAGTTGACATTTTATCACTCAAAATTGAGGAATCATAAGCCGACAAAAGAATAAAGACAAGTCTAACCTGCACATGCATAACAAAAAATGCAGTGGCTGTCATAAAACCCAAATGTAGAATAAATGGGAGTACAGAGGTAGATAAGTATCCTGAATTCACATGTGATCTGTTTTCTACCGAAAGCTCAGCAGGATTTCCTCCTTTGTATATAGGCTTTCTCTGTCTCAAATTTTCATTTCCTGTATCAAAATGAAAGCTGTTAGAAAAAATTAACATTAAGTTATAAATTGGAACTAAAGATCAACTGACTACTAAGAAAAATATTATCGAGAGTAATGCTAGATATCACACCTACAATCACAATTTTTCAATCACAACACATGTGGCAGCTGAGGTGTCAATTGGTAAGTGGATACATGGGTAAGTGAGATAAATCATTATTAATGTGTATCCACTCACCAATTGAATGGATACTAGCATTACTCTTCACATTATACACAAACCAGAATATGAATGTGAGTGAACCTGTTGTAAGCAAAGTTCAAGCTAAAGGATTGTCAACAAGCTCAAAAGAGAAAGACAGTGGTCAAGCCAAAGTCAGTGAGCAACAAGGTTCTACTAGACTACATAACAATACACTACTAGCTACTGTGGTGCATCAATCTCAGCCATGTATTACAAAGGTGTCAAGGTTCAAGAATCAGCTAAAGTGATGAATTGTGAGCTGGCATCTGCAGCTGTATTTAGTCAACTTTAACCGATAGGTTTGTAACTAATTTAGCTAAGGTGGCAATGTGATTGGCTCTCCTTAATTCTAGGAAATTGAGTTAATTTGTTATAGAAGATTCTGGGTGTATGAAGTAGTATATATTAGCTTCTTGTATTCGGTTATCATCATACAATGAAGAAAAGTATTTTCCAGAATTCTGTTTTCGCTTCTCTCAAGCATTTTCTCAAACAGTTTGATACTTGTATCAAACATCTAGTTCTTACTAAAATCTTCAATGAAAGCACCAGAATAAGTGCCACAGTTCAAGTGGAAAACACTAAAATCAAATCACAATATCAAACATAAAAGTCCCTTTCAAACTTTCAAGATAGGCCACTAGCAAATCATCATTTAATTGGTATCTTCCGGTGAGTTTATTATTAAAATTTTACAGTTTGACCTATTATATTACACCTACAGAAAACAGCAGTAATGCGTCAACTGGTAATCCACAAGTCAATATATATTTGAAAGTACCTTTTTTCTTAGAAGAGGATTTTGGGTCTGTTCCTGAAGAAGAAAGCACAGGAGTGAAATCTTGCCCCTCATTAGATTCTTGAAAACCCAACGAGAAAAAACGCTTGGGCTGTGACTTCGCGTAATGGGTAATTGAGCAGATTGCCAAAGACAATATCGGTGATGCAAGTAGAAAGTTTGGCAACTTTTTGAATTGAAAATACCTCAAAAAACCTACTTGCCTGGTATTAAAAATGAAAAAGCATTAATGTTAGTAGAATACCTGAGCTTGAATATCCACTTTCCTTTTCTTTATTTTTATTATTATTATTTTCAAAACAAAAGTATAATAGGAAAAAGGAAGTACACATAATTATCATTCTTATTGCACAAGGGGCATCAAAATACATAATTGCAATGTATACAGATTGATGAACCAATGAAGCTAGAAACGAGAAATCATTGAAACTAGGCAGATAATCAAACTAATTCTATTTTGGATAAGAGTCAACTCTTACACTTATCAAATAAATCTAATCAAGTATGCTCTTGATCATTTGTTGAACAATAGATACCGATGATGCTCCAAAAATAACAAAAAAGAACTTCTGCTGTAAGATAGAGCAATTATACGCAAGGAACGAAAATCTGGACATGGTAATCTATCATCACGGCATGAGATCTTACAAATAAGTATATATGACTGCAAGCTACAGCTATTTGTCTAGAGCAATTAATATTACACAAAGTAACCTGAAGATTAATGTGGTAAAAAACTAATTTTGATAGTTAAATGAATTTACCAGTAATGGCTTTGAATAAAATTGTACAGCAAAGGTACTCTTGCTTTGCACCAAGGCCTCATTTCATCCGGAGAACGTCCAAGACAGAGATTGCGGTAGCCGTACACTTGAAAAGAAATAAAGGGAATAAAAATACATATACATCTTAATGCTCCATCTATAAGAACCAGGATTGCCAACTGCCATAGAAATAGAAAATTACTACGGAAGCAATCTTGTCAAATGCATTTGCGAAAATTTAAAGGTAACTCTACAGAATCAGGAGAAATTTGTGATACATGAGAAGTTGAAGCTCTACTAAACAAATTAAGTAAGTTTGTTGTCAATATCAACTAATACTATATATGCCAAAATTCTCTACAAACATATATTAAGAACATGTATACAAAACATTTTCACACTCGTTAAACAGCAAAATGGAAAATCGTAAATCCTTGGTGAAAAAAATAACATTTCCTACTTACCTAGACAATGCAATTAGTCATTTATGCTAGAAGGAAAGTTACAGCAATTTGTTGTTTATGCACGTTATTGCATCTTATGGCACCGATCAAACTCTATTTGAAATGCATATTCAGGAAGAAAATTAATGCAATCATTTACATTAAATGAATATAAAGATGGATTTAATTTTATTAACCAAACACCTAAAATTAGTTGACATAGACAGAACATGCCAATTAAAGAAAACAACAAACTTACATAACCTCGTTTTTTCCGGAAAAGAGCATCATAAGCTCGATGCATAGTCTGAAAACAGAAATAGCCAGCATTAAGCACTCCATTAGATCTTGCACAACCAGAGAGAGCAAGACAAATAACAGCAATATTCTTCGAACCGGACATTAAGTAGTACAATCCCCCAACTGAAAATAAAGCATATAAGCTCTCTGAATATCTGCAATTACAGAAATAAATAAAACATTACTTATTTAGTTCAATTGCACATCATTTTAAGATAAAAAGAAAAAAAGAATGAAACCATCACATTGAAGAATAAAATATTGAAGCTGGATTGAAGCAGAACAAAATCGAAGCTCGAAAAGCTGCTTCAGGGTCCTTCAACATCACAACTGCAAGCCTGTTAGAATCAAAGAAAGATAAAAGACATTAATTTAATCAGAAAATCTAAATCGAACCCTTTTTTTTTTCAAATTCCAATAATTTACCTGTAAAAATAAACCGCAGCAAACAAGAATGCAACATTACTAACAACATATCCACACAACCCCAACACAGCTCTATATCCAAAAACAGCAACAAACGGCGCAAAAACTGAAATCAACCAACAAACCCACCTCAGAAATGAATCAATCCTCCACAAAAAAGCAAACTTTTTAAACAAAAATGGTTGCATTATACGTACCTGTTCGAGACAATAGAGAAATGCAAGCAGGAAGTAGAGGAAGAAACGCGTAGGTCTGCTCATACTCGTACCCGCACTGCACAATACGAACAAAGTAGACGCTGTCCCAAACAATAGAGCTTTCGATTTTGGAGCCGATAGAGTTGTTTGAAGAACGGTGGTGGTGGTGGTGGTGGTGCCACTGTGAATCATCGATTAAACAGTCGTCAGGGTTGAGAGAAGCTGAAGTGTCGTAAGGATTCAAAAGGGTTCTCCAGAGGACGATCAACGTTAACAGGAGGAGTCTAGAGATTACTGCGGATTTGAAAACTAGAGTTTGATGTGGGAATTGGCGGGTTTCCATTTGCTGTATCGAAACTTGTAATTTTTCAGTCAGCAATTTTATTGAAAATGTGATGATGATGGTAGATTGGTAGTGGTGATGGTTGGTTCGAAATAGGCCGGGTTTTGGGCCCTTTTTAATTGAGCCGGATATGGGCCTTTAAGAAATACAGGTTTATATATTGAAAACTCTTCATTTGTTTTCACATCCTGACTTAGGTAGCAGATTCAAGTCTCATAATGGTCATTTTACAAACATGTGTGGGAGTAAATATCTCTGGTTCGTGGAAGTAGACGACATCTAGGGCACATATATAGTGTTTGATTTCGCCATGTCCCAAAGATCCTTGCACTTATTAACAAAAAAAAACAGTTGTACATGACATTTGAAACAAATGTCTCTTTTTATTTAATTTATGGGCTAATTATCATTTACATAACAAAATTGTTGCGATATTTCATCTTTTATATTCAACCAAGAAATCAATAATGGCCAACAGGGGCGTAGCTCAGCTAGTAGATGGACGAGTTTGGGGTTTGGACAAATGATTCCCAGGTCAGCAGCTCGAATCCTACCAATGGCGAAAACTTTCAAAAAATACCAGGTCTCGAATTAATAGATATTGTCAACAAAAAAAAAATATATATATATATATATATATACAATAATGAACCTTTGACCAACCTCATTATTTTTATTTGTATTTGTATTTTTTTTTTGAAGTCCAACCTCATTGGATCATGCAATATAACTTAAAAGCACAAGATACCAAAACCTTACCCAACTTAAATATTCATAACAAAAACTAATGTTTTTTCAAATTTTAAATTGGGTCTAGATTATTTTTCATCTATATATAATAATATAATACTAATTTGAACACAAAATATAATTGTTTTTTTGTGAGTAGATGACCTAACCTACTGATTAGGATTATAGATTTTAACCAAATGAAAGAATAGAGCTAGAGTATATTCTCTTATTCATTCCACACAAGATAAAATAATTAATTTTAAATATATATATAATAATTAATGTAACATATTTATAATATGTCAAAATAAATAAAATATTAGCTAGCCTATCAAACCAACTAAAAAATCTTCATGCATGGGATGCACTATCCGACAGATTTTCTCCTAGCCAACCTTGAAGTACGGAGTGATTTGTGATATTATTTAAGTAATAAATTATTTTTTTCACCATCATCCATATATGGTTAATGGTAAAAGAATTCACATTCAACCTATTAATGTTGCACGTAATCCAGATATTTATTTTATAGAAGAGAGGTTCCTACACTTAAGTATCACCAAATAAATATCATCGACATTAAGAGATACAAATTAAAAGTATCAACAGATTTAATATTTAAATAGTACATTTTTTATATTTTTTTTACAATATCTTTCTATTCACCTATTTATACCATGTATTTTTTATTTTTTTTTAGTTTTTTGTTATTAATAGGATTCGAGTCATTAACTTGGGAGTCATTTACCCAAGTCATAAGTCCGTAAATCTACTAGCTGAGCTACGCCCCTAGGAAGCTTAAATAGTAAGTGTTTGTGAGATAGAATTATATATATGAAAATCTCTTATTAAAATAAGGTTGTCCACCAAAACAAACAAAAAACAAATCTACATATACTATTTGTTATTGATCAAAGAATATACTTAAGTGGATCCTAAGTGGATCCATTTTAAAAAATAATAAAACTAGTTTTTTTTTTCTTCTTGATTTTCAAATATAACTCAAAAGCAACAATTACATTTTATAGTAACGTGTGAGCAAAAAACACTTTGAGTACACCCAAGACAAAATTTTGCTTTCCTATTAAGTTTAATTAGCTTAGCATCCACAAAATTGATAGTATATATATATATATATATATATATATAAATGATGGAAAGCAATGACAAAAAAAAAAAAAAAAAAAAAAAGACAAGAAATTTCAATTACTTATTCATCAACAATGATTAAGAATTGAAGTGATACAAATTCCCACATGAAAGACCAATTTTGTTGCTTTGTTTGTGGAAGGACAATGACAAGATGTAGAAAGGCAAATTATGTGGCAATGTTTATGCCCACAAATTACTATTTGGTTAATAATGTTTTGCACAACAACATAATTTGATTTGTTAGATCCATCTAGGGCATGAGAATCCCATGTTTAAATTCAAACAAAATTAATTTGAACATATGTATATGATAATCTTCATATATCTTATAATATTTTTTTAAAAACCAACCCGATCAAGTTTAACTAAATACAAGTTGATTGCACTAGTTTTGAACTCCATAGTATTCTTCTGCTATTAATTATGAAATTGTTGTAATACAAAAAATGTCTAATATGCACTTCAAATTTTATAAAATTTAGTAACGTGTCAAAATCTCATAAACCTATATCTTAAGCAGTAACAAAGTTATGACGGCGATATGGCCCCCGCAGCCTCGTGAAAAATACATTTGTAGTACTTATCACTAATTGAATTTTTCTTTTCTTTTACTTCTCAAAAATGATAATTATATACTTGACCCTCCAAACTTAGTCAAACTTGAAATTCTGGCTTCGTCGTGATCTTAAGTGCTTGAGTCCTTAATTATCGGTTTAAACTTTTGGATCAATTAGTTACTAAATATATAGTGTCAAAGCCGGTAGATTTTGACTTCAAGTTTAAATTCGTTCCCTTATTTTGATGTTTTACTTTGTAATTACTATTGTAAAACAAATTACTTAATGGATAATAAATGTTGTTGGGATTTAAAAGTTAAATATTTTGTGTTTTTCAAAAAATAAAATAAAATAAATTTAAATATGTGGAGTCCACTTAAGGGGGGGTTGAAGTCACTCCTTAATTAAGGGAGTGAACTCTACCAAAACACATTTAAAGGGGCCTCTAAGGGACCTGTTGGAGCTGCAAAAATACAGCTTCTCCCTTAATTACACTAAGGGTGGTCTTTAAGACTGTTGGAGATGCTCTTACACCTACACTAAGAGGTTGTACGTTCGAATCTCTTCCACTCCCCTCAAAAACCCTTAATTATTGTAATATTTAAAAAATAAAAAAATCTTTGTATTCTTTGTACATGTTACATACTTACATAAAGTTGTCCGATATTTACTGTCAATCTCAACATTCCATATAGAGGACGTATTTGGGTTAAGCTGCAGATACCTATAAGATAACGTGTGTATTTAAACTCACCCATCATTTATTGATATGAAGTGAGAGGAATGAGGATGATGGTGGGGAGAATGAGAATCCAAGAGGAGAGAAAGTGAAAAGGGAAAAACACACACAAGATGATTAGCTTAGAATCATTTTTTTTTTTTTTTTTTTTTTTAAAAGCCATTCTTTTGACAATTTCTCCTCTCCCACTCACTTTTGTCACCCCACGTTCTCAATTATTGCTTCCAAGTCTTCATTCTAATATTCGATAGATAAAATCTCGGGCAAATTACATTGGACTCCCTTGAGGTTTGACCTCGAGACACCTAGATATAAAACTTTGGATATTCTACACAAACACCCTCACAATTAATGGTGCTCTGTTAACAACTAATAAAAGGAGGGTTATTTTGGTCTTTTTAATATTTATTAATATTTATTTACTAAATAAAAAAAAATAGAAGAAAAAATCTAAAAAACCACTCTCTAGCCTCTTAAACCCTTAGAGATGTCCATGGAAGTCACGTCTTCGTCAATCGAAATTGAAAACAAACACTGCTCATCTGCATCTTCACCGTTATCATTATTTAAAGAGATGGGGTGGAGTATGGTTTGTGGTATTCTTAGTGGTTTTTGGAATGGGTTTAGTGGATTTGAGCTGGGTGTTTTTTTTTTTTTTTTTTTTTTTTATGAGTTTAAGGTCTTGAATTTGAAATGGACGTGAATCTGGGTTTTGGAAGTAGAGATTACTCCTCCACTGTGTTGACAAGGAAGAATTCGACTATTTCTTCTCTCCCACCTACTTTCTCTCTCATCTCTCTTCCGATTTGAAAGTTTGGGGTTTTACCTTGAAATGGGTATTGATGTTTTTGTTTTAATTTGAATTGGGTTTTGAATTTTAAGTCAGACAACGGTGGGATTTTAAGTTACTAGCCCACCTCCCCCCACTGATTTGCAGAGAGGTAGAGTGCCTTCACCAATCACCAGTCATCACTAATACCAGCGGAGAAGGTCCTCCACTGCATTTTATTTTTTTTAAGAAATTAAATTACTATTATTATTTTTTGTAAGTATTATAAGGGCCACGGCCACTTTACTTTTTTATTATACATTTTTACGTTGTTTATTTTATTTTATTTTTCTTATTCTTTTATGTCATGAAAGGGTATTTTAGACAAAAGTCAATATGTGTCAACTTAATAGAACATTTAATTGTCGTTTAAGTATAGGGTCTTTGTGTAGAATATTCAAACCTTTCTATCTAGGGGTTTGGAGACCATACCTTAAGGGCCTCACTATAATTTCCTCTAAAATCTCAAACTCTTAACTTTCACTTTCAAAACCTACTCGCTTCCACAACACTTCTTCTCTTTGTTTATACTTATTGTACACATCCATTAATATATGTATAGCTACTCATTTTCTAAAAATGCTTATACAAATAAATTGGCCCACTTCGAGTATGATAAAATCATTAGAAATTTATCTGCCCAAACTATCTCTCACAATAATATGTTAACAATTTGGTGCATACCTAGATAAATATATAATTGAGCTCGCGATATAGACTATTTCTCCTACGATATAGAGAACTGACGTATCCAATTAAGAAAGCATATGTACATAATAAAATTATTGGTAATGCAATACAACTATTTTTTTTTTTTTTAATTATTCAACATGTTATGATCGGGAATTTATCTATACCATATAAATCATAAGTGGAAATGGTGGGAAATGTCACCTTTTAAAAGTGGTTTTGTAAGAAAGTCACCACTTTAATAACTTAAGTTTAAAAGGCACCTATTATGGTGAACGGACAATAATGCCCTTACTTTACACACATTCTCTTACTTTGAAGTTTTTTTTTTATTATTCTTTCATCTTCTTCATAGATGTTTATTTAACAGACCTCCAATGGAGGTTGAACATCATTGGATAATTAGTTTAATGGTGCTACACAGACGCATTCGGGGATCGAGCTCCCCGCTGAGCTCGCAGCTCAGCTCGCTGGGGTCGGGGGGCAGCGCCCCCAGAGTTTTTTTTTTTTTTTTTTGGTTTTGGTTTGATTTGTCGATGTAAGTATGGTTGTGGGTATGGTTAGGGTTTTAATTTATGAAAATTTGTGTAGGAGACGATGAAGATCTGGGAATTTTGAACTTATTGAAAAGGCTCGGAGACTATTTACAAAGTCTCGGAGCCAGTATTAAAAGGCTCGGAAAAGGCTCGGAGCCAGTGTTAAAAGTCTCGGAGATACAAAATTAACAAAAAAAAAGCTGATGGTTAAAAAGGCTCGGAGACTATTTACAAAGCCTCGGAAAAGGCTCGGAGCTAGTGTTAAAAGTCTCGGAGAACTGTTGAAAAGGCTCGAATACAATGTTAAAAGTCTTTGTTTGAGACTTTTTGAATCTCCGAGACTTTTAACATTGTATTCGAGCCTTTTCAACAGTTCTCCGAGACTTTTAACACTAGCTCCGAGCCTTTTCCGAGACTTTGTAAATAGTCTCCAAGCCTTTTTAACCATCAGCTTTTTTTTGTTAATTTTATATCTCCGAGACTTTTAACACTGGCTCCGAGACTTTGTTAACAATGTCCCCGAGCCTTTTCATTTTGTCTCCGAGCCTTTCCAACATTTTTTTTTTTGTTAATTTTGAACCTTCGAGCCTTTTCATTTGTTCCCCGAACCTTTTCATTTGTTCTCCGAGCCTTTTTAACAATCATTTCAAAAGGCTCGAACAACGTTTCAAAAGGCTCGGAGAGTGTTTCAAAAGGCTCGAACAACGTTTCAAAACACTCGAACAACGTTTTAAACACTGTCAGTTGCAAGTTCTCGTCGACTTCAGGACTGTAGCGCCACCGCCGGTGAGTTCGCCGTGAGATTTATAGCCGAATTTCTTGCAATGATGCTTTCTCTCTCCACTGTTCTCTCTCTTTCAACTTTTTTCTCTCCATGTTTGAAAAGACACAAACAGACAAAATAAGGGTATTTTTGTCTGGTCACCTAAATAGGTGCCTTTTAAACTTAAATTAGTAAACCAGTGATACTCTTACAAAAACAGGTTGAAATAGTGATTTTACTGTTGGGGATAATCCTCTAAAACCGATGAACGCGGAAACGCCATGCCTAATATACACCCATAACTCATAACAAATAATAACATTAATAAGCAGAAAAATAGATGAGAGAGAATAAAATAATCACAACACAAGATATACGTGGAAAACCCAAAACGGATAAAAAACCACGGGTCGTCAGGACGACAGAAAAAGTTCCACTATATGATAAATTGTTATAACCATATACTCCAGGATTCTCTCTCACACCTAACCCCAAACCCCACTCACAAGATCCTCAACGAGTACCCCACAATATCCCCTAGGTCTCCCCTAAATATCACCCACGGATCTCTAACTTGATCCACCGATATTCCCTTGGATCCCTCCTCGGATATTCTCTTTGGGTCTCCCCGGATCTCACTCACACTCTCTGATGTTTACATGGTGTTCTTTTTCTCCACAACCTTAAATCTAATAACATAAATATTAGGACTATTTATACTAGTTACAGGGAGTTTAAGATAAAAGGAAATCCTACTCCTAAACGTACAAGACTTACTTGTTCCACATAAATACTATTTCCTTTTATGACAAGTCTTCTTGTAGGGAGTGAATCATTTTCCTTCAAGCATAAGAACTTCCAGAAGAATACCTTTTTCTATTCTGCGCAACATTCCCGATCTCAACAATACATCGTCTCTACCATATTGGTCACAATGTGCACCCCGCTCCCAACACATCAAAACACGTCATCTCCTGATCGCTCTTGTCGCCACTGTCCAGCCACGACTGCTTCCATTATCGCTGCTGAACCCACAGCATTCTTCACTGGAGTTAGACTACTCTCGTTGCGCTGCCGAATATTCGCAGCGGTGTGGTACCGCTGCCAAAGCCACAGCGGCAGCAGCCGCGGTTTCACTTGTTCTTCGTTTCTCCAGTTCTTCTAGTCTTCAACCTCCCTCAAACACCATCATTCAACTTCCAAACGTATCCCACGTCTTCCAGGAAGTACCACATCAATTGAGTATTGTTTGGTTAACATCAGGTTCGCTTAGGAATACAAGTCAAAACCTAACAATTGAGTATTGTTTGAGTATTGCTATTGATGATGGGTTGTTGCCTACTGTTGTTGAGTCAGATGCAAAATATGTGGTCGATTTAATCAAGTTTGGTGTGGCGCCTTTAGTTGATGTTGTTGTTATTATTAATGACATTTTATTTCTTCTTAGTCGTTTCCCTATTTCTATTTCGTTTGTAACTAGGAAAGTGAATATTGTTGCTTATAGTTTAGCTCGGGTGGCTTTGTCTTCCGCTGAGGATTTGTTTTGGTTGGAGTCGTTCCCTCCGAGTGTGGAGGCTTTGGTCCTGGCTGATTGCCCAGACCAGTGGTTTTTTGTTTTTTGTTTTTTTTCTTTTAATATATTTTTCCTTTCATTAAAAAAAATAGTAGTAAAAAATCGAAAATCAAAAGAAAATAAAATTATTTGTTGGAGAGTTAACAGAATATTTGATTTAAGTAATTAAAATTATCATCAAAATCTAGAATGATTGGATAAGAATAATAATAAAAAATGAACGTGCTGATTCGCGTTTGACTCCTTGTAAGATCGAGTCAGATGCGAAAGTTGTCGTTGATTGGGTTAATAGCAGAAATCATATGGGCTCTGATATAGGTGTTTACATTGATGATATCCGTGTATTATTAGAGTAGGTTCGTTGCGTCTCAGTGAATTTCGTTCCCATATTGACTAATCAAGTAGCCCATGTGTTGGCTAGAAACGGTCTCTCCTGAGTTGTTTGTAATCAAGTAGCCCATATTGTCTTTTCTTTCGGTTGATCACCGGGGTTGTTTGTAATCTTTGTTTCCATCAAAAAAATAAAAATTCCTTTTAATTAATTCATAATTTAAAAATTATGACATTATTTAGAATTCTATTATTATTATGTTAATAAATTTAGAATTCTATGAGATATATAATTAATTAAAATAAAATAAAATAAAAAAGACAAAGACAAAGATAAAAGCGAGTATATTCGCGGCTTCCGACAAGTGCGAGTACAGCTGCAGACTCTCTCCACTGTTTTTGACCTATTACAGACAATACACGTGGCGTCGCTGTCGGCTTAAGCAAATGAAAAATAAAAATTAAAAAAACAACAAATTTAAACAGCTGGCACATTTTCACGTGGTGATCATGAAAGTGGAACGTCAACGTTTTGCCATGTCATCGTCCCAGCTGTCTCCAGCTACGGTCCAAATTCTCGGCCACGTGTTTGACAAAATCTTATCTCCCCTATTACACTTGTCTTCATCCCAGCCGTCCGACCATGATCAGACGGTCTTGATTGAATGTCGTGTTTCCCATTTGTTGTGGTAATTCGATTCAGGATTTGTGAAGGGTGTTTATCGGTCTATTTCTATAATCATAATTATTATTTTCCATTTAATTTTGATTAATATTTATTCAGTATAAACATAGTTATTTTTTATTTAGCTAATTGGTACCAATGACCCACGAACTCTTCCAAAATATGCATTATGCCCCATATATATTTTTTTCACCACTAAACCCTCTAAACTCTAACAAACTGACAAATGCTGACTGTAGATACCGCCTCACAGGGAATAAAAAACCTAAGTGTTTACCAAAAATCGAGAGTTCATGGGGTTTAATGGCAAAAATAAATAAATTTGTGAGCATAATGTATATTTTAGAAAAGTTTAGGGGCCATCGGTGTCAATTAGCCTTTTTATTTTCTTTATTATTTCTCTAAACACTCATGTGATTCATGTTTGATTTCTTCATTTAAAAAAATAAATAAAATTAGGTGTGACGTAAATGATATGTGCAATCATGATCATTAATATGTTAATATATACTAAATCAAATTTTATAATACCAACAAAATCTTCAATTTCCTTGTCTACTACTTTTTAAATTGAAGACTATTTCCAACCTTTGATTTATTATAATTTCCTTAGTCGGAAAACTTATCCGATAAAATAAATAAAATTTGATATAAACATGGTTGTTTTTGTATCTTTATTGATTCTCTTGTCACCCATTTGAAAAAATAAATAAATTTTGACCTTGTAGTTGTGACAATGATACGACAATGATACATTAGATCATTAACTTGTTAGTATACGCTAAATCATTTTTTTTTTTATAATAATAATAAAAACCTTCAATTTCTATCCATTAAGTTTTAAATCAACGACTATTTCCTAACTTTGATTTATAATTTTGTAGTTGGAAAACTTATCAAAGAAAATATTTTTGATAAGTAACTCTTAAACAAACAATAATAAATTTATTATGACTTATAACATCATGACTCGAGTTTTTCTTCCTTGTATACGAAACTTTACAAATGTGAAAAATGTATATACATTCATTTCATCAAACTTTCCGTGGTTTTTTCACAATGCCGTGGGTTTTTTATTTTATTTTTATTTTTAAAAAAGATATAAATGAGTCTATTTTTAAAAAAAAAATGTTAAATTAGATTTTAGTGTCATGTCAAAGAAATTTACTATTTTTTACACTCACACCGAAATAATATATGTTATATTCAAACTTTATACATTTTACGTTGAAACTCGCATTTCTCATGAACGTGATCGATCTCTCACTGTTTAACAAAACCATAGTATAAATTTACAATAATGTCATTTATTATTATATACATATGTTTGATAGCTAGAGCACAAATTAACAAAAAGGAAGAGGTAAAAAAAAAATGACTAAAGAGTTTGTGGAAAATAAATTAGGGATAATTACCCTGGGGTTATCAATTTCGGTCACCACTATCAAAATAGCCATTATATAGAGAATTGGTTTCAAAATTGATATTTTTTACTAACACTGTTCCACTAATGGTCATTCTATTCAATTCCATCCAATGAGTGGTATTTTGGTAAATAAAAGGATGATATTAATTTATTTTAGATATTTAGTGTGTATATATATGTATATACATACACTAAATATAATTATTCGTTTTAAAAAACAAAAGAAAAAATTGATTTCCAAAAAACATCTTAAATAAATTAACGTCATTCCCTTATTTACCAAAATGCCACTCATTAGATGAAATTGCATAGAATGACCATCAAGTGTAACGGTGTTCATAAAAAATGTCTATTTTGAAACTAATTCCTCATCTAATAATCATTTTGATAGTCATGACCCAAATTAATGATTACCAGGGTACTTATCCAATAAATTATTAGACACAAACCAAAGCTTTATTGGAACACGTACAAATTAATAAATAAATTATATATATATAGTGGGTGGACAATATTGGTAAAGTGGCAGTTTTTTGTTGAGAAGTAAGAAGTTTCTAGAGTGTTCATGTTAGCCAATTATTAATTATTTAATTTAAGAGTAATGCTAGAGGATCCAAAAAAGTGACCCAAATTTTGGACCCAAACCTATGTGGCAACATCATATAGGATCTTTGGAAAAAGTGATGTAGACCCGTGTTGTGTGTGATATTGCCACATAGGTTTAAGTCCAAATTATGTCACTTTTTTGGGTCCTCTAGCATTACTCTTAATTTAATCATACGTTTTATATATTTTTTGAAGATAACAAACATAATTTAATCATACATATTAAAACAAAACCATGAACGCAAATAACAAAATTGTAATTATTGGAATTATATATAATTAATAATGATTGCTTGTGGGAAGAGGCATGCTAAATTAAGCTTTCAAATCATCAAAATGGAGAGGCCAACTCCTTTCCTTTCAAGCACCACCTTTGAAAACCATGCGTTCATATGTAAACAGTATACATACATGATCCATATGTCCCCACCAATGAAAATTATTTGGTTGATATTCCTGGACAAAACATGTGTGTAGATATATAAGACTTTTTCCGATACAAACGCGTGATACATTCACACGTCAAATTCAGTCGTTAAGAGCATTTTCAATGATATTATGCATTTTGGTAAAATTTATTGTCATGTAAAATAAATAGATAATGAGGTATAAGGAAAAAAAAAAAAAAAAAGCCATTTTTAAAGCAATTATCCAACTTAAATATGGAGTTAATGTGGGAAAAATGTTTTAGATATTAATCAAGAAACTCTCCTATAAATCTTAGCGATTAGCATTTTTAACTATTTCCGTCAATAATTACGGCTCATTTAATTGTAAAATAAAAGATTAAAGGGGGTGAGACACACGTTTTATGGTGTTGATTATAAAGTGATAGCATATTTTTTATTTAGATAATTGTATTGGTGACGAAAATATACATTTTTTTCGTTTTGTTGCCGAAATAGTTCCATGTTCAAGATAATTGTTGATATGTCACTAATTAGAAACTCAAAAACTTATAATAGTAATGGAGATGTTCTAAATATATACAACAGTCGTATATTTTCATACTATTGATGAAGAATTCGAGTCCCAATATTCGTATTTTATACATTACGTGTAGTGAGTTTTGATTCACAACTTACGAAAATGATTTTTGTACAGTATATTCTATAAACCAATAAATTGATTTTGTTTACCGACACTAGTTTGCTTGCACTAAATAAATAATTTTATTTTGTTTGATTGTTTTTGGAGTCAACTAATGGTCTTCGATAATCGATTACTTTTCATGGCCAGTAAATTCACTGTGTGTTTATTTTCATTTTTTTTTAAGGCTTTGAAGAGCCAGACAGAAACAGTTATATGCATGTGTGTTTTTACGTGTAGAAAATTTTAATTAAATGGACCAACATTAATTGTCTTTTGTGTTTATTAATTTAGTGTGTTAATTAATTATTAATCAACTTGTGCAAGAACGTTCAATACACTGCCGTCCACGATAAAAATGTTTTTTTTTTTACTATCTCATGTTTAACTAATAAAATACTACTTCAGTACTTCTTCAATCATTGACTTATAAATACTAAGGGCTAGTTTAATATTACTGTAACTTTTATAATAATCACCGTTAGTAGTGTTGAAGGAATAATCAGTTGTAAAGTTAATCAGCAGATGTTTGGTTAATTGTATTTTAAAACTACTACTATATAGCTCAAAAGCAATATACATATGTTTGGTAATTTTATTGTAAAAATGCTAAGATTAGTTACAATGACTAGAATATAGAAGATGAGAATAATTAAATTAGAAAAACAAAATTCCATAAGAACAATAAAATATTTTTAAGAGATTTTATAAATCAATTCAATATTTAAATAGAATATTTAATTTTGAGATGAAATAAGGTATATAAATGATTTTAACTTTATTTCATAAGGATAATAATGATATTTTTAAAAATTCATTAAATACTGAAATATATTATTTCATAATCACTTTCAAAAAGTAATCCCCTACATACTTTTCAAAATCACTGTCAAAACTTGCCAGATTATCAATGAATCACTTTTGGACACTTTACCAAACATCATTTTATGTCAAAATTATAAAATAATCTAATTTTAATTTTTCAAAAGTAATACCAAACTGACCATAATATATTTTTCAATATATATATCTACAATTACGTGATACTCAGTATTTTTTAGATATACTATATGCGATGCTGGGCTGTCGGCGACGTAGATCTGGAACATTGTCAAGCCGAATAATTGTTCTTATCATAAAGTCACATTGAACAATATTAGTTACATATATAATACCAAGTTAAGATTGATAGACTTGTTAATTACAGGATATGATACTGTTGTTTTTAGAATACTGTGTATAGTTTTTTTCTTAATAATTTTTTTATCTTAAAACAATTCTTTATTGACACAACGATATTTCATTTTATATCCTCTACTTATTGGCGTAATCAATCAGTTTAAAAAATAAAAAATAACTAAATTGATAATTTAACTTTATCAAGATTAATTGATCTTGTTTGAGCTGGTAAGTCAGTAAGATATGAATTTGATCAGAATTTCTTAAGTTTGTATTCGACTATTTTAAGAGAATAATTTGTTTACTCGATTTTAGCTTTAGGAGCTATTAATATTTCACTTATATAATTAACGACATAATATATATCATATTTGTTAAGTTAATTTTGAGATTGATATATAATTTGTAATCTTATATGTATACATCAAGATGGAAGTTAAGAATTTAATATAAAGAGTACGATAGACATTCTAATTTTTTTTTTTTTTTTTCAAATAATATGATATATGAGGTGCCAACATCCGATATCTGTATAGTTAATGACGCCATATGTATCACATCGTTTTAGGAAAAAAAATATTTGGGTTAATATTAAAAATATTCTCTTACCTTTTAACTATTATTGGATGTATAGTTACAAATACTTTTATTTTAGAAACCTCTCATATGGATTAACACCATTAGTATTCCATTTATGTTGACTGAGTTTGACCGTTAAAAAGTCTAAAATGTTTCTATTTAAGCTTCAATTGTATGAATTGACCATTATACTCTTAAACGTTTACCAAATCAAAATTAATAAAATGATACAAAAGACGGGAAAGTTAACTTGCAAAGGAGAAGTTATTTTGTGGACAATTTTATCCCTAAAAATAACAAAATTACAAATGAACCAAAAGTAATGAAAATAAACCAGAATATGTATTTATTTATGTATTTATTTGTCATTTTTTTATTTATATAAATCCAAGCAAATACTCATTTTCAATGCTTTTGGTTCATTCATAATTTTGTTATTTTTAGGGAGAAAATTGTTCACAGAATAACTTCTCATTTGCAAGTTAACATTCCCACATTTATCATTTTATTAATTTATTTGGTAAAGTATGAGGGTATAATGGTCAATTCATACAATTTAACTTAAATATAAATATTTTAGACTTTTCAATAGTCAAACTCAGTCAACATAAACGGAATACTAACGGAGTAACGGTGTTAGTCCATAATACATCTAATAATAGTTTAAAGGTGAGGGATGGTTTGTAATATTAATCTAAAAAAATTAGGATGTATAGCATTATTCTCGATACAAATGGTTTAAAGTTCAACTCGATTTTCAAAAAAAAAAAATAAAAATACTTTTTTTCTTTTTTATCATTAAATTTTTAATTAATTTTGGTAAAAGTCCATGTCAATATATGCTTTTTTTTTTTTTTTTTGTTGGGTACAATGTTCTTACACAACTTTATTCCATTTCCATCATAGTTAAACCATATTATTTGCATAAAGACAAAATCAAGAAGAAGACATTTAAAGACAAAAGACTTGAAGAGAAGAAGTAGTGTACGGCACGTGCCCAAGTTTTGTAGTAGATCGAGGCAATAAGTACATTTTTTGACTGCTGTTATGTTCTTATGTCGTTGTTAAAATTTGTGAAATTTAACGTTAAATTTACGAAATTAAAATGTACAACTTATATTATATTATATTATAAGATCAAATAAACATACGAGGTCAGTACGGTGGTAAACTCCTCACACTTGTATCACGATATTACATATTCAAATCCTCCCGCTCTAAAAAAAACCCCAATCTATATAACAGTGTAATAATAAAAAGAGTTGTTTTGTAGGGTTTTTTTTTTGTTGTTTGGATAAATTCTCTAAAAAAACAACTTTAAATAAATATAAATTATCTTAATTACCACTTATAAATTTTAAATATTCTATCATATACTAATTTCATTATAAATATACCGTATATGCCCTTTTTATATATAATTTATCACAAATAAAAGCTCTGACTTAAAATTGGATTTTCAATTGAATACTAAACACCATTAAGTTTTTTATTTTTGGGTTAAATGCTCTTATCTTATGTAAAATATATTTTCTAAAAGATTTACTTGAAAGGACGTACCAAACGCACCAAATCTAATGTAATTTTAGTCAATTTTTATAAATCATAAATTGAATAATTTTTAAAGTAGGATCCGACACGTTTTATTTGTTAGGAAATTAAATTGATACGGGATTCCGAATAGAGAAAAATATATATATATATATATATTCTCCCAAATTTACTATTTGGAAATATTTTTATATGAACATGATACGAACCATATATAATCATGGGCATCTAAGAATTGTTCAAATCCTTTACTTGATAGACAATTATCTTATAATAAACAAAGTTCAAATCTCCAACAAGAATTCCCCAATAAAATAAAAAGAATAATGTGATGTGTCCATACAAGCAACTTGTTCAACGAATGGTATTTTAGTATATTCGCATTTCACTATAAGTCACTCTAATCATTTCTTTCTATTGTTTATCCGATCAGGTGTCAATGTCTATCGAGACCTGTCGAAACAACCTGAAAAATAACATTTATTATAGGGAAGGAGTCTCTCCCCACTATATATATATATTTAAAATTATAAAGACAAATGTGAGACTCGAACTCGTATTACAAATGTAAAAAAGAGGTGTACAAACCACTTGAGTTACGCGTGAATGTTCATATTATATATTGTTCTCAGAGAATAATTAAGTGTGATTTATTTATTAATTTAATTTTAATTAAACATGTCACCCCAAACTTATGGAAATATAATATCAAGTCAAATATACAAAATCCCAATAAATGAGGGAAATTCAATCCAAGTTGTAAAACTAATTTATTTGAATTTTAAATTTTCATTTTGTATAATTATTTTTAAATTTTAAATTTTGTAAATTTGTTGAAGTTGATTAATGAATAGCAAAGCCAATAATTGTACAATAAAATCTGAGTCAACTCATTAATAGCCAAATTTTCGCTTTAACCCCGAATTTATTCTATTTTTGTAGAATCAACCAATTAAAATTATGAATTTATTTTCTTTAAAAAAATTGAAATCTTTATTTAACTTTTGAACTTTATTTTTATTTCTCCGAAATTAAATTAATACAACTTTTTACAAGATCCTAAATGATACACCAACAACCTTAATAGAGTTTAGTAGAGCTAGGATTATGAATTCCGATAGAATTAATTTCATAGAACGTGTTTACACAATCTTATTCATGTGGGTGTGTATGAATAACTTACCCTTAAGATCCCTTTACTTTTGCATCATGTTTTCAAACCTTTAAGCATTTTTCGGAAACATGTTCTCGTTGACTCGAACATAATTAATAACATTCAAATCTAGACAGTTAGAGTTTGATCAATTTGACACAAGTCGTGTTCGGATCGATTGACACAACCTAATAACTTTACACTTAAGATGCCTCTACTTTTGCATCACATTTTGTCGGAAACACATTCCCGTTAACTTTAACATAATTAATAACATTCAAATTTAACCATTTAGAGTTCAATTGTCACACACAAACACAACCTAATACATAAACAAATTAGAAATCATAGGATTTAAATTTATTCCCGATCAAAGTTTTATTCGAACTTTTCATTATTTAATGACATCTAAGAATTAAAAGAAATATACGATCAATCGCGATTGATTCCTTTTTTTTCCTTTCTTGTAAGGTTAAGTATTTCATCCAAACTCACATTTCTTTGAAAAATTGTCAAAGTAGAAGTGTAAAACTCATTTGGAAAGTGAACACACAAGAAACTCGTGTGAGTCACAACAAAACTCACACAACTCATCCACCAAACCCCACAACTTTATTTTTATATACAAAATCCAAATAATTTTCAATTCACTCCTTAAATCTCGCTAATAAAATATTATTACCAACCATATATATCTTAATTAACCTTCCATAATAAAAATAATTATTAATATATTCCAAAAATCGCTTTTTTCTTAAAAATAAAATAAAATAAATTTAAAAATATAAATACAGCGAGTCTATGCTTCTTCTTCCTCCTCCTCTGCTTTTCTTGTTGTTATTGTTTTTTCTCCGTGTCTCTCATCTCTCTCCAAAAACACAGCGTTTCAAGCTTCTTCTTCGCTGTCGATTTTTTTTTCTCCTTTGTGTCTCCTCTGTCTATCTAAAACGACGTCGTATCTCAAGCTGTTTGTTTGTTCTTCAGTTCTCATTGTAACCATTTCTTGCTCTGTGTAGTTGTAATTTTGTAGATTCATTTTCTCAGGTCTCTGTATCATTCAATTTTCGTTTTTGCTTTTCGTTTTTTGTGTTTTCGTTTTCGTTTTTTTTGTGTGTTTGAGAGATAAGAGAGATTCCGAGCTACGAAGCTCGGGATCCGGCTAGCAATGGCGTCGCAGAAGTTGATGGATCGTGCACCCGACCCGAATTCATGTTATCTGCAGAAGTTTAGACTTTACGAGACTCGCTCGGTATCATATCTGATCTTTTCTCATTTCAAGTTTAATTTTTTTTTTCCGTGTGTTCTTAAAATTCTTATTGTTTTTGTTATTTTTGTCTCATATATAATGCTGTGAATTGAAAATATTGTAATAAGTTCCAATTTTAATCGCATATAACATGATTCATGTGATTGTATATGTATGTAACTTGATAGATTTTTGGACTTTGAATGGTTATGTGAATAAATCAATCAATGTTGTGAGAATTTGTTCATATGTTAATATTTTGATTTTTGTTATTGAAAAAAAAAAAAAAAACAGAAGTACTATATGATTGGGAGGGACAAAAGCAGAACTTGTTGGAGGATTTTGAAGATTGATCGGCTAGAGCCATCTGAGCTAAACATTGTTGAAGATTGCTCAACATACTCCGAATTCGAATGCTTTGATCTGCTGAGACGGGTGCATGAAGGGAATAGGTCAACGGGAGGTCTTAAACTCGTCACTGCTTGTTATGGAATTGTTGGTATGTTTTGTATATATGTTTGTGCATATAAATGTTTCCAAGGTGTCGAATTCAATGCTTGAATTGGGTTTGCTTCTAGTACTTAAATGTTTTTTGTGCTGTGAATTCAGGGTTTATAAAGTTTTTGGGACCTTATTACATGCTGCTGATCACAAAGAGAAGGAAGATTGGGGTGATTTGTGGTCATGTGGTATACTCTGTGTGCAAGAGCGAGATGATCCCAGTACCGCATTCCTCGGTGCAGTTCAGTATGGATTATTCTAAGAATGAGAAAAGGTCTTTTGTCAATTCTGCATGTACTAATTGTAATATGTACATGGTACTTGTGAGGAGACCTATGACCATTGTTCGTTTGTATTTAGACGAGGAATTGTGTCATCATTTGATTTTTTTATATTTTCCCAATAAAATTAATGTTGGACTAATAGTATGTGTTTCGGTATTCTTTCTTTTTAACGTAGACAAGTTTGCACTATGTGGAGGTAATTTCTGTTACTATTTTTTGTTGTTGCACCCTTCGATGTTTAATGATTGACGTTGGATTCCGCAGTTCTAACTGATGTCAGGTTTTCCATGTAGTTATAGTTTTTCCTTATTTAGATTAACTATGTTGTCTGTTAAAATTTTAGATTGTGATTTATTCAATGTTGTTGCATCCTTCTCTGTTAACATCATTCGTAGAAGCTATTTCCAGTTCATTTCCTGCATATGTACAGGGGAAAACAACATTGGTGTAAGTGATGTTTATATAACATGTTGATTGGGACAAGGTATCATCAGGGTTTCTGGGGGAACGATTTCTTTCCTTTTGATTAAAATTTATTGTTTGTTCTCTTGTTACTCTTTCCGCTTTGATCAAGTTATTAAACATGTATTAATGTGCCTTGATTTTCTTTCCCTTTGCTTTTTTCATGTTGATGATATAGATACAAGAAGCTCCTCAGCACTGTGGATCTTACGAAGGACTTCTATTTTAGCTACTCATACCATATCATGCACAGTCTTCAAAAGAACTTGAGTAATAATGGGACAGGAAAATCACACTATGAAAATATGTTTGTCTGGAATGAATTCTTGACTCGAGGAATTCGGAATAGTCTAAAGAATACTTCGTGGACTGTTGCATTAGTGTATGGCTTCTTTAAGCAGGTAAGGTATTTTTGACATGTACTATCTTTATTTAACGTTACTAAAATCAGATATATGCAAATAAGGGGTGGCTTATTTACTGTATTAGGGTTATTGTTTTGTCGTTTTTCTACGTAGTGGTCCATGTATGCAGTCGTGTTGGTATACCGATCCTGCAGGGTTCCGAGGTTCCTTTTTTTGTTATACCACTTTTTAGAATTTGATTTGGCTTTCCATTTTTCTATGGTTGCTTGGAATAAAAGTTCAGCTGTTAAATAATTTATGCTTGCTTTCTACGCTTTCAAATTTTCCGGAGAAGTTCAAACTTATGGTCAAGTTTCTTGCTATATTTTCAAAGTGTGATTTGATATTTATGGCTTCATGCATTGGTATCCAGGTTCAACTTTCGGTATCTGGCAAAAACGTCAAATTCACTCTGATTGCAAGACGCTCACGGCATTATGCTGGCACAAGGTGTGATATTCTTGAGCTACTGAATAATATGCTTGCGATATTTGTTGAGTGGTGAATTAACTTATTCATAATTACACATCTTGTATTCTTCAATTGAAATCTTCATGATTGAGTTAAATGTATGTGCACATCTCAGGATCCTGGTAGTCTTTGACCAGCCAATCCAATCGTCCAGTTTTGTTCCGAGTTATGAATTTGTAGGATTATTTGAAGCATTACATATTTACATTTGTATTTAAGATGCATCCTTTCCTTTCCCTTTACACCTTATTCATTTCCCTACTTATGGCTGATGGTGAGGCTGATTTTATTCTCACTTTGTTTCTCTTTTGAAACGTGTTGCGTAGATATTTGAAACGTGGTGTCAATGAGAAAGGTAGAGTGGCTAATGATGTTGAGACGGAGCAGATTGTAATTGAAGATGTTCCTGCTGGATGTCCAATACAAATAAGTTCAGTTGTGCAGAATCGGGGTTCGATCCCACTTTTCTGGTCTCAGGAGACTTCGCGATTGAATATTAAACCTGACATTAAATGTATGATTTGGGCAAACTAAACTGTAGTACTCTTAATGGTTATATTACATAAAACTTTTGCTGATTTTTCTTTTCATTTTTTACAGTGTCAAAGAAGGATGAAAATTATGAGGCCACAAGGCTTCATTTTGAAAATCTTGTACAAAGATATGGAAATCCGATAATAATTTTAAATTTGATAAAGGTAGGCTTTCTCCATTTATCGAGAGACCAAACATTATGTATCCTTATGTGCAAAAGTGTTATGACTTTCTTATTTGAAACTCTGCTCTGACATGTTTTTTTGTTCATTGATTTCTTTTCACTGGCATGGCTGGTGGTTGACAGACGCGTGAAAAGAAGCCCCGGGAAACCATTCTTCGTGCAGAGTTTTTAAATGCTATTCAAACTATTAATAAAAGTTTACCAAAGGAAGATCGCCTAAGGTTCTTTCACTGGGATCTTCAGAAACACTCTAAAAAGTACTGCAGAGACCCCTTACTTAAATAAATCTGTTCCAGTTTCCAATTATATGAAGGGTTATTAATTTGAATAGTTCTTGATTGTTTTCCAGCAGAGCAACAGATGCATTAGGACTTCTTAGCAAAGTGGCTGGTTCAGCATTAAGCGTAACTGGAATTTTTTATTGTCAAGTGACACCAAATTTAATGCCGGAGGGATTGTTGAATCTTACCTGCTTCGAGTAAGTTCACTTCAAACTGCTATATATTGTATTTTCTGCTATCTTGCATTACAAACTTCTTGAAAAAAAAATAATTCTTTGCAACTCCGTTGGGGATTATGTCCTGTTCAATGGCCTTCCTTTTTAGGAAAAAATGTTGTTCTGCTTAAATCCTTCTATTTGTTTACTGATATGGTATCGGGAACATGATGCAGTCAAAGTGATGATGACTGCGCACTCCAGAATCTTTCCCATAGAACGGAGGATGGTGAGGATGTAGAGACAGAGATAATCGATAGCAGCCATGAAGAAAGTGAAAATCCCTGTATCAAGACCCCATTGTTGCAAAAAGGGGTCCTAAGGACCAACTGCATTGATTGTTTAGATCGCACAAACGTTGCCCAATATTGCTATGGGTTGGTGTCACTTGGACGTCAACTATACACTTTAGGACTTTTTGAGTCCCCAAATATTAATCTCTATAATCCATTGGCTGAGGATTTGATGAAAATGTATGAGACAATGGGCGACACTCTTGCGCTGCAATATGGAGGGTCTGCAGCACACAACAAGGTAATCCTTATTGAATTAGTTTTTTTTTTTTCATTCTTGCATGTTGATTAGTTTAAAAACTTGGCCTACTAGTTGGCTTGGTGATTTTGTAAGTCTTGATGAGATTTTAACAGAATCCATGTTCCCTCATTTTTCTTTGATGATGTTGAACAGATATTTTGTGAAAGGAGAGGTCAATGGAAAGCTGCAACGCACTCCCAGGAATTTTTTAGAACCTTGCAACGTTATTATAGTAATGCCTATGTGGACGCTGAGAAGCAAGACGCCATTAATGTGTAATGTTAAATAATTTCATTCTTTAGTAGTTTAACTAAAATTTAAGCACATTCTTAAATTGATTTTGTTGATATAAGCTACACGGGTATAGGAGATTGTATTCTCTAATGAAATGTTTGACATGATATTTGAACAGGTTCTTGGGTTACTTTCAACCACAACAGGGTAAAGCGAATTTGTGGGAATTGGGTTCAGACCAGCATTACAGTATTGGGAAGCATGATCCGAACTTTGTCGATGACAATTCTAGGTACTTTGTTACTCCCAATCCTTACATTATTTTTTTTTAATTTCCATAGATGTTCTTTTCCGAAAATTGTACTCAAAAGGTCATTTTCTATTATGTTTAGGTCATTTTTCAAAAGGTCTCTTTCAGACGGCAATATTATCTCTGAAAGTGATGACTCATCTCTAGCATCTTCGAAAGTTGGACTCAATCAATCTGAAAAAGCACAAGAATGTAACAGAGGTCTTTCAGAGTCATCCCCAGAGATACCATCTTGTGGATCCGAGATATGTTATTCCAGGTCTGCTTAAATCACATCCACTATAATTGTTATCTTTAAAGCATTTGGTTTTGTTTTCTTTAAGAGGTTCAATAATGCAATAAGCACGAAGAAGATAAATTTGCCTTCACTTTAGTTTGGACTGACGATTCTCTTTCCTTTTAGGTATATGCCAACAATATCTACCCAGAAGCTTTTTTTTATTACAGAAGAGGACCATTATTTCGAAAAAGATCACATATGGTGTGAGGAACATGGAGAATCATGTAACTGTACAAACTTTATCGATTTAGACTGGCTTTCTTCATCAGGAAATTCATGCGAAGAAGATATGTTTGACAGGTAAGCTTTTATAATTCTCTTAGCCGAACCTTATAAAAATTCATCAACTAGTCGTTGCAACTTGCAACCATGAGACATCTAATGAGCTATATCACTGTATTTATTGATTGCAGGTCAGTTGCTAGTGAGTCTAGCAGTTTCAAGGTAAGCAAACACATTCAACTCCCGATTTTTATTTTTAAAGATAACGTGTTGTTCCAGCCGATAATTTAGTTTGATACCAAGTGTTCAACTCATATGATTAATATTATTACATTGCATTTCCTTCTCCAGGGAAGGGAACAAACCGGGACTGAGCTCCCTTGCGATGATGTTCTGTTTGAATACCATGAAAGCTTTGCGAACTGGGTAACGAATGGGGAGATGCTGTTTCGATGAAGCTCTGATCAGAGTTGCAAGTTATGTATATGATGATATATACATATTTCCTTCCTCCATCCATAAATCTGACTCAAAAACAACCCATCCGAAGGATTTGGGGATTCTGATATAGAAATAAAATAAAATAAAAACTTATGGTCAAGCAAAGCCGGAGAGGAACAATTTTGGTATTAATTCTTGGAATCGAAAAAATGACTCATAGCTTCCGTCTACTAATAGCAAATAATTTTCCGAAACAGAAAAGCTTAAAGGGTAAATAGTCAAATTGATTTTTAGAGCTCTCATTTCTCTTCCTTTCTCTCCCCCAGTTTCTAAACTCATTAGTTTCCAAGATTTTGTAAATAGATTTTTACAATAAGATTCTGCATTTGGAGCTCCAATTTACAGTTTTTGATAGAATATCTATATGTTTAACAATTGAATTAGTGCACTAAAATTTCACCATCTGCCAAAACAAATAACATCAAAGTATAGGCAATTGGATTAGACTGGACTGGATAGTATTGTATTATACTGGATTGGATAGTATTCGATTTGATCGTCCTATATGTGTATATAGATTATTTTGTCGACGATCATACATGTATATAAGATGATTTTGACAAATATGATATATTGATAAAATAAAAAAACACATAGTGATCATTAACCTTTTTTGTATAGAACTGCTGGAACTACCCTATTTTATTTATGTTGTAAATTTGGGTTCATTCCTAGACGGTCGTAAAAATTAGAATATTTATAAGGGGTTAGTATGAGGTATGTATTTTGATGTAACTGCCAAAAATACTATATTTTTTATATAATAAATTTAGGGACATTCCTAGACAATCGCAAAAATCAACATTTGTAAAGGAAATTTGGATGAAAATTATGAAGTGCTTGTTTTTTTTTAAACAAATACTTTTGGATTGAACTACTTCAGATATTTTATTTTATGTATTTAACAAATTATAGGTCTATCATTTTTATAAAGGTTAGTAAACGAAATCTTGGTGGAAATTACTAGATTTTCAGTGATTTCGAGATGGTCGTAAAAATTAGCATTTTTGTAGGGGTTAGTAAGAGAAATTTTGATTAAAATTACTAGTCCTATATTTTGATCCATAAGCAATTTTGCACAATCTTTTGTATTAAACTACTAGAAATATTATAATTTATTTATTTAGTAAATTTGTTGTCATTCCTATACTATTATGAGTTTTTTTTTTGAATGTACAACAATTACCGGGACCCTGCGAGGATAGGACACTACTAGCACAACCCGAACAACTACTCCCACAAGTGGGGAGAGGACACCCACACATGAGGTGGGACAATGAAAGAATGGGTGTATATTTATACACGGTGCCGGGCGTTGAACCGTGGTGATAGAGTCTCCCTTTGGAGAGTCACACCACATTGGCAAGGAGCCCAATGGCCTATACTATATGAGTTATTAAGGAAAATTTGGGTGAAAATTACAAAGCTCTTTTATAAATATAGAATTTCACCCAAATTTTCTTTATTAACCACTATAGAAATGTTAAATCCTGCTACTGTCTAGAAATGACCCTAATTTTTTTACATAAATAAAATAAAGTATATCTTGAAAATAAATGCATTTTTTTTTTTTGAAGTAAAATTGCATATTTCTTTTACCTAGTAAAAGTGTTGATTTTACAATAAATCTAAAAGTTTGATGGAAAACTTTTGTATAAAATAGTATTCTACAATAAAATATACGCCTCGTAATTTTTCTCCAATAATATGAAAAATGATATGCACAAAGAAAAGCGTATGCAACTTTTGAATAGTAATATAACATAAAACGAAAAACATTGCAACACTTCCATAAAACCTAACTCTCAATGTCTAGTACTAAACTGTGCCAAAAAAAAACCTAAGTACATTGCCAAACATTGAATCGATAAAAAGGTCCACAACTAACTCATAATTATAAAAGTAAAAAGTTTGAAATGGTGTCAAAACAAAACTTGCAGAAGATACTTATTCCCAGCCAGTAGGTTGCACGGCGGCGGGAACATCGGCTGCAACAACCGGTGCCATAGTTGGTGTAGCCATAGTTGGTGGAGCCACGACATCGGCATCCCATCCATCGCCAGCCACAGCTGCAAAAACAGAATTGTTTGAATTAGAGAAAAAGGGTATGTTTTTGTACTATTGGAGATATAAGAAATGTGAAGGCTGCGAAAAAAAAAATGACGGCCAAGAGGGTCTGACCTTCAGGGAAAAAGGGAACAAGAGGTACAGCAGAAATGGGTTTCTGGGTTTCACCGGGCCATTGGGAATCAGACATTTGAGTCGGCCATTGATCAGAAGCAAGGTTAATGTTGTAATCAGGGGCACCACCTGAATATTCAATAGGTTGCACCATCTCTTCTTCTTCAGCTTGCTTAGCTTCCTCCGGTTCCCTATAGAAGAACAAATCCACCTTCACACAGAAAAGATACATATTTTAGAATTTGAAAGTAAGGGTTCAAAAAGACAAAAAAGTCTATTTTACTTTCTGAAAACACTAACATGGCAACTCAAGAGGAAAAACATGATATGAAAACTTAAAACTCAAATCTGTAACCGACAACAATTAAACATGTATTTACCATCACATCCCATTTGTGGCCTGGACGAATGGTACCACGCATCTGTAGCACCATCCTAGCTAAGAGCCAGAACAGACATCCAATGCTGTGCTTTCCCTTGTTATTGGCTGGAATACCAATATCAACATAACGCATTGGAGAGTCGGTGTCACAGAAGGCAATGGTGGGAATGTTACCAAGCGCTGCTTCCTTAATCGGCTACAAGTTCATAATAAAGGGTAAACATAAGAAACCGATAAAAACTACCAATACAGTGAACCAGTGACTAAAATGACCACATAACGAAGAATTAATAACAAAAGGGACAATGTCTACCTGGTGATCCGTTCTTGGGTCGGTAAGGATCAAGAGACGAGGCTCACTGAAAGATGTCTGGAGCTGATTTGTGAATGTACCAGGAGTGTGCCTTCCAGCAATAGCATGAGCGCCGGTGTACTGGGCAAACTTCAGAACAGCTCTCTGACCATAAGGCCTGGCAGACTGGACAATAATGTCCTGAGGGTTCTCAATTGCAACAATAACTCTAGCTGCCATCTGCAGCTTCTCCCATGTCTTGCCAAGGTTGATAATGTAAATTCCTGAACCAAATAAATTTACTAATTCAGAATGCAGTATCGGTCATATAATAAATATTGTAATTACAAGTTAAGGCATAAGTGGATTCGACCAAAACTAATTTCAGATGTTTACAACCAAGGACATCAAACGAAAATTAATAGAGCTTTAGAGCATAAGCAAACAAAGAGATATATAGGCTAATCAGCAATTCAGCATTCAAGATACACTCTAATCTGCACCCACTATAAGTACATAGCAATAACGTTCAAAGTAAGCAATGAAACCTCAAAAAGCACAATAAGTGATAGTATCCTAATGGTAACCGAACTAACGTGAATCACTTCCATTATGAAACAGAACTAATTAAGTTCATAACACATTGAAAAAAACACCAACGTAGCACATGAACCAAGATAGATGCCCACTTCTCATAAACATGAACTTTGATTATAAGGGTATTGAACTTTGATCAAGTTCACGACTGTTTAGTAAAGTTTGTGATAATTTTCGAAATCATCCAAATCGGTCTATAATTTTTTATATTTTTTATATTTTTTTATCTTTGAAATAAAATCAATCTATAATTTATCTAGATAAAAAATCTATGAAGGGGTCTTTAAAAAATTACCCTTTATAAAAAAGCTTGTAATATGAATCTATAATGATATATATATAATTTGAATGGAAATATCCAGCACACTGAAGGGTCTATCAACGCTCAAACCACCAGGCAGATCCACAAACAGGTGGAGACTACTTGAGCAAGATCAGTGGGCTCTAAGCTTGGACTGAGGCCACCGGTTTAGTTTTTCAATTATTGAAAGGGTATTCTTTCCCTAACTCATTTTTTTTTTCAAAAACGAAAGAAATAATCCATTCTAAGAATTCAAAAACAATCTAGAGATGATTTCTATGCAAATAAAAATTTCATTTTTTACTATTTCAGAAAATCAAATCCAAAAGTATGGATTGTTTTTAAAATACTAAGCATGTTATCACGGATCGACATATACAAACATACACAAACACAAAACCAACAAAAAACCACAAACCCACATCTAAGAAAAAAAACATTTAAGTAGTCTCTAATCCAAGCAAAAAAAAAAAATAGATCAACCAATCTATATAATAATACAGAGAAAAAGCTAAAATGAAAAACTTAAAAAGTTGGGATCTTAGCAAAATTTTACCATCGTTTCTACGCTTGAAAACGTATCGCTCCATCTGGAAATCACAGTTCTTGGTCCCCAAATGAACCTCGGCAGCCAACATCATCTGTATGTCGGCCTCCTTCTGGGAGAGCTGTTTGGGTGCAGTAGCAGTCGCCATTGTTGGTTGATTGATCTTCTCTGAGCAAAACCCTAACTGGGTTTTTGGTGATTTGCTCTGTTTGAGTGGAATTTCAGAGAAGAGTGTGGCTGATAGAAAGAGAGAATTGGCAGAGTTTATGAGGCTTATAAAGTATAGGGTTGTCAAAACCCTAGTTTTCTCCCGATTCGGGTCGGGCTCTTTTTCCGGTTTGCATTTGGGCTTGCTCTACTCCAATCCAAGCCCATTTTGAAATAAATAAAACTGACGTGGCCCTTCACGTCACCTTAAGTATGCTGACGGGTCATGCCACGTCACCTCTTATTTGCCGGCACATTCCTTTGTTTCTCACACCTGTCTTTCTTTCTCCGCTCCAAAATCCGCAAAAACCCTAAAAATCTCAGCTTTAAAACCCTAAATCTCTCTACCTCTCTCTGTATGCGAAAATGTCGAAAACCATAACCAGTGAAGAAGACATAGACCAGTTAAAATCAGAGCTAGCATCTTTTGCTTCAACACTAGGCTTGAATTCTTCTTCTTCTTCAGGCTTCAACGACTCTGATTTCCGCAAAACTGGCACTATCAAACGCAACAATGAAAAAAAACCTGCCTTTGAGAATACCCAGAACCCAAAATCTAAGAATCAGAACAAAAACAATAAAAAAAAGCATATTGATCAGAATTCTACTGAGCCCCAGAAGCTGACAGAGAATGGAAGGTCGCATTTTGAGCAAGAACCCAGGAAAAAGACTGAGAAGTCTAAACAGAAACCAGTGCCAAAGCCACCAGTTTTGTCACTCGCGAGTGGTGGCGGTGGTGCAAATCATGACAAGTTCAAGAAGTTGCCAAAGCTGCCTTTGGTGAAAGCTAGCAATGTCGGGGTGTGGTATGTGGATGCTGAGGAGTTGGAGAAGAGAGTATGTGGTGGTGGGGAAGAGAGGAAGAAGAGGGTGTTGGTGAATTTTAAAGAAGTGGAGAGGAAGAGAGAGTTGGGAGAGAGGCTGTTGTGGCAGTATGTTGCTGACTATGAGGGGTCTAGAGGACAGACTGGGGATATCAAGATGTTGGTGGCTACACAGAGATCAGGGACTGCTGCTGATAAAGTGTCCGCGTTTAGTGTCATGGTTGGGGACAATCCTGTGGCCAATTTGAGGTCACTTGATGGTCTTTTGGGTATGTTTTCTGTGTTCCCTTTTTATAACTGAATTCATGCTCATGAGTTTTGCTACAATTTGTCTGTCTTTGGTGGCATTGATATCGAAAGTACAATGCTTAAGTATACTAAGAATTTCAGAAAGTTTCTAGTGTTAGTGTCACCATTGTGTAATTTAAAATTTTGTTAGAGGTTTGGAGTCTTGGGTTAGGATTCGACAGAGTTGTTTGTTTGTTCGTTGCAGGAATGGTATCATCAAAAGTGGGAAAGCGACATGCATTGACAGGGTTTGAGGCATTGAAAGAACTTTTCATTTCAAGGTTAGAACACCCTGCCTCCCTCGTCTCTTTATTCATCTACCAACCTAGGAAATCAGTAATTAGTTAGAGTTCTTGGTGGCATCATGAGGAATATGAATTTATTTATTTTTATTTTTTTGCTGAAAATGTGCTCAAAATAGTTGTTCTTTGATTTCATTTAATATTTACTTTGGTATATCTTTTTTTTTTTTAACTCTACCACGGTTGAAACAGTCAATGTGTGAATTCGAGGATAATTCGAATTCTTAAGAAGTAAATCTGCTTAGCTTAGTTTGTGGCTTGCTTGTCGTAACTACTTGTGTTTGTCTCTTAATTTTGTTTATTGACGGGTTACCTGCTTCAATGGCACACTTGTTAACCAGCTTATTACCTGATCGTAAACTGAAGACTCTTGTACAACGGCCACTGAATGATCTCCCTGAGACGAAAGATGGTTATTCCCTTTTACTTTTTTGGTATTTTGAGGAATGTGTGAAGCAGAGGTATTTCTTCATTTGTTCTTTTCAATCGATTACCCTTTGTATTGCATAGCAACTGTTAATGCTTATTCAGATCTTGATGAAATTTTTTTTGTGTCCTATTTTAACAATCTTCATTAACCACATTGCATTATTTCTGTTTAGAGTCTTTAGACAAGCATATAGTTTACTTATTCCTCTTATTCTGTGAACAATGAGCAACACAAAAATGCACTTGATTTACCTGGACTGTTCATTATTGTTTTCATCAACCTAAAATTAAATAGGAATTGAGTGCTGAAATGCTATGTTGAACTTTTGTGAGGAGTGGAATGGATACATTATTACTCTCTGTGTTTTGGTGATCTATCATAAATGGGACATTAGCATTTTCCAATGGATATCCGAGTTTTCAAGTGTTTAAGAATATTATATGTTATTGTTGTTTGCTTGGCATGAGAGGGTTATTTCTGAAAAAGAAAATTTATTAGATCTAATCACTTGATTAAAGCCCACTTTGTGATAAACTAGAGCCATCCATATTTTAGATGTTCTGTGACCCATATCAATGTCTACTAGACTTGTTTGGACTCCATTCATTATATGAACCTTACTAGTTCTGATGTGACGAACATAACTATTACAGGTATGAACGTTTTGTTGTCGCACTTGAGGAAGCCTCAAGAGATATGTTACCTATACTAAAAACCAAGGCCTTGAAGGTTCGTCTTTGTTGTTTCTTTGCTCATTTTGTGCATCTATATGAAAATAATGACTCATTCATGTAGATAAGTTAAATTGCATGTTCACTATCTAGTTTTGCATCACGATGAGGAATACCTAGCTTTTTAATAATGATATCCTCCCCACCCCCATTGAATCATTTATAGTCTTAATATCATGGAGTTTTGCACTTTTGATGCACAGATAGAGTTGTTTTAGTGCTTGATGTGTCTATCTGAAATCCATTAGCTAACTGGGGCAGTTCCTGTCATGAAATTAAAGGGTCATTCAGGGTGATTTACACTTGTATATAGCCATTTGCAAATATCTTCAATTGGAAGTTTGTCTCCTCATGAGCACCTGTGATGGGGTTTCCTGCTATTCTGAAATTTTTTATCATTGTTGTGTGTAACTGATATCTATGAATTTTGTATGTGTAAGTGATGGTTAAGCAGTTAAGCTATATTGAGTATCTGACTGCAACGTTTCCTTGTTTATTGCTTGTCTATAGACCATTTACGCACTGCTTACAAGCAAGTCAGAGCAAGAGAATAAACTGCTGTCTGCACTAGTTAATAAAGTAAGTTCAGATTGCATTTAGTTCTAATCTGGAAACACCATATTTTTCTGTTGAAATTGGTTCTTGAACTTGCTACAACCTCTTGGAGCTAGTTATATGCCTGTTCTAATGCTTTAATAACTTACAGCTGGGAGATCCTCAAAATAAAGGTGCATCCAATGCTGACTATCACTTATCGAACCTTTTGTCTGACCACCCAAATATGAAGGTATTAAAATATAGTTGCTGTTTTATCTTAGGTTCATATTATATGTGCCTATGTGTTTTATTTTGTCCATCCATTTGTCCCATCTTGTTAAGCAATAGTGTGGATAAATCAAAACTTCATGGTAGTTAGAGCTTAAGATGAGAAGTTCTACATGGGAGGGTTTAATTTGCTTTGAAGGTACCAATATTTCAGAGCTGGCCAGATGTGCCATATTAAACCTGGATTGCTTGGGCTCTGGGAATTGACTCGACCAACAGCTTATTTTGCAGGCTTTTAAGGGTTGAGCCTTGGCAATATTTAGAAATGCTATTTGGTGGGTGGGCAAATTCAATTTTTTGGACCATTTTCCTCCAAATTCATCATGTTTACTTTTACAACGGATTCCAGATGCTCTATTGGAACCTATTCTGGTTGTTAGTAATCCATTTTTGTTTACAATATTTTTTGCATAGAAATGCTATGTTGTTTAGCAATGTTAACCATTCATATAAGATGGAATAAAGATGCATACGGGGTGCTTTTGTTCTCATTTGCTTTATTTAATATGTAGTATCTGATTGCCAACCAGATTTTTTTAACATTAGATTAACCGGCCGATCATTTGTTGCATTTTCAATGTATGACGAAAAAGATACTGTTGTGTTTGAAATTATACATGAAAAATTCTTACACCTGAGTATTTTTTTTTTCTTTGCAGGCTGTGGTAATCAATGAAGTGGATACTTTTCTCTTCCGGCCTCATTTGGGATTACGATCAAAATACCATGCTGTATGTCTGATCATTCTTCTGCAAATCATTTAGTATATAGGACCTACTTTGGTGTATGCTTGTGGCATCCTTTGCCTTGCTACATTTATATTATCGAGTGATATTAAGTTTTAGTTGGCTCTACATAGTAATGCAATTCTATTCTTTTTGAGCACTTATGGTGGTAAACTTTTAGTACTGTGGAAATGCTTTTGAGTGGGTTGCATTTGGTATTTGAATTATGCTGTCCAGGAAATTAATTCCTACCCCTACCCACCTTCTACTTTGTTCCTAGAGCCAAAAAGGAAAAATAGAAAACTAAAACGAAATTGATATCTAGACTGTTTAAGTTGTCTTAGATCTCAGTTTCCATGAATAAAATTTTGACATTGCCATACATAATTCATCATTCTTGTACATATGCAGGTTAACTTTTTGAGCCAAGTTCGATTTAGCCATAAAGGAGATGGACCAAAGGTGGCAAAACGTTTGATAGATGTATATTTTGCACTGTTTAAGGTACCTGTTGGCTCCCTTCTCTATTTTATTATCAATGCATTTTTGGTCACCAAGTTTCTATTCAGAAGTTCAAGCATCTCTTCGGAATACAGTATACACACGGTTTCAATTTTATTAATACTAATGTTGTTAGATGCTCCAAAGAGACTATATTATACATGTAGACATGCAGTTCATGTTGATTAACTGAGGATCTGCTCTTTTCTTCTTTTCTTCTTTTCTTCTTTTCTTTTTGGTGTGAAGAACTAAAGTTTTTACTATCACAACTTCAGGTATTAATTATCGAGGCAAGCGGTGATGAAAAGATGGATACTAACAACAAAAAAGAAGATAAACTATCTTCATCTTTTGCAAAGGAAAGCAAAGCAAAAAGTCCATCAGAATCTCATGTGGAAATGGATTCAAGGCTTCTATCAGCTCTTTTGACGGTCAGTATAGATCTGTTGCTGTTTCTGCACGTTACTGTGTTAGGAATAGGACACTGTAATTAATTGCTGAAAACTTATTGGCTTTCCTAACATTTTAGCTATACATTGCTTTGGAAACCTTACTGTCAACATTTTTTTTTTAATCTCGCTGTCAGCATTTTCTGATTTACATTTCTCGTACTTTGTCATCTTGACAGGGAATTAACCGAGCATTTCCTTATGTCTCAAGCAGTGAGGCTGATGACATTATTGAGGTCCACACACCAATGCTTTTCAAATTGGTAAGCTTGGATCCTTACTAGTTTATTTATTTTCGGATGCAATGGAACACTGTCTAGTGGTGTAGTAGAACTATTCATTGATGACCATTGTTGCTATCATGGTACTGAAAATCAATATAAATTTTATGCAGGTTCATTCAAACAACTTTAATGTAGGAGTTCAAGCGTTGTTGCTTCTTGATAAAATTTCATCCAAGAATCAGATTGTCAGTGATCGATTTTACCGTGCCTTGTACTCAAAACTTCTGCTTCCAGCTGCCATGAATTCTTCTAAGGCAAGTGAATTTAGTTTTATTTACATTCTTTGTTTGAAGACGATGTCTGTTTCTCCATGCTTAACAATGACAAATTTAGAGAATCGTATTTTAGAATTCAATGATTTTCTTTCATTACGGATCTTTGCAATGCCAGTTCTGTTTTAAGCATTTGTTAAATCTATATACCTGTGCAATGCTTGTTTATTCTTTGAAAAAAAAAATGTTTTGGGATTTTTGTTAATTTTGGTGGCATTGAGATATTTCAACAAGTTTATGGTATGAAGGAAGGAGATTTGACCATGTTGTCGAGGATGAGTAAAGTTTATCTGGCATTTACATGCTTGCCTATGTGATCGGCATAGATTTTTAAGTCGTCGACAATTTTTTATGATTGTAAGTCACCACTAAGATTGTGTCCCATTTCCTCCATACATTTGCTTTGCTTTTCTTTTTTTCTTTTTTCTTTGTCAAATTTATAACTTTTTTTTAGCATTTATGGAGAATAAGGGATGATTAAAGAAATGATTGGCATAGATTTTTAAGTCATCGACAGTTTTTTGTGATTGTAAGTCACCAATAAGATTGTGTCCCATTTCCTCCATTACTCCATACATTTGCTTTGCTTTTCTTTTTTTCTTTGTCAAATTTATAACTTTTTTTTAGCATTTATGGAGAATAAGGGATGATTAAAGAGAGAAAAAAATCATTATAGCTGGTCTTTCATCATTTCAATCTCATAGGCAAAAGGGAACACTATCGCTTGATTCAGCATGGCCTTTCTGTTCATTGATTGCCTAGAGAACATATTGTTACCTGAAATTCTTGTCACTCAACTCATGATTCTACACTCATGCTTTGTTTAGGATGAGCGAATAATCGTTCCTTAGCCTGCATTTGTTTTGTATGAATCAGTTGTTTTATTTTATCCTTACGCTGTGCTTGTTTTTCAGGCTGAAATGTTTATCGGACTTCTTCTGAGAGCAATGAAGAATGATGTAAATTTGAAGCGTGTAGCTGCCTTTTCAAAACGCCTATTGCAGGTTAGGATGTTGCTTTCTACATTTCACATATTTGCATCTTAAATACTTTGCTTGGTTGATATCAACAGAAGGAGGAACATGATTTGTTTAATACTTGAATTTATATTGTTATATTACTTTAGAGGAACTTGGTGTTAAGAATGACAATGGGATATCTTACGAGGGAAATGCACGTTGCCTGTAAAGGAATCATAGCTTTCCATGTTCTACTGTTAAATGAAGACTGACTTTGAATGCTTGATCAGGTTGTGCTTCAACAACCGCCTCAATATGCTTGCGGATGCCTTTTCCTCCTCTCTGAAGTTCTTAAAGCTAGACCCCCTTTATGGTAAGGCCTGTTTTATTCTAATTTCTAGATATGCATTGCTACGTTGTATTAGTGGCTTGACGAAAATTTAATGGATTTCCCTGATCTCTTGTAGGAACATGGTGGTACAGAATGAATCAGCAGATGATGACGATCTTGAACATTTTGAAGATATTGTAGAAGAAACCGAAAATGAACCAAGCACTGCACCAAAGAAAGAAGAAAATAATGATGTCAAAACTGTTAACACCATTAGGGATGGCAACTCTGACGGTGACTCTTCAGAAGATGAAGATGTCACACCACCCTCTGATTCTGAAGAAGATGTTTCAGATGAATCAGCAGAATTGTTTATCGAAGACAAATCTAAAGATATTAAGAAATCTGAAACACTACCGGATCGTAATGGTAACCAAGCTCACGTATCTTCAAAGCCATCATTGCCCGGAGGATATGATCCACGGCACAGAGAACCTTCTTACTGGTATTATTCTTCTCGAACCAATCATCTTTTCTGAGATTGCTGTGCTTATGTGGTTTTGCTGGTTGCTCCATATGAAACTAGGGACACTTTTTACTAAAAAAATTTGCATGACAATAATACGCAATATAACATCTCTACGATAATTGTTACCGTTAGCGGAAAAAAACCTTTTTTAAAAATAATTTTGGTGTATTATTTAACACTCGAGTCTTGCTATCATTTTGTGTTTGATAGGATCTTTTATAGTGTATTATTTAACACTTGAGTCTTGCTATCATTTTGTGTTTGATAGGATCTTTTATACTATCATTTTTGCTGATTATTTGTCAATAAACCAACAGCAATGCAAATCGCGTGAGCTGGTGGGAGCTAATGGTGCTCGCTTCACATGCACACCCATCTGTTTCAACCATGGCCGGAACCCTCCTTTCTGGGGCGAATATCGTATACAATGGAAACCCGTTAAATGACCTCACACTCACTGCTTTCTTGGACAAGTTCATGGAGAAAAAACCTAAGTCATCTACATGGCATGGTGGTTCCCAAATCGAACCTGCTAAGAAGGTCAGTTTAAACTCCTCCAGTTTCATGTCTGTTTCCTTCAGATTCTACATTATGATACTCCCATGATAGATTATGTTTTTGACTTTTTTTTTTCTTTTCTTGTTTTGCAGCTTGATATGAACAACCATTTAATTGGACCAGAGATTTTGTCATTGGCTGAAATTGATGTGCCCCCAGAAGATCTCGTCTTCCACAAGTTTTATATGAATAAAATGAATTCCACAAAGAAGTCGAAAAAGAAGAAAAAGAAGACATCAGCAGAGGATGAGGCTGCTGAAGACTTGTTCAACGTGGATGGTGATGATGACATGGAAGGTGGTGTTGATGATAGTGACAATGAAGAAATTGATAACATGTTGGACTCTGCCAATCTTTCTGATGGTGATTATGAATATGATGATCTTGACGAAGTTGTCAATGAAGATGATGATGACTTGGTTGGTAACGCTGGTGATGCTGAAACTGATGCTCCCTCAGATACTATTGAGGGAGAAGATTTTGATATTTCCGACGATGCTAGGAGTGATAACGATGATGACGATGTGGATATCAATATCGGAGATGCAGATTACGGTAGTGATGACGATGAAGACGAATTCAATCAAAGAAAACGAAAGAGGAAACCCGGTAAAAAGGCTGGGGCATCACCCTTTGCAAGTCTTGAAGAGTTTGAACATTTGCTAAATGAAGAAGATGAAAGTCCCACAAAAGAAACCAAGTCCACAGATAAGAAAAAACCAAAATCAAGAAAGAAAAGGAAGTCACACTGATACCAACCTTGAAGCAGCTACAAAAATTCAGGCCTATGCTGCTGAAAGTGCTTCAATACTTGCTTTTTATCTATAGCTCTGTTTTTAATGGACTCAATAGACTCCTTCGTTCTGGATATTTGTTCCAATTTTGTGCTTCGATGAAGTAATTTTTTTTTGTATCATTATGGAAACTTATATGATCTCATTATTCTTCCTTTTCAAGTCATATTTTGTACTCTTAATGATAGAAATGGTTATGGTTTTATGTTGTAATTTTTTCCAATATATATCAATTATATCTCCTTTAGCATTTGTACATGGTTTCCTGGTTTTTTCTGCAGAATTGCGGTAGAAACAACAAAAGATATAGCCAATCTATTTGGAAACACAAGAAAAAACAATTCAAGACAACAACTATCTTCTGGTTCATTTGATTTCATGCTAAATACAAATGTCTCCTTAAACCCTCTAAAACTTACACAACCAGAAGCCTATTTATCTATCTACCTCAAGAAATGGTAACTTCAACAGTCTTGGACTTGGGTGGTGGAGGGAGCTTTTCAACCATCACAGTCAAGACACCATTTTCACATTTGGCTGAGATGGCTGATACATTGGCGTTTTCCGGCAACCGGAACTTCCTTAACAGCTTCTAGGGTGCTCTCCTCTCAAGTCTTATGTACTTGCAGCTAGGGGTGTGCAGGATCCAATCCAATCCAATACGATCCATTGGATCGGATCAAATCCATTGGATTGGATTGGATTGGATCCAGAGAGGTGATTGGATCGGATTGGATCATAAATTCTAAAATCCATTGGATTGGACGGATCTTGGATTTCCGTTTGGAAATCTGTCGAATCCGCCAATCCGTCTAAAATATTAGGCCTTATTTTTATATTGGGTAATTTATTTTATCTACTACTTTTTAATGTAAAGGCCCAACCAAAATACAATTTTTAATGTTACTATTTTGGGTTTTCTTTCTCAATTTCTCTACAGCCAACAATCCACCATCTTCTTTTATTCTATTCTTCTTCATTAATATCACGGCTTATTAAGTTTACATTTGGAGTTGATGTATAATGTTTATAAACTTTTTGAATTATATAAAGTTTACAAGTTATGTCATGTATTTTTTTAATGTTAATTTTATTTGAATTAATTAGTAATGTTTGAATAATTTATTTGATTTTATTTATTTCAGATTATAACTTTTATATATTACAAATGACTTTATATTAATTTGATCCATCGGATCATATCGGATTGGATCGGATCGGATCGGATCCCGCTATAAAATTGGATCGGATCGGATTGTAATTTCTTCGATCTAATCGGATCGGATCGGATCTTGGATCATGGCAAATCCATTGGATCCGATCCGCCGCACACCCCTACTTGCAGCCTTCCTCTTCACCATCTTCATGCTTTCTTTTCCCACTGCTCTTGATCACCAATGTCTTCTCATCCTCAACCATCACTTGCAATTTCATAAAACCTTCTCATTATTCAACCCAAAACCGAAAAAAAGACAATAGGAATATCACACCCCAGATGCAATTATTCATAAGGATTTCAAAAGCATTCAAATGTAGTCCGAAAAGGTTATTGAATACATTTCAATTACCACTTAAAACCTAAAATTAATACATTATCGTCTTGTTGTTTCCATAACATTGTATCCATTCATCTCCCAATACTACAATATATAGTATACTTCTTCACAAACACTTCAAATTACTTTCACATAACATAAAGCATACATGACTATACTATGGTGAGATTAATAAAAGACAACCAAAATGTAACGTTTTGATTCACACTCCAGATACAATTATTCACAAGGATTTTCAAAAGCATTCGAATGGTGTCCGAAAAGGTTTTTGAATACATTTCAATTACCACTTAAAAGCCTAAAATTATTACATTATTGTTTGCGGTTTCCATAACATTGTATCCATTCATCTCCCAATACTACAACATATAGCATACAACTTCACAAACACTTCAAATCACTTTCATATAACATAAAGCGTACATGATCATACTATGGTAAGAATAAAAAAAGACAACCAAAATGTAACGTTTTGATTCACACAATAGATGCAATTATTCACATAACAGTGTAGGGGAATATTTAAGGACATTAGATATGGACTGTTTATGAAATGAGTGAAGCAAACTGAATTATTCACAAGGATTTCAAAAGCATTCAAATGTAGTCAGAAAAGGTTATTGAATACATTTCAATTAACACTTAAAACCTAAAATTAATACATTATCGTCTTGCTGTTTCCATAACATTATATCCATTCATCTCCCAATACTACAATATATAGTATACTTCTTCACAAACACTTCAAATTACTTTCACATAACATAAAGCATACATGACTATACTATGGTGAGATTAATAAAAGACAACCAAAATGTAACGTTTTGATTCACACTCTAGATACAATTATTCACAAGGATTTTCAAAAGCATTCGAATGGTGTTCGAAAAGGTTTTTGAATACATTTCAATTACCACTTAAAAGCCTAAAATTAATACATTATTGTTTGCGGTTTCCATAACATTGTATCCATTCATCTCCCAATACTACAACATATAGCATACAACTTCACAAACACTTCAAATCACTTTCATATAACATAAAGCGTACATGATCATACTATGGTAAGAATAAAAAAAAGACCCAAAATGTAACGTTTTGATTCACACCATAGATGCAATTATTCACATAACAGTGTAGGGGAATATTTAAGGACATTAGATATGGACTGTTTATGAAATGAGTTGAATTCCTGTTGCTTTACCAAAGCTATTATCGTCTACTTTTAGTTATAAAAACTTTTAGAAGGACCACTATCAGAGCAACATGACCATAATATATCAATGACCATAACCAACTTCTCCTGCTTCCTCTTATTAAGTTTATTACGCTCAAGTTCATTTTTCTAACCGTCCTGTAAAACCTCTATAAAAACAAACAAACAAACAAATTAAAAACAAAACAAAATTGAAAATAAAGAAAGAAGTTTAAAAAAGAAAATTGAACTTACGTCTGAAAGGAAACGAGTAGCGTAACAATCTCTCACACAATCTCTATATTTCGTGAGACCAATGCTAAGAAGCTTCAAATCTGTGTATTCCTCCATCTGCCCAACATTAGGGTACTTAAGCAAAAAGGGTTCCGCTCTATTGAGCTCAGGGTACATGTCACAGATATCATTTTCCACTTTTTTTTGTGCTCGTATATCATCCACAAATGTGAACCATCTCTGCAACAACTGCCCAATCTCATCAAGCCTTTCCATTTCATCTTCATGAAACTTACACTAAGAAAAATAAAATAAAAAACGAGTTAACAATTAATATTTAAAATAAATATATACCGAAAAAAACAACATATCTTACCTTTTTCATGTTTTTAAAGTATCTTAGGTCAAAACTAAAGAGAAGTCCTCCAATATTATGGATAGAAGTCTGCATTTCAGTCAAAACAACAAACTTAAGAACAAATTTATTAAAAGGCAAAAAACAACACAAAAAAATGACAAAAATACCAGTTTGTTTATGACGTTTCTAACTCCTTCTATGGACATCCCCGGCTTAATTATTTGCAGGGGAATCAAGTGGTGCAGAACAAATCTTCCACTTTTAAATGCACCGGGTGGAGTAGATGAGTCCCTCTTTAGCGCCAAGCTTTTGAGAATCAACTCATTCCAAGTGAACTCCTTCATTAATGAGCACAGCTTCGGAGAAAGGTTCACAAGGATTTTAAAAGCATTCAAATGTAGTCCGAAAAGGTTATTGAATACACTTCAATTACCACTTAAAGCCTAAAATTAATACATTATCGTCTTGCTGTTTCCATAACATTGTATCCATTCATCTCCCAATACTACAACATATAGTATACTTCTTCACAAACACTTCAAATTACTTTCACATAACATAAAGCATACATGATCATACTATGGTGAGATTAATAAAAGACAACCAAAATGTAATGTTTTGATTCACACCCTAGATGCAATTATTCACAAGGATTTTCAAAAGCATTCGAATGTAGTCCGAAAAGGTTTTTGAATACATTTCAATTACCACTTAAAAACTTAAAATTAATACATTATTGTCTACTATTTCCATAACATTGTATCCATTCATCTCCCAATACTACAACATATAGCATACAACTTCACAAACACTTCAAATTACTTTCACATGACATAAATCGTACATGATCATACTATGGTAAGATTAAAAAAAGACAACCAAAATGTAACGTTTTGATTCACACCATAGATGCAATTATTCACATAACAATGTATGGGAATATTTAAGGACATTAGATATGGACTGTTTACGAAATGAGTGAAGCAAACTGAATTTATGTTGCTTTACCAAAGCTATTATCGTCTATTTTTAGTTATAAAAACTTCGCTTAAGTAGTGAGCCCGTCTATCCATATTTAGTAATGAATGTCTACATTGCAGAAGCTTATTGAATTCTGAAGAAGTCAACAAATTATTTCTATCAAGTCTGGGCTATAAAGTTAAAGATCCAGGTCAAGCTCCAAGTCGAGGCCAGGGACATGCAGTGGAGGTTGATCGGTCAAGGTCCAAGTCAAGGCCAGGGACATGGAGTGGAAGGTCAAGGTCAAGGTTCAGGTTCAAGGCAAGGCCAGTGACATGTGGTGGAGATTGCACTACAACAGATTGGGTCTTTTACGGCGCACATAAATGGCACGTCGTAAATGTTATCATTCATGACTTATGTTTAGTGCACGTCGTAATTGTGATGCATAATTTCTCAAAGACGGCGTATAATTGAGGAACGCCGTAAAAAATGATTATTTACGGCTTACCTATTACGTGTCTTATTTGAAAGTCTTTTAAGACATACTACTCATGTCATGTATACATTTTTCGAAAACAAGTGAATGACTATTTACGACATTTAATGCAAGTCGTAATAGTGATACATAATTTCTCAAAGACGGCATGCATTTGAGGAACGCCATAAAAAAGAGATTATTTACGATTTACCTGTTGCGTGTCTTATTTGAGAGTCTTTTAAGACATACAACTCACGCCATGTATACATTTTTCAGAAACAAGTGAATGACTATTAACTGCACTAGTGATACATAATTTCTCAAAGACGGCGTGCATTTGAGGAACGCCGTAAAAAAGGATTATTTATGGCTAAACAAGTGAATGACTATTTACGGCATTCAGTGCAAGTCGTAATAGTGATACATAATTTCTCAAAGACAGCGCGCATTTGAGGAACGCCGTAAAAAAGAGATTATTTACGGCTTACCTGTTGTGTGTCTTATTTGAGAGTCTTTTAAGACATACAACTCACACCATGTATACATTTTTCAGAAACAAGTGAATGACTATTTACTGCATTCGGTGCAAGTTGTAATAGTGATACATAATTTCTCAAAGACGGTGTGCAATTAAGGAACGCCGTAAAAAAAGATTATTTACGGCTTACCTATTGCGTGTCTTATTTGAAAGTCTTTTAAGACATACTACTCATGCCATGTATACATTTTTCAGAAACAAGTGAATGACTATTTATAGCATTCAGTGCAAGTCGTAATAGTGATACATAATTTCTCAAAGACGGCGTGCATTTGAGGAACACTATAAAAAGGATTATTCACGGCTTACCTATTGCGTGTCTTATATATTTGAGAGTCTTTTAAGACATATAACTCACGCCATGTATACATTTTTCAGAAACAGAGGAACGCCTTAAAAAAGGATTATTCACGGCTTACCTATTGCGTGTCTTATATATTTGAGAGTCTTTTAAGACATACAACTCACGCTATGTATACATTTTTCAGAAACAAGCTTTTTGGCTCCTAAAAGGAACCCCTAAGGTTGAAACTTAATTTTTGTTAGGTGGGTGTTTTGGGACAAAAATAATATTTGTTGATGATAATGATTTTAGGGACTACATTTTTCCTCTTTTTTTTTTTTAAGAGACAGATTAATAATTAAATTTTCTTCAATTTTGTATATTAATTATTATAGATTAATTCAAAAAATTATGAAAAAATATATTATTTTCATTTATAAATATAATATTAAGAATCTAAAATGCAAAACAATATTTTAGAAAAGTCCATTTACATTTCCCCTTCCCTTTTGTGATAGGGATTCAAGTCTTATATTTATATATTAAATTTTAAAATGTAGAGAAACATCTCTCTATCTCGAGTACGATTAACGAATATCCTTTGATCCGAAAATATATGATTACAAAAATTAATTAAATGCTAAAATAAATGTTAATTTGTCTATCATATAAAATGAAATTTATATTATTGGAAATAAAATTTTGATTTAAAAATAATCAATAAAAAATTAATAACATTTATAGTTTATATATAAACATTATGCAATTATTAACAAATTCAAATGAGTAGCAGAACTGGTTAAGGCTTTTCTTCACATGAGGTCTCAGGTTTGATGATTGATGTGAATGGATTATTAAAAGGTGTGAAATGGGAGTGGGAGTGGGAGCGGGAGGGGGAGGTAGGAATGGATTCGGTGGGGGTGGGTGTATGGGATGATGTGCTTTAAATATAATATAATACCAGTCAAGGCCAGGGACGTGCAGTGGAGATTGATAATACACAACTTTATGAAAGCATTGAGTCTACTGGTTTCATTTATTAGATTTTCAACTTGTTATGTGATGTCCAAATGCTTCATGATTGATCTTCCTCTAATCATAATATATACTCTTTTAGATTTATGATTTTAATAATAATATTTAATTGGGTACTTTTAAGATAGAAATTCAAAACTAACCACTTGAAACATTAAACTTTTGTTAATAACCACTTTTGAAACTTTAATTGTTAATAACCACTTTTTAAAAAAACTTTCAGTGTATGTCCATAAATTACCAGAGTACCCTGAAAATAGTTTTTTTTTTTAATCTCGAAGCAAACTTGAAATCACGACTAAATTGAAAATGTCCAAACTTGAAATTATGACTAAATTGAAATGTCAAAACTTGAAATCATGCCTAATTTGAAATATCCAAACTTGAAATGTGGACTATATTGAAATTTTCCTCTCCTTCTTCCTCTCCTCAAATTAGGTTTAGGTTTTTTGTTTTTCTTTTTTTGTTGCAGACCACAACGCCGGCGGAGGGGGGATTGATTCCGTCGCCCATCGCCATCCCGTCGCCGGCGAAGTAGCAGCGCACGCCACCAGCCCACCCCATCGCAAGACGCACGTGAAGGATGCGTCGCTCGTCGTTCGTCGCTCGGCTGGGCGAAGCCCAGATCCTCTGCCGATCTCTGCCGTGAAGCCTAGAAGGTCGCCGGCGCTCGGCGACACCTTCGTCGGTGCTCGGCGACCCTCAAAGCATGCCGGCGAGAGGGAGATCGGGGAGAGAGAGAGAGAAATCGGGGAGAGAGAGCAGAGGAGAGAGAAAAGAAAGGAGAGAAAAAAGAGAGAGAAAGCTGATTTGGGATATTTTATATAGGGGTATTCAAGTAATTTTACAAAAACATGGTTATTAATAAATAAAAATTCGTTTGTGATTAAAAATAAATTTCCAATAATATATGTGGTCATTTTTGTCAATTTTCACTACTGTTTAATGACCTCTCCCGAAATTTCATCTAAATAGATACACGTATATAATATACAGTAACTATTAAATTATCTATCATGGTCAATAATTCATAATCTACACGAGAGTTTACAAATTACTTATCCGATAAATTATAACCTAAAATAAAAGCAACAGCTCCAATGTTTTTGGCATTGGCAATTTAGTATATATATATATATATAAGTTAAATAAGTACTTGAATTGAAAACCCCCTCCCACAGTCCCACCAGCCATGGCTTGGACCACCACCACCGGTTGTTGCATGCACCAATTCAAACCCTAGTTTGGTCCACGACTCCACTCAACCTTATTAGGTATCCTTATTTGGACCACAAATTAACAATTCACTTGTTCTATATATAAATAATAGATATCAAATTTTTGGATAAATTGTGTGATTTTGTTTTTGAACAAATTAATTAACTATAGATAGATAATAATTAATAATTTTAAAATTGATATACCAGAAATCTTTAACATGCTACAAATTGGCATTAACACTTATCTGAGTGGAAATCAATGATTAAAGTAACATATTATTAAACCTTGATCTCTAAGAGAATTCTTATCAAACTAAAAGTAATTGTCAATTTTGATATAAAATAAAAAATAAAAAAAACAACAACAACTGTTATTTAGCTGGGGATCAGTCTCCATCCTTAAAATGACATCGAAAAAGAATTTTTTTTCTTTTCAAAAAAAGACAAATAACCTAGGATATTACAATCAAATGAATTAGATGTAATTAATTACCCAAATTCAATAAGATATATGCCGAAACACCAACTTGAAATCTTGGTTGTACGTATTCGATCATATCCATGTTACTTTTATTGAAACCAAGCAAATTATAAGAACCCTAGCTACTAGATAGTTTGGTTTTGGGTTGTCTTCTCTTTATGGGAACTAGTGATTGCTTACCAACCAGCAGTTACTTTGTGTTGTTTGTTTGCTATGATCATTCAACAACAACCAGCTTATACATATATAATTATATATTTTGTTTATTATTATTATTATTATTATTGTCTCATGAGTCATGATTATCACCCCTTCAACATTTTTAATTATTTCCCTCTTATTAATTTGCAAGTAATTATATATAGATTCTCTTAAACAAGGTTGTAATTGATTGAGTTGATTAAGATAAATTTTAACTACATACAATCCCTATCCATGAAGGAAGGAAATGAGTAATTCACGTTGATAGTTAAATATACATTTCACGAGAAGATCGAATTCGTTAAAAGTTGGTAAATCAGAGACAGAAGTTAAAAAAAAGAAGAAGGAAGTAGCGAAAACCCCACCACAAAAAGCCAAAGCAAAAGAGCAACTAGTTTTGTTGTCAAATATGTAACAACACATGCACTTCAGTTAGTAGCTGGTTTCTCTCAATCTGTGGGCCATCCCATACACTTGCTAGTTACTTCTCTCATTCTCTTATATTTATATGAACCTTCCTTCTCTCTTTCTCTTCACTTCTATCAATTCAATCTATAAGCACTACTTCTTCTTCTTCTTCTTCTTCTTCTTCAAATTTTGCAAAAGCACTTCTTGTTCTTGCTAGCTTCTTCAATTCATCAACTGATAATAATAATTAATGGCCAAAGTTGGCAAGTTGACCAAGCTGAAATCAGCCATAAAGAGGTTGCCATCATTCACTAAGCAGCTCTCCTTCTCCTCCTCCTCCTCCTCCTCACGCGTCGCCATCGCCGCCACAACGGACGAAGACAGCAAGGAGCTCCATGCAGTGTACGTGGGGAAGTCAAGGAGGAGGTATTTCTTGACCTCCGATGTGATTTTCCACCCTCTTTTCCAACAACTCGTGGAGAGGTCATCAGGTGGTGGTGGTGATGGGTTCGACGAAGACGGTCACCGCGGAGGAGGAGAAGTGGAGGAGGAGGCGGTGGTGGTGGCTTGTGAGGTGGTGTTGTTCGAGCACTTGGTTTGGATGATCAATGAGAGTTCTACTAGTGGTGGCGGTGGCGGTGGCGGTGGAGCTCAATTGGGGTCAAATATGCAAGAACTAGTTGAGTTCTATACTTGTTGAAAAAAAAAAAAAAACACATTTTAATTAGTTACTTGTAGTTATTATTTTTGGTACTTTTTTTTGGTTGAGGAATTTGGATGGTGAGGATTAACTCATTTGTTATATTCAACGGCTGATGATGATGAAGAAGAAGTTGAAGATCAAGGCATCAAGCTGGTTCTTATAATAATAATAATTAGGATTAATTAGTTATTGATTACTTAGTAGGAAGTTGATTAGGGCACTATTCATTGTTATTGTACTCTATGATCTCTTGCTTAATTATAATTGAAATTTCTTCAAAATTTGGTCTCATGTGTTAAGAGATATTATTTAATTGTTTATTTTATTTTATTTTAATATTACAATAATTCAGGTTTTTAGGGTGGAGAAGAGACTCAAACCCACACTACGCCCCATAATCTCATAGTATGGGTGTGATGGACTGTTTAATTGCTTGCTTCTCTTCTTCTTTCCTTAATAATTATTAATTAATATACATATGTACTTTAAAAGTTTAATAATTAAATAATTAGTTTCGCTGAGAATTAGATATATCCATAAATTTTGTAATTTATTAATTTGTGTGAAAGAATCACAATCTGTACTTTCCAGCAAAACAGCTGTTACATTACATATTTACATAAAAATACAAAGATTGTGACATTTAAAACAAAACACATGTACAATTTGGATGTAGAAAATGAAAGAGTTGAAGATGAATATGTTAAGATGCATAAATGTTGTTGCATTGGTCCCCCATTTTTCTGGTCCTACACCTACAATTCTGAATCTCTTGTTAGATTGTCTTTTATCACTTTGGTTACACCTGCAAAAAAACCAGAAATGAATAAATAAATAAATAAATAAGTATTATACTATACTATTATATAAATTTAGGGTTTTTTTTTTAAGGAGGGGGAGGACTCGAATCTGTAACCTTGTGGTGCAGGTGTGAAAGGTTTACTACCGGACCATTCTCAACTTGTCAGTACTGGAAGGAGTTACTAACTACTAAGTGATGATTAATTCTCCCTTATTTTAACCCAAAACAAAAACTATGAGTTTGGTATAACTAATTATCCAAATTTAGGGATTCTTAAACAATAGGTAGGTTAATCACTGGACAACACTCCAAAAAAAGGCACGGTGGACTTAATAATTAGTTGAATGGTAATCAATTGTGTTTGGACTATGGAATAATTTATAAAGTGGGAAACATCATTATATTATATTATTAATTATTAAATTGAGGGGTGCCTGCCACCCGAATGGTATCAGAGCCATGTCTCGAGTCCCTGGAGTCCAGGAAAAGAGTTAGACTGCTATGAGTATGGTAGACTGGTCTAGAAGGAAGAAATTTCTCAAAAAACAAAATATACAACATAATTTAATTTTATAACATCCCAAATGATTGGGTGGTTAGGGATGCTTTTGGAACACCTACCCTTTGGAGGCTTTTTTACAAGTTGATTCATATGCTAATTTATGACTTTATATGATTGTTAATGAATTCACAAGGCACTTAATCGAAGATATATGAATTAATTAATTAAGGACTAAAATAACTTGATTAATTATGTTTTTATTATGAATATTGCTACAAATCATTTTAACACGATTCGTTTTGATATTAAATAATGTTTAAAATTTCAAGTATAAGAAAAAGCGTTTCTGTATTTATATACACATTTTATTCATTCATATTATGTCATGTAATATAGATTTATCGTGAATTTATTACATATATAATATATGATATGATTTGAATGAATCAAATGCGTTATCTGTCACACTGAAGCATCTCTCATGGCTCAAACCACCAGACAGACCGCCGCAAACAGGATGAGACTACTTGAGCCACTTGCGGCTGGAAGTGCAATATCAAACCATGGGCTGAGGCAACCGGTTTAGTTTTGCAGTTATTGAAAGGGTATTTTTATTTTTTATTCTTCACCTAACTTTTGTTTTTTTCAATAACGAAACAAATTATATTTCCGATAACTTTTGGATGGAGGAGGTCTCACCTTGTGTTGGGTGAAATCCCAATGCTGCTGTAATCCTTTTGATTTTGTTTAATGAAGTTTGGTTTAAAAAAAAATAAAAAATAAAAAAGGTAAACAAATAATCCATTCCAAGATATGAATATATATTTACAAAACGAGTCTGAAGTCCGTCCGGATCTGTTAAAATCAAGCACTATAAATAATTAAGTACTATATGTGTGCTATAGTAGTTCAAATATCAACTCCCATAATTTAGAGATATCTACTGCTACAAAATTAAGAAGAAAACTCTTTACACGTTCGTGTAAAATACACATAATAAGACTCGAACCCTCCACTAATAACTTGGAAGGTGAGGGAGGTGCACATAAAAGATATGGATATCTAGTTATCTTTTTTTTTTTTTTTTTTTTGACAATATCTATTAATCCGAGATCATGTATTTTTTGAAAACTTTTGCTATTAGTAGGATTCGAGCCGTTGACATGTGAGTCATTTATCTAAGTTTCGAACTCATCCATCTACTAACTGAGCTACGCCTCTGTTGGGGATATCTAGTTATCTTTGTACAAAATTTATTATACTGTATTCATGTACATCGATTTTGTTGTCACTCTTTGACTTGAGAACCATGAATCTGCCAGCTCCATTAATATTCTTGCATTTTATATATTGTTGTTAATATCTTTCTAAGGATTTTGAAACATGTCCATATATGTTTCAAGCCAGATTTTGAGACAAATTAAGTTATTATAAGATCTAATTAACTATATATATAGTTGGAAACCAATCTGGACATAAAATAGTCATAATCAGATCCAATAATTAACCTAATTAATTAGTCCAAAGTTTCCAAGTAATAACAATTAATGTGTCAATATCTTGAGATCTAGATATTCTATGATGGGTCATGACAATTGACTAGTAATAAATATATTTGACCTAGATCTCCATATATTTGTTAAGTCCAAACACTCATCTAATTTTGTTTTATAATAATTCTTCATAACATTCTTCATTCATATATGAATCTAAACTATATCCTACCTAGTATAGAAGAAACTCGAACCACTTAAAATAGTCTAGAGTTATGATAATTGACAATAGAAGACGTGACAAAAAGCTATGATATTAATGTGTATATAGAATTTTCTAGTTCTATTATATGATTAATGTGTTAAGAAAGCACTTTCCTAAGTTTCCACTTTTGAAAGATACGAGGATAAATAAAAATATTATACCAATTGAAAGACTTAGTTCTAGTGAAAGTTTTTGATTCATCAATTATTCTAGAAGATACTAAAAAAAAAAAAAAAAAGTGATTAGGGGTAGAAAAAGAAATAAATCCATCATCTTTGACATCGACACTTCCAACGATTCAGAATCAACAGATTCGTTGGGCAACTCTTGAGTAACCTAATATTTGGAAACTTTTAAAAGATACGAGGATAAGTAAAAAGATTATACCAATTGAAAGACTCAATTCTAGTGAAAGTTTTTTATTCATCAATTATTCTAGAAGGTACTAAAAAAAAAGTGATTAGGTGTAGAAAAAGAAATAAATCTATCATCTTTGACATCGACACCTCCCACGATTCAGAATTAACAGATTCGTTGGGCAACTCTTGAGTAACCTAATATTCAAAATACTAATAAAAACAGTGTCATGTAACTTCATTTCAAAAACGAAACTTTTTTGAAATCAATATGGAACAAAATTGGAGAATCTGCTCAATTTTCTATTTTCATTTTTTTTTCTTTTTAATCGTATCGAATCCTTCCTTATTGACATTAATTCATTTTCTATTCTAATTAAATTCTATATATTCTTATCAACAAGAATCCAAAAGAAGATGAAAAAACCTGCTATAATTATCAAAACTTCAAATTACTTGCATAGATTATAGTCTACCTGATCAAATACAAATCCATATAACTTAGAAGAAAAAAGAAAACAGAGAAAAACAGAGAAGATCGAGCTAAAAATTATATAGTAATTAATGATAATACTGACATAAAAATCAACTTTTATATACACATTAATATCATAGTTTATACACATTAATCATATAATAGAACTAGAAAATTCATAAACGTGGGATCCCGCACGTTTTATCATATGGAAAATATAATTCTAACATTAGAAATATTTTATTTTTTTTATAAATAAAAATAACGTGTAGAATCTTGAATCAAAGAAGTGCTTTTATAGAACAATATTATAAATATATAAATACAATTAGCTAGATTATATCAATTTGACCTTTGGTTTTAGCGATCTTCTTATAATTAATCATCCACTCTTCAAACTCCTTTGCCTCATAAGGAATCCTGAGAACTCCATCATGACAGAAGTCATATTCTTCAGCTGCTTTACACAAAAGCTCCAAGAAATCTGCTTCTGCAAGTGCTTTTCTATGAACCATAAAACGCCTCGTTTCATCACCACAACAAATTGGGACATACCCTCTTGGAGTAATATTAATGTTCTTCTTTAATTTACTTGATCTCACTCCCATTATCATTAATCAATCTTTTGAGTACTTAATATTCCAATAATTAGCTGCTTCTCTAATTAAGCGCAGCTTTTAAATGGAAATTTTTTAAGTGATTCAATCTTTGTTTCAATGTTGATTAATGATTATTTTTTTCGGGCAACTTGCCGTGCCAATTAGGTTGATTAATTAATCTAGAAGTTTGATTATATATATAATTAATAATATGATTATATTGTTCTCTTTAAAAATCTTTGAGTGCAACGTGAAGTGTGTTGATTTTGTTGTTTCTTTTGTTCTCTTTCGTTACTTTTAAATGTACAAATTATGTACTGGGTTTGCATATTTTTGTACTTAGTACTACTAATTCCTGTCTTTAGAATAAATAACTAATTTTCAATTTTTGTAATTTTGTATTTGTATTTGTTCAAATTAACAATTTAATTATAATTTTATCATACAATTACATCTACACAATTAATTCTTATAATTAAATCAATAATTAGGGTGCACTAAGTAATGCATAGTCGCCAATAGGGGCGTAGCTCCGTTGGCAGATAGACGAGTTCTTTTAACTTGGGGCTTAGGCAAATGATTCCCAGGTCAGCGGCTCGAATCCTACCAATGACGAAAGCTTTAAAAAAAAATACCTGGTCCTGGATAAATAGATATTGTAAATAAAAAAAAAAGACCCAATCACTTGCGAATACTGATATTTTCAGGATTTTGAGGTATTGATATAAAAAAAGTATCGTTGAAATCTCGAAAATTTGACTATATTTAATATTTCTATATGTATTTCCATATATAAACCAATCGAAACCAATATTTAATTACTTGTTAGATAATCATGTTGTAGAAATTCTGTGTACCTAAACTGTAAACAGCATTCACAGGCTTGTTTGTGGACTTCAACTGAGGAATAATTTCTGGCACTTGACTACTTTTCAAAGAAAATAAAATGTTTGAAAACATTGACAACAAATTATTATAAAGTTGGAATTAATATATATAGTTATATAAAATAAACTGATTCTTGTTTCCCAAACTAACCCTTTTAAAGGAATCTCCATTAATGATTGAAAACTTAAAAAGCTAGGTTAGCATGATTAAATCAACTTCTGCTAGTGGGATTAGTTGGACTTGGACCCATCAAGACTTGATCCCTCTTGAGCTTTCATAAAAAAGACTTTTCCAAAAGCACTGTCATTCCCCCTATATGATGTGTCATATATATATATATAGCTTTCATGAAAAAAACTTTTCCAAAAGCACTTTCATTCCCCCTATGTCATATAGGGTGGTTCTTTAGTAAGGTCGTTCTGAAATTATAAGTCAAGGACATTCAACCACAGCCACACATTTATATTGGGTGTGGGTATTTGTTAATGTGGGGCTATGGGCAAGGGCGAAGCCAGGATTTTGGTTTCGGGGGGGCCAGGACAGAAACTAATATTAAATATCACGTAAGAAAAATATATTAATATATCCAAATATAATTCCGTTTAATCTTTAAGTTAATGATACAAATTATGTAGAGTAAACCATAAAAACCACTTGGTCCACCTCAAAACAAGATAAATATTGCATAATAAAATAGTAAATAAAGACCTTTTTTTTTTTTTTTTTGAAATATTACATAAATTCGGGGTTTTTTTTTTAGGACTCGAACCCACAACCTCATGGTGTAAGTATGGGGGGTTTACCACTGGACTAACCTCATATCGTCTAAAGACAGTCTTAATTTGTTTTAGTGTATAGCTAATAAAAAAATAAAAATTACAAACATATATAGACGGGTTTAGCTGCTATATAGTTCATGTATTGTTGCGAGTGTAATTACAAGATGGGGTTATTTCTTTTTAGTTTTAATTTCTTTTAAAATTTTAAATCTTTGATTTTTGTAGACCTTTTGATTGAAATCCTTGAAAATTAAACATGTAACTATCAAGTAATCGTGTAGTTGTTGAACCCATATATAGATTATATTAGGAAATAATGTATGAAAACATAAGGAATTAAAATACTAAAAGGGATTGATTTTGTGTTGGCAGAACATAAATATAAATATGGAAGAAATTGCATATATAATTATATACTATAATATTATAATAGCTAACAAGTAACAAGTCAAAATTCTTGGATTGGCTGGGGGGCCATGGCCCCTATGGGCCCCCCCTTGTATTCGCCCCTGGCTATGGGTCCACTGCGAATGTGTGGCTGTGGTTGGACGTTCTGAAATTATAAAGTCATGACGGTTGTAATTAGAGAAGTATTATATATATATATATATATATATATATATATATATATATATATATATATATATAGTTGTTTTCACCTCAGGACGTACGAAACTGAACTTTTAACATTATGACGAAACTTGTAAGTCATTGATTAAGTTTAAAAAGGCTTTGACTAAACTGAAGTATGTGAATCTAATAGTTGATAGCTGTGAAATTGATATAAATAAGATCAGTTCATCCTGAGGAGAGAAAATTTATATATATATATATATAAATACAATTTTTTTTATTGTAAGTTTGTCCTGATATAAAATATATTAAGACGAAGAATGTTGACCATTAAATTTACATACTTTAACTCAAAGTGTATGCACTTGTCAAAATTTCTCCATATCTATAGTCAACATTTTTCGTCCTGATATATTTTATATTAGGACGAACTGATAGTAGAAAAACTATATATATATATATATAAGTTTGTCCAGATATCAAAGTATGTAAATCTAGTGGTCCACATTCTTTGTCCTGATATATTTATTGTCAGAACGAACTGATATTAGAAAATCTCTCTCTCTCTCTCTATATATGTATATATATATACCAAAACGGAGAATTAACAAATATAACAGTACGCACAAGACAATATGCAGAAAATAATAAAACATGAAATTGAAACGAATTCCAACTTGAATAATAGAAAATCACATAAACATAAACTTACTGTAGTCAGTATCAGTCGGACAGCAATGTATAACAGTACGCACAAGACAATATGCAGAAAATAATAAAACATGAAATTGAAACGAATTCCAACTTGAATAATAGAAAATCACATAAACATAAACTTACTGTAGTCAGTATCAGTCGGACAGCAATGTAGATATACACAAATAAGTCGCACTCTTTATTAATTTCAAACTTGTTTGTACAAAGGAAGGGAAGATTAAGAGAGGAAGGTTACAAGATTTAGAGAAAGATTACAGAGTAGGAAAAGAACTTCCAAATCAGGATGCTCCTTCTCAGACGGAGAAGAGTTCTATATATAGACTAGACGAATTACCATGGTAATGATAACCAAGGTTAAACTTGACTATGGTTAAAGCATAATGATGATCGTCCAAGCTGGTCACATGGGTCTGGAAGAGGAGAAATTATTGCTGCTGAAGCAATGATGGTACTTGATGATTCCATAGATTTGTCACATGGGTCTGGTAGTGGAGGAATGATCGCTGCTGGAGCATAGGCACGCACGGGCGAAAGGTAATTTGTTTCTTCTGCCGACACTTTACTTTACTTTTTTTTTTTTTTTTTTTTTTTTTTCTCTCTCTCTCTGCCGACATAGGATAATACATGATTATAATTGTTAATAAAGGATTCCATGTTCTCTAAGAATAAGTCTGGTGAAATCTGTGGGGTTAAAGCCCCTGAAACTGAGATAAGTCATGGCCGAAAGTACTCCCACAATGCTGTTGAGAATAGCTATTACCTTCGGTGGGGTCATTTTCACTAAGGAAATCATCATGATCTCCTGAATCTGAGTCTTTTTGGGAAATTGCTGCCATAGTTTTTCTCATTTCATCAGCGATGGCTAAGAGTTCTTCGGGAGTCTTGGCAGCGGCAATTCTAGCTTGATTTTGGGATTTAGCCATTAAGAACTGGGATTGATCCTGGCTTGAGTTGCAGAAGCTAGGATTTTCGTTAAACCATTTTGCCACTCTATTTCTTCCATGGTCGGCCATATTCATGCCACTCCACCATTTGATCTTTGTTTGTCTCCCAAAATAAGGAATATTGACATTGCCAATGAGTTGCTCTTGAATCTTATAATCAAGCATCAAAATCCAGGTAAGACTGAATATCCTGAAAAAGAGTAATAAGTCAGGAATAAAATCCCAATCTTTGGGTTTATCAATATGTGTGACCCAATACTGATAACCTTCTTTGATGATGGTTGGAAGGAAATCAATATTTGGCCCAAATTTGTCCCACCATTCTAGAAACCAGAATGGTATGTCAAGAGGAAAATCTTTGTCAAAATAGATAAACCAGGATAAAGAGTTTCCTGGGTTTTGACCATACAAAACATATGTCCATGCGTCAATATAATCCCAATAGGAAAATTCAGAAATGTAGAAGGGTCTTGAAAAACTTCTTTTCTTATTTGGATTATTTCCCCATTGTTCTAGGGTAATGATCTTGCAAAACTTTATTTTTCTAAAAATTAATTTTTTCGTGTCAATTTTGTCAAAAACATCTGAAATATAAACTGAATCTGTATCCACAAGAATGAATTCATAAAAAATATGTCTTTTTAAAATGTCTTCAGGAATCCTACAAAACAGTGGATCAATGATTGCATCCGCCAGTTTTTTCGGTTCCTTGAAATAAGTCTCGAGTAGTAGAGGGGTTTCTACTACAAAGAATTTGTCAAAATAGGGTTTTTCATGATAATGATAAGTCGGGTTGTTGACTCTAGGGAAGGATGATGTGGAGGGAGCATAAGTCTTTTGTTTTTCAACCATCTTATCTTGCTTTACTGAATGAGGACTGATATGAGAAGATGCTACTGTTTTAAAGGATGAAGAGTTTGATCTTAAAGGGGAGAAACTATTGGTGATTTGCAATGGAGTTGATAAGGTAGGCCTTGGTGATTGGGTTGAAATGGCCAAATGACTGGATGCAATAGAGTATTTGTCTTTATGACTGGGTTTTCTTTCTGGGCTAGACTTTTGTTCATCATAAGTCACTATAGCAGCAGTGTTGTTGCCATGATAAGTCACTAAAGCACTATTTCCACTTGATAAGTCATTGGATAAGTCGGGCCTGGAAAAGGATGTGCTCATAGTGGGCCTGAGGCCCTGTGTCTTCTTTTGCTGCTACTCATGGGCTGCCCTGCAAAAATTCTCTGGTCAAAAAATCTGGTAAACTATTATCAGATCCTTTAATATGTTCAATAGTAAAATCAAATGCAGATAATAAGGCTTGCCATCTAGCAAATATTTGTTTGGAAGCAAGATTTTTAACATCATTTTTCAAAATGAATTTTGCTGATTGACAATCAACTTTCAAGACAAATTTTTGGTTTATTAGGTCATCTTGGAATTTTTGGATAGTTAGAACAATAGCCAGGATTTCCTTTTTTACAGTGGAGTACTTTTGTTGGGTATCGTTCCAAACACCCGAAACATATCTAACAAGACATTCTTGGTTATTGATGACTTGTTTTAAGATGCCACCATAACCAAGCTCAGAAGCATCTGTCTCAACTATTTTGGGGGCAGTGGGATGACAGATAACAAGACATTGGAGACTTTTGACCTAGGCTTTTATCTTTTGGACGGCTAAAGTGTGTTCATCGGTCCAAAGTGCTGGGTTTTTCTTTAGTCTTTGAAAAAGGGGTTTGCAGATGATACGTAGTTGTTGACAGAAGTTGGCTATATAATTGAGGCATCCTAAAAATCGTTGTAGCTGGGTTTTATCTTTGATTACATCCGGAAATTTGTCAGCGAACTCAAGACTTCTTTGGATGGGTAAAATAGTTCCTCTTTCGATGTTATGACCTAGGAATCGAATTTTTGTTTGGTATAAAACAATCTTGGGTGAGGAGACAACTAGGCCTTGGTGCTTGACTGTTTGGAGGAAAATATCTAAGTGCTTCCAGTGTTGGTCAATGTTATCAGAATAGATGAGGACATCATCTATATAGACAATAGAAAATTCAGTATAAGGATTGAAAATTTCATTCATGATAGATTGGAATTCACTAGGGGCATTTTTGAGACCAAAAGGCATAACATTCCACTCATACTGACCAAAAGGCACAGTAAAAGCAGTTTTATAGCGGTCCTTCTCATCAATCTGTATTTGCCAGAAACCTGATTTCATGTCAAACTTAGAAAAAATGTTAGAATTATAAAGTCTTTTCAATAAGTCAGATTTGTTAGGGATAGGATACCGAATCCATTGAAGAGAATCATTCAGAGATTTGTAGTTGATGACCAATCTGGGGACTCCTCTTTCGATTTCAGTATTCTTTTGTACATAGAAAGCTGGGCAACTCCAAGGGGATTTAGAAGGTCTAATCAGGCCTTTTTGCAATAAGTCGGCAATTTCTTTTTTGCAGTGTTCTAGGAGGGATGAGGACATTTGGATAGGTCTGGCTTTGGTGGGAATTCCTTTTTCGGAAAATTCTTTGTTATAAGGAAGGGAGACTATATGTCTTTTCCTGTTCCAGAAAGCATTTGGAAAAGAGGCACAAACTTCTCTTTCGAGTTTCTGTTTAAAGGTTTGGATTTTTTGTTGAAGTTTGGGATCTTCTAAGTGTTTCTTCTGTCTTTCAAAATGTAGGTCATCTTTTAGAAAAGATAGATAGTCTTGCTTTATGTTGATATTGGCAATTTGTTGTTCTAGGAAGACTGATTTGGTTTTGAGAGCATCCAAGTCTCGAATGAGAACAGGGAAGGTGAAAGGGAAAAGTATCTCTTTTTCTAGATATTCTGAAATAAGTCCTTCTGAGGTAACCTTAAAGGGAGATATAAGATGGATGAAGGGTAATCCGAGAATTACGTTTTGGGAAAGGTTTTTGACCATGAGGAAACTAGTGTTGTAGCAGACTCCGTCATTGCAGACTTTGGCATTGGTCAATTTGTATTGGATGCTAAGTTGTTGTTTGTTGGCACCATAAAGGGTCTCTGTAGTTTTCTCGAAATATTTGGTGGGAACAAGAGCTTCCCGCATGCAGTTGAGATCAGCTCCTGTATCGATCAACACATTTACCCTTAGATGGAAGTTGGACGAAATGCGTATGTCAACTTCAGTGTACCATTTCTGGATCCTGATTTCTCTGTGAATGGAGGTTTCATGTGGTTGGATAAGGTTAGGATGGAGGAGACTGGCCAATTCATGGTTAGATTGATCCCCTCCTTGTGCTTCATCTTCCGAATCATCAGAACTCTTGAAGCTGTTTTGGGTAGGTGATTTTCTTTTTGCCTTGGAAGACTGTTCTAGCAATTGTGCTTGAAGCTTCTGGGTTGTGAGCTTTAAATCTTTTATTTCTTCTTTGACCTGTTTGATTTCTGTCTGTAGGTCAGGGATGGTCACTTTTCTTTGTTTAGGGGAAAATAGTTTCATGACATTTTCTTCGAAATCTGGGATTTTTTGATTGGTTGATGGTTTATTGGTATCTTGGGTGGATATTTTTTCTTGGATTTGTTTGATGTAGTTTGCTTTAAGAATAGGGTCACTGATACTGTCAATCATGCTAATTAGCATGGAATAGTCGGATTGATCCAAGACATTGACTTGGTTGCAGAGACAAGCTTGAATGTGATCTGATTCTTGTTGTGTTGAAGTTTCTGTGCTGGATTGGCCAATGATTAGAAGCTCCTCCTCTGTACTTGAAGAATCTTCATCTGAGGTATACTGTTGTTCGAAAATAACCTGGATAAGTCTGTCTTTAAATTCTTCTTCAATATTCAAAGACTTGATCTTATTTTTAAGCTCAGGACATTTGTTAGCAAAATGTCCCCTTTTCCCACATCCATAACAGACTCTATGGTTTTTGGTGAAGGGCCTTCGAAAAGGCTTCTTGCCTTTCTTTCCTGCTTTATCTTTGTTGTCCAGTCTATCTTTACTGGTGTTGTCCAGTCTATCTTTACTGGTGCGCTTCTTCTTCCTGGAGGGTTGATAGTTGGATTTGGAAGACTTCCGATGTTTTTGGCTTGGGAGCTTATCAAATCCGAACTGTTCACACCATGAGCCAAGTTCTCTTCTGGTAGTTAGCTTTTGCTGTTTGAGTTGGCTCTTCAGTCTGATATCGTTGCATAGTTGCAGGGCTACAATGTTGATGGTTGCAATGATTTCTCCATAAGTCCATGTTTCTAAGTCGATCTGGGACCAATCTGAACTGGCCATCTGTTCTCTCATCTTGTCTTGAACTTTGTTGGCAAAAAGAGAAGGTAGTCCTGATATGAACTTTTCCTTCCAATATGCCTTGGCATTGTCTTCTCTTTGTAATACTCTGGTCAAGAATATGTCTTTGTACCATTTGAAATCACTCAGCTTCTTGCACTTCAAGTTCTGGAGTTTGGAATAGTCTTTATCTTGGAATCGGTTTGGGTTTCCAATAAAATGTAGAACAATGGTATAACAAAGCACATCTATACCATCAGGCTGAGAGGTAGTGGTAGTGGTAGTGGGCAGGAAAGATGCTGGGGTGGTAGATGTAGAGGGAACTGATATGGTTTTTGTATGGTTAATGATGTTTACTCGAGCTGCTAGAGATAGGGTATGAGTCCACCATCCGAGCAATTGGCCTTCAAAACCACCGGTTAGTGCTGTGACAGCATCAGCATGGGTCATGCTTTGTTTCTTGATGTAAATGTAGCCAACAGTGTGAATCTGTCTGACGATGGTCATAATTTGGTACTCTGATAGACCATCAATGTTAAATTGATAACAAGCATTACCACTGTATGCTCTGTAAGGAACAGTTTCTTCATATTGGAGGTCAGGTGGTGTAGTCTTTGGATAATAGGGTTTTGTGCCATGGTAAAATCGGGTATAGCTATTGTTGTCAGCTGTATTTTGGTTGGTTAATTTGTAGATAATTTGGTCAAATTCTTCGGTGGGTTCACTGTTGTTGGGTTCTGAGGTGTCAATATATGTGTCCAAGGTTTGGACCTCTGGTTGGTTCTCGGGTTTAGGAATTTGTGATAACCTTTCTTCGAGAAGTTTCAAAAGTTCTTCTGTGTCAAGGAGGTTGTGGTTATCAAAACATTTCTCAATTCCTGTGGTATCAGGAAATAAGAGGACACCAGGTTGATATGAGGACTGTGGATCTTGGGACACGCTTTCGGGGACAGATCTGGTTAGAGATTGGTATTGGCTGATCTCAATTCTGTCAAGCTGGTCTCCAACAGTTTTTAGATAGGCATTTGTATAGTTGTTCTGCTTTATGATTATGCCCATTTGCTGTGAGGAAGCTGGAACAGTGTTGGATAGGGATGAGTCAATAAGGATATAAGGGGAGCAAGTCATAATTTCAGGGGCTCCCGGAACCTCTCGGTCTTCATTCTCTATCTCTATCTCACATGTTCTTGGAGGAGGATGGGGAAGTGTTTCTTCGCCTTTCCTGGTTTTATAGGTTCTGAATGTTGATCGGTCTATGACAAGGCATTGGCAATCATCTTCTATGCTTTTTCTATTGGTATACCATTCGAAGAAAGGTATGCTTCTGTCAAGTGTTTTGACGCTCTGAAGCCATCTTGTCCTGAACTGTTCTTGTTTTTTCTGGCTATAACTGGATTCATATTTGGTCCTGGAGTTGTGGCTATGGTAATCTGCTATAAGAAGGTCATAATTGATAGGATTGGTGTCAAGGACATTTATGGTTCTAATTTGTGGTTCTGTGTCAGGTATTTCTGTGAGGACTTGTGATGGAGTAGGAGAGCTTGGTCCCTCTTGGTCATATGTATGGATAGGATGAGCAACTTGTTCTGGAGTTTTATGGACTTTGGATATGTGAGTGGGTAGTTCGGGTATTTCAATAGTAGTAGGAATAGGTGGACGTCTCTGTCTGGGTATCAAGTTTATAGGTTCAGATGATTCACTGGTGCCCGGTTTGTATCTGTTTTCAAGGCTAGGTAACTGATTTCTAGTGTTTGGATTTGGTCTATCTTGGTATTGCTCTACCAGGCTGGGAATTTGGTTTCTGATGTTAAGTCTGGATATGCTAGATAAGGAATTTCTTGCTGACTGGAGATCATCATTATAATTTGGATTTCGTAGTGAGTGTTCTCTGGATGATAGTGATCGATCTCTAAATGAAATTCGAAGAGTCCCATCTTGGTCTGATATACAATCTCTGAGATCCCTCATGGGTGGTCGATAAGTTGGCCTATCTGCATGTTCCTTCAACCAATTTTCAGGGAAGTTGATATCTTCCCATCTAACTGGTGTGGGAACCATCAGGTTAACTGTAGGACAAGCATTATAGTATATAGTTTGTCCAGTAGGAACAACAGGAGGAATATAACTAGGGATAAGTCCAGTGGTTAGTACACGATAATGAATTCTGTAAATGAGTTTATAAGGACTCGAACCTCTTAAAAATTGATAATTATGAGTCTGAATATCAATAGCAAGACATTTTTCTTCAGGTTAACTGTAGGACAAGCATTATAGCATATAGTTTGTCCAGTAGGAACAACAGGAGGAATATAACTAGGGATAAGTCCAGTGGTTAGTACACGATAATGAATTCTGTAAATGAGTTTATAAGGACTCGAACCTCTTAAAAATTGATAATTATGAGTCTGAATATCAATAGCAAGACATTTTTCTTTATGTTCATCTGAATTTAAAGCAATAGTGAAATTTGGATAACATTGAAAATAGATAGGTCCATAAGTCAAACTAGTTTCAGCAATTCCTAAAATAGATTCTTTATAGTTGGTGATTCTTTTGTCTCGGAGGACAACTAAAAGGGAATTATTAAGACCAATTTTGGCTAAAGGTTTCAACCCAATTTGAACACTTCCTATATGCAAGTCATTATAACCAATTTTATGAAAATGGTTTAAACTATTTTTATTTAATAAATTTGTACTAAAAGTATTATTATGGAATTTAACATTAATCTCTTTAGTCTTTTGCCCTAAAATAGTTCTAAAATCTAGGGTTCTGCTCTTCCTATAGATGCTATATTGTTGAATATTTGGTAATTGCCAGTTTACTAAGTCTTTGTCGTCCCAATTTGTTTCATAATTTGCTACAGACTGACATGCAATACTATTATTATCGTCAGGCTCTATCTCGGTCCTAGAACTACTTACGGACATGGTAAAGAAAAGTCTAAAATAGATTAAAACCTAGGTTTTGACTCACAGCTTGTCTGGTGGTTAGCCTAATGCCTCCCTATACATATATATATATATATATATATGGGCAGGATCCATAGCCCCATTTTTTTACACAATTTTTGACACACTTTTGGATCCTAGTTATTTGGATGGACAAGATCAACACACTAATCATCTTTTCTCTCTCTTCCATTTATATTTTCTTAGAGGTATTTACAATTTGGTCTCAATCTAATTGGGAAACGTCACTTTTTTACTCCTTAATTAAAATTTCATCAATTATGCTAATTGATGAAATTTTAATTAAGGAGTAAAAAAGTGACGTTTCCCAATTAGATTGGGACCTAATTGTAAATACTCCTTATTATTAGATATGCCTACATTAAATGATACTATAATTTTTTTTTTTTTTTTCATATAACATAAAAATAGTTATTTTTGTTATGGCCGCGACACATAGCATACAATAAATGATATTATATTTTAAAGATTTTTTTAAAGATTTTTTTCCATATTCTAATATGTCTAATTATACAACATAATATATAATACTAATAATATTTATTAAATATATATATATAATAATAATCTTATATTTCAAATTTCTGATATATATAATAGTCTAAACTTTTGGAGTTCACAAAGTCAGCAACATACACATTAAATATTAAATGATACTATTAATAATAATCATATATATAATAACAATCAAATAATTTTTTTTTAAAATTCCCCATTTTCTAATATAACTAATTATACAATATAACATATAATAATAATAATATTTATTAAAAATATATATTATAATAATCATATATTTCCAGTTTCTGATATATATAATAGTCACAACTTCTAGAGTTCACAAAGTCAGCAACATACGTATTAAATGATACTATTAATAATAAGCATATATATAATAAAGATCTTATTATTATTTTTTTTAATTCCCATATTATAATATATCTAATTATACAATATAACATATACTAATAATATTTATTAAATAATTATATGTAATAAAAATAACTACTTTTGCTATGGTCGTGACATGTGGCATGTAATAAATGATACTATTTTTTAAGAAAAAATTAATTTTTTTTTCATATAACATATAATTATTAGGGGTTTTTACAATATGGTCACAATCTAATTAGGAAACGTCACTTTTTACTCCTTAATTAAAATTTCATCAATTTGGTTCTTGTATAATTGAAAATCAATCAAATTAGTCATACCGTTACTCAAAGTAACGGTATGACTAATTTGATTGATTTTCAATTATGCAAGGACCAAATTGATAAAATAATTAATGAGTAAAAAAATAACGTTTCCCAATTAGATTGGGACCAAATTGTAAATACCCTTTTTTTATTTTATTTTTATATATCATTTCCTATTTCCTCTCTCCTCTCTCCTCAACTTTAATAATTCTCTTTCCTTATTTATTTTTAATCTTTCCTCCTTAATGTGTTTTTATTTTTTATTTTTTTATCTCTTTTACTTATTCACTCTACCAACGTGAACTTCATTATTCACTCCTTTAAATACTCTTAAAAAAAATTCTTTATTTCTTCTCCCTTCCTATTTCCTTGGATTAGTATGAAATTCATAATGACAAAAAAAATGGAATTGAAAAGACTTTATTTTGTTAATAGTAGTTTGCATATGCTAAAATTTTGAAAAGACTTTAATTGAAAAAAATAGTAGTTTGCAGTATGCTAAAATTTTGTTAATTAGTTCTTTTATTTTTATCTGTTTCTAGTTTTTATTTTACCAATTTTATTTGTTTGTAGTTTTTCATAGAATTACTTATTTGTACTTGTTTGAATTGATTTGTATCCTAAATCATAGAGCTATTAAGTTGTCCCTACACAAATTCATGCCAAAATTGTTGCATCTAATTGTTTGTAAACCTATTCTAAAAACCGAAAAGAAAATAAAATGTATGATGCTATTGTTCAATTTTTGCAAATATATTAACATGACCGATATAAGTTAAAATAATGCTACTGTTCAACTTTGCAAAATCGTATGATTGGAGGGAGCTAATGAAATAAGAAATGAGAAAAGTGGAAAAAAATAGAGTATATATATATATATGAAAAGTTAAATGACAGAGAGAAAAAAAAAACTTGAAAATAAATGACAAAGGAAAAAAAGAGAGAGAGAGAGAGAAAGAGGAAAAATAACGTGAAAAGAAAAGAAGAAGAAAAAAAATGATTTGAATAAAATAATAAAATTTAAGAGAGAGAAAAGAATAAATATGGGAGAGAAATTAAAAATATTGAATGAGGAAAGAGGAAAGAGAAAAGGGAATATCAAACATTCAATCTTGTCCATCTAAATAATAAATATTCAATGGACACTATGGACATAAAAGTGTGCAGTTTATCGAATCATAAAAAAAAGGGTTAATTGCAATAACTCACCTTGAATTTTTCCAAAACGGCTTTATATTCAACTAATTGTCGTAATTGCTGCAGACCCCCCTTTTAATGTTTGACATACATCTCTTTTAATGGTTGACTAAGGTTTGGGTGAAAAAATAAAAAATGCCCCTACATTTAATTTTAAAAAGTCTTAATTTCCCCATACTCTTAAAATAATAAATTTTAAAATTTAAACCCTTCAATAATAAATAAACTTATACTTTTTTTAAAGCCTAGCTTTTAATAAAATCTTTACAAAATTAGTTTTTTTTTAAAAAAAAACAATCTTTACAAAATTAAAAGAAATTGAATAAATGGAAATATTTAAAAATGATTCCCATTAAAAAAAAAAAAAATTCGGTGAAGATTCCCACAAAATTTTAAGAATTAAAAAAAAATAAAAAAAAATCTAAGATCTGATTCTAGATCTTGTCCAACCATTGATTTCAACTCATAATTTCCTTTGTTTTCAACTTAGTCTCTATTCCTTGGCTTTTTAAATTTTCCCCAACAATTCAATGTTTTGAAATCCTAATAAATTTTATACATATACATGCTTGAAATCATGAGGATATTCCTCAAACAATCCAAAATAAGTTACTTAACTAATATTGGATTTATTCGAACCCATCAATAGTTAACCACCAAAAATAAAATAAAATAAAATAAAATCAAAATTTGGCTTCAGTAGAATCAACAAACCAATCAAACCAATGAAGTAGACCAATCAAGCAAGAGACTATCACATGCCATTCTCCGTTGAAGCCGTTGGATCTGGTCGTCTACAGCCTCGCCATCACGTCGATCTCAGCCATCATTTTCGTGTGTATCCGCCTCTCCACTATTCACGACACCCGATGGCTTCTTTGCTTTCCTCTGAACGAGTGCGTCTTCTTCTTGTCCTACATCTTTTACCTCCATAACCGATCTGCTCCATTGATCATATGGAAGGACTGGAGCAAACACAGACAACCATTTCTATATGTTTTTCTTTTGATTTTATTTAATAATTATTTAATTATTATATTTTTATTGTCAAATGATGATTTTACCCTTAAAGAAATTCAGTCAACCGTTATTTCTAACTGAGTTTGACTAACGGTTTGGGGGCTGTAGTAATTATTATCATATATTGGATATTAAGCTTTAATGGTAAAACTCAGGGTATGTTATTGCAATTAGCCCTAAAAAAAAAAGAGAAAAAAAAAAAAAAATCTTTTTCAATAACTATCACTTTGTTAACAGCCCACTTGACAGTATATTTCTTCACATCTGCAAATTGCAACATCAACTGGACGTCTGGACTTGTGTTACATTCCCTGAATCTCTTCTTCAATTATTATAGGTGGATCCAGAGAAAAACTACTAATAAAAAGTCAAGTTAATCAATCGAAAAAGTCTCTTTATAATTATCAACAATTATATATCTTTTTTATAATATTGTGTCACTCAAACAGCTAATGATTATTACAACGGCTTCGGCTTCGGCTTCAGATACTAGTTTTAGTAGTGTAAATATTTTACATAAGGGTTTTGTTACAGTCTTGTGTGGGAACTCAAACTGTTATTCTCTCATTAAGTTTGTGCAGTTGAATGCAAAATCTATAAAGTTGAAAGCCAAGTTTGTATGTACATTTAGGGTTATACACTAAAGATAGTTCTCCTATCATGTCGTCTTAATAGGAGAACTATCATATACACTAATATGTATAGTTAGTTAATGTGTATATGTCGGGTTAAAAATTAAATAGCTAGTTTTAATAATATTTAATTTACCACCGTCTAATGTTGAAAGATATATAAAAAAACAGTACATCACCTCTTAGTAGAGTTAGTATTACACCTCTCTTCCACATCAGTGGTGAGGGGTTCGATTCTCACCATACGTATTTTATTAGTATGCGTGGGGAGTTTTCTACCGGTTTGTGGGAGTAGATATCTGAACCGCACATACATTGCCTAATCTTAACATGTTCTAGCAGTCCTATTAATGTAATAGTTGTAATTCTTTAAAAAAAATATTTATATAAAAAAAAAAATTAATGATATTTTATTTATCTAATCTATTCGAGAAACTAAATATCCAGTTTGTCAAAATAAAATAAAAATATTAGAGAAACTAAATAGAAATTAATTTAATTGATTAAAAAAATAAAAAGCCAATTGGCTGACACATGGTCTGGATCCCAAATCCCAAATTAAAATCCCTAATTTATAACAAAATTCAACTCCATTTCTTCTTCCCTAGAACCTTCAGAGGCAACAAACAATTAAAAGTCCCTAAGTCTAAAGGTAATGCTTTCTTTTGTAATTCTCTGTTTTCTATTCTGTTTTTTAATTTTTTTTAAAAAAATTTATACTTAAAATATGTTTTTGTTAAAGCATAATTCATGTAGAAAATGTGCATTTTGCAAAAATATGTTTATTTATTGGGAAAATTGCACAAACTTACCCTAATGTTTCCCATTATGGCATAATATTCAACTAATGCCTTTAATTGCACAAACAATCTCTCATGTTAGTCAACTTTGGTTAAAAATAGCCATTGACCATGATTTTTTTTTTAAAGCCCAAAATTGCCCCTGCACTTTATTACAAAAAATCTTAATTGCCCTTTATTTAAAACATTATCTACTTTAAATTATTATAATATAAAAAATAAATACTAAACATAATCCTTTTTAAATTAAAAAAAAAATTCAAAAATAATATATTAAAAACAAAACAATTTAGGAAAACGTTATTTTGAGAAAATATAATTTAATAATATATTAAAAAAAAAACAAAAAAAAAACGTTATTTTGAGAAAATATAATTTAAAATTATGCAAGTCCAATATAAATAGTGGTAATGTGTTACATATTTTTGAATTTTTTTGTTTTTATTATATTATTTTTGAATTTTTTTATTTAAAAAGGATTATGTTTAGTATTCTAAACACAAATATAAATAAAATCATCAAGAGTTTGAAATAAAAATATAATCATTTGTCATAATAAAATACAGTAGCACCGAAAATTTGTTCAATGTTCATCTCTATAAGACAAAATAATTTGACTCAATATAAATTACGTATTATATTTTGGTTCAAAAATTTAAAAAAAAAATATACTAAACATAATCCTTTTTAAATAAAAAAAAATGTTTTAAATTTTAAAAATATGTAGCACATTACCACTATTCATATTGGACTTGCATAATTTTAAATTATATTTTCTCAAAATAACGTTTTTTTTTTGTTTTTTTTTAATATATTATTAAATTGCATTTTCTCAAAATAACGTTTTCTTAAATTGTTTTGTTTTTAATATGTTATTTTTGAATTTTTTTTTATTTAAAAAGGATTATGTTTAGTATTTATTTTTTATATTCTAATAATTTAAAGTAGATAATGTTTTAAATAAAGGGAAATTAAGATTTTTTTGTAATAAAGTGCAAGGGCAATTTTGGGCTTTAAAAACAAAATCATGGTCAATGGCTATTTTTAAGTAAAGTTGACTAAAAGGAGGGGTTGTTTGTGCAATTAAAGGCATTAGTTGAATATTATGCTATAATGGAAAACGTTAGGGTAAGTTTGTGCAATTTTCCCTTATTTATTTATCAATGGCTTGCTTTTATTGAGTGTACTTTAGTACTGTATTTATTTATTTATTTATTTTAATTTTTTAACAAAATCATGTTTGTTGGCTTGCATGTGAATGACTGAAGCTATTTTTCAATTTTTTTTTTTCTGGGTTTGGAAATGAGCTATTTGTTGCTGTTTGTTCGAAAATGACTTCTCTGTTGCTTGTTAGATTATCTTCCAGTTAACCATTTTAATGATGATGTGAATATGATAAATTTTCTTTATGTTTATTTGTTTGAACTAAAACAACAGGGCTTGTTTAACTTAATTTTCTTTTGCAATTACATAAATATATGATTGAAAACAGCATTGCACAATAATTTGAATGATGGGTTTGGACTTGACTCGAATACAATTTTTTGCACCATTTCCTTTTCGTATTCCCTGTATTTTAGTTGATCACATCTTTGCTGTTGTCTAAGTGGATATTGACTTAATTTGTTTGCTTCATTAACAATGTTTCAAGTCATTGGTCTGTTTGATTTTAGGTTTGTTTCTATGTATAATATCTGCTAGATCATAAACCATATCAGTTTGTTAGTCATGAAGTCTGAATTGATAAACTAATTGTTGATTGCTTCTATCAGTCAATAGCAAATAGAAAGAACAATAGGATAAATTTTCGACATTCTTGTCTTTGTAAAAATATGGTTAAATTTTCTAGTTCCATTGAAGCCGGCAACCGTGTGGTAAATGATATGTAATGCATGGCTGGAAGTCCAGTGTTGCAAAAGTCGCTAGGCGCTAGTCGGGCAGCGACCCCCCGCCTAGCGTCTAGCCCGCCTAGTCGGGGACTAGGCAGCCGGTCGGAATTTGTTCTTAGTTTTTATATATTTTTGTTGTTGTAATTGAGTAAATGTTCATACTATTTAACAGGGGCGTACCTACCTTAAGGCCAGGTGGGGCCCGTGCCCTACCTCGAAACTTAAAAAATAAAATGATTTTGCTTTTAATTGTATATATATACATATTAAATAACAATATTGATAGTAAAAACCTCTTGGTTAAGCTGGCATTATGTCATTTTTTTTGTATCGGTGGTGATAGTTCAAGTCCCACCATTTACTTTTTTCAAGGAAAATGAATATCTTTTTTTACAAATTTAATTTTAATAAATTTTTTTATGTCTTTTAATTTCACCATCTTTTTCAATTTCTTTCTCAAATTTTCATCTTATTCTAAAACAAAACAATTTATTTTCTCATTTCCGTTATTGTCAACTTCTTAGCTACTTTCAATTTGTGATTACTTAATTCAATTTATTTTATGTTAAATTATCTATTATTTTAAACTTTTATTATTTCTAATAGTTTTAGTTTCCAATCAATAAACCTTAAAATATTAAATTTTAATTTATTATATTAAAATAGTCCATTTATTATTATGATTCATTTTAGGGTAATTATCACAAATACCCCCTGAATTCTACGTTCGTTGCTATTTCCTCCCCTATACTTTTTTTTTAGGCAGTAAACCCCCTGAACTATCATAAATTGGCAATGGCTGACGGAACCCTAATTTTGTCTAGGGAAAATTACACTAAGTCACCCTGATTATTTATATAATTGCATTAAACAGGAAAAATATAATAATATGACACAAATACCCCTCTGACCAATTTTTTTTTTTTAAATTAAATTTAAAATTGAAATAATAATTAAATAATAATTAAATTCTGAATTTTATTATAAAGACAATTAAATAAATAGAGAAATAAAAAAAGTAAATTGATATAACAATTATTTAAATTATCTTTTTATTTAAATATCCCTAAATATAAAACCAAGATAAATATTTAAATTATTTAAGAAAAATAAAAATAATGGTTAAATAATAATACAATTCCCTTTCAAAAAAAATAATAATACAATTCTATTTTTTTTATAAAGAAAATAAAATTTTAAAAAAATTAAAACATCTTTAAAATCTCTACCATCCATCTCAAAGATAAACGGTGGAGAAATATTTATTAAAATAAATTCAAATAAAAAAAAGCATTTTTTTTAAATTGATTGATTTATCTCAATTTGTTTTTTTGAAATAGATTGATTTATCTCAATTACAAAATAATAATAATAATAATACAAGTACAAATTTTAAAAAATTGAATATCGCTCCAATTAAAAACACACATAGAAGAATTAAAAATTAAAATTTTTAATTTTTGGTTTCTGGGTGTTGCAAATTTAAATATTTTTATTTATTTAGAGAATGAAATTTTTTAAGGATTGGATGGAGAAACATATGTTCATTTAATTAGATGGATTGATGTTCATTTAAAAATATTTATTTGAAATTTTTTATTTTAAGGATTTCTCTTCTCTATGTTCATTAAGTTTAAAAAATTAATTTAAAAAACACAATTCACAAACCAATAAATGAAATCCAATTAAAAAAATTTTAAAAAACAAAATAATAATTATAAAAGAACATTGATGGATCTTCATTAATGAAGAAACTTATTACTTTATTTTTTGGGTAATTGAGATCAACAATTATTTTTTTTTGAAAGGGAATTGCATTATTATTTAACCATTGTTTTTATTTTTCTTAAATAATTTAAATATTTATCTTGGTTTTATATTTAGGGATATTTAAATAAAAATATAATTTAAATAATTGTTATATCAATTTACTTTTTTCATTTCTCTATTTATTTAATTGTCTTTATAATAAAATTCAGAATTTAATTATTATTTAACTATTATTTCAATTTTAAATTTAATTTTTTAAATAAAAAATTGGTCAGAGGGGTATTTGTGTCATATTATTATATTTTTCCTGTTTAATGCAATTATATAAATAATCAGGGGGACTTAGTGTAATTTTCCCTAGACAGAATTAGGGTTCCGTCAGCCATTGCCAATTTATGGTAGTTCAGGGGGTTTACTGTCTAAAAAAAAAGTATAGGGGGGAAATAGCAACGAACGTAGAATTCAGGGGGATTTGTGCTAATTACCCTTCATTTTATTTTATCCTTGATATTTTTCTTTATTTTATAGCTTTAATTTATTTCGAATCAATAAATCAATAATTTACCAATAATTAGAAGAATAAAAAAATTAAAAACATGTCTAGTAATATTTATTAATCATTTATTTTTGTATAAATTTAAAGTGAATTCATTATAAATAAAAAACAAGATTTCTTATTATAAAATTAGATTGTAATTTATTATTTTAAGAAGAAAAAATATTGCAATTTTATTGTTTATGTTGTTTTTCTTGTTATTATTTAATTTTTATTGTTGTGTTTCTTGTTTTTACTTATATTTTTTTTTGTACGTAAGATTATTTAATTCATCTTGAGTAGATGTTCTATTTGTTTTATTTTATACAAACTTCAGTATATCATCAGTTTTTCTTTATGTAAAAAAAATCATTTTACTATGATCTTAATTTTTAATATTTTTTATAATATAATTGTTATTTTGTTCAAGTGCCCCATCTGGTTAAAATTCATAGGTCCGCCACTGTTATTTTATATATTAAAAATCAAATTCCAAAAAACTCAATATTGATTATTGAGAACCTCAAATTGAATGCTGTTTCATCAACCAATTATTATTATTATTTTTTTTTTTTAAATGAGTCTTTTTGGGGGTTTCAATTTTTTTTATTATAAAAAAAGTTAGTTGACTGACTAGGACCGACTAGACGGTTTGCCGCCTAGTCACGGTGATTTTATGGAAATTGAGGCAACGGGTCACCGACTAGGGACTAGGCGGCGCCTAGTCAAGGACTTTTGCATCACTCTATATCTTTTTGTTACACCATTAGACAATAAAGGACTAGTTGTTTGAGGCCGTGTTGGTTTGATCCGGCGAAGTAGATGGCCCGGTGCTCTCCTTAAATAACGAATAAGAAACATAGTCTTTTTTTTTTAACTGCGACATTTATTGAAAGAACAACGGCCTAAGCCAAACAACCACAAGCAACAGAGGAGCTAGACAAGGCCCCCAAAAGAACAACCCAGCAAGACCTACAAATAAGAGGCCAAGAAAAACGAAAGAAAAATAAAACAGAGCACACTCAGATGTCTCCCCATTCTATGAAATCCCTTGCCATGCTTGATCCCAATTTTGCTGGATTGTCAGCTAAGGAATTAGAAGCTCTAGGATTTTAAATGACCACCATGTCCTCTAAACGACTCAAAATACACCGGATGTTGTAAACAAAATTCACATGATTGAGGCTACCAAAACCTTCATTTTGTAATCCAAGAAACCACCACCTTAGAGTCGCTAACAATATCAAACTCGCGCCCCTCTAGCACTAGGTTGGAAATACATAATTGGCAAGCTTTTTTCTATAGCCATGATCACATGCAGCTGAATAAGAGTCCTGAACACCCACATACTGCGAAAACATACATAAAACCTTTCCTCTTGAACCTCTTAGAACCCCACCAACACCTGCCGGGCCCAGGTTTGCCTCTCGCCGAACCGTTGACAGAATAAGAAACATAGTTGATATGATAAATAGCGCGGCTCTCTTGAACTGCCTTTTAAAGTTTAAACATTTTATTGTTTTGAACTTTTTGTCAATCTTTCCTATTATTTGTACTTCGAAAAATTTATTAGATTATATATGCGTCCAATTTAATATATATGAGATTGATGTGTTTGGTTTCCTAACTTTTGCATGAACTTGCACTATGGAATAATTATCCAAGAAGATTTTGAAAGCACGAAATTTGGAAAAGCTAGTATTTGCTGTCGACCTTTATATTAAGCTTTAAGCATCCTCATGCATCTATTACTTTTACTTCTTGTATGCAAATTAAGTTTAAGAAAATGAAAAAAGGATAAAACATCCTCCTCATCTTTGTCTTTGTCACTTTGGGGTAGGTAGAGATCTGAGATCTCAACGTGTCACTTATATTAATCTATCAGTCTATCACACAAGACTAGGGTAACCATATGAAGACATCTGTTTTGGTGTCGGTAAAAATCATTTGAGGACAATAGAGCCTAAGATTTGGTGAGATTGCAAAAGAGCAACTTTGTTGTAAACGTGGACAAATAAGTTCCAACCAGAGACATGACACATGCATGTACTCAAAACTCGATCTGGAAATGGAAGTTACTTGAAGCTGTAAATGCTGATGGAACATCAATTAATGTACAATGAGAATGACTTTTTAAAGTAACTTTTTCCAGATTGTTGACTCGTTTTTGTCTATGCATGTCGGTGTACAATTATAATCATCTTTATGTATGCATGCATGCATGCATGTATAAGGAACCAAGTTTGAGGGACGAATCAGGATTTTGGTTTTTGGGGGCCAAGATAAAAATTAATATTGTAGGTCATGTAATTTTCAAATAATATCAGTAGAAATTCTGCACAATAAAAAGTGTGGAATCCCACATCTAATACTTTTTAATAAAATGTGATACTGTTCGGTATTAAACTAATGATATAAATAAATAAATTAAATAGATATTAACTAATTAAAATGTAACACGTCTATTTTATATCTAGAAAATTATTTATAACCAAATCAATCCAATCTTCTTCCTAATTTTTATTTCAATTACATAATTAATTAAAGAGTGTATGAGAAAACATCTTTTATTTTGTTGCCTATTCTTAATGGTATGTATAACTGAAAATAATATTTTATTAGTTCCCGATCTTATAAAATATAAATTTCAATAGTTTAATTAAAATATCATTATACCATTGTTATATTTAAATACATACTTGTAACTTAATTTTATAATATTTATGTCAAACCAAATTAACTTATAATAATTTTGAACAAAATTTAAATAATAAACTAATAAAATAAATTTATCAAAATCATAATAATAATTAACCTAACAAAATAAATAATATAGGTAGTTTCTATAAGAGTTCAATATTTACTTAGTTTGTTCTAGTGAAATCTAAAAAAAAAAAAAATTATCTATATATAATACACACTAGATTAGGTAATAATGTATGAAATGATAGGAAATTAAAATATTAAAATGGATTGATTTTGTTTCCAATTTTCATGGTCAATAGAATTATGGAAACAAAAATTATTAGTTAATTTATATTATTAAAATAATAAAGGGACAAGGTGGTCCAAGGCTTGGGATGAAAATCTCAAGTCCTTGGTTCTACTTTTGGCAATTACATTGTGGCCAGTCATCGGGGCGTTAGCTCAGCTAGTGGAAGGACGGGCTTGGGGCACGGGTAACTCTCAGGTCAGCGGTTCGAATCCTACCCAGGCGAAGACGAGTTCTAATTTACCCGGTTACAGGGACGTAACCAGGATTAAATACTAGGGTAGGCTAGAATAAATTATTTTTTTCGATCATTAACATTATGAGAAAATTGTATTAATTAAAAATAAAGATACACTCAATTAAAAAGACAAAGTGGGGATTACTCTATAAATGTATATTCTAAATAAATACATTTAAAAAATTAATAAAAAAATAAAGTCAAAACAAATTATAAAATAAACATGAAATGCAAATACAATCAAATACACTACAACAAATATCACATATAATAGCAGTAGAAAAATGCTATAAAAAATAAACAATAGCATTTAGTTACATGCCATGACAGCCAGTGTGATTAAAAGTTTTATCTTTTCATAGCATTATTTGCATGCTATAAATTCAGTATTTTTAATGCTATAATTATTCTTTTATAGCATTTAAGTGATGTTATATCATTAATAAAAAAAATGTTATTATTGTAGTTATTATAACTTCTCAAAAATGCTATTGTAATTGTACCTAATATAAAAATAGTATATTTTTAATTTGTACTTAATTGTTCGTTTAAAAAGTTTAATTGTGCACAAAAAAAAAAATACAAACATTAAAGGGAAAAAATATATAAATATTTATTAATAAATCAAAATAATTACATAATTCACAAAACATATCAAATGTACAAGGAAATTTCTATATACAAAAAATTTGAATTTAGTTTTATAAGAAAAAAAATTACAAGAACATGATTCTTTTTAGCTAATTACAACAACATGATTGCTCCACCAATCTTCATCTTCCTTTTGATAAAACACAGAAACCTTCATCTTCAAAACCTGAAAGACATCAATAAAATAAAGTTATATTTAATATAAAAATAAATGAATAAACATATATGATTTTACATAGCCATTACAATTATGAAATAGAGATTGTAGAGATCGTAACTAAAATGATCTAGGATGGAAAAGAAATCAAATATTGAAACTAAAAAAAAAAAAAAGTCTCTTACCAAGAAATATAACTTCACAATGGAAGACATATAATACTTCCACATGTAGATTCATAACCGGATTTTCTAACTGAAATATATATATATATACATAAAATAACTAGATCTGTAGTTAATCAAATAATTAACAAGAATTAAACATGAGTTTTAAAAAAATGAATGAAAGAGAGAACAACTTACCAAAAAAAAATATGAAGTTTTTAATGAAAATAGAAGATGAAGACAGTTATTGATACTTGAGAGCTTTGTGGTAAAAGTAGGGATTTTGAGTTGGTGGTTTGGTGGAAGTAAAACAACTATAATAATAGGTGAAGAGAATATAAAGTAAAAGCTAGGGTTTCAAATTTTGAAAAAGGAAATAAATTTGTTTTCCCTCATTATCTTTGAAAAAAAATAGAGGGATAAGAATTCATTTTCCCTCCTTATATTTAGAGATATTTTTAACATGTATTATAGCATTCTTAAATGCTATATAATTAGTTTTGTAAATTACTTTACTTTTTTTTAAAAAAAATTGACATTTAATATTTTACGTACGTTAAATTCTGTTTTTGTTAATAAAAAATAATAGGTTGAAATTTTAAAAAATAAATTATAATAGCTTATATGATTTCATGACATATCATAGCAAATTTAAATTGCTATTAAATTATTTTCTTAAGAAATTATAATTAACATTTGAGCTATATAGTTTAATAGCATTAAAAGTGCTATATTATTGAAATCAAAATGCTATTTAAACTAGAGTGTTATCTATTATCATCTTTTTATAGCATTTTATTATAATATGCAATAATATAGATACATTTGATAGCATTTTAAAAAAGAATGCTATAGTGCAATGCTATAAAAAGTCATATTTGTTGTAGTGATACTAACTAAGCTGTATCCTACGATTTTTCAAAAGATCAAACTTATCAATCTAAAAACAAAAGAATAATTAAAAATAATAATTTAACAAGCATGTATGATGTATCTAAATTTCAACCAAAACAAAAGGAAATTTATTAAATAATAATGTTAATTTGTAAATTAAAATTAAAATAACTAATAATTAGATTAATCTTAAAATTTAATTATAAAATAAAATATTTAAATTTACAATATTCATAAAAATATACCTAATTGGAAGTTGAATTATTGATGTTGATAAAGAGGTTGGATTAAAATTTGGAGGAAGAGGAGAGAGAGGAAAGAATTATTAAAGAAAAAGGAAAAAAAAATTGAAATCTAATAATCAACGACCTGTTGCTCTGTTGGATGTTGTCTTTAAGCCTCGAGACTCGTGAAGTGAAAGAGGCAAAAGTCTTCTAAGTTTTAACCGGCACTCAGCAGCCACGCAGCCACTAATTATATATAGACATATAGATGTTGAATACCTAGTCCTACACTTTCACTAATAGTCATTAATAATTTTTTTATTTTTTATTTTTTATTAACTTCCAAATTTTTTTTAAAATCCCTAGCCCAGCCCAAGGTCCGTCCCTGCCCGCTTACATCTTTGTGTGGTGGGGGGTGTGAGCCGAGATTTCCTATTTGTTCTACCCCATAACATCCAACAAATAGACTGTCAAAACCGACAAGTTGGCTATAGGTGTGTCACGCAGTTGGGGAGGACGGACGGATGGGTGCCTGGACGAAGTCCGGGATCTTTGATACCAAAATAAAATAAAATAAATAAATAGTAATAATAATAATAAATGAACAAGATAATATTATGATCTATCACATTTTATATACAATAGTTTTTTATTTATTATTATTATTGGTTTGGCAGGTCATGGTCCCTATGGGCCCTCTTTACATTGGCCTCTTATATGTATATCACATCTTAAAAAAAATCTCAATAACTTAAATCAGCAGGTTAATGATAAGCATATTTTAATCTTATAATTAAAGATTCATTTCAAGATGACAATATATACTCACCAACCCAAGTTCATGTATTTCATGAACTTCACAAACAATATAGTATTCTTCTTAATTTTTTTTTTCTTTTTCATTCAATCATGGATTATTGGAACACACATATATATATATATATATATATATATATATATATATATATATATATATATATATATATATATATATAGTTTTTCTATTGTAAGTTCGAACTGATAAAAGATATATCAGTTCCTAGCATGTTGGTCATTGGATTTAAATACTTTGACTGGCTGCATGCACTTGTCAAAGCATCTTTTAAATCTAATGGTCCACATGCAAGGAATTGATATATTTTATATCAGTTCGAACTGATAATAGAAAGATTGTATATATATCTTTTCATACAATTCATAGAAAAATAAATTAATAGACAAAAAAAAAAAAAAAAATGTTTTGCGGAGATATGAGTGGAAGAATGTGCAGGGTTGTATAGCGATATGTCACGATCGCATAGTGTATTCCAACTATCAAGTTCTAAATACAAATTTCAGTCAAAAGTACATTTGGGCATTTCTTCCCTTTTTGGACCACACCATTTTTGTTTGTCAAACATCAACTATATAAATATTTTTGCATCAATTAGTGATGTAAAATATTATTATTCTTAGAGAAGATATTGAACTAGATGGGTTGAGAAATTGATTGAAATTTTATAATTATGCTAGCTATGTCAACAATGTACAGTTAAAATTAGATACTAAATTTGTATAATTTAATGTGTATTTTATGAATTATTAGACTAGTAATTTGGATTTTTGTCATGGTAGCATAACTAAACTCAAATGATTACAAAAGATACAAATTAATTAAACTGTGAAAATTGAAGTTAACCGAATAATACGAGCCTCCCACTTACTTAAATAATGAGATTCCATCTCTCCCCACAAGGTGGTTGTCTTGGTGGTCCATGGTTTGGGATGAAAATCTCAAGTCCTTAGTTTTACTCTTGACAATTGCATTGTGGCCAACCATTAGGGCGCTAACTCAGTTGGTGGAAGGACAAGGACGAGCTTAGGGCACGGGTAACTACCAAGTCAGCTGTTCGAATCCTACCCAGGCGAAGACGAGTTTTGATTTACCCGCTTGCATCTTTATGTGGCCGAGGGTGTGGGCCTACTCCACGATCCAACATATAGGCCACAACGAGTCACGCAGTTAGGGAGGACAGGGCCGACAGGCTGATACGTGCCTGGAGGATCCTTGATACCCAAAAAAAAAAAAAAAAAAAAAAAAAAAAAAAAAAAGGATATTCCATCTCTCCCCAATATTTGAAATTGTAATAGTTGAAAGTAATCAAACTTTCACATATTATTTACCAAATTGACAAAATTGCATTTCTATCTTCATATTCATATAACACATAGAAAATAAAATAATGGAAAATTATATGAAAAAAATGGGATGAAAAGCCGCGTGTCAAAACCCCAATTAGCATTCTTCAATGTTATATTTGGATGAACATATAATAATTTTCATTATTATAAAAAAAATTATTTCACAAATTAATTTTTTTAATTATATAAAATTACAAGGATGTGAACAGTAATATAAAATGTGATTAAAAGATTACTAAATTCTTTCTAGAAGTTAAAAAAGAGATAATGTTAATAAACATATATGAGAGAGATAAGAAGTTGGCTAATGGCTACTTGATAGATACTCAAAAAAAAAAAAAAAAAAAAAATTGTAGTGTATCAATACAAAGGTTTAAGATTAATTAATTATAAAGTGTGTCAATCCAAGTGATATGTCTCCACAAAGATGGAATTGTTTATTCAATAAAATTATATATATTGGGCATGAATTTTTTTTTAATTTTTTTTAATTTTTTTTAATTTTTTTTGTGGATCTAGGAATATTAATAAATGGTACCCAAAGATATAAAAATTCAATAATGCTTGCGAGTATTTTTCTTTGTTAACTACAACAACACTAGACAAATATAATATAATAATCTGTCAAAAATGTTTTTTTTTTTTTTGGCTATTGGTTGAGTGGTTGCGAGCCAATCCTACTTCTTTTGTGTTATAATTCGAGTCCTATTTGAACCCCGTTTGCGGTGCTTGATCTAAATTCTAGACGGATACTCTTATTTTGTGTTATGGTTTGATGAATCGAATTCGTAGTAATTGATCTAAACAAATTCGATAAACTATTAATTAGAAAAAAAATAATAAGAATAATAAGATCTAAAAACTTACAGTGGGACCTATAATGTTAGTGTTTGATTCTAAAAGCACAAAGTGCCGTCAAAAGAGACTCGACCATAACCAACAATACAACTATAAAACCCACAGAACCTTCTGGACACGCAAATCTATCAAAATATCTTCCCACTCAACTTCAATCTCCACCCTTCATCTCCCTCCAACCTTATCTCACACCACCCATGTAATAATACTTTATAAAACAAAAAAATAACTTGCAGTTGAGTTGACTGTGTTCCTCCGATTCAATCCTATAATGGACTCGAATCTTACTTTTCTCGTAAAAATCAAGCTATGTCGCCAGAATAGTTATCCGAATCGTATTTATAATACTAGATTTAAGGTTTTAAGAGTATCTTCAACAGTTTCCCTTGAATACATCCCTTAGCTTAATTAAGGGAGTAGTTGTATTTTTACAGCTCCTACAGGTCTCTAAATAACTCCCTTAATTGTGTTTTAGTGTAGTTCACTCCCTTAATTAAGGAGTGTTTTCAACCCCTTTAAAATGGGCTCTATCTATTTAAGGTTATTTTATTTTCTTAAAAAACTCTATGTATTTAAAACTCATAATTGACAAACAATATCTAATATTTAAACACGATATCTAACATTTAATAATAACAAATTATTAAATGAGGAGTATTGTTGGAGCATATACTTATTTAATGGTCCCTTACAATAACATAGACCCTTAAATAAGAGAGTCTCCAAGAGAGACTGTTGGAGATGCTTTGAAACTGGTTTTGATAAACCTTGAGCCAATATTAAATCTAAAGAGGTCTCGATAAACCATGATCCAATTTGACATCAGCAGCAATTAAAAAAGTAATTATATTTAACTTGTTTTAAAAATGTCTTAACAAAACAGAGAAAAAACTACATAAAAATTTGCCGGGTTCTGGAGAGTTCTTATTGAGCCTTAGTTTTTACATTTTAGTGGTTTCAAGGGAAAATGAGAGAGAGAGAGAAAGGAACAACCGTGTCTTTTCTTTTCTCTCTTCTCTAGTTCTCTTCAACCTTCCCTCTACGATAAAACACTGGTATCTAATGTTCCGTGTCATGTCATGTCAAGTCTCACAAAGATGTAGTTTTGTGTTGTTTAATAGGTGGGTTTGATTTGGTTTTTGGTTTGATTTAGTGATTATTGTTTCTGGGTTTGATAAATTTGTCGACAAGAAGTTGAAGAAGAAGAGAAAATTTTAGTCTTCTTTGTTTTTTGGGCACAAAAATGGCTGCTAATGGAGGAGAGAAAAGCAATGATTTTTATGAAGTTTTGGGGTTGAATAAGGAATGCACTGCTACAGAGCTCAGGGATGCTTACAAGAAACTTGCACTGGTTAGACTTTCTTCAACCTTTGTTTGTTTGTTTTTGTATTTTTTTTTTCAATCAAACGGCTATTCTTCAATAGATCACAAACAATTCTTTTTAGCATCTTTTGATTGTATTATGTATGGCCTTGTCTTGGCTGAAAGTTGCTTCTCAAAATCACTTCTTTGAGGGCAAAGCAATGCATTGAATTTCTGGGGTGGTTGCTGCTATTTTTGTACAATCATTGACATACTTGATTTAATCAATTGGGTGCTCAAAGCAATTCTATGAGTTTCTGGGTTTAAGCCTGGAAAAATTGAAAAAAAAAAATAAAAAATCCAGTGAAAGTGAATTCTCCTGGAAATTTTTTGATCTGGTATTGGTGCATGGCTGAAAAGTGCTTCTCAAAAATCACTTCTTTGAGGGTTCTTCAAAGCAAAGCATAGCATTGATTTTTTTGGGTAGTTTTTGTATATTGAAACACATGATCTAATCAATTGGGTGTCAAACTTGCGTTTTATTTTCAGCAAAGATTGACTTTTTTTTTCTGGGAAAAGCCTTTGATTTTCCGGGAAAAATTATTGTTGAATTTGTTGTAAAAAAGAGATTTTTTTTTTCTTTTTCTTTTATGGTTTGAATTACAGAGATGGCACCCAGATCGTTGTTCAGCTTCGGGAAATTCAAAGTTCGTTGAAGAAGCCAAGAACAAATTCCAGGGCATTCAACATGCCTATTCTGGTAACTTAACTTGAATTCCTTTGTTTTTTGTTCTTCTATAGTTCTGAAAATATGATTTAGAAAAGAAAAAAAAAATTATATAATAAATTAATGAATAATTATTAGATTCACGAGATGCTGTTTTCTTTTGTCTCCCTGCTTTTTATGTTAACAGTTCTGTCTGATGCAAACAAGAGGTTTCTGTACGATGTAGGAGTCTATGACAGTGATGATGATGATGATGAAAATGTAATTTTTTTTCATTATATATATATATGTTTGTTCCCTTTTTTCAATTTTTCAATGATGATTGTCTCAAAAATCAAAATATGTTGAACAATTTAACAACATATAAGTGCCTTTTTGTTTCAGAAATTATTTGCCATGAATGTTAATTGTGTGTTAAATCTGATCTGTGTACTCGACTTTCATGCAGGGAATGGGAGATTTCTTGAATGAGATGGCAAATATGATGAGCCAAACCAAGACTAATGTAAGTCTCCTTCTAACATTTTCATTATCTAATTACCGATAGACTCGTCTAGTTTGAAAACAATAGTCATTTTGACCTTTATTCGTCTAGTTTGAAAAGGGTTTCTGACGAATTTCGAACCATTAAGTGTAACTTAACGATGAATTGGAGAGTAAATTAGAGGTTGGTTGTTGGAAACATCCTAGGTAGTAGTTAGCTTTTGTGTTGCTCAACTTATTACTTTACTTTTTAATGGTTTGGTTGGCAAAAGAATCATTGTATTTAGAGCAAATCTAATGTTGGACACTAAATTTTACTCTAATTTGGTGTTGAAAGAGGTCTCTCAGGAATATGCTTACATTAGATTTTTTTATTAGTTAACTTATACAATAATAATTAATTTTTTTTTTCTTAAATAATTACTCATATATTGTAAAAAAATAAATAAAAAATAATTACTATACCGATTATTATTGAACTTATTTATTGAACTAATTTTTTTCACATTAATTTTTTTCCATCTAATATTTCCATCCAATTTTCCCATCTAATTTTTTTTGCATCTAATTTTCTCTTCATTTTCTATTATAAAAGGCAAAGCACATCATTCTATTTCATCATTCAACCCTCCACCAAAGTTTATTGAGTTATTATTATTATTGTTAAGCTGTGTTGTAATTTGCTTTATTTTAGAGTTTATTTATGTAATGTATTTAATTGCACTAGATTAAGTCAAGTTTTTTTTTTTTTTCTTTCTTTGGAATTATTGTTATTGAGTCTTTTTATTGTTAAGCTATGTTATAATTTGCTTTATTTTAGAGTTTATTTATGTTAAGTATTTAATTGCACTAAATTAAGTTTTAATTTTTCTTAATATTTCAATAATTTGGGGTTCTGGAAGGAGGAGAGACTCGAACCCACCAACTCATGGTGTTGATATGAGGGACATACTATTGAGTCAACCTAATCTTGCATTGCATTAAATTAAGATTATAAAAGTTTAAATTAGTTAAATGTGTTAATTAATAATTAAATTTAATAAATTAGATATGTATGTCAATATTGGTTAATATTGGTATCACTTTAAAGATCTCAACGTGATCTTTTTAACGGTATATATTTTGGGAATACATATTGTTATAAACTTATAATTAAGTATGTGAAGTTAAATTAGTAATTTAAAAAAATAAAAACAGACTGATGCGATATTTACCATTTAAAAAATAATAAATTAAAGGATTTGGTGTGCACCGTAGCTACACCAATTTGTTTGTTGGTGTTTTTTGGTGTGTTGGTTGGAGTTGATTTTTACACCAATTTGATGTTTTTGGTGTTTTTAGTGTGTTGGTTAGAAATGCTCTTAAGAATATTTTTACACCAAATTTTGTTCCACTACAATGATCCATACTAAATTTTACATCAAAAGAGTATTTTTAAAGAATATTTTTCCAAGAAATATTTAAATTATTATAAAAGTTTTAACATTATTTAAATATATAGTTAATTAGTAAATTAAATAAATTGAATATGCATATCAATATCGGTGTCATTTTAAAGATATCAACGAGATCTTTCCAACGGTATATTTTATTTGGAATATATATTGTTATAATTAAGTATGAGAGGGTTAAATTAGGAGAGGGTTAAATTAGGGATTTAAAAAAAAATTAAAGTAATTGGTTTGACTATTAAAATATATATATATATATATATATATATATATATATATATATATAAAAGTTGGTGGGCATGCAACTGATCAACCACAATAAAAAAATTTGTTGGGAATTGTAATTATCACCAACCGTTCAACCACAAAAAAAAAATTTGTTGTGAATTGTAATTAGTGTTAATGTGGCATATGGTTGAAGTGTTCTCAAATTCTATTTTGGAGTTCAGGGCTGTGTGTAGCGCAATGTTGGAGTTGCTCTCACTCTCTCGGTGAGGGCAATTCCAACATTGCGCTATACATAGCGCCAAGCTCCAAAATAGAGTTTGGGAACACTCCAACCGTGCGCTACATCGGTGTTAATTATAATTCCCAACAAAATTTTTGTGTGTGGTTGAAGTGTTGAACAGCTGGACACCAGCTTTGGCGTATAAGTGTTTACTACATCAACTTTTATTTATTTAAAAAAAAAAAAATTAACAGTCAAATCGATTATTTTAATTTTTTTCAAATCCCTAATTTAATTATTCCATACTTAATTATAACAATATGTATTTTAAAAAAATATACTATTGGAAAGATCTCGTTGATATCTTTAAAATGATACCAATATTGACATAAATATCCAATTTTATTATTAATTATATATTTAAATAATGTTAAACTTTTATAATAATTTAAATATTTATTGAGAGAATATTTTTTAAAAATGTTATTTTGGTGTGAAACATTGAAGTGGAAAAAATTTAGGTGTAAACATATTTCCAAAAGATACTTTCAACACCACATTTGAGTAAAATTTGGTGTCTACTATTTATAGTCCAATAGAGTTTGCAATTTGGCTCAAAAGACTTTATGACTTTTCGGTGACATGATCATCCATGATCCATCCATCCATCTATTGTGTGATCAAATCCCTGAAAATCAGTTCTTGATGGGCCCCAGTTTGATGTCTGGACCAATGACATCAAAGTTTTAAATGTGCAGACACTGTAGATTCTAGATCTCAAAAGACTTTGACTTTATGGTGACATGATCCACCTATCCATCTATTGTGTGATCAAATCCTAGAAAATCGGTTCTTGATGGGCCCCACTTTGAGGTCTTGACCAATGACATCAAAGTTTTAATGTGCAGACACTGTAGATTCTAGATCTCATGTCTTGACAAAGACTTCCGTGGGACCTGAAAAAGTAGTGGCTTGGATTGGTTGAATTGGTCTATTGTGAATGAGCATATTCTGATGAGTTTTTGTACAATGTTTACCGCCTAGGGCGACTAGCGCCGGTTAATCCAGCCGATTAATCGCCCTAGTGCCGACTAGTAACCCACCGCCTAATACAGCTGATTAAGCTGTTTTCACCACAGCTGGATGCCACCTAGAGGATTTTTCGAACACGGCTTAAGATGAATTGGTCTAATGTGAATTAGCATATTCTGCTGAGTTTTTGTACAATGTTTATCGACAGTGATGGTCGTAACGATGTTGATTCTGTGGTGCTTGGAATGTGAAATTGGCAGGAAAAAAATGGCGAGGAGAGCTTCGAGAAATTACAGGAGTTGTTTGAGGAAATGTTTCATGGGGACGGTGAGGCATTAGGGTCTAGTTCCCAGGGTACTGCTGGTAGTTCATGTTCTACTTCTTCGTCATCTTATGTATCTTATATGGATAATTCTAGTTCAAACAAACGCAATTCATGCGAAATGAATTCGAGTAAGATGAATTTGGAGGGCTCCTCTAGTTTCGACGCACACTTCCAGAGTTTCTGTTTAGGGGTAAGTAACCTTCTCTCACGAATTGTTTTCTCTTGATCATCATGTTAAGTAAATTAATTTCACAGTGTGGTTTTATTTTGGAGGCATCTTTCTCATTGGCTTGAAATGTTCACCATAAGTACGTAACGTTTAGTAGTGTAACTATTTAGCTAACAACTGTAAACAACTTTCGAAGAAGTGATGCATCTATTCTCATATTTCTCTTGTAAGCTCCTATTGCATATAGTCGTGTCGTGTTGGAAACCATAGGCTTTCCTTTGGCTGATTAAAGAGTTAATTCCTCATTTTATCGAATTAGAACTTCATGTTTAGATCCATGAATTAACGGTGGTAATTTTTCATGCTTGTTCATATCTTGGATGGGTTGGTTGTTGAAGTTAAAAATGTTGAAATTGAAGTGACCAAAACAAATCATCAAAAATCCTGATTGAAACCAGGTTTAGGCACTGGCTATTCTCTGCTAATATTCTCCATCTCTGCATTCAATTTTAAGAAAGGTGGAACACCAGCACAATTTCAAGAAGGAGAAGGGAGTAGGAGGACTTCCCAGAGGAACAGGCGGTAGCAGGAGACGTGGCAGGAAATCGAAACTTTCATCCGGCCATGATGTCTCCTCCTCCAACGATCATTCGGGTGTCTCTGCTTCGTGATGCAGTACCGTTTGATCATCAAAATCAATGTAAATCCATCCCAGCGCGTGCATTTCAGCCAGCTCCAACATGGCCGAGAGGATTTAGTCATCTGTTATACCGAGTGTGCAAAGGTAACATTGCCTGCACCAGTGAGTTTTATTCATTCTCAAAATGTCATCAACATTCAATAATCGTATCATTTTCCTTCGGACTTGTTATTTAATGCATCATCAAGTTAGACGAGCGTTGTTTATGTAATACAATTTCATGTCAAACTACCATGTAACACCATGTGATCTATATGAATTGACTCTGACATGAGAGGCAAATGTGAGAGTTATAAATAGGGGAGGGGACCACAATTTGGTAGAAGTGTGTAGCACAAAGCTGATAGGGACCATTAGAAAACAAACTGCCACAGGCCAAATATCCAGAAGCTGGACTCAGTGGCCTAATAATATTGCCCAAAAAAGCCTCCTGTCTTCTTTTTGGTTGGATTGTGAAAGGTTACAAAGCTAGACAGTAGAGGTGTAAATTGGATCTGTATATCCGAATCCGATCCGGAAATTCGGATTAAAAAAAGTCCGAAGATGCTCTGAATCCGATTTTCAGATGCGGGCATGTATAAAAGTATTGTTTGGATTTGGATAATCCAAATCCGAAGCCGCTCCGAATCTGAAACTGACACTGAATCCGATCCGGTTAAAAATCCGAAACTAGTTTTTCGGATAAATCCGATTTTAAAATTATTTCTAAACATTAATTTAAATTTTATTTTTACATTCTGAGATCACACTGCACAGTATTTTATACACTTTGTAGTATAATTTGTTATTTTATATTTTTTTATCAATTTTATAATAAGGGGGGTGTATTGGATTGGGATTTTAATAGACAATTTTTGGGTGGTAGGATTTTATGGAGTTTTAGGATTTTAAAGACTATTAGGATTATATGGACTAGATTTTCAGGATTTTGGTTTTTTTTTTAAAAAGAGTCTCTAGACTTTATTTATAGACTATTAGGATTATCTAGACTTTATTTATAGACTATTATGATTATCTAGACTTTATTAATAGACTATTAGGATTATCTAGACTTTATTTAAAGACTTTTTGGACTTTTATTTATTTATTTTTTTATATGTGCCCTATAAATTTGTTAGCTAACACACATACCCAAGTTGAGAAACCCAAACTAGATAGATGGTCTGAGCTGAAAAAACCCACACTACTACAAAAATGTTAAAAGACATCGGTTGTTTACATCGGTTTTTAGATAACCGATTTAAAAAAACTTTTAGAAGTCGGCTTTTATAAAAACCAATTTCTTAAATATTGTGGTTTAAAAAAACAACGGTTTTTGGGAAAACCAATATTGATTTATTTTCCAATAAGAAATCGGTATTCCTTAAAACCAATGTCTTAAATATTACTGTTTGAAAAGACAACGGTTTTTGGGAAAATCGATATGGATTTTTTTTCCAATAAGAAATCGGTTTTCATTAAAACTGATGTCTTAAATATTGCGGTTTGAAAAGACAACGGTTTTTGGGAAAACAGATATGGATTCAAAAGCAAAATTCTGCAGAAATTCAAATCTAACATATGTCCACATTCAAGTGTGCATCTCTAAAAATACTCAACGTTATTTGATAAAATTTTGACACAAGAAAGTAGACATGCAAACAAACACTTTTCATTCAGAAAATATTCCAAAAATCGATTTGTAAATGTGTGAAAATGAGTGATGAAAACATCTCACTCGCGGATTCGCGTCGCTTCTGACCTTTGACTGAATAATTGATCATAACTTTCAAAATACCACCCAGAATTTTACATTCTTTATACCATTAGATTCGTTTTGAAAAATTGAAGAACTCAATGTGGACCAAAAAAAATTATTTCTTTGCCAAAAGATACAGTTTTAAGGAAAAAGTTTGCACAAAAATTGATCATCTCCAATCGCTTCTGACCTTTGACTGAATAATTGATCATAACTTTCAAAATACCACACATAATTTTACGTTCTTTATACCATTGGATTCGTATCGAAAAATTGAAGAACCAAACATGGACAAAAAAATTTATTTCCATGCCAAAAGATACAGTTTTAAGGAAAACTTTTGCACAAAAATATCTCCGATCGCTTCTAACCTTTGACTGAATAATTAAGCACAATGCAATTCGGTAGAATTTGGTTTGTTTTGGTGTGAGTTTTTAATAGCAACAGTTTTTTTTTTTTTTTTTTTTTTTTTGAATAGCACAGACGGTGTGATTATATTGTAACAGCACATGGAGCAAACAAAAGCAAGGCAAATGACCCACAACAACAAAAAGCAAAACAAAAGCAAAGGTCCCACAACAACAAAAAGCAAAACAAATCACGACAACACACATGAACACATGAACCAATTACTATGGATGTGAGCAATTCGGTGGGATTTGGTGGAATAATAGGCAGTGCAAGATAAATTACGATAACTAGGCAGTGCAAGATACAATATAATCATTACTTGAATCTGGTATGTTGTTAGGGTTTCTTCACGACCTTGTTGCTATTTTTTAAAAAGTCTTGAACGAGAGTGAAAAGTATGATGGGAGAGGGCAAGACAATTTTGAGGTCTAATTATTTATATTTATCACTAAAAAGTTTAGAAAATCTATTTTATCATGAAATCCTACAAATCTTGATCTCAATCCAATACCACCAGACAATTTGCTACCTCTTGAAAGTCTGGATCCAATACCACAAGATATTATGGACTTTTAAAAAAAGTCTTAAAAGTTTGGATCCAATACTATAAGATATTATAGACTTTTAAAATAAATCTTGAAAGTCTGGATCCAATACCACAAGATATTATGGACTTTTAAAAAAAATCTTAAAAGTCCTAATCGAATACCACAAGACTTATCTAACTTATTAAAAAGTCTCAATCCAATACCACCAGACTTTTACTTCCAAAAATTGTCTAATAAAATCTCAATCCAATACACCCCCCTAAATTACATTTTATGTACAAATAATTTTTTTATTAATTAATTATAAATAATTTTATTCTTCCAAAGTCCAAACTAACAATTTGCAATAAATAATCAGGTTTTTTTTTTAGTTCAAAAATCTGAAAATCTAATTTTAATACAATTCCGGTCCGAATTTTTGTCCGAAAATTATCCGAAACCGAGTCCGGAACAGTATCTGAATCCGAATCCGGAAACGGATTCAAATCCGTAAACATCTGTATCTGGTCATATCCGAACTTCGGATTGGAAGGCAGTTTTTTTTTATATTTTTAAATCTGATCTGAATCCGATCAGATTTTTTTGGACCAAGTCTGGTCTGAATCCGTAAATCTTAAAAAAAAAAAAAAAAAAAAAAAGTTTATCCGAATCTGATCCGTTTGACACATCTATAGATCTACTAGATAGTTGAGTTTATCATCCCTTGAACCCGACACCCACCCACCAAACCATCACCACCGGTGTCCACCACCACACCACTACTTCTTGGTTTGACTAGTAAAGAAAAGGTGTAGGCTCCGCATTTTTGGCCATGCAAGTTGCCATTTAGAAACTTCAATTCTAGAAATGATGGCCTCTTTTTTCCACACGTTTCCTGTCATTTTAAAATCAAATTCAACTTGCTCAAGTCGTGTGCCTCTCTACTACTGTAGAAGAAGAGTATAGAGAGTTTCAACAACTTGCTTGGTTTTTTTTTTTTCCTCCAATATCTAGATCAAATTCTATGCATGTGTCGCCGTGTCGGTGTGTGTATATTTATATATTCTCTTTTTTTTTTTATTATTATTTAGTTTTTTCTAATTAAAAACCCATGATTCATATGAACATCACGTTTTTCATGAAATTGTAATAGTTTTTGGGTATAATTTGCTAACAGAGTTTATAAATTTAGTATTCAACTACACAACCCACCTAATTTAGTCTATAGTCTTTTAATATACATCATCTTTACTGGAAAAAGATTAAAGTGGGTCTATAGTCTTCTAATACAGATTATCTTGCTTGGTCTTTCATAATTAAAAATTAACAACTTACAAGTGACTTTGCTTTGATGTATTAAGAATTATTAATTTAATGTAAATCTCAAAGATTTTTGAGGAATTTTATGTAGATGTGTAACATACTAACATACCAGGTTGTTTCAAGTTGCCAATATAAATTAATTATGGAATATTAAAATATTATCATTCAACAACTCATTCAAAAAGATTATTCCGTTCATTTTGATGTTGAAAAATTCAAAATTTTTGATAAGAAAAACATTCTCACAATAGTAAATGTTGAAATGTCAACAAACAAAGTTTTTCCACTTTTGTTGTTATTTGATGGGAAATTTGCATTAAGTGTCCGTTTGGTAGGGAGGAAAGAAAACAGGAAGGATGGAAAGATTTGAAGGGATAGAAAACATGATGGAAAGAAAGAAAAATGATTTTCTCTCGTGTTGTTTGGTAAATAGGAAGGAAAGAAAGGATCATTTTATCAATTTTACTATTTTACCCTTATATTATATTTAATATATTAATTTTTTTTTGATAAAATGGTAATTTGAATTACCCAAAAAATGGTGGCCCCCATATGGTTTTTTCTCTCCATTTTTCCTTTCCCTCCACTTCTCCCTTTTCCCTCCACCCCTTTCTTTCCTCTCCCTTTTCCTTCTTACCAAACATACCCTAAAAGTTGAAAATGCAGATCTGTCATTTATTTTGGCTTCTATGGTACGGTCATTTGAACAATAGGGGGCTACATTTACTCAAAGAAAATAATATGGTTGTTGGGTTGCTTGAGATTGATAAAGTTCAAAAAAAGTTTGTGAATCTTGTGTCTATGGTAAAATGTATAAACTTCCATTTTCTAAAACTTCATGGAGAGCGAAAAAGCCTTTAGAGCTAGTGCAGTCCGACATTTGCAGTCCAATGTGAACTCCTTCTCTTGGAAGCAAAAGATATTTCATCCTCTTCGTTGATGATTACAATAGAATGATGTTGATTTATTTTTTTGAATGAAAAATTAGAAGCTTTTACAACTTAATTTTCTTCGGTTTAAAGCTCTTGCAGAAAGTTAAAGCGAACATCTCATAAAGACTCTGAGAACTAACCGTGGAGGTGAATTCATCTTTATTCCTTTCATGAGTTACTGCAAATATAATGACATCAAAAGGCAGCTGACTGTTAGCAGAAAACCTATATCAAAACGGTGTGACGGAACAAAAAAATTGTACAATTATTTAACGGAGATGTTAACAAAGTTAATTTCGGTAATCATATATCAAGTCAATACCCATGATTGATAACGATCCCATGATTAACGATGTTTAAGCCATAATTGTTGAAGATTACTCAAACATATATAGCATGAGCTGATTTTATTCCTTATATTATGGCTGTCATTGATATATAATTAATATATTCATCCTATATTTTGTATAAATATTGTCTATATTCTCAATACAATAATACTACTTTGCTCAAAATTGGTATCTAAATGATGTGATATCACTATAATCTATTCATTTAAATTGTATTAGATTTGTATGATTTAAATGAATGGATTAGAGTGATACCACATCATTTGGACACCGGATTTGGACACAAAATTTAGATCTTAGTAATAAAGATTTAGAACTTCCATTATTAAATTCTAGAAAAATTCTCAATATTATTAAGCACTCTAATATGCACTGTCCCGTGAATTTGATACACGCATAAACCGTGTTCTAATAGTTACAGTATGTATATTTAATTTTTATAATAGGGCTTCCATGATTCAAACTTGAGATAATTAAGTAGGATACAATCTGATATTAAATAATTAAGTAAACACTAAACTCAAAAATTTAATTCTTTTTTTCTTGAAATATTACATGGTTTTTTTAGGAATAGAAAGACTTGAACCCGTAACCTTGTGCTGCAAATGTGAGGAATTTACCACCGACTAATACCCAAAAATTTAAATTATTAGTTAGGAAAAGTTAGACAATAGTATCGAGCACTTTAATTAAAAAGCTTATTAAAGAAATTAAAACAATGAAAATACAGTAGATCCTAACTCAACAGCCATTGCTTACACACCAAATTCCTGTGTTGACGCAAGAATTACAGTTATTTATTTTTCCAAACAACAATATATAATAATTATACAGAGAACGTACTCTACTTGAAGTAAATAAATATACAAAGAAAATACCTAATTTCTTATAAAAACAAAAAACTTAACAAGCCTTTTTTATTCATGCACTTTTCCATCGAAAAGCTAGCTGTGGCTAACTCTAATTACATTAGCAATCTGAAAAAAACAAAATGCAATACATGCAGATGCAACTAAAAGAGAAACACTATAAAAAAAAAGGCATTAAATTTTAGAAGCAACAGTGTAGAGCGAAGAAAAGTGAAATGAAGAAGACAACAGACTCCACACTCAATCTAACAGAGTTAGATGTAACAAAACCAGATGGTGGCAGGATTTTGTTGTAATCTGGAAAGTACAGAACTACTGTCGACGGAGAGAATTCGACGCATGGTGGATAACAGGTGCCTGCAACAACACCGCCACTGTGAAGATTCGAACTAAACAGAGATAAATGTGGAAAAGGTGTTTGTTAAAATGACTAAGAGAAGAATAGTTGAAGATCAGAGCAATTCCTCTGCTTTGATTTTCTTTTTCCTTAAATTCACTTTACAAGCAAAGCACTCTATTTATATACATCTATTATCGTGAATGTAGTCAGATACCTGACTCAATACATAATCTAATTATTACTGATATCAGCTGACCTCAGCACTCTAACTAACTCTTAACTAACTTAATCTTCAGCTGAGCTCAACTTCAGTCTTCGAAGGCAATGTTGACTGCTGCTGCTCTAACCAGTACAACGTGAGGCTGAATACTGAGAGTTGTTGCTTTGTAAGTGTTGAGTGTTGTTGCTTTGTAAATGCTGATGAGACTTCACCTTATCATTGTAAACTTCAACTTCTGTGTTTACTCTAACATCCCCCCTCAAGCTGAATCGAGGTGAGTCAACAAGATTCAGTTTGACACAGAAGAATTGAAACTTCTCAGATGGCAAAGGTTTGGTCAGGATATCAGCAACTTGACAGTCTGTCGGTATATATCGAGTTTCCACAACCCCAGCACTGATTTTTTCTCTAATAAAGTGAGTATCGATATCGATGTGTTTGGTTTTGGCATGAAAAACAGGGTTGTGAGCCAAAGAATTTGCACTCATGTTGTCACACCAAATAATCGCTGGAGAAGAAACCTTGACATGAAGCTCTGTCAACAATGATTGAAGCCAGATAACTTCTGTGGTAATCTAAGCCATGGAATGGTACTCAGCCTCTGTGCTGGACCGAGCCACGACTTGTTGCTTACGAGAACTCCACGAAATGAGGTTACCACCTAAGAAGACATAATTTCCGCTAGTTGATCTACGATCCACCAGGCAGCTTGCCCAATCCGCATCAGCGAAAGCTTCTAAAGACAGGGAAGATGAAGGCTTAAAATGCAAGCCTTTGTGAAGAGTTCCCTTTAGATACCGTAATACTCTTTTGCAAGACTGCCAATGAGCCTGAGTTGGAGACACAAGAAATTGACTCAATTTGTTTACACTGAATGAAATATCTGGACGTGTGTAGCATAAGTATTGTAAGGCACCAATGATGCTTCTGTAGTGCGTAGGATCTTCAAACGGGATACCATCCTTAGTCAATTTAGAACCAGTGCCAAGAGGAGTATCACACGGCTTGGAGTCGAACATATTAGCACGTTTGAGAAGATCCACTGTATATTTGGCTTGAGTCAAATAAAGACCAGTTGCATTCCTGTGAGCTTCAAAACCTAAGAAATAATTGACACTTCCCAGTGTTTTTAAAGCAAAAGCACCATTGAGCTGAGTAATAGTCTGTTGAATGAGAGAAGTACTGCTGCCAGATATTAAAATATCATCTACATAAACTAAGAGAAACAACAAACTACTGCATGTGTGTTTGATGAACAACGAAGAGTCAGAAGTTGAGATGTGGAACCCCCAAGAAAGAAGAGCTGTCTTCAACTTAGTGAACCAAGAACGTGGGGCTTGCTTCAAGCCATATAAGGCTTTGTGTAGCTTGCAAACAAAGGAAGGCTTAGCTGAATCCTCAAATCCTTCAGGTTGTTTCATAAAAACTTGCTCTTGTAAATCCCCATTAAGAAATGTATTATTGATATCAACTTGTTGGATGTCCCAACCATAGAAAACAGTAAGTGCAAAGAGAACCCGTATAGTGCTAGGCTTCACAACAGGGCTGTAAGTATCGAAAAAATCTAAGCCAGGAGTTTGGTGAAAGCCTTTGGCCACCAAACGAGCCTTGTGCTTTAGAATTGATCCATCCGGATTGAACTTTGTTCGAAAAACCCATTTGCTTCCCACAATATTCATATTGTCACAAACTGGAACAAGAGTCCAAGTTTTGTTCAGTTGTAAGGCTTTAAATTCAGCATCCATTGCATCAAGCCACTTAGGATCAGCCATTGCTGTCTTGACATTCTTCGGCTCTGTCTCAGTGAGAAAACTAGATGGTAAGCTGCAATTCGACAGAAAAACTCGAGGCTTGAAAATTCCATTTCTGCTTCTTGTAACCATAGGATGTAAAGTTGTAGGAGGAGCTGCTTCGATAGGCTCTGCCGGTTGTGAGACAGGAAAATCAGATGAGAGATGAGGTGAACCGAGATCATGGTTCAATAAAGAAGGAATATTGTCACCTGAATTAGAACTCCCTGCAACATTTTGAGAAACTTCTTGCAAGATAGGCTGTGTAATACGTTGAGAAGAGCTGCTGTCACTAGGATTTGCAAACAAATCAAACAAAGTTGTGACATCAAGAGAAGAGTTAGTGCCTGACAATGGACTCTTGTGCTGATCTGTGCCAAACAACTGTTGAAATGGGAATTCCAATTCATTGAATTCAACATTTCGTGATATGAAGATCTTTCCAGAGGAGTGCAAGACCTATACCCTTTATGAGATAAACTATATCCAATGAAAACACACTTGCTTGAGTGAAAATCAAGCTTGTGTTTTGAGTAATCTCTTAGATATGGGAAGCAAGAGCATCCAAAAACCTTGAAGAAATTGTAATTTGGTTTTCTGTTATGCAGCTTTTCAAATGGAGAAATGAAGCCTAAAACTGATGAAGGCAAGTTATTGATGAGGACAGTAGCAGTTGAAAAAGCCTCAGACCAGAACTTCAAAGGCATACCACTGTGAGCTAGCATAGTTAATCCCATTTCAACTATGCTACGGTGTTTCCTTTCCGGAACACCATTCTGCTGGTGCGTGTGAGGACACGAGAAACGAACTTGAACACCAACTTGAGATAGAGGTTTAACAAAGGAAAGATATTCTCCTCCCATGTCAGCTTGGAGAATTTTGATCCTTTTGTTGAATTGCAATTCAACCATGGTTTTGAACTTGATGAAAGTAGGAAAAGCATCAGACTTTAAGTGCAGAGGAAACGTCCATGAGAATCTAGTGAAGGCATCAATGAAGACTATGTAATATCTATAACCATCTCCAGATAATATTGGGGCTGGTCCCCATAAATCACTATAAACAAGCTCAAGAGGAGTTGTTGCAGTGATTGTGGACCTGCTAAAAGGTAACCTATGCAATTTTCCAAGCTTGCAAGAGTCACAAAATGGTAAGGAATCAATGTTAAAAGGAAAATGAAGAGAATTCATTATTTTCTTGAGAACGAAAGGAGCCGGATGGCCAAGTTTTGCATGCCAAATTACAGCATTTGCTCTAGCAGCAACCAATACATTGTAATTTGGTGTGCGAGCCTTGCTTGTCATCAATTGACTGACAGCTTTATTATGTGGATTTTTACAAATGTAAGCATTAACAAGAGCAGCTAAAGAAACCGATTTCAGCAAACCACAACTTCGATCAGATCTTTCTGCCGGCTTTAGCTCATAGAGTCCATGATTAAGAGTACCTTATAGAAGGACCCTCTTGGTTCTCTTGTCCTTGATCACACAACCATTCGAATAGAATTCAGCATAAGCATCATTGTCTTTTGTAAACTTAGATATACTAAGTAAATTCTTAGTAATTTCAGGCACACATAACACATTTCTTAGCTCTAAATCAGTATAAGGCATGCAATGTGATATAACTTTTGTGTCACCAATGTGTGAAATAGTAAGTTGATTACCATTGCCAACAAGAAGTTTATCATTACCTCTATATTCAGACTTGACCGAGAGATTGTTCATATTTGAAGTAACATGATTGGTAGCTCCGCTGTCAAAGTACCAGGATTGATCAACCACTGATTCTGGTGTTGCATAATAGGCTGAATTTTGCTGAGAAAGTTGAGTATTTTCTGAGTTGAAGTTAGTGCTTGAGAGGTTGTTTTGATCGAAGTTGTTGTTCTGATTATTTTGATGCTGAGAATAGAAAGCTTGATTGCCTTGACTAGGATTGTTTTGCTGTTGTGAATAGAAAGCTTGACTTCCTTGGCCTGACTGATGATTCTGATTTTGAGAAGGACCACCTTGGAATTGTTGATCAAACCTCTTGTAACATTGCCAAGCTCCATGACCTGGCTTTGAACACAACTGACAGTGAATACGTTGGTTATTCCTTCCATTAAAACGACCTCCATTGTTCCTATTACGACCTCTGTAACCTCCCCTATTTCCATTAAAATTTCCTCTATTAGCACCATTTCTGTTGTTGAAACTATTGAAGTTCGAATTACCAGAAGCAAAATTGGCATTCGGAGATCCCATGAGTGAAAGAGATGAGCTATTGAGAAGTTCAATTCTTTGCTCATGCATTAGAAATAGAAATTGGGCATCTTCTATGGTCATAGTATTCTGTTGAGAAGAAATAAGAGTGACTACTGAATCGAATTCATGACCAACACCGTTTAGAAGGCAGATAATCATATCTCTATTACTAACAATCTCTCCTGCAGAGGCTAAGGCATCACTGATTGCTTTTAGTTTAACAACAAACTCACTTATTGTGTCATTGCCTTTCTTCATCGATTGCATCTGCTGCTTGAGTTGCATGATTCTTGCTAGAGACCTTTGAGAATAGGTCCTTTCAATTTTTGACCAGATTTCAAAAGAAGATTTAGCACCGTTTACCTATCCAAGAACACTAGTTGTTAGTGTTGAAAAAATCCAACTCATGAGAAGCTTGTCCGTCTTGTTCCAGTTAGCATATTCTGGATTTTCTTCTTGTAGGACTTCTTCTCCAGATCGAGTTAAGATGAACTTTGGTGGAGGCTGCTTTCCTCCATTGATCATTCCTTCAAGACCGAGGGCTTCAATTGCAGTTATAACCTGCGTTTTCCAATAGATGAAATTGCTATGATCAAGCTTGAGTGTGAGATTGAGACTCAAGGTTTTTGCGATGGATGAAAACTCCATAGTTTTCGTGTGAGCAGAAGCTGCGTTTTGTGACTGATTTGATTGATTTGAAGAAGAATCAGAGGATCGATCGTTGGCCATTGACGTCTGTCTTTGGCTCTGATACCATGTGAAGATTCGAACTAAACAGAGATAAATGTGGAAAAGGTGTTTGTTAAAATGACTAAGAGAAGAATAGTTGAAGATCAGAGAAATTCCTTTGCTTTGATTTTCTTTTTCCTTAAATTCACTTTACAAGCAAAGCACTCTATTTATATACATCTATTATCGTGAATGTAGTCAGATACCTGACTCAATACATAATCTAATTATTACTGATATCAGCTGACCTCAGCTGACTCAGCACTCTAACTAACTCTTAACTAACTTAATCTTCAGCTGAGCTCAACTTCAGTCTTCGAAGGCAATGTTGACTGCTGCTGCTCTAACCAGTACAACGTGAGGCTGAATACTGAGAGTTGTTGCTTTGTAAGTGTTGAGTGTTGTTGCTTTGTAAATGCTGATGAGACTTCACCTTATCATTGTAAACTTCAACTTCTGTGTTTACTCTAACACAAGGCGGACACTTGGGCTGTGGCACCAGTGGCTCAGGTGGTGGAGGACACTCTGGCTGGACGGGTGGTGGCGGTGGAGGGTATTCTGGTAAGGCTGGTGGTGGTGGTGGTGGTGGCGGTGGAGATGGAGGTGGCGGGCAGGCAATTTCAGAAGGTGGTAGTGGTGGTGGCGGAGATGGCACGGGTTGACAAGGGTTCTCGCATGAAGTGCACATTGTGCATTCTAGTTGCTCTTTGGATGTTGTTTTAGTGTCTACGGTGAATGAGAAGTTGAATTAGAATGCGAAGGTGAGAGTGAAGAGAGTGAGCAGCAATGGCTTGGAGTTCGCCATTTTTTTTTCCGATCGAGTTTTGATAGAGCGAAGAAGATGGATGGTGGAGTTTGGTTGTGAATTGTGATAGAAAAGGGGAGATATATATTATTAGGATGGAACACTGTGGAGGCCAGCAGGGGCCATGGCCCCCCCAAAGTTTTGAAAAAAAAATTATGTGTTAGTGTTGAATATGTTATAATTAAGGACCAGAATCCTCTCCTCACCTCACTTCATCCTCACTTTTTCCTCACATGTGATTGGTTGTTAATAAAGTGTCAATCACATCTTAACCATTCATTCATTGCAATGCTTATGTGTCATAAGATTAAGTGAGGTGAGGTGAGGAGAGGATCCTGTCCTATAATTAAATGTGGCTTTCCACGGCGTACCCATTATCATCATTTGTTAATTGGATTGAGATCCCCTACCCATCTCATTTGTGCTTACCTTCTCAACATCTAGTGACATGTGACACTTAAGTAAATGAACCACTATGATTAATTTGTTTTATTTTTTTCTCTCTCCACTTATCAAACGACATCGTATCTTAATCCCATCACTCCAAACTTTTTTTTCCTTCTTGTTTGTTTCATAATGCTTCATACTTTCTCTCCATTTCTCATATAGTTGTATACTTTTGAGAGCATTTTTAAAATAAATTGATTGATCTCAGTACAAAAAATAAATAAATAATAACAATACAAATTAAACGAAAATTAAAAAAAAAATGAACATCATCAATCTTTACAATCCCAGATTCATCCATCTTTATTTCTTAACAAACCCATATCATTGATCTTCATTTCTTCACAAACACAGATCATTAATCTTCATTTTTCACAAACACAAATTGAATTTCAATACACAAACCAGAAAATAAAATATGTTTCTCCATTGATAAAGATATGAAGATCTATAAATGTTCTTCTTTTTTAATTTTTTTTTTTTTTCGAAATTTTTTTTATACTGGGATTTCATTTATGGGTTTGTGAAATGGGTTTTTGTTTTGTTTGGTTGCTGATAAAATGAAGGTAAGAGAAGGAAAGAGAATATGCGATTCTCTCTTCTTTGACAACTTTGACAGACAATGGACAATGAGAATTTTTATTGAGAATGTTTTGTTCACTGTAATGTTGATGATAGATGTAATTTTGGTGATCGATGTAATCTTGATGATGATGGTGATATAATTTTTTTTTAAAAAAATTATTTATTATATCCACTCTTGTGATGCTGTTTGTTTGTGTGGGCTGGCCTTGTTTGCCTTTAATATATTGATGCCTTTTCAAAAAAAAAAAAGAAAAAAAATCATTATGTGGGTTGTTGTTTTTGTTTTTGTTTTTCTTAGAACAAGAATGATATGTGCATTAATTATGTTAATAATTGAGTGAGTGGAGTGTTAAATTAATGTTAGTATTGTTAGTGCGCTTATTATGTGCAGGGGTCTCATGCAAACAACTGGTCAACGGTTATGCAAGTGGTTCCATGCATTAAGAGACAAGGCAAGAAGTAGTCAAGCAATCAAGCATGAATTAGTCACGTTTATTAGCTGCTATTAGTGGATGCATGGGTTCCTCTTGTTTGGGGACCATGTTGTTAGTAGGTGTAATTCTCTTGATTTTTTTTGAAAGGCAAAGAAACTTTAAACAAGCAAAAACCAACCAACAAAACAGCCCAGGCAAAAGCCAGCAGCTATTATTAGTTTGTGGGTAGTTTGTGTGCCTGTTATCATGAGAAGTTATTATTTGTAAGCCTATATAAGGCACCTTTGAATTCAATTAAAGATCATCGAATATTAAAGCAAAATTGCCTCTCTTTTGTTTTTTTGAAAAACAAAATGTTTTCTCAACAGACAATATTGTTCAGAAGAGTAATGCATAGTGTGACAATTTGACAGGTTTTATCTTACATAATCTGGTAGCATAGCAATACTACCTCCCTCTAATTCTACAAAGGTAAATTGTTACCAGTCAAATATTCAAGCAAAAACCTAAAATCTATCCTCTTGTCATATGAGTTTACTCTTATGTGCAAGCTTGGAAAGCCTGGGTTTCATTCTATTGGCTGCCATCGATCAAGCTCACGCGTGACATTCCACCTTTCATCAATTAGCTCCATGCTCGACCACCACCGTAACCCCTTCCACGATCAGGAAAACCCCCATGACCTGTTGATGAGGTGCACCACGCCCCATTGCTGCCAATTCGGGACTGACCTTCTGTCCAGCTTCTTTGAGTATGGTAATCAGTTCCTTAGCAAATCTGGCATTTGCAGCTGTGAAGGATGTGTATGCTGTTCCTTTTGCCCCAGCTCTTCCTGTTCGACCAATCTGATGAACATAATCCTCAAGGGACCCCGGGAAGTCGTAATTAATCACATATTTTACATCCTTCACATCTAAACCACGAGCTGCAACATCCGTCGCAGTCATTATTGGACTTTTCCCAGATTTGAACTCCGAGAGGACCCAATCCCTTTCTGCTTGACTTTTATCTCCATGAATTGAGAGAGCAGGCCAACCATCCATGCGAAGCTGCCGAGTAATCTGGTCACAACCTTTCTTGGTATCCATGAAAATCAGTATTTGGCTACCATCCATTATATCCTCTAGCAACTTTACCAATTTGTTATATTTCTGGCTCTCGGAAATGATATCAACATGTTGGCGTATTGCATGGTTAGCTTTTAAAATTGCCTCTCTCTATCTCCTGTATTTCTCCTAAATTCTTCTATTGTAAATTTCCAAGATCAGAAATATACAATCTATCCTAAATTCTCTTTATATAATTTTCCAGGATCAGAAAAATACATATCAGTGTCAAGAGAGGATTTTTGGATTAAGAAAAAAAAAAAGTTGTTGAAAAAAAAAGTTGTTGTTGTTATCTGCTTAAACGCATTGTTAGGAGAAAGAGAGGAAAAAAAAATAAAGGAAAATTTAGATAAAGGAAAAGAAATTAGGAGAAAGAGAAAAAAAATAAAGGAAACTAATCTCGGCCATTGTTTTGTTTGTTTGTCACATGTCAGCAGATATTTGAAAATTGAGCACAAATAAGATGGGTAGGGAATCTCAACCCTTGTTAATTACCCACTAGTGGGACACATGTTATAAAATGTGGGGTGTGGCTTTCCCATTGAAGGAGCAAATGCAAGTGTGGTGGCAAAACAAATTGAATAACAGAAATTACAATAAGCATTTTTTTTTTTTTTTGAAAGGAAAACCATTCATAGAAAAAGGTTACAAAGAACCCGAGCAATCGCTCAAGACCAGACCCTCCACAGACAATGGACAGTCCTCCAACCAAACAAACTTGCCCTTATAATCAAGGGATAACTTAGCCAAACTATGAGCTACTTTATTACCTAGCCTAGGCACAAAAGAAATAGAAGAAAAACAAGGATTTTGCAAAAGAAGCAGAATGTCGTGAACCACCAAACCCACATTAGAAGAAGGAACAGTCTTGGCACCAATAAGATTGACAACCACAAGAGCATCCGATTCGACCGACGCTGGAAACAACCCATTCTCCAACGCAAGCCTCATCCCAGCCAGGATGGCCAACGCTTCACCAATGATAGGTTGATAGGAAACCTCAAAACTATGACACAAAGAAGCCATAACTATCCTATTCCAGTCTCAGATAACAACTCCAACACTAGAAATTTTTCTATTAACGCATAGAGTCGCATCCACATTAATAAGCTCCCTCCTCTTTATTGCCTATATATGTGTGTTTGAGTTCATTTGTAATTTTTTGGATCTTTTAGAATATCAATACAAAACAAAGCTCTCCCTCGTCTCTCTATCTTCATTCTTCACTCTCTCACACTTTATTATTTATGATTCATCTGTTCTTTGATTGTTATTCGTTTATTCACAACATAATAGAATCATTTTGTTTAAGAAAAAAAAAATCTAGATATTTGTTTGTTATTTAAAAACCCAAACATCTCAGCATTATCATTAGATCGAACCTCACATAACCATATGTGACTTTTTTTTTTTTCTTTGGTCTTATTATTTGTGTCACTTCTCTTTTTCAGTTTCTCTACACCCCACAATTCCACATTTCTTTTCAACGCACAAACACCGAAACACACTCTCTCGCTATCTCTCTTCATCTTCTTCCTTTATCTTTATTTTGTTTATCTCTTCATCTTCTTTATTAGATCTGGTTTTTGAAACGCACAAATACTCTCCCTCTCCAGCTTTCTTCATCTTCTTCATTCATTTTTTTCGACGATGAGTTACAGCAAGACCAGATCTACTTCCTTCTTCTCATCTCCAAGCTCCATGACCGGCTATCGACATCGGACATGGCAGCCTTGGCCTACAAACGGCAACCAAAAATGACCGTTTTTCTGACGATTAATTGGCCAATTTTTCCGATTACTAAAACACTGGCTGCACTGCACTCCGTCAACTGCACATGGGGCCTATTTTTTTCATTTTCACCTTGGGCCTCAGTTAAGTCAGGACTGGCTATGTGCATACCGTAGAAAATTCGTTACATCCCCCACTACCCCACATCAAACTTTTAGTTCCGTCCATTGTGATGTCATTATTATAAAATCTTAACATACTTTTGTCCATATGATATAAATATATATATATATATAGTATTTGAAAAGAAATTGGTAGGGTATCAATTAACTTGGTTGTGAGATCTCTTAATAAATGAAGCACATAAAATTACTTTTTAGTTGATTTTTATTAATATATATATAATTTTCCTTTGAATTATCATAATTAGTTACATTACTTACATATGACACTTTTAATGTTGCACAAATAATTAAGTCGGACATAATCTATTGGTCGTCAAAGTCTCGATTAACAAAGTAGAACACTAATTATTTAATAGGTTTACAATGTAATCATTATTATCGATCGATCACCTGTTTATAAATACATCTTGTTACATTTCGTACAGATTTATTATCTATTATATTTTTTAAAAATAAATTGAATATTTAAATATATTAAAACCATTGATAAGACGATAAAAACTATACCATTATTGAATATTATATGGATCCACAAGTGATGCTTTTGTATGGTTTGTGTGCTCTAATTCCTTTTAATTACCAAAAAGATTGCCAAAATTAGCAATGTTTCCACAAAAAGTAAAGATATATAGTGATGGAGAGAACAAGTTGTGATTTGAATAATAACAATAATGTTCAAGTGATGAAATTGAGGATGCTAAAGTTGAGGAAAGGTTCAAGCTGAGACTTTAAAAATGTAAATGGTGTAACAAGTTGATAGTAGAATAACAAGTTTGAAAAATAATAGGTTTTTAAACCTCCCCTCACTTTTGAACTATTATCGGATGTAAAGTTACAAATGTTTTTATTTTAAAAACCTCCCCTATGGACTAACACCGTTAGCATTCCGTTTATATTGACTGAGTTTGACCGATAAAAAGTCTAAAATGTCTCTATTTAAACTTCAATTGTGTGAATTGACAATTATACCCTTATACTTTTACCAAATAAATTAATTAAATGATACAAAAATCGGGAATGTTAACTTACAAATGAGAAGTTATTTCGTGGACAATTTTATCCCTAAAAATAACAAAATTACAAAGGAACCAATATCATTGAAAATAAGCTAGAATATGTATTTCTTTATGTATTTATTTGTCTATTTTTATAAATCCAATCAAATACTCATTTCCAATGTTTTTGGTTCATTTTTAATTTTGTTATTTTAGACTTTTTAATAGTTAAACTCAGTCAACATAAACGGAATGCTAACGGTGTTAGTTCATAGGGGAGGTTTCTAAAATAAAAACATTTGTTACTATACATCCAATAATAGTTCAAAGGCGAAGGGATGTTTTTAATATTAACCCAAAATAATATTAATGTTAATTTTGTCTTGCAGATCTCCATTTAGAAACACTAACAAAGATTAAATCATATTCTCGAAGTGAAAATATAATAATAATAATACACGAGTTTATAATTATGTAACGAAAACAAACTTTTATTAATTTATAATTAAGAGAAAGAAAGAATTTATTGGATGGAAAGAGTAAATTAAATAATACAAAAGCACAGCCTGTAAACAATATGATCACCTAGTTACATTACTACTTGATGATCATCAATCAACAACAATTTTGTTCTAGAGAGGTTGTGAGTAGATAAAATTTTGAATCTAAATTAAATTATTGATTGTATGGTTTGGGTTTTGGCATGTCAGCAACGATACCGCAGAGTGGAGAGTTGTCAGGAAGGTTGTACTCTTCCTTGAGAGACCTCCTTGGAGAGTAGACACTAATGTAGAGTTGTTGTCCGAGATAAGTTCTCTCAGTCAATTCGGATCTGATGTTCCACATACCTGCATTGTCGAATGTCAACAGGATTGCTGCCCAGGATTTTGGGAAAACTTGGACGGTGTGCCTGCTCACTGCATCCTGGAGATTGTAATTCTTCCTTTTCTCAGGAGTCCAGGTTCCAGGCTCAACGGCAACAGCGAAGAAAGAGAAGCCATCAACCTTCCAGGACTGGACGGTGTTCTCGTGGTTCTCGAAGATGACCTCCACAAAGTCATGGAATGTAACGTTGCGAATGTTGGTATCGACAGTAACCTTAGTGATCTTTTCAGCTGGTGGGGTGATACTCATCACATCGTACTTGAAAACCTTTTCAGGAACCCCGAAGTATTCAGCGAATTTTGGTGGGGTGGTTGGATTGACATGTGAGACACCGTTAATGGCATAACGGAGCTTTCCATCGACCTTGTTGGCACTGCTGACAAATTTGTATGTCTGAGTGATGTTGATTTCACCGTAGTGGTATGATCCCTGAGGGTTTGGCCTGGCGGCACTGGCTGTCAGGTTCCACCTGAAGGTACGGAATTGATTGAGTGACCAGGCCCATCCGACAGGACCCTTGGGTAGCTCTGGTGAGGCTGGTCCTTTTCCACCTTCGTAGCTGATCAATGCAGTGGCCATCATGGGCTCGCCCTTCAGGAACCTGGAGGAGGCAACCAGGTAGTAGTCCTTGGGTTCCTGATCAGCTTTGACAAGAACTGAATAGCATTGCCCGACGTGCACGTCAAGGGACTTGTACACATTCTGAACAACATGGGATCCTTCCATCTCGACAAGCTTCATGTTGTGGCCCTGGATTCTGAAGTTGAGAGTGGTCCTGAGTCCAGGATTGCAAATCCTGAACTTGTAAGTCCTTCCAGGCTTCAAGGTGAAAAGGGGTTTGCCTTTGCCGTCAGTCTTGCCTGATTGACCGTTAATGAGAACACCTTGTGGCCTGGCCAGAGTGCGGCCGCTGTCCAAGAGCTTCCTGAGCTCGGAGTGGCTCTTGGTGTACCAGTCATTTATGAGGACATAGAAGTCATCATTTTCTAATGGTAGTGTATATGGGATTGGGATGACTGAGCGGCTGTGGACATTGAGACCACCGAAGGCACCAGCTGCTCTGTGGAGGGCAGTGGATGGGTAGTACATGTAGGTACCAATCTGATCCTTCACTTGGAAGTGATAGGTGTAATTGGTGCCAGGAAGAATTGGGCACATTGTTCCAAGAACTCCGTCCTGCCATGAATTCTTCCTGTGTTGGATTCCACTCCTGATAATGCACAACACGTTATTTTCATTAATCGGAATAAATGTTACATCTAATTAGACATGATATAATAAACAGAATATCAACAAGTTTTAATATCCAAATCAAAACATTTTATTAATAGCTAAGCCCAACTTATAAAAATGTTTCTTATCTCATCTAACATTAAAATCAAAAGTAGTCGTTCTGTTAACGATGATTAGTGAATAGAAACTAAACAGCAGAACGAAGAATTAAAACGTACCAAGTGAGAAGGAATGGCTCGTCAATGTTGTTGAAAACATTGACAATAACATTATTATTGGTGGTGGAATTGATGGTAGGTCCGGGGAACTGGCCGTTGATGAGAATAACCTGCTGAGGCACCCCCAAGGGAGAGATGGTGCCATAAGTGATATTCCATGTGTAGAACAAGTATGGATCTTCACCGTGGACTGTCGTCAATGCTCCGGCCGTAAGGCACAGCAAGAACACCAACACTGCTGATGCCATCTCTCTTACCTTGTTCTTCTATTTTCTTCTTCCAAATGCCCTTCTTATAACCCTCCTTCTTCCTCCCACCTCTTACTTCTCGCACAAACAATTTACTATTTAGGAAAAGTAGTTTCTTTTTTTTACAAATTCAAGATGGATTCCCCACCACCAATTCCACCATTTTCTTAGATCAAAACAGTTTCAACAGATTTAATGTAGCATATGCTAATTTTAGTTTGCGGTTAGTTATGTACAAAATGTTAAATTCACTCTCAACCATTAAAATTAGTACCGAAACTAATGGTTAAATCGTTAAGTGGAAATAGAAGAAAATGGTATCGTTAATGATTTATTAATTGTAAAAGAAAAACAATATGCCACGCTGATATTCTAGCAAAAAACAATGAGAGAAAGTTGGGGTTTTAATTACAATAACAGTTTTGTTGTTTATAGTGTAGGAAAACATTAATGTGTGCCTTAATTTGGTCTATACTTGTATCGATATAATTTCAGATAAAAATAAAATTGCACAAGTTTTCGTATTTTGAAATATATAAAAATTTTGTTTTGACTTGAACTTGTTTAAAACCAATGTTATAGTAAGTGCTAGACGCTAGTCGGGCGGAGACTCTGAGCTAGGCTGATTAGTTGGTGATTAATCGTTGATTAATCGGCCGGCGAATTTAGACCTATTTTTTTTATTTACGTGCATAAAAATCCAATCACCTTTTTAAAAAAAATTTCATTTTTGGCCGATTAATCGGCGATTTGGCCGATTAATCAGCCGCCTAGGCCGATTAATTGGTCACCGACTAATAAGGCCGATTTTGGCCATTTCGCCTCAGTTTGCTACTAATTAGCTGTATTGAGCCGATTAATCGGCTTAGGCGGCCAATTTCTCGAACACCGTTTAAAACACAAATTAAAAGAATCTGTTTAGTTTATACATCAAACTTTTAGTCTCTTAGCAAGTATCAAATAAGCATTTGATAGAACTAATTATGAACTCCCATGCTTGACCTTCTTGTATCACTCTCTCGTTCTTGTTAAAACTAAAAGAAATAATTAACTTAAATCTTTAATAAAGTACAAATGTGTTTGGAGTTGATGAGTTGAAAACGGTAGTGTGAAGTGTATAGTCTAAAAAGACATTCGTGATCGAGGGTAAAAGACACTTGTATTGAAGCTTAAAACGAACACTATCTACTTAATCAGCCAAAACCATTATATATCGCTTCTCTAAGAATCTTATCTATCAAATTGTTGATTCTGTCCATATTATTCGTTAATTGTTAATTAACCAGTATAATTGATTGAATTTTTTACAAACAATGGGGGTTTCTTTTTTACAGGAAAAGAGTTTTCAGAATTTTATTGCCTTAAATCATAAGAACACAACTTTGGATCAAACCAGGACAAAATGATGAACCATGACACCAACCCTGAGAAGCACATAACTAGCCTCTCTAGCAACAAAAAGTTCCTCAATAAAAGAGGAGAAAGAACCAACATGAGGCAAAACGAACGCCACACGAACCTGGCCAAGATTGATGATTGCGAATCATAGCGCCAACCCCGACAAAATTAGTTCCATTCGCAACATCAACACTCATTTCTGAACACCCCCGACAGAGGTGGACACCATTTAGGAGGTGCTCTAATCATATGACTTGAAATCACCAAACTTGGATGAACCTTGTTGAAGTCCTCCACACACAAAAAAAATGACTTAGCAAATGGTTGAATATATTCAGAATTTATTTCAATCTTACTAGAAGAGAATCATTTTTTTAATGAAAAAACAAAAAACATAAATAATAGACAAATTAACAAATGAATTGATAAAGACAACAATGTTACAGATGACTAGCTTGATCTCTCGATGGTAATATAAAAGTTTATAAAGAAAATGTGTCATAATTTATTTATTTTTTTGTTTGAGAACTAGTTAATTAGTACATTTGATTGTCAATTTCAAAGGTTCCTTTCCAAATCAAGCTTATTACAAAAATAAAAAGAAAAGAGTGAGATGAAGAAACACAATCGTAGATAGGAAAAGAAGAAAAGAAGTGACGAGATCAATACCCTAATCATGGAAAACTTTTCTAAATAAAAAACAAGAAATAAAACAAATAATAGGGGTGATGTTAATTAATATGTGTCCTAATTCAAGGCACATGTTTGTGTTTTTTTTTTTTTTTAGTATTACATAAATTTGAGGAATTTTTTTTTTATTTTTTTTTTTTTATTTAAGGGAAATGACTCGAATCCACAACCTCATGATATAAATATGAGGAGTTTACCACCGGATCAACCTCATCTCGTCATTAAAGACGTGTGTACGTATAAACCAGCCAAAACGGGATCGTCTAAATGTCTAATAGCGGAGATATATAAAGTGGTGTGGGGTGATAGTTTATAGGTTTTCTGTCGGAGTGCTTTCCTTTGTCTCCTGTAGTCTTCTCTGTTTCAGTCTGTTTTCTTCTTTGTTGTGTTCCCTGTTTTCAGGAGCTTCTGGACTCAGTTTTTTGCTTTGCCTTGTATAGCTTTTAGTTGGTGTGCTTTGGGTTTGCCTCTTTTCTGGGCAGCCTTGTTTTGCTTGTTATTATCGGCTATCTGCCTTTTTAATGAAGTGTGCAGTTCGGAAAAAAAAAAACCTTAAAATTTAAATAAATAATTCATATGTAAAACTCTAGGAAGCACGGATACTCCATTTGGTAGAGGTAACTTATATCGAACTTGTATCCAGTTCAGATACTTACCGGATACTCCATGATACGTATCCGATACGCCAAATGGCGTATCCGTTGACTTTTTCACAAGTTCAACTAGAGGATACTTGGGGGATACTTGGAGGATACTTAGGGGATACTTGGAGGATACGTTTGGGGCAATATTATAATTTCAAAATTTTAGGAGTCAAAATGAAATTGTAAAGAAATTTTGGTTTTGATTCCATTGACATGGAGAATACCGGGATACTTGAGATTGCAAACCTTTCTCTTGGTGAACCAGAATTTGAGGCGAATTATTTATATCCTTTAACAATATGAATGATGACAATAAAATTAATTAGGAATTTAAAATATGTTTTATGAATTTTTTTAATGTATTATTTGGATTTTGTAATATGTTATGACTTATGTAACGTATGTTTTATTTGGATTTTGTAATATGTTCGACTTATGTGACATGTTTTATTTTGATTCTGAATATGTTTTTATTTTGAATGAATTATCAAATATGTTTTCATATATTTTTATTATTTTTTAAATATAAATATATATTATTTTATTTAACGTATCCTGCCGTATCCGTATCCTAGTTTTTAAAGATTTACCGTATCCCCGTATCGTGCCGTATCCATATCCCATACCCGTATCCATATCTGTGCTACATATTAAAACTTAAAATTTAAATAAATAATTCATATGTATTCTTGTAATACACCAATACACAACTTTATGTGCCTCGAAAGAAAATGTATCCCGATTTATCCGATTTTTAGATCCATATTGGTTATGATCTGAAAATTTCCGGATCGGATTGAAAATTTTCAGATTTGGATATTGACATCTTCGGATTAGGACCTTTTTTTTTTTTTTTTTCATCAGATTTTCGGATTAAAAAAAAAATATTAATAAAACAATTTAATTTTAAACTTTAACTGACACTGTTTTTAAAGAAAAAAAAAATCTTTTTAAAGTTCAAAAATGATTACGTGTGACGTGTAGTGTGCATGCACAAAAATTATAATATATTTTTAAAAATATATATATTTTAAAAAAATTGAAATATCGGATTTTGATTCGGATATATTCAATTCAGAATCGGATTCAGATCGAATTTGAACGGTATATTTCCTATTCCATATCCGAAAACTGGATAAGGATATCTTCAGATTCAGACTTTTTTTTTCCAAATTTTTCGACTGAATTCAGATTGGATCCGGATCATCTGATCCAATTTTACATCTCTACAAGTGCCCTAATAGTTTCTATAAATGAAAATAGAAAAGAAAACTTTAAGTCATAAATGAACAATTTTTTTTTTTTAATGAGAAGAATTGACAATATTGATGTTTCCCTTTCGCCCATCAAAGCATTATTAACCAAACTAAATTAGTTGGGACAATTATATGTAAGATTTTACAAGGCAATTGGCTTTATTAGTGCTCTGAAGTTTTTGTGCCATGAATCAAAAGTGAAATATTTGAGGAAAAAAAAAAAAAAGGAATTTTGGGGACTCTATTTTATGCTTATATATATATGATATAACCTGTTCAAAGAAGCAATGCCCATTAACATTTTCATTGAATTTTGATTTTGATTTTTTTTTTTTAAAAAAAAAAAAGAAAAAGGTAACATTCTTCTATATGATTCCACTCATAGAGGACAGATAAATTTTAGAATTCTTTAAAAATCTTAACAAATACATTATCAAAATAAAATAAATAAAGCAAACTTATCAGCATGATCTCTAATATCAAGTGTTAGTTGATCCTAACAAACAAGACTTAGAAGATCATGAATGATCAATAATATATTTTTAGAGAGGGTGTGAGTACATAATTTGAATCTAAATTATTGATTGTATGGTTTCGGTTTTGGCAAGTCAGCAACAATACCGCAGAGTGGAGAGTTGTCAGGAAGGTTGTACTCTTCCTTGAGAGACCTCCTTGGAGAGTAGACACTAATGTAGAGTTGTTGTCCGAGATAAGTTCTCTCAGTCAATTCGGATCTGATGTTCCACATACCTGCATTGTCGAATGTCAACAGGATTGCTGCCCAGGATTTTGGGAAAACTTGAACTGTGTGCCTGCTCACGGCATCCTGGAGATTGTAATTCTTCCTTTTCTCAGGAGTCCAGGTTCCAGGCTCAACAGCAACAGCGAAGAAAGAGAAGCCATCAACCTTCCAGGACTGGACGGTGTTCTCGTGGTTCTCGAAGATGACCTCCACAAAGTCATGGAATGTAACGTTGCGAATGTTGGTATCGACAGTAACCTTAGTGATCTTTTCAGCTGGTGGGGTGATACTCATCACATCGTACTTGAAAACCTTTTCAGGAACCCCGAAGTATTCAGCGAATTTTGGTGGGGTGGTTGGATTGACATGTGAGACACCGTTAATGGCATAACGGAGCTTTCCATCGACCTTGTTGGCACTGCTGACAAATTTGTATGTCTGAGTGATGTTGATTTCACCGTAGTGGTATGATCCCTGAGGGTTTGGCCTGGCGGCACTGGCTGTCAGGTTCCACCTGAAGGTACGGAATTGATTGAGTGACCAGGCCCATCCGACAGGACCCTTGGGTAGCTCTGGTGAGGCTGGTCCTTTTCCACCTTCGTAGCTGATCAATGCAGTGGCCATCATGGGCTCGCCCTTCAGGAACCTGGAGGAGGCAACCAGGTAGTAGTCCTTGGGTTCCTGATCAGCTTTGACAAGAACTGAATAGCATTGCCCGACGTGCACATCTAGGGACTTGTACACATTCTGAACAACATGGGATCCTTCCATCTCGACAAGCTTCATGTTGTGGCCCTGGATTCTGAAGTTGAGAGTGGTCCTGAGTCCAGGATTGCAAATCCTGAACTTGTAAGTCCTTCCAGGCTTCAAGGTGAAAAGGGGTTTGCCTTTGCCGTCAGTCTTGCCTGATTGGCCGTTAATGAGAACACCTTGTGGCCTGGCCAGAGTGCGGCCACTGTCCAAGAGCTTCCTGAGCTCGGAGTGGCTCTTGGTGTACCAGTCATTTATGAGGACATAGAAGTCATCATTTTCTAACGGTAGTGTATATGGGATTGGGATGACTGAGCGGCTGTGGACATTGAGACCACCGAAGGCACCAGCTGCTCTGTGGAGGGCAGTGGATGGGTAGTACATGTAGGTACCGATCTGATCCTTCACTTGGAAGTGATAGGTGTAATTGGTGCCAGGAAGAATTGGGCACATTGTTCCAAGAACTCCGTCCTGCCATGAATTCTTCCTGTGCTGGATTCCACTCCTGATAATAAACAACACGTGTAATTTTCATGAAATCAAACTTCTTTTACTTAACCTGGTTTTATTTTTAACATCAAATGCAATTATTCTACTAACGGTGATCAGTGAATGCAAACCAAATAATGAAACGAAGACGAAGAAAAAGAAAACGTACCATGTGAGAAGGAATGGCTCGTCAATGTTGTTGAAAACATTGACAATAACATTATTATTGGTGGTGGAATTGATGGTAGGTCCGGGGAATTGGCCGTTGATGAGAATAACCTGCTGTGGCACTCCCAAGGGAGAGATGGTGCCATAAGTGATATTCCATGTGTAGAACAAGTATGGATCTTCACCGCGGACCGCTGTGAATGCTCCGGCTGTAAGGCACAACAAGAACACTAACACTGTTGTTGCCATCTCTCTACTTTTCGTTCTGGGAAACAAAGACAAGAACTCTCTCCTTATAATACTTCTGCTTCCTCCCACCTCTGGCTTCTTGTACAAACAAGTGTATGGACCATCAACAATTTAGGAAAAATAGTTTTTTGACAAATTCAAGATGGATTCCCCACCACCAATATTCCACCATTTTTTTAGGTCAAAACGTTTTCAACAAATTAAAAAGGCATTTGCTAATATTAGTTTGCATTGAGTTACGTACAATATTTTCAACAGATTTTGATTTTCGTATTTGCAAAAAGGATCGTACTCAAGAAAAATGTGATGAGTTTTGATCTTCTTAGTGTATGAAATTAAAATGTGTGTATTTAGGTGAGGTTTGTATTAATATATATATAATGGTTATATATATCTAACACATTGGACACATTTTAAAGAGAAAATATGGATGTCGATATATGGTTGATGAATATATTCAGAATTTATATCAATCTTACTACTGTATATAAAAAAAAAAGAAAATATTCAGCTTCAAAAAAAGAGAGAGAATATTCAAAAATTGTGTTTTTTTTTTAAATGAAAAAAAAAAAACATAAATAATATACAAAAAAAAATGAATTGATAGAGACAATAATGTTACACACGAGCAGCTCTCGCGATAGCAAGATAAAAGTTTATAAAGAAAATTTGTCATGATTTTCTGAGAACTATTTTTTTTTTTTTTAAATAATAAAATTTGACACCAAACGTGTTAGAAGTTAGTTGGGACCTACCGATATCAAACACTACATGTACGGTTCATATATTTCTACTCATAATCGAGAGGTATTTACCCCCACCAAGGACGGAGGAAAGTAGACAATAGACCGGGCTATAGCCCGATCTAAAATTTTGAATTTTTTTTTTTAATATATAACTATATAAGTCAAAAAATTTGAAATATATATATTATATTATTCTTTTAAAATAGTATTATAAAAATTAAATGAAATTATAAAGTTTATTATTTATGGATTTCAGTTTCTATTCAACTCAATATCTCATCATAAAGACCACCGTCCAATGTGATTTGATGGTATATGATCGCTTATTTAGTTTGATAATGTCTCTTATTCGAGTCACCAATACCACATGTGGAACTTCAAAAGAAACAAATATCATCATAGAGCTCAAATTAACGTTTTAAAATATTGAGTCCAAATATTTGATAATTAACTTAGTTAAGTAAGATCATTAGACCCATTAAAACCATGTAGTTTTATTTTAACAGGGTTTCCAAATATTTCTCCACTTTCAAAATTGTGTCGTAGATTATTTGAAACTGAAAAGTCACAACACTTTTACAGTTGTACTTGATTGATCGCTTAATTCGTTTTATGCTGATTCTTTTTGTTTCTACTTCAACATTAAAGCCAACATTTTCAACCATGAAGCTTATTAAAACAACACTTCACAATAATATTGAAAATGAGTTTCTTGCAAGTTGCATGGTGGTATATATTGAAAAAGAACTTTCTAATACTGTACAATTGATTCAGATATGGTAATTGATGAATTTTATGTTGTGAACCATCGTAGGGTACCACCCAAACGATGCACTTCTATTGTAGATTATTTCTTATTTTCTTGTTATTTATTTTATAAATATATGTATTTAATTATTTCAATTTTTTCTTAATAGTTCTAAAAAACTGTCAAGAATTGTAAGTTCTTGACAATTTTTGAGAATTGTCAAGAAAAAACCGTTAAGAAAGACAGTTTTTCTTGACAGTTTTTTCAAATTTTTTATTTATCTTTAGTAATTTTTTTTAACTTTTACTTCATATTTTCAACACCAAAAAAAATTCTGATATGGATTTATTTTACAGTAAGATATCGGTTTTTGGGCAAACCGATATTGGATAAGTAAAATTTTAAATTTAATAAATTTACTTTTAAATCATTTACTTTTAAAAAATTAAAAAAAAAAATTTTAAAATTGTTTATTTATTTTGCTCCCTCTTGTTTCATACTAGGAGACACGTTAATAATTCAATTACCCATATAAATTAGTAATCTGAGTCTTACATTTGTTCATTAAATTGTAAGATGCATGTTGAGAAATATCTCCCATGTAGTGAGAGTTGTATTTCAAATCATGCTTATTACAATTGATGTCACGAGTCTCCTATAGGCCATGTTTAGTTGGATGGAATAAAATGGAAAAAAAGTCATTCCATTCGTTTGGTTTGTTAAAATGCAATGGAATGGGGGTTCCACCAATTTGGTGGAATGCGCATTCCATCCAAAAACCAAAGGAATACCCATTCCATTTCAAACTAAAATTTATATTCCATAAATACCTTCATATGCCCCAACTTCATATTCCAAAAATACTCTCCTTTCCAAAAATAATATATTATTACTATATATTATATTATTATATATATTATTATTATATATTATATTATATTATTATATATATTGTATATATATTATATTATTACATATAATATATATATTATATTATATAAATATATTATTATATATATATTATATAAATATATATTATTATATGCATTATATATAATACATATGTATTATATATTATATATATTATTATATTAAATAATAATATATATATATATATATATATATATATATATATATATATATAATATACTTTTATATTTTATTATTATTATCCATAACATATCATGTTATTATGAATGTTTTATAATTAGGGTTATTTTGGTCAAAATACAGTTAACTCCATTCCATTCTATTGTTAACCAAACAAAATAATATTGATTCAGAGACTAATTCTAAAGTTCCAACCAAACAAAAAACTTTGTTTTCCTTTCATTTCCTTTCCATTCCCATTCCCATTCCCATTCTCATTCCCATTCCCATTCCCATTACCATTCTGATTACCATTCCACCATGTAACTAAACGTGACCATAGAGTATAGACCAATAACTCGATTATATATATTTTTAAAAATATAATTTTATTAAAAGTTTCAATAAATATTTTTTAATATATGTGTCGTAGAAATTAGAATTTTGAAATTTAAATTTATCTAACAAGTTTATTTTTTATTTATTTATTATTATTTCTAACAACTCATATAAGTTATTTATAAATATTGTTCAAATATTAACAAATCAAATGTTGTAATTAAGTGGTAAAGGCTTACAACTTTTGACTTGAGGTCTCAAGTCATTATTATCAGAAGTGGGCCCGATGGGTGGCGGTTGCCGGACGGCGGCGACAGTGGTGTATAAATATAAAATTTATAACAATTAATCATTGACAGTTTTTATATAGCATATGCATTTTAAAGGGTAAGAGTACTCACATCCCCTTATTAGGTGTAACCTTTTTTTTATTACTAAAAACTCTTTTGATGATCAAACTTACTAAGAATTATTTTGACTAAAGATTTAGTTTAGCCCTACCTAACCGGAAATCCTGGCTACGCCACTGACCCTCACTAGAGGAGAGAGGTCTCCTCACACTTTGTGGTTTTATGGGAAAAATATGAGATAATATAATATATACAATATGGTGAAGTTCATTTTGAAGACTAACCATCTACTGAGTCTTGACTTTTTTGAGAACCAGTTAGAAGTTAGAACAATTGGTAACATTAATTTTTTATATTGAGCTTGCATCAATTTATTAAAAAAAAAAAAAAATTATGGGTTTAATTGTAGTTATCGAGCTTGCCAAGCTACCAATTAATTTATTACATTTGATTGTCAATTTCAAAGTTGCCATTCCAAATCAAGCTCATTAAAAATATATATATATCAAATATTGGAGGAAAATAAGAAAAGAAGGCCAATCATGAAATACTTTTTTATTAAGAAAACAAGAAATGAAAACTTATATTAAAACAAGTAGTGATGTTACATATGAACTAATTTTTCTAAATGAGAAGAAATGACAATAATGATGTTTTCCTTTCACAATCAAAGCTTCACCTACCCAAACTAAATTATTGAATTTGGACCAATTATATATATATGGAAAAAATTTCAAGTCGGTGCATCCTGATATAATTTCGTGAGGATATTGAATGTGAGACATTCGTTTTACATACTTTGACTCAAGTGTGTATACACTTGTCAAAACTAGTGGCTCACATTCAATATCCTAATAAAGTTATATCAGGATGCACTGACCAAATCGGGACTGTATATATATGTGGGGTTGTATAAGGGTATTGGCTTATATGTGTTAGAAATTCTTTGTTGATCATGACCACAAAAGAAAGTCTATGTGGGACCTTTATTGCAAAATGAATCTAAGGTGTTGTGAAGTTTTTGAGAAAAAAATTGAATTTTGGGGACCATTTTGATGTTAATACTTAATACAATATAACCCATTCAAAGAAGCAATGTCCATTTTCTTTGAATTTTGCTATAAGAAAAGAAAAGAAAAATGCACTTATGTAGTGATAAAGGGGTAACACTTTTCAATAATTTCACTCATACACAACGTTAACACTGATAATTTCTAGAATTCATTAAAAATAGCACTCTTTTCATCCCTAGTTTTGTGATTGTCACCAATTTAATAATTTAAGTTTAAATGGCGTCAAAGTATGACGATGGATAAAAATACCCCTATTTTTTACTTTTATTCTTTTTTCTTTGATATATTTTTTTTTCCAAAAACTCTCCATTGATGGAGGTGACCTCACCTCTCACCTCCAATGGAGGTCAAAATGACTTCCAATGGATGTCGTCGAAACGGTCGAACTCCATTAGAGGTCGTTGAAACGACCTCTATTGGAGGTCAATAAAGCAGTTAAAATAAAAATTCTAAAAATAAGTCTCGGCAATAAGTCTCGGGTAGGGCACCCGAGAGTTATTAACCCAAAAACAAATAGGGTTCACCAAAAATAAGGTTGGCTCTTGGAGGTCAAGATTGCATATGGTCCCATGACATACCAATGGACCATTTAATTTGAAACACATATCCAACAACTTATGCTAGAAATAATTACGTTTAGCTAATTTATCGGTATAATCTCTAATATCCAATGTTAAATGATAGGTAGTTTGTTGATATGATCTCTGATATATATCTAGTGTCAGATGATCTCGAAAAACAAGACTTATAGTCTGATGTGTCTTAATAACAATAGCAAATGCATACATAAACCCTAGCAATGCAACACAATGTGGTTGCTGGTTGGGGAAGAGATGCACCATCCTTGTCACGACTCACGAGACTGAAAATGGGTCCAACTCCAATTGATCAGGTTCACAAATGAAAATGTAGGTAGATCTAGTGCTCGAATCTTATCCAGTTGACGTGTAAAATTAGATATGTTTTTGTGTTTTCAAGTAGGTCCTTTGTGTCTGCCCACTTGACCAAGTCACTGTATTTATTCTACATTATAATTTCGAGCTTTGTTTCTTTTAATTTCAAACCTTCGATGGCTTCACTCGAGTTTGGCTTGCATTCGATGGCTAATGGCTTACTCTTCGTTGGTATCGATTGACAAGAACGTGTAAGGAGTTTTCATGATCTCGTTAATATCAAACACATTATAGTTAAGATCAAATATAATATTTACTTAAACACTATACTAATGATCCGAATATTTCAACTATTAAATAATATAAATACCATCAAAAGTGAAAAATCAATTTATAGCAAAATGATGAAAATGACTATATATAGGGTCCAATTTTTCATCCTTCTATGGTTTAATTATTCTAATTAGTTCATGGTGATTAATCAAAAACGAACAACGATGGATAATATTACCATACCAAAATTAACAATTGATTAAAAATTAATTTCAAAAATCAAATTTTAAATCAAACCTCAACTACTTAGACGTAAAAATTATTCAAAAATTGACTAATTTCATCATTTTTTTGATGGCTCAAAACAAAGCCATATTAGCCGGAAGCTTATCTTTTCTTCCTATCTCTCCTCTTTCTCTATAAAACCCTTAAAACTCCATAAATTTCTTCACCGAAAAACAACAACAGAGAACACACAAACACTCTCTCTCTCTCTCTTCACTTATTCGTTTCGATCCCTTCTCTCTCTAAGTAACAGTCGTTTTGGGTCTCATCTACCATTAAAGGAAAAAAAAAAAAAAAACCATCTTCTTCATTTTTTTTTTTTTTCTTTCTAAGCCTTTTGACGGTTGTTACACAGAGAAACTGAGAAGCTTAAGCCAAAAAGTTAAAAAAAATAATTAAAAAAAAGTTGTAACTTTGATCATGGGGTTTCTTCATAAACTTTGGGACGAAACGCTTGCCGGTCCGACACCCGAATCGGGTCTCGGAAAACTAAGGAAGTATGATTCATTTTCAACCGCACGTTCACCATCATCTGCTGTTGTTGATCATGATCCTGTGGTGATCACAAGAAGTATCACTATTATTAGAAGCAATTCTAATTTTAGAAACTTGTCAATTGATGATCCTCCTGGATCTCCATCAGCTGCCTCCTCTACCTCTCCTCCTGGAACTCCTTCGACACGTAAGTTTAATTTTCCATCTTGTTGATTTAATTCCTTTGATTATTTTCCCGGGAACCAAACACATGCATGTTAGAGTTCTTAAATACTATTGTTAGAACACTTTCTGTTACTCAGAACCTGGTTTGACCCAGAAATCCTAGGTTTGAGTCTGATTGTTACTAACAGATGATATGAAATTTGATTTTTGAAATCGTTCATGCAGCGGGGACACCACCTGGGGACTTCAAGAGATTCACAAGGAGAAAACCATTCGAACAAGCTGTTCATGAGCCTAGAAGTCCGACTGTTTACGATTGGTTCTCTCCCTTTTGTTATTTGTTTCTATGAACACACGTTAAGAAAGAATCTTATCAGATAAATTGTTTTTTTTTTTTGTGGAAATTTAATCTAAAATTTTGATGGATAAGATTCTTTTCTAACGTAAGTATAAATTGTTGAACAATCAATGTATATTGGCAATTTTAATTCTAAATTGGAATTTGTGGTTGTGTGTCTATTTCAGGATCGTGATAAGTGCTTTGGATCGTTGAGGAGATCAGGAAATGATTAATGGCGATTTTGCTTAAAGAATCGGCAACCAGTTACACAAACACTCTTGTACATATATATAGAGAGATCAATGGATCATCATAAACCCTTTGTGAAGATTTCTTTTTAGTTATTAATGAGTAGCTATATATAAATTAAATAAGGTGATCATGAAAAATCACACAAGTAATCTAGCCATGGATGCTTCTGAATCTAGCCGTGGATGCTTCTTGGAGTTTCATAGAGAGGAAAACGACTTTGCTTCTTGGAGTTTTGGTTTCTTCTTTATAACCATGTACATATTTCTTTTGTTTGGATTTTGGATTTTGGTTTTGTTTTTATGTTGTTGTTGTTGGTTTTTTTTTTATATTTTTTTTACGTATGAATTGATCCTCTTCTAATGAAACTCTAGCTAGACCAGAGCTTTTGATGAGCAAAGAAGTTTTTGGTTGTGTATATTCTAATTACTTTTTTTTTTTAAGAAAAAAACTAATATATTCTGATAGATGAATAAGCTTATGGCTTGGGCAAGTGGCTCGAATCCTACCAATGATAAAAAAGCTTAAAAGAAAATACCGGTCTAAATAGATGAATAGATAGATATCGTAAAAATATATACATATAGAGGTGTCATACGTATCATTTAATAATATATTTATTAAAAAAAAAAAAAAATGCGTGAAGCGATCCGAGCTCGACGTTTAAAATTAAGGTTCGGCCCTTTCAGAACTCTATGGTTGGGTAGGTGGGCTTAACTATGGAGGCCAGCAAGTCCAAAGGGTTGGGTTTGACTCTTGAGGACTGGGCTTAACTATCAGCAATGTCCTCGGCCGAAATCAAAAACGAAGATCGGTGTTCATATTATTGCAACTGCTGTAGACCTATTTTTATTTTTAAATCTACACCTAAGTTAATAAGTAATGTGCTGTAAATAGAACTCTTAAAATTGCCTAAACTGTGTATATTATACCATCGTTTTGGTCACCTTGCAAGAATTAATCACCTTATTTATATAAAGTGAAATTAAGTTTTTAAAAATTACTTTGTCTATACTATAGCAAAGAGAATCCAATATCAGTTAAGAAGATGAAGATGTACCAAATCGGATAGATTATTTGAAGATAAGATAAGGTTGAACCGTAGTGGGTTCAAGTCTGTCCCCTCAATCAAAAATTTAAAGTATGCAAGATATTATTCCTGGTGAAATAAGGAGTTAATTCCAATACAAATAATTGGAAAAGGAAAGGTTTTTGTTAACTAAAGATGTGTTTACTAATGGGGATTCCTTGGGTTGAACTTATTCATGATTTATTAATTTGATTCTCAACTGATTTTAGTAATCACAAATCATGCAATAAATTCCCCTTCCTCCTGATTAGTGAACTTGCCAAAAGACAAACTAGAAAAACACAATCCAAACAATGGTAGATTTATTATCACTAGCTACAAATTACATGCATGAATCAATAGCTTAATTGGCCGGTCTTGAGATTTTGGGGGCCCGAGGCGGACAATACAAATGAGGCCCTTGATCCTCTATGTATATTTACTTAATTTTTTTTTCTTAAGTAAATAGTAAATACTTATAAAAATCAATATAATAACTAAAAATCAAGACTGCAACACAATAAAATAGCAAATAAAAAATCATCGAAATAAAAATGTTATAATTACATCAAATAATGTATCATTTAAACATTACCCGTCTCACATTTTTAGAAGTAAAAGTAATAATTAACATTACCCGTCTCACATTTTTAGAAGTAAAAGTAATAATTAAGTATTATAATTGTGTTTCTTTCAAAAACTCTAAAATTGATTTCAATTTTTTTTCGAATGTTTGATAGATTGATACACTATTTAATCTACCGTGGTCTTGTGGATGTAGTTAAGTATTATAATTGTATTTCTTTGGTGGGCCTTAAAAAAAAAAAAAAAAAACATGTATATAAAAGGTAGGCCTCCAGACTTTTATGTGGTTAGATATATATTGACTTTTTTTATAAATAAAATAACAAAACAGTACAGGGCCTCCAAACTTATATTTGGTTAAGTGATATATGAACTAATTGTTTTTTTTTATAAAAAAAACTAGTACGTTGGCCTCTAGACTTATTTAAAAACTGAATACACAAAATTTATTTTCAACCCGAAATTTAAGGCCCTTGAAAAACGGGGGCCCTAGGCGGCCTCCTTGTGAGCCTATGCCCAGGGCCGGCCCTACTTAAACCCACCTTTTTTATTTTGTCTTTTGTTTAAGGTGTGTCTAAGCTTGTCACTTGATTTAAGCATGTTACTTTCTCCTGCGGAATATTTGTTTAACGACATAGACCATGATCAGGCAGTCTAATCTTTGCTAGGTAAACTGGAAAAGGAGGACGCCGAATTCTGCAAATACAAGGCAGAAGAGTTGTTCAAGCAGCAAAGCATAGACATGGAAATCTACTCTATTGGCAAAGAATTCCTTTGAATCCTAAACGCATACAAACCTACAATCATATCCTTATTTCAAAGCATTCATTGTGATGCATGTCGCGTTTACTGATCAATAATGAAATGATAGAGAATCAAGTTCTATGGAAAAGGGAATCAGAAAAGGAAATTTGATTCCTTAGGTAGGAGGGGAAAATTAATTCCTAATTTGCATGTTACAACCACATAATTTGATTCCCAATTAATTTTAGTAAACATAGTAATCACAAATCACGAATTAAGTTTCCTTCCCTTGTTAGGATTTCTAATTAATCAACGTGTCATTGAAAAGGGAATAGAGGGGGAATCAAAATTTAATTACTAAATTCAATTCCATTGTTTACTAACTTTTTAAGAATTAGAAATGAAATAAAATTTGTATAAAGTTGATTACAAAAATACTCTTGTATACAAAAAATACTTGTATTCACATTTTTTTTTTTTTTATAATTCACGGTTCATATATATATAACATAATTTTATTGAAGAATTTTTTTAATACATTTCATAGAAGATTTTAATGAAAAAAAAAATATACATGTTGTTTCTAAAAAAAATAGTATACTTGGAATTCATAAATCATACTTAATTCCTTTTCACTAGGTAGTATTAATAATTAAAAGCTAAAGACGCATTTACTAATCGGGAATGAATGGAATCAGAATCAAGTTCCATTGGAAAGGGAATGAGAGGGAATCGGAGTTTACTAACCTTTTTAGAATTAGAAATAGAATCAAATTTATACAAAGTTAATTACAAAAATACCCTTATGTACACAAAATAGTTGTATATATATATATATATATATATAAGAGACACGTATGAGTATAGCTAATAAATAAATAAAGTTTTTTTTTTTTCACAATTTGGTTTTTGCCACAGTATAGGTTTTTTTTTTTTTTCAATTTTTTTATAATTCACAATTATATATATATAAAGATTTTTTATTGTTAGTTCGTCCTGACAATAAATATATCAGGACGAAGAATGTGGACCACTGGATTTACATACTTTGACTCAAAGTGTATGCACTTGTCAAAACTTCTCCATAATCTATGGTCCACATTCTTCGTCATGATATATTTATTATCAGGACGAACCGACAATAGAAAGACTGTATATATATATATATATATATATATATATATGTTCAAGTTAGTGGGCACTAATATAACTTTATCGGTGCGATAGATGTGGACCATTAGATTTACATACTTTGACTCAAAGTGTATACACTTGTCAAAATTTCTCCATAATCAGTGGTCCACATGCATTGGTATTGATGTAGTTACATTAGTGCGCATGCACTGACCAGAACGGGACCGTATATATATATATAATTATGTATATAGTTTTTTTTTTTTAAATATATATAATTATGTATATAGTTTTTTTTTTTTTTTTTTTTAAATTTAAGTGAGGATATTTTAGTAAAAAGATATGAATCAGGAACGAGAACTTGATTCTTAGGGTGGGTGAGAGGAATCAAGTTTCCTTTCATTCAAGAACTTAATTCCCCACAAATTTAGTAAACACAGGAATTTGAAAATGGGAAACTTTAATTCCCTTTCCCAAATAAGATCTCTGATTAGTAAACACGTCATAAGTGTTTTCCAAATTGGAAAAAGAATGGTATTTGTGGTAGATTTATTATCTCTATATAACTAGCTACAAATTAATTACATGAATCAATCGCTTAAACCCAGCTTCTAATTTGTATTAATTGTGTTTTGTTTTGGGTGTGTACGTCTAAGCTTGTCAGTTTATTTAAACATGTTACTTCCTCCGATGAAATATCTGTTTAACGACATAGACCATGAGGCTGTGAAATCTTTGCTAGGTAAACTTTCGAAGGAGGACGATGAATTCTGCAAAAACAAGGCAGAAGAGTTGTTCAAGCAGCAAAACATCGACATGGCAATCTGCTCCATTAAATTAGCAATCTTTAAGAACCCTAAACGCATACAAACGTACCGCCCTTATTTCAAAGCATACGTGGTTCACAAGATTGCATCCAAGGTCAACAATTGGTATGCAGTCCTCGGCATTCAAGATCTGACCGCTGGAATTGACGATATCAAGAAACAATATAATCATCTGGCTTCAGCCCTTCGAAGCTGTCCTTCTGTTGCCGTGGAGAGTGCTCTCAGACTCGTCAATGTTGCTTGGGCAGTGCTTTCTCAACCAAAGCTCAGGGAGGCTTATGACAACCAGCTTTTCAATTCCAGTGAATTTCTTGAGTATGTCTCCTTGTCATCTTCATATTCAGAAGCAGCAATCCAATGTAATACATGAAAAAACAACTTCAAATCCCAGAGATTTTTTCTTTTTTCATGTTATTAATTATATGGAAGGTATTCAATATGAGCTAGCTAGCTAGCTTTTACTTTCAGAATTTTCTCAAACATTATAATAATTAGTATACTTACTCTGCTTGTTTGGATTTTAGACTTGACGTTTTCATATAATTGAGATTTAAATTATTCTTTCCAAATAATAAATCACAAGCAATTAGATTTAGAACTTCAAGTTCTATCTCATGAGTAAATTGAAATTTTATGTTTAAATTTGAATTTCGGGTTCATGTTTGAATTTATTTTTAAAACATTGGATCAATGATCATGCTTGATGCATATCTTATAATCAATTTAAATTGGAATCGAGCTCTCTATGTTCGGATTAGTTAAATTATATTGGAATCGAGAATTTTAGGTTATAATTAATTATATTTAAATCGATAACTTCAGGTTCAGGTTCCGATTAATTATAATATATCGGAATCCATAACTTGGGATCCTGAATTACTTTGGAAATTTTATTTTAAATACAGAATTTCAAGTTATGATTAATTTAATTTTAGTTTGAAATTCAAAACTTCATATACTCTTAACAAAAATAAATAATAAAATATAGTCACTTGATCAGGATGATTAGCAGCCATCCATATATATATATATATATATATATATGTCATGGGATGTTTTCATCATAAAGGTTGGCTAGAAGCTGGTTTGCAATATTTTCTTGACTTGTACTCCTTTAGATCGATTACATAATTAAGCATTAAGCAGAAAAGCACTTTATATAACATAAAAATGTTGCAGCTAATTATATATATATATATATAGTGAGTTTCTCACGAGGAATTTCTTATTTTAATTTCGGTAAGGACCTTGATGAAAATACATTGATTTTAATGAATTTTGATCTGAATTTTTTTGTGGATAATGAGTTCATTGTAATCTACCTATGAACAAAATTTGAGAATTTTTCGAATACTAGAGCTATTTTTCTTTAATTTTCCTATATTTCGCTAATTTTCCGATGACTTCATATTTAACAAAAAATGGATAAATAGTTCTAGTACTTACTAAATTCTCAAATTTTGTTCATATGTAGATTTCATTAAAATCATTATTCACAAAAAAAATCAGATTAAAATTCATTAAAGTCGATATGTTTTTATCATAGTCTTTACCGAAATTAAAATAAAGAATCTTTCATGAGAGACTCACTATATATATATATATAAAAGTGTGTGCGCGTGTGTCTGTCATGTGTGTGTGTGTCATCTGAGTGCCTTTACTGTTTCAAAGTTGGAGATTAGGTCACACATTCTATGACCTTCTAATTATCAAATCTTTAATAGATTTCAATTTGCAGACATATATATATATTTATATATCACTCCCCGATAATGCCAACATGATTTCATTTTCTTGACTATATATACAACTCCTTTCAATGTTCGAAATCGTATATTATCGGTTTATTCATATATATATATCATAGATCATTAGATATTTTTATTAAACATTCAAGCCGGTCAATGGGTTTTATGTATCTCTAATGGAAAATATTTTGTACATACAATCTCTTAAGTTTCCTAATTAACTAATGAGCCATATATAGGATAATTAGTACTATCGACCAATTAAAATTAATTTAATAGAGTTTACTTGGCTAGTTGGTTGACACTATATAGTACTCTTAACAAATTGCATGTAATTTAATTATTTTTCTGTGTGTTGGCTGGCTCTTCCATTTTCAAAACAAGCAAGCTCTTTCATGGTTGTCAAACAATAAAGAACAGTGGACCAGCTGATTTAGACAAACTTATTCCCTTTTAATAATCTAGTATTTATGAGAGATAAGATTGGTCCGGTGTTAAACACCCCACACCTGTACCACGAGGTTGTGAGTTCGAATCCTTCCCCACACTAAAACGTGTATCTACTCGTATGAATTGCAAAAAGAATATAGTAATTATTAAACTACAGTTAGTTTAAATTCATAAATAAATACATTTATTATCGTTGTGGATTTTATTAATGGATAGAATTACGGATAATGTGATAGGTCTAAATGTTTTTGACGGATTAATGGATATATGATAGGTTTATGATTGTGGAAATAAATGATTTAAAAAAGGGTTGTTTGCCCTAAAAATCAGCAACCTTGGACGCGGTTTTGTGCTGTAAGCCTGTAACAGCGAGTAATGATTGTAAACTTGTAACTTGTAACACAATCCAAAAGTAGACAACAGTTGAGAAGGTCAACTGACAACACGTACAAAAAAACCAAACAAAATCTGTACTTTATAAGTCAGTTTAATGTCTGAAACTCAAAGAGGGGCATTTCTGTAATCCAATAATCTTCTATATACGACATCGTTTTACTGGTTTCAAGATCATGTACCCACGTTACGAAATGTCACTTTCTCTGCCACGAAATAAATTTAAAAAATAAATAAATAATAAATAAATAAACATTTTTAGTCAAATATTCATATTGAAATTAGAAAAATCACATCTTGATCATCATAATTCATAATCATCATAATCATCAATAATACTAAATTATGTTTCCATTTTTATGGATGAATTGCTGGTTCTCTTTGATGATGTTGTAGTTATCATCAACATTGAATTGAATTTCTTACATTAAAAAAAAAAAATTAGAATAAAATAAAAATGAAGGATTTTTTTGGTTTTGAGCATCGAAAATAGTTGATTTTGAAGAATCGCTTTCTGGGTAGGGGGAGTTTTTTTTTTTTTTTTTTTTTATCCCCTTCTATCGTTTTGTTCTTCACCTACCCTTTTGTTCTCTTCGATTGATCAGGGCGGTCTCGCGCTTGAAGAAGATCTTGATTGGTTTGGTGGTGCCCGTGGTGGTATTGGTTGTCTTTTTGAGGTGAATTCTCTCGATCAGAAATATATCTGTTCGTTTATATATATGTACACATATTCAGATACAGATTTACATCTTTTTTTTAATTATTATTTGGGGGAAGAAGTTTTTGCTTGTTTTGATTGTAATGAGAAGATTATTGTGTATATGTAATTGTTGGGGTGGTGGTGGTGTTATTTGGGGTTTCTGATTTCATTTGATGGTTATTGACAAGGTTGTTTGAGGTTTTCAGCTTCTGGGTATTTGTGAATTTGGTGTTTCTGTGTCTTATTTCGACAATTGATGTTGAAAGTTTTCTTCTTGTATTGGTTATATTAGTAGCTGAATTTTAGAAGGTCGGATTCGAGGGAGATTACAGATATATATTTAGTTGTTTTTTGGAAGAAGAAATTCATTTGTTTTTGGATTGAGATAGAGAACTAGGAGCATCCTAAGTTGGTATAGGAGGATTTCGATAGAGGCAGGAGGATATTAGGTTCTGGTGCTGAGAGCCTTTTAGAACTCGACTCTTAGTGTTCTGGGGATTCAAAGTATTTATTTTGAGGTGGATTTGTGAGGATACAGTTTGTCGGGAGTGTTAAATGAACATAGAATAATGACCGGGGGAGTAGGGTTGTTTGTAGATGGATGCCTCCGGCAAGACATGCTCTGACCTGGTTGCTTTACTGAAATCATGGATTCCTTGGCGATCGGAACCTGCAAATGTATCAAGGGATTTTTGGATGCCCGACCAAAGTTGTAGGGTATGCTACGAATGTGATTCTCAGTTCACCATTTTTAACCGTAGGCACCATTGTCGACTTTGTGGTCGAATTTTCTGTGGCCAGTGTACAACAAATTCAGTTCCTGCCCCTTCTGTTGACCCGAACACTGACCGTGACGATTGGGAGAAGGTTCGGGTATGTAATTATTGTTTCAAGCAATGGCAACAGGGCAGAGCTACTCATCATAATGGAATTCAGGTTCCCAACCCCAATCTTAGTAGCTCACCATCAGCGACAAGTTTGGTCAGCACTAAATCTTGTGGCACTCCTGACACTAGCAGCTTTACTCTTTGCTCGATGCCGTACTCAGTTGGGCCTTATCAACGAGCTCACCGCAGTTCTGGTGTCAGCCCTCGTCAGTTTCCAATAACAGAGACAAGCCCAGACATGCAAGGCGAGGTAGCATCAAAGAAGAGCCATGACCTTGTTACTGACATAGACGACCCATCTCTAAACCATTATTTTACTATTAACAGGTTTGATATTTCTCTCTTGTTAATCACTAATGTCACTGTAGTGACTTGAACTTCAATTCATTGAGGCCTTTTTTTACATATGCTATTATAATTTGGTATTGGCTCAATAGTTTTATAGTGTAAGCATTATAAATTTGAAACATGATAAGTATATGGTTGATAGCGGATAGGTATGGAAGTTGATACTTCTTATGTTAGCTGCTGGGTTACCCTTAAAAGTCTTCAAATATCTTACATTATGTATAAGCAGCACGATCTTTAGTCACTTTACATGTAATTCCAATTGACTAGCATACATATACAATGAATTTAGTTGGTGCCACCCATAAGAAAAAGTAAAAGAAAAAGCAGGTTTAGTACACAATTATTAATTACTTGCTCTTTTTTCCTCCATTCTTCTGGCTTCAGGAGCGATGATGACGAGGATGATTATGGCGTATATCAGTCTGACTCTGAATCTAGGAATTTTTCTCAAGTCAATGACTTCTTTGGTCCAGTTGAGTTTGATGACATGAGTAATGATGATGGATCACAAAAGATGCATCTTGATAAAGAAAATAATGCCACAAAAAGTTTAACCAGCTCTCCACTACATAACAGTTTTGACTCGCAAGGGTTGGAAAGAATCCCACAGCTGGGAAAAAAGGATGAGCAGGATATCGGTGATGATGGTGAGCCACTTTCACCTTCATATGGTGAAGAAAGTGTCAATGCTGGACCTGTAGATTTTGAGAATGACGGGCTTCTCTGGCTCCCTCCTGAACCAGAAGATGAAGAAGATGAAAGAGAAACTGGTTTTACTGATGACGATGATGATGGTGTTGCTGATGCTACAGGAGAGTGGGGATATTGGCGCACTTCGAGCAGTTTTGGAAGTGGGGAGTACCGTAATAAGGAAAAATCAGGTGAGGAGAGCAAGAAAGTCATGAAGAATGTGGTGGATGGGCATTTTAGGGCTTTGGTAGCTCAGCTGTTAAATGTTGAGAACCTTCCTCTCGGTGATGAAGATGATGAAGAGAGCTGGTTGGAGATCATCACATCTCTGTCCTGGGAAGCTGCTACGCTATTGAAGCCAGATATGAGCAAAGGTGGAGGGATGGACCCGGGTGGATATGTGAAAGTAAAATGCATAGCTTCTGGACGTCGCTGTGAGAGGTATATAGTAGAAAGTATACATTCTGACATATAACATGCACCATTATGCCGCTCTGGTTCACATTCTGATGTATATACTTATTTTGATTTCTCATTTAGTGAATCATCAATTAGAGAGGCTATGATATCATCCCATAACATTGGACATCATGTTCCATGGTTCTACCCATGTTTTAGTTTAATAGTCAGCTGTTCTCTGTGTGTTATTTTCCTATTAAACTGATTTGAATTCTTATTGGTTGTTATATTTGATGTGAGTTATACCACTCTTTATGTCCATTATTCTTATAGCTACCTCGTTGTACCTCAGTCACGTGCTTTTTTCTGGTTTTAGATAAATATGCTTACTAAACTTTATAGTTGACTGATGATTCATCTTTGATTATTGTTGCAGTCCTCTAAATTTCTTTCTCTACTAATTTTTATTTTCGCCTTTTTTGTTTTTCTTTTTTCTAGTATGGTGGCCAAGGGAGTTGTTTGTAAGAAAAATGTGGCTCATCGACGAATGACATCAAAATTAGATAAACCTCGCTTGTTGATCCTTGGAGGGGCCCTTGAGTATCAGCGTGTTTCTAATCTATTGTCAAGCTTTGATACTCTTTTACAACAGGTTTTGCTTGTTACTTTTTCTTCTCTTCTTTTCTCACTTACTGGTTTCTTCGTTGTGTGTAGGTAAATACATTTTCCCCATTTTTTTTTCTCTCTCTTAGAGCTCATAGGCTTACATCCTTGTGTAGGAAATGGACCATTTGAAGATGGCAGTAGCTAAGATAGATGCACACCACCCGGATATCCTTCTGGTGGAGAAATCAGTTTCCGGATTGGCACAGGAGTACCTTCTTGAGAAAGACATATCACTTGTTCTGAATATCAAGAGGCCACTTCTAGAACGGATAGCCCGCTGCACTGGTGCTCAAATAGTCGATTCAATCGATCATATCTCTTCCCCAAAGCTGGGATATTGTGAGAGTTTTCATGTGAAGAGGTTTCTGGAAGATCTTGGTACTGCTGGGCAGGGTGGGAAGAAATTGATGAAGACCTTGATGTATTTTGAAGGATGCCCAAAGCCATTGGGATTTACTGTAAGTCCTAAAAAAATAGCAGCTTGTTTCCTGGCCCCAGGAAAAAAAAAAATGGGAAAGCAAATAACATAATGAGTTCATTTTTAACAACTAAGGTTGAAAGTTTAAACAGACAATCATATATGGCTTACGGACAAAATAGCTGCCGGAAAATCTATTTGTAATGGCTGTCAATTGCTTTGTCACCTCTTCAAGACCTTAAAATATAATTTAAAAGTTTTAGAGGATGATTGTTTAAGAAATTCGTTTTATGCCCAAAGAATGGGCATCTAAACAGTATGTACCTATCAAAGTTGTTGCTGATCCCTTTGATATACAACCCTATTTTAATATGGTTAAGTACCTTAGGAGTGACTTGAGGAGACTGCTTCATGGTATTTATTTGATGCTTTTATTTCTGTTCATTCCAGATTTTACTTAGAGGTGCGAATGGTGACGAGTTGAAGAAAGTGAAGCATGTGGTCCAATATGGGGTTTTTGCAGCATACCACTTGGCGTTAGAAACATCTTTTCTAGCTGATGAAGGAGCGTCTCTGCCAGAACTTCCAATGAACTCTCCAATTAGTGTTGCACTTCCTGCTAAATCATCAGGCATTGAAAGATCCATATCAACTGTACCTGGTTTTAGTATTCCTGCCAATGAAAAATCTGAGGGACCTCCATGTAGTGCTGAACCACACAGATGGAAAAGTGTTCCCATGTCAAATCAGACCTCATCAAGCAGTGGTGATTCTATTGTCAAAATGGAAATGAAGCTAGCACCTCTTTTACCTAATGGTTCTAGCTTGCAGTCTGCAGAACCTACTTTGAATTTCATCAATCCGAGTACCACTACTCTTTTCTTTTCTGCTCATTCCTCAAGGAAAGATATCTCAGATTCTTTTCAGGGTGAGCTTCTTCCTTACTGTCCATTCAAGGAAAAGAGAGAAATGGCTTCAAAAGAAAATTTGGTGGCAGAAACTTATGCAGCCAACAATGGCCAGGTTGTCATGAGTGATCATCTTTCTGTAAATGGTTTTGGGACTTCCGAGGCTTTGGAACAAGGTGTTGTGGAAAACAGTTCGCAAGACGGTCATGGTCATGGTCCAATAATTGCAAATCATCCAGTTGGTTCAGAGGTATCATATTTGCAACAAGATAGTAATAATCATCCCGAAGAGCCTGGACCATCAAAAGAAGAGTTTCCTCCCTCACCGTCAGACCATCAGAGCATTTTAGTTTCATTATCTTCCCGATGCGTGTGGAAGGGAACTGTCTGTGAAAGGTCTCATCTTTTTCGAATCAAATACTATGGCAGCTTTGATAAACCTCTGGGTCGGTTTTTGCGGGATCACTTGTTTGATCAGGTAAGTTAACTCTTTCTTGCATATGTATATATCCCTACTTTCTGAAGTGCTGGTAATGCATTCTGGAACTGAGGAATCCTAGTGTTTTGTCAGAATTTTCGATGCCGTTCTTGTGATATGCCTTCAGAAGCACATGTCCACTGTTATACTCATCGGCAGGGGACCCTTACTATATCTGTTAAGAAGCTACCAGAGATACTCTTACCAGGTGAAAAGGAGGGAAAGATCTGGATGTGGCACAGATGCCTTCAATGTCCACGAATCAATGGTTTTCCTCCAGCTACTCGGAGAGTAGTGATGTCTGATGCTGCTTGGGGTCTATCTTTTGGAAAATTCTTGGAGCTCAGCTTTTCAAATCATGCAGCTGCAAGCAGGGTGGCAAGCTGTGGCCATTCTCTACATAGAGATTGTCTTCGTTTCTATGGGTAATTATCTTGGCTGTCTGATTCATTTGTGTGGTAATTATATATGTAACTGAGTATTATGAAATATTATTGCCTGCTGTAGAACTTGATCCAGACTTCTTTTTTGCTAGTGTTCATATGGTCATCCTCAAAAAGGGCCTTTGGGGGTTTCCAATTTCTAGGGACCTGTGTAAAAATTTTAAGCATTGTTGTGACCATACAAAGTCTTAGATTGATTGTTGACCAAGTTGATAAGAGAATAAATTAAGACAAATTAAGAAAATAAATTTAAGGCATATGTCTTGCTCTCCCTCACTGTTTGTTCTTGCAGATTCGGGAAAATGGTTGCTTGTTTCCGATATGCGTCAATTGATGTTCATACTGTCTACCTTCCACCCCACAAACTTGAGTTCAACTACGAGAGACCAGAGTGGTTACAGAAAGAAGCAGATCAGGTAAAATGATCACAATTTGGTTTCTTAAATTTCCATTTTACAATTCTCCGAATTTGGTTGATTCAGTTGTCTGATCATATACAGGTGGTGGTCCAGGCAGAGCTTCTATTCTCTGAAGTACTCAATGCTTTGAGTCAAATGGCAGATAAAAGATTTGGCACGGGACCACTTAATAATGGCATGAAAACGTCTGAAACAAGACGCCAAATTGCAGAACTTGAAGGAATGTTACAAAAGGAGAAAGCAGAATTCGAGGTGAGTCCCTACTTAGATTTTAAAATTCGTCGCCTTAGCAAAACAAGTTTGATGCCCTAGAAGCTTTGTGAATCACCATGCCATATATGTAGACCATACAAACACTGAACTTGCATGCAGATGAATCAGGTGTTAACATATGGTAATCAGACTGTCTTATGCTAATTGTGTGGACTAGTCAATTAATAGGATGAATAAAAGTGTTAATGGCAATAATGTGTATGATCTTCTTAGTTTTATCGTTTAATGATTCATTTGCTTATCGTTTTTCACGTTTGTGGTACCCAAATATTCTTCAACTGCCACAAAGAGCTGTCTTTTCTAGGGATCAATTCCTCGGTCTCCAATTATAATTCCACCAATAAAATAGTGTAAATAAATTCTTAAAATGTTGTAAAAGTTTTGGATATAGACATGCTATAGTTTGACAATCCCTATAATTGATGCAGAAATTTAAATTTTCACTTCATTAGCTGCTTTCAGTGCCTGTTTTCTTGATTGCTTTGACATTGATTTAGGAATCGCTCCAAAAAGTTTTGGAAAAGGAAGTGAAAAAGGGCCAACCTACAATTGACATTCTTGAAATCAATCGGTTGCGGAGGCAATTACTTTTCCAATCTTATATGTGGGATCACCGCCTAGTTTATGCTGCCAGTTTATATAATAACATCCTCCAGAATGGTTCCTGCAGTGCAATGTTAGAGCAAGATGAAAAGGTCCCAACTAATAATGAAAAGCTCACTGAGACGAACATGACCACCAAGCCTGAAACAGGCCTTCTTTTATATGATTCTCTTGTTGATATGAAACTTGATAAGAGCTCTGATCAGGAAGAAAAATGTGATAGCGGCACTCATTTCTCAGACGAAGTTCTTCAAGATGCAAATTTGTGTCAAGATTCTGATCCTGGAAAAGATCAAACTAGTTATTCTGCTAGCATGAGCTTCCATGAACCACCTGGCCATCTGGAAACCGAGGTAAACGTACGCAGGACCCTGTCTGAGGGGCATTTTCCTGCTGCTAATTTGTCAGATACACTTGAGGCCGCATGGACGGGTGAAAATTACCCAGCAGTTGGAATACTAAAGGATAATACCTCTGCACTTCCTGATTCAGCTATGGTGGACTCTTCAGCTGTAGTTGTAGTGACAGGGTCATTAGATTTGCAGGACCACGAGGACGAGCAAAATGAGCCCAAGGTGGTCCAAATTCTTTCACCCGCGTTGTCCACCAAGGGCCCTGATAATACAGAAGACTCTGTAAGCTGGTTAGGAATGCCATTTTTAAACTTCTATCGTTCATTCAACAGGAATTTTTTGGCGAGTGCTCAGAAACTTGATACAGTGGGAGAGTATAATCCAGTTTATGTTTCATCATTTCGAGAACCAGAACGACAAGGTGGTGCTAAGCTACTTCTTCCTGTGGGTGTTAATGACACCGTAATTCCTGTTTTTGATGATGAACCCACGAGTATTATAGCATATGTTTTAGTATCACCTGAATATCATGTGGAGCTACAGGCTGATGATGGTGAAAAACCAAGAGATGGTGTGGATCTTATGACTTCTTTATCTGATTCCTTTAATGTTCAGTCTCTCCAGTCTCTTGATGAAACAAACATTGATCTTTATAGAAGTCTTGGGTCAACTGATGACAGTATTTTATCCATGTCTGGATCTCGTAGCAACCTGATTTTGGATCCACTCTTATATACAAAAGCTTTGCATCCCAAAGTTTCTTTCAAAGATGATGGCCCACTTGGTAAGGTAAAATATTCTGTAACTTGTTACTTTGCTAAGCGCTTTGAAGCATTAAGGAGGATATGTTGCCCATCTGAGCTGGATTATATAAGGTCTCTTAGCCGTTGTAAGAAGTGGGGTGCCCAAGGTGGCAAGAGTAATGTTTTCTTTGCCAAAACGTTGGATGATCGGTTTATCATTAAACAAGTCACAAAGACAGAGCTGGAGTCATTTATAAAGTTTGCCCCTGAATATTTCAAGTATTTGTCTGAATCAATTAGCACAGGGAGTCCAACATGCCTGGCAAAGATTCTGGGGATCTATCAGGTGCCAATGCTTGTAACTTTAACAGCTATTATATAGGCTAAACTTATTATAGCTGAAGACATTATACTTTCTAGAACTTAATCAATCAAAATTTTGGCTTGGTGTTTGTCAGGTTACAATAAAGCATTCAAAAGGTGGGAAAGAAACAAAGATGGATGTTCTGGTCATGGAGAATCTTTTGTTTTCAAGGCATGTAACTCGGCTTTATGACCTTAAAGGATCTTCCCGATCACGGTATAATCCTGATTCTAGTGGAAGCAACAAAGTTCTGCTCGACCAGAACCTGATTGAAGCAATGCCCACTTCTCCCATTTTTGTGGGAAACAAAGCAAAGCGGTTATTGGAGAGAGCGGTCTGGAATGACACTGCTTTTCTTGCGGTAAGTTTTGGATCTTTATGTGTTGGCTCTAGGGGGTTGAGGGGTAGGGTAGAAAGAGACTTTTAGAATATATTTTAATTTATTATTTACTTGTGCTGATGCAGTCAATCGATGTAATGGATTATTCATTACTGGTTGGAGTGGATGAAGAGAAGCATGAGTTAGTTCTTGGGATCATTGATTTCATGAGGCAGTATACATGGGACAAGCACCTTGAAACGTGGGTGAAGGCTTCGGGTATTCTTGGCGGGCCAAAGAACGCATCGCCAACAGTAATTTCACCCAAACAATACAAGAAAAGATTCAGGAAAGCAATGACTACCTACTTTTTGATGGTCCCAGATCAATGGTTCCCTCCTACTATCATTCCAAGTAAATCACAGTCTGATTTTGGTGAAGAAAACACATAACTTGGACCTTGGTAGAATGCTACTACTGCGAGTCTCCTACTTGTACATTCCAGTTTGTGATTTGGGAATCTATCATCCCATATGGTTTTTTTTACCCGTTCATATAATTCATTTTCCTTACTTCAATTCTTTTGGATAGCAGTTTTTTTTTGTATGTTTGTTAAAATGGGAAATTCATTATTATTTACTAGGATATGAAGAACAAGGCTGTTAAAAGCCACAGAATTTTCTGTCAGGGGTTTAATATTTGATGACCTCTCCATGAAATCTTTTGTACAAAATATTTATTCATGTATTTAGGTTCCAACATGTACATGTAATGTACTGTGAAGTTTTGTCTTCTGTTTCAATATATATTAGATCTTTTTTGTTATATCTGAATCTGTCTATTTCTTTTTCTTTCACGTGCTCTTCTTCTTCTTCATATACTATTATCGTATATATTATTTGGTGGGGATGGAGAAAGATTGGCATTTGCTTGTGCTTTGAAATTTTGGTTACTTTGATTCCAGGATGAGTATGCATTTCTTAAGATGGCAAGCTAGTTTCTCTTGCTTGGAAATTTTCTGCACTTATCCGAACTTTTTTCTGGGTAGCTTTATCCTGGAGTCGATGCTATCGCTAGTATTTTGATCAAAACCGTGTAAAAAAAATGAAAAAGCTGAATATAAATTGAGTAAATAATTTGTACATGACCTGCAAATACTGCAAGATGTTCATTGAAAGAAACAATCAAGAAAGGAACTGAATTCTAATAATGTAAAAAAGGAAGACAGAAGTGCTTCAAAGACACAATAATATAAGGAAAAAAAAAGTGCTTTTATGCTTCACTATACATAAACTGCTTCATAGTATTTCTGATAGATTTGTAAAATTGTGCAGTTAAAGCATTGATTAGTAAAAACTAGTAAGTGTTAAAGCCATTCCATTTGATGTCTTCTTCTTGCACAACACAACCACCTTTGTGATCAGCATTGTTGATGATTTCACCACCACCACCACCATCACCATTGACAGTTTCATTCCACCTTTGTAGAAGAATATTCAATATCTCAGCATCCCTGAAACAAAATTGCAAAAACTGATCAATTAAACAGATTCTTCTACGACTTTCTGGATATAAAACGCGTTACAAGGTACCTCGAATGATATGTTGTTTCAGGAAGCTGCTGATAAAAACGAGGGCCTTCATCGTATCCTTCACAAACTATCTCCCCACTCAGCTCATCTCTGTAACAGATTATGCCTTCACACTTGTCCTCAAAAACCTGTTGAATCAAAAAAAAAAAAAAAAAACCAGTCAGAAATGTAACAACAACCTCATTAAACCAAAGTTGTAAATGATATGATATGATCAAACAATAAAAAACCAAAGGGTGTGTTGTGTGCTGACTGTTGAGAGAAAGTTGACCTTGGTTTTGAAGGAGGATCTGATCTTGAGTGAAAGTGCCTTTTTGAATGGAACTTGTTGATGATCATGACTTCTTTTAATCTTCAAAAGCCTGTTGATAGGCTTTGTAATAGACCAAGTTTTTTGGATAATGATGATATGTGGGGAAGAAGAGCACTGAACAGCCATTGATGATATCAACAGAAACAAACAACAATCAAGAAGAAGAAAGAAATAGAAAAGAGACAAGTTTTTTGTTTATATTCTAACTGGAGGTTGTTGATAGGTAAGAATTTAGTATATATAAATGATATATGGTTTACAAGTTTTTAATAATATGAATTGAAAATGGATCTAAACTTCAATTATTGATAGGGGGTGTCTTATCATATTGCATTATATATATAGGTATAAAAAAAAAAACTAAGTGGAGCCCATTTTGCTTATCTTATGCCTGTTTCTGATGTATTTGGGTTAGTGGGTCTATTCACAATTTCATATTAACATCAACCTTAGCCATCTTTTCAATCTTTTCTTTCTTTTCTTTTTAAACTCATTTTTGTTATCAGAACCTGTCGATATCAATCATTATTAGCACGGTCAAGAGAGTTATTCCTGTAATGTAGAGAAGAAGCCTTCCCATACATATTTTTCTATGAACAAATACGAAGGATTGAAAGATGTACAACCACTCAACTCAAAGTCAGTTAAATACGACTTTAAATCTTTGATCTTTGTTTTTTATTCTCCATGACATAATTTCATGAGGAAGAACATGAGGCTCAAGTTATTTTACTAGTCTCAATTGTAGATGATTATTTTATCAAATACTACTGTTATATACATCATTGGCTTTGCAACAAATAGACTTTTTCCAATAGATGCTAGATGTGTCTATTTCTAAAGAAATCGATCTGTTATCAATCAATTTCCAACTCTTCATTTCAGATAATAATGTTTATTCTTGTAGTCAACTTATATGATATCTCATTAGTCATTACATTATAGAATTAATTGCTTTGCACGTATTAGCATTAGAGATTAAAAAGCGCATTATCTCTTAACTCAAGCATGTGCACTTTCCTTTTCACATTTATGATGTGGGATTCAAATCTCATTGTATGCATTTTATAGGTATGTGTGAAAAGTTTTCTTTCTATAGCTCTGACTTCTGAATAGATATTCGGATTGCATATGTAATACTTAATATTCGAATAGTTCAGACTTGAGATTATCAATATTTAAATACTATATATTATCAATCAATAATTAACTATTTAGTTTAATCTTGAAGGTTTGATTAAAAAAATGCTTAATTAGATGACTTGTTCATGTACACTGTTATGTGACGTGATATTCATTATTCTATCATTAGCTAAAGTGAATTCCTCGGATTGTGCCCTTAAATAATGATTTAAGTTAAAGTTAAACCAAACAAGTGGGATTTTATATATAATATAATAAATTTGTGTCACTTACGAAGTGTCCATCTTTTGCCACTCGAGTGGGATGGGAATTTCTCCCACGGAGCCGCACCCCCATTGGGGGGCAAATTTTACCCCCAAATGGGTTTTGGGGTGGGGGTAAATTTTACCTCCAAAACCTAAATAGGGGTGGGGGTCCCCACCCCATTCCCCCATTCCCCCATTTTCTAAATGGGGATGCGGGTGGGGCTTCAATTCCCCAATTTCTCCCATATATTTTTATTTATTTATATATATATATATTTAATTTTATTTTCTTAAAATAAAAATAAAAATAAAAACCTCTAACTCTATTACACATATTTTGGATTAATCGAAAACTTTAAATTTGTTTAGACTTTTATGTGTAATACACTAATGCTATATTATTATAGTTATTTGTATTAATTTTAGATTAAATTAAATCAATTATATATTTTAGATTGCATATTTTGTTAATTATTGGATTGGATATTGAAACAGGATGAAACAAAAGTTTGGTTCAATTGAATTCTGAATTCTAAATTCCGAATTTCAGATTGAAAAATTTTAGGATTAGAAATGGGGAACGAGGGTGGGGGTAGGGGAACCTCCCCCCAAACACCCCATCCCCAGTTCCCCTAAATGGGGTTTGGGGACGGGGGTGGGGAGAGGTTTTAGGAATGGGGGTGGGGGTGGGGGTGGGGGTGGGGTGGGGGTGGAGGTAGAGGTAGGGGTGGGGGGACCCTCCCCATCCCCATTGGGCCCCCATTCCCATCCATACTAAGGCTGTCTAATGAAATTACACCAAATTATAGTTTAATAATATATATTTATGTTATCGAGATAAATGATACAATCTCATTGGGACTATCTCACAAAATGACAATGAGACCGTTATATTGAAGATTTTCTCATATATAGAAGCATATGCAAGCATCAATATAAAATTAAATTTATACAAATCATCTTTGGGTAAGTAAGCCCCCGTCCTGCAGGCTGTTTTCAGCTGTTTTTGTTTTTATTTTACAAAAATGATTTCGAATTCGTGTCCTTAAACCGTTTTTCATTTTATTTTCAGAAATCAAAAACAAAAACAAAAACAAAACCAAGTGTTATAAGTGGAAATTTTGAAAAACAAAAAAAAGTTGTTTTTGTTTTTGATTTTGATTTCCAAATGTAGTGGGTCCCATATCATTAATATATATTTTATTTTAATTTTTTTTTTCAGACTTCTTCCTTCCCAGTCGTGCTCCACTGTCCTTCTTCTTCTTCTTCCTCCTCCGATCGCCTCCGATCGCCGCCGCTCACTGCTCTTCTTCTTCTTCCCGCCGACCTCTTCTTCTTCTTCTCGCCGACCTCTTCTTCTTCTTCTTCTTCTTCCTGCCGATCTCCTCTTCTTCCTCCGCGTCCCTCTTCTTCTTCCCGCTGATCTCCTCTTCTTCCCGCCGATCTCCTCCTCCTCTTCTTCTTCTTCTTCTTCTTCTTCTTCCTCCGCGTCCTTCTTCTTCCCGCCGATCTCCTCCTCTTCTTCCTCCGCGTCCTTCTTCTTCCAGCCGATCTCCTCTTCTTCCTCCGCGTCTCGCCGCCGTTCTCCTCTGCGTCTCCGATCGCCGCCGTTCTCCTCTCCGATCTCCGATCGCCGTTCTCCTCTTCTTCTTCCTCTTCCTGTTCCTCTTCATCTTCAACTGTTAACCCTAACTTAAATTACAATTTTTTTTTTGTTAATTATTTAATCATTTATCTATAATTATTATAATATTAAACAAATTTTAAAATTGATATTTCAATTTTCGAAAGTTTTCAGTTATCCTACCGGACGCGTTTTTTCCGTTTTTATTTTTAAAATACGGATTCCAGTAAATGCTACCAGACGCGTATTCGGAATCCAAAAATGAAACCAAAAACACTGTTTTCATTTTCATTTTTCTTTTCGAAAAACAAAAACAAAAAACAGCTTGCAGGACGGGCCCTAAGCTTTTTCCAATCAAATTAAATTTCATCAATCTTTTTTTCCTTCTCCTAAGGGGTGCAACATGAGAACTTCTCAGGAGGTTACCTGTCCTAGTACTGCTATCGCTCAAACATGTTTAACTTTGGAGTTTTTATGGGATTCGATGCATTAGTGCTGGTATAGTCGCACCCTAAATTTCAATGATCAATTCTCACCACAAGATATATATACATTATCTGACACGGATATTATATATTTTTGAATTTTTTACATAAATGAGTTGTATTAGTAAATGAAGGACGTGCTTTTTTTAATATATCATGTTTTCTATCTTGACATAATCTGAAACACATTTCAAAAATTTTTGAATCTTGAGCTTGAATAGTTGTAATTGAAATTTGATGGGAAATAACTGTATTTATATATTAAATTTTATATGAATCTCAAAGTTGAAAATGAAGATATCCTTACTATATAAAAATGATGAGTTAATCAGTGGGATTCTAGCATCCCTTTTTTTGTTTGAATGTAAAATTATAGATACAACCTTTAAAATTTATATAATTACACCTAGAAAATTACAAATACTACCCTTAAATTGTATATAATTACTTAATAGATAGGTTTTAGTAAGATTTTAATTATAGCATCCCTTAGATTTTCTTTGAAAGTTAAATGACAAACACAAGCCTTCGAGTTTGTAGAATTACTTAATAGATATGTCTTAGTAATAGTAACACAACGGGGATTATATAGTAATTTCCAAGATTTATCTTAATTTACAATTTTAAATAGGTTAAATCATTGTTAAATAGTTTACCCCAATTATTATGAATTTTGATGGAATTTATTTGAGTTTGTAGAATTACTTAATAGAAATGTCTTAGTAATAGTGACACATAATGATATGGACTAGACCCAAATTAATAGGTATTTTGATTGATGATTATTTTATATTGTAAAATGAGATAGGGGATGAAAATATAATTTTATATTTAATGACTTGAAAAGGAATAAGAAATATTATAGGGATATAAATTTAATTTGACATGCAACTTGATGACTTAAATATAAATATATATACAGGGGAAATTTGCAAAGTGAAAAAATAAAAATAAAAATAAAAATAAAAAATGGATTTGACTGCAAGCGGTGGATTCATCTGATAAGGAAGATATGGACATCGGTTATTAAAGATTTAAATAATAATTTCATCACAATTTATGCAATTTAGTCGAAAAGTACTTTTGGATGTAAAAAAAAAAAAAAAAAATTTAGTTGTTGAATTTAAATTGTTGATATGTTTAATAAAAGTTGCAAACAATTGTATATAGATTACCATTGTTAAATCATCGTGAGAAGAATCTCTTTTAAGGTAAGTGTAGAAAAGCTTCTTGTCAAACCCATGAATTTAAGATTTTCTCAGGGTATTATATCAATGTAATAACATTTACATGAATTAAAACTATACTGTATTATATTAACGTCTCTTATTTTTCAAGGATATGTATATTTACAAATATGAAACTCAAATACTAATTTAAGCACATGCATTGCATGTGCCCCAATACCTAGTCTTAATAAAAAGTGTGAGAAGATGAACATATGATTTCATGTTTCCCACACTCTTTCCATATTGGGCCCTGACCCAGCCCAAATAGGAGTAGTAGGTTTGTGCTTATCTAGAAAGTAAAAAATTTCAATTGATGTGTTACTAGCCCGATTCATCTAATCATATTGTCTTTTTTTATCATATATATAGTAAAATCTTCCTAAATTAATACTCGATAAATTTATAATTTCTATTAATAATTCTATTAATTAATAAATTTTAATCAACTTAGCATTATTAACTTGTAGAGGTTTTAACGTATAATATGTTTTGATTGGATTCAAACTTTTCTTGTAGAATGTAACACTTGATACTCATCGAACACATAGGGGGGATCAAGACCAATAAGAATGATCCCAAAAAACAATACAAAAAATGAAAAGAAAATTAATATAAAAAGTTGATTATAAAATTCTCTGGTTGGTCTTAAGATAACAAGACAGACAGGAAGACTCAGGAGTCAAGAGGCATGAGCCATGACTGCATTTTTATTATTTTTTTACACCTCCCAAAGCTCCTCCCTCCACTTCTTTTCATGAGTGTGAACTGTGAACTGTGAACTGTGAAGAATAGGATTTCTATCTATCTAACAAGTCACTGTTTTTTCACTTTTTGAAAGGGATGTGCTTGTGCTTGTGCTGTCTCAAAAAGTGCTTATTATCTATCTCCTTCTCCTTCTCCTCCTATAAGTGGGTCAGTCATCTTTTGTCTGTGTTCCATGGACCATGGTTCCTTGTAGTCAATGCATTTTCCTTGTTTAGTATTACTTGTTCAACTCCCTTCTTCAGTTCTTCAGTCACTTTCTCTTCACTTTCACTCACTGTTTTATATCATTTACACCAACACAATAACCACTCACTCTACCTAGCTCCAAATCAGTCTCTCTCTCTTTTTTTTTCCTCAAAATCCATGGATCTTTCAACTCCAAAGTACTTTCAAGCTCCACCTCTCTTTCCATCTACTATTGGGGTATGGATTTTTTTTCTGCATTTGGTTTTTTTTTTTTTTTTAATGTGTTCATTTGGGTTGGGGTTTTTTAATTGTTGGTGGATTGTGGTTTTCAGGAAGCACCATTGGAGAGCAACACAAGCTTGTATGGGAAAAGCACAGACAACCCATTTGTGGATACATTTGCTGACCCACTTTGCAAGCTCAATCTCAAAGAGACTTCTGAGTTTGTCAAGGCATTTCCTGCCAGCATTTCAGCTCAGAGAAGGAGAGAAGGAGTACTGAGCACATCATCAGTCAAGAGAACAGAAGCTCCTTCTACACCTGGTAGACCTGTTTTCAGCTTCAGTGTTGGTCATTTCTCTAGAAAAAATGTCCCTTCAAAGTGGGATGATGCTGAGAAGTGGCTCAACACCACTTCCTGCCATGACTCACCTGCTCATCCAATCAAGCCACCACCACTAGAGTCTTCCAAGAATCACAAACAATGTGAAAACTTTAAGCAGCAGCAAATGGAGGTTGTCTTTTCAGAGAAATCCAGGGTCACAGAGGAAAAGTTCTCTACTTTTGTCTCAACCTTTCAAAGTTCTATGGCTTTGGACCACCACAATTCAACCAGAGCTTTTAATGGGGTCTCAGCAGGCTCATCTGATGTCTTTTTAAAAGGTATATAATTCATTTTCACTTCTGCTGTAGTTGAATCTTGATCAATTTTTAACTTTTAGCTTTATAAATCTCAATCATGGGCTCTTTTATCTTTTTGTCTTTTAGAAGGTTAATAAAGTTTTAAACTTTTTAGTCTCTACTGTTTGATTATGCTCCTTTTGTATACAAAAACCAAACTGGGTTTTTGGTTCTTGCTCAAAATATATATACCATATAATGTGGATGGGATTTTTTGTAGTTTAGACCAAATTTGGTAGAAAGGAGAAAATTTCCAGGAAATGAAAACAAAAGAAAATGAATTTTGTTATTAATTATGTATTGTGTTGTCTGGTTTTCAAGTTGAGACACTCAAGTTAGCTAGACAAAGATATTAGGATCATTTAGTATTGCTTGGTTCCATTTGTTTGATGTGTGATTATCCTGAACACGACTCATACCAGATTTGTTAATGAATGTAGATAAGTTCACGGACGAGGTAGAATCGATTTTACCAAATTTCAGATACTCAAAGCCATCAAAAGAAGGGATTCTGTTCAATAATGGTAACGGTGAAAGCATGAAAGATGCAGGCACAGAAGTAGTTCATGAGGTTCTACACAGAGATATTGGGACAGAGATGACTCCTCTAGGAAGTTCCACAGTTTCTAGATGCCACACGCCATTCACGAGCTCATCGCCTGCTCGACACAACACTCCTGCCAATAGGTCAGGCCCGTTGGCCTTAGGACACTCGGACAGCACCAGTAGCACCATTGACATTTCCCAGCTGCAGAAGTGCCATTTAGCTAAGCTACAACTTGGGACACAATATGATTCAGTGACATCGAATTGGAGCTCCAGAGAAGAAGAGGAAGAGGAAATATCAAAGAGCTTAAGACATTTCGAAACAGCAGGCACTGTGTCCCGCAAGAGTGTTTCGGATTCAAGAGCTATTGCTTGGGAAGAAGAGGAAAAGACCAAATGCTGCCTCAGGTAGTATATAACTTTATAATAAATTTGCAGCAGCGTTATTTTCGCAGATTGTGTAGTATGTTCGTTCAATGGTTAAACATTGTGATTCGATTTCAAATTGCAGGTATCAGAGAGAAGAAGCTAAAATTCAAGCTTGGGTGAACCTTCAAAGTGCAAAAGCAGAAGCTCAATCAAGAAAACTTGAGGTACTCATATCATCCTTCCATTATTAGCTATTAACAAGTTCTTTCGAATGCATACACAAACATCTAAAAATAAACTTCAAAAACTTATCTTTGCTTGGTTGTCATTTCTTCCAATTGTCCAATGCATTAATTCAACCTTTTTCTTTTCCATCACAAATTTATGTTCATAAATTATCATTAGATGGTGTCTTAAAATATTACGAGTGACGAATTAAAGCTAATCGAGTTGGGATTGATGTAGTAAATCCACATAATGTTCTGACATTGAAACTAAAGGAGGAGAAGCATAATTTACCAACTAATACACTTATGATTATCTTTCAAGTGGGTGCATATATATATATATATATATATAATGTTGATATGGTAATGGTAGCTAGCAAGGTTTCTTTATTTGTCGGGTTTAATGTTGGCTTAGTCGTCCTCGAGCCCCTCGCCACAGTTGGGACACATTCTGCCTTTGCTTAAGTGGTCCACTTCTTTTGGGAGTGTCTTCTTCCTCCTCCTCATCCTGATAAATTGTAATAAAGAACATAAAAAGCTAGATAGAAAGTCATCATGTTTATATTTGTTTATGTGTCCATTGTCTTCTTTGTAACTTGTGAGCCCCATGTGAAGTTCAAGCATTGAAAATGTTGAGGTGGGGAATTGGAGTATTTTTACTTGAGCTGCTGCGGTATCTCATGCTTGGAAGCCTAGTTTTGTGTTCCTGTTGAATATAAAAATGTTCAATATATAAACTGATGACTAGTTGTTTAATTAATACAAGGTGGTCAAATATAGACCAATTTGAAAGCAAGAAACTGCATTTGGGAAAATTTAATTTGAAGTGATCTTGTTATATAGGTGAAAATACAAAAGATGAGATCGAACTTAGAAGAGAAGTTGATGAAGAGGATGGCAATTGTTCACAGAAAAGCTGAGGAATGGAGAGCAGCAGCGCAGCAACAACATGCTGAGCAAACGCAGAGGGCTAGTGAACAAACACAGAAGATAATAATCCGACATGTTTCCCATGTTTCTGGTCACAGCTCTTGCGGTTGCTTCCCTTGCAATAACTAAAAATAAATAAAATAACTAAGAACACAACAATATAGACAAATTATCTTCATTCCTCTGTATCTCTCTCACTATCTATAAGAAAATGCCAAGAGTTACAAACATTTTTGGCAACTTAGAGAATTTTTTAGCTCCAGACCAGATCACCTTATTGAAACTCAGCTGATGACAGTGTTAACGGTGGGTCAATCTGAGCCACCATTGAAGTGGACCTGAACCTAATAAAAACCCACATGGTAACTATGATTAGGCTCTGTCAATCATCATCTCCAACCAGAAAGAAGACTTTCATGACCTTCATGACATACCTAATAATTGAAGGGAAGAAAAAACAAACTTATAATAAATTAGCAGAAATTGACAAGTCTATAGCTAAGCAACATTTTTCCACTCCAAGGAAGAAAAAAGGTGTTCATAAATCATAATCATGCATGCATTTAAGTCATTATGTTTCCCAAATATTGACAAGCTAGGGACCATTAATTAACATACAGTTTTCGTATGCAGAAGACTATAGTTTTTTTCACTTAAAAAGTTGCAGGAGGCAGTGGCTTTTAACTTACTCAACCAGTGCTTATTTTAAAAGCAGCTTGCTGCTTCAGAGGTTTTGGAAATTTGGGTACATTCGGCCTTTTTCTTTTGTTTTGTATCTTTTCCTAAGCATGCATGCTGGTGCATGCTGCACTGTCAATCAGAATCAATCAAAATCTGCCATAGAATCCAAAGTTTTTAAGATATCATGCTTTTTACTGGTTAATGTCTTGTCTGTATTATTTTGTTTACTTCAAATATTCATGCTCAAATAATGTGAGAGAGAGTTGTCGATATTACATGACTCCATATATAATCCGATGATTTATAAAATGTTGACAACTTATCGAGGTTTTGTCAGGTACGTACCTTGATGGATTGATTTGTATGGATTCATTGAAGGGTCCTCTTCGATGTTTTAATGTTAAAAAAACATATCAATTTTTAAATAAAAAACTCTCAAATATTTTTTTTTAAAAAATTGATATGTTTTTTTAGAAACCAAATTGTTTTGTTTTTTTGTTTAAATTGATAAATAAAAAAAAAAATTAGAGCTTACGTGACAATATTTTTTTATTAATTTTTCAAAGTTTGTTAGGCAGTTGTAATTTTGACTTCTCAATAGTAAGGTCAATTTTATCTTTTTAAAAGTCAATGGTTAACTTTAATGGTGTTGACTAATGGCAAGGGGTGTTTGTGTTAGTTTCATGCATTTGTTTGAAATTTTGCTAGATTCGATAAAGTCAAGGTATGTTAGTACAATTAACCCTAAGAAAAATAAAAATAGTGTTTTCGGTTAACATTTTGAAATCTGGCTCCGAATGGACCTGCTGGAGATCAAGCACTACATGGGTAAGTGCAAAAACAACCCTAGTTATCAACCCAAATATCTTATTCTTATAATTGAAAATATTTACTCCCATGAAACCAAAAATAACCATTTAGTTCCAAATTTTTACATAAATATTCTTATTGTATAACAAAAACATCTTGCACATCACCTCTTAATAGAGCTGATAGTGCATCTCCCTTCCACATAAGTGATGAGCGGTTAAAATCTCACCATATGCATTTTATAAGCATGTATGAGAAGTTTTCTTCCCAGGTTATGGAGTAGATATCCAGATCGCACATGAGGTTGCGGGTTCACAAAAACCTCGAATTTATGTAATTGTGTAATACGGTACTACAAAAAAAAAAAAAAAAAAAAAAAAAAAACCCCTCGGGATTTTTATATAAATGTTTTTTTTTTTTCCTTCAAAAACAAAATCAAAACTTGTGAGGTTTTAGGAAATATGTTATTCAAATGGGCCTGAAGATGGGCTCTCGTGGACCCAAATTGAGGCCCACATTGAAACCCAAACCATTAACCATGAGTGCTCGTTTCGTGTAAAACATCCACAGAAACTTCAAAACACCGTTTCGATCCTTGACTTGTCCCTCAAGAAGATCTCTACAAAAAAAGCCGTCTCTTTCCACACACACCCCTCCACTCTATTACTCTCTCTCTCTCAAGCTCAGGTAATCAAAATCTTCTTTTTCTCTGTATTTTTATTTATCTTTTTGAAATTTACAGATGATTTAAGCTTGTAAGACATTACCGGTACTAATTGTTTTTTTTTTTTTTTAAAGGTTTTCTCTAAGGTGCTACGTTTTCAGATCCAATCGACAACACAAAAACATGTTTCTAACAAGGTATGAGATTCTGGGTTTTGTTTGTTTAGATGTTTTTTTTGTGGGTTTTGTTTGTTGTGATAGATAGTGAAGTAATTTTTTATTTTTTATTTATCGAATGTTTGTGGAAAATAATAGGACTGAGTATGATCGAGGAGTCAACACTTTCTCTCCTGAAGGAAGATTGTTTCAGGTTGAATACGCTATCGAGGCCATCAAAGTAAGTACAAGTTTTTGTTTTTCTGGAAAAAAAAAAAGAAGAAGTTTTTTCTTATTTGTTTTCTTTTCACTTGAAAAAAATGAACTAGTTAGTGGATAGATGCTCGTTTGTTGATTTTGTTTAAAGCAATTGTTTTCTTAATGTTACAATTGAGTTTGATTGTGGGGTTTGGTTGAATTGCTCAGCTGGGTTCAACTGCAATTGGGTTGAAGACAAAGGAAGGTGTTGTGCTTGCTGTTGAAAAAAGGATCACCTCACCACTGCTGGTGTGTTCAATTCTGTTTCTGCTTTTCCTCTTTGTCTACTCAGTTTCTTTTGTTTTTGAACTTGTAATTTATGTTTAAACATCTCAAATTTCATTAAGTGCTGCACATTTTCTGTTCTGTTTCCACTCAAATAATATTTATGAACCAGGATTATCCTATATGCATTTTGTAAAAGTCATAATGTTTTGAGATAAGAATATTTAAAGGAATTGTATATAGTATCAAGACCAAATGCTGTTAAGAAGTAAGATGAGATATATATTTGATTCCATTAAAGTAGATTAGAGCAAATTCCCAAAGTAATTCAAGATAACATCAAATCTAGGTAATGTGTTGGTCAATACGACACATAAACTTCTGTAGTAACAATCAGGAATAGGAGAAACAAAATTTGCAAAAGATCATTTTGTATAAATTTTGAATTGTGGTTTATCCATGCTTTTTATGTGATTACAATTGCTAATGTTTGCAATGTAGTTGATTGCAACTTCTTGCTGGCTTCATGTCCTTCAATTTGTTTTTCAGGAGCCTAGTAGTGTTGAGAAAATTATGGAAATCGATGACCATATAGGATGTGCTATGAGTGGATTGATTGCTGATGCTCGTACTCTTGTTGAGCATGCACGAGTGGAAACTCAGGTACTTGGTTGTTCATATCTAAAGCTTGTATGCTTTTTAAAACTAGCATTCCGGGAAATTCTGGTTGTTATGCTGAAATATTTTGTGGAACATAGCTCTTTTACTGATTTCTTAAGTGCTTTTGTACAGAACCATAGATTCTCATATGGTGAGCCAATGACCATAGAATCTACAACACAAGCTCTGTGTGATTTGGCACTAAGGTTCGGTGAAGGTGATGAAGAAGAATCCATGGTAATAACCACTTACCTTGTCAACATATTGGGGTTATTTTCATTTCTTTACTTATATTGCTCACTAGAATATTCAAGCTAAGCATCCCATGCCATTCATTTTCAGTCACTATCGTTTAGAGAATGCATGTGTTCTAGTATTTAATTAATTAATTTCATTGTTGATTAAGAGACATAAGCAAGTTTTATATGGCTTGGCAGTGGTGCTATATGCATCATGATTTTTTAATGTAACTGTGTGCCTCAGTATCTGATTTCAGATCATGGATATGTTATAATTGTATCTGTTTCTTGAATACCTTTTGACATATTGCAATTTTTCTGGTTTGCAGTCACGACCATTTGGAGTATCTCTCCTCATTGCTGGTTTTGATGAGAATGGACCAAGCTTGTAAGTAGTAATTGCTTTACATGTTCAGACTGCATCACTCTTTAAATATACAAGCAGACAATAATTAGTGTTGCAATAGGTAAACGTCCTTGTGGATGTTTCATTCTGGTGGTAGGTTGGTATTAGTACATATTCTCATTTCTGTTTCTGTACTACAACAATTATAATTTGAACAATGAACAATTAAGCTGATGATGGGAGATGCGAGTGCTCTAGACTTGGACTCATGATTCATGAAGTACTAGCTTTTGTAATGGTTCCGTTCAATGTTTATTGTATACCGTAGTTTCAGTCTTGATGGTATGCTAAGTAACCCTATTTATTTTCCAATAATTTCCTTCAAAACCTGGCTGTTTATGTAATTATACATTCCAGACATCTTGAAGCAAATATGTTTAGCTCGTAGTTTGTTCATCTACCTTTGTCAACTTAGCTAATGTGTTAGCTAGAGTAAGCATTCTTTGTCTACATGCTGTCTGAGATTTTTGGGACTGTTAACTTTTTTGTGCTGACAGTTATATATGATGGTGCTTGCTTTAACTTTTTTGTGCTGACAGTTATATATGATGGTGCTTGCTTGGATTTTTGACCCAAAAATATACTTGCATGATGCAGGTATTATACAGATCCATCTGGCACATTCTGGCAGTGCAATGCAAAAGCTATAGGTTCAGGTTCAGAAGGAGCAGACAGTTCTCTGCAGGAGCAATATAACAAGGTATTCCCTCCCTACCCCCTGCCTGCCCCGCCTGCACTCCCTCTTTGTTTGTGGTGACTAAATGACTTGGTAGCTTTGCAATTCTATGAGTCTGAAATGCTAAGCTGGTCAGTCGGTCCTTAGATTGTTTATCTTGTTCAGCAATATGGAAGTGTGCCATCTTATACCAAGCGGGGAAATCCCATGGCTTTATCAACCATCTGATTTATCTTAAAATTGGCTGTGACTACTTTTTTCCATTTGGGTCTGGAAATTGGTGCTGAATTTGATTTGGTAATTTCTGCAGGAGTTAACTCTTCAAGAAGCAGAGACAATTGCACTCTCCATATTGAAGCAAGTTATGGAAGAAAAGGTATAAGATTATCATAATCTAATGCAATTTTTCCCTAGTTTTAGTTGTTTATCATTTTAGTTCACTATATTGAATGATGCTCCTTATATCAGGTGACGCCAAATAATGTTGATATCGCAAAGGTATCTCCATCATACCATCTGTATACCCCAGCCGAAGTGGAGGCTGTCATCAGTCGCCTATGAACATGAAGAGAAATCCTTTCGAGAACTATCTTCCTGGCTTCAGTCTTGTTCCGATTGCAATCAAAGCATGCTTTGTTGTTATTTTGTTAGGGGAGACGGTTAATACTTGTTTAAGATTGGGATTGTGTACCCCTATAACTTATGTTTTGTTGTTGAACTAAGCTACTTATCATATTAAGGGTATGTTTGGTTGGGCTTTTGAAAATCCTCTACTCGTAAAAGGTCTACTTGTAGTAGATCTAATTGAAATAGAGCTTTTGAAAAAAAAAATATAGTTGTTTGATCGGTAATTACAAACGCACTTTTATAACAGTAGATCGTTTGGTTGTAAACTCTCAAAAAGTCTATTGAGATATTAAATTACTAAAAAGGACAAATTATTTATTCACTCTAAAAAAAAATTGAACTTAAAAGATTTTCTACATGTTAACTACATTTTCTACTGCACAATAATAATAAAATTCAAAACTTTCACTATATAAACTTAAAAGATTAAAAAAATAACCAGAAAATATTAAATTTTCAATAAAGTTGAAGCATTGTTAAAGATTAAACAAAAGGAAAATTATCAATATCTCATACAAAGGTAAAAAGTTAAATGGAAAAAAAATTAAAATTAAATAAGTTATCATCGAAGCATTAGAAGAGTCGCAATAGTGTCACGTTTTTATTCCAAAGCTGCTACTCTCTCTTAAGATTATCTCATTTATTTTTCATCTGTTTTTTACTATAGTTCTTATTAATCGTTTGTGCCAACTCGGTCGAAATATTTTTCCAACCCTCTTTGTTGAAGTGACCATTTGGTCGATTACCAGCTAAAACTTCATAAACGTAAATCTTAACAAATATGTCAATATATAAATCAGTCCATTCTGCCTTATTTCTTTTTTGGCTTTCCTCTGCACTAGGTTTCATTCTATAAAATATATATATATATATATATATATAATCATGAATATTAAAATAAATAAGCAACCAAAAAAAAATTCCATGAAATATTATATAAATAAGCAACCAGATAATATAAAAATAAATCTCAAAAAAAAAAAAAAAATGAAAGTCAAACGTTTAGCACAAATAGAAAGAAACAAGTCAACGCACAGGAACAAGGCAAAAAAAAGAAAAAAAGACGCACAAAGCACACTCTTGGTAGAGCCAAAAAAAAAAAAAAAAAAAAAAAAGTTCAACGCACAGGAAGCCAGGCCTGAGAAAACACATAGACGCAAAAAACGAACAAGTAAAAACACAAACATAAAGATAAATAAATAAACAAAAAAAATATTAATGAACAAAAATTATACATACCCTTTTTTTTTATGTGTAGAGTAAAGAACTGTTCTTTTGTATGTGTAGAGCAAAATTATAGACTATTTGTAGAATAAAGAATATAAATAGGTTCCAGGGTTTTATTTTAATAAGGGTGTTCCATGTCAATAATAAACATTTAGGGATATATAGGTCAAATACTTCTTTTTTTAAAAGGTCTATTTTGAAAAGCTCATAAGGAGGAGTTTTTACCTAGTAGAGGTTTAAACTCTACTAGCCTCTACTGAATTTAAAATAGACAATTTCAAAAGCTCAACCAAACAACTCTAAAAAACTCAAGTAGAGGTTCGTAGACCTTTTGAACCAGTAGAAAGCCCAACCAAACAAGCACTAAATTGATTGCACCTAATCAAAGCCATGCATGGTTATAGTTGGATTGTGATTGTAGACTACAGGAATTTCTACTTCTTGTTCCCTCTCTAATTGCGAACTTGTGCTTTCAAAAATTCTTATTTGGGCTAGGTTTTTAATTAATTTTATTTGAAAAGATTAAAGAGGTTGAATATTTTCTTTTGAGAGAGAGAGAATTGGTTAAGAAAAAATATTTGCCTCCTTCATCGACAAGAATTTAGACAGCTGCGCTATGTCAAAACGGTGCCGTTTTAGGGAACCAAGACAGCTGTACAAGAATTGTACGCTGGCAACCAAAACGGTGCCGTTTAGAATCCTAAAACTAAAGTTATAAACCCACTTCTCTTCTGATAATAACTTCGCCATCTCATCAGTGATCAGCCAAATCATGATCAAAGGCTGGTAGATGATTAGAACTTTCCCGCCTTTTCTAACTGCATTGTTGAGTCAGCAGAGCGAGAAAAGTGTGCGAGTATATGAGTTATAAAGGAGCCCTTTTGTCGTTTGAACAAATGAATACAGTTTTATCACATTTTCATTCTCAAGATCTTCTCTGAATGGCGCAACTGGTATGTTTCTTTTCTGATTTTAAATTCACTGCTTATTTCAAACAATGAACTTATATGTTTATATTTTTATTTTTTGTTTGTTTGAAAAGAAAAAAGCGTTGAATCTGTACCGAGCCTCTGATCTGCTAACAAAAGCGAAGAAAGAAGGCAAGAACATTATGCTAATTGATTCCGGAACCGGAAACTCAGGGATCGCCGTACTAAATCCGCGAACCTATGATTCATATCCAGTGGACAGAAAAACCTTTCAACTGAAGAAGCCAGATTCAAATGGCCTAGATCTTGTTCATGTGCTACGGCAGAGTCGGATGTCAGGTTTTCAGATTTCAACAATACTAAATAATATTGTAAGTGTAGTTTTACGTTTTTCCTTAATGTTTAAGATGCGTCGGATTACTTTAATTTCTTTCGTTCTTTTAGGCGCGTCGACGGAACTGCGTGGGAACAATTTTGGGTGTTCCAGCTACTAAAAAATATAGAGATGAACATACGGTAAGGCCGGTAGGCTTACCTTTTGTTTGATTTCATTTTTTTTTTTTTGCAAGCAATACGTTTGATCTATGAATTTGTCAGGGTCATTTTGTGAAATCGCTAATTTCTGAGCTGATGATGAGTAAGAATATGGACCAGGCGGATTTTGCACTGGCGAACGAAGAGAACACTACCGCCGCTGGCAAGGCGTTGGCGGAGGAGTACCATCCTGACCTCTTTGAGGATGACCAAATCATCCTGCATGATCATCCAAAGTTTACTTGGGGACATCTGAAGTTTTTACGTAAAGGCTACATAGATGCGTATTCAGCAGTCGCAATGGGCAATGTAAGTTTATTAATTAAAATATTATTATTAAATATGTTTATTAAATGAGTAATATTTATTAAGTACTTTTAATAAATATATTTTTTACTTAATAAATGTCTTCAGAGTTAATATTGGTCATTCTCTGAATAGCATTAAGGGCAAAGTTGTCTTTTTACTTAATAAATATTTTGTTTTTTTTTCTTCAGTATCTGGTTCGTAATGTGGAAAACTTGGACTACATGTTCAATGAACGTGAGAGAGAAGTTGAAAAATACCTGGCTTCATTTGCAATGCGTGCATGGGGTTTGAATACACGTGACAGCTGCTGGATTTGAGGACGTATAATTACATATTACATATATGTAAATAAATGAACCCTTTAGGGTAAATGATTTACGTTTAGTACAGTTGAAAATTTGAGTAGTATTTGAATACCGTTTTCATGCCCCCTAGTACTGATACCATTTTTAGATCCTCCTACAACCGACAATGAATGCGACTTTGATTTTTTTTTTTTTTTTTTTTAATGCCATATTATTCATTTAGTCTTTATGTTCTTTGAAATGTCTATTTTTTTTATTGTTTATTCATTTTTCATTAGATTGGTCCCTATGTTTTTAAAAACTATTCAATTTGATACATTTGACCATAATTTGGATGGTCAACCATCATAGAAAATGTCAAATGACATTTTTATCCTTGACTTTAAAATCAAAATAAAATAAAAAGCCTAATACTAAATAAATTTATTAATCATTGATTGAATAGATTGAGTAGGAGGAATGTTTAAAGAATGTGAAAAAAAAATGTAAAAAGAAACTGAATAAATTAAATAGGAGGAATGCTAGAAGAATATGATAAAAATTAATTTAAGAAAACTTAAATATTTTTTTAACAATATTAAATATATTTATCAATCATAAATTAAATTGATTAAATATGAGGAATGCTAAAAGAATATGAAAAAGTTAAATAGTTCTTAAAAATATTAATAAATATAATTTTTTTTAATAAATTATTGTATTATTTTAAATTTTAACTATAATTTCAATTTATATTTTACAATGCCCGCACATGTGCGGGCTACAACCCAGTTCATTATTATTATTTTATATACTCATTAACTATTTTTTTTTTTCTTTATGTATGAAGCCCACTTAATTAAAGGAGGCTAAAGCCACCCCTTAATTAAGTTAGTGAGCTCCACTAAATTCTAATTAAGAGGAGTCATTAAGGGATCTTTTGGAGTATTGAAAATTGAAAATTACAGTTCCACCCTATCAAAAAAATCATGGGTACGTCTAGTGACCTCACACCTATATTTATGAGGTTGTGGGTTCGAATCATGTATCCCTCCACAACCGTAAAATACTGTAAGATCATGTTTGGTTTGCAAAAAGGAAACCATGTAAGAAAGGAATCCAATTATTCCTTTGTTTGGTTGATACATGGAATATATCACGGAATTCATATTATTTTGACCAAAATGCCCCTTATATACTAGATATATTTAAAAAAAAATTGGGAATATTCAAAAAATTATTTGAAAATTATTTTTAAAATTTAAATGATTTATTATTTGAATAGGATAATATTTATTATATAAATAAGAAATTTATTTATTTAAAATGAAAATAAAAAACAAATTGCTTGGAAGAGAGAATCTGGAATTAGATCTATCTCCTTCAAGCTCCATCGACTCTCTGTTGCGTGTATGAAAAAAACTTTCCGTCTTGTTTTAGGGTTAAGTTAAATCAGTCAAAACAAAAGAAAGAGAGAGAAAGGAAGAGAAAAAGAGAAAAAACCGCTCACCGTTGTCGGACCTCTCCCATTGCCTCCGCTCTCGTCGAATCCGTTGGACCTCTCGCCGTCGCCATACCTCTCGCTGAATCCACCGCTCTAGGTCGCTGCCCTCGTTCGTCGAAGCCGCTGCTCTTGGTTGTTGACGCCTTCAACATCGCCGTCGCTCGTTGATCATCATATTTGGTTAGTTTCATGGAAGTTTAATCCCCTTTTTTGCAATCAAAGGTAGCCCCAAAAATTATATGGCTTTAATCCCCTGCTCTTGGGTTTGTGTTTTGCTCTGTGAATCCTTGGTTTGTGATTGTCCTTAATCTGTTAGATAAACCTGATTGACTTGGGAGAAATTCTTGTTTTTTTTTCTTTGTCAAGCTTTCCGAGAGCAGAGTTCTCAGTCCTTAAGTTTGCGTTTTACTCTGTTTCTTTGGATTTTGAAGGTCAAAGTTGTTGAAATTAGTAATTTGTGTATCTTTTATTTGATTTAAGATATGTTCTATGGGAAATTTTTTGGAGTTATTTCGATTCTGCCTTAGTAGCCTTAGAGATGATGAGCTAGCTCTCTTGTGTATTTTTTGGTGGAGAATTTGGTTTTTGAGGAATAACAATTGTCATGGAAAGAAAGGAATTGGTGATGATTCACTGCTTGCTTGGTGTGAGAGTTTCTTGGTAGCCTTTTGGGATGCTAACCAGGTTTGTTTGAATGGGGTTTCTGCTGCTAATCCTAGTATTGTTGTTTGGAAGCCTCCGGTCGAGGGAACTATCAAAATTAATTGTGATGCAGCTCTTGATATGAACCGAGGAGTGGTGGGTTTTGGCCTTGTTGTAAGGGATTTCGGAGGGGTGGTGTTGGCGTCATGTGTGCAGCATATTCAAGTTAATTTTAGCCCTTTGATTGCTGAAGCAATGACAATTTTGCGGGGTATTAACCTGGCCTTTGATTCGAATCTAATTCCCTTTGTTATCAAAACCGATGCTTTGGCTGTGGTAAAGCTAATTGAAGCGAAATCTCCTTCACTGGCTGATATTGGTCTGGTTATTGGAGAAATTGTGTCTAAACTTGATAGTATTGGCTGTGGCTCTGTCCAAAAAAAAAAAAAAAGGATATGTTTTATTTATTCATTAATTTTGTATGCTTTCGATGAATAATGATTTATGATTTATTTATTTTGCATTAAACTTCAAGAGTGTGACACTTTCTATTCATTTTCCATCAAAGAATAATGATGGTAATTCACTTATTATAGGCATGTGACTTGAATTGGGTTTACTCTTCTGGTTTACTCTTCTATGTTGTATTCATATTTTGTATTCAGTTATTATAGGGATTTTCCTGACATGTAACTGTCATGTAACTTGTTTGTATATGCATATAACTTGTTTTCTCATTTGCCTTGCTTCAGTGATAAGCCAGAGTTCAAGAATGATGATTATCAATATATGTTTGGAAGATAATGTTGCTGATGAGGCATGAATGCTTGATGAATATTTAGAGAAGCAGAGACGATTTGAGCATGAAGTTATTGAAGTCTGATCGAATGATGTGTTGGAATATTAGAATATTGTAAATTTTGAAGTTTGAATTATTTGTGATTTTAATCTGAATTTTAAAATATTTTATTGCATTTTGGTTATGAAAAATATTGTTTTAGGACTTTGTCTTTTGATGGTATATAATTATCAATGTAGCTTAGAATTCAAATGACAGGTAACTTTAAATAACAGACGTAACTTGAAACTAAATGGCATGTAACTTTAAATTAAATGACATGTAACTTGATATACGACTGGCATGTAACTTGAAAATTAATCGGCATGTAATTTGAAATTAATTGTCATGTAACTTGACATACGACTAGCATGTAACTTGACATACGACTGACATGTAACTTGGAAAGTCAACGGGCATGTAACTTGAAAATCGATTTCCAAGTTACATGTCAGTTGATTTTCAATTTACATACCAATTGATTTTCAAGTTATATGTTAGACGTATTCAAGTTACATGCCCGTTAGTTAAATTTGAAGTTACGTGCCAATTAGTTCCAACTTACATGTCAGTTGAAAATCAAGTTACATGTCAATTAATTTTCAAGTTACATACCAATTGATTTTTAAGTTACATGTTAGACGTATTCAGGTTACATGCCCGTTAGTTAAATTTAAAATTACATGCCAATTAATTTCCAACTTACATGTCAGTTGATAATCAAGTTACATGCCAATTGATTTTCAAGTTACATGCCATTTGATTTCCAAGTTATATACGAGTTGATTTTCAAATTACATTATAGTTAAATTCAAGTTACATGCCAATTGATTTCTAAATTATGTCTTTTGATTTTCATGTTACACACCAGTTGACTTTCCAAATCATATCTCTATAGTGTAATCACATAAAAATAGAAAAGTTAGAAGAACTTCAATATATTGTATAAATTACTCGGAATTACATTATATACATTTGGAATGTGTATGGTATAAATGTATAATTAATTACTCATCATTACATTATATGTGTTTGAAGGCATGTACAAGTTAACAATAACAAGTTCCTGTGAATCCTGTATCCCTCCTTTTAGTCATCTCACTCCTCCTTTTAGTCATCCCTCCTTCAAGAACGTCGTTCGGCTCCGGATCTACTTCAAGAGAGAGAGAGTTTTTGCTTTGAGCTTTTGCTTTGTCCGTGATTCTTAACGGAATGCCAAGAGGGATCGTGTGCTGTTATGTTCCAAAACAGATTCAACAGGTACCAATTATGACTATTAACATACCAACAGATTCAAAAATAAGTTCATGAGCTAAAATGAAAACAATTTATGTTATACTCACAATTGCAATGTTGTTTGCACACACGAATATGAAGCATATAATTATAAATTCAATCGTAAAGTGTAACTTCAAACTAAGATCACACACGAATACGAAGCATATATATATAACGATGGTTTTGATGACAAACCTGATGCCATGGCCAGGTCCACATGCAATTCCAGTAATGTTGATATTAGAGCAGCCACCGTTGATTGCAATGCAGTCATCGCCCGTTATATATAATTTGAAACAATGTACATGGTGACCAACATATTAACATCACAACAATTTGTGATCAAGATCAAGAATTAAAATTAAATCCAACGTACCACATTTGATCAAGGAATCGTGTATATGAACATTGGTTGAGTAGGAGATGTCGATTCCGTCGGTGTTGGGGCTGTCAGCACAATTAGCATGTTTGTTGTTGGATCTCTTTCAAACTCTCCTAATCAAGCCGTTTCATCTGCATCTTTGTCAAGTTTTTTTGTCGGCCTCTCTATTAAGTCCTTTCATCAGCATCTTTGTTAAACCGTTTCATCAGCCTCTTTGTTTAGCATATTGTACAGCCGTTTAATCGGCATCTTCGTCATGTCATGTAGTCAGCATCTTTATCAAACCATTTTGCCAATATCTCTATCAAGTCCTTTCATCATCATCTTTATCAAGTTGTTTAGTTGGCATCTCTATCGAGTCAGTCTGTCAACCTTTCAATGGACTCATTACAATGTCATTGAAACTTTGTAAACTCAAATTGCTCATCTCCAAGCCTTGAATTCGCAGGGGATGTTAAATAATTTTGAAATTATTAATACATATTATATGTTTCCATTCATATTTTAATACGTTTGATCTATTACCATTAAAGTTTTTCTTATTTTATGTTATCATATTTATCTAGTCTCATGAGCCTATAAAGTGGAAATGGTGGAAACTGTCACCATTTTAAACTGAGTTGGTGAGAATGTCAGTGGGTTAATAAGTTAAGTTTAAAAGGCACCTATTATGGTGAACTACCAAAATTGCCCTTAGTTAATGATTTATGTTATTCAGTTTGGTCTTTTCTCTGTCCACACTTGCAACAAAAACGTCAGTAGGATTTAACTCAGTTACTCTGTCTCTCTACAAATAAAAGTTCAAGGTGTTGCCCCGACTTTCTTCTTCAGTAAAATAAGGTAATATTTCTTCATCCTGCTTGTTTGAATAGTTCGAGCATTTTAGTATTTTGTTAAACTGAAGCCATTGTTATAATTTAAGAACTTTTCTTTTTATTTTCGAGCCTTTTTGAAACAATTCGTGCCTTTTTGAAAAACCTTTCGTGCCTGTTTGAAACAAAATCGAGCATTTTTGCTACAAAATCGAGCCTTTTGCTTACAAAATCGTGCCTTTTTAAAAAACTTTTCGTGCCTTTTTGGTCATAAATCGTGCCTTTTTAAAAAACTTTTCGTGCCTTTTTGGTCATGAATCGTGCCTTTTTGATCATGAATCGTGCCTTTTTAAAAAACTTTTCGTGCCTTTTTGAAACAAAATCGAGCCTTTTTGCTACAAAATCGTGCCTTTTTGGTCATGAATCGTGCCTTTTTGAAAAACCTTTCGTGCCTTTTTGAAACAAAATCGAGCCTTTTTGCTACAAATTCGTGCCTTTTTGGTCATGGATCGAGCCTTTTTGAAACAAAATCGTGCATTTTTGGTCATGAATCGTGCCTTTGTGAAAAACATTTCCTGTCTTTTTGCTACAAAATCGTGCCTTTTTGCTCATGAATCGAGCCTTTTTGAAACAAAATCGTGCATTTTTGCTCATGAATCGTGCCTTTTTGAAAAAAACATTTCTTGCCTTTTTGGTCATGAATCGAGCCTTTTTGCTACAAAATCGTTCCTTTTTGCTACAAAATCGTGCCTTTTTGGTCCTCATTCGTGCCTTTTAAAAAAAAAAATGTCGTGCATTTTTGGTCATGAATCGAGCCTTTTTGCTACAAATTCATGCCTTTTAGAACTGAAATCGTGCCTTTTTGAACTGAAATCGTGTCATTTTTAATGGTTTGTGATTATTAATTTGACAGCCTCATGAATCGGATTAGAATAGTAATATCTTACAACGGTCGATGGGAGCAGTTACTCGATGGAAGTCAGAGGTTCGTTGGATCTGATAACCGAGGAATGTATGTGTCAAAGAATTTGACTTACGATGAATTGGTGGCGATCGTGCATACTATTGTGAACTATGATGTAAACAAATACAACGTTGATTTGTCATCAATATCAATAGTTCCTGGCAGTACGTGTCGCACATTTATAAGCAATGACGACGATGTCCAGTTTATGCTAGGGGAAGATCGAGTGATCCCTCAAGTATGTGTCAGTCTTATTGAGCGGACAGCTGGAGATGTGTTAGGGAATGATATTCCTCCCCCTGAAAATACCCTACAATTTGGATCCTTTAGTGGTAGCAACCAAGTGTTCACCCAAAGGAGTGGCAGCGAAGGTGGGAGAAATATGTTTGGTGTCCCACAAGTTGTGGTTGACCATGCAGATGCCGCTGAGACTCAATTTGGTGATGTGTTTGGTTGTCGAATTGAGCAGTTTGATGCGCAGTACAATGAGCAGAACAATGACAATTACCCGAACCATGAGGTGGATAATGAGGCAAATAATGAACATGTTGATGATTTGCAAAATGCGGATGAAGAGCATGCATATATGCAAACACATGGTAGACGTGTAGAAGGAATTAGTGGCACTACACTAGATATGCCTGGGACTTCCGAGGTCCGTTATAATGTGACAACATCTGATTCTGTTAATGGGACAACTTGGGTTATTCCGGGAGCAAATTCATACTCGTTTGGTACTGGTAGAAGCAGCACCTTGGAAGCGCAAGAACCGAGAACCATGATTTATAAGGGTCAATTTTTCCCGAGTAAAAAGGATTTGAAGAGGCTAGTTGGCGATTTTGCGATGCGTCAGAACTTTGAATGGAAGGTGAAAAGGTCCAATAAGACAACTTTACATCTGATTTGCATCATTGACGACTGTACGTGGAAATTAAGAGCGGTGAGGAGAGAAGAAGTGACTTACTTTCAAGTCAGAAGTTTTGTCAACGAACACACCTGTCCCTTGGAGGAGATTCACCGTCGCCATCGACAAGCTAGTGCAACCACAATCGCAGAAGTCGTTGCACCTAGACTTCAACAAGCCGATGGTCGTCTCATGCTTCCGAAGGACATAATCGCCGATATGAAAACAATGTATGGCATCCAAATCATGTACAGTAAGGCACATGATGCCCTACAATATGCATTGTCATTGACCTATGGAACGCATGAAGAAAGTTTCCAACTGCTGCCATCTTTTGCATACGTTCTGGAACAGCAAAATCCAGGCACAATCACAGACTTACAGTGCGCAGATGATGGTAAATTCCTTTACTTTTTTATGTCGTTAGGGTCCTCAATTAGAGGTTTTCGGAGGTGTATGCGTCCTGTGATTGCAGTTGATGGTACCCATTTGAAGGGAAGATTCGGGGGTACAATGTTTGTGGCAACTGCACAAGATGGAAACGAACAGGTGTATCCAATTGCTTTTGGGTACGGTGACTCAGAAAACAACCTTTCATGGGAGTGGTTTTTGGAGTGCTTGAGAGGTGCCCTTGGTCATATAGATGATCTGGTTTTCATTTCCGATCGTCATGCAAGCATTGAAGCAGGGATTTCTAAAGTGTTCCCTTATGCAACCCATACCATATGTTGCTGGCATTTTGGTGAAAATATGAAGAAGCGATTCCACAGAAAAGATGTTGCCGACATAATGGATAACGCTGCTAGGTCGTACAGCCAAATCCACTACGATCGCCACATGGAGGAGTTACGTAGGCTGCACAAGGGTGCATACGATTATGCCATTGATGCCGGTCCACACAAGTGGTCCCGTGTTCATTGCCCCCAAAGAAGGTACAGGTTGATGACAACAAATGTTGCAGAGTGCATAAACTCATGCCTAAAATTTGCACGGCAACTGCCATTGATGACACTGGCAGAGTTCATTCGGAATATGCTACAAAAGTGGTTCCACGATCGTCATACAAATGCACGGTCAATGTGTCATCGATTGACCGACGCAGCACATCTTGTGATCCTCAAACGTGTCGAGAAATGCGGTTATATGACCGTAAATGCAGTTGACTGGAACATATTTTCCGTTAGACACAAGGCAAAACAGTGGACGGTTGACTTAGCCCGGAAGACATGCACATGTAACAAATTCCAAATGGACTTTTTACCATGTTCACACGCACTCGCAGCGGCAAGGTACATGACTCTGTCCATTTATTGCTTTATAGTACCTAAACGTGAATCTCACTGTTTTCATTGTTGCAGGGAGCGGAACTTGGATTTCACATCTCTTTGTGCGGACTACTACAAGAGGGAGACACTTATTGATGCATACTCGGTTCCTATAATGCCTATTGGTCATCCTTCTTCATGGGTAGTGCCATCCGACATCGCAGCGCGGGTGGTTTTAAATCCAAGGACAAAGAGACAATCCGGTCGCCCGATGGAGGGTCGACATGTCTCGTCTTCAGAGAGGACAGCCACACAGTCGTGTAGAAGATGTGGACAACCAGGACATAACAGCAGGAAGTGTTCCAACCCGCCTATGGTTAATGAAGGTCCTAGTACTATTGTACCCGAACAATACCGTCGCAAGTGCAGCATCTGTCATTCAACTGGACACAACAAACAAACGTGCCCTCAGAAGGACTCTATCGTGGAATGAATGGAGTCTTACAAGAGGAGACTTGACCCCACATCATAAATGCTGTCATGGAAGCGATTGAAGGGATGAGAGTTGCATTGGGTGCTGCTATAGGGGCTTTTCCATCCTGCTCGGAAGGTTAGAGAAGTGTACTGGAAGATTTACAACTCCCTATATATTGGCACTGAAGATGCTCTTGTGGCTGCTTATCCAACACTAGACGACGAGCATAATAACATATACAGTAGGCCAGAGTTAGTGATGTTTATTTGAGTGCAACGAGTTTCAGCTAGAGAGGACGAAAAGATGAACGATGCAATCATCTTAGGGCTTATGTTTTAGACATGTGTTTTGGATTTTAACTGCTGTAGTTTGTTTATTTCCACAAGTCACCATACCAGTTGATATACTCATATATGGTATTTTTTTAACTTTTTGTATGCTTTGATAAATGTCAATATATGGTACTTTTTAACTTTGTGTATGCTTTGATATATGTTAATATTTTAGAAATATTTTATGTTCGAAAATATTTTTGAATTTAGTTGAACTTTGAACTGCAAACAACTTGAAATAAAAAATTAATAATTTCATTAACAACAGCTCTGTTATGTACAACAACTACAACGTCCTGGAGTTACAATAAACCTCCACGGCCATCTTTTGCCGGATGATGGCCATATCGGCTTCCGTCCAATCGAATGTATCCCTGTTCGCCGTCAGGTACTCAATCATTCTCAACGTATGGGCACCACAGTTTCCCCTGCAATTAACCACATGAACAACCATTAGCATTGATACATTTCTTCACCGATTGGGATAGAATAACAACTTGAAATAGTCATACCCCGATTCCTGTTGGGGCACCCGGTCGGCTGACACAAATAACATCCGAAACGGCCCATCCCTCTTTTTGTAAGTCTTGTCACCCGGTTGTCTATTCCTGTGAAAGTGCACCGTATAGAGCTGAGAGGGTAGCAAATAGCGCAGACATGCAAACTGGGCATTCCTGTGCCTAAATGGGACATCCCGTCTGAACGGGTCAAACACAAGAATGTGCCCATACTGCAGATCGATGCTGGCCATGACCCAATGCATACCTCCAACGTTGCAAGGAATCAGAACCTGCAGGTGTTTCTCCAAGGTGTTATCAAAACTCGAATAAACATAGACGCAAAACTTGAATAAACATAGATGCAAAACTCGAATAAACACTTACAATGTCAACATCGTGCCAAGGCCGATTCCCTAACGGGAGCTCCCCACGGACCACCATAAGCTCATCACGGGACCACTGCTGCTTAAACACAGACCAACCTGATGGGGGTTTCCTCTCCTCACCAGTGCCGATTCTGTCCCATTGGTGATCTAACAATGTCTGAAAGAAAATTAACTGAAACGTTAGGTAGAAGATGTATGAACACATCAATGTCGAAGCGAAAACCGTATAATATTAACACTTACAAAGAATTGTGAATCCAGTATGTTGATCCTCGAACCGTAGACAGTGGGGTGCAATCGCTGACGCCTCCGGACAATCTTCAAGTATGCGTCAATGTGCTAAAAATTTGAACAGTTTGTATTGTTAGGATGCAACCATTTATGACTGAGTTTTATAAAGACAGTTCAAGGAAGGAACATACAGTATCCTCCAACTCCATGAAGTTGGTTTGCAACCGGTGGAACCAAGTGACAGGAACACCAACTGGGTCGTGCAGATCCACATCACGTCTGCATAAGTAGGGAAAAAGTTACATAATACTGACTTACATATTTGTCAAAAAAAACTATAAACAGAATGTAATACTTACAATTCCCCCGACATGCTCCTCTTGTAGTCTGCGTACGCCGCAAGCTGTTCAGGATCTAACAGTCCATGTGGATTCCATTCATGTGTCGGCGGCGGCATCACCCGTGCCCTCTTTGGTAGACAGGGGTCTGTGTATGGGCTCCGTTCCATCCAACCTCGACGTCGAATCCGGTCTCCACGCCTTAGAGGTGGGGGAGTCTGTTCCGGACCATGGCGATCGGTGCGGTCTGAGGAGGAACTCGGTCCCTGTTGATCGACCTGTGACCGTGGAATCCGAAGAACCAAATCTCTCCTCGAGGATCGCCTGGAGGGGTCGGCTATGCTTTGGTCGATCGGAGGCTGCGACGTACGGTCAGTGGACAGCTCATGGATTTCAACAGGATCATGCAGCAGCTGTGATGAGCGGTCTGCGGTGACTGCCTGCGATGGTATACGTTCCAATAATGCTGTCTCTGTATCAGCGGGGACCGCCGGTTGTCCTAACGCATCAGGAGCCTGCTGCTCGGGTACTGTGTCTGTAGTATATGCCTCCCCATGTCTGGCCCCTGAGCCTGTCTCATCATGATCAGTACCTGTCCTGCCTGTACTGAATGCACCATCATGGTCATGAAATGGTTGGTCATCGAACGGTGGATCCTCCTCCATACGCCCCTGCGATGGCGGACCCTGCGACGGCGGACCCTGCGACGGCGGACCCTGCGACGTCGGACCCTGTAGCGTCCGAATCATAGCCACCAACTCCAGATGCTGTGAATTTCTTTTCTCTTCATTCTTTTGGATAGCATCCATGACATCCGTCCGTAATGTTCGAACAGCATCCATCACTTCTGCTAATTTCTGCTCCCAGCCCTGAAAGGATTGCAGACTCTGTCAGTACTAAAACTATTAAGTCAATGGAAAGTAAAGCATGCGGTTAAAAAAATGCTGATGTACCTCCGGATGGTCTTCAACGCCTTCAGGTTGCTGACCTTCAGGTGCAGGCCGTCTGGGCAACGTGAATCGTACCCGCCTACGCCTCACGGGAATAGGACTGCGACCCTCCGGGTCTGAATCACTAGGTCTAGGTCGTGGTTGTCTGGCTTGACTGAAAGGTATCCGCCTAGACCTCGTGGGACTCTCAGTACCAATGTCAACCTCCGGCTCTGAGCCCTCAAGATCATAAGGTGCAGAATACTGAGGATCCATATCACTAGGTCCGTAATATGATTCCTCTGTATCACTGGGTCCGGCAGTCCTATGTCGATCGGGATCCGGGCGGTCACGAGGTAAATCTGCGGCATCGTCATCATATAAACTGCCTCCCAGGTTTATGCCTTCATAGTACTGTTGATGCCTCTCAGCCTCCGTAGGCACCAATTCAGCCCGCGCAAACATCTGCAATCGGAGTGACATCATTGTAATTGCAAACATACTGAAAATAATAAACATTAACAACATCAATACTTACCCTTTCAGTGAAAATCTTATCCAGCGTTTTCCCCCGTGGTCGCATAGTCAACTCCCATTTCAGAATACGTGGAGGGGGTAGCTCGATTACCCTGCGTTCCCCACATTTGTGCTTATTGCTGCTAAGGTCCGGGATAACCTCAAAAGCAAATATCTGCATAATAGATAACACATTAGTGATATAAAATATTTTCTATTAAAGTACGGCTGTAAATTATAAATTCTCACCAATAATGCGTGCACTAGACCGTATATGTTATACGTCTCAGTGGTGTTAGCCGTGGCCTGTTGTTGCTTTCGTTGTTCGGACCGCTGCTGTTGACCATCCAAAGCATGCTTCAAACCAGATATAGTCCGCCTATACACGTATGCACCCCACGGGAATGCATCAAAAGCGTCCAAGTCCTCAACTAGCTGAAACTGCCATAATGGAATTTTATATCTCTCGTCCACCCCCATCAGTATCCAGTTCAGCAAAAACAATAATGACAGCTTCACCGCATCGTACTGCTGCTCAAAAAGACCACTCCGCAGCACCGCTTTCAGGTCTTCATTCTCTACGACTCGACCCCGAAAGTATCGGTCGTGTATGCCATTTTGTACCATCTCATAACTTGCTGGGTCGGGAATGATTCCGAACTTCAATCCGGTGATTACACAGAACTCAACCCTGGAGAACTGGACCGTATGCTTACCCAACAAAAATCTCATCTCATCTTCTGGCCCGTCGTGATGCAACTCGCGCAAAAGCATCCGATGGACAATTCCAGCCGAAAAATTCATCTCCTGATGCATGTGAAGTAAATGACCGAAGCAGGACTCAGTAAACCGACGATGGTCTTCCATCCGAAGAAGTTCATGTACACTTTCAAGTGCGTTGTGGACATCTGTAATGTCATTCACATGGTCATGCCGAATAATTTTTCCGTGGAACCATTCTCCCACAGGGATTTTCAGGAAATCCTTCAGATTCACCCTCTGCATATTCACATAAAAAAAAAAACCATATCAGTTCATGAAAACTCCTAAAAAATCAAGGTTCAAAAAAGGCTCGAATGCAGTTCAGAAAGGCTCAAATATAGTACAAAAAGGCACGATCACAGTACAAAAAGGCACGATCACTATACAAAAAGGCACGATCACAGTGTCAAAAGGCACGATCACAGTGCAAAAAGGCACGATCACAGTACAAAAAGGCACGATCACAGTACAAAAAGGCACGATCACAGTGTCAAAAGGCACGATCACAGTGAAAAAAGGCACGATCACAGTACAAAAAGGCTCGATTACTATACAAAAAGGCTCGATCGCAATACAAAGTTCAAAAAGGCTCGAATACAGTACAAAAAGGCTCGAAAACAGTTCAAAAAGGCTCGAATACACTAAAAAAAACGCTAGACATAAATGTACAAAAAGGCTCGATCAGTTCAAAAAGGCACGATTACAATACAAAAAGACTCGATCACAGCACAAAAAGGCACGATTACAATACAAAAAGGCTCGATTACAACACAAAAAGGCACGATCTCAATACACAAAGGCTCGATTACAACACAAAAAGGCACGATCTCAATACACAAACGCTCGATTACAATACACAGTTTATAAAGGCACGATTACAACACAAAAAGGCTCGATTACTATATCAAAAGGCTCGATTACAAAACACAGTTCAAAAAGGCACGATTACATCACAAAAAGGCTCGATTACAACACCAAAATGCTCGATTACAATACACAGTTCAAAAATGCTCGATTGAAGTTCAAAAAGGCTCGATTCAACTACAAAAAAGCTCGACTGAAGTTCAAAAAGGCTCGATTCAACTACAAAAAGGCTCGATTCACAAAAAGGCACGATTTAACTACAAAAAGGCACGATTCAACTACAAAAAGGCACGATTCAACTACAAAAAGGCTCGATTCAACTAATCAAACCCAGATCTTCATCGTTTTCAAAGAATTTTTTTTCCTAAAATAAAACCCTAACCTAACCTGATCAACAAACACACAATCTTATTCGAAAACGAGAATCAAAATGCTTACCTCACTCCTTCTGCTTCGCCGTTCAACTCTCGTCGACATCGCTACTGTTCCGGTGGCTCACCGTCGGATTTTGGTTCTGTTGTCCGTCCGTTCCTCTGTCAAAGGTTTTTCTTTCAACGTTTGAAAAAACTCACAAACCGAAAAATGAAGGGGTATTTTTGTCTGGTCACCATAAATGGTGCCTTTTAAACTTAAGTTAATAAGTTGGTGACTTTTCCCCAAAAGGCACCCCATAAAGTGCTATTTAAATTTCGAACCCCCCTATAAATATAGGCTCCTTATGTATTTGTAATATGCAGCATAATTTAATAAATCCCTCTTTTTGTTATTTTTATACAACCTTAAATATCATTTGTGCTGCCGTTTGCGATACAAATACAAACGGCAGTGACACCCTTCATCCCTCCATCGCATGATCAACATATCAATCATTACAATTAGCATGTTGGATCTCTTTCGAAATCTCCTAATCAAGCCGTTTCATCAGCCTCTCTGTCTAGTTGTTTTGTTGGCCTAGCCTATTTTTTAAACCATCTCATATGCGGCTATCTGTTAAATTATTATTAGCAACTTTGTCAAGCAATATAGTTGGCATCTTCGTCAAGCCATTTTGTTAGCATCTCTGTCAAGTTGTTTGGTTGGCATCTTTATCTACCCATCTCCACGTCTTAAGTTTGAGGAAGGATGTTAAAGAATATTGAAATTATTAATACATATTATGTGCTTATATTCTTATTTTATTATGTTTGATCCATTACCATTCAAATTTTCCATATCTTATGTTACCATATTAATCTAGTCTTATAAGCCTATAAATAGGTTCCTTGTGTATTTGTAATATACTAATATGTTGCCCAATTTAATAAAATCGTCTTTTTTATTATTTTTACAATCCCTAAATCTAGGACAATAATGAATTAATTTTCCCAATTTAATAGGGAAGATTGGATTACAACAATCCTACCTCCAGATACAATGTCCTTCTTTCTACAAGACTGGTCAATTCCAAATTCAAAATTTTTTGGCAGGGTAGGTGCAAAGGCATATATAGTCTATAAATTTCCAAATTAAAACGCCAAGCAAGGGCTCCATATCAACATTAAGGATCGACACCTATGTAGCACGGATACAGGTACGGATACGGGATACAGATACGGCACAATACGGGGATACAAAAATTCTTCAAAAACTAGGATACGGATACGGCACGATACGGCAGGATACGTCAATTGAAGGAGGGTTTGATGAAAACGACAAGTGCGGTTGAGGAAGAGAGAGATAAAGAGATTGGTCTGGTTCAAAACTTAGAGGTGGTTGAAAAGGAATCAGAAATTTTGAAGGTGAGAGTTTCAGGATCTGCTTTTTCAGAGGAGTTGGTGCTAGCAACGGTAACAGTGGAGGAGGATACAGCCGCTTCTGAGATCCGAATTCCCAATTCGGCTTCTAAAAAGAAAGGAAAATTCAGCAATGGATCCATTAATGATCACATAATGAAGACTCGAAATTCTGGAATCATTGAGGAAGAAGTGTCAAAAGTGATGGAAGTTGGAAATATGCTTGGTTTCGATTTCACTGGTATTGAGCAGGAGATGTCAAATGTTATTGCAAGTAGAGAAGCAGAGGATCTAGCCAGAATGGAAAATCAGGAAGGCCTGTAATCTTCCTTCCGCTTTTTGGTCTGGAGTGTGTGGCAGTAACGTTTTTGGTGGGGTTTTCTCTTGATGCGTTTTTCCCTCTTTCTTTGCTGAAGTGATGGAGAGGATGGCCTTTTTTGGTTTTGTTTCTGTTTTGGTGGGTGGTGGTGATCTGGCTGCCTTGGTTAAGCTTCGGGTAGAGAGTTGATGGTTGTGAGGTGTGACTATACGAAATCTGGTGGTGAGGGAGATGTTATCAGCTGGAGTGTTTGATTTGTTGTGCTTGGCTCCTCTGTTTCTGTTTGCTTTGGGCTGTCTGTTTTGTGTTCTTCTTTTGTTTTAATTTTTGGTCTGTGTGGTTTTGCTTCTCTGGTCTCAGGTTGTTTTCTGCTTGTTTTGTCTGCGTGGTGGGGCTCCTGTTTTTGCTCCGTGTCTGCTGTTTTGTTTTGTTTCCTGGGTTGGTTGTGGCTTTTGTTGCCGGCCTGGTGGTGGTGGCCTCTTTTCCCTGTCCGGTTTGCCCTTGTGGCCTAATAAAGTTTGCCTTTCAAAAATAATAATAATAATAATAATAATATATGAAAACATATTTGATAATTCATTCAAAATAAAAACATATTCAGAATCTAAATAAAACATGTCACATAACTATATAAGTCATAATAATGTAACATATTACAAAATCCAAATACTACATAAAAAAAAACTCATAAAACATATTTTAAATTTCTAATTAACTTCATTATCATCATTCATATTGTTAAAGGATCTAAATAATTCGGCCTCTAACTCTGGTTCATCGAGAGAAAGGTTTGCAATCTCAAGTATCCCGGTATTCTCCATGTCAATGGAATCAAAACCAAAATTTCCTTACAATTTCATTTTGACTTTTAAAATTTTGAAATTATAATTTGACCCTGTTTTATACTAAAATAATTATAATATTGCCCTAAACGTATCCTCCAAGTATCCCCTAAGTATCCTCTAAGTATCCTCCAAGTACCCCCCAAGTATCCTCTAGTCAAACTTGTGAAAAAGTAAATGAATACGCCATTTGACGTATTGGATACGTATCCTGGAGTATCTGAATTGGATACGAATTCGATACGAGTTACCTCCACCAAATGGAGTACCCATGCTTTCTAGATCGACACTGAATTAAAACCAATATATCAAAGTTCTTAGCCCTCGAAGAAAAATAAAAATAATCAAATTCAAGGATGGCCCAAGTCCCAACATTCTTGATGTAAGAGCATGGAATGTGATCCGGACCACAAATTTGATTTCCATCACCATAAGCCTATCCTGATCATCCCTATGCTTTTGAAAGGCCTCTTTTTTTTTTTTTTTTTTTTGATAATTGATAGAAGAGAAAAAACATTACACAGCAAAAAAATTAAGACAAAGACTGGGGTCCAGCCACAAACACTCCTTACTATAGGAGAAAGCTAACGCAACAAGATTTCGTGCCAAGGAGTTTCCCTTTTGGGAGGAGGCTTGACATTTACAAATACCTACTAACAAAAATAAAGCCTTGATATCGTTAACGATAAAATGAGAGTCTTCGAGGTTCGGACCATTGCTGCATAAAGACGACACAGCAAGCTGGGAGGAAACTTCAGCGATTGAGATCTTTAAGTTGAAACGATTGGCCAGCAAAAGACCATTATGCAGAGCCAGAAGGTGCCCCAAAACCGACGGAAAATTTCCTTTCAGAAAAGAAGAGGAAGTGGCCAAGACCTTCCCTTTGCAGTCATGGATAGCAGAACTAAACCCAACAGACTTTTTGTCCTTATGAAAAACCGCTGCAGAGTTGAGTTTTAACTTACCCGGAGGGGGAGCAACCCAAACGTCACCATTGCTTATCTCAGGGCGAGGGGTAGAAGGAGAGAGGGAAAGCATAGAGTTGGTGAATTCATCCAGCATTGAAAGAGCTCTACCAGCTACCGAGGAAGGATCACTCGGCTTACCACCGTTGACCAGCACATTTCTGTCATTCCATATTGCCCAAACCACAGCACAAAATTGGCCAAAACCACACGAATCCAACATAGACTTAAAGCCCACAAACACATCCTGCACATTGCACAATTTCCTAGACGAGAGATGGATGCCAAAACGAGTTTCAGCCCAGATTTTCTTGACCTCTTTACAATCAAACAGAGCATGGATCACATTTTCAACTTTTCCTTTACACCTGCAGCAGGTGGGCTCTGGCGCAACCCTCCTCTTCCATAAATTTTCCATTAAAGGAATAGCATTGACACACACACACGCCAGAGGAAAATTTTAAGCTTGGGCGGAATGTTTAGCTTCCACAGGATTGGCCACCATTTACTCCAACCCGACGAGAAGGAAGGCTCTTCTTGCGAACTGCTACGAAGGGCACATTGATAACCACTACTCACCGTATAGATCCCCAATTTGTCGAAGTGCCACCTAAGGAAATCCTTTCCCCCCTTCCAGCTGAGAGGAATGGACGAGACCGCCTCTCTGTCGATAGGGAGCAGAGAATCCGCAAGGACATCTTGCCTCCAACAATTATTGGAGCTGTCTATTAAATCAGCCACTCGTAAATTCGAACCAGGGTCGAAAGTAATGACTTTGAAGGAACTCGGTCTGGGAATCCATTTGTCCCTGTAAACACTAATGCTCAAGCCATCCCCAACATTCCACCTAAGGCCCTTAGATAAAAGATCTCTGCCCCAGCACAAACTTCGCCAAATATGAGAGCACCCCGGGCGGATCGAAGCGGAAAGAAAATCATCTTGGGAAAAGTATTTAGCTTTTAAGACCCGAGCAGCCAAAGAATCCGGAGTGGACATGATCCGCCAAGCCTGTTTGGCCAAAAGCGCCTGATTAAACAAGGATAGATCCTTAAAACCTAAACCTCCCTGACCTTTTGGCACACACACCTCTTCCAACTGACCCAGCTGATTTTACGTTTTCCTTCTCTCGACTCCCACCAAAATTTTGAGGTCATTCCACTGAGATCGTTGCATAACCCGATAGGAATTTTAAAGAGGCTCATCGAATACGTCGGAATGGCTTGAGTGACCGCCTTAATTAGCACTTCCTTGCCCCCGTAAGAAAACATTCTCCCATTCCACCTCTTGAGTTTTTTCCTCACCCTCTCTCTAATCTCATTGAAAAGAACTTTTTTGTTTCTTCCCACCGCAGTTGGGAGGCCCAAGTATTTCTCAAGAGAATTGCAAACCCCTATTCTGAGGGTGGTCTGGATAGCACCTTTTAAATCAGTCTCAACCTTCAGGCTAAACAAAATAATAGACTTATTCAGATTGATACTTTGACCCAAACTTTTCTCGTAAATGGCCAAAACCTGCTTAACACACTCGCTACTAGCTTTGGTGGCCTTACAGAAGACCATGCTATCATCGGCAAATAAGAGATGACTAATCAGAGGGCTGCCTCTACAGCTCCTGACACCCAGGATACGCCCATTCCTCTCAGCTTTAGACAACAGGCCTGACAGAGCCTCAGAACAGAAAAGAAAGAGATAGGGGGATAGGGGGCATCCCTGTCTCAATCCTCTGGAAGGGGAAATAGAGCAAATCTGTTTTCCATTCAGCTAGAAAGAAAGAGTAGAAGAAGAGATACAGTCCATTATCAGTTCGATCCATTTACCTGGAAAATCCATCTTCCTTAGAACGGCTGCCAAGAAAGACCATTCAACTCTATCGAAGGCTTTGCTCATGTCTAACTTAAGGGTCATTTGCCCTTTTTTTGCTGATTTTTGCCGACCCATCGAATGGATAATCTCAAAAGCGGTCAGAACGTTGTCATAAATTTGTCTACCAGGTATAAATGCCGACTGGTATTGGGAGATAACCATAGGCAAAGAACCCTTCAATCTTTCAGCCACCACTTTTGTCACAACTTTGTATATTACGGTACAAAGAGAAATGAGGCGGAAATCTTGAATCTGTACAGGTTTGTTCGTTTTGGGAATTAAGACGACATTTGTAACATTGAACTCTTTGATAGAACTATTACCATTTAGGATGCTCAGACACACTCTTGTCACCTCTGAACCAATCAGACCCCAAGCTTTCTGAAAGAAAATAGCCTGGAAGCCGTCCGGACCAGGAGCTTTTGTTGGGCCCAAACTGAAAACTGTGGTTCTGATTTCCTCAGCCGTAAAGTCAGAACAAAGAGACCCAGCCATCTCCGACGGTAACCTAGCATTAACCTCTTTAGACGCTCTCTGAATCTCAGCGACAGAAGGGGTTGAAGAACTGAAGAGGGAAGAGAAAAAATCGAGGACTACTTTTGCTAGGCCCTCTTCGGTCTCTTGAGGGGTCCTGTTTCCGTCCATCAGATAGGAAACATAGTTTCTCCTCTTCCTGGCCGTGGCCTTTTCGTGGAAGAACTTCGAATTCCTGTCACCTGCTTGAAGCCACTCTATTCTGGACCTCTGTCTCCAGAATAATTCTTCCCTTTCAAGCAAACCCTCTAGCAGGTCTTCAAGCTGTTTAATTTTTAACATAATACCCGGTTTACCAGAGGCATCATACAGACGTTCTATCTTTTTGCTTTTTTCCTCAATCTGCTTACCAAAATTTCGAAATCTATCTTTACTCCAACCACTCAGCTTAGAGGCACACCAATTGAGTTTAACACACAGATTTCTTATCGGGTCGACCATACCCACTTCGTTCCAAGCCTTCTTCACAATACTGCTATAGTCGTTTTCTTTCAACCAAAAGGGCTCGAACCGAAATGAGATACCACTGTGACGCAGGAACGGAACATCTAGGTTACTGTTTAGCAGAATCGACCTATGATCATAGGAGAAGAAGCCTAAATTGTCCACTTTTGAAAACCTGAAGATATCTCTCTAACTAATGTTAGCAAGAAAACGATCAAGTCTCTCTTGGATATTCTTGGTCCCGTCTCTCATGTTATTCCAAGTGTATTTCGGACCACAAAAACCCAGATCGAACAGATTGCAATCATCAATGGCTTGTCTACAAAGATGCATACCGTTGAACGATTTAACTGAATCGCCACTTTTTTCCTGAGAACTTAATAACTCATTAAAGTCCCCTCCGCAAACCCATGGGAGCTTATCGACCGCCATAAGCCAACGGAGGAGATCCCACGAGAACACCCTTCTACTAGCCACGGGATCTCCGTAGATACCCAAAAACCTCCAGCAGAAACCATTCTCCATCTTCACACGAGCATCAATGTGCCCCAGGAACGACGATAAAACCACAACATCACAAGAGTCCTTCCAAAGAAGCAGAAGACCACCACTATTACCCACACTGTCAACACAGAAGCACTTACTATAACCAACTAACACCCCACACTTACCAATCTTAGAACCGTTTAGTTTCGTTTCAGACAGAAAAATAAAATTCGGAGAATACTTTTTTAGCAACCTTGACAAGGCCGCGAACACCCGGGGATTCCCCAAACCCCGAACGTTCCAACTAAGGCCTATCATTGTTCTCGGCGAGCCTGTGATTCAGGCTCCGCCGATATTTCTATGTCAGAGATGCTCACTGAGCACCTTCCTTTCCTTGGGCTTCTTTCATTCTCATCCATATGATCGAAACCAACCTTCCTCTTACAAGTTTTGTGGCTATCAGGAATCGTCGAATTTGAATCATCACAACTATTGATACGGGGGGTGGGATTAGTAACCGGATGTTTCTGGGGGCTTCTCCTTTTAAAAGTCTCCGAACTGACTCTTTTCCCAGAGGGGGGAGAGTGGTTTTTCTTTGGAGATCTCCTTGGCGACCACTGTACTCAAGAATTCTTTGTAGGGGGTTAGAAATTAACATTGGGACGGTTTTATGCTTTACCTCACGAGCCGACCTTTTCCACTTCTTGGTGATTCTTTTCTTTGGGGATAGTTTGGGGAGTGTTGGCGCTACTGGTTTATTAATCTGATGAGGAACTTCCACTGTTTGAGAAATGAGAACAACTGTAGGTTGGGCCCTTTCCTTTAACTGTTTTTGGGGAGGGCTGTCTTGGATTGATGGTATTTTAGTTGTATTATTAGTAATTATAAGAGGTGGGCTCACCATGGATTCACTTAAAGGAAGGCCCAAATTTTTGGACACACCATCCATCTTGTGCTCCGGCCCATCAATGACCATCTCACTCTGAGACGGGGCCCCGACTTCTCTCACACTGGGTAGGGTTAACAACATCTTTTCTTTTCTTGAGCTCTGTGCCGCCCCCACCGAGGTCGACGGTAAATCTTTCTGGGACAGTCTAGATCCCTGCTTCAAGCTGATCGACCCATCCCCTTCAAATTCCCGGGATGCCTCCATAGATCTCGACCTATCCGAAGAACTCTCATTACCCTGGGTACCGAACCTTGGTCTTGGGCGTTCAGGAATCGAAGCCTTCAACCATGACCCGAATTTGTTTTGAGAACCCGTTAGAGCTGCCGCTCTCGCTTCTTCATCTTGGCATTCCCTGATGCAATGGCCTATTTTCCCACATGCGAAACAAAATTCCGGTAATCTTTCATTTTTAAGATTCATCATCGTAATCTCCTCTGATCTATTCAACTTCAGTTTAAGCCATCTTCTCAAAGCTTTTGAGATATCTATTCTTACTTTCACACGCATAAATTTGCCTCTGCATTCTCTAGATTCTGCTGGGATTTCCACCACCTCACCTATTTGCTCCGCTAACCATTTTGCTGTTTTTCGATTCATACAGCTAATTGGAATGTCATGGATTTGGATCCAAAATTATGCTTTATTGAAGCCCAGCTGAGCAATATTGCCTGAACCCTTCGGTTTTTCCAGCACTATCAAGCTATTACCGAAATGCCAAGGTCCTCTGTACCAAACCCTGTTCATGTCTTCTTTGTTTGCAAAATGAAATGTAAAGATATTATCATCCACCAGCTCCACTTCGACATTTCCATACGGGTTCCAGATCTGTTCAATGAGACCTTTAAAAGCTTCTCTATTGACTTTCTTTCCTGACAGAACTTTCCCTACTATACATCGATCAACATCTTCCTCACCTTCTTGTTCGACATCCTCTGCCATTTCAAGAACCGCTTCATCCTCATCTACCAAGGTTAGGTTTTCGTAGAGATCAGATAACTCTAGGTCACTCATAATAAGAAAGAAAAGGAAGGAGAAAGAGAAAGAAAATTGGGGGGGGGGGGGGGGGGGGGGGGGGGGGGAGGGGGAGGAGAAACAACTCGCGAGAACAGATCTGAGAAACTACTCCTGGGAAGGAAGACAAGCTACCTCACAGACATATCTACTTTCACACTGTACTCTTTTTTAGAGAGAGAAGTGGAGAGACAACTAGGTAAGTTGTTAGCACTAAGGATGCCTCAACCATTAGACGAGTTAGGCATTATTCCGCTGCCTCGAAATTTATTTATTTTTTCATCTTGAATGCCTTCTAAAATCTAGTCATGAAAGCTAAAATAAGGTCTCAAAAGTCAAGTAAACAAATTAGTTTTTAATCTATTTTAGTTCCTTTTATAAATCAACTTCCAAGAAGAGTGTATTCAATTAGGATTCTTGAGGACATTTTTTAAGTGACAGATTTTGATGGATTTCTATGGAATTTTATAAATCCACATGGACTGTTACTGATTTATTTAGATATCTATCTTAGACTTTTATGGATTTGTTTAAACATCCATGAATTCTTCTATCTATCAAGAATTAGTTCTGTGGCTGCAAAGTTATGGAAAGAATTACTTTGTTTTTGCTTTATGTTTATGTTGTTCTATTGGTGTACACTGTACTTGTTTACTTTTGTAATTGTTTACACTTCTCTATGAATGAAACACTTCTCTATGAATGAAATTTTCTGCTTCTTTTTCATCAAAAAGAGAAATTCTGCTTCTTGTTGTCAAAATAAATAAAAAAAATTCTGCATCTTATCCAAAATAAATAAATAAATGTCTCAGGTGGCAGCTCCACTGTCCCTGTGTCTGTGTCCCCTACAATTGTAGCAAGCACCCCTCTCACACACTAGCTCCGGTCCATGACAAAGCCACTGCTACACCAACACATGTTACAGACAGATGCTCAATGGTTTTTTATTTTTTATTTTTTTTATTTTTTTATAGTAACTTCTACATAGACAAGAATTTGTAATTAAGAGCATGGTTTATATCCGTTCAATATTTCTGATATTTATATAACTTTCCTTCATTCCACGTCTAACTTTCCTTCATTCAAACGTTTAAACTTCAAAGAATCTACTTAATTTGCAATATGCTACCTGTGATTTTTCATTTCAAGGTGGAGACCAAATTCAACTACTATAGTATCCATATATGGCTCTACTTAATTATATATACACAATATTTTTATGATATTTATATATCAAACTCATTATTCTCAAATAACTTATTCATTAGATTGCAGTCGAAAAATCAGTAATGGAAGATCATCGATCAGTATTATTTGAGCAGAGAAAAAGTGAGAAAAAGCAACACGTTTCTGTTTTGAGAGAGAGAGAGAGAGATCAAGTGGTGAAAGATTTGCAAAAATCATGGTGTTGACTACAACTTGATTTATGCAATTTTATCAATCACCTATGATGAAGACAATTGCTTGATTTATGGGATTTGAGGATGGAGGCATATTTTTAGGATTCAAATTATGATTTTTATTTGTTTCCTTTTATTTGTTTTTTCTACTCCTATATAATGGAGCTTTGTAACCACTTGATGGCAGACTTGATTTGATTAATAAAATTTCGGTTATAAAATTGTTTGTGATTGCTCTCTCGGTATTCATGTGAATTAACGAGTTAGCAATGTGTTCATAGTCATGCTGCATCAGAGAGAGAGAGAGAGAGAGAGAGAGAGAGAGAGAGAGAGAGAGAGAGAGAGAGAGAGCAAAGTCCACCAAAATCTTTGAGGAGAAGATCGAACATGTTATAACATTTGATATTTATATCTCTCACCATCAAGTCCACCAAAATCCATGACCTAAGAAAATCCATGACCTAAGAAAATCCATGACCTAAGAAAATCCTTTAAAATCTAGTCATAATTGAATACACATTGATTCTTGTAGACATTTTTAAAGTCCCAGTTCAATACAACCGGATTTGGAAAGATTCTTTAAAAGTCCATAGAAATCTGAATTAAATACCACTGGATTAATGTAGACTCTTTTAAAGTCTTTAAATGTCTGAATTGAATATACTAGGATTTATAATGTCTTTAAATGTGCTCATGAATCCTAATTGAATACACCCCCCTAAACTTCTAATACATATCCTTTTTTAATATGAAGAATCTTTGATTAATTGTTTTGTTTCCTGATAGGGATGGATATTGGTCCCCTCATTCCCATCCTCATTTCCCCCTTCTCATTTTCGCGTTTTCCAATCTAATTTTTTTCCTTGATTCCCCTGTTTTTCTGTTTTACTAAAAATTAAATATTAAAAAAATATATAATAATTTATGTTTATGGTAACTTATATTATGCAATCCAAATACAAATACAAAGTTAATGAAGTATTTATAGTTAGGGTTTAAATTGAAAAATTGGGATAGGAGGACCTCCCCCATCCCCATCCCTATTTTAATTTTGGGATAAACTTCACACTATCCCTCCCCATTTCTCCATTTGGGGATGATTTTTTTCCCCCAAATGGGGATGGGGAAGTGAGGATTTAAGGAGTCGGGGAAAAATAACCATCCCTATTATCTAGTTCCAAAACAACTCTCGATACTTTTTTAATTCTAAAATAAATAAATAATAATAATATGGATTTAATAACAAAGTTTTTTTTATTTTTTATTTTTTATTTTTTTATTTTTTTTAAAAAACAATAATTTAATGATTACTTTATAGTTCCAAAACACTTCCTCAAAAACACGTTAATTAACAATATAATTTAATGATATTTTTTTTTGTCATTCTATTCATATTTATTTATTTATTTTATACTAGTTTGTTTTCACTTAACTTAGCATCAAATTCACTTATTTATTGATTATTAAAGTTATTTGATTGTTTTCTATTGATTTCAATGTATAAACGTGTGTTGTTCGACAGTAGAATTTTAAAGAAAAGCCAACTTCATCAAATTTATAAATTATAAAATAAGGATGACAGCGAATCGAGTTTAGAAGGGTTTTGATAAACCCACACCTAACCCGTGTATAATTATGAAACCTAAACAGATAAACCCGATCACAAACCTGTGAAATTAAACGGGTTAAGTTTGGATGGAAGTTTGGGATTCACTCATACCCGTCCCGTAATCTCGTAAACTTTTGTGAGTTTGTAGGTAGTCGAAAATATCAATCTCTTTATGAGTGTTATAGTCAATGTCAGCTGGCATAAAGAACTCAAGATAAAACGAATATATTTGGAGGAAGAAAATCAAACTAAATTGTTCAAACACAATTTCGAAGGGTACATTCTTAATCACAAGAAGAAAGCAAGAAAGTAGAAATCAATGGTCCCTTGTAGAATTTCTTGTTTTAGAAATTCCTTCGAGGACAAGTAGTCAAAGTATCTTACTGGTTTTTATCCGGTGCGGTTGTGTACTTGTGTGATTACTGTGATTTTGATAATTCCGTGCTTAGGTTAGGTGTAAGTAGTACCCATGACCCATGTATGAAATTTAGGGGTGGGTCATAAAATAAAATATTGATGATTTTCACTCAAATTACATCAAATATTTATATCACTCGGATATCTACTTCCATAACATCTTAAAAACGATACTATTTATATATTTTCTTTACATAAAAAGAAAAAAGTCATCTATTACTTACGACAAGATATTATACTCATTAAATTCAACTTATCACATTGATTTAATTTATTAAATTGATCAATAAGACTAAAGAGGTCTAGATATGATTTATTTATTTTTTAAAATATTACAATAATTCGGGGTTTTATGGAGGTAGGGGATAGACTCGAACCCATAACCTCGTGATGTGGGTGTAGGGGTTTTACCACCGGAACAACCTCATTTTGTCTAGGATTAAATATGATTTATGTAAATAGATTATGCTTAATATGTTTAAAAGGGTATTCAATTATTCTACATTTCTGCTGATCTAATCTACCCTTATTTTTATTTTTATTTTTTTAAAAAAATAAAATAAAATAATCTTACCCTTGTTTTATTTGATTTTGATTGACATGAGATTACTATTTTATTGCATATATTTTACTCATGATCACAATGGCAACATGTGTAATAACAATTAAATACAAGGTCAAATATAACCTTCTAGGACTTCCAGTACGACACTCAAAGAGCATGTTTTGACTTCAAATCATAAAAAGCAAAACAAAAAAATAGTGTAAAAAAAATAAAAAACTTAACACCAAACAAAGCCACTGGTAGTCTGACAGTCAGAGTAATCAAAGTTTCAAGCAATTATTATTGCCAAAACTCTGATTTGGTTAACTTGTTACACACTTTTTGGTTTAAAATATCTTAGGATGGTATCATTTCTGCTGATTTTGATAGCTTTCAACTCTAGTTAGCTTTTCCAATGTCATGAAAGGTTGATATTTCTGTGGAAATAATAAATAAAAAGCTGGTTTATCCTTTTCAGCTTTCATTCCTTTACTATCATTTTGTAAATTTTAGCAGTGTGGACAGTGATCGTATCATATTGTGATGTGGAGGCTTGCAGAGTCGGTGGCGTGAGAAAAGCCTATTGTTATCTGTGAAATGCAGCTCTGGTGCAACTCACAATTCACAAAGGCCAATCACATTAATTATATTACTTTTAATTTATTGTAATACATATATAGTATATATATAAAGTCCAGATCTGGTCGGGTCGGTACGCACTAATATAACTTCATGAAGATATTGAATATGAGCCACTAGTTTTGATAAGTGCATAAACACTTGAGTCAAGGTATGTAAAACTAATGGTTCACATTCAATATCTACATATATTTAATAAACTACAACAAAAGAACCAATAAAGGGTCGAAGAACCTGATTCATAAGTCTCATGAAGGTACTAGATGCATTGGACAATCCGAAAGGCATCACTAACCATTCGAATAATCCATCCATGCTTTTGAATGTCGTCTTCCACTCATCACCCGGTTTGATTCGAATCTGGTGGTAACCACTCCGCAAGTCTATTTTGGTGAATACTTTTGAACCCTCAAGCTCATCCAGCATGTCTTCTAAACGTGGTATAAGAAACCTGTATTGTATAGTGATCTTGTTAATAGCCCGACTATCCACACACATTCACCAAGCATTACCCTTCTTTTGAACTAGAAGAACAGGTACCGTATAATGGCTCATACTTTCTCTAATAAAACCTTTCTTTAACAACTCCTCAATTTGCTCTCGCAAAATTTCATTCTCTTTTGGGCTCATACGGTAATGAGGAAGATTTGGTAGGCTAGCTCCGGGAACCAAATCAATCTGATGTTATACATCTCTCATGGGTGGAAGCTCATTGGGTAGCTCATCCGAAACAAGCTCTTGAAACTCTTTCAAAATTTGCTGCACTTGAGTAGGGATTATAGTCTCTTTTTTACTTGCTGTCGGCAACCCTTTCACTACCACTGGATAAAAGGATTCAGTTTCTCTTATTGACTCATTAATCTCTTGCTCATTACTAGTCAAAATTAAGAAACTATAACACTTTCCTTTTGTTATACTTTTTGAATCTGTAATAGGAGTCATAGCAATTTTATGTTGTTTCCAAGTAAACAACACAACATTGTCTCGTCCCTTCAAAGTAGTATCCACATCAAACTGCCAAGGTCGACCCAACAATTTATGACACGCATCCATATCAATTACATCACATATAACATCATCTTTGTAATGCTTACCGATGGATAGTGGCACTCGGCAAGTTTCAGCAACACGAACGGACGGCCCCCTTTTCACCCAACCAAGCAAGTAAGGTGTGCTATGTGGTTCTGTAGGTAGCTGTAAATACTCCACCAATTTTTTTGACACAAAATTCTCGCAGCTTCCGTTGTCTACAATCACGTCACATACTTTATTCTTAATGGAACAAAGTGAATGAAAAATGTGATGTCGTTGCCCCTTCTTTTTCGGTGTCAGTAGAATTCGCTGCAACACCAAATTAAGCCTTTCCATTCGTTCCTCAATTGCAAATTCAACCCCCTCATAGTCATCGTCAACATCTTCTTCTTCCTCTTCTTCTTCTATTTCTTTAGCCTCCAGTCAATTGGCTTGTCTCTGATTAGGACAAGTGTTGGAGCGATGCCCCGGTTTTTGGCATTTGTAACAAATATCTCCCATGGGTCTAGCATACTGATTCTCCTTTTAGTGTTGAGTTCGAGTCTGGCCTCTGTTGAAAGTTTGGCTTCTGCCCTCGTTGGCACCTCGAGATGATCCTCCAACATGTTGCTGCCCGGATTTTCCTTTATCTGATGAGGAAACAACAGTGTTGTCAGAGTAATCTGATGTATTCCTTTTGTAAGTCACTGGGCGTTTTTCCTTCTCCATCAATTCAGCCCCCAATGCCATGTTAATAGCCTCTTGCAAGGTCCACAAATTCTGCATGCCGATTTTTTCTTGAAGAGAATTTTTCAGCCCATGAACATATCTTGCTACCTTCTGGTTTTCGGTCTCATTCAAGTGATTTCGCTCCGCTAGACGCATAAATTCATCAGTATATTCAGAAACGGATCTGTTCCCTTGCACACAACTTATGTATATACGGTACAAAATTTGCTCATAATCAGCCGGTAAAAACCGATCCATCATAAGTTGCTTCATTTTTCGCCACATTCGAACTCGATTCTTTCCTTGTCTTTGACGTGTATTCTGTAATTGATCCCACCAAACAGCTGCAGTAGCTTTCAAACGGAAAGCGATCATCTTTACCATCTTTGTCTCCGGTACATTCATGATATCAAAAAATCTCTCGACTTCCACTAGCCAATCCAAGAAATCTTCTATCTTCAAGTTTCCAGAAAAATTTGGAATATCAGTTTTGATACGATAATCATCAAAATTGTTGCGGTTGTAGCGATTATTTTGAAGATTCTGATTGTTGTCCAGTGGCGGCTCTATGACTTCTTCCTCCGATTCAAAATCACCCTCTTGAACACGAGGCCATTATTGCCCTTCGTAACACCTCCATTATTACCAACAGCTTGCTGCAATAAGTCACGAATCTCCCTGAATTGATCGTTTAGATTGTCAATACGAACATTTTGAGCGTCTACATCTGCTCGAGTGATAGGAACACTAGCATCACGATCACCCATAGATACGAGTCAACGATAACATGAAGGGAGAAACCCGCTCTGATACCACTTGACGCAGCACAAGCAAACAAGATTACAAGCGTAACCTTAATTAAGAAAGATAGTCTGGAATCCACCAGAAAAGAAGAGAATGATTCTCAAAGTTTATTGATAATAACCAGATGATGCAGATTACAACACCAAAGAGAGATTAAATACACAAACTTGACCTTAGGACTGCCCTAGGAAAATAATGACCTTGATAGTTTCCTAGAAAAATAAAGACTGTGATAATTCCCAAGGAAAATTAAAAACATAACCTTGACTCTAGAAGAACCCAGCCAAGACACCACAATCTGTAATTTAATACTACATCATTTTTCTAATTGTTGGTCCAGCAGTTCTGTTATCTGTGCTACATCACAAGCTAAGGAGACTCAATTAAAAATCACTCAAAATAACTACACTAAAAAATAATTTATTTTATATTAATTTGAATTATTTAGTCCTTACTAGTAATTTTATTCAAGGATATTTTTGTAATATAAAATTTTAATAAAAAAGGGTATACAAATTAATTTGTTGGGTGGCAATAACCGCACCCTTTAATTATTCTTATAAGGGGTAATTGCACAAACATCCCCTGACATTTGATATAATTACACAAATATGGCAGTTTTGACTATATTAACACAAACATCCCCTGACCTTTGAAAAATATTGCATTAACATCCCCTACCGTTAATTTTCTACAATTAGCACTTAATGGTTAGGGGTAATATGGTCATTTTCACTAAAAATATTTTAATTTTAAAATAATAATAATAATAATATGAAGAATTTTTTGTTTGATGATTTAGAGATCTGTTATTTGATTATTTGAAGATGAGGAAGATGAGGAAGATGGGGATTTGATTTTATTAATATTTTAATTTTAAAATGTAAAATAGGGGCATTTTAGTCATTTCGCCCCTTTGACCATTGTTTAGCAGTAAACAGTTAAAGGTAGGGGATGTTAGTGCAATATTTTACAAAGATCAGGGGATGTTTGTGTTAATATGACCAAAACTGCCATATGTGTGTAATTATATCAAATGTCAGGGGATGTTTGTGCAATTACCCCTTCTTATAAATGGTAATACATATGAGTAGTGTTACATAACCCAAATAATTAACTCATGAGTTGTTGATATATTGAAGTAATATATATATATATATCAAAAATTTAAGTTGTTTTAGTTTGACCCATTTATAATTGATAATACATAAATAAATATTTTTCAAAATAATACAAAAAAAAAAAAAAAAAAAAATTGATGTCGAAGTTAGTTTTGAAGAGTAAAAATAAGTTATATGCATCATAAAACCGGCTCTTTTTTTATTTTTTCTTTCAATTTTTCTTTTATCACAAACTCATGCCACAAGGCCCACAACCCTATAATTTTTAACTCCACTGCTATTTGTATTATATGGCGACAATGTAATGGAAGAAAAGCAATGACGACAAGAAACATAATGATTCATAAATATTTTAGTTCAAGTAGTGTTGATATCTAATAAATATTTGAAAATTTTGTATTGTAAAATTTTTTGAAGAATGGATTTTTTTTTTTCTTTCTAACAAAATAAATATATCCTCTCTTTTTTTGGTACAAAATAAAATAAATGTATAAAAAAAAAACAAAAAAAAAACATGTTACTCGATTTATTAACTGATTAAACCTGTACATGGTTTAGAATCCAATTGGGTATCTATACCCAGGTAAAAGTAACGCGGGTATTACCGGGTATGGTTGCCATTCCTAAATTCTTGATACCATATATGGGGATTGAGTACTTACGTGTGTACTGTAAGTCTGTAAATTGTTTATGCTTTCAATGAAGATGGTGGTTTTATGTTATGTATGATATTGTTGTAGCTTGAAAACTATTCACTTATAGCATTGCTCATGAAATAATGTGTTCAAAAGCAGGGGCCAACCTACGATTTTGTATCAGTCGGGTCTGAACTATATACTTGTTATAAAAAAAGTAAGGGGTCGTTTGTTTTTTCTATTTAAAACTTAATGGGTTCGAATTGAATTTATTAAGTTGTTTTGTTTTATTTTTTTTAAGTTGTCAAACAACTTAAAACTACCAAAAAAAAAAAAAAAAAAAAACTTAAAATTGAAAGTAACAAATCCTAACTTTTAACTTAAATTCCAAATCACTGTATTGTATTTAATATACTTTTTTTCCAAGATTATCCTCCTAAATATAATATATTTTCAATTTTATCATAATTTTATATTATACAAAATTATTTCTTTTAACATATTACTTACAATAAGCTTAAAAAAAAACATTAATCACATTGTTACTTTCCACACCATCGTTGAACCTCCATTTATTTTTATTTTTTTGTAAAATCAAAACCATTTTAAATCATTATTTATCATATTTTTTTTATATATAAAAAAACAATTATTTATCATATATTAATCATGAATAATATATTATCATTATTACATAAAAATGGTTTAGGATTTGTTAAATTATTTTTATTTAGTTGTTTGTGTAATATAAAGTGAAAAATTGAAAATACATAACAATTAATAGTAATAAGGGTATAAATGTCAAATTACCTATTTATAAATTATGTAGTCTTTAAAAAACGAACAAGTTGACATTCTATTCAAATGTGATAAAAATAAAAAATAAATATGTCATTCAGATTCATGTTTCTGTCACTATTTAGTCTTTAGTAAAATTCAAAACTATTTGGTCTTCAGACAAAAAAACAAACAATCCCTAAATGTAAATGAGTTTTGATGAGCTCCAGACGAAGGTCATTTTAATTTTATTTTATTATAATTTTTTTCAACTGATAAAATTGAAAAACTTTAAAGATATTTAAAACTTATAAATTTGCTAAATATAGAATGAGTAGGGTGTATCATGTATGAGGTCTTTTTAATTGTGATTAAATTTAGAACAATTAAAAAAATCTCCACACTTTATCCATACAATTATTTTGCAATGTAAGTATGTTTCAGCAGACAAAACAATAAATAAAGGGAAGATTACCACCCCACTTAGATAGAAAACTTAGTTTATTCTACACGAATACCCTAGCAAAAGTAGTTAACCATTCTGTTAGATTGATTTTTTATTTTTATTTTTACAGTTGAAAAGTCCAAAATGCGTTTATATAAAAATAACAAATTAAAAGTAATAATAATAATTATAAAAAAAAACTAAAAAAAAAAAAAATTAAAATAAGAAAATTAAGATAATACCAAAAATAAGAAAATAGAGATAAAACCGAAAATAAGAGAGGAAAAAAAAAAAAAAAAAAAAAAAGGGAAAGAAAAATTATATAATAAAAAATTAAAAATACATTAAATGGATAAAAAATGGAGGCTACCCCACCTAGAGATGACCTCTAATGGTAATTAGTGGAACAAAATCAAGAGGGATTTAAGACAGAGTTTGTTTGCAAGAGTATGTAATAATTATTGAATGGTTTTTATATTTATTATTGAATTTTGTAAATTTTTCATAAATAAAATGTTTGAAATACCAAAATGCCCCTCCATTGTTTATTATTGTTAACATTGCACGGTTAAGTGGGAGGGGTGTATTTGTAGAACACTGAAACTTTACAATCTACATGTATCAATGCCAAACCTTAAGGGGTCCAGTGCAATTTTCCTTTAAATAAAAGGGAAAATTGCATTAAAGTACCTAGATATTTACTAATATTACAACTAGATTGCACTTTTATCAAAATGACAAATCAATACCCTTAACTTAACAGTTGACCGTTAGGGTTAACTGGGTCTTTTATTTAAAAAGGGTATAAAAGTCTTTTTACCCTTAAATAAACTGAAGTAGTAAAAAGCTTTAAACAAAATATTAAAAAAAAACGAAAAAACATTAAAGAAAAAGTTAAAGGGTCGTCCTGTAAGCGTTTTTCGTTGACTGTTTTTCGAAAAGAAAAATGAAAATGAAAACGAAAACAGTGTTTTTGGTTTCAGTTTCGAAATTTGAAAACGCGTCTGGTAGCATATACTGAAACTTGTATTTTGAAAAAGAAAACGGAAAAAACGCGTCTAGTAGGTTAATCGAAAACTATCAAAAATTGAAATATCAATTTTTACATCTTGTTTAATATTATTACAATTATAAACAAATTGATTAAATAATTAACCAATATAATTTTTGTATTGTAATTTGTAAATTAAACACAAGTGACACATCACAAATTACTTCCAAAAAAAAAAATCAATTAATCAATTAATCAAAACTAAACTCTTAAATTATAAATAAGTATTATTTTAATAAATATAAATAACAGTAAATAAATATATAAAAAAAATGAAAAAGAAAAAGAAAGAAACCAGATCGTAGAAGAAGAAAGGAAGAAGATCGGAGATGAAGAAGAGGAAGAGGATCGGAGAAGAAGAGGAAGAGGATCGGAGGAAGAGGATATCGTGGGTCGATCCGCATTTGGAGGAGCAAATCAGCGACGAAAAATAGATCGGAAGAAGAAGAGATCGACGGCAAGAAGACGAAGAAGACCAAGAGAAGAAGAAGAAGAGAAAAAAAAGGAGAAGATCAATTGAAGTAAGAAGAAGAAGAAAGAAGGAAGAGACAAATTAACGTTGAAGAGAAAAAAGGGAAAAAATTTTTTAAAGGAGATGAGAACAAAAGAAGATGAGATCTGGTGTATGAAAAAAAAGAAAAAAAAATTAATAATATGGGACCCACTTCGTATGGAAAACAAAAACAAATTCAAGAAAAACAAGTTTTGTTTTTTTCTTCAAAATTTTCACTTTTAACACTGGTTTTGTTTTTCATTTTGTTTTTGTATTTTGAAAATAAAATGAAAAACGGTTACCAAACGCGAATTCGAAATCATTTTTGGAAAACAAAAACGAAAACAGGCCGAAAACAGCCTGTAGGACAGGTCCTAAATAATAAACTTTCTTTTTGATTCATCATTTTCTTTTTGAAATAAAAATCATCGTTGTCAAAGAAAAATAAATTAAAATAAAATAAATAACATTTTTTTATAGATTTGATATGGAAACCAAATCTCATCTTCATCTTTCTTGAGAAAAACAATTCAAGAAAAAAAAAAGGACTAATTGCACAAACGTCACCTAAGTTTAGGCATAACTGTATGCATATGGAACTTTTACCCATAATTGTACAAACGTCCCCTGCTGTTAGTTGACTTCCGTTAACTCTAACCGTTGGCCACAATTTTAACCCACAATAACTAAAGTGTCCTTAGTTACCTATTTTATTATTTAAATTAATAATTAAAAAAGGAAACAAAAAACATAAAGAAAAAAAAATCAATCATTTTTTTTTTCTCTTTCATTTTCTCAACCCCAAACACAATCCAAAAATAAACTTAACAAACAAAAACCAAAACTCAATCCCACGAATCAAAACCAAAACTCAAATCCTCAAACAACAACAAAAAATCAAATCCAGAAATAAAAACCCAAATCCATCAATTCCATAACCAGTTAACCACATCCATTAAAAAAAATAATAATTATAACTTCAACGGTGAATTTTTAACTTTCTGGTTGAAGTTATATATATATATATATATATTTAAAAATGGATGTGATTAACTGGTTGTGGAATTGATGGATTTGGGTTTTTTTTGTGGATTTGATTTTTGGTTGTTGTTTGAGGATTTGAGTTTTGGTTTTTGTTTGTTAAGTTTATTTTTGGATTGTGTTTGGGGGTTGATAAAATGAAAGAGAAAAAAATGATTGATTTTATTTTTTTGTTTTCTTTGTCTTTTTTGTTTCATTTATACACAATCATCATCATCATCATCTATTACTGAAAAAGATAAAAAATTTCTCTTTTGTTTTTGTTCAATTTCCATATTCTTCTTTTTCTTGATTCACCATCGCCATATTGTTTACTTCTCAATCATCATCATCACCAATAAAAAGAGAACAAAAGAAAGAAAGAACCTCATTTTGAATCTAGCCATGATTATTGTTTAGTGTTGTGTGTGTATAACACATGATCCCAAATGGAGATCATTATCTATATTCAAATAAGATCTCCATAGAGGAGAGCTCTTCCAATAGGTTTTTTTTTTTTTTTTTTTAATAAATAATTTTTAACATAAAATTATTATAAAAATTGATAAAATAATGTTGATTCGGGAAAATTTGGCCATTTTGTAATATTTGATTAGTCAACAGTTAACTCTAACGGTCAACCGTTTGGTCAAGGGTACTAATCTGTTATTTTGGCACAAGTGCAATCTAGTTGCAATATTAACAATGGTCAGGGTATTTAGTGCAATTGTCCCTAATTAAAAAGAAAAGCAGTGGACTCAGCACCGGACCCACCGTAACGCAGCTGGACAAATACAGTCGTAAACATACAAGTGAACCCAAAAACCGCATGCTTGATGGGCCCCACTCTTCAAAATAGCCGATTTAAACGGCCATAATTAATAATTATCGCTCTTTATTTATTTATTTTTAAATCTTTCACGCTCAGACCTCAGAGAGCCAAAAACAAAAACCTCCCCAAAACAAACCAATACTCTCAATAGTCAATAGAGAAAATAAAATAAAATAAAAATTACTAAAATAAATAAATAAAAAGAATCAGTCTGTCAATCACGAGAAGACCCTGTTTGTTTCTATTGTCTGGATCGGAGGCGCATTGTAAACCCTCGATTTTGGTCTTCTCTTTCGACGCCACAATCTGCATTGTCTTCGATCCGATTTCCAAATATTTCCGGATTCGAATTGAAAAGCTTTTGACGTCTGCTGGCGGGATCTGATCGTGTACAAAACAACTTGTTTCAGATTGAGATTTAGATTGTGTTTCGAATTGGCATTTGTGAAATATTTGTAAACAGTTTCTTGTAGGAGCTTAATTTTGAGAGTTTTGGTGGTAATTTAGCTTTAGAGGATTGATTTAATGTTTCAATAAGCTTTTCAAAATTTTGGAGGGATAGTTTGATTGTTCGTTTTTTTGTGAGAGAAATGGATCCGTTGTCTTCAATCAGCGATGAACTAGCGGAGATCAATGGACAGATCGCCGACATTTTCCGTGCTTTATCGTAAGAAATTATACACAATTATGCTAATATCTATTTTTTATTTATTTATAAGAAAATAGATTGGTAATGTGATGCAATTCATGTGTTGTTTTGCAGAAACGGATTCCAGAAACTGGAGAAGATCAAGGATGCGAATAGGCAGAGCAGGCAATTGGAGGAGCTTACAGAGAAGATGCGAGAATGTAAAAGGTATTCCACACCCGAACTTAATCCTCTGTTTTCCTCTCTGTGTAGGGATCTTATTATTTGTTTCATTTAGTTCTTTGTAGAAAACTGATTTGGTATGTGAATGCAATAGCAACTGGTGCTAGATTAAAATCATAGAATATATCTGGGTTTATGAATAGGTGTGTAGGAACCAACAAATACTAGATTAAAACATAAAATGCATTCGGTTGATGGAAAATGTGCTTCATCCTTGCACTTGCTGATCAAATTGTTTCATTTTCAAATTTCACTTTTGTCTAGAGATATTTGTATTTTTTGGATGACTTGATCTCTAGATATGATGCTGTCTTTTCAGGCTTATTAAAGAGTTTGATGGAGAAGTTAAGAATATGGAGGGTAGAAATGATCCGAATACCAACAAGATGCTTAATGAGAAAAGATAATCATTGGTGGGAATTTTAAAATTTCATACTTTTATTTAGGATTTGATACTCTATAGGTTGCTAAATGCTGTTTATGCTTTTTGTGCAGGTCAAAGAGTTAAATTCATATGTGGCTCTTAAAAAGCAGTAAGTTGACATGTGTTTGTAATTATGATTATTTACACACATGATCACATCCGCAATAGATAGTTTAATACACCTATAATCATCTGAATGTATTAAATATCATTTTTCTTCTTCATTGTCCCTCGCATCTGTGTTTTATACTTGTGGATTGTGGTTGTGTTATGGATTTAGGAGGATTAATCAAAGTTTCAGTCAATTTAACTTTTATCATCTTTTCAGGATCCAATGAACAGCGTTGTATTAATTAGTAGTGGGATTATGGATGTCATTGGCTACAAAATTCTCTCTTTCTGTTAATTATTGGATGGGTCAAGAAACTGGTCTATGCTAACGCTAATGATTTATTTTGTGGAGAAATGTTGATGATTACAGCTGTCATATTCTTGTAGTACCTAGATGCCATACACAGTGTCATATTTTTTACTGCTGTTATTTTCTGTTAATTGTGTTTTGTCATGCTACAGATCTCTTAGTTTTGGCTTGTTTTAACATTGTTGTGATGGCAATTTTCAGACATCAAAGCTAATCTTGAAAACAACAAACGAGTTGATCTCTTTGACGGGCCTAGTGAAGGGTTTGGGGAAGACAATGGTTTGCTAGCTTCATGTAAGCATATGGCATTGTCATGAACATGCTCTTTTAATAGTTTTGTCTACCAATGGGTTTAAAGGGTTATAGAGTTGGAGATTTGGGTATATGCAATAACAAGAATAGACATTCACTATCACAATCTCTATTGTTCCAAGGAAGTTGGCAATATGTACATGCACCAAGCTCATCACCTGACAGACATTGTATAATCTTTTCTTAAGTTTTTAAACCATTACTGTAGAGAGGTTGTAGGACACCTTTGTTCATATAAAATTTTATTATAGGCCTTATGTCATTCTTCTCATTATTATATTTCTGAGGCCGAGACTATACATTTTGCAGCAATGACAAATCAACAGCTAATGGATAATGGAAATCAGATGATGGATGAGACTGATCAAGCCATTGAGAGGTCAAAAAAGGTTAGTTTGTGAAGGATGACTGTAATTGCTGCATGGTAGAATTTTTCAGATATCCAGAATATTTTGTAGAAAATAACCGTTTTCTGTGATATCAATTGTAGTTTCTCTATCAATTGAAAAAAGAGTATGTCTATTCTGTTTATTTTTCCAATAATAAATATCCAATATGGTTACCTCACATCAACAGAACCCACAAGCTTGCAAGGTTACTGCATATTATAGTGGAAATTTTTAAAATGTTGAGCAGTTACTTGTCACAAATTTTCGGATAAAAAAGGAGGTCTTACCTGAATCAATAACTTTTGATACTTAATAGTCCACAACTTACAATAGGATTTGTCCCATCAGATAGATCCTTTATTAGATGAATGGTTCATAAGGATATTTAGATAATTCTGTTATGAGATAGTCCTATTTGAATATTTAATTAGTAAGGCAATTATGTCTGAATGGTTCCTTGATGGTTAGAATGACATGTATCATATACATTGTTTGCGTTTAATACTCTAACTGCAGATCTCAAATGATTGCCAACCTAATAATATTCCAGGTTTTTTTTTTTTTTGGTACTTCTTTTATAACCAAGGACATGGACTCTTCCTTCGAATCAAAGTTAGGAACTCCATAGTTACAACCAATTTCCAATTTTTATCATTTCTAGACATGCTCCATCCCTCGGCGATCCAATTTCCAAGTTGAAATCTGCCGACTCAAGGGACTGCCACCGCCTCAACTGCCTCAAGGCAAAAATCACATTGAAGCGTTTGCCTTATGGGTTTGAGGCGGGTTCTAGCAAGTTCAGGGTTGAGGCGGCCAACTCAAGGTGCTTTTGGCCGTGAGTAAGTGCCGCCCCAATTCAATTTTTTAAACATTGATCTTTTCCTTAATTTTGAAATATTATATCATTAATTGATTTTCTACTAAATAAATTGTTGGGGAAAGGGAAGATGTAAATTACATCTTTACTTCTTCTTTCACATGTCACATGTGCTACCTAGTCAAAGAATTTCAAATCTCTTTGTCGGCAAAAGTTTGTGGTTTTTAAAATGGAATAGAATCTAGAGTTAGAAATCGAGAAAGAAAAGAGTGAAAGAAAAAATAAATAAAAACAAGAAGTACATTTCCACATAACAAAAGAGTAAAAGAAATTCCAAAGTCAAATACATGAAGAAGCAAGTTTGCATATGCTGCCACAATAAATATCGGAGCTCAATACACAATAACAGTAAAATTACTAGGCATTACAGGATCTATTACATGCGAGGCTATATACCAGTATGCCATAGATTCTGCTCTGATTAGTAAATAGAAAACACACTGTATTTTGTATTGTTTTCTATGAATCAATGGATGATCTTCCAAATAAATTCATGAATTTAATCCCCAAAAGAAGGTGAATAACTCTTCAACAAATAATAACTTAAGCATTCATCAAAGAAAACATGGGTTGACACAAAGTCAAATTCCATACCTAAGTGCTACTTCTTTACGGACAGTATAACGAATTTTCTTGTCAAAGTTCCGTTCTTTTCGATTTTCACGAAACCTAATGAGCGAGGCCAATCTTTGTTGTACACTTAAACGTTGTGGAGTACCACGTAGCTCCTGTTTCAACAATTAGTAAGCAAAATAATGGGAAGAGACCAAAACCAATATTCTGCGATCAATTACTTAAACGAATGTGATACCTGATTATTATGATGACTATTTATGGGGATAGCAGGCATGGTTGGCGGTACTTCACCAACACCCCACCCCCCCACCCCTAATAAAAGTTCAGCTCGGACCTGTGGAAATTTGCAAAACAATTAAAGCTAAAACCATTCTTTGTTTTGTAAAAGACTAAAAGAGAAAAGGTTTTTTTGCATTTAATTCCATACATGTTGAAAAATAAACGTTGCAAATATACGGCAGTCACCAAATGCAACTATTTAACTGATAAACCTAACTTTCTAATGAGAGTTTATTAATTAAAACAGACGATGCTAGCCACACAAAATTGAGGAATATAACAGCCCTAGTCTGAAAAGCAAATCAGCTTGAATGTGATAAATCTTCAAAAGATAAAAAATGAATGTGAAAAAATAAACAAGACGAAACCCTTTACAAAAACATTTTCCAAAAAAAGGGCTCATATGAAAATGCCCCTTGACCAGTAAGGCAGTAACCGTATGAAAAGGTGCAATTTCAAAGAAATCCTTCTTTTAATAACTCATTAACAATTTAACATACACACCATTGTTTCAAAGATCCAAAAGAGAATTGTTGATAACCCACTCCACAACAGAGAGTTTTGAGATAAATTATATTTTGAAAAAGCAGATACACAAAGAAAATGTGCATACCACAGTTGGTATACAAACGGAAGAAAAAGGAATAGTCACTATGAGATTTCATATGAAAAGGAAGCATGTAACAGAGCAACAATAAAGAAGTAACAAAATTCATGAAGAAAACTTAATGCTCAATTTAGTTGTGAGTCAAAACTTGGAGATCTAATATTCGATTATTGCCCAATAGTTTAGTTGTAAAGCTGAAACTTTGAGAACTAACCATCCAAAGGTGATCAAACTTGGGATCACAGTTGTCATCTTCTATTGAGAGAATCTTAGTTGAATAAAAACTGTTTTCGAAGTTTACTCTCACTTGATTCTATTGAACCCAAAAAGTTTACAAAATAAAAATTAACATGCAAGTTCCATTTCATTTGAAAAACTTTAAAAAGGAATTCAAACAATTTACACCATTTATAAGAGGTACATCACAAGGCACTTACACAACAGTTAAATCCTTATTACTTGCATTGTTTTTCAACCAATCAAGTAACACTACATTCTCCTACTCAATCTTTTTACCTTCATTGCCAATTTATCTCATACAAGGATACATACTTTTTACCAAGAACCTCTAAATATCAATATGCATGTGGCATCATATTGCAGTTCTATCCTATGATCCAACAATAATGGTGCGATCCTACAAGACTGCAACTTCTAATATGGTTTAGCCTGTCTTTACATTTGGATCATACAATAGTATGTTTTTCCATTCTGGATTATCTGTTTTAAAATTCTAATATATAGATCACAATTTTATAAAAACTATGATCAATACAGAAGTTTGCGTAAAAACAATACCCCTCACTCTTTTCACATGCAAATGCATTAACAACACTCTCCTAGTACGTTTGGCGAATTCAATTGTTTTTTCTTTTTAATTGGATATAAAAGATTGAAACACATCATATTCATTTCCAAATTCCAACATCACAAGAATATAATTACGCAAACCTCTGTTGACAATGCTCAAACTGTCAATTATATTTTTATCAATTGAGAGTCTTAAATATGTTCTAACTGAAGATGATTATCATCACTTAATGCTTCAAACTAAAAAAGCAAGATCTGAGGATCAAATAAGATTTCAAAGAAATGAATGCATATTATACTAAAAGAGTAAAAGGAGGGAATAAGAAAAATCACCTTTTCTGGTGATACTGAATCAAACACATAAACCTGACCCTGAAAAGACAATGTTAGCTGGTCCCCATTATCACCACTGCAATGATTATCGGAAAAGACTCCCGGGATCAGAGGGGGCATCCCCTTCCATAGCCTCACTCCCACCACCACCATTACCGTCAACATTACAATCGTCATGCTCGTCTTCCATCACATTCTCATTGCCCATATGATGCAATTCATGCTCCTGCGCATGACGAACCGGATGCTGCTCATCACTTACTTGCATCTGGTTATTGTTCCCATGCATTCCGTCCATCCTTTCCTCTATACCCAGGGGCGGAGGTATTTGGAAGTTAGCATGTGCTTCATACCAGGCTAGCTTTTTCTATTAAAAAAAAAAATGAAAAAAAAAAATGAAAAAAAAAATTAAAGAGTTTGTTCTCTTAAAAAATAATAATAATAAGTAAAAATACAAATGAAAGACAATTACAAAAGATAGCTTCTTTTAACAATCCAATTTTTTCTTTTCACACTTCTTTTCTAAAGACAATCCATTCTCAAAATTTAAATTTAAAAAAATTCTAAAGACGCTTCATTTTGTTCCAAAATTATCCTTTTTATCTTTTGACACTCCTATTCTAAAAATACTCCATTTAAAAAAATAAAATTTCTAAAGACACTCCATTTTATTTTAATATTTTATCTATTATTATTTTTGAATTTGAACTTTAATTTTAACATATAACAAAACCAAAAAAAAAAAAACTAGTTATTTGAATTTGATCTCTTTAGTCCACAGATAAAATAGTGGCACAACTCATATGATCGATAACCTCATTTTTTATTTTGTATATTTGTTAAATGAAAATTAAGATGGGGTGATGCTTAGAGCCTTAGCCTCGATTTTGGTTTGTCTTGCTTTTGAGGTCCCCTGTGCTGACTGTCTATTGGTGTGTTTGTTCTCAGGTGTGCTTGTTTTTGCGACCCTTTTGTCTGTTCTTCGAGTGGGTGTTTTAGTGGTTCTTTGGGTGCTCTGGTTGTATCTTGGTTTGTTGTTTCTTGGCCTTTTATGGCTTGTGAATCAGGTCTAAACTGTTCAAAAAAAAAAAAAAAATCTTCAAGCAAAACTTGATAAAAAAAAATATGATATTTCTTGTCGAGAAACAACAATTCAATCAAAGGGCACTAAAGCAAACACAAATATAGTACAATATCTCAAAATAAACCATTATACTGGAACTAAGCTTTGACAATTGATTAAACTTTGTAACAAAATGAGAATTTAATTAAAGCTACATATATGTTCCAATTGAAAAAACAAAGTGTCTTTAACTAAAATTAAATATACCCCACACATTTGAATAAAAAAATGTAACAACAAACTCAATAAGTCACATACCGTTTTAGTGGTACAAGCCTTACTGCAGTTGATAATGTGCAATTCATTTTCAATGATATGGTCACATGTCAAATTTTCATCCTTCACAGTTACAACAGAAAAAAAAAAAAAATGTTAATCAAGCAAAACCAAAGTAAGAAATTATTCTAATAAAATATTTAAGGCAAAAAGGAGACAAAAACAATGAAGGAAGCCCATAAAGCAAGCAAGCACCTATCTACATCGGAGAAAACAGCAAAAAGAAACCAACTACATACAATATACAAAAAACGAAAAGACCTATCTCATTGATCTATTTTTCTTAAATTTTTTTTTTAAATTACTATCCTCTTACTTCTAAAAAGAACAGCTGTAGAAAGAGTATTACAAGAATACATTTAAACATTGACAACACCAATATTGTGTCAAATTTCTTGGAATTCAACAGGAAAACAAAAAATTTAGGAAAACAAAAAATTTATGGGTTAAAAAATAGTTAAATACTTACTTCTTCATTATTGCTTGTTTCTTGTTGCATATCATTTTCCATCACTTCTCAATCAATAAAAATTTTAAAATATTGGAAAAGAAGAAGAAGATATTTTAGGGTTTGTAAAAAAAAAAAAAAAAAAAAAGAAGAAAAAACGTTATTTTCTAAAACAAAACTAGTTTGGAGTCTCTTTAGATTTTTTTGTCTTGTTTAGTAATTTTAATTCAGGTTAAAATTGTCATTAATAAAAAAAATTAAATTGGAGTGTAAATAGATAATTTATGGATTGTAAGGAGAAACTCTCTTACAAAATTAACATTACTTGATAATTCACAAAAATGGTCTAGTTTATAATTTAATTTAATTGAGATAATCTCAATAGATTCATTAGAATGATATATTTAATATTTTATTGACACTCAAATACATTAAAATTTCCCTTTCCTCTGCTCAGTTAATTCCATATAAAAACCTTGCTTCATTTTCCAAATTCCAAACAAATATGCATTTAGTTTATTTAGCATGATATTTTTTTCTCTGTTTCGTAGTGAATCTTTTTTGTCATTTTTTTAAAAGTGTTTTTTAGAGGTAAAAACCATTATATCTTTCTTATCTAGATACATACTTTTTAATTAGGAAAATTTTATTGTAATGTTCATTTAAAAAAAACTTTGTACTACCACCCAGCTTATGGCATGGTATGGAAATTCCGTTACAATGTACGGTATACCAAAAAAAATTATACTTAATTTAGCCCACCTGAACAATAGTCCTGGATTCGCCCCTGTCAATACCCAAAGACAATTTATCACAGAAATTTAAAGACCATCCACTTTAAACACATTCATATATCTGAAAAATACACGAAGAAAACAAAATCCAATTACAAAATCAAAAGTTTACTATTTTATTTATTTATTTCATAGGTATTATTGTTAAAAGTTAAAACAAAACGAATAAATCATATAAAAGATTGTTTTTTTTAGCCTAAAACACTAAAAGCTTCACTTGACATAATGGCATGAAATTTATTCATATCAGGTTTACATTCATAAATAAAAACAAAAACTCGATTTTCATTCAATTATCCTATGATTTTCTCGGCAACCAAACAACAAAAGAATTCCACCTAGAAAATTTCTAACATGACAATAGTACACTTAATCGAAGTGATTTTAAAACAAACAAAACAAACAAAAAAATTAAGTTTAACTGAAGTAGGAAAATAAAAATAAAAATGGTACCATTTGAGAGCGTGACAACTCAAAACCAGGGACAAGAATATCCTACGCTAGGATAAATCAAAAGCTCGCCGGAGGAAGAGGAAGAGAAAGTGAGATCGGGTAAGAGGCTTTGACGTCGATGAATGAGGATCGGAGGATTGAGAAATCAACGGCGGAGATTAAAAGTTTGGAGAGGAGGAAGAAGAAGGATGGAATATTAGGTGGTGTTTGGATCCCTTTTCAAAAACTGTTTTTCATTTTTAAAAACAAAAAATGATTGTAAAGTGTTTGGCAACTTGTTTTACAAAATACGTTTTACAAAACAAAAAACAGATTCTCTCCAATTATAACGTTAATAAAAAAAATAACTTTTTTTTGTTTTCCTTTGTTTTAAAAACAGTCTTATCGATACAAGACAAAAGAAAAAGCTCTCTTTCTCAGTTCATCATTTCTTCTCAATTCAACACTCTACATGAGAGATTCTCTGAAATTTTTCCTTCTCCTCGATTCACATCTTCTACAGGAGAGATTCTCTCCAATTTCTACTTCCAATCTTCGTAAAATCAACTCACACAATGACCATATGAAGACAAAAAAACCTCTTTTTCTCAGTTCATCATCCTTCTCAATTCAAATATCCTACAGGAAGATTCTCTATCAGACTTGCAGGTCTTTGTAAAATCAACTCACACAGTGAAGATTCTCTGCAAAAATCTGAAAAAATCTCTCAAAAATCAATCCCTTGATCACTATGACTGGATTTTCTCTCAGAAATTGTGTTGGGTCTTCTAACAATCTCTATAAGAAGATGGGTTGGGGAGATTGTAGAAAGTATTCTCTCATCTCTTGCTATTTCTCCAGGTTAGTAAATTGACTTTTCTTTTGTTATTTTTTGAGTTCTTATTTATTTTTATGATTTGGGTATGAATTTTGTGTATGTTTAGTTATTTTATTTATGGAGTTGCTACGAATTTTAGATTTAGTTTTATTTTGGTATGAATTTTGTTTTTATTTAGATTTTTTGACAAAAGATTCTAGGTTATTTTTCATTGTCAAAGGTGTTTGACAAGTAAATTAGGAATCTTTGAGGTGCTAATGTGCAGATTTATATATATTTTTGTAAACATGTTCTGGTGTTGTGATTTTATTGCTGTTTTTGCGTTTTTTCTTGGTTTGGGATGGGCATTTTATGCATTTTAGACTACTGCTTAGATATAGTGTGAGTCTGCTTTGCAAGATTTTATTTTGTTCTAATCATGTGTTGTTTGATGAGATCTGGTTGCTGGGTATTGACATTTGAGTTCAGTAGTTGTGAGTTTTTGCTTGGTTTTTTTGTGTTAGGAGCTGAAATTTGTGGGCTTGGTACTGGTTTTATGATTTGGTTGTTCTATATATGTGGTAATTGTGGTGGGTTAATTGGGAATATGATGATCAATTGTTTACTGCATGATTATGCTAGAAATGTACTGAACTCATAAATACGTTGCAGTTGAAGAATGGAAATGGATTGATTCATGCTTTCCGTATAGGTTGTTTGAGATTGAATTTCTCTGCAATGTGGATCACATTGTTCTAGATGGAGCTAAGAATTGGGGGAAATGATTGTTGGTGTGTTATGCCCTTGAATGTAACTGCTTGTTCAAAATTTTCTCCAAATGTTTGCTTTTTTTGTGCAATTGTGCTCTTCTCAAGTTTTCAGTGATTATATTTTGTGAAATGAGATGGTAAAAGTATTCATTTTCTTGTTTATTATTCTAACTTCAAGTTGGTTTCATTTTTTGCAATGGCAGATTGAACAGCTTGCCAAGTTAATTGAAAAGGTTTGAACCTGCAAGAACACATGCTATTGGTAATATGGATACTTATCTTCGATTTATGCTGATTTGCTTCTTTAAATGGTTTGTATGTGCAAAGTAAGCATCTAGTGGTGTTCACAGGTGCGAGTATATCAACGTCTTGTGGTATACCTGACTTTCAAGGTCCTAAAGGAATTTGGACATTGCAGGTGAAAATTGTGAACTTTATATGATGCCAAGAATCTAATGAATTCCTTTGTTTTTTGTTAGGAGAACATTTATCCGATACTCATTTTCCCTATTGCACTTACGAAATTAATCATATATGTTGCTGCCATATAATTCTGAGATCAATTCGGGTATTGCAGATTAATGCAAAAATTTATAGAAATAGATAAAGAAACCCATCAATTTTGTTTCCCGTTTCTTCTAAAAGTTACATGTTGATAGTTTTACGTTTTGTATGGGTAAAATACTAAGTTGGTTTGTGATTCATTGTTTTATGTTACCAGTTTTATTTTTTTATAATGTTGTATAGTTGTATTTGTTTTCCTAAATTTTTGTAGTTGTGGTTTTTAATCTTGTGATGGATATTAAGTTGACCCACTTGGGAGTTTTCCTTTTATTCTTGGTAAGGAAATGGCCTTCCATGGTGGTGATGGTGATGACAAAATGTGGACCGCAAATAATGAGGCAGTTTTTATTCGAATAATGCATGAACATGTGAAAAAAGGCGATTTGCAGACATCGACTTTTACTAAGAAGGTTTGGGGTGTTATTGATGATGAAGTGCTTGCTGAAACTGGGAAAAGATATACGATTCCAAAACTGAAAGCAAAGTTCAATCGCTTTCGAAGGAAGCATCGTGAGTTCTCAGATTTACTTAATCATACTGGTTTTGGATGGGACCCAATTTCAAACACCGTGACGGCTTCTGATGATGTTTGGAATGAGTACCTTAAGGTGAGTATCTTTATTATCACAATTTGTTATAAAATAAAGTACAATATCAAGACATAGATTAATTTGACTTCTTTTTTTCTCTAGAGGGTTCCAAGTGCAAAGCCATATAGAAAGAAAGGATTAGAACACTATGACATTCTTGGAGAGATTTTTAATACCACCGCTGCTACAGGTCAGATGCATTTTTCATCAAACCAAATTCCTCCTAGCTCAGATGAAGAACGTGAATTGGAGGAAAATTTCATAAATAGTGGAGTGCATGTTAATAATATTGAGGATATTGATGAATCAGAACATCCAAGTGGGGGTAGCAAAGGCAAAAGGGTTCGACAATCCGGAGGTCAATACTATAGCAGTCGTGGTAACAAACGTTGGGAGAAAATGGAGAATTATATGGAAATCTGTAGTTCAATTATGTCGCAAAAGTTTGAACTTCAAAAGTCTAAGTCATATGAGTCAACATGTTCAGCTCCTGAGAAGTATTCAACAACAGAGTGTTTACAGATCATAGAGGAGATAGGGGTTGATCATGACACCTACATGAAATTTGTTCAAAAGGTGGTGGATATTGAGTGGAGAAAAGTTTTTCTTGGTATGACTGATGAGAGGAGAAGGATGTGGTTATCTCGTCTTTAGAAAGATGTTCTGTTTTATTTTCTAATTATGTTTTAGTTTTAGAAGATGTATTTGCTTTGCTATAGTTTTTTTTTTTTTTTTTGTTCTAAGGTTTGTTGTGATGTTTGTTAGGTGATGTATTGTATGACTTTTTGTGGTTTCATGTGTTGTGTATGTTAATTTTTCATGTTATCTTTATTCTGGATTATTGTGAAAAAAAATGTTATGGATGTTCTTATTATATTTTTATTATTATTTGTGTTTTTTATTAAATTTTACTTATATTTAATTGATGTAGGTACTAGTAAATGGCTACAAATTCCGGTACAAATTCCGGTAATGATTCAGATGATTCAATTGAAGATCTAGCGGTACACATGCTACACCTAGTTAACATATATGAGTATTGGAGCACATATATAGAAAAAACTCCATGCCATAACTCTAGATTAAGTGGGTTTGAATATTTGCAAGAATTATTGAATGGGCATCCTAGTAGGATATATAATTCATTGCGTATGGACAAACATGTATTTATTTCTTTATGTGCCACTTTAGAAAATCACCAATTGATACAGAATGATGGACAAGTTTCTGTACAAGAGGCTGTTGCAATGTTTTTATTTATAGTGGCACATAGTGTCACCTCACGTATTGTTGCAGAACGTTTTCAGCACAGTACAGAAACAATTCACAGACAATTTAAGCGTGTTTTGAAAGCTATATGTGGATTGGCGCCTCACATAATTCGTCCATCGACTCAAGGGGAGACACCACCCGAGATAAGGGAGAACCCAAAATACTATCCATATTTTCAAGTAAGTAACAAATATATTGCATTTACAATAGATATCACATAAATTATATTTTTTTTATTAATAAATATATTTAATGTAGAATTGTATTGGGGCTATTGATGGAACTCATGTTGCTGCATGGGCACCTGCAAACAAACAAACATCATTTCGTGGTAGGAAGGTTCAAGTGACTCAAAATGTCATGTGTGCTTGTTCTTTTGATATGATGTTTACATTTGTATACACGGGTTGGGAAGGGACAGCAAATGATTCGAGAGTGTTCCTAGATGCAATAATGAGAGAGGAAAATAATTTCCCTTTTCCTAATGAAGGTATAACTAGCTTGTAGTTTACAATCATATTTTTAATTCATTAATGTATTGTAATTAATAAAAAAAATAACTTATATGTTTTCTTACAGGATTTTATTATGTTGTTGATGCTGGGTATACAAACATGCCAGGATTCTTGGCTCCTTATAGATGTGAGAGGTATCATTTACGTGACTATCGTGCACCTCATAGATCACCAAGGGGGCCAAGTGAGTTGTTTAATTATAGGCATTCATCATTAAGAAACGTGATTGAACGATGTTTCGGTGTTTTGAAGGCTAGATTTACAATTCTGAAAACCGTGTCAAATTATCGAATTAGTAGACAACGATTAATTCCTATTGCATGTTGTGTATTGCATAATTATATTAGACAAACATCTCATTTTGTTAGGATGTTCGAAGAATTTCAAGTAGAAGACATGATAATAGAGGAAGAAAATGAAGAAAGGGCAACAGTTGATATCGATCTTTCTCCAGGACATATTACACAAATGAATGGTACAAGGGATGCAATTGCAACAACATTATGGAATGATTATACAAGACATATGCAATGAATTGTATTCTAGTATTATATAATATTATGTTCATCAGTCAATTTCACTTGTTTAATTATATAAAGATTATCATGTTTTCTTAATTGTTTTATTTATTTATTTTGAATGCCAAAACAAATATTATCTCATTACTATTTTATTACTCTTACCATGACTTTAAAATAGAATATTTATAAGTATAAGCTATCTCAAAAAATATTTACAATAAAAGAATGTTTCATGATTTTTCTTCATTATATATATATATATATATAAACATACGTGAGAGAGCGAGAGAGATGTATAGTTCATTAATATTTTATTTATCTATTTTAGAATCAATTAATATAATTTAAAAAATATATATATTCATCCACACATGATCAACTCAATACTAGTAGTTTTTTTTCAGTTTATTTTCAAAAACAGTTAATCCAAACACGTTTTCAGTTTTCTACTTATTTTTTAAAATGATGCCAAACAGCTTTTATTGTTTTTCGTTTTCAAAACTTATTTTCAAAAATACTACCAAACGCATTACGTTTTTAAAAACGTCATTTTTAAAACACGTTTTTCATTTTTAAAAATCGTTCTCAAAAACATCATTTTAAAAACAATACCAAACGCGCCCTTAGAGTGGTGGGGTGTGATGATTGATGTTTTTTTTTTTTCTTGTCTTTTTTTTTCCTCTCGATTTTTTTTTGGGGAAATATCATTAAGGTCCCTATCTTTTTCTGAAATATCAATTTTTTAAACGAGTTTGCTTTTTTATCAAAAATTTCCCTGACTTTTGAAAAGTATATCAAATAGGTCCTTCTGATTTTTTTTTTTAACAGTCAAACATCACAGAATAGGTATAATATCTATTTTGCCCTTGTATGCCTTATTGATGGCTAAAAAGACTGTTTTACCCTCTAACATTTAAAATTTAACAATTTAACTTTATTTTTTAAACCAATAAGAATGTAACACATGTCACCAAAGTTTTAAAATAAAAATAAAAATTAAAAAAAATTGTTAAAAAAAATTCTTATATATAAATTAAAAATAAAATATAGATAAAGCTTTAATATTAATTTACAATTAAAAAAATAAAAAAAACGGAAAAAACACTTTTTAAAATAATTTATTAATATAACAAAATTAAATTAAAGATATAATTATTCTCAAATATTTTTTTTCATTAATTAAATTTTAAAAAAACTCAAATACATTTTCGATTCTTCAACACAACTTCAATGATTCTAGTTCTACAACAAAAAAAATTCAAAGTCAACTTCTTACAAAAACACAATAATTTAAAAAAGAAAAAAAAAAGAAACGAGAAACGAGAGATCTAAAATTAAAAAATTATATTAAAATAATTAATATTACAAATAATTAAAAAAAAAAACAAATTAAAATTAAAATTAAAATATAAAATATTTCTCTCTCTCTCACACACACGTAAATCCTAATATCCCAAAAAAAAAAAAAAAAAAAAAAAAAAATTCTTATCATCATCAAACCCACCTCTCACATCTCATCATCATCAAAGTATCAAACCCTAGCCACCTAATACTACGACCACGGCACCACCATCAGCCATCAGACCCACCACCCACATCTCATCATCATCAAGCCCTATCCACCCAAACCGTCGCCGCCGCCGTCGAAACCCGCACCATTGGAGGAGATTCGGATCTGATCTCTCCCTCTCATCTGTTTCTTTTCACATCTGGTTCATCTCTCTCTCTCTCTCTCTCTCTCCGCGAATCCATCTCCATCAATCTCCTCCATTTTCGATCTCCGGTCCATCTTCTCTCTGCCTTCTTTCTCTCCTATTGCATGTGATTTCGTGTTTGGGTTTGGTGGTGGTTGACTGGTGCGATTTCGGGCTTGGTGGTGGTGCGATTTTGTCGATTTCGTGCTTGTGTTTGGCCGTTTGGTGGTGACGATTTTGATGGAGTTCCATCTGTTTCTCTATTGATGAAGATTTGAAGATTTTCTGATGATTGGTGCGATTTTGGGTTTGATGATTTGGTAATCAGTAGTGGTGTGATTTTCTGGGTGTGAGAGAGTGGTGATGTTGTAGGGATTTTGGTTTTGTGTTGATTTGGTGGAGATAAATCAATTTTTGTTTGTGTTCTGGGTTCTTGGACAGTGACACCAGTTGTTGATGACGATGGTGTAATGTTGATGATGATGATAGATGTAATTTTTGGTGGTGTAATGTTGATGATGATGGTGATATAATTTTTTAATTGGAAAAAAAAAATTAGTGTCGATGATAACGATTTCTGGGTGGTTGTTGATGATTGTGATTTCTGGAAAAAAAAAAAGTTTGATATTTATGATAATGATTAAAAAAAAAATTAGTGTTGATGATAATGATTTCTGGGTGGTTGTTGATTGTGGATTGTTGTTGATGATAATGATTTCTGGAAAAAAAAAAGTTTATTCATTAATTTTTTTCAGTTTTAACCTTAAAAATTAAAAAATTATATTAAAATAATTAATATTACAAATAATTAAAAAAACAAATTAAAATTAAAATATAAAATATTTCTCTCTCTCTCTTACGCGTAAATCCTAATATATATATATATATTATTGATTTGAAATAAGAGAGTTTTATTATACAATTGTTGTCTTTATACTGATGAAGCTATTTATTGTGTTTGTATATGTTGTTGATTCTATAATGGAGTGGAGTGGAATTGTTGTATAAAATTTGTTCTTCGTTTCGTTATGATTCAATTTCTATAATTCTATGTCAAAAGGAATATCTTTTTTGGGTGATCATTGTTACAGTTTTTTCTTTTATGTTCAGTGTAGAATCTGTTCATTACCAAAGAGGAAATTATGGAAAATGACCACATACAACATTGATTTTAATAGTTAATAACCATATTTTTGTAAAGTTACCTGAATGCCCCCATATAAAACCCATCGCCAAAAATACACTCTCTCTTTTTCTTTCTCTCTCTCTCTCCTTGAAAATCATCGCCGACGTTGTCGCCTGAGCTCACTGCCAATGAAGGTGTGCCCACCGAGCGCCGGTGAGCTTCTTGGCTTCGCGACAGCCACAGTGTCGTCATGATTTACCGTCGTGCGCTGCGTGGCTTCGTGAACCAAGACAGTCGTTGTGCTTCACGCTTAGGCGACGACGCCGGTTTGCCGTCATGCTTCGCCTGGGCTTCACGATTTTCCGGCAGTGCTGTCGAGCTCCCCCTCCGCCAGCGACACCGTCTGCAATAAAAAAAGAAACAAAAAAAAAAAAAAAAAAAAACCTAAAAAGAAAAAAACCTGATTTGGGGAAGAAAGGAAATTGGGTATGATATCAATTTTCACATTTCATTTTAGTCATGATTTTAAGTTTCACATTTCATTTTAGTCATGATTTCAAGTTTCAACATTCAAGTTTTTAGCCATAATTTCAAGTTTGAGGGTTTTTTTATATAAAAAAACTAATTTCAGGGGTACTCTTGTAATTTATGGACATACACTGATTTTTTTTTTTAAAAAGTGGTTATTAACAATTACAGTTTCAAAAGTTGTTACTAACGAAAGTTTAATGTTTCTAATGGCTACTTTTGGTTTTCTCTCCAATTACAAATCATTAACTAAGCACAATCGGTGATTGCGAATAATTATTACTATTACTCTAACTTCACCGATATACATACACATATTTACTGGCAAATACACACACTTGGATAATTTGTACATTCAATCTATGTTGAAGTTGAAATGGGTGCAGCATCCTTGTTTGTCAGTGAAGATCAAGAAGCGGTCCCTTTGGACTCCTGAATGTCCAATTCATGCTCTGCTACCATGATGCAGGCATCATCGGCTTCTAGAGATGAGACCGAGCTCTTTTCCTTCAACAATGATAATTCCTTAGGTGAATTTAGCATGTCTGTTGTGCACTGCACATCTGGCGTTCTGCTAACCTAATCTATGTCATGAAGTGTATGCGACAGATACATTGCAACCATCACAAACAGAGCTGACCCGTCATGCAACTCTATAATATCTAACACTTAGCCTTGTTTTAAGCTTGATAGAAGTGGCATGCGGGCATGGTCAGCAATAATAAGAATTTAGATTAGGAGATAATAATGGAATTTGAAGCCTTACAGTCTAAGCCATCGATGTTATGTTGGGAACACTATGCTATTAACGAAAATATACCTGGATTTTTCCTTTGCCAAAGGTTTTATGGCCAACAAGAATGGCTCTACCATTGTCATGCAATGCCCTACTAAAATCTCACTCGCACTCGCACTCGCTCTTACCCCATTGACCTGTTTCAACTGATCAGAAATTCAGTGATAATCTTTAAAAGGCAAGGAATTAATGTAGAAGAGTCTGATAAAAAACAAAACATATACATAGATATATAATTTCACAAACACACACATTACAAACATATATGGATATCAAGCTAAAAAGGTTTGAAATTTAAATGTCACTTTATGGGGTGCCTTTTCCCCTTATTAACTTAAGTTTAAAATGCACCATTTATGGTGACCAGACCAAAATACCCCTTCATTTGTCGCTTTGTGTGTTTTTTCAAACTTTGGAAGAAAATACTTGAGAGGGAGACCGACGGCCAACAGTCATCACCAGTGAACCCAAATCCGACCGACGACGGCGCTACAGTAGTGATGTCGACCAAATTTGAATTGAGAAGTAGAAGGACTGAGGTAAGCATTTGTTTCTTGTTTTCGATAAGATTGTGATTTTGTTCGAGTGGAATTGGTTAGGTTAGGGTTTTTAGTTTAGGAAAAAAATTACTTTGAAAACGATGAAGATCTGGGTTTTATTAGTTGTATCGAGCCTTTTTGTATTGTAATCGTGCATTTTTGAACTGTGTATGTAATCAAGCCTTTTGGTGTTGTAATCGTGCCTTATCGAGCCTTTTTTTTGTTGTAGTCGTGCATTTTTGAACTGTGTATTGTAATCGAGCCTTTTGGTATTGTAATCGTGCCTTTTTGAACTATGTATTGTAATCGAGCCTTTTGGTATTGTAATCGAGCTTTTTTGTGTTATAATCGAGCCTTTTTGTGTTGTAATCGTGCCTTTTTGAACTGTGTATTATAATCGAGCCTTTTGGTATTGTAATCGAGCTTTTTTGTGTTATAATCGTGCCTTTTTGAACTGTGTATTGTAATCAAGCCTTTTGGTATTGTGTATTGTAATCGAGCCTTTTGGTATTGTAATCGAGCCTTTTTGTGTTGTAATCGTGCCTTTTTGAACTGTGTATTGTAATCGAGCATTTTTGTATTGTCATCGTGCCTTTTTGTACTGTAATCGAGCCTTTTTGTATTGTCATCGTGCGTTTTTGTACTATGATCCAGCCTTTTTGTACTGTGATCGAGCCTTTTTGTACATTTATGTCGAGCCTTTTTGTACTGTATTCGAGCCTTTTTGTACTGTTTTCGAGCCTTTTTGAACTTTGTATCGTAATCGAGCCTTTTTGTACTGTGATCGAGCCTTTTTGTACTATGATCGTGCCTTTTGGTACAGTGATCGAGCCTTTTTGTATTGTATTCGAGCCTTTTTGTGCTGCATTCGAGCCTTTTTTAACCTTGATTTTTAATGTACAAAAATACTTGGTCTTGAAGTACCATATCTTAATGCAATTGGTGCTTTATTATATCTGGCTTAATGTACCAGATATTGCATTTTCAGTAAATTTGCTTGCTAAATTTAGTTCAGCACCAACTCAAAGACATTGGAATGAGATTAAACATCTTTTTCATTATCTTCGTGGAACGAAAGATTTATGATTATATTATTCAAAATCTAACAATTTTTCAGGTTTATTTGGTTATGCTGATGCCGAGTATTTATCTGATCCCCATAAAGCCCGTTCACAAACGGGATATGTTTTTACATATAATGGCACAGCAATCTCCTGGCGCTCCACAAAGCAAACTCTTGTTGCTACATCCTCTAATCATTCTGAAATCCTTGCACTTCATGAAACAAGCCAAGAACGTGTGTGGCTAAGGTCAGTTATTTATCATTTTCAAAATACATGTGGCTTTTCATTATCTACAGGAATGCCAACACCAATATTTGAAGATACTGTGGCTTGTATTGCTCAAATTAAAGGAGGCTATATCAAAGGAGATAGAATCAAACATATTTCTCCTAAATTCTTCTATGCTCATGAACTTCAACAAAGCCGACAAATTGATGTTAAACAAATACGGTCTATAGATAATCTGGCAGATCTGTTTACCAAAGCATTGCCTACATCAACTTTTGAGAAACTGGTATACGGAATTGGCATGCGTCGGCTTTGTAAATTACATGATTGATATTGAAGTTTCATTCAAGGGGAGAGTTCAATCAGGGGGAGAAAAATTTTGAATAGATATTTGTATACTGTACTCTTTTTCCTTTTACCGGATTTTGTCCCATTGGGTTTTACCGGAAAGGTTTTAATGAGGCAGTTCTGAACCCGTTCACACCACATGATCTAGAAGATCATTGTATAAACTTTTGCTAAGGTTTTTGTCCCACTGGGTTTTTCCTAGCAAATTCAAATAAAAGTGGTGGAAATCCAAGTATAAATATGAGAAAAGCTTTGAAGAAAACATTAATTTTAGATTTATATGCATTGTACTCTTTTTCCCTTCGATCAGGTTTTCTTCAAAGCTTTTCTTCAAATCCAAGTATAAATATGAGAAAAGCTTTGAAGAAAACATTAATTTTAGACTTATATGCATTGTACTCTTTTTCCCTTCGATCAGGTTTTATCCCACTGGGTTTTCCTGACAAGGTTTTTAATGAGACAGTTATGAGAACATCCAACACCACAAGATCTAGAAGATCTTTGTATATATTTTTCTGAGATTTTTGTCCCATCGGGTTTTTCTTAGAAAATTAAGTACAATACAAGTGGTGGAAAATCCAAGGGGGAGTGTTATAATACACGTGGCTTTCCCACCACCACTCAAGATATGCTTCTTGCTCAAGTTTGCTTACACACGTGGCCTTCCCACCACCACTCAAGAGCTTACTTTGTTCACTATATATATATATATATATATATGCTCTCTCTTGTAAAATGAGCGGCTGCTCTTTTCAATATAAAAAAAGCATAACATGTTCTCTCTAGCTCCCTCTCTCTCGTTTTCTTGTCTTCTCTCATCTAATGCCTCTTTTATTTATTACTTATTATTTCTTATTTATTTCATCTCTTCTTCAATTATTTCTTGTTCATCTATTATTTTAATTTAATTTAATTTACAACAGTTTGATAATTAATGATCAAGTTGTTTCTGGATATAAAAGGGGTAACATCGAGATAGTTTGGTGCAATTTGCACTCATTAAAAAAAAAAAAAAAAAAAAAAAAATCTTAAGACCCTGCATTTTATTATTCTAAACATTGGGACACGATTTTTGACATAAGAAATGACACGATTTTTCAACTACTGGATTTATGAGATTTGGATGGTTTAGATTTAATACATCAATTTCTTTTTTTGTTTCCTTCTCATTTATCTTTTAATTAATTTATTTATTTTCTCTCTCCTCTTTCATAGATTCACTTTCCTAATTAATATCTAATTAATATTTCAATTTATATTTGCTCTCCCTGCCTTGCGTTTTTATTTTACTATTAAATGTTAATTTCTCTTCTTCCTCAACACGTCTTACTCTTCTCTTTAAATACTCACATAAAAAAACATTCTTCTCCAAGCATCGGTTTCAATAATGAATTCACAAGGCACATCTTCGGTGAATTCTCACGGCATGTCTTACTCTTCTCTTTAGATACTCACTTAAAAAAACTTATTCTCCAAGCATCAATTTCAAAAAATTTCATTTATAGCATCCGTTCGTTGATCGAATTAGCAAATTACGATTTTATAATGATGGACAAATTGATTTAAGAGTATACCAGTTGAAAACTAGTTCATCGGAAGAAGTACATGCATTTTATAGCATTTATTTATCTTAGTTATGATTCTCAGAACTTAATTTCCTTTCTCAAATAGAATTCCTGATTAGTAAACGCATCATAAGTGAATAAAATTTAATTGTTTAGATTAAAATTCTAAGTAGTACACATTTAATTTATTTTAATAGTTTAATAGAATTTTGAATTTTATAATAGAAAATCTAACCATTTAAAATTGTTTTAACAAATAAATAAGTCTAATCGGATAACCCTACAATTTAATGGATTGAGTTTAAGTTTTAACTTGATACAATAATCTTAAGGATACTGTTCGGATCGAATAAAAAATTAAGGAATCATTATATGGATAATGAATGCAAACACAACAACACCAATACACTTTTTATTTATTTATTTATTTATTTATTTATTTATTATTATTATTATTATTATTATTATTATTTATGCGCAGTGACTGAAAGTTGTCATAGCTTAAAGCAAGATTTTTATTGGAATCCAAACTGAATTATTATTATTTTTTTCGTTTGTCATTGAAATTGATGAGTTTTAAGGATTTTACATTCGGCTTATTAACCCGAAATTGTAACCAACAACACAAATTGTATAAAGAGAAAAAATAAAACATAACTATGATGAATTGAAATTATAAAAGGATTAATTGCATAAAAATGCCCTCTATCTATCTAATAAAATAAAATTTCAAACAAATGTCTAGTCAAACACAAACATCCCAATTGGAATGTGCTTGGGGTATGGAAAGTCAATAGTGCCCTCGGATAAATGGGAGAGGTTATTTTGGTGGGTAAAAGTCACAAACAACCCTGAATTTAGGTGTAATTGTATAAATATTCATATTTTTCTAATAATTTCATAAATATACCCTATCGTTAGTTTACTTTTGTTAACTTTAACCTTTAACCATATTTATATTTTGAAATGACTAAACTACCCTTGAAAACTTATTTATATTTTATTTTATTTTTTTAAATACATTAAAAATATTTACTTAAAAAATTTAAAATAAAAGCAACAACAACAACAAAATTTGTATTGATTTTTTCAAATTTTTAAGTAAATATTTTTTAATATTTTTAAATAATAAAAGAAAAGATAAATAAGTTTTCAAGGGTAGTTTAGTCATTTCGGGATACAAATGTGGTTAAAGTATAAAAATTAACAAAAGTCAAATGACGGTAGGGTATATTTATGTAATTATTAGAAAAAAAAAATGAATATTTATACAATTACACTTAAATTCAAGGTTGTTTGGGAAATTTACCCACTAAAATAACCTCTCCATTTTACCCAAGGGCACTATTGACTTTCCATACCCCAAGCATATTTCAATTGGAATGTTTGTGTTTGAATAGGGCATTTGTTTGAAAATTTACTTTATTAGATAAATAGAGGGTATATTTGTGCAATTAACCCATTATAAAATGACGGTAGAAAAGTGTTTTGCTAATGAAAACTGTGATAACATAATAATTGTTTCATTTTCAAAATCCTATATTTTGATCACACACAAAATAATAATGAAATTTGTATAAATTATACTTACGAGACCTAAGAGTAGTCAAAGTTTTTTGTAAATTATGATAAAGAAAAAATCACAATTTTTCGTGTGATTGTTGGAGTGTTAAATGGTGACCGGTTACATATGGTAAATGAGAGAAATCATTATTAATATGTATTCACACACCATTTGACACTTCAACTGTCACATGGGTTGGGGGATGAAAATGTTTGAGATTTGAGATTTTACTGTTTTTAAAATATTACAATAATTCGAGATTTGAGTAGAGAAATAGACTTGAATCTACAACCTCATTTTATAGGTGTGAGAAGTAAACTACTAAACCATTTTCATCTTATCGACCTAGTGTTGTTGATAGCACTCTCTATATGGCCAGGTCAACCATTTTATAGGTGTGAGAAGTAAACTACTAAACCATTTTCATCTTATCGACCTAGCACTCTCTATAAGGCCATCTCAACCAAACATTACACAACAATTAAATTGAATTAAAAAGTTTTCAAAGTTGAAAATGCATGTGTGGTCGTAGACTTGTAGTACATGCAAAAACTTGTTTAATGTACTTTGCATTTATTTTCACGTGGGTAGTTGAGGCAGTAGGTTTTTATTTATTTTATTTTATTTTATTTTATTAATTTTGAAATAAAAGCTGCAGTAGTTGGTAAGTATAAAATGTACGCATATATGCATGAGTATGCAACCATTTTTCCTTTTTATACGGGAACATCGGATCAATTCAATTGTCAAAAGCAATTTCACATCTTTTTTATTTTTTATTTATTTTTATTTTTATTTATTTATTTATTTTACATTATACTCTTCATATAAGCGATTTTGATCTATAAAAAGAAAATATAAGTAATTTTCATGTCAAACAAATCTTGTGGAATTGGTGAGAAATGTCACCTTTTTAAAGTGAGTCGGTGACTTTATCAGTACTTTAATAAGTTAAGTTTAAAAGGCACCTATTATGGTGAACTACCAAAATTGCCCTCACTTAAATGATTTATGTTATTCCCTTTCTTTGTACTTTTCTCTGTCCTCCACACTCGAGAAAAAAAATTGACAGTAGCTCTCTCTCTCTCTGTGGAATTTCTTTCTCAAGTTATAAAGAACTGACGTGACGTGGTTCAGTAAAATAAGGTAAAATTTCTTGAACTTTCTTGTTTTAATTTGTTAACATTTTCATTTGTTCCTTTTCATATGTTTCCCGAGTATTTTTTTGAGTATTTTTTAAGCCGTAAGCCATTTTTGGATCTCTGAGAGTTTTCCATAGATCTGTTCCCGAGCCTTTTCATGTTTGATGTGTGCCTTACCCGTGAGTTTTGTTGCCTTACCCGTGACTTTTCATGCCTTACCCGTGACTTTTCATGCCTTACCCGTGACTTTTGTTACCTTACCCGTGACTTTTGTTGCCTTACCCGTGACTTTTCATGCCTTACCCGTGACTTATCATGCCTTACCCGTGACTTTTCATGCCTTACCCGTGACTTTTGATTCCTTACCCATGACTTTTGATTCCTTACCCGTGACTTTTCATGCCTTACCCGTGACTTTTCATGCCTTACCCGTGACTTTTCATGCCTTACCCGTGACTTTTGATTCCTTACCCGTGACTTTTCATGCCTTACCCGTGACTTTTGATTCCTTACCCGTGACTTTTGTTGCCTTACCCGTGACTTTTCATGCCTTACCCGTGACTTTTCATGCCTTACCCGTGACTTTTCATTCCTTACCTGTGACTTTTCATGCCTTACCTGTGACTTTTGATTCCTTACCCGTGACTTTTCATGCCTTACCCGTGACTTTTCATGCCTTACCCGTGACTTTTGTTGCCTTACCCGTGACTTTTCATGTGTTTTCTTTTATTAATGGTTTGTGATTATTAATTTGACAGCCTCATGAATCGGGTTAGAATAGTAATATCTTACAACGGTCGATAGGAGCAGTTACCTGACGGAAGTCAGAGGTTTGTTGGATCCGATAACCGAGGAATGTATGTGTCAAAGAATATGACTTACGAAGAATTGGTGGCGATCGTACATACTATTGTGAACTATGATGTAAACAAATACAATGTTGATTTGTCATCAATATCAATCGTTCCTGGTAGTACGTGTCGCACATTTATAATGAATGACGATGATGTCCAGTTTATGCTAGGGGAAGATCGAGTGATCCCTCAAGTATGTGTTAGTCTAACTGAGCGGACAGCTGCCAATGTGGTAGGGAATGATATTTGTCCTCCTGAAAATACCGAACATTTAAGATCCTGTAGCGGTAGCAACCAAGTGTTCACCCAAAGGAGTGGGAGTGCCAGCGAAGGTGGGGGAAACATGTGTGGTGTCCCACAGGTTGCAATCAACCATGCAAAAGCAGCTGAACCTCAATTTGGTGATGTGTTTGGTGGTCGAAATGATGAGTATGATGCGCCGAACAATGAGGTGGATAATGAGGCAAATAATGAACAGGTTGATGATCTGCAAAACGTGGATGAAGAGCCTGCAAAAATGCAAACATGTGGTAGACGTGTACAAGGAGTTAGTGGCACTGCACCAGATATGCCAGGGACGTCCGAGGTCCGTTATAATGTGACAACATCTGATTCTGTTAATGCTACAACTTGGGTTATTCCGGGAGCAGATTCATACTCATTTGGTACTGGTAGAAGCAGCACCTTGGCAGCGCCAGAACCGACAAACATGATTTATAAAGGTTAATTTTTTCCGAGTAAAAAGGATTTGAAGAGGCTAGTTGGCAATTTTACGATGCGGCAGAATTTTGAATGGAATGTGAAAAGGTCCAATAAGACAACTTTACATCTGGTTTGCATCGTTGATGACTGTTCGTGGAAATTAAGAGCGGTGACAAGAGATGAAAGGACTTACTTTCAAGTCAGAAGTTTTGTCAATGAACACAGTTGTCCCTTGGAGGAGGTTCACCGTCGCCACAGACAAGCCAGTGCAGTCACAATCGGAGAACTCATTGCACCTAGACTTCAACAACATGATGGTCGTCTCATGCGTCCGAAGGACGTAATCGCTGATATGAAAACAATGTATGGCATCCAAATCATGTACAGTAAGGCACATGATGCCCTACAATACGCATTGTCATTGACCTATGGAACGCATGAAGAAAGTTTCCAAATGCTGCCATCTTTTGCATACGTTCTGGAACAGCAAAATCCTGGCACAATCACAGACTTACAGTGCGCAAACAATGGTAAATTCCTCTACTTTTTCATGTCGTTAGGGTCCTCAATTAGAGGTTTTCGGAGGTGTATGCGACCTGTGATTGCAGTTGATGGTACCCATTTGAAGGGAAGATTCGGTGGTACAATGTTTGTGGCAACTGCACAAGATGGAAACGAACAGGTGTATCCAATTGCTTTTGGGTACGGTGACTCAGAAAACAACCTTTCATGGGAGTGGTTTTTGGAATGTTTGAGAGGTGCCCTTGGTCATATAGATGATCTGGTTTTCATTTCCGATCGTCATGCAAGCATCGAAGCAGGGATCTCTAAAGTGTTCCCTTATGCAACCCATACCATATGTTGCTGGCATTTTGGTAAGAATATGAAGAAGCGATTTCACAGAAAGGATGTTGCCGACATAATGGATAACGCAGCTAGGTCGTATAGATAAATCCAGTATGATCGCCACATGGAGGAGTTACGTAAGCTGCACAAGGGTGCATACGATTATGCCATTGATGCTGGTCCACACAAGTGGTCCCACGTTCACTGTCCCCAAAGAAGGTATAGATTGATGACCACAAATGTTGCAGGGTGCATAAACTCATGCCTAAGATTCGCACGGCAACTGCCACTGATGACACTAGTAGAGTTCATTCGGAATATGCTACAAAAGTGGTTCCACGATCGACATACAAATGCACAGTCCATGCGGCATCGATTGACCGACGCAGCATATCTTGTGATCCTTAAACGTGTCGAGAAGTGCGGTTATATGACCGTAAATCCAGTTGACTGGAACATATTCTCCGTCAGACACAAGGGAAAACAGTGGACGGTTGACTTAGCCCGGAAGACATGCACATGCAACAAATTCCAAATGGACTTTTTACCATGTTCACACGCACTCGCAGCGGCAAGGTACATGAGGACTCTGTCCAGTTAACGCTTTATATTACCCAAACGTGAATCTAACTGTGTTCATTGTTGCAGGGAGCGGAACGTGGATTTCACATCTCTATGTGCGGACTATTACAAAAGGGAGACACTTATTGATGCATACTCGGTTCCTATCATGCCTATTGGTCATCCTTCTTCATGGGTAGTGCCATCCGACATCGCAGCGCGGGTGGTTTTAAATCCAAGGACGAAGAGACAATCCGGTCGCCCGATGGAAGGTCGACATGTCTCGTCTTCGGAGAGGACAACCACACAGTCGTGTAGAAGATGTGGACAACCAGGACATAACAGCAGGAGGTGTTCCAACCCGCCGATGGTTAATGAAGGTCCCAGTAGAATTGTTCCCGAAGAATACCGTTGCAAGTGCAGCATCTGTCATTCAACTGGACACAACCAACAAACAAACGTGCCCTCAGAAGGACTCCACCATCGAATGAATGGAGCCTTACAAGAGGACACTTGACCCCACGTCATAAATGCTTTCATGGAAGCGATTGAAGGGATAAGAGTTGCATTGGGTGCTGCTGTTGTGCTAAACTACTGTCTGTTGGGGCTTTTCCATCCTGCTCGGAAGGTTAGGGAAGTGTACTGGAAGATTTACAACTCCCTATATATTGGCGCTGAAGATGCTCTCGTGGCTGCTTATCATATATAGTAGGCCAGACCAGAGTTAGTGATGTTTATCTGAGTGCAACGAGTTTCAGCTAGAGAGGGCGAAAAGATGAACGATGCAATCATCTTAAGACTTATGTTTTAGACATGTGTTTTGGATTTTAGCTGCTGTAGTTTGTTTATTTCCACAAGTCACCATACCAGTTGATATACTCATATATGGTACTTTTTAACTTTGTGTATGCTTTGATATATATCAATATTTTAGAAATGAAAACCACATGGTGTAGTTTCTTGCGATTTGCAGTCTTACCTACACCGTAATGCTTTTATATAGAACTATTCTGATTAATTTTGTGTTCCGAAATTGATTTGTATTTACTTCTTAAGATTAATCGTGTTGTTTAAATCGTGTTGGAGTGAAATGACTTATTCACTTAAATAGGCAAAATCGTGCGTGCTGGAATTGAATAAATTTAATTGAATAATTTAAACAAAAAATACATATGTTATGTACATCAACTGTATAACACAGAACAACCCATATATACATCAGCTACACAACACTGTTGTGTAGCGAGTTGCAAAAAACCTCCACAGCCATCTTCTCCCTGATGGTGCCCATATCATCTTCCGTCCAGTCGAACTCCTTCCTGTTTGCTAGCAAGTACTCTGCCAATCTCAAAGTATGGGCACCACAGTTACCCCTGCAAAATGACAAATTAAATAACCATTAGACTGTAATTTTATTAAAACCTAATGGGATAGAATAAACTCTTAAAAATAACATACCCTTGCTGTTGTTGGGGCACCCATGTCTTCAGTCCAGGATGCTCATCCGAAAGGCACTCTTCGACGATTTGTACGTCTGATCAGTAGGCTTTCTACTATCATGAAATCCGATCTGATGCAACATCGACGGAATAAACCAACGTAGGCATGCGACCTGCTTAAGCCTGTGCTCCCATGGAACCTGCTGTCTGAACGGGTCTAACAGGTAGATCTTCCCCTCCCTGAGATCTACACTCGCCAGTACCCAATGCACCCGTGCAAGGTTGCAAGGAATCAGAACCTGTACATGTTTTAACATAGTCTTATCTGTTGGAATTTAAAACATAATATATTACATTATGGAAACAAAAATAGTATTGGAACCCTTACATAATCAACCTGGTGCCATGGCCGGGTTCCGATCGGGACAATTCCTCGGACCATCTTCAGGTCGTCATTGTGCCACCTGTGCTCCAGCATCTTCCATCCAACTGGGGGTTTGCCCACAACCCCAGGACCGAAAATTTGCTGCCACTGAATCTCTAAGTATGACTGTATATAGAAAAATAATCGCATCATTAACTAACACATCAATGCACAAATGAAAACCTATCAGTACAGACATTTACATATAACTGTGTATGGAGTAAGTTGACCCTCTGAGTGTACACGTCGGGGTATGCTCGCTGACACTTCCGTAGAATATTCATGTACGCGTCCATGTGCTGACAATGTAAAAATGTTATATTATTACGAATCAACTATTACTCATACAAACTTATACACAGTATGTTAACTAATTAACATACCGATTCCTCCAAGTCCATGAAGTTGGTCTGCAACCGTTGGAACCAAGTTACGCCAACTGGTAAAGGTAGATCCACATCACGTCTGCATAATTGTTGAACAAGTTAGAGAACCAAGTAATAATAATTAAATATTGCAAAATGAACTCGTATACTTACGTTTCCCCCGTCGTGTTCCTTTTGTAGGCTTTGTACGCTGCATCGTAGTAGGGATCTATCAAGTCATGGGGATTGAATACATACGCCAATGCCGCTGATGTCGGTGGCATGGTCCTCGGCTTCTTCGGCAGACAGGGGTTTGTGTATGGGGACAGCAACATCCAACCTGGCTTGCGAACACGCGGTACCGTAGGTGGAGTACAGTACTGACCACTGGGATCCGTATGAGGAGGGGTGCGCTCAGGAGGGGTCTGCTGTCTGGATGAACTCACCCTCCGTGCATCACTCTGAGAATGGCTGCGATGTGAGGATACACTCTCCCTCCGTGTATCGCTATGAGGAGGGGCACGCTGTCTGGATACACTCTCTCTCCATGTATCGCTATGAGGAGGGGTGCGCTGTCTGGAGGAACTCTCCCTCCGTGTATCCGTATGAGGAGGGGTGCGCTATCTGGAGGAACTCTCCCTCCGTGTATCCGTATGAGGAGGGGTGCGCTGTTTAGAGGAACTCTCCTTCCGTGTATCGCTCTCAGAAGGGGTGCGCTGTCTGGAGGAACTCTCCCTCCGTGTATCGCTCTGAGGAGGATGGCTGCGGTGTGAGGATACACTCTCCCTCCGTGTATCGCTCTGGGGAATGGGAAGGCCACGCCGGATTCGCTTTAGGGGTCGCACTTCACTGGGGTCGACGACCGGAGGTGGGGTGCTCTCTAAGGACGGACTCTATCCCAGTGGTAGCTCTGATCCAACCTGTGCCACCCATGGAAGCAGTGCTGTCTCTGTACCGGTAGTGCTGTCAGGTAAAACCGGAGGTGGTACCTGTGCTGCCTCTGCTATCTCTGTATCACCGGGTACCTCCTCTCGTTCTGTCGCACCTTGACCCCGCTGGTCGGATACTGTGTCCATAGACTGACCCTCCGTAGTTGGTGGCTGCCCATGTCTGCTCCCTGGCTCTGTCCTATCCTGACCAGTACCTGTCCTGCCGGGACTAAAGTCTCTGTGACCGTCATCGAATGGTGGGTCATCAAATGGTGGACCATCCATACGGGATTGCGGCGTCGTACCCTGTAACGCCCTGATCATATCCAGCAACTCTTCATGCTGCTTATCTCGTGCCTCATCACTTTTTTTGATAGCAGCCATGACATCATCCCGTACAGATCGAACTTCAGCCATCACTTCATCGATTTTAAGGTCCCAACCCTGAAAGGATTTCACACTCTGTTAGAACTTAAAATGTTCAATCGAGTGGAATTAAATAATAGGGTTTTATTTTTTTTACGTACCTCTGGAGCACCTCCACGTGAATCACCTCTAGGTTGAGGCTGTCTACGCGTCCGGAGACTCTCAGTGCGAGCCTCTAGGTCTACATCACCTTCACGTCTAGGCTGTCTGGGAACCGTGAATCGTACCCGCCTACGCCTATTGCCACCCTCAAGTTCTGAACCCTCCGTACCAGTGCCTTCAGAATACGAAGCCTCCATATCATCGCGTCGGGAAAACATAGCCTCAGTATCACCGGGTCGGGAAAACAGACCCTCCATATCATTGGGTCCTGCAGGCCTATGTCGTTCCAGATTCGGGATGTGATCGGAATCATACAGATTGGCTTCTAGGTCTATGCCTTCGATGTACCGTTGAGCCCTCTCCGCAACCGTCGGTACCAATTCAGGCCATGCAACCATCTGAAATTGAAGTTAAATAGTTGTCATTGTATATATAGTAATAACTATCAACATTTACAACATCAGCACTTACCCTTTTTGTAAAAACACCATCCAGCTTTTTCCCCCTAGGTCGCTGAATCAATTCCTATTTCAGAATACGTGGGGGGGGGGGGGGGTAGCTCGATTGTCCGACGAATCCCACATTTACTAATGCCAAGCTCCGGGATAACCTCATAGGCAAATACCTGCGTAATAGAAAAGTACGATACGACGTAAATACAACAGTCATATAAAATAAACTACTATTAAAGTACGGATTTAAACTCGAAATTCTCACCAATAGTGCATGCGGTAGACCGTATATGTTGTACGTCAACTCGAGGTTCTGTACGTCAAGGTCCTCGCCCTCTTGTCGCCGTTTTTCAGCCAACCGCTGTCGTGGACCATCAAACGCCCGCTTGAAACCATAAATAGACCGCCTATACACATGTGTGCCCCACAGGAACACATCAAAAGTGTCCAGGTCCTCAACTAGGTGAAACTGCCATACTGGAACTTTATCTCTCCTGTCGAACCCCATCAGTATCCGGTTCAGCATAAACAATAAGGCAAGCTTCACCGTATCATACTGCTGTTCAAAAATACCAATCCGCAGCACCGCTCTCAACTTTTCAATCTCGACTTCTTCTTGACCCTGAAAGTACCGATCGTGTATGCCATTCTCAACCACTTCATACCTCGTCGTGTCGGGTTCGACTCCAAACTTCAAACCGGTGATTAGACAGAACTCAGTCTTTGAGAACCGAACAATATGCTTCCCTAACAAAAATCTCATCTCATCTCATCAGCCGGCCCATCATGATGCAACTCGCGTAGAAGTAACCGATGGACAATCCCACCCGAAAATTTATTCTGACAATGCATCTGAAGGAAATGACCAAAACACGACTCAGTAAACCGACGTACGTCTTCGATCTTCAGATCTTCAGGTACACTGTTAAGTGCAGTGTCAACATATTCCAGGTCATCGAAATGGTCATGGCGATTAATTTTTTCGTTGAAACAATCTTCCTCTGGAGTCTTCAGAAAATCCTTTGGGTCATTCCTCATCTGCATATTCACAGAAAAAAAGCATATAAGTTCATGATTGGACCACTGAATTAAAAGTCACGGGAAGTGTATTAAAAGTCACGGGACACTATACAAAAGTCACGGGAAATGCATTAAAAGTCACAAGACACTATACAAAAGTCACGGAACACTATACAAAAGTCACGGGGACACTATACAAAAGTCACGGGAAACTTATCAAAAGTCACGAGACACTATACAAAAGTCACACGACACTTATCAAAAGTCACGGGACACTTATCAAAAGTCACGGGACACTTATCAAAAGTCACAGGAAACTATACTGCTATCACGTGACACTTATCAAAAGCCAAAAGTCACGGGACACAATACAAAAGTCACGACACACCATACAAAAGTCACGACACACTACACAAAACTCACGGGACACTATATAAAAGTCACGACACACTATACAAAAGTCACGACACACTAAACAAAAGTCACGATACAGTATACAAAAGTCACGACACACTAAACAAAAGTCACGACACACTAAACAAAAGTCACGGAAACCCAGAAATTCATCGTCCTCAAAACAACTCTTTTCTGAAACTAAAACCCTAACCTAACCTCATCGTACAAACACAGTCAACCACAATCAACCACAATCACAAATCCAACCTAATCTACATCATGAGTATGGCATCAAACATCAAAACACATGAAATTATCAACCGGAAAAACGCGTCAGGAACAAGAACTTACCTGAGTCTTTTGAGATCTCCGGTGACTTCTCGTCGATGCCATTCCTATTGGGTTTACTGTAGTGCCGTCGCCGGGGGTTCACCGTCCACTTTCCGTCGACTTTAGGGCTGTTGGACCGTCCGGTGACTTTAGGGCTGTTCACTTTTAACTTTTTGTCTCACTTTCTCTCACCGTTTGAAATTGCACAAACAGACAAATGAGGGTATTTTTGTCTGGTCACTCAAATAGGTGCCTTTTAAACTTAGATTAGTAAAGTGGTGACTGTTACCAAAAAACCGCCCCAAATAGTGCTATTTAATTTTTGAACCCAACAAATCTTTGGGGGTCTATAATTCAAAGAGTTTTATATTCACCACTTCAAACGCTTTTTTACTGTTAGCTTTTTCTTCGGTTGGCTTGCTTAAAAAGCCATTCTCTTATAAATATTCTTAAGAATTATGAGTTTCAATTCAAAGCTTTTCTAAAAATGTTTTCAAAAAAGAAACAAGACAAGGACAACAATGCCTGATTTGGGGTGCACAATACTGGACGAGAAGCATCTTTTTCAGAAAATCACTTTCAACACATTAAAAGCTTATTGAAAACTTGAAATTCAACTATGAATGTGGTTACGATCAAAACCATTTTCAATTAACAGAATTTAAAGTTCATACCCACTAGTAGGAGAAAAAAAAAATCAATTACCCGAATTTTCTTTCAACTATTGTGAAATTTTAGAGATCTAATGAAGATATGTGAATTAAATATTTGTTTCGTTTGTCATTGAAATTGTTGAGTTTTAAGGATTTTACATTCGGCTTACTAAGCCGAAATTGTAACCAACAACACAAATTGTATAAAATGAAAATAATAAAACATAGCTATGATGAATTGAAATTATAAAATGACGGTAGAAAAGTGTTTTGCTATTGAAAACTGTGATAACATAATAATTGTTTCATTTTCAAACTCCTATATTTTGATCACACACAAAATAATAATGAGATTTGTATAAATAGTACTTACTGAGACCTCTAAGTAGTCAAACCCAGATTTCTTCACCTTTCCTCTCTCTCTTTCTTTCTTCAACCTTTCTTCCAACTAACCTCATCTCTCTCTCTCTCTTAGATTGTTGGAAGAATAGGCTGGTTATTGGATTAGAAAAACGAAGTTGTAATTCTCTTTGAAATCGATTTTGATATTATGGGTTGAAATTAGGCTTGGGCGAGATCTGGAACAGATCTTGGGTTTTTATTTTCTTTCTTAATTTTTCTTTTGGAATCTTCCGCAAAATAAAATTCTGGAAATCATTTTTTTTTTTTAGTTTTCGAAAACCCTTGTTTCTCTTCCGCTTGTAATTAGAGCTGTGGGTGTGTCAATTGGATTGTGCAGTGCAGAATCAGGTGCAACGTTTGTTGATAATTGTTGATAATTCAATCACTTTGTTCAATATTATCAAAGTATATGTCTATTTATATTATTTATAATTTTCCTTGTTAATGATTCTGGGGTTTGTTGAAAGAAACCGGAAAAAGTGAAATGAAATGGTTTTGAGATTGAAAAAAAAAAAAAAAAAAGATTGAAAGAGAGATTGTTGTTGACTTCTTGTTGTTGAATATATAATCTTAATTTATATTTTTAAAAAGCTTTAATTTTAAGGGTAAAATTGATATTAATTCAGTCAAATATCATGTTTCACTAAACAAAATATGGTATTAATTTATTCCAGTATCATGTTTTTCCAAACACAGTATAATATTAATTTAGTCCAATCCAATCTAATCTAATCCCATCTAATTCCAATCTCATCTTAATCCAATCCTATGAAATAGTTCAATCCAATCCCGTGTACCAAACGGAGCCAAAGGGTTTTACTATTCATCACTTCAAACGCTTTTTTACCTGTAGCTTTGTTTACGGTGTGACAGTGTGGCTTGCTTAAAAAGCTAGCTGTTCTCTTATAAATATTTTTAACAAAGTTATTGAATTCAAAATTGCAATTAAAAAATGAAAATCTTTCGATTCTTTGCACAAGGATTTTCTGAATGAAGTATGTACAATCAATACATCATACACTAAGAGAGAAATTATGAGTTTGAAGTCAAAGCCTTTCTAAAAATGTTTGTTTGGGGTGAACAGTGTGGACGAGAACCAGCTTTTTCAGAAAATCACTATCAAGTATCAACACATTAAAAGGTAACCGAAAATTGGGATAATTACCCCGGTGGCCATCGAATTGATGACACACTATTAAAATCAGTGTTCTAGTAATCGGCCTAGTCGTCCGATTACTCGGAGCAATACAGTTAGGCGGCCGGCAACTGCGGCAAAAAGGGGCAAATCGGACTAATTCCGCGGTGGCCGTGTAATCGGACACGTGGCCGAGTAATCGGGCTAGGCGGGTCCAAGCCGTTGACTCCGCCATTCTTTTGCACCGGAAATCAGCTGGAATATGGAGCGGGATCGCCGTTTCCGGTGACTGGACCAACAAGGTTTTGTCTGCAATGGAGGCAAGCAGGAGGTTGAAGATGAAGTTGGAAAGGTGGGGTGCATTTAACAGCGGGCTGGGGTGCATGCAGGCTTCACTTGAGTGGTTAGGTTGGGCCAACATTTGGGCTTGTATTTGGGCTCATGCAGTAAGCTCTGATTTTGGTGGCAAATTACGAAATGCTCCCTGATCTCTTATAAAATCACAATATCTTTAATCTTTCTTCAATAATTACACTTATACCCCTAAATCCTTATTGATCAATATTACTCCAATGCCCCTGAACTTTATGTTTGGATTTGGATTGGTTTGTGATTGCATTTAGATGGGTGTTTAGGGATTTTGATTGGTAATTTGGCATTTGTGGATTTAGAAAGAATTTTCTTTGGATTTCTAATTGGAATTTCTTTGTAATTGTGTTTTCCGATTAATCCCCGATTAATCGGCCTAGGCGTTAGGCGCTGGGTCTTCGCCTGACTAGCGCCTAGCGCTTACTAGAACACTGATTAAAATAGCCACTGGATTGGAAAGTTATTTCAAAATGACCATTTTTGGTGAACTTTGTGACACTAATGGTCATTCCATCTAATTTTATTCAATTCCATCCAACGAGTGACATTTTGGTAAATAAGGGGATGACATTAATTTATTTTAGATTTTTTTTCTTGAAAATAAATTTTTTCTTTTGCTTTTTGAAACGAATAACTATATTTAGTGTGTGTATATATATATATAACATATCTCAACAGTCTTTCTATTGTCAGTTCGTCCTGACAATAAATATATCAGGACGAATAATGTGAACCACAGATTATGGAGAAGTTTTGACAAGTGCATACACTTTGAATCAAAGTATGTAAATCTAGTGGTCCACATTCTTCGTCCTGATATATTTATTGTTAGAATAAACTGATAATAGAAAATCTGCATATCTCAAATATATATATATATATATACGGAAATTATCCTATCAGTGCATCCTGATAGAATTATATAAGGATATTGAATGTGAGTCACTCGTTTTACATACTTTGACTTGGCATGTATGCACTTGTCAAATCACTGTTATAAATGAGTGGCTCACATTCAATATCCTGATAAAGTTATATCAGTGCATCCTGATAGGATCGGGATCGCATATATATATATGAGTAAATATATATACAACCGGGGTTGCGGCACCGCAATGGAAAAAAGTGAATAAACACATGGGATGCCATTGCGGTGCCGTGGCAATGCCACAACCCCGGTTGTATGTAGCATTGCTCTCTCTCTCTCTCTCTCTCTCTCTCATATATATATATATATATATCTCACACACACACACACACACACACACACACACACACACACACACATATATATATATATATATATATACGGTCCCGATCCTATCAGTGTTATATATATATACAGTCTTTCTATTATCAGTTCGAACTGATATAAAATATATCAGTTCTTTGCATGTGAGCTATTGGATTTAAAAGATGTTTTGACAAGTGTATGCAACCAAGTCAAAGTATCTAAATCTAATTACACACATACAAGGAACTGATATATCTTTTGTCAGTTCGAACTGACAATAGAAAAACTATATATATATATTTATGCAATCTTTCTATTGTCAATTCGTCATGACAATAAATATATTAGGACGAAGAACGTGGACTATAGATTATTGAGAAGTTTTGAAAAGTACATATACTTTGAGTCAAAGTATGTAAATCTAGTGGTCCACATTCTTCGCTCTAATATATTTATTATCATGGCGAACTGATAATAGAAAAATATGTATATATATATATATATATATAAAGAAGATTAAGGCTACAAAATCTAAAAAATCTAAAAAATAAAGAAGAGACGCATATATTGATCTAAACCATTTCTTTTGTTTTTAAAAAAGAATAATTATATTTAGTGTGTGTAAATATAATATATATATATTTACACACACTAAATATAATTATTCTTTTCAAAAAAAAAAAAAAAAAATTGGTTTCCAAAAAACATCTAAAATAAATTAATATTATCCACTTATTTACCAAACTGTCACTTATTGAAAAAATTGATTTCCAAAAAATATCTAAAATAAATTAATGGCATCCCCTTATTTACCAAAATGCCACTCATTGGATGGAATTTGATGAAATTAGATGGAATTGGATGGAATAGCCATTTTGGAATAACTTTCCAATCTAATGGCTATTTTGATAGTGTGTCATCAATTCGATGGCCACCGGGGTAATTGTCCCTTGAAAATTTGAAATTCAAATATGCACGTGGTTTCAATCAAAACCATTTTCAATTACCAGAATTTAAAGTTCATGCCCACTAGTAGGAGAAAAAAAAAATATCAATTACCAGAATTTTCTTTCAACAAGTGTGAATTTTTAGAGTAAAAGGAAAGTACCCATGGTCCTAAATGACTAAATGATTTCAATATTTCATCAAGAAACGAAGTCCGGGATCTTCAATATATATATATATAATATATATACTCCTCTTATGATGTAATTACTATTTTATCCTTTTTTTCTTTTAAATCATTTTGAAAAAAAAATTAATCTTAAAAATAATTGTTTTTATTCATTTCTGTTCTAATACCTTATAATAAACACAATTGTTTTTTATTATTATTAATATTTTGGGGAAACTGCACAAACCTCCCTCGAATTTAGGTTTAATTGAAGTTAGATGGACCTTTTGCCTGAAATTTCACAAACATCCCCTCCCTTTAATTGACTACGTTAAACTTAACCTTTGACCAAAATTTTATGGTAAAATGACTTGAATGCCCCTATTTGTATTAATTTATACTTTCTTTTCTTGCCTAGAATAAATATTATATATTAAATTGATTGCACCTAATCAAAGCCATGGTTTTAGTTGGATTGTGATTATAGACTACAGAAATTGGCGTATATACCAACTGACAAATCATTGTCAAAAATTTCTACTTGTCATTCCCTCTCAAATTACGACTTCTGCTTTTGTAAACTGTTCAAATGTTCTTATTTGGGTTACGTTTTTAATAAATTTTATGGAACTTTTGAGGTATTTGATATTTTTGAAAAGAGGTTGAATATCTTCGTTTGCGTCTTGGTATTGACTGCCAAGAATCTAACAAAAGCAATCTAAACAGTAACAAAACTCATAGGGTGCGTTTGGTACGCGGGACGGGACGGGACGGGACAGGACGGGACAATTTTCTCTTGTCCCGCGTTTGGCGCGCGATTAGCATGGGACGGGACGGGACAAGATGGGACAAAAAACCCAAAAACTTGTCCCACCCAAATAGGTCGGCCAGACTTGTCCCATGCATGGGACAAGTCTGGAAAAGACATTTTTGCCCTCAAAAATTCCAAAAATTCCAAAAATACCAACTATAAATTAAAAACTATTCTTCAAATCAGGTTTTCATTTCATCTTCTCTCACTCATCCTCACTTGCTCCGCTCCTCTCTCTCTTTCTCAGACCCAACGGCTGCGATCCATCTTGGTCGGGGTCGTGTGAACTCGCCGCCGACGCCGCATCAGATCGCCGCCTGCCGCTGCTGCTGGCGCTACCGCCGCTCCGGAAGTGAGCGATGATTGATTTTTGTGATAAAAAAGGAAGCAGCTCCAGTTGTTTCTCTTTAATCAGGCAACCCTCCAGGCCTCCAATGGCAAATCCAAGAAGATTTTGACGAATCCAAAAGCTTTGGATTTTGAAGACAAAGAACAACAAGAGACTCATAGCCCTAATTTATTTTTTATAAAAATAAGAAGACACGATCAGCAGAGCCTTACATCAAAAGAGGAGCTTAGAATGGAGATAGAGAAGTTGGTGAATCCAATAGAAATCGTGAATCCAATAGAAACCCTTTTCAAGCCCTTCAATTACTGAAACAGGGCAATCTTCAAATTCTAAATCCAGTAACAACGACGACCCTTCCTTTGTCAAAAAAATAATAATAATTTTTCAATTTTTTCAATTTTTCTGTGTAAATTTTTTCATTTGAGTTTCAATTTTTTGCTTTAATTGAAACTCAATTGGTTTGAATGGCATGTGGAGATTATTGGTGGAGTTTCTTGCTTTAATTTTTTGTCATGAGAGAAAAAAATTTGGGAGATCTGGGTTCCAGATCTTCAAAAAAAATTATTTATTTATTTAATTTTCATTTTCATTTTCTTCATTAATTTTCTATTTTGTAAAATCCAAAAATATTTTGACAAAACCCAGATCTTCATAATTCCATACAATTATGTATTTATGTGTAAAATCCAACCAACTCTATACAAAAATATTTTTTAATTTCAATATTATGGACAAAGACAAGAAGGGCATTTTGGTCATTTGAACCTCTTGTCCTGTCCTGTCCCAGCCAAACCAAACGTATAATAGTACAGTGTACAGTTCTGTCCCAGGCCTTCCAAACACAATATAGAACAACCTGTCCTGTCCCGTCCCGTCCTGTCCCGTCCCATCTTGTCCTGTCCCGTCCCATGTCCGTGCCAAACGCACCCATAAAGACGTACCACCCCCATCCCTACCGTTAATAAATTAAAGAAAATGTTGAACATAAAGTAATTTTGTATAAACTCAGGGGTGTATGTGTAATTAACACAAATTTTAATTATGAGCACAAAATTGAATACCAAATAGACTTAAAGGTTCTGTTGACCTTTGAATTATTTGTGTGTTGCTGATATCCCCTCTGAATTCTTAAAATGGTCACTAAACCTTTTGAACTGTCTGAAATTGGTAGCAACTGACGGAATCCATATGGAAATCACTTTCGGTCTCTAAATCGCGTCACATGACCTTCCATGCGCTATTGTAATAAAGGATAAAATGGGAATAACAAAAATCAAAGTTTAAGGGCGCGTTTGTTAACGTTTTCGAAAACAATTTTATTTGTTTTTTGAGTCATAAAAACTGGAAAAACCCGTTTAGTGAGATGATTTCAAAAAACTGTTTTATAAAACATTGAGAACGGTTCTCAGTTTTAATGAACAAAAAATTGAGAACTCTAAGTATTCTTGAAAACTTTTTTTAACAGTAAAATTTACTCAAATCAAAGATCTTCATGGATCTATACCAAAAAGATGATGATGATTTCGATATGTTCGATGATGAAAATTAAATTTATTTATTATTTAATTTTAATTTTTTTAGTTTTAATGTTTAATTATTTTAATATCACTTTTTCATTATTTATAATATTAATCTTTTAAAAATTATTTTAAAAATATTATACCAAACACGTTTTTTATGTTTTGATTATCTGAATATTGTTTTCAACCATTGTTACCAAACGTATTTTCGAATTCAAAAAATCCAAAAATCAGTTTTTCGAAAACTTCAGATTACAAGAAAACAAAAACCGAAGAACGAAAACGTTACCAAACGGCCTCTAACAGTTCAACATCATCATCATAATCATCATCAACGGTTCAACATCAAGACCAGAACTTTAAACCCATAACTTTACCACTATCATCATCCGTGGAATTGGTCCAAAATATCACCTTTTAAAAGTGAATTGGTGAGAATGTCACTGGTTTAATAAGTTAAGTTTAAAAGGCACCTATTATGGTGAACTACCAAAATTGCCCTTAGTTAAACATTTATGTTATTCTCTTTGAGTTGTTCTCTGCAACTCAAACGAAGGCTTGAAATACTCAGTTACTCTCTCTCTACAAATAAAAGTTCAAGGTCTTGCCCCGACTTTCTTCTTCAGTAAAATAAGGTAATATTTCTTGAACTTGCTTCTTTGAAGTTGTTCACATTTTAGTATGTAAACTTGAAGCCATTTTGAAAATGATTTCATGCCTTTTTGAAATATTTTCGTGCCTTTTTACACTGTCATCGTGCCTTTTGAAGTTGTTATCGAGCCTTTTTGAAAAAAATTTCGTGCCTTTTTGAAATATTTTCGTGCCTTTTAACACTGTCATCGTGCCTTTTGAAATTGTTATCGAGCCTTTTTGGAAAAGTCTCGATAATTTTTCTAAAAGGCTCGATAACCTTTCTAAAAGGCTCGATAACCTTTCTAAAAGGCTCGATAACTTTTCCAAAAGGCTCGATAACTTTTCTAAAAGGCTCGATAACCTTTCTAAAAGGCTCGATAACTTTTCCAAAAGGCTCGATAACCTTTCTAAAAGGCTCGATAACCTTTGTAAAAGGCTCGATAACTTTTCCAAAATGCTCGATAACTTTTAACACTGTCATCGTGCCTTTTGAAATTGTTCTCGAGCCTTTTTGGAAAAGTCTCGATAACTTTTCCAAAAGGCTCGATAACCTTTGTAAAAGGCTCGATAACTTTTCCAAAATGCTCGATAACTTTTAACACTGTCATCGTGCCTTTTGAAATTGTTATCGAGCCTTTTTGGAAAAGTCTCGATAACTTTTCCAAAAGGCTCGATAACCTTTGTAAAAGGCTCGATAACCTTTGTAAAAGGCTCGATAACTTTTCCAAAAGGCTCGATAACTTTTCAAAAGGCTCGATAACCTTTCTAAAAGGCTGGATTGATTTTCAAATTTATTCGTGCCTTTTAACAATGTCATCGTGCTTTTTGTAGTTATTATCGAGCCTTTTTGACAAAAATATTTCGAGCCTTTTTGAAAAAAGTTTCCAGCCTTTTGGTTGATTTCGAGCCTTCTTCAAAAAATATCCGTGCCTTTCTGAACAAAGTTTCGAGCCTTTTAACAAAATATTCGTGCCTTTTCGAAATTGATTTCGAGCCTTTTTGACAAAAATATTTCGAGCTTTTTTGAAAAAAAATTCGAGCCTTTTTCAAAAAATATTCGAGGCTTTTCATATAATATTTGAAGACATTGTGTAATCATGGGTTTTTGTTAATGGTTTGTGATTATTAATTTGACAGCCTCATGAATCGGGTTAGAATAGTAATATCTTACAACGGTCGATGGGACCAGTTACCCGACGGAAGTCAGAGGTTTGTTGGATCCGATAACCGGGGAATGTACGTGTCAAACAATATGACTTACAAAGAATTGGTGACGATCGTGCATACTATTGTGAACTATGATGTAAACAAATACAATTTTGAGTTGTCATCAATATCACTCGTTCCTGGCAGTACGTGTCGCACATTGATAAGGAATGACGACGATGTCCAGTTTATGCTAGGGGAAGATCGAGTGATCCCTCAAGTATGTGTCAGTCTAACTGAGCGGACAGCTGGAGATGTGGTAGGGAATGATATTCCTCCTCCTGAAAATACCCAACAGTTTGGATCCTTTAGCGGTAGCAACCAAGTGTTCACCCAAGGGGGTCCCAGCGAAGGTGTGGGAAACATGTGTGGTGTCCCAGAAGTTGCGGTCGACCATGCACATGCAGCTGAAATTCAATTGGGTGATGTGGGTGATGTGTTTGGCAGTCGAATTGAGCAGTACAATGAGCAATACGATGTGTAGTACAATGAGCAGTATAATGAGCAGTACAATGAGCAGTACAATGAGCAGTACGATGCACAGGACAATGAACAGTACGATGCGCAGTACAATCAACAGAGCAATTACCCGAACCATGAACAGGTTGATACTGAGGCAAATAATGAACATGTTCATGATCTCCAAAATGTAGATGAAGAGCCTGCACAAATGCAAACAAGCGGTAGACGTGTACAAGGAGTTAGTTGCACTGCACCAGATATGCCTGGGACTTCCGAGGTCCGTTGTAATATGACATCATCTGATTCTGTTAATACGAGAACTTGGGTTATTCCAGGAGCAGATTCATACTCGTTTGGTATTGGTACAAGCAGCACCTTGGCAGCGCAAGAACCGAGAACCATGGTTTATAAAGGTCAATTTTTTCCGAGTAAAAAAGATTTGAAGAGGCTAGTTGGCCATTTTGTGATGCGGCAGAACTTTGAATGGAAGGTGAAAAGGTCTAATAATACAACTTTACATTTGGTTTGCATCATTGACGACTGTACGTGGAAATTAAGAGCGGTGAGGAGAGAAGAAGGTACTTACTTTCAAGTCAGAAGTTTTGTCAACGAACACAGCTGTCCCTTGGAGGAGATTCACCGTCGCCACCGACAAGCTGGTGCAATCATAATCGGAGAAGTCGTTGCCCCTAGACTTCAACAAACCGATGGTCGTCTCATGCGTCCGAAGGACATAATCGCCGATATGAAAACAATGTATGGCATCCAAATCATGTACAGTAAGGCACATGATGCCTTGCAATATGCATTGTCATTAACCTATGGAACGCATGAAGAAAGTTTCCAACTGCTCCCATCTTTTGCGTATGTTCTCGAACAGCAAAATCCGGGCACAATCACGGACTTACAGTGCGATGACCATGGTAAATTCCTCTACTTTTTCATGTCGTTAGGGTCCTCAATTAGAGGTTTTCGGAGGTGTATGCGTCCTGTTATTGCAGTAGATGGTACCCATTTGAAGGGAAGATTCGGGGGTACAATGTTTGTGGCAACTGCACAAGATGGAAACGAACAGGTGTATCCAATTGCTTTTGGGTACGGTGACTCAGAGAACAACCTTTCATGGGAGTGGTTTTTAGAATGCTTGAGGGGTGCCCTTGGTCATATAGATGATCTGGTTTTCATTTCCGATCTCCATCCAAGCATTGAAGCAGGGATTTCTAAAGCGTTCCCTTATGCAACCCATACCGTTTGTGTCTGGCATTTTGGTGAAAATATGAAGAAGCGATTCCACAGAAAGGATGTTGCCCAGATAATGGATTACGCTGCTAGGTCGTACATTGAAATCCAGTATGATCGGCACATGGAGGAGTTACGTAAGCTGCACCAGGGTGCATACGATTATGCCATTGATGCCGGTCCACAGAAGTGGTCCCGCGTTCACTGTCCCCAAAGAAGGTACAGGTTGATGACCACAAATGTTGCAGAGTGCATAAACTCATGCCTAAAATTCGCTCGGCAACTGCCACTAATGACACTGGCAGAGTTCATTCGGAATATGATACAGAAGTGGTTTCATGATCGTCATGCAAATGCACAGTCCATGCGTCATCGATTGACCGACGCCGCACATCTTTTGATCCTCAAACGTGTCGAGAAGTGCGGTTATATGACCGTAAATCCAGTTGACTGGAACATATTCTCCGTCAGACACAAGGGAAAACAGTGGACGGTTGACTTAGCCCGGAAGACATGCACATGCAACAAATTCCAAATGGACTTTTTACCATGTAAACACGCACTTGCAGCGGCAAGGTACATTACAATTTACAGTTAACGGTTTATATTATCCAAACGTGAGTCTCACCCTTTTCATTGTTGCAGGGAGCGAAATTTGGATTTTACATCTCTGTGTGCGGACTACTACAAGAGGGAGACACTTATTGATGCATACTCAGTTCCTATTATGCCTGTTGGCCATCCTGCTTCATGGGTTGTGCCATCCGACATCGCATCACGGGTGGTTTTAAATCCAAAGGCGAAGAGGCAATCAGGTAGACCAATGGAGGGTCGACATGCCTCGTCTTCGGAGAGGACAACCACACAGTCGTGTAGAAGGTGTGGACAACCAGGACATAACAGCAGGAGGTGTTCCAACCCACCTATGGTTAATGAAGGTCCCAGCACAATTGTCCCCGAGGAATACCGCCGCAAGTGCAGTATCTGTCATAAAATTGGACACAACAAACAAACGTGCCCTGAGAAAGACTGTACCGTGGAATGAATGGAGCCTTACTTACAAGAGGAAGACGAATTGCCACCCTTGGTTCTTATGTTTTATGTAGAAGTAATATGATTGATTTCATGTTCGAATTTCGTTTGTTATAGTGTTTATGTATATCCCAACTTTATTTATGGATTTCAATGTATGAAATGTGTTGAACTTTTAATACATCAATCTCTCCAGCCACCTTCATTGCTTGAACTTCCCCAGCCACTACCCCCAGATGCTACAGATAGACCTGGCAAGGTTCCAGTTCTAACCGTCGAATCGGGGGGGTTCAGAACCGGGAAAACCAGGATCGGAACCGAATTTTTGGTTTCGATTCAAGAACCAGAACTGGAACCGGGGGAGGCTGGTTCCGGTTTTGGTTCTAATTTTTTTGAAAATATATTACAAAAGGTTCAGTTCTGAAACCGAAGGTTCCGATTCCAGAATCGGAATCGAAACCGCCAGTTTCAGAACCGAAACCGGGGGACCCGGTTCCGATTTCGGTTTCGATTTCGGTTCCACCAAACCTTGGAACCGAAACCGTGCCACCTCTAGCTATAGAGGAGCCCCCAGTTGCAGGGCTTCACATTGGTACCATAGCAGCAACTGATCTAATTGATGGTGCTGACTCATGCCGAGGATCGTCGATATGCCTCTGGAAATATGCCACAAGCCGATCAATGTCCTCAAACATCCTTTTACTGAACTTAAATCCCTTGGGATATAGACCAATATACTCATGATGGGGATTTGTACTTCGTATATAAGTTAGAATGAATGTTCCCGGATGCTCATGAGAAATGCCAAAACAGTAAACTATCCGTGTGGGATACTCTGCTTTCTCAATCCTTAGATGCTTATCAACTTCCGCAATAGTACCTTTGTTTTATGAGGAACATGTCTCCAACCTGATGTCTTCCAACATCGTTCAAACTTTCACAACCATGCTCGATATAGTTGTTTGGTGAGACCCTTGGTTCTTATGTAGAACTAATGTGATTGATTTTATGTTCGAAAATATATTAGAATTTAGTTGTTCGTCTAATGTCATACTAGATGCTTTATTGAATTTGCTGTATTGTTTATGGATTTCAATGTATGAAATGTGTGTGTTTAACTTTGAACTGCAAACACTTCAAACACTTGAAGAAAAAAAATTCATCATTTCATTACTCAAAAAATGTTATGTACATCAACTACATCTACATCAACTATATGGGCTTCGAGTTACAAAAAACCTCGACGGCCATCTTCTCCCGGATGGTGGCCATATCAGCTTCGGACCAGTCGAAGGTATCCCTGTTCGCCACCAGGTACTCAATAATTTTCAATGTATAGGCCCCACAGTTTCCCCTGCAATTAACCACGTGAACAAACATTATAATGGGATGCTATTAAAACCGATTGTGATAGAATAAGAACTTCAAACAGTCATACCCCCGTTCCTGTTGCGGCACACGGTTGGCGTGCACGTAGAACATCCGGAACCGCTTTTCTTCCCTTTTGTACGTCGCATCACCTCTCTGTCTGTTCCGGTGAAAGTGTACCGCATCCAGCATCGAGGGTAGCAACCACCTTAAGCACGCGAACTGGGTATTCCTATGGCTATATCAGACCTTCTGTCTGAACGGGTCAAACACGAAAATGTGCCCTTTCGCAAGGTTGACGCTGGCCACGACCCAATGGTAACCTCCGAGGTTGCAAGGAATCAGAACCTGCAGGTGTTTCTCCAAAGTGTTAGCAAATTTTTTTATTATACAGATGGACGCAAAGTCAAATTTACACTGCCCGTGTCAACGTCGTGCCATGGCAGGTTTGCCTGCGGGAGCAGGCCACATACCACCTGAAGGTCATCACGAGGATACTGGCGATCCAGCACAGTCCAACCATCTGGGGGTCTCTTGTCCTCACCCATGCAGATTCTCTGCCAGCTATGATATGCCAATGTCTGTACATAGAAAATTAACCGACACGTCAGGCAAAAAATATTTGAACACATCAAGGTAGAAGAGAAAACCGTACTCAATAAACACTTACATAGAATTGTGAATCTAGTATGTTGGTCCTCCTCTCGTACACAGTGGGGAATGCTCGTTGACGTTTCCGGAGAACGTTGCAGTATGCGTCAATGTGCTGACAAATATCAACAATTCGTATTGTTAGGATTCAACCATTTGTGAATGAAACTTCTACAGGTGAATCAAGTGAGGAACATACCGAATCGTCCAACTCCATGAAGTTGGTTTGAAACCGGTGGAACCAAGTCACATTGACACCAACTGGGTGGTGCAGATCCACATCACGTCTGCATAATTGGAAACAAATTTAACATAATACTTACTTGTACCTGTGGACGAAAAAACTATAAACAGATTGTAAGTTTTTAGATTATACTTACAATTCCCCTGTCATGCTCCTCTTGTAGGCTAGGTACGCCGCAAGCTGGTCAGGATCTACCAATTCGTGTGGCATCCATTCATGTGCTGGCTGCGGATGCGGCATCGTCCGTGGCCTCTTCGGTTCACAGGGGTTTGTGTATGGGCTCCGCTCCATCCAACCTCGACGTCGAATCCGGTCTCCACACCTCAGGGGTGGTGGACTCCGGTCCAAATCAGGGTGATCGGGGTGGTGTGAGGAGGAACTCGTTCCCTGTTGATCACCTGAAATCGATCGGTGGGGTGTCAAATGACATACCGGAGGTCGGCTGGAGGGGTCGGCTGCACTCGGGTCGACCGAAGGTCTATGCTCGTAGGAGGAACCTCGTACGCTGGGATCGACTGGACGATCGCGCTGGGTTGTGGCGTTAGGGGTGACCTCCTGGAAATGTATAGGTGTGAGCTCCTGGAAGTGAACAGGATCATCCAGCAGCTGTGATGAGCGGACTGTGGTGATGTCCTCAGGCAGTACCTGCTCCTGGGAGTGAACAGGATCATCCAGCAGCTGTGATGAGCGGACTGTGGTGATGTCCTCAGGCAGTACCTGCTCCTGTGAGTGAACAGGATCATCTAGCAACTGTGATGAGCGGACTGTGGTGATGTCCTCAGGCAGTACCTGCTCCAAGACTGCTGGCTCTATATCACCTGCTGTCTGTGTACCACCGCGCACCTCCTCTCGTGCTGTCACATCATGACCCTGCGGATCTGAGACTGTGTCTGTGGTACGTGGCTGCCCATGGCTGGTCCCTCGGTCTGTCCACCCTGTACCTGTGGGAGTAAATGCTCCGTCATGGTCATCAAATGGTTGGTCATCGAATGGTGGACCATCCATACGGTGCTGCGACGTCGGACCCTGTTGGGCCCGGATCAAATCCAGCAACTCCTGATGCTGCGCAGCTCTTTTCTCTTCACTCGTACGGAAAGCCTCCATGACATCCGTACGTAATGTTCGAACAGCATCCATCACCTCTGCCAATTTATGCTCCCAAGCCTGAAAGGAATTCGGACTCTGTCAGTACTAAAACTATTAAGTCAATTGAAATTAAATCATGTAGTCCTAAAAATGCTTACGTACCTGTGGACGCTTTCCGACGCCTCCCCGTGAATGACCTTGAGGTCCAGGCTGTCTGTCCAAATTGAATCGTACCCGCCTACGCCTCACGGGAGTAGGACTGCCAACCTCCGGTTCTGAATCACGTCCAGCTGTAGGTTGTCTGGGCAAAGTCACGCGTACCCGCCTAGACCTCGTGGGACTCCCACAGCCATTGCCGACATCCGGGTCTGAGCCCTCCGTATCACTGGGTCCAGAGTACGAAGGATCCATATCACTAGGTCCGCAAGAATCCTTCGTATGACTGGGTCCGCCAGTCCTATGTAGTTCCGGATCCGGGAGGCCTCCAGATAAATCTACAGCATAGTGATCATACATAGTGGGTCCCTGATCTATGCCTTCGTAATACCGTTGACCCATCTCAACAGCTGTCGCCACCAATTTAGACCGCGCAGACATCTGCAATTGGAGTTACATCATTGTAATTACATCATTGTAATTATACACATACTAAAAATTATAAACATTAACAACAACAATATTTACAGTTTCAGAGAAAATCTCATCCAGCTTTTTCCCTCGCGGTCGCTTAGTCAACTTCCATTTCAGAATACGTGGAGGGGGTAGCTCGGGGTTAACCCTGCGGATCCCACATTTTTGAATGCCAAGGGAGGGGATAACCTCAAAAGCAAATACCTGCGTAATAGACAAGTACGATCACAAGTAAATACATCAGTCATATAAAAAATTCTCAATTAAAGTACGGATGCAAATTATAAATGCTAACCAATAGTGCGTGCGCTAGACCGTATATGTTGTAGGACTCGATGGTGTCAACGCCCTGTCCTGCCTGTCGTGCTGCCTGCCGTGGACTATCCAAAGCATGCATGTAACCATAAATAGACCGCCTATACACGTATGCGCCCCATGGGAATGCATCAAAAGTGTCCAAGTCCTCGACTACTCGAAACTGCCATGCTGGAACTTTAAATCTCTCGTCCACCCCCATCAGTATCCAGTTCAGCAAAAACAATAATGACAGCTTCACTGCATCGTACTGCGAATGGAAAACACCAATCCGAAGCACCCCTCTCAGCTCTTGAAACTCGATGACTCGACGCTGGAAGTACCGGTCGTGTATGCCATTCTGTACCACCATATCATAACTCGCTGTGTCGGGAATCACTCCAAACTTCAATCCGGTGATTAGACAAAACTCAACCTTCGAGAACCGGACCGTATGGTTCCCTAACAGAAATCGCATCTCATCTTCCGGCCCGTTGTGATGCAACTCACGTAAAAGTAGCCGATGGACAATGCCGCCAGAAAAATTAATCTCACGATGCATCCGGAGGAAATGACCGAAACATGACTCAGTAAACCGACGTCGGTCTTCGATCCTCAGATTTTCAGGTACTCTTTCAAGTGCATTGTCGATATCTCTAAGGTCATCAAAATGGTCATGCCGAATAATTTTTCCATTGAACCATTCTCCCACCGGGGTTTTAAGGAAATCATTCGGATTCGCCATCTGCATATTGACGGAAAAAAAACAAATAAGTTACTGAAAAGGCTTGAAAACTGACGGTAAAATTCAAAACTGCATGATAACAGTGCAAAAAGGCACGATAAAATTCAAAAAGGCTCGATAACACTACAAAAAGGCACGATAACATTACAAAAAGGCACGATAACATAAAGGTTCAAAAAGGCTCGATAAAAGTATAAAAAGACACGATAACATCAATGTTTAAAAAGGCTCGATAACATATCAAAAAGGCTCGATAACAGTTCAAAAAGGCTCGATAACAGTAACAAAAGGCACGATAACATATAGGTTCTAAAAGGCTCGACAAAAGTTTCTAAAAGGCTCGATAACTTTTCAAAAGGCTCGATAACAGTAACAAAAGGCACGATAACATGTAGGTTCTAAAAGGCTCGATTTTGTTTCAAAAGGCTCGACAAAAGTTTCTTCTAAAAGGCTCGATAACCTTTCTAAAAGGCTCGACAAACTTTCTAAAAGGCTCGACAAAAGTTTCTTCTAAAAGGCTCGATAACTTTTCAAAAGGCTCGATAACTTTTCTAAAAAGGCTCGATAACCTTTCTAAAAGGTTCTAAAAGGCTCGATAACCTTTCTAAAGGCTCGATAACCTTTCTAAAAGGCTCGACAAAAGTTTCTTCTAAAAGGCTCGATAACTTTTCAAAAGGCTCGATAACTTTTCTAAAAAGGCTCGATAACCTTTCTAAAAGGTTCTAAAAGGCTCGATAACCTTTCTAAAGGCTCGATAACCTTTCTAAAAGGCTCGATAACTTTTCTAAAAAGGCTCGATAACCTTTCTAAAAGGTTATAAAAGGCTCGATAACCTTTCTAAAGGCTCGATAACCTTTCTAAAAGGCTCGATAAGACTGCAAAAAGGCTCGATTCAGTTTCAAAAACTCTTGGAAACCCAGAACTTCATCGTTTTCACTACCAAAAGGCTCGAAATTTTTTCCTAAACTAAAACCCTAACCTAAACTCATCAAACAAACATAATGGACAACAAATGCGTGAGAGATAAAGACATACCGTGGTCGGTATTGACTTCGCCGGTACGTCGGTACTGTAGCTCCGTCGACGGTGGTTCGTCGTCACAATTTGGTCGACTGTTGCGCCGTCGGGGTTTTCTCTCAGAGCTTTTCTTCAAAGTTTCAAAACAAAGAAACAGACAACAAAGGGGTATTTTCGTCTGGTCCCATTAAATGGTGCCTTTTAAACTTAACTTATTAACTTGGTGCCTATTCCCCAAAAACCAACCCAAAAGGTGCTATTTAATTTTTGACCCCATCATCATCCAGCACAGTAGCACACCAAACCATTCTTCAAAAATCAAAAACAAAAACAAAACAACACCAAACCTAGAACTTCAAGCCTAGAATTTCATCGCCGTCATCGTCATCATCATCAACATCAAAGTGGGAACATCAACAATACCACATTCACCATGAATCTGGACCCAAAGAAAAAACAACAGTGTTCTTCCCCAAATTCAAACAAACCAACCACCAAATCTTCATCCAGCAACCTCTCCACCATATGCTTCTACTTGCTGTTATTGGCTAGATTAGTCATATTAGCATGCTACCAACTCTAATTATTATTTCAAGGCGTTTGATGCATCACCAGAAATCGTAGACAAGATCATGCTTGGAACAAATTTGACAAGTTCTCATAATTTTACCCGACATATGCTTCTACTTGCTATTATTGGCTAGATTAGTCATATCAACATGCTACCAACTCTAATTATTATTTCAAGGCATTTGATGCATCACCAGAAATTATAGACGAGATCATGCTTGGAATAAACGCAAAAATTGTGTGCATTTACTTCCCTTTACTTGCTTTTGAGTTTGTGACTGTTGATTACTAAGTAGTAGAAAACTTTTTCACATCCTCTAGGTTTGTCATGATTAATACTTTAACTTTCAATTTGAAATAAGCCCCTTGGAACTTTCAATTGATCCAATGCATCATTTGAACTAACACATTCTTATGTGCGGGTCCCTCTTTAATTCAATCACTTGAAGATTTTTGCTGTTATGTTAGAATGTTTACCCGAAATCATACCCAAATGATGTGGCATCAGGAGAGTGTTACACATTATGTTATATGCCTTGATAATTTCATTCGATTTACTTAATATTTTCCTCTCACAAAAGACTGACGGTTCATAAGAGTTGGCCAACCTTTTCCTGCAAGAATCAAGGAGGTGGCACCGTGGCCGCCATATCTCCCGCCTATAAAATTAGTTTTAGAGTTTGAATTTGAGTGGTTTAGAAAATTGGGAATTTTTGTTTAAGGTGGTAATTTTTTTAATAGATTAATTATATAAGGTTAGTTGTAGTGTCAAAGTATTAATATATGTTTACATGGGATGCAAGTCCCGCCATCCACACATGTTTCCCAAATATGTAAATCATTAACTCTAAGGTTCATCATGTATATCATTATCTGTATTCGAATAAAATCCCCAAAGTTGAACATAAAAATGTTAATTTTATTATTGAATTTTTAATTCCTCAAGGGTCATAATATTTACTTGATATAGTCTTTCAAAAAGACTAGATTTCATTTAAGCAAACAAAGCTTTTTCTTTTCATAGTGTTTCCCAACAAAATTAGGGGTCCAACAAGGTAAGCCATACCCATCTTCGTAGGGATTATTTTTTTCCTTTTTCAAACAGTTTAATAAGGAATACAAAACGTAAGGAATTTTACTTCTACTTTTGTTTTTGCAAAATGTAGTGACTAAATTAGTTCATCCTTTAGAAACATTTTTATTTGATTAACAAACAAGAATAGGAAGATAATATTTCGTTCCAATCACATGAAATAATTTAATCCAATCTAACATTGCTAACAAGGCCTAATTATTTTGATCTATCATCATCATAATACAAATCCAATGAAGGCACTCTTATAGCAATACATGATTTAAATTACCATAGAGTTCATTTTATGTTTATCCACCTACATGCATCCAAGAAGATGCAATTGTGCAAAATCCACCACCATTTCATTTATTCGGAATTGTAGTCATCTTTAGGGTAGTCCTCTTATCAAATACTCACAACTTTATTTCTTATGCCTTTCTACAAGGGTGTTAAAAACATCTAGGTTCGCCTGTCAAATGTCAAAATAACGAGATAAGTGAGACTTAAATTCAAAGTCGACTTTTAAACAAATTGAAAAGGTGTTGAAAGGTAAAAATGAAAAATGTTCTAGATTTGAACACTCAAAGGAGTTTGGAATTAAACATGGTCAAAATTTTGTATCAAATCAATAAATAAAGTTTTAAACCTTACCAAGATTTATGTTAGCTATATTTAGAAAAAGTTAAATTGTCAATGCCAAACTTCATATCTCAATAAGAGAAGTGTTCATTCACCACTCATATTAAGTTTTCCTACGGACTCGAAACAAACTCATAAAACATTAAAACACAAAATATTGTCTCATAATAATAAAATAATCAAATATTGTGTATGGGATGGATGAGAAGACTTACCTGTAGCATATGTACAACCAAAGAAATGTCAATAGAGTCCTTCCATCCGAGTTCGAGATACTGTGATTTTGCGGATTTTGCGTTCTGTCAACACAATGACAATGATATACTGTGATTTACATAGTTGTAAGAGGCGTTAGGCGCCTCAAGGCGCAAGGTGAAACGTGCCCGAGAGAACATAGGCACATACAAAAAAAAAAAAAAAAAAAAAGGGTGTATTTATTGTTGGAGAATCTAGTAAATTCCCTCGAAGAGGGAAAGTTGACCCAATCAAATCTGACATTTATGTGAGATATTATGTTTAATAATTGTAATATCTCCTGCTTTCATATTTGTAATAGTTGACCCATAACTTATTTAGGATTGATAACTTTCCAATTGTTAGGTGTTTAGTAGAGATGGTTTGTTTTCTATTGTTATGTATAGAGCCACTATTTCACACAAATAAAAACCCTAGCAGACCACCCACCATTCCACACACCCTAGCAAATACCATAGGTCGTGATAACTATGTGTATAACAAATATATACAGAATAATAAACAAAATATCAAGGTTTCTCATAACTACACACAATGACAAATGAGACAAACAGAATTAAGATTAACAAAACACGTACCGGTGATGTAACGTTGTCTGTATAACATGCATACTTTAAACTTTGAAATTTCCCCTTTTTGCATAGGTCGTGAATAAGATTATGAATATTCATCGGTGGACTCTAATAAGATAAAAAGGTAAGCAAGGAATATAAATAGATAAGAGAGGGAATGAAAGAATGAGAAAATCGATGAAAACTCACATCGTGATATTTGCCGGCAACAATTATGCCTTCCAAATCAAATCCCTTAATCAAAACATAAACACGATTGACATGAGACATATGGTTGATAGAAGAAATTAAGGCAAAAGTGATACAGGGAAATAAAAAAACTTACACAATCTTGAACTTTAGATACCAAATTATCTAAAAGGGTTTGGTCTCTGGGAAGAACACTGCAAAATGGAGAAAATTCAAATAGAAAAATAGTTAAACCCAATCTCCAAATAAAAAACGGTGGTATAAGAGATGTCATACCAAAGTGCACGTGCGCGCAAATAGCAATAGTCAGATACGGCCAAGCTCACATTCTTATCAGTAACATTGAAACCTATAAACACAGACTGTGGCATATCAATAGTCCTCTTCAGAGTTTCCTGAAACATCTTCAACGGCTTCATGTACTTGATCATCTACGTATCAGTCAATTCAATTCAAGCTGTTAGAATTCAATCTATTTATGAAACAAACAAAATAGTGGAACAGGAAAAAAAAATACCTTGTGCTCTGGTTCCGCTTGTCGGCGTTGTGATTTGTGAAGTGAGGGATGACAACAAGTTGAACTTATATATATATATGGATGGTGGATTGTGGATTGTGGATTGTGTTGAGGTCAAAATAGAAATGGACATTGAATATAATACTTGCGGGCCGAGTCCGAAATGCAGTTGAGTGTAAATATGGGCTTGGCTTAACTCTTAGGTTCGGCCCAGCTCTGTTTGAAATCAATAATTATTTTAAAGACTTAAAAGCTAGCTCATTGTGGATACAGCATTTCAATACGGCTTTCAGCGAGATTAGTAGAATTCATCTCGTCGATAAAACTTATATTTACCTGATCGACACAACTATTGGCTTTCGGGAGTGAAAAGAATCGGAATTAAGGCTATGTTTGGGATTGCTTTTACTTGAGAAATAAGTTATTCTTTCTCAAGTTTTGAATAAATAGGTGTTTGGTAAACTTCCCAAAAGTAACTTATTTTACAATTTGCTCCTCAAATAATCAACTTTTGAGAAGTTGGTTGGGGGGTGCTTTTGGAAGCAGAAGCTAGCCTTTACCTTTAAATTGTCTATAGAACCATAATGTTTTAGAGAATGACAATAATGCCCTTCTATTTATTAATGATTTTTAAAAACATAAAATTAATTAAAAAAATTGAAAATAAATAAATAAAAATCGAACAATGTTACAATTGTGGTGACCACCATCGGAGTTCGAGTTCAAAGGAGATCCGATGACGGACCAAGGACTGATCGGACGACTTTGAAGTCGCCTGCACTGACGGCCCATTTGAAGTCGGGTCAAGTTCAGATTCAATCGACGAAATAATATCACCGATTTGAGCGAACACGCTTGATCCCCCATTCGACAGTATAACCACCATCGCCAAAGCATAACCGGTCTCTACGGCAATGTGAAAGAGGCTAGCGACACTCTCGGTGGAAAACTTGGTGTAGCGAGAGATGGCTCGACACTAAAGCAACAGTTCCAGATACTGAGTTTTGAAGCTTGAGTGAGTCGACTCAGTCCACCAAAGAGACAAAGTTGACTCAGTCCAACTCGTTTTGTCATTTTGTTAAAGTTGACTGAGTTGACCTGGCTTGAGCATGTGTCTATTTTTGTCATTTTGCCAAACATATTTTCCACCCAATCAAAAGCAAAGCAATTTTAAATTTAATTTACCAAACCCTTGTTAACTTTTTTACTAAGTCAATTATGTTTTAAGTTAAGCTATAAGCAGATTACTTTTAAGCAAAGCAATCCCAAACATAGCATAATTAATATATATGTGTGTGTGTGTGTGTGTATATATATATATATATATATATATTTTTTTTTATTATTATCAGTTCGAACTGACAATAAATATATCAGGACGAAGAATGTGGACCACTAGATTTACATACTTTGACTCAAAGTATATGCACTTGTTAAAATTTCTCCATAATCTGTGGTTCATATTCTTCGTCCTAATATATTTAGGGCGCGTTTACTAATCGGGAGTGAGAAAAATCGGAAACAAGTTCCACCGGAAAGGGAATGGAAGGGAATCGGAATTAAGTCACTAAATTCCATTACTGTGTTTACTAACTTTCTTAGAATTAGAGATGGAATCAAATTTATACAAATTTGATTACAAAAATACCCTTAGGTACAATATTATATATATATATGAGATGTATGACTATAACTAATAAAAAAAAAATTTATATTTAAAGAAAAAAAATTCCAAAGCAAAAACAATAAGAATTCATGTCAATTCATAATTATTATTATTATTATTTTTTTGCCATAGTGTAGTGTTTTGATTTCATCAAACAATATATTTTTTTTAATTAACAATTCACACACATATAAATTAAAAATCAACCGCCAAGTATAAAAATACATATATATACACAGTATATACAGTTATTTATATATTTATATATGTATATATAGTGTTATATATATATAGTTATTTTTTTTAAAAAAAGTGGGGATATTTTAGTAAAAACATATGAATTCCCTTTTCAATCAGAAAAGGGAACTTGATTCCTAGGGTGAGTGAGGGGAATCAAGTTCCCTTTCAATCAGGAACTTAATTCCTGATATGTGTGTGGGGTCCATGGAACTTAATTCCCAAAAAATTTAGTAAATACATGAATTCAAAAATCAGTAACTTAATTCCCTTTCCATGGTAAGATTTCTGATTAGTAAACACGCCATTATTGTTGTTATAGGTAAAAATCATCGTGAAGGACACGTCATCACCATAAGAGGCCATGTAAGTAGGAGTCAAGATGAGTCAACTCGAAGGGGCAGAAATCCCCCACAGTAACTTACTCGGGAAAGATTAAAGCAACCCGACCACGAACGAAGAAAATCGGTTTGGGCAGCAAAGCTTGCTCGGGCATGCTCGGGCATGCTCGGGCATACTCGGGATTCGATAAAAAAGATAGTCGCCAGCGTTCACACCCCAAACGCGCGGGCAGAATCAGCAACCAACATCCCCACAATAAACAACGGTGTGGCTGCCCAGAGTTCAACAAGGAAACAAATAGGTTTCCCGTAAATAAAGGAGAAGGAGTCAGTCTCAAACTCGGACTCAGCCAAATCGGGAAACATGTTGCACTCAAGAAGAAACACAGAATCCGTCTAGGACTGGACAATCGCTCAAAACTTGGGCACTATGACACCAAACCCTAGAGGCACCCAAAAACCCTAGTAACATTATGTATAAATACCCCTGTAACACACAAAATAAGGGGCACACGAGAAATAGCAAGAGAGATCAGAGTGCAGTATTTTGTAACAGTTCTTCATAGTGGATTTTACTTCGTTGATAAGGCAACAACCCGTGGATGTTTCTCCAATCATCGAAGTTTTACCACGTAATTGCGTTTATTATTCTTCTTGCTCTTCAATCATTCCCATTCAAAAAATAGTAAAAACTTAAATCAAATCGTTGACTGGGTGACCACGAAAAATCACCGTCAACAATTATCAATTCGAACTGATAATAGAAAGGTTATATATATAGAAAAAATTTCAAATGAGGATGTCCTGATAGAATTATATAAGGATATTGAACGTGAGCCACTTGTTTTAAATACTTTGACTTAGTATGTATGCACTTATCAAATCACTGTTATAAATGAGTGGCTCATATTCAATATCCTGATAAAGTTATATAAGGATGCCCTGATAGGAACGGGACTGATATATATATATATATATATATATATACAGTCTTTCTATTATCAGTTCGAACTGACAAAAGTTATATCAGTTCCTTGTATGTGGGCCACTGGATTTAAATACTTTGACTGACAAGTGCATACAGCCAAGTCAAAGTATTTAAATCCAGTGGCCCACATGCAAGGAACTGATATAACTTTTATCAGTTCGAACTGATAATAGAATTTCTGTATATATATATATATATATATATTAGTGTTATTATGAACAGATGAACGGTTGGATATAAATTTTTTAAAAGCGTTTAACCTAGTTTGAATAGTATATATATATAACTATACTGCGTCTTCAGATCTGTTCTGATTTTCAGGTTTGTTCATCTCTTTATCTTCTTTGTGTCGATTTCTATCTTCGTTTTCTTAAAAATGATTTCTGGACCTAAAGATTTATTTCTTTTCTCTTTTTGATCTTGACAACAAATTCATCACCAGATTGGCCGGAATTATCTGTGGGAAATATTGAATTTTTTGCATTAGTAAGTGTCTCTTCTTTCTGGGTATCCTTTGAAACTGTTTTCTTTGTTTTATTAATTCACTTTTTATTGTCAAAGCAGTACAAGTTTAGTCTCTGCTTTCTCTGGCCTGTCTTCAAGTATTCACTTATAGATGAAGTACCTGAAACCCGTGAATTTCTACCAGGAATTTTTCAAGGATATTTTGATCAAGAAAGATTATTCGAAACCTGGTCGGTTGCTAGGTTTGGATGTTAGTGATAAGTATGTGTCATTGGCCGTGTCAGATTGGAAGAACTTAACTGCTGTGCCTTTAAGGTATCAAATCTCTTATTATATTTCATGATTGTTATTATGTTCTCAATATCTTGTAATGTGGATTTTTTTTCAACATAGCAGAGCTTTAGATAGGCAGGAAAATAACCTGAGTCCCATGGCTGCTGATCTTTTTCAATCTTTGGTACGTAAGTTTAACTAATCTGTGAGTGTGTTTTGTTTCACCTGCCAACAGTGGGCACAACAAGTAATCTTATATCTTACAACATATTTATTATTTAATGTGGTATCATCAGTGTTGCAGAAAGCGCTAGGGGCTTGACGTATTGTTAAAAAGAATTTTTCTTTTCCATTTTTATGCAGATCCCTGAACATAATCTTGTGGGTTTCGTTTTTGGCACTAATTATGGACGCGAGGATAGTAGACCCGTTGTGAGTCTTTATGTCATGATTTTTCAAGATTATTGCCTATTTGCCCTCGGGCCTCATGCGTGATTTAAGTTATTTTCTTTTTATTTGATTAGAATGCACAAACGAAGATTTTTATTGACGACCTATGCAAAACAGGAAAAGTTGAAGGTTTAAAGTATACATTTTGGGATCGTGGCATTACATCAAAGGTATATATGTGTGTGAACGTATTCAAAAATGATTTGTAAATTAAGTTGAACCATTATGCTTTATAATAATTTCAAACACGATGAAGGCCAAGAGTGTATTCATTTGTCGTGTGGCTTATTGAAAGCTTTGTCAATTAAATGTTTGTGACTATTAAATAAGCTTAATTTTCCTCGTGTCATTATGTATAGCTGTTAGAACTGCTCGTGCCAATTATTTTGCATACGAAATTGCTAAATATTATTAGCCATTATTTTGTAGTGCACGTGTTTGTGATAAGTTTTGCATTAGTGATGCACATTGTAAGATCTGTTCATTTTGTTGATAGAATGCAGAATTTGTATTAAAGCAGCATCTGGAATTTTTATTAGAGAATTTTAATCTGCCTCAGAGCATGTCAAAAACAACTTTGGAGAAGTGTCAAGCTGTTAGTGCACTACAGGTAATTGTCTTAGTTCATTTTATGACAATAGTTTGTATTCTAATGTTTTATGAGTTTATTTGGAATCCCAAGGAAAATGAAGAAATGGCCAATTAACACTCGTCCTTTCAAAAAAAAAAAAAAAAAACTTGTCATATTGGAGAAAATACTCAGCAATGTGTCAATTATTTGTCTCCATTGTTACTTTTGCATTCTGTGACTGGGTGCATTGCATATCATCACATTGACATAGGAGATTTTGTGTAGACAATTCAGTTATTTAGATCGAGCCAAATGAAATTTGGTAATTATTAAAATTTTATTTATCAAGTTATTTCAAAATTTTCAAATTAGGAAAATTTTCAAATTTTCAAGTTATTCAGTTAACGGTCTTTAATTTCAGTCTCCTTTGACATTGTGTTTTAAATGGCCATTGTTACTTTGACATTTGGCAGGGCTACCTGGATGTTACAAACAAGATGGTAAATGAGGATTGGGATTAAACATAGGTGGATATTGCACAAATCCATCTTCACGGATGCAGGTGGAATTTAGCAGGTGGTGGCGGAATTCGTAGTGTACTAATGCCTTTTTTTTTTTTTTTTTTGGTGTGGGTAATATTGTTATTGATAATAAAGATGTTTCAATGGATATTGGATGACGATGAAGATTAATTTTTATATAAATTTATTATCATATTACGTCTCCATATATTCTGCACTTTAGGTTTAAGTTTGTCAGCTTATAAGTTTCTCTCTAGATACAACACACTTGATCAAGGTAAAGTGTTGAAAACAGCTCGCATTTGATCACTCATCAAAACCCTCAAATGTCAATTCCACGAATAATCAAAGTTTCTTCACATGAAACTTCTCCTCTTAGCATTTAGTCATTATTAATCTAAAAACTTATAAGCTGCCAAACTATACTATACGAGGGATTTCAACCCAAATAGTTGGTCTTACCACTTTATATTAACTCGACTGAAATAGAGCAAATATTCATTTCTATTGTTTCACAAGAGATGTGAATCTTTTCACTAAACTATAGATAAGCGCCTGTCAATGAATGAATGTCTGAGAATGATGCCATAGTAGCTAATGCCACCTCTTAATCATTAACTTATGACCTAAAATACATTTTTGACACCATCATGTCATTATGTAACAAAACAATCAAAGCAAGGGTCAACATAATCAATAGTATTCTCATGGTGCTTTTGGTACTAAAAACCAAAACCAAAATGTGTACCGTGCTAGAGGACGTAATCATGAAGCCGTGGAGTAGAGGTGTCAAACGGGCCTGGCCCAAGCCACCCGGCCCATCTAAAAATTGTCCATGAGGGCTTATGGACCAAGCAAAGCCTGACCCTTAACATTGAGGGCCAGGTCTCAGGCTCGGCCCTCATACATATTTATGAGCCCTGTCCGCCCCAAGGCCCAAGCTCATTTGAGACCCGAGTGGGTATGGGCCTTGTGGGTCGGCCCGCCAAAAAATATATATTTTAAATCACAAAAATAGATTATATATTTGAAAGGAATAATAAACTTATAAATTCAAAAGTCAAATGAATAAATCACTCACCAAAATAAATAAATCACTATTATTATTTAGTGCTTGTTTGGTTGAGTTTTCTACTGCTTCAAAATGTCTACAAACGTCTATTTGAGTTTTTTAGAGTTGTTTAGTTGAATTTTTGAGATTGACTATTTTAAATTAAGTAAATGCTAGTAGAATTTAAACCTTTACTAGGCAAAAGCTCATTGGGAGGTGCTTCTCTAAATAAACATTTAAAAATTAAAAAAAATTAAAAAAAATAAAAAAATAAAAAAATGTCTACCAACCAAACGACTATAATTTTAATTTTTTTTTTTTTCAAAAACTCTATTTCTAATAGATCTAATACACGTAGGTCTTTTACCGATAGAGGTTTTTCAAAAGCCCAACCAAAGAAGCTCTCTGTTAGTAAATATATTATAAACATTCATAAAATAAATAGTATTTACTATAATTATTTATTTACTTAAATTAAATGACCTTTTTTTTTTTTTTTTCCTTTTCATACATATTATTATTCTTGAGCGTGAACACCCATGAATAGACCTGGCACGGTTCCGGTTCGAACCGAAACCGAAAATCCGGTTCCAGTTCTAGAACCTGAACCTGAACCGGAGGAGGTCGGTTCCGGTTCTAAGGTTTGAGGAACCAGGCGGTTCGAACCGGAACCGGAATCGACGGTTCCGGTTTGAACCGCCAATTCACACAATTTTTTTTCTTTTTTTTTTCTTTTTTTTTTGGGTAACCGTTGGAGGCCCAACGGCTACCCCTTTTTTTTTCTTTTTTTTTTTTTTCTATAAATTACCACACCCCCCCCCCCCCCCCCCCCCCCCCCCCCCCCCCCCCTTTCATTTTTCCTCACACCAATTTCTTCTCAATTCTCTCTATTCTCCCCAAGTCTCCAACACTCTCAAGTCTCTCAATCTCCAACTCTCCAACTCTCCAAGTTTCCAAGGTTTTTAATATTTATTTCATTTTGAAATTAATTTTATTTGCAATTTGCAATTTATTTTATTTACAATTTATTTTATTTCGAATTTATTTTATCTCCAATTTATTTTATTTGCAATTAATCTTATTTTATTTGCAATTTTACTTTTGTACTTTACTACATACTTACATAGTACATTAGTACCTACTATTCTACATTTCTACTAATAGTCTAATACCATTATTCTTCTAAATTTATTTTTAAATGGCAAGTGGAAGTGGTGGGAGTGGAAGGGGTCACGGCCGTGAAGGTCCTAGGCGTTCGATTTCGATGAAAGGTATGGGTCCTATGATCGATAATCTCGGTCGTAACGACTCCACCTATCACGATTATCTGCAACGTCGGGCCTATGCTGAAGACCTAGGCCTAAACTGTCCTACTCCCCCTCTAATAATTTCTGAAACCAATCCCAATGACACCACCCCCAATTTGACAAGCCAGTCAGAAAATATGCCTGATATTGATACACCTCCAGATTTTGGTTATGATCCACCGGAAGTGGAACTACAAGAGGAGGAAGATCTGATACAGAAGCGGAACAAATCTGATCTCTTCGCCAAACATATGAAGAAAGTTAGGAAAGAAGATGGAGACTATGTAGCGGCTTGCAATTACTGCACCAAAACATATAAGTGGAGCAAATCCGGAGGATATGGCACTTATTGGAAGCATATTGAAACCAAACATCCAGACGCAATGACCAGAACGAGGTCACAATCACAAATTCCCAGGTACGCTACTCCTAACCAACAATTATTTCGTTATACTGATGAACAAAATAGAGAAGAATTAGTTAGGATGGTAGTAGTAGAACACTTATCATTTAGTTTTGGTGAAAGGGTTGGTTTTGTTAACTATTGTCGACGAGCATTAAACCCTGCTGCATGCCGTGTCCCTAGAGCCACGCTCACACAAACACTTGAAAAGATTTATTCGAGAGAGAAAAGAAAGTTAAAAAAATATTTTGAAAAATATAATGGTCGTGTTAGCGTATGTGCCGACATATGGACTGACCATTGGCAATCGCATTCATACTTGGGTGTCACTTGCCATTATATGGATAATGCATGGACTATCCAAAAAAGAATTCTTGCATTTAGAGTTTTTGATGATGCACACACTGCTCAGAATATTTATAGACAGCTTAGAATTATTTTTTTAGAGTATAATATTGAAAACAAAATTTTTGCAATTGGTTTTGATAATGCTTCTGCCAATACCGCTGCTATTCCATTTTTAATTGATTTATGCAAACCCTTTCTTGGTGGTACATTTTTTCATCAAAGGTGTGCATGCCATATTTTAAATATATGTGTTCAAAAAGGATTAGAAACTCTTGAAGAATTTATTGTACCTATTAGAAAAACCCTAATGTTTTTATGGAGACAGCCTTCTACAATGAAAGCATGGGCAAGATATTGTAAACAAAATGGTAGACGTGTCGTTAAATTTGCTCGTGATGTTCCAACACGTTGAAATTCTACTTATAAAATGCTTGCTCAAAGTTATGAGTATAGGGATTTATTAGTTTCTTTTATTCAATTTCATGTTCCTACCATTGAACTTTTTGAAACTCATTGGGATGCTTGTTACAATGTGTTACAATGTTTTCAATTTGTTAAAAAAATTTCATAATGATACAAATAATTTATCTAGTATTTATTTTCCTACAACACATTTATTTATTATTGAGAGTATTAATATTGCTGGTGCATTTTTTTATTGTGAATCTGACCGAGCAATAGCGGAAGCCGTTAGTGCTATGAAGGCAAAATGGTTAAATTATTATGGGGAGTTTCCAAATATTTATTTGATTGCTATGGTTTTTGATCCACATTGTAAATTACAATCTTTGTCTTATTATCTAGATGGTTATTATGGTAAAAAAGGTTTAAATATGCAATATGATGTTGAAGCGTGTTGTGGTAGAGTTAAGAAATTATTGTATAATATATATGATGAATATGTTACATTGTATGGATCCTCACCGAACATAGATGTTACACGAACACAAACTGCATCTCAGTCTCCATCATCCTCCTCTGGATTTTTGAATTTAGGGTATAGTATGTTATTAAAAAAAACCAAAAAACCAAAAAACCAAAAAACCAAAAAACCAAAAAACCAAGATGTTCTTCATCAAGCTCCGGTTCGTATTCCGAGCTTGAATCTTATCTAGCTTCTTCTTGTGAGTTTACAGAAGCATTTGATATTTTAAAATATTGGAATGAAGCTATAGAGTACTATCCAATCATGGCTATGATAGCCAAAAATATTTTTTCAACACATGTTTCTACTGTGGCGGTGGAGCAAGAGTTCAGCGCAGGGGGGAATATCCTAGATGAAAGACGTTCGTGCTTGACACCGAAAGCACTTCAGATACAGGTTTGTGTTGATGATTGGACAAAGGTAGAAAACAGACAATAAGAAATCGATCAGGAACTAACATACGATTTCTTTAAAGATGATGAACCTGAAGGCTCTGGAGCAGTGGAGCCGGAATAGCAAACCTATAATAAAAATTTGTAAGGATTCCCTTTAGTTGATTGGCTTATTTCGTGGACAAACCACATGTTGGGGTTTGGTTGTAAGGGTAGTCTAGGTGATTAAGGTTGAAGATCAAAGACCCTTTCCAAGACCTCAATAGGACAAGCACCAAAGGTATATATCTAGTGCTTACTTTGTCTTGAAGAGATATAGTTGCACACACACACAACATGTATAACTCTTATTCTTGAATGTTGTGTTTATATTCTGTGTGCATTGTGCTTTATTGATTATTCAATATCTCTTCTTGCATTAAATTGATTGCATCTTGTTCTATGAAATGTCATGACATGATAGGCATTATGATGCATTTAATACCCACACTTGCACTTCATGTATGTTAGCTTTTAGTGTGGAGTAATTCGTTTCTCGAAGGTTGTTCAAAAACGTCCGCGCGTGCACGTTGGTGTGCTTTGTTTTACGCGATGATCGCCGGTGGAGATGCCTTTGGCTTCTCCTTTGGTTTCACCATTTTTGGTGAAACGGCGGTTCCGTTTGGCGGCCTAGCCGCCGTTTGAAACCGCCGATCGAGACCTGATTGAAAATATGGGTCCAAAACGGCGGTTATGATCGACGGTTACGAAACCGCCGATCGAAGTCGTCGATGTTTCCTGATCCTCTCGGGAGCCATTCGGCGGTTCAATTCGATGGCCTGGCCGTCGATTGAAACCGCCGATCGTGCGATTTCAGGGGCAATTTTGTCTTTTCACTTGCCCTGTTCTTGATGTCTATAAATATCACACTTTCTCATTATCTGAATTAGTTCTTTGACTCATTAGAACCCTAAACTTAAAAGAGAGATATTTGAGAGAAATTCACATCAAGAACTCACCTTTAACCACTCAAATCAAACCCTTTTTGCATCAAATTTCATATTGCATCTTTTATGTGTATATAGAGTGCATCCATGTATGGGTTTGCATCATCACAACTTGCTTGGTAAGATTTTGATTAACTTCATCTTATTTTAGTATTTTTACTACCAAGCCATATCTTTTAAATTACTTGTATGTTTTAGATCATATGCTAAATACAAAAAAAGAGAATTAATTGTGATGAATTGATTGAGTGTTTTTTTGATAGATATCTAGGTTTTTTATAATCTATGATTATCTATGCTATTTGACATGTCATTTAGCAATTAATATCTAGGTTGATTTAATTGAATATATCATCATCCTAGATAAGCATCTAAGGTTACCTAGCCTTTTTGTTATTTGAATATCATGAATATTCACATAGGTTGTGCATCTCTTTTGAGAGATTTAAGTCTTGTGTGATTGACCGGGATTAAGTCGGACACCAAGAATAGGTGGTCACATAAACAATTGGAATAGAGCCACTTTTAAAGGCCCGCATGGTAGAAGTGGGGGGTTATTGACCGGAGTGTTAGACGAGGTCTACATAGGTTGTAAACTCCATTTCAATTAGTGGATTTCAAGTTCCGAGTGTGGCTCACTAAACAGCCCGTGGTTTTTCCCAGTGGTTGGGTTCCACGTAAACATCAAGTGTTATTTAATTTCCGCATCTGATTACACTTGTATGTATTTTTGACTTGCTAGGGGTATTTTCATAAAATTGACATGCACGCGAAAATTGGGTAATAATTAGATAAATCTATTCACCCCCCTCTAGCTTTATAAGTGAACACACCGAGCTATAATATTTCCCTTTCAATTGGTATCAGAGCAGGTTCCTAGACATACATAGGTGATCCTTGCTCATTTTGGTGTGTCTTGCATCTTGTGTGATTTTTTGATTTATTTCATACATCTTGCATTCTTCTCAATTGCATTCATTCAACGCAAACACTATGAGTGATTTTGTGAGAGAAGAAATTGACTCCGTTGAGGAGATGTCTCTCTTCCAAGAGAGATTTAGGAGATTTGTGAAATTAACCACCTCACCTCCTAAGAAGAAGTTGACCACCTCACCTCCTAAGAAGAAGAAGACAAGTGCTTTGGAGACTTCGAAGCATGACAAGAAGGAGGTTATCTCAATTGAAGACATGGGACTCAATGACAAGCCAAACCAAGGAGTGTTTTCAAGAGAGGGGACTCATTGCTCCAAATGTGGAGGATTCGGGCATATCTCCCCGGAGTGTGGAAACTTGAAGGATAGAAGAAAAGGAAAGGCGTTGACCACCTTATGGGATAAATATGAAGATGACGAAAATCCTTCAAGTGATGAAGAACTTTCCATCATCTACACGGAATTTGGAGCCAAGAGTGTAGAAGTTGAAGAAGATGGCAAAGTTGCTTTTTCTTGTGATCCCCAAGAAGAACTAGATATAGAAGTAGTTGGTGTAGCTACTCATCGGGATTTGGCTCATACCTCATCAAGAGACAAATTTGATGATCTTAATGAAGGAGATGACTCCATTGGTGAAATGGAGATTATAGGAAATGACACAAGTGTTGAATATTTGTCATCTAACTCTCCAAATGGATATGTGGAGAGTATGGATCTTAATGACTACAAAGTCAAAGTTGAGAGCTCGATGATGAGGAACAAGAAAGAAATTAGAAGATTAAAAGAAGTGAATCTAGAGCTTTCAACACTAGTAGACCACTTGTGTGAAGAAGTGGTGAGATCCATGGAGGATGAAGATAAGCTAAAAGACGACTTAGCCTTATCTAAGAGGAGAGAAGAAGAGCTGAAAAGCGAGCTTGAAGAAGTTAAGGTCTTAATGGCTAAGATGACTTCAAGCACCAAGAAGCTTGACCACATGTTGGGAGTTGGAAGAAAGCCAAGTGAGAAGAGAGATCTTGGCTACATTGATGACAAGGATGCCTCCTCCACAAGCAAGACATCCTTTGTCATGGACATGAACTTCAATATGTCCCCTCCTCCTCAACACCCTAGGAAGAAGATTGACCTAGGAGAGTGTTCAAGAAGTGCCCAAGTATTTGAGGCACCAAAAGGTCAAGCTCAAGCTCACACCCAAAGGGCTCCTCACACTATCTTCCCTCAAACTCAAAATCAGAATGGGAAGAGTTCAGTCATGCAAGCTCAGTCGAGCAAGCAACCTCGTCTTGGTTATCAACAAAGGAGGAGAGATCCTATCCAACAACCAAGACAACCACAATGACAAGGGAAAGTATCTATCCATGCTAAAGGGAATGGTATGATTCCTAACTTTATCCCCTTTGTCATTTTGTGGTATTGTTGGTCATATTAGACCAAGTTGCTTGCATTACATTGAAATGTGTAGAGCTAAAAGCATGATTGACAAGAAAAAGGCTAGAGCTAAGATGCATCTTCATAAAAAGGAAGAAAATCATTTGCATGATCCTTTTTCATCTTGTACTCTAGAACCTTTGTCCACTAGGATTGACTTTGTGTCACCTAAGTGGATTAAAAATGATGAACCCGCTTGCTACGAGACTAACAAGTCTCAACTAGGTTCAACTAGGTCCAATGGACTTAGAAGGTCTTTAGGACCTCATGCCCTTCTTTGAAGCGGTATGGAAAATTGACCCCATATAGGGATCTCAAGCAAAAAGAGCTATTTTGCATTCTTGTCACTTGCAAAAAATTTGAAATATCTTATGCTTATCTTTTTGTTGCTTGAGTAAGCTTGGTTACACCATGTATATATATTTTCTATTCAATAAGTGTGATCAATGCTTGTATTGCAATCCATGTCATATTTATATTCAAACATGCATTTTTGGACTATGAGATATTTACATAGGATATAATTTGAATGACCTATAATGATCTCCATGACATGATGATTGCTAAATGACATGCTAAATGTTAATCTTGAAAAGAATGTTTTTGATGATTGCAATTCTTAACTGCAATAATGTGTGAAAAAGCTTATGAGACTCAAATGAAAAGGATCTTGTATCCATTCAAGGATTTTACAATCCAAATGTCTCTCTTTCTTTATTGGTTGAACATGTCTACTATCATACGGATATCTTATCCAGAAAAATCAAGTAGGGTGCAAAGTCGCTCATGACATGTTTGGCTTATAAAGTTGGATATAGTTGTTCTTAAATTGAAATCAATGAAAACCTATATCTTTGCTTCTCTCATGACATTGGTGAAATTGGTTTGAATTCATATTGAAAACCTTTGTCATTTGCTTTGCCAATATCATGGTATTTTGGACTTAAATGCTACATGTCTTGTATGCAAAGCATTTTTTGATTCACACATTTTCTTTCGAGTAATTGGCACAAATCCCCCACAGACTATACCAGCTTTTGCATGTTGCCCCCTAAACTATTTTATTAGGCACTAAACCCCCTGAACTATCACTTATTGGCAATCCTTTGGGTTTTTCCCCCATTGAGGAGGCATCTTTAGTCTTGGTCTGCCAATAAGTGATAGTTCAGGGGGTTTAGTGCCTAATAAAATACTTTAGGGGGCAACATGCAAAAGCTGGTATAGTATGGGGGGGGGGGGGGGGGGGGATTTGTGCCAATTACTCTTTTCTTTAAATAAATCTCCTTGTTTCTCTCCAATTAATTGAGATTGCATAAAGTGACTTATATTGATTATGCAAATATTTAGAATGCTACTATCTCTCTTTGCCTTGAGTGACCCGGTTGGGGACTACTCCTTTGTCTATATCATGACAAAAAGGGGGAGTAGGTTGTGGTAAAGGGAGTTGCAAATTGTAGTAGCAATTGTGCATGTTGGGGAGAATACTTATTGAGGGGGAGTAACCCTTTGAGGGGGAGCATTTGCACATTACATACATTGTATGATGTTGTACTTAAATTCTTAAATGCAAGTGCTTGTTTTATCTCACTTGATTCATCTCACCTTTTCTTGTATTGGAAAGTATAGAAACTTTGTTTTTCAAGGATTGATTGTTCTACAAGAGATTGAAGACTTCAAGATTTATTTTATCTTATCTCTTTGTATTGTAGAAAATCATTATAGACCCGTAGTTTCTATTTTGTTGTGAGGAATCATTGTGAGTGGTGGTTTTGTCATGAAATAGCCAAATGGGGAGATTGTAAGGATTCCCTTTAGTTGATTGGTTTATTTCGTGGAGATGCCTTTGGCTTCTCCTTTGGTTTCACCATTTTTGGTGAAACGGCGGTTCCATTCGGTGGCCTGGCCGCCGTTTGAAACCGCTGATCGAGACCTGATTGAAAATATCTCTCGGGTCCAAAACGGCGGTTATGATTAACGGTTACGAAACCGCCGATCGAAGTCGTCGATGTTTCCTGATCCTCTCGAGGAGCCATTCGGCGGTTCAATTCGGTGGCCTGGCCGTCGATTGAAACCGCCGATCGTGCGATTTCAGGGGCAATTTTGTCTTTTCACTTGCCCTGTTCTTGATGTCTATAAATATCATACTTTCTCATTATCTGAATTAGTTCTTTGACTCATTAGAACCCTAAACTTAAAAGAGAGATATTTGAGAGAAATTCACATCAAGAACTCACCTTTAACCACTCAAATCAAACCCTTTTTGCATCAAATTTCATATTGCATCTTCTATGTGTATATAGAGTGCATCCATGTATGGGTTTGCATCATCACAACTTGCTTGGTAAGATTTTGATTAACTTCATCTTATTTTAGTATTTTTACTACCAAGCCATATCTTTTAAATTACTTGTATGTTTTAGATCATATGCTAAATACAAGAAAAGAGAATTAATTGTGATGAATTGATTGAGTGTTGTTTTTGATAGATATCTAGGTTTTTTATAATCTATGATTATCTATGCTATTTGACATGTCATTTAGCAATTGATATCTAGGGTTGATTTAATTGAATATATCATCATCCTAGATAAGCATCTAAGGTTACCTAGCCTTTTTTGTTATTTGAATATCATGAATATTCACATAGGTTGTGCATCTCTTTTGAGAGATTTAAGTCTTGTGTGATTGACCGGGATTAGGTTGGACACCGGGAATAGGTGGTCACATAAGCAATTGGAATAGAGCCACTTTTAAAGGCCCGCCTGGTAGAAGTAGGGGGTTATTGACTGGAGTGTTAGACGAGGTCTACATAGGTTGTAAACTCCACTTCAATTAGTGGATTTCAAGTTCTGAGTGTGGCTCACTAAACAGCCCGTGGTTTTTCCCAATAGTTGGGTTTCCACGTAAACATCAAGTGTTATTTAATTTTCGCATCTGATTACACTTGTATGTATTTTTGACTTGCTATGGGTATTTTCGTAAAATTGACATGCACGCGAAAATTTGGTAATAATTAGATAAAATCTATTCACCCCCCCCCCCCCCCCCCCCCCCCCCCCCCCCCCCCCCCCCCCCCCCCCCCCCTCTAGCTTTATAAAGTGAACACACTGAGCTATAATATTTCCCTTTCAAAATTAGTCCACGACTCCGCCGTCTCCACGTCATCACCAAACTTGTAATAAAAGGTAAGAGAATTACGTGGCCTTTGATTCCTCTAAACCCCCCAAGAGGATACGTAGGCAACTTAATTGTGGTAAAAATTAAGTGCAAGGCTAATAAGTTTACATATTATTTTTTTTTTTGTTTTTTTTTTAAATTTAATTTTGTAATTTGTCATTTATTTATTTTATGTTATTTTTAAAATTTGTGTGACTCAATTTCCAAATACCCAATGAAATGTAAATTGTAATTTGTCATTTTGTTTAGTTTTATTTTAATTTAATTTTGTAATTTGCCATTTGTTTATTTTATTCAAATAATAACCCAATGAATTTAATTTAATTTTGTAATTTGTCATTTATATATTTTATTTTATTCAATTACAATCTACAACTTATAAGTTACAAGTTGTCAAGTTAGAACTTAGAAGTCTTTTTTTTTTTTTTTTTTTTTTGTTAAAAAAAAAAAAAAAAGGTTCAAAACCGCCGGTTCCTATGGAACCGGCATATAGTGGTTCCGGTTTCGGTTCCACCAAACCATGGAACCGGAACCGGAACCGTGCCAGGTCTACCCATGAATGCCACACCATTCTGTGATGTTACATTTTGTGTTTATTTTGTTTTTTCTTTTTAATTGAATAATATTATCCTCATGTAGTTTATAAATATTTAGTAATCAGTAATTTTATTTTAAAATGGGTATAGAGAAATTTTTTTGGGTGGCAATACTCATACTATCCGACTTGATAGGCTTTAGACTATAAGCCCAATCCGACCCTCACTCTTGGCCCTCAAGGCCGACGGGCCTAAAATATATGTCCAAGCCCGCCCTCTTACCCAGGCTCAGGCCAAGCCTAGGCCCTTAATGTGTCGAGCCGGGTTGGGTAGGCTTATACGGAAACAGGTAAAGCTCGCAACAGGTACAGGCCGGCCCGACCCTTTTGACACCTCTACCGTGGAGGACAAAATGCCAATTATTGTATGCATTGTTAGATTTTTGGAAGACCACGACATATGCTTCTGCTTGCTATTATTGGCTAGATTAGTCATATCACCATGCTACCAACTCTAATTATCATTTCAAGGCAAGTGCTGCATCACCAGAAATCGTAGACGAGATCATGCTCAAAATAAATTTGACAAGTTCTCTGGGGGGCGGCGGTGTTATCACTAAAATTGTGTATTTACTTCCCTTTACTTGCTTTTGAGTTTGTGATTTTATTGATTACCAAGTAAAAGTAGAACTCTTATAAATTAATTTCCTATAAATTAATAACCTCTTTGTATTAATAAAAAATCATAGTCTCGACTCGAGCCAATGTAAAAAATTAATAAACCACTCTATCGTAATAATTAATAATTTCTTTTTGAAACTTGGTATAAAATTTCGGTCTCGACTGTCGTAGAAATTAATAATTTCATAAAAGTAAAAAATAATTTACATAATATTCAACAACAAGAAAAGTACTTTAAGATATTAGTTTGCACAAAGCCAAATGTTTGATATTTTTGACTTTATCCTTCGTCTTTTGAATTGTTTTAAGAAATTCTTGTGATCACCTTCTTATTGTAGTCAAAAGATTTCAACTAAATTTAGCATTTCAATAGGAAATTTTCTTAACAATTTTTTCCTAAATAAGGAATCCTGAAAAGAAAAAAGAAAAAAAGAAAAAAAAAAAGAACTTTCCTTAAAGAAGAAAACTGACTAAACAATGAATCCTGCTAAACAAGAAAACCGATATCGGCACGTTTTCTAAGATAAAATAACAACCCCCCCCCCCCCCCCCCCCCCCCCCCCCCCCCCCCCCCCCCCTCTCTCAAATTAATAACCCATCTAAATTAATACTCAAAGTAGGTCCCAAGAATATTTGTTTAGAGAGGTTTTACTGTAGTAGCTAACAAAACTTTTTCACATCCTCTAGGTTTGTCATGATTAATACTTGTTAACTTTCAAATTGAAATAAGTGTTAAGATTATGCTCAATAGCAAGAGTGTAATGTTGTAATTGACAATCTTTTTCATATTAATAAAGTGATTTCTGGTTTAACAAATCTTATAGCATTTATAATTTAATATTATAATTGTCAAAGTAAATAATCATAAGGTCTAAAGACTATGAGAAAAGAAGAATTGTTCGTACATTTGGATATGTATGAGGTAGACACAATTCTTTAGTTAGTCTTGAATAATGTTCACAACTTAAGTTAAAGGTTGGGCACATTTATCTTGTTAAAGTTGTAGAATTCTTTTGCTAGCATTTGAGTGGGATCAAATGAGATATGATGAGTCTAAAATCATCGGAGTGTCTTCGAGTAAAAGAATCTAGTGCACTGGGTGCATTGAACTGGATCACAATGAAAAACTTTATCTAGAACCGTCAATAGATAATAGTCTTTTTATTATCAGGACAATCGGAGAGTCTATCTTAATCCTGAGATAAATGATGGACTTATGGTTGCAAGTGATATCATTTGAGTTATCAATGAGTACGATTATATATCCCCTTGGAACTTTCAATTGTCCCAATCTCGATTAGTGGTGTAAAAGTGGGCTGGCACGGCCCATTTGTGCTGGGCCGAAAAAGCCCGTTTTTAAAAACGGGCTCAGCCTGGCATGGCACATCGTTTTTATGTGCCGGGCCGGGTCGGCCTGTTTTCCAAAAAGGGGGAGCCCGGCACGTGCTGGTGACCCGGGCCATATGTATGTGTGCCGGGCCGAGCCGGGCCGGCACGCAGGCCTTTTTTTTATTTTTTTATTATTTTATTATTTTTTATTGTTTAAACAATTTAGATTATATAATTTTAATTGTAATTTCTCTATCTTATATTAATATATTCTTATTTATTATTTTAGTGTCATAATAATAAAAAAAAAAGATAAATTTATTATTTTATTTAATAAAATAATTCAAAGAATAAATAAAAATAAAATATGAAAGTAAATAAAAATACATGAAAATATGAAATGAAAAATGATTTATTTATTTCGGATTTTCACTTTTACATGATTGCCTCATTAAAATTTAAAAACCTTACCAAGAAAAACCCAATGGGATAAAAATTTGGCAAGGGAAAAAGAGTGCAATCTCTAGCATACGCGGAGTCGTAACTAGCCCGTCTGGCCATCCCAGTTCCGTTGTAGTTATGTCCGGGTTATAGTTTTTGGCTCTTCCTGTTGAGTCATGCATTTGGCCATATGCCTTTTCAAATGACCGGTTCCCGACTTTGGATAGGCATCATATGAGCGTTTACAAAACTTACAGCGATATTTTGTTATGACCCTACCGTCTGGGTTTGGTATTTCTTCTTTGTCAAAACACTACCATACTTTTGATATGTACTTTTTAGGTTTGGGAGGACATGATGTCGGTATTGTGCCGGAACCAGAAGGCCCCGCTGCCATTTGCATCTGCCCGGAAAGGTCAAAATAATTTTCCTCTATGTTAATACCGTCCAAAAATTGAGGATGATTATGATCAATTTCCTACAATACAAATATTAACTCATTAATCATTAAAATGGCTAAAGCATAAAATCATAAATATACTAATTAGTAATAACTAAGCATGACAATATTAAAATTAATTACTAAACATAAAATCATCAATTTACTAACTAAACAAAATATACTAAGTATAAATTAAAATATACAAATATTAAAATTAATTTTTAGACCTAAATTCATAAAATGATAAATTTACTAAAACATAAAATTAATTAATAACATTTAAAAGAAAAAGATAGCTTTGAGCTTTGGTGAATTGGTGGAGAGATTAGAGAATAATATTAGACTATTAGAGAATATAGATTAGAGAGAGTAATGGAGAGTTGGAGAATGGAGAGAATGAGAGTATGAGAGAATAGAGATTGAGAGAAAGTGTATGGAAATTGTGGATTGGGTGGGGGTATTTATAGAAAAATTTGAAATGTGGGTAAAAATATAAAATAGAAGAGATGAGGGGGTAAAGTGTAATTTTTTAATCAATTTTGAAATTTTGACCATTGTTGACGTCAGCAACGGTCAAAATTTCAAAAAAAAATAATAAAAAATTAGTTTTTCAAACGGTTAAAAAAATAAAATTATATATATATATATATATGTATGGCGGGCCGGCCCGTCGGCCTGCCAGGCCGGCGTCCCCTTCAGGCCTTCAATTTTTTTTTTTTTTAATTTAAAATTTTAAATATCTTAATTAACTTAGTTTGTTATTTGTTAATTGTTAGTTTTGTTACTTTGTTTTGTACTTTTGTTACATACTTACATTATAAATTTATAATATTGTTATATTGTTTAAACATTTTTAATTGTAATTTGTTTATCTTATTTATTATTTGAGTCATTGAGTGTAATAAAAAAAATGTAGAAAATAGAAAGATTTATTATTTTATTTAAAAATAATAATTCAAAGAATAAGTAATTATAAAGCTAAAATATAAATTATGAAAATATGAAAAGAAGAATTATTTATTTCTTTTGGAGTCTCAGACTCTCAGTATTACATATTTACATGATTGCCTCATTAAAAACCTTCCCAAGAAAAACCCAGTGGGATAAAAACTTGGTAAGGAAAAAAGAGTGCAATCGTATTACAAGTTAACGTAGATGTTGATGTATAAGCAAGAAATCTTAGATTTGGTTACTGTCAGAACTCTCTTCGACATATAAATTACTGAAATTTTGAATAAGTTGTTCGTCTACCGTTTCATGTTGCAACCTCTTTTTCGCACGCTCCCAATCCCGAACGCATGCCAATACCTCTACCATCTATGGAGTCAAAGAATTTCTTCTTTCTTCAACAATTTTTCCAGTCGTGCTGAATACCTGTTCTAAGGAAACAGTGGAGACAGGGATAACCAGTACGTCCCGTGCTAGGTGTGATAGGATCGGATATTTATAATAGCCGTAGGTTTTCCACCATACCAACAGTTCAAATCCCTTCTCTCTTTCAAATGACCGGTGGTCGAATTGAGCTTCAAGGTAGCTTGTCAGTTCGGCACCGGAAGTTGCATTAGCTGATTCAGCTCGTGAAGAAGAAGAACTTGATGAGCCTACTTTTTTTCGGCATTTTAAAATGTTCCAACTTGTCTGATTCGGGAGTGTGTCTGGTTCTATTGTTGGTTGCACGTCAACACCGCCATACCTGAGCTCATAAGTACTAAAAACTTCGAACAACTTGGTTCGAATGTCAGTAACCTGTGCAGAATAATCTACGCTCAAAATATCACCAAGATACTCTAGCAATGTTTCTAAACCAAATAATTTAACCCTAGGATCTATTATAGCACCTAAAGCATAAAGAAAAGGAATTTCAGACCAGTATTTTTTAAACTTGGCTTCCATGGCAACAACTACAGGGCCTAAGATTCCATCTTTCCTATAATTGTTTAACAATTCAAACATTTCCACAATATGATGTATTATTAGGGATGATGTGGGGTAATAGACCCCGGAAAGAGTTACAGTGGAATCGTAAAAAACCTTTAAAAATTGAATAAAGATTTTTGCCACATGCCAATCATTTGGTGTCAGTGTTGGTTGGCCAAGTTCGGACATTTTCATGTTATAAAAACCTGAAATAGGTGATTCATATTCCAAACAATTTAGCAGCATTAAATAAGTAGAGTTCCACCTTACCGGCATATCTGTTAGGAATCTTCGGGGTCGTAGACCGAAGGTTGTACAGTATCTACCGAATTCATTCAATCTTGGATTAGAACTGCAGAGCCAAGCAAGGGCATCTCTGATGCGATCTATACGATCGCTTACTACCTTCATACCAGATTGTACAACTAAATTGATGATATGACATGCACATCGTTGATGGAAGAAATAACCCCCATGTTGCGGGATATTTTTTTTAAAATCAATGCAATGGAACTAGTATTTGCAGATGCATTATCTAATGTGATAGAAATGACGCGATGCTGTATTTCAAAAGTTTCTAAAACAGACATAATGCCTTTAAAAATATTTTTTGCGGTATGTGTGCCATCCATAAGACGAAAACCAAGAATTCTTTTTTGTAAATTCCAATCATAGTCTAAATAGTGTCCCGTGACAATTATATACTCCTATTTGGAACATGCGCTCCAAATATCAGAAGTTAAAGCAATAGAGATAGTTAGATGCTGTAATTCAGCCTTCAACTCATCTCGTTGGGTTTGAAAACATTTTATCAAATCGTTTCGAGTAGTGGTTCTAGAAACAGATTTAAATTGGGGGTTGTATGCAGTTTGAATAAATTCTTCATAAAAAGGGTTGTCACCGAAATTAATCGGTTGATCAGTACATGCAATGTAACGTGCCATGGACTCTCTAGCATGCATGGCGTCCTAACACCAAGTTGTAACGGACCCGTCTGGGTGCCATTGTAGTTGTGTTTGGGTTGTAGTGTCTACCTGTCCATGTGCAGGCATGCATTTCTCCATATGCCTTCACAAATGACCGGTCCCTCCCCTAGAAGTGACATAATGTTTTTCACAAAACTTACATTGAGCTCTGTCCATGAGTTGACCGTCTGGCATAGTCTTCTGTACTACGTCAAAATACTGCCATACGTTTGATGTGTGCTTTTTAGGTTTGGGAGGACGTGATGTCGGTGTTGTGCCGGAACCAGAAGGTCTCACTGCCGTTTCCGTTGGCCCGGGGCCGGAAAGGTCAAAATAATCGTTGTCCATGTTAAGACCGTCCATAAATTGAGGATGATTATGATCCATTTCCTACAATACAAATATTAAATCATTAGTCATTAAAAACAAGCATAAAATCATAATTCATAAATACTAAGTATAAAAATATTAAAATTAATTACTAAACATAAAATCATAAATATACTAAGCATATTAAAATTAATTACTAAACATAAAAATATAATATCATACAAATATTAAAATAATTACTAAACATAAAATCATAAATATCATAAAAATATTAAAATTAATTACTAAACATAAAATCATAAATATACTAACTACTAAGCATTAACATTTAACATATTAAAATAATTACTAAACATAAAATCATAAATATACTAACTACTAAGCATTAACATTTAACATATTAAAATTAATTACTAAACATAAAATCATAAATACTAAGTATAAAAATATTAAAATTAATTACTAAACATAAAATCATAAATATACTAACTACTAAGCATTAACATTTAACATATTAAAATTAATTACTAAACATAAAATCATAAATATCATAAAAATATTAAAATTAATTACTAAACATAAAATCATAAATATACTAACTACTAAGCATTAACATTTAACATATTAAAATAATTACTAAACATAAAATCATAAATATCATACAAATATTAAAATTAATTACTAAACATAAAATCATAAATATACTAACTACTAAGCATTAACATTTAACATATTAAAATAATTACTAAACATAAAATCATAAATATCATACAAATATTAAAATTAATTACTAAACATAAAATCATAAATATACTAAGCATATTAAAATTAATCACTAAACATAAAAATATAATATCATACAAATATTAAAATAATTACTAAACATAAAATCATAAATATTATAAAAATATTAAAATTAATTACTAAACATAAAATCATAAAATCATACAAATATTAAAATAATTACTAAACATAAAATCATAAATATCATAAAAATATTAAAATTAATTACTAGACATAAAATCATAAAATCATACAAATATTAAAATAATTACTAAACATAAAATCATATATATATACTAAGCATTAAAATATTAAAATTAATTACTAAACATAAAATCATAAAATCATACAAATATTAAAATATATTACTAAACATAAGAATATAAAAACATAAATATATTAAGCAATAAGTATAAACATATTTAAATTAATTACTAAGCATTTAATCATAAATATACTAAACATAAAAAATATTTAAATTCATTACTAAGCATTTAATCACAAATATAGTAATATATTAAGCATAAAAATATTTAAATTCATTACTAAACATAAAATCATAAATTGATAAATATACTAATATACTAACTACTAAAGTACTAAGCATAAAAGTGTTTAAATTAATTAGTAAGCATTTAATCATAAATATACTAAGCTTAAATATATTAAAATTAATTACTAAATATAAAATCATAAATATCATAAAAATATTTAAATATATTACTAAACATAAAATCATCAATTTATTAACTAAACAAAATATACTAAGATAGTAAGATTACTAAGCATAAATAAAAATATACAAATATTAAAATTAATTACTAGACATAAATTCATAAAATGATAAATTTACTAAAATCTAAGATTCTAAGATTAAATATTAAAATTTATAACAAAGCAAAGCATAAAAATATTAACTCATAAATACACTAAGCATAAAGCCATAAATAAATATAAAATATACATAAAATGTAAGAATAAATATCAAAATTATTAACTAAGCATAAATATATTAATTATTAACTATAAATATAAATTTTTTAAACTAAAACATAAAACTAATTAATAACATTTAAAGGAAAAACATACCTTTGAGGCTTTGAGCTTTGGTGGAGAAATTAGAGAATAATATTAGTAGAAATTTAGAATAGTAAACTAGTAGAGTAGTAGATTAGTTGTGTAGAGAATACTAGAATAGAGAGAGAGAGAGAGAGAGTAAGAATGGAATAATTAAAATTTTAAATTATGAAGGTGTAGAGAAATTGAGAAAATGAGAAATAGAGATTAGAGAGAGTAATGGAGAGTTGGAGAATGTAGAGAGAATGAGAGAATAGAGATTGAGAGAAAGTGTATGGAAATTGAAATGAGTGGGGGTATTTATAGAAAAATTTGAAATGTTGGTAAAAATATAAAATAGAAGAGATGAGGGGGTAAAGTGTAATTTTTTAATCAATTTTGAAATTTTGACCGTTGCTGACGTCAGCAACGGTAAAAATTTTAAAAAAATAATAATAAAAAATTGTAAGGTTAACGGTAAAAAGAGGAAAAAAAAAAAAAAAAAAACAGAACGGTCGCCCTGGCGGGCCGGGCCGACATGCCAGGCCTCGAATCTGTACCCGGCCCGGGCCAAGTATGTGGGCCGTACCAAGCTTGGCCCGCGATTCATATAGGCCGGGCCTAGAACGGCCCGCCATACTTGGCGTGCCGACCGTGCCGAGGCCCACCAGGCTTGGCCCATATTTACACCACTAATCTCGATACAATGCATCATTTGAATTAACACATTCTTATGTGCGGCGTGCGGGTCCCCCTTTAATCCAATCACTTGAATATTTTTACTATTATATTAGAATAAAGCTAGGCGGTCTAAAATATTTGTCCAAAACCATACCCAAATGACGTGGTAGCATTACACATTATGTTATGTCTTGATAATTACATTATGTTATATGTCTTGAAAATTTCATTTGATTTACTTAGTATTTTCCTCTCACAAAAGGCCGACGGCTCCTAGAAGTAGGCTAACCTTTTCCTGCAAGAATCAGGGAGGTGGCATCTTTGCCACCGTATCTCCCTTCTATAAAATTATTTTAGGGTTAGAGTTTGAGTGGTTTAGAAAATTGGAAATTTGTTTAAGGTGGTAATTTTTTAAATAGATTAATTATATAAGGTTAGTTGTAGTGTCAAAGTATTAATATGTTTACATGGGATGCAAGTCCCGCCATCCACATGTTTCCCAAATATGTAAATCATTAACTCTTAAGGTTCATCATGTATAATATCATTTTCTATATTCGAATAAAATCTGCAAAGTTGATCATAAAATGTTAATTTTATTATTGAACTTTTAATTCCTCAAGGGTCATAATATTTCCTTGATAAAGTCTTTCAAAAATGCTAGACTTCATTTAAGTAAACAAATAAGCTTTTTCTTTTCAAAGTGTTTCCCAACGAAGTTAGGGTTCTAACAAGGTAGCCATACCCAACTTCATAAGGATTATTTTTACTTTTTACCTTTTAAAAAGTCGAACCAACTAAAACTAGGCCCGGCCTGGACCTGCTGTTTGGTTAGAGGGGCGGTCACCCCGGGCCCCTTTTTTAAAGGGCCATGTTTCTATGCTTTGAGTATTAGTTTAGGGGCCCATTTTCATATTTACATATTTTGAGTATTAGTTTAGGGGTCCATTTTTGTTTTATTTCAATTTTCAAATTATAAGAGGTCCAAATATTTGTTTTTGGTATTAGTCCAAATATTTTGGATCAAAGAGGCCCATCTCAAAAAAGCTTAAAAGTTAAAACAAATCAAAAAAATAAAATTGGGCCACGACAAACAAAGTCCAAAAAGAAATGTTTGATTTTGGTATATCACCTAGAAGTCTAATAGGGTTTCTTCACTTTCTTGTTCCCAAAATTTCTTTCTCCTTTCTTTCAACCTCTCAGCTCTCAACGAGTCAACACTACATTTTCTTCTCATAAGTCATAACTCATCTCTCTACTAAGATAAGTAAGTGTAAAAAGTGTATGTAAGTGTTGTGTTTTAGTCATTAGTATAATATAAAACCAGAGTTTTTTAGTTGGCAAGTACTTTGTTTATACTTGAGGGTAGACCTGACGCCGATTTGGTTCAAACGGTGAACCGAACTAGAAAAACCAGAACCAGAACCGGAGGAGGGCGGTTCCGATTCCAGTTCCAGTTCCAGTTCCAGTTTTTAAGGAACCGCCCGGTTCAAACTGGCGGTTCCATTTTTTTTATAAAAAAATAATAATAAAAAAATTAACATTTTATAAAAATAAAACATTTAAAAAAGAAAGGACACTATAGAGTATTGGGCTATGACCTATAACCCTTGTCCAAGTAATTATGTTTTTCCTTCCATTCTCCTCCTATTTATATAGATTAGACATCTCTTTATTGCGAGTTGTATTAGGTTTGCATTATCTTTGTATTTATCTCTTAGATTAATTCCTTGTTGTTAACCGCTAAAAATGGCAGGGATCAAAGAAGAATTTTCCACCGGCCTTAAAAAATGAGTTGGGGGTAGAAAGCAACAACGGGAGAAGTATCCAGGTACCCCGCCTACCTACAGAAAGGTTAGGGTATGGACTTCTACCCACCCCGGCTAGATCCAAAACCTCCAGGACCAAGAAAGCACCAGGGAACCTTGAAAACAAGGCCCCAGAGACCATACTATCACGAGATCCGAGCACCTGTCTACCTCCAGGTATCCAGGTATCCTGGTACCCCGGTATCCCGGTATGCCGATACCCGGCACCTCAATACTGTCAAACATCATTTAAGAAGAGCGAGAATGAGGCGGGGTACCTGAGCATCTCGACCCACTAAAGCTAGTGGCAGACACTTAGCAAATTAATACCAAAATCCCAGTGCTCCGACCCCGCCTAAAGCGAGAAGCAGGTACCTCGATCAGCAAACCGAGAAGGAAGACAAGCATTAAACGCCATCGTTTCAGGCAGAATATTACATGCATTCCTGCCATTCAAGAGTCTCATTCAAAAATGAAGTCAACTCTTCCATTCCTAAAAGGAATCACTTGATTTTAGGGATCAAATCCCCGACGAATTCGAGAATCGCCAAGGAAAGACCCGTGAATTGCTAAAACCCTAGACCGAAGTTCTAGGAGTGCATGGCAAGACACGAACCTATATATTCATCGCATGACACAGAGAAAAGGGAAAAAAAAAACCCTACCTCATATTTTTTTCCACTTATCGACTGACACGAGAAGCTCCATCGCCATTACCCATCAAGTTTAGCTTGCTTTTGTTCATATATTGATAGTGATGCTATCGATTGATTGTAACCCTTTTATGTGTTTATTCTAAATAAAATAAGTTGAGTATTCGTTTATCATATGTTTGAATCCTTTTTACTTATTACTATCATACACCATTCTTAGTGGGTCTTTAGGAAGCAAAGGGTATCGAACTACCTGATACCTTTCTGACCAAGATCTACCCCGTTCCTGGTCCCCCCTGAATTGTTAATTGGAAATATCACCCCAGTGAAAATTTTCAGTTAACACTTGTAATTATCTAGGAATCATAGGTTTACTTAAAATAGGCTTCTTGAGCAATCTTATAAATATGAAACTCAATTTTATTCTTGAAGTAATACATAAATATATTCAACTTCTATATGGTATCAGAGCACCAATAAACTCAAAAGAGTCTTCAATCGATCCAAATACAATGACCACCATTGCTTCTTTTTCTTTTTCCCCCTCACCGTCGGTGACAATGATCCCATCGACTTCCTCAGGTCATGACATAAACACATCCGGAAACACCATTATTTCCATTAATATCACTACTCAAACACCTTTGAAACTCACTACAACAAACTATCGCTTCTGGAAACTTCAATTCCATACCCTCATAATTGGTTTTGATCTTATGGGGTTTGTTGACGAGAAACGCTCACGTCCTCCTGAGACCATCATAACCGGAGACAACATTGCACCAAATCCCGCGCACCATATATGGGTTAGATAAGACCAATTGTTGCTTACTTGGATCCATAACACCTTCCATCATTCCATTCACCGCTTCCACCAAAACTGCTCATGATGCATGGATTGCTCTTGCCAACACCTATGATAAACCCTCCAAAGGACACATCATGAACTTAAAAAGAGTTCTCACCAATATCACCAAAGGAACCCAATCAATCACTGAATATATGTGATATGCAAAAAGCATCGCTGATGAACTAGCCAAGCTTGATGCTCCGAAAAACCCTGAAGATCTGACAGTAAAAATTTTAAATGGTTTAGGTGAAGAATTCAATGACATATCATCTGTTGTACGTGCCCTTGACTCAGCAATCACCTTTGAAGAATTACATGAGAAACTTCTCAATTATGAAGCCCTTCTAAAACAAGAATCTGCAAGGACCCAAAGACTTCCTATCACAGCAAACTTTGTTGCCAAATCTTCTCCTAGAGGCCACCAAGCCAACAACCACCGAAATTTTAACAACAACAGGCAAAACGCGCAGTCAACACAAAACAATAAGCCAGCAGCCGTAAACTTTCAGACCAGAAATTCCTCTTCTCTGGCAAATAAGTCAGGCGGACCAAGGCCTAACCGTGGCTTCTGTTAGTTGTGCGACGACCAAAGGCATACAGCCAAGAGATGTTCGACCTACAGCTTCTCTCCAGTCAATCCAAATCAACGTCCACATGTGAATGATTCTCATGCACAATGGCAACCGCGTGCACACTTTGTGACACCAAACTCCACCACACCAGAATGGCTTCTTGACTCAAGTGCCTCGCACCACGTCACTTCTGACCTAAACAACCTATCATTGCACTCTCCATATGATGGCTCAGATGACATAATGATTGGTTATGGCTTAGGTTTATCTATCACACACTCTGGCTCTCTCCATCTTCCCATTAAAAACTCATCATTCTTATTGTCTAATGTTTAATGTGTACACAATATGAAACAAAATCTGATTTCGGTCTCTAAATTTTGCACATCTAACCAAGTTGCTGTTGAATTTTCTCCCTTTTCTTTTGTTGTGAAGGACCTTCGTACGAGGGTGCAGCTTCTGCGAGGACAGACTATGGACGGTGTCTACAAGTGGCCGTCTCATGCTAAGCCAAAATCATCTCATATCATCGCCTTTTCAAGTGTTAAGGCCTCTCTTCCTGACTAGCACCATTGTCTAGGTCACCCATCATCAAAAATAATTTCGAGTCTAGTAGGTTCTCAAGCATTGTCAGCTATTTTGCATAATAGTTCAAGCAAACCATGTAGTGCATGTCTCTGCAATAAAACGCATAAATTGCCTTTTTCAATTTCGAATGTTCTTAATTTAAAACCTCTTAAGGTTATTTACTTTGACGTTTGGAGTTCTCCAATTTTGTCCAAGGATGGTTTTAAATACTATGTGTTATTTGTTGATCATTTTACAAAATATATATGGATGTATCCCTTAAAACACAAATCTGATGTTCATGCAATTTTTATTCGCTTTAAAACCTTGGTGGAATTTTTTTTGTAAATCTCATCATATCTCTTTACAGTGACAATGGTGATGAATACATAGCTTTAAGGCAAACCCTAGCATAACATGACATATCTCACTTCACCACACCACCACATACATCGAAACACAATGGTGTCTCCGAGTGTCTTTATCATCACATTGTTGAGATTGGCTTATCTCTTCTCACTTATGCATCTCTACCTCTCATTTTTTTTGGTCATATGCATTCACTATAGCTGTTTATCTGATCAATCGGATGCTCACACCTCTATTAGCCATGCTATCCCCTTTTGAAAAAAAATTTGGCTCATGCCCATCCTATGTAAAATTGCGCTTATTTGGGTGCCTCTGTTATCCATGGATCAAGATGTATAATAGTCACAAGCTTTAGTCTAGGTCTAAAGCATGCATCTTTATAGGATATTCCCTGACACAGAGTGCATATCATTGTCTGGATCCAATTACTGATCGTATATTCGTATCCAGACATGTCAACTTTGTTGAGTCTATCTAACCATACACCACAATTCAAACCATTCATCCTAGGTCTAGCTCCACCACGTGCACGTCATGGCTACCACATGAGTCATTAACTATACCGGTTCCAATTTCACATGCTCATTCTTCTACAGGTTTAGCTTCGCATGAGACTCCTTGTCAAAACTTGCTCCAAGACTCTCGAGCTCTTGCTGCGGACCCGAGGTTCCTCCACAAGTCCACCCACCAGCTGAACCACATAGAGCCACACCTGATCCGGTCGAACAAACCAGCACCACACCAGTTCCGGTCACCCTTGTCGCACCACACAGCCGTCGAACAACACCTTATCTGGGTATCCCGATCGTACCCTGATGCAGTAAAATCTGTGTTCAATTTACTAAGAAAATTCGTTCACTGGGATTGGTGATTCTATCGGTTGAAAGCCAATTAATCTAGTAAGGATACTCTAAATGCGAAAACTAAATTGCATAATGCTTTTCTTTGGAGAAATGTTTAACTCTAAAATTAACCTAAATTATGACTACTTGAACTAAAAACTAAAATCAATTAAAATCAAATCAAAGAATAATCAAATCAAAGAATGAATATATGGAGAGAAATACTAGGGAATCGATGCACCTTTCTTAGACACTCATACTCACAATCAGTCTCGTTAAACACTTCAATCTAGTTTACGGGCTTGTTTTAAAGATAATTCAATTAGGTTCAAATATCCTTTCCAATACTCGCACACGGTCATGTAACAAATACGGATTAATGATCTAGGGTTCTTCCTACTACTCACACACGGTCATGTAATGAGCAATTGTCAAAACCCATATTTTACACAAAACTCTAAGCCAAATTAACATAGCACGGTCATGCATATATCAATTTTCCTGTTTATTAAGCTTTTGATTCAGATTTAAATGGAACGGTCATCCACACCTAAACCCTAATCTCATAGATAAACTAAACTACAAAACTCAAATCACTTGCGGTCACAACATAATCAGAGAAAGTAGAATAGAGCAATTAATTCAATAAACAAAACGAAACCAAATTGATTAACAAAAGATAGACTAATTGTTCACATAGAGTTATCCAAAATCGGTTACATCAATCCCGTAGTTAGAGGTTTAGTTACACATCAATGGAGAGAACAAAAACATAGAAGAGATGTAGAGAAAACCCGATGTATGGTGGTCGGAGTGATGGGGGACGGCCCCCTTCTGTGGCTTGGAACCTCCCTTGGCTGTCTCTCTTGAATTGAAAAGAATATAAAGTATTTATAGGTGACTTTTCCTTGTGAACCCCCAATTCTTCTTAGGTTTAGGAAATACACCAAGTGGGAAAGTAGAATGAAACAAGGAATGAGAATCCTTTCCTAACTTGGATTTCTTATCTTGATGATTCACTCCTAATTTGAGTTTAGGAAGTTTCCCAAACATGTCTTGATCTTCTAAAGTTATTAGGATTTGATTTGGGAAGTTTTGGAACAGTTCTGGACTAATTCGGAGTTGAAATCCGCCAAAAATACGTAATTCCGCTCATTGGGTCGCTCCGGAGGCATGTTGCCTCGGCAGCTGCACGTCAAGCGGAAATGTTCTGCTCCGGGTCGCTGCCTAGGCCGCTCCCTAGGCAAGTTGCACGGTGGGCGGTCTGGGCCGCGGTAATTCTTTTCAGCTCTGACCTTTGGTTACTAAATCAGTCATAACTTCTTCTAAGAATATCGGAATTGCGATCCGAAAAGTGCGCCGGAAACTAGACTTCCAGGGCTTTCAATCCATAGGTGGTAGGACACACAATTCAATCGGAGCTGAGAGATATGGGGCCCGCAACCTGGCTGCTCTGCACTGGAAAAACTTCACCTTTCCATGTTTTCTTCCAATTTGCTCATTTTCTCCATCTTTTGATTCCTTTTCTTCCAAAATAAGTTTTAACACCACTTTTATGGAATGGACCTACACATGCTCAACAAACACATTAAACACCCTAATTTACTCAAGAACAAAGCATAAATAATAGGAAATAGGGGCCTAAAACATGTATATAAATGAACCGATCAAATACCCCCAAACCTATCTTTTGCTAGTCCTCGAGCAAAACAAAACAAAAAACAAAAAACCTAAAAATCAAAACCTAAGCTAAGCCACTTTCGTAGGGAACACGATAGCATTGAGCGCATGCTACAAGCCTTTAAACCTCTACGTGTCCCTAGTAGGAGGAGTGTTGTCTCCTGAGGGTTTACAGCAATGCTACCCACAAACATACTTCTGCGAAAAGCCAAATAATCAACATGCAACTCATATGTACCATTCAAGCCAATGTATGCTAGAGCCAATAAGTAAAGACTAAAGTTAAGTCACAAATTTGAATGCATTGCTCAATTTTAATGAAAAGCCCAAGCTCAAGACATTCTAGCTTCAAAAACACATTCGCCAAACGCCATAGATATAATTCGCCTCAACTCTAATTCTCACAAGATATCGCTCATATTTCACACAGAACCTAGACAAATACACTCATCAAGCATATGCGAAAGAAGTTATGCACAAGAATTTTCAAATTATAATCGCATATGAATATAACATTGAAAGAACGCTTGATTTGTATGCAAAAGATCTCATGAAAAGAATCAAACATTAAGAACAAGATAGAGCACATGTTTACCTTACTCTCGAGCTAGCATCCCCAAAAGATCAATTAGGTCTTTTCTTTGGTTGTAACGGGGCCATTGGGTGTAGGCTAAGAAAGAACGGGAAAAGGATAGCAAACAAACCTAGGATCATATCAAGAAATTCTTCGGCAATCTTCATATTCGGCCGAATTTCTTCGAATTCTTCATTCCACTTGCATCCAGGCTTCTTGAACAATTTTCGTTCATCCTCCTTCTTGAGTTGATTTTGATTTCTCATCACTTCATTATAACGCTCTTTTCCTTTTCTCTTTTATTTGATTCATCATCTCATTCATTTATTTATTTATTTATTTATTTTATTTTTTTTAATATAACAACTTTTCAATACATTTCTTTTTGACACCACTTTGGTGTTTGTTCTCTTGCTTTTTCCTTGGTACATGCACAACACGAGTCACCCATTTCGAACTCCCTTCAATCATCTTCATCACTTCCTCTATATGATCCCAAGCTATAAGGTATGGCTAAATTATGGTTTATTGGGGTTAAGTTAATGTGGGTGATGAAAGAAAAAGGCTTATTGTGTTTGGCTTCAAACAGGGCTATGGAGCACACACATAAGGTAGGAAATATTTAAGGCCTTTTAAGTGAGTTCAAGCACGCATTGCCTATATCACTTCTAATGGTTCAACCAAAACAAGAGCAAAGTCCACATGTGATATCTTTTTATGAGAATTGTTCTTTAATGCTCAATGTACAACCTATAGAGATCGAATCTAATGCTAAGAACCTACTGAGTGTTTAAAGAGTAGAAACAAAATAATCCCTCATATATGTCATTTATGTACGCTTTTTGGCTTAGTGAACTCACAAGGGTAGTCTCCACTATTAATCATGACAATCCAACTAAGCATCCTATCCACTATCATATCAAGAGCATGTCATAAGTTTTTGAAAATACAATGCAATACTCTAAGTGGCAAGAAGTTAGTTTAAACTCAGTGAATAAAACATATATTACGGCTTTTAAAGCACACACAAGAAGCATCTCAACACGGAGGACAAAAATTCAAAAACTGATGACTTTCGAAATTGACCTATGTCTGTTCTTTAACGTATATCTCTCACATGACTCAACCAAAGTTAACCAAATTTTAGCATAAGATAATAGACATGCAAACACACACTTTTCATGTAGAGCATATTTCAAAATTCGCATTGGAAAAGTGAGAGAACAGACGACGAAGACAGTGCACGCACCGTTTCGCAGCAACAGAGCATTGCCCATGACCTTTGGTCGAAGAAACATTCATAACTTTAAAACCACTGCCCAGAATTTTTCATTCTTTATACCGTTGGATTCGTATCAAAAAAACGAAGAACCCAACGTGGACGGAAAAATTTATTTCCTCACCAATCAATACAGTTTTAACAAAACGTTTGCCTCAAAACTTTTCAAAACAGGTCACTTTTTAGCAGATTTGTCAATGAATCAAAAAAAAATCAAACAAACACGAATTCACACCCCCAAACCTAATCTAAACATTGTCCTCAATGTTTGTATGACATTAAAAGCATGGACAACAAATAAAGAAAAAGCATGGCATGTATGAACTCAACACACACAAAACTAGAAAACTAAAAACTAAAAACTAAAAAGAAAGTACCTAGGTGGGTTGCCTCCCACCAAGCGCTTAATTTAACGTCTTGGCAAGACGGGTGCAAGGGCTGACTCAACCAAACTCCAATGTCTCGAATTTGCGCCTATATGAGATTAGGTCTTGGAAAAAAAATTCACACACCGGTATGTTCCTACACACAATAAGCAAAGACAAGTAAATGTTTACTATAAAGTATGATGAAATAAGTTCAGAAAACCACTTATTCCACTTGCTTTTGTGTAGGCGGCTCGGAAAAGTAATGGGAGGGACATAAGGCTTGAGTTCCTTGTATAGGAGTGGTTCCTCAAAAGGTACATCTTCCACTTCTTTTTCGTCCATCTCCTCCTTTTCTACTTCTTCACCCTTCAATGGGAAAGTGGCAACATCTTCTTGCTCTGGTTGGCTCGGGAAAGTAATGGGAGGGACATAAGGCTTGAGTTCCTTGTATAGGAGCGGTGCCTCGAAAGGTACATCTTCCACTTCTTTTTCATCTGCCTCCTCCTTTTCTACTTCTTCATCTGCAACACAAGAAAAATCATCAGAAAGTTCATGGCTCACTATGGTATCGACAATCTCACCATTCGAAGGGATTGTGGTAGCATCTTCTTGCTCTAGTTGGCTTGGGAACTCTTCATACTTTCGCTCTTGCATAGCTTTAGCGATGTTCTCCATGTGCACTAAAGTTCTTTCCACAGAGGCTTCCATGTCTAGACGGCTTTGAATACTGTCTTGTCTAAATTTGTTCACAATTTCCTCAATAGCTCCCGTCATTTGAGCCAAGTTGTTCACTATCTCCTCAAGTGATCGCTTTCTTGGTTGGTCGGGCGAGATAGGCTGCTCATAGGTATTGCCCTCATTGTAGCTCCACGATAAATCGTGATCATTCCTCCCATCCATGTTGCAAGAATTGTTATATGGCTCATAGCTCAGCCCTGGATTGTAGGAATCTCCATATGGTCTGCACATAGGTTCTGGATTGTAGGGTTCCGAAAATTCTCTTCTCAAATGACAGCTCCACATATCATGCCCATAATTTCCACATTGACGGCACACCACGGTTCTTGCTTGTTCTTTTTCCCAAAATATTGAAGACAATTTGTCAACGTCTTGCTGTAAAGCAGCCATTTGCATAGCAAGTTTATGTTGCCTATCAAAATCCATTGTTCCTGAAAGAAAGAAAAACAAAATAAAAAGAAAACAAAATCGAAAAAGAGGGAAAAAAAAAAATTAAACTAAAAACTAATTAATGACACACACTACCGAACTAAACTAACTAGACTCAACAAATAGAATCTATACCAATCCCCGGCAGCGGCGCCAAAATTGATGCAGTAAAATCTGTGTTCAATTTACTAAGAAAATTCGTTCACTGGGATTGGTGATTCTATCGGTTGAAAGCCAATTAATCTAGTAAGGATACTCTAAATGCGAAAACTAAATTGCATAATGCTTTTCTTTGGAGAAATGTTTAACTCTAAAATTAACCTAAATTATGACTACTTGAACTAAAAACTAAAATCAATTAAAATCAAATCAAAGAATAATCAAATCAAAGAATGAATATATGGAGAGAAATACTAGGGAATCGATGCACCTTTCTTAGACACTCAATGCTCACAATCAGTCTCGTTAAACACTTCAATCTAGTTTACGGGCTTGTTTTAAAGATAATTCAATTAGGTTCAAAGATCCTTTCCAATACTCGCACACGGTCATGCAACAAATACGGATTAATGATCTAGGGTTCTTCCTACTACTCACACACGGTCATGTAATGAGCAATTGTCAAAACCCATATTTTACACAAAACTCTAAGCCAAATTAACATAGCACGGTCATGCATATATCAATTTTCCTGTTTATTAAGCTTTTGATTCAGATTTAAATGGAACGGTTATCCACACCTAAACCCTAATCTCATAGATAAACTAAACTACAAAACTCAAATCACTTGCGGTCACAACATAATCAGAGAAAGTAGAATAGAGCAATTAATTCAATAAACAAAACGAAACCAAATTGATTAACAAAAGATAGACTAATTGTTCACATAGAGTTATCCAAAATCGGTTACATCAATCCCGTAGTTAGAGGTTTAGTTACACATCAATGGAGAGAACAAAAACATAGAAGAGATGTAGAGAAAACCCGATGTATGGTGGTCGGAGTGATGGGGGACGGCCCCCTTCTGTGGCTTGGAACCTCCCTTGGCTGTCTCTCTTGAATTGAAAAGAATATAAAGTATTTATAGGTGACTTTTCCTTGTGAACCCCCAATTCTTCTTAGGTTTAGGAAATACACCAAGTGGGAAAGTAGAATGAAACAAGGAATGAGAATCCTTTCCTAACTTGGATTTCTTATCTTGATGATTCACTCCTAATTTGAGTTTAGGAAGTTTCCCAAACATGTCTTGATCTTCTAAAGTTATTAGGATTTGATTTGGGAAGTTTTGGAACAGTTCTGGACCAATTCGGAGTTGAAATCCGCCAAAAATACGTAATTCCGCTCATTGGGTCGCTCCGGAGGCATGTTGCCTCGGCAGCTGCACGTCAAGCGGAAATGTTCTGCTCCGGGTCGCTGCCTAGGCCGCTCCCTAGGCAAGTTGCACGGTGGGCGGTCTGGGCCGCGGTAATTCTTTCCAGCTCTGACCTTCGGTTACTAAATCAGTCATAACTTCTTCTAGGAATATCGGAATTGCGATCCGAAAAGTGCGCCGGAAACTAGACTTCCAGGGCTTTCAATCCATAGGTGGTAGGACACACAATTCAATCGGAGCTGAGAGATATGGGGCCCGCAACCTGGCTGCTCTGCACTGGAAAAACTTCACCTTTCCATGTTTTCTTCCAATTTGCTCATTTTCTCCATCTTTTGATTCCTTTTCTTCCAAAATAAGTTTTAACACCACTTTTATGGAATGGACCTACACATGCTCAACAAACACATTAAACACCCTAATTTACTCGAGAACAAAGCATAAATAATAGGAAATAGGGGCCTAAAACATGTATATAAATGAACCGATCATACCCCAACCTGACCTGTCCTAGCCCGCCGAACCAACTATCTGTCTGCCAGTCCTGTACCTCAAACAGCTCCCACACCTACCACCACCAGTCATCCTATGCTCACACGGTCCAAAAATAACATACACAAACCCATCAACAAGCTATCCCTCATCAGTGTCCTATCCCCTCCTCAGACTGAGCCTACATATGCCTCTCAAGCATTGAAAATTCTAGAATGGAGGCGTGCAATGTCGGATGAATTTGATGCACTTATTCAAAATAGAACATGGCCTCTAGTTCCCCTGGTCCTTTGCACAATGTTGTTGGCTATAAGTGGGTGTTTCGTATCAAACAATCTCCCGATGGGTCCATCGCTCACTACAAAGCTCGCCTAGTGGCCAAGGGATTTCATCAACGGCCAGGTTTGGATTACAAAGAAACATTCAGTCCAGTGGTTAAAACTGCAACAATCAGGGTTCTGCTAAGTATTGCGGTTACAAAAGGGTGGTCTCTTCACCAATCGGATGTAAACAATGTGTTTCTTCAGGGTTATCTCACTAAGGATGTATTCATGGCACAACGACCAGGCTTTGTGGATCCGGCCTCTCCAACGCATGTATGTCGACTTAAAAAGGCCATCTATGGCCTGAAACAAGCACCTTGTCCAAAATAGGTTTGTCAATTCTCACTCAGACACTTCTCTATTCATATTCAATACTAACAGCTGTTTGATGTTTTTACTGGTATATGTTGATGACATTATTGTCAACGGTAGCAATGACCTTGTTGACAAATTCGTTAAATTGCTTGCCCAACAGTTCTAGATCAAAGATCTTGGTGCTCTATCCTACTTCTTTAGGGTTGAAGTTCTACCATGCTAGACCGGTCTATTTCTCTCTCAGCAAAAATATGTGACTGAACTCCTCACTCGAACAAAGATGCTCGACTCCAAACCGGTCTCAACCCTGCTTCCTACAGATCATGATCTCAAGCTCCTTATTGGTACCTCCCTCACATATGCGACTGAGTTTCGTTAGGTAATTGGTGATTTGCAGTACTTATCATTCACTCGCCCTAACATCGTGTTTGCAGTAAACAAGCTTGCCCAATTCATGCATTGCCCAACAACTGGACACTGGTCTCTAGCGAAACGACTCATGCGCTATTTACGGAGCACAGCCGGCCATGGTCTATTGGTTTGCTGCAACTCTCCTCTCTTCTTACATGCCTTTTCCGACGCCGATTGGGTGGGCAATCACGATGACCGTACGTCCACCAGTGCATATATGGTCTTCCTTGGGTCAAATGCAATCTCTTGGTGCTCTCGCAAACAACGTTCTGTCGCCGGATCCTCCACTGAAGCTGAATGCAAGGCTGTTGCAGCTACTGCCTCTGAGGTAATCTGGCTTAAGTCTCTCTTGTAGAAGATGCACATCTCCACCCCAAATCCACCAACCATCTTCTGTGACAACATTGGTGCCACGTACCTATGTTCTAATCCTGTCTTCCATTCATGAATGAAACACATTGCCATTGATTTCTATTTTGTTCATGAAAAGGTTCAAAGTAAACAGCTCCGGATTTTGTATGTGTCTTCTTTAGACCAGTTAGCTGATTCTCTCACCAAACCGCTCTCCATGATAAGGTTTTGCCTATTACGGTCCAAGATTAGTGTCTCTGAAATGCCTACTGTCTTGCGGGGGCGTGTAAAAGATAACTATGTTAATTAGAGTTGTATTAGGTTTATATTATCTTTGTATTTATCTCTTAGATTAATTCCTTGTAATTATCTCTAGATTAATTCTCTCAGTTTTAGGAATCATAGGTTTACTTAAAATAGGTTTCTTGAGCAATCTTATAAATATGTAACTCAATTTTATTCTTGAAGTAATATAGAAATATATTCAACTTCTATATTTTCTAGGATCTTGGAAGCTTTTTGAGATTCATTTTCAGCTTTTTGTGATGGTGTTTCGTGTGACATGGAATTTGAAATGGATAAAAGGGTCACTTTTCAGTTTTCATGCCCAAACCAAAATCAACAACGGTATTCGATTGATTAAAGTAAAAAAGCAATGGCTAACCGAAAAAGAAGTCATGATTTTTTAATGCCATCAATATCTCTCTCGTGACATTTTTATAGCTGGCCTCCATAGTCTAAAGTATTGTCTAAAATGATTTTTTAATGCCATCAATTTACAGGGTTGTGTTACAGTCCATAATATATATATTAAACTAAATTTAAGAAAAATATCAACCCATATACCAATTCAATAAAATTGCGTTCCAGGAGGCCCAAGTAGATCAAATTCGTAAGAATCATTGTTTATTGATGAAGATTTATGTTCTTCTTTTCTTTTCTTTTTTTCCCTCTTTTCAAACCTTGCACTGCATACAATCTTTTAAAAAGATTGAGAAGCAAGCAAGCAAGCTCATTACTTTAGGTGTTATAAGTAGACTAAACAAACATATTATATCAAATTCATAAGATGCTTTAGATCCAAGATTCAAAAACCCATTTGTTTATCTGGTTAATTATATAATTATATAATAAATACATATTCTTTGAAGAAAATATCAACTTCTCTGGCTCAGCACATTAGTCTCGAGTGAGCACAGAAATGCAACTCTGATGGTCGGTGCCGTCGTCTCTACTTCAAATTTCAAATTTATAAACTTAATATTATAATTTATACCTAAGAAATATATCAATAATTACACCATGATTCAGAGCCTATGGATCTCAAAAAGCTTCCAATATTGAAGAAAAAACCATACTAAAAGTTCATTTATCCCACATCCGACATCGGATAGATAGAGAAGTGAATGAGATGCATAACCTATATAAAAAAGAGGAGAAGCGAAGGGAAAACATAATACTTAGACACAGGTTATGAGCCATGACCCAATACTCTATAATGTCTTTTCTAACATATTATTTTTTTATAAATAAAATGTAATATTTTGTATTGTAAAAAAATAAATAAATAAACAAATTTTCAGAACCGTCGAACTGGAACCGAAACAGCCATAGGTTTGTTCCAGTTCCGGTTCCCCTAAAGCCGGAATCAGAACCACCGGTAGCCCGGTAGTTTTGGCATTAAATGCAATTGTTCATTTATCCCTATTTGAATCAAAGTTTCCACCCTTTAACCATCTATGTTTGCACCGGACAATCCACATTGATAAACAATGAATTGATGAAAGAATCATTACATACGTAAATAATTTTATTCCACAATTTTAAAATATGAAAAAATGGTTCAACAAATCCCTATGAATTAATGGCCTTTGCTATTTAAAATACCAATCTTGAAGTGGAAAATTTCTTGTTATATTTAATCTTTTATTTTTTTATTAATTTGCGGGTTTGGGTGCAAGATTTTTCTTCAAACCTGCATCCCAACCTGTTGCGGGTTCAAATTTCAGACCTGCACTTGTCCATTGTTCGTTCATAAAATTCTAGAGTCAGATTCGTGCAGATGCGGCACATTTTTGAGATTCACCCCAGGCTTTTAATATGTCAGGGTTGGCCCTGACTAAAACAAACAGTTTAATAAGGAATACAAAAAGTAAAGAATTTTACTTTTACTTTTGTTATTAAGCAAAATCTAGTGACTAAATTATTACACCATTTAGAAACATTTTTATTAGATTAACAAACATGAGCAGGAAGATAATATTTCCCTCCAATCACATGAAATAACCTAATCCAATCCTAACATGGCTAACAGGGCCTAATATTTTGATCCATCATTATCATAATACAAATCCAACGAAGTTACTCTTATAACAATACATGATTTAAATTACCATAGAGTTCATTTCTTTTTGTCCACAAACATGCATCCATGAAGATGCAATTGTGCAAAATCCACCACCATTCAATCGGAAAAGTCCTCTTCGGAATCGTAGTCATCTTTGGGATAGTCCTCTATCGAATAGTCAGAAATGTATTTATTTTCCCTTTCTGCAAGGGTGTTAAAAACATCTAGGTTCGCCTGCCAAATGTAAAAATAATAGACAAGTGAGACTTAAATTCAAAGTCGACTTAGAAACAAATTGAAAAGGTGTTGAAAGGTAAAGGGCAAATTGCATTAACTTACCCTGATTATATATGTAATTGTACTTAAACCCATGAAAATATCATAATAACACAAACATACTCTCTGATCCGTTGACTAACGGTGGTCAACCATTAACCACCGTTAGTAAGTAACAACAAAGAGGCAAAAGTGTCTTTTTATAAGTGTTATCAATAAATAAAAACGAAAAATAGTTTGTCCAATCATATTTCACCACATCAGCTTCAAGAATTTTATATTAATTATAACTAAACTAATTATAAGGAAAATAAATATTAATTTAAAAATCTATCATCATCTTCAAAAATAAATAAATAATAATAATAATTAACATCATCCTTCCAAACATCCCAAGCAATATCTTCTTCATTCAAATGTTGAACTTTATCTTTTCCTAATTAATTTTTATAAAGAAATTAAAAATAAAATCAACGCAGTTGGAGGAGCAAATCGATCCTCCACGAAGAGCAGATCTACTCCTCGCGAATGAATAGACTCAATCTTCAGTTTTTTCTTTTCTTTTTCTTCCATTTTTTTTATCAGTGATGTTGAAATGTTTTGAATTATTGATTTGAAGAGTGTTATGAGAGATTTTGTGGTTGCCTATTAGGTGTTTGATGATTTGGGTGAGAGAAGTAAAAAAAGGAAGAGGGTGAGAGGATGCAATGCAATCTTTTATATTGTATTCATATATATTCTTTCTGTTTCTATTTGCTATTCGATATATATTTTCTGTAATATCATTTTTTATTTTTTATGTAGAAATGATATTGTAGTTTTATTGATTATGAAGATTTGAGTTTGTTTTTGAGTGTGTTCTATTTGCTTTTAGCTTTAGTTGATTTTGATATGAGATTATTTCGGATCTCATTTTAATCACTTTGTAACTTTAAGTAGCAAATAGAGACAGAAGTTTTAGGTTTTGGTGGCTGAGGTTGATGCCTCTAAGTTGAAGGTTTTTATTTATTTATTTATCACTTCGTCTTCTTCTTCAAACACAAAATCTAAACATGTTTTTTTTTTTTTTTTTTTTTTTAAAAAACATGTTTAGATTTTGTGTGTTTGAACAAGAAGACGAAGTGATCTCATTGTCTTTTTTATATTTTATATTTTATAATATTTTTATTTTTAATTAATTAACTGATTTTATGTAATTAAATATTATTTCTATAAGGGCAAAAACGATAATTCTTCTAATTTGTGACTAACGGTGGTCAACGTTAGTCAACGGATCAGAGGGTATGTTTGTGTTATTATGATATTTTCACGGGTTTAAGTGCAATTATACATATAATCATGGTAAGTCGGTGTAATTTGCCCAAAAGTAGAAAAATGAAAAATGTTCTCGATTTGAACCCTCAAAAAGAGTTTGGAATTAAACAGGGTCAAAATTTTGTATCAAATCAATAAATAAAATTTCAAACCTTACCAAGTTTCACATTAGCTTAATTTAGATGCAGTTAAATTGTCTATGTCAAACTTCATATCTCAACAAGAGAAGTGTTAATTCACCACTTATTAAGTTTTCCTTTGGATTTGAAACAAACTCACAAAATATTAAAACACAAAATACAGTCTCATAATAATAATAATAATAATAATAATAAATATTGTGTATGGGATGGATGAGAAGACTTACCTGTAGCATATGTACAGCAGAAGAAATGTCAGGAATGCCCCTCCATAGGTGACTGTGATATTTTGCTCTCTGTCAACACAATGACAATGACATACTGTGATTTGTATAAATAACCATAGTTGTAAGAGGCGTTAGGTGCCTCAAGGCGCAACAGGTCTCTGGAGTCTAAGGCGCAAGGTGAAGCATGACCGAGCGAACAGAGGCGTAAAAAAAAAAGGGAAAAAAAAAAATTAGAAAGAAAAAAAATGTATTTATTGTTGGAGAATCTAGTAAATTCTTTTCAAGAGGGAAAGTTGACCCAATCAAATCTCACGTTTATGTGAGATATTATGTAAATAATTGTAATATCTCCTGCTTTCCTACCCATGACTAATGATTTAGGATTGATAACTTTCCAATTGTTAGGTGTTTAGCGGAGATGGTTTGTTTTCTATTGTTATATATAGAGCCACTATTTCACACAAATAAAAACCCTAGCAGACCACCCACCATTCCACAAACCCTAGCAGTCACCTATCATCCTTCATCCATCATCCATTCATCCTACAAAACCCTAGCAGCCACTTTGCAAAAAAAAAAAAAAAAAAAAAAAAAAAAAAAAAAAACAGCCACCATCACCAACCCTCACCTCTTCCAACCACTGTCCATGGTCCAGCAATGTACTACCGGACCCAGACCTCGCCAGCGACACTCCAGCAACCTGGACAGCCGTCTGATCTAGATGGCGACACTAAGGCATCCTCAAAAAATAAAAAGAAATCCTCAACTCCATGGGCGCCTAGGCAGGCCAGGCGTGCGCCTCGTGCAAGGGAATGCGCCTGACCTGTCTAAAGGCGCAACCCCCGAGTCGCCCGGCGTGCTTTTGATAACCATGTGTATAACAAATATATACAGAATAATAAACAAAATATCAAGATTTCTCATAACTACACACAATGACAAATGAGACAATCAGAATTAAGATTAATAAAACACGTACCGGTGATGTAATGTCGTCTGTATAACATGCATACTTTAAACTTTGAAATTTCCCCTTTTTGCATAGGTCGTGAATAAGATTATGAATATTCATCGGTGGACTCTAATAAGATAAAAAGGTAAGCAAGGGATATAAATAAATAAGAGAGGGAATGAAAGAATGAGAAAATCGATGAAAACTCACATCATGATATTCGCTGGCAACAATTATGCCTTCCAAATCAAATCCCTTAATCAAAACATAAACACGATTGACATGAGACATATGGTTGATAGAAGAAATTAAGGCAAAAGTGATACAGGGAAATAAAAAAACTTACAGAATCTTGAACTTTAGATACCAAATTATCCAAAAGGGTTTGGTCTCTGGGAAGAACACTGCAAAATGGAGAAAATTCAAAATAGAAAAATAGTTAAACCCAATCCCCAAATAAAAAACGGTGGTATAAGAGATGTCATACTCATATCCATATGCGCCCAAATAGCACTGGTCAGATACGGCCAAGCTCACATTCTTATCAGTAACATTGAAACCTATAAACACAGACTCTGGCATTTCAATAGTCCTCTTCAGAGTTTCCTGAAACATCTTCAACGGCTTCATGTACTTGATCATCTACGTATCAGTCAATTCCAATTCAAACTGTTAGAATTCAATCTATATATGAAACAACAAAACAGTTTTTAATAGGAAAAAAAATACCTTGTGCTCTGGCTCTGCTTTGCGGCGTTGTGAAGTGAGGGATGACAAGTTGAACCTATTGTGGATTGAGGATTGTAGAAATGGACTTTGAATATAATACTTGCGGGGGCCGAGTCCGAAATGCAGTTGAGTGTAAATATGGGCCCAGCTCTGTTTGAAACCCGTTGCGTGATATCTCTTTTATAACTTATAAGATTTGAATCGTTCAATCACATCAAATGTGCATCACTCAATCAAAACAAAAAGGTATATTATCATATGAGTCTCTATATTGTTTTGAATTATCTAATTTTTCTCACTTAATCATTTTTCATTGGATTGGTTCCTATGTTTTCAAGAACCACTCAATTTGATCCTTCTGACCAGAATTTTGACGGTCAACCGTCACAAAAAATATAAAATGACATTTCTACCCTTACTTTAAAATCAAAATAATAATTAGTTATTTTCTGAATTTTATTTATAATTATAAATTAATTTTAAAAAAATTTAAAAAAAGGGAAAGAAATATAAAAATTATTTTCTTATATTCAAACATCAAAGCCTAACTCAAACCCAAACCTAAATTTGAAATCAACCACCACACCAAACCCATACTCGAACCTAGCCACCACCTTAAATTCAAATCCAACCACCAAACCCATACTCGAAATCAACCACCATACCAAACCCAAACCTAAATTCGAAACCAATCACAACCATAGATACCATACAACACTATCATCATTGAAACCAACCCTCCACCTCCCAACACCAAAACCAAACCCAAAAACCCCACCTACCAAGCAGACTCCGCCACCATCACCACCGCCATTCCTAAATCCAACCATTGTTGGTGGCCAAACAAAGCCCAAACCCAGTTCTGGTTCATACTTTCCTTTTGGCTCGAACCCAATTCTAGTTCGAACCAGATCTTGGTTCGTTTCGCGGCGGGCGATGGGAGATGGATTTGAGTAGCTTCTTTTGGGTTTTCATGGAGGTCAGTGAGAGAGAGAGAGAGAGAGAGAGAGAGAGAGAGAGAGAGAGAGAGGTGGGTTTAGAGAGTGATCGAGAAAGAGAGAGAGAGAGCGAGAGAGAGATGGATTTTGGATTTACAGAGAGTGAGCGAGAGAGAAAGAGAGAGATGATTGAATCCGGATTGGGTTTAGGTTTTGTTGGTAGCTGGGTTTGATTTTTGTTGGAGACAATCAATGAAGAACTGATTTCCAGCCACCATCACTCTAAGAACAATTTTTTGCTAGGATTGGTTTTAGGTTTCCAGAGAGAAATTTTTTTAATTTGTATTTTTTTTTATATAATTTTGTAATTGTTCTTCTGTTTATAATTTTTTAATTTGTATTTATATATTAATTAATTTTTCTTATATATATTTTTATTTATTTGTGTGTTGACATGTGACATATCATTGTTTAAAGACAAAAATACCCTTAGAACCGTTTAATTTGACTAACGGTTGACTCAGATAAGAACGAAATTGAGTTGTTTTTGAAAACATAGGGACCAATCCAGTGAAAATTGAATAAGTGAGTAAAAAATAGCTAATTCAAAAAAAAATTAGGGATCCAAATGATAATATCCCAAACAAAAAATACAATGTAATCCAAACACTTGAAATACAAACCATAAATAAGGTGTGTAATGTGCAATAAGTGGTGAGTTAGAACAGGAGAAGAGTTTTGCATATATTCAGAACAGGAAATAAATCTATTAGATAATATTCCTTGTCTTGAAAAACCAAAATAAAATCTCTATTTGAATTCGCAGCATACGAAACTTTGAAGCCTATTAATTTGTCTGAAAGCCTAAGGGGCAACTTACGGATTCACATACAGTTTAGGGGGCATTTGTACCAATAACCCTAAATTTTATGGAACTTTGAGGTTAGATATTCTTGAAAAGAGATTGAATATCTTATTTCGAGTCTTGGTTGATTTTGTAGTCTTGATTGACTGTCAAGACCCCAAGGACGATCTAAACAATAACAAAACTCATAAAGACACATACCAAATTTTGTTAAAATCAGTGAAGAAATTGAAAGGGTACCTTGTTTGGTGACCAAGCATGGTTCACAAATTTCACAGCAAACAATGATTCTTTACCAACTCATACCAACTAAAACCAAAATGTTTCCAAAAAGTAAATATCTTGCATTGTTGCAATCTCCATTCAAGTGGTAGATGTTTGTAAATTAAATGAATGGATACAACTTTATTATTCCCAATTCTATCTATAAGCGAGATCCCTAGTCGCGATACTCATCCATGAACTTTTTATGGAAGTCTGTCAGATGGGAAACAATGGCCGGAATCTTATCTTCTTGAGGCAGTATTGTGCATCTAAAATGCCAAGTGCCAGGAACCTACAACAGATACAAACAGTAATACCATGAGTCAAATCATCAAAGAATCAATCAATGGGTAAGGATTTGGCATCACACACTAATAGCAAACAATAAGGAGAAACAATGATGTTCACCTGTCCAAAACCAGAACCAGGAACAACAACAATGCCAGTTGCATTAAGGAGGTGACGGCAATAGAATGCATCAGCAGCAGAATTAGCAGCTTCTGCAGCTTTAATAGCCTTTTGTGGCAGCTGAATACGGGGAAAGAGATACATCGCCCCTTCTGCTTTGTTACATGTTACTCCTTCCAAGCTGTTTAATGCATCTTCCAGTGTCTGATCAATAATCAGAATAGCTTAATTAAAATATTCGACATAACTGATAAATGAAAACATGATCATTATGACATGTTTGAGGAGCTACTACAAGGTAAATGACAAGAAAATGTATATGTACCAACAAACAAGAGGGAGAATAACATTAAATCTAACAAATCTAATGAGTTAATAGATGGACAATTTATCAATAATTAACCCTATGCCAGTAAAGAGACTATAATTTAAAAGTCGGTCTTGTTCACCTCTGCGTCCTACCACAATTTGCATTTAACTATGAAGAATCCCATGTTTACACCCTATTAAATTGCAGATGGTGATTGAACTAACCTTTGCACGCCTTGCTAAGGATGAGAGGATCCCATCCCTTTCTGCACAGTAAGATTCATAGGATTCATCTCCAACCTGCATATGTTTATTTAGATTGATCAGATGCTACAGCAATGCCATGTAGTCAATATCGTACTTTAGTTCTATTATAAAGAATAAGACATGATAGAGCCACTTGATTCACAAGCCTATACTGCTACAAGACCATGAATTTTGAACTTCATAATTCCAAAAGAAACTAAATGGTATTTCCAATTGTATTATAATGTAACATAGAAATCATCATATGAAAAACTCAAGCTCTTATATTCAAACAAAGAGTCTAAATATATGACAAAAAAGAACTAACCACAATTAGGCTAGTAAAAAAATGGCAATGACAAACTTATCTCAATTTTTTTTTTTTTTTCCTTTCATTGTTCTTGCATTATCTTTTTCGACATCTTTGAAGTTTGAAATCACGCTCACACTAATCCAACCATATAAAAGAGGATATGCATCTTAAATGAGGAAAAAAAGTAACCTTGGGTGGACTCATGACAAGGCTGGCTAAAATTTGGCCAGTAATATTTGAACAAAGATTCACAGACGCCACTTTGTATATTTGCTCTCTTACATCCGGACTAAACCCAGTGATCTCCATGTAACCTCCTCTTTTTCCACACTCCCCATAGTAACCTGAAAGCAACAAAAAGAATGCAAACTTGTTACATCTAAAACCAATAGTTTGCAAAAGCTCTTTCCTTTTCTATCACCATCATAAGCAAAGATGAAAACAATTTACCTTTAGAGACTGACTGGAAAGAAACTAGTGATATGTCCTTCTCACCATAACCCATAGATCGGGAGACCTTCTTTAAGGAGTGGAAACTTTTCTCAGGAACATAAACATTTTCCTGGTACACCTGTATAAAACCCGTTGAACGTTAATAAAAGACCTATGTATTAACCAACAAACACAGTTGAGCACATCAGCATTCATTAAGGCTCCCCATATGTAAGGTTGGGTCAACAAACAGTTAATCTAAAAATCAGTTAGATTCACCCACCTCATCTGCAAGAAGGACAAGACCTTCTTGTTTAGAGAACTCCACAATTTCTCGCAGGTTTTCTTCAGCAAGAACCTGCAGGCATGGCTCAAAGAAATCAAATGACATACAAACATATAGATATGATACTAAACTGTTCAAAATTCTACTTCATTCAAAAAGCTAATAGGTACTCACCTGCCCAGTTGGATTGCCTGGATTTATAACACATAAGGCCCTAACGGTAATACCCTTTGCCCTGGCATCCTCTAACTGTTTCTTAAGCTCTGAAATTTCCAATCCCCATCCTGCTGCTTCATCAAGATAGTAAGGAACCTGCAATAATCAAGCAAGAGTTATACTAGGAAAGTTTAAATCTCCAATTTCTATAGATCAGTTCTTCGAAATGATTTGATCAATTCACTTGTTGAAACAATATAAACTAAAAACATCCAACTAAAAGTTAGCAATTGTCGACAGTTAATGAACCTAGTTGACTCTGGAGTATGCGAATGAGAATTTAATATTCAGCAAACATACCAGGGTCCCTCCATGAAGAGCAATTGAAGCAGAATATAAAGGGTACTGAGGAATGGGGCATAGGATTCCATCCTTCTCTGATCGTATGAGTAATTGCATCATCATATGGACCTGTAAGATAAAAAATGTTACACATTCTTTAAAATTAATTTGAAGATATGGGAATTTGCAGAAAGAAAAAGAAAGTCATACTGAAACTTACTCCTACACTTGCACCATCTGTCAAGAAAATATCATTTGGATCAGCTGGAAAACCATCACGTGCCTCAATCCCAGCTGCAATTGTATCACGCAATCCTTTGATACCCTGATGTGCAAAGAAAAATATCAGGAGTCCATATATGATCATTGAGCATTGCATTAGCTTAAATTTATCAGCTATGGTCGCAGATAATAACCTGACTGTGGCTATAAGCACCGGTTGCTCCTCCAGGAATTTGATCCAGAATCTGCCAAGCTCGTGCTATGGCATCCGTACTGCAAAAACCACAAACCAAGTTATAGAAGAACGCTTTATTAAAGGGGAACTAGTAATTCACCAAACTAAAGATTTCCATACAAGAAAAATGTAAGTTACATGAGATAAATTAAAAATGTAAACTGACCATGATTTATGATTAAAGTCCAAAAAACATATTGATGAATGTTTAGATTGTTACCTGAACAAACCCTGTGTTTCACTTTTGTCCAGGATGGCCGGGTGGTCACATAATGCAAGAACCTAAAACAGAGATACACCAATTTAGAATTTCTTTGAAAGTGTTAGCAGTAGATTACTGTCTGCCATGAAGTAGGAAATAAAACCAACCTCTCGGAAAAAGGCTATAGGCTGCTGACCAAGAGACTGGGGATTTCCAATATTGCAATACAATATCTGTGTAGAAAATTGAAACTTAGTACTAAAGAACACAAACCAGCATTTATGGGGGAAAAAGTAGAGTTTCAATGAGAAAAACGATGTACCTCATCAAATGGATGAGAGCCTGGATTATCCTTTAAATCTTGTTGCAAGCGCTGAAACAAGAAATTTTTTAAAAACCCTCATTAGAAATAGTTATAAAATATTATAGGCAGTTAGTTCCTCAAAATAAATCTCATAATTATGAAGCAGAAAGCACCATATCCTTTCACATTTCAACCAAAAACGTGCATTCGCACAGTACTCGGGGTAAAGCATTATAAAATCACCATACAGCTGTTCTACCAATTGAGGATCCTTCACTTATTTTCTTTAACTCTTTAGGGGCATGCTCATGTGCCCATAAACAGAATTCATAAAAATATATCTTCTACAAAGCAGCTGATTGAATTACCTGGGCAAGGGTGACAATCTCACCACGGACAGCGTACTCACATTTTAGAACCTGAGGAGAAGATAAAAAAGAAATAAACTTTATGAGGAATCGGAACAAGAGAGAAAAAAAAAAAAAATTGACAACCACCAAAACCTCCACTTTGACATTAATCTTTTCTAATCAACATGACAAGTTTATCTGACTTTTCTACAAGTTAAAAAAAAAATTGAACTGATATATTCATGACTCATGATTCATGAATGCCAGTGATAATGTTCTTGTGTGACTCAAATGAGACTTTTGCATATTCTCTAAATCCCGACTCAAATGAGACTTTTGCATATTCTCTAAATCACTGCCAAACAGGCACCTGAACAAAAGGTCAACTACTCTGATTTCAATCAAAATCTGGTTTTTGGTTAAAGAAATCTCTGTAATTAGCAAAAGAATCTAATGCCATAAAAAGATCAGTATCATGCTTGATTAAGGTTATATTGAAAAAGCATGCAAAGATACAGATAAACAGAATCAAGCACACCAACCAGGTTCACAACCATAAGCAGATGCTTGAGCTTTTATTTAACAAGGAGGCAATAACAAGTAGAGAAGAACATGATCAAGTATATCATATTAACATAAACACAGACAAATTATTTTAATTGAAAAGATAAAAGCCGAATCTACAATAAAATAAGATATAATCCAAAACATAAACCCCGTAAAAGCCAAACAATAAACAAATAGTAATTAGAGAAAGAACACAAAGCAAACTCAGATCCAGAAATATCAAATCACCAATATTTGACTAACAGAAAAAAGGCAATCAAACAGTGAATTAAATAATATACATTAAAAACCAAAACCCCAGATGCAAAAACAGCACAAATCAACAACACATGATCAAATTCCACGAAATTTGGCACTTTTGAATTGAAAGTACAGGACCCAGATGGAAAAACACTCCAAATCAACAGCACAATATCAAAAACCAATCAAATTCCAAGAAAGTCAGTACCTTGGGATTGATAGTATCGACAGTGACAGCAGGAGCCATTGAAGAAGAAGAAGAGAAACCAAGCACAGAAGTAGATGACAAAAAACGAGATTGATACTGTGAAGAGGAAGAAGAAGAAGGAGAAGAAGAAGAACAGAGAAGAAAAGGGTTGTTTTTATAATGATGGTGATGTTGATTTGAGCGGTCAAGAAGACTTCTGACTCTACGAATCACGAATCTCCGCATCGTTTATCTCTTTAAATATAAAGAGGAAAGAGAGAGATGTCGTTTTAAGAGAGATTTGAGACCAAAACGAAGGACTGGGACGCGATCTTCGAAACTGACTTTGGATAGTATAGCGTATGAGCTAATGGTTTTCGTTTTGTCCAAGTCTAACAAATCACTTACGCCCACCGCTTCCGCTTGTGATTTCCGCCCCATGTTTCTTTGTTTTTTTTTGTCAACACACAACCAAACTTCCTTTTCTGTTCCTGCCTTGTTCACTGTAGACTGTTTTTACTGTAAAATATAAATATTGGATTCTTTACCTAATATGGATTAATACGGAAACTTTCGGGTTGAAAGAGCGTTTTTTCCTATTCCAAAAAAAAAAAAAAAAAAAAAACAGGAAAGAGCATTCTTTCCGTATCAAACTTTAAATTTGTGACGTTAATGTCCAACCATTCAATTTCTCCTAATCTAATGTTTGTCATCCATCCGCATTTAATTTGTTTTTTTTTTTCCACTATTGGATTGATGGATTATATCAAAAGGAAAAAGAAAATGGATAGATGGATGTCGAAATCACAGATTTAACTCAAAACTTTATGTTAATATAGTCTAGCCCACGTAAAACACGAACATAAATATGAAGAACTTGATAAACCATGATATTGATAAAAGTAGAAAGAACTTGATTGCGGTAAGATGCACATACTCTGTTATGATCTTGCCACGTGGTGACGGGAGATGCGTGGTGCAACTCTTTTTGGATAAAAGGCATGGACTTGCCCAGCAAGCAAACTTATAGAAAGAGACACTTATTGAAAGCTCGTATATATCATCAATCCTTGACCACTAGCTAGTTAATTTTGTTCTCATTCCTTCAGTTTTTATTTTTTTTATTTTTTATTATACAACAACTGTCGGGACCGACGAGATTGGGTTCTACTAGCACAGCCCGGACTGTTGCTCCCACGAACGGGGAGAGAGCACCCACTCATTGGTGGGACAACACCCACACTATTGGTGGGACTATGAAAATTTGCATATATTTATGCATGCCACGGCTCTTGAACCTTGGTAGCAAGAGGCCATTGGCCATTCCTTCAGTTTTTAGCCATTAAAAAACATCTGATATTTTAACATACAATTGTGTAACCTTAGAAATCCGAATTTTAAAAACTAAAAACCAAATATTTCAAAATACTTTAGATAACATGAGAAGCCAAATATTCTTCTCTCTCACTTCAAAAAGAAGTTCAAAATACTTTTGGCTTGCTTGATATTTCAAACACTCCTTTATGACTTTGACTCTGATGGCCACACAAAAGCTGTAAACCTAAAAAAAATAAAAAATTCTGAGACTTATATTTACATAAACATGATATTCATGATCTTTGGACAATAATACAATCCATCTAATTATATATTTATATTTTCAGTCAATTGTGTACAACCTACAAGGACAAATTGTATTAATCAGATTCTTGAAATGATACACCGGTTGCTGGCAACCAATCAGTGCCTTTATATGAGAATCTTCATTGTAAATTTACTTATTTAGCAGCCTCATCTAATGTGAGAGTGGGCTTATATCCGGCCCATTTAACCCGATTCGACAGTCCGATCCAGGCCCGGTGTTTTGTTACTAGGCCTAGAATATGGTCTTGGTGGGTCAACATTGGCGACCCATTCTTTCCAGCCCAATGGGTTCAGAAACGGCCCAATTGCAGACTGCATGATGATTGTGGTGGTCCGGTGGAGTAGTCCTTCCATAGCCTACCAAGATATGTTGGAACTGAAAGATTGGTGTCTAGAGCATTATTTAGGTTCAATTTAAATTGTAGCAAATCTTATATATAATTTAAATTTTTGCATTATTTTTTTAAAAAATGTATTAAAAAAAGAACATTGTTTAGGTACTGACCAGTCAGTACCCAAGGTATTAACCCCACCAATGAGGTGTTGCCACGTGGCTTTTTTTTTTCTTAGAATACAAGGAGATAAATGTAAAAAGTAAAAGGAAAAAAGCCACTTGGCAATACCCTATTGGTGGGGTCAGTACCTTAGGTACTGATAGTACCAATAAATACCCAAGCAATTTCCTTTTAAAAAAAAATGTAAGAGCAAATCCTATATATAATTTAAATTTTAGCATTATTTAGGTTCAATTTAAAAATGTAAGAGCAATCGTTGGTTAGGGTTTGAGTGATATTGAAAATTGGGAAATTTTTGTTTAAGGGGGTAATTTCTTACTAGAATAATTATATGAGGTTAGCTTTAGTATCAAAGTGTTAATTAGGACTTATCACCTCAAAGCTCATTTCACAGTACATGAGTACATCCACTGTTGGTTGAATTAGTGCATACCTCTCTTTTTATGTCTACGGTCGGATGCAAGTCCCACCATCCACATGTTGTTTAGAAGTAGATATCTCTTGATGTTATATAAATCTATTTTCAGACCGAATATAAATCGTTAACTATAATATTCATTATGTATATCTTTATCTATATTTAATTCAAGTGAATAAAATCCCCGAAGTTTATCATAAAAATGTTAATTTTATTATTGAACTTTAAATTCCTCATTCGAGGGTCATAATATTTCCTTAATATAGTCTTTCAAAAAGACTAAATGAATTAGATTTCATTTAAGCAAACATAGATCAAAGTGTTTCCCAACAAAGTTAGGGGTCCAACAAGGTAGCCATGCCCAATCTCTTAAATATTTATTAAGGATATATATATATATTATTTATTTTTCTTTTTTTTCTTTTCAAAAGTCTAATCTACTAAAACTAGCAGTTCAATTAAGAATACAAATAGTAAAGAATTCCACTTTTATTTTTGTTATTTTGAGAAATTTAGTGACTTAAGTTAGTACACCCTTTAAAAATTAAGGAACATTTTTATTAGATTAACAAATGAGAACAACGAGATAGTATTTCGTTCCAATCACATGAAATAATTTAATCCAATCCAACTTGGCTAACGAGACCTATTTATTTTTATCCATCGTTATCATAATACAAATCCAATGAAGACACTCTTATAGCAACATATGATTTAGATTACCATAGAGTTCATTTCTTTTTATCCACCTACTTGTATCTATGAAGATGCAATTGTGCAAAATCCACCGGACCACCACCATTCATTCCGAATCGGAATCAAAATCGGAATTCTTCGGCTCGTCTTTATCCATATATAGGGTGTTAAAAACATGTAGAAATACTAGCCAAATGTCAAAATAACAATACAAGTGAGATTTTCAATTCAAAGACGACTTTGAAACAAATTGAAAGTGAGTCGAAAAGTAAAAATGAAAATGTTGTCCAATTTGAACACTCAAAACTTGCACTTTATTCATAATCATATTGGCTCAACCCGGAAGAACCTCACTTGGTTCATCAAAAACTTCTTCCTTGGTTGGCTCATCTTCAAGCTGCACCACACACATCTTAGTTATACATTATTATTATTTTTTTTATTTAAAGCTTTCTCTTGTATTACAAATTGACTTACTTGTAATACCAGTTTGATTGACTTGAGAAGTATTCCTTAAAATTGATATCATTGATTAATTAAGCTGTAAACTATGACTGCCTTGTTTTACTAAATCATCCAACTATCCAAGTCCAACAATTACTTTGACAACTAAAGAGTTTCACTTACCTATAAGGCAATAGCCGGGTTCATAAAAAAATCGGCCAGACCGTATCCGCATAATAAAAAAATTCGGATTATATAGAAATTTCATAAACAAAATCGGAATGAATAGAAAAATTTTTAAACCGCGTTAATTAATTACGGGTCAATTAGCCGGGTTCATTTCAATCACACATAAAAAATTAGGTATTTTCAAGAATGAAAGTGATAACTGATAAGATGCGAATGGCTTGGTGGTATGAATTTTCTATCTTAACACCTTATGGTTTGCACTTTACACTTCGTTTACTCGGTTTGTGAAATATATATGCAAACTTGCCTCACAGTTTAGATAACCAATCCTATTGCTATTCATTATATAACAAATATTCATTCCTTTTGAACCCTTCAATTGATTAGAATGTATAATAATATTTGTATCTTCCATTCAATTTATGTCATGTTGTACATAAATAAATAATATCGGTTAATCAAATCACATAGCATAAAAAAAAAGGAAACTTTTTTTTTATTGGACAAATGATTAATAGGAAATTGATTAATAATTATTGGTGGGTGTAATTACAAATGATTTAATCTTTTTAGTAATTGTACTTAAGGGTAATATTGGATTTTTAAAAAGATATTTATTTGAGAGTGTACATATAGGTTTTAAGGGATGCAAATATCGTCACTCCGATAAAAATTCAATAAAGTTTGGTTTCTGAAAAAAAATGAACCGATCCAATAAAATATACAAATACCAACCGAATTGGACCGGTTCGGTTCGGTTTTGGGCCTATTAGGCCAAATTAATGGGCTTTAATTATTACAGATTTTTATATTTTAATCATTTTGGAAATTTGACCAAATTAAATTATCTGTTTGAACTAATTGAAAATACTAGTTTAAAATAATATTTAGCCAAAAAAAAAATAACAAATGATGTGACACACTTTCATAGTTTCATAGTTTCATGAACCATTGAACATTAAACTAGGTTTTTTTATATATAAGTTGGATCTTGGTTCAGTTTTCCGGTTCGAGACAGCGAACTGGAAAATGAACCGATCCACAATTGGTTTTTCGGTTCGAGAAACTAAACCGGCCAGCATAAGAAAACCGATTGGATTGGTTCAATTCACCAGTTCGGTTCGGTTCATTGGTTTTTTGCCCACCCCTAGATGCAGGGGATTTCAAATTCCACCTGACTACTCTTGTGGCATGTTTACTAATCAAGTAATTAGTTATCATACTCATGAAAAGGAATTAAGGGCCAGTTTGGTATTGCTGTAGCATTTAAAGTAATTATTATTAGCTATAGAAATAATCTGCTGTGAAATTAATCATACAACTGTTTAATGAAAATGTTGTTGTTGAGATTACTATGGACTCAAAAGCAGTATTCATGCGTTTGGTAAATTTTACTTTTAATAGCCGTGATTTTACATAATAACTAAAATATACATGAAATTAAAATGTATTATATTTTACTTGGTTTTCAAACCAAACCAGTATCTCATTCAAATATTTAAAATGTATTATTAGATACAAGAAAATATGCTTTTAACATAAGCGAACACCAAATTAAAACATGTTCTCTCGCTTTTTCTTTTCAATTCTTTGTTTGTTTTGTTCGAGTCCTTTTGAAAAGTTTAAAAATTGTTCATGAAAGTTATTTTATGGATTCCAATTCTATATATATATATATATAATTAATATTAAGTGGATTCTATTTTATTTTGAATTAAATCAAATTAGTAAGACATTATAATAGTCTAAAATACTATAATTATAGTTTAATCAAACCGTTTTCTTGAACCTATGCCTTACGAATGCAGAACTAATAAAATATTATAACATATTATACTTTATCAATAAGAAAGAACCATAGGTCCATAACAAATAAAGAATTGTTTCCAAAATACAAAGAAAGAGAAGTATTACATGAACAGTGTGACGAGCAGTATTGAATAACAAAGTATATATTTGTAAAAGATGAATCCTGCAGGTTTTTTTTTTTTTTTTTTCTTTTATGTAGTTTAAAACGAGAACAGAGGAAACCTCACAATATTTTTAGAAATTTCTTTTTTCTTTCATCAATTTAAATCTCAGAACAAATAAGATGTTGAAAATAATATATATATAAAAGACAAATAAATTACAAGAAAACTGTTACCGAATACAACGATCAAAAGAGCAACCGGTAACAATGACCGAAAAGAAAACGACAATGATTATTGACAACTTATGTTGTTAACGTAGAAAATCAATAATGAATGTACTTGTAATAAAATTGATTTATATGAAATTAAACCTAATATATAATTGTTTTATGTTAAATCAATGGTGATAATTTAGTTTTTAAAAAAGATTCATTAAATCAGTAATTAAGTTAGTGATGGAAGGGGGATTTGATTCCTCTCACTCACACTAGGAATCAAATTCTTTTCCTATATATTTTTACTAAAATATCATCACTTAAATAATTAAAAAAAAAAAAAAAAAAAACTATCTTTCCACTTTATCGCTCTCTTTTAGGGTTCTCTATCATTCTTTTCTATTAATCATCTTTTCCAAATCACAGGCATAATTATTATTATTTAATTTTTTTTAATTGTAGATTTCATAAATATAGATAAAATCTTGTTGATGATTATTATTGACTAGTTCCACCGATTTTTTTTATTTTTATAAATATATCAAATCTTGTATGAAATCATGGCATATATACAGTATACATGAATATATAAAATAAATAAATAAATAAATAAATAAAGAAAAGTGAAATGGTGTTGATGAATGATGTTGATGCCCTGTATTTATTTTGTTTGTTTGTTTTCTTTTATACAATTAATAATGAATCAATTACTATGTGAACTAATGGTTGTATATGTTGAGAAATTAATTCAATATCAAATTAATTATGTTTTCAAATCTGAATTACTTCTCAAATTTTAATTATTATTGACTAATTAGTTCAGATTTTGTAATATAAAGATGTTAATTATTATAGTCATAGTGTTATGACTTATGAGCAATATAAAAAAAAAAAATCTAAAAAATATATTTCTACATGTTATATATACAAGGGTATTTTTGTAATCAACTCTGTATCATTCCGATTCTTAGTTTAAGTAAACACTAGAAATGGAATATAAATTTGATTCCATTTCCGATTCAAGTAAAAATAAAAATAACATTTCAAATGGAATTATGGATTGGAGTACAATTCTAAAATAATATGCAAAATATAGCATTTTACTATTTTTGTGCTAAATTTGGCATTGGCAATGCATATGCATTGAATATGGTCATATATATATATATATATATATATATATATATATATATATATATATATATAGTCTTTCTATTATCAGTTCGAACTGATAAATTGCATGTGAGTCATTGGATTTAAATACTTTGACTGACAAGTGCATACAGCCAAGTCAAAGTATTTAAATCCAGTGGCCCATATGCAAGGAACTGATATAACTTTTATCAGTTCAAACTGATAATAGAATTTCTGTATATATATATATATATATATATATATATATATATATATATATATATATATATATATATATATAATGTTACGAACTGTCATAAAAAAAATAGTTTTTTTTTTTTTTTGACAAAATAAAAAAAAATATATATATATAGTTTTGTAACATATCATAGAACCTACATTAGCTTAGGTGAGGAATTCGAGTCCTACTATTATTTACAAGAATGTATGGAAAGTTGTGCGCTACAATTTGATCTCGATGGGTTCTAACAGACCCCGACTTGTTCGGTATCAAAATTGATTGTAATACTAGACAAAAGAATTATATAAATGAGATCTCATAAATGATCGATGAAACTTTGTTTTAATATATCAATATCACATGAATGCAACAGTTGGATTGCAATGTAGTAGATAAGTGGATTAAAGGATATAGAAAAGCTATAATTTATATATCTTTGAGTTTCTTTCACTTCTCATCACATTGTTTGCTAGAAGAAATTTGAACATAAATCTATATTAATTCTTCGGTTCTTGAATTATACAAAACATCAGCTTGAAGAAAGACGAAAACTCCTTAAAAACAAATAGATACCATGATTTATCTAATGACATTCAACCATTCTAATGTGTACCAAAATGCATACTTAAAACCTATAACAACGTCACTACCACTTTTTATACTTTCCGAAAATGAACTTTAGTATGTTAACTTGACACAAACTTATGAGGGTGCTCCCTAGAAGACCTTTACTGGATTATCTTGCACTGCTTCTGCAGTAATGGAAACAAATCAAACATAATTTAAATCAATAACCATACACCATAATGCACCTTTAGGAATTCGTTCGTGGAAAATAAGACTATATGTGGTAGTATTGATGTATATATCTTATACCAAAATATTAGCCTCATTGAGGTTATGTAGAAGTCTTACTGATGTATGTACCTTTCTCTCAAAATCCTCCATCTCCTCATCTTCAACCTCCCTCTCCTCGTCTTCATCCTTAATCTCCTTCAATTTATTCATATATAGAGCACAAAAAAAATCTAGAAACGTCTGCCAAATGTCAAAATAACAATACAAGGGAGATTTAGATTTAAATTCAAAGGCAACTTTAAAACAAATTGAAAAAGTGACGAAAGTGACGAAAGTGACGAAAGTAAAAATAAAAAAATGTTGTCAATTTAAACACTCAAAAGGAGTTTGAAATTAAACAAGGTCAAAATTTTTACATCAAATCAATAAATAAAATTTTAAGCCTTAGCAAGTTTTACATTAGCTCAATTTATAAGAAGTTAAATTTGTCAACAAGAAGAGAAGTGTTAATTCGCCATTTATCAAGCAGTTTCCGTTTGGACTCAAAACAAACTCATAAAACATTAAAAATACAAAATACTGTCTCATAATAATAAAATAATCAAATATTGCACATGGAATGAGAAGACTTACCTGTAGCATATATTCGGCAGAAAATTCTTCCGAACGTTCATGTAGTCCTTGGTGCTTTACTACAGGAAATGAATTCCGCAATGCTTTACATTGACATGTTAGATTCTGTCAACACAATGACAATGACAGACTGTATAATTAGTATAAAGAATGCAGAATGGTTAATAAAAAAAATATGCCTAACAAAAATAATGGCTAATTATTATGATTGGCAGTTTCAAAAGTAAAATAACAAGATTTCTAACAACTACACACAATGACAAATGAGACAAACAGAATTAAGATTACGAAAACACACACACTTACATCTGATACAAAGTTGTCTTTCCAACATGTATACTTTAAACTTTTAAGGTTTCCCTTTTTGCATAGGTTGTCCATAAGATTATGAATATTCATCGGTGGAGCCTAATAAGATAAAGTGTAAGGTAAGGAATATAAATAAATAAGAGAGGGAATGAATAAGAGAATTGATGAAAACTCTGTTATGAGATAATTTGGTTTAGAGAAGAGAAGAAGAGAGAATCAAGAGAGGAGCAAGGAAAAGTGTTTAACTTGTAATTCGATACCTTATTCATTAGCAACTTGGCCCTTTTATAGGCTTACATCCTGACAACTAATAACTACAAAGTAGGAATAGATTGGCAACACATTATGTGCACAATCTCATCCAAACAAGTAAACAACTAACACTATCTTATTCATTCCAATTCAAAGACTACTACTGACTCAGACTTGCATGCATGTAGGCCACATGCGTGAGGGTGCCCATTCCGTAGCTGGTCTCACATCATTCCTTCCCCCTTACCGCGTCCTTGTCCTCAAGGACGAACTCAGGATACGTCTTCGAAAAAACGCCAACAGTTCTCCCAAGTTGCATCTTCGATCGGTTCACCCATCCATTTGACTAGTATCTCCGCTTGATGGGCACTACGAATCATCCCACTAGCATGTATACAATTTTTGGGTGGTAATAATCGAGATCGTATACGACGAACTTTAAATTTTTCGCCTTTTGTCATGATGTCCATCCAATCGCTCCAATGGCTAGAAACAAATTCTTGAATCATCAAATCCTGCAACAAAAGATAAATTGAAGTATTTTTATGGTGAGATTCGTGTGACTCATAAAAACAATCCAGAAAATATGAATTGTTCTCATATGGGACTTTCTCAAATACATATTCATCAAATATCGGTGGTTTATCAAAATCGACAAAAACCTCCGCCGACACATATGTATCATCGAAAAACACCAAAGGATAGGTGGCTAATTGTGTGTGAGAGTTCTGAAAACTAAATTTTTGTAGAGACCGAAAGTTGGCTAAGATGGTGTTAAGGGTAGAGTGAATTTGGTCGAAGCGAGACTCATGACGAGCCAGAATTGCGTAAACTCCATTATAGAACTCGGCATCCATGAACCGAACGGCTTTGATACCAATTGTTATGAGATAATTTGGTTTAGAGAAGAGAAGAAGAGAGAATCAAGAGAGGAGCAAGGAAAAGTGTTTAACTTGTAATTCGATACCTTATTCATTAGCAACTTGGCCCTTTTATAGGCTTACATCCTGACAACTAATAACTACAAAGTAGGAATAGATTGGCAACACATTATGTGCACAATCTCATCCAAACAAGTAAACAACTAACACTATCTTATTCATTCCAATTCAAAGACTACTACTGACTCAGACTTGCATGCATGTAGGCCACATGCGTGAGGGTGCCCATTCCGTAGCTGGTCTCACATCAAACTCACAGCGGAATTATTGTCGGCAACAATTATGCCCAGCAACTCATATTTCTCAACCTAAACATGATAGACATGAGACATATATATGCTTCATAGAAGAAATTAAGGAAATACAGAGAAATCAAAAAACTTACGTACACTATCATTTTGCAGGCTTTGAACAACATCTACCAACTTATCCAAAAAGGTATCGTCTATGTGGAATCCACTGCAAGATGAACAAAATTCAAATAACATAAATAAATAGTTAAATATAATAATACATAAAGAGTTAAGAAATCATAAACACTAGTTACTAGTATATGCATACCCATATCTATCTGCAATAGAAAGGGTATCGTCATATATCGCCAGCCTCACGTACTTATCAGTAAAACTCAAACCTAGAAACACTGGATTATAATAATCCCACCGCATACACATAGTTACCCGATAAAACTTCCATGGCTTCAGGTACTTGATCATCTACCATTCAATTCAACTCAACTGTTAGAATTGAATCTATATATGAAACAAAGAAAACAGGTAAAGAGGAATATTAATTACCTTCTGCTCTGCTCTGCTGCGTGACATCTTGGTCAGGGCGAGTTGTATTTGGGGCGATTAGGGATTTGAGAGAAAAAGGTTCGACTTTTGTGCGATCGGAGAAATTAGGGCAACGGGGTTTATATAATCCTGGTAAATATGTGGAGAGGCTGCAATGAAATACTTGCAGACCAAGTTGACTGTAAATTACTTTGTTCATAATCATATGGGCTCAACCTGATTGATAGGCCCTAATTAATGGTCGTTATTCCTTTAATTACTCTGATTTTTTGTTTCGTATTTGTTTGCATGCCACTAATATTGGAAGCATTCACACTGTAAGTTCGATATCAAATTTATTTTATATTTAAGGATTTATTTAACAATGATGTTATTTTTACAATATGAACAGTACTTCTTACAAATGATTCTTTAATCCAATATTTCATCTTACTTTATTTAATTTCTTCTTTTAAAAGTAAGAGTTTTAAATATTTATTTTTTTGAAGTATTTAAAATTTTGAGTTAGATTTCTATTTTTGGCTACTTAATTAAAGTTGCTTTGAAAAAAAAAATTGGATTGCATTTTTATACAATATATGCTGTTAAAAAAAAATGGACTACAATTCGAAATATTATATAAATAATCTCAAGTATGTACATGGTACTGATATTGGACAATTTCACAATATAATTTTGGATTGACTATTGGATATTGATGAAAAAAAAATCTAGCAGGAAAGATATCAAATTTAAGTTATATTTCAGGGTTTTATAATATTGTTTTAAGTGATTTTTAAGTTAACCACACATGTATTGTCTAATCTTGATAGATCTTAAGTCCCGATAGTCTATTGTAACAGTTGTAATACTTTGAAAAAAAAAAAAAAAGGTGATTCTTTAAATTTATTAATTTATTTTTTCTTTTGAAAAAATAATAGTTGGATTGCTCTTTTAGGCTACTAATTAAGAATTGCTTTGAAAAATAAAAAATAAAAATAGATGGATTTCTATTTATGTCATGATCATAATTCATAAATAACATTAGCATGAATCAATAATAAAAACGAATTAATGAAGTTGAATCGCATAAGATATATGTATTTTTTTTTTTTTTACAATATCTATTAATCGGGACCAGCTCATCCATCTACCAGATATTCTATGTCCCTGTTGGCGCATAAGATATATGTATATAAATTATTTATAAACTCATTATTCAAAATTAGTAAGAAAGAAAATCAGCCCGCGTTAAAATATTTTGACCAACACTGACGAGCGATGGGTGTGTATATATGCATGGAGATTGCAGACAAATAGCTATAAATTATTATCATATCACTAAAATTCAAGACCATTTGATGAAATCAACTATGGTCTATATATGTAATTTTGATTTTGAATCAACCTAGCTAACTCTTATCCTGACCATGTATTTTAAAAGAGTGGAAGTTATAACATAATGATTTACAAACATCCAACCTTGTATATATCATAATGTTACGAACCGTAAAAAAAAATAGTTTTGTAACACTATAATTTGAGTCCCACCATAATTTACAAGCATGTATGGAGAGTTGTGCGCTACAATTTGATCTCGACGGGTTCTAACTGACCCCGACTCGTTCGGCATCAAAATTGATTGTAATTCTAGACAAAAGAATCATATAAATGAGATCTCATAAATGATCAATGGAACTTTATTTTAATATATCAATATCACATGAATGCAACATTTGGATTGCAATGTAGTGGATAAGTGGATTAAAGGTTATAGAAAAGCTAAAATTTATATACCTTTGAGTTTCTCACTTCTGATCAACACATTGTTTGCTAGAAGAAATTTGAACATAGATTCTTTGGTTCTTGAATTGTACAAAACATCAGCTTGAAGAAAGACGAAAACTTCTTAAAAACAAATAGATACCATGAATTTTCTAATGACATTCAACCATTCTAATGTGTACCAAAATGCAAACTTAAAACCAATAACATTGTCACTACCACTTTTTATACTTTCCGAACATGAACTTTAGTATGTTGACACAAACTTCTGGATTATCTTGCATCGCTTCTGCTGTAATGGAAACAAATCAAACATAATTAAATCAATAACCATTCATCATAATGAACCTTTAGGAATTCGTTCGTGGAAAACAAGACTACATGTGACAGTATTGATGTATATATCTTATATCAAAATATTGCCTTATTAAGGCTATGTAGAAGTCTTATTGATGTATGTACCTTCTCTTGGAATACTCCCTCTCCTCGTCATTTTTCCTCCCTCTCCTCGTTATCTTTCTCTTGGAATACTCCCTCTCCCCGTCTTTATTCTCCCTCTCCTCGTCTTTTTTCCTCCCTCTCCTTGTTACCTTTCTCTTGGAATACTCCCTCTCCTCATCTTTTTCCTCCATCTCCTCGTCTTTACCCTCCCTCTCTTTGTCTCTTCCCGGACACTCCTTGTCTATTCCTATACTCTCCTTGTCTCTTTCCATATGTAGGGTGTTAAAAACATTTAGAAACGCCTGTCAAATGTCAAAATAACAATACAAGTGAGATTTTAAATTCAAATGCAAATTGAAAGTGTGTCGAAAAGTAAAAATGAAAATGTTCTCACTTTGAACACTCGAATGACTTTGAAATTAAACAAGATCAAAAATTTTGTATCAAATCCATAAATAAAATTTTAAACCTTACCAAGTTTTACGTTAGCTCAATTTATAAGAAGTTAAATTTGTCAACAAGAAGAGAAGTGTTAATTCGTCATTTATTAAAAAGTTTTCCTTTGGACACAAAACAAAATCATAAAACATTAAAACACAAAATACTGTCTCATACTAATAAAATAATCAAATATTGCACATTTGAACATGGAATGAGAAGACTTGCCTGTAGCATATGTAGAGCAGAAAATTCTTCAACACGTTCCAGTAGTTCCTTTGGTGTAGTCGTATGGTAGCACCCTTCAGAAGATATCCCGTAAAGCCAGATACCGGATCGGTTAAACATAAATTCTTGCTTCTGTCAACACAATGACAATGACGATGACATACTGTATAATTTGTTTAACAAATGAATGCTGAATAATTAATAAAACAAAAATAATGGCTAATTGTTATGATTGGCAGTTTTAAATGCAAAATAACAAGATTTCTTACGACTACAAACAATGATAAATAAGACAAACAGAATTAAGATTACTAAAACACACACGTACATACCCATGGTGTAATGTTGTCTTTTCAACATGTATACTTTAAACTTTGAAAGTTTAAATTTTTGCATAGGTCTTCCATAAGATTATGAATATTCACCGGTGGAGCCTAATAAGATAAAAAGGTAAGGTAAGGAATATAAATAAATAAGAGAGGGAATAAATGAATGAATGAATGAATGAGAGAATCGATGAAAACTCACCATGCAACAATTATTCCCTCCAAATCATAATCCTTAACCAAAACATAATAGACATGAGACATATATATATATATATATATAGTCTTTCTATTATCAATTCGAACTGACAAAAGTTATATCAGTTCCTTATATGTGGACCACTGGATTTAAATACTTTGACTGACAAGTGCATACAGCCAAGCCAAAGTATTTAAATCCAGTGGCCCACATGCAAGGAACTGATATAACTTTTGTCAGTTCGAACTGATAATATAATTTCTATATATATATATGCTTCATAGAAGAAATTTAGGAAATACAAAGAAATCCAAAAAAAACTTACATAATCTTTTTTAAGGATTTGAATATCATCCACCAATTCATCAAAAGGGCTTTGAACATCGTCTCTGGGGTATATACTGTAAGATAGACAAAATTCAAATAACATAAATAGTTAAATACAATTAATACATAAAGATTTAAGAACCCAATCGCCAAATCATACCCATATATACGTGCGTTAAAATGGACACTGTCAGACACTGCCACGCTCGTAGTCTCATCAGTAAAACACAAACCTACAAACACAGCCGATGGCATATAATAAGTCCTCTTCAAACTTTGCCGAAACAATTGCAACGGGTTCAGGTACTCGATCATCTACCATTCAATTCAACTCAACTGTTAGAACTTAGAATTGAATCTAGGGTAAATTACACTGCACCCCTTGAGGTTTGGCCTTAAGACATTAAGATGGAAAAATTTCGTTATTCTACACTAACACCCCTGTATTGTCGAAAATGCCCTTGTATAATAATAAAAATAAAAGTTTTTTTACACTAACACCCAAGGGCATTTTGGACCTTACCATGGTAAAACAGGGGTGTTAGTGTATAATAACAAAACTTTTCCATCTAAGTGTCTTAAAGCCAAACCTCAAGGGGTGCAATGTAATTTACCCTTGAATCTATATATATATATATATATGAAACAAAGAAACAGTACAGTTAATTACCTTGTGCTCTGCTCTGTTGGATTTGGGGCGATTAGGAATTTGAGAGAAAAAGCCAAAAAGGTTCGACTTTTGGGCGATCGAATTGGGAATTGAGAAATAAAGGGGTTTATTTATATATATGCTATATGATTAGACATTAGTATTAGTATTACTACTTTCTCTTTAACTTGGTTTTAATTTTTTAATAGACTTTTTTTTTTTTTTGTTTTTTACATATAAAAAAATTAGGGTTGGACACCAACCCGCCAACCCAACCCAATCCGATCCAATCCGACTATATTGGGTTAGGTTGCTTTTAAGATTGAGTTGGGTTGGGTTATAGTTAATAAATTATAACCCAACCCAATCCAACAATCCGATATAAAAAATAAAAATTAAATTAAATAATTTTATTTATTATTAGATTTATTAATAAATCTCATTTTTTTTTAATATTTAAACTCATGCACCATTTATAATATTATAAATGAAAAATATAAATACATAATTTTATATACTTTTATACCATAAATATATAATACGTTTATTAAAAATATGCAATTATAGTGTTTTCATCTTTTGTATTAATTGGCGCATCCTTTATTACACTTTAAAATGTTTTTTTCTTTCTTTGGATTTGATTAAGAATTTGATAGGGAAAAAGTCTAATAATTGTATATAAACTCAAACTATTATGTTGGTTGAAATAAATAATAGATTATCCAACCACGAGATATTCGACGAAGTGATTATAATTGTAAAATGGATGGGAGGCTTAGATGGAGACTTTTAAAGTTTGATAAATTGTAATATTTTTATTTTATAATTATGCAACGGATATTTAAACAATTTGTATTATATGTTGTGATTTGATTATACTTTTAAGAAATCTAAACTTTATGTGATATGATATTAGGATGAAAAAATATTTTAAATTTGAATTTTGATATAATAAAATTTGAAAGGGTTGGGTTGGGTTAGGTTAAAATTTACATTGGGTTGGATTGGGTTGAAAAATTTTCAACCCAACCCAACTCAAACCCGAAAACGCCAACCCCTAGTCCCCTACAAGAAATTAGAATACTATTGGGTCAAGTCAAGTTGCATATCATAATTATCAACATTCAATACCCAAGTGTTGGATGTTACGTTTATTATACGAATAAATTAACACTAATGTTAATTTCAACACTAATGTTAATTTCAACCTAAATGATATGGCAATTGGTTTTTACATTAACCACATCATCCCATGTTGTGTGTGATGCCACATCATTTGGATTCATTATTTGGGTTGTATAGTGTTGACGGTGATTTTTCGTCAACACTCAATTAATGATTTGTGATCACGTTTGTGGGTGATAATAGTTGAATCTTAATACCGTAAAATAATAAGCAAGAGATACGTGGTAAAACTCCGATGACCGGAGAAACGTCCACGGGTTGTTGCCTAAGCAACGAAGCCAAAATCCACTATGAAAATTGATTACAAGAATACGCTCTGGTCACTTTTATGCTAAAAAAGTCCCCCTCTCCCTTATGCGCTACAAAGGGTATTTATACATGTTGTTCCTAGGGTTTAGGGATACCGTTAGGGTTTAGTGTCGTGGCGCCCAAGTCTTAAGCGGTTGCCTAGTCCTAGTTGGATTCTGTTTCCTTCTTGGGCGTGATATGTTTCGTGTTTTGGCTGAGTCCGAGTTTGGGCCGGATTCTTTCTCCTTTATTCGCGGGAGACCTGCTTGTTTCCTTGTTAAACTCTGAAGGGTTGCACTGCTACGTATTGTGGAGGTGCTCACTGCTGATTCCTTCCATGCGTTTAGGAAGTGAGTTTCTGTAACCATCTCTTCTTGTTGATCCCCGAGTATGCCCGAGTATGCCCGAGTAGGTGATGTTGCCCGAGCTGGTTCTCTTTGTTTGTGATCGGGTCGTTTTGGTTTCAGCCGAGTGGGTTACTTGGGGGATTTCCCCCTTTCGAGTTGACTTTTCCTGATCCCTGCTTACGTGGCTTCTTTATGGTGATGACGTGTCCTTTATGACGATTTTTACCTATAACAATACCCCCTTAAATATTTGAGCCGAATACTGCTTGCTCGGGATAAATATTTAACCTCTATTTGCTTCGTTTCTCACGACTTGTTTTCATTTGTCGTCTTCCATATTAATGTTGGTTTTCAGTATCCTCGTTTGATTCGAAGTATTACCGACGTGTCTCAATTATGTCCGCACATGCTTGATCCACCCATTATTCAGAAATCTTTTGATGGCGACACACTGACTTCCTAACGGCTCAAGGCTCTCTCTGCTTGCCACCTATCTCCTTTTGCTTAGTCGTTGGTAGGAGGCATTTATGGGACACGACCCTTCTGTTCGTTCATGCACAGCCTACGTCACTCCCCCCGCCTCTCTGTTTTCCCGCTTCTTCACCTACCCTCTCTAGGGTTTCGATTTTTTTTTAAACCGGTACCGCCTATATATATATCAGCTTGACGCTTCGGGGGGAAAGTCCCTATTTCTCTGCAAAAATCTCCTGCCATTTTTCTTTTCTTTTCTTTTCTTTTCTCTTCCTGATAGAAGTTCACCTACATCTGTTATTTTTCTTTGAGTTATTTGGAATTAGACGCTCGTTTCTCAGTCCTGCCAAGATCCTCAACTTCAAACCCCGGATCGTTTCTTGAAGACCATTCCTCCATCTCTGAAGATTTCCTCTACAGTTCGCGTACCTCCAGTTTTCTGATACATCAAGGTTAGTTCTTATGGATCCTGCTGCTAGGCATCATCTTTTTACTGTTGGTATGATTGCTATTGAACAAGGTGATGCTTTTACTGCCACGATTGTCCACAGGTTGCTAGGAGACCTTCTCCCTGATCAACCTCAATATTTAGACGCCGACGTTTCGGGGCTTTTTCGTGAAGGACCTGCTACTTCTGAAGTTCCTCCTGGTTCAAAAATTCCCTCTGTTTCTTCGAATTCATCGCAGCCTGACTCTTATCAGCCTGAAGCTTAGTCAGATTCTTCTACTTCCGTTCGTGTTGATACTCGGCCGTGGAGACGAATGGGGAAGAGGATGAGCAATCGTCAAATTTACAAGGATTCTCACTCCCTGGAGAGCCGAGTCGGGACCCAGAGGGTAGTTGAGAACGATATTGAAGAGGAGCATAGGGCCGCTCGCATTCCTTTCTCTCCCGAGCGGATATATGCCTATGACATCGAGCCGAATGTGGTCGGCCCTGAAGAGATAAAAAAGTATATGCGACGGTTCGACCTGGACAGCAACATAGTTTCGCTGATTCTTATTGACGGTCGAGCTGCATGGAACCCCCCACCTGGCCACGTGGCAATCTATGGGGCAATGCTTACTTGTGGTGTTACTCTTCCTCTTCAGCCTTTCATCACCTGGTTTTTGGCTGAGACTCGACTTGCCCTGGCCCAGCTAACTCCGAATAGCTACCGGATTTTGATGTGCATGTGGCACATGTGGCATAGGATGAAGCGGCCACCTCCCACACCTCACGAAATCCGGCACTTTTATGTGCTGAAGCCCGTGGGGAAGACTGGGGTTTATTTTCTTTAATCGAGCCAGCCCGAGTTCTGGATCCCAAAAGACATGGTGGTTAAGGGTGAAATCGAACCGACCACGGACGAGAAGATAAAGGGATTTGTTTGGGGCTTCCCCACTTCAAATAAATTTTGGAAGAACAGCTGGTTCTTCGTAGGTAAACACTGGGGCCAATCAATCAGTTTTAATCTTGATGGTACTCGGGTGACTAGCAGGGTTACTCGGTACTTTTGTTCGCCCCAATGGAACCATATGACTCATGCCTTTACTGACGAGGAGCTCAAGACTTTGGCTCGGGCGACCGTTCGCCCTTTAGAGAAGAGGGGCAGACCTTATCTCTTCAACGAGGAGAAAATGATTAGAGCTCGTCTTTTTCCCCAGATTTTTGCATGCCGCAAACGCCGTAAGTTTTTTATAAGCTTTCCCTGGTTATTCTTGCATTCTGGCTCTTAAATCAGTCTACTGACTCAGAAAAACACCTTTTTTTTTTTTTTTAAGTGTTCAATGTAGACATAGTCTGCGATGCTCAGGCACGCCGGATGAAAGGCATCGTGGAGGCGAGCCGAAAAGCAGCTCTTCGCCAGCGAGATGCTGGGATAGCCCCTCCCGAATGTGACTCTGATGAGAGTGCTCCCGAGAATCCTCCCGAGGGAGATGATGAAGAGGGAGTGCCCGATTATGTGCCCGAGGAGACCCATGGTCAAGAAATGACCGCATATTCAGCAGAGGATATGGGCAATCCTGAGGGCTTTGGAGCAAGTAGGACCAACTTTGGAGTAAGTATGACCGCTGCTGGGCAGGACAATCAAGCGGGTCCTTCTTCTTCTAGGGGGAAAGAGAAGGCTGGACACTCCTCTGAGCCTGAGCCTGAGCCAGTGGCTTTCTCTTGTGGAACTAATTCTCCCCACTCTGCTGCAAACATGCCAAGTGCTACATTCCAGGGTGCTGAAGCAGCTGGGGAACATTCGGGCGTGATGGCTCCGGAGATTCCGACTCCTGTCGAGCCAATTCCTACTCCTCCCAGAGATAGCGGTGTTGAAATTAGGCATCCCGATCTGGATTCTGAAAATCCTACGGCTAACTTGAATACTCACGGGAGGTAATCTGGAAAGAGAAATGCCTCGTTTTCTCCTGGTCGCCCTACCCCCAAGATCCCCCGAGTAGTTGCATATATTGATTCATTTTCAAGTGATGAGGGGGGAGCAGAGGTTGGGAGAAAAACGAGTATGACCCCTCTACGAGACCAGATCAAGGGCAGTGTTGGCGGCTCCGCTAGCTCTCCTCGGGCGGCCTCGACTGCCGAGCTCCCTGAAACTTGCATTGGTGGTTTGGGCCCCTCGACCCGGACAGACGATCCTACCCCCGAGACTATGCTGAGGGCCATGGCTTCAAGCCGAGCCTACATTGGGGAGGATCATTGGAGTCACCTCAGGGCTGGAACCGTGTCCGACCGGCTCTGCAACTTCTTCAACAGTGCTTCCTACGTGAGTAACGCCTTGATTATATACGTAATTTTGTATTTTTCTTCTTTTTTCTTTTTTTTTTCTTTTTGTTACTTCACTCCTGTTTGCTGTTGATTTGCTGCAGATGGTGGCTGAGATGTCCGGGGCTTGCCAGGCTGGTGAAGCCCAGGCAGAAAGAATAAGGCAGCTAGAAGCCCAACTGAAGGAGAGTGAGGACCATCGCTCTCGGGCTGAGTTAGCTTGTCAAGAGGGGGCTAGATCAAGTCAGGTGCTCCTGGATCAATGCCTATGGAGGCTGAGCAGAAGGCATCTTTTGCCGCTGAGAAGGCCAAAACCCTGCAAGATCAGTTGTCCTCCACTTAAGATGCTTTGTTCCAGGCCGAGCAGACCGCTGAGGACGCGAAAACCTCTTACGAACGCCGAATAGAAGACTTGGAGCGTCAGGCCTTGACAGTCAAATCTCTGTCAAAGGAAGCTAGGCTGGAGTTGGAGATACAGGGGGTCGACCGCTTTAAAAGATCTCTAGCCTATGATGTTTTGCTTCTCAGGGAGTTCCAACGGGGAATGGTCTCGGCTGGAGAATTCTTCAAAATGAAGAATAGGGCGATCGACAGACCGGGCCAGGGCCAACTGGAGCCTTTCGATCAAGAAGCATGTGGATACGTCTCTGGAGTCTCTTCGGACCCAGATGAAAAAGTGGCGAGCATATTACCGAAGTAAAGGTAAGGTGCCACATCCCATGCATCTGGAGGTTCCCACCGCTGATTCCTTCTCTACTTTTCACGCTTGTCAGAAAGCAGGGATCGATGGTGAGAATCCTGATGTTGGTCCCGTCCCTAGGATGGACTATAGCGCCTGGATGGATGACGAAGAAGATGTGATTGTGTGGCCCTCTGATGATAGCCTTCTCAGTGAGTACGTGATGGAGCCTGACCCGAGCGTCGGTGGGAGTAGCTCATAACCCCCAGCGCCATCTTCTTGATTTTTTCTTCTGTACTTTTTTGTAATGATTCTTGTATTAACCTTACTTATATATATGAATTTTCATTCTTACCGTTCGCAGTTCTAATTCCCGAGTACTTTGTTAACGGGTCGCTAGCTAGTTTAGCCGAGTATATTATTTAACTGGCGATTAATTTGGCCAAGTATCTAATTTAACTGGCAACTAACTAATCTTAGCCGAGTGTCTTATTCAACTGGCAATTAATTTGGCTGAATATCTTATTTAACTAGCAACTCACTGATCTTAGCCGAGTGTCTTATTCAACTGTCAATTAATTTGGCCGAGTATCTTATTTAACTGGCAACTAACTGATCTTAGCCGAGTGTTTTATTCAACTGGCAATTAATTTGGCCGAGTATCTTATTTAACTGGCGTTTTGTCTTTTTGACCTGTTTAGGTTTTACCTAAACGTTACGTCGAGGCTCACCACGACCATACGCTGAGGTCCTTACACAAGTCACCTAGGACGTCTCCCGGTTTTGCCTGTGCAAGGTTTTACCGAATCGTTGGGGTACTATGTACCGGCCAACACGGCTGCGCATCTCACCAGCCTTTCTGGCGGCGTTCCGAGTAATTTTCCAGTTATCCTAGTGCCTCGGTTTTGCCTTCTTGCCAAGAAGTGCGTTTGCACTATCTTAACTAGGCGGGTGTGCTACTTCAGCTTCTTCACCCTTCGAGCACTACTTGTCCGCTCTCTCGCGGCTTTGTAGCGCCCGAATTGTTTCTTTTTTGGCGTTTGTTTAGCCAACTTTTAAGTGGCTGCTGTTGGTCATAGGCCATGGAATGTCTTTGATCACGGGACTCATCGACTTCAATGAATAACCTCTTTATTGGCAAATGAACTTTATTAGATAAACAAATCAAATAAATCTGAAACAGTTAATGCAAAGCTAAAACTGAACAAAAAACAAACTGAATTAACATAAACATAAGGATGAGTTCCTTAGGGGTAGAAAATCTTGAGGTACTGTGCATTGTATGGTCGGGGTACTAGGCTACCCCCTGGTCGGGCTATCATGTATGCCCCGTGCCCCGCGACTCCCTTAACGATGTACGGCCCCTCCCATTTGTCGGTGAGGGATCCTGCTGACCTGTCCTTGGTATTCGGGGACACTCTTCTTAGCACTAAATCTCCAAGCTGGAATCTACGCACGCGAACATGGGAATTATAGTACCTCGCAGCCCTTTGCTGGTACGCAGCGTTTCGCACTTGCGCTGCATCCCTGACTTCCTCAAGCTCATCTAAGTTTTGCTGTAGCATGTTAACATTGTGTTCGGGGCTGTATAGTTGTACCCTGGGTGATGTAAAACTTATTTCTGCTGGTATAACGGCCTCCGTCCCCAATGCTAACGCAAAAGGTGTCTCCCCTGTGGATGACCTTACAGTTGTTCGATATGCCCATAGCACCTCTGGTAGCTTGTCCGCCCAGCTGCCTTTCTTTGCTTCCAACTTTGCTTTCAGCGTGTGCTTGGTCACCTTGTTCATAGCTTCGGTCTGGCCATTGGTTTGAGGATGAGCAGGTGATGCATAGTAGTTTGCGATCTTATACTCTTCGCACATTTCTCTGAACTTGCTGTTGTCGAACTGGGTCCTATTGTCAGTTATGATGATGCTCGGGATCCCAAACCTATATATTATGTTCTTTCTGACAAAGCTAGTGGTGTTTGCCTCAGTGATGTGCACGAGAGCTTCTACTTCCGCCCATTTAGTAAAGTAGTCTACTGCCACAATAGCATGCTTCGCACCCCCCTTTGTTCCAATGGGCATTGGTCCTATCGGGTCGAGGCCCCACATGGCAAAGGGCCAAGGTGAAGTTAAGTTTCTGAGCAACTCTGGGGGTTGCCGAATATCGTTTGCTATTCTCTGGCATGTCTCACAGCTCTCCGCGAATCGCTGTGCCTCTGCAAACAAAGTCGGCCAATAGAATCCTTGCCTAAGTACCTTATGCGCCAGACTCTTACCCCTAGTATGGTTCCCGCATACTCCACTGTGAACATCCTTCAGGATCTTTTTGGTTTCTTCGCCGGTGATACACCTTTGCAGCACCTTTGAGAACCCTATTCTGTACAATTCACCTCTCAGAATTGCGTACCGAGTTGACCTGTACTTGACGCGTTTTGCTTCCACAGCATCCTCGGGTAAAATGTTTTCCTCCAAATACTTTCTGAACTGTGTGGTCCAGTCTCCTTGAACTGGTCGGATCTCCGACACCATGACTTCCTCAGATTCTGCTGTACTCGGCCTAGTCAGGTGTGCCACCGGTATTGCTTTGGACCTGATACTCATGGTGGCTGAAGCTAATTTGGACAAAGCGTCTGCTTTCTCGTTTTCTTCCCGAGGGATCTGAAAGATCTTGTACATCTTGAACTTTCTGAGCAATTTCTTTACAATGTCCAGGTAAGCTATCATGTGCTCATCCCTCACCTGGTACTCATCCAATACCTGGTTAACCACAACTTGCGAATCACTGTAAATCTCTAACTCATCTGCTCCTAACGCTATACAGACCCTCAAGCCAGCCAACAAAGCTTCATATTCTGCTTGGTTGTTGGTTGCTTTGAAATCGAACCTCATGGCGCACTCTACAGCGTCTCCCTCAGGGGTTGTTATGACTATCCCGGCCCCGCTACCGTGGGTGTTTGATGATCCATCTACATGCAACCTCCATCGGAAACTATTCTCCTGTTTGCCTTCCATTATTCTTCTCACTTCGGCATCTGGCTCGGTGAATTCCACTATGAAATCTGACACTGCCTGCCCCTTGACTGTGGCTTTTGGGGTGTATTTGATGTCGAATTCGCTCAACTCCACCGCCCATTTAGTCAGCCTACCTGACAGTTCTGGCTTTTGCAAGATGAGCTTCAGCGGGCAATCAGTGTACACCTCTATTGCATGTGCTTGGAAATATGGCCTTAGCTTCCTGGCTGCCGTGATCAGGGCGAGTGCTATCTTTTCTGCCGGTGAATACCTTGTCTCTGCAGGCAGCAACGCCTTACTGGTGTAATACACCGGTCTCTGTATTCCTTCCTCCACTCGGATCAACACCGAGCTTGTTGCCACTTCTGTGACCGAGAGGTATAGGTACAATGTCTCTCCAACCACTGGCTTTGAGAGGATGGGTGCTCGCCCTAAGTACTTTTTCAACTTCTGGAAGGCTGCTTCACATTCTTTGTTCCACTCGAGCCTTTTTCCTTTCTTTATTGCTTTAAAAAACGGGGCGCATCTGTCTGTTGATTTCGCTATAAATCGGTTAAGTGATGCAAGACATCCAGTCAGCCTCTGTACGTCCTTCAGCGTTCTTGGCGAAGCCATCTCTTCTAATGCTTTAATCTTCTCAGGGTTCACTTCGATTCCCCTCTGATGCACCTGGAAACCTAGAAACCTACCTGATGGTACCCCGAACACACATTTGCTCGGGTTAAGTTTCATCTTGTACCTTCTTAGAACCTCAAAGGTTTCTTTTAGATCTTCCGCGTGTCTCTCTGCCGTGACACTCTTGGTCAGCATATCATCTACATAGACCTTCATATTCCTCCCAATCTGCCGAGCGAATATCCTGTTCACCAACCTCTGGTACGTTACCCCGGCATTCTTCAATCCGAATGGCATCACCTTATAACAATACAACCCCTGGTCTGTGGTGAATACTGTTTTCTCTTCGTCGACTTTATTCATTCGGATCTGATTGTACCCCGAGTAAGCATCCATGAAGTTTAACAATTCATGCCCTGCTGTTGTGTCCACTAGCTGGTCGATCATTGGTAATGGGAAGCTGTCTTTCGGGCAGGCCTTGTTTAAATCTGTGAAATCCACACACATCCTCCACTGGTTGTTCTTTTTCTTGACTAGCACCACATTGGCCACCCATTCCGGGTACTTGACTTCCCTTATCGATCATGCGGAAAGTAACTTTTTTACTTCATTTTTAATAGCTGTACTCCTTTCGGGGTTGAACAGCCGTCTTTTCTGTTTCACCGGGCGGAACTCCGGGTTGATGGAGAGGCAATGTGATATCACCTTCGGGTCTATCCCCAGCATATCTTCGTGGCTCCAAGCAAAAACATCCTTGTAATCTCTCAGTAGCGTGACAAGCTGGGCTTTGACATGTGCATTCAAACTTGCCCCTACCTTTACTGTCCTACTCGGATCCTCTGGATCCAGTGCCACTTCTTCGGTCGGCTCATCTTTCTTAGCCTCAGGTTCTTCTCTGGGATCCAACTTAAATTCTTTCGGCACTTCTGCTTGCTCTTCAGGTTCACCAACTTCTTGCTCGGCTGTTACCGCGTATACTTGGTGTACTTCCCTATCTTTATACACTGACAAATTTGCTCTTCGGGCCATTTCTTGTGACCCCTTGACCACTCCTACCTCATATTCTGTCGGGAACTTCATCATGAAGGCGTAGGTTGCTGTCACTGCCTTGGCTTTATTCAAGAATGGTCGGCCCAATAGGGCATTGTATGGCCAATTTTATATATCCACCACCACAAAGTCGAGTAGCACTATTTTTTGGCAAGGAGCATTCCCGACCTTCACGGGTAATTTCACCGTGCCAAACGACCTTACTTCGACTCCTCCAAATCCTCTAAGGGGTGTGGGAAATGGTTGTAGGTCTTTCCTATCTAGCCTCAGCTGGTCATATACTTCTGCACTAAGAATATCTGTTGAGCTTCCATTGTCAATCAAAATCCGATGAACCTCTCTATGACCAATCCGTGCGCTGATCACTAGCGCGTCATTTGGCCTAACATCTACTCCATGCGAATCAGCTTCTGTGAATATGATCGGGTCCCAGCCTTCCTTGATTCTCTTCGGCTCAGGTTCAACAGAATTGACATCCAGGTCTCTCCGTGCTTCTCGGCCTCCCGAATTTCCTGAGTCCTTTCCCTGTTACTCTTGCCAGTCGCTGGTCCCCCAAAGATGGTGTTGATTGCTCCTTCATCCTCAGCTTTCTTGGGACTAGGCTTTCTTGCCCGCCCGTCCGTCCTGTCGGCTATCCTTCTGTCCATCCGCCCTGTCAGCCTTTTTTAAGACGATGTCTTTCAAATGTCCTTCCCTGATGAGGGTTTCGATGTGGTCCCTTAGCTGGAAACACTTAGATGTCTCGTGCTCATTCTCCTTGTGGAACCTGCAATACTTGGTGGTGTCCCTCCGAGCATACGTTGACTGCTTAGGCGGTTCTTTAGACATGTTCTTTTCTTCTAGGATTGCCAAATTTTCCTCTTGATCCTTCTTCAACGGGGTATAGTTTGTATATCTGCCCTGGAACCTCTACCGCGGCTGATCGGTTTTTGGGTTATATGCTCGACGTCCGTCCCGACCATCCCGCGCCTTATTCTTCTATTTGTCACCTTTGGTATCGGGCGCCTTTGCTTGGTCTTTGGTTTTAGATCCTTCTGGGCGACCGCCATGTACGAAGTAACTTCCTGTGGCAATTTCTTCCTCCTCAGCCAGGGCGTAACCCCCGGCCATGTCCATCATATCGGCATAACTGGTTAGTCGGGCTCTTCGGAGGTCAAATGACAATTGGCCATTCTGAAGGTTGTTGATGAACGCGGTAATTATGGCTTCGTCATTTGCACTCCTAATCTCGGACACTTCCTGACCGAACCTCCCCAAATATTTCTTCAGTGACTCGTCTTTTCCCTGTTTTAGCTGGGACAAGTGGGTCACCGACTTCTTCCTATGTACATTACCGAGGAATTACCTTGAGAAGGCTTTACTCAGCTCACTGAAATTGCCTATACTCACTGCTGGTAACCTGCCGAACCACCTGGAGCCTAAATCCCCGCGAGTTTGGGGGAAATTCAAACACAGCAAGGCGTCATTGTAGACATACTGGGCCATGGCACTCTTATACCTTCTTACGTGTTCCTTCGGATCAGTGTCCTTTTTGCATTGCTCTACGTGAGGCATCCCGAATCTCTCCGGGAAGGGTGTCATCAGGACTTCATTGGTGAAAGGGCTTTCGGACTCGTCGTCCGATAATTCATTACGCCCATATCGCCTGAGTAAAGCGTCCATCTGTCGATGATTATTCTGAACTTTCCGGGTCAAACTCTGTATGAGTATGTCCCTGTCTCCTTTCGGTTCTCCCATCGCATTGAAATTCTGACTTACGGTCAGCTTTTGGCCCCTTTCCTCTGGATTCAACTCTCTATGTTCTCGGTTTAGGCCATGCAGCCGAACTGTGCCCCTTTGGCACTTGCGATGATAACTCTGCTCACTCTCTCCTGTGGATGATGACCGGGCTCTCCGACGAGTATGTCTCCTGGGGCGATCTCGATCCCTGGCCATCCGATCCTGATCATGCCTTCTGTCAGAATCATTATCCTCTCTATGCTCCCTGCTATCCCTGGCTAACCTTTCAGACAAAATTGCTGGCCTGTCTGTAGGACCTCGGCTAGCCTTTATGGGTGCATCCGGCATTGGTACCACCACCGTGGAACGCAATCTTGTTGCCTGCTGATTTGGGGCGGAAAGATTGTGAGGTGACATCAAACCCTCCGTGGTGGAAAGGTCAACTCCCTGCCTTGCTACGTCCGACATGAGTTGCTGTAGAGAAGCACGGAATCTTTGCACGATTTCTTCATTAGTTAGGGGGAAGCGCTGGATGCCAGCCAGGGCAGTTGATTGATTCGCAGTTGCTAAGGTTGCATCTGCAGTGTTGGGAGTGGCGTCATCCTCCAACTCATTAGTAGGAAATCCGTGACTGTACCTGGAATCGCTACCATCTCCTTCGTTGGCCATTGCTTCACAAGTGCTTCGATCCACACCCTTCTTCTAGCGCCAATTGTTGACGGTGATTTTTCGTCAACACTCAATTAATGATTTGTGATCACGTTTGTGGGTGATAATAGTTGAATCTTAATACCGTAAAATAATAAGCAAGAGATACGTGGTAAAACTCCGATGACCGGAGAAACGTCCACGGGTTGTTGCCTAAGCAACGAAGCCAAAATCCACTATGAAAATTGATTACAAGAATACGCTCTGGTCACTTTTATGCTAAAAAAGTCTCCCTATCCCTTATGCGCTACAAAGGGTATTTTACATGTTGTTCCTAGGGTTTAGGGATACCGTTAGGGTTTAGTGTCGTGGCACCCAAGTCTTAAGCGGTTGCCCAGTCCTAGTTGGATTCTGTTTCCTTCTTAGGCGTGATATGTTTCCTGTTTTGGCTGAGTCCAAGTTTGGGCCGGATTCTTTCTCCTTTATTCGCGGGAGACCTGCTTGTTTCCTTGTTAAACTCTGAAGGGTTGCACTGCTACGTATTATGGAGGTGCTCACTGCTGATTCCTTCCATGCGTTTAGGAAGTGAGTTTCTGTAACCATCTCTTCTTGTTGATCCCCGAGTATGCCCGAGTATGCCCGAGTAGGTGATGTTGCCCGAGCTGGTTCTCTTTGTTTGTGATCGGGTCGCTTTGGTTTCAGCCGAGTGGGTTACTTGGGGGATTTCCCCCTTTCGAGTTGACTTTTCTTGATTCCTGCTTACGTGGCTTTCCTGATTCCTGGTTACGTGGCTTCTTTATGGTGATGACGTGTCCTTTATGACGATTTTTACCTATAACATATAGCATTACTCATAAATTAATTATATAATTCAACCCCATTTTAATTACAGTAATGGGATGCATATTGGACTTGGACTAAAATTTGAAGAATGGATGCATACTTTTATACCATAAATATATAATACATTTATTAAAAATATGCAATTATAGTGTTTTCATCTTTTGTATTAATTGGCACATTCTTGATTATACTTTAAAATGTTTTTTTTGTTTTTCTTAGGATTTGATTAAGAATTTGATAGGAAAAAAGTCTAATAATTGTATATAAACTCAAACTATTATGTTGGTTGAAATAAATAATAGATTATCCAACCACGAGATATTCGACGAAGTGATTATAATTGTAAAATGGATGGGAGGCTTAGATGGAGACTTTTAAAGTTTGAGAAATTGTAATATTTTTATTTTATAATTATGCAACGGATATTTAAACAATTTGTATTATATATTGTGATTTGATTATGCTTTTAAGAAATCTAAACTTTATGTGATATGATATTAGGATGAAAAATTATTTTAAATTTGAATTTTGATATAATAAAATTTGAATTCAGGGTTGGGTTGGGTTAGGTTAAAATTTACGTCGGGTTGGATTGGGTTGAAAAATTTTCAATCCAACCCAACCCAAACCTGAAAACGCCCACTCCTAGTCCCCTACAAGAAATTAGAATACTATTGGGTCAAGTCAAGTTGCACATCATAATTATCAACATTCAATACCCAAGTGTTGGATGTTACGTTTATTATACGAATAAATTAACACTAATGTTAATTTCAACCCAAATGATGTGGCAAGTGGTTTTTTCATTAACCACATCATCCCATGTTGTGTGTTATGCCACATCATTTGGATTCATTATTTGGGTTGTATAGCATTACTCCTAAATTAATTATATAACTCAACCCCATTTTAATTACAGTAATGGGATGCATATTGGACTTGGACTAAAATTTGAAGAATTGTAGAATTGGCCCAAGTTTGTCTTCTGGATCCATTGGCCCAATGAAGGCTTTGACAATTGAACCCAATAGCTTCATCATTTGGCTCAACCCAGAACAGAAACTGTGCACTGTAGAATATTGAAGGGTGATCTCATCAAGTTATAAATTACACCCCATAGGCCCATATCATCTGAAATCTGAATCCCTTGAAAAGTTGGTAACATCTCTCATTTTATTTTTACAAGATTCTACAAACCATACTTTCCTTCTATTTGTTTTCTAGTTTGTCATCCAATGAGCACAAGCCCTTGCTTGACTTCTCTCTAACTCTACAATATTATTTCTACAATAGAATCAAAAAGAAACCACTGGTTTCAATTTTTAAATACAAATCTCTACATATATATTATTATATGTAGATGTATTTATCCTCGTACAAGATTTTGCAAGACCAAGTCTGTGGTAGCTTCTAATACAATAATTTGCCAAATACAATGCATATGCTGAATGAACAAGATACTACAACACTTATAATACAAGCCATTTAATAGAGGGGATGTTCGTGGAAGGCCCTGTTAGATCTTCTTTGATTTCTTTATTTTCTTATTTTGACTTCTCAAACAACCCATACAAGTATATATATGATGACTATACAAAAAATTAAAAGAATCACATTATTAGGACCAGTAGCTGTTAAAAAGTGTAGTTAATTACAAAAATGTCCATCTTTTGTCGATTCAAGCTAGTTCATATATAATGAAAATTATTTACATATAAAGATGGATATATCTAGTAAATGAAATAAAACATATATGGACCGAGATGACAATAGTAGAGAAAATATAAGATATATGTACACATATGTTGTCAATATATATTTCCTAAGAGGTGATCATCGTTTCTGCCAAAGAGTTAAATTCCACTCGTTTCCATTAAATTTACAGTAATGCTACACATCCCACCTAAAATCCCACCTTTTTCATCCCACTACATGTGGCATGTGAGGTGTCAAATTATGAGTGGATACATGGGGTAGGTGTCATTAATGTGTATCCACTCACAATTTGACACCTCACATGCCACATGTAGTGGGATGAAAAATGTGGGATTTTAGGTGGGATGTTTAGCATTATTGTTAAATTTATTAGTACAAAGTGAAAGTATTGTATAATTGTGTGTGTGCACGTGAAAGAGGGGATGTACGAGTAAATTAATGTGCACGTGTGGGTGTGGGAGAGAGAGAAAGGGATGTGCTAGCTAGTAGTAAATCTGATCCAACCAAACCAACGTCCCTCCTCAAAATTGAGGTAAGTTTGCCGGAACCCTGTTCCCGTAACCTTGTCTTCATTCCAACACTTTTCTTTTCATGCTCACACTTTGCCATTTCTCTGATCTTCTCTAATATTTATAATCCTCCTGTTGTCATCCAACTAATACATACATTATTCAAAACAATAAAGAAATCATCCCTTGCTTAAATCCAACACTAGAATGCAATAAAAGCTACTTTACATGCCCGCGTTCACTCCCCTTTGTTGCGTCTTCCCATGCATATCCCTCATCCCCATGTTCACCCTCCTCATCGCTAGCTTCCTTCGTATCCCAGTCAACTTTTCTTGGCTTTTGAGCTTTTAACCATATATATACTTTACCCTTTACACCAAACTCCTTCAAGCTCCCCACTGAGCTTTTTTTTTTTGGCTCAAAATTCATCCATGGCTGAAATGAAGCTACAGAATTGAAATTCAATTGTGGAGCACTCAAGGCTCCTTCAAAGAGAAAGGGGAATGGTGGCTTCTCCACCAAATGTGCTTCCTTGGTCAAGGAGCAACGTGCACGTATCTACATCTTGCGTCGCTGTGCTACCATGCTCCTCTGCTGGTATATACAGGGCGATGACCAGCTAGATACGTACTGTAATAATATTCCTCCTCTTTCTTCCTTTCCTTTGATCTCCTCCGTGTTAATTAGACCATCTCCATAATATTTATCTGGCTGGTTTTCATGAGCTGTGGTGTGGTGTAGTGACGTAGTGTTCATCTACTATGTTCTCCTCTAGTGCAACTCCCTTTTTTTGACTTGACTGGGGCCAACCCCATCAGGTTTTGGGGGGCACAGGAGGGGTTTACAGCTGCACTACTCTTGCTTTTTCACCAACCGGTCATCAAAAACTTGTTGGAGCTGATGACTAATTACACACATGGAGGGGTTTCTTTGAAAAAAGTTGTTTGCCTGTTGCTGCTGTGAAAGTTCATTTGCATGTAAAAGTGCATTTCTTATTACATCTTTTTCTCCTGTTTTTTCGGGAGTAACATGGACAAAATGTTTCAATCCTGAAAATAATGGTGGGATCACTACCACTTCAATAATAATGTGATGGCTGAGTTAGTATAACTTGTAATATGAGTTATGCATGTATATTAACCTGTTATTTCACAAAGAGGAAGCATGCATATCATCTTCAATGACAACAGAGAGAGAGAGAGTCATTCTATTTGCCAGCTAATATTAGGTACATCAGATGTAGTTTCACAAGATGTAATCACTAATCACACAATAAAGAATGAACAAATTAAACTATATATACGTGAACTCAACTTATTCAATTCTAGAGCATTTTCTTTGGCAGTTATTCAACACACATCTAATATATCCTATTATTATAAAGAGATTCTCAGATCAGATGCAGCAAGTCCGCAACATGGGAAACTTTAAAAATTTCACAATTCCAAAGAGGGTCTATGATTTTCTAAATTAATTAACTCTATTTGTATTTAATAAAATATTATATTTCTTCAGGCACATATAACAGCAAATAATGGAAACATAAGTCGTTCAAATGATAAGACTGCCCCTGATTAGCTCACGTGTCGATTGCTGTCGAATAATCAACACATTAAAGGTGGCAATGCAATAGAGTCATAGATATCAAAAGTATAGAGTTTGTCAAGACAACTGGTGACGTGTAATTAAAATATTAAATATCTTAAAAATAAAATCACTCTTAATAACTAAATCTGGCATGAGTTGGCTGCGGGCCCCCCGTGGGGCTTGAGTTGGCTATGGGACTTTATAGTAAGAGCATCCCCAACAAGGTTCCCTATTTTTTCCTTAGATTTAGGGAACCAGTTGTACTTTTTACGAATAAGGAGCCATATAAGGAGTGAAGACTCCAACAAACCTCCCTAAAAATGGATCCCTATTATTATTTATTTATTTTTAAATAAAAAAAAATTATTATTTTTAAATAAATTTAAAATGTTATTATTTACAATATTATTATTATTTATTTTTAAATAAATTTAAAATGTTATTATTTGGGTTAAAAAAAAATGAATTTAGCAGTGGCTAGCCATTGGAAACAATAAAATGTAGGTAAAAAGATGAATTATTTGGGCTTAAATAAAAAGAAATTGGGTTAAATAAAAAATAGGGAGGATGAATTTGGACCATTGGATATGAATGATATGGACTCATCTTAACCACCCATTTCATTTGAGGAGTGATAAAAAAATAATAGGGAGGATGTCTTCCCTCCCTACATTTGAGGAGCCTTTGGCCAAAATAAATTTTAGGGAGTGGGATAGGGAGCTTATTGGAGCACATTCCGGTTCATCCTCCCTAAATATAGTCAAGGAGGTTGCAAATTCTGACCTATTGGGGATGCTCTAAGGCTGGGTGATGGATTGCACGATTTCATTGAATGATTGAATAGCTTGCGAGAGAGACTGGATAGCCTGCGAGAGAGGTTTCAGGGCTTGAGGTATAGCCAAAGGCTGAGGAACAATAGCCAACCTGCAAATTTTCACCAAATTGAATTAAGCAATGCAAATACCTTTTTAAAAGGGGAAGAAAGAAAAAAAAAATCAGCATCCAATCTTACAGAAAGTTATTTGTTCATACAATCAAGCAAAGAAGTCAATATACATTTGCATATGTGCACTTGTGTGAGCAGGTTTGTTTGTTTGTATATGTGTCTGTGCGGTTGCGAGAGAGGGAGAAAGAGAGGCAAACACAGTAAACTTAAATAATCAGATGTTTCCTCTTTTTGATCGTATATACAAAACATTTGGAACATCAAAAATAAAAAACAGCCATAAAAAAAACACCTTTGTATCATCAAAAACCAGTTAAACAAACAATGGAAATGGATAAGGAGACAAACTAGCTTCACTGATATGATGGGTAATAGAAGCAAGACAGAACGGTAGGCATGTAGTCAATACAGGAAAAGACTTGAGTAGAAAGATAATTCGGTGTCAAAATTAACTCGCCAATAGGGGACTAGAGGTTTGTATACCTTCTAACGTAGAGCAAAAGAGGTGTGTGTGTGTGCGCGCACAAAGAAAATTGGAAAAAATGGCACCACCATAGCATGAACACAATATACAACTAATCAACCTAATTTAATCTGCCCAGAGAAGCACTCAATCTTCACAAGTAATAAAATACAAATCATACAAGAAGATAAAGAACAAGGCAAATAAATAAAAGAAGAAGAAGAAAAAGAAGAAGAAAATGTGACAAACTGACTCAGCATCCGCTAAAAACCTCTCGTTAGCCTTTTCCTTGTTCTTCCGCTGCTTTTTTGAAGTGCTTGTACCAACTCTTGTAAGCTATCGTAAAACTGGAGGCACAAATGAGATTGGGAGATTGACTGTTTCAGAAGATAGTTCTGGTTCTGGTCTCCTAAATGGATGATGCGGCAGGGGCAGTCCTAAGCTTGTCACTGGAGTTGCACTTGTTTGAACATTCGCAACTTGCACAGTAATAGTCACATTAACATATTGCACATTATGATTTTCAACCATACGGCCAACTAAGTTCCCAGCTCCCAAGCTTTTAGTTCCATAAATGAAATCCTCTTCTTTATGCAATTATGCATCAAACAGTTTGTCTTTCGACTTATCCTGGAAAATTAGTATAAAAACAATGAAAATGTAATTTATAAGCAGTTATTTTATATACAAAATTGGGGGAAAACTAATATTTTTTGCATTAGTACAATAAAATCATATGCCATATATCCTGTTTCTATTTATTTTTTGATGTCTAACTCTTAAATTAGGATTCCTATTCGAAAGCATTACAAAGATAACTATAGAGTATGGACTGCAATAGAGATGTCCTAGTAAGAAGAATCGAAACGACAATATGGACATAATGATTCATTTAAACTTCTTTAACTTATAATATAAACCAAACATGAATGATTCTAAGATTATGTGGAACAATATTTGCTAATCCTAGGGGTTGAATCTGCTCCCTAATTTGTCCCCTCTAATTTCCTTAGATTTTTTCTCGTTTCGTTTGAGCTTCCCCCATCCATCTAATTTCCATCTTTGCTAAATCTAAGCTCTCTCTCATTCTCTAACTATCTTATTGTACTACATCAATAATTAAAACTATAGCATAAGTTGAAATATATGTAACATTGCAACAAACCTTGGTAATGAGAGGAGATCCTTCAATCTTGGTTTTCGTTAATATGCACTCCAGCGCAAATTTGGCAACATCTTGTTCAACGGTTTTTCAATGTGAACAAGTGTTTGAGAAAGTATAAGTTTCTTCGACCACTAACACGGTCGCCCTAAAAAGAGGCGAGTGTTGGGAGCCTTCGTTTATTCGATCGCTGCGTATAATGTTGAAGTCGAATCTTAAACATTAAAGGTTCGAAGAGACCTACAAACATTAATCTACCAAAACAACAATCAAGTACCCTAACCTATAATCAATTTTCAATAACAACAATGTATGCATAATACACAACAATTGAACCAAATATCTGATAAAATGAACCTACTTAAAATACACTTCACACTCGGTTTAACTTAACCCAAATACTGAAATACTTGATTAAAACGACAAACACTGTGAATTTTAAAACATATTTTTCACATACTTGTTATATATTTTTCACATTTTTTAAAACACACACACACACACACACAACATTGTTTATATATTTACTTTTGTGTCATATATATGAACATATATTTATATTTGTTTCATATATATTTTTCACATTTTTTAAAACACACGCGCACACACACACAACATTTTTCATATATTTACATTTGTTTCATATATATGAACATATATTTACATTTGTTATATATATATATATATTGTTCATATAAATTTTTACACACACAAAACATTGTTCATATATTTACATTTGTTTCATATATATTGTTCATATATATTTTTATACACACACAACATTATTCATATATTTACATTTGTTTCATATATATTTTTCACATTTTTTAAAACAAACTCACACACACACAACATTGTTCATAAATGTACATTTGTTTCATATATATGAACATATATTTACATTTGTTTCATATAAAATTATTTATATATATTTTTCACATTTTTTAAAACACAAACACACACGCACACGCACACGCACACGCACACAACATTGTTCATATATTTACATTTGTTTCATATATATTGTTCATATATTTACATTGTTCATATATTTATATTTGTTATATCATGAAAACACAACACACACACACACACAGCATTATTCATATATTTACATTTGATTCATATATATATATATATATATATATCAAGAAAATACGCACACACAACATTGTTCATATATTTACATTTGTTTCATATATATATATATATATTAAGAAAACATATATTAACATATATTTACATTTGTTTCATATATATTGTTCATATATTTACATGTGTTATATATATTAAGAAAACACATATTAACATATATTTACATTTGTTTCATATATATTCACTACAACAAATATCACATATAATAGCAGTAGAAAAATGCTATCAAAAGTAAACAATAGCATTTAGTTACATGCCATAACAGCCAGTGTGATTAAAAGTTTTATCTTTTCATAGCATTATTTGCATGCTATAAATTTAGTTTTTTTAATGCTATAATTATTCTTTTATAGCATTTAAGTGATGTTATATCATTAATAGAAAAATGTTATTATTGTAGTTATTATAACTTCTTAAAAATGCTATTGTAATTGTACCTAATATAAAAATTGTATATTTTTAATTTTTACTTAATTGTTCGTTTAAAAAGTTTAATTGTGTACAAAACAAAAAAAGAAAAAAAAATACAAACATTAAAGGAAAAAATATAAATATTTATTAATGAATCAAAATAATTACATGATTCACAAAACATATCAAACGTACAAGGAAATTTCTATATGCAAAAATTTGAATTTAGTTTTATAAGAAAAAAAATTACAAGAACATGATTTTTTTAGCTAATTACAACAACATGATTGCTCCACCAATCTTCATCTTCTGCTTTTGATAAAACACTCCTTCATCTTCATAACCTGAAAGACATCAATAAAATAAAGTTATATTTAATAAAAAAAATGAATAAACATATATAAATTTACATAGCCATTACAATTATGAAATAGAGATCGTAGAGATTGTAACTAAAATGATCTAGGATGGAAAAGAAATCAAATATTGAAACTAAAAAAAAAAAAAAAAAAAAGCCTCTTACCAAGAAATATAACATCACAATGGAAGACATATAATACTTCCACATGTAGATTCATAACTGGATTTTATGACTGAAATATATATATATATATATCAAATAACCAGATCTGTAGTTAATCAAATAATTAACAAGAATTAAACATGAGTTTCAAAAAAAAAAAATGGAATGGAAGAGAGAACAACTTACCAAAAAAATATGAAGTTTTTAATGAAAATAGAAGATGAAGACAGTTATGGATGCTTGAGAGCTTTGTGGTAAAAGTAGGGATTTTGAGTGGATGGTTTGGTGGCAGTAAAACAACTCTAATAATAGGTGAAGAGAATATAAAGTAAAAGCTAGGGTTTCAAATTTTGAAAAAGGAAATAAATTTGTTTTCCCTCATTATCTTTGAAAAATAAAATAGAGGGATAAGAATTCATTTTCCCTCCTAATATTTAGAGATATTTTTAACATGTATTATAGCATTCTTAAATGCTATATAATTAGTTTTGTAAATTACTTTACTTTTTTTTTAAAAAAAAAATTGATATTTAATATTTTACTTACGTTAAATTTTATTTTTGTTAATAAAAATTTAAAGCACAATAATAATAATAATAGGTTGAAATTTTAAAAAATAAATTATAATAGTTTATATGATTTCATGACATATCATAGCAAATTTAAAATGCTATTAAATTATTTTCTTAAAAAAAATAATTAACATTTGAGCTATATAATTTAATAGCATTAAAAGTGCTATATTATTGGAATCAAAATGCTATTTAAACTAAAGTGTTATCTATTAACATCTTTTTATAGCATTTTATTATAATATGCAATAATATAGGTACATTTGATAGCATTTTAAAAAAGAATGCTATAGTGCAACGCTATAAAAAGTCATATTTGTTGTAGTGATTGTTCATATATTTGCATTTGTTTCATATATATATATATATATATATATATATATATATATATATATATATATATATATATATATATATTTCAAGAAAATACGCACACACAACATTGTTCATATATTTACATTTGTTTCATATATATATATATTAAGAAAACACATATTAACATATATTTAGATTTGTTTCATATATATTGTTCATATATTTACATTTGTTTCATAAATATGTATATATTTCAAGAAAACACACACACATAACATTATTCATATATTTACATTTGTTTCATATATATATGAACATATATTTACATTTGTTTCATATATATTGTTCATATATTTACATTTGTTTCATATATATATTTATATATATTTAAAGAAAAAACATATGGACATATATTTACATTTTTTTTTTCATATATTGTTCATATATTTACATTTTTTATATATATATTGTTCATATATTTACATTATTCGTATATTTACATTTGGTGTCATTTTAAAGATCTCAATGAGATCTTTTCAATGGTATATTTTTTGGAAATATATATTATTTTAATTAAGTATAAAAGGGTTAAATAAAGAATTTTTTTTAAAAAAATTAAAGTGTTGATATCAATGATGTGACATTTAAAAATTTTAAAATTTAAAAAAAAAAAAAAAAAAGTTCTTACCGCCTGGTCTTCTGAATTTCTGATTCGGTCTTTGCAATCCCAACCTCTTCTGATTTGATCTTTGCAATCCCTTTCTTTCTCTATCATAGGAATATCTTGCATCACAATAGCATTGACCACACAATCCATTTAAATTAATTATTCAGCTCTGGTTGATTTAACTTTATTTAGTCGCATAGAGTTTTATGCAATATCAAAAGAATTATTGATTTGTTGGCTTGTCACATTTTCAATCCAATCAAGCAATATAAATTATTTATTAAAAGAAAAATATGGTTTTAAATTCACATTAGATAATTTCATTATGATTTTAAATTTAATTATAAAGATCTTAATTAGTTCGAAATCTCAAACTCGATTTATTATTATGTTAAAACTAAAAAAATTGTTATGTTAAATATTGAGAGTTCATTTTTACTCACCCCCTAGAAAGCGGGTGAGCTATGAGAATTACCCCCCTCCCAACATGTTAACATGTATTTATTTGTTAATTATTAATTTACTTTTGTGATGGGGTGAACAAAAATGAACTCAAATATTGGATTGATGATTTCCCTGTTCATGTCCCTAAAATTGCATCAATTGCCGTTTAATTCATGTATGATATTATTATTCATATATTGTACAGAGAACATATGGAGAAACTAGAATCATTTTGTAAGTTTTAATTTCTATGTCAATTGATAAGTGTGGTCATATGTGTACAATAAGTTTAAGCGGTATTGGAATCATTTTTTATATATATATTATTATTTTAAAATTAATAGTTCTTAATATGCATCATTATCAATGTTTTGTGTCACTTCCTCATAATTACTCCTCCTAAAAGAGGATCGGATATTTCTCAGGTAAATGGATTGATTCTTTATTGCTACCTTATTATTATTCACTAAAAGTTCCATAACTTTTTCCTTATAATTCAATAAATATTTAGATTCTAAAAGCATATGATACTTTGATTACTAATATTTGATTTATTTGTACACTAAACCTCTAAATTGTTGGTTTTGTGCATGCTTTAGAACAAAAGAAGTTCGTGCTAGATTACCATTAAAGACATTCTTATGCGGATCACACACTATTCTTCTTGAACCCAGGTGGGGACATTGAGACAGGTAGCAATCGAGCTATTGCAAACCATTAAAACATTTAATAACTAAATATAATATTAATTAAAAATAAAAATATCAAGGAGTCATGATCTACTGCAATTATATTGACCAATGAAATATATATCCCTGTGATAAAAGTCTGTATGGTTTATTCTATTTCTAAAACTACACCTGTTAAATTAGAATTTGGACACTGTACTTATCTGAACTCTGAGTACTGTACTTGTCTGGATACAGTTGAGTTAAATTAGATCAAAACGGACTACAGAAAAATTGTCAAGTTCTAGCCAAGATTATGAATTTCTATGAACCAGGCCAAAAGAGTACAATATTATTGAAATTGCCTATTTTTTATTTTTTTTTCTTATAATGAATATCTTTTACCGGTCATTTTAGACAGATGCAGTACATACAACTAGCTGTCAGCTAGTCAAACTTGCAGTAGTAAAGTTTTGAACTGAAAAAAAAAGAGAAAAAAAAAACTTGGATTAGGTGTTGTTATTGTTTAGAAAGTAAAAACCTTTTTAAAAAATAAATAAAAACTATAAATGGGGATAAAATCAGTGAAACAAACACTAAAATATATAATAGTTAATTTGTTAACCCTTGTAACCTAGGTGGACACTTGACATCATCAGGGAAGTAGGGATGCCAATGGCCAATGGGTCGGATCGGCATACCCCAAATCTGAAACCAAATTTTAGCAAGTTGCTCCAAAACTCGATCCGTGATCCGAACGGGTTTTCAATTTCCACACTAAATTCGATCCAAACCAATCCGTTTCAAACAATTTAGTATACAAATTTTACTATACATTTCAATTTTAGGATAGGATTTTAAATTTTAACATTCAATCAAATTTAAACATGAATCCACCTAAATTTAAATATAAACTACAAATAGATATTAAAGTTTCAAGTTTAGTGTACACTACTTAAAAGTTAAAACTAATATATAAACTTAAATATAATAGAATATAACAACTAAATTATATAAACTTTAAATTCAAACATAAACTACAATTAGACAAAAAGATAAATAAAAAAAAGGTTAGAGTTTTGTTTTTCCTTTTATATTACTAATATCTTAAAAAATAATGATATAAATACCGAATCGGATCGGGTCATAGTGGTTTGACCCATACCTGACCGGATTACAATCCGAGTCTAAAATAATTTTATTTTATTAAATTATAAAGCTTACAATTGTCCGCATTCTCTGAGTTTAAATCTCATCATACATCCTATGTATTCGTCTAGGGTTCTATCAAGCTTGAATGACAAGATGATTCAATCAGATTTTGATTATGCAAATGACGAAAAAGTTGATTGTCCAACTGTTCTAACGGCTAAAGAAGACGGCATGGGTTGCTTAGCCAATATCAGGTCGTCATTGTGTCCGTGCGCGAATGATATCCCTCCACAAGATTTACCACTACACCCTAAACATGATGTAGGCAAAGATGACAATCCACTACACCTTGTTAATCCGATAAGCATTTATGCAGCACATATAAATAAAAGCATAGAAATATATATACATGCAGGTATGCTTCTTGCTTCTTTAAATTGAAACAAGATGTTCCTGTCATCTAAAATGATTTTGTAACATTCACTATTAAAATAGGGCCTTTACATTTAGCTTAAATTTTTTGGATTGAAGGGTCACTTAAAAACTTGAATGGCAGGAGCTTAAGCTCATTATAAATTGGATTTGTGAAAGATGTTTATAAATCAAGTTCTTATAGTAAACTACTCTCTAAATACAGCAAATATTCCATTGAATTAGTGAGATTACGAGGTAATTACGACCAAATTACTCTCATGTGCTAAGCTTTTTGAATCGAGCAATTACCTAAAATCTTGAATGGTTGGACCTTTCAAGTGGTTATAATTTGAAATTTTGAAAGATTGTTACCAACAAAGTTTAAATGGTTAGGTACTCTAAAAATGCATCATATATTCCATGGAATTAGTAAGATTATAAGCTAAATAACCATCGTATACACATCATATATACATTGATGGAATATTAATCTAAAGAATAGTGGAGTGAGATGGTTTTAAAAAGGGGGTATTAATACTAGTAATTAATAAAAACGTGATGATTTTGGGTGGCCATTCCGTGACCAACAGCTCATGAAGCTGGTCCTTCCTGCATGCATGGACGATGGACTCATCTGGAAAAGTGTTTTAAAACAAGAAAATAGTTAACACACGTACACAAATCGGATATATTATATAATACAGAGAGGAAAGACAAGTGGTCTAACTACCTTTCACAACTTAATTACCACCAAAATTATATATTACTAGATGCTTGAATAAAAACATTAATGAGAAACAAACCAAGATTTGGACACTAGCAAGCACATTGAGATATCTAAATAATTAGGTGACCCTTTAGCTACTTATCCTATTATCTAGTCTCTACACAACAATTAGACATTAGTATTAAAATATATGAAAGAAATTAGAATTCTGTTGGGTCAAGTCAAGCTACATATCATCTTAATTAAAATGGGATGCATATTGGACTGGGACTAAATTTCAAGAATTGTAGAATTGGCCCAATCAAGGCTTTGACAATTGAACCCAATAGCTGAATTCTCATCAAGTTATAAATTACACCCCATAGGCCCTTATCATCTGAATTCTGAATCCCTTGAAAAGTTGGTAATATCTCTGATTTGATTTTTACAAGATTCGGCTAACCATACTTTCCTTCCAATAAGCACATACCCTTGATTGACTTCTCTCTAACTCTTCAATATTATTTCTACAATAGAATCAAAAAGAAACCACTGGTTTCAATTTTTAAATACAAATCTCTACATATATATTAATATATGTAGATGTACTTGTCCTCGTACAAGATTTTAGATTTTGCAAGACCAAGTGTTGTAAATTAGCATCAGTTGTTGTTGACCCAAACCAGAAGCCCAAATACAAGCCCAAGAAGACCAGAAGCCTGGTCTAAAAGAACCCAGTCTCATTGGAAGAGTCTCCTCTGAGTGGCTCAACGTGGATGTAGACTTATTTTAAGTCGAACCACGATAAATCTTCTTGTGTTCTTTTCTTTCTTGCCTTTGTATTCTTCTGTTCTTGTTTGATTAAGTCCTGATTTTGTATTTGTTGGTATTACTGCTTTCTTTTCTTGTATTTTGTAAGTGTGTCTTGCAGGTTGTAGCAGAAGAAAAGGCTAGTTAGGGTTTCGTGTGAAAACCGAAACTCCTAACACCAAGTCTGTGGTAGCTTCTAATACAATAATGAGGAGATACAATGCATATGCTGAATGAGCAAGAACTACAACACTAATAAAACAAGTCATTAAACAGGGGATGTTCGTCCAAGACCAATTAGATCTTTGCTGATTTCTTTATTTTATTTTTTAACTTATAAAACAAGCCATAGGGCTTGTTTGAAACATATTTATTAACTTATTGTGCACATATTTTACTTTGAGACAACCATATGTCCATATCTATGGAGATTGACTTTGTCTGCATTGATTTGTTCTATCAAACTTGATATTTGAAAAGAATATATAGATTCCGTATCTAATGAAACATATATATATATATATATATATATATATATTATATACACACACAACACCTGGCAGATTAATTTACAAGTTTGATATAGTTATAACTATGTGAGTATGTGACCACATTCACGCCCCTCCAATTCCAAATCTTCCATATGCCAAACTTCCGTAACCTTATCTTCATTCAAAACTTCTCAATCTTCTCTATTATTTATATATAATCCTCATTTCTCATCCAACCAATACATGCATTATTCAATACAATAAAGAAATCATCCCTTGCTCAAACCCAACACCAGAAATTAACGAGCACTTAAAGGGGTTATATAGATACAAAAATAATCTAAACAATTTCTATCAAAACATACACAATAGAGAAGTCATAATTTTATCCCACAAATGTACCAATTCTAACCATTAATTGGGGACAATATACCCAAAACTATCGGTGTACTCTATCATTATGTCCCGCTTCTTCTTGTTATTTTTATTAGAACACATATTCTTGTTATTGCATTTGCTGCAAAACATCTACAAAAGATAAACAAGCAAATTTTAAAAACACGAATAAATTAATTAAAAAAAATAAAAATACACATTTGAAAAAACTCACCTTCGAACAGCTTCGTGCTGAGTAACCCGGTAAAACAATCTTGAGAGATCTGGATACAATCGTGAAACATTCAGTTTCACACTTAACATGGAACCCAGTAACAACTAATCACATACACTTATAGAAAATACACGAAAACCGAGAAATCAAACCAATCTTATTCTAATCAGCTTCTTCGGATCAAGTGATCAACTTCTTCTTCATCTGATCGGCTACTTCTTCAAAAAAAATTTCTAAAAAAACCACACAGATCGGCTTCTAACTGCTCTAAAAAATCTGAAAAAACCTCATCCATTTTCCATTTTCTATCTTCTTCAAACCAGTGTTGGCTTTGTATGAAATGAAGACTTTTGATTAGTTGACCCGAATCTGATTTGTATGATTGTCAAGCAGATCTTCTTCTTTTGGTGATGAGACCAACAGAGTTGTTCTTGTGGTGACAAGAATCAGAAATTGGCGGAGGAGGAAGTGAAAAACAGAGGGTTTTTGTGTTGTGGGTATGTGAATTAATGAGCTTTGTGTGGCCTCCCTCCTCTTGTAGTAGTTTTTTTTTTTCCTTTGTTTTGTTATCGTTACTTGGGAGATGTAAATTTTATTGAGAATTAATGGAAGAATTATTTGTTCTTCAAAAAAAATAATTATATTCTTTTTTTTTTAAAAGAAAATATTAAAAACTTGTTTAAAATGACAAAAAAAAAAAAAAAAACCTCTCTTTTTGTTAAATTTGACTAACATAGGGGAGGTGTGTGTAATTTCTTCTTCTATTTTTAATCATATCCTATGTTGCACCAAACACAGGAATACTCTATTTTTAATCATATCTTATATTGCACTAAACACATGATAACATTAAAATTAATCCTATCATATCCTATCCTATCCAATCATATCATATCCCATAAAAATAATCATATCCTATCCCACTTACCAAACAGGCCCTAAGTAAGTAGTTAAACAAACCTTGTAGTATAATTGGACAGAAAAATCAGGGTCAAGTCGACTAGTGTTAGTGAGTTCTTCATTAGTTGGATGGAGATTTCTCTCCTATTACCAAAATATTTTTTTGTTAAACACGGTCACAAAACAACACAAAAAAAAAGCAGAAGAGGAAGAGAAAAAGTGGTTTGAGGTCCTTGTTACATTTTTGAGAATCAAAACATGAAAATTTGGAATAATTATATTGCTTTGTTTGACAAGGGAAGAAATGAGAAGACTTAGTAGAATTTGAAGTCTGGAAATTTGATTTTAAAAAAGAACTAACAAATACAATAAGAGAGATTAAAAGAGAAAAATGATAGGAAGAAGAAATTTTTTTTGATCGAGAACAACTTTGCCTACATCAAGCACCACAACCCGTTCTATATATAGACTTTAATGAGTAATGACCTACTTTACCTTTATTGCATATAGAAAACAATTTAAACATGAGTTAAAAAGTTGGTAGTTGAAAAGAAGAAATAAGCATTTAGTGAAGGGTTCAAACTTGAAAGGTGTAAAAGAAATGAAAAAGCCGGTTGTTTTTAACTTGGGTCTATAAAGTCATTTCTCTCTAGACACACTCGGTTAAATCTTTTGATTCTGTGTGTAAAGATTTTCTAATTAAAGTGTACAATTATGACATCATATACTCAGATGCTGAGATTTCAAAAATAAAAAAACAAAATACAATCTGACATCTATATAAGAAATATCAAACAAATCTTTTAAAAATCTTTGACTACTCAGTACTCACTTACAAGTCCCACATTGGTTCGGTTAGTTTTCAAAAAGTTGAGAACAATTAATGTAATTGTGTCTTATAATAAACTTTTTAAGGCTTTAAAATCTAAATTATGTTTTCAAAATAAATTACATGGGATCTTTGGGAACAATTATGTTTTTTGGAATACATATTGTTATAATTAAGTATGGTAATGTTAAATTAGAAATTTATGAAAAAAAAAATTGAAGTAATTGATTTGATTATTAAAAAAATTTAAAAAATAAATAAAAATTGTCCTAGTTGAACAGTTGCACACCAACTTTGGTTAAGAAAAGAATCCGTCTGTAAATAAGTTTCAAAATCAGAGAGTTGATTAATATTGTACATTTATTCTCCAGGACCATCAATAACAACACACGAAAAGAAATCTGTATGAAAATATATACATGATCACAAGTTCACAATATTTTTAAAAAAGATGGACAGCTTGTTTAGTACAACAGAGATTTGGTGTATCTTTGACCGTAGGGAGATTTTGACGTGTGCGAGTGAGAGGGAGGGTTGGTGCACTCTTGAGTCTTGACGGTGAAAATTTGACCGTAGGTATATATAATTTTGTTATATTTGTTCTATTTTGTTTTGATATAAGTTTTTAAAATAAAATCATAAATTTTAATTGCATAAAAATCTGGAAATTGGATTCTATTGTGTTTTGATTTGATAACAAACAAAAGATATTTATTATCTTTAGGAAGAAAATTAACTAATATTGTGCAACTGTGTTAAAAAAAAAAAAAAAAAAACAACAAAAGTTTACAAAAATAAAAATTATTTTTATAAAAGAAAATCATTTATCAAAATAAATATTACAAGCAGATTTTTTAAAAAAAAAAAAAATTGTTTGAGTCAAAGATTTTGAATGGTACTGTTGATATTATACAGTACAGTAAACAAATACACGTACTATAAGCAACTCCAATTTGGTGTTGAAAGAATATGAAAATAGCATCTTTAAAAATATTCTACCAATAAATATTTATGCAACACTAATTAAGTATAAAAGTTTAATATTATTTTAATATATAAGTAATAAGTAAATAAAATAAAATGAATATGTATATCAATATTGGTGTCATTTTAAAGATTTCAACGAGATCTTTCTAACCGTATATATATATATTTTTTGAATAAATATTATTATAATTAAGAATGGTAAGATTAAATTAGAAATTTAAAAAAAATAATAAAGTAATTGTTTAACTATTAAATAAATAAATAAATAAATAAAAATTATCCCGTTGCAAGCCAACTTTGGTCAAGAAAGGAATATGTTGTAAATAAGTTTCAAAATCAAAGAGTTGGTTAATATTGTACATTTATGACGAAAAGAAATCTGTATGAAAATATATACATGATCACAAGTTCACAACTACTTTGAAAATCTTTGACTGTCTATAAACGTTTAACTACTAAATAGAAATATCTTTTATTTTAAATAATAATTTATTCAATTTTATTTCATCTAAAATTTCTTAATCTTTTTTATAATTATACATATTGGGTATGTCAAAAAAAATTTGAACCCATCCCACCTCGTCCGATACGAATGGTATTTTACTAAAATATTTAATTTCGACACTTTGACTGTTTGAGTAAATGTACTTTAGCTGTCAGATTATAAATCTATTTCAAAAGATTTATAATCTGACAGCTAAAGTACACATACTCAAACAATCAAAATGTCAAAATTAAATATTTTAGTAATATATCATTTGTATCTGACGGGATGAAATGGGTTAAGAATTTTTTTGACATACCTAGGTGTATAATTATAAAAAAGATTAGGAAATTTTAGATGAAATAAAATTGAATAAATTATTATCTAAAATAAAAGATATTTCTATTTAGTGCCTCTAGTTAAATATAATTCTATTTTAGTCCACTATGTTTGTATAATTGTCATTTTTAATCCTTTTATAACTGTTTCCATTAAAAGTACCATTGCTGACTTGGTCGGAGAGCAAAATGACCTGCTGCCCTTGAATAGTGCTTATACCCTTTTAAAAGACCAATTTCCCCTCTAATTTTACCCTTATACTAATTAATTAAAAATAAAAAAATAAAAAAAAAAATATTTTTTGTTCTAAAAAAACATGGACCATCGGTTCATCATCTTCCCCAAAAAAAAAAAATCCCAGAAAAATGAAATCAATCAAAATCAAAAACAAACCCAGACCTAGAACCGAAACACTACACCACCTAGAATCCCAGAAAAAGAATCAAACCAAATTTGATAAAACAAACAGAGAATTCTTTTATAAAATTTCCATAGTCAAACCCAAACCCCAAAACCCAGTCTCTCTCAGACCTAGAACCAAGACAAACCCAGACCTAGAACCAAAACACTACACCACCACATTCGAACCAAGAAAATCATTCAAACACCCATTAAAACCCAGAAAATCAAATCAAACCCATCCCATCCGAAATCCAATTTGGGATCTCCACCTAATCCAAATACAATCAAGAAATATAAAAACCACAAGAACATATGAGATCCGAAGAAGACAAAGACTTTGAAAGAGAAAGAGAGAAGTTTCGAGATGTATTTGGGTTGAGAGATAAATTTTGAGTATGTGTAAGCCATATATATATATATATATACTTCTCGACCTAGGTTTAGGTTTAAAACAATATTTTTAAAAACGCAATATGTGATGGACAGCAGAGATTCGGCATATCTTTGACCGCAGGGAGATTTTGACGAGTGTACGTTGATGATCAATGAGAGAGTAAAATGCATGTGAAAATCTGACCAATAACAATAGAGTAATGTTAAAGGACCCAAAAAAGTGACCCAAATTTTGGACCCAAACCTATGTGGCAACATCACACACAACACGGGTCCACGTCACTTTTCTCAAAGATCCCATGTGATGTTGCCACATAAGTTTGGGTCAAAAATTTGGGTCAAAAATTTGGGTCACTTTTTTGGATCCTCTAACATTACTCGTAACAATAACACTCTTGACTAATGTCCGGTATATATAATTTGAGTGGTGCTATTGGCACACTCACTACTAAACTATTTATACCCCATTTTTTAAATTATTTAGTATTCTTTTTTTTCCTTTATCAAATTACTTAAAGAGACATACAATTTTTATTAAACAAAAATCTTGTACAAAGTAAAACTAATAAAACCCTAAAAACAAAAGCTTTAATGATATAGATTATTTCAATGTTTACTATTTTTGTTTATATTTTCTTTCAGATCTCGATCTTATGTTTACCATATTTAGTATTTATTGATTTTATTGTTTCGCATGTTTGTTTTATTTTTCTTCTCAAATTCCAAATCCATGTTTGCTATTTTTTTTTTCTTTCAGATCTTTCAGGTATACTATAATTTATATCAATTCATTAATCATAAGCATAAGAAACAAAACTAGTGTAGACAATCTTCAATCCAAACATCCTCACTCTGAAGAGCTAAAGCAAACTTGGCCAAATTATGAGCCACTCGATTACACCTCCTATGAACAAATTGCACTTTATCAAAATGGAAGATGCAGAATATCCTCGAACATTACCCCACATCGGAGACTTGGAGGCAAGTGGGCAACAACATTAACAACATTCAAGCCTTCAAGGCTATGATTCCAAAACAACAGGCAAGCACTCAAGCACTCAAGCACTATACCACATTCCGCAGCAAGATGCAAACCATGTAGCATAATCAGAACTCGAGCATGCACATGAAGCCATCACAATATTATCGGTCCCAATTTGCTTGTTTTTTCATCTTCACTTTTATTTTCACTTTTATCTCATTCAATCTACATTTTATGGCTTCCAAGAATCAATTTTGAACGAGTGTGGACAGTTGGTATCAGTACATAGTACCACTCCTCTCTCTCTCTCTCACTCTCTCATGTAAGAAGTCATTCAAAACTGATTTTATTTGCATGACTTGACTACTCCACATGAAGTTGATCAAGATAATAAAAAATGGACAGTAAAGATTAATTAATAAAGGATCATAGTTAATTTGGTATTAAAAAATAAAAATAAATAAACCTCAGCCTGATACAAACCTTCTAATTTTATTTAGATTTTTAGTTTATTTATTTTAATTTTATCTGTATATTTTATTTTATTGTTTTATCGTGTTTGAATTAGTCAAAAACATTTAGTTAGTATTAGTGGGTTTAATGGCTCATTTATTTTTAGATTGTGGGTGGATAGTTCCTTAATTCCAGACGAGAGTTGAGCACAAATACTATATATACTAGGTTTGATGGCACGTGTCGGTTTTATTAAATACGAATTTTGATATAAAATAATTATCATAGAAAAAAAATCGTCATAAAAATAAGTAAAACAATATAAAATATCTATAATAACATCCCTTCTAAAATTATTAATGCAAATCAAAATATGACAATTTAATGTAAAAGTAGAAAGAGAAGACTTATAAATTACCAAACACATACATTTGATTCACAACTCAAAAACAGTTTAAAACACAAAAAAAAAGAGTATGATATAGATTTTGAATTATATTCTTAGTGTTTTAATTGTATTCTGTGAGATCTTATAGTGTTTCAATAACATGGAAATGGAATAAATCTCATGTCGGTGAATATTTAGAGTAAAAGATTGCATATAGAAGATTAAGAACTTCAAAATGCATATAAGAACTAAATTTTAATTTTTGTAGATCTCTTTGGTCTTCACAATAAGAAAAACGTCTTTTTGTGTTTATATGCCGATCCATCAAATAGATACCATTCACATTTTTACGATGGATATTTTTGCAAGCATCTTCATTCTTCCACCCATAAGTCATGAAAACGTCTACAATTGATTAAGAAAATTCAAGAGTTATAGATTACTTCAATATTAATATAGGAGGAGTGTATGACGATAGATGATCATATTTTGAAGAGAATCCTTCCCTTACTAGTAATCTCGATATTTACTACATTCATTACCTGTTGTCATGTTGTTTTTAACTTTTGTTATTTTTTTTTATCACATCTCACCTGTTGAAGAGAATCCTTCCCTTACTGTAGTTATATTGCAAGTTATTGAACGATGTAGATGAATGTGTTTCTTGAAGTGACTCCTTCATTTTCGTTGATTAACGAAAATAGGGGTTACAAATTACAAATAGTACTCTCAACAAAGGATTATACATTCAATTAGAACCACACAGTCGCACAATAATTATGACACTCCCACCAAATATTAGTTAAAACAACAAGCGATTATTAATTAATTTAATTACAAACCAAGAAAGAATGGAAAGCTTGTAGAGCCCAGCAATGAACCTAGCAGGAGTGAACCCTTGAGCCTCACTTGCACTTGTAATCACCTTGAATCCCTTCCAATTCACTCTATTCGATGTCCCGGTACCAGCACAAGCACCGGTGTTTTGGTACTCACTGTAGAGCAATGTATTCAGGGCAAAATTCTCTCATCCCACTCATGCCAACCGACAGGGTCGATCACATCAGTGATCAACAATTGCTTGGTCACTGGTCGTGAATATTCTTTCCATGGTCTACCTAAATAAGACTTGAAGCTACCCTTGACTGCTTGCAAGTCAGAAGTGGTTCCGATCCTTGATTTTTAGATCACGATCCTCATGTTTTGGTTAGTGTTGGTATGCCATTGGGCAGTGAGCATGTTTTTCTTGCCCGAATTAGGTTTACATGCATGTATGTCTCAATTTTGGAGAACGGTGGCTGCATTGCCGAATATAAAATCAACGATACCAGCGACGAGACAGTGGACGTAGAATTAGCGCGATCGGAGTGGACGTAGAGAGTGCCTTGGTAAGCTAACATGTGACATTGGTAGAAGGCAGAGAAATCGACACCAACTCGATCGGAGGGCAACTGCTTGGTTCGTGCTTCGATGGACCAGCTATGTTTTGGAATTTGATGTCTCTAGCTAGAAACCCCTCACCAACCACAGCTGCAATCACATAATCACATCAAAATTAATATTAATTAGTGGATTGAATTCGATATTCTAATTTCTAATCAACTTAAAGTTAGTTGAATGTTGAAAAATAATAAAGTGAGACTTCGATAAATTGCAAAATTGAAGTCTAGTCCAGAAAAAAAAAAGATTGCGCAACTAAAAGGTTTGTCTCCACTCTCCACTACTTTCCTTTACTAATTACACTACACTTGCTAATAATAATTAATTGATAATTTCTCGTTATCTACTTTTCTATATATTAAATTGTCAACCCCATAAATTAATGATATAAATCAACCCCATTTTAATTACAGTAATGGGATGCATATTGGACTTGGACTAAATTTCAAGAATTGTAGAAATGGCCCAATAAAGGCTTTGAAAATTGAACCCAATAGCTTCATCATTTGGCCCAACCCAGAACAGAAACTGTGCACTGTGGAATATTGAAGGGAATTCTCAACAAGTTATAGATTATACCCTATAGGCCCATATTATCTGAAATCTGAATCCCTTGAAAAGTTGGTAATATCTCTGATTTGATTTTTACAAGATTCTGCAAACCATACTTTCCTTCCAATAAGCACATACCCTTGATTGACTTCTCTCTAACTCTACAATATTATTTCTACAATAGAATCAAAAAGAAACCAAGATTTTTAAATACAAATCTCTACATATATATTATTATATGTAGATGTACTTATCCTCGTACAAGATTTTGCAAGACCAAGTCTGGGGTAGCTTCAATTCTAATACAATAATTTTCCAAATACAATGCATATGCTGAATGAATAAGGTACTACAACACTTATAATACAAGCCATTTAATAGAGGGGATGTTCGTGGAATTCCCAGTTAGATCTTCTTTGATTTCTTTATTTTCTTATTTTTTAACTTCTAAAACAAGTCATATGATGGCTCTATGCCTCTATACAACAAATTAAACGATCACATTTCTAAGACTTGTAGCTGTTGAATAGTGTAATTAATTACAAAAACGTCTATCTTTTGCGATTCAAGCTTTTACTTAAACATATTTGATTCAAGCTTTTGTTTGATTCTAATAAAGCTAAAGTATTTTAGTAAGAATTCGAATTAGCAGAGAATCCTAATTACAAGTATTTTAGTAAGAGTTCGAATTAGCAGAGAATCCTAATCTGTAAATATCTAAAACTTCACTGTTGATCAATGACCTTCATATATTTATTTAACTTTTGGAGTTAATTTTGATACATACAATTTATTAATTTATTGTGCACATATTTTACTGTACGTAAGGAGTTAAACAACCATATCCATGGAGATTTGCTTTGTCTGCATTGATTTGTTCCATCAAACTTTATATTTGGAAAGTATATATAGACTCGATCATATACCACTAAACTAATTTTAGCAGGTCCCCCCTAGACCTTTCATGCTTATATTTGATTTAATAAGGAACTTTTTCAATAACACCTCAATATCAAATGAGGAAATGTATTATAAATTATAAAACACTCCCCAAATTTAATAATACTTTAATTAATTAGTGGAAATTGCAAAAAAAAAAAATGGCCACGTCTAGCATGAGAAATTCTTTTTCAACCACATACGAAAGTTGAATTGTTAACAATCAAATTCAATGAATATCCATAAATTAAAAAATACCTCCAATATCAATTTTTCTATTTTCTTTTGTTTTTTCTACCGCCTTCTTCCTTCTTCCTCATCAAATTCGAATTGTTGTTCCTGCAAATCGCACGACTAAAAAAACCACATCGTTGTTTCTGCAAATCGACTCACTGGAGGAAGGTTTGATATCGGAATTGTGTTGAAGATCGATTTGAATAAGTCATTGAAGAAAAACTTTAAGGTGATTAAATCTCTTTCATTTGTTCATTAATTGAGTTACAAACGGTTATTTTAATATGGTTTTAGCGTTATTGCATCACTTTTATGCAAGGAACAAAATATCAGTATCGGTATCGATATCGGGCTTCTAAATTTATGGATATATCGGGGATATTATCGATATCGGTGGATATTCGGTAAAAAATTAAAAAAATGATGGATATTTACATCTAAAGTTAGAATTTTTTTGTGAAACTTTAGGACAAGCTTAAACAAGTAATTATACATCAAATGAATCATATTTCAATAATAAATTAGCATAGTTATGAGTTTATTATAAATTATAACATAGATAGAGTTTGTATATAATTTTTTAAATTGAGTATTTAATAGAATAATATTTTGTTTCACTTTTACAATATTATATACAATATAAAGAGATTAAATATTTAATAAACAAAATTATCATTAAAATATACAGTCTTTCTATTATCAGTTCGAACTGACAAAAGTTATATCAGTTCCTTGCATGTGGGCCACTGGATTTAAATACTTTGACTGACAAGTGCATACAGCCAAGTCAAAGTATTTAAATCCAGTGGCCCACATACAATGAACTGATATAACTTTTGTCAGTTCGAACTGATAATAGAATTTCTGTTAAAATATATATATATATATATATATATATATATATATATATATATACGGTCCCGATCCTATCAGTGCATCCTGATATAACTTTATTAGGATATTGAATGTGAACCACTCATTTATAACAGTGATTTGACAAGTGCATACATACCAAGTTAAAGTATGTAAAACGAGTGGCTCATAATCAATGTCCTTATATAATTCTATCAGTGCGCACTGATAGGATAATTTCCGTATATATATATATATATATATATATATATATATATATATATATATATATAGTTCCATACTTCCAATATTCTATCATAAATCATAAATCATAATTCATACATAATAATACATTACATGTCTGAAATTTAAAACCAAAATGAATTCCTTGCTGGTTTAAATACATAAGATACATTTCTATCTTGATTCAAACAATAATTTTCCCAGGAAAATATGCTAGCATAGTTTTCAAGGTAATTATTAATATGCCACACATATGTTGCTTGATCTCTTCCAACTGATCCATGAATTGGGTAGTTTGGATTTACCCAACTTGGTGGATATTGTTGATCTGCATGCATAGGTATTGCATATGGCATTTGTGGAGTAGGATAATCAAATATACTGCAGTTACCATAACTACCATGATATGGTACATGAGGACTTGGCCTTGTCTGTGAATCACCCAAAGAACTATTTTCAGTGTCCATACTTATTGAGGAGAGAGACATATTCAAAGAATCTTCATCAATTTGACTTGTTCCTTCATGTTGTCTACCACGATTTTGATCAAAATTACCTTCATGAGCATCCCAACCTGTCGCACCAGCATCCCAACCTGTCGCACCAGCATCCCAACCTCCGGCATGAACATCCCAACCTCTTGCACCAGATTCCCAACCTCCTCCATAATCTCCATCATCTCCGTCATCCTTTCCTCCACTATTTCCATCAGAGGTATGTTGGTCACCGGAAGAGCTGCTAACAGGAACTCCACGATCTACACCAACTTATTCTCTAATCACTTGTTCAACATTTATTCACATATCTCGAGCATGAGAAGCAATTTGTGGATCAGGATTTCCCTCATCATCATCCAAATAGGCAGGCCTAACCCAGTCAAAAAATTGATTCTCATTATCGTCCCCTACTTCAGCAGCTACATAAAGTAGATCCATAAAATCTGTTTCATCTACTTTATCTTTTTCAGCTGTCATATCCCTAATTTTCAACTTCATATTATAATAACAATAAACAAGTTGTTCAAGCTTAGAATATGCAAGACGGTTTCTTTGTTTTGTGTGGATTAAAGCAAATGTGGACCAATTTCTTTCGCACGCAGAAGATGATGTTGTTTGTGATAATACGCGAATTGCTATTGCACGCAATGATGGAGCACAATCTCCATACATTACCCACCAATCAGCTGCAATAAAAATTATCAAGTATTATACATATGAATACCATTTTAATGATATTATTATTTATTATTATTAAATAGATTTTTGTAATAAAACTTATATACCTGGTTGCATTTTGCTTCTAGCTGCTATGGCTGCTCGTTCACCAAAACTTTTCTTTCCATCCTTAAAGTATGTGAGCTACATTCATGACTCATGAGATCAGTATGTAAATAATATATATAAATATGAGTATATGACACAATACTCTCTTGCAAAGAAGTTATAATATTGGAATTATAAAATTGATTGTAAGTTGTAACTTCTTACCTCATTTCCAAAATTAGTAATCCCTGCAGCTTCAGGGTCTAATTGCGAATAGACAATATGTACGGTTTTCAAAAGATCTGAATTATCCTCAATATTGTCTCTATATTGGTACTTTGGGTTCATATAGTAAGCTAGAAGAATAAAAAATATTAATTTTAGTATAAATAATTAAATACTACTAAATATTAATTATGAATGACAAACAATCCGAAATAAAATTTACCTGCAGCATGTAGTGGGTGATTAAGCATTTTATCCTACCGATTTTGTATAGTGCTTTCACAATCTTTACCCAATTCTGCTTCAGTAATTATACTATTGACTATTGTTTTAGAAAATTTTATACATTTGTTAATGCTTCTTTTAAAATAATTTTCGATATATATTATTTTAACAATAATTTAAGTGTTTAAGATTAATTTTTTAAAAAAATTTTTTTTGCAAAATATCCCTGAATTTCGGGATGAAATTCACAATATTTCGGAAATATCGAGATATTTCGGGAATATCGGGAGATTTTTAAGGATATTTCGATATCGACCGGATATTTACTAGACATTGGATATTACCCCTGTTTCGATATCGGTCCCTCCAAAATATGGATATATCGGTGGATATATCGATTTTAGGTTCCTTGCTTTTATGTGTGTTTTGTGAAGAATCGAATTAAATTAGGTTTCAAGTTTTTTTTTTCAGAAGATTTTAAGTTTCACTGGTACGAAAACTTGAAATCTTCTGTGAAAACTTGAAATGTTGACAAAACTTAAAATCTTCTAAAAACTCGAAATATTAACAAACCGTGAAATCTTTAGTAAAAACTTGAAATGTTGACAGAAAACATAAAATCTTAAAAATGTGGATATTCAAGTAGTTTTTCAAAAATATGGTTATTATCAATTAAACTTTCGTACGTGGTTACAAACAAAATTCTAATATTTTGAAGGCTACTTTTGCTTTCCTCTCTTAATTATTATCTTTTACTTGTAGACTCATTCAAACACAGATATAAAGATAGAATCCCTCATCTCTTGAAATCTCTCAACTGACTCTTTCAAACGATTGCAGTGGTGACCTTCGTTTTCTGTTCCTGCCTTGTTCACTCTCAACTGTTTTTACATTATTATTATTTTCATTGTTATTTATTGTGGTACTATAAAATCTAATTATTGGATTCTTTACAAAATTAAATATGGATTAATCTTTTGGATTAGGACAGAAACTATGACATTATCGTATTGAAAAAGCGTTCTTTCCTATTTAAAAAAAGAAAACAGGAAAGAGCAGATCAAACTTTAAATTTAATTTAAATTTGTGACGTTAATATATATATGAATAATGTTACATTATCCAAATTTGGTATCCAAATATGGTGTCCAAATGATGTGGCAATACTGTAGATCATTCATTTAAATTGTATTAGATTTGCATGACTTAAATGAATTAAATGAATGGACTAGAATGTTGTCACATCATTTGGACATCAAATTTGGGTAATGTAGTATTACTCTATAAATTAGATATATATATATATACAAATCCCAATTTTATAAACTAAAAACCACATGTATATGATCTTTAGATAACATGAGAAGCCAAATATCCTTCTTTCTCACTTCAAAAAGAAGTTCAAAACACTTTTGGCTTGGTTGATATTTCAAACACCCTTTTATGACTTTGATTGTGATGGCCACACACAGCTGTAAACCTAAAAAAGAAAAAAAAACTTTTCTGAGACTTCTCTTTACAGTTTACATCAACACAATATTCATGATCTTGAGACAATAATACAATCCATCTGTATATATATAAGTCCCGTTCTCATACGGATGTCCTGATATAACTTCATGAGGATATTGAATGTGGGTTACTAGTTTTGATAAGTTCATACACACTTGAATCAAAGCATGTAAAACTAGTGGCTTACATTCAATATCTTCATAAAGTTATATCAGACGTGAGAGCATCTCCAATGGTAATGTGGCTTGCATTTGATAAAATGGTGATATGTCAACATTGTCAAGCCAACTGCTTCATATGTGGCATGTAACTAAACTTGATAGACATCCAAATAAAAAAGTGGTCTCCAATGCTTCACTTGTAACATATATGTTTTTAATGACGTGTCAATTTATTATTGGTCTCCTTAAATATATTTTAGAATTGTTGAATAAAATAAGGTAAAAGACAAAAGTGGTTGCTGACTGGGCCAACAAGACGACCGTCCAACAAACCGTCTGAAATCAGAGAGTCATGTTGACAGCCTCTAAAAAAAAAGTTGCCACCTCATCTTGAAGTTGTACTAGAGATGTTGCATTGGAGATGGATTTTTTAACAAAATGGATGTCCATCCTACGTGGCAACTAATTTTTTCACAACCCACATTAGCATTGGAGATGCTCTGAGACGTCCTCATTTTAAAATTTATATATATATATATATATATATATATATATATATATATATATATATTCAGTCAATTGTGTACAACCTATAAGGACAAATTGTGGCGTAACTTTGTTCGATCAATCATTAATTTGATTCATTTTTCATCTGATTGTGAATATAAAGATCAAGAAAACAAATAAAAGTAAATAAAAAAAAGAAAGTAAATCATTTAAGTAACACATACTATAAACAAATTTTAATGTATGTATCTTATATCTACCTCTCTTATAAGGATTCTTGAAATGCCACACTGGTTGCTGGCAACCAATCAGTGCCTTGTATGAGACTCTTAACTGTAAATTTAGCAGCCTCATCTACTGTGAGAGTGGGTTTATATCCTGCCCATTTAACCCGATTCGACACGTCCGATCCAGGCCCGGTGTTTTGGTACTCAGCGTAGAATATGGTCTTGGGTGGGTCAACATTGGAGACCCATTCTTTCCAGCCCAATGGGTTCAAAAATGACCCAATTGCAGACTGCATGATGATTGTGGTGGAGTAGTCCTTCCATGGCCTACCAAGATATGTTGGAGCTGAAAGACTGGTCTCTAAAGCAGAAAATTTACAATTCTGAATTGAAATTCCTGTGTTTTGATTAGGGTCTTTTTTTCCCTGAGCTGTGATGGTGTTGAATTGGTTTGATAGAGGTTGCCTAGGCATGATGTTGCAGTTTTGGAAAACGACCGCCGCGTTACCAAATATAAAGTCTATGGTGCCCGTAATGTCACAGTCACGGTAGAATTGGCGATTGGAGTGGGCATAGAGAGTGTCCTGAAAGGCGTCGAATGTGCATTGGTAAAACACCGAACGGTCAGAGCCTGACCGGAAGGCCACTGCCTGATGCTTCTCTGCTCCTGCTGTGTTGATGAACTTGATGTCCTTGGCAATGAAGCCTCTACCAGCAACAGCTGATGATCATCACATAAATTAAATTCAGTCAGCCTATAGAGTATACTTGGCTTTGAATATACAAATAATGACAACAATTAATGGTGCAAAAATGTTTTGTCAGTGATGAAACCAGGCATGCACATGGTAGGGTACAAATATCCAACCAGATTTTTTTAATAACATTGAAGCAAATTTTAATGGGGGACCAACAGAATTTTAGGTAATTAAACCTAATCGAGTTCACATGGGGGACACATAATCAATCCATGTGCCTTTTGGTTTCTTAATGATCATTATTAGAAATAAGATGGCCATTTTTGCTGATAATCAGCTCATGGTTTCACAATCCAAACAAGACATGGACATGTCACAAAGTGATCACATTGATCATCAGATTTCATGTGGGTCACAACCAATATTATGTACATTTCTTAAATATCTATACCTAACATAGATCAAAAAATAATTTCCAACAATATAATTAGGATAATAGGATTCAAATCAGTTGTCCAAAATTAGTGTCCCAATATGTGTCTACATTTAATTTTTTTTTTTCAACTACTTCTATAAATGTAGACATATATCCAAATTTGATTGGTTAGACACAAATTGAGACACCATGTCTAGACAGCTGATTTGAGTCCATATAATTAATATTCGAAACCTATTCAGATAAACACAACTTTCATGCAATATTTGACATTGAAGATCTATTTTAAAAGTTAAAGTTAGGTTAAAAGTTACTATCAATACTTTTCAAATGCTAAATTGCTAACCATACTAATAATTAAAAATAAATAAATTGGCCCCGCCGGCATTGCCTCTGGGACCATCACCGGTACGTCACCACCGTTACTATGACCATTTGCCGATCAAGTTTAGATTTTTTTTATAATAGAAAATAGATGTACCGACTAGAAAACGACCGAATAAACTATAGTACTTACCAACGGTGGCTGTATCGAAAGTTGGAATTTTGTCGACCCCGAAGTTCTTGTCGCCAGAAATGATGGTCACCGTCTTACCGTCGCCGTACATCATGACATTCCACTTGCTCTTGTCCAAAATCACATTCTCGTTATAAGTCCCACTCTTGATATGTATCACAAACCTCTTGTCACTCTTCTTGGGCACCTTGTCCACCGCCTCTTTTATGGTTTTACAGTCCCCACTTCCATCCTGCGCTACCACGGCATCCGGCGTCGGCTTCACCTCCTGGAGGAGCCTCCTCTCTCCCGGGCCGACCCATCTGGGAAAATCCGACGACCCTTGATGATCTAATCCAAGTAGTCTCCTGTGAAGTGGAATGTCAAATTGTGACAACAAACCCATTATTTTTGTTCCAATCGCTAAACAGTTACTAGCAAACTCGGTTGAGTTTTTCATGGCTGTTTCGATATCTGAATAAACCCTAGAGTTGGTGGAGTTCAACTCTAGTTCTTCAAAAGAATCCAAACATGTTTGTTGGTCGGTTATGGAACTACTGAGCCATGTCTTGATGTCGTCGATCTTCGAAGGTGACAAGAGCTTCTCTCCTTGTTGCATGGAAGACATTGAATCATTGAGATGATCCAGTGCATCATCAAACACTGTCCTGCAAACATTCAAAGCTGCTTTGACCTGTTCGTCGTTGGTTTGATCCATCAGCTTTGTTGGGTAGTCATGGATCTTGGTGAGCTCGTTAATGGCGACTTGTAGAGAGAGCTTGAAGATGAGTTCAGGGTCTTGAGTGATGTTGTTGGAGGCTTCAAGAGAGGCAATGCTAGAGTAACATGAGTCCGGGTACTGAGTGGAGCTGCACACCGCTTTGAGGGAATCGGAAATAGTAGCAGGACCGGAGTAAGATTTAGAGTTATTGTTATTCTTTACTACAACTCCCACGACAGCACCAACGACCACGGCCAAGAGCACGATAGAGGAGACGACTAGAATGATGATACGCTTACGTGTCTTTCGCCGGAAAGCTCGCTCTTCAAGCTCATCGACCTTACCGTAGCCCTTGAAGGAATTGATTGAGTCCATGTTTAATTAGATCGAACAATCTTCTTCTTCTGGTGGTGTGATTGAATGAATATAAATGGTGTGTTTTGTTTTGGGTAATTTGATTTCTAATTTCTATGGTGGGAATTAGAAGTGTTGGGGAGATATATGGCTTTAGTGTGGGTGACGTTTTATATACAAAGAATATAATGGGAGGCAAAGCCAGGTCAATTATATATTGAAATATAGAATCTGTTTCTTCGAAGCTTCGTTTCAAAACTACACACAGTATTATAGAAATGTAATAAAAATATTTTTAATTTTCTTTTGTCCTTTTCTATTTTATAGTTTTCCTTTTGATTTTTATTTTATTTTTTATTCTTTTTTACTTTCATTTAATTTAAATACAATCAATTATCTTTAATTGTTTTAAATCAATATAAACATCAGCACATTAGAGGAGTACTACCTATTTGACATGGTATTATTATTGAAACCATCAAATATATAGTTGATCATATTATAAAAAATAAAATAAAAAATGCATTTAATTGTATGAGCACAATTTCATAGTCGTCCAAATAACATTATTATATAATTAGTTCAACCATTGATCTAAACTAATTACTTAATTAAACAAAAATAATGTATGTTGCTGATGAGTATATAGCATTTTCAGATTATGTAACGCACCTTTGAAAAGTATACCTGGAACTAATTTTTTACCATTGAAAATGTCATAGTATAAATAATCGTTAAAAGTTGGTGTTAGAAAGAATCGATCTTTGAACTTAACCCAAAGTAAATAATAATGAAATATATATTAATGATAATGAAATTATAAGGTTTTTATTTAAAAATAATAATAATAAGTTGAATTTTTTTTTTTTTTTTTTTTTGAATATACAATAACCATCAGGACTGACGAGATTGGGCTCTACTAACACAACCCGAATTGCATCTCCCACAAGCGGGGAGAGAGCACCCACATTTGGTGGGACAACACCCACACTTAGGATTAATGGCCAAGGAGGACAAATAATATATATATACATGTACACACCGGACGTTAAACCGTGGTGGTTGAGGCTCCCAAGTCCCAAGGGAGGGTTCAACTACATCGGCAAGAGGCCAGGTAAATAAGTTGAAGTAGTAGTAGATAATTAAGGATATGTATCTAGGCATGTAGCGTAGGTCACACAGAGATTGACAACGGATGTGACTTGTGAGATTTAGTCTAGTTATATTATATTTTTATACAATATATGGATTATGGAACCCACCATTTGACACATAAATATTTGTATGTATGTACACATCTTAGACTCTCAGTCTCACGCGGCAAGATACATGATAATGTCAACTTAATAAGTACCAATTGGATTCATTATGTGAAGTTTTCAATCTCGTGTTTGCCCTACTCGGTCTCTCTCAAAATAAAAAATAAAAAATAACAAAAATAAATCAATCAATTATATTACTCGGTTTAGTTAATTTAGTGGAGAAATTTAATATGTTGTGATGTATCCAGCTGTTTATATTCATAACTAGTTCACGAAACTGTGTACAAGCTTTTCACGTAGCTAGATTTTGACAATTCAGCAACTCCAGCTTTTTAGAAAATAATTATGATAAGTGATTATTAGCCTTCAAAAGCACACCATATGTCAATCCAATTAGCTAGTGATGATTTAAACTTTTTTTTTTTTTTTTAATGAATTTTGGCCTCATTTGTTTCGTCGTATTATATTGTATTAAGTAATTAAAATATATTAAAATAATACAACATAGTATTTGGTGCAAACACTGTATTATATTATTTTAGTATATTTTAATTACTTAATACAGCAAACACTGTATTAACTAATACATTATATTTTATGGTATTAGGTTGGATTGTATTAGAAAAACACTTTTTTTTTTCCAACAATATTCAACAAATATGTGTTATGTTGTTAACATTTTTTTTATAATTTCAAAATTATATAGGAAATACTTATTTTATATATATAAAAAAAAATTATTAAAAAAATTCAATTAAACTAAATATTTACTGATTTTTTTTATTTAAAAATATTTATTGATTTATTCATGGTAAGGATATTTAAAATTAATTATTAACTATTTTTTTAAAATATTATATTTTTTAATATAAAAGAATTTCAATAAAGTCATAGGAATAACTTAATACGATATAATACAGTGTATCACCAAACACAGATTTATATTAATGATAATACAGTGCAATACGGTGTGCCAAACGAGCATTTTGTGGTTGTTGAAGCCGTTTCTCCATTGGTTTTTTGGAAGTTGGAACAAGTAAAACCTGCATAGAGCTAAGAGTCATTTTCAATAATCTTTGTTTAACAGTTTATAATCCAATCTATAGTAGATTAGTGGGGACTGGGTACTTAAAAAATGATAATTAGTTGAATATTATATTATAAATTAAGGAGATAGATATCTACTATGTATGTATGTTTGCTAGAATTGGTCCTTTGATTGTGCTTCTGCTAACTACAATAATTAGTCAATATATAGACCTTTTCAAACGCAAATACAAACAAGTTTCCCTCTTAAGTCTTAATTAATCACCCAGCAGAAACCTCTGTAATTTTTATTATATATACTTAATGATATAATAATTATAGATTAGATGATTTGGACTCAAAATTCAAAAAATCCAAAATCACATAAAACATTAGAATCAGATGAGGAAATTATATCAGTCATCAGTGACGAGTTAAAAGGAGGTTTTCACTTTTCATATAGAATTTCCTAGCTTAAAGAAGATTAAAAAAAAAAATTATCAATAAATCATGCATTTATATCTTGAAATCTATATACCTTTAAATAAATAAACTACATGTTGTTTTGTGCATGATATTAAAATTTTCTGTATGAATATTTCTAGCTATAAAAAAAATAAATAAAGGTACGTAATTGATTACATGTGTAGAGACTCGATCTCCTCAAACTAAAACAAGAATATATCATATTAGTTATTTGGGTAGGAATTTTTATTAGACAGTTAATAACCAAGGATTTATGGTTTAGAGAGAGTCTAATTTATAAATATAAAAGAATATATATATATATATATAGGTTGGTAGGTCAAAGGTGAAGATAGTTGAAGAATGTTTAAAATTTGAATTGGCATGGTCAAATTTGCTTGATTATGAAATGTGCAAATGAATATAGTTCAGAAATGGTGAGTGGTACTGGTGACATTAATAATAGTGTTAACAACACCGGTGTCCCCTGAACTATTAGCGAATTTATAAGTTGCCTCCTCATATTTTTTTTTTGGACAATTTACCCCCTAAAATCTCTTTATTTGATAAAACAGTTATGTCCATCGCCCCCTAAACGCATGTTTAAGGGGGCATTTACAGTCATGTTTTGCTAAATGAAAGAATTCAAGGGGTAAATTGTTTAGAAAAAAAGGTTAGGGTACAACTTGCAAATTCGTTAATAGTTCAAGGGGCATCGGTGCTGTTAACCCTTAATAATATTGAAAAGTCTGATGAACCACAAAATTAAAAGTAAGTTTGGACCGCTTCACATTAACCACCTGCACGCTACCATGTGATCCATCCATGTCTTACCTCCCGATGATTGCGCCATAAATCAATTTTTTTTTTTTTTTTAAAAGGCAAGATTTATTAGTGGGCACCAAGCCAGGAAACGAGCAATAAAGAGCAGCACCAGATCAGGGGAGGCAAACCACACAAAAAGCGATTGCCCCATAAATCATCATATACATATTATCTACTTCATAAATTATAACATGCCAATCTCAAATGTACGGCGGTTCTCTAGTCAGAACGTCCTGACTTTATAATTTCAGAATGTCCAACCACAGTCACACATTTACATTAGATCCACAACCATAGATTAACAAATACCCACACCCAATATGAATGTATGGCTATGAGCGATTGTCTTTATTTTATAATTTTAGGACGTCCTTACTATAGAATCACCCTTCAAATATATATGTATATGTATAATTAATTAATTCCATAACCAGTGGCCTTTTTATATATTATGCTTTAGCAGAAACTGGTGGTGGACTGGATACCCTACTCTCTAAATTGGGCCCTCGGATAGTCACGAGTGATTAGCAAGCGTCGAAAAAACTTAACCTTTTTTTGAAATATTAATAATTAATTACAATAATATAGTTTGTTAACCACATCTTATCTAAATAAATGTCTACTTAATAAAGAAAATTCAAGGGTTATATATAGTAGATACACATCACTGTGTCCATATATTGTAGATGAACTCATATTACTTGTAGCTAGTAACTCGTTTCATTATTTGTTAATTTATGAAAATGGAAATAGTGCTCTCGACACATTCATTTACTAGTGTTTACAACCATAAACAGCCGCACAATTAATAAAGACACTCATCCTACCAAATACTAAAACAACAAGAGACTACTACAAATGTTTGATTAATTAATTAATTAATTACAAACCAAGAGAGAATGGAAAGGTTGTAGAGCTGAGCCAACTGCTACCAGCAATGAACCTAGCAGGAGTGAACCCTTGAGCCTCACTTGCACTTGTAATCACCTTAAATCCCTTCCAATTCACTCTCTTCGATGTCCCGGCACCCGCACCTGTGTTTTGGTACTCACCGTAAAACAATGTGTTTAGGGCAAAATTCCCATCCCACTCATGCCAACCCACGGGGTCAATCACGTCGGTGATCGACGATTGCATGATCACTGTTCTTGAATATTCTTTCCATGGTCTACCTAGATAAGTCTTGAAGCTACCTTTGACTGCTTGCAAGTCAGAAGTGGCTCCGATCCTCGATTTTTGGATCACAATCCCTGTGTTTTGGTTAGCATCAGTACGCCCTTGGGCAGTGAGCATGTTTTTCTGGCCTGAATTAGGTTTACGTGCATGGATGTCACAGTCCTGGAGAACGGCAGCAGCATTACCGAATATGAAATCAACAGTACCGGCAACGAGGCAGTTTATGTAGTATTGGCGATTAGAGTGGACGTAAAGGGTGTCTTGGTAAGCTAACATATCACATTGGTAGAAAGCAGAGAGATCGGCACCAACTCGGAGAGCAACTGCTTGGTGCTTCGATGGACCAGCTGTGTTTTGGAATGTTATGTCTCTAGCTAGAAATCCCTCACCAACCACAGCTGCAATCACATTAATTTACATCAAAATTAATTAATCAATATTTTTAATCAACTTAAAGTTAGTTGAATGTTGAAACGAATTTAAGAAAATAATAAAGTTGGTGAGACTTTTGATAAAGTTAATTCAAAATTGAAGTCCAGTCCAAATGTGAAATGTCTAATCGAATATAATTTTTGCATGAAAAGTTAAATGCTTCATTAATTGGGAAGCAACAATTGTCTAGATCATGAATTGACCACTCCAATAAAAATAAAAAAAACAAGCACAATCATCTCTGTCTACATGCTTTTTTATTTTATGCGAGTGCAAAAATTCCACTTCAAAAATGAAAAGAAAGAATAAATTGCTTCAAAAAAATAATAATAATTTGCACAAACATCTCTCCAGGTGTTTCCACAATCAGAACATTCTCAGCCCCATCAACTAAAGAGTTGTCTCCACTTTCCTTTACTAATTACACTACTGGCACTTGCTAATAATAATTAACTGGTAATTTCCTGTTATCTATATACATGTTAAATTTCCAATCAATTACCATTTAGGCAAGTAATTTAAATTTCTTAGCTAATTAATTAAATTTAGATATTACCACATAATTATATTAAAGTGTGAACATATATAATTATAAGATAACAATTTCAATTTGCATGTGAACATATATAGAGGCAAAGTAAAGTGTCGGTGAACCTAGCTAACAGTTGTTTTATATTAATTGAGTTTTGGTATTCAAAAGAGCTACCCATAATTGAAGGAAAAGGTTAGAATACAGTAAGCACATCAACATCCAATTAGCATCATATATAAATCATAATCATAATTAAGGAAACAAAAAAGGCGGTACGTTACTTTAATTAATTATTAACATAAGTTAAAAGTCAAGATGACTCTCTAATTATATATCAACAAGCATTCCCATGAAAACATGATATCTATCTATACATGCACATATGAGCTGTGAACCACTATATTTATCAAACTTTAAACACAAAATATCAGCAGAGATCTCCATTTATTATAATGTCGTTCTCTAAAATATGAATATCGAAACTTAATCGTCCGATATATTATATTATATTAAACGATTCAAAATTCAGATTGGAATGAATGGTGAAAATCTACGTGTCGAAATCATGATGAACTCTCTTATCCACAAATAGGACATGATAAAATTAATGTCTCTGTGAACTGTGCATACTAGGGCGGCTAGATAGGGTGGTCCAAAGAGAACATGAGTCACCTTTTGAATTGGTGTGTACAACGAGGCCCTCCATGATGCGTGTCACCTTTAGAATATAAAAGAAATATGAAAGCATGTGCTTCTTAATCCTCTATGAAGAATCTATGCATAAAATTCCTGCCATCATTTTCATTCTTTCCTGAATTATCGCTAGTGACATTTTTAATGGGGTCAAGCAAAACCAGCTTTTATTTGAAACCATTAGCCAACTATGACAATGTAGACAGAGACATCATACATGACATGATATATGTGAAATTTCTAGGAAACAAAGCTAGGTTTACATCAACTACTCTAAACCCTACCTAGCTAAACTTGTGCTTCTATGAAGAAAAAACCACCCTACACTTTCTTTTTCATTTTTTGAAAAAAAAAAAGAAAAAAAAATATAACATATGATATCCGTTCAAAAAGAGAGATTCTTTACAATATTTATTTATATATATTTACACATTATCAAGTGTTAAGACATCCAATGGCCACTTAGTTGTAAAGTTTTTGAAAGCAATATAAAATATTTTTAAGCTTTGGATGTATCCAACGGATATATAGTTGGAAAATTCAGATTTTAGGTGAATATTGAATATAACACATACGTAAAACAAATACAATACGGAAATAACGGGATAATATTACGGAACTTACCAACTGTAGCAGAGTTGAAGGTTGTGCTTCCATCAACAACATTCCTGCTTGCTGTGATGATAGTATTTTTCCTCCCCTCTCCCATGAACATTATATTCTTCTTCTTCTTTGTCACCTCCACATTCTCCCTATAAACACCTGCCTTGATCTTTATTACATACCTCTTGCTGCTTCCCTCTGGAGCCGCCGCCACTGCCGCTGCCACAGTCTTAAAGTTCCCGCTTCCATCCGCCGCCACCACCACGTTTGGGGTCACCGAAGACGACTGCAACAGCCTCCTGTCACCAGCCGACAACCACTCCGGCCACCCATTTCCATCACGATCATGATCCTCCTTCAACCTCCTGTTGTTACTTGATTTCATGAGCTCATTTTCAATGTCAGTGTCAGTCATGTTCTTGATCATAGCAAGAACATTGCTACACATCTTCTCTACATGTTTCTCTCCACTCAACAGCGTCTTCCTCACCTTCTTGTCGGCGTCCTCGTGCGAGAATCCGTCGAGGCAAGTCTCTTGGTTGGTCATGGCAGCGCTCATTAGGGTTTTGAGATCATCCGCATGTTGTGTTAGGGTTTTCTTGTTTGGGTACACATGGAGATCATCCACAGCCTTGTGTAACTCGTCTAGAGTCTCGTCTATCGTCTCTAGACAATCATGCAAGGCTGTTTTCTCTCTCTTCGTCAAGTCTCTGGTCTTCAAAAGCTTCTTAATTTGGAAGAAATTGTGTTCAACGGCAGTGGTGGTAAGGTTCAAGGACAGCTCAATCACATCCTTTTGGCTTGTCACCTTTTTCGCGGCTTCGGGGACGGCTGCAATGGATGAGTAGCACAACTCAGGATATTTTGTGTTGCCACAAGAGGTTTTGAGGATCACGTGAGATGCCGCCGAGATTTCCTTGTCGGAGTTTTTCCTGGAGTTCACTCCGACGACAATGCCAATTACGGCGGATACAAGTAGTAAAGTTGCAATAAGAGCTAGGAAGAGCTTCTTGTTTTTGTTTGTAGAATGTGAAACTTTGGAGAAGAATTCCTTGAATCTTGTCATTTTCTCTAGAAAATGATGAGAGAAAATAAAAGAGAAGGAGAGGAGGGTTTGGTTAATTTGTGTTGTGGAGAAAGAAAGAAATGGAGAGGTGTGTATATATAAAGAAAATATATGGCTTCAATTATCATGAAGAGCTACAAGAATATTTTGTTGGATTTTTTTCAAATTGTTTTTGAATTTTTCAATTGCATGAAATTGTAAATTAACCCCACATGATTGGTGTGGTCACTCTTATCTTTATCGATCGGCTCAATTTTTATTTTTATTTTTTTATAATAAAAAATATAGCAAAGGTTGACATGATAATGGTGCAACTTGCAAAAAGGCTTCTTGATATAATATCATCAAAACTTTATCCTTTTATGTGTAAGCCTATACAAAGCATGAAGCATGCATTGCTACGAACAAAACTTTTACCTAATTTAATTTTACTTTTATTTTCCTCGCCTGGAAATTCACATGGAAATCAGCAGAACAACTGTCCAACTTTTAAGATTAGTGTTTTTTTGTCTACAATATTACACTGGATTAGTTGTCAAAATTATTAATAAAAGAAAAGAAAAGAAAAATTGTCTGGATTAATTGTAGATATCCAGATTTGAACAAAAATCATCACGTGGTCATATACTCATATATGTACGTGTTTTTCATTAATCTAATGATCTTCTGACAAGCATGCACGTTACAACTCACTAAATAATTAATAGGTTAATTAATTAAAAACTCTGTAAAAACTAAAAACTTAGAGCATCTCCCACCCATCCTCTTAATTCACAACTTCAAGAAAATTTAGAGGATTGGAGAGAAAAAGTTGCTCCTACCCATTCTCTAAAATGTTGATTTCAAGAAAAATTTTAGAGATGCTCATCTCCATTCTCTAAATATTGAGAACCAACTTCAATCCTCTAAAACCACTTTTTAACTTTTTTTATTTCAATTATATCCTTTTCACTTTTTCATTAAATTCAATTAATATATAATAAAATTTAATTTATACATTTTATTAACATAAAAATGATACCATTAGAAATGTCTCATTTAGATCTTTAAAATGAGTTCAATATTGAATATTAATTAATAATTTTTTATTTACCATGTTTTACCATACTTTATCATTTGGACAATCTCTTATTATAAATTTGATAATTATAAGTTAGTAACAAAATAAAAACCCAAACCAAATACCCGAAAATAATAAATATTAATATTAAAAATTACAATAACATAAAAACATTAAAATAAGGATAGAAAAAAGAAAAAAAAAAACTTAAATAATAATAACATAACATTTGATAATGTCAAGATACATTAAAATTTTGGAAAGCCATCCAAATGACTTCCATATTCACCTGAAAATGATCCACTTTGTATTTGGAAATTGTGAGTGTTTTTTTCTAAAATTTGCATCTTTTTCCTTCGAAAAAATTCACGTTCGTTGGGATTTTTAATGGAATCCAAATCTATCATTATAATTTTATTTTCTTCACGTTCACGTTCACGTAAAATCTCTAAATTATATTTAAAATGGTTGATTAAAAAAGTGAGAAAAGAAATAAGTAGATTGGGAAAATTAGTTGAAAAATGTTTTAGAACCTAAATATTAGTTATTATAAATTCATGTATTAATAAAACATTATATTTTAAAAAAAGTATAAAAATAAATAAATTACAAATGTTATTATAAATAATATTTGTTAAAATTTAGTTGAACAATAATTTATTAAAGAAACTAAAAATAATAATGAAAATATAAGTTATTAAAGATTATTGAAGATATAAATGGAAATAGAGATAGAGATAGAGATAAGGATAGAGAGTGTGGTGGGAGTGAAAAAATTTTAGAGATAGAATCTGAGAGAATTACAAATGTTATTATAAATAATATTTGTTAAAATTTAATTGAACAATAATTTATTAAAGAAACTAAAAATAATAATGAAAATATAAGTTATTGAAGATTATTGAAGATATAAATGGAAATAGAGATAGAGATAGAGATAGAGATAAGGATAGAGAGTGTGGTGGGAGTGAAAAAATTTTAGAGATAGAATCTGAGAGGAATATTTCTTTTTAGTTCTCTATTTTAGAGATAGAGATAGAGAATGGGTGGGAGATGCTCTTACCATTTCAACACGTGATATATTGTTGGGGCTGCCAATCAATCGGCATATTCAAAAGCATCGTGATCATCTGTATAGGCTATTACATCAATAGGCATCATGATCTCTTGTTCTTTAATATATAAAACTGTCCCAATTCAGTACAATTTCATGGGTTGCTTGCTGTCTCTGACTTCAACTCTTACTACTTAATTTTTTTGTTTCTTTCTTTTTTCTCATTTGATATACATCATCATTAAAACGATGAACAAGAGATCAGTAATAATTAATAAACTAATAATATTGATCTTTTAGTTATTGGGGAGTTTTGTTTTGATTGATATATGGGTTTTATAAAAGTGTTTTTTTTTTTTTTTTATTGTAATACAACAACCGGAAATGATTACAACAACTGAGACCCTATGAGGATAAGACACAACTATAAACATAGCCTAGATAGATGCTCCCACAAATGGGAAGAGAGCACCCACACAAAGGTGGGACAACATCCACACTAGGAGGATCAAAGAAAATTTGAAGATATCTATATATGCCTTGGCACTTTAACCTTGGTAGTGATGGTGGAGGGCTTCAAAGGAGGGTCCAACCATCTTGACAAGGGGTCATCGGGTGGTTTTACAAAAGTTGAACACTCTATAGATCAAATATTTTGGTTGCATACGGGATTCTACATATTTTTTTTCGTACGAAATATTTTAAATTATCATTCCTCATGAATTTAATTTAGGACAAGAGAAAAAGTATTATTGTGGAAGCTATTACATCAATAGGCATTGGATACCAAACATAAGTAAAGAGCTTCGAGATTCTATAAAGAGAACACGTGCATTTATAAATTAGAGATACATACTCAATTGGCAAAAAGAAAAAAAGGCCAATGTGTAGGACAATTAATTAAAGATTTAATAGTACTACTGATTAATTAATTAGATTATTCTTTGTAACATGTATTATATATTATTTTTGTTAAAAGAAAAAGGATGATAACAGCTCATGAAAGAGGCAAACCCATCAAGAAGAGTAATGATGTAATTTGCTCTTACTATAATCCACTAGCTAATTAATATATTTTCTAATAAAAGTGATTCCCTAAATTAAGAGAGAAACTTAATTTAATTACATATCCATATAAAGCCATTTATTTGCCAACTAATTATACCAAAAGAGGCTTCATTGCTTTAATTTATATATCAAATTGATAATTTATAACTGGCATCCATATTTTACACAAATCCGATCATGAATGATATTGATTGACGCTGTCATGATTTGATTAGGATAGTTTTGATCGATCACGACCATTCGTTACCACAATAAAAACTATTCATGACCATGATATCTTTACAACTAGTTTTCAATATATAAATTTTTTTATTCAGATAGTTTTGTTTATGTATCTAATTATCTATATATTGGTGGTCCAATTAATATTGGAAACAAAAAGGGTCAAGATGTGGGGACTAATATCCAGCTATATAGTCACATGTAGTGCAAGCAAGGCATGATTCTGGTATATATAATATATCATATATTGTTTTTAATTTATACTCTCTCTCTCTCTCTCTCTCTCTCTCTCTCTCTCTCTCTCTCTCTCTCTCTCTCTCTCTCTCTCTCTCTCTCTCTCTCTCTCTCTCTCTCTCTCTCTCTCTCTCTCTCTCTCTATATATATATATATATATATATATATATATAATATAGAGGGTGGTTCTCTAGTAAAGATGTCGACGTCCAACTACAGTCATACATTCATATTGAGTGTAGATATTTGTTAATGTGGGACTGTGAGCCCATTATGAATATATGACTATGGTTGGACGTCCCAAAATTATAAAGTCAAGACGATCCTGATTAGAGAAGTATTATATATATATATATATAATTTTTCTATTGTCAGTTCGTCCTGATATACTTTATATTAGGACGAAGAATGTAGACCATTAGATTTACATACTTTAACTCGAAGTGTATGCAGTTGTCAAAACTTTTCCATAATCTATGATCCACATTCTTCACCCTAATATATTTTATATTATGATGAACTGACAGTAGAAAGAATATATATATATATATATATATAAGTTTTAGTTATTTACTTGCCATGGCCATATATCATTTTTCAATACCATTATTATGGAAATGTTTTTTTAATTGGTTGTATTTATGTTTGGTGAAATATTATTAATTAGTGGATAGATAGATACACTAAAAAAAAATTAAAAAAAAAATTATCATGTAAATGCATGATCGTGGATATGTTTCACTTTGTGATAAAGATAAAAACGTGTTGTATATATCTTTGCAATAATGCTAGAGGATCCAAAAAAGAAACCTAAATTTTAGATCCAAACCTATGTGGCAACATCATATGGGATTTTTGGGAAGAGTGACGTGTACCCATGTTATGTGCATGGATGTAACTATGATTAAACACTAGGGTAGGCTAGAATAATTTTTTTATTATTGATCATTAACGATACAAGAATTTTTTTTTAATTAAAAATATAGATACACCTAGTCAATAAGACATAGAGAGGCTTACCCTGTAAATCTATATTCTAAATAAATACATTAACAAATTAATAAATAAAAAAATCAAGTCAAAACAAATTATAAAATAAACATGAAATGTAAATACAATCATATATTAATTAAGGTGTATCATACGAGTTTTCAAAAATATTAAACTTGTCAATTATGAAATCATGATCGATAGCACCAGTACTTTATTACTTTAAAAAAAAAAATCTAATTTATTCGATTATTATATTACCTTAATTATGATAGAGTATTCACATCAGAGAAATAAATATACACTTCTATTACTATTTACCAACAAATTTAAAAACAAAAGACTATTTCAAAACCCAAAAAATAAATAATAATAACTTAAAATAAATGTATCTAAATTTCAACCAAAACAAAAAGAAATTCATTAAACAATATTATTAGTTTGTAAATTTAAAATTAGAATAACCGATAATTAGATTACTCCTAGAATTTTATAAATTAATAATTATAGTAATTCTAAAATTTTAATATAAAATAAAATATTTAAATCGACAATATTCACACCAACATATCTAATTGGATTATTGGAAAATCAATTCTAGAATTGTGAAAATAAAAATTAAAAAAATAAAAATAAATAAATGATTCACACCTCGTGAATCGTGAAAGCTGAAAATGTTTACAACAAAGTACAATATATGCAGCCCCTACAAGGCTACAATCATAGTAGCCCACTCATACAACGTTTTGTTTAAACTAGAAATAATATTAATTATTTAATTTTTTTATTTTTATTTTTAACTTATCAATTTTTGTTGGAAAGGCTAGGGTGGGCTCAAGCCCAGCCCAAGGTCCGTCTCTGGTTGTGTGTGATGTTGCCATAAAGGTTTGAATCTAAAATTTGGGTCACTTTTTTTTTGTCTTCTAGCATTATTGATATCTTTGTGATTAAAGTATGGTAGTTGACAGAACATGTGTTATATTGGATATCACAATTATTAACATACATATACTCTTAATTATGATTAACTTAAATAAGACAGGATTAATCCGGTGGTATGCCTAATGTCTTTCAGACCCACACCACAAAGTTATGGGTTTGAATCTCTCCCTCTATTCAAAACTCTAAATTATTATTATAATATTTTTTTTAAACAAATTATAATATAATTAACCTTTTTCAAAGACTTGCCACAAATTGTGGAGCTCTAATATTCCTAAATTATGTGAAAATTTTGAACATCATATATATTTATATATATACAGTACTAGAGTCAAAATTGGGCAGCCAAGCCAGCTAGCTATGCCCTCGGAACTTGTATTATTCTTCCATAAATTGACTTCTCTATTCAACAGCACCTTCCAATTTTAATTTCTTTTGATTAGTATAATTATAGGGAAATTATCATTTTCACCCCTGAGGTTTACCATATTAGATAATCTGGTCCCTCTAGTTTCAATAATAGCCAGTTAACCCCCTGAAACACAAAATATTGGTCATTTTCCCCCTTCTGTCAAGTTTTCCATCCAAAAAAATGTTGACTTTTAATTGTAAAATTAAAAGACCTCATCAGAGATTGAACCCTCAACCTTCTAATCAAAAGCAACAAGCCATAGCCAACTAGGCTACTCCAACTCATTTTTTGAATATTTTTCCTTTTGTTTTCTTATTTTCTTTTTCTTTTTTATAAATTTGTTTTTATATATTACTATTAAATATGACTTTATTTAAATTATATATATATATATGAGTTTATTTTAAATTATATAAACATATTTAAATTATTTTACACAAATTATATAACTATATAGCTATATATACATTTAAATCAACATACTAACAACAATGAGTTGGAGTAGCCTAGCTGGTTAGGGTTTGTTACTTTTGATCACAAGGTTGAGGGTTCAATCCTTGATGAGGTCTTTTAATTTTACAATTAAAAGTCAACGTTATTTTGGATGGAAAACTTGACAGAAGGGGGAAAATGACCAATATTTTAGGTTTCAGGGGGCTGACTGGCCATTATTGAAACTAGAGGGGCCAGATTATCTAATATGGCAAACCTCAGGGGGGGAAATGATACTTTCCCATAATTATATATGTCTTGATCTAAATCATGTGCGTTGGTTGTTTAGGTGATGAATCCAAAAAAAAGTCCTTAATGATCTTGATCGAAATTACAATTTTTAAATTCAACATTGGAATTTGGTTATGTTTTCATAATTGTTTTAGTTGCATGGTATATTAGTATAGTCGTGTCTTGATTGTCGTTTAGGTGATCGCAATTGTAAATTGATATATATATATATTGTTTTATTAATTACAACTTAACCAAATGTGCAGCCGGAAATTTGTTTCTCTTTGACTCTCTCTATCTTTCAGACATCAATATTTGATTAAGACAACAAAAGTTGATTAATTAAAAAGTGGTCGGTTGCTTGAAATCTGTGTTTTTCTGTCTACCCGGAATCTCGGTTTGTTGATTTTGTATTGTACATATAAATTTCTAAATTAACTAATAATTTTTTCAGCACATGATTCATCTTGTGGGACCTACTCACATGGGATATGCTGGTTATTGAAATCTTAATATTTCTATTTAATTGTCACATAATTAATAATCAAATAGTTTGAAACTTTGAACCTTAAGTATGACATGTAGTCTTAGTTCAAAATTGTTTTTTTTTTTTTTTTTTAATTTTATTATTATTATTGATTAAAAATTAGTTTATAAGTGAGAAAACCCTAAAGAGATCGATGAAATGTTTCAATCAATTAAGAGAAATGTTATCAATATAAAATAATTAATAAATATGAAAATTTGTGTCCATAGTAGAATGAACTATTTACTCTTATTTTTATAAGATTATACAATTTTTAAAGGAGTATGTTGAGAATTGCAATTTCACATATAAATTATTTTCGTTTAGTTGTATCCTAAGAAAATTTACTATAAATCATGTAGGTTTCATTTGTTTAATAAATCATAACATCCAAATGAATCACACAATATTGCTCTAGTAGTGATTAATATTATTAAATACATTATCATTTTTATTAATTAGCTATTTAATTTAGTGATAATTAAAATATAATATATCCGTTCTCTTATTATCTCACATAGTGACATAGGAAAAAAAAAAAAAAAACTTAATCCTATTGTTTTCTTCACGAGCAACATACCCATTTGAACAAATGTGAGATAATAAGAGAACAAATATATTATATTTTAATTATCACTAAATTAAATAGTGAGATAATTATCACTAAACCAGTTATCTGGTGAGTCATCTGGTTTGATGAACTGACACAATTCAGTTGAATGTATTATGTTGTACTGGATGAGGTTTTTATTGCTTTAGTTGTCTTCAAGTTTCAAAATAACAAATTAATGTGAATGATTTTTATTGTCTCCCTTGTTCTTAATGGGAATGGAAACACTCTATGTTCTTGAAGATTGAAATGATTTAAAAAAAAATATTACTTGAAAAGTTTGCTGTTGTTATATATCTTTAGCTTTTATGTTGTTTTAGATATAGAATGGTATTGTATAAAGTCATAGTCTTTGGTGGTAGACTGGTAACAAATGTGATCATCTGCATGTCGTGTTAGGGTACTCATGGAGATCCTCTCCACAGCCTTGCATGTGTAACTCATCTAGTGTCTCGTCTATTGTCTCTAGACAATCATGCATGCAAGACTGTTTTCTCTCTCTTGGTCAAATCTATGGTCTTTTTTAAAGAAATTGTGTTCAACAGCGGTGGTGATGAGGTTCAAGGACAGCTCAATCACATCCTTTTGGCTTGTCACCTTTTTCAGGATATCTTGTGTTGTCACAAGAGGTTTTGAGGATCACGTGAGATGCAGTGGAGTATTCCTTGTCGTCAGAGTTTTTCCTGGAGTGAACTCCGGCAACCATGCTGATCACGGCGGATAGTACTAGAAGTAAAGTTGCAACAAGAGCTAGGAAGAGTTTATTGTTTTTGTTTGAAAAATCGAAGAGGATGAATTCTTTGAATCTTGTCATTTTTTTTAGAAAATGATGATGAAAGAAAAGGAGAGGACGGGTTTGGTTTGTATTGTGTATAAGGAAAGAAATGGAGAGGTGTATATATTAAGAGTCAAGTGTGTGTGCACAAATTAAAGAGAGGCTTCAATTACCATGAAAAGCTAGCTACCTACAAGAATATTTTGTTGGATTTTTTTGAATTTTTTTTTTCTGAAATTTCAATTTCATGAAATTGTAAAGTACCCCAGATGATTGGTACGTGGTTACTCTTATCTTTATCGATTGCATGTTCCATGATATATGGTACAACTTGCAAAAAGGCTTTTGAAGGCTTGAAGCTAGCTAGTTGTGTATTGATTCTTCATATAAAATAAAAAATTTATCCTTTTATGTGTAAGCATTCAAGCATGCATTGCCAGCCAACTTGAAAGATGAAACTGCGAACAAAACTTTTACCTAATATAATTATGATATATCTTCATTCAAATATTGTGTTCTTTCTTCAATTTCATTTTGTTTTTACTTTACATTATTATATTTTACTCGTCTAGAAATTCACATTGATCGGCAGAACAATTGTCTAAATTGTAACATCAATTTTTTTAATTTGTCTACATTACAGGAAGGATTAGTTGTCAAAATTATAAATAAACAAAAATTAATCATCATGTGGACAGTAGGACATGTATGCGTGTAGCCTTGTGTCTACCGATGATCTTCCTCTGTGTAATCTCATGGTCATGGGTTGCTGTCTGTCTTTGACTTCAGCTCTTCCACTTACAAAGGTCCCATCATTAATATATATGTACAAGATATCAGTAATATATACGAAGATTTTAGTCGTCGGGGAGTTTTGTTTTGATTGATATCATTGAAAGCATAATATATAGCTTTTACAAAAGTTGAACATTATATGGAGCAACATGCATATATACTATATATATATATATATTATGTTTTATGTTCTATCCCGCACATTTCTTCATACGGTATCCTTACTAGATTATCATTAGATATGATAATTGCTATAAAAATAAGGATCAGACTATATCAACTTAAATTTATGATTTTTATTTTATTTTTAAATAGCTGTATTATTGATAAAGCCCCATGAGGTAAAGGAACCAAGCCAGTACAAAAAACGCCACCAGGCAACCAAACCATACAGTAGCAATCAAGAAACCCCTAAAGAAACAGCAAAAACAAACAATAAACGCAACAGCAGAAAAGGCACAACACAAATACAGGGCAAAGACAAAAAAACATCAACAATCACCCCACTCTAATCTATCTCCAACTATGCTAGAACCTGATTTTGCTAAGCAATCTGCAAACGAATTCGAAGCCCTCGGCATGAAAATGACAGCAATCCCAAATGAAGAACTGAGAAATTGTATAATGTCATAAACTAAATGAACAAGCTTTAGATTGCCAAAATCTTTCCCATTAATCCAAGACACTGTAGACTTCGAATCACTAATGATGGTTATGATGCGAGAAGCGAGAAGATGATTTTCAGAGATCAGCTGACAAGCTTTATGAATGGTGAGGACTTCAACAGAAATAGCATCTAAAACGCCACATAGAACGAGAAGAGACATAAAATCTTGCCACTAGCATCACAAAGCACACCACCGATACCAGCCTCACTGGGACAACCCCTGGAAGAACCATCAACATTGAAACTGAATTCGTTAACAGAGGGGGGAGACCAGACATGAAAACCTTTTGATTTTAGCAGAAAATGCATCAACACATCTTTCATTTAAATCTAACAAGAGCAGTGTTAAATCAACATCAGAACCACAACTATGATTCTTGAACCAAAGAGCCACACGAAACTTGATCGAATCCAAAGCCATTGCCATATCAGGAGTTTTACCACGAAATACTACCTCATTACGACTTTCCCATATCGTCCAAATGACAGTAAAAAATAAAGTGCTCCAAGCTCTCCTTCTTGAAACCGATGGACACAAACTGCTCCAACATAACAACCAATCTTTGACAGACGAAGAACTACATGTATTGACACCCCACCAGCCCATACAACACCTCCACAATTCACTAGACCAAGAACAAAGAAGGAATAAATGATCAATCGATTCAGACCCTTCATTACACAACTCACAACCAGAACTTGCCATCTGCACAACTCCAAAACTAAGCAAATCCTCTCTAACCAAAATCCTACCCTTCAAAAGTTACCAAGCAAATGCCTCAACCTTTGGAGGACAGAAGCCCTGCCACAGAAAATCATTGAAGTCATCAGTCGAAACATTAGTATCCTCCAAGCATCTTCTGATTAATTTTTTAATTTCAATATCTCAACCACTCATTGTGCTCTTTAATCTAATGGTTGAGATATTGAAATAAAAAATTTAAGTTGATACAGTCTAACCCTAGGTTACCGTATATGTGGTGGCATCTCTTTAAGATTTTCCACGACTTTTGCGTGCAACTGCTTCTTCTTGAGTCTGATAGCAAGAAATTTCTTGATGTAGTTAAGAATTTTTGGATGCCAAGATTTCTTCAAAAAATTGAACAAAACACTTCTTCTTCTTCATCTTCTACTGCTAATTTGAAAAATTGTTCTCAATTTGTATCCAACACCAGAGTTCCTTTTGTTGTAATTTATAGCATATTTTAGTAAATTTCTTGTAGTTAACTATTATTTTTAGCTGTCAAATTAAGATGTTTACATGTTCAAACATGAACTTTACAGTCCTTATGAAGTATATCAGGCCAATTGTATTGTACGACATTGCAAGAACTTTAAATAAGTGTATGATCGGCATAGATGACGGGTCTTCTTCATGTGGTTTATGTGATTGTGAATATCAAATGCAGTATGTGCTTCCCCATTGTGAAAGAATCAATTGTTCGTATATGTTCCGACTATGATGAATTTGAAGTCTTTAGTCCCCATTGAATGTTAGATCATCAGATGACTAGTATTTTTAATACTATTGTAATTTATTTATTTATTATTTTTTTAATATTTTAAGCTTTAATCCGTTTCAAGTCCTCCATATGCACCATATTAAATATGCTTTAATCCATTGCAGGTCACTAATTGTGATGTTTTCGGTTCCTTTTAGTCGTGGAGATAAAAATACATTAATTTTCATTTCTGCTGCTAATTTGAAAAAGTGTTCTCAATTTGTATCCAACACTAGAGTTCCTTTTGTTGTAATTTATAGCAAATTTTAGCGTGTTTTTTTTGTTATAAATTTTGTCAGATTTCTTGCAGTTGACTATTATTTTTAGTTGTCAAACATGCTTAATTTTTTCAATCCTCAACTTTACGGTCCCTACAAAATATATCAGGCCAATTGCATTGTACGAACTTTAAATAAGTGTATGATCGGCATAGATGTCGGGTCTTTATCATGTGGTTTATATGTTGTGAATATCAATTGCGATAGGTGCTTCCCCATTACGAAAGAATCATATGTTCATATATGTCCTGACTATGGTGAATTTGAAGTCTTGCGTCTCCATCGAATGTTAGATCATCAGATGACTAGTATTTTAAATACTATTGTAAGTTTTTTTTTTTTGTGTGTGTGAATATTTTAAGCTTTAATCCATTTCAAGTCCTACATATACACCATATTGAATATGCATTAATCCATTGTAGGTCACTAATTGTGATGCTTTCAATTCCATAGTCGGGTTTTCTTCTAATAGTTGCTTTCGTGGAGATAAAAATACATTAATTTTCATTTTTGCAGCTCATTTGAAAAATTGTTCTCAATTTGTATCCAATACTACACCATTGTATGAAAGAGGCAATATATGATTTTACTTGTATATTATATCATTGTATGGAAGTGGTAATATATGTATATTCAGCTAGATATAGTCCATAGTCCAAAGATGCATCCATGAATACCTTACTTCCCAACCTGCCTCCCCAAAACAACTCTCCCATGATTAAAACAGTCAACCATTAAGTTTATATCCGATTCTTCCTCAAAACCAAGCTCATCTTGATACTAGATCCGTCTGTATCTTTTTATCAAATTTTGTCTTATAAAGCATTCCCATTTGAACATTACGGATGAAGTCCTAACAAAAAAAAATATATTATAATATGAGTTATTAAAAATACAAAAATATAATATTTACTCAAGTATACTAACCTCGGAGAACTCCACAGTAGAGAATCCGTCGGCGTACAATTTCCTCAAATATTTCAAGTAGCTGTAAGTCATATGAGGTTCGAATCCAACATCTCCATATCATCCCAAAGCCTTTAAAAAAAAAAAAAAAAAAAAACTATTGTAAGTTTTTTTTTTTTTTTTTTTTTTGAATAGTTTAAGTTTTAATCCCTTTCAAGTCATGTATATGCACCATAGTAGGATCGGCATAGATGTCAGGTCTTCTTCATGTGGTTTATATGTTGTGAATATCAATTGCAATAGTTGCTTCCCTATTAGGAAAGAATCATATGTTCTTATACGTCCGGACTATGGTGAATTCCAATATCTTTGGTCAAACGACAACAGTAGACCTCCAACATTATGGATAGAAATTAGTTTGTTCAACACGTTCCTGACTCCTTCTATGGACATCTCATCCATCTTAACAGTTTGCAACGGAAACAATGGGTTGAGAACAAATACCCCATCTTTAAATTCATTTTGAATAACGGATGAATCTTTCTTCATCACCGTGTTTCTGAGAATCCTTTCGTTTCGAGAAAGCTCATTCAGTAAAGAACTCAGCTTCTGAGAAGGGTTCCCGTATTGCATCAGATCGCTAACGATCATTTGCTTCAATGAGGAGCTTATACCCTTTGACATCAGCTTTAACAAGCTATCCCTTAAACTCAGAACCTTCAAGGCTGTTTCCTTGATCGCATTTTTTTTAATCACAATCTCCAGTGGGGTAAGCGTGAAGTTGCCATCATAGGACTCCAACGTGGGAACGAGAAAAGACCTTCCCACAGAAGTGTCAATAACACAAATACCAATGTTGTTGGTTCCAAATCCCAAGGACAACAAGTTCTGCCCAGAAGCCTTCACAATTTCATATAGGACTTCAGGTTTAAAGTACTTCAAATACTTCATCTTAGCCGTATGATACCTGGTCTATAAAAGAAGATCTTAACCGTATGATGCCTAGTCTGGAAAAGAAGATTTTAGCCGTATGATGCCACAATTTTTTTTTTTTTAATTTATGTGCTGTTATGTAAAATCTATTTTGTCTAGATATTTACTATGGTTTAGTTAAAAGTAACTTGAGTAAAGTTAAATATATATCAATGGTTGTAATTTAAACATTTGTATGGCTAAGATTAGATCTTTAAACATTGTAAGTTTTTTTTTTGTTTTTTTATTATTATTTTTTTAATAGTTTAAGTTTTAATCCCTTTCAAGTCCTGCTATGCACCATAGTAGGATCGGCATAGATGTCGGGTCTTCTTCATGTGGTTTATATGTTGTGAATATCAATTGTAATAGTTGTTTCCCTATTAGGAAAGAATCATATGTTCTTATATGTCCGGACTATGGTGAATTCCAATATCTTTGGTCAAACGACAATAGTAGACCTCCAACATTATGGATAGAAATCAGTTTGTTCAACACGTTCCTGACTCCTTCTATGGACATCTCATCCAGCTTAACAGTTTACAACGGAAATAATGGGTTGAGAACAAATACCCCATTTTTAAATTCACTATGAATAATGGATGAATTTTTCTTCATCACCGTGTTTATGAGAATCCTTTCGTTTCGAGAAAGCTCCTTCAGTAAAGAACTTAGCTTCTGAGAAGGGTTCCCGTATTGCATCATATCGCTAACGATCATTTGCTTCAATGAGGAGCTTCTACCCTTTGACATCAGCTCTAACAAGCTATCCCTTAAACTTAGAACCTTCAAGGCTGTTTCCTTGATCGCATTTTTCTTAATCACAATCTCCAGCGGGGTAAGCGTGAAGTTGCCATCATAGGCCTCCAACACGGGAACGAGAAAAGACCTTCCCACAGAAGCGTCAATAACACAAATACCAATGTTGTTGGTTCCAAATCCCAAGGACAACAAGTTCTGTCCAGAAGCCTTCACCATTTCATATAGGACTTCAGGTTTAAAGTACTTCAAATACTTCATCTTAGCCGTATGATACCTGGTCTCTAAAAGAAGATCTTAGTCGTATGATGCCTGGTCTGGAAAAGAAGATCTTATCCGTATGATGCCACGGTTTTTTTTTTTAATTTATGTGCTGTAAAATCTATTTTGTCTAGATATTTACTATGGTTTAGTTAAAAGTAACTTGAGTAAAGTTAAATATATATCAATGGTTGTAATTTAAACATTTATATGGCTGAGATTAGATCTTGATGAAGCTTATTTCAGATGCCACTTTAGTTGTATTTTTGGATGTAAAAATCAGATCAGAAAAGATAGAAGTATTGAGACTTTTGAGCCTCTGTCTTTGCCAGAAAAGATCAAATGACTAGTATTTTAAATACTATTGTAAGTTTATATATATATATATTAAGCTTTAATCCATTTCAAGTTTTGCATATGCACCGTATTGAATATGTTTTAATCCATTATGTAAAGCTCCAATAGTTTTATAATTGATAAGCCCTAGCATTGTGTAAAGCTCCAACAACTTTATTCAATATCTTCTGCCACAAAACCGATGCCCTCAGTGATGCGCTGAATGACGACTTGAGAGGCCTCAAAGTCGCCATCCCATTGAATATGATTCTGGGGTAGACTTTATAACTGATAAAGCCCCGGCATTGTGTAAAGCTCCAATAGCTTTATTCAATATCTTATGCCACAAAACCGATGCCCTTAATGATGCGCTGGATGACGACTTGAGAGGCCTCAAAGTCGCCATCCCATTGATCAGGTGACGTACATATCAGGGTGGAACCAGCACCAACACCATTTGCATAGTTAAAGTACCACTTGGAAAATTGAATGGCTACGATAGGTGCTTCCCAATTATGGAATAATCAATTGTTCGTGTATGTCTTGACTATAGTGAATTTGAAATCTTGCGTCCCATTAAATGTCAGATCATCAGATGACTAATATTTTAAATACTATTGTAAGTTTTTATTTTATTTTATATATTTTAAGCTTTAATCCATTTTGAGTCTTGCATATGCATCGTATTGAATATGTTTTAATCCATTGTGTAAAGCTCTAACAGCTTTATAACTGATAAAGCCCCAACATTGTGTAAAGCTTTAACAGCTTTATTCAATATCTTCTGCCACAAAACCGATGCCCTAATTGATGCACTGGATGACGACTTGAGAGGCCTCAAAGTCACCATCCCATTGATCAGGTGACGTACATATCAGGGTGGAACTAGCACTAGCAACATTTGCATAGTTAAAGTACCACTTGGAAAATTGTATGTCTGTAATAGGTGCTTCCTCATTATGAAATATTCAATTGTTCGTTTATGTCTTGTCTATGGTGAATTTGAAATCTTGCGTCCCATCGAATGTCAGATCATCGGATGGCTAGTATTTTAAATACTATTGTAAGTTTTTATTTTTTTAAGCTTTAATCCATTTCAAGTCTTGCATATGCACCGTATTAAATATGTTTTAATCCATTGCAGGTCACTAATTGTGATGCTTTCGGTTCCATAGTTGGGTTTCCTTCTGATAGTTGCTTTCGTGGAGATATAAATATACTAATTTTCATTTTGCTACTAATTTGAAAAATTATTCTCAATTTGTATCAAACATTAGAGTTCCTTTTGTTGTAATTTATAGCATATTTAAGTGTGTGTTTTTGTTGTAAATTCAGTCAAATTTCTTGTAGTTAACTATTATTTTTAGTTTTCAAATTAAGATGCTTATATATTCAAACATGCTTAATCTTTCCAATCTTCAACTTCACAGTCCCTATGAAGTATATCAGGCCAATCTTCAACTTCAAACATGATTAATTAGATGCTTTTGTCACATTAATTTTTTTGTTCAATTATATAAATTTAATTAATTAAAAAGAAAAGTAGGAGCACAACTTAAAGAGGCAAACCCATCAAGAAAGAAGACTAATGATGTAATTTGCTCTTATTTTAATCCACTAATATATATTATAATAAAAGTGATTCCTTATATAGAAGAAGGGTATCAAGAGAAACTTTAATTATATCCGTATAAAGTTATTTGCCAACTAGTTATATCCAAACTATATATCATTTTCATTTCCATTTTTTTATAAAAAAAATTGGAAGCATTGACTAAAATGATTATTATAGACTCATTGATTGCGGGCAAATAAAATCTTTCAAAAAAAGAGTTTTACTTACAATTTGAAACCCGTTTGTTTTGTCACATTCTTTTATCGACAAATAAAACCAAACCATATTACTTTGATATAGTTTTGATTAAGATATAAAACAAACATTTAGAGAAGTTATTTGGGCAGGTTTCATTTGCTTAATAAATCATAAAATTTGAATGAATGGCAGAATGTTGCAAATATAAATAGCAAGTGATTATATGATTAAATACAATATCATTTTTATACATTTATGTTAAGTAGCTATTTAATATAGTGATAATTAAAATTATGATATATGTCCTCTTGTAATATCACATTAAAAAATATAGGGAAATTATCATTCTCTCCCTGTAGTTTGCCATATTCTCCATTTTCCCCCCTCTAGTTTCAAAATTCTCTAATTTCCCCCCTCCATGCCTATGTTGATATGGTTAAATTGATTGTATTTGTACATTGGAGGGGGGAAAATAGAGAATTTTGAAACTAGAAGGGGGAAATTGGAGAATATGGAAAACTATAGGGGAGAGATTGATAATTTCCCAAAAATATATATATTAATGTTAGATAACCCAAAAAATTAGCACACAAATAACAACTCACTTCTCATATTATTTGGGTTGGATTAAGGATTAATTATTTAGGTTGTAAGTATTAATCTTAAAAAAAAAAAATACTTAATGATGAATTCCACCATGTTTCACTTTTCCTAATATTTAATTAATAATATTAGTTTTCACTATATAGTTTATTTATCTATTTATTAAAATTAATTAAAAAAGACAATTCTTTTGCCTATATAATTTATTTTAAGAACCATTTTATCATTATTGATAAAAAAAAATGAAAATTAAATTTATAAATACATTTAATTCTTATTCACAAATATCCATTTGAAAAAGAATTAATTAACAAAGTGGGCCATTTTTAAGTACATTTTTGGGAAGTGAGCTGTGTTTAGAGAATTACTGGGGGCTGAATAGTACTACTCATTTTTAAAACGGTGACGTTTAGTATCTATTCCAATGCTAAACGTCACCGTTTTGAAGCGGAAGCAAAACGAGTGACTATTTGTCTCTTGTTTTTTCTCGCTTTAGGTTTTTCTCAACTGGGAACTCTGAAACAGTGGCAAAGGACTGATTTTGCTTCGAATTCAACAGCTCTTCATCGCGCAGCTCTCGCCGTCGCTCGCCGCTCGCTGACTGTCTGGTTGTTCTACGGCCGCTGTTTGGCCGCGGCTTGCTGCTGGGCCACCACTGGCTGGATTTTCTGGTGAGTCAACTGGTTTGATGAATTGACCCTATTCATTTGAATGTATTATGTTGTACTGAATGAGGTTTTTATTGCTCTATGTTCTTGAAGATAGAACGGTATTGTATAAATTCGTAGTCTTTGGTGGTTTTCAGTTTCAATTCAGTCATTATGTCAAAGACAGAATATATTAGTTGCTTAAAAAAAGTTAATGATTATGAGTTTATCATGGATACTATGCTTACATTTGCTTAGGTTGCCTATTTTTAATGCTTTCATGCTTTTATGGGGATATTTGATGACACATGTTTATTTTCAACTTGAAGGTTTGATTGTTTGAAGGAGAAAAAGTGTTGTTTGCTGGGTGTGCATTGTTGCCATTGGTTAGAAAGGTTTACTGTCTGAAAGATTTAGAACCCGTAATTTGGTGGAGGATAGCTTGATGGGTGAGGATAATCAATCATATAAACATGGTAGAAACAAAAAGGGCTTGGGCAGGAAGGCTAAGAAAGAGAGTTTTGGTTTTGACGGTGATAATTCTAACAAATATTTATCTGGGAGTGGAATTGATGGAACTATGAAAGGCAGAAAATCTTGGCAGCATCACAATGCATCAGAGCCACAAACATCAGTTGTTAGGTAAAGCAATTTGTTAACTTAACCTATCGTTTTTCTCTGATGATTGCTAAGGTTTTGAGAGTGAAGAATAGCTTCATATTTATTTTACTTTTAGTTAGCAACCATTTTGGATGGTGGCTGATATAAGCATGTATGAAACTTGAATGATCTTTTCAGGAAACAGGTTGACCCTGAATTAGTAAAATACTTTTCAGAGATTGCAAATCTTTTCGAAAGCAATGAGGTTGAATTGGAGGAGCGATCAGTTTTATGTCGAAGTGCCCTTGAGGAAACTAGAGGGAAAGAATTTGAACTTGCAACGGATTATATTATTAGTCACACATTGCAGATGCTTCTTGAGGGCTGTGATGTGGACCACCTTTGTGGTTTTCTCCAAGGCTGTGCAGAGGTCTTTCCTGCTATTGCTATGGATAGATCCGGTTCTCATGTGGCCGAGTCAGCTCTCAAGTCTTTAGCTATGCATCTTCAAGATGAACAGGCTTATTCTGTTGTTGAAGAAACTCTAACTATGATATGCAAGGTACAAGTATTTGATTTCTTATCAATATGATTTTGGGTTTTAGTTGAAACTTCACTGAAGTCTTTAGTCTGAGTTTCATGTCCTGCACTATAGTAGTAGGCTTCTGCTTAGCACTCTTCTAATTTTTTTAAATTCTTTTCAGGTGATTGTGGGCAATCCTGTTGATTTGATGTGTAACTGCTATGGATCTCATGTTCTTCGGAGTCTTCTATGTGTTTGTAAAGGAGTGCCATTGGACTCCTCAGGATTTCATCGTGCAAAACCATCGATAATTTTAGCGGAACGGTTGAATTTAAATGCACCTCGATCAGATAGAAACGATACACCTTATTCCCACCCAGCATTTCCAGATTTATTGAAGTCTCTTATATCGGAAATGTTAAGATGTTCCAAAAATGACATTAAGATGCTGCAAACTGATCAGTATAGCAGTTTGGTTTTGCAGGCATGTTTCCAATTGATTGTCTTTAATGAGTCCTAAATTCTTTTAATTACCTCATCATTTATTCTAATACTGCTTTAATTATTTGACTTAAGATTAATTTTGAACTATAATGTCATTGACATGTTATTTTCTTGGCAGACGGCTTTGAAGCTATTAGTGGGGCATGATCAGGAGTTGTTGAAGATAATTCCAACCCTTCTTGGCTGCAGCAAAGAGAATGTAAGGGAAGGGAACCTCATAGAGATGACTGTTGTTGGTGATGTTTTGGAATTGATGAAGGAAACTGCATTTAGCCATTTAATGGAGGTTAGCAACCTGTCAATGAGATTAAACTATATTATCCATTATCATATAGTACTTGTAAACATTCTTATTTATTTATTTATTTATTTTCAATTTGCAGGTAATTCTGGAAGTGGCTCCTGAGAGTTTGTATAATGAGATGTTCACAAAAGTTTTTAAAAATTCGTTGTTCAAGCTCTCAACACATCATTGTGCAAATTTTGTCATTCAAGCCTTAATTTCCCATGCAAGAAATCAAGATCAAGTACGTCTTTTATAAATAATGTATCTTGTATCTTTACGTATTTAAGATGAATTTTTTTCTTATACGTCCTCATAAAATCCTTAATCTCTACTCCACTTAAACTACTTAATTGATTTTCTTACTAAACCTTGTTCTACTATTTTTAGCTACCTTTACCTTTTCATTCTATATATTTTGCCAAGTAGAGGTGTTTTGAATTTCTATGTAATCCTCATTTTCCTCTTTTGGCCTACTAGATGGTGCTGATCTGGGAAGAACTTGGTGCAAAATTTAGGGAACTTTTTGAAATGGGGAGGGCTGGAGTTATTGCTGCTCTAATTGCCGCAAATCAGAGGCTCCATACCCATGAGCATAAGGTTTATTTTCTTATACTCCTCATTTTCTTTCATGTTTGCTATTTTTATACATATGTCTATATGTTTAAAATTCCAGAATAGCTTAACAACAATGGAGTTGCAAATTTTATTTTTAATATTGTTGTTGATATAGATCAGGAAAATATAGTTGCCTGACAATGAACCTTCTTTATGTAAGTTCAAATTGTCATTCTAACCATGATTATGTTATTGCTACTCATCTGGCAGTGTTGTCAGGCTCTTTCTGCTGCAGTATGTTCAACAAATGAATCTCCGAGATGCATTGTTCCGCGGATACTATTTCTTGAGAGTTACTTTAGCTGTGGAGGAGATAGATCAAATTGGAATTGGCCAAATGGTGTTAAGATGCATGTCATTGGTTCTCTGATTCTGCAGGCAGTTTTTAGATTTCAAAGTGTATGCTGCTTTTTTCCTTTCATGTTTCTTATCTTCAATTTTCTTTTATTTTTGTTATAACTTGATTTTATCTTGGTATTGCATCGGTTGCTAATAGTTTTGACTCTTCCATACTGAGGTTAATCTAGTTCCAGCGATTTTTTACCTTTTATTTTCGTATTCTTGAGAGCTCAAAGGAGATAGAGTTTGTGAGTACATTATTTTAATTTTCATAAAAATAATCATTTGGGCTGTTAATACGTTGTGAGATGGGCAATGGAACTTACTGGAAGTTATCAGTTGTATGGTTTTCCTTCCAATTTCTCCCGTCTTATGCAGTCCTGTTGGATTCCTACTGTGGTCTGATGATTTATTCTGATTCTTGCCACTTGAATCATAAGATACATTATGTGATGTGACTCTGGTCATTTTCTGTTTTGTCAACTTCTGATGTGACTGTATAGTTTGTCAGCCTGTTGTCCTCAGATTCACAGAACCAAACTGTTCTTTGTCATGAGTAATATCGGGGGCTTCAACAGGCAATTTACATGATAATACTAATAGTGTAGGGTAAAGTTTAGTGTAGAAATACACAAAATTGTTGTGCATTAGGCCATCAGCTACTCAATATGGCCAAATTTGATTTATTGAATTCAAAATTACACGGTTGATCTCCTGAAAGTAAAATATCAAATGCTTAGGACTGTCATACTTGTTAAAAGATGTACAGTGGACAATTATCTTCTGGAACATCTTATTTATTACAGCCCACATTAGTTGTATTCTGGTGTCTTCAGCTTGTCAGCTATGTGTATGTGTGATTTCTTACATTAAAATGTCTTATCATGTGTTTCTGTTTTCCAGGAACATATACAGCCTTTCATTACCAGTATTACATCCATGGAAGCTGACCATGTCTTTGAAACAGCAAAAGATGCAGGAGGAGCACGTGTTATTGAAGCCTTTCTTAGTTCAAATGCTTCTGGAAAGCAGAAACACCGATTAGTTGTGAAGTATGTCATGTTACTTTATTTGGTAGTTGTATTTCTTTTAGAAGTTCTTATCTATGCTTATATAAAACCCTTTCAGAACTTGATTTTAGTGAGGAAGTTTATAGAAAACAACTTTGGCGTAAAAGAAAACTTGATATTGCTTATGTCAAAATGGTAAAAGAGCATAAAGTATTGTAAAATACTACTGCCAATTGTAAATCTGTTCAAATATCTCTATACATAAATCATGCAGAAGGTAACACCGTAACACTAGCAATCTCTTTTCTGGTGTTTCTATCATTAGTTATTCGTCTAGTTCAAACCTGGCTTCTTAACATCCATTGTATGTTTTACACTTCCTTTCCTTGCTTTAACCAACGAAGATTGCTTGTCAAAAGTTGGATGTAGATTGTAGAGTACATCCAACATGAAGAATGTATTAGCTAACTAGAAAATGAAGCAATTTTAACTTTAATTTGCTACTGTATTACTTATACCATTTCATTGTATTTTGATTACTCCGAAGGTTACGAGGACATTTTGGAGAGCTTTCAATGCACTCATCCGGTTCATTTACTGTGGAAAAATGCTTCACTGCTGGTAGTTTGTCATTAAGGGAGGCCATAGCATCCGAGTTATCAGCTGTGCAAATTGAGCTATCCAAAACGAAACAAGGCTTTCTCTTAAGGAAATTAGACATTGATGGGTAAGATATTATATGATGTAAACTGCTTTGTCTCACTTAGCTTTAATGTGTTTTCTACTTAGATAAAATCATGTTTGACCTCATATCTTAAAAATTACTTCTTTCATTACTCCCTGGGTGAAAAGACACAGTGATAGTATTCTATACAATTATCATAGAACTGGTTCTCACACAGACACACATGAGAAACTACTGTTTGCTTAGGATATGATGCAATTTTTTAATGTTCCATTGTTGTTTTTGATCTTTATATGCTATTGCCTTTGCTGTGTTAAAACAGATTTTCCGCCAGACCTGATCAGTGGAAGTTGAGGCAAAGCTCAAAGCAATCAACTTACAAAGAATTCTATGCCGCATTTGGGTCTAGTGAAACCAATTCATCCAAAAAGGACACTTTCCTTGCTGATTCTTCCAAGCCTGCTTCAAACTCTAATAATATAAAAACCATGAGGGAAGAGATTGATCATTGCCTCGGTTCTGCAGCACCATCTACGAGCCTGTCAGGCTCAAAGCGCCGCACAGAAAAAGAAGAGCAGCGAAGTGAGAAATATACCAAACAAGAGATGGGTGATGATGTATCAAAAGGGAAAAAAAAGAAGTCGAAAAAGAAAAAGGACCAAGTTTTTTCTGAGGATACTGGTGCATCTAGCAAAGGAGCAGAAAATGCAACCAAACAGTTCCTCTCCACTGACAAAGAAGTAAAGAAACGACACAGTAAGGACAAGCCATCAAAGTCTTCAAAAAAATTGAAAGTATGAAGATTATACTTACACAGGACCTGACGTAAGTTGTAACAGTTACTTAGGTGGAGAGTTGCATGTTTTCTTGTTCCATTTTGTTTTCTTCTTGTTCGTTGAGTTGAGAGGGGTTTATGAAGTTGAAATTTTGTTTTGTTTTTGAACTAGTTGAACTCTTTCTAACAAAGATTTTCCAGACATCCAAAAATATAATATAAAAAAAAAATTTGTTTCATTGCATTATATAGTACAATACATGTGATCAAACACTACTCGAGAGTCGAGACATAAACTATCTAAAGTGAATCATGGATCAAAAAGCTGTCTAATGCTTGAGAAGCATGGAAACTACTTATTTTTTTGTGGGAAGTTACTTGTTATTTATAGGATTCCAAGTGCTTGGTGGAATTCTTCCAAAGCTCGAGTCGACCTTTTTAAAAGGATGATTCTTGTCTGCTTGCAGATCTTTGAAAGCTTGATAAGATGAAGCCATGGTTGACACTGAGGAGGATGATCTTAGCTGTGGAATTGTTCTCCCCTCTGCTTGAGCTCTGTTGAGGCAGGTTGATAGAATTAGTGAGAGTAGAACAACAACTACAGCAGCCAAGGCTATTGAGTGTGCCTTCATTGTGAGTTGTGCAGTGCTGAGTGAAAGAGTTTCTGAGTTGCTTTAGTGAGCTAAAATGGCTTCCAAGCTCAAAACTGGAGGTGGGTTTAAGGTTTGTTGTTGATTGATATGTTTTTATATATAAACCTGTAAAAATCCAATTGTGATCTGATTTGAAGTAGGATCATGTGCTTTGAGTTTGACTGTTACATGTTGCAGCTCTGACCCATATGTTTTGGTAAAAATTATGTGATATATTCTAGAGAGGTCATGTGATTAGGCACGTGATTTCAATATTAATACTTTTTTGGGGGAAGTGATAGGATCAGTAGTATACTGTGATTAACCAGTGTTGGTGGAGGGAAGTGGATCCACAAGTCAAACAAAGTGTCTGTTAAACAGCTGGTTTTTTCAGCCCAAATTCAAAAACTTTGAAACTACACACAAGCATTGTCTATGCCATAAAAAAAACCATGCTTAGCTACTTCACCACCAAGTATAGTATTAACATATGATGGAGGAGCTTTCAAATGTGAGATTCCCTAAAGTTTTTTTTTTTTTTTTTAAATACGAAATTCGATTATGTAACGTTTCGAGAGAGTTCACTCTATAACTTACAATGTGCGGATCCTGCACCGATAATTATTAAACATATGACAACATAATGTTTGTTTCGTAAATTGATACCTTGTTTGTGTTATGAACACTGAGTTGCATTGGTGATTTCTGACTATGTTTTATCCGCTTAAGGCTATGTTTGGGATTGCTTTATTTAAAAATTAATCTGCTTATAGTTTAAATTAAAAAAATAATTAGCTTAGCAAAAAAGTTGACAAGTATTTGATAAATTAAATTTTAAAATTGCTTTGCTTTTGAATGGCTGGAAAATATGTTTGTTAAAATGACAAAAATAGACATTTTCTCAAGCTCGGTCAACTCGGCTAACTTTGACAAAATGACAAAACGAGTTGGACTGAGTCAACTTTGTCTCTTTGGTGGACTGAGTCAACTCGCCAAGCATCAAAAACTCAGCATCTGGATCTGCTACACCAGCGTCGAGACATTGCCTCTAGCGCTAGAGGAGGTGTTCCTCCATTTTATTCTGGCCGTGGAGGAGGCGAACCCTCATCCATCTGTTCTTTTCGGCATTTTCTACACCGACGAACCCGACTCCATCCACCAGGTCAACAGATCGCCAGTCGGAGTCGCCCTTATTCTCGCTCTAATCTTGTTCTTGCTCTACAACCGGGTATCGATCTTCGACGGCGACAATGATTCCGGCGATTAGTTCTACAATGGTGGATGGATTTGGATTTCTTTTTTGACAATGGATTAGTTCGACAATGGTCGATCTTCGGCGGCGACTTCAATTCTGGCGATTAGTTCGATAATGGTCGTCGCCGGAGAATGCTAGTCCTCCTCCGTCCTCGACGTTCGGCGGTGGCCACCATCCCTGTTTTATTATAATTATTTTTTGAAAACTTGACTGTTTTATTTTTTATTTTTTAGTTTTATTAAATGTAGGGTCAATATTGTCTTTTATTAAAATACTGAGGATATTTTAGATATTTTTGAAATAAAATTTCAGCTTATGCTTCCAAAAGCAACCTCCACCTAGCTTGTCAAAAGCTAATTAATGGAGAAGCAAATTGTAAAATAAGTTACTTTTGGGAAGTTTATCAAACATCCATTTACTCAAAACTTAAGAAATAAGTGATTATTTCCTAAGTAAAAGCAATCCCAAAACTGGCAGTCACTAAGGATGGGCGTTTCCCCATGGGACCCCATCCCCCACGGGCCCCCATGGGGTTTTGGGGGTAAATTTTGCCCCCAAATGGATTTTGGGGGTGGGGGTGGGGGTGGGGGTGGGGGCAAACTTTGCCCCCGAACATATTTTTGGGGAGGTGGTGGGGATACCTCCCCCCAAACCCAAAACCAAAACCCCATTGGGGTCCCCAAAATAATATATATATATTATTTATAATTTGTTTTAATTGTTAAAATTAAATGTTATGGTTGTTCATTTATAAGGTGTAATTAACCCCTAAAATAATATATATATGTATTATGCAATTATTTTGTATTGTATTTTTATTATGTTTTTATTACGTTTCGTATTGAAAATTTAAAATTTAGAATTGAAAATGAAATGAAATAGTGGAAATGGGTTTTGGGGGTGGAGGTGGGGGAACCTCCCCCCAAAACGTCCCCCCCACTGGTCCCCCTAAATGGATTTTTGGGGAGGTGGTGGGGGAAGGTTTGAGGAATGGGGGTGGGGGTGGGGGTACCCTCCCCTGCCCCATTGGGCCCCCACGCCCATTCCTAGCAGTCACACACTCACATCATTTACAACTATTATCTACCCATAGTTTAGTGACCTTGTACACAAATAGACAATGTTTCCCCATTCTTTATATCTAGTATCAACTATGACCGTTCCAACCCACCAAATAAATAAATAAAAACAACGACGACATGCACATCCATCACCTTCACATAAATACTTTGGATCATGACTTTACGGTTTACACAAACACCTTTCATTCATGACTCAAAACAAATCTGTATCACCTATAAGTCCTTCACCTTAATGAATTTGTTATGGATCATTCAGCTTAATGCAAATATCCTTTACCTATGACCTAAAACAAATCTGTTTAGATAAAAGACGCAAGCAGATTTTGTAGTTTAGAAACCAAAGCTATTAATGAGATAGGTGAAGATAAGGATACTATCACAAATCATATGATAAATAACTCACCACATAAACCTAGTTAGACTTGGGGGGCGCGACCAAATTCTTTTAAATTTTTTTTCCAATATCTACCCTTGATTAGGAAAACCCTCAACATGAAGCATAGTCATTGACGAAAAAAAGACTATGTAAAGCAGGGACAAAATAGTCTATTCACATTGAAATAAAACCAATTAGAATCAGACCCAAACTTTAATTAATTTTTCCTCGCCATTAACGAGTCAAATCTACGGTTTAAATAGTATAAAGAATTCACCACATAAATCTAGTTAGACTTGGAAGGTGCGACCAAATTCTTTTAATTAATTTTTTTCCAATATCTACCCTTGAATCATGACGCATAGTTATTGAAGAAAAAAAGAGTATGTAAAGTAGGGGCAAAATAGTCTATTCACATTGAAATAAAACCAATTAGAATTAGACCCAAACTTTAATTAATTTTTCCTCGCCATTAACGAGTCAAATCTACGGCTCAGACAATATGAAAAATTCACCACATAAATCTAGTTAGACTTGGAAAGTGCGACCAAATTCTTTTAATTATTTTTTTTTCCAGTATCTACCTTTATTAGGAAAACCCTCAACATGAAGCATAGTTATTGAAGAAAAAAAGAGTATGTAAAGCAGGGACAAAATAGTCTATTCACATTGAAATAAAACCAATTAGAATTAGACCCAAACTTTAATTAATTTTTCATCACCATTAATGAGTCAAATCTACGGCTCAGACGGTGTAAAGAATTCACCACATAAATCTAGTTAGACTTGGAAGGTGCGACCAAATTCTTTTAATTATTTTTTTTCCAATATCTACCCTTATTAGGAACACCCTCAAGATGAAGCATAGTTATTGAAGAAAAAAAAGTATGTAAAGCAGGGGCAAAATAGTCTATTCACATTGAAATAAAACCAATTAGAATTAGACCCAAACTTTAATTAATTTTTCCTCGCCATTAACGAGTCAAATCTCCAGCTCAGACACTATTATACACACACATACACACAGTTCGATCAAAAACAAAACTTGATCAACGCTTCTTCTTCTTCGTTCGTTCGTTCGTTCGTTATTGTCCGCTTTCAGGACCCGTTAAACACCCCTCCAACCCATCTCCAGGTCAGCTTCCCTTTCGGGTTTTGTCTACTCCGATCCTCTGCTTTTGTTTTTATTTTCAGTTTTTATAGAATTATTTGATGATTTGAGATGGGTGTATTTTTTTTTGCTTGTTTAGAGATGGATCTCTATTTTTGTTCATTTGTATATATTGTCTCGTTGATTTGGTTGCTGTTTGTTGTTATTGGTGGTGGCGGATCATTGGGGTTTGTTTGAATTCGACTTGATTGTGCCATTTTGATCATCATGAGATTCAATCGAATTGTAGGGTACATGTGTGAAATATGTTGTGATTCACGAAGATGGGTTTTGTCTGTAATTGGTTTTTGCTGGAATTTTTTTATAATCAAGTTCTGCTTGTGCAAAGGTTGTTCTTTTTTGTTTCTAGAAAATGAGAAATTAAACAAATGAAAAACTTTCCTTCCTAGTATTTGTGGGATAGTGTGCATCAGTGCTAAATGCTTGTAATTGGAAGTAAGAAAATGATTTTTTTTTCTTGGTGCAAAGCAAAGCAATGTAAATGAAAATGAACCTGTTTCATTTTTTTTTTTTTTTTTTGCTCTCTTATCAAAAACAACACTTAGTTATTATACTCCTTGACCTTGAGTTCCAGTTGAAGCATGATGACTTTGTATGGTGAAAGTTCCTCAATTGTATGGTTATAGTAACATGGAACTTGCAATTATCTAGATTGGCATATTGGATATTGTAGAATTTGGGTACTCCTATTGCTTGGCTGGAAAAAGAGTAGGAACTATTAAAGATTAGATTTTTAGGAAACTCGTAGTCACATGTATAGGAACTATTAAAGGTTTTGCATGTCACTTGTTTGAGGACATGACGCCCTCACCAGGTATTTATTGGAGAATACACCTTCATTTACCCACAATATGTTTAACATTTACAGGTGCAATCTTGATAATGTTTCATTCCCATAACTCTTCTACAAGCAAAAATTCACATGCAATTGCATGTAGAAGTGTGTCTTCTTGTTTAGGTATTTCATATTTGAGAGCTGTCAAGCTTTGCATCCAATGTTTGTGTTGAGCATGGCTTTTGTGTGTCCTCATATCACAATTTATTAGCTAACATCATTTGTGTACTATTCATCCAATTCTCTACTAGTTTTCATTCATGGTACATTTTGTTGTACACCTTTAACACTCTTTGGATTGCTTTAGTTTCTTGGACTGTTATGTGGAACTTGCGCTGCCTTATGCCTTATTTACAAAATATATTTTCCCCATTTGTTAGATTAATAATGATTTGCTTTTCATGAATATACCTTGAGGAATTCATCATATAGCAACTATTATAAAATAATTATCATCAAATGACTGCCTAATCAATTAACTTCATCTTTTACACATTTCGTATCAGCCAACAGATAAGTATTTTGGGGGTTTGTTGAAGCAAACAAGCACCTGAGGCTTTCACTTTCGTTTCGCTGCTAGTTTAAAGTTGTGGGATGGCAGAAAAAGCATGTGTCAAGCGCCTTCAGAAGGAATATAGAGCACTCTGTAAAGTATGCCCCTCCCTTTTGTGAAATTTAATATATTATTAACAGTTTGCACTATATGCATGCTTCTGTTTCTTTTGATTTTCCTTTCCTTTTTTGAAAGTTCAGCTTAATTTGATTTGTTTAGATTTTAACATCTACAAGAGGCTTTTTAAATTCTTAACTAATGTGATAAACTAGTTATCTGGATGATCTTTCATTTTAGATGCAATCTCTTGATGTGAATGTGTATCTTCTTTTTTATTCATTAGTTGTATGATATCAGAAAGTTTAGTATCTCCTTCTCTTTTGCTTATTCATGTTTATAAGCTAGGCAGGTCAGTTTCCATGGATTTTGTTTCTGGCTGGTTACATTTCTTTCATCTGAAATCTATCAATAAACAAGAAGTTCATCTCACTGTTTTTTTACTTATTAGACTGGCTGTTCTTGGAAGATAAATATCTGATGTTTTAAAACTTTACTGGAAAATTGTTATTCTTATCTTACTGGACAATGATGATTCTTGTCATGTGAATTTGTAGGAGCCAGTTTCACATGTCGTGGCACGTCCTTCCCCAAGTAACATTCTCGAGTGGCGTAAGTGTAGTCCAAAGTTCTTCTTTTCATTTCTTAAACACGCTTTAAATTATTTACCGGAAGTATTTACTGTAATATTTCTGTGTTGTGCTATTATCTTAATCTTTAATCTTGCTCATGTTGCTGTCTTAATAATTTCTATATTCATAGAACTTGAATAAAATGTGAGTTTAAGTGCATTCTTAGTGATTGGAACTTCCAGATTTGGTTTTGAAGGATTAAGAATCAGCTAGGAAAGTTGATATTCAGGTGAATAGGATGCTACCAGCCACGCTCATTTGTTACTCATATTTTTATACTTGGTATTTCATTGTTCACAGGAATGAGGGATCATTGCTATTCTGTAGCCAGAGTTTATGACAAGTAATAATGTCATATTTTATTTTGTCTGTTAGCAGTAAATTGAGGTGACCATACATGTGGTGGCGTCTCTTTTATGATTTTCTACAACTCTTGCATGTGACTACTTTTTCTGGTCTCATGTTCTCAAATTTTGGTTTAGTTGGATATGTTTAACACCTATTCAACTTTTGGACTTTTGACTTCCAGATTATGTCTTGGAGGGAAGTCAAGGGACACCTTTTGCAGGTTAGGTGCTTTCTGTTTATCTTGGCTTCATATTTTTTGATTATCTGGTCATATTTCTTTTCAGACCATAATCCTAATTTGTTCAATGTTGACAATTCTTGTATTTATCATTATAAGGTGGATACTACTATGGAAAGATCAAGTTCCCCCCTGAGTATCCTTATAAACCTCCTGGAATCACGTATGTGCTCGATTTCTACTTGAATTCTCAAAAACTATAATGGTTTTTTTTTTTTTTGTAGGAGTATCTTCTTTTCCCTTCACAAAATTTCCTTCTAATAATAATAAACTACATTTCCCTTGCTTGTAGCATGATCACTCCCAATGGACGGTTCATGACACAAAAGAAAATCTGCTTATCAATGAGTGACTGTAAGTATGTTTTACTTTGATTCATAGAGACTAATCGTTCACTAAATCACTGATATCTCTAATTTTGGATTTACATTGTTCTTCTCGTTTTTGTAGTTCATCCAGAAAGTTGGAACCCGATGTGGTCTGTATCAAGGTAGGACAAGTACAAGTAGTAGTATAACTTCTTGTCGTGACTTTATTCTTTTTCATATGAAAGTTTGTTTGCATATAGCTTCCCTTTGTTATGCTTTTTCTCGGTATGCTTTCTTGGTTGCCCATATATACTTATTTGTGATAGACTCTTAGACAAAATGGTTGCTATAGATTGCATCTTCTGTAGTTCATTTGACTAATATTTCCCTATTTCCGAAATGCAGCATACTGACAGGGCTTCTCTCTTTTATGGTGAGTTCATTGTTCTCTATCTGATCCAGTCAATTCTTGCTTGGCTTTTTTATTTTTATTTTATTTCTTTGTATGGGTAAAAGTATAGGGACCAGCATTATGATAATTACACAATTCTTTATCTTTCCCATTAGTAGATCTCAGTGATTTGGATGACATATCATTCTCCTTTTCATATCATTGTTTGGAGATGTGAACAAGTTAGTCATGTTTTGGTATAAACTACTATCTATTCTGAGTTAAGCCAAGGCAGTTGCTTCTGCTTTCTACTTCTTTTGTTATACATCATGGCATGTTTTAAAGCATTCAATTTGAATTATTATAGTGGGTTTGTTACAAATAAATGTTTGGGTCTTCTTCTATGTGTGTTACTTTTTTCCTTATAGAGGGCTTCAGCCTTCAAGCGTTTCTTGACTGTTTAGTTATATACCCTGGTACAAATTATGGTGGGCTTGCCAACAATGTTCTAAAAGGCGTTTTTAGCATTGAGGCATTTTCCTCTACTGAGGCGAGGCGTAAGCCTCACTAGGGAGAGAAAAAAATACGTAAAAATATATGTATGTAAAGAAATAAAGCACATAAAATTCATAATTCATAAAACAACCCATAAGTTCATAATTTATCACTCATCAGAGCATAAGCATAAGCATAAGCATAATAATTTAACATACATACATACTGCATTATTGATTATTGATTACTGGTTTACTGCATACAAATATTAAATATACACAAAAAAAAAAAAAAGTCCATAGCAGTCCGTATATTAACAGTCCTCAGTCCATATTAGTACATTGTACATAATATTACCATATATATTAAGTTATTAACTATTTAACTTATTATTTATTAATAGTCCATAGCAGTTCATAGACTCCATACTCCATATATATTAAGTTATTAACATACTAAATACAAAAAAACAGTAGCAAATCAGAAGAACAAAAACAAATCAGAAAAAATAGGCAAAAAAAAAACGAAGAAAGAAGAAAGAACAAAAAATAGGCAAAGAACAAAAAATAGGCAAAAAAAAACGAAGAGAGAAGAAAGAACAAAACATAGGCAAATCAGAAAAAAAAATAGGCAAAACAAAACGAGGAAGAAAGAAGAAAGAAGAAGAGCAGCAGCCAGCAGGCAGCAGAGCAGAAGAGAAAAATACGAATTAGTGACTTAGTGAAGACCAATAGTAACTTAACATAACAAACCCTAACACAATGGGTTTCTTTTCTTTTCTTTTCTGTTTTTTTTTTTTTTTTTTTGACTTATGGGCCTCTTTTTTGGTCTTTAAATACAATTTAAAACCCATCGGTTTATAATTTTCAATGGACTAATCAAAATTGTCAAATTGGGCCTTCAAAACTATTAAAACCCAATTGAAAATAGCCTGTCATTGAGGCGTATAGCCTCATTAAGCCTCGAGGCGTAGAGGCGAGGCGTAAATTGAGGCGTAAGCCTCACAACCAGGCATTGAGGCTTAAGCCTCAGTGCGATTTTTCCCATTTAGCCTCAGAGGCGCGCCTCGAGGCTAGCCTCAATGCGTTTTTTAGAACATGGCTTGCCAACTAAGACCTGAATCTGCTACTGCTGTATGATATTTTTTTGGAGCTTCTTTTTAGCGAATTGGAGCCTAAGCTGCTATATCCTGAATTTCACTCGATTTTCATCATATATTGAATTCCTTGATATCTTGAAATTTACTTGAATTTTGTTTCCTAGATTTTTTTTTTTTCTTTTTCGAAACGTATCTGAAATTTTTATAGGATTCCCTGAGTTTCTTTATGAGGAAAGCTTTCTTCTTTGACTTATGCAGATGGACAACAGTCCTACCACTGGCAGCGTGAACACTAGTGCTGCTGAGAAGCAACGTCTGGCAAAAACATCTCTTGCTTTCAATTGTAAGAAGTAAGTGTTTTGCTCGAAAGATTTTGTTATTTCTTTCATGATTCACAGGACATAGTACTGGATTCAAGTATTTTTATTCTGTTGCATGTGTCATTTACTTATGATTGTGAATTGAGGCCTATGTCTTATGCAAGAGCGACTTTTGCTTTCTTAGATTATATTTGTTCCTTCGAGGGTGGGCCACTGCCAGAGCTAATACCATCTCGGCTTTGGCATCTTACATATGTATTGCAGATTACACCTGTTTTGGCTCAGTTCACATTGGATTGAATAGATTGGGAATTTTGTTGCAATTTTAGATTTTACTTGGTTGCTTACTTAGGTCACCTGTCTTTGTTCTTTTATCCGAGCCATCGATTGTGATCAGGAAATTTTGCATGTAATTTTGCCTATATTTGTTGTGAGTGCAACCTTAAATTGTTACATGATATGATGTTTTCTCTCCATGACAGCCCAGCATTCAGGAAATTGTTCCCGGAGTATGTGGAGAAGTATAATCAGCAACAACTTCCTGAGCAACAGGTTTCGGAACAGCAATCAACAGAGTCGCAAAAGGAAGAAAATTCTGGTTCTAAGATGGAAAAACTTGGTAACTTGGGAGAGGATATGAAAAAGGTAGAGACCGTGGATGAAGTAAAAAGAAACGGGAAACAGGCATTCCCAACCTGGATGATGTTACTGCTTGTTTCTATCTTTGGAATTGTAATGGCCTTGCCTCTGCTTCAACTTTGATATGTAGACCAGAAGTTGGAAAAAACTATAGTGGGTAGTGAACATACAGGCTGCTGCCGTTAGTGAGGAGAATCCATCCTTTGTGCTCCTTTTTTAACTTGGGTGTATTTGTTAAGCATAATTTTGTATAGGGGATTATGACAAGGAAGCCAAGTTGAATCTCTGTGCTGGGCTGTGCTTTTGTTCGCCTTCTATGTTGATGATGTTTGTAGTTAGTGTACGTTCCAACCTTATACGTTTTGCTTGCTAATTTTATCTATTTTTGGCTCGAGTTTATGTTGGTACTTGTATTCTCTCCTCTCTATTCTGTAAATTATAGCTGACCTCCTGGTTCCGACTCCTGGACTTGGGACTCTTTTGTGTTCGACTCCCTTCTTTCCTCATTTTCCAGCAATGGCTTGTTGAAGCTAGGAACTTGAGAACTTCTGTTTTTGCTGTATCAAAATTAGAAAACCATTCGTTGGTAAAAAGTCTGTTCTTCAAATTGACTCCAAAAAGTTATCGTCGAAAAGGGTTCAATCTACTCTTTAACTATAAGTGAAAACATGATGATTTTATGATTCTGTTCACAACTTCATCATTAGCAGACCATGTTCTATTGTCTCTATACTTATTAGAGCACCATGATTTTGTGATGCATAAAGAATGTGTTGTGCTTCAAAAATCCGCCGCATATGTAGAGCCAATGCATTCATCTTTCCTCAATCCCCATGACAACACAAAGCATCTCTTTTTTACATCTTTTTTTAATGTTATCTGATCAAACCAACACCCTCTCTTGCTTTGCTTTCATCTTTTACATTGCTTTCCATGTGTATCACCTCTCTCTAATCTCTATCTAGCTTTCTTAAAATTATTTTTTGCCTGTGTTTTCATGATCAAGTTTGATTTTTGAGAGGCAAAAAAACATCATTATTGCATTCCATTTTATCTTTTATTCTTTTACTACAATATTTCTGTTAGCTGTCAAGATTTCTACTGATTTTGAACATCATTTTCCCTAACTTGGATTCACCTAACTTACCACTACTCACTGCCTCTTCCAAGTAAAAAAGCTAACCAAAAGGTTGCTATTTGTACAAGCTCTAATTTATTATTTGATGAGAGGTGTTTCAATTTGGTAGTTGGCCTTTGCTTTTTTTGCACTAGTAGTAGTTAGATGTAGATGTCATCTTTTGAATTGGAACTCACAATATCTTCTTTTCATTTCACTGCTCTTGCTGTTTACAACTGTGAGGTTCACTTCATGTTTTTTTTAGTCCTTTTAGCCTCAGAATTTGTCTAGACATCTATTTATTCTCACAACTTGGAACATATACATGCACTTACCAAGCTCATCAAACAGGTTTGAAATGATTTGGTTTGGATTTCTTATCATACGTTTTCCTTTTCGTTTTACCATTTCAAATAGGTTCTAGTTTACTACGTGTTGTGATCAGGTTTCGTGTTTGCAGGCAATGATGAAGAAATGTCCATCATACAGGGACTATGAGGCTAGTGACTATGGTGTCGATGAATTTGATCCTCATTTGGATTTCTCACAGGTGAATAGTCTCTTCTTTTATTGTTCTTATTAATGTTATAGAAACTATAATGTGGTTTTAATTATACAACGCGTAAATGGTTGATTTGTAAACAAGCTTTTCATCTCTATGACTAGCTATTCAATTAGATCCTTTTAGTATTTATGTGGATTTATTGTGAGTGTTACACTTGCTTGTATTTTTTCTACAAAATTATAATTTTGATATAAATTGTTTTGATGATCAGTTTTTGGAAGAGGCAAGACAACATGCGAAAGAAGTGAATTTTGAGGCTTCATCAACAAATACAGAAGAACTTAGAAAGAAAAAACAGCTAGGAGGAGAGAAAAAGATCAAAAAATCATGGAAGAATTCTCTGTTATCATGGTGGAAAGTGCACAAAAAGAGCAAGCCAGGCATGGAACCAGCAGCAAGTACCTCTATCATTTCAAAGCCACGGAAGGGCCATGTTTCCGGTCCAATATATGGCAGTGGCCGAGGAGATGACATAAAGCTCCGGAGACAAACATCTGGACCGATCACCAATCTGTTCAACCCAATTAAGAGAGGGGAGGGTGAGATACCTTATATGTGTCTTGATCAGATCAACAACAACTCTCATCATGTCAAGTCCTATGGACCTGTTTATTTGGTCACTTAATGTGTCTAGGATTAGATGATTGATATGTAAAACAGTTGAATTCTGTTAGAAATTGGCTTCAAACACTAAGCTGTGTTGGTTTATTATCACTTAGCTTCAAAGTATTTCAACAAGTTTTGAATTCATTCCCACTGTTAACAGGTCTTTGTGATGCTGTTGTGTGCAAGTGTAGGCTTATTAAAGATCACCCCACCAATTGCTAGTCGAAAAGAAAGAGGAACAAAATCTGATGGAATGTCTCCTGCTTGAGTTCACTTTAACTTAACAATAAAATTCAAACAGGTGCGAACAAATTGTAAGAAAACAAACCAAAACCATCATATGGCTGCGATGGTGGTTATGTTCAATATCACTAGTTTGTTCCTTACAATTTGTTGTTCGCACCTCAAATTCCGAATCCAAGTACCATGGAAATATCTGAAATTTGGAATATTTTAATATTCTATCTTATGGTGTTAATATTCTAACGATGTGGATTTATGATTTAACATTTTCTACCTATCTTTTTAGATATGCCGCTGACAACCAATATTAGAATAACGAAAATACTTACAAAAACTAGAATGGAACCGTTTCTTTTTACAGATGTATTTGTATTCGGTATTCACCTAAATGACATATGGATATCTAAAGTTCTTGAAGAAAAAAAAAAAAAAAAAAGGATATATATTAAAACAGTAATGCTACACATCCCACTACATGAGGATATATGAGTTCATTTTTGCTCACCCCCCTTGAATGGGGGTGAGCATTACCTCCTTCCCCAACATTTGACATGTGTCAAGGGAGGGGTATTTTTGTCCAAAAACAGTCATGTGTTTAGACAAAAATACCCCCTCCTTGGACACATGTCATGTGTTGGGGAGGGGGGGTAATGCTTACCCCCCTTGAAGGGAGGTGAGCAAAAATGGACTTCACCTAAAATCTCACATTTTTCATCCCACTACATGTGGTATATGAGGTGTCAAATTGTGAGTGGATACATGGGGTAGGTGAGATAAATGTGTATCCACTCACGATTTGACACCTCACATGCCACATGTAGTGGGATGAAAAATGTGGGATTTTAGGTGGGATGTTTAGTATTATTGATAATAAATTCGTTTGAATTTAAGAGGATGAGTATTTAAGTAAATATTAATTTTTATTTTTTTGTAATTAATTTTACATGTGTATTAACATTTCTGTTTTTATTTGTTTAGGAATATACCAGTGAAATTAAAATGGGATTGCTATAATTAGATGAAACTGAGAATATTTTTGAAAAGAGAAAATAATAGATGTCGGAAACTACTTGAAATCCAGAAGTAATTAAAAATTAAAAAACAAGTTATGATAGAAATAGCGAAAATAATATGTGGTTAAATAGAAAAAAAAAATACAATCTTGGTAAAGAAAATAAGAGATGTCGGCCAAAAAAAACTAAACTTCAAAGATATAAACTATTAATACATAAGGCTAAAAAAATTAACTTGAAAGATTTAGACTATAAATACATTTTAAAACACAACGAAAACAATAAATAATGGTACATAAGGCTTGTTTATTACCATCTTTATTGTGTTGCTTCACACTGTCGTCCCTGTAGATTGCAATGAAAGAAACTATGATCAAGGAAATGATGTTGAAGGTTATGACGCTAAAGGATAATTTGCTAAAAGTAATGTCAACGAATGGATGCTCATCTTTGAAGCATATGATCATTAACGATTTGTTGCAGAATAAGTATCATTCTCAAAATCTGTACTTATTGTTGAAGGACTTTGCTTGAAATGAGATGATTCTAAGAAACATGGTGCTGAAGCGGGATTCCTCTGTTCCGCCTGGTGAATATCAAGATGGTAGATATTCACCGGGCGGAACAGGGGAATCCTGCTTCAGCACCACATCCATTAGAATCATCTCATTTCGAGCAAAGTCCTTCAAAAATGAGTACAAATTCTTAGAAGGGTACCCATTCTGCAACAGATCGTTAATGACCATCTGCTTTAGAGAAGAGTAAACATTCATTGACATTACATTCAACAAATTATCCCTTAGCACCATAACCTTCAACATCATTTCCTTGATCACAGTTTCCTTCATTGCAATCTCCGGCAGCTACAGTGTGAACTTTATCATAATTCATTTACAAGTTACAAGACCATTTATTTTTCTCCGGTATTCAATTTTTTTTTTCTTTAACATTAATTACAAGATAAAAATCTGTTCATATGAATTATAAATAACTAATAGGAGGTAGTAGAACAAAAATATCAAATTCATGTGAAATATAAAAAACCAATTATAGGTCCGTAGTTGGATCAAAAATAAATGGTCTTGTAATCTGTAATGAATTATGATAAGATGATAAAAGTTTTTAATCTTGTGATTAATGTTGAAGGAAAAAAAATTGAATACCAAAGAAAAATCGATGGGGTCGAAATCTTAGAAGAAGATTGGGTGAACACTTCTGTTTTCACGATTCGGAGGTTGTGTTTGAATTTTGAACTAAGTCTTGTATTTCTTAGAAGAATATTATATGAGTCTATTTTTGCTCACCTCACTTCAAGGGGGTAAACATTACCCCCCTCTTAAATGGATGATACATGTCCATGGAGGGTGTAAATTTGTCCAAACAATGTCATCTCTTGGGACAAGTTTACCCTTCCTTGGACACGTGTCATCCATTTGGGAGGGGGGTAATACTCACCTCCCTTGAAGAGGGGTGAGCAAAAGTAAACTCATATTATATATCATAATAATTTAATACATGGAGAGTATTTATAATTATTTTAAGGGGGAATTGCACAAACATCCCCTGAGGTTTGATAAAATTGCACGAATATGGCAGTTTTGACTATATACACACAAACTTCCCTTAACATTTGAAAATTGTTGCACAAACATCCCCTACCGTTAGATGAATCCGTTAGTCAATGGTCAAATGTGTAAAAAGTCCAAAATACCCTATATTTTTATTTTAAGCATTATTAAAAATTCAAAAATAAGATAAAAAAATATTAAAAAATCTTTTAGAAAATATGAATGTATCTTAAATTAGAAAGTTGGAAAAAAAATTCATCTTCAAAAAAAAAAAAATTGTTTGTGCAATTTCCCATTGATTTTAAATAAATTTAAAATTTAAAAATTATTTATTATTAAATTGTTTTAAAAACTATTTTTTTATTTGTAAAGATGATTTTTTTTTTTCAGGTTTCAGATTTAAGAAACAATTATGTTATCGATTTATTTATTTTTTATATTTTTTATCTTATTTTTAAATTTTTTTAGTTTATTTAAAATAAAAATAAAGGGTATTTTAGACTTTTTACACTGTTGACCATTGACTAACGGATTTATTTAACGGTAGGGGATGTTTGTGCAACAATTTTCAAATATTGAGGGAAGTTTATGTGTAAATGGCCAAAACTACCATATTTGTGTAATTTCATCAAATCTTGAGGGATGTTTGTGCAATTCCCCCTTATTTTAATTATTTTAATAAGGATACTTTTAAGGTCAATATTGAAATTTAGAAAACTTCAAAAAAAAAAAAAAAAAAAAACCGAATTCATTCGAGTTTTCTAAAACCTAAATTAGTAAAAACTTCTTCAAGTTTTTTATTTCAAGTAAAAAACATAACAATCAGACTTGTGGGTTTCATTCTCCTTAAGTAAATATTAATTAATTTATTTATTATTAATTTTACATATTTCTGTTTTTATTGTTTAGGAATATAACAGTGAAAGTAAAATGGGATTGCTATAATTAGATGAAACTGAGAAAGATTTAAACTTTTAATAAATCTTCAAACACATCAAAATAAATAAATAATGGTACATAAGGCTAAAAACAAACAATTATATTATTGACTAAATACTAAAAAGACAGAGAAAGAAAGGAATCTTTATAAAAGAAATGTATAAACTTTAATCTGGAATAAAGGATTATGAAAATTGGATATATGGTTTAAGAGAAAAAAATAAATCTTTGGATCTAAAATCTGAATTGGATATATAAAACAACAAAGAAAAAAAAAAATTAGAACTAGAAATCCAGAATTAATTAAAAATAAAAAATATATCTTGAAATCAATGAAAATAACAGAGGTTGAACGAACAAAATACAACCTTGAAATCTAAAGCCCAGTATTTTTGTATAAACAATACCATACGCACACAGATCTGAAAAGAACACAAGAAGATAGACTTTAAAAAAAAAAAATACAACCTAGGTTTAAATTTGTATCAAAATCTAAAGGCCCGATATTTCTACATAGAAAAGATCACACAAAGACAGGCTGAAAACTAAGAGAAGAGAGAAAAAAATACAACCTTCGTATAAAAAATCTGAAGAAGAGAAAATGAGAGAGGTCGAAGTAAAATAGAAATCTAAACAAGAGAAAATAACTTTGAAATGAAGAGACGAATTTGGTTGAGAAACAGAGAAGGAGATTTGTTTGGTTGAGAAGCCACTGCTTGTATATATATACTACTCAAACTAGGTTTAGGTTAAATGCCTTTTAAGTCATCTGGTATGTATTATATCATAGGAAAAGCATAAGCACCCTCTTTTTTTTCATGTTACATACTTACATCACAGTATCGATAAAATTCTGAAAAATCTTTGACTACTCAGACAATAACACGTACAATTTACAATACATTATTTTTGTGTGTTGATCGGTCAATAAAGGATAGAGCCATAGAGGGTAGATAGGGTTGATCAAAATCAGAGGATAACTTATAAGAGTGAGAGAGAAACAAAACATAATATGAGTATAACGATGAGTGTGAGGGGGTAGGTGACCAAGGAGAGACCTTCATTTATTTATCATGAGCAACTACAACAACACTCTTGATGATATTGTTCTGGTGTTCAATGTATATATAGTTTTATATATTTGTTATATTTTGTTTTGATATAAGTTTTTAAAAATAAAATCATATATTTTAATAGTATGGAAATTTAGAAATCGTATCCTTCGTGTTTTTGATTTGACAACACCAAAAAAATATTTATTATCTTTAGAAATAAAATTAACTAATATTGTGCAATTGTGTAAAAAAAAAAAGAACAACAAATATTTACAAAATAAAAATTATTTTTATAAAAGAAAGTCATACATCAAGAGCTACTTCAATGTCCAGTTTTATTTATTATTATGTTTTTTTTAGATGTCTTCTTCATGTGATTTTTGATTTGTCTGAAAATAAATAATTTTACATTTATACCCATGTTAAACAATTATACGTATAATATGGAATAAAAACAATTCAAAAATAATAACTATATATGAACACATATAATCATGATCTTCCTCTTCCATTACAAATAAACTTCAATTTTACTAAGAAAAGAATAGGTTTTTTTTTTTTTTTCAAAAAATAAAAGAGGCCGCAAGAAAACTCACACAAAACACTATAATATATATATATATATATACACACACATCACCCTAATATCATAATAAATATTGATATTAAACATCTATATGAAAAGTTATTAGGGTTCTTTTTTATTTTTAAAGCTACTTAAAATAAGGTTATATATTAAAATAAAGATTTCTATACCATATATAATTATGATGAAATTGAAAATATGTTATATATGGAGGATAGTATCGGAAGAAAAGATTTTAGATTGCATTTAATGCAATTCAATGATTTACAATTAAGTGAAACGTCGGGATTTTTTACTTTTTATTTTAAGTTATTTTTTGGTATTTTTAAGCTGTTTGACCACTTAAAAAAAAAAAACAAAACAACTTAATAATTATGATTCAGACCCATTAAGTTTTAAGTGAAAAAAACAAACGACCCCTAACAGCTGACCTACTTTTTAATTAAAAAAAATTTTGTAATTTTTTTTTTTAATCTCTAATCGTTCATCATTAGTCAAGTTAAGTAAGGAATTCATCTGTAAATAAGTTTCAATATCAGGGTAGGTCAGGTTGAACAATGAGCAGTGAGAGAGATTAGAATGTACAAAGAAGGTGGATAAAAAGGGATATAATAATTTCCCCCATGTGGTTTGCCATATTAGACACTTTGCCCCCTCTAGTTTCAGTAATGACCATTTTCCCCCTGAAAACTAAAATATTAGACATTTTACCGCTTCTAGTTTCAGTAATGGCCATTTACCCCCCTAAAAACCAAAATATTAGACATTTTGCTCCCTAACCATTAGTCAACAATTTTGACCATCAAAAAATCAATTAAATGACCTTATTACCAATGAATACATTAGTTATGCCCCCTAATGACACCATTAATTGTTTTTAAAGAAAAAGAATCAGAAAACAAATAATTAAAACTAATAAAAGTATTTAAAAAAACATAATTAAAAAAAATATATATAATTTAATTAAACTTTAATAAAAAAAATTATTTAAACAAAAATAAATATAAAGAATTAAATGTACAAATAAAAAATTTATTTAAAAAGTATTAATATAAAGAATTAAATGTAAAAAAAAAATCATTTAAAAAACATTAATATAAAGAATGAAATGTAAAAATAATTAAATTTTTAATTAATGTAAAAATAATGCAAAAAACGTTAATATATTTTTTTTGAAATATTGAATAATTTATTTTAAAAACATGAATACAAAGAATAAATGTAAAAATAAAAGTTTCATTTAAAAAACATTAATATAAAGAATGAAATGTAAAAATAATTTAATTTTTTAATTAATGTAAAAATAATGTAAAAAACATTATTTATTTTTTTGAAATACTGAGTTTTTATTATTATTAAAGTTTAATTAAATTTTATAATTTTTTATTTTCAATTATGTTTTTTTAAAATACTTTTATTGGTTTTAATTTTTTATTTTATTTCTGATTTTATTCTTTAAAAGCAATTAGTGATGTCATTAGGGGGCATAATTAATGTGTTCAAGTGTAATAAGGTCATTTAATTGATTTTTTGACGGTCAAATTTGTTGACTAACGAACTACCTAACAGTTAGGGGGGCAAAATGTCTAATATTTTAGTTTTCAGGGGGAAAAATGACTGAAATTAGATGGGGTAAAATGTCTAATATATTTGTTTTCAGGGGGGAAATGACCATTACTGAAACTAGAGGGGGCAAAGTGTCTGATATGACAAACTACAGGGGAGAAAATGATTATTTCCCTAATAGATATATGGTTTAAGAGAAAAAAAAACTAAACCTTAGGATTTAAAATCCGAATAGAAAATAATAGATGTCCAAGAAAAAAAAAAAACTTAAAATAAAAAATATGAATAAGAGAAGAAGATAATTAAGATACGTATAGTTATATTTATATAGAACAATGCTTGGGCACTGACACCCAAGGTACTGACCTCATCTATGGTGGTATAACACGTGGCCTTTTTGTGAAGAATGTAAGGAGATAAATATAAAAAATAAAAGAAAAAAGACCACATGTTACATCCACATTGGTGGGGTTAGTATCTTGGATACTGACTGATCAATACCCAAGCATTGTTTATTTATATATATGCCAACCTACTTGTATATATATATATATATATATATACAGTCTTTTTATTGTCAGTTCGTCCTGACAATAATTATATCAGGACGAAGAATGTGAACCATAGATTATGGAGAAGTTTTGACAAGTGCATACACTTTGAGTTAAAGTATGTAAATCTAGTGGTCCACATTTTTCGTCCTGATATATATATATTGTCAATATGAACTTGTTATAGGTAAAAATCGTCATAAAAGACACGTCATCACCAAGAAAAGCCACGTAAGCAGGAGTCAAGAGAAGTCAAGTCGAAGGAGCAGAAAGTCCCTAAAGTCGAAGGAGCAGAAAGTCCCTAAAGTAACTTACTCGGCTAAAACTAAAGAAACCTGACCACAAAAGAAGAAAATCGGCTCGGGCAGAAAAGCCTGCTCGGGCATGCTCGAGATTTGATAAAGAAGATAGTCGCCAGCCTTCACGTTCCGAACATGAGGAGAATCAATAACCAGCATCCCCACAATAAACAACGGTGTGGATGCCCAGAGTATAACAAGGAAGCAAACAGGTTATCCGCAAATAAAGGAGAAAGAATCCTATCCAAACTCGGATTCTTTCAAATCAGGAAACATGTTGCAATCAAGAAGGAAACGGAATCTGCTTAGGACTGGACAACCGCCCAAAACTTGGGCACCACGACACCAAACCTTAGCGGCACCCACAAACCCTAAATAGCATCATGTATAAATACCCCTGTAACACACAAAAGAAGGGGTACGCACAAAAATTAGAGAGAGGGATCGGAACACAATATTTTGTAACAGTTTTTCATAGTGGATTTTACTTCGTTGCTTAGGCAACAACCCGTGGATGTTTCTCCGGTCATCAAAGTTTTACCACGTAATTACGTTTGTTATTCTTCCTTGTTTTCAATTGTTTTCATTCACAAAGCAGTACAACTGAAATCAGATCGTTGACTGGTGACCATGAAAAATCACCGTCAACAGAACTGATAATAGAAAATCTGTGTGTATATATATACAGTCTTTCTATTATCAGTTCGAACTGACAAAAGTTATATCAGTTCCTTGTATGTGGACCACTGGATTTAAATACTTTGACTGACAAGTGCATACAGCCAAGTCAAAGTATTTAAATCCAGTGGCCCACATGCAAGGAATTGATATAACTTTTGTCAGTTCGAACTGATAATAGAATTTTTATATATATATATATATACATACATACACACTAGGTTTAGGTTAAACTCCTTTTATTTTTATTTTTATTTTTTTTGAAATAAATAAATAAAAGGCACTCGGCAGCTAAGCCTTTACCAATAGATAATGGTTTATCGATCCTTCCCTAGAATATGAATTCTCAATAAAAAAATATATATATTTAATGAAAATTCAATATTTGGTTTTGTCTTCTCCGCATGTTATCCCTCACAATGCACGAGATCTAGAAGAAAATGCTTATTTTTCAAAGAGATTCTAAGAGTAACAGCTTTGACTGAAACTGGAAGGAGAGTTTGATGAGTGTGAGAGGGGAGGTAGGTTAAAATAGATATCACAAACATAACTATAAGTCAAAGTTTTTTTTTTTTTTTTTTTTTAAATGTTTGAGTCAAAGATTTTGAATAGTACCGTAGATATTATATGGTGCGGTCAATAAATAACAGTACAAATGTATAATATCTTATTATTATTTTGTTGGTTCAAGGCTTAAAGCAACGTAGATAATTCCTTATTAATCTAATTATTAATAGAGAACTTTAAGAATTTAATTGGTCTAAACAATCATCCAAATCTTAGTTTTTGGAAAATATGTTAGTGATGGTGGATGACTTATTCATTATTAATTATTAATGTGTCATCTAATATCATTGCATTTATGCTAATAATAATGATAATATTTAATAGTGATGGGGTTTTAAATAATACACATAAATGCTTTAGAATTGAACTATTGAAGTCACTTGCATTTATGCTCCGTTATTAATTATTAGTATTATCATTATTATTATTTTGGTATTTAATTATTATTGTTGGAATATTTAACACAGGAATATATGTTTTGCTACTATAATTCTTCTACACAATACGTATGTTTTTTATATACATTATAGTGTGGTATATTGTTATTAATATAACATGATTTAAATCTAACTCAATTTAACAAAGTTGTTTCTATGTTAGTGTAATATTTAATAGATGAGTGTTTCAACGGGATGAAAAAATTTGTTTTTTGTTTTTTGTTATGTATAAAATTATTTACAAATTGAATGAAGTTATAAATTTGGGTTTGAAAAAGATTAGGAGGTGTGATGAATATTTATAAATTCAAAATGCTTTTAAAATTCCTAATTTATAAATTATGAAATTAATATATATATAAAAGATGGATCTCCTTCATGGCTTCACGCATGTAATTTATTTTGAAAACATAGTATAGATTTTAAAGCCTTAAAAAGTTTATTATACATCATAATTACATTAGGTGTTCTCAATGATTTAAAAACTAACCAAACCAAGGTGGGACTTGTAAGTGAGTACTAAGTAGTCAAAGATTTTTAAGAGATTCTCTTTATATTTCTTACGTAGATGTCAGATTGTATTTTGCTTTTTTATTTTTAAAATCTCAGCATCTCTCTCTCAAAAAATAAAGTACACTCGTTTAAGACATTTGTGTATACCGAGAAAATCTTGTGTTGGTTGAGAATCAAGTCGTCTAATCTTTTACGATTTTAATATTTTAAATTTTATTTTTACATTTTCAATATTAAATGGACAATATGATTGAACGATCTGACAGTGAGACCAACCCAAGCAAGATTTTCTATATGCATACAGGTAAAGTAGGTCATTACTCGCTAATCTATATATACACTAGGTTGTAGTGCTTGTTGTAGGCAAATTTGTTCTCATAAAAATAACTTCTTCCTCTCATTTTCTTTCTTTTAATCTTTTTTCTTCTAATCTAAAACCGAAAATATCATATTGTCGGATTAAATTATAAACAATATGTCAGATTTTTTTTTTTTTTTTACCGAACACAATTACTGTCCAATTTACTTATCTTGTCTTCTTCCTTGAAAACACTCTCTCTGAGTATATGATGTCATGATTGTACACTTTAATCAGAAAATCCTTGCACAGAGAATCAAAAGATTTAACCGAGAGAGTCCAGAGAGAAATGACTTTAGAGTATCTCCAATGCAAATATACATTTTTTAGTTTCTAAATAGTGCAACATCAGTATTTTTATTCATTATGGGGCTACTTTTGAAAAAAAAATTAGAGAAATGCAAATTCACATCTCCAATACAATTATATAAAGTCAAATATGTATCCATTTTATGACCAATCATAATAAAACAATAATTCCTCTCTCTCTCCTCTTTTATTTTACAATTAAATGAGTTTTAATTTTATTGGTGGAAAGAGTTAGAAATCCTAATAATCATTTCTAGGAAAGTTTCTAGAATTAGAAACCCAATTCCATATTCTATAATTTTTTTTTTTGCCACATCATCTCCATATTGAAGTTAGATAATTGCATTGGAAAGATTTTTTCTAACTTTTTAACTATCTATCCCATGTGACACTCAATTTTCTCCAAATGCATATTTGCATTGGAGATGCTCTTATAAAGTTAAAAACAACTAGCTTTTTCATTTCTTTTACACCTTTCAACCCTTCACTAAATGCTTCTATATTCTTTTCAACTACCAACTTTTTAACTCATGTTTAAATTGTTTTCTATATGCATACAGGTAACATTAGAGTCTATATATAGACTAGGTTGTGATGCTTGTTGTAGGCAAAGTTGTTCTCGATCAAAAAAATTTCTTCGAAAAGTGTTTTCAAAGAAGCAAGGACAAGATAAATCCATTGGACAGTAATTATGTTTGGTAAAAAAAATAATAATCGGACACTAATTTTGTGTGTGTTGATCGGTCAAGTGTGTGTTGATCGATCAATAAAGGATAGAGGGTATGTAGGGTTGAGCAAAATCAGAGGACAGAGACTTTAAAAAATAAAAGGATATGTAAACTACGTTTAGGTTAAACTCCTTTTTTTTTTTTTTTTTTTTTTTTTGAAGTAAAATTAAAAAATAAAAGGCACTCGATAGCTAAGCCCTATTAACCTACTAACCAATTGATTCTAGAATATTAATGAAAAATATTAATTCATTAATAAAAAATATATTTAATGAAAATTCAATATTTGGTTTTGTCTTCTCTACACGTTATCCCTCACACTGCACGTGAGATCTAATCATCCAGAAGACACCGCATGTGAGCCAATTGAATCGTAACACATGTCCTTTTTGTATGAATACTTGCTTAATTGTTCAGCTTATATGTTTGAAGTTTGAACGGGTAAAGATGAGGGGTTTAATTGTTTGGAATTGGTAAAAGAAAAAAAAAGACATTTGTTACAATTCAATTGAGCCACTTATTGGGTAAGTGTTTTGGGTGCTGACGGTCAGCACCCAAGTATTATCCTTTTTTTAAATGTTTGAACGGTCTACGGTGTTGCCACTTATTTCAATTGAAAATATTGAACAAAATGTCCATATACAATAAGTATTTTTTTTAAAATTAATTTTACATATTTCTCTTTTTATTTTTTAGGAATATAACAGTGAAATTAAAATGGGATTGCTATAATTAGATGAAACCATAGAAAGATATTTACCCAAGATAATACCATTTTTTTAACGGTCTACACTGTATACGGTCTAAATTTTTTCTTCTTATATTTACAACTATCTTAAAAAAAATGTCCATATACAATAAGTATTTTGGGTGCCCAAAATTTTTTTTATTTTATTTTTATTTTTATTTTATTTTAAAATAGTTGTAAATATAAGAGAATTTCAATTGAAAATATTTGAACCCCATATACAATCCAGTTCTAGGGCATAAAGTACCCATTCAGCGATGAGTACTCATTCAACGCCATCTCCTTAAGCGTTCCCCTTCAGCAATGAATACCCTTTCAGCTCTATCTCATTCAACACCATCTTCTTGAACGGGAAATGGCAGAGATGGTGACAGTGTGAAGTTCCCTTTGCAAGACTCCAACACAAACTTCACAGAAACAGTGAAAGACTTTGCCACATTGGCATCAATCACACAAATTGTAACACTTTTGGAACCCCAATCCAAACCAAGATAATTTTGTCCCAATGACTCAACCTTTACATAAAGGTTTCATGTATTTAAGAAACTTCATAAATATTCAATATCATAAGAAAAGAAAAAAATAGACATTCAGAAAGAAAAAAAAACAAAAAACTTTAATTAGATATGAGAGATGCTATTGACAATCCACTAAATATCTTTCTACAATCCATTTTAATTTTTTTTATTATATGACAATTTTATCCTAATTAAAATTACTAAAGAGGACAAAAGATTATAAACACTACACACTAATTTTGCTAAACTCTAAACACAAATCCTATAACATTTTTTTTTAATATCTTTAAAGTTTTATTTGATTTGTAAGTGATGGGAAAGATTTACAACAAAAAATAAACAAATTTTTTAAAGTGTTGATATTCACAAATTGTTTTGCAAAAACAATCCATAAGATTTTTTATTTATTTTTAATTTATATATATGTATCATCACACAGATTTAGCAGTAAAATTCTGTTCCCCCCACCCAAAAAAAAATAAAAAATGATTTAGTAGTAAAAAAGTAAAAGTCTACACAAATTTCGTCACAAATTAAGCCTTTAAGATTGCACATTCCCATGATGTTGTTGACCTTGATGAATCACTAACTGACACCCTAAAATCGACATCAGAATTCGAAAATTTTGAATTGCCAAATATGCATAGATCGCCCCACATAAGAGTTTCTTGGAAGAGTTTTCTTCAAGAATTTCTCATCCCTTGAAGCACATAAACTGGATTTTCTTTGTTTTCTCTTTTTCTATGCATTTTGTTTTTTCTTGCTAAATCAATTGCATCCGTAAGAAATATCTTTGTCCATATTTTTTTGACTTCTAGATTTTTTTTTTTTTTTTAATTTAAGGTTTTAGGATGAATTGCTTTCAAAAAATGAGTGTCAAAAGATAAAAAGGATAATTATGGAAGAAAATGAAGTGTCTTTAGAATTTTTTTAATTTTAAGTTTTTAGATGGGAGTGTCCTTAGAAAAGGAGTGTGAAAAGATGAAATTGGATTGCAAGGATAAAATCTCATTAGATATATGGTTTAAGAGAAAAAAAAAAAACTAAACCTTAGGATTTAAAATCGAAATGGAAAATAATAGATGTCAAAAAAAAAAAAAAAAACTTAAAATAAAAAATATGAATAAGAGAATTAAGAAGATAAATAAGATATGTATAGTACTTATATCTATACTAGGTTTAGGTTAAACTCCTTTTATTTTCTAATTTTTTTTGAAGTAAAATAAAAGTCACTCGACAGGTAAGAGCATCTCCAACAGTCTACCTTGGAGACTCCCTTAAATAAAGGTGGATGTTGATGTAAGGGGTCATTAAGGGAGTATGTGCTCCAACAATACTCCCTTAAATGGTCATTTTAATAATTTATTATTATTATTTAAATGTTTGATGTTGTGTAATAAATATTATATGGAGTTTTTAAGAAATAAAATAATCTTAAATAGGTGGAGCCCACTTTAAGGGGGTCTAAAAACACCCCTTAATTAAGGGAGTGAACTCTACTTGAACACAATTAAGGCGGTCATTTAAGGAGTTGTTGGAGTTGTAAAAATACACATACTCCCTTAATTAAGCTAATGGATGTCATTAAGGGAGTCTGTTGGAGATGCTCTAAGCCCTATTAACCTACTAACCAATGATTTATCGTTCCTTCCCTAGAATATTAATTCTCAATAAAAAAATATATTTAATGAAAATTCAATATTTTTTTTTGTCTTATTTTTCAAAGCTTTAAATGCTTTTTTTTTTTTTTTTTTTTTTACGGTAATAAAAAGAGTCCATTTTTGCTCACCCCCTTCAAGGGGGGTAAGCATTACCCCCCTCCCCAACACATGACATGTGTCCAAGGAGATGATATTTTTGTCTAATCACATGACAGCTTTTGGACAAAAATACCCCTCCCTTGACACATGTCAAGTGTTGGGGAGGGAGGTAATGCTCACCCCCTTCTAGGGGGGTAAGCAAAAGTAATCTCTAATAAAACCACTCCCTCTATGCAGAACTGTACTGAGCTTTGAAGGATGAGGTGACAAATGTCCTTAAAATTGGATGGTCAAGATTTTTTTATTTTTTTTACCCTACTAAATAGAGCCAAACCGCAAACCCCCTTGTGGGCTTGTGGCCTTGTGATAGATTTTAAGACTCTCTATTCACGGTAGACCCAACTCTCCAACACTTTTTTTTATTTTTTTGGGTACAAAGGAGGGCTAAAGCCCAGCAACCAAACCTAAGAAACCAAAAGAACAGGGGCAGCACTCTGCCTAGCAAAAACTAAAAGCCTCTGCAATCATCATTGTAAATGTTAGCAACCTCAGGGGGAGGGTCTTCAAATAACAGAATATCATTCTTCATACTGTGCCCCATATGAGCAAGGCCATCAGCAAGCCTATTACCTTCCCTATAAACATGCTGCACTCTACAATTCTAGTTAGCTTTCACAATGTGCTTGCAGCTCTGAATGAGACTAAATAGTGGGTGGTTGGGATTAGTATCGTTGGAGATGAGCTGCACACTCTCAAGGGAATCCGTTTCAACAATTAATCTCCTGACTCCAGCATTCCAACACTTTCTCTTTTTCACAAACACATAAACTCTCTCTTTTTTCTGTCCAGTGCAAAAATTTACAAACAGAAGGGGATCAAATTTGTGATCCTTAAGGTACTCTTCTCTTTTGGGTTGCTTTTTCTCTTCAATTGTAACTGGTTTTTCTGATTTGCTTGGTACGTGGGTTTTTCATTTTTTTCATTATTTGCTTCTCTATGTATTCTACTTTGTTTTTTAGCTTCTGGGGTCTTTGTGGTGGGTTTATTTATTTATTTTATTTGTGATCTATTATGAATCTTTATTGGTTTGTTCTTATCTCTTGCTCTTTGGTTTTTGTTATGTGTTTGTGAGCGACAGAGAAACCACATTTTGATTTAATTTCCTTTAAACATTTTTCTATCTCAAAGTTTCAACTTTGTAGCATATTGGCGTTTTGATCTATATATTTTTTCTGGAAATGACATTTGATCTATGTTGCATGCAACTCTCAGCCTCTTTTTAGCTATTTTTTTTGGTTGGTTTTACATTATAAGATTATATGTAGCATTTGGCTGTTTTAATTTGGTCATGTTTGGTTCTGTGAAGGATGCTTTATTCATCTGGGTTCTTGATATAATATTGTAGGGATCATGCCCTAACAAATAAAATAAAATTATTGTCTGTTTCATCTGCATTCACTGTACGTTTTCCTTTGGATTGAAGTTTCAAGTTTTTGTTTTTGTTCCATAGGTTTCAGACTTTGTTATTTATTTTTTCTAATTTTTGTCTTTGTTTTAACTTGTTTGTGAATTGGTGATTTGTTTGTTTTTTATATTTTTTCCTTAGAAAATACAAATATTGGCTAGAATAATTGTATCTCCAGATGAAATGAGCTATAATAATGATAATCAGGAAGTCATTAAAATGACATAATCTGTGTAGATTGTGAAGTTTGCAACTCTTAAATCTAAAGTTAATATGTTGCCAAAAAAAAATCAGAAAGCAAATAAAAGGTTAATTTGTCACCTATGAGACTATGGCAGTTATCTCCTTCAATTTAATTTCTTGTTCTACTAGTAATTTATAAAAAAATGACTATCTAAAATTGGTCGAACTTGTTTTGACAAGTATCAACTAAAAATGACCCATTTGATTTGTTTAATAGATCTATATTTGGTGAGAGTTGCACGTGAAAGAGATGAGAATGCAATACTTGTCCATCTGAACCAAACTTGAATGATGTTCGTGGGAGGAGTAATCTTAGACGAATCAGTTCTGTTTCAAGTGCGAGGTGGAGCCGGAGTTTTGATCCGTAAGCTCCATCGCTCCAACATCCCGACGGTACTCTCTTGAATTCAATTGTATGGATTTGAAATGTTGAATTCAATTGTTATGACCTGGACCTTTCTCTTCTTCTTTTTGCAGGCTATTTGTTATGGCCTAGACCTTTCTGCTCACAAGGTGATTACTTCAAATGGGTTTGTTTCGGATCATCAAAATATCCTCTTCTATTTAATTTCAATGATGTATCTACTTGTTTTAGGTGAGTGAATTGAAGAGGATGGCAGTGGAGTACTCGTGTGAATGCTTTCTTTTAAATGCATCTATGGATGATGCTGTAAATCAGATTTCCACAGCATGGAGTGACGTTGGAGGCAGTATTTTGTACGTTGTTTCTCACAATAAGGATTCCTTTCGGAAACTTAATTGCCATTGGCCGGTTATTGTTGTAGGTTAGTAATGCTCAACTTATTTGGAAAAGTAGCTTACTTGACATTTTATGTAAAGTTTTGACAAATTCTGCTACCCTTTCAGGTGTTGAAGGTGTAAGTGCATGTGATAATTCAACCATGCTTTACATTAACAAGCTAGAAGAGTTACCTTTGACTATTTGCCGCTTGAACAAAAAGGTTGCTCTCTTGTAAATGTAGTAACATCAATATGGAATGTGGAATTTGCTTATAGATATCTGTACTTTGCTTGTGCTACTGTATATTTTATCATAAGACATCCATCTCATGACTTGAAGGTGTAAGTGCATGTGATAATTCAACCATGCTTTACATTAACAAGCTAGAAGAGTTACCTTTGACTATTTGCCGCTTGAACAAAAAGGTTGCTCTCTTGTAAATGTAGTAACATCAATATGGAATGTGGAATTTGCTTATAGATATCTGTACTTTGCTTGTGCTACTGTATATTTTATCATAAGACATCCATCTCATGACTTGTTTATGTATTTGAATTTGTAAAAGGCAATTGGTGATGCTCAGATAGTTGGTTACATTATGAAGCCTTCACGTGAAGAAGATTTTGCTAAGGTGAGCCCTTTTTCTTTTAAAAAAAAAATGAGAATATGCCATTTTAGAAGAAGAGACTTAAAAAAAAAACTATAGGATGATCTTTTACCCCCAAGAACTGCGTATGTAATTGTAATACTCCTTGACTTTAGTTCCTACACTGGAAGAAAATTGATTTATTCTGATTCTCGAACCCCAAGTTTCAATGTTGCTCTGTCTTCTCTTCTTTTAATGCCAATAGATGCAATGGTCTTAATCGATTTTATCTGAGATGTTATTGTTCATGCAAGTATAAATTGATAAATTTTACGCCCAAATGATTGACATGCTCCGTTGCCACCTTACCCATGAAGAGAAATCTGTGAGGTTTCTCTTTGATTTTTAACTTATCACCAAAAAAGATTAAAAAAACGAAGAAAAAGAAAATGTCATCATATGAAGCTTATTTTGGCCCTATCTTTTGTAGAGGGGGGCATTTCCCATGTATCCTACTCCAAACAGGTTGATATTTCTGCCGCTGACATTTGAGATCCCTTTATCATCTCAATTAAAAGAAGTTGATGTGATTCTCCATAAAGCAACAGATGAAATTGTATCCATTGAATTGGGTAGCTCGTCAGAGTCCTGCACTAGAATTACTTACACCACAGGCATGCAGGAAGTGCAAAGGTAACTTCTGAAGTTCGTAGAATTACTTGTACCATGTGCCCTCATTGAGGTCTGTTAAGTATTTGGAATATAGATTTGCTTTTCTTCTGGTGATCATGCTAACATATAAATTACATTGCCATACTTGCAGGTTTATGGAGGATCACTCTGATTTCGTTGTAATTGACCCACTTGATAATATTTTCTCTGTATTGGATCGACTTAAAATCCAACTGATTCTGCTTGGGCTGCAAGATCTCAATGTAGAAGGCTGTCGTACAATAAGGGCTCCCCATTTTCTCAAGGTCTTTTTCGCCAAAATGGATCTATAAATACTCATTACTGATCTCATGAATCAAAACATCCAGGATAATCATCTTACTGATTTATTCTTGAATAAAAAATTGGACTCCTTTTACATATGTTTTTATTGCAGAAGTTAATCAAGTTATAAAATGTGGACTTTCCATGATTGTACTTTATTATCAAAAATTTGATTGAGATAGAGGCAATATTATAATGATAATTCAGAGAAATGCTTGTTTTCATGTGTATTTCAATTAATGCTCCAAACTGATCAAGTAGTCTTTTGATTGAATATTTATCTTTGAGGTCGATGTTCTTTAAGTACTATAGGTTTTTGTACTTCATTCGTTATACTCATGACTGTATATTGTGGCATCTTTTTGCTTTGATTAACTTAAACTATAGAGCAATATTTACATCTATACCTCAAATATGCAGGTTAACAATTTTAGTGTTCTTGATTTGGCACAAAGATTATCCGAAGCTAAATTATCTTTTCCGAGTATAGTGAAACCTCAAGTTGCATGCGGTGTAGCTGATGCTCACAGTATGGTAAATATACAATTAATCTCATTCTAGATTCTGTAATCTTTTATTATCCGTGTTTGGTAATTGAATCAAATTACAAATATGATTTCTTAAGTCATTTTAATATAAACTAATGGAATTATTTAAACTACCTTTCTTTTTGCATTCTCATTCCCACTTTAAATAAGTTTTCATCTTGCAATCGCAGGCAATTGTCTTTGGAGTTCAAGACTTTAAGGATTTGAGTGTTCCTCTTCCTGCTGTTGTTCAGGTAAGCATCAAGTTACTGATGTTTGCATATTTACATGTTTCTTCATTGTGGCAACATGATATTGTTGTTCAGGTGAGCTTACTCTCATTTTGATGATTTCTATTGATACTGAGTTTATCATCTTGGCAACACAATTGATATTGTTAAAACTCTCATCCTGTGGCATTTTTAATTATAAAAATGGGTATGCTTCTTTTAGAAGAAAAGAATGTAAAGCACATGTCTGCTATTAGGATTGTGTTTTATAAATATTTGTTTGGTCTTGGATCCGTTGCTAGTTTTGTTGCTGCAATTTACTTAAGAAGTTGCTTTATTCTTCAAATGGTCCACCTTCATTAAATAAAAATCATACTGCCAGCATCCATGTCAGGCATTGAGAATATCACAAAAAATTAACCACCTTGGAGTTTTGTTTACTCTAGCATTATTGAGAATAGGACTGCAAATGAAATTAGCTACAGCTTAGGCCTCAGCTTGCTAAGGGTATGTTTATATTAATTTATTTATGTTAACAAATTGATCTGAATTCAATATGAAGGTTGTTTGCTATACAGTTCGAGCTTCTTGAAAATATTTGTCTTTGGGTTCTTTTTGTAATTAAGGAAAGGAACGTAATTTCTGATTATTTTTTTGACAGTATTGAAAGGTACATAATGAAAGAAGCTAATATAACACTTGCATGTAACTTTTTGAGAATACACTGTAGGATACTTAACTGCCTTTTCTATTTACTGAATGGGCTTACCTCTTTTATAGGCATAGCGACTTGAAAATATAACTAAACAACAAATCAACTTTTGACATAAAATAATGGGTTCGCGTGGGTATTGGACCCTAAACCACACTCAAACTTAATAGTGTTTCATCAGCTTCTTTTATTAAGTTTCTCTTATTTGCTTTTAATTTCTTTTGGAACCTTTGAACCCAATCCCTGTTAGTGTGCTATGTGCTTGCTATTTATTTCTGGAGCTGCAACAAAATGGGTTTTCCTTTATCCTTTATTGATAAAGAATGACAAAGGAATGTAGGTTTCTCTAACAGTTTAGTGGTTGGTTAAATATGTGGTGAAATGTCATGCCGCCCTAATTCAATACTGAGAGAGAAGTTTTCTAGTTTTAACTTTTAAGTATTGGATGGGTTTGTTAATTTTTGTTTCTTTTTTATTTAGGCCATGTTTGGCAGCTGGGATAGGATGGGATTGGGACTATTTTTAGTCCCTTCCCCTTGTTTGGCTTGGTGATGGGATGGGATAAAATAATCCCATCAAATTTTTTTATCCCATCTCAATGGGATAAATCTATCCTGACCAAATTGATGGGATTCAAATTAATCCCATCTTCTTTCTTCTTTAATCAACACTGAGCTAGTGTTCTTTCTTCTTTCATCCAATTTATTGTTCATAACTAGTCAACTAAATCAGGTGGTGGGTGTGATTTGGATGATGATGAAGATTGTTGTTGGTGTTATTGTGGTGGTGGTGATGATGGATCTCATCCTCTTCAACTCATCCATCCGTGGTCGACACACTCGATACTATCCAATTCCATCAAAACAAACAACAGAGAGTTGATTGTTGATTGAAAAACAATTGATGATGGATCTTGTCCTCTTCAACTCCTCCATCCGTGTTACTGTTGTTGGTGTTTTTGATTTAAAAAACGAACAACAGAGGTGGGAAGAAGAAGAACAATTCTGGTGATGATGGATCTCTCTTTGGTTCCTTTCTTCATCGATTGTTGATTGTTGGTTCCTTTTTTTTATTTTTTATTTTATTTAAGCTATGTGTCTCTTACAAAGTTACAAGAGACTTTTGTGAAGAAAAAAAGAAGTGATTTTTAATGTTCCAGGATTACTCAATTTTAATCCTATCCTATCATGTACCCAACACAAGATTACTCTATTTTAATCCTATTGTATGTTGCACCAAACATATGATAATATTAAAATTAATCCAATCCAATCCTATCCAATCCTATCCCACGCACCAAATGAGCCCTTAAAGAATGTGCCTAAAGTAGTGGTTGTGGTTTCAGTTGAGTTTTGAAAGTGTCAAGCAAGCCCTGTGGTGTGAACCAAAATTCAACAACACAAGAATTAACACACTAACACAGAAACAAAGGATTCTGGTTCAATAAGGAAAATAAGTGGCAGACTTTGTCCTCTCACGCGAAACGCAGCGGTGGAGAGACTTGAAGATGCCACAAGGTCAACTCTTCAAAACCTAATTCTTCCAAATCTTTGAACAAATAACGCAGGAAGAAAAATCCTAGAATAGGAACTATTTCCATAAAAACAACAACCGAGTTGTATTTCAAGAAAAAACACTCTACTTTTGCTGTAGGTACATACCCTTGTTAATAATGAAACTTTAACTACCCTATTTAATAGATTTAAAAGTTTCAAGGACTCATTAAATTCACCCTTTCATCTCCCTAGACTACATTTGAGTTTTTTACAAAACCAACAACCGACTACGATTTGACTCTTTTACATTTCATTAATAATAATTATTCCAGCACTAGAGTGTTTACACTTCACAATTCCATTTCCCTGAGCCTACTTCAATCATCCCCGGTGGTGTTTGAACATCTCAAAACTCTGCTTGTTTTGTTTCTGCTATTACTTATAAATTCTTAAGTGTTGTTGTAGCTCGATTCAAGTAAGAAATTAGAGCTTTTGCATATGAAAGAGTTTAATATGTTTTGAAGAAATGTCCATTGCATTCATCTTGGTAGCATTTAAATTGATTTTCTCATTTGTCATTCATATATTTATCAATGTTGTGCTAACTCAACTTCAAAATGAATGGTGGAGTAATTATATGAGAAGTACAAGAAGTCTTACATTATCGTCTTAAGAAGGCTAAACATCTATTTAACAAGTCTAGTTTCTCATACATGTCAAAAACATGGTCTGTATTACAAATTTTGAAATTTAGAAGAGCTTTGTGTTGCCTATTGAAATGTTTCGAGTTGTTTTCTGAATTTGGTATTGTCCAATAGTGCAGGAGTATGTGAACCATTCATCCACTCTATTCAAGTTTTATGTCCTTGGCGAGAATGTTTTTCATGCAGTTAAGAAGTCTACCCCAAATTCTGAAAACTTGATGAAATCTTATGAAAGAAATGGATTGAGACCTATAATGTTTGATAGGTACTACGTCTTCTCTTTCTCCCTTTTTCCTTCTTTATTTGTTCTTTGATTTATCAAATTATTGTTGGGATCATTCGGTGAAACTAACATTGTAGGAGGTGTATATGTCTGCAGCTTAAAATCTCTACCCACCGACACTGAAAATGGGAATTCGGGAGATGTGGTTTCCTTTAAGGTTGATGATCTTGATCTTGGGCTAGTCAAAGATGCTGCAAAGTGGCTTGCAGGAAAGCTCGATCTTACCATCTTTGGCTTCGATGTTGTTGTAAGTAAGCCTATACAGGCTTCTTTGACTATTATTTCTTTATCAGTCTGCATTTCTATTTAGTGAAACCATCAAAGACTTGATTGGCATTTTTTATTTTATCTTTTTGATTGAATTTACGTGTCTAATTCCTATTTTTCACCGGTGTCAAATTCATATATATATTATTCTGTTAACATTGTAGTATGTTCTGTGAAAATTTTCAGATTCAGGAAGGCACAGGTGACCATGTCATTGTCGATGTAAACTACCTCCCATCATTCAAGGAAGTACCTAAAGATATTGCCATTCCTGCCTTTTGGGATGCCATTAAAACGAATTTCGAATCGAGGAAGACGGAACGAGCAACCAGGACTCTCTCACCTTGACTGTTATCATCAGCAAATGGTTGAGTCAGTCAACGAAATGTACATTTACTACCTACACTAATAAAGCAGCCTATTTGAAGGATTCGAGTTCTGTATGATACTTTTTGTGTTGAGACTAATTTTATCTACACTAAATGCACTACTTTCCGATGAAAAATCGAGAATAATTCTTAATTTTGTTTGGTTAAAATACAGACAAATCTTAAGAGTGAAACCTCCTTTGAAATTTTTAAGAACATACCCTGGAGTTTTATAAAATTTATCAGAATTTGAAAACCTTTTTGGCCTATTTGTAGAGGTGAATGGTATTCATATTTTATTTTATTACTGTTATCTCAAATACTCTTTTTAAATATATATATATATATACATATATATTAATTTTTTTTAATTAAATCAAATGGACTAATTTAAAAAAAATATTTATAATAGTTATTTAATATTTATAATTTAAATAATGACTATGTAATTTTTATATTTAATAAATAGTTAATATTTCGATTAAAGTATATTAAACATGTTTAAAATATTAAAGATCGTATTAATATGATATATCGATGTATTTACAATTTTTTTTAATATCTTTTTAATAGTTTTATTTAGGTTTTATTTAAGGGAACGTTGGAACTTTGAAAAATAAATAAATTTGGTATGTATAAATAGGTTTAGATGGGTGTAAATATGACCATCCTTTCGTTTCGTAGATTCATGGGCTCAATGATTTTCTTCTTTGAGGCTTAGAATTCCCCCACTTCTTCTAGTGTCAAACTATTGAATGAAATATCTAGTCAACATCTAGTCAACGGGAAAATCAATTAGTCAAGCTACCATGTGGGTGGGGTCAACTAGTCAAAATAGAAATATCTGATATGGAACCTCCCTCAAATGGTAAATGTAGTTGTTGTCAAGATGGAAGATGATGTTTATTGAATAATTGCGTCTAGAGGGTTCTAGAGCATCATTTGGAAACCAAAATAAACCGTTAAGAGCAGCACCATTTGGTAACCGGAGTTTATACTTCCACGGTAAAATCATGTCAAGTTTTGAAGAGAGAGTTTAGAGCCATTAGCTTACAAGATGTAGGTAGTGTGTTCGGGGAGTTGTGATCACGATTTTGGTTTGGATCTGGTGGTTCCGGTTTCGGTCGGAACCAAAACCGGAACCGGTTCCGATTCTCCCGATTTCGTTTTTGACCGGTTCGAACCTTTAAAAAAAAAAAAAAAAAATCAAATTTTAAAATCTGAATTTCAACCTTTGGCCCTGGCCCTCTGCAGACTGCAGACTTCTGCTCTCTCTCTCAATTAATCAAATCAAATTCAAAATCATCAAAAAAATAATAATAAATCATCTTGCAGCCGCTTCTACTTCTACCTCCTCTTCTTCAAAATCTTTCAAAATCACCCGCCACCGCTACTACTTCTACCTCCTCTTCTTCATCACCTTCTTCACTTTAGTCTTCACTCTCACTTTCTTCAGCACCACTCTCAACCCCACCTTCTCATCCTTCCTCCATCACCACCGCTCTCCTCTACTACACTTCCACCTCCAACACCACCATGACCTCTAGAGCTGGCAAAACGGGCGCCTGGCCTGGTCTGTTTCGGTTGCAGGCCCGGGCCAGCCCGACACGCCGGCTTAACAGGCCAGACACAAGCCTGTTAAGCCAGCGTGCCGTGCTGGGCCCAGGTGGCACGGCCTGCAGGCCTGTGGACCTAAAATTTCCATGGCTTTTGTTTCTAGCCGGTTACATTTCTTTCAACTGAAATCTATCAATAAACAAGAAGTTCATCTCACTGTTGTTTTACTTATTAGATTGGTTGTTCTTGGAAGATAAATATCTGATGTTGTAAAACTCTACTGGAAATTTGTTAATTCTTATTTTCTTAGACAATGATGATTCTTGTCATGTGAATTTGTAGGAGCCAGTTTCACATGTTGTTGCGCTTCCTACCCCAAGTAACATTCTCGAGTGGTGTAAGTTTAGTCCAAAATTCTTCTTTTCATCACATAAATACGCTTTAAATTATTTACTGGAAGCATTTACTGCAATATTTCTATGTTTTGCTTCTATCTTTATCTTTTAATCTTGCTCATGTTACTTTCTATACCTTAATAATTTCTACATTCATAGAACTTGAATAAAACGTGAGTTTAAGTGCAATCTTAGTGATTGGAATTTCCAGATTTAGTTTTGAAGGGTTAGGAATCAACTAGGAAAGTTGATATTCAGGTGAATAGTCATTTGTTACTCGTATTTAACCTTTGTATTTCATTGTTCACGGGAATGAGGGATCATTGCTTTTTCTGTAGCCAGAGTTTATGATAAGTACTAATGTAGTAAATTTAGGATATGTTTCAACCTTTTATACAGTTTGCTAATTTTATCTATTTTTGGCTCAAGTTTATGGTGGTACTTGTATTCTCTTTTCTCTGTTCTGTAAATTTGAGCTGACCTCCTGGTCTTGACTCCTGAACTTGGGACTCATCTCACATCTGTGTTGTGCTTCCAATTCCCTCCAAAACTCAAAAAAAGAGATGCCAAAAATCGGCCGCATATGTAGAGCCATGCATTCAACATTCCTCAATCCCCACGACAACACAAAGCTTCTTTTTACATCTTTTTTAATCACTAACAAATTTATCTGATCAAACAAACACCTTCTCTTGCTTTCATCTCTTTTACAATACTTTCCCTGTATATCACCTCTCTCTTCCACATTCTCCATCTTTTCAGCCTCTTTAAGTTCATAGTTTTCTTTCTGGTTTTGGGTATTTGGTATATACCCAATAAACACAATCTCTAGCTTTGTTAAAAATTATTTTCTGCCTTTGTCGATCTTCATGATCAAGTTTGATAATTGAGAGGTAAAAACACATCATCATTGCATTCCATTTTATCTTTTATTCTTTTCTTACAATATTTCTGTTAGCTGTCAAGATTTCTACTGATTTTGAGCATCATTTTCCCTACAAATGAATAGTTAAAACAACATGGATTCACCTAACTTACCACTACTCACTGCCTCTGCCAAAGAAAAAAATCCAAGAAATAAAGCTCACTATTTGTACATGTTCTAATTTAATATTTGATGGAGGTGTTTCAGTTTGGTAGTTGGCCTTTGCTTTTTTTTGCTTCAGCGGTTATTAGATGTAGATATCATCCTTTGAATTGGAACCCACAATATCTTCTTTTCATTTCACCGCTCTTGCTGTTAACCAAAAAAAAAAAAAAAAAAAATCAACCGTGAGCTTCACTTCATGTTTTTTGTAGTCCTTTTAGCCTCAGAATTTGTCTAGACATCTATTTATTCTCACAACTTGGAACATATAACATGCACTTACCAATTAAATTATTGACTAAAGACTAAAAAGAAGGAGAAAAAAAGGATTCTTCGAAAATAATTATCGGGTATGTATTGGAGTTTAATACATCTTCAAACGACGATCTAAACAAAACCGTAGATGGATTTAACTAGTAATACATGTTCTAACACAACAAAATAAATAAATCTGAAGATGAAAATTGGATATGTGGTTTATGGGAAAAATAAATAAATCCTTGGATCTAAAATCTGAATTGGAAATATAAAAGTATAAAACAACAAAGTTTAGAGACGAATTTGGTTTATAGGTTAGAGAAAGAGATAAGTTTGGAGATTTGTTTGGTTGAGACCTGAGAACCACTGCTTGTATAGTTCTATGTATATATAGTACTCACAAACTAGGTTTAGGGGGGTGTATTCAATTAGGATTAATTAGGATTCTTGAAGACATTTAAAGACATTTTTTAAGTGACAGATTTTCATGGATTTCTACAGACTTTTATAAATCCACATGGACTTTCATTGATTTGTTTAGACATCCATATCAGACTTTTATGGATTTGTTTAGACATCTATCTCAGACTTTTATGGATTTGTTATCTCTAACTTATATATCAATAGTAAGCTAATTATAGCTAATTATCAAAAAAAACCTTTGAAGTTGGAATGAGCAAAATTTGATACACCAGTCAATCTATATTTGCGTATATATATATTTTGAGGTTGTTGCTGATGAAAACAAAGCGATTGAATTGAATCCAAAATTGGCTAAGGCTTTCATGAATTTGTTATCTCTGACTTATCAATAGTAAGCTAATTATAGCTAATTATAGCTAATTATCAAAAAAAACATTTGAAGTTAGAATGAGCAAAATTTGATACACCAGTCAATCTATATTTGTGTATATATATAGTCTGAGGTTGTTGCTGATGCAGACAAAGCGATTGAATTGAACCCAAAATTGGCTAAGGCTTATCTGCGTAAAGGCACTGCTTGCATGAAGTGTAGATGAATTATTTTTCTTTAAAATAAAATGCTAATAAAGAGTTTTTCAAAAAAAAAAAAAAAAAAAGGCTAATAAAGAGTGAGCATTTTGGTGTTTGATTGAAGGCTCTACAAATTAATTTGGTGTTGTTTTGTGCAATTCTGGCACGTAGTGAGTTTTGTATTTGTTATACTATATATAATTATGTGACTGCAACATATTCTCACATATATAATTATGTGTAGTTTTTTTTTTTTCCTTTTTAATTCACAGAACATACTGGGGATGGAAGCTTATTATTCTCACATGCATCGGTTTTTTTAATTTTTACATATTAGTGCTTTTCATTTCTGATTTGAGAGAGAGAGGGAAAGCAAAATCCACCAAAATCTTTGGGGAGAAGGCTGGACATGTTATGACATTTGATATTTATATCTTTCACCATCAAGTCCACCAAAATCCATCAAAATCCATGACTTAAGAAAATCTTTTAAAATCCAGTCCTAATTGAATACACCTTGATTCTTGTAGACATTTTTAAAGTCTCAATTTAATACACCTGGATTTGGAAGGATTCTTTAAAAGTCCATATAAATCCTAATTGAATACCACTGGATTCATACGAACTCTTTTAAAGTCTTTAAATGTCCAAATTGAATACACCAGGATTTATAATGTCTTTAAATGTCCTCAAGAATCCTAATTGAATACACCCCCTTATGTTAAAGGACAGGTCTTCACAGAGAGAGAGATAGAGAGAGAGAGAGAGAGTAAAAAAGACGTTCTAGTGTGATGAGTGTGAGGAGGTAGGTGAGGTTTATTACTAATGAGAGACTTTCATTTGTTTCTCATTACCAACTACTACAATAACACTCTTGATGATACTGTTCTAGTGTTCTATGTATATATAATTTTATATAGGGGTTAATTACCCTGAAGGCCATCAACTTATGCTACCACTATCAAAATGGCCACCGGATGGGGAATTGGTTTTAAAATGGCCATTTTTGGTAAACACTGTTACACTAATGGCCATTCCATCTAATTCTATCCAATTCCATCTAATGAGTGACATTTTGGTAAATAAGGGGATGACTTAATTTATTTTAGATATTTTTTGAAAATCAATTTTTTTCTTTTGTTTTTTTGAAACAAATAATTATATTTAGTGTGTGTATATACGTATAGCATATCTCAAACATATATATATTTCTTTTCAACTTATCTCAAATATATTTTTTAGAATTTTTAGATTTTGTAGCCTTAATCTTCTCAAAAAAGAATATATGTATATAATATATATATATATATATTCAACTTATCTTAAATATACTTTTTAGAATTTTTAGATTTTGTAGTATTAGGCTCCGTTTGATTTTTTGTCTGAAGGCTGAACAGTGTTGAATGTTACTGAAGACTGAATAGTGACTGAAAACTGAAAACTGAAAAACATGTTTGTTTTTTTTCATTGAAAACTAAATATAAGTGATAAGTTGTTCGTTTTTTAAAGTTATAAATATCTGAAAATAAATACTTTTACATCTATACCCTTCTAACTATTATTTGTTATATATTTACAATTTAATATATTAAGGACAACTCTAACATGTAAATTAATTATAAAATAAATTTATTTAGTTATTAATAATATTTTAAATTTATATTATTCTGGATTGGTTGGTTTATGGACAGGTTGGTTTTTTTTTTTTTTTTTTTTTTTTTTTTTTGGGTTCTAAATTGAATATCATTATCAATGAATAACAACATGATTAATACAAGCAAAATATTGCATCAGTGAAATTAAATACAAGCAAAATCCTTCAAAATATATATATAACAATGCCTAATTTGAGAATTCCGATGGTCCTATAATTTGCATCAAAAAGGAAAAAGCCTGCATCGAGAATTCCAATGCTGTATATTAGAAAACATGGAATCTTAAGAACTTGATGCAATCTTAAATTTGAGAACATACCAGCAATATATATATATATATAGCAACACAAACAAATAAAATAAAAACATAACAACTGCCACTAGACAAATTAAAACAAATATCATGTCAGATAAACAAATATCAGAAAAAAAATATATATAAATAAAAGTAGGGCTTTAACAGAAGACAACATTGGAAATAGATTAAATTAGTGAGGATAGTTTTGGAAGTAAAACTTTGTATTAAATTCTCCTGGATTTGTGTTAAGTGAAAAGTGAAAAATTTTCACTTTTCAAAACAAGTGGTTTTAGGTGCTCATTAAGTTATTTTACCACTTAAAAAATCAAACAAAATAACTGAATGGAACACATTAAGTGTCATTCAGTGTTAAGTGGAAAAATCAAACAGTGCCTTAATCTTCTCAAAAAAAGAAAATATATATATATATATATATTTCTTTTCAACTTATCTCAAATATATTTTTTAGAATTTTTAAATTTTGTAGCCTTAATATTTTCAATATATATGTTTGAGATATGCTATACGTATATACACACTAAATAAATTGATTTTCAAAAAATATCTAAAATAAATTAATGTCATCAACTTATTTACTAAAATGCCACTCATTTGATGGAATTTGATGGAATGGTCATTAGTGTAACAGTGTTTGCCAAAAATGGCCATTTGAAAACCAATACCTCATCTGTGGCCATTTTGATAGTAGTGGCATAAGTTGATGGCCACTAAGGTAATTACCCATTTTATATATTTGTTATACAGTATTTTGTTTTGATATAAGTTTTTAAAAATAAAATTATATATTTTAATAGTATGAAAATTTGGAAATTGAATCCTATGTGTTTTTGATTTGACAACAAACAAAAAATATATATTTATTATCTTTGGGAATAAAATTAACTAACATTGTAAAATTTTGTAATAAAAAAAATAATAATAACAAAAGTTTACAAAATAAAAAGTTAAAAATTAATTTTATATAAGAAAATCATGTGTCAAAAATGGATATCACAAACATAAAAACAATTGGGTAAGCAACATGCAGCCTATACATCTAACTCAAAATCCTGGAGAAAAACCTTCATGCAAATTTAGAGGGATGTATATATAAACCTAGCTTTTAATCCTGGTTGTTTGTGAAATAAAAGATAGGTGAGGTTGTATAGTGAGCAGTGAGAGAGAGATTACAAAGTAAATGAATATCAGAGAGTTGGTTAATACATAATACATTTTATCATCAAAAAAAATAAAAATACATAATACATTTATTTCTAAGCACCAGGATAAATAAATAAATAAAAATACAAAATAATAAACCCTTCTCATCAATTTTATGGCTTTTCACAATTTTACTCTTCAAAGTGCATTTTACCGTTAATTAAAAAAAAAAAAAAAACAATTTTTTCATTTACCAAACAACAATTTATTCAAAAACTATATCCATCATCCAAAAATTGCATTCTTGGCGAGATATAAAGGGATAGGTGGTAATTAAATGCAAAGGAATGGTTTTGTTGTTGTTGTTGTTTTTTTTTTTTTTTTTTTTTAAGGTACCAAAATGCCTTTTTGGTCTAAAATTTGGTGGAAAAAAAAAATTGGTGTGGTAAAATTTAGTGTTATAAATTGAAGTTGCTTTTGGTACATAAGTATCACATAATCAAGATTATGTGGTCATCACAAAATTTAGTGTTCAATAAATATAATTTTATATTTTTGTTTTGATATATTTTTAAAAAAATAAAATCATAAATTTTAATAGTATGAAAATTTGGAAATTGAATTCTATGTATTTTGATTTGACAACAAACAAAGAATGTTTATTATCTTTGGGAAGAAAATTAACAAATATTTTGCAATTGTGTAAAAAAAAAAATAAAGCAACAACAAAAGTTTACAAAATAAAAACTATTTTTATAAAAGAAAGTCATACATCAAAATAGATATCATAAGCATATCCAAGTCGAAGATGTTTTATTTGAAATGTTCGAGTCAAAGATTTTGAATGGTGCTGATTATATATACAATACAGTCAACAAATATCATTTACACTGTTTCATCATTACAATGTGATTAAAGGCTTAAAGCAACCGGTTTTACTCTTATGTTATTGACCGACTTATTGACTGACTTGGTACAAAAGCAAAGTCATTTACATGTTGCTTTATTACTTTTATTATTATGTTTCTTTTAACATGTTCAAAATGATCAGTCGAGAATATAGACAGGTTCATATTATAATTCATTAATTTGAAAATATTTATATTATTTAACCTTCATTAACTACACTACAATATCTCTCAATTTGTGCTCATTATATTGCAGGAAAAGCAAAAGTACCCTCTTATTGGCATGTTACATCATAGTATCAGTAATATTTTAAAAAAATCTTTGACTACTCAGAGGATGAGATATACAATTTACAATACATTAATTTTGTGTGTGTTGATCAGTCAAGAAAGGAATCCAGCTGCAAATAAGTTTCAAAATCAGAGGACAGGGTAGGTGAGAATGTTGAACAATGAGAGACTTTAAAGGACAGGTCTTGTAAGAGAGAGAGAGAGAGTAAAAAAGACGTTCATTTTCATTTATTTCTCCTGACCAATTAATTCAACAACACTCTTGAGAGTCTTGATGATACTATTCTAGTGTTCATGTATATATAATTTTATATATTTGTTATACAGTATTTTGTTTTGATAGTATGAAAATTTGGAAATTGGATCCCATGTATTTTGATTTGACAACAAATAAAAAAATATTTATTATCTTTGGGAATAAAATTAACTAATATTGTTCAATCGTGTAAAAAAAAAGAACAACAAAAGTTTACAAAATAAAAATTATTTTTATAAAAGAAAGTCATTTATCAATGATTTTTTTTTTTTTTTTTTTTAATGTTTGAGTTAAAAAATTTATTTTTTCTCTCTAACCTCTCTCTAAACAGAAACACCTACAACCTTCCTCTCAATTCGCCGCCGACATCCTACCACTATAAGGGATGTCGGCGGGATAGTCGGTGGTCCGGTGAGCTTAGCGGAGGTTTTCTCTATCTTCTCTGCGGCTTCTCGACGGTTTTTACTGCTTTTTCGGCGGCGGTCTCCTGATCTTGGTGGTGGTCTGCTTGGGTATGTAGCGCCGGGGCTAGGTCGACATCTCCGTCGTCGTCGGCAGGCCTACGGTTCGGGCCGTTCATCATCGTTCCGTCCAGATTTATCCCGATCCAGCAGATCCCTTGCCGGCGGCGTCCTGATGTTGGTCTTCTCCGGCTGCCTTGGTTTCCCTCCTTCAGATCAGCTTTTATTCCTTTTACTTAAGGTTTTTTGGGTTTGTACAGTTACTTCTTATATAAACCGTTTTGGCCGCTAGTTGTTAGCCGGTGTGTTTGGACCTCCTACTGGATCCCTCCAACGCCAGAGAGCCATGGTTTGTATGTTTGTAGTCCCTCTTAGTGAGGGTGTCAGTCCCACCTTTGTGTGTGAGTTTTTTTCCCGTTTGTGGCAATTTCGTCTGGGCTGTGCTTATATGTCATTTGCTGAAGAGTCCTATTTGTAGTTGTAAACATGTTTTTCATGTTTCCTATCCTGGATCTGAATTGCAGGTGTTGTAAGCCTTTGGTTTATATCAATAAAAAAAAAGTAAAAAAATTTAAATGGTACAGTAGTTATTATACAGTATAGTAAACTAATATGCGTATGCATGTACTAAATACAAAATCTTAAAAGATTTTCAAAACAAAAAATATTCTTTTCAACTGCTACTTGACTTGAAAGAATCTTGACCACATCTCAAAAATTAGGAGTAAAATCTTCACTTTGTCGTGACCCATGACTCATGACTCATGAGAAATAAGTTGGTTTGTGGGTTTTTTTTGAAGTAGATGGAAAGAGCAACTTTAATGTCCTTTTTTTTTTTTTTTTTTAAAGTAAAATAAAAAAATAAAAGGCACTTGACAGCTAAGCCCTATTAACCTACTAACCACAATAAAACCACTTCCTCGCATGGCTTCCAAAAATCAATTTTATGGTATTAGTACATAGTACCACAGAGATTCTAACAGCTTTGACTGAAAATGGAAGTAGAGTTTGTTGAGTATGAGAGGGAAGGTGGGTGAAAATCAGAGAGTGGTTATGACTTGTAAGTGGTTAATTACCTCATTTATTTCTCATGACCAACAACACTCTTCAATATTGACGGTACTGTTGGATATATAAAAATTTATGAATTTGGATCCTCTACCGATCTGATCTTTTTAAAGCATGTGATTTGATTATTAAAATCAATCTTATCTTAATCACACATTCATTATAATACTTATGTGGTATGAAATTAAGTAAGGTCAGGAAAAAGATCAAATTAGTAGATGATCAAAATTCAAAATTTATATATTTGTTATATTTTGATTAGATATAAGTTTTTTAAAATAAAATTATATATTTTAATAGCATGAAAATTTAAAAATTGGATCTTCCGTGTTTGATTTAACAAATAAAAAAATATTAATTTTTGTCAGGAAAAAATTAACTAATATTGTGCGATTGTGTAAAATATCAACAAAAAAAAAAGGCAAAAGTTTACAAAATAAAAACTATTTTTATAAAAAAAAATCCTGCCTCAAAATAGATATCACAAACATTTCTTTTGAGTCAAATTTTTTTTTTTTTTTTTTTAATGTTTGAGTCAAAGATTTTGAATGGTAGTATGGTACCATAGATATTTTACGTTACAGACTTACAGTCAACAAATATTGGTACAAATATACAATGTTTTATTATTATTATTATTTTGTATATCGGCATTCTTCAAATGTAATTCAAATATCAAGTTGCATGAGAGAGAGAAAAGTGAACAAATCTTGACCATATATTTTGTATTTTGTATTTTGCTTAGGTGTCATTGGATTATGGAAAGTCAAGGAAAAACAAGCCAATGAGAGAATCTTGATCCTTTTTGAAAATATGTTAGTGATGGTAGATGACTTATTCATTATTAATTATTAATGTGTATTATTTAAAGGACTCAAATCACCTGTCCAAATTTGGTGTCCCAATTTGTATTCATTTGGCTCGTGGCAATGAGTCCCTATATATTTCCTTTGAAGGGGCCCTATTTCGGGCACTTGCCCGAAAGCATAATAGAAGTGTTGATTACATTAATAAGTCACAAATCAAACCATTATGAGAACAGGTTTCTGATGAAAGCTTCGATTCTGGGTTCCAAATTTTATTTGGAATGTTTGTATACGTCTATTAAGAGTAATGCTAGACAGCCCAAAAATTTAGCTCAAATTTCAATCAAATAATGTGACAAGTGAGTTGTCATCACTACACACAACATGGAATGATGTGGTTAATGAAAAAACCACTTGCTACATCATTTAAGTTGAAATTTGGACTAAATTTTTGGGGTATGTAGAATTAGTGGTCCATTAATTGTATATTCTTTTTGTCAATTTCTCTGACTTTATTCAATATAAACAATATTTCTTGACGGATGCCATTTAATAGGGTGGCTTGAGGTTCTTAACTTGGAAACTCTGTTTTTGAAATAAACAATATGTGATGGTAGGATATAATCAAATTTTGAGTCAACTATTAAGATAGAAGCTGAAGACAACAGTATACATTACAACACTCTATTAAGCAGATTTTATAAGAAGATAAAGTACTTTTTAGTGGATAATTGTCAAAGGATCTCGATTATGATACTTTGTATTAGAATTGTTTTCGAGTTGTTTAGCTTACAAGTTTGTGCAATATTGAAACAAAGCTGCATACGAAGACATAAGATATTGTTTTTCCATAAGCTAAAAATGTCATATTGCAAATATCGAAACTAAGCTGCATACGTTGTGATGGGATATAGTGTTTGCATAGCTAAAAGAGACCATAAAGGCCATAGTATAGATCTGTAAATATGCAATTGTATATTTGTATTTGAGCTTCTGAAAAATAGAGAAGCGATCCACGTTAAGAATACTCATGAGTCATGACCAAGGGCGAAACCAGAATTTTTTTTTTTAAGATGGGTTGTTATGAAAAAAAAAAAAAGTATATTGACAAAAGTATGTCTCGACTGTACGAGAGAAATTTCATTAATAATAATAATAATAAACGTACTCATAGTTGAAATTGACAAATTAATAATAATTTTTTTAAACTACTATATAAGTCAACTATTTACTTTAAAATATAAAATTAACCGACAAGGGGATGAATAGTTTTTTTATTTTTAAGAGTAATTGAGTTTGAATTAAGTATGGAAATACTTAGATACATAAAAAAGGGAAGGAAAAAAAAAAAAAAAAAAAAACTTGATCATATATATAGTATATTTTATCCTCACTAAAAGATAATCTTAACTTATGGGTACTAACTAATATAATTTTAATTCTTTAATAGATAATATATATATAGCATTAATATATATTTATTTTATTTTTTTTCAAATGCTTGGGGTGGGGCCCACCCCAAGCCATGGCTGTTTCCGCCATTGGTCATGACATTACAATATGAGATTTGCATCCCTTAAAAAAAAAAAAAAAAAAAAAAAAAAAAAAAAAAAAAAAAAAACAAACATGTGATTTGCCTATAATCATAGTGGCCATAATTTAGGTAGGTGTATTTTTGTATTATTTTAAATATAATATTTTCATTTAAAAGAAAAACTCAATAAACATGATTTCAATTTATAATTTACAATCCCGCACATTGTGCGGGATACAAACTAGTTATATATATAAACGATCACATGTAACTCACGTTAACTAAAGGCATAGTTTCTCCATTCAAGGTCTTTATGATTTCAGTACTTTTATTTTTTTTGTTACCACAATGACAACAGTCGAACTAATATAATTATCTTTAAGCCTTACGAAGGGGCGTAAAGATCAAAATTGAATCAACTTGACTCGAATTAAGAACGCATGTTTGAATTTATATATTATATATAATTTTGAAAAGCTTAGCATTACTTATATAATTTTATATATTTGTTATATTTTGTTTTGATAAAAGTTTTAAAAAATAAAATAATATCTTTTAATAGCATGAAAATTTAGAAAACGAATCCTATGTGTTTTTTTGACAACAAACAAAAAATATTTATAATCTTTAGGAAGAAAATTAACTAATATTGTGCAATTGTGTAAAAAAAAGAACAAAAATTTACAAATTAAAAACTATTTTTATAAAAGAAAGTCATGCATCAAAATAGATATTATAGGCGTATCTTTGAGTAATTTTTTTTTTTTTTTTTTAAATGTTTGGGTCAAAGATTTTGAATGGTGCTGTTGATATTATAAGGTACAGTCAATAAATATCATATAATGTTTTTTTTTTTTTTTTTGGTTAAAGGTTTAAATTGCTCTTATGTTATTGGTTCACCTGGTACGGTTAAAAATGCTTTAAACGAAAATCTTAACTCTATAAAATGAAGTCATTTACATGTTGTTTTATTACTTTTTCTATCAAATTATCTTTTAAAACGTTAAAAATGATCAACCAAGAATATACACAGGTTCGAAGTTTGCGGAGATTTGGGAGTTCAGACCTTGATTTTGAAAATAAAAAGCTATATATAATAATAAAACGAGTTTTTTTTTATAGATATTATTATGGTAAGTGTAACAACACACAAGCAAACTAAAAAGTCACTTCCTTTTTTCGATTTACTTTTTTCAATTTACTTCTGAAAATGTCTTGAATATCGAAACCTTATGAAATGGAAGATGTAGAACTGGATTATATATGGATTCAAAGATTTTCAATTTGAAATTCTCTTATATATACAGTTATCTTAAAAAAAAATAAAAATCATTAATATATACAGCTATCTTAAAAAAAATCATTGATATATATAGCTATCTTTAAAAAAAAAATTATTTTATTCATAATTAGACATAAAAAAAACAATATAAAGGGTAAAGAAATGCATACATCTGTATGATCAAAGTCCTCTGATTTTTTATTATTATTGTGTTATATGATAATCATTTGATGATGAACTTGACAAAAAATTTAATCGGGGTTTATTGTAAGTTTTTTTTTTAATAAAGAGATTTAGTTGAAGATATATGTGTAATTCATTAGTATATATAATATTTGGTTTATTTTTAATTAAAGTAATTTATTCTTAATGGTAAATTTCTATTGGGGTATTTTTGTAATTACAATTTTTAATAAAAAATGAGTGTACTTTTTTTTTTTTGAAATGATAAAAAGAACTTCTTACAATCTACAAATTATCTATTTACACTCCAATTTATTTATTTTTAATTACAATTTAAACCTGAATTAAAATTACTAAACAAAATAAAAAAAATTCTAAAGACACTCTAAACTAATTAAATTATTTAAAAAAAAAAATTATCTCTCCTAAATTTTCATTAGATTAAATATTACCTATTAAATTCTCTTTCCTAAATCTGTTATTACTATATTAAACACTCTATCTACAAAATAAATAAATAAATAAATAAATCATATCTCCATACTTTATCGATCATTCTTTGATTAATAGTTAAAGAAAAAAAATTATGTATGTATGTATATATATATATTAAAAACTCAATACAAATACCTTGTTTAAAACTTGATTTGTTGCAACTAGATTTGATTAACCTTAATTTTTAAGACTAATGAAAGAATTAAAGTTTTCTAGGCAATCACATACCTACAAAAGTAACAAAAATCATTTTTATATTTTTTTTTATATTTTTTTTTAAAAAACAGAAAACTTGTTTTTTGAGTGTTTTTTTTTTTTTTTTTTTTAATATATACATATATACTGTTCCTAAAAATCAAGCTTATTCGTAGGTTTTTCTTTTTCTTAATTGTTAGTCTTGTTTGAGAAAGAATAAAAATAGAAAATTAGAGATATATATTGGAGTGGAGAGAGTTCAATATGGTAATTAAAAATTTATGGGAGAGTGTTTAATATGTAATATTTAATCTAATGATTTAGGAGAGATATATATATATATTTAATAATTTAATTCAAAAAAGATTACTCCTCCATGAATCTAAAAGCTACAATAGTTCGTCTTAACTTTTATTAAAATAAAATGGAGTGTCTTTAGAAATCTATTTTTAAAATGAAATGTCTTTAGACTAGGAGTGCCAAAAGATAATAAGGATAATCTTGAAAAAAAAAGTGTCTTTAGAATTTTTTAAAATTTATATTTTGAGAATGAAGTGTCTTTACAAAAGAAGTGTAAAAAGAAAAAATTGGATTGTCAAAAGAAGCTCTCAATGATAAAATATGAGTGTACTAATTAATTTTATACGTGGCAATATATATTGGCATCCTAACTTTTTATGTCTTTACCGTATAAAAAGATAAAATTAAAGAAGGTCATTGATTTAGATGAGGACAAGATGGAGACAAAGTGATGTGAGGAGGGTATCCAAATCCTTTATTCTATGACAAACAAACAAATATTTATTATCTTTGGGTATGTTTTTTCAAATTTTTTTTTTTTTTCCTGATTTTGTTTTGATTTCACATCAAAGGTCCCAGATTTTATTCAATTTTACAGGATTCCTTATGGGCCGTTAGATTTACTCTTTCTCTTGATCATGCTCTGTTCTTACTATGATGTCGGTCAAAATAACTCTCTTTTAGAAGTTGATATACATGTTGGTCATGAGTTTAGTCGATACATTTTGGTCATGAGTTTATCGGGACCTTTCAAGATTAGGCTCTAAAAGGACGGTCCAGAATTTCACTCCCACACAAAAGGGGAGGGATCTCCCCACACTTTTGATTTAATGGACAAATATGAGATTATATTTACAATCTCATGATATGAACCCTGACGACCGAAGCAATGGACCCTCTGTGATCTACCAACATATTTGACACTCTGATCCAACGATTTATTCCTTACTTTGAAAATATTTATATTATTTAACCTCTATTAACTACACTACACTATCTCTCAATTTGTGCTCATTATATCGCATGAAAAGCAAAAGCACCCTCTTATTGACATCTTACATCAGGTGTTACGATAAGAAAAACGTCTCTTTGTGTTTATGTGTTGATCCATTGAGTAGATACCATTCACTTTTGTATGGTGGTTATTTTTGCACCCTCTTATTCAGTACTTTTTTGTTTATGTAAGAGTTATACATTACTCCAATATTAAGATGTTACATGAGTTTACTATAGGAGTCATAGATGAACATATTTTGAAGAGAATCCTTCCCTTACTAGTAAATAGTAATCTCGATAATTACTACATTCATTGCTTGTTGTTAACTTTTGTTATTTTTTTATCACTTCTTAATAGATAGCGGGTGCTAAGCCCATGTAGTTAATTAGAAGTTAGAACCACAACAGTCGCAGAACAATTATGAAACTCCCACCAAATACTAGTTAAAACAACAAGTGATTAATTAATTAATTACAAACCAAGAGAGAATGGAAAGCTTGTTGAGCCGAGCCAACTGCTACCAGCAATGAACCTAGCAGGAGTGAACCCTTGAGCCTCACTTGCACTCGTAATCACGTTGAATCCCTTCTAATTCACTATCTTCGATGTCCCATACCAGTGTTTTGGTACTCACCGTAGAACAATGTATTTAGGGCAAAATTCACTCATACCAACCTGCAGGGTCGATCACATATCAGTGATCGACAAAGCTACCCTTGACTGCTTGCAAGTCAGAGGAGGCTCCGATCCTCGATTTCTAGATCACGATCCTCATGTTTTGGTTAGCGTCGGTATGCCATTAGGCAGTGAGCATGTTTTTCTTGCTCGAATTAGGTTTACAAACATGTATGTCTCAGTCTTGGAGAACAGTGGCTGCATTGCCGAATATAAAGTCAACGGTACCGGCGATGAGGCAGTTGATGTAGAATTGGCGATTGGAGTGGACGTAGAGGGTGCCTCGGTAAGCTAACAAGTGACATTGGTAGAACTTAGAAGGCAGAGAAATCGACACCAACTCGATCGGAGGGCAACCGCTTGGTTCGTGCTTCGATGGATCAGCTGTGTTTTGGAATGTGATGTCTCTAGCTAGAAATCCCTCACCATCCACTGCACTCACATAATCACATCAAAATTAATATTAATTAGTGGATTGAATTCAATATTCTAATTTCTAATCAACTTAAAGTTAGGTGATGTTGAAACAAATTTAAGAAACTAATAAAGTGAGACTTTGATAAAATGCAAAATTGAAGTCTAGTCCGAAAGAAAGAAAAAAAAAAAAGATTGCGCAACTTAAATGTTTTTCTACACTAGTTTCCTTTACTAATTACACTACACTTGCTAATAATAATTAACTGATAATTCCCCGTTATCTTCTTATCTATATATGTTAAATTTTCAATCAATTACCATTTACTTTGAATTTCTTAGCTAATTAAATAATTAGAAGGTCAAATTGAAATAGAGGGGTTTTATCTAATATATACAATTTTATATGTATGATATGTGATGTCTAAATAGATATTACCACATAATTACATGCATGTGATATTGAGATAAATTAAAGTGTCAGCGAACTAAATAGTTATTATTAATTGAGTTTTCGTATTCAAAAGAGCTACCCATAGTTGAAGGAAATTAAAATGCTAGAATTGAGTAAGCACATCAATATCCAATTAGCACCCTAATTGTAATTAAGGGAATAAAAAAGAGACGAAATTTTAGGTTAACCAAGTGGCATGTCTCTCGCACTTACATCACTAAGGTTATGAATTCGAGTTTTCCTAATCCCAAAAACCCGAACTAATTGTAATTATATTGTAAAAAAAAAAAAAAGGGTTACTTCTTTAATTAAACACTCCCTTTAATAAAAAAGGGGTTACTTCTTGTAGTTATAGATATCCAGGTTTGAATAAAAATCATTACGTGGGGTCAGGGGCGGATTTAGGCTTGGCTAGGGTGGGCTGCTTTTTAAATTTACTTTTTTAAAATTTTCAATAATTCTAAATAAACCCCATTTAGTTCTGAGTACATTCATCTTGTTTTAAGTCTCCCAGCCCAATTCCAATTATGGATTAAAGTTGCCATATTTTTCTTAGGGTTGGCAATTTGAGGGCCCAAGCCCGCACTGGACCCAAACCCTCAAAAAGCCCTCATATTTCAAAGGGCTTAAACCCAGCCCAAATAACAGTTGTATGCATGAGGGTAGGGCTTTACCCAAGCCCTCAAAAAACAGGGCTTTACCCAAGCCCACCCTTTGACCCTCATTATTACCCATATTATGATTTGGATTTGGATCCAAATTTAAACCTAGATTTTAACCCATATTTTTAGACCCATATTTTTAACATATATTTTAACACAGATTTTGACCCATATTTTTTACATATATTTTTTTGACCCATATTAAAAATTCTATTAAAACAATTAATCCAAATAGAATAATTTTTACAACTCAATTCAAATAGAAAAAAGTTTACATACTACTAAAATTAATAATAACCCAAATATAAAAATCCAAAACACAACAATAAATCACGACGGCACTACCAGCTCTTCGTCATCCACTCCTTCTGTAGCATATACTTCTTCTTCTGGGATGCGACCTAATAATAATAAAATAAAATAAAAAGCAAAAAAGTATAATCAACATCAATGGCAACTAATATTATATAAAAAGTATAACATAATTTGAAAATCGGATACTTACTTTTGTTAACCTTCCACCAAGACAATATGTCAAAGTTAGGAGTGTTATTTTCAACTTGCTCACCCAAATATCTCTCTAACTCTGACTTGTTCAAACTACTAACAGCTTGGCTCTTATATAATTCAAATTCTTCATCACCCCCAAGAACTTCAATAGAAAGATCAAATGATGAAGATTCTTCAACTTGTTCAACTCCCATGAGTAAAGCGTCAGACTCATACTCTGTAATTAACTCCTTCAGAAGTCCATGCACTTTATCTCGTTGACAATCTGCATCTAAGCCATATAGTCTACCAAAATGAAACTCAAAACACTACTTGTTTAGAACCACCCGAAACACTACTTGGTTCAACATCTCCTATTTCATTATTCCCACTACCCGTTGAAGTATTTATTTGACTTCCTTCTTCAAAACTAGTCATGGTGTTTGGCTACCTAATATGTTTAAACAAAATCCACATTGTAATTTCACAAAATTAATATGTTAATAAGTTTTAATACTGATTAAAGTCTACAAAGGGCTATATATTAAACCCAGAAATCAACATTTCAGACCTGACCCATATTCTCAAATTGTGTTATCTTCAAGACTGAGAAATGCAATGCCAGGAAAAAAACCTCTTCACAACATTTTTTTTTTTTTTTTTAAATGGTAGTCTATAAGAATCAAAGCAAAGAAAAGTAAAAAAAAAAAAAAAAAAAGAGGGTTATAGCATCTTAGAATCTTTGAATAGAATAATCCATTAATATATTTAATTCTGATTTCAACACAATTGGAAAGAGCATATATCATTGCTAGATAGAGAAAGAGAGAAACAGAGCACTTACAGACATGGTTTCTATATATTAACTTATTAACAGCAATATACAACCCTTTGTAGACTTTGATAATAAGTATTAAAACTAATTAATCAAACTGATCATGAATGGAACTAGTAGTAAAAGCAGCAATAGCATTAGATTAACTAGTAATATGCTACGAAAGTTTTGGCAAATATAAGAATTCTATTCATGAACTGAAGGTATATGTTGGGGATAATCCTCTACTACCGATGAACGCGGAAACACCATGCCTAATATACGCCCATAACTCATAGCAAATAATAACGTCGTCAATAAGCAGAAAAATAGATGAGAGAGAATAAAACAATCACAACACAAGATATACGTGGAAAACCCAAAACGGGTAAAAAACCACGAGCCGTCAGGACGACAGAGAAAGTTCCACTATATGATAAATTGTTACAACCATATACTCCAGGATTCTCTCTCACACCTAACCCCAAACCCCACTCACAAGATCCTCACCGAGTACCCCACAATATCCCTTAGGTCTCCCCTAAATATCACCCACGGATCTCTAACTTGATCCACCGATATTCCCTTGGATCCCTCTCCGGATATTCCCTTGGGTCTCCCCGGATCTCACTCACACTCTCTGATGTTTACATGGTGTTCTTTTTGCTCCATAGCCTTGAATCTAATAACATAAATATTAGGACTATTTATACTAGTTATAGGGAGTTTAAGATAAAAGGAAATCCTACTCCTAAACGTACAAGACTTACTTGTTCCACATAAATACTATTTCCTTTTATGACAAGTCTTCTTGTAGGGAGTAAATCCTTTTCCTTTAAGCACAAGAACTTTCAGAAGAATACATTTTCCTATTCTGCGCAACCTTTTCGATCTCAGCAATAGATCGTCTCTACAATATTGGTCACGGTGTGCACCTCGCTCCCAACACGTTGAAACACGTCAGCTCCTGATTGCTCTCGTTGCGCTGCCGATATTCGCAACGGTGTGGTACAACTGCCAAAGCCAAAGCCACAGCGGCAGCGGCAACGGCAACGGTTTGAGTTGTTCTTCGTTTCTTTTGTTCTTCGACCTCCCTCAGACACCATAATTCAACTTCCAAACGTATCTCACGTCTTCCAGGAAGTACCACATCAGTTGAGTCTTGTTTGATTCACTTCGGGTTCATTTGATAATACGAGCCAAAACCTAACAAGGTAGTAGAATTCTATTCATGAACTGAAGGTAGTAGCATTCTCGTTGTCAATACCAACACTAACTGAAGGTAGTAGCATTCTATTCATGAAAGCAATATATTCCATCAAATCAGACTCAAGAAATACGAAACCCAGAAAATATTCTAATTAATTGAGATGAATATTCTAATTAATCAAATTTATGTGACAAACCCAGAAAATATTCTAAAGAAGACCAATTCTTTACCATTTAAGATGATTTAGCTCATAAAAAAAGGAAAACTTACCACTGAATGTGGGTTTCAAGCAATTCTGTCGATGGCGAGAACTTCGTCGAAAGCGATTGGTGGCGACCTACGTCAGAAGCGACTGGTGGCGACCGGAAGTGACGGCGATACGATGGCGGCTCGGCGGCAAGAGGGTAGAGACCACCGATGATGAGAGCTGAGAAGTTTTGTTTTTTGAAGTAGAGATGCTCTCTACAAATAGGCGTATGTCGTATGGAGGAAGAAGACAGAAGTTCAAGTGGGTTTTGTTTTAAACCTAAGTGGGTTTTTTGCGGGCTTTAAATTAACCTGGGTTAAACCCTCAAACAACCCACATTCATATGGGCTTATAGTAAAGGGCTTAAAGTGGGCTTTTTAATGATGCGGTCCGGGTTTAAACCCGGACCATATCATGCGGGTAAGGGCTAAACCCTCTGTACCCAGCCCATTTTGCCAACCCTAATTTTTCTTTATCAACAGCCCATAAACTTTTAAACCCAATAACTTAAAAAATAAGAATCAAACTCATTCAAGCCCCATTGTATTTCCTTAACCAAGCGACAATTCAAATTGGAAAATATTAACCTTTTATCAAATGAAAAATAAAATTGAGAAATTTTAACCATTTACCAACTAATCAAAGGCAGTAGGTTTACCCTATAAATTAATCTCCAAGTCTTAAAAAATTTCAATTTTATGAGTTTTCATAGCTTTTGGATTTGTAGTGGTATATAGATATCGGCATGAGAAAACCATGAGTTTTATTTTATTTTATTTTTTTATTTTTAAGTTTATGTTGTAAAATTAATTGTAGATTGGTTATGATAGTTTTGATTTTTGGTGATTCATTGAACAACCCATTTTTTGTCAAACAATTATATATATATATATATACAGTCTTTCTATTATCAGTTCGAACTGACAATAAATATATCAGGACGAAGAATATGGACCACAGATTATGAAGAAGTTTTGACAAGTGCATACACTTTGAGTCAAAGTATGTAAATCTAGTGGTCTACATTTTTCGTCCTGATATATTTATTGTCAGTTCGAACTGATAATAGAAAATCCGTATATATATATATATATATATATATAATATTTTTGAAGAACAATGTATACGTCAACATGTCAAACTAATGTTACTAATTGATTAACGGATTGATTTGTTTGGTGTTAACTCTTTCTGTTTCAACAACAAGTACAGAACATGTATTTTCGGCTATGAAACTTGTCAAAACCTATTTGCACAACAAGATGGATGACGAATTTCTTGAGAATTGTATGGTTTGTTTATATTGAAAAAGAACTTGCTGATACAAATGATTCGGATTCAGTAATAGATGTTTTTACTTCTTTGAAGCTGCAAAAGTCAAAATTTAAGTATGATCTTATTGTATTTGCATTACATGCATATTCCTTTTTTATTTTCTTGTGTTTTTCTTGGTTAGAAAATGTATTTGAGGGTAAGGGTCATTATGTCCCTTTATTAGGTGTACTTTTTTATTTTAATTAATAAAAATTCCCTCGTATCATCGAGATTCACTATTAAAATGATTTTTTTTTATTATATAGTATAATTTTTTATCTATATCAAATTGTCCACAGCCCATTCAGAAAAAAAATTCTGGTTTCACCCCTGCATGGGGATATATGTGTGTTTTTAATATCTACAAAATTAATCAATGCATGGATCCTCTGATCTTGGATTTATGTTCCTCTATAATCTCATAGGTTGCTGTCCGTGTTTGAGTTCAACTTTTCCACTTACAAAGATCCCATCATTAATAGGCCATGTTTGGAATAGCTTTGGAGGGCTTAAAAGTTCAAATATGGCTTTCAAGTCTGTTCGGATATTTTACATGAACGAGCTTATTATGATTTAAAGCTCTTTTATCGCTTGAGGATTATCCTCTTTGTGTATCTTCTGTTATCTTGGCTGATAGCATTGGTTGTGTGTAATGTTCTGCTTTCCTTCCAAAAAAAAAAAAAAAAAAAAAAAAAAAAAAAAAAAAAAGCTCTTTTATCGAAAGCTAAGTCCAACCAACTCAGTTGGAAGAGCTTTAAATAAATCGGGAAGTTAAAATGCCTCTAGAAAGTTTGGATTCAATACCATAAGATATTATGGACTTTTTAAAAAAATCTTAAAAATATCAATCGAATACAACTAGATTTATCTAATATATTAAAAAGTTTAATATAATATTATCAAACTTTTACTTTCCAAAATTGTCTATTAAAATCTTAATCCACATTGTAGGAAAAAAAAAGGCCACCTTAGACTTGGTTTTTTTTCTTCCAATATCTACCCTTATTAGAAAAGGATTTGCCCTCAACACGAAGCAAAGGAGAAAAACAGACCATGTAAAGTGGGGGCAAAATCGTCTCTTCACATTGAAATAAAACTAAATCTGTAATACGACACACACGAAGTTCGATCAAAAACGAAACTTGAGCAAAGCTTCTTCTTCCTTCGTTATTGTCCGCTTTCATGACCCGTTAAAAACCCATCTCCAGGTCAGCTTCCTTTTCGGGTTTTCTCTGCTTTCTTTTGTTTTTTTTCCGGCTTTTATAGAATTGTTTGATGATTTGAGATGTTTTTTTTTGCTTGTTTAGAGACGGATCTCTATTGTTGTTTATTTGCATATTTTGTCTCGTTGATTTGGTTGCTGTTTGTTGTTATTGGTGGTGGCGGATCATGGAGGTTTGTTTGAATTTGACTTGGATTGTGCCATTTTGATCATCATGAGAATTGTAGGCAACATGTGCGAAATATGTTGTGATTCACGAAGATGGGTTTTTTCTGCAAATGGGTTTTTGTTGTAATTTTTTTGATGATCAAGTTCTGTTGTGAAATGTTGTTCCTTTTTGTTTCTAGAAAATGATAAATTAAACAAATAAAAAACTTTCCTGCGGGATAGTGTGCATCAGTGCTAAATGCTTGCAATTGGAAGTAAAAAAAAAACGATTTTTTTTTTTGGTGTGGGTGCGGAGCAATGTAAGTGAAGATGAACCTGTTTCAGTTTTTTGTTGTTGCTCTCTTATCAAAAACAACACTTAGTTATTGTACTCCTTGATCTTGAGTTCCAGTTGAAGCATGATGACTTTGTATGGTTAAAGTTCCTCAATTGTATGGTTATAGTAACATGGTACATGCAAATATGCAATTAACTAGATTGGCGTATGGGATATTGTAGAATTTCGGTACTTCTATTGCTTGGTTGGAAAAAGGGTAGGAAATATTAAAGATACGATTTTTAGGAGACTTGTAGTGTAAAGGTTTTGTATGTCACATGTTTGGGACTTGACGCCCTCACTGGGTATTTATAAGAGAATACACCTTCATTTTGCCCACAATATGTTTACCATTTATCGGTGCAATCTTGATAATGTTTCATTACCATAGCTCTTCTACAAGCAAACAATTACAACAATTATAATGTTGGTATCTATGCGTAATTTAATGAATACACAAACAATTGCATGTAGAGCTGTGTTTTCTTGTTTATATATTTGAGAGCTGTCAAGCTTAGCATCCAATGTTTGTGTTGAGCATGGCTTTTGTGTGTCCTCATATCACAATTTATTAGCTAACATCATTTGTTTACTATTCATTCAATTCTCAATTAGTTTTCTCATTCATGGTACATTTCGTTGTACACCTCTAATACTCTTTGGTTTGCTTTAGTTTCTTGGACTGTTATGTGGAACTTGCGCTGCCTTATGCCTTATTTACAAAATATATTTTCTCCGTTTGTTAGATTAATAGTGATTTTCTTTTTTCATGGATATATCTTGAAGAAATCATCATATAGCAGCTCTTATAAAATAATTTATATCACACAACTGCCTAATTAATTAACTCCCTCTTTTACACATTTATTATCAGTCATCAGATAAGTAATTTGTAGGTTTGTAGAAACAAATGAGCATTTGAGGCTTCCACTTTCGTTTCGCTGCTAGTTTAAAGTTGTGGGATGGCAGAAAAAGCATGTGTCAAGCGCCTTCAAAAGGGAATATAGAGCACTCTGTAAAGTATGCCCCTCACTTTTGTGAAATTTACTATATTTTTAACAGCTTACACTATATGCATTTTTTTGTTCTTTGATTTTCCTTCCTTTTTTTTTTTTTCTTCCTGAAGTTCAGCTTTATTGGATTTGTTTAGAGTTTAACATCTACAAGAGGCTCTTTAATTTCTTATCTAACGTGATAAACTAGTTATCTAGATGATCTTGCAATTAGATGCAATCTCTTGATGTGAATGTGTATCTTCTTTTTCATTCATTAGTTTTATTTATCTCAGAAAGTTTAGTATCTCCTTCTCTTTTGCTTATTCAGTCATATAAGCTAGGCAGGTTAGTTTCCATGGCTTTTGTTTCTGGCTGGTTACATTTCTTTCATCTGAAATCTATTAATAAACAAGAAGTTCATCTCACTGTTGTTTTATTTATTAGATTGGTTGTTCTTGGAAGATAAATATCTGATGTTTTAAAACTTTACTGGAAATTTGTTAATTCTTATTTTCTTAGACAATGATGATTCTTGTCATGTGAATTTGTAGGAGCGTCCAAAATTCTTCTTTTCATCACTTAAATACGCTTTAAATTTACTGGAAGCATTTACTGCAATATTTCTGTGTTATACTACTATCTTTATCTTTTAATCTTGCTCATGTTACTGTCTATACCTTAATAATTTCTACATTCGTAGAACTTGAATAAAACGTGAGTTTAAGTGCAATCTTAGTGATTGGAATTTCCAGATTTAGTTTTGAAGGGTTAGGAATCAGCTAGAAAAGTTGATATTCAGGTGAATAGAATGCTACCAGCCGTACTCATTTGTTACTCGTATTTTTAACCTTGGTATTTCATTGTTCACGGGAATGAGGGATCATTGCTTTTCTGTAGACACAGTTTAGGATATGTACTAATGCAGTAAATTGAGGTTACCATATATGTGGCATTGTGGTGGCATCTCTTTTAAGATTGTCAACAACTCATGCATGCAACTACTTTTTTTGGTCTCATCTTCATATTTTTGGTTTAGTGGGATATGTTTAACACTTATTCAACTTTTGGACTTTTGACTTCCAGATTGTGTCTTGGAGGGAAGTCAAGGGACACCTTTTGCAGGTTAGTTGCTTTCTGTTTATCTTGGCTTCTAATTTTTGATTACCTGGTCATTATAGCTTTTCAGACCATAATCCTAATTTTTCAATGTTGAAAATTCTTGTATTTATCATATAAGGTGGATACTACTATGGAAAGATCAAGTTTCCCCCGGAGTATCCTTATAAGCCTCACGTATGTGCTCGATTTCTACTTGAATTCTCAAGAACTGTAATGATTTTTTTTTTTTTTTTTTTTTTTGTGGAGTATCTTCTTGCCCCTTCACTTCTAATAATAAACTACATTTCCCTTGCTTGTAGCATGATCACTCCCAATAGACGGTTCATGACACAAGAAAATCTGCTTATCAATGAGTGACTGTAAGTATGTTACTTTGATACATAAAGAATATCGTTCACTAAATCACTGATATCTTTAATTTTGGATTTACATTGATCTTTTCGTTTTTGCTGTTCATCCAGAAAGTTGGAACCCGATGTGGTCTGTATCAAGGTAGGACAATTACAAGTAGTGGTGTAACTTCTTGTTGTGACGTTATTCTTTTTCATATGGTTGCTATAGATTGCATCTTCTGTAGGTCATTTGGCTAATATTTTCCCTATTTCCGAAATGCAGCATTCTGACTGGACTTCTCTCTTTTATGGTGAGTTCATTGTTCTCTCTATCTAATCTGGTCAATTCTTGAGCTCATTGTTTCAAATAAATGTTTGGGTCTTCCTTTATGTGTGTTACTTTTTTCCTTATAGAGGGCATCAGCCTTCAAGCGTTTCTTGATAGCATGGTTAGATGTTCTGGTACAAATTAATGGTGGGCTTACCAACTATGACCTGAACCTGTTTCTGCTGAAAATGATATTTTTTTGGTGCTTCTTTTCAGCGAATTGGAGCCTAAGTTGCTATATCCTGAATTTTACTTTATTATGAGGAAAGCTTTGTTCATTGATTTATGCAGATGGACAACAGTCCTACCACTCCAGCAGTGTGAACACTAGTGCTGCTGAAAGCAATGTCTGGCAAAGACATCTCTTGCATTCAATTGTAAGAAGTAAGTGTTTTGCTCAAAAGATTTTGTTATTTCTTTCATGGTTCACAGGACTAAAGTATTTTTTTTTTCTGTTACATTTGTGTCATTTACTTATGATTGTGAATTGAGGCCCATGTATTATGCAAGACCTACTTTTGCTTTCTTAGATTTTTGTTCATTCAAGGGTGGGCCACTGCCAGAACTAATCCCTAATATTACTTTCTGAGATGATATTTGAATCCCATCTCGGCTGTATCTATCTTGATGAGTATGTATAGCCAGATTACACCCGCTTTGGCTCGGTTGACCATGGAGTGAATAGATTGCAAATTTTGGTGCAGTCTTAGATTGCTTGGTTGCTTACTTTAGGGCGGCACCTGTCTTACAGAACTAATCCCTAATATTACTTTATGAGATGATATGAAATGTTGCATGTAATTTTTCCTATATTTGCTGTGAGCACAACCTTAAATTGTTACATAATATGATGTTTCCTCTCCATGACAGCCCAACATTCAGGAAATTGTTCCCAGAGTATGTTGAGATATTCCTGAGCAACAAGTTTCGGAACAGCAATCAACTGAGTTGCCAAAAGAAGAAAATTCAGGTCCTAAGATGGAAAAACTTGGTAACTTGGGAGAGGATTTTAGAAAGGTATAGTGGGTAGTGATCATACAGGCTGCTGCTAGTGGGTGTATTTTGAAGCTTAATTTTGTATAGGGGATTGTTACAAGGAGGCCGAGTTGAATCGCTGTGCTGGGCTGTGCCTTTGTTTTCACCTTCTATGTTGATGTTTCAACCTTTTATACAGTTTGCTAATTTTATCTATTTTTGGCTCAAGTTTATGGTGGTACTTGTATTCTCTCTTCTCTGTTCTGTAAATTAGTCTTGACTCTTGAACTTGGGACTCATCCGTGTTGACTCCCTGATCATCAAGTAGTAGTTTGCTTCAAGTTCTGAATCAACCTCTCACATACAGTATTTTGGGTGCTCACTCCCACCCTTATCATCAGCACACACTCCTAACTGCCTGTGCTCAACCTGCTTTTGAAGCCATTCTCAATTGTTCTTTCCTCATTTTCTCTCATAGGCAGACTGCTCTTTCCTCGTTTTCCAGCTATGGCTTGTTGAGGCTAGGAACTTGAAAACTTATGTTTTTTTTTTGCTGTATCGAAAGTATAAAGCCATTCATTGGTAAAAAAATCTGTTCTTGGAACCCATTAATATCTGACTCCAAAAAGTTGTCGTCGCAGAGGATTCAATCTACTATTTAACTACAAGTGAAAACTAGATGATTTTGATCAGAAATTTATCATTAGCAGACCATGTTCTATTGTCTCTCTATATATTAGAGCATCATGATTTGGTGCATAAAGAATAAAATGTCAAAAGTAAAAACCAGAGCGAAATGATAAATGAAACTGTTGTTGTGTTAGCTTCCACCAATTCCCTCAAAAACTCAAAAAAGAGAAGCCAAAAATCCGCCGGATATGTAGAGCCATGCGTTCATCATTCCTCGATCCCCATGACAACACAAAGCATCTCTTTTTGAATCTCACTAACATATTAATAATATTAAACAAACACCTTCTTTTGCTTTCCCTGTATATCACCTCTATCTTCTACATTCATAGTTTTCTTTCTTGTGTTGAGTATATATTACAAATGATTTTTGCCTTTGTCTTCATGATCAAGTTTGATTTTTGAGAGGTAAAAAGACATCATCATTGCATCCCATTTGATCTTTTATTCTTTTCTTACAATATTTCTGATAACTGTTAAGATTTCTTACTGATTTTGTTGAGCATCATTTCTACATGGATTAACCTAACTCACTTCCTCTTCCCAAGTAAAAAAATCTCACTGTGCTTGCCATATCAACCACTAAAAGGTTGCTATTTGATGGGGGATGTTTCAGTTTGGTAGTTGGCCTTTGCTTTTTTTGAAATTGGAACTCACAATATCTTCTTTTCATTTCACTGCTCTTGCTGTTTACAAAAAAAAAAGCAACCCAAGGCTAGACAACCGTGAGTTTCACTTCATGTTTTGGTCCTTTTAACCTCAGAATTGAATTTGTCTAGACATCTATTTATTCTCACAACTTGGAACATAAACACGGCCAAGCTCATCAAACAGGTTTGAAATGATTTGGTTTGGATTTCTTATCATGCGTTTTCCTTTTCGTTTTACCATTTCGAATAGATTCTAGTTTACTACGTGTTGTGATCAGGTTTCGTGTTTGCAGGCAATGATGAAGAAATGTCCATCATACAGGGACTATGAGGCTAGTGACTATGGTGTCCATGAATTTGATCCTCAGTTGGATTTCTCACAGGTGAATAGTCTCTTCTTTTTGACTCTGCTCTAAATGGTATTTTCTTTTATTGTTCTCGTTAATGTTACAGAAACTATAATATGGTTGACAGAATTTATGGTTTCGTGGCATTATTCTCTCCTGTTCTTGTACGTGAAATGGTTTAATTCATCGTGTAAATTATAATTTTGATATAAATTGTTTTGATGATCAGTTCTTGGAAGAGGCAAGACAACATGCGAAAGAAGTGAATTTTGAGGCTTCATCAACATATACAGAAGAAATTGGAAAGAAAAAACAGCTAGAAGGAGAGAAGAAGATAAAAAAATCATGGAAGAATTCTCTGTTATCATGGTGGAAAGTGCACAAAAAGAGCAAGCCAAGCATGGAACCAGCAGCAAGTACTAACATTTCGAACCCACGGAAGGGTCATGTTTCAGGTCCAATATATGGCAGTGGCCGAGGGGATGAAATGAAGCTCCGGCGACCAACGTCTGGACCGATCACCAATCTGTTCAACCCCATTAATACAGGGGAGGATGAGATACCTTATATGTGTCTTGATCAGATCAACAACAACTCTCATCATGTCAAGTCCTATGGACCTGTTTATTTGGTCACTTAATTTCTCTAGAGTTAGATGATATGTATTACAGTTGAATCGTCTAATAGAAATCGGCCTAAAACACTAAGCTGTGTTGGTTTATTATCACTTCAAAGTATTTCAACAGGTTTTGAATCCAATCCCACAATTTATGCTCTTTTATGATTGAATTGCGTTCACATCCAACGCGTCTTTGTGATGCTGTTGTGTGTAATTGTAGGCTTATTAAAGATCACCCCACAATTGCTAGTCAAAAAGAATGAACAAAAGAAAGGAAGAGGAACAAAATCTGATGGAATATCTCCTGCTTGAGTTCACTTTTACTTAACAATAACTTGCAAGATGAATACTGCTTTTGTTGGCCTTATTTGTAGCCTCTTTTGGCATACAAAAACCAAAGTATTGTAAAGCAAGCTATTGATAACAGGTTCAGCAATCAAACTTGTCAAGTTCATATGTAAAAAAGTTTTAAGACAAATTAAATTATAAAGAGTGAATCAAATTAATTGGTTGGTTGAATAAGCTTTACAATTAAAACAATAATGTTACAAATTGCTTCACTTTCCTGGAGACAGAGGAACCTCTTCTTGTGTTTTCCTAGCAACAGATTTAGCAAAAGGGATTCAATCAAATCTCAAATTGAATATGTGAAAAATCTCTAATTTCTAATGACAAATCTTCAAGCAATGCCGAGATACAATCATATCTTCAGGCATCTATAGTTGTTTGAAGTCAATCTATCATCTCCTAACATGTTCATCATCACAAGAAGTACCAGAACAATTACTAGTACTAGTAGTAGGATTCACCTTCTTCTCCCTACTCAAAAGCCTCTTGAATGATCTCAACCTTGTAGGTGGCGCAGGCGATTTCTCTTCCTCCTCTACAATACCCTCTTCAATGTCAATCACCACCGTTTCTTCTGGCCTGCCACTATTCAACGCTAACGTTGATGTTGATGTTGATGTTGTTGTTGTAGAAGATGAAGATGATGAAGATGGACCCTCCTCCAAAGAAGCACCACCAGTGCTGACTTGAGTCTCATTTCCCCAAAACAAGACATTTGTAGGAAAATTTGGAGATTCTGTGGAGTACCCAGATACCAAATTGTCCTGAGAACCCTGAATATCAAACACCTCTGCAGATTGAAGCTCAACAGACAGAGAATCAGAGCCTTGTTGATGATGATGATCATCAACAGGGTTCCTACAAATAGGGCATGTTAAGTGAGACTGGAACCACATATCAATGCACTCAACATGAAAACCATGGTTACATTTCGGCAACAATCTAGCTTTCTCTCCCTGAACCAGCTCAGACAAACAAACCGCACATTCAAGTCCTTCTTTGAAGTCTTCAGGACTGAAAACAACAACAGGAATGGAGCGGAGGACGGCAGGGTCGAGCCCTGTTCGCAGAGTGAAAGATGGGTCTTGTCCGGGAGCGAAGACGAAGCGGCTGCGGCGGCGGCGGCGATTCGGAGGAGGCTCTGGAGGCTGCTCAACGCGCCACCAGAACCATTTGGCGTAGAGGTGGAGAAAAAGAATAAAGACAACTACTACGAAAAGGACTATTATAGCTACCACCATTACCTTGCCAGTGATTTCAACCGTAGCAGAGTTGTTGAAGACATGATCATCACTTGATGAACCATCCATTTTTACAAACCCAGATGAGAATTGCGATTGTTTCAACAAAGATGAAGAAATGAGGAGGTTTAGAGGTGGGAAAATGAAGAGAAAAAGAGAGAATGAAGCATTTATGAAAGAAAAAAAAAAGGTTGAAGTTTTACTGTTTTAGAGAGGAAGGAGGACCAAAGACTTGGACTTTTTCGTTTGTTTGTTCTCGGAGGAAGAAGAAGAGAAGAAGAAGACGTTGTTTGGGATAAATTCCTAAAATTAATCGTGTAGGATTTACGTTTCTTCTTTTCTTTTTCTGTTTATTGACTTGTGTTATGGCCTTAACGTATAACCTTGGTTATTTTACTTTTTTTTTGGATTGGCCATCCAACTTGAATAATATTCACGTCAACAGGAGCGTAACTTAGCTGGTAGATAAACGAGTCTGGGGCTTGGATAAATGACTCCTAGGTCATCGGCTTAATTTTTTTTCGATTTATATTTTAAATTTAGGAAATAAAGTTATGATTTGATCGAAATGTGTCGAGATCAAACAATATTAGTTTATTCTGAATAACTATTCTTACAAAAGAAGTCATTGCATACTTCTCTAATAAACAATAGTGAGAACATGGACCAAAGTGATTTAATTTAATTCAATTCAAATGCAAGATTCTTCCATATAATTAGTGCTAGTCTACCTAAAAAATGGAAATTTCAATATTCATTTGTTGGCTATTTGTGGCTATAACAATCAAATTAAATAGCTAAGGAGGTCAAAATACATAAATTTTTTAGAATTTTGTTGGCTTACAGGCATAAAGTTGGAATCAAAACTTTACATGAGTATGTCAAGATCAAGTGCTATTAACACGATCCATCCGTAAAGGTTTTCCTATAAACCTGTCCGATTAGTTACTCCCAGAGAGGCAGAAACACTCTCATAATAAGTGAGACTCGAAATACCGGCCACATATATAAAGGAATGTGTACAACCAATTAACCGAAAGTTGAAACATACAATTTTGATAACTAAAAACACCTTTGTGTTATGCTGGTTCAGAGCATTGAAACATATCCATCAGTTGAGGAACATATTTTAGGTGGCTTGGACTCTCACCACACAAGTGACCAAATTGTGTTGTTGGTAGTTGACTATTCTACGGTGCATCAAAATTGAATGATGAATTGGACTCGTGACCTCCAAGTTGTATCTTTGTGAATTCTTTCAAATTTCATACACAATCGTCTCATGTGACCCCCCCAAAATAGATTCTCAAACTTTGGTTTGCTCAAAAATCTTAACTACCGTGGAATATATAAATATCTTCAGTTACGAAATTGATACGATCGTAATAGCAGATGTATTTATATTCCGTTAGATGCACGATATATAATTTCGAAAATAATTATGTGATTATTAAAAGGAATCACGTGGCATAAGTGGGGTCACAAGTCATGGCCCCTAAACATATTTTCACATGGAGAATTTTTGTTTAATTACACATGAATTTTTTTTTTTTTTTTTTTTTTGAAGAAAATTACACATGATTTAATACAACACAAATCTCGATAGAAGTAGTCCTTGACTGATTCTTCATCATCAATGATCACCCGATAACATCGCTGATAATATTGCCACCACTTTACCTACTAACTTGGACTTTGTTGTCAATTGATTTTGACTTGTTTTCTCTCACTTTTGGCTTTAAGCCCGTTTAAAGGGGTCATTTATATTCTTTTATTGCCCATGTTTGGTTATATGTATGAAAATATGAACAATTTGATACCTGTAGATATTCTTCGCATGAATTAAGCAAGAGAAATGTTGTTAATTAAGATGATTAGGTTGGCATAATTATTGGCTTTAGAGGCAAAAATATGTTGGGACAACATGATGAAGATGAAATGATTTTTTGTTCTCATTATAGCAATTGATGATCGAATGCTCTCTCTCTCTCTCTCTCTCTCTCTCTCTCTCTCTCTCTCTCTCTCTCTCTCTCTCTCTCTCTCTCTCTCTCTCTCTCTCTATATATATATATATATATATATATATATATATATATAAATTCTATTATCAGTTTGAACCGACAAAAGTTATATCAGTTCCTTGTATGTGAACCACTGGATTTAAATATTTTGACTTGGCTGTATGCACTTGTCAGTCAAAGTATTTAAATCCAATTGGCCCACATACAACGAACTGATATAACTTTTGTCAGTTCGAACTGATAATAGAAAGACTGATATACAGAAATATATATATATATATATATAGGGATAATGCTTGGGTACTGACCGGTCAGTACCCAATTATACTGACCATCCAATGGGGTGTTGCCACGTGGTCAAACTCTTTCATTTTTTAGATTTTTCTCCTTGATTTAGGTTACGTGACAACCAACCATTGGTTGGTCAATATGTCTGGGTACTGACCGGTCAGCACCCAAACAATATCCTCTATATATATATACAGAAATTCTATTATCAGTTAGAACTGACAAAAGTTATATCAGTTCCTTGTATGTGGACCACTGGATTTAAATACTTTGACTTGGCTGTATGCACTTGTCAGTCAAAGTATTTAAATCCAATTGGCCCACATACAAGGAACTGATATAACTTTTGTCGGTTCGAACTGATAATAGAAAGACTATATATATATATATATATATATAATGGTGAAAGCAGGAAGCACAAATGTGAAAGAGAAGCACTTTCATGATAACTTTTCCTTTTTTCTTTTGTTTGTTGCCTTTTGAGAAAATTCCTAGAAGAGAGAATTTTACACATCATCAGCTACATATATAGCCTAGCTAGCTGCCACTTTTGTTGGCTCCCATTGAAATTTCATAATTAGGATTAATGCATATAGAGGGAGAATTACGAATAATATATTCACATGCACTTGTAGTAATTCTTATTATTAATTTACATATATGTCAACAGGAGCATAGTTCAGCCGGTGGATGGACGAGTTTGAGGCTTAGGTAAAATAACTCCCAAGTCAGCGGCTTGAATCCTACCAATGACGAAAGCTCTTAAAAAAAAAATACATAATCCTGAATTAATAGAAGTTATCAAAAAAATAAAAAAATTGTACATGTATCCAGATCCATCGGTACTCATCATGTATGTTCTTCGAAGGTGCTGTAAAGAATCTTCTTTGTCTTTATATGTATAGTACCATATATGTAAGGTAGCTAGCTAACAAAGTTTATATATTTATATATGTGCTTGGAAAAGGACTTGATCAATATCTTCATCAATAAATAAGCTTATAAATAATTTGTGATTGAACATTATGTTTTTAATGGTACTGGAATAAAATAATGAGATCAACTTTGTAAAAGAATTTTGTATATTATATCAAAGAATATAATTGAAATATGATGTATATGCATGATACATACCCTTTAATTACAAGGTATATATATATATATATATGATGAGTTAATTAATTGAAGTGAAATTGGCACAAACCGCCATTGTTAGGTCTTCATCAAGAGAAATCATGATATTGTCCATCCATTTACTAATACTTGTTAAAAGCAGATCAGAGATCTTATTTGACCAAAAACAAAAGAGACCACCAGCACCTTGATGTTTTGATGATGAGGGAATTACAACAACATTGGTTCTGCAGAGAGGACAAGTTGAGTGCAACTTGAGCCAAGCATCAATGCAATGACCATGGAACCCGTGCTTACATGCTTTTAGCACCCGGAACGTCTCGCCAGCACGGACCAGCTTGCTCAGGCAAACTGCACAATCCACATCTTCATCTTCATCATCATCATCACTGCCATTGTTGTTTTCTTCGTGATCAGCTAATAAGTACCATTTGGATTTGGTACTGTATAAGTAATGGAACAAGGAGTAGACCAAAACAACCATTATCATGATCAAGGTGGGAATTGTTGCTTCTGCTTCCATGCTCATCATTCAATTCTCAGCTGGAGGATTTGCTTTTCACAGATTATATATATATATTTGCTTATATCTTGACTGCTAAACTCAAGCTTATATATATATATAAAGTTTTGACTTGACTCTTAACTATTCCTTATCAAATCAATATACATACATATATATATATATATATATATATATGTGTGTGTGTGTGACTATTTTGTCTTCAAGCACATGCATGGTTTTATATATGTATAATTAATTAATCATGATTTTAACCAATGATATTGTAGCTCGAATGTTTTAATGAAGCTATCCAAGGGTTTGGTTTTTATTTTTATTTTTTTTAATTAGTAGAACTAAAAAACATAAAAACAAAATGTGGGTCGGTTATTGACCATGAAGAGGTTGAATGTTCAAGCCATAAAAGTAGAGTGTTCATGACAAAAACATTTTATTTTAATTTTAAATTTGGTCAAGGTGGCTGCTGCTGCTTAAGTATATATCTTTTAAAATTCCACATATTTGACTTTAATTTGAGCCCACTTGATGTTTATCTTGAATATCTCTCAAATTAAGTCTATCCATATATGAGAAAAATAAAAAATTAGAGAAGAAAAATGTAAACTGATAAAATGGTTTTGTAGCAATTGACTTGTAAATTGTAATATTATCTAATATTTTACTCTTTACAGTTTATAGTTCATTATCATCTCGTATTTAAGATATTGGTAACCTTTCAAATTTCATCAAATCAGTTTACAGTCCTAAATGATTCCATCAAATTTCCTTATTAACCCCAGTAAATTATTGATTCTGCTGCTGTTTCGGTGTTACCCCAAATTTGATACATAAAAGATAGTGGGCTCTTGAAGGTTGAAATTTAGAATTTTAAGAAACCATATTCGGTTGTTTGAAGTTATGTAGCATAACAGAACAAAATTTTCATTTACGATGAAATGTGTTTTATAGTTACTCCCATATCTTTGAGGAATTGTTGTTGGTGCTAGCTCAGCACTTACAATAGTGTTTGCACTGCAAATTGCAAACTAGCTATGGCCTGAAAGATCAGTTTGATAGCCCATTACTGAGCATCGGTTTTGACCTTTGAGTGATCAGAATTCAGAATTAATAGAGATTAGTTCAATAAAGACAACTCAAATTGGCACAATTTTCCATTGTATATAGACTCATCTCCATCAACTCACAAGCTGATAGAACAAATGAAAGGATCTGGAAAAGAGTTTGTAAATGTAAACTTGTAAAATGAGTCGATCAACTGGTAAAATATGGATGCAATAACAATGTCTTCTTGAACCAAAAGATCATTACTACTTAGAAAATACACTACAGATTAAGTTTTTTTCAAAAAGAACAACTACAAAAACTAAAACACAAACCAAATTTTACATATAGGAGCACCAAGTTGCTTGCTTTAATAAATCATCCAAAACTGTGGGATTGCCAGCCAACACAACTTTTTCAAAGCATTCAATCCTCGTTTTTCTTCTTCTTTTTCTTCTCCTTCTTACTTGGCTTCTCCGACTCTTCTTCGTTTTCTTCAGAATGCTTTCTTTTCTTTTTCTTCTTCTCTCCTGCTTCAACCTTCTCACTGTCATCTTCTTCAGCTGCATGCTTTTTCTTTTTCTTCTTTTCTTTTTTCACTGACTCTTCTGCTTCGGCATTGCCATTCCCCCCATTTGTCAAATCCATGTCCTCATCATCGGCTTTCTTGCTCTTCTTCTTCTTCTTCTTCTCTTTCTTCTCTTCATCACCGACAGCAACATCCTCCACTGCTTCAGTCTTTTTCTTCTTGGACACCTTTTCTTCACCATTTCCACTTAGACCAAGGATAGAATCCGCTGAAGGATTATAAGTCTGCAAAAAGAAAAAGATTAGAACAAGCCTCCAATAATAAGCAAAAACTGAAAAGCTACATAAATTAGAAACTGAATACAGACCTTGGCAGGAGTTACCAATGCCCCAGGGCCCTTCTTTCGATCCTTGTCATAAACTTCAATCTTAGGTTTGCCTTTAGCTGACCCAGCTGCACGTCCCAATTCTCTGCCTTCGAGATTCCTTAACCGTGCTTCAAGCTACACAATCAATCATGCGTAAGAAAATCATTTCCACAATAACAAAACAAAGCAAGAGGATAACAAGTTTGTACAAAATACCTTGGCTCGATTCTCCAGTCCCATAGAGTTATCTTGACCATCACCAAGAGCATCATATCTAATTGCCAACGCTGCTTTTGCAGCGAGTGACCTAGAAATCTTTCCCTTATGCTTTGGGGCGGCTTGACCAATCAGAGATGCATGGTAAATAAGCCCGTACTTGGGAGTTGCATGCTTAGTCTTCAAAGCTCTGAATAGAGCCTTTTCTGCCCCAAGTATCTGAACAGTGCTCCCAGGCTGCTTTGCAAGATTCAACAAGCTACCCCCATGGGCAATGAGGCGGGCACCAACAAGCTCCCCAACAAGGGCAGTCAAATTTGGAGCGATCGTATTCATTCTGCTTTTTAGATAATCATAAAGTTGAGCTCTGTACTCTGCAAGAGAGATGACCTGATCACAGAGTTCTCTAATATTCATCAAATCAAGATCACTAATTTCTGTTCCCATTGAAATCACTGCTGCCTCTTTCAATTCTGCCTCTACTTCTTCAGGTAATATCTGTGGGATTTCAAACAAGAAATACAAAGTGATTAACATTCATGACAGTCAATTCTGTATCCATCTATTCCATCAAAAAAGTAAAATAAAATGATAAACAAAGGCCTCATGGTTTAGAGATTGAGAGTTTCCTCAGTACAAGGTTTATTCAAATAAATGTGATAAGAAAACAATTCTATTAAGGTGTCACCGCAAGTCAACATGTTTCATTGGCCCACAACAAGTTAATGCATAGGACAAAACTTGCGACATGATAGGTTCAAAAATTTGTAAATCTACAAGCAAACAAAACCAACCACACAAGAGGCACCATATATAATATAGAAGACAATCTGTATGAGAACTCTACCTCAGAAAAATCAAGCTTTGCAGCATTAACACGGTACCCCATCAACTTCACTGCCTTTGCATATATGATATTGTCTTGTATAATCTTTGCAAGCTCTGGAAAATGCCAACCATACCATTCTCGCACCCTCATTGCATAGGTATTGAGCTCTTTATCAAGATCATCAAGTAAACCAATCGCCTGTATGATCATAGTATCCACCTAAAACAAGAACAATGAATACTTTAAAATGGATAGGCAATTAAAAATTATGATGAAATTAAAAAACAATCCACCCATTTTCTTTGACAATCACAATGCAAATTATAATTGGTTGAAATGTTAACATAAGCATTTAACTTGGGGCAAAAACTCAGGACATAAAAAAGTACCTTATCAGCGCTAAATTTGAGCTTGTATCTGGACAAGCTATGAGATAAACCCAAGCTCATTGGTTGAAGATCCTGAACAGCTAGACCAGATATGAGTTCCGTCAACTGACTCCTCACGCCTCTCATCAACTCCATCACAGCATTGTTGTGAACACATTCTATTTTCTATCAAACATAAATTGCACATACTTTAGTATTGAATGAAAAGCAAACAACAATAAAAAAAATGAGCCTCAAAGTTTCTATAGACAAGAGTATTGACTGACCAATTTCTCCTTGATTGCATTTCCAAGCTTGGAGTCAGCCACAGCTAATGTTTCACCATCACAATGAGCACGCAAGAACTTTCGCAGATCTTTGCTGGGTTTGCTTTCCAGCAAACAGGTAGTCGCTTGCAAAGCTTCTGAAGTATTCTCAAACTTAGAAAATGCTTTCAGCTTCACTATCTATATTTCGCAACAAAACAAAAGTGAGACTCCAAACTATATAGAGCAAGCTTAAACATTTGGCACTAAACAAAAGTTCACTCCAAATTACATAATAAAACTATTGTAAACATATGTGTAAAGTTGTTCTCAACTAAATTTCAGAAATTCAAATTCCTTACATGCGAGTTACTCATCTAATACGAAAGTGGAATCTAAGAAACATATACAAACAAAAGTTTTCATATACTAAAATTCCTGCCACAGAAGTTATACTATAATGAGACATATACCGTAAAAACACTAGCTTTACCTGTCTGGCAGTCTCAGCAGTGGTAAAATCTTGCCATAAGTCCTGCAACACAAGTTATATAATCATGAGATACATGATACTCAAGAAAAACTAGAGATTAAAAGAAAAAAGAGGAAATGTAGGTGGTGGTGGTTACCTCGACTTTGGAGAGCTTGCCTTCGTCCAATACTTTAAAAAGGGCAAAACCCGCCGGCGTTTCGAATAGAACAATCATCTTCGGCTCTCTTTGCTCTACTCTCTACTGCCTGTGTCCTTTGAAATTGAAAGAGAAGCCGTTCTAGGGTTTTACAGAACTCGCAGGGTTTTATAATTATGGAAGACTACTAGGGTTGCTTTTTTCATGGGCCGGGTCAATCCAACTACATATTTTGCATTTTATGGGCCAATCATGGCCTGGCCCAAATCCCACCTCAATTTTTTTGGTTTAAAACAATAAATTAAAGAATAAATACAATGTTATCTAGTGAGTAGTGGAATACATATTTTTATTTAGAATATAGTGAGAGAACGAGTGTAGTGGTATACACTTCATCTTTCAAGTTTGCGGTGGGGCCTATACATATTGAGAGGCAAATTTACTATAACGTTGAGGGTATATACACTTTCTCTTTCACGTTTGTGGTACAGATATGCATATTACCCTCACGTTTGTGGTACAGATATCCATATTACCAACATGTCGGTATGCATATTGACATGCATATTTACTAGGATGTTAGGGTATGTACTTCCACTTTCACGGTTGTGATAATAGCTCAACATATTAGAGATACATATTTACTCATTGTTGAGGAGAATCTGAACCACACGTGATATGTTTGACCTTAACGGATCCTCTCCGAAACGAACCCTCTAATAGTCCATAGAAGCCAATTTTGATCCAACATAAGAGGTTAGCTTAATGCACTAGGGTTTGAAATTCGTTACCTTCAAGTTTATACATGGGGATAGATTAGTAATGATTGGATTGTATTATATAAAAGACCATTAGATCCAATGATAAAACGAAAACATCATGTTTTGACAATTCAATAATCGGCTTCTCTCCTTGTTATACATGTAAGTAAAGTCAAGGGCAAATTTCAACAACATAATCTAATTGCATGTAAATTGAAAGGGGAAAGAAATTCCAACACTAGCGTTTTCATTGTTCCAACAATTGAAATAAACAAAATCCAAAACACAAGTGTGCTGAAAATAAATAATTGCAACAGTTTTTTTGGAATGCAAAACATCCCTCAGTTATAAACCATGTATTTTGGAGTTGCGCTGAACTTCTGGTACCCCTTGATGACTTTATTCACAGCATCGAGAAAATCTTTCTCGGTCACTGTTTTTCTTCTCGCTCGGATTGCATACATTCCAGCTTCTGTGCATACACTCCTTATATCAGCTCCTGTATAAGAAAATAAGCCCTTGTTAGGAAATCCAGAACCTGCATGTATCTTATGTAGACGTAGAGCAAGAACAAACGACATGAATTCCAAAAATGCATCAATGAACACATATCATACCAGTGGAGTTGGGACAAAGCCGAGCCAAAAGTTCAAAGCGGATATCTCTTTCACAGTTCATCGTTCGTGTGTGGATCTTAAATATCTGTGTCCGACTTTCCATATCAGGGAGCCCAAACTCAACCTTGCGATCTAATCGTCCAGGACGTAACAATGCTGGATCAAGCGTGTCAGGCCTGAAGAGTTTTAAGGAACATGAGCCACAGAAACAACAAAAAAAGGTCCTAGATTCAAAAACAAGCATTATATACATGTTGGCAACTCAATGGTCCGACTTCAAGTTTTTGTGTTAATTCTGAAGGCTTAGGGTATATTATACACTCTCAAACTCACTTTATAGACAAATAAAAACCAATGCTTCCTTGCATACAAAAACAAATATCATATAATTTGGATAGTGCATGGGTGAGGAGACTTTTTTCTTTTATGTTTGTGTGTGTGTGTGTGTGTGTGTGAGAGAGAGAGAGAGAGAGAGAGAGAGAGAGAAAGAGCAAACATCACACAAGAAAAATGGTGAGGTTTGACAAGGACACAATTTTGATATGAAACCCTTCTACTCAGAACAAAAACTGTACAAGTAGCAAATTGACCTGTTTGTTGCCATTAGGACTTTGATGTTTCCACGAGCATCAAACCCATCAAGCTGATTCACAATTTCAAGCATAGTACGCTGGACCTCATTGTCTCCACCAACACCATCATCAAAACGTGCACCCCCTATAGCATCAACTTCATCGAAAAAGACGATACAGGCCTTTTTTGAACGTGCCATCTGCAGCAGGCAACATTTTAGTAAGATAATGAAAACATGCAACATTACAGTATGGTAAAAAAGTGACACAAAAAATAATCAACTGCTGCACATCAAAATCCAACTTAGGATATGCAATGGATTAACTTCTAACCTGAAATAGTTCTCGAACCATCCTAGCTCCCTCACCAACATATTTCTGAACAAGCTCACTTCCAATAACACGGATGAAACAAGCATCAGTTCTATTTGCCACGGCTCTGGCTAAAAGAGTTTTACCTGTCCCAGGGGGACCATAGCAGAGAACACCCTTAGGAGGATCAATTCCAAGCTTTACAAATTTCTCAGGGTGAAGCATGGGTAGCTCAACAACCTATAAGAAACCAATTTCATTGATATAAGTACCAAGTGTGGCAGTAATATGATAATATCCAGAGTCTCTAAAATTCATTATATTTTTTTTATGCTGTTCACATAGTAATCGATTATCTGTGTAAAACAATGAAACAAAATGGATATTGGATAATACTAACTTCTCGCATCTTTTCAATCTGCTCCTTGCATCCACCAACATCATTGTATGTCACATCTGGCTTCTCTTCAACGGTCATCATGGTCACACTTGGATCAATCTTTGGAGGCAAGGGAATTTGAATCTGATATTTATTCCGGTCCACCCTGCAATGACAGAATATAGATCAAACTGGGAAGAAGAATCACCATAAGCTAGGCTTGCTGATGAATATAAAAGCATATACCATAACAAACATATCTTCAGAATTTGTCTGAAGGTAGGAAACTTACCCCACACGCATGCCTTCTTCTATATCAGTTGGGGAAACTTTGTCACCAAGCCCAACAACAAACTGTAGTCAAGACATTAGAATTTCCATTACGCACAAATTACAAAAATGTGACATTACATCCAAATAATAAAAATTCAGATTCTATATGATTTGAGGTGCAAACCACAAAGCATAATCAATAATAACAACAATTTTAGCATCTGATTAAGCATAAAGTTATACATATTGCAAGTGACATTAAGAAGACCAGTTTAGGAAACAAGTTCATCAAAAAGAAAAATTACTATTTCCTGAAAACGTTCCTCTTTTTAAAAAGAAGAATTGACTATTTGACATGTAAGCAGCAGCTACCTAAGAGGCCAGAAGAACCGAAGTCTTTATTCTGCAGCTTATCTAATGAGGCTTTCGTTGTTTTGTTTAAAGTTATATCCCTGTTCACCTAATACCTTATCATTAATCCCTGTATGTATTATTGGAATACATGATTTATATCAACTATGAGCATAAAGATAACCTAGCGAGACATTGGTTCAAGCCCGAAATATGCCTTTACTTTGGGTTGTGGATTCAAGCTAGCTGCTACTATAAAAACCCCAAAAGAACTAGAGGGAAATCATTCTGGGGTTGTGACTTTCATAGAGCAGTTAAAAGGACAGAAGAATGACACCCTTAAAAGAAAAAGATCTTGTCCTAGAGGAACATTATCCAAATGAACTAGAGGGAAGATGGTTAGGTTCATCAAAGGTGAGCAATCAACGAAAGTAATTCTATCCTGCAGTGCATGTTGAACCTCAGTTACTTGTTCCACTGCCTACTAAGTTAAATATAAGAGATTTTCCAATCCCCATAAATGGTTAGGTTCATCAAATGTGAGCAATCAACAAAAGTAATTCTTTCCTGCAGTGCATGTTGAACCTCAGTTACTTGTTTCAGTGCCTACCAAGTCAAATATAAGAGCTTTTCCAATCCCCATAACTTGGCTACCGAGTCATTCTCCTCTGAAATTATCAATTACCTAAAGAAATCTTCCACTAATCCAACGTAGTAGTCACTGTCTCACTCTCATATACCCATCCTCTAATATCCCCATCTAGATCTACAGTGCAAGTAAAGAAGTAAAAAGTTTGTGTATTTATCCTTAAATCAGTTACATCCATACAAATTGAAACATACCTTGGCAATCTGCTTAACATTGATAACATATTTGGCATCTTCAGAGTTGGGATTGATTATCTTGGTGCATCTAGCCACCTAAGTTGAAAAAAACCAGTCAACAACATCAGAAGCACATCACCAAACACAAAATCGTTTATAAACAAAAAAGAAAAAACACAATACAATACCTGAAGAGGCTGCTCTTCCTGCATCATCTGCTTATCTGAAACAAGATCCCACTGGCTGGGTGCCGCCAAGCCAGTGTCAGACTCCTTGATACCTGTTCAACATCGAATACAAATCTCAATTATATCCAAAGTCGAAAATTTCCATACAGAGAGTGAGTGAGTGAATTAATTGTAGTTTTACAAGTAAAGCGAAAACGAAAACGAAAACGCATACCACACAAGTCGTTGATTTTCTTCGCAAGGTCCTTGATTTCCTTCTCAGCTTTCTTAATACTAGTCGAATAAGGTCCTAAACCCTACAAGAACACAAGCAGTTAGCTCAAAAGTTGTTGAATTTTTGATAATCGTAATCGAAACAAGCAAAACGCAGATAAAGGCAACATGTGTGAGTAGAAAAACCAGATCCAAAAAAGAGAAAAAATAATTAGGGTTAGAGAGGGCGTACATAGGTTTTGAGAAGAGCTATGTCATCTTCATCGAGAGGCCTAGGGTTCTTCTCGTCCTTGATTTCATCGTCTGCCATTGTGCGATTTGGGGAGAGCGAGAAGAGAACCAAAGCTTGCTTCTTCAGAGAAAAGAAACGATGGAGATAGTGTTTTGGTTTTTGGTTTTGGTGTGTGTCGTCGCTGCTTTTGCTTTTATTTCCCCAATCGGACCGGTTTCTTATTCCACAAGTCGGCCTTCATCGTTTATTATATATTTTCAATTACTCATTGCACCCCCTAATACTCTGACCACACCCCAAATTATTGTTTTAGGAAATCTTATTTAATCTTTTTTTAATTAATTTTTGACACATTATTGATTGTAATGGTATCACAAAAATGTAGTTTATAGTTCTAAGCATTTTTAGTACATAGTTAAGTTAATATTAAGTTTCCTAATAAATTGAAATAATGTTATCTCTATCAGCAAAGCAGTCGGACACTTCCACTTTATTCATGTGATAGAAGTTTGTGTTCGCAAAACAACGGGAGAACTCTTCCCATTGTGGGAATTGCATTATAGGTCTACTACAATTAAATTGTAAAATATGGGGAGACCCCTTCCTATTGTGGGAGCTGCATTCCGAACCATACTTGTTGCTATTTATCTCTCCAAGTGTTAGATTCAATTTGGAAGCATTGGTATTTGTACATGAACAAATCCATTTTTAAGCATTTCAATAAATAATTTGACCAATCTCAACCAAACTACACTAAACTGTTTTTGCATTAACTTATTGTTGTATTAGCAATTAAACCTAATAATGATATATTGGTAAGATTATTTCATTACATGATCCTGCATTCTGTAATGTGCACTGTTGTACTATATGTCCACATATATATATAACAGGTAAAAGTAGAAGAAAAAACAAAAATGATTTCAATAGTTTGAGAAATTGGTAAAAAAGAGACTTAATTAAATTGAGGTCCCTACATTACAAAAACTATTGAAAATGGAGAAGGTATTGATTTCCATCAGAATGCCAACTGATTGTGTTACATTCCAGATGGAAAATACAAAAAAAAAAACAATGTCAACTGTCAACTACTTTGAATTCTTAAACTTTAGAACATCGTTCGTATTCAAATCGAACTTCTTGCATATATCTAAAATCGCACATTTACTGAGTCCTTCGTCTTTGTATCCATGGCAAACAAATTGATCAAGTTCTTTTGATGGCTGCAGCACCTGTTTATTGTATAAATAAACAAAACATTATGCTTGTAAGTAATATATGTATTAAGGTTGATTTCAATATGATCATACATAAATCTCGATGAGTCTCAGACAAGCATAAATGAACTTACCAATGGCAAACCTTGCAAATTTTTACTTTCATGCTTTTTGTTATTATGATCACTTTCACTCTTCTCCGCATTAGAAACAATCAAGTTCTGAGTCTGTGAATGGTCAGAAACTAATTGAAGAAGCTTCTCACTTCCCTAAAATAACAAAGTAATTCAAAGATAGATCAGGAAACTAGGGTCATTCAAGATACAACGGGGGATCGAGCACAAAATCAATGTACAATTTTGAAAAAAAGAAAGAAAGAAAAGACTCTTATAAAGTTTCCATTATATGAAACCAAAAACTACATGCAAATATATGTATATAGAAAAAAGCATAAACATCTTTGGGTGAATAAAAAGGCCAGATGAGCAAATGCTATTAAATTTAAATCAACCCAACCATTCAATAAAACCAACTATGATGTGGAATCCTAACTTCCTTTTATAATAGTCATTGCGTTTCACAACTATACTTATATTTTATTCCTTTCGGCCATCCTCTAGTCCTTGCCATCTTGGTGAACATTCCATAATCAAGTCAGTATTTTTACTAGATGGCTATAAAGGCCATCACATTTTTTTTTTTGTTACAATAAGACAGCATAGAATCATATGACAAGGTAGAGCTATAAGGCCAGCCATGACCACAATGAACCTTAACAGTTAAGAAGCAGCATGCATATGACGAAAGACTGAATCAAGAAAATGTAAGCTTATGATCGTTAATTACGTGTAAAATTTAATGTTTAATGCACGTCTGCCTCAAGTAGAGTATGCAATGAAAAAAATAGGGAAACATAGGACAAGATTTTGGGAGATAAACCACAGCCTATATTTCAAAACAACATGGCCCTAGTTAGAGCTATTAGCTAAAATGAAATGTGAAGTAGGACCCAAATAAGATGTCAAGCACACCTGGAGAGCTCGCCAATGCGAGTAAGTGCGGAATAAGACCCAAAAGAATGGGACGTTAGGTAGAGGCAAAACCTGTATAAGAAAGGGAACAGATAAGAATGTGGCATATTATGCATTTGACAAGATAATGTGCACAAAAAGAACGTGTTTTTATATGATTCCCGAACTACAAAAGGTTAATTCTGACATCCAACATGTAACAGTAGGTCTTAAAATTCTAAAACTAACGCACTTACACATAATGCAGATGTCAATGGAATCAATGTTACTGAACCATAGAAGTACTTCTTATGGATAATGGTTCCCCTGATAAACAAACAGCACTTGTGTTCAGAAAGAGTAGCTCATTTCTACGTAGTTGATAGTACGGAAAAAAAAAAATATTAAATATAACTTCAAAGCTCTTAAGCTTAACCAATAAAAAAAATTAAACCATACTAATAATAAAAAGATCAAATAGCTATCAACTGCAGGGCTACAAGAATCCTTTGCTGAAAAGCTTTTGCAGTGATTGTTAATACATAAAGCTTAGCTCTTGCAGTATTTATCATTATCCTGCTCCTTGCACATTAGGGACAGAGGTATTCTAAGAAAATGGCTTTATAACAATGAAGACATCAATAACACTCAGCTATTCTTTTGCTACTTACATCAAAGTCATATCTTTCCAAGACTTATTAATAACATATGAAAAAATATAAAAATCATCAAGCATTGCCATTGATTGACTGACACAAAAGATGAGTTTCCGTGATTACAAACAATATTTATTTGTTTGATAGGACCATCATTCACAAACAAATCCTGAGGTCTATCCAGCAGTATGATTCCCCTGACTTGTTTTCAGCATTTCAGCCACAAAACACGATGAATTTCTAATAGCAAAGAGAGAAAAGATTACCTCATAGCAATATGCCGTAATCTTTGCCTCACCAATCGTGGATTTAAACTGAAACATTGTGACAAAAGGGATATTAAGACACCATAAGAATTGTGGAAAAGAAGTAGAATACTGATCCCAAGTTGTGTTCTAAAAAATAAGTGATAACTACAGTCATGCAATCAATGAGGCAACCCTTTTGGGATCCAAATTCAATGCTGGTAAAATGAGTGATGTAGAAATTAAAAAGAAGCAAAAACCTTGAAGGGTAAGTGACTTCAACATCAGTAACCTCTCTGGAAATCGATTTTAAGAATATCTCAGACGGTTTCACCCGCGCCAACAACGTCAATCCCACTCTACAATCACACAAATGAGAAATCAATCAACATAAACCAGCAGCAGCACCAAATTAAAAGAAAAAACAGATCTTTAAAAATACCCATGAATCTTTCTCTTGAACGAGCCATCAGGCGCCTTCTCCAGACCCAGCCAGGCATTATTCATCTATTTGCAAAACAAATAGACATACACGTGAGCAATTGAATCGAAAAAGAAAAGACATAGAATCAGGGAAAAACAAACCTTGTCGGAAATGAAATCGATGAGGAATTGGGCATTGAGTGAAGAGCTGTCTGAAGAGGAGATGCGTTGCCATAGCTGTTTGATGGTGGAGGGACTGTGAGACGACACCACTTGAGATGCTAATGGGTCTACGGATCTGCTGAAGCACCAGTTCCTTCCTTTCAATGGGAACACAACCAATCTCGCTCTCATCACTGGTAAAAATTTTTAAAAAACAAAAGGGTATATTCTTCTCAGAGTTGATAGAGCAAAAACAAAAACCAAGTAATTTCGAGAGGGTTTGTTTATAAACTAACAAGTCAATGGAAGAGGAGCGGCGGGCGGGATCAATAGAAAAGATGGGTGTTTTGAGTTATGTGGATTCTCACCCACTTACCATTTGCCACCTCGGACTAGGCTTTGTTGTCAATTCAATCCATGATGTCAAGTGATCATCCCACTAGTCCAACACTGGGCAACTTGCAGGATTACCCAACACAAGAATGCCGTTGATATGATGAATCTGCCAATACCTTCAATGTTTTTACAAATAATTTCTACTACAAATGCATTTCTAACCCACTTGAGGATTCAAGAAGAAACCAGAAAGTTTATTTCTTCATTCACTCTGTAAAACTCAGAGATAGATTCCAAGAGAGACTATATATTAAGGTTTACAAGCCCAATTCACATTATTGAAACACTTGATTTACAAATGGAATGTTTAAATTCAAAAAGAATATTGTAAGATGATATCCTCATACACTCAAATCTGTTAAACAAAACTACAGATTGCAAATGCTAACTATCATACACTAAAATACATGTTAACGGATTTTCAACGACCATTGAACAAAGATTCTGATGAAGGAGAATGTTCGTTTGAATCATAAAATACAATGATCTGACGAACTCTTTATCTTCTTCATTTACTCGTCCCCTGCTATAAAGTTTGGCTCTTCACCTTGGCAGAGGTACTCATCACACACCGATGCTAATCTCCAATCCTTTCTTAGCCGCAAGATATCCTCTGTGAAGGTAGATCCAGAGGCTCCAATGAACACGTTGGACATAGCGCAGATTGTCTTATCCAGCATAGCTTCCACCTTCAATATGAAAATTTAATTGATACATGTAAATCAAACCAAACAACTAGAATGACAAAATCATGCTGAGGTGCTCAATAATTAGATGATTTGAAATAAACAAAGACATGCCATTTTCTAACATTTGGTACACATTTTTCTTAAAGGTGTAATACTCATTGAAGATCAATTTATCCACAACTACGAAAAATGGACCTCCTTATTTGATTGATACACAATATGCAAATAAATCCATAAGTACTACATAGAGTGGTCGTAAAATCTCTCTAAGAAGTGATCCTGCTTTTGTTAAATTTTAACTAAATGTGTATTCTTCGCTAGACAAAATTACTGAATATAAGAAATAAAAGTGACAAACATGAGACCATAAAAAAGGGTCAGTAAGAATCCTCTGCCAAGTCCTCCCATATACAGATAAAAAGAGTGGCACTATAATTTCACCTGTGCGTCATCCTCGATATGATGTCTATATAACAAGGCATCCCACTTTTCAGCTGAATTACGAGGAGGCCGTTGAACAAGTGGTACAGTCTTCCCATTCAGCACAACCAGTGACTGCAGTAAACCAGTTTCACTTGCTGCAGCATCTGTGGAAAGATAAATGACTGGTGCATTGGTCCTTTCAATTACCCGAGTGATGCAATCCGCAGCTTGAGGGATGGGGTAAAAGCAACTTGGCTTTTTAGCGTTGCTGTCAAAATAAGCAAAAGCAAAAGAATTGTTGACGTCAAAGACAAATACATTCATAACGAAAATTGAAAAATGCTAAACAAAAGCCTTGTGAGCCACAAGGCCAACATACAATTTACTCAATTGTAAGTTAACATACGTATGAAACACATACTGGCATAACATTATAATTTATAAGCTTAAATTTCAACCTCAGGCGGTCATTGTATAGCAAAAGATTATTTAAATGGTTTCAACCAACAGAAAACTTGTCTCAACAATCCATAAGGATCTTTTGGATCTGCCACACCTATCAAATCAGTTTCTCTATCTCTATGCTACCAAAACATGTAAACTTCACATCTTACAGCTCTAAAAGGCATAGGATATACAATGCAAAGTCATTTGATAAATTTGGGGTGTTAAGATAAGAGCAAAGCGACATGTACTACACTTCTAAGAGATCACCAGTTCAAAAATTGCAAGCTTCCTCCAAAAGAGCACACAGCTGCCTTAACTTCAAAACCTAGGATCACTTACACAACCTATGTATTCAAGCTAGACCTTTCCACCCTTTTTCATATTGTGTCTATCAGTCTTTGCAATCATAAGAATTACAAGTCTTTCACAGAATACAACAATGGAAAAGCATCAAATGTACTTTCATATAGACACAACATGAACCATCCTAACTCTAATTGTGGACAAATTATGCAATTAACTATTCACAAGAATTAGGTAGCTATAAGCCATACACTTCCACAACACTAATCATAAACTTAATACACAAATTATTTTTCACTAGAATATAGAAAACATAAGGCAATTAAAAGATAAAAAGAAATACATAAACATACCATAACTTCAAAAATCCATGCCTCAAAAAATGATGAGCAACGAAATTACTGGCATAGCATTATAAGCTTAAATGCAAACCTCATGCAGTGTTTTCAGAGCGACTATTTAAATGGTTCAACCAACTAACAAGGAAAACTTGTCACACAATCCATAAGGATCTTTTCGATCGGTCACACACTCACAAGTCACACCTATCAAATCCTCTATCTGTATGCTACAAAAACATGTAAACTTCACATCATACAGCTCTAGAAGGCATGGTATAAACAATGCAAAGTCATCTGAAGATTTGACAAGTTAGGAGAAGAGCAAAGCCACATGTACTATACGTTTAAGAGATCACCGGTTCAAAGATTGGAAGCTTCCCTCAAAAAGAGCGTACAGCTGCCTTAACTTCAAAACCTAGGATCACTAACACAACCTATGTATTCAACACCCTTTTTCATATTTTGTCTATTAGTCTTTGCAATCATAAGAATTACAAGTCTTTAACAGCATACAACAATGGAGAAGCATCAAATGTACTTCCATATAGACTCAACATGAACCATCCTACCTCTAATTGTGGACAAACTATACAATTAACTATTCACAAAAATTTGGCAGCTATAAGTCAAAACTAATCATAAACTTATACACATTATTTTTCGCTACAATATAGCAAAAATAGGGCAATTAAAAGATTAAAAGAAATACATAAACATACCAGAACTTCAAAAATCCATGCCTCCGAAAATGAAGAGCAACGAAATTACTCCCCAAGAAGGTCTGAACAAAGCGTTGGGCAGTAAGCATAATAATCTTACTGGGTTCAATCAAAGTCTTGCACTTGTGAGCAATGGGGCCACCCGGCTGCACAACCCAATCTTGCTCAACATTAGCGAAAAACACATCCCCAATCGCGATAACATCATCATCAGTCTTAAACTTCGTTTCAACATCTTGAACTGTCTTTTTACTTGGCTTCTTAATATCCTCCTTCCAAGCATTCTCAATTTTCCCCACAGACACTCCCAACTGTTGTTTCAACTTCTTGATATGCTCATCGTCAATATAACAGGGCTGTGGCGACGAGAAGTAACAGAGAAACCTATCAATGTTGACATGATTCTTCCTCATTTCCGCAAACTCTTCGAAAGACACCACTACTTTTCTACCCAAACAATCATTTATATGTTCAATGTCTAATACTCTACTGTACTGATAATCAACCTTGTAACTAGGAATCACCAACACACGACCCAACAAGGCCGCGAAAAACATATGCTTTTCTAAACAAATCAAGTGGTTTGACATTTGTCCCGACAGACATATAGCGAATAGGAACTTGTCCGATTTTGGCTTCCATTCGATAGTTCGTTTGTTTGCAACCACAGAATCGGCCTTTCTACAGGTTTCGAGACCAAAATTGGAGCCAATTGTGTCACCGTTTTCGGACAAGTTGGAATTTTGATGTGGAGACAAGAGGACTTGCTGGATCTGCTTGTTGATCGAAATCTGATTGAGCAGAGCCGATTTGGCGTCTCGAAAGAATGTAGTAGTATCAGTGTTGTTAGAGAAGGATTGGTTCCAGAGAGCGAAGAGCTGAGACTGTTGTTGTTTGAGAAGAGAGAGGGCGCGTAGCTCGGACTCGCGCATGCGATCGGTGACGGAGTCGAAAGAGGAGACATTTTCGGAGAAGAGGGAGCGGATGTCGGCGGAGAAGTAGACGAGGACGATGAAGAGAGGGAGGAAGATAGCAAAGAGGAACCTTTTGTTGAAGACGAAACGACGTCGTTGTCGTGAAGAAGGGGAGTTGTTGTCGAAGTGTTGAATGTCGAATGTGGAAGGGTGGTGGTCGGAGGAAGGGAGGTGGTGGTCGTGTTTGGTGTCGTTTTGATGGATCAAAGTCTCGCGATCGTCGTCGTCGTCCGACGAATCTCTCTCCATTTCTTCTGTTTGTGTTGCTTTTGATTGTGGAATTTTGGAATAAATAAAAGTGTAATTTGATGAGTTAGTTAGTGACTTAGTGAGAGTATGTGGTGGTGGTTGCGGTGGTTAAGATGAGAGATCTAGCGGACTAACTACAAGAAAATGTCATTTAGTGTCCGTTTGAAAGAGCTTGTCTATCGGCTAAAAGAGCTTTTTTAATTAAAAAAAAAGCTCTTTTCAAATTTTTTTTGTATCGTTTGATTGTCACTCAGTAGAGCTTTTAGATGATTAAAAAAGTTGTTTTACGTCTACTTGGAGAAGCCCAAATTTAAAGCTTTTCCAAGTAGATCTTTTGGTGTTTTTTTAATAACACTAAAATCTCTAATATAACCCTATAATTTAATATTTTCTAGAGTATTTTGGTAATTCTCTTATTAAAAAAGCTCTTTATTAATTGACAACCAAACGACCAACGGCTTTCATTTTAAAGTTCTACCTCTAAAAGATCTACTGTAAAAAGATCTACTTGAGAAGCTCTCCCAAACGTACTCTTACTAACCCTTTATCGTTAGAGTTAACGGATGTCAAAAGTGTGAGAGGGTAATAGTCTAATAGAAAACAATCGTAAGAAGGTTAAAAAAAAACAAATAAAGAATTGTTTTGGAGATATGGAAACCTACATCGTGTCATCAATCATCATCAAATAATGATTTTTTTAAAGATATGGAAACCTACATCGTATCATATAAATATTGATGATTTGAAAATATTTATTTTGGATAAAAATACTTATTAGTTCATTGATTAAAATAGAGGGTGTAATAAATAAAAAATAAAAAAAATAAAAATAATATAGTTAATATTATAATCGGTTGAAAGATCTCAACAAAATATTTCTAATGGTATAATTTTTATAGTAATTAGATTTATGAATAAAGAGTTATAATAAATTAACTAAGTTTATTAAAAAAATCTATAAAGGATATAAGAAGAATCTAAAAAAGAATATGAGGGTAAAATGGGATTATAAAAAATAAATAGTGAAATAAAGATGGAAGATTTGGATCTCTATTTTTATTCTCCTAGTTTGGCGTGATTTGGAGATCTATATATATATATATATATATATATATATATATATATAAAGTATTATCGGTTCGAACTGACAAAAGTTATATCAGTTCCTTGTATGTGGGTCATTGGATTTAAATACTTTGACTTGACTGTATGCACTTGTCAGTCAAAGTATTTAAATCCAGTGGCCCACATACAAGGAACTGATATAACTTTTATCAGTTCGAACTGATAATAGAAAGAATATATATATATATATATATAAATTAGGTGATAATATTATCTTATCCCTTTATTATGACATGAGCATTTTACAAGTCTACTAACCCATCGTAGCTTCGTCATGGGTCCTATTCTAACCTAGATATATTGTATTTTAATGATGCTCAAAATAACATATTCCTGTAACGATCTTATTATCTTTGATTGATTTGAATATTCACGTTGATGAATGTTGAGAGTACACAATATGTATTCAAAATTATTATTATTATTATTTTATTTTATTTGACAATGATATTCAAAATTATTTTTAAAAACTATTATAGAAGAAGCTAATTATATAATTTATATTTTATATTTTATATATACCAAGCATTGATGAGATAATCATTTTGCAACAAAGCCAAAAAATCAAAATTAATTTACACATTCTTCCAAGTGTTCAATTTAGTTTCAATAGACAAATAGAAAGCTATAGAATGTGTTTGTAAATGATATAAAGTTTTCACAAAAAATAAATTGCTCTTAAAATTTAAAAATAAGAAAATTGTAAAACTTTGTAACCAAAACTTTCTTAAACTAGCTTCCTTTGATGCCACAACTCAAACCTAACATGTTATGTTATTTACCTTCAAACCCATGTAGGACAATGGTCTTTTGAGTTTTATGACTTTATCTTGGAAGATATAATTACCATTTTAAGTTTTTAACTACAAATATCAAATAAAAGGACACCAAGCAATTTTCTTACTCACAGGAAACATAAAGAAACCATTCCTCTCTTTATCTTGCAAAACATCTCCAACACAACAGCTTGCCAGAAAAATAATTATTTGAGATATGGGTAAATAGATTTAAAAAAAAATCACCCAAATTTCGATATTCTTACAAAAAAATAAAAAAAATTCCTATCGATATCATCATAAATCTGAATATATTGCTGAAATTTCTAAGAATATTATCCATATTTAATTCCATAAACATGGTGAATGTTAGGGGGCGTCCTGTATAGGGCCGACCCTAGGGTTAGGCCCATGAGGCAACCGCCTAACTGCCTAAGGCCTCCAACCGTAAAGAGCCCCTAAATTTCAAATTTTCAGTTTGATTTTTTTTTTTTAATGATTTCATGAATATAAGGCTGGAGGCCCATAGATGTTTTTTTTTAAACAAAGATAGCCAAGAATTATAATTAGAGTGACGATATTTGCACCTTTTAAAAACCGTATGTACACCCTAAATTAGTATGTTTTTAAAAATGCAATAATACCATTACCATTAATAAAATAAAACGAATAACTTTTAAAATGAATAAACATTATCAATAAAAAAAAAACATACAAACATTAACGACCTATAACCAAAAAAAAAAAAAAAAAACATACTTAAAAAATAATATAAACAACTCTCCATCAGCTATACAATTAAAATTTTGACTAATTATTAAAATACAATAGGAGCATGATGTCTTTGTGATGCAAAATGTAATAAAAATAAAAATGTTAAAATCACATATATAGACATGAATGCTTTTGTCAAGTTTAATTAATGATGTTTTTTTTTTTATTCATTTGACAAAAATATTTTTATTGACATGATAAATATATATAATTTTGCTAAAACAAAGTATACATTGTATTTAAAAGTCAATGAAAGTCTATAAATGTCTATAAAAGTGTTTTAAAATGAAAGTCTATAAAAGTTTTTCATAATCCTGTAAAGTCTATAAAAGTCCATAAAATCTACAAAAGTCATCCATTTAAAAAAAAGTCTTTAAAAGTCTTTTGAAATGCTAATCGAATACAAGGGTATAGGTATTTGTGTGGTTAATGCCTCTGAGGCCAGGTCTTTTGTTGCTCCTGTGTTGGAGTCATGTGAAGAATTCACACTGTTGCCACTGGAGATTGCAATGAAGGAAACTATGATCAAGGAAATAATGTTGAAGGTTATGCTGCTAAAGGGTAATTTGTTGAAGGTAATGTCAACGAATGGATGCTCATCTCTAAAGTAGATGGTCATTAACGATCTGTTGCAGAATGGGTACCCTTCTTAGAATTTGTACTCGTTGTTGAAAAACTTTGCTCGAAATGAGATGATTCTAAAGACCATGGTGCTGAAGCGAGATTCCTCTATTCCGCCCGGTGAATATAAACATGGTAGATTTGTTCTTCACTGGTTGTTTCCCTTGCAAGTTCTTAAGTCCGGAAGATGTTTGTTGATGGAGTCAGGAATATTATAAACAAATTGGTAATTTTTTTCATTTTTTGTGTTGTTTTTTTGCCTTTTAATAAATTTGTTCTTCAAGTTTGTTGTTTTGACTTTGAATATAATGTTATAGGTCTTTTCTTCAACGTTGACAAAAGACAATGGAATAACATGAAAAGAGTAAGAAATATTGTTTTTTTTTCGTATTTATTTATTTTTAATATTAATTGTTAACTCATTTTTCTTTGATTGTCTTAGTACAAGTTTATTGAGGATGAAGACTATTCATGATCATGATTTCCTTACTTTGGGCTTTGGATCTAAGGGTATAGGTATTTGCGTGGTTGATGTTTCTGAGGCCAGGTCTTTTGTTGTTCCTGTGTTGGAGTCATGTGATGGAAACTTCACGCTGTTGCCACTGGAGATTGCAATGAAGGAAACTATGATTAAGGAAATAATGTTGAAGGTAATGTCGCTAAAGGGCAATTTGTTGAAGGTAATGTCAACGAATGGATGCTCATCTCTGAAGTAGATGGTCATTAACGATCTGTTGCAGAATGGGTACCCTTCTTAGAATCTGTACTCATTGTTGAAAGACTTTGCTCGAAATGAGATGATTCTAAAGACCATGGTGCTGAAGCGAGCGAGATTCCTCTGTTCCGCCCGGTGAATATAAACATGGTAGATTTGTTCTTCATCGGTTGCTTCCCTTGCAAGTTCTTAAGCCTGAGAGATTTACTGTTCACTTGGATGCAGAAATTTTGCCAACAATAGATTTACCGGCAATGTCCCTTATTCCATTTCCCAAATGGCTCCTCTTGAAGTACCTGTGAGTAGCATTCCAGATAATTGTTTTGGACATAGCAAATAGACAGGGTTAAACTTGACCTGGAATAACATGAAAAGGGTAAGAAATATTGTTTTTTTTTTTCGTATATATTTATTTTAAATATTAATTGTTAACTCATTTTTCTTTGATTGTCTTAGTACAAGTTTATTGAGGATGAAGACTATTCATGATCATGATTTCCTTACTTTGGGCTTTGGATATAAGGGTATAGGTATTTGCGTGGTTAATGTTTCTGAGGCCAGGTCTTTTGTTGTTCCTGTGTTGGAGTCATGTGATGGAAACTTCACGCTGTTGCCACTGGAGATTGCAATGAAGGAAACTATGATCAAGGAAATAATGTTGAAGGTTATGCCGCTAAAGGGTAATTTGTTGAAGGTAATGTCAACGAATGGATGCTCATCTCTAAAGTAGATGGTCATTAACGATCTGTTGCAGAATGGGTACCCTTCTTAGAATCTATACTCGTTGAAAAACTTTGCTCGAAATGAGATGATTCTAAAGACCATGGTGCTTAAGCGAGATTCATCTGTTCCGCCCAGTGAATATAAACATGGTAGATTTGTTCTTCACCGGTGGCTTCCCTTGCAAGTTCTTAAGCCCGAGAGATGTTTGTTGATGGATTCATGAATATTATAAACAAATTGGTAATTTTTTTTTCCTTTTTTGTGTTGTTTTTTTGCCTTCTAATAAATTTGTTCTTCAAGTTTGTTGTTTTGACTTTGAATTTTGAAATGCAAACTTCTCTGTATAATGTTGGAGGTTTTTTGTTTAGCTTTGACAAAAGATACTGGAATAACATGAAAAGGGTAAGAAATATTGTTTTTTTTTTTCGTATATATATTTATTTTTAATATTAATTGTTAACTCATTTTTCTTTGATTGTCTTAGTACAAGTTTATTGAGGATGAAGACTATTCATGATTATGATTTCCTTCCTTCGGGCTTTGGATCTAAGGGTATAGGTATTTGCATGGTTGATGTTTCTAAGGCCAGGTCTTTTGTTGTTCCTGTGTTGGAGTCATGTGATGGAAACTTCACGCTGTTGCAACTTGAGATTGCAATGAAGGAAACTATGATCAAGGAAATAATGTTGAAGGTTATGCCGCTAAAGGGTAATTTGTTGAAGGCAATGTCAACGAATGGATGCTAATCTCTGAAGTAGATGGTCATTAACGATTTGTTGCAGAATGGGTACCCTTCTTAGAATCTGTACTCATTGTTGAAAGACTTTGCTCGAAATGAGATGATTCTAAAGACTATGGTGCTGAAGCGAGATTCCTTTGTTCTGCCCGGTGAATATAAACATGGTATATTTGTTCTTCACCGGTTGCTTCCCTTGCAAGTTCTTAAGCCCGAGAGATGTTTGTTGATGGATTCATGAATATTATAAACAAATTGGTAATTTTTTTTCCTTTTTGTGTTGTTTTTTTTTGCCTTTTAATAAATTTGTTCTTCAAGTTTGTTGTTTTGACTTTGAATTTTGAAATGCAGACTTCTCTCTATAATGTTGGAGATCTTTTGTTCATCTTTGACAAAAGATGCTGGAATAACATGGATTTTTTTTTTTTTTTGAAACATTACCGAAATGAATGAGCTCCCCTTGCCACTTAGGCACATTGACTATGGTAAATCGGTAATATTATATATGTGAATTTTAAGCATTCATTTCTGCCATGTTTATCAAATAATAAAATAATTTTAAATTTTTATATTGAATATATATGTCATTAATATTCAATAATATTATTCACTTTTATTACTAAATCAAATAAATGTTGATTTTTTCCTAAATTTTTTACATATGTAATTTTTTTTTCCTAAAATTTTGGTTGGGCTGAGCTCCTCATATATATAATTTATATATATAAGAATATGTGAACAAAAATAATATCAATAATAAAAAGAAAAGGATTGGAATATTGATTCCGGAGTTTGTTCTAAAATCTTTTTCTTTGAAGAATTCGTTAGGTGGGACAAAATTAAGCCAGATTAAATATGAATGAATGCAATAAAAATTTGGCTCTAAAATAAATAAAATGGTTTTTTTTTAATCTTTTTTAATTAAAAACAAAAAAACATGAATCATTATTTGAACACGTCTGACTCTTAAGTAGTTGAAAAGAGAGACGATGATTATTCAGAAGTATGCAAAAATGAACTTGTGAGTTTATGCTTCACCTACCTCATTAAAACCTTTTGTTTCTAAATAACCAAAACCTTTTTTGGACTAGTTCTATGACTTCCATTTCATGGCTTAATTGAAGTTGGACCAGATTGAATCCAATAGGCCCAAACCATGACCCAAATTCAACTTTGTATAGAGTAGAATTGGACTGATATTTGGAAGTTGGGCCTCAACCTCACCTAGTCTGCATTAAAGCACTGCCAATTGCATCTCTCTGTTACAAAGAAATTAGCTAGCACCAATCCCCTCACACTTGTATAGTTGTATCCTTACACTTTATTTGATTAATTTATTCTCCAAAAGGTAAATATTAGTAAAACTCTTTTTTTTTTTAATGACACTAAGGTTAGGAGTCTGTCGAGATTTATGATAAATCAAGTATCGTAATGATGAGCATTGTTCGAATATTGACTCCTACAAACAAAAGAGACAGCTACTTACACCAAAGGAGTAAAAACTTCTCACACCTGCACTCTTATGAGTAAATTGTAACTCAGAATCAATAATGTAAATTCATGATCAAAGTTTTCATAATTTTGTTGATCAAACCATCAAGACTACGAAACATTAATCAAAACCGTATCGACTCAATTTTTTTAAAAATAATAAATTACAACCCATGTAATTGTATTCTGTTATACTTGGTGTATGATCTTAAACTAAGAATCAATTTGATTCCAAAAAGTAAGTGACTTTTTAGTTTGCTTTTGTATTACACTTACCATAATAATATCTATATAAAAAAAGTCGTTTTATTATCGTAACTTTTTATTTTAAAAATCAGGTCATTAACTTCCAAATCTCCAAAAACTTCGAACCTGTGTATATTATTGGTTGCTCATTTTTATTTTCATGCCATTAAAAGATATGATTTTATCTTTAAAAACTTTTATCAAAACAAAATATAACAAATATATAAAATTATATAAGTAATGCTAAGCTTTTCAAAATTATATATAATATATAAATTCAAACATGCAATCTTAATTCGAATCAAGTTGATTCAATTTTGATCTTTATGCCCCTTGGTAAGGCTTAGAGATAATTATATTAGTTCGACTGTTGTCGTGTGGTAACAAAAACAATAAAAGTACTGAAATCATAAAGACTTGACCTTGAAGGGAGAAACTATATATATCATTAGTTAAATGTGAGTTACATGTGATTATATATATATATATAACATCACTTGGGTTAAAAAAAAAATCATCCTCAAATTGTAATTCATTAAACTAAAATACAAATTTAGTGTGGAATGTATATACATGCAACATTAACCATTAGTATGTAATAAATTAATAACTTTTATACCTTTTTATTTATATATAATTATATATATTATTTTATCAATGCTTGTTTGTTTAGGTTTATTTTTTATTTTCGAAAATTCATTAAAGATGGTAGTTAAATAAAGTTAATAAAAGAATAATGATAAACATCTCACATAAAATCCTAACTTTTCAACCCAACACGTGACATATAAAATGTCAAATTGTTAATGGATACACATTAATGATACTTTATCTCACCTACTATATATATTAACTTACCATTTGACATTTCAAGTGTCGTACATATTATGATGAAAAAGATGGGATTTTAGATGTGATATGTAGAATTAAGTACTATTAATAAAAACTGTGGTTGGGTTGTTGGAAGATCCATTTATATAGAGTAGACCAGTAGAGTAAAAATATTAATCAATTTTGTTTGGTGAAAATTTGTGAGAAAGAGAGGGAGAGAGAGCATTTAATAAAATTGTGTCTGCAACAAAGGGTCATTGGGACCAGGATCCTCTCCTCACCTCACCTTATGCTCACATTTTCCTCACATTTTAAAAGCATATTATTGGTTGTTAATAAAGTGTCAATCTAATTAATATAAACTACTTGGTTACCGGACACCGCCACTCCACTGCTAGATCCGTCATTAGACCCAAAGACCCTAATGCTATTACTAACCCATCATCTCCCGCTTTCGAAAAACCCACCATCATGAACCTTTTTTTTTTTTTTTTGGAGAGATGGATGATGATGTTTGAGTATTATTGTGTTTGGTTTTCTGGGTTTGTCTTTGATGAATGTGTTTGATTTTGATTTTTTGGGTTTGTTTTTGATGAATGGATGATGGTGTTTGAGTTTTTTTTTTTTTTTTTTTTTTTTTTTTTTTTTTTTTTTTTGGGGTCAATGTTTGATTTGATTTTCTGGGTTGTTGGAAATTCCCAGATCCTTCAAATTTGCAAATTCACAATTTTCTTTAAATCTGGAAATTTTTCCATATTTCTTCAAATTATTCAAAATATTTTATACTCATTAAGAAAATAAAAAAAAATTAAATATAGTACAATAACAAATCAAACATTGTATAATTTAGTTTACTCTAATACAATAAATCACCAAACATACGATTATACTACTAATAATACAATCCAGTCCAATCCAGTCTAATCCAATACAATCTAGTGCAGTATAGTCCAATACTATATAATACAATACGGTGTGTTAAACGAGCCATAAGTGTTATTAAGTGTTAAGTGGGAAAATCAAACATGCCTTTAGGGGTCGTTTATTTTTTCTACTTAAAACTTAATGGGTCTGAATCATAATTATTAAGTTGTTTTGTTTATTTTTTTAAGTGGTCAAACAACTTAAAAATACTAAAAAAAAAACAACTTAAAATAAAAAGTAAAAAATTATGACTTTTCACTTGATTGCAAATCACTGAATTGCATTAAATGTAATTCAAAATATTTTCTTCCGATACTATCCCCCATATATAACATATTTCCAATTTCATCATAATTATATATGGTATAAAAATCTTTATTTTAATATATTGCTTATTTTAAATAGCTTTAAAAATAAAAAAGAACCCTAATCATTTCTCATATTGACGTTTAATATCAGTAGTTTATTATGATATTAGGGTGATGTATTTATATATTATTATTTTTAAAGTATTTTGTGTGAGTTTTCCTACTGTCTATTTTATTTTTTGAAAAAAAAAAAAAAACCTTTTTTTTTCTTAGTAAAAATGAAGTTTGTTTGTAATGGAAGAAGAAGATCATTATCATATGTGTTCATATATAATTATTATTTTTGGATTGTTTTTATTCCATATTATATGTATAATTGTTTAACATGAGTATAAATGTAAAATTACTTATTTTCAGACAATTTTACTTTTAAAAAACAAACGTGTTGACAATACATTCAGATGTGAGGAAAAAAAAAATATGTCATTCAAGTTCAGATTTCAATCCCTATTCAATCTTTAGAAAAATTCAAGACTGTTCAGTCTTCAGACAAAAATACAAACGACCCCTTAGTCTATACTACAAATGTGAGTACAAATATAGAAATACTAAACAAGTAAAATACAAACACATAATCTAAAGATGTTTGTCTTTGTTTCTCACTTAATCCTCAATTGTTCAACATTCATAGTATGTTCAATTAAGCATAAATATACGACTAATAGAGAAGGATAGTGAAAATGAACACAAGAGATTTTTTACTTGGTAAAACCTCTGAAAAAGAAATATCCATGGACCGAATCCACGGTTATGAATTATGATAGCCCAATCCATTAGTTGAATAGAAACTACATACTCAACTAACTCAAGTGATCAATCCAGTCTTTTTACTTTAGAATTTAGATGTCTCATGTCTCAATCCATCTCATTCAAATACTTTTGCTCCACATGTTGACAGGAAATGAGTGCAAAGGCTTTGAAGAGTAAGTAATCGGCATTTGTCATCAGAAATCAACCGCCAAGTGAGTGACATGCTATTGCGTAGCTTTTTTTATATTTGCTTGGCTGCTGCCTAATGGTTTTGATATCGATTCACGAATTTTACCAAATTTTAAAGCTGATTTTGTTATGTGTATAGCTAATATCAATCGGTGAAGTTGTTAAATTAGGAGGTTGTATTCAATTAAGATTCTTGAGGACATTTAAAAAAAATTAAATGATAGATTTTTATGGATTTCTACGGAATTTTATAAATCTACATGGACTTTTATGGATTTGTTTAGACATCCATGGACTTTCATGAATTTGTTATCTCTGACTTCTATTATAGATGGAGAATTATACCACTATATGGCCCAAACACGACCAAAATAAGAATTCATAAGTTAAAGAGAGAGAGGTTTTTCATTGCATCAACGTACATTGGATTACAAAGGTATGATTTCGATCTCTGCTTGGTAATTAGCTTCGTCAAAAAATTTAATTATTACATGATTTTAATATTACTTGACAGTCGAAATTATATCCATCACATAACATAAATTACTTGGGGAAGATTTTATGTATGTTGATATTATTACTACATTGCAAGTTCCCAAAATATACTGAAATTAACATAAATTACGCTTGGGTAAGATTTTATGTATACAGTGATAGTCTTTGATGATTAATTCTAATACAAATAATGATTTATTTTTTTTAAATCAATGCAGTTATATATCTTCAATGGAGGAGGCTGTAGGCGGCCAATTTTCACAAGTGTACTCATTGAATGAATCAAAGGAGGACAACAGAGATGTATTGTTGGCCAGTGTCGGATTACTCCTTCCTTGCGAAATCTTCTTCGAGATCCTCAGCTGGTTGCCTGTGAAAACTTTGGTAAGGTGCAAGTGTGTGTGTGTGTAAGCAATGGTACAAACTGATTGAAGATCGCACCTTCATCGTGAAGCATTTGAGCCATACCAAGGCTGTTACTCTTTATTTTGAAGATAAAGTAGAAAGTTTGGATGTGGATGGCTCAGGATTATTTGAGCAAAGAAGAAGTGAGAAGAAGCAACACGTTTCTGTTTTGAGAGAGAGGGAGAGAGAGAGAGCAAAGTCCACCAAAATCTTTGGGGAGAAGACCGGACATGTTATGGCATTTAATATTTATATGAGGTTACTTTTGCTCACCACCCCCCCCCCCCCCAACACTTGACATGTGTCAAGGGAGGGGTATTTTTGTCCAAAAACTATCCTGTGTTTAGACAAAAATACCCCCTTCCTAGACACATGTCATGTGTTGGGGAAGGGGGGTGAGCAAAAATGGACTCTATTTATATCTCTCACCATCAAATCCACCAAAATCCATGACCTAAGAAAATCCTTTAAAATATAGTCTTAATTGAATACACCTTGATTCTTGTAGACATTTTTAAAATCTCAATTCAATACACCCGAATTTGGAAGGATTATTTAAAAGTCCATAGAAATCTGAATTGAATACCACATGATTAATATAGACTCTTTTAAAGTCTATAAATGTCCGAATTGAATACACCAGGGTTTTTAATGTTTTTAACCTCAAGAATCCTAATTGAATATACCCCCTTACATACGTGAAATTAATTAACATTAAAACTACTATAAGTCTCGATGAATATAAAAGAAATATTGTTATTACTTCATGTCCATGTCTGACCGGGATCCTTTTCTCACCTCACCTTTTTTAAAAATGTGATTGATTGTTGATAAAGTGTAAGGTATTTGATCGGTGGCTACTTGGTTCCATATTTAATATTTAGTTTGTATATGTAGCTGGTGATCATATTTCGATATATATATATGTTGATTTTACTTGTTTTAAATTTTAGGATTGTTCATTGTAGTTTTTTTTTTCCCTCTTTCATGTGTACTTTAAAATATTATAGGAAACAGATCATTTTAACCAAATGAATTCCTTTTCGAATATCATTTTTAATAGATTTTATTATCATCATAACAAACGTTTTTGTGAAAAGACAAGTAGACTCTAATATTAGGTTTTATTTCTCGGTTTTCATGTATTTGTTTTTTTTTTTTTTTTTTTTCTTTTTACCATTCATTATTTTTAATCATCCCAAATTATTTCTGATTTTTCTTATTAAATGACCCCGAAAATTTTGAATTTTTAGTGGTATGGGTGTGACGCCTTTACTTGGAAAATAAATAAATAAATAATTCAAATTATTTATTATGGGTAGTGTTAATCACTTAATCTTACTCTTTATGTATGGGTAGTGCTAATTCAAATAAACCGTCCCAGATTACTCTTTTGATTTCAAGCATTTTTTTCATTATTTATTGGGTAGTATTAAGATGTGCCCCTGTCCCCTAAGGGCACAAGTTAACAACTAGAAATTTACTATAATAGGAAACCCAATAGATGCATAATCACTATATTGATTGTGTGTCTTTACATGTGCATTTATTGAGTTTCCTATTACAAGAAAATTTTTAGTTGTTAACTTGTAAGCACACTACATTTATATATATATATATATATGGTAGTGTTAACTTGTGCCCTTAGGGCACAGGTTAACAACTAAAAAAATTCTCAAAAAAGGAACTATTTGTGGTAGCTTGAAACGGCCCATTGGCCCAATGTGCTAAAAGCCCAGACTTCGCAACTCAAAACGCTGCCCAAACCCGGTATGTTGGGCCGACCCAACCCATGTGTCAATAGCAGCATGACTTGGTCTTTGAATGACCAAGTCAAAGCATCGGTTGAAGTTGGTGGACAAGTGGAAGAGAGAATCTCTCCCAATATCACACCTAACCCTCCAACAATCTCGCCCACGATCACAAAAGATCAGTGGACGTTGGCGCTATTCCTTCTACTATAAATAGGAAGGCTCTTTCAATGGAAAAGCTCTCGGAAATCTTTCTAAAGCAAAGCTTACTAAAGCGTACCGAAACTCTGCTCCTAAACATTCCGGCACCGGAATTCAATCACACTCATTGCCACAAATCATTGCTCAGCCCAAGCACACCTAAGGCCAAAAACACAGCCCCTATCTCTTTATTTTTCTACGTTTTATCTTCATTTAAACTCTTTTGTAGGTTCAATGAAGTTGAGATGACCATTCCCAGACGACAGTCGACGTCATTCAACCAACAGTCCAGCTTAGTTGCTTTAGGCCTAGTACAACCCGACCCACTTGACGTACAACGTAGTTCGACCACCTATAGTTTGGCACCCACCGTGGGGCTCATTGCAACTACCTTCAAATTCAAGTCAAGCCATTTCAACTATCACTCAATATGTCTGGAAGTGGATCAATCCCTACCATCGAAGAACAGATTGCTGCGTTGACTTCCCAAATGACTGCAAACGCTGAGAAGCTGCAGGCACTTGAAGCGGAGAACGTAGCAATCCTAGCGGCAAATGAAGAATTGAGGGCGTTGGTCGACGGAGTGGCACTTGATTCAACAATATTTGAACGTCCAGTCTTTGCACCAAATGGTGAATAAATTGTCGATCGAACTGCTCCGAGAGCACCAGGAAATCCCATCGGACCGGAGATACATCCGGTCAACCATCAGAATCAGCCAACACCTCAGACGGCAAGAGTCGAAATCGACCTCAACAATATGCCAGCTCGAAATGAGATGTTGAACGACCAAGATCCAGCAATGGATCAACAGCCAGACAAAGCCTACAGGACGACTGCGTCGCTCCAGTCGACACCCGGATTGGTAAAACTCGGGTTTGATTTACATTTATATGCTAATCTAGAATTCTCTCGCAGGTTTGCAGAAATGGAAGCTCTCATCCAAAGGATTCCAAGAGTCCCAACTCTAATAAAGAAGAGCACGGCCAACAGCTTCGTCGACTCGCCCTTCGTCGATGCAATTGCTCTCACCGAAATACCTAAGAAGTTCAATTTCCCAAACATGAAGCAATACGAAGGGATGACAAATCCGGACGACTATATAGCATAATACAAGCAGAGAATGTTCACTGCTGCAATTCCACGTAACCTGAGAGAAGCATGCATGTGTAAAGCCTTTGGGTCCAGCCTCAGCGGCCTTGCCTTACAATGATACACAAATTTACCTAACAATTCAATTGATTCTTTTGCGCAGCTGACGGACACATTTGTGGAGCAATTTGCTAGTAGCCGCAAGCTAGAGAAACAGTCGGACGACCTCTATACGATAATACAAAGACTTGGTGAAAACTTAAGGGTTTATGTCGGACGATTCAATAGAAAAAAAGTACAGATCCCGTATTGCAACCAAGCGACCGCCATCTACGCCTTCAGAAAAGGTCTCAGGTTTGATTCCGATTTATATAAAGAACTTACCAAGTATCCATATAGGACAATGGAAGACGTATTGGCAAAGGCTTGGGCCCAAATCAAGTGGGAAGAAGACAAGGCAAACTTCATTGGAAAGACCAACAATGCCTACTATGGAAGTCGACGAAATGATCGAGTAGAAAGGAGGTCTAACGACCGAAGGTCGGAACCTTACCTAACAAGCGACAGAAGAAATACCCAGTCGCAGCACGAGGGTTCCAACGAGAGAAATTCCTATGGGTGTGGCAACGCAAGGTCCAGTCGACCACGAGTAGAAGCACCAGAATATAACCTCAGCATCGAACCAGTCGACCTCGTAGCAGTAATGAAAGAAATGGGCAAGACGGTCAAGTGGCCACAAAAGATGAATGCACTCCCGGAACACTGAGACCCCAAGCTTCGATATGAGTTTCATGGAGATCATGGCCATCGCACGGAAGACTACATCGCCCTCAAGTATGAAGTTGCAGAGCTCTTAAAACAGAGACACCTCCGGGAATTCCTAACAGGTAAGGGAAAACAAACATACACAAGACGTGACGACCAGAGGCAAACAGACACTATCGACAGTCCTCTAGAACCACCCAGACAAGACAGAGTGATCAACTACATTGCAGGTGGATCTGAAGTCAGTGGTGTGAGTTACTCTGCAGCCAAAAGACATACACGACAAGTGTCGAACACAGAAATTCAACTAAGAAGGAAGCATCCATCAAAGGTCGACGAGATTGTCACCTTTAGGTCGACAGATAAATCAGATTTGTTTTCTTCTCACCATGATGCTTTAGTTATTTCTTTACATATTGCAAATTGTCTAACGAAACGTATTTTAGTCGAAAATGGTAGTTCCTATAATATCCTGTTTAACAGTGCTCTACGAGAAATGTAGGTTGACGAATCCAAACTCAGTCGTCGAACGACTATGCTGATAGGATTCAGCGGAGAACAGAAGAGTACTCTTGGGGAAATCGTGTTACCAGTCTACATTGAAGGTGTTAACCTGTATATCAACTTTCTAGTGCTTGACTGCCAATCTCCATACAATGCCATCATTGGCAGACCTTGGATACATGAGTTAAAGGCAATCCCATCGACATACCATCGGATAATTAAATTCCCAACCAAATGGGGAGTTAAGGAGATTAAAGGGGAATAAAGAGCCGCCAGGGAATGCTACCAAAATGCCATGAAAAAGAGGCGATAGGATTTATAGCAATTACATGATGCCAAAGTCGAGTCGACGTAAAACAAGCCAAACATAGAGGAACTCGATGAGGTGTCGATCGACCCGGATCATCCCGACCATAAAGTCTACATTGGGTCTAAATTACCAAGCGACATCCGTAAACAACTGATCAAATTTCTACAGGAACGACACAGTAGCTTTGCTTGGTCACACGCAGACATGGTAGGCATCGACCTATAAGTGATAGTTCACCGACTGTAAGTCGATCCAGATCACCAACCAATGAAATAGAAACGAAGAAAGTTCGCTCCATAAAGAAACAAGGTGATCAATGACGAAATCCAAAAGCTGTTTGACATCGGTTCCGTAAGAGAGGTGAAATACCTTGACTAGTTAGCAAACATCATGGTAGTGAAAAAGAAGAACGGGAAATGGCGAGTCTGCATCAACTTCACGGACCTCAACAAAGCATGCCCCAAAGATTCTTTCCCATTACCTCATATCGATATGTTGGTCGACGCGACTGTAGGCCATGAATTACTAAGCTTCATGGATGCATACTCAGGCTACAACCAAATACTGATGCATCCTGACGACCAAGAGAAAACAGCCTTGATCACCGAGCGAGGTACATTTTGTTATAAAGTAATGTCATTTTGGTTTAAAACATGCAGGTGCAACCTACCAAAGGCTAGTCAACAAAATGTTTGCCAAAATGCTTGGGTCGACAATGGAAGTCTACATCGACGACATGTTGTCAAGTCCTTAATTGCTCAACAACACATAGACCATCTCAAACAGTCGTTCGACGTACTCGACGAATACGGTATGAAACTTAACCCTACTAAATGTTCTTTTGGTGTATCTTTAGAGAAGTTTCTAGGCTATATGGTCACCCAAAAAGGTGTCGAAGCCAATCCAGATCAAATACGGTCGATCGAGAACATCGAGTCACCTAGACGCATCAAAGACGTACAGAAGCTTACTGGTCGTGTAGCAGCGCTGAATCGGTTCATCTCAAAGTCGTCTGAAAGGTGTCTTCCATTTTTTAACACCCTCAGAAAGAATAAAACGTTCGAGTGGAACGACGACTGCGAGAAAGCATTACAGGACTTGATTGCCTATTTGAAGTCGCCCCTATTGCTGTCAAAACCGAAGGACAATGAAACACCATTCATATATCTGACAGTATCAGACACAACTGTAAGTGTCGTGCTAGTTAGAGAAGAAGACAACAATCAACACCCAGTCTACTATGTAAGCAAAACCCTACTTGACGCCGAGACCAAGTACAGTCGACTGGAAAAGCTTGCACTAGCTCTTGTGGTGGCAGCACGCAAACTTAGGCCTTACTTACAATGCCACTCGATTAAGGTACTAACCACTTACCCCCTTAAAAATATACTTCACAAACTAGAGCTTTCAGGTTGACTGACGAAATGGGCAGTGGAACTTAGCGAGTACGACATTAGCTTCCACCCAAGATCGGCAATGAAATCACAGGTACTAGCTGACTTTATTGCAGACTTTACCCATTGTGAAAATGTGCAGGCTAAACAGGAACTAGTAGCGCTCATAGAAAAATCCTCCACGGGGAAGTGGACCTTGTCGGTAGACGGGTCCAGCAATATCAAAGGAAGCAGACTAGGATTGGTACTCAAATCCCCACAGGGGAACATATTGGAACAGTCGATCCACTGCGGCTTTCGTGCGACAAACAACGAAGCCGAATACGAAGTGAAAGTATACAAACGTAGTTAAATTGCTTAAGGCATACCTAGAGGGGGGGGGTGAATAGGTTTTTACGCCTTTTTCAATCCCTTGAATAAACTTTTGTTTGTCCCTCAAGGTTGCCTTACATACAACAAATACACTAAGAAAAGACAACATACATAGACAATATGAATATGTAATCATATAAGCATGGTCTACATACATCATCAAGTTGTATAAGGTAAACAAACAAATAAGTATAACAACAAAGAATACTTGTATTTCACTATATGTTCAATGAGTTACAAGAGTGATCAAATAACACTATATACAAATACAATATACAAAAGAATCATAGAAATAAAATCGATCAATAAAATGAGTACACTAATCACACTATACAAAGTCTTGCTTCACAATACACCATAAGTGAATACTATGAAACAAGATAATAAAAATATACAAATAAAATATAAGAGATAGAGATAAGAAGAATTAACACAAGAGATTTTTTAACGTGGTAAAACCTCCAAGGAGGAAACATCCACGGGTTGAACTACAACCATTGGGTACTATATTATTGGAAAGTAAACATAGAACATTCACAAAGTGACCAATCTTTAGCTCACCCAACCTAGTGAAGTCTAAGCCTACCCAACCCTATTGGAAAATGTGAAATCCCTCAATGATGCGAAACCACCATATATTGGACACCATATAAAACCAACATCGATGGTAGATTAGAAATTCCTCAAGAGTGCATACACCTCCCGTGTACCCCGCTCTATCGGAGTCTATGTCTAACCATACGCCTAGGCCTACCAATACAATAGCCAACTCCCTATCCAAGGCACTCATGCCTCTAGGAAGCCTCCCATGCATGACTATCCGAGTCCTCCCGACTCTAGCCATGACTTCTTGCTTACCTATTCGAGTCATCCCGACTCTAGGCAAGTCTTCTTGCTTGGCTATCCGAGTCATCCCGACTCTAACCAAGACTTCATGCCTTTTACAAGGACTTCCTAGTGTGATCATATGAATGCAAATGATGCAAACAATCAAATCAACATAGAACATGTGATCAATACATTCTATGGTACAAATAGACCTAAACATGTGATAACACATATAATAAAAGTCTAGATGCAAAATACAAGAATAAAACCTAAAGCATGTGAAACATCAAACACATAAGCTCAAAGTCTCATTCACATATACAACACTTGAATCAAAAATATATTCATGAAGTACAAGTTCAAGATGCAATCAACATACAATAAAATGCTAGATATATGAGATTTAATCAATCAATATTCTAGTCAAAAATATAGAGCAAGGAATTAAGATTTAAATCAATTAAAACCTAGATTGCTCTAAAACACATACAAATAAAATAATCCTTGATTTCATCAATCAAAAGGATCAAAACAAATCTCAAGGTCATTTATCACAAAATTGATTCAATTAAGTCACAAACAACCTAAGATATCATTCTAATCACAATACAACTCACAAACATGTGAAAAACCTAGAATCATAGAAACTAGTCCATATTTGTCTATAAATTGACTTTCAATTGGAATGATTATGAAGCTACCTTTCTCAATAGCTTTTACCAAACATAATCATACATATAGAAGAAGAAACCCCAAGCAAATTGAAGGTTGAAAAGAAAGAAATCCCAAAGATTAGTCCAATACCTTTGATTCAACATCTGGTTCGGATTTCAGTGTGTAACCAACAGAAAACTCGATCAATCAGCTACCAAACTACTTGGAAATGATAGAGGAATCAATTACAAACGTTCTCCAATTCGAATCACTCAAATCCGACTCCGGATGAGGGAGATATGATGTTTGGAAGATGATAAAATGTAGAGGAGAAGACTGACGGGATTTTGCAAAATTTTCTTCTTGAAAAAATCAAATGGAGAGAGAGGAGGGAAATAAAAGGAGGAGAGAGAAGGGATTTCGGGCCAATCAGGTGAGGCCACATCACCCCAGGCCGTGGGGGGCGCATGGGCCTCACGGGGGTAGAGAGCCCCTCTGGCCGTGGGGCCCACGGCCTCCCTCACGGCTGGGCCAAGTGGCCTCACGGCCAGCTGCCTCTCTCGCGCGCTCCCTCAGTTCTTCAGCCGTATCTTGGGCATCCGAACTCCGATTTTGAATATGTTTTTGGATTATGAATCATGACTCTCTTACGCATGACACAAACTATACAACTTTAAAAAATGGTTGAGAAATCATCTCAGAAAATGACGATGAAGTCAACTTAACGAATGAGAACGAAAAGTAGCGCATCTACATCGTTTGAACTCGAAACCTTTTGAATGAGTAACCGAAACGACCGGAACTCAATAAGGAATCATAATAGAACATATTCAAGTCCAAATACAAAAATACAGAAACATACAAACACAAATACACACACATATGCTAATTTCCAGACATAGTCCTAGAAAATACAATAAACAAAGTTTTACCAATATAGTATGAATGCATGAGCATATTTTGTCAAGTGTGTGAAAGTGATACATAAGTGATGTTTAATCATGAAGGAACACACAAGAATGCCATGTGTGTGTGTGTGTGCCTAGCCTTGTAAGAGATATGAGGTCTTATATTACCTTTGATGATCAATGATGCACACATCTCTTTAAAGCCGGCTTCTTGCACAATTTGTGGTCGAGACATTCTTCGTCTTCTTAAATCTTCAATATACGAACCACTAAACATTACAAGAGAAACACATTTTGATATGGAATTTATGCCAACACAAACTATAAACCTAACACGAAGCCTTGATCACTGGGCTCGACCTCGCAAAAAGCCTAGACGTGAAAAACTTTCAAGTACTAAGCGACTCCTAACTAGTCGTTCAACAAATGAATGGCACCTATGAAGCAAGGGACTAGTGAATGTCGTCTTATCTGATCAAAGCCAAACAACTTCAGTCGACATTCGACGAATTTACAATCGAACAAATACCCAGATCCGAAAATGCATGTGCGGACGCATTAGCAAATCTTGGGTCGACGACAACAAATGGTTCGAAGTCGATACCCATTGTGCATCTTATGTCTCCAACAATTCAAGAGGCAGAAGTGCTGGCACCTGTCGACAATGGAAGAAGCTGGATGGAGCCCATATTCAATTACCTCTAGGCCGACATTCTACCAGATGACAGAGCAGAAGCGAGGAGGATTAAAGCAAAAGCTGCTAAATTCTGCATCTTATATGGTAAGCTTTACAAGAAGTCATTCATAGGGCCATACTTGAGATGCATCACCAACCGAGAGGCGTACAACGTCCTGAAAAGCTTACACTACGAGGAATGTGGAAACCATTCTGGCGCCCGTAGTCTGTTGAACAGAGCCATCACAGCAGGATATTACTGGCCGACCATGCAGACTGATTCTCAAAATCATGTGAAGTCGTGCGACAAGTGTCAACGATTCGCACGCGTATCGCATCTCCCCCCAGGTATGTTAAATTCAATTTCGGCCCCTTGGCCTTTTATGAAATGGGGAATGGATATTGTAAGTAAGCTTCTTACAGCACCTGACGGTATCGTCTATATGCTAATCTTAACAGACTACTTCACCAAATGGGTCGAAGTAGGAGCATATCAACAAGTGCGCGACATTGAGGTACGCGACTTCGTATGGAAAAATATAATTTGAAGGTTTGGAGTACCGTGGGAGATAGTGAACAATAATGGATCCTAATTCATTTCATACGACTTCAAGAATTTCTACGACAAGTATGAAATAAAGCTAAGCTTCTCAACTCCACGATATCCTCAAGCCAATGGACAAGCAAAGTCGACTAACAAAACGATTATCAATACATTTAAGAAACGACTGGAGGTAGAGAAAAGTGAATGGGCAGAAAAACTACCAGAAATCTTGTGGTCGTACAGGACTACTCCACGACGGTCGACTAGCGAAACTCCCTTCTCACTCGTCTACGGTTCAGAAGCAGTCATCCTAATAGAGACACGGCTCGCGACCGCTCATAGTGAAAACCCAAATGAAAAACAGAACAGTTTGGAGCTCAATTTCGAACTCGATCACCTAGACGAACGTCGAGACTGTGCTGCTCTGAGAATTCAGTCATACCAATAACAAGTCGCACGACACTATAATAAAAACGTACGTGTTAGAGTTTTCAAAATCAACGACTGGGTACTATGATGAGTCTTTCAAAACACGAGGGAAAAAGGCGCTGGAAAATTATGGCCGACATGGGAAGGTCCATATCAAATAACAGATGTAGTCGGACGAGGAGCATACAAATTAAGAGGACTCGACGGTCGAGAACTACACAACAGCTGGAACGCTCTACATCTAAAACAGTACCATTTCTGAACCTACAATTTTTAAATTCTTGATTATATTACTTTCCTTACTCTGTCGGCATTTCATTACTAACAAATGACCCACAAGGAGCAATGATGAAAACTTAGTGCAACTAAGTGCAAAACTGAGCTCACAAAAAAATATTTTTTCTCACATCTTACTACATACAAGCTGTCGACTTCGACAAGCATTCTCTCTATTTCAGATATCAGACTCGACGTCTGCTGCTTATCAACATCTACATTCAATTCTCAATATCCTCATTCGACAATCACATATTAAGAATGGGGAATAGCAATGGTAGTAATGGGGGGAGACGAGATGTCGACCATTCAAACGCTTGTACGCAAAAATTCTATGTAAAAGGTCTTGACGACCATTTATACACTTGTACGCGAAAATTTGATTAAAAAGGTCTTGATGACCATCCAAACACTTGAACGTGAAATATCTATGTAAAAGGTCTTGTCGACCATTCAAATGCTTGTACGTGAAATTTCAATAACGCTTATATGCGAAAATTCTATGTAAAAAGGTCTTGATGATCATTCAAACGCTTGTACGCGAAAATTCTTTGTAAAAAGGTCTTGACGACCATTCAAACGCTTGTATGCGAAATTTCAATAAAAATGGTCTTGGCAACCCTACGCCAATATTACATACAAACCTGTTGACCAAACTCGCAATCACGTAATTCATAAAATAGAAGTCGATGACTGTAACGCATACGCGATTTTCTTACGATATTATCTAATGTTTAGTGACGTTCGACTTACGAATGAGCATGAGTTTACAGGCTTATCTTATTCAAATTATAATTCATCATTGTGTAAACCCCATTATGTGATGGTCGTTTTGTTTTCACAATATCAAATCAATATAATGAAAGAGAAGTCGATTCGAAATAAGAGCAAATATTCAAAATAAAAATAGGTCGCTTCGACCAAATCATCCACAAATACAAATTAAAGTTATGAATAAGAAAAAGAAATAGGTCGCTTCGACCAAATTATCCACAAATACAAATTAAAGTTATGAATAAGCAAGAGGAAAAGTTGTTATCAATTCACTGGCGGGTCGGCAACATCGTCGTTTGGACTCGTAATGTCATGAGTCGTTCACCGAGGTTCTTATCGACATCTCCCTCATCAGCCTCTTCCGCACCTGTGGCCTCTCCAGGAGATGACCCCTCAAACTTAAGCATCTCCTCGTAAGTGTCGATCACCTCCTGCATCTCCTCATGACTCCAGTTCACATGGTCACCCGACATATATTCCTTGAAAATCTCCACCCTTGCCTTGCACATCACTACAGCAGCAATCGACTCCAGTTGATCTTTCAGATCTGTGACAAGGCGATCCTTCTCTACGACATCCGCTTTGGCTTTTGTCAACTCCTCAAGACGATGATCACTCTCCTCCTCCTTGTCTTTCAAAGCCTGCTCTAGAGCGGTGCATCTATGCTCCACCTCTTTCAGAGTAATGTCAAGTTTGGCCTTATCAGCCTTGAAAATGTCGTTTGCCTTCCTAATGGTCGCGCACTTGTCGTTGATCAATTTGTACCTATCATGTATATGCAATTGCGCCTGCAAAGGAAATACTGTAAAGATCAGAAAAATGAATGGCGACACGATTAAATTGGATAAAAATTCAAAAATAAACAAGTTCACCTGGAACGTCAACAGAACGGTCGTGTTGAAAACATCCTCCGTCTTCTACTTCCTTAAAACATCTCATCAGTAGAAAGAAGAAACTCGTCCGACCTTTTCAGAAAGCCTTCCGAATCATTGAACAATGAAATTCCAGAAGCAAGAAGCTTCATCGATGAATCAGGTTTAAAAACATCGTCAGACTTCGTTTCTTGGCCTCTTCCGTGTCAGAGTGCCTCCAAGAGACGAGGTATAGATGTGCTCTGATACAGCAGTAGTGTCCTCCTTCGACTTATCGACTTTCGGTTTCTTCCTCTCCGCAACCGCCCGCTTCTTAGTAAGCTCTTCCCTGTAACGCTTTAAATCACCAGCATGATTTGGCAAGTTCATCTTCTCATTCGACATCGATGTAACTACGAAACGACGCTCAACATCAGTAACAGGTGGCAGAAAAATCCTATTATAACCAAGTATTTTAAGACTCCTCCTAATCCAGACATATGACAAGAAATCTTTCACAAAAGGATACGGTCTTCTTGTCCAATTCAAGGTCAACCATCGCCATAAACTGCTACGCCTAAGCTTACCATCCACAAGCAATGTTTTACAACTCCTATCTTTAGCAGGGATGCTTAAAATCTGATGTGTAAGTGCGGATGCGTTGTCGCTCAACATATCGTTATCCGCTTGCTTGATGTCTACACAACACATACTACTTAATGAGTTTTAAGTTACGAATATATTCAAAACAATAAAGAGTTGGTCGACATTAACCTTTCCGATTCCACACTCGACGCAGGACATACTTCGACTGTCCCCAAGGGCCGTAGACTGGCGGACCCTTTGCGAAAAAGAAGGTGTCCTTCCAGTTATGATCATTTGTAGTGGTATCAATAATAAGTCGATTATTCTTATCCCTGGGTGTCAGTATATAACGACCTTGGTCGCCCACGTGTTCCTTCAAATAATAGTTATGCAAGACACACCCCAACCCAAAATCAATTTTGTATCTCTCACGCAGAACAGTCAGATTCAGTAATATTCTCCAACTGTTTGGCATCAATTGGCCAGGAGCAATGTCAAAATACTTCAGCAACCGTCGTACTAAATTAGGAACTGGGAATCTAAAACCCAGTCGTAGGGTATATTCGTAAAAACACGTCCAGTCGGGTACATCCCAGTCCGCTCGTTCATGTCCTAATAGAGCACATAGCTCGACTGACTTTGGGATGCCGTATACCGTCCACAAGAACAGCAAGTTATCTTCTGAAATCAAACTTGCTGGACTACCCTCCAAGACATCCGTCGAACGACCAGAAATGGATGCCTCCGCGACATCCTTACGCTCCAGAAAGGCCGCAATAACAAATCTACAAAGCAAACAAAGTTGGGAACAAATCTAACCCGGCTATGGCGCGGACACCACCACTCTCTAACATTCCTCTTACATTAATGTTAACTACTCTCGACGGATCCTCCACTAAGATCGTTCGGTTGACACTAGCTACTCCACTGTCGACTTCCCCTTAGTCAACCTCTACATCGCTAGCCGTCCAGGTAAACTCAGGCTCGGAGATTGCTTCGTCATTCGACATTGTATCTCCAAAAGCTAACAAATGCAAAAAATGCACAAGTCAAACAAACTAAAACGCTATAATCACAACCTAGGGTTTTTCGATCAAAGCCTAGGATTTTTTGCCACACGGAAAGCCCCTTCCCAAAGTTCAACTTATTTCCTAAGAAGCTTTTTCTACCTAAGGTCGAACGGCTACTCGAATCTTAGCGATAACTCATCACAACAATATACAAGTAGACCAGAAACAACATATATATGCAATATCAACATGGCAGTAAATCAAAAGCATCGAACATCACCAAAAACATTCAAGAATATAATGTGTGAAGGAAGAAGAAAGCTAAGAAAGCAGAGGAGGAGAGCGGTGGACCTGATTTTGGTTGTGTGTGAAGGAAGAGAGAGAAAAAAAGAACAGAAAAGGAGAAGCAAGAAGAGAGAAGAAAGGGAGAGAGATCGGATGTGGATTGATTATAGTGATAGTGGATGTTGCCTATGGTGGATGTTGATTGATTTTTTAATTTTATTTTGTTAAAATAAATTTTTTATTTTATCCAATCCCTTTACTTAACTAAACACAGAATTGGACTATTTTAGTCCAATCCCATGTTACACCGAACGTAGGAAACACTATAATTAATCTAATAATAACCCACCTTAAATCCCACATTTTTCATCTCACTGCATGTGGTATTTGAGGTGTCAAATGGTGAGTAGATACATGAGGTAGGTGAGATAAATCATCATTAATGTATATCCATTCATAATTTGACACTTCACATGCCACATGTTAGTGGGATTTTGGATGCAATGTGTAGCATTACTGTCAATCTAATCCAATCAAATCCAATCCAATCCAATTTCATCTCTTAAAAATAGTCCAATCCTATCCCGTGCAACAAATGCAACCTTAGGACATGTTTGTTGTACCAGATCAGATATGATTGGATTATTTCCAATCCTTTTTCCACGTTTGGGGTGCGTTTGGTATGCGGGACGGGACGGGACAACGTGGGACAATTTGTTCTTGTCCCACGTTTGGCGCGACCATAGGATGGGACTAGATGGGACAAGGTGGGATATAAATCACAAAAAACTGTCCCACTCTTGACCCTCGGCCAACTTGTCCCATGACATGGGACAAGTGCCAAAAAGACATTTTTACCCTTCGTATTTCTAAAAAATTACAAACTATATATATGTAAACCACCTGAATCCATCTCAATCTCTCTTCTCTCCTCTTCATTCGTTCATCCAACACACCGCCTGAAGCCATCTCTCTCTCTTCTTCTTTCATCATCATCTCTCTCTCTCTCTCTCTCTCTCTCTCTCTCTCTCTCTCGTTCTTCGTTCGCTCAACACACCATCTCAGGAAATCCTCCCTTGTTCGCCTCCCTCACGCCGCCGCATCACGTCGCCGTTCATCATCATCATCTCAGGAAATCCTCTCTCTCTCCTTCGTTCATCATCATCTCTCTCTCGTTCATCACGCCGCCACCTAGTTCAACACACCATCTTAGGATTTGGGGATTTCGATTTTGGGTTTGGGGATTTTGATTTAGGGTTCTTGATTTTGGGTTTGGGGATTTCGATTTAAGGTTCTTGATTTTGGATTTTGGGATTTTGATTTTGGGTTTGGGGATTTCGATTTAGGGTTCTTGATTTTGGATTTGGATTTGGATTCCTTTCACCAATTTTTTGATAATTAGTTTAGTTTATTTGGGAATTACTTGTGCTTCTTTTTGTGTATAAGGATTGAAAGAGATCTGGAAGTGGTGTTTTTCCAGTTTTCCAGTTTAGTGTATGTGGGAGCAGTTTTGCTGTTTTTGCTGTGTAGTTTAGCATATTGTTGATAATTAGTTTAGTTTATTGTTGTGTTCTTGCATATTGTATATTTTTTTTTGAATAATTAACAAGTAATTTTACCTCCAATCAAAACTCAACTCCAAAACATATAAAACAAGCCTGTAAACATCATCAAAATTGTCCCATGGATACGAATTTTATTGCTAGGTTGTACCATGTTGTCAAGATCTCCCCCCATCTTAGTTTCTTAATTAATTTATTCATACGGGTATGCTTCGAAACCGAAACAAACAACTGTGCTGCGAGATGATCATCTGAAAAAAGGATGAGAATGTTTGTTTAAAATTCAGAACTTCTTTGTAGAACACAGATTCCTTGCCAGATCATTTTCTGGCAATGATCAAGTTTCTAATGACATATTGTAGAATGCCTCTGTGATCAAAATACGCCAATTCCACCTCCGTATCAGATCTAACTGTGCACGAGAATGACTTTCCATTGTCTATAACCACCGAGACATCCTGACCAGGTCTGATTTCACTCACACTGCTAGGAAGATCAATGCCATTGCATATTGTATATTAAAATCGACTATAATTAATTATTAAAATTGACCACTAAAATTCTGATTCTAGTTATTATAATTTGAAACTTGTGGTAAAGTTTTTAATCCAAATCAAAGAAGTTCATCAGCACTTCAATATTCAATCTCTGGTATATTTACACTTTGTTAAAAAAAAAATATTATGCAATTAAATTTGATTTTAAAACAATAAAAATGATAAAATAAGTCTTTCACTAAAAAATGACAATAGGGCAATATGGTCATTTGAACCTTTTGTCTCGTTCTGTCCCAACCATACCAAACGTATGACAGTACAGTTCACAGTTCTGTCCCATGCCTTCTAAACACAATACATAACAATATGTCCTATCCCGTCCCGTCGCGTCCCGTCCCGTCCCATCCTGTCCCGTCCCGTCCCATATTGTCCTATCCCATCTGCGTGCCAAACGCACCCTTGGTGGACACTTCGGATTGGACAATTCATCCCGTGGAGCCCACCTATAACCCTGATGCGACAGTACTAAATAATCCCGTCTCTTTTAATTTTTTTTTTTTAACTTTTTGGTGGGACCCAAGCCTTTACTTTATTTTTTAATAAAAAAAAAAAACAAGTACAACCGATCTTTCTTTTTTCTTTCTTTTTCGTATATTTTCTAACAAGCCAAACACAATCCAAATTAATAAAAACCAAATCAATGGGATTATTTTATCCCGAATTCCATTTCTTCACCAACGCCGCCTCCTCTCACTGCTTGCACCATTGACGACCACCGCAAGATCTCCACATGCCTCTGAATTCCGTCGACCGCCGCCCCTCTCACTGCCGTTGCTCCGACCGTCGTTGCAACCACCACATCTAACACGAACCGGTTAGATCTTCTCTCACCATAGCAGATCTATAATTTTTTGTTTCCACCATTGTTGTAAAAGAGAAATGAGAGAAAGAGATGGGAGGTGGGAGAAGGGGAATATTACAATTTGTTCCTAGTAACAAGCAAAGAGAAAGAGAAGAAAAGAGATAAGCAAAGGAGATGGGAGTTTCTTGTTGGATTTTGTGAATGAAAATTGTGGATTGAAGTTGGAGAGAAAACCGAAAATAGCCATCCAAATTATCATACTTTTGTTTTTAACCACTTTTGAAATTATAACTGTTAATAACCACTTTTTTTAAAAAAATTCAGTATAGTACCATAAATTACCAGAGTACCCTTGAAAATAGTGTTTTTTTAAACCTCGAAACAAACTTGAAATCACGACTAAATTGAAATACACAAACTTGAAATCATGCCTAAATGGAAATATCCAAACTTGAAATCATGCCTAAAATAGAAATACTCAAACTTGAAATCTGGACTAAATTGAAATTAGGATAAGTTTTTTTTTTTTTTTTTTTGCTCCCTCTTTCTTCTTCCTCTTCTTCTTCCCCAAATTCAATTTAGGTTTAGGGTTTTTGTTTGTTTTGCAGATCTATTCGACGGCGACCTCTACGAACCACGACCGGCGATGGGCGACGACCATCGACGACGTCCGGCTGCTCGGTGTGCTTCGCGATCGCCGACGACTCGGAGTGCTTCGCGATCGCCAGCGCTGGTTCGTGAAACCGTGAAGGGTCACTAGCTCGTGAAGCCGCTGGTTCGTGGAGGTCTTGCGAGCTCGGCGACACCTTCCGGTGGTGGATGACGACGTCCGGCGATGGCGACGGCACCGAGAGGAGAAAAGAGAGAGACGATTGGGAGAGAGTGAGCAGAGGAGAGAGAAGGAGAAAGAGAGAAAAAATGGAGAGATAGTGTTTTGGGGAGGTTTTTATATGAGGGCTTTCCCGTAATTTCTCAAAAAAGTGGTTATAAACAATTAAAATTATGCATGTGGTTAAAAAGGAATTTCCTATAATTAGAGTGGTCAGTTTTGGCAATTTCCACTTGAAGTTGTCCTAAAAAAAAAATGAGAAAGAAAGCAGAGAAAGAGAAAGAAGAGAGGACAAAGAAAGCGGAAAAAAATATATATATATCGTTTGATAGTGGATCACTCGATGGATGTGAATATGTGATTAGTTTTTTTTTTTTTTTTTTTTTTTTCCTTAAATAATTTTTTATTTTATCCAATCCTATTATTTACCTAAAGTCCCAAACAGACTGTTTTTAATTTAATCCCACGTTACACTAAATACGGGATACGTTATAATTAATTCAACATCTTTTAAAAATAGTCTAATCCTATCGGGCACATTTAAAGAAAGAAAAAAAAGAAAAAAAAGAAATAGAATATGCATTCTTCAATTTCGCCTAAATTGTAAGAGTAATAATACTCTAGTCCAAATTCCAATCCTGATGTGAGGTGTCATCGTTATACACAAATTTTGGATGAAATAACATTACTCAAATTTTAATTGTCAACACAAAATTGACAACCAGATAGTCAAACCCTAATTACCGTTTCTCTTGTTGCCAACGAGACCCAATCTCCTTATCTTCGCACCAACCAGACACAGATTGTGAATCCCTCTTTGCCGCAAACCAGAATTGGACCGAGAACTCCTCTTCGCCGCGAATCAGATCCAGACTACCTCTTCGCAGCGACACGACCCTCCTCTTTGCTGTGACGCGGTCCTCTTCTCCGCACGACACAGTTTCTCAGGTGAAAGATTATCTGGGCACTTTTTTATATATATATAGGTAATGGAAAAATTACAACATGGAAACAAAAATTGTGGACGATGGAACAATAGTAATTAAATGTATAAAAAAATTCTATTCAACAGTATCGAATTAGCCGTAAATATTTGTGGGAAATATTGAATTTTTCGCAGGTTAGTGGGTGTCTCTCGGGATTTAAAACTGGGTATCCTTTGAAACTGTTTGCTTTGTGCCTTTGTTTTATAAATTCAATTATTTGATTGTCAAAGCAGTATAAGGGCTCGTTTGGGAGAGCAAGATCTTACGTTCATTCCCTGCTTTCTCTGGAAATAAATTTGTAAAATTATGTCTTTAAACTAAAGAAAGTAAATGTACTAGAATAAATATTGAAGGCTTGTCTTCATGTATTCACTTGTAGATGAAGTACCTGAAGCCGGTGAATTTCTACAAGGAAATTTTCAAGGAAATTTTGATGAAGAAAGATTTGAAACATGGTCGGTTGCTAGGTTTGGATGTTAGTGATGAGTTTGTGTCGTTGGCCATGTCAGATTGGAAGAACTTAACTGCTGTACCTTTAAGGTATGACATCTCTTATTATATTATGTTTGTCATTATGTTCTCAATATGTTGTAATGTGAATTTTTTTCAACATAACAGAGCTTTGGATAGGCAGGAAAATAATCCGAGTTCCATGGCTGCTGATATTTTTCAATCTTTGGTAAGTTTAACTAATATGTGGATTGTGAGTGCTTTGTTTCCACCTGCCAATACGTAATCTTATATCTTAGAACATATCTAATGTGTACTATTAAAACTTATGAGCCGTTTTCATACTGTAAAGTCATCTTTACATTTTTTTTTTTCTTTTCTGTTTTTATGCAGATCCCTGAGCATAATCTAGTGGGTTTCGTTGTTGGCACTAAATATACTTATCCCATTGTGAGTCTATGTCATGATTTTCCAAGATTATCTCCTATTTGCTCTCAGGCGTGATTATGTTATTTTCTTTTTATTTGATTAGGATGCACAAACACAGATTTTTATTGACGATTTGCGCAAAACGGGAAAAGTTGAAGGTTTAAAGTATACAATTTGGGATCGTGGCATTAGATCAAAGGTATATGTTTGGGAACCTGTACAAAAAATGATTTGTTTACGCTTCACAATAGTACAAACATTAGACCTGGCAATGGGTCATGTTATTGCGAATTCGTGTCGTTTCGTGTTTAGATCGTATTAAAATTGCTCCACCCAAACCCGACCCGTTAACTTAATTGAAATATACAAACCCGAAACCATTTGTTAAATTAATGGGTAACTCGACCCAGCCCGTTATAAAATATTATATTTGAGATTTATTAAAAAAGTTGAAATTAAATAGTATAAAGCATGATCAAACTCATGCAATCAAGTTCATTAGCTACTTTTAGGGTTTTAGGGTTAGGGTTAGGGTTATAATATCGTGAAATAATTGATTTATAGTTTTAGAGTTTTTAGTTTAGAAATTTTTCCTCTTTCAAAAAAAGAAAAATTAGAATTTTTTTTTAAAATTAATTAGGAAAATATATTCTTACCATAATTACAGAGACTTTTTTTTTAAATTTTTTTAAATTTTTTTATTATATATATATAAATTCCATAATGTGACTATACGAAGATTTTTTTAATAACTTTCATAAACACATTAAAAAATATATTTATATTAATGGGTTATCGAATTAACGGTTTTGTTAAGGGTGAACCCAAAACCGACTCATTATATTTTGTGTCTTAATGGGTTGACCCATTAACAACCCGATCCGATAAATTTGACCCATCAACTGTTATTTTCGAATGGGTTTGGGTTGTGTTAATGGGTCGTGTAAATTTTTGCTAGGTCTAACAAACATGATGAAGGCCAAGAGTGTATTCATTTGTAGTGTGGCTTATTGGAAGCTTTGTCAAGTAGATGTCTGTAAGTCTGTAACTATTAAATAAGCTTAATTTTCTGTTAGAACCGCTGATATCAATTATTTTGCGTGTGAAATTGCCAAATATTATTAGCCATTAGTGATGTAAATTGTAAGATCTATTCATTTTGTTGACAGAATTCAGAATTTGTATTAAAGCAGCATTTGAAATTTATATTAGAGAATATGAATCAGCCTCAGCACATGTCAAAAACAATTATGGAGAATTGTCATGCTGTTAGTGCACCACAGGTAATTGTCTTAGTTCATTTTATGACAATAGTTTGTATCCAATGTTTTATGAGTTTATTTGGATTCCCAATGAAAATGAAGAAATGACCGGTTAACCCTTGTCATATTGGAGAAAATATTTGGTGCACCCATTGAGTGGTGTGCATCAACAATGTTTCAATTATTTGTATCGGTTTTCACACGGTCTCTCTTTCCTGTTTTTTCACTTCCTTTTTCCTCCCTATTGAGAATTTTTTTTATTTTTTTCATGTGATTGGAACGAAATATTATTTTGTTGTTCGCGGTTGTTAATCTAATAAAAATGTTCCTTAATTTTCAAAGGGTGTACTAATTTAGTTACTAAATTTTGCAAAATAACAGATGTGAAAGTAAAATTATGTACTTTTTGTATTCCTTATAAAACTGCTAGGTTTTTTTTTTTTTTTTTTTCAGACTAAACAATCTTAAATTTTTTTAAAGACCGAATAGAGACTGAAATTTGAACTTGAAAGACGTTCTTTTTTTTTTTACGTCTGAATGTACCGTCAATATGCTTGTTTTTTTAAAATAAAATTGTCTGAAAATAAGTAATTTTACATTTATACCATACTAATTAAAAGAAGTAATTTAACATACAACATTATTTATAAGATTTTGTATGATCTTTTGTAAACAAAATTCAATTTAACAAAACAACAAATTCATCAAAGAATATAAATTTACATGTTCTGTAAATAAAGTTCGAGTTCAATTTATTGTCAAAAAAAAAAAAAAAAAGTTCAAGTTTAATATGCACCAAAAGTCAAATAAAAAAAATCATGTATTTTTTTTTTTTGAAATAGGTTCTTTAATTATAGTATATATATATAATTATTCTATAACATCTTTAAGCTATGGAATCTACTCAATATGATAGATAAATTTATTGAGCATTACATGAATAGTTAGATAAAAAAATTCTTACCGGGATTTGGTAGGAGCTAAAGAAATTCAATTGTTCAATCCCCTGTAAATTTCAGAATGATAAGTAATTAGGTTTTTTTTTTTTTTTTTTCTTTTTCTAAAACCCGTTTAAAATAAGAAATATGTTAAAGAAAGAATTCTACACCATATCAAATTAGAATAAATTTGGAAATATATCCAATCTTTAGAAGGATAGATTTGGAAGTGAATATTTTAATTATAATCTAGTGATTTGGAATTAAGTTAAAAGTCAGGATTTTTTACTTTTCATTTTAAGTTGTTTTTTGATATTTTTAAGTTATTAAACCACTCAAAAAAAAAAAAAAAAAAAAAAAAAAAAAAAAAAAAAAAAAAAACCCTTAATGAATTCAATTCAGACCCATTAAGTTTTAAGTGGAAAAAACAAATGACCCCTTAGTTTTAGTAGGTTTGACTTTTGAAATGAAAAAAATATATACCCTTTCTGTGACTAGGCATCCAGAAAAGAAAAATAAATGGTCTTGTAACTTGTAAATGAATTATGATAAACTTCACACCGTCATTGTTGGAGATTGCAATGGAGGAAACTGTGATCATGAAAATGTTGAAGGTTGTGGTGCTAAGGGATAATTCGCTGAATGTAATGTCAATGAATGGATGTTCATCTTTGAAGTAGATAGTCATTAACGATCTATTGTAGAATGGGTACCCTTTTCAGAATCTATACTCATTTTTGAAGGACTTTGCTCGAAATAAAGGACTTTGCTCGAAATGAGGTAATTCTAAAGGACGTGGTGCTGAAGTGGGATTCCTCTGTTCCGCCTGGTGAATATCCACCATCTTTATATTCACCAGGCGGAACAGAGGAATCATGCTTTAGCGCCATGTTCTTTAGAATCATCTCATTTCGAGCAAAGTCCTTCAACAATGTGTACAGATCTGAGAAGGGTACTTATTCTGCAACAGATTGTTAAGGACCATCTGCTTCAGAGATGAGCATCCATTTGTTGACATTATCTTTAGCAAATTATCCTTTAGCGTCATAACCTTCAACGTCATTTCCTTGATCACAGTTTCTTTCATTGCAATCTCCAGCGACAACAGTATGAAGCAACACAATAAAGATGGTAGATTTGTTCTTCACCGATTGCTTCCCTTGCAAGTTCTTAAACCCGACAAAGAAACTTCGGTGTAATAAACTTAACAACTCAAGCAGGAGAAGATGTTTCAATATGCAGGGAAAATTGGGTATGCTGACCCAGGTTGTGTTTGAATGTTTTGTTGTATGATGTTTTTGTTTGTCAACAAATATTAAAGTTGCATCTTTGGGCTTGTCACAAAGTATGAACACTTGAGTGGACATCTCCTTCTAGAAATCTGTGAAATAATATTCCAAAACAACACAATGTACAGAGTTTTTCAAAGTTGAGGGGAGTTATAATCCACGAAATGTATTTTCTTACCGTTAGAGCAGTTGTAAAAGTCCACGAAATGCATCTGTTTCTCATTAAATTGTTGTCTTATTATGTCATGTTCATATCATATATAAAAACTGAGTGCTTAAAGAAATTAAATCATTTTATTCTAGAAGATGAGAGATAATTAAAAGGATATTGATAGTTGCATAATGATAGTGTATATATATACAGATTTTCTATTATCAGGACGAAAAATGTGGATCACTAGATTTATATACTTTGACTCAAATGTATGCACTTATCAAAACTTCTCCATAATCTGTGGTCGGCATTCTTCGTCTTAATATATTTATTGTTAGTTCGAACTGATAATATGAAGAATGTATATATATATATAATATTAATATATATATTAATGAATTTTTTTTAAAAAAGTTTTGCAATTTAAAGTTCAAAGAAATTTTATTGCAAAAAATTTTGAAAATTTTTAGAGTGAGAAATTGAAAAAAAAAATTGAAACATTACCAAAATGAATGAGCTCCCTTTACCACTGAGGCACATTGACTACAGTAAATCGGTAATATTATATATGTGAATTTTAAGCATTCATTTCTCCCATGTTTATCAAATAATAAAATGACTTTAAATTTATATATTGAATATATATGTCATTAATATTCAATAATATTATTCACTTTTATTGCTAAATCAAATAAATGTTGATTTTTTCCTAAAATTTTTTACATATAAGGATTGGAATATTGATTCTGGAGTTTGTTCTAAAATCTTTTTCTTTGAAGAATGCATTAGGTGGGACAAAATTAAGCCAGATTAAATATGAATGAATGCAATAAAAATTTGGCTCTATAATGTATAGCATAAAATAAAGGGTTAAATTCATTTTAGTCCCTCTAGTTTGACCTATTACACAAACTGGTCCCTCGATATTCAGCTTTATCTTGACAGGTCCCTGTAGTTTTCAAAAATCTGTATTTTGGTCCTTGCCGTTCAATTCCGTTAGGGTTTGGAAAGATTCCGTCCAAGACTTGAGGGTAAAATGGTAACTTACGTAAGAAATATAAAAATCCGATTAGAAAGTCATTATTAATTAATTTAATTAAAAAAACATTAAAAATTTTAAAAAAAATCTTCTCTCTCTCTTCTCTCTCTCACTATCATTATTAATTAATTTAATTAAAAAAACATTAAAAAAAATTTAAAATCTTATCTCTTTCTCACGATCTCTCTTCTCTCTCTCTCTCTCTCTCCATCTCCACACCACCATTCTTCTTCTTCTTCTTCCTCTCTCTCTCTCACGATCTCCAAATCCACACCTTTCTTCTTCTTCTTCCTCTTCCTCTCTCTCACACGATCTACACACCCATAACTTTCTTCTTCTTCTTCTTCCTCTCTCTCTCTCTCTCTCGATTTCTCTCTCGAATCGAATTTTAAATGTTGCAGATGAAGGATGTTAATAGGTTGATGGGTGTTGACGGTGATTTTTCGTAGTCACTCAGTCAACGATTTAATATCAGTTTAATTATGTGTTCACGAATGAAAGTAATTGAAAACAAAACGAATGAGATGAATAACAATAAGGAAGAGGTACGTGGTAAAACTCTGATGATCGGAGAAACATCCACGGGTTGTTGCTTTAGCAACAAAGTCGAATCCACTATGAATAATGCTTTTAGAATACACACTCAGGTCTCTCTTAATAATTCTCACATACCCCTTTGTTTGTGTTTTACAGGGGTATTTATACATAATGTCATTAGGGTTTGCGGGTGTCATTAGGGTTTAGTGTCGTGGTCTCCAAGTTTTGGGCGGCTACTTAGTGCTAAAAGAAATTGCTTTCCTATTTGGCTTAATCCGTATCTGGGCAGAATTCTTACTCCTTCATCTGTGGGAAGCTTGTTTGCTTCCTTTTTGGACTCTGGGTAGTTGCACCATAGTTACTGTGGAGACACTGGTTGCTGATTCTACCTGCGTGCTCGGGAAGTGGTTGTTCGCGGCTATCACCTTTATTGAATACCGAGTACACCCGAGCGGGCCTTGTTGCCCAAGCTAATTCACTTGGCTATGATCGGGTTGCTTTTAGTCTGAGCCGAGTAGGTTGCCTTAGGAGATTCCGCTCCTCAAGCTGATTTATCTTGGCCTCTACTTACGTGGCGATGACGTGTCTCTAAGGGCAATTTTTACCTATAACAATGGGTATGTGGTTAGTAGTGTGAAGACGATGTCTTGATGTAGATGGGTTGATGTTGTGAGTGTTGTGCCATGAAGAAGATGGTTGAGATAGGGTTTGTATTTGGTTATTTGTTTGTTTCAAAGAAGAGAAATCGATTGGTATTTGGTCGGTGGTGTAAGTGTGGGGTGAATGGGAGATTGGATTTGGGTGTTGGTCAAGGTGATGAGGTTTTTGATGAAGGTGGATCTGTGGTATTGGGTGAAAGATCTGGTCACGATAAAGACGATAAGTATGGTGATATGGATAATGGTCATGCGATTGATATGGTCTGTATGAGTGGATGCGTGAAGAAGATGAAGATGGAGGTGGGGATTTTGTCGATTTAGGGATTTCAGAAAACAATTGGGAAAATTAGAGATTTTTTTCTAGGGATTCGAAGAAGAAGATTTGGGGAAAATTGGGGAATTAATATTGATGGTGTTTGAGATTTTTATTTTGAGTTTTTGTTGATGATGATGGAATATTAAAGATCTGGGTTTGATACTTTGATTAAGTAGAGAATACAGATCCATATGTTATTAAATCAATTTTTTAATTTTTTAATTTAGTTTTTAATTATTAATATATCATTAGTTTAATTTTTAATTTCTGATGTTTTTTTTAATTTAATTTTTATTGTTTAATTTTTTTATTTTTAAAATTTAAAATTTTTATTGTTTTATTTTTAATCAGGGGCAGCAGGGTCATTTGACCCTCTAACCCTGTCAGAACCAACTTTTTGGACGGAAATGTTAACAGAAGGACTAAACGAAATAATACTGAAAACCGAGGGACCAGTTTGTGTAATAGGTCAAACTAGAGGGACTAAAATGAATTTAACCCTAAAATAAATAAAATGGTTTTTTTCTTTTAATTAAAAACAAGAAAACATGAATCATTAGTTGAACAATATGTTAGTGTAAAAACACTATCTTAGTCCAATGCAACACTATATTCCAAGTTCCAAGATAAATTTAGTGTTGTTGTGAATAGTGCTCCACTTAATTTAGTAGAGCACTATTCACACCAACACTAATTTTATTTATTTATTTTTATTAAAATGTCAAATTAACACTAAATTGTTTTATTATAATTCCTAATTTAACTCTCCCTCACTTATTTATAATAATGTTTATTTTAAAAATTATACAGTTGGAAAGATCTCGTCTAGATCTTTAAAATGACATCAATATTAATATATATATATATATATATATATATATATATATATATATATATAAATTATTATTTTTACTTATTAATTATACATTTAATAATGATAAATTTTTATATTAACTTAATCTAGTGCAATTAAAGAAATGACAAAATACTTATAAAAAATTAATTAATCATTTTTGGATTTTATCTTGACGGATTTATTTTGTGCTATAGGTTAAGAATATCTGTATTTGTAACAATTCCAATAAGGTGAAGGGCGTACATATATGATAAGGATTTGTTTTGAATGAAAAACTCATGTATAAAGACATGATCCAAAGTATTTCAGCTTCCTGATTTATTCAAAGCTCTTCTAACTCAAGTCAGCTGGACTAGTTCTATGACTTCCATTTTATAAGACTCTGATATCCAAGATATTTATAGAAATAAATTGGACCATTATTAAAAAATAATTTGATTCCAAAAAGTAAGTGACTTTTTAGTTTGCTTTCGTATTACACTTACCATAATAATATCTATAAATAAATAAAAAGTCGTTTTATTATCGTAACTTTTTATTTTAAAAATCAAGTCATTAACTCCAAAATCTACAAAAATATTGAACCTGTGTATATTATTGGTTGCTCATTTTAACGTTTTAAAAGAAAAATTGATAGAAAAAGTAATAAAGCAACATGTAAATGACTTCATTTTATAGAGTTAAGATTTTCGTTTAAAGCATTTTTAACCGTACCGGGTGAGCCAATAACATAAGAGCAAAACTAATTGCTTTAAGCCCTTAACAAAAAAAAATGTTAAGAAAATAAAAATAAAACATTGTATGCTGACTGTACCATATAATATCAACAGTACCATTCAAAAATTTTGACCCAGATATTTCAAAACAAAAAAAATCTTTGATTCGAAGATATACTTATGATATCTATTTTGATGCATGGATTTTTTTTTTATAAAATTAGTTTTTTTTTTGTAAACTTTTGTTGTTCTTTTTTCTTACACAATTGCACAATATTAGATAATTTTCTTCCCAAAGATAATAAATATTTTTTGTTTGTCATCAAAAGCACACGGGATCCAATTCCCAAACTTTAATGTTATTAAAAGATATGATTTTATCTTTAAAAACTTTTATCAAAACAAAATATAACAAATATATAAAATTATATAAGTAATGCTAAGCTTTTCAAAATTATATATAATATATAAATTCAAACATGCAATCTTAATTCGAGTCAAGTTGATTCAATTTTGATCTTTACTCCCCTGGTAAGGCTTAAAGATAATTATTTTAGTTCGACTGTTGTCATTGTGGTAACAAAAATAATAAAAGTACTGAAATCATTAGTTAAATGTGAGTTAAATGTGATCATATATATATGAAATAGAGTTCAAGATATTAAATCCAGAACCAACATCAATGGGGTTAAAAGAAAAATCATCCTCAAATTGTAATTCATTAAATTAAAAGACAAATTTAGTGTGGAATGTATATACATGCAACATTAACCATTAGTATGTAATAAATTAATAACTTTTATACTTTTTTATTAATATATAATGGGGGAATTACAGTTTAGTCCTTATCTTTTAAGGAAACATCACTTTTTTACCCGATTTACGTGTATTAGGGTCTTTAGTCCTCATCTTTTTGGAAATGCATCAAAAAGGTCCCTCCGTCAGTCAATGGTTAGTCAAAGTTAACTGGTCCATGGGTAAAACGGTACTTTTAGTAATGGAAGTGTCAGAAAGACAGTTTTACCCATAAGGATGGGAAAAGTCTGAAATACCCCTCTAACAATTACTCTTAAACCCCATTTAAATAAAAAGTGCATCCATCAAGGATTGAACATTCAACCTTGTGGATAAAAGTAATAGGCTCTAACCAGTTGAGCCACTACAACTCATTATTGAAGGTCTATTGATTTAAATGTATATATAGTTATATAATATGTTTAAAATAATTTAAATATATTTATATAATTTAAAATAAACTCATATATATATATATATAATTTGAAATATATTTAATACTAATATATCAAAATATATTTAAGAAAAAGAAAAAGAAAATAAGAAAACAAAAGGAAAAAAAATTAAAAAAAAAAAGGTAAATTTTTTCTTTCTTTCTTTCTTTTTTTTAAAAAAAAAAAAAAAAAATTTTAAATTTTTTTTCCCTTTTTAATTTATGAGTTTTGATTTTCTGGGTTTCTTTATCAAATGGAAATAAGAAAACAAAAATAAACCCAAAAAATCAAAGCCCGTAGATTCTTTTCTTTTTTTTTTTTTTTTTTGAATTTTTTTCCTTTACAAAAAATATTTTATTTCAATTTGATAAAAAAAAAAAAAAAAAAAACCCAGAAAATCAAAGCCTATAAATTGAAAAAAAATAAAAAAATAAAAAGAATTTTTTTTCTGTTTTTTTTTTCATTTTTTTTCCTTATTTTCTTTTCCATAAATCTGTTTTGATATATTATTATTAAATATGAGTTTATTTCAAATTATATATATATATGAGTTTATTTTAAATTATATAACTATATATACATTTAAATCAACAAACCTCCAACAATGAGTTGGAGTAGCTCAATTGGTTAGAGCTTATTTCTTTTAACCATGAAGTTGAAGGTTCAATCCTTGATGGATGCATTTTTAATTTCCTAATATTAAATGGGTTTAAGAGTAATTGTTAGAGGGGCATTTCAGTCTTTTCACATTGTTTAGGGGTAAAATCGTCTTTTTGACACTTCTATTAACGTTGACTGTCAACGTTTTGGTCAGAGGGACTTTTTTGATGTATTTCCAAAAAGATGAGGACCAAAAACCCTAATACGCATAAGTCAAGTAAAAAAGTGACGTTTCCTTAAAAGATAAGGACCAAACTGTAATTCCCCCATATATAGTTATAAACATTATTTTATCGACGCTTGTTTGTTTAGGTTTATTTTTTATTTTTGAAAATTCATTAAAGATGGTAGTTAAATAAAGTTAATAAAAGAATAATGCTAAACATCTCACCTAAAGTCCCAACTTTTCAACCCAACACGTGGCATATAAAGTGTCAAATTGTTAATGGATACACATTAATGATATTTTATCTCACCTGCCACATGTATAAACTTACCATTTGACATTTCAAGTGTCGTATGTATTAGGATGAAAAAGATGGGATTTTAGATGTAATATGTAGCATTAAGTACTATTAATAAAAACGGTGGTTGGATTATTGGAAGATCCATTTATATAGAGTAGACCAGTAGAGTAAAATTATTAATCAATTTTGTTTGGTGAAAATTTGTGAGAAAGAGAGAGAGAGAGAGCATTTAATAAAATTGTGTCTGCAACAAAAGGTAATTTTACTTGTGGCGTGTTTACTAATCAGGAATCCTACTTAGGAAAGAGAATTAAGTTCCTGATTTCTGAATTCCATTGTTTACTAAATTTTTAGGGAATTAAATTCCATGGACCCCACTCATAAATCGGAGTTAAGTTCCTGATGGAAAGGGAGCTTGATTCCTCCCACACACCCTAGGAATCAAGTTCCTTTTTTTAATTGAAAAATGAATTCATGATTTATTTACTAAAATATCCTCACTTAAAAAAAAAAAAGTAACCATTTTCTTCATGATTATTGACTTTTGTTTTTAATTTACGTAAATCATATTGGTTTACTTTTTTTTTTTAATCTTAATATTGGATTACATAATTAATAATTTATATTATTCTAGCCGTGTGATTTATAAAAAATTCATCTTTTTATATACATAATATAATACAATTTATGAACTAAAAATAATTACAGCATTTTTCAAAAAAATAATAATAATAACTATGGCATATTCATATCTCTTATATATACGGTTGCAGCTTCGTTTTTTTAATCAAGTCATCTCAATAGTTCTTTATCTAATTAGTTCAAATATTACAATATAAAGATGTTAATTATTATATTTATAGCTAGTGTTATGAGTAATATAAAAAATATTTTTTTTTTCATAATAAATTATATATATATATATATATTTCATCATGTTTTATACACAAGGGTATTTTTGTAATCAATTATATATTATTCCGATTCCTTAATTTAAGTAAACATTAGAAATTGAATAAATTTGATTATGCTTCCGATTCCTAAATTGTTAGTAAACACTGGAATGTAATTTAGTAACTTGATTCTGATTCCTCTCCATTCCCTTTCCAATGGAACTTAATTCCAATTCCATTCATTCATGATTAGTAAACACGCCCTTGATGTCTAAAGTCTTGAAAATGGAGTGCTGCCACCCGGGCCTATTTGTGATGAACAAGAAAAAAAAAAAAAAAAAAAAAAAAAAAAAAAGCTCTTTTTTTTTTTTTAAGCGGCCGCACACCCTTTACGTTTTTTTCTTTTTGCGTGTTGTTTGTATCTGACACAAATTAGGTTCAAAAATTAAATTACTGATACCTTTATTAGTTTATTATATAATATCTAGTTATATTAAATACAGTAGAACCCCTCTAAAATAATATTCTTGGGACCTACCCTTGAGTATTAATTTAGAGGGGTTATTAATTTGAAGGGTTATTAATTTGAAGAGTTTGACACTATAAAGTGTTATTTTTTTCTTTAAAAACGTGTAGAAGTCAGTTTTCTTGTTTAGAGAAGGTTCCTTTTCGGGATTCCTTATTTAGTCGGTTTTCTTCTTCAAGGGAACTTCTTTTTTTTTTAGGATTCCTAATCGCAATGGAACTGCCCATGGCAAATCGAAAGGTTTGCTTCTCATTGACAATTGCATTGCCCATGTACCACTTATAGAGCTACCTAATCACATCCAACTCAGGAACATCACAATGCACACTATCTACCACCAAATTTGAAGAAGCGTGTTACACTCCAACTGAAGAGGTTATCATTAATGATATCACAAGGTAGAATAATGATGATATGGTTGAGATAGATAACAACGACGATAGTCATAAGGTACCTAAAATCTCTACAAGTAAGGTTACGTTGTTGAAATGCTAAATTTAATTGAAACATTTTGACTATAACAAGAAGGTGATGATAATAGCTTTTTGATGATAATTTAAAAGATGAAGGAGGAAGTCAAAAATATCATACATAGTGACCTAGTGCAAACTAGCATCTTGAAATACTTTTCTAGTTCTTGAATAATTTATAATATATTTTGTATTTTTATGAGATTATTAATTTATGCGACAGTCGGGACCGAAATTTTACACTAGGTTTCAAAAAGAAATTATTAATTATTACGATAAAGAGGTTTATTAATTTTTTACACTGGCCCAAGTCGGGACCGAGATTTTTTATTAATTTAGAGAGGATATTAATTTATAAGAGATTAATTTACAGGGGTTCTACTGTATATCTTTATATATTTTTCAAACTAGATCATTATCTCTTTCCATATATATCTCTATATATTCAAAAGATAATTAGTATTTAAGTGTCCTAGGTAGAGTAAGATTCTAATTGCTTGTTTGGTTGAGCTTTCTACTGGCTCAAAATGTCTATTAATGTCTATTTGAGTTTTTTTATAGTTGTTTGGTTGGACTTTTGAAATTGTCTATTTTAAATTGAGTAGAGGCTAGTAGAGTTTAAACATCTACTGGGTAAAAGCTGATGAGGAGGTACTTCTCCAAATAGACATTTTTTTTTTTTTTTTAAAGTCTACTAACCAAACATCTATGATTTTTATTTTTTTTCTTTCAGAAACTCTATTTATAATAGATCTACTACAAGTAGATATTTTACCAATAGAAGTTTTTCAAAAGCCCAACCAAACAAGCTCTAACTTCCACATAACCCTAGTTGATTTAAACTTAAATACTATATAAAATAATCTAATTATTTTATGTCTCAGTTATGATTTGAACATGCAACCTCCATTTAATAATTAATTCATAATTCGTAATTATTAATTCATTAATTAAATAATCTAATTATTTAATTAATTTAATTATTAATATATTAATTAAATAATCTCATTATTCAATTAATCCCTGAATAAATACGTATCACTTTCGTAACACAATTAATTGGTAAATCCAATTAATTAACCGCGACCCTTGTTACCTTTAATCAATCGGGCTAGCAAGGGGACCTAATGGACCCACAGTTTTGAGCTCCAATAATACTTAGAAATAATTAATTAAACTCTTTAGTTAATATTTCATGATTATTAACCTCAGAGTTATTCCACTAAAAACCTAAAGCTGCACTCTCCCAACTGTAGATGTATTACACAAACCAAAATTACAGTTGTTCATCGATACAACTATTGCATATGGTATGATCATCCACAAGTAGTTCATAATTAGAACTGGGTCATAATGTCCGTTATACCCCTCTAATTGTGTCTTTCCATTAAGTACCATTGATTCTCTAATGAACAATAAATCCTACATTCCTTACGGAATTAGGAGAGCGCTCATATTGTTCAAGCCCCAAATCAACCCTTAAGGAAACTACTATCTACTTCTCGCAAGAAGGAGTGGATATTGTGTACAAACCTTCCCAGCCACAAGCCAAACCGCAATTCTGACATACAAAGTTATTGACCAGGAATGCAACTCCGATCTTACCCATGGTATATCAAAAACCACAATCTAACCTGAAGGAGTCGATAAGACACTCAAGATTAAGATCGCCCATATATAGCCATCATTTTTTGATATATATGAATCTCATCTTGTAACGGATCTTAGTGAGAGATTCATATAGATCATGACTCAGTCCTATATGATAACATCATATAAGGTGCCTCCATTCTCATATCACCATATGAATAGTCTAGGTTAAGACCATCGTACATTACGGAATGGACCGCAGCTGTAGATTAACTGCAAATAAAGTACCCAACTCTATTTGCTATCGACTGACTCTTTTGATTACTCATCTCAAACTGAATACCTTTGTATATGACACTCATATACTCAGTTAGAGATTACATCCATCAATCTTGGATGTTAAGTACACATGATATAAATGTATGAGACAGGTATATATAATGAATAAACTACTTTTTTTTATTAATGTTTCATTCACATTTATAAATTACAAGTTTTAGGGCAAAAACCCTAACAAGAACTAGGGATTTCAGAAAGTGACATTTGGGGATTTTTGGTCAAGTTGCGCTTAAAAGAAGAGAAAGGAAACAAGGTTTTTAATGGGGTGACTCCAAACCCTATATCAAAATGGTGCCGTTTTGGTGCTTCCAGAATTGGGCTAGTTGGATCACCATTTGGTGAGCCGGGTCAGACACACAAATTGGTCGATTGGGCCGTATTTACAATTATCAATTCTTTCAGCTTTTGGCGATTTGGGCCACCAACAAATTTGGGCCACTATTGCAATTGGTCTCCCATTTTAGTTCTTTGGACAATTGAGCCTTTCTTGCAATTAATTTTCCATTTCAGTTCCTTAGCAAATTGGGCCACAATACCAAGCTCAATTTTTCTATTGTCAGTTCGAACTGACAAAAGATATATCAGTTCCTTACCTGTGGGCTAATATATTTAAATACTTTGATTTGGCTGTATGCACTTATCAAAGTATCTTTTAAATCCAATTGTCCACATGTAATGAACTGATATATTTTATATCAGTTCGAACTGATAATAGAAAGATTGATACAAAGCTTCCATCCTTAAGCACAAGGATGTTTTCAAGGGAAAGGGAATGTAATGATCGGGAAATTTAGGGATAAAATTAGGGATTTAGTGTGAGTCCATAATAAATAATGTGTCTTATTGTAAGGAATCATTTCCTACATGGTCCTATCCTAGTAATCCTAGTTAGTATCGGTCAGTTGTAGGGAATTATTTCGTCCTTTTTACATTTACTCGCAATTTCCTTTATATTCAGAGTCCATAACAGCATTTGAAATCAATCAATAAAACAATATTTTCCTACTAATTTCTCTCTCTACATTTCTCTCTCATCTCAAGTCTCAACCTTATCTTCAATCCTTCTTCAATGTTCTTCAAATCTGTTCTTCATTCTATTTTCCAGCAACCTTCAAACTTGCAAAATTAACCCAAAATATAACAACAATCCAATTAAAATGCTTAGGGCATGACATATTGATCTTCGTGGAAACGACTTTCAGCTCACGCCTCCTCTCTTTGTTCAATTCACGCTCTGCTCGCCTCTCGCTGTCGTTGAAAAATCACACTTTCCGTCGCCGGTCGCTGCCGGTTGCCACCATCGAGTAGGGTTAGTAATTTTTGTTATATAGATTCTAAATTTGTGCACTCTGCCCTTCGATTCAGTTAGGTGATTTTACATTAGAATTGTTTGACCAAGTAAAAAACACTCTTAGAATTGATTGGATTTGGTAAGTTTTTCTGCTTTGAGTTGAAGAGCACAAAATTGAACTTCTAGTCTAGTCAATTGAAAGTTGTGTCAACTAAGGAACTATATATATTTGAATTCATTATATGTATATTCATATTTTGGGTTGTTGTCATGAATGTTTCCATGTCTGTTGACATTTGTTTATAATATATGTTGTGTTGTCATTCCGATGATTCTACATTTGTTCTTGTTTTTCCTGATGCTGGCACGATTGATGCATTGTTACCTGATAGTATGTTGCCAGGTGAATTGGACATGACAGAGCACTTTACTCTGTTAACTTCCAAGGTCAAACATCTTGTGGGTTAAATAATTGTGCAGCCTCATTGACAGATGTGAATTTCATAGTCAAGGAGTGTACCAAATACCAACCATATTTGAAATTCAATCAGGATGATGTTACTTGGTAGAATTCTAATATTCTATGCTTATCTTAGGTTTTTTCAGTGTCTTCGAAAATGGCGGCCTGTTCTGATGTCATTTAAGACTTGAATCCTTCTCTGATATATATAAGGACAAGCACTAGCTAATACCAAATATCTGTCTTAGAATCATCATGATCATGTCTTGGACATGGACCACACTTGGAGTTGTTTCATTTCTCTGCTTGTTTCAAGCATTTTTGTGGAAAAGAAATGCAAAAGCTAAGAGATTACCTCCTGGTCCAAGAGGGTTTCCAATTTTCGGATGTCTTCATTTGTTGGGAAAATATCCTCACAGAGATCTCCATAAACTTGCCCAAAAATATGGCTCCATCATGCACTTACACTTGGGATTGAAGCCTAGTATTGTTGTTTCATCGCCACAAGCGGCCGAGCAGTTCTTGAGAACCCATGACCTTGTTTTTGCTAGCAGACCACCTCTTGAGGCTTCCAGGTATATTTCTTATAACCAAAAGAACATGGTCATGGCTCCATACGGGTCTTACTGGCGAAACGTCCGAAAAATGTGTACTCTAGAACTGCTTAGCAATGTCAAGATCAATTCTTTCATGTCTATCAGAAACGAAGAGCTTGATCTTTTGATTGAGTACGTGAAAGAGGCTTCGGGTACTGTTGTTGATATAAGTGCCAAAGTTGGATCTCTCAATGCGGATATGACTTGTAGAATGGTGTTTGGGAAGAAATATATGGACAATGAGTTTGATAAGAGAGGCTTTAAAGCTATGATTGAAGAAATTATGGAATTAGCAGCAGCTTTTAACTTGGCTGATTACATTCCTCAAATTGCTTCACTTGATCTTCAGGGTCTGACAAAGCGCATGAAGACTACTGCCAAGGTGTTTGATGAATTTTTGGAGAAGGTCATTGATGAACATGTTCAAGCCCGGGATGAAAACAGAACCAAAGACTTTGTTGATCTCATGCTGAGCCTCATGGGATCAGAAGATCAAACTGAGTATGGTATGGAGCGAGATAATATCAAAGCCATACTCTTGGTAAGAATTATGCAGAAATGTAAATCCAATTCACAAATATTTTAGTTTGATAATTGTTTTGAATGTGAATTTTTTTGTTGTTGTTGTTGTTATCAGGATATGCTTGCAGCTGCAATGGACACTTCAGCAGCAAGTATTGAATGGACACTCTCAGAACTCATGAAGCATCCAAGAGTAATGAAGAAAGTACAAAACGAAATCGAAAATGTTGTTGGAAAAGACAGAATGGTTGAAGAATCGGATTTGCATAACTTGAAATACTTGGACATGGTTATTAAGGAAACTTTCAGGATTCATCCTGTGGCTCCACTCTTAGTCCATGAATCTAGGAAAGACTGCACTGTTAACGGTTTCCATATTCCGGAAAAATCACGTATTTTCATTAACACGTTTGCAATTGGAAGAGATACAAATGCCTGGAATAATCCTGACAAGTTTTATCCTGAAAGATTTATGGGAAGTAATATTGATCTTCTTGGACACGATTTTGAGCTCATCCCTTTCGGTTCAGGCCGCAGAAGCTGCCCTGGAATGCAATTGGGTCTCACTGTAGTCAGGTTAGTGCTAGCACAACTTATGCATTGCTTCGATTGGGAGCTTCCTGGTGGGATGGTGTCAACTGAATTGGACATGGCAGAGCACTTTGGTATTGTCATCAGCAGGGCCAAACATCTTTTGGCAATTCCTACATATCGCCTTAGCATATGATTATCTTGCTTGTGTATTTTTTTTAAGTTTAAATAAGTTGAATGTTTCAAGAATTACAAAAATGGCAAAAAAAAACAAAACCCTCCATGGGCGGTGGATCCTCCGTGCTCGTAGAGGACCGATCTCCTCCTATACGAGGATGAGATCTTAGTTTCCTCCATGCGTGTAAGTGATCAGTGTATAAATCCATATAAATTTTTTTCTGTCTAAATGTAGTCGTGATTGGATATGAATATTGAATAGTTGTAAGTGGTATCGAAACAAGACCGGAAACCGTCAAACCGAATTAAACCGACTAACCCAATCCATAGAGTTTGGGTTGGTTCGATTATAAATATAAAAAAATGGGTGGTTGATTAAATGTGGTTCGGTTTGAGGTTGCTTGAAATAATTCACCAATCCAAACAAAAACAAATATTTTAGAAAGTAAAACTAAAAATATAAAATTCACCTATGTTTTAATCTAGGTTTTATTACTTTTACCGATTACTTTATGCTTTTTATAGTTTATTTACTCCCTATATATATATATAGTCTTTCTATTATCAGTTCGAACTGACAAAAGTTATATCAGTTCCTTGTATGTGGGCCACTGGATTTAAATATTTTGACTGACAAGTGCATACAGCCAAGTCAAAGTATTTAAATCCAGTGGTCCACATGTAAGGAACTGATATAACTTTTGTCAGTTCGAACTGATAATAGAATTTCTGTATATATATATATATATATATATATATATATATATATATATATATATATATATATATATATCACCTATTATGGTTCAATGATCAGTTGCCAATTTCATAATAAAAAAACAATATGAAAATTAAGGAGAGAACACAATGACTGATGATATATCATAAATTAGGTAAAAGCTTTGTTTGGCAATGCATGTTTGAATGTGGAGGTGTCGGCGGCTCCACAGGGAAGATGCAAGAGGTATGTAATCAGGATTAAAGCTGGTTTTTATAAGGAGAATGTGGAGGTGACAAAGAAGAAGAAGAATATAATGTTCATGGGAGATGAGAGGAGTAAAACTATTATTACAGGAAGTAACCCCTCTGTAACTTTTGAACAATCTCCGATTTTCCTTCGAACACAAAAACTCTTTCAACATAAATTTGTATCTTTGAATGATTCTCTTTCTATGTCCATCCATGACCATTTGATTAGCACATGTTCATTGAATTCTAAACACCTTTTTTCAAAACAAAAAAAAACATTTTTTTCATTTTCAAACCCTGTATTTCCTTGATGCAACTTGAAAACCCCATGTTTTATTTATTAAAGATTGATTTTATTTTACAAAATAAAGCGAATAAAATCCCATTTTGAGAGTCAGAAAATGCAACTGATCCTCATTTTCAATATAGTTTACTATGCAAAAAAGAAAAAAAGAAAAAAAAAAATCCAAATCTGAATTACTCTTTGACTAAACATACTTATAGTTTGAAACCCAGAAAAAGTCAATCTAGGGCTGGGCTGATTCAAAGAGAGAAATCATGTTGTTACCTACTTGGATTGCCACTCAATTATTTTATTTTATTTGATTTTAATAAGGTTGAAGTCTTGACTGTTGAATTTTGATTGAGTGAGCTTGTACACAACATTAGAAATTTCAACGTGCTGCTCACGTGTAAAGAAATTCTTGTGTATGACTTTTGACAAAAAAAATTTAACTTTCAACTTTAAAAATGGAATTTTAATTTACACCTATGTGAGTGAAGGCTTCAACATTTCTGGTTGACCATGAAAATCTCACTGGAAGAACCTTTTTTGCCGCTAGTATTTCTAAGAAAAGTCGGAAGCTGTTGCATTGTATCTTATTTTCTTTTGATTTGAACTTTTTACTGGAACATCTTTAATGTAAATGATTAGTTATTTAAGGTAATATAAAAAAATCAATTATAAACGTTTTAAAATATTAATTATTCCAAAATAGGGAAATTTTGCAGTCAATGAAAATGTTTGCTACTCTGCTTCAGTAATTCAGCTTCATTAATGTCAATGGGTCTCTTGCTAATGTAGTGTGACTCTCCAATGGGAGACTCCACCATCACGGTTCAACGCCCGGCATGTGTATATATATATACAATTTCATTATTTGTCCCACCTCATATGTGGGTGCCCTCTCCCCCTTGTGGGAGTAGTTATCCGGACTATGCTAGTAGAGTTCAATTCTCACAAGGTCACGGTAGTTGTTGTAATTTCAAAAAAAAAAAAATAAAAAAAATCAGCTTCATTAATACAATGGACTAGTAGTGGTTGAAGTTTCTAGATCAGTACCACTACAGGAAGACTTTTATAATGGATGTGATTGTACATGTATCTCCGTTACGATTACGACTCGTGGCTAAATTGGTTAGCGTGTCACAATCATAACCGGAGGTGCATGGTGTATCCCACTACAGTATTAAGTATTTTGGTTACTTGTTACGATCACAACTGGAGATGTTTGGTGTATCCCACTACAGTGATAGGACTTCTTGAATAGTTGAGCTCCATAGAGTTAAAAAAAGCATACTTATTTGACTTGGAAAACTGGTTCTGATATTTCCAAGTCTTCCACAGCTGTGATTTTTGTCTATTGCTGTTCCGAAGAAAATAAAACCGGAAAATTACCAAGTTTTGGATATAAGACCGACATATCACGTCATCATGTTTAGGAGTAAATCTTCGGTGTAGCTGGTCACTGAAAAGCTAACACGTAATCGCATGTCAGCTTTTTGGTTATTTTTTATTTTTTACCTCTCACACTTTTTCCCTTTCTCTTTCATTATATATATTATTTTACAATCCAAAAAGCCGATACGTGATTACATGTCAACATTTCAGTGGGGATGCGCCATTCAGTTAGTCCAGTTAAGAGAACCAATGTAATAAAATACAATATTTAGGAGAGTCAAAGTAAAATTTTACAAAATTTAATATTAAATATATAATTTTTTTTAAGAGATTTTTAATCATTTTTGTTTTGTTTTGGGTTACCTGCCTCTGATTCATACTTGTATTTCAAATTTATCAAATAAAAAATAAAAAGTTGTCACATGCTCACACACATATATATATATTTAGAAAACTTATCGACCTTGATGGTGGTCAAATCATGTTTTACTACCATCTTTGTACACATAGCTAATAGTGTTATTGTACCCAATAACTTGAGTTTTTGAGTTGTATGATCACCGACATAATATCAAGAGTGTATACACGTGTTAAATGTCTAACACCTACCTTATAAATTAAAACAGTAAATGACGAGTGTATAAATGTGTTATAAATATCTCACACTTAACGATTTAAAATGGTAGGTGATCTACAGTTTTTCTAAAACCTTCCACATGAGAGAAGAATATGTCATATCCATAAAAGTACTAGGATAGGATATACAAACCATCTAGGGTTGCACATTTTCCCCCGAATCCCTGAATCCCCGTTTTCCCACTTCCCCATCCCCATTTGGGGGAAAATTTTTAGAAAAATAATTATATATATATATATATATATATATTTAAATATATAACCATAACTTAAATTTGAACACCATTTCAAAATTCAAACTACTGTATCTAGTGAGACATCGATCATCAATTAACTTTACGGCTTTTAATTGATACAAAACTTACATTAGTAAGACATTAAATACAAGTCTAGATTTCAGAATCACATGAAGAAGTTCTGAGTTCAGAATCATGTGAAGAAGTTGTGAGCAGTGTTAGAGATAACAAATCTCTAGCTCACAATTCAGCTCACATCTGCTCAAAGGAAGAAGCACACGCAATGAGACCTGATCAGCTAAATGGAAGTCCAGGTTACTACACTGGGCTTGCATTATGTGCAGCCGTTGATAAAAAAGCTGATCAGGCTCAAGGCTATGAAAAATCAAGAAGTAGCACGTTGAAGCATATGTAGGGAAAAGCATTTTATAGAAGACTCTCCCACTCTAGTAGTGACACATACCCCTTTTTGCTTTTCTACAATCTTGCAACCATGGAAAAAAATTCCATGCTACCTTCTGCAAGAGTTTCTTTTAAAATCTATCAACAGCCACTTCAACTACAATCCCTTCCATTAATACCTTAACTGGTGTTAGCCTGAATCCTTTTCTATTTTGCGATCTTGAACTTGGAGGATTTCTATATCAATTTTCTGAACACTCAGGGACTTCTGGAAAGGGATATTACACCTCAAACACTACACTAACGATAGACTATTATTATCCAAAACTTTCAATTACTATCATAGCTCTATTGCCAAAGTGGTATACTAATTATTTTTTCGAAGTTGAACATATTGGGATCCGAAATGACAGATGCTTTTTTTCTGTCATAGGGGTCCAATGCCAAAGAAAAGCCACAGCTACTACAATAACAAGAAAATGGAAATTTGAAACCCACATTCTCAAGAGACTTGTGCCATGTTAGTAAAAAAAATTATGTCAGATTCTCCAATCTTCTCCCATCCTAATCACTTGAGAGGCTCCAGCATACATTCTTGGTAATCCTAGAGACTATACAGTTCGACACAATTCACCCACTAGTAATCTTTGGGACAGTGGGGTGTTAAAGTCTTTTATTAGAAGAGTTACCCTTTTTAATTAAGGGGGGTGTATTCTATTAGGATTCTTAAGGGCATTTAAAGACATTATAAATCCTGGTGTATTCAATTTGGACATTTAAAGACTTTAAAAGAATCCATATAAATCCAGTGGTATTCAATTAGGATTTCTATGGACTTTTAAAGAATTAGGATTTCTATGGACTTTTAAAGAATCCTTCTAAATCCAGGTGTATTGAATTTGGACTTTAAAAATGTCTACAAGAATCAAGGTGTATTCAATTAGGACTAGATTTTAAAGGATTTTCTTAGGTCATGGATTTTGATGGATTTTGGTGGACTTGATAGTGAGAGATATAAATATCAAATGTCATAACATGTCCAGTCTTCTCCCCAAAGATTTTGGTGGATTTTGCTCTCCCTCTCTCTCTCTCAAAACAAAAACGAAAAGCACTAATATGTAAAAATTAAAAAAACCGATGCATGTTAGAATAATAAGCTTCCATCCCCAGCATGTTCTTTGAATTAAAAAGGGAAAAAAAAAATCGAGTTCAAAAAGAAACAAGCCACATACAATAATGAAATATGTTGCAGTCACATAATTATATATATATTTTTTTTGAACAAGCAAGTGTAAACACGTTTGTTTTTTTTTTTTTTTTTTTTTTTTTTTTTGTTGAAAAGGCAAACTTTTATTAACCAAGGAAGAGGTTACAAGCGCAAAACAACCAAAACACAACCCAAGCAGACACAAAACAACCCACCCCACAACAACCACCTCAACCCAAACACGTTTGTTATTGCCTAATTTAAGAAATATAATCAGAGTAGTATACAAAATCAAATTATTAACTATCTCTAGTAATTGCTATAACCAAAAAAAAAAAAAAAAAATGTTTTTAAAGGCTGTAGTCCAAGATATCAAAATTTCGTACACAATATCATGCACCAAAATTGCCACCTTAAAAGTTAAAAAACATCTAGGAACTATGGTAAGTAATCTTCCTATCGTACATTTCCAAATCAAGCAAAAACCAATCCCATGTCAACCTGATTCAAAAAATTTAACCTTAGCTCCAGTCACCAGCGTCATTGTTGTCAAAAGAGTATCTGCATTTATTTTGATGACCATAAAATGATGAAGCAAGGCAATTTGTGACCAACGGAAGCCAGAAAGTGTTGTGAATACAACGAACGCTTGCAACTTATTTTTCCCAAATAGAGTCACTACATTTGCTAAGAACATATAAATTATATTGCACGAGTACAAATCTTACTACGTGCCAAAACTGCACAAAACAACACCAAAATAATCTGTAGAGCCTTCAATCAAACACCAAAATACTCACTATTTATTAGCATTTTATTTTAAAGAAAAATAATTTATCTGCATTTCATGCAAGTAGTGCCTTTACGCAGATAAGCCTTAGCCAATTTTGGGTTCAATTCAATCGCTTTGTTTGCATCAGCAACAACCTCAGACTATATATATACGCAAATATAGATTGACTGGAGTATCAAATTTTGCTCATTACAACTTCAAAAGTTTTTTTTTTTTTATAATTAGCTATAATTAGCTTACTATTGATAAGTCAGAGATAACAAATCCATGAAAATCCTTAGATGTCTAAACAAATCCATAAAAGTCTAAGATAGATGTCTAAACAAATCCATAAAAGTCTGAGATGGATGTCTAAACAAATCAATGAAAGTCTATGTGGATTTATAAAAGTCTGTAGAAATCCATGAAAATCTGTCACTTAAAAAATGTCTTTAAATGTCTTCAAGAATCCTAATTAATCCTAATTGAATACACCCCCCTAAAAGAAGAAAAACAATACAAATATGCTAAAAAATCAAATGAGAAGTAGATAAGGGATAAAAAGGTAAATTACAAAAATCATAACATTATAAAATTAATCTAAACAATTAATCTGGATCGGTTTATCCAAAAAAATTTGCCAATTCGATCATTTGCTTCTGCTTGTCCTAGTTAATTTTATTTGAAAGAAGCTTTTTCTTTACACTTGCCGTAATACACTTACAAATTAAAAAATATGACTTAAGTTAATAAATAAAAAATTAAAAATAACATTTAAGGTAACTCACACAAAGAAGCTTCATCTAACACTTGCTGTAATACATCTACAAATTAAAAAACATGACTAAGTTAATAAAAAAAAATTTTAAAAAAATAACATTTAAGGTAACTTTCATACGAAAAACGAAAGCAGAGCAGCAGTCTAGTAAACCCTTAAGGAGATGGTGTTGAATGGGTACTCATCGTTAAATGGGTATCATTACTGAAGGAGTTAACCCTTAAGGAGATGGCATTGAATGAGTACCCATTCAACGACATCTACTTAAGTGTCATCTCCTACAGCCTAGAGTACCCATTTAGCAATGAGTACTCATTCGGCGCCAAGAATCCATTTCAGCTCCATCTCAATCAGCACATCTCCAAAGACAATTTATTTAGCCTTTGTTCTGTAATTCATTCATCACACAGAAGTGGGTTCTATTCAAATTCAGAACGTAAGTTTAATTTTAAATTTGGCTGATTAACAATTTATAACTAATCTAATCTCTCTAGAATTAAGATTTCATAATCAATATTCAAGGATTATTTTTGGACAAAGTGATTAAGAACGCCTACACAAACATTTAGCCATAATCACCAAACTCCTTCTCTTCTCTATTTTTTTTATTTTTTATTTTTTTATTTTTTTAAAGACCAGATTGTTTTTTTTTTTTTTTTTTCACTTAAAGTAAAGGAAGTTAATAGTGGTAAATATGGAAACTGAAAAAAACACCAAAACAGACAAAAATCAAAAACCAAATCATATCACTAGAGTTACAAAGATTTGATAATCAAATAATCTTCCAAATCAACAGAAACTTGAACGAACTAGATCTTCCATTTGGAATCATATTGAAGTTATCATTTATAGTTTGTATGATTTAAAAACATAGCAATGTTTCAAAAACTTTTGACAAGCACAATAAATAGTGATACATAGGATTAAAAAAAAAAAAAATTATATTATTGAATAAAGACTAAAACAACCTAGAAAAAAATAAATAAAACTAGAAATCCAGAATTAATTAAAAATAAAAAATTCTATCATGAAATCAAAGAAAATATCAGAGGTCGAACAACAAAATACAACCTTGAAATCTAATGCCCAACATTTTTGTATAAACAATACTATAAGCTCAACAAAAATAATAAACTATACACAGATCTGAAAAAGAACACATGAAGATAGATTTTGAAATCTAGAGAAACCTAAAATCTGATATATAATTGTGATTTACAAAACTCTGTTATATCTTACTTCTTTTAAGACTTTTATCAAACACGTATCATTTTCTATCAAACACTTTCAGCTTTATCAAAACAAGCAATTATATTAAATCTGATGTAGAGGGAAAATAATAGATGGTTGAAAAAAAAAATTCAATCTTGAAACATAAAATCGAAAAAAGAGAAGACTGAGTTTGGGACAGAGCAAGAGAGAAGATTTGTTTGGTTGAGAGATAGATTACTGAAGCTACTGTAGTGTGGTATATTTATACTACTCAAACTAGGGTTAGGTCAAAATAATCCTCTCTTTACTCATTCAATCTGCATGTTATGGCCTCCAAGAATCAATTTTGAACGACTGTGGACTGTGGACAGCTAGTATTAGTACATAGTACCACAGAGATTCTGACTTAGCTTTGACTGAAACTGAAGGGTGTGTTTGATGAGTGTGAGAGGGAAAGTCGGAGAGTGGTTGAGAGCGGTTATTTATTTTCATTAATTTGTCATGACCGAACACAACACTCTTCACGGTATTGTTCTAGTGTTTTCGATAATATTTAATTTTATTTATTTGTTATATTTGTTTTGATAACAGTTTTTTTAAATAAAATTATATATTTTAATATCATAAAAATTTGGAAATTAGATCCTATATATTTTGATTTAACGAATAAAAGATATTTATTGTCTTTGGGAAGAAAATTAACTAATATTGTACAACTGTGTAAAATAAAATAAAATAAGCAATGAAAGTTTATTAAATAACAATTATTTTCATAAAAGAAAGTTATGTACACACGGGCCCTTTGCCTTGATGGCCAGAGTCTGGCTGAGATTCTCTCCCACCAAGGTTCAACCCTTGGCCCAAGTGTGTTATTTAGGGAAAGGTGTTCCCTCCATTGTGTGGGTCTTGTCCCACCTAAGGGTGTGAGTAGTCTCTCCCCTCTAGTGGGAGTCGCGTTTTGAGCTGCGCTTATAGAGCCTCATCTCATCGGTCCCGACAGTCGTATGTTATCAAAAAAAAAAAAAAAAGTTATGTATCAAAATAAATATCATAAACATATCTTTGAGTTGAAGAATTTTTTTTTTAAATATTTGAGTCAAAGATTTTAAATAGTACGGTAGCTATTATAAGGTACGGTCAACATATACAAGTACAAATATACAATATTTTAGTGTTTTCTTTTGTTAAAAACTTATTAATTATTAATGGGGAGTTTCAATAATTTATTTGGTCTAAACAATTATCCGGATCTTAATTTTTGGGAAATATGTTAGTGATGCCCGATGGTAGATGACTTATTCATTATTAATGTGGCATCTACCATCACTTGCATTTATGTTAATAATAAGGGATATTATTATTTTCCCCTCGAGGTTTACCCTATTGTTAAGACGAGGACAGAGTTTGGGCTTATTGGTCGTTCTTCCCCCTAAAATCAAACTTATGTTAATTGACCCCTTTTGACACACTTTTCATCCAGTCAATGTAATATTTGCCCCTTTGACCGTTAAATGGGAATGAAATGACCGATTTACCCTTGATGAATTAATGAACTAAAATAAAAAAAAAACTAAAAACTAAAAACTAAAATAAAAAACACAATTAAAAAAAATATGGATCTCCACCGTCCATCTCAAAGATGGATGGTGGACGGTGGAGATCTCTTTTTTATATTTAAATTTAATAATAATAATAATAATAATAAAATCTTTACTTCAATATATATATATATATATACATATATTATTTATTTATTTAATTTTAAAAATATAAATTAAATTCATATCTTTTTTTAAAAGGAAATATATGAATTCAATTATTATCTACTTTTAAATAAAGGATTATCAGATCATCAACATTAAAACTAAACGGTCAAACCAAAATCTCATCTTCATCTTCAACCTCATCACCAGACACCAACTAATCAATTTCTTCCCAACACAACACTAACCCAGAACACAACACATCACAAATCACAAATCAATAATCCCAATTAAATCCATAAATTAATAATCCCCATCATCAAGCAACATCATCAAGCCAACAAAAAAAAATCCCAAATTTGATTCAGATTTGGCCAACATCATCAAGCCAAGAAACATCACCACCGATCGATCAAAATCCAACCTAGAACCATTGATCGATCTTCCCCATCGTCGCCAACCGCCACCACTGCCAAGAGAGAAAAAGAAGGGGATATCGACGGCGGAAGAGATCGACCCACCACCAAATCGATTTTTCTCGTTGTCGCCTAAACCGAAAACCTAATTCAAATCAGATCCTGATTTCAGTGATCTCCACCGAAATGAGATCAAAGAGATTGAGAGATGAGATCGGAGTGGCTAGGATGAGATCGATCGAGATGGCTAGGGTTTGAAATGAGAGAGAGCGGCGGGGAAGAAAGAAAGATGAGATTGGTGGGGAAGAAAGAGAATATAAAGAGATAGATTGTGTGTCTAATTAGAGAGAGAGAGAGAGAGAGAGAGAGAGAGAGAGAGATCGGTTTGAAGAAGAAGAAATATGGGTTATGGGTTTTAAGAAATTGAATTGGGCAGTGAATGAAGAAGAAGAAATATGGGTTATGGGTTTTAAGAAATATGGTGATGATGGTGATGAAGGTCTGGTTACTGTCTGGTGGTTTGTTAATGTTGATTTTTTTTTTTTAATTTTTTTTTATTTTAATTGTGTTCAGAATTTGAGATGGAATGACGTTAATGCCCTTTCCATTTAATAGTCAAAGGGGCAAATATTATATTGACTGGATGAATAGTGTGTCAGAAGGGGGTCAGTTAACATAAGTTTGATTTTAGGGGAAAGAACGGCCAATAAGCCCAAACCCTGTCCTCGTCTTAACAATAGGGTAAACCTCGGGGGGGAAAAATAATAATATCGCTAATAATAATGATAATATTCAAATAATACAAATAAATGCTTTTGAATTGAATTACTGAAGTGACTTGCATTTATACTCCATTATTAATTATTAGTATTATTTTGATATTTTATTATTATTGTTGGAATATTTAACACATGAATATATGTTTTGCTATTATAATTCTTCTACATAATGCGTATGTTTTTTATATACTATTATAGTGTGGTATATTGTTATTAATGTAAAATGGTTTAAACCTAACTCAATTTAATAAAGGTTGTTTCTATGTTAGTGTAATACTTAATAGATGAAGGGTTTTAATGGGATGAATTTTTATTATTTTTTTAATGAATAAAATTATTTACAAATTGAATAAAGTTACAAATTAGGGTTTGAACAAGATTAGGAGATGCGATGAATTTTATAAATTCAAAATGCTCTTAAATTTTCTAATTTATAATTTTTGAAATTATATATATATATATATGAAAAAAAATGGATCTCCTTCATAATGTAATATATTTTAAAGACATAGTTTAGATTTTAAAGCTTTAAAAAGTTTATTATACAGCACAATTACATTAGGTGTTCTCAACGATTTAAAAACTAACCAAACCAATGTGGAACTTGTAAGTGAGTAGTCAAATATTTTAAAGAGATTCTCTTGATATTTCTTACGTATATGTCAGATTGTATTTTGCTTTTTTATTTTTTGAAATCTCAGCATCTCTATCTTAAATAATTAAATTAAATTAAATTAAATTAAATTAAAAAATAAAATAAAAACACACACTCTTTTAAGACATTTATGTATACCAAGAAAATCTTGTGTGGGTCATGAATCAAGCTGTCTAATCTTTTACAATTTTAATATTTTAAATTTTATTTTTACATTTTCAATATTAAATGGACTATATGATTGAATACTTTGACCTTCTGATAGTAAGACCAATCCACACGAGATTTTCTATATGCATACAGGTAGTTAAAGTCTCTATATAGAGACTGGGATGTAGTGCTTGTTGTAGGCAAAGTTGTTCTCATCAAAATAACTTCTTCCTCTCATTTTCTTTCATTTAATCTTTTTTCTTCTAATCTAAAACCGAAAATATTATATTGTCGGATTAAATTATAAACAGTAGTGTACGATTAATTTTTTTTTTACATAACACAATTACAGTCCAATGGACTTATCCAGTTATCTTGCCCTTCTTATTTGAAAACACACTCTCTCTCTCTCTCTCTGAGTATATGATGTCATGATTGTACACTTTAATCAAAAAATCGAACACCACAGTGTGTAATTTAATCTGAAAATATGATACTTTCGGTTTTGGATTAGATCTTATTATGTTTGAGTTATTATCGAGTTAATATTTAAACTCATTAAGTCAGATCAACTTCATTTTGTCAATAACAACCGTAAACATCAATAATTAATATATAATTTATAATTATATAATAAGAAATAATTATTTTGACATTTAAATTGCTTATTGAAATATTTAGTAATAAAACAAATAATGTTTAAAATTATTGACCCGATAAAATTTAATTGTATTGATCAAAATTCTAACTTCTAAATATATAATTTCTTTTAATAGTTTAATCAAAATTTTAAATTTTACTAGATAAATCATGGAGGGAATAGGGGTATATAGCACTTTTTCAAAATGGATTTGTGTAACTACTACCACTTTAATAACTCATGTTTTAATAGCACCAAAAATGGAATTTGGACAAAAATACCCCCCAGTTTATTTTCTTTTCTCTTGTGTGTCCTTCACCTTCTTCTTCCTTTTTCCCCAACTCCATTGATGGAGCTTCAATGGAGGTGCCATCGCCGACCGGCGAGTTGACCGGCAAAACCACCGGGAAAACGTTCGTCGAGTGCCAATAATTGTAACCGAAGTGTTCGTTTTCATTTTCGAACTGTGTAGAGAGAGAAACGAAGCCAAACCCAAACCGTCGTTAATCTTCATCATCCGATCTATGACGATCCGTCGCGAATCTGACGAAACCGATGGCACCAACGAACTCGGCGTCGTTCGTTCTTCCAGATCCAACTATCTCCGGAGTCAACCGGCGCCGTCGTCGGATCGTCACTGTTCACCATTGATGGAGGTCGAACAGAATAAGTCCCGAACAAACTTGAATTAAGTCTCGAAAACGCATGAATAAGTCTCGAAAACACATGAATAAGTCTCGAAACGCATGAATAAGTCTCGAATTTTCGAGAAAAAAAATAAAAAGGAAAAGAGTAAGTGGGGGTATTTTGGTCTCATCACTTACTTTGGTGCTATTTAAACATGACTTATTAAAGTGATGCTATTTGCACAAGCCCTCCCCCAAAAAGTGCTATTTAATTTTTGGCCCCTAAATCATGACGGCTTAAAATTGCATTAATAAATCAATCTTGAATACTTTAATATTTTTAAATTACAAATGTGTAAATGAATTAATGAGATTGTGATACATCAAATATCATTATTAATGAAATTTATAAACTAACGAGATAAATAGATCTTATTAGGTACATGAAAATTTAATGGGTTATGTTTGATTTCAATTTATGACACAATAAACTTAATGAATTGTATTTAAAATAATTTTATTTATCTTTTATTTAAATTGATTTTATTTATTTAAAAATTAATTTGATATAATTTTATTTTAACCTTTCACAAAATATAATTAGTTTTTATCCAATCTCATATCATACCAAACAAGAGACATTATTTTAGTCACCAAACATATCACAATACTAACTTAATCAAATCCTATCAAATCACATAAAAATAGTCAAATTCTATCGGTTTACCAAATGTGCCAAGGACCGATCCATAACAAGATGTTGGTCCATTTTTGTTATTGCAAAACAACAATGAACTTTTTTAAAAATCTTTCAGAAAATCTTTTGACCAGATGAATAGTTTTAGAAAATCTTTTGACTAGATTCCAATTATATTTCCTTGAGACCTAATCTATAAAGAGTAATACTAAACATCCCACCTACAATCCCATTATTTCTATTCCAACATATGTGGCAACTGAGTTGTCATTTGATTAGTGGGTACACATTAATTGTTACTTATCTGTAAAACTTTTTTTTTTCTTCAACAAAGCCTAGATATTCGCGTGTGGGAGAGAAAAGGTGACGACATATCATGAGTCATGAAGAACAAATAGACATGTTAACATTTTTTATTTGTTTTTGAATTTTTTTTTTTTTTTTTTGAATTTTTTACATGTTACCATTTTTAAGGGGTATGAAATGCCCACCAATCTATTTACAATAATGCTAGAGAATCCAAAAAAGTGACCCAAATTTTGGACCCAAACCTATGTGGTAATATCACATGGGATTTTTAGGAAAAATGACGTGGGCCCATGTTGTGTGTGATGTTGCCACATAGGTTTAGGTCTAAAATTTGGGTCACTTTTTTTGATCCTCTAGCATTATTGATCTATTTAATCTCATAAACATCACCTACCCAACTCATCCATCTAAATTAAATAAAATAAAATTTAAAAAAAAAACATTAATTAATAAGGCAAACAAGTCCTCAAACTTCATTTCATATAAAACAGAAATTGAGTAAATAATAAAACCTTTCATTCTAAATATAAAAATATAAAGCAATAAAATAGTGGTATTAATTTTTCAAAAATCCCCATTTTAAATTTTAATAGCCTAAAATAGAATAATCTAGTCAAAAAAGATTTTATTTTATAATTGTAGCCGGTAAATTCCAACCTAGTTGAGATGTACTTTAACTCAATCTTACAATGGGTCGAATTGAATAAATATCGAATGGTAAATGAGTCAAGTCAACTAACTCAAAATCACTCACTAATTTAATGGGTAATTTGAAACCGATCTATTTAACCCATTATATATATTTATATATATTAGTAATTAATAATTTAAATAGTAAAAATAAGAAAGATAATTATAAAATATTTGAATACTTATAACACAAATATAAACAAACATATTATAATGCAATAATAACTCATATATAAAATTAAATTAAATTGGAAATAAATGCTCGTCAGTCCATCTAATGTATGATAAAAATTGACTTTAATCATAATAAATTGATTATTAAGAAAAATTATTAATCACGTATATGAGCATACACAAAAATATGTCAAAAGTTGATACAAGAGTTGAGGATGTTTTTTTTTTTTTTTTGAACGGCAAAGTTTATTCATAAACGGCAAAGCCGAAGAGCAACAAACGAACCACAAACCCACAACCCAACAAAACACGCAACCGCACTAGCCCCCAAAAACAAAAGCACACAACCATCCTGCAAAACATATACACAAAAAACGCCAGCAAAAACCAAAAGAAAAACCACAAACAGGGCCAAAAACCCAGAAAAAACGAACCCCCAACCTCAAGCACCAGCCAAGCCACGAAACACACAAACGCTAATTGTTATTGTATGGTAGAATCCCCTCCAACTTACCAAAGGTTCTAGCTTTGATCCTCCTAACAATCTCCTCAACCATTTCCTTCTCTCTTCCCTTAAAATCAAAGCCTAAGACCACTCTGGCTTTGATGACCTTAGCTATCTCTTCTTTTAAGTTCCAAGGTGCCTTCTTCACCTTAGGAATTCTGTTTTCCTTTCCGACATCTTGATTAAGTTCAAGAGCCGAAGCCTTCGAAAATCTCGTTATTGTATCCGGCATTCTCTGAATTTTGCTATTCCTTCTCTCATCTCCATCTAACTCCACTGCTAGAGGCACCGCAATCAAGTCTTTGCCCCTTATAAGACCTCCTTTCAGACCAGTTAAAGGCAATTGGATTGGGCCTCTTAAAGGCAGACTTAAAACTTTACCCTTTTGGTCTGAAATAGAAACCATCCTCTGATCATCATGTCTTACTACCAATTTTTTTGAAGATCCACTTACACAGCCCACTGTAGTTGCGTCATTCAGATTTATGTTTGGGCTTTCATGAGAAGCTGCAGCCCCATCTTCAAATGGGCTCGAAAGGCCATCTGTATTACTCAACATGCCTTCCCCAACACTGGCCACTTTTGGCCCATCATAGATGACCTTCTTGGGCCCCTTACCCAACAAATTATGGTTAGAACACTCACCTCTATCCAATCCCAGAACAGCCATTTGCCCTTCATCCATTTCGAAATCAGATGATGACCAACTTTCATTTATATCACCTCCACTAGCTCTCCTCTTTTCAAGGTCTAACTCACCATTCACGTGCATAGGTCTCCTTTTATTATTTCTAACATAGGCCTGCTGTCCTTTGATGACAGGACCACCTTTCCTTCTTCTGACACGAACCTCTTTTTCCATGCTTTCCTTGTACATCTTGTCAACTCTTTTTCCCTGCCAACTGACCTCCTTTTTCTCCGATGTCCATTTGAAATTCAAATCCAACTCCTCCATAATCCATTCAAAGTCCACCGGCCGATCTTCCTTTTCCACTGAAATATAGAAAGACATAGAACCTACCGTCACCTTAAGCTTGTTGGGACAAGGGCGATCGTGAGGCAAAGAAACAAGCATTTTTCCCCTGTCCAACCGCATCTTAAGTAGAGAATCTCTTTCAATGAGTAGGAGTTCTCCCAACGAGTTCCCCACCTTCTAGAAAAAGGCCTCATTCCAATAGTTCAGAGGGAACCCCCGAATATTGATCCAGACCGGCATTGCTGGAGCTTCAAACGCCTCAGACCACTTTCTCATCGAGCTAAAAGTATCATCCCAAAAGACAACATTTTTGATAAACTCCTCACTCTCAAATTTTGACTCAAAACTCCATAGAATAGTTTTCCCACCCAAATATTTTGACGAGAAACAAAGGCCCCTATCGAACAATCGCTTCTGCACTCTAATGATACTAGAAAAATCTTTTAACACCCCAATAGCACACCTCTCCAGCCACTTCCTGTCGGAGACCCGTCTGTCTAGGATTAGAGGCACCTCCCCTTCCTTAGACTCTTCATACCTATCCCCTGCCCTCCTTCGAATCTCTGTCACCACCTCTGCATAAGATAAATCGCCCCACACCTTCCCATTACACCCATTCGTTGCCTTTCGTTGACCTCCTCTATACCCATTTTCTGGATTCTGATCTTCCTTTGACATGCCCTCTGCTTCGATCCTTCTTTCCGCTCTACCTCCTGACGGTCTTCTGTTATTCCATCCATATAGTGCTACCTTAACATCAATCGGCCTCCCATAAACATACATTCCATTCGTTGTTTCCGCCACCCTTCTTGCCTCCTCTAGTGTTGCAAACCGGACAAACGCAAATCCTCTTCTCCTTGATTGAATAGCGCCCGAGAGATAGATATCTCTCACTTTACCGAAAGGTTTAAACAAACCCCATAAGCAAAGCAGATCTACCTTTTGGTTCAAATTATCTACAAAAATCGAATGTAGATTCCCCCTAAAATCTGAACTTCCCTTGTGCCCCCAAGAGTAGGAGCTTCTCTCACTAGCTTTCTCTCTCATGGCATGATTCCTAACATAAGAGTTGAGGATGTTGACGAAACTAACAAAGAAAAATGAATTCTATCTTAACTTTAAAGAAAAAAATAGAAATAGAAAAAAAATGAATAAATAAAATTGTTTCGTACCATTAATAAGATAACAAACCAATGTTAATAGTTATGGTTAATGATTTAATGATGAATTATTCATATCCATCGCATAAACAACCTACCTTAATAATGAATCATGATAATTGATGGATGAAGTTTGCCAAAATATCAATATTTAACACTATAAAATAAGAGAAGAATTGAAGAATAAAATATTGGTTTAAAGGTTAATTGTTCAGAGTTTACAAACTTTTTTATTAATCAATTTATGAAATTTAGGGTTTTGTTTTGAAGGTCAAAATTTAAATTTAGGTTTCATATTGGAGTGAAATTCAGAAAAAAGTCGTCCAATGGTTTACTATGATTGATATATATATATATATATATATATATATATATATATATATATATAGTCCCGTTTACATCAGTACGTATTGATGTAACTATATCAGTACCAATACATGTGGACCACTGATTATGGAGAAGTTTTGACAAGTGTATACATTTTGAGTCAAAGTATGTAAATCTAATAGTCCACATCCAATGCACTGATGAAGTTATATCAGTATGCACTGACTTTAACATTTTTGTATATATATATATAGACAAACTTATTACTTACAATGGTCATTACATATTTACGAGTTACTTTTGCTTTATGAAATTTGATACTATATGGGTTAGGGATCTATTTGAACCGACTTAGATTATGATATATACAATCTAGATATAATTAAGAGGTATTTGAGATCAAAGAGTATATATATATATATATATATATGCACTTATGTAGTCAAAGTATCTAAACCCATAATTGGTATGTATGTACTACCACTATAGGAGAGTGATGATACATGCAAGTTGCAACCCCAGGAATGCATTCACGTAGCAGGAAGGTGCTTTGATTATAAGCTTCTCAGCCAATCTAAGCATTGACTTGCCTACATGACTTAGATGATTCACCTACAAACCTAAAATCACCATCAACAACAATAAATTCGGGATTTGAAGGAGGATAACACAACTCAAATCCACAATATATATGCACTTATGTAGTCAAAGTATCTAAACCCATAATTGGTATGTATGTACTACCACTATAGGAGAGTGATGATACATGCAAGTTGCAACCCCAGGAATGCATTCACGTAGCAGGAAGGTGCTTTGATTATAAGCTTCTCAGCCAATCTAAGCATTGACTTGCCTACATGACTTAGATGATTCACCTACAAACCTAAAATCACCATCAACAACAATAAATTCGGGATTTGAAGGAGGATAACACAACTCAAATCCACAACCTTATGGTTTATGTTTGAGATGCATACCACAAAATAAACCTAATCTCAACTTGTTTAGAATTAGTTTTAGTGACCTGATTTCAAAATTAATTTAAACTAAAATAAATAAAAAATAACTACAATAAATATTACTTTAAAATACAGGACAAACCTCATCACTTCCTCAAATATTTTAAAATTAATTTATAATATAATACATTAAAAAACATTATTTTAATAAAATGTAAATAAATGAAACCACTTGAGGTGACTTTGTCCTAGATGGAACTTGGAAGAGAGTAGTTCTTCGTCTTGGGTGCGGACGTCTTCAATTTATTTTATCGTTATTTTTGTTTTGGATACGGACGCCTTCAATTTATTTTATCGTTATTTTGGTCTTGGATACGAACCTCTTTAATTTATTTTACAGTCGTCTCCATTTTATTTTATAGACATAGGCCGTAGGTTAGTCGTTTTGATATAGTCCCACGATACAGATTGTTTAGATTACTCTTGATTGTTCTTGATCTCGTGGCATGGATGTTTGTCTTTTTTTTTTTTTTTTGACCTATTATAATATGTCGGAACTAGGTGGGATTCGAACCCATAACTTCTTGGATGTAGATATGAGAGGATTACTACTAAACCAATCTCGTCTTGATACGGACATATACCACTCTACCCTTTATTTTGTAAACAAACTAGTTGTTCAGATTGTTGTATATAGTTGGATTTTAGACTAATTATCCATGTTGCTGTATCAATTGGTTCGATTAACGTAAATAATTATTTAGGTTATGAGTTTGAACCAAAATCATGTACCGAAATGTTTGAAGTGGATTTTATTTTCTTCATTCAACATTTGAGATAAGAGACATGTTATACATAGGGGTGTGCATTTTCGGTTTGGTTTTGGCTAAAGTTCAATGTCAAATAAAACCAATATGGATATGTTTGGCTATATTTCAATCCAAACCAAACCAATGTGATTTTCCAAACCGATTCAAACCAAAAAAGGTCAGATTGGTTTGGATAGGTTTATCAGTTTAGATTTAAACTCAGAATCATTTTTTTTGTATTATATTATATAAAATATTTAAATAAAAAATCATAACAGAAAATAGTAATTATATATATATATATAGAAATTCTATTATCAGTTCGAATTGACAAAAGTTATATCAGTTCTTTGTATGTGGGCCACTGGATTTAAATACTTTGACTTGACTGTAAATACTTTGACTTGACTGTATGCACTTGTTAGTCAAAGTATTTAAATCCAGTAGCCCATATACAAGGAACATATATAACTTTTGTCAGTTCGAATTGATAATAGAAAGACTGTATATATATATACTTATATATTGTTGGGCTGCCAATCGACACATTCAAATTCAAAAGGATCATCAATTCATTATCCGTATATATATGCAATGCATGCAGCCTTGTGTCATGAGTTGCTGTCTGTTTTGTTTTGATTGATATCATTAAAAACATATATAGTTTTTACAAAAGTTGAACATTTTATGGTGCAAATGTATATATTACAATAGCATGTGTCGGGTTCAATCCCGCACATTTTTTTCGCATGGTTTCCTAGTTAGATTGTCATCTAATAATTGCTACAAAAATGATTATCAATTCGAATAATAATATAAGATCCTAAACAAAAATATAATTTCTATATAAAAATATAGCTAGAAAAGGGAAAAAAGCTAATGAGTAGGGACAATTAAAGATTAAATACCGATTAGCTAGATGCCTTGTAACGTGCATTTTTTATGTTTAATTATAATAAATTTAATTAATTAGTTATTTAAGGTAATATAAAAAATTCAATTATAAACGTTTAGTAAGATTTTGAACCAATTAAAATATTAATTATTCCAAAATAGGGAAATTTTGCGGTCAATGAAAATGTTTGCTACTCTTGCATTTCAAGCCAAATTGCTTCAGTTATTCAACTTCATTAATACAATGGACCAGTAGTGGTTGAAGTTTCTAGATCAGGACCCCTACAGGAAGACTTTTATAATGGATGTGGTTGTACATGTATCTCTGTTACGATTATGACACATGGCCAAATTGGCTAGCATGTCACAATCATAACCGGAGATGCATGGTGTATCCCACTACAGTATTAAGTATTTTGGTTACCTGTTACGATCACAACCGGAGATATTTGGTGTATCCCACTACAGTGATAGGACTTCTTGAATAGTTGAGCTCCATAGAGTTGAAAAAAGCATACTTATTTGACATGGAAAATTGGTTCTAATATTTCCAAGTCTTCCACAGCTGTGATTTTTGTCTATTGCAGTTCCGACCCGAAACTACTAAGTTTTGGATATAACTGACATATCACGTCATCATGTTTAGGAGTAAATCTTCGGTATAGCTGGCCACTTAAAAGCTAACACGTAATCATATCTCAGCTTTTTGGTTATTTTTTATTTTTTACCTCTCACACTTTTTCCCTTTCTCTTTCATTATATATATTATTTTACAATCCAAAAAGCTGACACGTGATTACATGTCAACATTTCAATGGGGGTGCGCCATTCGGTTAGCATAGTTAAGAGAACCAATGTAATAAAATACAATATTTAGGAGAGTCAAGTAAAATTTTACAAAATTTAATATTAAATATATAATTTTTTTAAGAGATTTTTAATCATTTTTGTTTTGTTTTGGGTTACTGCCTCTGATTCATACTTGTATGTCAAATTTATCAAATAAAAAATGAAAAGTTGTCACATACTCATATATATATATTTTTAGAAAACTTATCGACCTTGATGGTGGTCAAATCATGTTTTACTACCATCTTTGTACAGATAGCTAATAGTATTATTGTACCCAATAACTTGAGTTTTTGAGTTGAATGATCACCAACATAATATCAAGAGTGTATACACGTGTTAAATGTCTAACATCTATAACGCATATAACGCATGTCCCCAATTTTTCTAAAACCTTACACATGAGAGAATATGTCAAAAGTAAATGTCATGTCCATAGAAGTACTAGGAATAGTAAAGCCAACCATGTAGGATGTTTTTGTATATCATTGAAATTCGCACCTTACAAATTAAATCAGGAAATGACGAGTGTATAAACTTGTTATAAATATCTCACACTTAACGATTTAAAATGGTAAGTGATATATATAACACGTGCCCACAGTTTTTCCAAAACCTTCCACATGAGAGAAGAATATGTCATATCCATAGAAGTACTAGGATATACAAACCAACCAACCAAGTAGGATATTGTTGAGATTGTGAGAAAAATTCCCCAAAACTTAATTAGGTGTATAGAATTTTTAACTACATTATTGGTATTGTCTTCTACAACTTGTCTAAAAAATTTACAATCAAACAGTTGAATTCAAATAACCCTCCTATTGATTTTGCTTCCCTACTAGTCTACTACCACCAAACACCATTATAGTAAATGCAACTTTTAAATTCCACTGGCTTTTCAAAGTAACCTCCTCTTGATCTTCTAGGAACCTTCTTTTTGGACTAAAAGTTCAATTTGTATATATATATATATTTTAATTATAAATAGCCATCTCATTCTCGAGAAAAACTTCTATGCACCCGGTTCATTGCACCCTAGCCAATGGATGCATGCCACGTGGCACAAAGTGTGTCATATGGCATACACCCATTGGTTGGTGTGCCACGTGGCGTGCACCCATTGGTTAGGGTGCATTGCACCGGGTGCATGGAAGTTTTTCTCCTCATTCTCATACTAGGGAAAGACAGGGCAGCAAAAAATCAATAATAAAGACGTAAGGAACTGCGTACCCTACATATATTTTGATTTCGTGTTTGTTCACTTATATATATCACCACAAAAACCGTGTAGAGAAAGCAAAACCTACAAAAAAGCCGATCTCTTTGTCTCTATATTATATCTTCTTGTTTCTACACTTCTATCAGTGACTCGTGTGTTATAACTTAACTTTTCATTTAAGTAAGCAAAAGTAAAAACGGTGGCCATGTTGAGCAAGATATCAAACAGTGATGGACATGGCGAGAATTCAATTCAGTTAATTAACTACCTGGTTTTCAGCCAGACCCATCTGGATGACTCCATGAGGATTCTCCGTGGCATGATAAGGATCGGTTTCGTACGCCTTCCATCCATCGATATACAATGATTTCTCGCCATGTCCATCACTGGTTGCGATCTTGCTGAAGGCCTGTACGAATTCCGCGACAGGCCTGTACCATGGCTTGCCAGAATTCAGAAATGTAAGCAGCAACATCTATACATAAGTTATGCTTATTATATCGATTTTAATGAATTTTGAGATCTGTATTTATGGTTCCTTGGCTGTTGTCTATTCTACAGGCTGTGGCGAATTTTATGGGTGGAGTGAGAGGGAACAGAGTTACATTCGACCCTGACCGCGTTGTCATGAGCGGTGGAGCCACCTGAGCTCACAAGACAGTTGCCTTTTGCTTGGCTGATCCCGGCGATGCTTTTCTAGTTCCTACTCATAACAGTACTCTTCCACCACCAGATCAAGGTATTGCTAAGATCTTTGAATCTCCTTGCTATTTTTTCTTTTCATTCTTTTTTCTTCCATGTGTAAAGACGGGTTATCCTTGGCTTTTAGAATTGTCTCTCTTTAGCTTAAAAGTGGTAAAGTTTAGTTGATGCTATTGTAGTTTACCATATCACTTGATAAATATTTTTGTGACTAATCTTTCAATGTGTATAAGTTGCCTTGCTAGGTTTGCTTTTGTCGATGTTCTCTAACTGGGAGACATCTTTGTCTAGATTAAGTGCCAGCGTTTCCTCGTGTGCTGAATCCATTAACCTTTGTACTAGAACATATTAACGCACATGACTAGATATGGATATGTCAGTTTGGTTCTTAGAAAACACTGGAAAATTATAATCATTGTATATGATTTCTTGCATTTGTTGTAGCTGTAGGCTGTAGCTGTTTCATATATCATACATTTTCATTAACTTGTAGATAATATAATTAAAAGTCCATAGAGCAACTGCAAATTCAGTACACTAGGCTAAAATAGCATCCTAAATTTCAAATGATTTTGCTCGTGTAGCCATAGAACTTCTTGTAATTTAAATTTCGATGTAATTAATTAATGAAATCATTAATGGAGTTCTCGTGTAGCCATAGAACTTCTCATATGTACTTTTAGAACAACTTTACTATAAGAACTTTCGTGATCTTTGTTATCGGCTTATCACTCGCTTACTTGATGATCTTAATCAAACCCCTTTTGGCAGTGATTACTACTGAGGCCAAAAATATTCTTGTTAGAAACATATATCAGCGTGCCGAAGAGAAGGTAAGTATGATCAAGTTCTGTTTTTCTGTGTCATCGTTTACATTAAATTACAGGCTTCTTCTTATTGCAGTTGAGACCAAATTAAGAGAGCTGCCTCCGAACATCTAATACGGATCCAAACAACTCAGGGCTTCTACTTCCCATTAAAGCTTTTCTGTCTTACTTGGAACTCAAACAGTCACCACCAGTACATGTAAATATATCTCAAACCAACATGTCAAATATGAGCTCATTTGTTGTAACACTGTCGTGAGTCGCTTGCTCAATCTTAATTCCATCGAGCTAGTCACATAGACACAACTTCACACAAGATCTCTAAATGAAAGTTGACAGATTGAAACATACCTTCTAGACCAGATAAACTGAATGTTATTAGTCTTGTATCTCAAAACGGCCTTCTCTTTCGAGAAGAAAGTCGTATGCCTGTCAGCAAGCTGTGAGAGAATCGCATATCTCCAAGTAGATTACATACATGGATTCAAATAATATACCCTTTACAAAGAACCTTATTTTATGCTAAAAAAAACAATGAAATGAGGGGTATGGGAACAGCTGTAATGAATTCAATAAAGATATATTTCCTAAATTCAAACAAAAAAAATTCCCATTGAATTGAATTTATTTATTAGCTTGACCAAAATGAGACAATTCCAATCTAGCATGATTACAAATATCCGTATTGTCTGATAAGAGTACATGACCTAAACTTACAAAGCTCAACAAATACTTGTTCACCGGTCGATTAGCTATATCCTTGATTTCCTTATACTGATAATCAACAAGACAATTAGCTTTATTGAGGAAAACAATGCTGGGAATGTTGCAGCGGTCCTTATGGCCCGTTTAATTAGCCAAAAACAAAGGTAGCCTCGTATTGTCTTGCTTAATTTGAATATTATTTCTGAAAATGTCTTGTCACATGTTTATGCGGGTTCTCTGAGATGGACTGTGGCAAGACTCAAGAGCAAGATGCATCTTAAGTTTTTGCTAAAATTTTCCTTACGAACCAATATAAAAATTCATGGTTTGTGAATTTTTTTTAATTGCCTCTAAATTTATAACTAGTTATAATAATGTATTTTAAGAAGTTCAATGAAAAAAACAAATTGGATTAAATTATATTTTACAATGAAATATACGCATATTATGTTTCGCTAAAATTTCTCTTACTAACCACTATTGTACAAATTTGGTGTCCAAATGATATGGCAACACTACGATCCATTCATTTAAATTATGTAAATCTAATCAAATTTAAATGAATAGCTTGTAGTGTTACCACATCATTTGGGCACAAAATTTGGGCATTATTGTTTATTTATTTTGACTTGCACATAATATTTTCCTTACTATAAAAATTCATATTTGGCAAATAAATTTTAATTGCCTCAAAATTTATACATTATAATAAAGTATTTTAAGAAGTTCTATGAAAAAAAAAAGATTAAATCGTATTTTACAAAGAAATATACAAATTTTAAGTTTTCTCTTAAATTTCCTTTACTACTACTATAAAAATTCGTATTTTGTGAAGAAATTTTAATTGCCTCAAAATTTATACATAGTTATAATAAAGTATTTTAAGAAGTTCTATGAAAAAATTTGGATTAAATCGAATTTTACAATAAAATATACGAATTTTTAGTTTTTGTTCAAATATCCCTAACCACTATAAAAATTCATAGTTTGTGAAAAGAATTTAATTGCCTCAAAATTAAAAGATAGGTACAATAAAGTATTTTAAGACTTTCTATGAAAAAAAAAATGGATTGAATCGCTTTTTACAGAGAAATATACGAATTTTTTTTTTCTCAACTTTCCTTTACTAATCACTATAAAAATTCATATTTTGTGAAAAAAATAATAATTAATTGCCTCAAAATTTATACATAGGTATAATAAAGTTTTTGAAGAAGTTCTATGGAAAAAAATTTGGATTAAATCGCATTTTACAATAAAATATACGAATTTTAAGTTTTCATTCAAATTTCTCTTACTAAGCTATGTGAAAATATTTTAATTGCCTCAAAATTGAAACATAGGTACAATTAAGTACTTTAAAAATCTATGAAAAAAATTGGATTAAACTGAATTTTACTAAGAAATATACGAATTTTAAGTTTTCGCTTAAATTTATATCCACGAATTAGTTATGGGTATCTTGAGTTGTTGAGGAAAGACTATATTGATGGTTACTAAGCTGTTGAATTTACGAGAGTGAATATTGTAAATATTAATTTTTATTTTTTTTATTAACTTCAAATGTATATTAATATTTTTATTTTTTTGTTAATATATCCGTGTGTATATATATATATATATTTGTTAATGAGTAATGTTACTTTGCCTAAATTTGGTGCCCAAATGACGTGATAACACTCTCATCCATTCATTTAAATCAAACAAATCTAATACAATCTAAATGAATGGATGAGAGTGTTGCCACGTCATTTGGACATCAGATTTGAGCACCAAATTTGGGCAAAGTAGCATTACTCTTTGTTAATATATCTGTCAAGTTAAAATAGGATTGTTGTATTTGAATGGAACTGATAGAGAGGTGCTGGTCAATACTCAGTTTCAAGGATGAGGATTGCAGTTTTTTGGTTCACTGTGGTGGTGGTGGAGATTGGATAGAGAGGTTTTCGGGGAACTAGGGCAGGACTGTTTCTCTCTTATTAGTTTTGTTACCTGATTAAGTTTACATTAGGGAATGACTTTTACTAGAATATATATTAGTGGATTATTACATCGTTAGTCTTCTTTAATTTCTTGATGGGTCCTCTCTAAGCTGCATGTTCTCCTGCTTTTTCTTTTTAACTAATTAAATTTATTATAATTAAACATAAAAAAGGCATGTTACAAGGCATCTAACTAATCGGCAATTAATCTTTAATTGTCCCTAGTCATTAGCTTGTTTCCCTTTTCTAGCTATTATTTTATATAGAAATTAACTTTTTGTTTAGGATCTTATACTATTATTCGATTTGATAATCATTTTTATAGCAATTATCAGATGACAATCTAACTAGGAAACCATGCGAAAAAATGTGCGGGAAGCGGGATTGAACCCGAAATATGCTATTGTAATATATACATTTGCACCATAAAATGTTCAACTTTTGTAAAAACTATATATGTTTTTAATGATATCAATCAAAACAAAACTCCCAATTGAAGTCAAAGACAGACAGCAACCCATGACACAAGGCTGAATGCATTGTATATATATACGGATGATGAATTGATGATCCTTTTGAATTTGAATATGTCGATTGGCAGCCCAACAATATCTATATATATATATCACCTATTATTGTTCAATGATCAGTTGCCAATTTCATAATAAAAAACAATATGAAAATTAAGGAGAGAACACAATGAATGATGATATATCATAAATTAGGTAAAAGTTTTGTTTGGAAATGCATGTTTGAATGTGGAGGTGTCGGCGGCTCCACAGGGAAGAAGCAAGAGGTATGTAATCAGGATTAAAGCTGGTTTTTATAAGGAGAATGTGGATGTGACAAAAAAGAAGAAGAATATAATGTTCATGGGAGATGGGAGGAGTAAAACTATTATTACAGGAAGTAAACCCTCTGTTATTTTATTTATTTATTTATTTTTAACAATTACAATTAATTTGGGTTTTTAGGAAGGGGAGAACTCAAACTCACAACCTCAAGGATGTAAGTGCGAGAGGCATACCACTTGCCTAACCTCATCTTTTGTCTCTTTTTTATTCCCTTAATTACAATTAGGATGCTAATAGGATGCCAATTGGATGCTACTTATCTAGCATTTTAAGTGGAAATTGCTGGAAATGACCGCATTAAATATGGAAATTTTGTTTGTAACTACAAATGAAAATTTAATTGTTAATAACCATTTTTTTTAGAAATTACTGGAAAGCCCTCATATAAAAACCATCCTCAAACACACTCTCTCTCTCTCTTTTTCCAGATTTCTTTTCTCTCTCCTCTCCTTTGCTCTCTGCTCTCTGCTCTCTCTTTTCTCCTCAAACATCCCTTCAAACATTGCCGGAAGTCGTCGTGCCATCGCCGGACGTCGTCGCCAAGCTTCATGAACCAACGGCGCCGTGGTTCATCAAGTACGGCACTGCTGGTTCCTGAAGCTCGGCAATGACGTCCAGTGTAGCCCAGGCTGCTCGGCGACGACGTCCGACGATGGGCGACGACCAAGCGATGACGTCCGGCGGCCATGCTTCCCCTTCGTCGGCTGTGATCTGTAGAAAAAAGAAAAAAACTAATTTGGGGATTTTAGGGATTAAGGGAAACATGTCATGATTTCAAGTTTTAGGTATGATTTCAAGTTTGGTCCAGATTTTAGTTGTGATTTCAAGTTTGGTCCAGATTTTAGTTGTGATTTCATGTTTTCTCCAGATTTTAGTCATGATTTCAAGTTTTCTCCAGATTTTAGTCGTGATTTCAAGTTTGCTTCTAGGTTTTTTTTTTTAAAAAAAAAAAACTAATTTCAGGGGTACTTTTGTAATTTATGGATATACACTTATTTTTTTTAAAAAAAGTGGTTATTAACAATTACATTTTCAAAAGTGGTTACTAACGAAAGTTTAATGTTTTCGATGACTACTTTTGGTTTTCTCTCGCATTTTAATATGAGGTGGTATAATTGGAATTATGTGATTTATGAGAGGTTATTTTGGGAAGGAAATTTTAAAAAAAAAAAAATTAGATCTATACCACTTCAGATTTCAGCCACAATTTCTTATCTTTTAACTTCAGATGTATTTTGATATATATTTTTTTTCAGACTTCAAATGTCTTAAAAACAAAACAAAACAAAATGTCTTAAAAGGACTTTTAAGACTTCATACCCAAAAAAAACAAACACCTCCTAAATAGGTTTATGTGGTGAATTCTTTATCTTATGATTTGTGGCAGCTTAACCAAATCCTTTTTGGACTTCTTCCCATGGTAATTTATCTTGATGGATTTGTTCTGGGCTACAGGTTAATGATATCTGTATCCGTAACAATTCCATTAAGGTGAAGGGTGTACATATGATACGGATTTGTTTTGAACCCCGAATGAAAAACTCATGTATAAAGACAAGATCCAAAGAATTTCAGCTTCCCAATTTATTCAAAGCTCTTCTAACTCAAGTCAGTATATGGAGGTTTTCCCACCATGTGTATGGGTCTTGTCCCACCTTCATGTGGGTGCGCTCTCCCCTTATGGGAGTAGCTTGTCCGGACCGTGCTTGTTGAGCCCCATCTCGCTGGTCCCAGTAGTTGTTGATGTAATAAAAATAAAAATAAAAATAAAAAAAAGTCAGCTGGACTTAACTTTTGATAAAAGAGCTTTAAATCATGATAAGCTCGTTCAATAGACTTGAAAACCATATTTGGACTTCAAAAGAGTTTTTAAGCCCTCTAAAAGCCATGGGCCATATTAATGATGGGACCTTTGTAGGTGGAAATGTTGAAGTCAAACACAGACAGCAACCTATGAGATTATAGAGGAACATCAATCCAAGATCAGAGGATCCATGCATCGATTAATTTTGTGGAATTTCAAATCAAAAACACACATATATCTCCACGTAATGATTTTTGTTCAAATCTGGATATCTACAACTACAATCGAGACAATTGTTTTTTTATAATTTTGACAACTAATCCTTCCTGTAATGTAGAAAAAAAAAAAAAAAAAAAAAAAAAACTGATATTACAATTTAGCTGACAATGGTTCCACTGATCCATGTGAATTTCTAGACGAGAAAAATATATAATAAAGTAAATGGTAATTGATTGAAAATTTAACATATATAGATAAGTGGATAACGGGGAATTATCAGTTAATTATTATTAGCAAGTGTAGTGTAATTAGTAAAGGGAAGTAGTGGAGAGTGGAGACAAACCTTTTAGTTCCGCAATCTTTTTTTTTTTTTTTGGGACTAGACTTCAATTTTGCATTTTATATCCGTCTCACTTTATTATTTTCTTAAATTTGTTTCAACATTCAACTAACTTTAAGTTGATTAGAAATTAGAATATTGAATTCAATCCTCTAATTAATATTAATTTTGATGTGATTATGTGAGTGCAGCTGTGGTTGGTGAGGGCTTTCTAGCTAGAGACATCACATTCCAAAACACAGCTGGTCCATCGAAGCACCAAGCACCAAGCACTCAAGCAGTTGCCCTCCGAACGAGTTGGTGCTGATCTCTCTGCCTTCTACCAATGTGACATGTTAGCTTACCAAGGCACCCTCTACGTCCACTCCAATCGCCAATTCTACATCAACTGTCTCGTCGCTGGTACCATTGACTTCACATTCGGCAATGCAGCCACCGTTCTCCAAGACCCGTAACATACATACATGTAAACCTAATTCGGGCAAGAAAAACATGCTCACTGCACAATGGCATACTGATGGTAACCAAAACATGAGGATCTTAACCTAGAAATCGAGGATTGGAGCCACCTCTGACTTGCTAGTAGTCAAGGGTAGCTTCAACTTCAAGAATTATCTAGGTCCTAGATAAATCTTGAAGCTACCCTATTATAGGTAGATCATGGAAAGAATATTCACAAATGGTGTATGAACTCTATCAATAAATAACATTATTATTATTATTATTATTTATTTATTTATTTATATTTTTTATGAACTCTATCGATAAACAAAATATATATATATATAAATATATTTTAAAAGATAGTTGTATATATCAATGATTATTGTAAGATAGCCGTATATATAAGAGAATTTCATATTGAAAATCTTTTAACCCATATACAATCCAGTTATACGACTTTCATTTCATAAGGCTTCGATATTTGAGATATTTATAGAAATAAATTGGACCATTATTAGAAAAGAATTTGATTCCAAAAAGTATGTGACTTTTTAGTTTGCTTTTGTATTTTTTTGTATCGAGGATCTTGGACGTCGTCCAGGCACCTATCCGCCTGTCCTCCCCTAACTGCGTGACTCGCCTCGCCGTGGCCTATATGTTGGAAGCAGGCCCTCAACTACGTGACTCGTTGCGGCCTGTATGTTGGCTTAGCGGAGTATGACAAATAAGAAATCCCGGCCCACACCCCTGGTCTCACAAGGATGCAAGCAGGTAAATCAGAACTTGCCCTTGCCTGGGTAGGATTCGAATTGCTGACGTTAGCCCCATGTCCGTCCTTCCACCAGGAGGGCGTTGGACCACCAAGACAATGTAATTGCCGGGAGTAGAACTAAAGACTTGGGTTTTTAATCCCAAGCCTTGGACCACCAAGGCAACCACCTTGTGGTTTTGCTTTTATATTACACTTACCATAATAATATCTATAAAAAAAGTCGTTTTATTATCGTAACTTTTTATTTTAAAAATCAGGTCATTAACTCCCAAATCTCCAAAAACTTCGAACCTGTGTATATTATTATTGGTTGCTCATTTTTAACGTATTAAAAGAAAAATTGATAGTAAAGTAATAAAGGAATATGTAAATGACTTCATTTTATAGAGTTAAGATTTTTGTTTAAAGCATTTTTAACCGTATCAGGTGAGCCAATAACATAAGAGAAAAACCAATTGCTTTAAGCCTCTAACCCAAAAAATAAAAATAAAACATTGTACGATATTTATTGATTGTACCGTATAATATCAACAGCACCATTCAAAATCTTTGACCTAAACATTTCAAAAAAAAAAAAAAAAAAATTGACTCAAAGATACATTTTTTTTTTTCTCTCTTTTAGATGGAACCTAAAATATATATTAAAATGAAATAAAAAAGAAAACAAAAGAAAAAGAAAAAGAACAAGAAAAGCGAAAGCAAAGTGGTGCACAGACTCTAAAACAATAATTTAAAAAGGTATGCATGCCTCAACAAAAGGCAAAGAAACATGAACCTAAAAAGGCATAAATTAACCATTCCCTTCTGCCTCAAACGGTGCGGCCCAATTAGAAATATCAACATGATGTAATTCTGCATCGGCCGATGCAGTCGTAGAATCAGGGCGAATCTTAGTCTCAGCAACAAGGAGGCGCTTAGAACTTCTTTTACTCAATTGAGACTTGAAATTAGCTAAAGTCTTGAAAGTTGGTTTCACTCTTCTCTTCGATTTTGTCACCATGGGAATCCAATTATTGTCGGGATCAACTAGATCTTGAGCTTCCACATACTTGTCATCCTTCCCTGAGAAGTTGTTACCTGGATTCCCAGAATTACCGCTTCCCAAATGAGCAGAGATTGAATTGGTATCATTAACAAAATGATCTACAGATTTTTCTCTCAAAACTGATGTAACAACCGGAGGAATTTGAATTGGTATGGTAATCTCCTCTGACAGTTGCGGAACAAAAATAGGAATGTTTTCCTCAACTGAATACTGTCTCTCACGGTGGCTGCTCTGCTCCTCAAAAACCAAAAGTTGCATATTGTCTACTTCTTTTGGATCAGGGTTGTCAATGGGAGCCTCTGTGTTTAAGGTCCCTATATTTTGACTTATACCCTTTGTATCTACAGACCCCAAAGATACGCTTATGATATCTATTTTGATGAATGACTTTCTTTTATAAAAATAATTTTTAATTTGTAAATTTTTGTTGTCCTTTTTTTCTTACATAATTGCACAATATTAGTTAATTTTCTTCCCAAAGATTATTAATATTTTTTGTTTGTTGTCAAAAAAAACATAGGATCCGATTTCCAAATTTTTATGCTATTAAAAGATATTATTTTATTTTTTAAAACTTTTATCAAAACAAAATAAAACAAATATATAAAATTCTACAAGTAATGCTAAGTTTTTCAAAATTATATATAATATATAAATTCAAACATGCAATCTTAATTCGAGTCAAGTTGATTCAAGTTTGATCTTTACTCCCCTTGGTCAGGCTTAAAGATAATTATATTAGTTCGACTGTTGTTGTTGTGGAAGGGGTGGGCGTTTAATGGATCGGTTCACTTTTCGGGTGAACCGATAAAAAACCGATACTATTCGGTTTTTGAAAAAGTGAACCGATCCAATAAAATTTAAAATTTAAAATTTAAACTGATCAAAAACCAATTGAACTGGACCGGTTCGGTTCGGTTTGGTTTTTTCGGTTTTAAACCTACTGGGCCAGATTACTAGGCTTTAATTTATAAAATCTGCTATGGTTTTTTAAAATTGAAAAAACACAAGTTTTTCATATTTTGGGCATATTGGACCGAAATATGATTAAATTACAACGTAAAACATCCTAAAAAGATTTTTTCAATTCTGAAAACTCATTAAAAATCACAACAAAAACTGTTGTCTATTGTCAAAAGTCAAAACTACAACCTTTGCAATCCACATAACACTATACAGTCCACATAATAAGTTCATAACAAGTTCATAAACCATCCACATAAGAGTTCATAAACAATCCATTATCAAGTCTAGGATAACACAATAAGTCCTTAGTACAAATAAAAACAACTAGAAATTCTTCAAACAATAATGCAAAACAGCCCTTGAATCCTCGATTGCACAGCAGCCCTTGAATCCTTGATTACTCCAAACCCACTCCGAAGTTCCATATCAATCTATACATAACTTGAAATAATAAGAAACATGTTTTCATTGAATTATATGAACCAAACTTTCACCAAGAAAATCTTTCCCCAAAAAAATACAGGATTGACAGAATATAAAAATGCAAAAAAAAAAAAAAAAAAGTTTTGGAAGAAGTCGTCGTTTCTTTCTCGATGATGACGGTAAAAAATGAAATGAAACTTTGTAAGACGGATGTACCAAATAATATAAAACAGATCCAAAGCTATTAGAACACATTCAGGCAAAAATAGCGGGATCATTCATTAGATTGAAACGAAAGATGAACTAATAATTTGTTTTCCTCTTGATGAATAAAAACTACGACCCACCAAACCTCGAAAATTTGCCTTTTCAGATTTCCATACACATAAGTAAATTTCAATACACAAAAATGCCAAAAATTAATAAAGACAACCAGCATGAAATGTACAATATCTATTAATCTATTATAGATCCAACAACATGTCATAATCTGATTCCAAAAATAAAAATAAAAATGTCATAATCTAATGCTATATACTTTTTACAATTTCTATTATACTACAATCAGATTAGATACAAGCTCAACGAATTACAACAAAAAATGACAAACAACTCTAAGATTTCTATTAAAAAATCAAACTTTGAAGAAGCTTAGGAAGTTAGGAGAGAAAAAAGAGGTTTAACTTACGTTTTGGAGTGAGAAGATTTGAGAGAAGTCGTCGAGCAAGACTAGGACTCGGCGATCCAAGAAGCAGAGAAACGGTGGCTCACCAGAACGTCGAACGAGAGAGAGATGACGGAGGAGAGCGACAAACGGCGGACGAGAGAGGCGGAGTTGAGAGATTTAGGTTTAGATCTGAGAGGTAGAGTCTGTAAAGAGAGAGAGGCACATAGCAAATGTAAAAAAATTAGGTTTTTTTTTTTATATACCCGGTTCTCGGTTCGGTTCTCGGTTTCAACCACCGAACCGGAAACCAAACCGGAATTAGCGGTTTTTAATAATTTAAACCGAACTGAACCGGTTCTTACAGAAAAACCGGAAAAAAACCGATTAGGCCGGTTCGATTTATCGGTTCGGTTCGGTTTAATGGATTTTTGCCCACCCCTAGACTTGTGGTAACAAAAACAATAAAAGTACTGAAGTCATAAAGACCTTGAAGGGAGAAACTATATATATAATAGAGTTCAAGTTATTAAATCCAGAACCAACATCACTTGGGTTAAAAAAAACATCATCCTCAAATCGTAATTCATTAAATTAAAAGACAAATTTAGTGTGGAATGTATACACATAATACATGCAACATTTATTAACTTTTATACTTTTTTATTTATATATACATTATTTTTTACCAAAAAAATTTATATATACATTATTTTATCGACGCTTGTTTGTTTAGGTTTATTTTTTATTTTTGAAAATTCATTAAAGATGGTAGTTAAATAAAGTTAATAAAAGAATAATGCTGAACATCTCACTTAAAATCCCAACTTTTCAACCCAGCACATGTTGCATATGAAATGTCAAATTGTGATATGATGATTTATCTCACCTATCACATGTATTCACTCACCATTTGACATTTCAAGTGTCACATATATTGAGATGAAAAAGATGAGATTATATGTGTGATGTGCAGCATTAAGTACTATTAATAAAAACTGTGGTTGGATTGTTGGAAGATCCATTTATATAGAGTATACCAGTAGAGTAAAAACATTAATCAATTTTGTTTGGTGAAAATTTGAAAGAGAGAGAGAGAGCATTTAATAAAATTGTGTCTGCACCAATGGCTAATTTTACTTGACGACTGAAGTCTTGAAAATAGAGAACCCCCACCCGAGGTTCAAACTTGCTTAGTTGCATGTATCATCACTCTTCTATAGTGGCAGTACATAGATACCAATTACGGGTGAATATATATATATATATATATATATATATATATATATATATATATATATATACAAATTTTCTATTATCAGTTCGAACGGACAATAAATATATCAGGACGAAGAATGTGGACCACTAGATTTACATACTTTGACTCAAAGTGTATGCACTTGTCAAAATTTCTCCATAATCTATGGTCCACATTCTTCGTCCTGATATATTTATTGTCAGTTCGAACTAATAATAGAAAGACTATATATATATATATATACTCTTAGTTCTCAACTATACCTCTTGATTATATCTAAATTGTATATATAATGCATAATCTAAGCAGGTTCCAATAGATCCCTAACCTATCTAGTATCAAATTTCATAAAGCAAAAGTAACTCGTAAATGTGTAATGACCATTGTAATTAATAAGTTTGTCTAGAATTATGATTTCAAAAATTTAATGAAGGAAATTAATTGTTCATTTTCAATTAATATTTTTAATTTGATAGTCTAAAGGCACCGATTAACAACTATAAAATTACTGTAAAAGGCTCTAGGGGAGTAGCTCTGTTGGTAGATGGACGAGTTTGAGGCTTGGGTATATGACTCTCAAGTAAGTTGCTCGAATGTAAAAAACTTTATTTAAAAAAAAAAAAAATACATAGTCTAGACATGTGGATAAATAATATATAAAAAAAAAAAAAAACTATAAAAGAAAAATAATTATTATCTAAAATAGTGAAAAATTTTCAAGTCAGTGCATCTTGATATAACTTCGTGAGGATATTGAAGATGAGCTACTCGTTTTATATATTTTGACTCAAGTGTGTATGCATTTGTCCAAACTAGTGGCTCACATTCAATATCCTAATAAAATTATATCAGGATGCACTGACCAGATCGGGACTGCTAAAATAGTTATTGTTTTTCTTTTATAATATTTTTATTGTTGTTAATTTATACACTTTCTTTTTTTTTTTTTTTTTTTTTTATAAAATATAATCAGACAAACAAGAAGGAAAGAACAAAGACCAAACAAGACAAAAACAAAAAAGGGAGCACAAGCCCCACACAACCAAGACATATCAGTCTCCACCTCCTTCCTAATGCACTCTGGAAATTCTTCCATCCAGTAAGCATTTTCGTCAATTCTTAAAGCCTTCTCAGCTAAACCCTTGGCCACTTTGTTGGCATCTTTACTGATAACACAAACCTTAGCCTCATTCTCCTTGTCAATCAACCAGTTAATCTCAGAGAGCAACGGACCGTAATCTGAATCCAGATTGGAACCTTCCTTGATCCATTTAACAACTGTAGCCTCATCAGATTCAATCTTTTTCAATCTTAACCCACAGTCATTACCGAATTGGATGCATCTCAGGATTGCCATCAGCTTAGCAATTTTAATGCTGTACGTACCTTCAAAGAAAATGGACCCCGCAGCTAGCACCTTCCCTTCAAAATTCCTGATGATCATTCCAATTCCCACAGTACCATTCCCCTGGTCAAGCGCCGCATCACAATTTGCCTTATAGTCATCTTTTTCAGGCGGGATCCATCTACCTCTCCTGATGTTATTCGAAACTACCTCTCTCCTAATCTCAATATTGGAATTTCTGTACTCCTGCAGAAAGATCACAATTTATACACTTTCTTTGAAAATTAGTAGTTTGGCTGTTTGGAGAAAGATAACGCAAATCAATACATTTACTGAATTTTGGTGGGGGCTGCCACTTGCTATTAAATTCTTGACAGATATATTGATTTAATGTTTCATCATGATTCTGAGAACACTTTTTCATTCAGACAAAAACATGGAAATATCAATTATTTTTCTTCTCATTAATGAATCAAAAGGAAGTCCCAACTTCCAAGTTCCTATGCACATTTTTATAATTAAAAAAATCAACTTTATTGAAGACGGATGAACATGGTGCCGGTTTGGTTTGAACTGGTACCAGAGCAGTTCCGATTTGGGTTCCATTTTTAAAGGAGCTGCTTAGTTCTAACCGGACTGGAATCGGCAGTTCCGGTTCGGTTCGAACCGATAGTTCTTTTTTTTTTTGTTTTAATTATTAAAAAAAAATAACACTTTATTCATAAAAAAAAAATGTTTAAAAGAAAAATAACATTGAAGAGTATTGAAACATGAACTATAACCCTTGTTTAGGTAAGAATGTTTTCATATGTCTCCACCTCCTTTTTATATAGGTTAGGCCTCTCTTCACTGCTCTTATTTATTCGATGTGAGATATGAGATTGAATATAATAGACCTCACAACTCTCCTTTCTTATTGATTCTCATAGCTTAAGATTACATTATCATCGCATGACAATGTTCTCTTTCATTTCAAAAGGCATAGGAATATAAGAATTTGTTCGGCATAAGATAGATCATAGATAAATATAAAAAACGACTAAAATATCACAATCCCAATCGTGATAGTTGGAACGAAGGCCAAAAGCAATCTCACCAACTAAACTAGTTTATACCCCACAAAACAATGTAAAAGATGAATTAGATGCAAATTAATATACTAAGAACTCATCGCTTAGGATTACGTTATTATCACACAACATCTCTCCCATTTCTAAAGGCACCGAAACAAAATATATATGAATTTGTTCGACATGGAATTGATCAATATAAGAAACTACTTAAGAAAAAATTACAATCCCAAATTCCCAATCCGCAACACTCCAAGTTCACGATGATAGCTGGAAGTGGCCATAAGCCAGAACAATTGCTATTACTCGGAAGGAGTAACAATGGCAGGGACCATTACTGGGATCAGGACAAACAAAATAATTGCCTCTATTTATTTATTTATTGAATATAATGCAGTCCAAATTAAACATAGCTTTATGATCAATTATACAACTTAAAAATGTAATGCAGTTGGATGTCAATTCAATGGGTCATAAATGTAACCGTGATACAGATACAATTATAGATGCAAATATGATCCAAATTTATTTATTCAGTCCCACATCCTACATCGGATAAGTAAAAGGAGTGAAGAGAGGCCCTAACCTGTATAAAAATGAGGAGAAGGGAAGGGAAAACATAATTTATTGGACAAGGGTTATGGGTCATGGCCCAATACTCTACAATGTCTTTTCTAACACTTTATTTTTTTATAAATAAAATGTAATATTTTGTAATGTAAAAATAAAAAACAAAATTGAGCACCGAACTGGAACCGAAACCGGTGTCATGTCTAGATGGATCTCGACACACTCTCTCTTTATCTATTATAAATTGGCTGCTTTTTCTATTTATTTACGAATTAAACTAATCACTAACTTTCTAAATTACATTTAATTTATTTTATTAAATTACCATTTAATATCATTTTCTTTTATATATTAAGCTAAAACGAAAGCTAAATTTCAATTTGTACCTTCAAAACAAAACCCTAAATTTCATAAATTGATTAATAAAAAAGTTTGTAAACTCTAAACAATTAACCTTTAAACCAATATTTTTTCTTTGATTCTTCTCTTATAGTGATAAATATTGATATTTTGTCAAACTTCATCCATCAATTATCACATTTCATTATTAAGGTAATGGATTAGATTTAAATTGATGAATTGATGAATTATCACAATCCATCAATTAACGTAGAAACAACTTTTTTAAATTGAATTAGATTTAAACCATGTTATATTAATTATATCATATACCACACTATAATGTATATAAAAAACATAAGCATTATGTAGAAGAATTATAATAGCAAAACAGCTATTACCATGTTAAATATTACAATAATAACAATAAAATATCAAAATAATAATAATGATAATACTAATAATTGATAGCGGAACATAAATGGAAGTGACTTCAATAGTTCAATTCAAAAGCATTTATGTATATTATTTAAAACCCCATCTCTATTGAATATTATCATTATTATTAGTATAAAAGCAAGTGATGGTAGATGACATATTAATAATAAATAATTAATAAGTCATCTACCATCACTAACATATTTCCTAAAAACTATGATCATGGTTGTTTAGACCAATTAATTTCTTAAAGTTCTCCATTAATAATTAATAATGAATTACAATGTTGCTTTAAGCCTTGAACAAACAAACAAAATAATAAAATATTATATATTTGTACCGATATTTATTGACCGTACCGTACAATATCTACTTTGACTCAAACATTAAAAAAAAAAAAAAAATCTTTGGCTCAAAGATATGTTTATGATATCTATTTTGACCTACCTCCACTCTCACACTCATCAAACTCTCCCTTCAATTTCGGTCAAACCTGTTAGAATCTGTGGACTGTGGTACTTATGTACTATAAAATTGAGTCACAACAATTATCGGTATAAATACTGGCCGACTCACAACAATTAAAACAGTGCTGTATGACTAACATAGACTCTGGCTACCAAAACGGTGCCGTATTTGAGAAAGCAAGGAAATCTTAATTGGTAACTCAAAACGGGCTCATTTAGGGTTCAACCCTACACTATAAAAACCCACTAATCTTCAGTCCACAACTCCACGCAGCTCGCAGCTTCTTCATTTTTCAAAACCTTGTCTTTGACTTCTATCTAAATTTATATCTGACTTCTCTCTAAACTTCTTCACAAATCCCTCTAGAAAACCATAAACTTCTTCACAATTCCTTCCACAAAACCTTTCCATAACACCGATCTAACAGTAATTTACACTCAACTCGTCCCGCAAGCATTTAATTCAAGTTCAACCCTATATTTCATTGCAGCCTCTCCACACACGCCACCGTTTCGAATTAAGGTCATTGCTATAAAACCTTCTCTTCGTTTCAGACACAACCCTAGCAGTTTCTCCCTTCATTTCGCAGCTGCTCTGAAGAACATCTTCTTCTCCTTCAACAAACCCCACGAAATCCCTAGCTTCTTCTTCTTTCACAAACCCGGTGTTTCCCTCTTCGATCCTCCGTCGATTCCCTCCGTCGATTACCGATAAGTTTGCGAGCTTGGTGATCTCTGACTATTGCTATTTGACCGCACATACATATGGGTATGCATATACTAGTAACTATTTCTTAAATCTTTATGTATTATATTGTATTTAACTATTTTTGTTTTTGTTTTTTTGAATACAGTTTATTCCACAGACACCAAACCCTTTTGGATCGGTTGTTAGATAGGGTTCAAAGCCTGAAAAAAGATTCTGTAAGTTTTTTTAATTTCTCTGTATCATTTTTGCCTTAATTTCACAAATATATATATATATATATATATATATATATATGTCTCATTAAAATTTAAAATGGGGATTTTTCGTAAACATATATATTGAAAAATTAGAGTATGTCTTTCGTTATAGCATTTTTTTTTTCTTTTTTTGGTAATAGGAGAGAAATCTCCAGCCAACTAATGAAGAACTCAATGACACAAGTCGACTTGACCTTGATTGTTCTGTCCAATTGTAACAAGGTTTGTTTAACTACTTATTGGTTTGATTTCTCGGTTTTCATCTATTTTTGACTCTGTTTTATGGAAGCAGCAACTGGGAGAAATGCCGTGCGAGCTTCCTATGCCACCGGATACTTACCGATGTAAGTTTTCCTTTTTTAAACTTCTGTTTTTATTATTAGTTTTGTATTGTTTTTTATTTTGATTGTTTGTTTGTTTTGTAGGTGTTTTATAGGGACGTGAGCAAAGGCAAACTCTAGCGAGACAAGCGCCATAGGAGAAAGCAGAGAAGATGGTGCAGTTTGCAGGGATAATCAGCTATAAGATTTGGATACCCTATTGCAAGAGTATCCTAACGTTGATCAGATGGAGGAATATGCTGACCGGAAGCAGCAACTGGGTAAAGATCTGACAAAATTAAGAAATGCCGTGCGAGCTTACTATGCCACCGGATACTTTACCGATGTAAGTTTTCTTTTTTTAAACTTCTGTTTTTATTATTAGTTTTGTATTGTTTTTTATTTTGATTGTTTGTTTGTTTTGTATGTGTTTTACAGGGACGTGAGCAAAGGCAAACTCTAGCGAAACAAGCGCCATAGGAGAAAGCAGGAGAAGATGGTGCAGTTTGCAAGGATAATCGGCTATAAGATTTAGCTTTTTTTAGTTTTAGTAGTTTTTCTATAGTTTTTGTATAGTTTTTGTTTAAACTGAGGAAAGTCTGCAAGGTTTAATATGCACTCTAGGAAAGAAACACTTGTGTTGATTGCTCACATTAGATGAACCTAAATATCTTCCCTCTAGAGTTCATTTGTTTGAATGGTTTCCTTGTTTTTTTTCCTTGTATGGGTGGTGTTCTTCTGCCATTTTAACTGTTTTATGACAGTATAAACGTTAGGCATGAAATTGAAAGTATATTTAGGGGTTTCGAGTTCTCTCTTCATTTCTTTATAGTTCTTCTAAGTTCTTATTTCTATTCTTGTATGGTATGTGTTAGATTTTGATTCATTATCTGGTTCAATTTCTATAGACTCTGTTAGCAAGTGATTCTTGCTGGTTTGAGACTTTCTTGAAACAGGTTGTGAGAATTTATTTGTCCCAGATCCTGTCCTGAAGTGACAGTTATAATCTTGGTGGTGACATTCCTTATAGTCTACCCCAAACTTGGAGCGATTGTATGTTCCATATATCCATTTGTTTCATGTTCTGCTTTATTATTCTGCTTTTGCTTCTGTGTGATTTCCCCCTTGATAATCTGTGAGTACCCAACGTGTCAATTAGAATATAAAAGAAAGATGATATTTTTCCTTCCCTGACAAGTGCCATAAAATATGGTACTTTCTGTCTTTTGTCTTTGTGTTTCTTAGGAATGTTGTAAATAACCGTTTTACTGGCTGGGTTTATGAACAGTTGAAAAATATCAATCTGCAGTAAGCATTTGACAATATTCTCAATTGCTACGATTATTAAAAATTTAAGTTCCTTATAATTTGAATCATCTTGGTTACTCGTGGAGCTCTGGGCCTACCCCTCCTACCTCCACCCGGTACACCTCCAGCCAACAGAAATAACCGAGATGATAAAGTGCCATAAAAATAGTAATTATATGGGAAGCATGTATAGTTTAGCTAAGTGAGACAATTTTCTGGTGCAATTGAGTGTAGTCATGAGTGGTGCACTCATAAAAATTACGTTGACCTCCTAAAGGGTTAAGTTATGTTAAACTTAAATTTCTGATTCAAATTTCTTTTTATGGAATCACGACTATGATATTAACAAATTGATTATCTAACTTTATAGAGCGTTTCAAATATCACATCTTTAGTGATCTTGATCCACTTGTCAGTGGATCACTTAGCCTCCGAAAATATGACAATAAAGATGTGATACATGGCTAGTACATATATAGGGCGGAAAAAAAGAAAGAAGTAAAATAATCTTCTTATAAAAATTATATATTTAATACATAAATTTGTAAAATTTTACCTTGGAAGTAATTGGACCCCAAATGAAATTTTCTGACTCCACTCTTACTCATATGTACATACATGATATATATATATATATAACCATCTATCATATCTTCGGTTACATATTTTTTTTTTTTTAAATGTCAATAAAGATGTTAACAAGACAAGGGTAGGTTATAATTTATTTTTTTTATTTTTTTATTTTATTGACATCATCTAATTAGAAGAACATATAGTGAGACGTTCCATAAAATGTATATTCTAAATAAATACTTTACAAAATGGTTGATCAGTAATCTATTTGACATATGTATTGTTGAGTGGTTGACACAGCTTTGTACGTGATCGAATAAACTTCATTTTTAAAATTTTTATTTAATTTTCTTAGACACAGAGATAGAGATGGAGTCTGTGTTAATGTCATATGCTTTTAAATATTCAACGAAGTGGTGTTTTGTCTATTTCAATAAGTCTATGAACATGAAATCAGAAAATTATATGTCTTTTACCCTATATATATATATATATACGGTCCCATTCCTATTAGTGCATCATGATATAACTTTATCAGGATATTGAATGTGAGCCACTCATTTATAATAGTGATTTGACAAGTGCATACATACCAAGTCAAAGTATGTAAAACGAGTGGCTCACATTCAATATCCTTATATAATTCTATCAGTGCGCACTGATAGGATAATTTCCATATATATATATATATATATACACACACATTGTTTGATCAAAATTCAACACTTGAATATTTATTATTTACCAAGCCTTGGATTTTATTTGAAGACAAACAACTTTAGGTAACCTGCAAAAAGGATCCTAAGTTTGGAAATATGCCCTTTGGCTATGGTATTACATGGAAAACAACAATATTCTACAACTCAAGACAAATGATTAAAGATATTAAATCAAACAATATTCAAGTGTCATTTGTTCCTTTTTTCTTTTTCTTTTTTAATTAATTAATTAATTAATTATTATTTTTTTCTTAACTCGTTACTTTGTGACTTTAAATAATAATAATAATAATAATATATATTACATTGCCAATTTTGTAACACAATAGAACTATTAATAATGGATACGATTTTTTTTTTTTTTTTTTTGAAATATTACACTTTTACATAAATCAGGGTTTTTTGGGAAGGGGTAAGGCCTCAAACCCGTAATCTCATGGTGCAATTGTGAAGGGTTTTACCACCTGACCATCCTCTTTTCGTCATAATGTATACAACTTAATTATAAGGTTTTATTTCTATAATTAATTAATTTTTCTTTTCCAATCACCATCAACAATCAATTATAAACTTTAAATATGTTCAGATAGAAATTCATTGAGAATTTGAATTCTTATATAACATGTCATTAGAAATACATAAATTTATTTTTATAAAGCACATTTAGGTCAAATAGTATGTTCATAATTTAATAAATTACAAGTAAAATTAAACTTAAAGTATTCGCAATTTTTAAAATATCTAAAAGATTGATGATTTGAGATAGGTTGACCTAATGATATTATGTGAACATATGCTCTAAATATTTGCTATAATTTTAATTGATCATATCTTGTGAATCTAGCATGTTTTTGTGTTTTACTAAAATCTTAAATATGTGCTTAATATATATGCTTTGATTCAAGTTTCAGTTGCATGAATGAATCTAGGAATTAAATGTGTTTTTGGTGTTTCACATGTTCAAGAATTCAATTTATGCATAGTAACTAGGCAACCTTGATTTGTGAACTCACATGCTTATGTCTAGTTCCCATAAAAAAAATGTATTGATCTCATATTTTATGTTGAGTGCTTGTTTGCATTTTGCATTCATTGATCACACTTAGGAAATCCTTGTAAAATGCATGAACAGCAAAATTTATTCATCGGACCCAAAGGTCGGAAAACGGACATAAAACACAAAAACACCGAGCAGAAAAACAAAGAAGCAAACATGCAGCAAGGAAAACAGCCAAGCGAAAAAAAACATCACACAAAAGCAAGACATCCAAGCTTAAGAGCGCCAACGCTGAAGCAAAACTAACTACCAAAGACTTAACATAGTCTACAGCCTTCTCAGCTACAAATAAGAAAGCCAGGTAACAAAAGCAAAACAGAGCAAAGTAGCCAGAGGAACTAGAGAAAGCAAAACTGAATCAAATCACTATATCTCCCATCGAAGCGGACCCCTTTTTAGCTAGCAAATCAGCAAAGGAGTTGTTGGCCCTGGAGATGAAAAAGAAACTAACCTTTGTCATCATCTTTCCCTCTAGCAATTCGGTCCGCCAACTCTTCTTCAATACCACTTAAACTGCAACCTTGAGCCCCACTTCGAGTCTTCATCCTATGGATTTTTGAAGGAAAAAAATCTTTTTTTTCCCTGCCTTCTATCGGAAGGACACGGAGGATCCACAATTTCCCCCACCTTCCCCTTCCGATTCCGAAAAAGAGGTTCCAAATCCCCAAGATCAACATAAAGATCAATAGCATCACCCCCCACTGGACTCAAACCGGACCCTAACAAATCTCCACCCTTTTCAAAATTAATATAAACCACTTGATCACCTGAAATCGCCACTCCTCTGCTTGATCCATCATTAGAACCAAAGACCCTAATAGTCTTACCATATGTCTTCTTACTCTTATCATCCTCCAAAGAAGCCACTCTATCAATAGGCTTAATAACACTGCTCCCTAACTTGCTCACCCCACCTTTAGCAAGACCCTTACCACCTTTCCCAACACAAGAACTAAATGACCCAGCATTACCACCCAAAATAGCCTTATCACCCAAAAACACCCCCTCCCCACTTTCGGATAACCCACCAACATAAGCCTTAGTACTAACACCCCTACCACTACTAGCTTTTACCACCCTACCCTTTCCTATCATGGAGACCTCTTTGCTTTCTTTAATAATACTGCTCCCCATGCTTTCACTATTTTGGTGCTCATATCAGCATCACTTACTCCCACCTCATCTTTACTCAAATGAAAGTGAACTAGATCCATTAAGGAAAATCACCCGCCCCTAAACTTGTCTCACCCACTAAGCATTTCTTATCTGACTTCCTTACCAAACCAGCACCTTCTTGACTCTTCTGCAGGTCTAGAAATCTCTCCATCCATAAAAAATCTACTTTCATCTCCTCTTCTTTCAGCCTCACCAAGAAAGAACCATTTTCCAACACAACCTTTACAACACAAGGGACTGATTTAATACCTAGAATTAGGACAAGAATTCTCCCTCTATCCAATCGATTCCTCAGCACCAAGTCTTCTTCAACGAAGAGTGGTTCACCAATCAACCATCCTAACTTCTTAAAAAAATCATGGTTCCATAAATTTAAAGGGATTCCAGAGCATTGAATCCAAACAGCTCTAGACTGAGGGATCAACCCATTAGACCAGTTAACCATGGATGAAAAATAATCATCCCATAAAACACGACTATTAATAAATTCTTCTTTCTCAATCATCGAATCGAAAAACCATAAAATACATTTGTCACCAACATAAGAAGAAGAGAAACTCAAACCTCTGTTATGAAGACGCATGTTGACACTAGAAACCCCTGAAAACTTACTTAGAACACCTGCAGCACACTTATTGAGCCAGTCTTGATCGCTATTCCGATGATTCCATTCCATGGTAAGTACCTCCTCGTCGATCCTCCGCTTACCTGCCACCACTTCAGCAAAACTTTGCCCAGCCTTAGGTAAAATAACATCACCCTTCACACTTTGAGCCTTAAAAACCACTGATCTTCGCCTATTCCACCCATACGACGCCACCTTGGCGCTCAACCGATGACCATCTACAACCATCCCATTCACCTTCTTTGCAACATTGACCGCTTTCTCCACCGACCCGAAATGAATAAAACCTCTTCTTCAAAGGAAGGTAAACATCCCTTACCTTCCCAAAAGACTTGAAAATCCTCCACAACTCCATCAAAACAACCCTAGGATTCAAGTTATCAATAAAAATTAAGACCGGTCCATTTCTGAAATCATTCCTCAACACCCAGTCATTAGCCTTCATCTGATTCCCTTCACGGCCAAAGGAATCAAGACTTCTCACTCTATCATACTCCCTCTCCCCCTCTCTCATCCTCTTCATGGAGTTAAATTTCTTTCAGGCATTTCGTCGAACACTTTACGTGCGTTCGACACATGGCTGCAGTTCACGAATGTAGCAGCTAAGCTTGAGTGTGAACAATGAAGCAAGCACTAACAACTACATTTGAGGGAAAATCAAAGAGAGGAGAAGAAGATTTGGGGTTTTTCTCTAGGGATTTTGGTTTTCGAAGAAGAAAAAGTTAGAGATTTGGATTTTGTATCAGCTCACACAGATCAGGTGTTTCCTTACCAAACAATCATAGTAGTTAACAAAAATTTTGATTAAGAAAAGTAGGTGGTACTAGAATTTGGAAACACGATTTGTGGAAGGGTTTGGAAGAAATTTCGTTTGAGACAGAGATGGTGTTAGAGAGAAGTCAGAGAGAAAAGTTTTTTTGAATTGCTACTTGTAAAATGCATGAAGTGTTGATTATGACAAGTGGTCCAGATAGCCAAGCAAGAAGTATTGACTAGGATCGGGGAGATCTAGATAGTTATGCAAGAAGTCATGGCTAGGATCGGGGAGATCTGGATAGCTATGCAAGGGAGGCTTTCTAGAGGCATGGGTTGTCTTGGATAGAAAGTTGGCTATGTTTTATTGGTAGGCCCGGGAGATTGAGTAGACATAGAGTCCAATAGAGAGTGTTTCATAAGTTGATCACTCTTGAGGAATTTCTAATCTATCAATGGTGTTGTGTAGACATATAGTCCAATAAAAAGTGTTGTACATTTTTGAGGAATTTCTAATTTACCAATAGGGTTGGGTAGACATAGAACTCAATAGGGAGTGTATCATAAGTTGGTTGCTTTTGAGGAATTTGTAATCTATCATCCAATAATAATAGTACCTAATGGTTGTGAATTCAACCCGTGGATGTTTCCTCTTCAGAGGTTTTACCACGTTTAAAAATCTCAAGTGTTAATTCTTTCTATCCTTACCTTTTATATTTGTATATGTGTATGGTTGAATCTTGTTTCATATTCTTTTCTTCTAGATATCTTTGTAAACAAGATTTTGTAAAGTGTAAGATGCAAGTACTTCATTTGATCAAAGTTGTAAATATCATTTTATTTGTATATTGATTTATTTGTATATAATATCATAATGATTAGTACTTATACATATTGAACATACATGTGAATACAAGTATTCTTTGATTTTAGTTTTAGTATAATTTCTTCACTTGCAACTTGTAGACATAGATTGACAATGTACATTGAATATGCTTTTCATTTGTCTACATTCGTTTTTATATGGATAAAGTATTGTGATACAAGCTATTTAGAAGGACAAACTTTTATTTGTTCCAAGGGATTGAAAAAGGTATAAAAACCTTTTAACCCTCATCTAGGTTAGCTTTAGGCAAATTAACTGCGTTTGTATATTTCAATTGGTATGATACACGTCGTTGGTGTATACCAAAAAGATATTCTATTCTAAGTACCTTGCAAATGCACAAGTCAAAGGACAAGTATAGCAAGTAAGCAAAGGTCGTTCCTACAGAGAGATGGAATTCGTCAACTGTCTCTAGCTCTAGAGTTTATGAAAGCAATGTAAATTGAATGCGGATATGGTAAGAATGATGTGCGTAAAGTGTAAGCATAATGCAGTGTGTGAGAGGTAAGATGCAAACTAACTAACTAAAGCTATATAACTAAAGATAGTAATGTAACCGGGTGCCTACCTTTTTAATTAATCTACTCCTAAGTAAGTTAATCTACTCCTAAAGGCAAGACATCCTAGCTACAAAAATAATGGTGGATTTGAAAGATGCAAGATATAAGTCACGCATGAGAAATAAGTTTACCAAACACAAGATGAAAATTATGTAGATTGTATATCATGTGAACACCATTTAATTTAAGTAAGGGGTTCGTTCTCTTGATTACGGAATTACTGAAATCAAATCATCACTCAACCAAGGTTATGAAATAAGCAATTGTGTCTAGATCTAGACCCATTAAGCATAAGAATATGAACCAAAGCTATCTGTTAGGTTTTTGGTTTGTCTTGGCATGTATTATATATCAAAACGATGTTTTTTCTTGTATTGCTTAGTGGTCTTATAAATGATGATTCAAAGCTTCAAAAAAAGACTCGGCCACAATTCATGCAAGAAGGTGTCTTCAAAGAGGAGTGTGCTATATTACTCAATAAAGGTATATTAGACCTCATTCCTCTTAAAAGGCTTAGGCACACTGATGAGCGTCGTTTAGTACTCAACAAAATGATGGTTTAACTATTAGATTTTATCCTTACTGGATCAAATTGAAAAAGTTCTAAATGTATAAACGTGATTAATTGTTGTTTTTATGGTTATGAATGTTAGTATTTGTTCTCAGTTGCATCAATCTTCTGCCTTAACCAGTGATCCCTTATGGACGACCTATGCAAAAGGGAAAGCTTGAAAGTTTAAAGTATACATATTGGAGAGACAACTTTACATCGTCTGTGTAAGTGTCTGTTTCAGTTATCTTAATTCTGTTCGACTCATTTGTCATTGTGTGTAGGTGTAAGAAATCTTGTTATTTTGCATTTAAAACTTCTAATCATAATAATTAGCCATTATTTTCGTTATACAAATTACAGTATGTCTTTCGTTATACAATTTTTTTTCTTTTTTTGGTAATAGGAGAGAAATCTCCAGCCAATTGATGAAGAACTCACTGACACAAGTCGACTTGGCCTTGATTGTTTTGTCCAATTGTACTACAAGGTTTGTTTAACTACTTATTAGTTTGATTTCTTGGTTTTCATGTATTTGATCAGCGGTTATTGGGTTCCATATTTATTATTTGTTTGTATATGTAGTGATCATATTTAGTTATGTGTTTATTGGGTTCCATATTTATTATTTGTTTGTATATGTAGTGATCATATTTAGTTATGTGTTGATTTTATTCGTTTTAAATTTTAGGATTGTTCATTGTAGGGAGAATTGGGTATACTGAACCAGGATAAGTTGTGTTTGAATGTTTTGTTGTATGATGTTTTTGTTTGTCAAAAAATATTAAAGTTGCATCTTTGGGCTTGTCGCAAAGTGTGAACACTTGAGTGGACATCTCTTGGAAATCTGTGAAATAATATTACAAAACAACTCAATGTACAGAGTTTTCCCAAGTTGAGGGAAGTTATAATCCGTACCAAGGAATGCTGGAAATATATTAGTCAGAATTGATATATATATGAAATTCTTACTGTTACAGTTGTAAAATTCCACGAAATGCATCTGTTTTTTCATTAAATTGCTGTCTTATTATGTCATGCTCATATCACATATAACTGAATTGATGGGTAACAAAGATAAATGAATTAGAAGTGATAGAATAGCTTGCCTTCTAGTGAAGGACAACTACATTTCTAACCACTTGAGCATTCTCGTAGGTCCATGAGAAGTCGGTTTCCCAACTCTATTTTTAACCCTCTCTCACTTAGGTCAGAACTGTGTATATCCTCAACTAAGTTATGGTCACTGTAGAGGTCTATTCAGCCATCTAAATACCCAAATGTACTTATAAAAGTATCAGTGCCTCTCTGTGGAATCACCATCTTGCTTACAATCCCATAATCATGAATTCATGACCATGTTACAAAATTCGTGACAAAGTTTGCAATATGAGCATGAAATTGGTTGTTTGAGTGGTAAATGATGTTGACTTTGTTTGAGTGGTAAATTCATGACAAACTTTTGCCTTTTAAAAGTTTATTGTTTTGACTTTATTTTCTGAAATGCAGACTTCAGTTCATAATGTTGGAGGTCTACTATTGTCGTTTGACCAACGATATTGGAATAGTATGAAAGTGGTAAGAATTATTATTAATATTATTTTTTTCTATATATTTTTATTTTTATTGTTAATTTGTTAACTATTTTATTTTTATTTTTTAAAATTTTCTTAGTACATATATATCGAAGACGAGATTAAGATGTTTGACAAGGATGGTCAGCTTTAGTAGAGGTCATTCATGTTTGTGGATGACAAGCGCCAGAAGAAAAAGGTTGAAAATGATATCTGTCGTATGTACCTTGAGCTCAGCAGAGTGGATAGCTTGGTGCTGAAGTACCCTTCTGCTGTAGGGTAGATGGATGAATACACTGATAGGAAGCAGCATCTCAGCATAGATCTCACAGAATTTAGAAATGTTATGAGAGATTTTTATGCAACCTGATAATTTTGTAATTCCTACCTTATTAAAAATTGGAAAAGCAACATTTACAACATCAAGTTATGTTTTCCTGATAAAATCTTTTTATGTTTGTGTATGTTTTCATGTGTTTGAATTACTATTGGATGCGAGACTCGTCTCTATGGATTTAATTGATTGAATTGCTTCAGCTATAAGCTTTCCATTCTCTCTTTGTTTGTAATTAAATTAGGGAAATTATCATTCTCTTCCCTATAGTTTTCCATATTCTCCAATTTCCCCCCTCTAGTTTCAATATTCTCTAATTTCTCCCCTCCCATGCCTATTTTTATATGATAAAATTGGTTGTATTTGTACATGAGAGGGGGGAAATTAGAGATTTTTGAAACTAGAGGGGGGAAATTGGAGAATATGGCAAACTATAGGGGAGAGAATGATAATTTCCCATTAAATTAATTAATTAATCACTTGTTGTTTTAACTAGTATTTGGTGGGAGTTTCATAATTGTTCTGCGACTGTTTTGGTTCTAATTGAATGTATAATCCTTTGTTGAGTGCACTATTTGTAATTTGCAACCCCCTATTTTCGTTAATTAATGAATAATGAAAGTCACTTCAAGCTACAACGTGCAATAACTTGCATATATAACTACATGGGCTTAGCACCCGCTATTTATTAAGATGTGATAAAAAAAAAATAACAAAAGTTAACAACAACAGGCAATGAATGTAGTAAATTTCGAGATTACTAGTAAGGGAAGGATTCTCTTCAAAATATGATCATCTATGTCATACACTCCTCTTATAGTAAACTCATGCAACATCTTAATATTTGAGTAATGTATAATTCTTGAATTTTCTTAATCAATTGTAGACGTTTTTCTGACTTATGGGTGGAAGAGTGAAGACGCTTGCAAAAATAACCACAGAAAAACGTAAATGGTATCTACTCGATGGATCGGCACATAAACACAAAGAGACATTTTTTTTATTATGACCGAAGAGATCTTCCAAAATAAAAATTTAGTTCTTATATGCATTTTGAAGTTCTTAATCTTCTATATGTAATCTTTTACTCTAAATATTCACCAACCTGAGGTTTATTCCAACACTATCAATCTCAGTATCTCACGGAATATAATTAAAACATTAAGAATATAATTCAAAATTTATATCATACTCTTATTTTTTTAAAAACTGTTTTTGAGTTGTGAATCAAATGTATGTATTTGGTAATTTATAAGTCTTCTCCTTCTACTTTTACATTAAATTGTCATATTTTGATTTACATTACTAATTTTAGAGGGATGTTATTATAGATATTTTATATTGTTTTGCTTATTTTTATGACGATTTTTTTCTATGATAATTATTTTATTTCAAAATTTGTATTTAATAAAATATCATTAAAAAAAATAAATAATTATCATAAAAAGTATATTGTGAATATAAACCGGCACGTGCCATCAAATCTAGTATATATAATAATTGTGCTCAACTCTCCTCTAGAATTAAGGAACTACTCACCCACAATCTAAAAATAAATGAGACATTAAACCCACTAATACTAACTTAATATTTTTGACTAATTCAAATGCGATAAAACAATAAAATAAAATAAAAATAAGTAAACTAAAAATCTAAATAAAATTAGAAGGTTTGTATCAGCCATCAGGCTGAGGTTGATTATATATATATATATATACTAAATTAACTATTAATTAATATTTACTGTCCATTTTTTTTATTCTCTTGATCAACTTCATGTAGAGTGGTCAAGTCATTTATGTAAAATCAGTTTTGAATGACTTCTTCAAAGAGAGAAAGAGAGAGGAAGTGGCACTATGTACTTGTACCAGGCCAGCTAGTTCAAAAGTGATGCTTGGAAGCTATAAAATGTAGATGGAATGAGATGAAGTGGTTTCATTGTACCGTAAAAAGGGAGTTAATTTGACAGAGATTGGAGTGAGAACAGAACCATGATTGAGAGAAAGACTAAATTAAATCTAGCGGCCTATAAGGAATTCTGTAAAATTGAATAAAATATGGGACTCTTGATGTGAAATAATAAAAAAAAGAATCTGAAAAAACAGACCTGAATATAATAAATATTTGGGTGTGGATATTGTCACCCATAAAACTAATTAGTACACTCATTTTTATAAGTACACCTAAAATTTTAAAAAAATATATCACTATCATGTCAATAATACCCTTATTAAACTGAATATAATACAAGATTTTCAATTAGAATTCTTTTATATATACATCTATTTAAAAAAAAAAAAAAATTGATTGATATTTACGGTTATCTTTGAAAGAAAAAAATATTTTGTTTATTGATAAAGTTGACATAATAGAAAGACAAAAAAAAAAAAAAAAAAAAAAGTAAAATAATACAGCATGATCAGTCCTCTAATTAATTTTTTTTTTCCATTATTTTGTCATATGATAATCATGTGATGATGAAAAAGTTTGATACTTGAAATAAAATTAGAATTTAATTAGAGTTTATGATAAATTTTTGGCTAATTGGCACTGATGCCCCCATAAACTCTTCAAAAATATATACATTATGCCCCCTATACTTTCTTTTCACCACTAAACCTCCTGAACTCTTACAAATTGACAAATGAAAAAAAGTATAGGGGTATAGTGCATATTTTGGAAGAGTTTAGGGGATATTAATGCCAATTAGCCTATGTTTTCATAGGTGTAGTAATTAGTTTTATGGGTGGCAATATCTGTAACCTAATTATATATATATATATATTTTATTGTAAAATAAAAGATTTGAATCCCCTCTTCACCCCATTTTGTCCACATATTGTCCTCACTTAAATCAATGGTTTTTATTAATTTTATCTTTTTGGGAGAGTAATAACATAAAAATTAATATAAATAATCAAAACACATAGGATCTAATTTCCAAATTTTTATGCTATTAAAATATATCATTTTATTTTTCAAATGTAGACTGAATTCTAAAAGGTGAAAAAAGAGAGGGCAGATTGATTGTTTAATATACTTTTAACTTTTAAGAGGTGATTATAGATGAATTAATGAGTTAATTTGGTTATTACGTGCTCGTTAATTTAATAGGCTGTGTTTGAGTTTTAAGTTGTTAGATATAATAATTTTAAACATAACACAATAATCCAAAATGTGTGATTGAGCGATATAAATAAGCAAGTGAAATGAATAGAACTTGTGAGTTGGTCAAAGATTTTCAAAAACAATCTTTGTGATTTTTGATGTAAGAATTAAAGAACGTACAGTTTACAGGCGGTCAAAGATTGTTTAAGTAGTTGAGATCATGTATATATTTTGATGTAGATTTCTTTTGGTGTGTTGTTGTTGATGGTTCTGGAAAATAAATGTACAATATTAACTTTCAGTGGAAATTGCCAAAACTAACCCATCTAATTATGGGATTTTCTTTTTTAACCACATGCATACTTTTAATTATTTTTAACCACTTTTTTGAGAAATTACTGATAAGCCCTCATATAAATAGGGTCCCCAAACACCCTCTCTCTCTCTTTTCTCTTCTGGTCTCTCTCTTGCGATCTCTCTCTCTCTCCCCACGATCTCCCTCGCCGGCAAGCTTTTGAGGGTCGCCGAGCGTCGACGAAGGTGTCGCCGAGCGCCGGCGACCTTCTGGGCCACGTCCGGCGGCAGTTGCTTCGTGCGATGGCGACCTTCGTTCGTGCGACGGCAGTTGCTTCGTGAGATGGCGCTTGGTCGTGCGACGACGGCTGCTGCTCGACGGGATTGCGCTTGGTCGACGACGTCCGGGGGCTCGGTGTGCTTCGAGATCGCCGGCGAATAGATCTGCAAAACAAACAAAAAACCTAAACCTAATTTGAATTTGGGGAAGAAGAAGAGGAAGAAGAAAGAGGGGAAAAAAAAAAACTTATCCTAATTTCAATTTAGTCCAGATTTCAAGTTTTAATATTTCTATTTTAGGCATGATTTCAAGTTTTAATATTTCCATTTAGGCATGATTTCAAGTTTGTGTATTTCAATTTAGTCGTGATTTCAAGTTTGTTTCGAGGTTTAAAGAACACTATTTTCAGGGGTACTCTGGTAATTCATGGTACTATACTGAATTTTTTTTAAAAAAGTGGTTATTAACAATTAAAAATTCAAAAATAATTAAAAACAAAAGTATGATAAGTTTGATGGCTACTTATGGTTTTCTCTCTAATTTTCATCTGCTTTTTACTTTGTAATCTCTCTCTCAGTCTCTCACTGCACATTGTTCAACCTCACCTACGGACCTATCCTTTGATTTTAAAATTTATCTACAGACAGATTCCTTTCTTGACCAAAGTTGGCGTCCAAGTCTGCAACTGTTCAACTAGGACAACTTTTAATTTTAATTTTTTTTAATAATCAAATAGATTACTTAATTTTTTTTTCAAATTCCTAGTTTAACCCTACCATACTTAATTATAATAATCTGTATTCTAAAAAAATATACCGTTGGAAAGATCTCGTTGAGATCTTTAAAATGACATCAATATTGATATATATATATTCAATTTACTTATTAATTATATATTTAAATAATGTTAATTAAACTTTTATAATTAATTAGCATTGTATAAATATTTATAGAAAGAATATTTTTTAGAAATACTATTTTAGTGTGGAACATTGAAATGAAAAAAATAAAATAAAATTGGCATAAGCATATTTTCCAAAGATACTCTATTAACACTAAAAAGATACTCCCTCATATCAAATTAGAGTTGCTCTTAGTACGCGTATTTGTTTACTGTATAATATCATAGTACCATTCAATATCTTTGATTCAAACATTTAAAGAGAAATCTTTGACTCAAAGATATGTTTGTGATATCCATTTTGATGCACGACTTTCTTTTATACAAATACAAGATTGCACAATATTAGTTAATTTTATTCCCAAAGATAATAAATATTTTTTATTTTTTGTCAAATCAAAATATATATGATCCGATTTCCAAATTTTCATACTATTAAAATATATGATTTAAATTTTTATCAAAACAAAATATAACAAATATATAAAATTATATATATCCAATACTAACACAGTAACACTAGTACAACACTAGTACAGTATCAATGAAGAGTGTTGTAGACTTGTAGTTGGTCTATGATTTTCACCTTCTCTTCCTTCGGTCAAAGTATGCCTGAATCTCTGTAGTACTAATACATAGCAGCTGTCCATGCCAGATGTTTTAAAAGCATTTAACCTAAACCCAGTTTGAATAGTATATATATACAACCAAACTTATAAGCCCAATTCGTCAAGTTAACCTTGTCCTCTTGTAAAGATATGTTCTGGGTGGACTCCAGTCTGTGTATTTTCTTTCCCCGTTAATAATATTTCTCCCTTTCTTTCAAAAAAAAAAAAAAAAAAAAAACCTATAAACCAAATTCGTCTCTCCTTCGGATTTCAAAGTTATTTTCTGTTGTTTAGATTTCTATTTTACTTCGACCTCTCTTATTTTCTCTTCATCAGATTTTTGATACAAAGGTTGTATTTTTACTTTTTTCTCAACCTGTATTATTTTCTTTTCTTCTCTCTGTTTTAGCTTGTCTTCGCGTGATCTTTGCTTTGTAGAAATATCGGGCCTTTAGATTTTAATACAAGTTTAATCATAGGTTGTATTTTTTTTTTTTAAAGCCTATATTTTTTTTTTTTCATAAATCTGTTTTGATATATTATTATTAAATATGAGTTTATTTCAAATTATATATATGGGTTTATTTTAAATTATATAAATATATTTAAATTATTTTAAACAAATTATATAATTATATATATATTTAAATCAACAAACCTCCAATAATAAGCTAGAGTAGCGCAACTAGTTAGAGTCTCTTGTTTTTAACCTTAAGGTTGAAGGTTCAATCTCTAATGGGAGTTGTTTTTAATTTTTCAATATTAAATGGGCTTTAAGATTAATTGTTAGAGGGACATTTCAGTCTTTTTGCATCCTTAGGGGTAAAACTATCTTTTTGACACTTCCATTACTAAAAGTATTGGTTTACCCCTGTACTAGTTAACTTTGACTAACAATGACCGACGAAAGAACCTTTTTGATGCATTTCCAAAAAGATGATGACTAAAAACCATAATACACATAAGTCAGGTTAAAAAGTGACGTTTCCTTAAAAGATAAGGACTAAACTATAACTCCTCTCCCCAATTTTTAATCAAATTTGTCTTGATTGTGCTTGTATCAGATTTTTCATGAATTGTATGGGCCAAGCGCCCGATGATTCCATTTGTTTCTTGCAATCGGGTTTTAGTCCCATAAATGCTACTATGTGGATCACTTATTTTTCTATTTATCTTGAAGTTGTAGAGACTTCTCAAACTAGTTCAGGTATTTCAAGTCTCCACAACCTCAAGATAAGTAGAAAAATAAGTGATCCACATAGTAACATTTATGTTACTAAAACCCGATTGCAAGAAACAATTGGAACTATCGGGCCCTTGGCCCATGCAATTCATGAAAAATCTGATACGAGCACAATCGAGTCAAATTTGATTAAAAATTTGGGGGGAGGAGTTACAGTTTAATCCTTATCTTTTAAGGAAACGTCATTTTGTTACCCAACATACGTGTATTATGGTCTTTAGTCCTTATCTTTTTGGAAATGCATAAAAAAAAGTCTCTCTATCAGTCAATTGTTAGTTAATGTTAACTAGTCCAGGAGTAAAACGGTACTTTTAGTAATGGAAGTGTCAAAAAGACATATTTAATCCTAAGGATGCAAAAAGACTTAAATGCCCCTCTAATAATTAATCTTAAAGCCCATTTAATATTAGAAAATTAAAAACGCTCCCATTAGGGTTTGAACCTTCAACCTTGAGGTTAAAAGCAACCATTTAAGCTACTCCAACTCATTATTGGAGGTTTGTTGGGGGCATTTCAAATTATATATATATATATATATATATATATGAGTTTATTTTAAATTATATAAACATATTTAAATTATTTTAAACAAATTATATAATTATATATACATTTAAAGCAATGCGAAAAGACTGAAATGCCCCTCTAACAATTACTCTTAAACCCATTTAATATTGGGAAATTAAAAACAACTCCATCATGGATTGAACCTTCAACCTTGTGGTTAAAAGCAAGAGGCTCTAACCAGCTCATTGTTGGAGATTCGTTGATTTAAATGTATATATAGTTATATAATATGTTTAAAATAATTTAAATATGTTTATATAATTTAAAATAAACTCATATATATATATATATATATAAATTGAAATAAACTCATATTTAATAATACTATATCAAAATTCAAAACAGATTTATGAAAAAAAGCAAAAACAAAAGGAAAAAAAAAAAAAAAAAAAAAGGAATTTTTTTTCATTCTTTCTTTCTTTTCCTTTTTAAATTTTTTTCCTTTGAAAAGGAAAAAAATAAAAAAAATAAAAGGATTTTTTTTTTTTCTAGGTTTCCTAATCAGAGACATCCTTACAATTGAAACGAATCTTCAACAACAAATAACTTTAAAGTCGAATAGGAAAATACCTGAGCTGGATCACCAATTTCGAAACCTAAATTTGAGATTCAGTGGGAGCAATGCCGCTGTTTGGCTGTAGAAAAATGAAAGATAAATAAGGCCTAAAAAAAGAACAAATACATAAATCTGTAAAGAAGTTTATAGAGAAGAAACTCGAAAAATCTTCTTCAAAAACCACTACAAAAAGATTTAAAATCGATTAGAATAAATACCTGAGCTAGTCCAAGAAGTCTCTACAACTTCAAGATAAATAGAAAAACAAGTGATCCCGGCGACCCGGATCTATCAAGTTGGATCCCGACGACCTGGATCCCGGCGACCCGGATCCATCAATTCGAATATACCTCCACCATCTTAGTGGTCAAAGAAGTTCTTCTACGTTCAATGATACGTCCACTTGTGATGAATGCTTGTTCAGAAGAAACAGTGGACATTGGGATAATGAGAACGTCACGTGCTAGGTTTGACAGTACTAGAAATTAGTTGCTATGATTTTTCCACCATAACAGCATATCAAAACTCGCAACATCCTCCTCCTTACCACCGGTTGCTTCCAATAGAGAGAACTCGGTTTCAAGGTACTTGTTGAGTTCGACATTTTGAGTTTGACTTCGAGTAGCTCTTCTAACTGAATGGTGAGATGAAGATTAAGAACTCCGATTGGAAGAGTCGCTCCTTAGGAGGAGCTTCCAGCTATTCTTCAATGGGCGGGTGTCTAGTTGTTCTAATGGTTGCGTGTTTATGCCACCAAACCTGTGCTCATAAATAGCATAAACTTCGAACAACTTTCTCCGCAAATTAGTAAATTGTTCAGTAAAATCTAAATTCATATTAGTAGCAATATAATAAATAAAAGTTTCTAAACCAGATAATTTAACTATAGGATCTAGTACAACAATTAAGGCATCGATGAAAGGAATTTCAGACCAATATTTTTTAAATTTTACATACGTGGCCTCAACTGCAGGGGTTACAATTTCATCCTCTCTATAAACGGTAAACATTTCAGACATTTAAACAATTTGATGAATTACTAATGAAGATGTGGGGTAATAGACCCCGAAAAAAAGTATGGTGGAATCGTAAAAACCTTTTTAAAATTTAATAAAAATGTTTGTCACATACCAATCATTTTCGGATAGTATTTGACTGCTCTTTTTAGAATTATAAAAACATGTAATAATGTCAGCATAATCAATAGTATTTTGTAGCATTAAGTAAGTTAATTTCCACCTTACTAGCATATTGGTGTGGAACTTACAGGCTCGCATGTTGGATGTGTGATAGTATCTGCCATTATGATTGCTTACAACATTCAAACCATCTTTTACAATTAAATTTATTATGTGACATGCACATTGTTGGTAGAAGAAATTTAACTTTAACTGTTGACCACTAACGGTGTGGGATGTTTGTGTAATTATGAGCAAAAGTTGCATATACGTGCAATTACATCTAAACTCGAGGGATGTTTGTTCAATTAGCCCTTGTTAAAATATATTGAATTATTAGGTGAAAGAGAAGCAGAGTGGTTCAATAAAAGTTATGTGCAAATGCAATGAGCAATGCCTTCAATTCAACATGATGCTTTGCAGTTATTGCTGCAAATTGCAGGGATCAATGCATTTGAATGCTTGCAAAATCATTACATCTGCATGCTAACACAAATAAGGGGTTGTTCGATAGAGTTATTTTAGGGTGTTTTTTTTTTTCAAAAATAATTTTGAAAACCCGTTCGGTATCCGTTTTTCATTTTATTTAAAAAAAACAAAACAAAATGAAAAACAAAACCAGTGTTTGTAGTCAATCGGATCTACAATTGATTCTTGTATGTCGAGGTGGACACTGATAACCTATAAAACAAAGAGAGATGAGCGGTGACGAACTACATGAGAGGATGTTCCCTTGGGGGGACTCTCTGACACTCAAGTCAATATTATGTTTGATGAATGAGAAGAAAGGTTGGAAAAACAAACCGTGTTGCTTGATGTCTTGTGATCGAGCTGATAGTCGACCTCATTTGATCGACTCTGGGTATGGATAATATTGATGGATCGACTTCCTAGGAATTTGTTGGATCGCCGAGGATCTAACGGGGGTTGGGTCGATATTGGATGTCGATGTGTTTGGTGTATCGAAACCTGGGTGAGCTCCTCCGTTCGATGTGAATCGATCGTGGATTGGGTTGGTCCATCTTCAAGTATGATTGGATTGACCTCAGTTGGGTGGTGAATTTAGTAATTAATGCGGAGGAGAGCACCGCAATAAATGCTCAATATTTTAGAGTAGAATTGAGTGGGAGAGGGAGAGGGAGCTTTCGCGTGAGTAAGTAAAAAACAAGACCCTTTTCTTTGAGAAAAGGTCTCATATATATAGTGAAAGCTAGGAGCCTCCAACGTCTAGCCCATTCATGCGAGGGCAAGGATCTCAGGTCCTTTATTGCTCGTTTTGATTTTTTCGAATCTGGTAATAAAGTTTCAGACGTTGGGATCCGTGTAACGTCATGGCTATGATTTTTTTTAAGTTGCCTTTGACCACGTGTTTGATTTGGTCTGATGACCTGTGGGTTAGATTTGGGCTTGTTCCCTAATTGGCCCGTATTGGGCCCCAGTTAAATTCCTATTTGGACCTTTTATGAAGGTCTTTGAATCAATCTTGTGACTGGGATAGTTTTTTGGGCCGAGTCCTTTTTTGGACCATTACAGTGTTAAAATTGAAAAATACGGTAAACATGACCATGTTTTTTTTATTAAAAAAAACTCTTTTTTTTTTTCTTCGAGTCATGCATCCCTCTACAACCCTGAAATACTGTAAGGTCATGTTTGATTTGCGGAAAGAAAACCACATAGGAAAGGAAACCATATAGGAAAGGATATAAAATTGTTTGGTATAAACATTGGTGACAACAGTTCCGGTTCCAATTCCGACTGGTTCAAACCTTTAAAAAAAAAAAAAAAACTTCAGAGTTCAGACTGCAGCCTGTTGATTTGATATGCTCTCTCTTTCTCAATCAATCAAATCAAATTTAGCATAAAAAATTCAAAGAATGTTATTGATGTTTTGAAAGAATATATATATATATATTTTCAAATCAGTGCATCCTGATATAACTTCGTAAGGATATTGAATGTAAGCCACTAGTTTTATATACTTTGACTCAAGTGTGTATGCACTTGTCAAAACTAGTGGCTCACATTCAATATCCTGATAAAGTTATATCATGATGCACTGACATATAGCCATATAGGAAAGGATATATATATATATATATATATATATGGGTTAATTGCACTAACTTACCCTAAGTATATGTATAATTGCACTAAAACCGGAAAAGTTTTCATAATAACACAAATATACCCTCTGACCCATTGACTGACTGTGGTCAACGGTTGACTACTGTTAGTTAGTAATAGTAGAGGGGCAATTTGGTCTTTTCCCATGCTATTAAATCAATGAAAAAAAATCAAAATAAATTATCCAATCACACATTGCCACATTAGCCCTAAAACTTTCATTAATCAAATATATAATTAAAAAAACTGTTCAAAAAAAAAAAATTAATAATCTTTCAAAAAAAAAAAGAACAACAAATATTATCACCATCACCGGTTCACCACCACTCATCTTCTACATTCAAACCCAAACCTCATCCACCACAACTCAAACACCCAAACCCTAGCTATCACCACCTCTCAAACACCAAAACCCTAGCCACCGCCGCCGACGCTAACGTCGTCGCCGCCAAAACCACATTGACCTCCACCCTCTACGAACGCCGATCTCCTCCTAGCCGCCGCGTATTCCCTCTCTCTCTCTCTCTCTCTCACATCGCGAATCTCTATCTCATGAAACCCTCTCCATCGATCTCCTCTATTTCCAATCTCCGATCTATCTTATCTCTGCCTTCTCTTTCTTCTATTCACCAGTGAAATCGACATGGGTGTTGGTGTGGGTGAAGCCATGGGTGTTGGTGGTTGTGTTTGGGGTTGGGTTTGATTTTGGTGGGGTTTTTGGTGTGGTGGATTTCAATTTCAGTTAGGTTTTTGGTTTGGGAGAAGATTGAACATTTTGGTTTCTGGAAACTGATTGGAAGATGGAGGAGATTGAGAGTAGAGGGTGGGATTAGAGGCGGCGGATGGAGGAGGAAGGGAGATTGTCGGGTTCGCGGTGGAAGGAAGAAAAGACAAAGGCTGGTGTGGCGGCGGGTCGAAGATGATGATGGGGTTTGATGTGAGCAGCGGTGAGGAAAGAAAGAGATAATGGTGGTGTCTGGGGTTTGATTCCAAATTTGGAAAATTATATATTTTTGATTGAAGATTTTTTTTAATTTAAATTTTTGTTTTGTATATATTTTCGTTGATTTGTATTTTGTTGATGGTTTGTTTTGATTGGGAATTTTTGGGATGAAGGTGATGATGTTGTTGTGGATGGAGGTGATGAATTTAATTATTATTTTTTTAATGTAGTTGATAAGGGCAAAAGTGTAATTGCTCCTCTTTTATTGCTAATTAACGGTAGTCAACGGTCGGAGGGTATGTTTGTGTTATTATGATAGTTTTTCCGGTTTTAGTACAATTATACATATACTTAGGGTAAGTTAGTGCAATTAACCCTATATATAGAGTTGACAAATATTTGTTCTGAATGAAGTTTCCTATGAGCTATGGCCTATGGGGTTATTATAGTGATTTTTTGAGATTATAAATGAATAAAAAAATCTCATGGTAAGCCTTGTGTAATAGTGTTGGAGCAAACAAGAATATCAATAGGTGACCTGATAACGACCTGTTACCATGTCCTCAAATATCCCAAGTTTGAGTCGCCTAATGACCTGTTAACAAATCCCCAACTTTGAGTGGTTGCATCACAGGTAATATGTAAAAAAAGAATTGAGAAAAATAAATAACAGATAATTGTAAAAGCAACTAACATGTAGTACATAGGTGGTGAGTGGTGACTAAAATGAACTAGTTCTAACATTGAATGTTGAAATTACAGCAAGATTCTACATTGGTTTACAAGCACTAACAACATGCTTCAACTACACAAGTATCAACCAAAAGCTCTATATCAACAAAATCAAGCTTATGACTGAATCTAGGAGGGCGTGGGGCAAAATTTAGTCTGCTTCGGAGCTTGGATAGAAATTGTGCATCAAGTTCCTGGTGTTGTATCAACATACATGTGTTTTATCTATGCTTCTTCTGTCACTTCAACTAACTTCCCACGTATCCATTTTTTCGTTACAGCTTTTGCTTGAGGTTGTGGTATTGCTTCTTCTGTGTTGTGGACTTTTGTTCCATTGAGTTGAGGATTCTTACCGCATTTGATGTTTCCATTTGCCTCTGGTTGGTCAAGTTGGATGGCTGAATCTGATTGCTCTATTAGGCTCTCCCAGTTCAGCATCGGCAGACTATATCCGTTTGAGTTTGCAGGAACAAGTTCCTCACCATTCAGTATATCCGGAAAGGTTAAATTACCAAAGCTGAAATCCTCGTTTTTACTTGGTGCTAATGTTTGGCTTCCGTTTACTTTTATATGCTCTTCTTGGTCCAAACTTCTAATTTCTGTTTCTTCTTCCTTCTTGACCTGGCTAGCCATTTCAGCTGAGACAGCAGAAGGGTATCCTTCACATTCATTGTTGGATGTGAGACTCGTCTCTATGGATTCAATTGATTGAATTGCTTCAGCTATAAGCTTTCTGGTTTCAATGAGGGAAGCTCGAGCAATAGGGTTCTTTGTCGCAGCAACCTCAAGGGCTTTTGCTGCCTTCTCAGCTTCAGCAATTAGTAGCCTGCAGAAGGTCATATAGCATAAGCATGAATTCTCTTTATGGATGATAGTCTAATATGATGGTGGAAAACAAATGTTGTGTTTTCCACAACATTACTCTGAACCTTCAGACAACCTGAGGCTGGAAGGGGGTATAGCTTGCATATAAACTACGACAATTTTGTGTTTTCTTATTGCAACAATTATCCTTGACAAAGGCTTAACATCAAGTTAGTTTAACTTTTTCAAAGCAATGTCATTAACCAACCATCTAAATTGCTTAAAATGATTGAGAAGGTCCTTTTTTTTTTTTGTTCATTTTCAAGTTATATACTAGTGCCAATATAAGCAAAGGCATTTATAGATATACTGACCTTGCTCGTTCAATGGCTTCTGTTTTCTTGGATTCTGCAGCTGCTCTTTGTGCTCTAATGTTCTTTATCATCTCCAGCTTGGAACTTGCTGAAGGATCTTTGTAAAGGGGTGTATTACTTCTTTGCAATCTCAACCTCTCAATTCGGTTTGAAGACTCACTCCGAGAACTGTTTGTATCAACATCTTTTCTCTTAAAGGGGCTTTGTGTTCTGGACTGTGTACTGCCACTTGGCTTTCTCCTTGGCTTTCTTTCAGCTCCAAGTGGGATGCCATGATATTTTGCCAGACCAGAGGTAACCCGTTCACGATATTCCTTTGGGAAAAAGAAGAATAAATTATCAGAATAAAAGTTAGACTACTCGTGATAAGCCACAAAACTAAAATAGTCACTAATCTATATCAGCATGAACCACAAACAGAGAAATGCCAAATAAATGAGTTTTTAACCAGGTTCAAGGGAGACTCTAGAAGTGCATAAATCATATTAGTCAGGCATGCTCAAACATAATCCAGATGTTGGCCAGGATATGCCTTGACAACATAATTGTGGATTTAGAGCAAACTTGGAGTTTGAATAGGAATAGTTCCCTCGGCCATGTTCACCAGATAGGTATAGGTTTGACAGGAGCAGATTCCTTTTTTCTTATTCTCAATGATTTATTGGTCATTCCTAACGATTTCTTTTCACGTTCTCTTCAACCATGTTCAGAGTTCAGAGTATATTATTACATCAACCCTTAAACCCAATTGATATGCATAAGGCAAATACGAACACACCAAAATCAGTATCATACAATTTACTGAATTAAAGCACTGTAAAATATTACTATAAGAACTTACAGGATCAGCCCATTTGGCAGCAATTGCCTCAGCAATTTTCCTCCGTTGTTCAGGGGACTTCGGTGCTCGCTTGCTGCCCTTAGGCCTAGGCATTGATTTCCTCAGTTCAACACTCTCCAACCACTCCCTTGTAAGCTGTTCACCCAAGATCTTATAAGAATCCCATTGCAACTCTACCTCACTAGCAAAACCCCTTCTAGAAGCCTCTGCAATCAAGTTCTGCCACTCAAAATAGCAATTTTCCTGCACCATCAGCTTCTCTCGGCGTTTTTCCCATCCCATTCGCACTCCAACCCCAATTTTCTTCCTAGTTTCTTCGCTGTAAGATCATTATGGAGAAGTATTCGTTCAGAGATACGAGGAAAATTGAAAATCTCAAGATACCACTACTCAGTTGCACTATGAAAACATCGTATACAAGCAAATCTTGAACTTATATCAACTATCAAGGTTCTCTAAACGCTATCATTAGTAAATATGATGGTAACCATAAAACTGAAACTCAAATGTGATAAAATGGCTTAATACGCACCTTTGAGCATGTCCAAGGTTAATTAACTTCATCTTGACCTGCACAGCCAAATTATTGTGTGAGAATAAACTATTTTTATGCATCCAAATGAGGTTAGACATAAAAACCATGAAATAAAGGAACCCTTTCGCTCTCACCTCATCGCGTACCTAATCTGTCAGCCACATAACAAGTACATAACATCTTAATGGATCCTTTAAATTGGATCATAAATACCATGTCCTAAATGGTCAATGGAGAATCAGAAAAGTGAAAAAACGTAACTTGCAATGGTACTGCAAGGGTGAGAACTCATTTTTGGATGAACCCAAACTTAGCTAGTAAATTAAAGATTTAACTCAATGACAATAGAGAAAAACTCTTTACAAATTTTTTTGTTTATTAGAATATTGATGAGATTTTAATTACATTGGTACATCATATTAAATATTAAGTTAGCTCAAACATTATCAACATGCTGAGAACCAAGAAAGAACTTCAAGAATCAGTTTACGCAGCAAGTTATGAACCATTGAAAGCTGTGGAACCAAGCGAGTTTATGTCTATCAATATAAGGGAGCTGCGTGTGCAATGTCAATTAGTAAAGAGTTTATGGATCACCAATTATGCTGGTGGTGTTTGGAATAGACCATGAAGCTTTACTATCTCAGACTAATGACCTAGGTTTCATGGGCTCGCCCAGTAGACCTTCATCCATCCATGGTAGCATTCCCAAGTACACAGACCAAAATAAAAGACTAACTAAAGAAAGGATCTATATATAAGGAATGGTGGCCTAACGATTTCATTCTAAACATTCCATACTGAGCAAAAACATAAAAATTATTCTTACATGACAATCACCTTAGGATCCTGCATAGCAATCTTTGTTCTCTCTCTAATCTTCCTAAGGGTTTCTGAAACAAACAAAAGATTCAAAGTGAATGTCATAAAAATAAATAAATAAATAAATAAAAAGTTTAATAATGTAAAAATCAATCATCATGGGTATGTAGCTACCAGCACTATGCTTCCTTCCTTTGTTCCATGGCTTGTTCCCTTTATTTGCTTTAGAAATTCTCATCCGTCTCAACCGTTCTCTCTCATCAACTTCCTCAGAGTCTCCAATAGTTGGAAGACCTGGACCCAGATCTGGAAGTGGATTCTTTTGCTTGTATTCCTTTCGAACCAAACTCTTTGGTTCAACGGTAGCAACCGCGGTGATCAGGAGTTTACCTCTTTGGGAAGAATTAAAGTTGGGTTTCTTAGGGAAGTGAAAGGATTTGTAAGCAAAGCAAAGCCTCTTTTCATCTCCAAAAGCAAATTTAGTTGACAAAACGTTAGCATGAATAAGGGTGTGAGCCCTTGATGGACCCAGATGATTTTGCAAACAAGGCTGAGCAGTAGCAATATCTGCTAACAATTCAACAAGAACCAGTGAAACACATTAGCAACCTAGAAACCACACAAAACACCTCAAACAAGATTACTTAGACAAAAGCTTTATAAATCTAGAAACTAAAGCTAGGAGCTTTATTCTTCTGCTGTAAACGAAGCAAGCCAAAAAAAAAAAAAAAAAAAATGGGGGATTTATGCATCAATTTCTTTAATTTACAAATTTAAATAATGTAAGAGGATGCAAGATGAATAGTTTAGCGAATATCTTGAAAGAAAAAACTAGAAAGCTAACATGTAATAGAGTTGCAACTTAAAACAAGATAAGAAGAAGAAGAAGAGGAAGAATGAGAGTACCTAATAAAGGCATGGATGGGAGCTCATTCAGGCAACAAACAAGTCCGGGTCCGAAGAAATTGAAGTCACTGAGTTTTACTAAAAGAAAAGCATAGTATTTGTTATTTGTATAGAGAGAGAGTGGAGATAGGTGTGAGAATGTGGAGATTCTGTAATGCAGAAGAATACCAGAAGGTTGAGAGGGAGTGAGAGAACCACAAAAAAAAAAACAGAGAGATAGTTTGGTTGAATATCTGCGGGAGTTGAGCTGGATAACGAATGTCGTGAACACAACAACATGACAGCCCATTTTATGACCCAAATAAATCTTTGTGGGCTACTACTTTATTAGCCCAACTCACAACCGCCTTCTTTCTTTATTTTTGTAAAATCAAGCCTCAACTCTATGCACAGAGAAAACACTACGTGCCTGCCAGTGATAGACTGATAGCTAGGAGAAAACATTACATGTCCAGCACGGATAGCTACTCCGATGATAATCGAGAAGAAGTCTCTCCCCATACTTTCATTGATAAATGATAACGAAGGAGAGGTCTCTCCCCCGTACTTGCATTTTCATGTGTAAATTTGCAAATCAAGATTCTTCTCCTTGGTAGAGTATGCTAATTTTCAGTGTACACCAAACATCATGTGATCAACAATCAACCTCACTCCAGTATTATAGATTTATCACACATCATCATCATCATCATCATCATCATCAACCACATTATTCAAGATAAGTATTTCGAATAAAGATATAAACAAAATAGTATTAATATAACACAGCAAAGGAATCAGCTGCCTGGATGATATTCCTCCACCTGTGAGACTGTATATAATCAACAATGGAGTGGACAGATTTATATTAGCAATTTAAGTAAACAATTGCATTTCTTGGATGATCACCTTTATATTACAAAAAGAGTCAAATGGGAATCAAACTGCAATTCAGCTTCGACACAATCCGATTCTGATCAATCAAAAGAGCTCCTTCCATTATATAAATTATTAACATATATATATATATAGAAACAACTAATCTGGTATCATATAAACACAGCAAAGGACTAACTAATAAAAAGCTGATGACTCCCATCCCAAATAAAAACCATACTTTGTTGGGTTGCCTCTTGTCATCAAAACAGAAAAAAAGCACGGATTCGAACAGACATTTATCACATGTAGTCATTTGTATCCGGGTTGTTCTCACCACGCGGGGTTGATCCTCCTTGGTCACTTCCGACTGTTCTTTTGCTCATATTAGCTCGCTGCACTAACCGAACCAATGCTTGAACCACTTCTGACATGGGTGGTCGAAACTCTGGTTCAGGCTGATGTCACATAGTGAATTAAGGAATCAGGACCTCATTAAAATAGTTAAAAACATGAATAAAATTCAAGTAATGCTATGCTCCAGGTTGTAACTTATACGTTACCTGGACACAAAGAGCAATGACATCTGCAAACCGAGAGAGAGATTTGACGGGATAAAGCCCTTTGAGTGCTGGATCAACCATTTTAGCAAGGGCATCAATGTCATGGAGCTGAGGTGTTGCCCATCGAACCAAAGATTGCTCAGTCCTTGGCCTCGAGCTGCCAAATATATCCACATGATAATTAATAATTAAACAGATGGCAGAATGGCAGAATAACTAAACTTCTCCCTTATTTTCAGCAATAATTACAATATATACTGAGATTGAAACATTGTTAATACATCGATACTTCACCTATCAAATGGTTTACGTCCAGTCAGAAGCTCCAACATGACAACCCCAAAACTGTAGACATCACTCTTTAAAGTGTACTGACCAGACATGGCAACCTCAGGGGCACTATATCCAGATCCTGAATTATTATTCAGCAACTGCATACAAAAGACTTACAAGTTTTAGCATGCACCAGAAATAAACTCAAGATGTTGAAACTAGATGAACTTGCGTACAAGAACATAAAGGTGGGGGAAAGAAATGTTGTAGTCGATTTTCGAATCAGATTTAAAATTTACCTGTTCTGCATTAGGTATAAAGCTTGCCAGGCCGGAGTCTGAAAGGTGAGGATTGAGCTCAGCGTCCAGTAATATATTGGCCGACTTAATATTTTTGTCTATTATTGATGGTGAGCAAACTTCATGCAGGTACCTGAAAATTCCTTCCATGAGCAATCTTGAAGTCTTGAACACAAAGCTTATATATTGAAAGAAAACTGATTATTAATTATCAACTTACTCCAAAGCACGTGCAGTTCCCAGAGCAATCTTCACACGTGAGTTCCATATCAGCGGCTTATTGTATTCATCTGATAGGTGGAGGAAGTCATGCAGTGAACCATTTTTGTGGTACTCATATACTAGAAGGTGTTGCCCATACTCTGAACAATAACCCACCAGCTCCATCACATTTGGGTGATTCAAATGGGATATGTTTGAAACTATCTCTATAAAATCATCAGACAGTTCACTGGGAAGAGCAGATGAATCTATTTTCTTCACAGCAAGAACCTATGAACATTGTTAAGAAGCTACAAGTCAAACAATTGAATGTACTTGACTACTTGAGCAATAAAAAATTAAAACAGAAAGTCAATACATTAATTCATGCAGAATTCACAGAATGATATTCAGTAAAGAAATTATATGTACAAGATGTATAATAATACTTTCTATTTGTTAATATTTAATTTCTTTAGACTTTCCCCTAATCTTTACCTTAATCGTGAATGGATATGTTTTTCATCAAAAAAAAAAAACCGAAAAAAAGAGAGAGAACTCAGTCTGGAATATGAATAAAAAAGGATGACAGTCAAGAGTTATTAGTTTTTGATACTCATACAGAAATGACAAATCACAACGGATTTAATAGGTGAGAAAAGCACACCTTTCCATCATCAAATTGAGCTCGATAAACACGTCCAAAAGTGCCCTCACCAAGAAGGTTTTCAATGCTGAAACTTCCGGTAGCCATCTGCAGGTCGGCTATTGAATATGATGTCACATTCGTAGGAGCTATAACAGCTTTCTTGACAACAATGGGCTTGTTTGAAAAATCCTCTTCATCTAATGATTTATGACGATCACTTGGTGGAGGACGTAAATTTATCGAGGCAGAAGTGTCAAACTTCTTCGTGTTGATTACGGAGGAAGTCTGTACAGATTTCATTTCTGCTATACAATGTTATAACAAAGCAAAATTAAGCGCCAAAATTACGAGAGAAATATATTCCTTCAACACTCATGGAATTCAAGGCAAAGAAACAAGCTAGAATAGTCATGAACATGGTCAAATCAACGAAGTGGATATCAACATGATAGCCTAGAATTTGAAGTTAAATAAAGTCTAAATGTGCTTACCCTAAAACAATGACTTTTTAATAAGTGCATATAAAAGGTTTATTACAATATAATTGGCATCCCAAACAAATTATATAATGTTTAAGTTTCTTATAAGGACATCTAAGTGATTGGTGTTATAATATATATATTTATGGAGAAAAGCCCAAAAGATGGCACAGCCCTGGTAGACAGACCATCACCAAAAAAGAGGAAATAAACACTAATTCCTATAACATAAAGAAACTAAGAACTTCCAAGAAGGAACCAGAAACATAAGCATGAATTAAACTTCTCAAAACCCGTCTCCTCAACACGAAGCCACTGCCATTCAAGCAAACATATTTTTTTCCCTTACCTTCCACCCTACTCCACTCCAGCTCTTCAACTCACAAGTCTGCATATCTCAAACTCTAAGTTCTCTCTCTATCTTGGTTATGGGTTTAACTATTAACATTGAAAATGATTATATTCTAACTCATAAAATGGTATTAATCAACTCAATAGGAAAAAAAAAAAATTGTATAGGTGTGCATCAATGTAGTGCCCTTACAATTATTTGCGGTCTATAAAAGTGAAGCCCGCAACTTAATACAATAAAACAGCATACCGCATACGAGAGATGCTTGACTCAACAAATAAAAAGATTAAAAAAAAAAAAGGTAGATGTGGATAAATCATGATTACCTTGTACTTCGTTTGAAGCAAGAGGAGCGAAGGGCTGATTATCAAGTTTTTCTATATCCGAGGATGATTTTCTGGATCTTCTCTTCACCAAAAAGAATGCAACTACTGCCCCAACAACTATGATTGAGATAATTATTCCTGCTATCCCACCACCCCCTATTCCTGATTTCTTGCTGCCACCACTATCTGATGGGCTGTTATCACCACCAGATTTGGGTTTTCGGGTATTTCTGTTGGCCGGAGGTGTACCAGGTGGAGGCGGAGGGGCAGGCCCAGAGCTCCACGAGTTACCATCCTTCCTGTCACAATGATGATTCAAATTATAAGGAACTTCAAATTTTATGAAGTAAACAATAATCGTAGCAATTGAGAATATTGTCAAATGCTTACTGCAGATTGATATTTTTCAACTGTTCAGGAACCCAGCCAGTAAAACGGTTATTTCCAACATTCCTGAGAAACACAAAGACAAAGGACAGAAAGTACCATATTTTATGGCACTTGTCAGGAAAGGAAAAATATCATCTTTCTTTTATATTCTAATTGACATGTTGGTTACTCACAGATTATCAAGGGGGAGATTGGCAAGAACATTAATGGTACCAGTAAACTGGTTGTTCTGCAAGTTCCTACACAATGATGAATAAGACCAATCAGAAGGGACCAAAACAATAAACAATGTATTATCATAGAATAAACTATCTTCATCACTTACATCGATGTTATACTTGAAAGGGAGCTAAAACTCTCAGGGAGATCACCTGTCAGAGTATTGAAAGAGAGATCCCTGAACCACAGAGCATAAATGTCATTAGGTTATTCAGCAAGACCAACTTGAAGTATTTCACATGATCTATCACTCAACTGATGAAGAAGGTAGAAACTATTTTGAATCAATGGAGGTGCAGTTACAAGTCATATATTTTGAAAATTTTCTGATAGCATGAAAAAGAATCAAATAAAACTAAATATCTCACAATGTAGAGAGAGAAGAAAGCTTTCCAAACGTGTCACCCAGTTGTCCCTGTAGCTGATTGTGAGCGATATTTCTACATTACAAAGAATTGAAAATGAATGAATAACAAATTAAAATAAAAAAGGTCAAGTTTAACCCTGTCTTTTTTGCTGCGTCCAAAACAATTAAATGGAAAGCTACTCACAGGTACTTAAGAGGAGCCATTTGGGAAATGGAATAAGGGACATTGCCAGTAAATCTATTGTTGGCAAAATTTCTGCATCCAAGTGAACAGAAAATGTAAATCACACAGAAACAAAAGCAGAATAATACAACAGAACAGGAAACAAATGGATATATGGAACATACAATCGCTCCAAGTTTGGGGGTAGATTATAAGGAATGTCACCACCAAGATTATTATTGCTCAAATCTCTGCAAGATTTCATTAAAGCACAACATCAAAATTCAAAATAATTATATATTTATATCTACATATAAGAATAAACACAAATTGCTTAAATTGCTTTATGATTGAAACTAATGATGCATATTGAAGAAAAAAGACAGGAGAAAGTAGAAGACTTTTGATCTTACAGGTTGGTTAATGCTGTTAAACTTGGAAGAGCGTAAGCGCCACTCAAGGTTCCAGAGAGTCCAAGATTTGGTAATTTACTGATAAAAGAAAAAGAAGAATAGACACAAAAATTCAGCACTGATGATGACATCGGAGAGCAAAATGCCAGGAAAAGTAAAAGGGAAAGAAGATTACAGTTCTGTGACTCGTTGGCCAGAGCAAGTAACCCCTTTCCAAGACTGCCCACATGGGTCATTACCATTTGCAGTCCATCCATTTAGCTGACCTGGTGAATTTAAACTGCTGTACAGGACTTGTAGAGCATTAGCTGCATATCAAGTACACAAGAAGTATGATAAGTACATCATTTAACATTAGGAGCACTCTAAATCAAATTAACAGACTGGTCCAAAAAAATTCCACATGGATTTCCTGTAAATTATCACGGATGAATGACTCTAGTACAATAGTCTAGCATGGCAGAAAAAGGTACATTAAATTATGTGTAGCCAGGGTTGACATGTCCATGTTAGGAATTTGAAAGGAAGTTCTCATCAAACATTCTCAAAGTAGAATGGGCTTATCTAGAAGACTGATTCTCATTCTCCAGCTAATACAGTTAACATGGATGAAAGCAAGTTCATAGGCTCAAATTAATTATAGTTAGAGGTCAAGAAAATAAAGGTTGTCCATTGGCCTCTATTTTTCATGAGGATTACAATATTTGAAATCCACATTTATAGAAAACCAGTGTATATAGGATTTTAGCTTCAAGATCCAACAGTGCTCTTTGGCCCATTCAAAGGAGATTATTTTTGGTATCAGCTGGGTTGGTAGTTCCTAATAAACCCTTGCAAGTAAAAGCCTTGAAGTTCTTTATCTTTTGCTTTGGGTTGTGGTTTCATGCTTGCTGCTCCTATAAAAACCCCTAAATATACTTTCAAATTCATCCCTATCGTTTCCACTGCCATAAAGCAGTTAAAAGGGCAGAAGAACGCCACCCATAAAAAAAAAAAATAAAGGACTTGACCTGAGGAAAACCATTCAAACAGATGAACTAGATGGAAGATGTTTAGGTTCATCAAATGTGAGCAATCAGCAGAAATATTTCTTTCCTACAGTGCATATTGAACCTTAAGTCTACCAAATCAAATATATAAGAGCTTATCCAATCCCCATAACATGGCTGTTGTGTCATCTCCTCTCCTCAACAATTAACAGTTATCTAAAGAAATTTTCCATTAACAGTGGCCACTCTCTCACTCTCAAACACCCATCCATTAATATCCCAAGTAAAGAAACAGAAAGCTTATATTTTTATCCTTAAATCAGTTACATCCTATGAAATTCCTATCAAAAGAGCAGACTTTCCTCACATTACAAGTGTTTATACGAAAACCACTAAAGATTAGAAAGCAAAATCTACAGTGCATTAATAAAAGTCCATATCAACAGTAAGTAGTAAGCAGTACCATTCCAAAACCAAACAAAAGAGCACTACCAGTAGCACAAGAATGCAGATTTGGGTGAAGAAGACTAGCACATGCAAATCTCTTGCATCTAAACAGAACAAAAAAAGAAAAGAAAAAAGAGACAACGAGATAAGGAAATAGATCAGGAAATACTGACCGTCTGATGGATCTGTAGCACCATTGATGCAACTGGGTTTCCATCCCAGAATGTAGACTGTCAACAACACCAACACAAACACACTCCTCAAGTTCTCCACCATCTCTCTCTCTTCCAACCAAAAATTGTCACACCTAGAAAGCCAAAAAAGGCTTAGCGAGTCCCAAGCACTTTTTTTTTCCTAGGTTGATTAGTACTTTTTTTTTTCTTTCCTGTTTTATATAATAAGATTTTTTTTTTAAAGAAAATAAACTAGGAATTTAGCCATAGCAAAGTGAAAGCTGGCAGGCACGATTTGCCAGAAGAATCCAAAGCCACAGAATGGTTCCACTCTCTCTCTTTATATATATATATATATTTATCAATCCAATTTTAATATATTTGAAATAAAAAAAAATACGATCTTTGGTAGGTATATGTGTATCTACAGTATATACGGTATTTGAAATAAAAAAGCTTACTTTCCTTAAAAAAAAAAACTTGTAAATATGGAAAGACAGAGCAGCAGCAGCTTTCAACACGCTTTGAATGATATAATATAATGAGAAAATTGGTTAAGGGTGTGTTTGTTGTAGCTGTAGGTGTAGCTTTCATATGGATGATGAAATGCTGAGAGAGGATTTTACTAGAAAACATTGAAAACTTTGTAAAATATTAATGGGTCCTTACTCCAGACTTGATGGCAAGAGAGATTCACGGGTTTCTCGCTAATTAAGTTCCTGTTTTCTTCCCAACTTTTTAAAACCTTTCTGACTTTTTCTCTCTTTTTTTTTTTTTTTTTTTGAATAATTACCGTATAATTAGCATAATATTAATTACAAATTTGAAAAAAAATAAAAAAAGATAGATTCTGTGTGATTGTGCATGTCAGAGACAGACATAGGCAGGCGTGGTAGGAATGTACACACCAATACCATTGTCTATTCTTTACTCTCACTTAAAAAAATTTACTGTATAGTTGCATTAGATTAGAATATAAGGAACCAAGTCTAGTGTTGTTTATGATGATGGGTCTATTAGAATTGATTTATTTGGGTGGCAATGCAATAAGCAGCCATTGATTTATTTGAGTGGGGCACATAACTCATATCATCCTACTTTTGGACTGTTGTTTTACCTTTGGAAAGGAGAAGGACCACTATCAGAGCAACATTACCATATATGTATAGAAACTTTTAAAGTAATAACTCACTTGTTTCCAAAGAAAGAACCTAAAATATGAAAAGAAATTTAGCAAGTGATCCTCCTAAGTCCTAACCTTTGTATGTAAGCATGGTTTGTTTGTTGATTAACAGTTTATGTAAAGTCATTAACATTGACATGGCAGGATTTGGTTGGAGCAAAAGTCAATTAAAGAGATTGATTGGTTTGACAAATTGGCAGTCTTATTAGTAAGGTGAAAGAGGGAATGTAGCATCTATTATATAGACAGGTTGGCTGTCACTAAATCCCACGTTTGCAAGTAACCAAATCTCTCTTCAGTCTGTCGGTGGTAGGTTCGGTGCCATTTTCTTTGACTCACTATCCTTTCTTTCTCTTATAAATAATATATTTTTCCTTCATTTTGATTGACAACCAAAAACATAATATTTCATTATTTACCTCAGGTTTCTTATATGCTAAATTTGTTTTGTATATGTTTTCTTTTGGATCATAACATCAAATCAAATCAGGGGAGTCATACTTGGAAGTTGGATCATGCTAGCCATAACTTTGATTTAGAGCTGATATCTAACCAACCTAACAAAACAAAAACAAAAATAAATAACCCTTGATTTTAAACCACCAAGGAAATGAAAATGATGGTTTTAATAAATTTTCCCTATAAAGAGAGAGATCGACACACATGTTTGCTATAGGAAAAATGTTGCAAAAATGAATACAATAACAAGTTAGAAACACTTATTTATATATATATATATATATATATATATATATATATGCATTGACAAAGCCATCCTGAAAGATGGCAAAATAGGATAGCCTGAGACAAAAAGAACGAGTTTTGAGTTGTTATGTCAATCAAAGCCTTGAGAAAAAACAACAAAGGAGAACAGCCTTTGGGATTTCATTACTTAGTTGTATCGATGATTCACTTTACAAGGTCATTCACAATTGGTTGTTATCTGGCTGCTTAAGTGCAGACCAAACCTTAACTATATATGATTTGGAACTTATCATCATCATGTATTTCCCTACAGTATATCTAACACTTTTATCACATTAACCTCTTGAGTCATAACTTTCAATCGATTGATATAAAAGAGTACAGCACATATGCCTTGTTGTATCGATTGAGTGCGAACCCATCTCATTATATGAAATCTAATACTTTAGCTGTCTTTGGGGTCCATAGCAAGACAGCAGTTGCATAACCTCCAATCCTTTCATAAAACCCCCAAATCATCATAAATTTCTTTCAACCAAACACAAAGAGGTTGTAAATAAAATTAATAAAAAATAAAAATAAAAATAAAAGAGGAAATTTCAAGATTAATTTCCTTTCCACTCAACACAATGGAAGTTATAAAGAAAATTAAAAAAGAGGTTCATTAAACCTAAAATATCGGATTTCTCTAAGTTGCTCTTGAAAAAGTACGAGGGAAACTAAAATTATCTGAGAGAAACTTTGATATCCTCCGGATGGAATCTCAAACGAACCTAGAACCTGTTATGAATGAGCTCACTGCCTCCAAGCATAACAAGGAAGTTCTAGTACATCTTCTGAAGCTGTTATCTCCTTTCCATCATGAGTCGCGGATATCTGTTCGTTAAGCTGCAAGACATCTCTTTGAAGGTTCTGAACTTCAACTGTCTTTTCCAAGTACATCTGATTTAACAGACTCTCTTCGATAACAAGTTTATCTTTATGATTTTTGTGTTCATGAAGCAGTGCATCTAATTCAAAATTAAGGGCTTTCTCCTTTGAAGCTATTTCTTCCAGCATTGAAGAATATTTTCCTTCAAGATCTTCAACTTTCACCGTCATGTCAGAGAAAGCCTTTTCTGACTCCTTCAATTCTACTTCCAAGACTGCACAATGTTCATGTAACTTCATTTTTTGCTTTCTTAGTTCTGCATTTGATTCCTGAAGTAAACTGCATTCTTCAATTACATTTTCAGCAGTAGCTTGTAGTTTTGGATTTGCTACTTTTAGATATTCACACTCTTCTTGAACTCCTAACCATCGTTTTTGCATGTCCTGCATCTTCTGTTTCATTTCAACCTTTTGTGCTTCAATTTCAGCTTCCAATCTTCTTATTTTTTCCAGGAGATTCACAGCATGAACTTCTGAATTCTCTAATTCCAAATGGCTTGATTCCCTCTCACCAATCAGATATCTTATCTGTGCCTCCAAGCCAGATATACGTTCAGATAACTGGACATTTTCTTCTTCTAATTCACAAACATGAACTTCTAGTTCATGTTTGCTGCTTTCTAGCTCTGAAGATTTCATCTCAAGAACCCTGTTGGTTGAAACTTGAGCATCCATATTACTGCTGAGCACTGTCATTTCATTCCGTAAATCATCTAAGCATTTTGAGGTGATAGTACCTTCTCTAAACATCACTCCCATACTTTCCTCCAACTGGATTTTCTCCTTTTGAAGATCAGAAATCTGAGTTTCTAACTCCCTTTGGCACTGCCTTGGAGCCTTGACCTCTTCTTCCTTCATCAAATTGTCAGATTTGAGCTTGTCTATCTCAGTCATCTTTTCCAACATTTCCTTACCCGGTTCTGCAACTTCAGATTTAGATTCCGTATTCAAGTCAACTAACGTTTTCAGCTCAATAAAATTGTTCAGGATAGCCTCAACATGCTCCTTTGGAAACAAATCTGTAGATATTGGAATTTCTGACTTATCAGAGCCATAACTACATTCAGACTAGATTGTTGTTTCTTGAGATAGGCCACAGAGAGTCGAATCTGTTCATGTAACTCGGAGAGCAAATTATAAATTTCGTTGAAAGCATCTGATTCGGAAATTTTACATTCTGGACTTACAGCAACAGAATGATCTTTACTCCCCGTTTCCTTTTGTTGGTAAAGTACTAGCTGTTGTTGCAGTTGGGCAATCTCATTTTCCTGTGCTTCAGCTCTGGAACGACATTTACTGAGTTCATGATCAAGGTAACTGGAGCTCCAGGTCATCAGATTTATTTCGAAGATCTACACATTGCATCTGTAAGTTATCAGTGGAAAGTTTCTCAATAAGATCATTTTTGTTCTTCAGCTCCTCTTCAAGCTTGCATATTTGAGATTTAAGCTCACTTGATTCAAATTCTGTGGTAAAAATAGAATTGTTATCTGCACACTCATGTAACAAAGATTTGGAAGAAGCATCACATGTTGGAAGATCCCTCTCTCGATTCTTTCAGCTTGAACAGAAGTTCCAGGTTTTCATCTGTAAGTTCGCTGCAGTCACGCTCAAGTTCCTGCACCTTCTGTTTCAGAACATCAATTTCTTTAATTAAACTTCAATCTTCTTGGTTTCCAGAACCCATTTTGTCCAATTCTTGAGAATTTAGAACTTCCGATAACTTTGTTTCCAAATTGATAATGCATTGCTCTTTTTCAGCTATTCGATCCCTCCACTCTGCCTCATAGTCACTTGGAGTTTGAATCTTCAAACCCCGTTCTATCTCTATCTCATGGTTTTTTTCCTCCAGAGATCTTTCAAGCAACTGAATTCTACACTCCAAATTCTTCTTGGTTTCCTGCAACTGCTGTAACTCAAGCAGGTTCCTGTCCTCCTCTGTATTTGAAAATCTTATTGGGTGTTCAACAATGCTACCTTCCATATCTGAATCACAAGAGGCATCTCGTATCTTCTTTACTGAAACCTGCTCGCTTGTGTTTATTTGCTTACCATCTGCAAATCCACGGTCATCATAGCCTGATTCTTCAAATTTTAATTTCATTTTAGAGAGACTGTCGATTTCCACTTTCTGCTTTTCTATAGTCTCTTCCGGTTCCTGAAGAATAGAAAGAAGTTCGATGTTCGATTGCTGCGTCTTGTTTAGCTGTACTTCCAAATTAGCATTTGATTCCTTTTGAAACTTGTTCTCATCTTCCAATTCTTTTAGAATATTGTCCATATCTTTGGCCTGAAACCTTGAATTTTTGGTATCGGTTGGTTGCACCTGTGATTCCTCAAGCAAAATCTTCAGCTGTTTGATTTCCTGCTCCAAGCCATCACATATAGCATGTGATGCTGAGAGCTTCATTTCAAGACTAGTCTGACATTTTGATTGGTCCAATGATTCTTTCTGTAACTTTTCAAAATCAATCATCACCTTCTGAGCATTTTGTTCCCACATCCTAGCTTCAGCACGAAGCTCCTCAATTGTGACTTCTGCAGCTTCAAGAAGGTCTTTAGATGAACTAGCATTCTGTAAAGGCGATGAGGCAACAGCACGGGGAACTCGAGTCAAGTCTTCTCTTTGATTTTGAAAATGCCTTACTGAACCTACTGCCTTTGTATTAAAAGGCGACTGATTTGATCTAGACGAATCATTAAGAGAATTAGAGCCATAACCAGAACTAGTTTGAGAACTGATTGAATCTTATCTTCCAACCAGATTGTTCATGACCCCACTTGAATAACTTTGTTCCCTGCCAAAGGAGCCCTCCAAAGAATCAAAACTATTACGAGAACCCGATGGTGAGTAACTTATGTTCTGCAGTAAGAAAAAAAGAAAAAATAAATAAATAAATAAACATATGTTAACCACAAAAGGGCAAAAGCCTAGGCCATCAAAATGGTTCCACTTTTAATCAATGTAAGTAATATTAATCATTTTGGATGAGTTAATTTGAGGAAACGAGATTGCAGTATGAACATCGTGAAAAGTACAAGGTAAAATAACTGTTTAAATACCAAACTAGAGCATTATGAAAGCAAGGTGCCATACACTACTACCGGGTTTTTCTGAATGGGATGTACCATCCAAATAGTTACTCGATGAAGATCCAACACTTCTGGTGAATGCACTGTAGGAAACATCTGACTTGTTTTCCATGTCATCATAGTCAACATTCATGTCCTCTGTATCCAAATTTGTGTCATTCCACTGTCCATCCCTATAAAAGGTGCAGCAAGTTTTCATAACACAGCACAGAAAGTTAAGTTAAAATGGTATAAAATTTTGCCTTGAACTGCAAACCTGAGTTTTTCTCTTGGTGTCAGGCACTGAATTTTAAGCTGTAAACCAAGAGAAAAAAGTTTATGTCAAGGATGGGTCTTACGGTTCATAACATCAAGTCCCCAAAAATAAATGTTTAGACATGAAAAGAGCATATAGGCAGACCACAATAGTAAAACTTACAAACTGAACAATTTTATTCTGAATTTGATAGAATTACACCCTTTGACATCAAGAGCAGCTACTTAATCCTTTATGCATTAAGACATTTATACAAGATTTTATTGTATCTAACTTATTTTGGTTGAAAGTAGATTGAAACCACTATTGTATGATGCCATTCACATCCAATATGTACTTAAATCATTGAAGGTGACAATACACCGGAGTGTAAACCCTTGTATACATCTTTGGACTGTATCATCATTTGAGTCAAGAAAAAAGCCCCTTCATTGATTTAAGTAGTGTCATAGTCCTGTAGGAAACTGCTAAGAATAATGCTTAAGCTCTAAAAACTATCAACATGGTGACCTTATTCATTTGTTAAGCATGGTACATCTATAATCTATAAAACAATTTATTAGATAAATTTAAAAAATGTAGGGATAACTCACTTGTAAAACTGTCCCATTATTACACTTTTTCAATGGTAATGAAATTGGAACGGGACTTTTTGAACTCGTGTATCTTGCTAAATTAACAGAAGCCTCTCCAAGAATGTTGGATCTAGATGATCCCTGCAGAAAATATCATTTTGAGTTAATTGTATTTGTTAATTCACACAAAATCAAAAGAATATAAGCAAATAAATAAATGTTGCAAATAATCAACCAGAGGCACATACCATAACAGTAAGCTTAATGAGACATTCTTTAATCTCTTTTGATCCATCATCATGTGGAATCCCAATAGACTCCGAAAAAGACTCCATCCACCGACAATTTCCATTTCGTACAGATGCTTTCCCCGACTGGTGGCGGTGGTGATTTTGTATTTCAGGCTTCAGGTGGCGGCGGCGATTCAGGTGGTGGCGACTGGTGGTGGTGATGATGAAATATTATTTTTAATTTTTTTTTTTTTTTTTTGGTTTGGTGTTTGTGATTGAATATAAGATTGGTTGATAATGATGATGATAAATGGGATAGGGTTTGTTAATATTTTTATTTATTTATCTTATTTTTAAATTGTCCAAATTGTTAATATGTGATGTCTGTTTAAAATAGAAGTCAGGGGCAGCAGGGTCATTTGATCCTCTGACCTGTCAGAAGTCACTTTTTTAATGGAATTATTAACAGAAGGACTTAACAGTATAATATTAAAAATCGGGAAATCGGTTTATGCAATAGGTCAAACTAGAGGGACTACAATGAAATTAACCCTATATATAATGTCAAGTTTTAAATCTTGATGGATTGATGGGGAGTGTAATCAATAGGTCTCTGGCCATCGAAGGACAACGAACCTTTAACATATTTCACATACTTTCAATGCGTAAATTATTAGAGTTTAGGGATGCGTAAATTGAGATATATTGTCATATTAAAGGTGGATTGTGGCCTGACATTATTATATTATTGGCACATGTAGCTACTAAATGAACCATAAAAATGGTCTCCAAATTATCACATGCATTTTATTATAATTCTAATATTTTTATTTTTCACCATATTTTCATTTTATGAGGACATGAGGTTTCATGATAAATAGCCTTTTACTACAATTTATTTTTAGTTTTTTACTTCTTTTTATATTTTAATTGATGTGTAAGGCTCATTAGTACTTATTGTTATTTTTATTACTTTTTTGTCCTGTGTAGGGGTACTCTCATTTCTTTTTTATTTAATAAATTTACCTTTATTGTGTATATATATATATATACAGAAATTCTATTATCAGTTCGAACTAACAAAAGTTATATTAGTTCCTTGCATGTGGGCCACTGGATTTAAATACTTTGACTTGGCTGTATACACTTGTCAGTCAAAGTATTTAAATCCAGTGGCCTATATGCAAGGAACTGATATAACTTTTGTCAGTTCGAACTGATAATAGAAAGCCTATATATATATATATATATATATATATATATATATATATATATATATATATATATATATATATATATATATATATATATATTAAATGCAATTAACTTTTGATTTTAGACACAATTTTGGATGTGCCGAGATGCACATGCAGAGACGAAACTACCTTCATTAAATTTTAGAGATCTGGGGGACATGATAAAAAATTTAAAAAGAAAATGTAAATAACAAAAAATTATGGGATAAAAATTAGGGTTAATAGCACCAGTACCCCCTGAACATATAGCGAAATCGCATAGTACCCCCTGAATTTTGTTTTCCTGGCATTAAACCCCTCGAACTCCAATAAATTGGCAAAAATGGAAGGAAGAGGGACGGACATCAAAAGAAATTACATTTACACACCCTGATTTTATGTATAATTGCATTAAAACTGGAAAAATATAATAATATCACACAAACACCATTAACTAGTTCTAAACTTCTAATTTTACATGCAGTGAAATCCAGATTTAAAATGTAAAATCTTTTATTTCTTTTTAATCACTCTTGTGGGGATGGGTAATAAAGTGATAAAATCCCAATTCTTTAAAATCTAATTCATGACATTTTGATTGATTTTTTAATTTTTTATTATTTAATTTAATTTAATTTATTAATTTAAATGTATTTAATATATATATATATTATTTTTTATTTTTTTTATTTCTGTTTTAAAGTACAATTTTTTTTTTCACATTATAAAATTTCAGAATTACCAACTTTACCCCTGACTGTGGGGTGTTTGTGTGATATTATTATATTTTTCCAGTTTTAATGCAATTATACATAAAATCAGGGTGTGTAAATGTAATTTCTTTTGACGTCCGTCCATCTTCCGTCCATTTTTGCCAATTTATTGGAGTTCGAGGGGTTTAATGCCAGGAAAAAATATTCGGGGGGCACTATGCGATTTCGCTATATGTTCAGGGGATATTGGTGCTATTAACCCTAAAAATTATATAAAATTTCATTCTATTTTTAAAAAACATTTTGGTCTAGGGGGACCACATGTATCCCGCTAAGATTTTAACACATGGCAAGATAAGATCTTAGTAGACGATACATGTGCATCTCACTATATTATAGTTTTTGTCTCCATTTTGAGGTCAAATTTTTTGAAAAAAATCAGTATTGTAGTTTCTTGCTATATTAGGTTGAACAATTTTGTTGATAGAAAATGTGATTAGTTGTGTCCTCCTCCTCCTAGATAATAGATATATTGGAGCCTACAATTTCAAGATTGAAAACTTCCAAAATACTTTCAAAAATATCAATTAAAATAAAACAATTGAGGACCACATACAATAATCCATTTGGGCCAAGTAGAGAATCTGGGTGGATCCCAAAGTTCGAACCTATTATCCGAATCCGACCTAAATTTGGTTCTGATCCATATAAGTATATAACCAACCTCTATTAATTTTTCTTTTTAATTATTACTACCCTTTATTAATTAATGGAAGTAATTAAGTAATATTTTATATATTTTTTAACTATTACAATAAATTCGAGATTTCGGGAGGGGAAAACGACTCCAATGTCCACAAGCGCATAGTGTATGTTTGGGTTGAGAGACATATATATCATTAGGTCAACCTATCTCAAATCATCAATCTTTTAGATATTTTAAAAATTGTGAATACTTTAAGTTTAATTTTACTTGTAATTTATTAAATTATGAACATACTATTTGACCTAAATGTGTTTTATAAAAATAAATTTATGTATTTCTAATGACATGTTATATAAGAATTCAAATTCTCAATGAATTTCTATCTGAACATATTTAAAGTTTATAATTGATTGTTGATGGTGATTGGAAAAGAAAAATTAATTAATTATAGAAATAAAACCTTATAATTAAGTTGTATACATTATGACGAAAAGAGGATGGTCAGGTGGTAAAACCCTTCACAATTGCACCATGAGATTACGGGTTTGAGGCCTCACCCTTTCCCAAAAAACCCCGATTTATGTAAAAGTGTAATATTTCAAAAAAATAAAAAATAAAAAAAAATCGTATCCATTATTAATAGTTCTATTGTGTTACAAAATTGGCAATGTAATATATATTATTATTATTATTATTTAAAGTCACAAAGTAACGAGTTAAGAAAAAGAAAAAGAAAAAAACAAAAAAAGAAAAAAAAAACGAACAAATGACACTCGAATATTGTTTGATTTAATATCTTTAATTATTTGTCTTGAGTTGTAGAATATTGTTGTTTTCCATGTAATACCATAGCCAAAGGGCATATTTCCAAACTTAGGATCCTTTTTGCAGGTTACCTAAAGTTGTTTGTCTTCAAATAAAATCCAAGGCTTGGTAAATAATAAATATTCAAGTGTTGAATTTTGATCAAACAATGTATATATATATATATATATATGGGGTAGCCAAAAATGGCCCAATGGCCCAACATGTCAAAGCCCAGTCCCTACGAATCTTACCCAGGCCCATTGTGTTTGGTCGACCCAACACAAATGCCAAACTGAAGCTACCGTTGAAAATACTATTCAAAGATATTCAAAGATTTCGGTTCAGTTACAGGAATATCTTGTAACCACCCATTCAAGAGAGGAAATCTCTCCTAAAAACACGCCCACTATCAAATGCTGATAGTGGACGTTGGAACCAGACCTCCCCTTATAAATAAGAAAACTTCCTCACTTGAGAGGGCCTGAAAAACTTCTTATACGAAAAGCTTATAAACAGCGTCTGGAATCTCTGCCTCTAAAAAGATTCCGGTCACCAGCTATTAACGGAAATCAACCGCTGTCACCTTCGTGATAAATCGCTCAGCCCAAGCTTTACCTAAGGCTAAACGATCTAAACCCATCTTCTCCATTTTTATTGCGTATTATTTCTGTTTTAACTCTGTTTGCAGGATCATCGAAGTTCAGACGACCATTCATAAGCGACAGTCAACACTGATCAAACGACCTCCAACCTAGTTGCATTGGGCCTGATACATCCCGACCCATTATACATACTAAGTCGTTCGACCACCTACAATATACATGGGATAAAATACATATAATTTTCTGATTTCATGTTCATAGACTTATTGAAATAGACAAAACACCACTTCGTTGAATATTTAAAAGCATATGACATTAACACAGACTCCATCTCTATCTCTAAGAAAATTAAATAAAAATTTTAAAAATGAAGTTTATTCGATCACGTACAAAGCTGTGTCAACCACTCAACAATCCATATGTCAAATAGATTACTGATCAACCAATCTTAACCAACAACTAATAATTTAATCAACTAAATCAAATTATAACCCACCCTTGTCTTTGATTACATCCCTGGCCACATGTTAACATCTTTATTGACATATTTTTTTTTTAAATATGTAACCAAAGATATGATAGATGGTAATATATATAGAACATACAATCGCTCCAAGTTTGGGGTAGATTATACAATCGCTCCATATATGTATCAAGATATATGGAACATACACACTTTCCTCCGTTTAAACAAAAACTATACAAAAACTACTAAAACAAAAAAGCTAAGTCTGATAGCTGATTATCCCTGCAAACTGCACCATCTTCTCCTGCTTTCTCCTATGGCGCTCGTTTCGCTGTATCAAGATATATGGAACATACACACTTTCCTCCGTTTAAACAAAAACTATACAAAAACTACTAAAACAAAAAAGCTAAGTCTGATAGCCGATTATCTCTGCAAACTGCACCATCTTCTCCTGCTTTCTCCTATGGCGCTCGTTTCGCTGGAGTTTACCTTTGCTCACAGCCCTATAAAACACCTACAAAACAAACAAACAATCAAAATAAAAAACAATACAAAACTAATAATAAAAACAGAAGTTTAAAAAAGAAAACTTACATCGGTGAAGTATTCCGTGGCATATCCCGTGGCATAGGAAGCGCTCTAACAGCATTTCTCAATTCTGTTAGATCTTTACCCAGTTGCAGCTTCCGATCAGCATATTCCTCCACCTGCTTAATGTTAGGATCAGATATTAGAAATGTAGTTGTCCTTCACTAGAAGTCTAGAAGGCAAGCTATTCTATCACTTCTAATTCATTTTTCTTTGTTATCCATCAATTCAGTTATATATGATATGAGCATGACATATTAAGACAACGATTTAATGAAAAAACAGATGCATTTCGTGGAATTTTACAACTGCTCTAACAGTAAGAATTTCATATATATATATATATATATATAACTAATATATTTCCAGCATTTCTTGGTACGGATTATAACTTCCCTCAACTTGGGAAACTCTGTACATTGTGTTGTTTTGTAATATTATTTCACAGATTTCCAAGAGATGTCCACTCAAGTGTTCATACTTTGCAACAAGCCCAAAGATGCAACTTTAATATTTTTTGACAAACAAAAGCATCACACAACAAAACATTCAAACACAACTTATCCTGGTTCAGTATTTCCAATCCTCCCTACAATGAACAATCCTAAAATTTAAAACAAATAAAATCAACACATAACTAAGTATGATCACTACACATACAAACAAAATATTAAATATGGAACCCAGTAAACACTTATCAAATACATGAAAACCGAGAAATCAAACCAATAAGTAGTTAAACAAACCTTGAATTGGACAGAACAATCAAGGTCAAGTCGACTTGTGTCGGTGAGTTCTTCATTAGTTGGCCGGAGATTTCTCTCCTATTACCAAAAAAAGAAAAAAAAAATGGTATAACGAAAGACATACCGTAATTTTTCAATATATATGTTTGCGAAAAATCCCCATTTTAAATTTTAATGAGACATATATATATATATATATATATTTGTGAAATTAAGGCAAAAATGATACAGAGAAATTAAAAAAACTTACAGAATCTTTTTTCAGGCTTTGAACCCTATCTAACAAGGGTTTGGTGTCTGTGGAATAAACTGTATTCAAAAAAACAAAAACAAAAATAGTTAAATACAATATAATACATAAAGATTTAAGAAATAGTTACTAGTATATGCATACCCATATGTATGTGCGGTCAAATAGCAATAGTCAGAGATCACCAAGCTCGCAAACTTATCGGTAACACTCAAACGCCCTTGACATTTTGTATTGATTTTCTGATAGGTTTTGGGTTGCTTTTGCAGATATGAGAGGAGACGAATCGGAAATGAAGAAGAAGTCAGGATTTTGAATGATTTGATTTGGGGATTTCGGCTACTAGGGATTTCAGAAGACAATTGTAGGAATTTGGGAATATTTGGAAGAATTTTAGACGAGAATCGACGGCGGATCGAAGAGAATGGTCGCCGGTTTAGTGAGAGAAGAAGAATTGGAATTGTTTTCGAAGGGAATCGACGGAGGATCGAAGAGGGAGACACCGGGTTTGTGAAAGAAGAAGAAGCTAGGGATTTCGTGGGGTTTGTTGAAGGAGAAGAAGATGTTCTTCAGAGCAGCTGCGAAATGAAGGGAGAAACTGCTAGGGCTGTGTCTGAAACGAAGAGAAGGTTTTAGGGTTTTATTGAAAACTAACCCATTTGGAAGGCTCAAGTTGAAATCTAACTCATTTTTGAAAAACTTGCAAAACTAACTCAATTGGGGTTGTTGAAAGACAATATTACCCTTTTACAATGTAATAATGACATTCCAATCAAAACACTCAAAATCCCTCCTCTTCAAAGTTCAAATCGACCAAACCTAGGTAAAATTCCCAAATCTCTTGAATGCTGAAATCGACCCCAATCAAAACCCTCAAAATCCCTTCTCTTAAAATCGACCAAAAACCTAGCTCAAATTCCCAAATCCCTCCTCTTGAAATCGACCAAACCTCACTCAAATTGCAAAATCCCTAATCTCTTCCAGATTTCACCAAACCTCTCTCTGTAATCTCTCCCTCTGTCTCTGACTTCGCAGTTAAAGACGACGATGGCGCGGCTGAAGGTTGAAGACGACGACGACTGAAGGTTGAAGACGACGACGCCACGACTGAAGGTTGAAGACGACGACGCCGGTGTTGAAGGTTGAAGACGACAACAGCGCATGGAAGGTTGAAGACAATTGAAGTCGACGCCGCTGCTAAAGGTGAATCCCTCTTTAATTTTTGAATTATTGTGTTTTGAAGGTGAATGGTCTTTCTTCAACCATCGTTTTTCAATTTGTGGAGTTTGAAAATTCCCTAATTTGAATTAGAACCCAATTTTTTTTTTTTTTTTTTTTTAAGTTAACGAAATCAGTGATTTATAGAGTGCAAATTTGTTGTCAAACAATTATATTTTGGTTATATAGGTGTGTTTGGATAATTGGGAGATGGGATTGTGGTGCTGTGTCTCATCAGTGTGACAATGATTTGATAGTGGAATACCCATCATCCCAAGTTATCACTAAAAGAAATATTTTTCCATCACATCCAAGAGTATCAAGGTCTTTTGAATAAAATGTTGTAAGATTTTACTATGGCGACAGAAATTCTGTAAAATGTAAATATTATAGAGAAAAGAGTCGTAGAGAAAGGATGTAATATGATAGAAATAATGATATTTTTCGCAATTTAAAACACAGTTTCCGGACCAGATCGATCGCTTACTGACTTGCCAAACATAAGTTTCTTGTAGGACATAATATTAGAAAAAAGTGTGGCATGTATTGATTTAGTTTTTTGAGTCACTTTCTTGGTGATGTCTTCCTGTAAATACAAATCAAATTCAATAAAAGTTGTTGTTTTGATCCGGATTGAAGATGACATAGTAATAGAAAGTCAATAACAATGGATGTATTACTCTTTGTGTGTTGTGAAGCTTACTTATAGGAAGTTGTGACTTGTATTTAGCAGTATGATTTGAGGCTATTTGTAATAGAGTCGTTGTTGGGATAGTAGTATAATGGTCTCATTGATCTTTGATTTGTATAAAATGTTTGGGTTCATGAATAAATCTTTGTTGTTAATAATATTTAGAATATAAATTCAAGGGGTTATTGAGCCTGTTGTCATGAAGATGAAATTCTGAGTTTAGCAAACCGTAGGATTGCTGTCAATTAGAAAAGAAATTTACATCCCCACAAACATATATTATTCATTGAAAAAATCTACAGCATGTTATGAATTAATTAGTATATTTTTAATCATTGTAAAAATAAAGGGTTTTAGCAAATATGCAGTATTGGTTTCAAATAGAACAGACAATTGCATCATTACGAACATTTATTAATCAATATTCAATGGTAAAAGTAAAAATGAACAAGTAAAGTATTTTTCTAATTATAGCTTGTCTTTTTGTTTGGTGCTTGGCCTTATGGCCTTCTATGAAATTTGTTGATACCTGTTTTTGCAGCTGTTGATCTTTTCTGAGAATACTAGTTTTTGGAAAGTAAAAAATTCTAATTTCCTAAAGATAATGCATAAGTACCTATATTGCTGGGTTTAGTGATGTTTGAATGTTTGGATTGGATCTTATAGTGGTTGTGTACTCTTTGGTTTTGTATTTTGAACTGCATTTTGGTTTCCTAACTAGTATTAGGAATTCCCAACTGTAGTTGAGAATTCTGGTGTTAGGAATTCTCAACTACAGTTAGGAATTCTCAACTGGTGTTAACACCACTTGAAAATTCTTAACACCCGTTAGGAATTCCTAACACCAGTTAGGAATTTTTAATTGATGTTGGGAATTCCTAACACCAGTTGGGAATTCATAACACCCGTTGGGAATTCCTAACAGTTGGAAATTTCCAATTGCTGTTGGAAATTCCTAACTGCCGTTTGGGATTTCCAACTGCTGTTGGGAATTCCTAACTGCTGTTGCGAATTCCTAACAGCAGTTAGGAATTTCCAACTGTTGTTGGGAATTCCCAACAGCGTTTTGAATTCTGAACTACAGTAACAAATATCACCTTAAATTGCTTATTCGGTTAAAACATGTGTACTAATATAAATATTTTATGATTTTATGTTATATTTCAGGATAATTAAATAGGAGAAGAGGTGAAATTGTTAGTAAAGGCTGTTGAACATTTCCCGGCAAAGATAAACAGCACTTCGTCAACGGCTGCTGTAAAGTGCATTAAGGAAAAGTTGACGGAGGCACAACTATCCCTCTTCTGCACAACATGCTTTGGGAAACTTCTAAAGATGAATGACCTTAAGTTTTCCGGGCAGCTGGTACATAATCTCTTACTTAGACAAATACAGTCTCCTGTTAAATCTGAGATGTGGTTTGCAGTAGGTGGCAAGACACTTCGGTTTTCTATTCAAGAATTTTGCCTCATCACGGGTTTAGAGTGTGGCCCTAAACCGCCAGTACTAAGTACGAAAAAAGGGGATGGTAGTGGGAGTTTTCGGTCGTCAATGTTGAATGAGGAAAGAATGATATTGTAGTCTTGTAGTCTTTTGATAAAAATGATATTGAAAGTTCTATATTTTATAACCAGTAGGAATCTTGAATGCAGTGGCTGTTTTTGTCGTGATATTGCAAGGGCTGTTTTTGTTTTAAAATATAGGTAGGGGCTGTTTTCATTAAATTTAGAGACTGTTTCTGTTATGAAAATGCGGAAATTTCTGTCTTTTATGGATGTGTAAGGCATGGTTTGTTTGTTAAAATGCAGGGGCTGTTTTTGTTATTATATTGCAGGGGCTGTTTTTATTTTTCAAATGTAAGGGTTGTTTTCATTAAATTTATGGGTTGTATTTGTTGTAAAAATGCATAAATTTATTCCTTTTATAGATGTGTAAGACATGGTTTGTTTGTTAAAATGCAGGGGCTGTTTTTGTTATTATATTGCAGGGGCAGTTTTTGTTTTTCAAATGTAGGGGCTATTTTTATTCATTTTAAAGGCTGTTTTTGTTGTTCAATTTAGAGGCTGTTATGATTTTAAATGTAGGGGCTGTTTATTACACAACACTATGAAACAATAAAATAGCCACATATAACAACACTGTTAACAAGTTAACAACACTATCAACACGGTCATCTAAAGCAATTACATCCATAACAACAAGCTTCATAACAACACTTAAATCCCAGAAACTAAAATAAATAAATTTTGTCAACAAGCTTCATAGAAATTAAATCTATAACAACAAGCAATGAAATCCCTAAAAAGCTGCTTATAAAATTGTGTGAAATGTTTTACACAACACTTGCATTACACAACAAATAAACATTACAATTTAACGAATCATAAGAAAAACAACAATAGCCACAACGGCTCCCAAAACTTCCATCAAATCCGTTGATTTGTGCTTCACACTCATTCCATGACTCATAAACACCCGGTCTGTAACCTTTGAATACTACATAACCAACGTTCCGGGCCATCTAGCCACCTACAAATAAACATGTAAAATTAATAAGAAAAATAAATGATAGAACATAAAAATACATAGTCAACATAGTTAATCATTTCACAAAATTAAATAACAACTATCAACAACTGTCAACTACAATATAAAACATGTTTATTATACCTTAAGATATTTGAACTTCCCACCACTGTTACTCAATTCACCGCCATATAAAACAACAAACCGGACTTTATCCATGCAACCCACCTTTCAAATGCATAGGAAATTTATAATCAAATTCCAAAACAAATATTATAAATTCATGGTACATTGAATCTACAAAATATATTATAAATTCATGGTACATTGAATCTACAAAATATTATGATTCCAAACAGCCGTTACTGTTAGGAATTCCTAACTAGGAATTCCTAACAGCCGTTAGGAATTCCTAACAGCCGTTAGGAATTACATAACAGCCGTTAGGAATTCCCAATGGTTGGGAATTCCTAACAGCGGTTGGGAATTCCTAACGGCTGTTGGGAAAACAGTGTTGGACACATTCCAAAAAAATAGTTTCAATTGTCTAGATTCAATACTATAATGGAAAATCAACCACAACAACATCAAATTCAACCAACACCCATGCTCTATTACATTCATGTAAGCTATTTTCACAAAAATAAAGAACCCTAATACACAAATCTAAGTAAATAACATATTTTACCAAGAAATAAACTAAAAATTTAGCTTGTGAACTTTAAATTGACCACAACAACCTCAAATTCAACCAAGACTCATGCTCTATTACATTCATTTAAGCTATTTTCACAAAAATAAAAAACCCTAATACACAAATCCAAGTAAATAAGACATTTTAACAAGAAATAAACTCAAAATTTAAGTATAAACTTTAAATTGGTCACAACAACATCAAATTTAATCAAGACCCATGCTTTATTATGTAATTGTAAATTATTTTCACAAAAATATTACAGAAATTCGAGTAAATCGGAGATGGTTGAGAAGTTTGAAGTATAAAAGTTCAAAAAAAAAAAAAAAAAACTCACCTCAAAGCTTCAATGGAAGGTTGCCTTGTAGAGTTGCTCAATGGTGGAGTTGCTTGTTTCTACTTGCTCAATGGTGGAGTTGCTTAATTTCTACTTGCAAAGGAAGAGAGAACAAAAGAAAAAAAAAATTGGAGAGGAGAAAAGAAAAAGGTGCTCCGGTGGAGTAGAGAGAAAAACGTGTTCTTGTGGTGGGGAGAGAAAAAAGTGAGGAAAAAAATGTTAATAAAATGAGTAGAGAGAAAAGTGTCAAAAGAATGGGAATAAAATGAGTAGAGAGGAAAAAGTTAGTAAGTAAGGGTAAAGTAGTACTTACACATGAAAAAAGAGTTAGTTTTGCAAGTTTTTCAAAAATGAGTTAGATTTCAACTTGAGCCTCCCAAAGGGGTTAGTTTTCAATAAAACCCAAGGTTTTATAGCAATGACCTTAATTCGAAACGGTGGCGTGTGTGGAGAGGCTGCAATGAAATATAGGGTTGAACTTGAATTAAATGCTTGCGGGACGAGTTGAGTGTAAATTACTGTTCGATCGGTGTTATGGAAAGGTTTTGTGGAAGGAATTGTGAAGAAGTTTATGGTTTTCTAGAGGGATTTGTGAAGAAGTTTAGAGAGAAGTCAGAGATAAATTTAGAGAGAAGTCAAAGACAAGGTTTTGAAAAATGAAGAAGCTGCGAGCTGCGTGGAGTTGTGGACTGAAGATTAGTGGGTTTTTATAGTGTAGGGTTGAACCCTAAATGAGCCCGTTTTGAGTTACCAATTAAGATTTCCTTGCTTTCTCAAATACGGCACCGTTTTGGTAGCCAGAGTCTATGTTAGTCATACAGCACCGTTTTAATTGTTGTGAGTCCGCCGGTATGTATACCAATAATTGTTGACATGGTAACAATATTAAGAGACTTACTTCCAATGTGATATAAAAATAGACTTGATAGACAATCAACTTAAAATTTGGTCTCTAATGCTTCCGTCTAAAACACTATTTTTTTAATGACGTGCTTATCTTTTTTTCCTATTTTATTTCCTTACTAAAATTAATATAAAAAATTAATATCAGTTTTTTTACTGAGTTAACCTAAAAAATAGTTATGCAACAGATTGTCTGAAGGTGGACGGTCATGTTGACAATATCTAATATTTTTTTTACCACGTCAGCTTGAGGTTGAATATGAACGATTGCATTAGAAACTCAATTATTAACATAACGTCTATTTATCCTACGTGAAATCTCTTTTTTTCACAAACTACGTTTGCATTAGAGATGCTCTAACTAATTCTATCTCTCCCTCTCATCTCTCTCTCTCTCTCTCTCTCTCTCTCTCTCAATCCTTATCTCCTTCTCTCTATTCTTCACGTTTCCAGTGTTCTTTCAACCTGCACACAAAAATCACAAGTAAATTGGTCACCAAATTCACAAATTTAACTCAGATTTTTCTAGTTGTTACAATTACGTTGTTCATATGGGCTCAACCTGGAACCCAATCTAGTGCAAACTGATAGGCCATAAATAAATACAAAAAATTGACAAGGTGTGGAATAGGTTGAAGAGATCCAAAAAGTGGCAACGTTATTCCATTAATTACTCCCTTTCTTCTCATTTACTCTCTGATTTTTTGTTATTTGCATATAACTTTAATTGATGTGATTCATTTCAGGAATATTAGCACACTAGCCAAATACTACACGGTTTATGCCATTGACCTTGTTGGATTCGGTGCCTACATATACTGTGTATGAATCTACTGTATATGTGTATGTCAGTATGTGTATCTACAGCATATACTGTATTTGAAATAAATAAATAAAAGTATACTTTCCTTAAAAAAAAAAAACGTGTAAATATGTAAAAGACATAGCAGTATTAGAATTGATTTATTTGGGTGGCAATGCAATAAGCAGCCATTGATTTATTTGAGTGGGGCACATAACACAACACAAGAGTCAAGACTAGACAAAACTCATATCATCCAACTTTTGGAGTTTGGACTGTTGTTTTTTACCTTTGGAAAGGAGAAGGACCACTATCAGTGACCATAATATATGTATAGAAACTTTTAAAGTAATAACTCACTTGATTCCAAAGAAAGAATCTTAAATAAGGAAAGATATTTAGCAAGTGATCCTCCTAAGTCCTAACCTCTTTGTATGTAAGCATGGTTTGTTTGTTGATTACCCGTTTATATAAAGTCATTAACAATGACATGGCAGGATTTGGTTAGACCAAAAGTTAATTAAAGATAAATTAATTTATTTTCCTTTTTTTATTTCAAATATTTAAGTCAAAGATTTTAAATAATATTGTAGATTTTATATGGTACAATCAACCAATATCAATACAAATATATAATATTTTATTATTTTTTTAGTTTGCCCAAGGCTTAAAGCAAAATAGATAATTCATTATTTGATTGTCTTACTTTTCAAAGCTTTAAATGCTTCTTCTTTTTTTTCACAATAATAAAACCACTTCCTCACATGGCTTCCAAGAATCAATTTTATGGTATTAGTACATAGTACATCGGTACCATAGTCCATAGAGATTCTACCAGCTTTGACTGAAACTGAAGGGAGGGGAGGTAGGTCAAAATAGATATCATAAACATATCTTTGAGTCAAAGATTTTTTTTTTTTTTTTTTAAATATTTAAGTCAAAGATTTTGAATAATACCGTAGATATTATACGATACGGTTAACAAATATCGGTACAAATATATAATATATATATATATATATTTGTTCAAGGCTTAAAGCAACATAGATAATTCATTATTAATTATTAATGGAGACTTTAAGAATTTAATTGGTCTAACCAATCATCCGGATTATAGTTTTTGGGAAATATGTTATTAATTATTAATTATTAATGTGTCATCTACCATCACTTACATTTATGCTAATAATCATGATAATATTCAATAGAGATGGGGTTTTAAATAATACACATAAATGCTTTTGAATTGAACTATTGAAGTCATTTGCATTTATGCTTTTGAATTTAACATAGTAATATATGTTTTGCTATTATAATTCTTCTACATAATGCCTATGTTTTTTATATATATTATAGTGTGGTATATGTTATAATTAATATAACATAGTTTAAATCTAATTCAATTTTAAAAAGTTGTTTCTACGTTAATGTAATACTTAACTCAATTTAACAAAGTTGTTTCTATGTTAGTGAAATACTTAATAGATGAGGCGTTTACATGGGATGAAAAAAATTTGTTTTTCGTTATTCATTTTTTATTATTTGTTACGTATAAAATTATTTACAAATTAGGGTTTGAAAGAGATTAGGAGGTGTTATGAATATTTATAAATTCAAAATGCTCTTAAAATTCTAATTTATAAATTCTGACATTAATATATATATATAGTCTTTCTACTGTGACGAAAAATGTGAACCATATCAAAGTATGTAAATCTATAGGACGAATTGATAATAGAATATATATATATATATATATGAAAAAGATGGTTCTCCTTCGTGGCTTCGTGCATGTAATTTATTTTGAAAACATAATTTAGATTTTAAAGCCTTAAAAAGTTTATTATACGGCACAATTACATTAATTGTTCTCAACTATTTAAAAACTAACCAAACCAAGGTGGGACTTATAAGGGAGTATTGAGTAGTCAAAGAGTTTTAAGAGATACTTTTGATATTTCTTACATAGATATCATATTGTATTTTGCTTTTTTACTTTTGAGATCTCAGCATCTAAGTATATGATATTATGATTGTACACTTTAATCAGAAAATCCTTACACACAGAATCAAAAGATTTAACCGAGAGAGTTCAGAGAGAAATGAATTTATAGACCCAAGTTAAAAACAACTAGCTTTTTCATTTCTTTTACACCTTTCAATTTTCAACCCTTTACTAATTGCTTCTTTCTTCTTTTCAAATGCCAACTTTTTAACTCATGTTTAAATTATTTTCTATATGTATACAGGTAAAGTAGGTCATTACTCATTAAAGTAGGTCATTACTCGGAATGGGTTGTGGTGCTTGTTGTAGGTAAGGTTGTTCTAAAAAAAAAAAATTCTTCTTCTATTTTATTTTTATTTTATTTGAATTGATTTTAAATGATTTTATTTATTTAAAAATTAATTTGATATAATTTTATTTTAACCTCTCACAAAAGATAACTATTTTTCATCCAACCTCATGGCATACCAAACAAGAGACGACATTATTATTTTAGTCACCAAACATACCACAATTCTAATTTAATTTAATCTTATCAAATCCCATAAAAATAGTCCAATTCTATGAAATGAGTTGAAGAGCAACTCATAACAAGGTGTTGGTCGATTTTTTATATTGCAAAACAACTATGAACTTTTTTAAAAATCTTTTAGAAAATCTTTTGACCCGATGGTAGTTTTAGAAAATCTTTTGAACAGATTCCAATTTATTTTTTTGAGACCTAATCTATAAAACTTCTTTTGTTTTCTTCAATAAAGCAAAGATATACGCGTGTGAGAGAGAAAAGGTGACATCTCAGGGAGAAAACAATTGACATGTTACCATTTTTTAGGGGTCTGAATTGCACACCAATCTATTTAATCTCATAAACATCACCTATCCAACTCACCCATCTAATTTTTTTTTTTTTTTTTTTAAAATCTATTAATTAAAAAGACAAACAAGTCCTCAAACTTCATTTCTTATAAAACAAAAAATTGAGTAAATAATAAAACCTTTCATCCTAAAAATAAAAACAGTGGTATTAATTTTTCAAAAATCTCCATTTTAAATTCTAATGAGATATACTTTAAATATGAGTATTTAAATTATTTTATAATTGTAGCCGGTAAATTCCAACCTAGTTGAGATATACTTTAGCTCGATCTTAGAATGAGTTGAATCGAATAAGTATTGAATGGTAAATGAGTCGAGTCAAATTTCACTCAATCCAAACTCACCTGTTAGATTATTGTGTTTGAAAATGTAAACTCAAAACCACTCACTAATTTAATTGGTAACCTAAAACCGATATATTTAACCCATTATATATATATATATATATATATATATATATATATATTAATAATTTAAATTGTAAAAATAAGAAAGATAATTATAAAATATTTGAATACTCATAACACAAATATAAACAAACATATTATAATGCAATAATAACTCATATATAAAATTAAATTAAATTGGAAATAAATGCTCGTTAGTCCATCAAATATGTGATAAAAATGTACTTTAATCATAATAAATTGATTGTTAAATTTTTTTTTTTTTTATTAATCACGTATATGAGCATATACAAAAATATGTCAAAAGTTGATATAAGAATTGAGGATGTTGACGAAACTAACAAAGAAATATGAATTCTATCTCAACTTTAAAGAAAATAAATAAATAAATAAAATTGTTTCGTACCATTAATAAAATAACAAACCAATGTTAATAGATATGGTTAATGATTTAATGATGAATTATTCACATCCATTACCTTAATAATGAATTGTGATAATTGATGGATGAAGTTTGCCAAAATATCAATATTTAACACTATAACATAAGAGAAGAATTGAAGAAAAAATATTGGTTTAAAGGTTAATTGTTTAGAGTTTACAAGCATTTTTATTAATCAATTTATGAAATTTAGGGTTTTGTTTTGAAGGTACAAATTGAAATTTAGGTTTCGTTTTAGCTTAATATATATAAGAAAATGTAAATGATATTAAATGGTAATTTAATAAAATAAATAAAATGTAATTTAGAAAGTTAGTGATTAATTTAATTCGTAAATAAATAGAAAAAGCAGCCAATTTATATTAGATAAAGAGAGAGTGGGTCGAGATCCGTCTAGACATGACGCTGGTTTCGGTTCCGATTCGGTGCTCAATTATATTTTTTATTTTTACATTACAAAATATTACATTTTATTTATAAAAAAATAAATTGTTAGAAAGGACATTGTAGAGTATTTGCCATGGCCCATGGCCCATAACCCTTGTCCAACTAATTATATTTTCCCTTCCCTTCTCCTCATTTTTATACATGTTAGGGCATCTCTTCTCTTCACTTCTCTTATTTATCCGATGTAGGATGTGGGACTGAATAAATAAATTTGGATCATATTTGCATCTATATTTGTATCTGTATCAAGGTTACATTTATCACCCATTGAATTGACATCCAACTGCATTACATTTTTAAGTTGTATAATTGATCATAAAGCTATGTTTAATTTGGACTGCATTATATGGCAAATTATTTTGTTTGTCCTGATCCCAGTAATGGTCCCTGTCATTGTTACTCCTTCCGAGTAATAGCAATTGTTCTGGCTTGTGGCCTTGGTTCCAGGCCACTTCCAGCTATCATCGTGAACTTTGAGATTTGCGGATTGGGAAATTGGGATTGTAATTTTTTTTTTTTTAGTTTCTTATATTGATCAATTCCATGTCGAACAAATTCATATATATATATATTTTGTTTCGATGCCTTTAGAAATGGAAGAGATGTCGTGTGATGTTAACGTAATCCTAAGCGATGAGTACTTAGTATATTCATTTGCATCTAATTCATCTTTTACATTGTTTTGTGGGGTATAAACTAGTTTAGTCGCTGAGATTGCTATTGGCCTTTGTTCCAACTCTCATTGTCATGTGATGATAATGTAATCTTAAGCTATGAGAATCGATACGAAAGGAGAGTTGTGAGGTCTATTATATTCAATCCCGTATCTCACATTGGATAAATAAGAGTAGTGAAGAGAGACCTAACCTATATAAAAAGGAGGTGGAGACATAAGAAAATATACTTACCTAAACAAGGGTTATAGACCATGGTTCAATACTCTTCAATGTCATTTTTCTTTTAAACATTTTATTTTTATAAATAAAATGTTATTTTTTTTAATAATTTAAAAAAAAATAAAAGGAACTGTCGGTTCGAACCAGACTGGAACTGCCGGTTCGAACCGATTCGGCACCGATTCGGTTCAAACCAACCAAAATTAGAATTGCTTTGGTACCGATTCGGTTCGCCGGTTCGAACCAAACCGGCACCATGTTCATCGGTCTTCAATAAAGTTGATTTTTTTAATTATTAAAATGTGCATAGGAACTTTTTTTTTTTTTTTTTTTTGAAGGATTGTGCATAGGAACTTGGAAGTTGGGACTTTCTTTTGATTCATTAATGAAAAGAAAATTAATTGATATTTCCATGTTTTTGTCCGAATGAAAAAGTGTTCTCAGAATCATGATGAAACATTAAATCAATATATCTGTCAAGAATTTAATAGCAAGTGGCAGCCCCCACCAAAATTCAATAAATGTATTGATTTGCGTTATCTTTCTCCAAACTACTGATTTTCAAAGAAAGTGTATAAATTAACAACAATAAAAATATTATAAAAGAAAAACGATAACTATTTTAGATAATAATTATTTTTCTTTTATAGTATGTTTTTTTTTGACATTATTTATCCACCTGTTCAGACTATGTATTTTTTTTAAATAAAGATTTTTACTTTCAAGCAGCTTATTTGAGAGTCATATATATAAGCCTCAAACTTGTCCATTTACAAACAGAGCTACTCCCTTAGGGTCTTTTATAGTAATTTTATAGTTGTTAATTGGTGCCTTTAGACTATCAAATTAAAAATATTAATTGAAAATGAACAATTAATTTCCTTCATTAAATTTTTGAATTCATAATTTTAGACAAACTTATTACTTACAATTCCCCTAGTTATAATTCTAGACAAATGTTATGTATTCTTCCGATCCTGGAAAATACATAAAGAGAATTTAGGATAGATTGTATATTTCCGATCCTGGAAATTTACAATAGAAGAATTTAGGGGAGAAATAGAGGAGATAACAAGGGGAGGAGACAATTTGTCTTATATTTTTCTTCATGCCCATTCGATTCATTCTTTACCAATTTATAGGCTTACAAGCTGATAACATCCAATAATACTCTAATCCACTACTGCCTAAAGAAATGGGAAATATGGACATAATGGGTGGCACCAATTACGGAGAAACAACATTACAACATGACATAGTGAGAGTGGGTGGCGTGAGACATGGCCACTAACAATCAGTTCCTACGAAAACTAAGACACACTAATAATCAGTTATTCGGTCTTCACTTGAGTAATGGGCATCCATCAACAAGCAAAGTAGGTGCACGTATCAACAAACTCTTCTCTTTAGAGTAAAATTCGTCTAGTTAAACAAACCAACTCTGTATTTTTATTTTATTTTATTTATTTATTTTTTTTTCGAAATGTTTTGTATTTTTCGTTGACGACTTCCCGTTGAAGAGAGGTTTTTGATGAATTCTAATAAACTTCTAAGTAGATTTATAGTGAATCATACAAGAAGTTTATAAATAATCTCAAAACTTTTAAAGGAAGTTATCAATGGAAAATGTAAATTTTAGGAGTCCTCTGGTTGTATTTAAATCAAAACCCAAGGGATGTCTACATTTTTCCGATGTCTACCGTGACTAGAGAGCAGCGCTACATGTATGAATATGGATCGCCCAATTTTAATTTTGTTAATTTTTTTGTGTACTCTTTATCTATTCGAGCTTTATTGCTACCAATGTTGTATTATTAACACAAAGATTTCTTGAGTTATTATAAAAAGATTCAAGGGGCTAACGATAACAATGAAGATTTTGTTCAAGCTTAAAAATTGTTTTTATAAATGGACTGAGTTACTGAAATATTGACAAAGTTAAAGACATAGCAACATATTGACAGTCAAAATAACAAAGAAAATTCAGATCTTTACACGCAAATTCAGTCAACATCATTTACCAATTTCAACAGCAGAACAAGCAACAGCTATACTAACAACTAATCCATTTGGCTATTTAAAAAAAACAAAACCTGCAATTGGCAACAATAGATCTCTGGGTGAAGAAGCCTTTTCCTAACCGAGTTCCGGTAAATTTTCTGGTTTGATGGGAAAACATACATGAAACTAAAGTGGTGACACGGTTCCGGTCCGGTTCCGGTTCCGCGGTTTGATGGAACCGGAACCGGAACCGGCGGTTTTGAACATTTTTTTTTTTTTTTTTTTTTTTATTTTTTTACAAAAAAAAAAAAAAAAGACTTCTCTAATAAAATAAAATATATAAATGACAAATTACAAAATTAAATTAAATTACAAAATTAAATTAAATTATAAAATAAAATTACAAATGACAATTTATGGGTTCTTATGGATGCTTGAACCATGGTTGCAAAAGAAAAACACAAACTAAACTAGCCACTAAAGCCACATTCAATACTTGTATAATATTTCAAACAAAAACTATAAGTAGTATAAATGATTTTTTAAAAACGTGTCCATTTACACAAGGCCTGATGTTAAAGTAATTCTCCGGACCAAGACGGGCACAGATGTGGTGTGGGATCGGGAGGAAAAGGTTTCTTACTAGGTTTAAACGAGGTTCGAAATAGACACAACACTTAAAAACACTTTTTTTTGATGAAAAAGGGGTTTTTAGGGCTCGAAAAGTGGCCACAAACCCTCTGGACTTGCTCCCATCGCATTCTTTGCATCGTTCTATGTGATTTCAAAAAAAAAATTACCTGATTCGGACATCCGAGCACAAAGTTATGGCCTTTCAAAGTTTAAGGCATATATAAAAAATTTTTACCGCAATTTTTTTTTTTAAGGTAAATTTTTTCTATTATCTCATTGGAGAGAAATTAGAATTAGAGAATTCAGAAGAAATTGGTGTGAGGAAAAATGAAAGGGGGTGGTATTTATAGAAAAAAAAAAAAAAAAAAAATTATTGTGCGAACCGGCGGTTCGAACCGGAACCGGAACCGCCGGTTCCAATCCGGTTCGAACCGCCGGTTCGACCAAACTCTTGAACCGGAACCGGAACCGGTCTCCGCCGGTTCAGGTTCCGGTTCAAGAACCGGAACTGGAAAACCGGTTCCGGTTCCGGTTTTTTCGGTTCCGGTTCCGGTTCCGGCCGGTTCCAACCGGAACCGTGCCAGGTGATGAAAGTGATAATATTGGAACTAAACGGTGTCGTTTCGAAATTATACAATTGAAGATATGACTTAGGTTGTTGGGTTGGGCTGCTTGTGATCCAATCCAAATCCATATCAGGAATTCCAGCAAACTTCCAACTTTTACAGTAACACCAACACCATCTTCCAACGTACACGCGTATTGAAATTTGAAGCCAATTAACTTCTCACTTGGATGCATAGTTGTGCTACATGTGATTTTGTTTTCTACTTTTAGATTGCTTAGTGAACATCTTTAATTGATCTGACATCGGCATTCCAAATTTCCAATGCCATCAGCCTTTTGCTTGCTTTCGGTGTGAAGAAGATTCCAAATTTCCACTGCATGAGTTGTACGCGTGACCTCACCTTAGCCTTCCCACGTTAAAAAAGAAAAGGAGGCCTAGAAAGTCAATGGGAAAGGCTATTTCCTTCGATTTCCACAAAAGAAAAAGATATGAATTTGATACAAACACAACAAACCCACAGATCGAACCACACGACATCATCTTCTTCTTCTTCATAGTTGATAGTCATGGCCAAGTCTGATGAAAATAATGGTTTTGAATACCTGATAGTGAGGCCAGAAAAGGGTAGGATAGTGGATTTGGTAAGGTACATGTTATGGGGGGACATAAGGAGTGGAGTCAGCTTCTTGGAGACTTCTTCCGACGAATATTTAGCAGAGCAAGTGCAGTTGGCTGCTGATCATCCGGTTCCGGCTGACCGCAGATTGATCATTGTGGCTTCCATCCTTGTACGCAAGATTGTTGCTCTTCTCCGTAAACCCTTGGAGTACACTGGCTATGCAGTTGAATTCATTCTCAATCTCCTCTCCCTCAATGCCAACCTCTATGGATTAATCTACAACCTCTTCCATGGTATGCTATAAAACTCATGTTTATAGTGCTTTTTCATAACTATTGTTTTAGTGGGAAGTTGGGAACACATGTATACTCTGTTGTGAGTTGACAATTATTATAGTTTTGAATCAAATTGCAAACTTTGTCAAAAATTTAATCATGATTATGGGATTGTAGGCAAGGTGCTGATTCCACAGAGAGACACTTATACTTTTATAAGTACAATTGGGCATTTAGATGGCCGAATAGACCTCTTCAGCGGCCACAACTTAAAAATAGAATTGGGAAACCGACCTCTCATGGACCTTTGTATGATGGCTTCTAAGTTAGCCTACGAGAATGCTCAAGTTGTTAGAAATGTACTTGTCAATCACTGGAAGGCAAGCTATTCTATCACTTCTAATTCATTTATCTTTTGTAATATATGATATGAACTTGTCATAATAAGACTACAATTTAATGAAAAAACAGATGCATTTCGTGGATTTCTACAACTGCTGGAATGGTAAGAATTTCAGTTATATCAATTCTGACTAATATATTTCCAGCATTCCTTAGTATGGATTATAACTTTCTTCAACTTGGGAAAACTCCGTACATTGTGTTGTTTTGGAATATTATTTGACAGATTTCCAAAAGGAGAAGTCCACTCAAGTGTTCATACTTTGCGACAAGCCCAAAGATGCAACTTTGATATTGATCAGCTTCAGGGGCACAGAACCTTTTGATGCTGATGATTGGATTACAGATTTTGACTTCTCTTGGTATGAGTTCCCGAAATTGGGAAAAGTCCACATGGGATTCTTAGAAGCCTTAGGTTTGGGCAACAGAGAAAAGGCTATAACCTTCCAACATCATATTCAGATGAAAGATACAAACTCTTCAGAAAGCGCTAAATCGATACCATCAAACACTTCTTCCGAGTTTAAAAAACAATCCAGTAGAAAAGTTATGCCAGAAATGGGGGAGATGAGTGCATACTACACTGTAAAAGAAAAGCTGAAGGACTTACTCAAGGGGCACAAGAATGCAAAATTTGTTGTCACTGGTCATAGCTTAGGCGGTGCCCTTGCTATTTTGTTCCCGACTATACTGGTGGTACACGAGGAGAAGGAGATAATGCAGAGTTTACTGGGTGTGTATACATTTGGGCAACCAAGGGTTGGGAACCGTCAGCTGGGGAGGTTCATGGAAGCTCATTTGGATTCTCCAATACCAAAGTACTTCAGGGTGGTTTACTGCAATGATATGGTGCCCAGGTTGCCTTATGATGACAGAACTTTCTTGTATAAGCATTTTGGGGTGTGCCTGTACTATAACAGCTGCTACACCGAGCAAGTACGTACATTTTCTTTATGTCTAAGCTTTTTCATGTCATTCACTTATATTCTGTAAACTGGTTTTCATATGACGAAGCTTGACCACCATATTCTAAATGACATGGAATTTGTGAGTAGGCTACAAATATATTCACCTCAAATCATAGAATAAAAAGACTATGTCTAGTGATATCAGTATTCTTCTCAACCTTGTACATTTATACGCATTTCTGTTTAATGATATGCTATATTAGCCTGCATTTTAGCCTTCTTTATAGTAATAAGTATGTTTTCCACTGCATGCATATTTGAAGAAAGTGGATGAGGAGCCAAACCCAAATTTCTTCGGGTTAAAGTATCTATTTCTGGAGTATCTGAATGCTGTTTGGGAGTTAATCCGAAGCTTCACAATGGGGTATAAGTATGGACCTGAGTATGAGGAAGGGTGGTTCTCCGTTTTAATGAGGATAATGGGACTGGTACTCCCAGGCGTTTCTGCACACAGCCCCACAGATTATGTCAATTCCATGAGACTTGGAAAGAAACGTGTTGTTCAGATGTCTTCTTTCTAGTGAGCTTCTTCTTACTAATTGTTTATATTCTAGCATGAATTAAGTTCCTCTTCTTTTTGAAACATCACTTGAAGTTACTGTGACTGTCTGGTGTCTCAAGTCCAAATATTGAATTTTGTTGCTGAATAGAGTTTTTCGCTTTCTAATCCTGCTTAGGTATTTCTGCTTAGGTTTGTGATTGATGAGGAATGATTGCTATGTTTCTGTTTTGCTTAGCTAGCAGTGCTGTGGGATTTGATTTCTACAGGCATTATGTGCCTCTATGATTTTAATTTATCGGCTTGATTTTATGCAAATGAATACAAGCAAAAGATTTCAAATCCAAAACAAGATGAAGTTAGCAAATTTCAAAATGAAAATTCAACCTTTATTACATTGGGATTTTCCTGAATTTTACACGAACATCTCTGCCAACAAATTTAAGAATTCTCAAACCTCAAAATGCATAGTCCTCTTCTATTAGCTGAAGTTACCTTTTGTAATACAATATTATGACATTCAGAGCGCACATAATTAAGAATTGAGAATATCGTAGCATAAATTACAAACGCCATTTCTGAACTTGGACAACAAATTCCAACTTCTTTGGCAGATGGTACCCAACTCAGGTTTGTAAGCAACTGAGATGAGGATTGCCTATGCCAGAAAACTGAACGGTAGAATATTCGTACAATGGCTTCAAACTGTATGAGCTACTTGGATTACACTCGAGTCCAGATTCTTAAGCCTGACCACTGATTCTACATGTCCTCTCAAAGTGTGTATCTGCGCCGGTCTGTACAATTCAGGGTCATTTTAGAATGTTAGCTACTGCATCCAATGATCCAAACTTAAAAAGAAAATCAAGAGAGACGTCTTTAAGGAAAATTGAAAGTTGGAAATATGTACCTGGCTATCTCAGCACGCCTGGCTTGCTTAGCAATCAATGAAGATCTTGATCGCCTCCCATTGAACTCCAAATCTGCAGCCACTAAACCTTGAAGACTTCCCTGTGAGAGAACCCACTGAGCCGCCCTATCTTCTGTTCCGTAATCTTTTTTATAAGTAAAAGCAGTCTGTTGAACTCAAAAGTAAATAAACATCATTTTGAAGCTAGTGTTAGAATGGTAGAACCAGGAAAGTATGGTATACTTCACTAACCTTCCTATCAAATAACGTTTGATAAATTTGAGAGCCTGGCTGAGGATACTGACTTGCAAATATATAGCTTCTAAGTTAGCCTACGAGAATGCTCAAGTTCATCACCGGAAGGCAAGCTATTCTATTACTTGTAATTCATTTATCTTCTGGTGTACATCAATTCATTAATATATGATATGAAATTGTCATAATAAGACTACAATTTAATGAAAAAACAGATGCATTTTGTGGACTTCTACAACTGCTTCAGTTATATCAATTCAGACTAATGCATTCCTTATTATGGATTGATTATAGCTTTCTTCAACTTAGGAAAACTCTATCTCTACATTATTTGACAGATTTCCACAAGGAGATGTTCACTCAAGTGTTCATATTTTGCGACAAGCCCAAAGATGCAACTTTGATATTGATCAGTTTCATGGGCACAGAACATTTTGATGCTGATGATTGGATTCAGATTTTGACTTATCTTGGTATGAGTTCCCGGAATTGGGAAAAGTACACATGGGATCCTTAGAAGCCTTAGGTTTGGGCAACAGAGAAAAGGCTATAACCTTCCAGCATCACCTTCAGATGAAAGATACAAACTCTTCAGAAAGCACTAAATCACTGCTTCCAGTACAGGCAACAGAAAAGTTATGCCAGAAATGGGGGACATGAGTGCATATTATGCTGTAAAAGAAAAGCTCAAGGACTTACTCAAGGAGCACAAGAACGCAAAATTTTTTGGTCACTGGTCATAGCTTAGGCGGAGCCCTTGCTATACTGGTGACACACGAGGAGAAGGAGGTAATGCAGAGTTTATTTGGTTTGTATACATTTGGTCACCAAGGGTCAGCTGGGGAGGTTCATGGAAGCTCATTTGGATTCTCCAATACCAAAGTACTTCAGGGTGGTTTACTGCAATGATATGGTGCCCAGGTTGCCCTATGATGACATGACTTTCTTGTATAAGCATTTTGGGGTGTGCCTCTACTATTACAGCTGCTACATTGAGCAGGTGCGTACATTTCCTTTATGTTTAAGCTTTTTTATATCATTTTTACACATTTTTGTTTATTGTTATGCTATAATAGCCTGCTCTTTAGCGTTCTTTATAGTAATAAGTATGTTTTCCATTACATACATATTTGAAGAAAGTGGATGAGGACTCAAATCCAAAGACAAACCCAAATTTCTTTGGGTTAAGGTATCTATTTCTGGAGTATCTGAATGCTGTTTGGGAGTTAATCTGAAGCTTCACAATGGGGTATAAGTATGGACCTGAGTATGAGGAAGGGTGGTTCTCCATATTAATGAGGATAATGGGACTGGTATTCCGCCACACAGATTATGTCAATTCCATGAGACTTGGAAAGGAGCGCGTTGTTCAGTTGTCTTCTTTCTAGAGAGCTTCTTCTTACTGATTGTTTACATTCTAGCATGAAGGTCCTCTTCTTTTTGATACTTGTTTCAAAACCATCTTTGCATATCACTTGTAGTTACTGTGAATGTGTGGTGTCTTTAGTCCAAATATTGAATTTTGTTGCTGAATAAAGTTTTTCACTTTGCTATGTTTCTGTTTTGCTTAGGTATCAGTGCTGTGTGTTTTGATTTCTACAGGTCCTGTGCCTGTGCCCGTGCCTGTATGACATCTAATAGATGAACATAATAACTTGAAAAGTCTGGCATCTCTAAAGAGATTAGAGATGGAGTGCTCTTGGCTATACAAGCAAAAGATTCAAAGCCAAAACCAGATCAAGTTGACAAATTTCAAAGAGAAAATTCAACCTTTATTACAATAGGATTTTCCTGAATTTTACACAAACATCTCTGCCAACAAATTTAAGAATTCTCAAACCTAAAAATGCATAGTCCTCTTCTATATATAAAAAAAATGAGATGCATAGTAAGAAATGGCTTGATATATGAGCTGAAGTTACCTTTTGTAATACATTATGACCTTCAGAGTGCAAAGAATTGAGAATTTCGTAGCATAAATTACAACAGCCATTTCTGATTTTGAACGACAAATTTCAACTTCTTTGGCAGATGGTACCAAACTCAGTCTTGTATGCAACTAAGATGAGGATTGCCTATGCCAGAAAGCTGAATGGTAGAATATTCGTACAATGGTTTCAAACTGTATGAGCTGCTTGGTATGCACTTGAGTCCAGATTCTTAAGCCTAACCACTGATTCTACATGTCCTCTCAAAGTGTGTATCTCCCCCAGTCTGTATAATCCATACATAAGAAAGTTAGTTACTGTATCCAAACTTAAAAAGAAAATTATGAGAGATGTGTTTAAGGAAAATTGAAAGTTGGAAATACCTGGCAATCTCAGCACGCCGCCTGGCTTGCTCAGCAATCAACGAAGATCTTGATCGCCTGCCATTGAACTCCAAGTCTACAGCCGTTAAACCTTGAAGACTTCTCTGGGAGAGAATCCACTGAGCCGCCCTATCTTCTGTCCCGTAATCTTTCTTAGAAGTAAAGGCAGTCTGTTCAACCCAAAAGTAAATAAGCATCATTTTGAAGCTAGTGTTAGAATGGTAAAACCAGGAAAGTATGGTATGCTGCACTAACCTTCCTATCAAATAAGAGATTCCAGGCCTCTCCACTCAACGCATAACGGACTGCAAACTTGATGATATCCAGTGGTATGTAGAAGATCAAGCTGTATAACCATATAACACCAGCCCATCCCCATCCAATGCCACTAATATAAGCAAAGCTAATGTGTGCGTAGACAGCGATTAATGTAGCCACCTAGATGTCCAACAAAATCAAACAAAGTGAATTCATCAAATGATTCTAAAAGCTGCCTGACAAGTTGATATCAAACTAGGAGCTGCTGTTAAATATCATACCAGTTGAGCCACCACAAATGCACACATCAAAAGAGCCCCAGGTCTTTCAAGAAATGACCAACTCTGACTACGTGTGACAAATATGAGAGCCTGGCTGATGATACTGACTTGCAAATATATAGCAGATGAGACTTCCTCCGAATTACTGGATATGGACTTTACATGAAAATGGGTCTGCAGTTGCATATAGGATCACAGATATCAATTGCATAAAACAAAACCTGAATATTTTTTGCAACATCAGTAGAAACAAAATGATGACATAAGGGATAAATAAGTTAGATACCTCAAAGAAATCGGTGTCAATTACAATCCAGTAAAATAGAACAGTGATTAGTGCAAGATAGGTTCCAATGACAACGCCGGTTGCAAATATCTCATTGAGCTTCCAACTGTCAGGCCTTGGAGATGGCTTCACTCGATCTTTGGAGATAGTCATGATAGTCCCTAAAAAACAAAAAACAAAAAAAATCTATGAATACAAATTTCAAGAGAAGTTAATTTGTATATTTTCTGCTGAACACATGACCATTTAGTCATACTGTCATCAAACATAAAGATCATTTACGAAAAGGAAAGGGTATCACTGGTTAAAACATTACCATCATTAAGTATTGCTATTATCAGAACCATGAATGGTGGAAAGTCATATTCCCATATCAAAGCTAGAAGCACGAAACCAAGCTGCATGATTTCAAAATTATTTTAAAGTTATTAAGACTAGTATGTACTACAAACAGGTAAATTCATGAGAATGAACAAAATAATTGAATATGAAACAGAAATCTAGCTTACCACAATACGTATGGTTATGGAGACAGCATATATCTGCATATTCATAAGAGCGAATTAGTATTTTTCCCATTATATCAAACCCAAAATGATTCAAAGAGGTGGTACAGAAAAAAGTTGTTGCATAGGTGGATCTTATATCTGAGTTCTGAATTCAATGGTTTCTAGCATGTATACCTTATTTACTACATATATAGTCCCATTCTCATGTGGACGTCCTTATATAAATATATGAGGACATTGAATGTGAGATACTCATTACGAAGGAGTTTTGACAAGTGTATACACACTTGAGTCAAAACATGTAAAATTAGTGGCTCACATTCAATATCCTCATGAAGTTATATAAGGATCTCCTCATTTGAAAATTTATATATATATATACATACATAATTGTATGAAATTGAGTATAGAGAAAAGATTGATACTGAACTGTATAATTCTTCATTCTTTGGAATATAGCCCTGCTAGTCAACACGGCACTGACAATCACGCTTAAGCCAGGCTCAGTTAATACTATGTCAGAAGCACTCCTGGCAGCATCTGTAGCATCTGCCACTGCTATACCAATATCTGCTTTCTTCAAAGCAGGGGCATCATTGACACCATCTCCTGTCATTCCAACCACATGCTTCTTCTCTTGTAAAATCTTCACAATTTCATATTTATGTTCTGAAAGTTAGTTGTGAAGGAGTATCAGGAGATGAGTAGAAAAAACTATACACATGAAAATATATACATCTCATTGTGAGCAAGAACCAATACCAGGGAATACACCAGCAAAGCCATCTGCCTTTTCGATGAGCTCATCCACCGGAAGAGCTTCATGTTCATCTTTGTCACGTCCCAACAATGATGAAGACGGGTACATATTTGTTCCCATGCCAAGTCGTCTGCCTGTCTCCTTAGCAATGGCTAACTGATCACCTATATAAGCACATAAGATAAAGTGTTTGATTTTTACTTCAATGTTTCTGCTCAAGGTCTATTATCATTTGAAAATGCATGTACCAGTAATCATCTTGACACCAACTCCAAGGTTAAGTGCTCTGCGGATGGTCTCAGCACTGTCATGTCTCGGAGGATCAAACAAAGGCAACAACCCGCAAAATGTCCAAGGACCTCCGGGACTCTCCTTATTCTTTTCAGGAACTTCCTGTAGAGGATGATTGTATGAAGTGAGTATAAAGTTTAATGAGAGTTCACATTTGAATCCCATTCTTCGATTTTATATCTTTGAACTGTATTCTGTTGAGCTTGAGTTGGTGAAACCCTCAGTGAAAAAGACAGTAAGATGTTATACCTGATAAGAAACTGCTAGAGATCGCAAGCCTCTTTCAGCATATTTGTCAATGATAGCATGTACTTTTCCAGCAATCTCATCTTTCTCTGGGCACAGATTTAGGATCTGATGGGAATACAGTAAGATTTAAGCAAAATTAATAGCTATTTAGCTAGGAATGCAAAAACAAGAACATGTAGACAGCAATCCAAGGATCTCATCGATACAAATGAACATGTCATCCAACTAACTCATGAAGGTGATCTTATAAATCATTGCCATTTATCTATTATTGTTCTTGTTTAGCAAGTAGAACATTTGTCATATGAATGTGAATGAATTTAGAATAACTTTAAAACAAGTGTTAACAACAATGCAATCTTGAATTTGCAGGGATGAATATCTTTGAGAATATCGATACCTGTTCAGGAGCTCCTTTGCTGGCCCGATACCAATTACCATCAGAATCAATGTATGTGATTGCAGTACGCTTGTCCACTGGATTGAATGGAAGAAAATGTACTTCTTTAATATTTGCGCGGGCCTAAAGTCGAAAGGTACTTTAGTTGACGAGCATAAGTATCCAGCAGAGTTTAAGATTAGACCCACAACTAGAGATGTAAATCGGCTTTGGATATTCGGATCTGATCCGATCCGGAAAATGAGGGAAGGAAATGGGGCGGGTTCGGGGCGGGGTGGCCATCCCCGCACCGTACCCTATTTATTTTTTGAAAACCCATACCTTTTTAAAACCCCTCAATAGATGAGCGGGGCAAGACTAGGTGGGGTATGCTTTCCCCATCTCCACCCAATTTATCCCATTTAACCCATTTATCTAAATTTTTTTTTTAAAAAAATGTTATCAAAAAATATATTTTAATATTATTAAAATAATAAACATTTATCCCAATGAATAATATAAAGTAATTCCAAAAAACTATTGAAAATCATCTCATAAATATAAATCTCGCCCCATTGAATTTTAAAACATAAACATTGAACTAAATAATAAAATAAATTAATATTATATTTTAAGAGGGGCGGGGCGGGGCGGGGCGGGGCGGGGATTATAAAACCCATTCCCGCCCCATACCCATTACGGGTTTTATTATCTATCCCCATCCCCGCCCTATTACCATCAAATTGAAACCCATCCATAACCCAAAAGTGCGGGTCCCCACGGGCTATTTTGCCATCCCTAGGAAAATCAGATAAAAAAAAGTCCATATCCAATTTTCGGATACGGCATGTACGGACCAAATCCGAAAATGGAGGATTCAGATTATTCGAATCCGATCCGATTGACACCTCTGCCCACAATTACAGTACCGAAGATAAATATTTTCCAAACTTACCTCCTTTGGGTCACCAAGCATGTTAACGATCGCAGCATCTATAGCATCCTGATTCTCCAGTCTTGATGCTCTGGCTGCCAGCAACACAACCATGTCTTTGTCCATATTATTGTTAAAAACCTGAAGAAGACATTAATTTGACATTAGGCTCATCTGGACAATTGATGAAAGGAACTTTGATAAAAGATAAAATGCTGACTTGCAGTTAACAAGCAAACCAATGCTTCTCTAATATTGAGATGTAAAAATGCTAAAATCATTCTAGTGTTATCTCATATTCCTAAAATCTGTACCATGGAAACAGGTTGGTTACAATCATGCATGTGTAATGTAGTTTCATACCTCTATAAGATTCCGATCAACAGTAAGGCGATTCAATGTAAGAGTTCCTGTTTTATCACTGCAGAGAACATCCATTCCAGCCATTTCTTCAATTGCAGTCATCCTTTTTGTAATGGCACCCTTAAAATGAAAATAATGTTAGCTTAGGCATTTAAGTTTGATGCTGTAATTATTGAGCCTATAAGATTGAAGAAGTAAAAATGTTTTAGTGATTAATTCTGAGAAATTTGAGGGCTCATGTGCCTTTGTTTCAACTTCAGGTCACTTGAAAGTGAGTGTCAACAGAGACCATGGAGGTATGAATATCTCATTGTTGGTTCATTATATTATAGGCTTGTAGATGTTAAGAGTTGCACCTGTTGAGACAGTCGATGAGAACCGATTGCAAGTGTAACAGATAACACTGTTGGCATAGCTATGGGTATTCCACCGATTAAGAGAACAAGAAGGTTGTTAATTCCATCCCTGTATGAGCGTTTCTGTATAGGGAACATGACGATGATTTCAAGTATCATTCCCACAGCTATAGAGCAAATGCAGAAGTTTCCAATGGCAGTAAGGACCTGTACAGATTACAGACAAATCACTAAATTATATGCATCAAAATAAGGCGATAAATCAGAGATTGTCTTAAGACAGTCACCTGCTGAAAATGCCCAACAACTTCTGTGGAGTCAACTAGATGTGCTGCTTTTCCAAAGAAAGAGTGAACCCCAGTTGCTATCACCACTGCTTCAATCTCACCAAGCTTACATGTTGAACCCGAGAAAACTTCATCACCTGTTCTCTTGGTTACAGGGAGAGATTCTCCTGTAAGAGCTGACTGCATCAGAAAAAACAACAATCATTTAACATCATTGGAAAACATTATAGCATGATTTTGTTTGAGGTGTAAGAAGCAGTTGCCTGATCAATTTTTAAAGGGTCTCCTTCGAGAAGGCGAGCATCAGCGGGAATGATATCCCCAAGCTTGATGCTAATTATGTCTCCTGGCACCAGAATAGCTGCATCTTGCTCTTGCCACTGTCCATCTCGGAGAACCTGCATAAACATGTGACAAAGTGATGAGCTAGCTACATTTTGAGATATAATATTCAAAAGCAAGACAATCTGAGGCAAGGGACACACCTTTGTTTTTGGAGCTAAACGGGCCATAAGGGCTGATGCAGCATTCCCAGCATTATTTTCCTCGATAAAGCTAATTGTCGAGTTGATTATCAGTAAACAAATAATCCCTACAAAGTCCTGCCAGTCAGGACCCTCCCCCTGATAAAACATTTTCCACAAAATTGATATCAGTTAAGAAGCATAAAGATGATATCAGGATAGCAAAGGGTAGTCAAAAAGAAGTAAGGTGACCAAATGTTATGAAAAAAAAATGGAAAAATTACTCACTCCACCATTAGCAAGGGCAATAGCCATCACAGCTGCAGCTTCCATAACCCATGACAATGGATTCCACATGAAACCGAGAAATTTCAAAAACTTGTTCTCCTGCATCGCAATAATAAAGTATGTGTAAATAAGAAGCAAAGTACTTGTATTTCAACAACAATGCAAAACAGTGAGATTGATCATACAAAGAAACAGCCATTCTGTTGTATGAATAAGCCATTTAGTTCAATTGTTTAGCAATCCACTAACTTGAAGAAAACATGCTATTTGCTGGTTTCATTTATCAGATTTTCAACTTGTAATAGGATGTCCAAATGCTTTATTCAACTATAGGACATTTGAGAAGATAAAACTTCCTGGAATAGATTTAGACCATTTTGCAAACACAAATTTTCATGACATCTTGTTAGTTTATGTATTCTTGTATGCAACTTCTTACTTTTATTTAACAATCTTAAGACACTAATTTCACAATAATTTCTCAAGATTGAGTTCATGATTCTAATTAATTGGCAAAATTTCTCTAGATTGAGTTCATCAATATGTTCTACTTTTCTACTTTGAAGAAAAACTTCAGTGCAGTGGGTGCACCATGTCATCATGCTGATCTGGTGCTACCTGCCACTAAGAGGTTCACGTGTGGCAATTAAAAGAAAATGGAAAAGGAGAGTTGGATGACTTGTCATGTCTGATAAGGTACATATTTTGTAAAATTTTCACCAACAAGTCAACTTGTAGGTTATGCAAACAAATTTACCTGCTTAAAACAGTAAGGTGAATATACAATTTATAGAAATGTTAAGAAGTTAGGGTTCTTACGGGCTTTTCTTCAAGCCTGTTTTGACCAAAAATCTTCAACCGCACTTCAGCATCTTCAGACGAAAGACCTTCTCGGGAAGTTCTTAGTTGTTCAAATACTTCATTAAGAGGTAGGCGTTCCTGTTCAAAACAGAGTGTTAAGGATACACATTACATTACTACTATAAAATTTGAAGCCAAAAATGTGGTAACTTTGTTGCATGCACTTACCAAATCAATTCCCTCACGGTTGAAGTTTTCAGGATCCAGCAATGGTTTCTCCAGTTCCTCTGCCATTATCTTTAATCTGAAGCTAACATACAATCAAATGCCTCTGGTGACCATTCAACAAGAACATTAAATAAAGCATAGAAAAATATACAGGGATGTATGCTTGTAAGCAATAGCTATACAGAAACAAATGTATGTGAGAGGACTCCAAGGTCAAACCAGAGACTTTGGTACCGTTAATAAAGACCCAAAATTTACCTTATAGCTTAAATTTTTTGGATTTAGCATTTACTTAAAAACTTGAATGGCAGAAATGGTAAGCCTGTTATAAATTGAATTTGTGAAATATGTTTATAAATCAAGTTCTTATAGTAAACTACTCTAAATATAACAAATACTGTATAACAATGAATAAGTGAGATTATAAGGTAACTATCAGTGTTAAGCTTTTGGATTAAACGATTACTTAAAAACTTGAATAGCAGGAGCGTTAAGCTCATTATAAATTGAATTTGTGAGAGATGTTTATAAATCAAGTTCTTATAGTAAACTACTCAAGATACAACAAATATTCCATTGAAATAGTGAGATTATGAGGTAAGTACGACCAAATTGCTCTCATATGCTAAACCTTTTGTGAATCGAAAAACATGAAGGGTTCGACCTTACAAATCATTATAAATCGAAATTTTGAAAGATTAGTACCAACGAAGTTGAACTCTAAAATTGCAGCATATATTCCATGGAATTAGTAAGACTATAAGGTAATTAAGGATCGATTACTCTCGGAAAGTTAATGCAACAAGCTGATCAATTCAAACATTAGAAATTATCCAAGTGGAACATGTAGATTTGCAAATTAAAAATGCAAAAACTCATTAATTACCACAACAAATCATATGTGCAAATACTAATATGTAAAGATATGATATAAAGTACATTGATGAGAGGAGTTGCTTACTTGAGTGAAATTGGAAAAACAAGGAGAGAGGATCCAAGAATATTTGAGAAATATAGCGGTGGAGGAGTGAGGGTGTAATTAAAAAGAATAGTCGGAGTGAGATGGTTTAAGAAGGGGGATACTAGTAGTAATTAATAAAAACGTGATGATTTGGTGGCTGACTGTTGGGTGGCGAATCCACGACCAACAGCTAATGAAGCAGGTCCTACCTGCTACTGCTTGCATGTCCTCATCTGGGTGGCAAGAAAATAGTTATAACATACAAATTGCTCTAACTACCTTTCACAACTTACCGTTCCAGACCTAACGGTCTTTCCCACCAAAATGATCTGATGAGAGTTGAGACATTTTATATTACTATTTGTATTTGTATTTGAATTAAAAAAAAAAACATTAATGGGAAACAAACCAAGATTTGGACAGTTGGACACTAGCACATTTTGATTTATCTAAATAATTAGGTGACTCTTACAGCTACTTTTCCTATTCTCTAGTCCCTACACACCCGTTTGACATTAGTATTACTACTTTCTCTTCAACTTTGGTTTTTAATTTTTTGGCGCTACATCCACAATTATAAATTGGATACACTTTTTTTTATTAAAAATAAAATAAAAATGCAAGAAATTAGAATTCTAAACTTTGGTTGGGTCCATTACACATTAGTATTATTACCTTCTCTTCAACTTTGGTTTTAATTTTTTGGCGCTACATTGACAATTATTGAATAAACTTTTTAAAAAATATATATATGCAAGAAATTAGAATTCTATTGGGTCAATTCAAGTTACATATCATAAGGAGTTATCAACATTCAATATCCAAGTGTTGATGTTACTTTTATTATATGAATAAATCAGTGATATAAATCAACCCCATTTTTATTAAAAATGGGATGCATATTGGACTTGGACTAAATTTCAAGAATTGTAGAATTGGACCAATCAAGGCTTTGACAATTGAACCCAATAGCTGAATTCTCATCAAGTTATAAATTACACCCCATAGGCCCATATCATCTGAAATCTGAATCCCTTGAAAAGTTGTTAATATCTCTGATTTTATTTTTACAAGATTCTGCAAACCATACTTTCCTTCCAATAAGCACAAACCCTTGATTGACTTCTCTCTAACTCTACAATATTATTTCTACAATAGAATCAAAAACAAACCACTGGTCTCAATTTTTAAAGACAAATCTCTACATATATATTAGGAAAATTATTATTCTCCCCCCTGTAGTTTGCCATATTCTCCAGTTTCCCCCCTCTAGTTTCAAAATTCTCCAATTTCCCTCCTGTCATGCCCAATCTCACCATATGAAAATAGGCATAGGAGGGGGGAAATTGAAAAATTTTGAAACTAGAGGGGGGAGACTGGAGAATATGACAAACTATAGGGGAGAGAATGATAATTTCCCTATATATTATTATATGTAGATGTACTTGTCCTCGTACAAGATTTTAGATTTTGCAAGACCAAGTGTTGTAAATTAGCCCATCAGTTGTTGTTGACCCAAACCAGAAGCCCAAATACAAGCCCAAGAAGTCTACAGCTTCAGCCAGGTCCAAGAAGAACAAAGTCTCTTAAACGGTGTCGTTTGGTTTAATGATCTGATCCTATCAGATCAACAAGCCGAGTAATAGATTTTCAGCTGGTGTGGCACCGTGGATGTAGACTTATTTTAGTGTTCTTTTCTTTCTTGCCTTTGTAATTTTGTATACTTCTGTTCTTGTTTGATTAAGTCCTGATTTTGTATTTGTTGGTATTACTGCTTTCTTTTCTTGTATTTTGTAAGTGTTTCTTGCAGGTTGTAGCAGAAGAAAAGGCTAGTTAGGGTTTCGTGTGAAAACCGAAACTCCTAACACCAAGTCTGTGGTAGCTTCTAATACAATAATGAGGAGATACAATGCATATGCTGAATGAACAAGAACTACAACACTAATTAAACAAGTCATTAAACAGGGGATGTTCGTCCAAGGCTAGTTAGATCTTCTCTGATTTCTTTATTTTATTATTTAACTTATAAAACAAGCCATAGGACTTGTTTGAAACATATTTGTTAACTTATTGTGCACATATTTTACTCTGAGACAACCATATATATGTCCAAGTCTATGGAGATTGGCTTTGTCTGCATTGACTTGTTCTATCAAACTTGATATTTGGAAAGTATATATAGATTCAATATCTAATGAAACACACACACATATATATATATATATATACAACACCTGACAGATTAATTTACAAGTTTGATATAGCTATAACTATGTGAGATGTGAGTATGTGACCACATTCACACCCCTCCAATTCCAAATCTTCCATATGCCAAACTTCCGTAACCTTATAATCTTCATTCAAAACTTCTCAATCTTCTCTATTATTTATATATAATCCTCCTCTTCTCATCCTACCAATACATGCATTATTCAATACAATAAAGAAATCATCCCTTGCTCAAACCCAGCACCAGAAATTAACGAGCACTTGAAGGGGTTATATAGATGCAGAAATAATCCAAACAATTTCTATCAACCATACACAATAGAGAATTCATTTTATCAACATACTCTATCATTTTAAAACATACACAATAGAGAAGTCGTTTTATCCAACAAATGTACCAATTCTAACAGTTAATTGGGGACAATATACCCAAAACTATCAGCATACTCTATCATTCTGTCCTGCTTCTTCTTCTTATTTTTAGAACGCTGTTTCTTGTTATTGCATTTGCTGCAAAACGTCTAAAAAAAAAAAAAAAAAAATATTTAGAAACACACATTTGAAAAAACTCACCTTTGAACAGCTTCGTGCTGAGTAACCCGGTAAAACAATCGTGAGAGATCTGGATACAATCGTAAAACATCCAGTTTCGCCCTTAATATGGAACCCAGTAGCAACTAATTAATCACATACACTTATAAAAGAAAATACATGAAAACCGAGAAATCAAACCAATAAGTAAGTAGTTAAACAAACCTTGTAGTATAATTGGATAGAAAAATCAGGGTCAAGTCGACTAGTGTCAGTGAGTTCTTCATTAGTTGGCTGGAGATTTCTCTCCTATTACCAATTTTGTTTTTGGTTAAACAAAGTCACAAAACAACACAAAAAAAAAAAAAAAATTTATTCAAGCAAAAAAAAAATATTCATTACCAAAACGATGTCGATGAATCGAAATGCATTGTCGCCCAGATCTCCTATATCGTACAGATCAGGAAAACGACGTTAGGTGGAGCAAAACGCAGGCTCTCCTAAGGTCCTTGGGGAACCACTAGTCATAGTCGGCCGGTGAATCTTCATCGGCCGGACACAAAAGCGGTTTGAGAGAAGAGGAAGAAGAAATTTTGGAGTTACAATTTTGAGAAGAGGAAGAGGAAAAGCGGTTTGAGGTCCTTGTTACAATTTTGAGAATCAAAACATGAAAATTTGGAATAATTATATTGTTTTGTTTGACAAAGGAAGAAATGAGAAGGCTTAGTAGAATTTAAAGTCTGGAAATTTGATTTTCAAAGAGAACTAACAAGTACAAGAAAAGAGATTAAAAGAGAAAAATGAGAGGAAGAAGAATTTTTTTTTTTTGATTGAGAACAACTTTGCCAACAACAAGCACCACAACCCGGTCTATATATAGACTTCAATGAGTAATGACCTACTTTACCTGTATTGCATATAGAAAACAATTTAAACATGAGTTAAAAAGTTGGCAGTTGAAAAGAAGAAAGAAGCGTTTAGTGAATGGTTGAAACTTGAAAGGTGTAAAAGAAATGAAAAGGCTAGTTGTTTTTAACTTGGGTACTCAGTACTCACTTACAAGTCCCACATTGGTTTGGTTAGTTTTCAAATAGTTGAGAACAATTAATGTAATTGTGCCTTATAATAAACTTTTTAAGGCTTTAAAATCTAAATTATGTTTTCAAAATAAATTACATGCATGAAACCACGAAAGAGATCCATCTTTTTTCATATATATATATATATATATATATATATATATATATATATATATATATATATATATATTAATTTTAGAATTTATAAATTAGGAATTTTAAGAGCATTTTGAATTTATAAATATTCATCACACCTCCTAATCTTTTTCAAACACTTATTTGTATCTTCATTCAATTTGTAAATAATTTTATACATAACAAATAACAAAAAATGAAAAACAAAAAACAAATTTTTTTCATCCCATTGAAACACCTCATCTATTAAGTATTACACTAACAAAGAAACAACTTTGTTAAATTGAGTTAAGTATTACATTAACATAGAAACAACTTTGTTAAATTGAATTAGATTTAAACCATGTTATATTAATAACAATATACCACACTATAATGTATATAAAAAACATACACATTATGTAGAAGCAAGAAGAATTATAATAGCAAAACATATGTTACTATGTTAAATATTCCAATAATAACAATAAAATATCAAAATAATAATAATGATACTAATAATTAATAATGGAGCATAAATGCAAGTGATTTCAATAGTTCAATTCAAAAGCATTTATGTGTATTATTTAAAACCCCATCACTATTGAATATTATCATTATTATTAGCATAAATGCAAGTGATGGTAGACGACACATTAATAATTAATAATGAATAAATCATCATCACTAACATATTTCCCAAAAACTAAGACCCAAATGATTGATTAGATCAATTAAATCCTTGAAGTTCTCCATTAATAATTAATAATGATTTTTTTTTTTTTGATGGAAAGGGCACTTGGAAAACCAGTTCCAGGGCAAGAACATGACCAGCATGTTTACAATCACAACTGGGACTCCACATAATAAAACACTCGAGCCCAACCTAGATGAGAGTCCCACAACCGGGAGAAAAACCCGCACACAAAGGCGGAATATACAACAAGGAAACCAAACGGTTTCGCCAAACCAACTGTACAAACCCAAAAACAAAATCCAAACAACCGGACTATAGCCAAACCAGAGGAGGGACGCCCAGGCCGCAGAAGAAGACCCACCAGGACGCCGCCTGATGCCGATCGGAACCCCGCGCCACCTATCCAAGCGCCGTCCGCCGAAAAGCTGTCGCCCACCGCCGAAAAACAACTAAAAAAACTAAACTACCTCACAAGGAGGACTAAAGCAACCGACTGAGCCTTTCACCGAGCAGAGGAGGAGGAGACCTTTGGCTGCTGTCGGTGTCCCGGTGGAGAGGACGGGGCCGGACGAACTTCTGGGCCGCCGATCATCAACTCACACTGAATCACACCAGATCTGGCCATATCCAAGAGGATCGGCAGATCTAACCGCTGCCGACGTCGACTGGAGAAAAAAACCCGCCTGATGGCGCGAGAAGGTCGGCCAGACGAACGTCAGGGCCGTCGTAGCAGCCGCCGGAATCATCCATCTGAACGGGAAGACCCAGCATGAGGAAGAAGAAGACCGCCCGCAGGGGCGACATCGCCGCCGGCTCCCGCTGCCATAGCAAGAAGCCGGCGACGGACTGATGCAGCGGAAACGAGAAACTGTTGGAGGCGGAGTATTTTTAGAGAGAAGGCAGAGCCTATCTCTCTTAGATCCGGTGGTCTTTTATTAATAATGAATTATTTGTGTTGCTTTAACCCTTTTACCAACAAAAAAAAATAATAAAACATTGTATATTTGTACCGATATTTGTTAGATGTACCATATAATATATAGAACAATGCTTGGGTAAAGTAGTCAGTATCCAAAATAATGACCCCACTAATAAGAGTGCAGCACGTGACATTTTTTTCTCTTACTTTTTACATTTATCTTACAAATTGGACCACGTGCTACACTCCCATCGATGAGGTCAATATTTTGGATACTGACCGTACCCAAGCATTGTTATAATATATATAGTACTATTCAAAATCTTTGACTAAAACTTTTTTAAAAAAGAAATCTTTGACTTAAAGATATGTTTGTGATATCTATTTTTGAAACATGACTTTTTTTTTTTTTTAATATAAAAATAGTTTTTATTTTGTAAACTTTTGTTGGTTTTTTATTTTTATTTTACACAATAGCATAATATTAGTTAATTTTCTTCTCAAAGAAAATAAATATTTTTTATTTGTTAAATCAAAACACAGAGGATCCAATTTCTAAATTTTTATGTATATAATTTTATTTTAAAAAACTTATATCAAAACAAAATATAACAAATATATAAATTTATATATATCCAACACTGACAACAGTACCATCAAGACTGAAGAGTGTTGTTGGTCATGAGAAATAAACGAAAGTAAACAAAATCTTTGACTCAAACATAAAAAAAAAAAAAAAATTCTTTGACTCAAAGATATGTTTGTGATATCTATTTTGATGCATGATTTTTATTTATTTATTTCATAAAAATAGTTTTTATTTTGTAATTTTTTTTTAAATTTTAGTAATGCTATATAACCCAAATAATTAACCCAAATTTTAACCAAATGCTGTGGCAAGTGAGTTGTCATCACCACATGGGATGCAATGGTTAATGAAAAAACCACTTGCCATATTATTTGGGTTGAAATTTGGGCTAAATTTTTGGGATGTCTAGTATTAGAGTTTTTTTTTTCTCTTACTTTTTACATTTATCTTACAAATTGGGCCACGTATTACACTCTCCCATTGATGGGGTCAGTATTTAGGATATTGACCGTACCAAAGCATTGTTCTAATATATATAGTACCATTCAAAATCTTTGACTAAAACTTCTTTAAAAAAGAAATCTTTGATATGCTTGTGATATCTATTTTTGATACAAGACTTTTTTTTTTCTTTTTTTTTTTTTAATTTTATTTAATTTTTTTTTTATAAAAATAGTTTTTATTTTGTAAAATTTTGTTGGTTTTTATTTTTTATTTTTTTTTATTTTACACAATAGCATAATATTAGTTAATTTTCTTCTAAAAGAAAATAAATATTTTTTTATTTATTAAATCAAAACACAAATGATCCAATTTCTAAATTTTTATGCTATTAAAATATATAATTTTATTTTAAAAAACTTATATCAAAACAAAATATAACAAATATATAAATTTATATATATCCAACAGTGACAACAGTACCATCAAGACTGAAGAGTGTTGTTGGTCATGAGAAATAAATGAAAGTAAACAAAATCTTTGACTCAAACATTAAAAAAAATAAAAAAAATTCATTGACTCAAAGATAGTTTTTGATACCTATTTTGATGATGACTTTTTTTTTTTTTTTTTTTTTTAAATAGTTTTTATTTTGTAAACTTTTTTTTTTAAATTTTTTTTAGTAATGCTATACAACTCAAATAATTAACCCAAATTTTAACCAAATGATGTGGCAAGTTAGTTGTTATTATCACATACAACATGATATGATGTGGTTAATGAAAAAACCACTTACCACATTATTTGGGTTGAAATTTGGGCTAAATTTTTAGGATGTCTAGTATTAGCGTTTTTTGGGTCTATAAAGTCATTTCCCGGTTAAATATTTTAATTCTCTGTGTAAGGATTTTCTGATTAAAGTGTACAATCATGATATCATATATTCAAGGAAGCAAGGACAAATTAAAGTGTTCATAACAGAGTGTTAAAGATACAAATTACATTACTACTACACAATTTTAAGAAAAAAACGTGGTAACTCTGATGCATGCACTTACCAAATCAATTCCCTCACGGTTGAAGTTCTCAGGATCCAGCAATGGTTTCTCCAGTTCCTCCGCCATTGTCTCTATTCTTCAAAATCTGAAGCTAACATACAATCAAATGCTTCTGGCAACCATTCAAGAAGGACACTAAATAAAAGCATAGAAATATCTACATGGATGTATGCTTCTTGCTTTTTTAAATTGAAACAAGATGTTCCTGTCATCTAAAATGATTTTGTAACATTCACTATTAAAATAGGGCCCTTTACATTATAGCTTAATTTTTTTTGGATTGAATGGTTACTTAAAAACTTGAATGGCAGGAGCTTAAGTTCATTATAAATTGGATTTGTGAAAAATGTTTATAAATCAAGTTCTTATAATCTTATAGTAAACTACTCTCTAAATACAGCAAATATTCCATTGAATTAGTGAGATTACGAGGTAATTACGACCAAATTGCTCTCATGTGTTAAGCTTTTTGAAGAATCGAGCAATTACCTAAAATCTTGAATGGTTGGACCGTTCAAGTGGTTATAATTTGAAAATTTGAAAGATTGTTACCAACAAAGTTTAAATGGTTAGGTACTCTAAAAATGCATCATATATTCCATGGAATTAGTAAGATTATAAGGTAATTAACCATCGTATATTAATATACACATCATATATACATTGATGGAATATTAAATCTAAAGAATAGTGGAGTGAGATGGTTTTAAAAAGGGGGTATTAGTACTAGTAATTAATAAAAACGAGATGATTTGGGTGGCCATTCCGTGACCAACAGCTCATGAAGCTGGTCCTTCCTGCACGCATGTACTCGTCTGGAAAATAGTTAACACACAAATTGGATATATAATACAGAGAGGAAAGACAAGTGGTCTAACTACCTTTCACAACTTACCACCAAAATGTTATATTACTATATATATATATATATATATTCTTTCTACTGTCAGTTCGTCCTGATATATTTTATATTAGGACGAAAAATGTGGACCATAGATTATAGAGAAGTTTTGACAAGTGCATACACTTTGAGTCAAAGTATATAAATCTAATGGTCCACATTCTTCGTCCTGATATAAAAATAGATGATTGAATAAAAACATTAATGGGAAACAAATCAAGATTTGGACACATTGTGATATATATCTAAATAGTTAGGTGACCCTTTAGCTACTTTTCCTATTCTATTAAGTGTTGAATGACATAAATCAATCTTAATCAATGAGATTTTATTTGGACTTGGACTAAATTTGAAGACTAGTAGAGCTGGCCCTAGTTTATCTACAAAGAGAGGTACCCTGGGTCACCTGATTTTGTCTTCTGGATCCTTTGGCCCCATCAAGGCTTTGACAATTGAACCCAATAGCTGAATTCTCATCAAGTTATAAATTACACCACATATAATCTGTGATTTTGTGAATCCCTTGAAAAGTTGGTAATATCTCTGATTTGATTTTTACAAGATTCTGCAAACCATACTTTCCTTCCCATAAGCACAAACCCTTGACTTCTCTCTAACTCTACAATATTATTTCTACAATAGAATCAAAAACAATCTACTGGTTCCAATTTTTAAAGACAAATCTCTACATATATATTATTATATGTAGATGTACTTATCCTCGTACAAGATTTTGCAAGATCAAGTCTGTGGTAGCTTCTAATACAATAATTTGCCAAATACAATGTATGCTGAATGAACAAGGTACTACAACACTTATAATACAAGCCATTTAATAGAGGGGATGTTCGTGGACGGCCCTGTTAGATCTTCTTTGATTTCTTTATTTTCTTATTTTGACTTCTCAAACAACCCATACAAGTATGCGATGATTAATACGACAAATTAAACGAATCACATTTCTAGGACTTGTAGCTGTTAAAGAGTGTAATTAATTACAAAAACGTCCATCTTTTGTCTATTCAAGCTGGTTGAACATATTTAAAGCTTGTGAATTGTGATTGATTGTTAATTAAACTAATGTATTTATAAAATTAAGCTTAATAAGAGTTCATATTAGTAGAGAACAATGGTGTGTATACAGTAGAGAACAATAGTAGTTCATAATGAAAATAAAACATAGATGGACCGAGATGATAGTAGTACATAAAATATAAGATATATGCTGTCAATATTTCCTTAGAGGTGATCATCGTTCCCATGCCAAAGAGTTAAATTCCACTTGCTTCCATTAAATTTATGCGCGTAAAGTGAAAGTACTGTATAATTGTGTGTGTGTGCGTGCAAGAGGGGATGTACGAGTAAATTAATATGTACGTGTGGGTGTGGGAGAAAGAGAAAGGGATGTGCTAGTAGTAAATCCAACCAAACCAACGTCCCTCCTCAAAATTGAGGTAAGTTTGCCGGAACCCTGTTCCCGTAACCTTGTCTTCATTCAACACTTTTCCTCTTTTCATGCTCACACTTTGCCATTTCTCTAATCTTCTCTAATATTTATAATCCTCCTGTTGTCATCCAACTAATACATACATTATTCAAAACAATAAAGAAATCATCCCTTGCTTAATTCTAACACTAGAATGCAATAAAAGCTACTTTACATGCCCACGTTCACTCCCCCTTGTTGCATCTTCCCATGCAAATCCCTCATCCCCATGTTCACCCTCTCCTCATCGCTAGCTTCCTTCGTATCCCAGTCAACTTTTCTTGGCTCTTGAGCTTTTAACCATATATATACTTAACCCTTTACACCAAACTCCTTCAAGCTCCCCACTGAGCTTTTTTTTTTTGGCTCAAAGTTCATCCATGGCTGAAATGAAACTACAGAAATTCAAGTGTGGAGCACTCAAGGCTCCTTCAAAGAGAAAGGGGAATGGTGGTTTCTCCACCAAATGTGCTTCCTTGGTCAAGGAGCAACGTGCACGTATCTACATCTTGCGCCGCTGTGCTACCATGCTCCTCTGCTGGTATATACAGGGCGATGACTAGCTAGATACGTACTCTAATAATATTCCTCCTCTTTCTTCCTTTCCTTTGATCTCCTCCGTGTTAATTAGACCATCTCCATAATATTTATCCGGCTGGTTTTCATGAGCTGTGGTGTAGTGTTTATCTACTATGTTCTCCTCTATTGCAATTCCCCTTTTTTGACCTGATTGGGGCCAACTCCATCAGGTTTTTGGGGGCACAGGAGGGGTTTACAGCTGCACTACTCTTGCTTTTTCACCAACCGGCCATCAAAAACTCGTTGGAGCTGATGACTAATTACACACATGGAGGGGTTTCTTTGAAAAAAGTTGTTTGCCTGTTGCTGTTGTGAAAGTTCATTGTAACTTCTGTTCTGTATTTGCATGTAAAAGTGCTTTCTTATTACATCTTTTTCTCCTGTTTTTTCGGGAGTAACATGGACAAAATGTTACAATCTTGAAAATAATGATGGGATCACTACTGCTTCAATAATAATGTGATGGCTGAGTTGTATAGCTTGTAATATGAGTTATGCATGTATATTAACCTGTTATTTCACAGAGAGGAAGCATGCATATCATCTTCTATGACAACACAGAGAGAGAGAGAGAGTCATTCTATTTGCCAGCTAATATTAGGTACATCAGATGCAGTTTCACAAGATGTAATCACTAATCACACAATAAAGAATGAACAATTAAACTATATATATATATGTGAACTCAACTTATTCAATTCTAGAGCATTTTCTTTGGCAGTTCAACACACATCTAATATATCCTATCATTATAAAGAGATTCTCAGATCAGATGCAACAAGTTGGCAACATGGGGAAACTTTAAAAATTTATATTCACAGAGATTCTATGCAAAAATATTAAAGCTAGTATCTAAACATTATCTCTTTTGAAAATCACAATCCTCATATGTTAAACTCAAAAGTATCTACAATGTGAAATGTTGCCTTGCTCTTGTTTCATTTCAAAATTTTAATTGTGTTAAACAATCATAGTAAAACTAGCTTCCTAGCTTTCTAAACAATGACAAATAAGTTAGGTTTGACATATTGATAAATAAAATGATTGAATAATCTGAATTAACAATATCAAAAGCTTATTTGGTTTTTGGTTTTCCTATAGGGGGGCGAAAGAAGATTCAGCATAATTTTCTTAGCTGATCAATGAAAAGGGAACTTTGCTATGTTAAAAAATATACTTGGTATCATTAAATATTCAGTTACAGTATTCAACGGTACAGAGATTGTCTAGTTCACATTCCTAAGTTCAGAAGATCTGTAGCTGTCAAGTTCGTCTTATCAATGACACCAGTAAACATGATTACACAAAAATTAGATTGGGCTACAGTAATAAGATTTACTCACTTGAACTTATTTTCAAATTCCGACATCATGGCTCAATCCAATCCTTGAACAGCAACATCATGTAGAGAGGAATGTTCACCGCAACAATGACTATAAGCATTCCGAATGCCTGCACTAATCTGTGGATTATCAACTTTATCTTTGATTTGCTTGTTCTGATCGGTAATTTTGTCATACTCTCGTCCACATTCATGTCCACGTTCATACGGACCTCCATCTCTTGAGAAATAATTTTCTTAGCTGTTGGCCGCATCGTGGCATTACCCCTGCTTCAAAGATGTACACATGAACAATCAAATACAAACCACCAAAATAAAAATATTAAATCAATTAAATAAACAATTAACCAAGTGAAACTGGTAAACCGCATGGTATTTTAAATGCATTTTGAAAAGGAGGTTAGAGATATTTTTTCTATACATAATAATACCGAAAAATGAAAATGTAGCTCCAAAGTACCTTTCCACAGTCCCTTTGTCACTTGAATTTTTCATAGGAGTATTTACATGCTTCTTAACAAGATGCATTGATCCTTCTGCATCCCAAATCATCTCATATTCACAATTTTCATCTTCATTTTTCTCTTTTGTTCCGCCTTGAAAGATGTTGCAACTTATTAACTGTTTGCTATACCCAACTAAATCACTACAGTGGCGCCAAAACCTCATGCAAGTTGGCCAAGCGAGGAGAGAAAGAAGGGTGAGAATAAATAGCAAAAGATACCTGAAATAAACATAAAGTGAAGGTTAGAAAAAGGCCCAACCTAGAGTACAGAAATGGCCATTGTTAACCATCAACTGGAGGTTACCCTATATAAATGTGTGTTTGCATTGGAAGAAAGCACAGATGTGTGGATACTGCTTCTTCCAGATTGGATGTGTTTGAAAGAGCTGAATTACTAGCAGATAATAGCATAAATGACGGATACAAGTTTCCCTGCTGCCAACTTAAGGTCCCTACAGTGTGCTGCACATCATTACAAGTCAGATTTCATCCCTAGGTAAAATTACATGATGGCAAGACATTAGGTGCTTACCTCCTTTACGGTCCCAGAATTTGACTTGTGGGTAACTGTACACTGGTCATGATCATGGCCAGATAAAACGAGTACCTGTAAAACTAGCTTTGCATCATGGACCAGAAATGTGTTTATAAATTCGAATACTCAAGCAAAACTTGGATAGCATAGCAAAGTAGAAATGCATGGGATGCATCAAAGACAGGTGTCGGCAAGTGCGTGATATATAAGTCCTTGTCCTACATCAGTATCAGGTGACATACAATGCACAATATGCATTTAAATTTGAATACAGGTAAGACAGCTTACTGGTTTGATCAAGTCCAGTATGCGGATCGATGATTCCTCAGTGATGTAATTCTGGTACCTGTAACACTGGACTGTCAAATTAAATCGTCTATTGCCACCAGTACAGGTTGATCTAATTCTGTAACACTACCACACAAAAAGCAGGGAAGAAGCTTACAGTATTTCTTGATCATAAACAGCACGCAAGATCCGCTGAACATAAAATATAGCAGATTCATGCATGTAAGTTTTGCGATGGAAAAGTCCTAAAATTGCTGTGAAAATCACAACAATGTACTTAAAAAAAAGTATAGCAGACTCGGTCCTAAAGTTTATTTTGCTGACACTTTTACTCTAAAAAAATGAGAAAATATTACCTGATTGATAACAGGGGATGTACGATGAGGGCCACAGGGTGCCCAGTCTTTCCGATACAAAGGAATATGCGTCAATAAAACTCTTGGAAGTGATTGAACATCTAGAGGAATGAAATATATATATGAACAATTACTATATTATGAACACCCACTTAAAAATAAAGAACCAAAGAAATCAAAATTATATACCTACAGATACATTCTTGATAAAATCCCAAGTTGCAGAAGTTAGGTTGCCATCTTGGTTCCCTGTCCATAACCACTTTCCTTATTCATGATTTTGTTTTTTGATAAGAGAGAAAGGATTTTATTGCTGGATGAAATGAGTACAATATGGTATAGTGAACAAGAAGTCAACATATCATTTAAAAAACTCAATTAGCTGACATGATGCTCTAATCAAATTAGTAAGAAATAGAGTCCTTGGAATTTAGACCACAACAGAATTCTTAGGAGTCTAGAACAAAACATAATCTTTATTTCTTAAAGTTTCTTAGTTTATACATTTTGCAAAAAAAAAAAAAAAAAAAAAAAAAATTCAAATACTACTCATTTGGAATAATATCAGACAAAAAGTAATTCTGACAAAAATCCTCATAATAATTCAACTATACCAGGCATGAATTTACTTACTATGCTTGGAGGAATGGAGCATAATCAACTATCAATACATTGATGAAAAATCTATATGGTCAATACAAGTGCATATTCTACAAACCACAAATACTAATCCATTAGACAGCTTACATGTAAGTTATGAGATATAAAGTAACATTGTTGATGAGACTGACCAAATACATCAGTTCTCAGGTCATTCAAGGAAATCAAAGTCCTTTCTGTCTAACTAATTAAAGAAATCGAAGTCCTTCAGCAAACAAACAGTCTGTATTGCTCAACATATGCATCAGACTGATCTTGATCTTGTAATCCATTTGCATGCCACTACATATTTTCCAAAAGGTAAGTCAGAATCTAAGTACGAGTCTTAGTCAGAACCTCCTCATCTGTGGTTTCTAGTCAAAGAGGATCTATAGAGGCTTGTATAGGATACTAAGAGTATAACAATAGTGATAGAAGAATGATGACGAAGAATAAGATGAAACTTAATGTCTGGTGTAGAATCAACTATTAACAAAAATGCTTGGGGAATAGCCCTAGTCAAAGAATGAAAGTCACTACTGGGATTAGATATATGATGGCAAATTAAGAAATACCACCATTTTCAACTACCACTTGATTGTAAATAAGAATCTCAAACAAAATGGGTCAATACAAATATGAATGTCATCTACGCAATCTCTTAAAATATGTACAAATTATCTTGGAATTAATATGTACCACCACATTCAAGATGTTAGACATAGTTTCCCAAACACAAATAAGTAAGAGGAGGGATGAAGAATGGCTACTGTAGGTGATACCTATACATACATAACACATGTAGCAAGAATAAAACAAATAACTAGACCTTTGTTACTATTAAATGTTATGATAATATATATGCCTGAAGTTGTGCAGTCAGAAAGCATATGTATGATGGATAAAGAAGATTTAGCTGCTTCCTGACTTACCATCTATAGTGAGGGCATCAATAGCAATGAATTCAACTTTTCCACCAGTAAATCTGTAGTTTCCCATCTTGAATTCTTTTTCATAGCGTCTAACAACCTGTAAAATCATAACTTTATAAGCAATTGAGAAACTATAATTAGAACTTATTGAAATTCTTTGAAAGGGCATCTTAGATTGTTGAACAAGAGACAGAGAAATCTATTACATATAAAAACAACAGAATAAACTCAATAAAACACTTAAGGCAGAAACATCCAACAAATTTAGGCAATATCAGTTTTAATATTATGAATGAATATTCATCATAAAGCTTGTGTTTCAAGATCCCTAAGCCAAAAACCTTTAATGAAAAAAGAGTGAAAATACCTCAGGCTTATGAGAGTGGAGACTAGAATAGCCAATGTCATGATTTCCAGGCATGTAGTAAACTTGTATGTCTTTATATCTTCGTTGATTTTTCAAACCAAATATATGCTGAAAGCGGCTTAAAGATTCCTGCCATCTAATCAATGGACGATGGATGTAAAGGAGCTTTAATGGATCAGCAAATAAGAAAAGGCAGCTAAAGTTGAAATATTCAGGTCACTTACTCTTCATCTGACAAATAAGGTCCCCCATCAAATTGATCACCCAAAAACAAAATGACATCAGGTTTGAAAGGCAAGATAGATGCAAAGAATGCTCTGCGCATAAACAAATCAGTATAGAACTGTGCAATTTCCAGAGCAAGTGATTTCGGAGGCAGGCGAAGGGAAGTTCTATCCATGAGCTGTTGTTAAAGATAGCACATTTAGCGAAGAAGAACCTAAACTGCGAAAAGAAATGCAGGTATAGACTATAGAGGACAAATTCACCTGTGGATCCGCAAGAACGGCGACTTTAACATAGTCACCAGCTCCATCCGTCTGAACTTGCAAGTAGGACAAAGCATTACATTTTTCTATATATCAAAATAAAAACTCATACTTGATAACAAAGTTGACATTTTTCAATTTTTACGCATTAAAGCAAGTATCACTGGATCGATCTAAAGCAAAGCAAAGCTAATTCTGTCTCAGGTAAATCTAATCATGACTTGTTATCGATATGATTGCAAGACTCTTCAACGTTCAATTAACTAAATTGAAATCGGGAACATAAAACTGAAAAGCTAATGAAAACAAAAAAGAAAGAGATAGAAGATTACCGCAGTAGAAGAAGAGGATGGAGATGGCCAAGAACAAGACAAGAGAGAAGGAATCCAAAATGCGAACATCTCGCCGTAGAGAAGAGTGACGATCCATGTCAGGCATAGCACTACCGTCAGCTTCTGGTGCTGCTTCATCGTCGCTGGCTGTCTTTGCCGTAATCTCCGTTTTGTCCTTAAGTCTACACCACAGTCCACTGTCGTTTTTTTTTTTTTTTGGCTTATATTCTGGTCAAACCCTTTTTTTTACCCGTTTTACCATTTAACCGCTGTTATATTTAATTTTAACAGCACCAGCACCAGCACCAACAATCAGCTACCTAAACTGAGACAGTCGTTGTTGGTCTCTTTTGCTAGGGAAATCGCTGCACTGCTCAATCAATTCATGGAGCTTCTCTTCGTCTTTTGAGTACGTATTACGATGTGCTTTTATTCTAAATATACTTAGCTGTTGACTGCTTTGTCTTCCCTGTAACCCTCTGAATATTAGGTGTTTGTTATTATGTCTATGTTGCTGTGCTCTAGAGGCTCATTTCACTACTGACAATATGAAATAGATGCTCTGTCTCATGGACCATACTTTCTGGTTGCTTTAATTGTGAGGAATTGTTTTACAACTTTCAATTTTTCCTTTGAAATTTGAAACATTTAACTAACCGGTACATCTACAAGTTCCAAATTAAGAACTAGGTTTTGTGCTCAAACAACTGCATTTGGTTGTTTGGGAGCCCATTAAGGTAGTTTACAACTTCCATCTCCTTCTGAAGTAATCTTTCTCAATGCCGGTTAGAACATCATGCAAGTTTTAATGCCTCTCTAGTTTGATGCTTATGTCTTCAAATTGAGGAGTTATGTAAAGCCAGCAAAATTACTTCGCCTGTAGGAGAGCTTGGCGATTGGGAGCATTGCCTATAGTTTGTGCAAAATAACATATCTACAATATCCATGGCGGTGGACTTTAGGTGATAGAGGTAGAGATTAGCATGCGATAATATGACTGTCAAACATTAGCATGAGGTAAAAGCTGTTCTGGTTGGACCCTTTACCAATGTTTAATGATTGGAGGATTTCAAGCGGCAGACTGGTCCTACAAATTATTCCTGTAGATGCATATTCTACACAATCAAACTATTACAGTTCAGTATGTGCCGATTCATATTGATTCTTTTGGCAAGCTGTAAACTGTTTCTTAAAGCCTTCCCCAGCTATTTCTTTGTTTTTATATCTAACTCTATGATTGGATACATCTATTTCTAATTTGCTCATAATAGCGGGTTTTCATGAATGATTAACATATAGTAATGAAATGGTGCACCGGGCAACTTACACAGATCCTGCTAAAACAAGTCAACATAGGACAAACATACTTTTGAAGATCATGAGTAATTGCTTGTTTTTGCGTCCTAGTATACTCAAATATCAAATATTGGAGTTCACAACCCAGCATTTTACCTAGTCATTTGGTCACTTACACAGATCCTGCTAAAACAAGTCAACATAGGATTAGGAGGTGGATCTGATTTTGCAATCAAGTGCCAAGAGCCTTGAACAAACATACTTTTGAAGATCATGAGTAATTGCTTGTTTTTGCGTCCTAGTATACTCAAATATCAAATATTGGAGTTCACAACCCAGCATTTTACCTAGTTATTTGGTCATTGTTGTTGGTTTTGTTTTTCTCTATCTTCTAATCTATATGTTTGAGACATTGTTTAATGAAAGAAGATTTCCAAAAAATTTCTCTTCTGCATTACTGCATAGGAAGTTCTAATAAAATGAAAGTCCATGACCTTGTTTAAATTGGCATGTGAAAAAAGTTGGTTGTGAAACTTGGTACAATTTGTGGTGAGAAAGCTTCCCAATTGGCGACAAGAAAGCAATGTATGCAATTCTTGCTTGCCCAGCTGCTCAAACCAGATCATTAAGAAGATCTTGTTGATACAAGTTCATTCATGCATTTTGAATAAATTTGCAATGGTGTAGATTGTGATCCCATAATTTTTATTTTATATTTGGGAAAAACAACTATGTAAAAATATATAAATTAATTACACATGATTCCTGCAAACCTAGCCAAACTGCGAAATGCTTTATTCAGCATTTTAGCTTGATGTTCAAATGAAGAACAAGATAGAGATAAAACCCATAACAATGCAGGCTGAAAGGTGAAATATTCTCAGTGGAGTTCTAGTAAACCTATTTCTGTATATGCTTAACTAGGATTAGCCCATGCATTCATAACTGTTGTTTTCATAAGAAGATTACAATTATAATCCTAGTTCATTATCTTATAATATATCATATATGTTCCTCAGTTCAATTACTTGACTAAGATTCTTGTATATTATAAATATGATTTACATAGGTAGAATGAAGAGAACATTTTTCTTCAATAAATCCATGTTTTTTGTGCAAGTATACATATGAAATATCCGAGCTTAACATGTGTTCAAAGGCATTTTCTACAAACTCTTGTTTTCATTTCTGTGGGTTGCTCCTACATCCTTTAGCCAGTCCACAACTTCCTTGATGGTTGGTCTCTTGAAAGGGTTTTGGTTGACACACATGCAGGACACGTCTAGCACCTGCAACATCTCTTCATCGAAGCCCTTTCCTCTTAGGAGAGGATCAAAGACTTGGTCTTGTTTGCCCTCACTCCTCATGTGCTGCACCCAGCCAACCAATTCTCTTGACATCTTTGGCTTGAATACCTCCACAGGCCTCTTCCCGGTAAGCAGCTCAAGCATGACGACACCAAAACTGTACACGTCTCCTCTCAAAGTGGCTACCCATGCTTGCCCATACTCTGGAGGAATGTAACCCAAGGTACCAACAAGCTCAGTTGTTACATGTGTTTGATAGGGAAGAATCAATCGTGACAATCCAAAATCTGCAACATGTGCTTCAAACTTGCCATCAAGAAGGATGTTGCTGGACTTGATGTCTCGATGCACAATGTGTGGCTCACATATCTGGTGCAGGTAAGCGAGCCCACCACTTGTTCCCCTAGCAATCTTCAGTCTGGTTGGCCAATCTAGTTGAGATGCACCATCAGCTTTCTCATGCAACCAGTAATCTAGACTTCCATTCTCCATGTATGAATATATTAGCAGTCGAAATCCCTCATAGACACAATAGCCTTGCAGGGAAACCAGGTTATTGTGCTGGGCTGTGGAAAGAGCCTCCACCTCTGCTTTGAATTCCCTATCCATCAGACCTAAGTCTCCAGAGAGTTTCTTAACAGCCAGCTTGGTCCCCTCCGCCAATGTTGCTTTATAAACCAAACCAAAACCTCCACATCCAATTATGTTTGCTTGATTGAAATTGTCAGTGGCTTTCAAGAGTTCGGATATGGTAAGATCCTTGATTTCATCGGTATCTGGGAACGATATGACAAGGCTGGTATTTTTTTCTGCTTCTGGAAGAAACCCAAAATTAGAGTTGCTAGAAAATGCATCTGGTTCAATCTTATCAGTGTCCCCTCCTGGAATGATTCTTCTGTTGGATAACATCCACAATGCTAACACAGTGATAATTAATCCCGTCCCAAAGCAAATTCCAAGGATGAGTCCAACAATAAGTTTTGTGTTTGTGCTTTTACGAGGGGCAGCCGGAGGGTTGGTTTTTGCTGTTTCAGAGCAAGAGCGCTGCACTGTTGAACCGCACAAAGCTGGATTCCCATCAAAGCTGGAGGTGGGAAAGGTATCAAACTGACCTCCAGATGGAATTGATCCTTGAAGATTGTTGTATGCCACACTGAATGAAGACAAAAAGTGAAGACTTTTGAGTGATGCAGGTATGTCTCCAGATAGTTGGTTCCAAGAGAGATCCAACATCTCCAAGTTAGTAAGATTAGATAACTGATCTGGAATGTTGCCTGAGAAATTGTTACGACTGAGGTCCAACACATGAAGATACTTCAATTGGCCAATCTCAGCAGGGATATTGCCGCTGAGGCTGTTGTTTCTCAGGTATATAGCAGGTGGCAGGTTGGATAATTGATTGTACTGCTGATTTGTAGCATTGTTGGGCTTGACAAATACAGGTAGCTCAAGATAACTTCGCTGCACTTCGTCAATAATCTCTTCAGAAGCCAGAGCTGACAGTTGTGTAAGTTCCTTGGGAAATTCTCCAGTAAGGGAGTTACTAGAGAGGTCTATGTAAAAAAGCTTTGCTAGATTACCGAACCAACCAGGAATTGGACCTGTAAATTGGTTAACAGACAGGTCCAATACCTCAAGCTTCTTGAGCTTGGCCAGCCAGATAGGTACTTGACCAGTGAACTGGCAACCACCTAGGCCTAAAACCTGGAGATTTTGGAATCCGTCAGGGGCTACTGTGTTTTCTTCTTGTGGCATTGGTTCATTCTTAAAATTATTGGTTATGATGAGAGTAGTGAGATTCCTGCAGCCCATTAGAACTTTTAATGCCCCAGTTATATCGGTTATGTTGTTGGTAGAGATCGAGAGGAAAGACAGAGATTTCAGTGCAAGTATATCAGGCGAAATCTGTCCTTCTAGCTGGTTACTTGCCAATCTAACAGCAGTCAGCGACTTGCAGGAATAAAGAGTTGATGGCAAGGTACCAGTGAAGTTGTTATTACCGAGGTCAAGAGTGTTAAGCTGGGTGAGTGTGGAGAAATTAAAGGCCGAGAGAGGACCTTCGAAGATGTTGACCCGCAAATTTAAAGTTTTAAGTTTGATGCAATTCATGAGAGATGGAGGCAGAGAACCGGTGAGGTTGTTGATGTGAAGTAGAAGGTATTCTAAGTTGGACAACTTACCGATATCCGTGGGGATGAAGCCATTGAAATGATTGGAGTAGAGTTCAAGGACTCTGAGGTTGGTGAGACGGAGGATGGAATCACTGATGTGTCCAGAAAGAGAATTGACAGCTAAGGAAAGTTGTTCCAGCGAAGTAATGTTGTAAATGTCTTCAGGAACCGGCCCTGAGAGATTGTTGAAACCTGCTCGAAGAATCTGCAACTGAGAGCACTGGCCTAGTCCAGAGGGAATATGATCACTGAAATCATTGTAGGAGAAATCCAGTCCCCTTATGGATTTGGAAGAATTAAAGCATATATAAGAAGGGATTAGGCCTGTGAAGCTATTGTTGCTTACATTAAAACTGGTGATATTCCAGGTTGCCTGGAGGAATGAAGTAGATGGGATTGCCCCATGGAAATGGTTGCTGGACAAGTCCAAATTCTGGATGTCCATAGTGATATTATTACCATCGTTGGATGGTAATTCACCAGTCAGACGGTTGTAGCTGAGATCAAGAATCTGTAGATTATTGAGGGAGGAGAAGAATCCGGAGGGAAGAGGACCGAAAAGGCGATTGTGTGAAAGATCAAGGTGGGAAAGACTTGTGAGGTTTGCAGTTGCAGGGGGTGAGAGGAAAGAACCGGAGAGGCCTCTAGAGGGTAGCCGAAGATGGATGACACGACCATCTGTATCATCACAATCTACTCCTTCCCATAGACAGCAGTCAAGGGAAGGAGACCAGTTCAAGGGAGTTGGTGATGATATGTTGCGAAACAAGGACAAGAGAGAGTCACCATCATTTGGGTTGCAAGGGGAGGCAGCAGCGTGGCAAGGAGAGGCTATTAAGGAAGACAGTAGAAGAAAGAAGAAGAACATGGCACAAGTGCAAGTGTGTTTGTCATCTATCATCATCATCATCTTAACAAAAGAAGAAGAAGCAGGCAAGTGCAGGGTTCATTATCCGGTCTGGGGCAACAAACCTTGAACAAGAATTCAGATTTCAGATGGCACTAGTAAACACCCCATTGACTCCCTCCACAATAAGAAAGAGACATGGAGAGTGCGCGTGTGACGTTGGGTTGTTGATATTATAATGGAGCAATATAAAAGAAGGCCTGTTGGTGGGTAATGGTATTATTATTATTATCACAATTATCATGAAAAATAAGAATTTTGATGACCGTTTACTTTAGAGGGCGGCTGGTAGTGGACTTTTAGATGATGATTGATTGATGACCAAAGTGAAAGGCTAGAGAGATTGCCACCTGACTTTTCTTTCTTTATTTCCTTCCAATTTCTTACCTTACATTAATGATTATGGTCTTCTTTTGCAGTCAATAGAAACCTTCTCTCTTTGGTATTGGGCCTGGTCCAAAGTCCCAAAAGGTTTTCTTTTTAAGCCCATAACCAAATTATCCTATTTTTCTCTAGAAAAATAAAAATCCATATGTCAAATTTAATATAAAGAAATAGCACACCGGTTGAAACTTGAACGACGAGAAGAAGAAGACGACGAACTGACGAAGACTAGGGTTTAAGATGAAGAAAGCATGAGAAGTAAATGGAGGTTGTCTGGTACGGACGTTCCTATAATCGGCAGCGAATTCGAGCAAAACGATCAATTTGATCGAGTCGCTACCGATTGACTGGTTAGCTGTTGCTCCTCTCACCGAGGATTGTGCGTCGTCGTCGGAGATCCTTGTGTTTGGAGAATCCGAATGCGCAAGACTCTTCCCAATCAACTCCCGTCTTCCGGTTTGCTTTTCTCTCACAAAATTCTTCTACTTATGCACCAATTGCGGGATTATTCTGGAATTTTGGTTGCTTTTGGAGTTTAGAGTCACTGTGATTTTTACTATTCTGTTATTTCTCATGTTTATTTAGCTTCTTGCGTGCTTGTTAATTTTTGTTCATGTGATGCAAGGGTAGGATGGTAGGGGCTGTGAAGTATTTCAGTATTTGGTCATATCAGAGGTTCAAGGCAAAAAGCTTTTGTTTGTGCTTCATTCTGATTCCTACCTTATTACAAATGGTTTGATTTTGTTTGGCCAAATGCTTATTTTGTAGTTTCCTACCTTATTACAAATTGGGAAATCAACCTTTACATTGGTGTGGAAAAAATTAACCTTATTTACAAAATAACCTTAATTTTGTGTGGAATAAAAAGTAAAGCAACCTTATTACAATGCTATTTTGAGCGGTAGTCCATGGAAAAAATTAATAGTTATGAAAATATTTAGGCTTTTTCTCTCGCCAAGTCTACATTGGTGTCATGTGTAGAACAAATGGGGTGAGCGTTAATCATCTATTTCTTCAATGTCCTGTTGTTGCTTTGAATTTGTTGTTTAACAATATAAAGCAGAAAGGGTGATGTGGGTTATTCTAGAGTTATACTTGTCTTTATTCTTAGTGGAGAGTGTTCTGTGCTTTTGGATGAGTATCATGTTAGCAATGTTTTTAATTATAAGTGACAAGAAGACAATAAGAGAATTTTTTGTCAGATTCTTTAACAACTAGGATATAATTAGTATCTTAGAGAAATATTCTTTGCCTCTTTTGGGCATTTGTTTCTAAGGGATTTCAAGATACTTATTTTTTCTTTATTCACTTAAATTGGCAGATGCTTTGTACTAATCTTGATTTTTGAGAAGTTTTTTGTTTTTTGTTGAAGTTACATATGGTAACTTAGATTGGTTATAGCCATGTCTTGTAAAATGTTTCGTTCATTTTGAAATTTGCACATGTTTTATAGAATTCAGAAGACCATATTGATATGAAAAATCAGTAGCAATTATAATTTTGAGGAATAATAAGATTGTGCTGAGATGAGAGCTTAATTTGAGGTGAAAACTTACATGCCAATTAGTAACTGAGTAACTGTTTACTACTTTACTGTTTTGGTAGGTCAATTACTTATGAAACTTCTACTAGTCTTGGTTGTTTTTCCTTTCATATATGATGTATCATAAAAGGATCTTTTGCTGCTTCCTTGTTGCCTTATCATTTTTCATTGGAATTATCAACACAGGCATGTAAGAACATTTTTTAGTCCTGCACATATGGCGTATTGAGCATTGTTATTGGTTTGTAGGAATTTGATGATTATTCTTGCTCAAGTTTCCCAGACAGGAAAGCACATCCATATCATAAACAAGGTCTTTAAACATAGCTAACTCATTGGTATTCTGGCTGTTGTGATGTCAATATTTTGTTGGTGCATGACTCAAATTCTTCTACAGGTATGCTTCGTTTATCTGATTACATGATTTATTAATTTATATTATTTGAAGTAGAACTTTAAGGAATTTTAATTTTAATTTTGTGCCATCAAACTTCATTTTCTAGGTTTGGGTTTTTTCAATTTGGTGGAATAGTGAAATGAAATGGAAAGAAGCACCTTGTTGCATTTATTTGATTTTATTATATAGCTTTGCTCTACTAGATTTTTGTGTCTGCAAGTGTGCACAATACATAGGGTCCTGAGGACTAAACATCAAATAATGTTATTTAAAGCTGAAAATGTTGGGGTGGTGTTTGTTGTCCGGTTACATTTAAATATTCCTATCACTATAAAACAGTGTCAACTTTCTAATAAACTTAAAAAATACTTGTGATTGTTGTTTAAATGGTGTAGTTAAGTAAACATACATTTGGGTTTGAGGATGTTTGAAATGTGTGACGGATGAAACGACTTAAATGGTTTAATATTTTGTATTCATGTATATAGGATTAGAATAGAAGTTTTGAAGGTGCCAACATACTTTGTATAGTAAACACTTGCTTCTAACTTTAAATTATACAATTTGTGAGACTTAGAAAAAATATAATGTGTTTTATTTAATCGTAGATACATTTTATTCTTAAAGGAAAAAAAATCTTCAAGATAGATATAAAAGTGTGATTAATATTTAGAGCTCTAGATTTTTGCTATATTCTTATTTGCCCACACAATTGCTTTGTAAGTGGAGATTATCGTGGAAGATGAAAAGATGTTTGGAGTTTTTTGAATCGTGATATCATGCTTCTCATGATATGAGGGAAAAGGAGTAAAGAACCTTCTACCCACAGGTAAACAATTCTCCGATTTTTTTTAATAATTGGCATATGCTAATCGCATGTTATTAGGCTTAAAAATATGGTTTTTAATGCAATAGAAACATGTTTTAGGACTATCACTTTTTCCATGAGATATATAGATGGTGAAATTATTATTTGCATGCCCTAACATTTGTTTTGCAATATATATATATATATAATTGGCATATGCTAATCGCATGTTATTAGGCTTAAAAATATGGTTTTTAATGCAATAGAAACATGTTTTAGGACTATCACTTTTTCCATGAGATATATAGATGGTGAAATTATTATTTGCATGCCCTAACATTTGTTTTGCAATATATATATATATATATATATATATAAACCTTCCCTATGGCCATGAATGAATGAATATATTGTTTATATTATTTTCATGAATGTGATTTGTATTAATTTTTGGGTATGTAAGGGGATAATCCAAATTTATTATTTTCTTTATCGTTTTCAATGTTTTTAGATTCAATGTACACCTAGTAAGGAGTATAGGACCTTAATTTTACATCACGTGTAATCTTAATCGAAGAAGAAGACGAAGAAAAGAAAATTTTGGTTGCCCAAGAAACTGTGCACATATGTTCTTGTTGGTTTTAATATTTCCTAATCCGAAATTAATAATTCCCACAAGTGTTTGAATATTTCTTGGACATAAAATCGTTTTTGTCCAAGAATATTCAAGTTTGAGCTCTTAATTATACTAACCCCTTTAAGAAGTTTTTATATATATATTTTTAATGTCTTAGAATTGCCCCAAATTTTATATCTAGGTAAAATAAAGTATTTTAATTAATTTTATGAATTATTTTTGGCTAAAATTGCATTCTACAATAAAATACGCGCTTCGTAAGATTTTGCTCAATTTTTTTTTTTACATCCCTTTAAGAAATTTATATATTTTTTGAATGTCTTAGAATTAAATAAAATTGCATTCTATACTTAAAACGCATCTCGTAAGTTTTTGCTCCAATTTTTCATACTTCCCTTGAAGAAGTTTATATTTTTTAAATGTCTTAGAATTACCCCAAATCTTATAGGTGGGTAGAATAGAGTATTTTAAGTAGTTCTATGAAAAAAAAAAAAAAAAAAAAAAAAAAAAAAAAAACGGATAAAACAGCATTCTACAATTAAATATGCTATTCATAAGTTTTTGCTCAAATTTCTCTTACTAGTCTATAAGAAATTTACAATTTTTTTAATATCTTAGAATTGTCTCAAATTTTATAAATAGGTAGAGTAGAGTATTTTAAGTAGGTATATTAAAAAGATAATAGTGAAATCGCATTCAATGATTAAATATGCGTCTCGTAAGGTTTTGCTTAAATTTCACTTTCTAACCCCTTTATAAAGTTTATGTTTTTTTTAATATCTTAGAATTATCCCAAATTTTATACATAGGTAGAATTAGTGTTTTAAAAAGTGTATTGAGGCACACCTCAATACACTTTCCTAAAAAATCGTAGTGACCTCACTACCTTTTATTAAGGCTCCTCCCTTGATTCTCAATACGGTAGTGAGGCTTACGCATCAATAGTGGATGATAAATGTTGGGTTTTAAATTGTTTTGGAGGCCCATTTTAACCCAATGTTACCCAACACTTATAAGTTGACCAAACTTGGGTTTTAAATTGTTTTGAAGCCCAACTTTTAAAGCTTAAATTGTTTTGGGGTTTTTTTGGGTTCTTTTTGTCAGAAAATTGATACCCCCGAGCGCGTCAGCGTAGCACAATCAAACTAATCCAATCTTCACAACCCAACATGAAGATGCATTGATATTATTATGAAGTTAGTTTTGTTTGAGTTGGGAATAATTATAGCCTAAAAACTAATTTGACCATCTTTGTTAGTATGATGATTGCATGTTAATTATTTTATGAATTATGTTGTGTTATTGATTGTTTGTAAAATTCTAAACTTTACATTTAACTTTGTAACTTGATATTTATAGGATAAAATAGGTTGTTAATGATTATAATGTGATTATGAGATTATTGGTTGATTTATGAAATCTTATGTGCTATATATATATATAATATGACAGGCTATTCTTCGATGTAACATTACACGATGCAATAGTATGTGATCACATATGATTGCATGTGATCACAAATATATATAATGTTATCGCATATGAATTGTATGTGATCACATAATTAAATTATTGTGTTAGTATGATAGAACATGCAATCACATATTAGTTGATGTGGTTGTATCAAAGAAGAAATGATCACAGTCAAAACGTTTTATGTTGTACCATGTAATGTTGCACCAAAGGGCAGCATATATAGATTTGTCTTTTAACTATCCTTAGTGAGGCTTACATCTCGTTACGTCTTAAGGCTTTCGCCTCGCCTCAGTAATTATTTGGTCAAATTTCCCTTACCAACCTCTATAAAAAAACATAATTTGTAAATTTTTTAAAATTACCTAGAATTTTTACTATAGTAAGAATACACAGTTTTAAGCAGTTTCAAGGAAAAAATTAGGATAAAAGTGCATTATGGAATGAAATAAGCGCCTCGTAATTTTTGGATCAAATTTCCCTTACTAACCTCGATAAAAATGCATAATTTGTAAAAAAATTATCATTACCAATAATTTTTAACATAGGAAGAATACACTATTTTCTAGGGAAAAAATTATGATAAAAGTGCATTTTGTAATGAAAATATACGCCTTGTAATTTTTCAGTCAAATTTCCCTTCCGTTATAAACATGCATAATCTGTAAAATTTTTAAAACTACATAGAATCTTTAAAATAGGAAGAATACACCATTTTAAATAGTTGCATGAAAAAAATGAGGATAAAAACGCATTATGAAATGAAAAAAGAGCTTCGTAATTTTAGGATCAAATTTCCCTTACACCTCCATAAAAATGCATAATTTGCAAAATTTTTAGAATTACCTAGAATCTTTAACATAGGAAGAATACACCATTTTAAGTAGTTTCATGGAAAAAATTAGGAGAAAAGCGCATTATGTAATGAAATAAACGTCCCGTAATTTTCAGGTCAAATTTTCCTTACTAACCTTTATAAAAATGTATAATTTGCAAGAATAAAAAATTATCTAGAACTCTTAACATAGGAAGAATACACCATTTTAAGTAGTTCCATAAAAAAAATTAGGATAAAAGCTTATTATGTTATGAAATATGCGTCTCGTAATTTTTCGGTCAAATTTCCTTTACTAACCTCTATAAAAATGTATAATTTGCAAAAATTTTAAAACTATCTAGAATTTTTAACATAGGAAGAAAACACCATTTTAAGCAGTTCCATGATAATAAGTAGGATAAAAGCGTATTATGTAATGAAATTAGCGTCTCGTAATTTTCGGGTCAAATTTCCCTTACTAACCTCTTATAAATACATAATTTGCAAAAAAATTTTTTTAAAAAAATTTAACATAGGAAGAATACATATTTTTAATTAGTTTCATGGAAAAAATTAGGATTAAAGCGCATTATGTTATGAAATAATCGTCTTGTGATTTTCGGGTCAAATGTCCCTTACTAACTTCTATAAAAATGAATAATTTGTAAAAATGTTAAAATTACCTAAAATATTTAACATAGGAAGAGTACACTATTTTAAGTAGTTCCAAGGAAAAAATTAGGATAAAAGCGATTTCTATAATGAAATAAGTGCTTTGTAATTTTTGGGTAAAATTTCGCTTACTAACCTATATTAAAATGCGTAATTTATAAATTTTTTAAAATTACCTAGATTTTTTAACATAGAAAGAATACACCATTTTAAGTAGTTTTATGGAAAAAATTAGGATAAAAGCTCATTATGTAATGAAATATGCGTCTCATAATTTTTTGGTCGAATTTACCTTACTACCTTTATAAAAATGCATAATTTGCAAAAATTTTAAAACTACCTAGAATTTTTAACATAGGATGAATACACCATTTTATGCAGTTGCACGGAAAAAATTAGGAGAAATGCGCATTATGTAATAAAATAAGCATCTCGTAATTTTCAGGTCAAATTTCCCTTACTTAACCTTTATAAAAATGCATAATTTGCAAGAATTTTAAAATCACCTAGAATTTTCAACATAAGAAGAATACACCATTTTAAGTAGTTCCATAGAAAAAATTAGGATAAAAGATCATTATGTAATGAAATATGCACATCATAATTTTTCGGTCAAATTTCCTTTACTAACCTCTATAAAAATGTATAATTTGCAAAAAATTTTAAAACTATCTAGAATTTTAACATAGGAAGAAAACACCAATTTAAGTAGTTCCATGAAAATAATTAGGATAAAAGCGCATTATGTAATGAAATAAGCGTTTCGTAATTTTCGGGTCAAATTTCCCTTACTAACCTCTTTAAAAATGCATAATTTGCAAAAAAATTTAACATAGGAAGAATACACATTTTTAATTAGTTCCATGGAAAAAATTAGGATAAAAGCGCATTATGTTATGAAATAATTGTCTCGTAATTTTCGGGTCAAACTTCCCTTACTAACTTCTATAAAAATGAATAATTTGCAAAAAATGTTAAAATTACCTAAAATGTTTAACATAGGAAAAGTACACCATTTTAAGTAATTCCAAGGAAACAATTAGGATAAAAGCGCATTTTGTAGTGAAATAAGTGCCTTGTAATTTGCAAAAAAGGTTAAAATTACCTAAAATGTTTACCATAGGAAGAGTACACTATTTTAAATAGTTCCAAGGAAAAAATTAGGATAAAAGCGCATTATGAAATAAGTGCTTTGTAATTTTCAGGTCAAATTTTGCTTACTAACCTATTTTAAAATGCATACTTTACAAAAGTTTTAGAATTACCTAGAATTTTTAACATAGGAAGAATATACCATTTTAAGTAGATCCATGGAAAAAATTAGGATAAAAGCTCATTATGTAATGAAATATATGTCTCGTAATTTTTCGGTTAAATTTACCTTACTACCTCTATGAAAATACATAATTTGTAAAATTTTTTAAAATTAGGATAAAAGCTCATTATGTAATGAAATATGCGTCTCGTAATTTTTCGGTCGAATTTACCTTACTGCCTCTATAAAAATACATAATTTGTAAAATTTTTAACATTACCTAAAATTTTTAACATGGGAAGAATACACCATTTTATGTAGTTCCATGGAAAAAAATTAGGATAAAAACGCATTATGTAATGAATTAAGTGCTTCATAATTTTCTAGTCAAATTTCTCTTACTAAGCTCTATCAAAATGCATAATTTGTAAAATTTATAAAATTACCTAGAATTTTTAACATAGGAAGAATACACCAATTTAAGTAGTTCCATGGAAAAAATAAGGAAAAAAGCGCAGTATGTAATGAAATAAGTGCCTTATCATTTTTCGGTTAAATTTACCTTACTTACGTAGTTACCTCTGTAAAAATGTATAATTTGCAAAATTTTTAAGATTACCTAGAATTTTTAAAATAGGAAGAATACACCATTTTAAGTAGTTCCACAGAAATAATTGGAAACAATTAGGATAAAAGCGCACTATGTAATGAAATAAGCGCCTCGTAATATTAGGGTCAAATTTCCCTTACGCTATAAAAATGCATAATTTGCAAAAAGTTTAAAATTACCTACAATTTTTAACGTATGAAGAATACAACATTTTAAGTAGCTCCATAGAAAATATTAGGATAACGGTGAATTATGTCATGAAATACGCGTCTCGTAATTTTCGGATCAAATTTCCCTTACTAACCTCGATAAAAATGTATAATTTGTAAAATTTATAATTACCTAGAATTTAAACATAGGAAGATTACACTATTTTAAGTAGTTCTAGGGAAAAAATTATGACAAAAGCACATTACGTAATGAATTATGCGCCTCATAATTTCTGGGTCAAATTTCCCTTACTAACCTTTATAAAAAATGCATAATTTGCAAAAATTTTAAAATTACCTAGAATTTTTTACATAGGAAGAATACACCATTTTAATTAGTTTCAAGGAAAAATTTAGGGAAAAAGTGCATTATGTAATGAAAGAAGCCCCTTGTAATTTTCGAGTCAAATTTCCCTTACAAACTTCTATAAAAATACATAATTCGTAAAACTTTTAAAATTACATAGAATTTTTAACATAGGCATAATACACCATTTTAAGTAGTTCCATTGCTCATAATTTTCGGGTTAAAATTGTAGGGAAAAACGATTGCACGCAGCGGAAGCGAGACTAAAATAAGTTTAGTATATTTCAAAATTTTTTCCTTTTTAAAGATGAACTTTAACCCTGTAATTAATTACATATAATAAAGATATCGTACCTTTGTCGCGTGATCCAATTGACGTTGCGTCGATGGTAATCCGTAAGATTTTCCAATCCAATCACGAACGTGAATCACCTAAGAGCGTGGTCTCCCTCTCTTTGAATTGTGTACCTGAGGATGGGTAACAAAATCTTTTTTTTTTCGTTAGTCACAAAACTTCCAAGAGACAATGAAGAATGTTCAGATCACTTTTGAATTCTCAATAAAAACGAGATTGTAGGGAAAAATGATTGCACGCAGCGGAAGTGAGACTAAAATAGGTTTAGTATATTTCAAAATTTTTTCCTTTTTAAATATGAACCTTAACCCCTTGATTAATTAATATATAATAAAAGTATCGTACCTTTGTCACGTGCTCCGATTGACTTTGCGTCGATGGTAATTCGCAAGATCTTCCAATCCAATCACGAACGTGAATCACCTAGGAGCGTAAATATTCGAAAGTGCTTTATCATGATTATTTGCTCATATATATATTTGTTTTATTCAGAAATCATGATTCCATCCCTAATCAACATCCTAGAAGATAAAACTTTAACTGGTAATAATTACCTTTAATTAATTAACATATACTAAACCTATTTAAAGTATTTGTTTCAACAAATGCTAAATTTATAGAAAAGGACTATATGAATGATTTTGTACCTACAAGTAGAATTGTCTTAAATGAGATGTTAGGAGATACAATTCCACAAGAGGTTACACAACCTAACCCAATTGTAAGATCCGCACCATCACAAAGTCAACAACATACCATTCCTCGTCTTAGTGGGAGAGTTAGAACTCACCCCGAGAGATACATCGGTCTGGGAGAATCTCCTGGACGACGATGATGATCCCTACACGTATAAGGAAGATATGGAGGATGTTGATTGTCACCATTGGTAAAAAGCAATGCAATATGAGATTGAATCCATGTAGCGGATCCCTTCACAAAGACTCTACCATAAAAGAGTTTTGATGGGCATCTAGAGAACATGGGAATGAGAGATATGACACATTTGCTATAGCGCAAGTGGGAGATTGTTAGGATTATGCTCAATAGCAAGAGTGTAATATTGTATTTGACAATCTTTTCATATTAATAAAGTGATTTCTGTTTTAAACAAATCTTATAGCATTTATAGATTGAATATTATAATTGTCAAAGGTAAATAATCATAAGGTCTTGATATGTATGAGGTAGACACAATTCTTTAGTTAGTCTTGAATAATGTTCACAACTTAAGTTATAGGTTGGGCACCTTTATCTTGTTAAAGTTTTAGAATTCTTTTACTAGCATTTGAGTGAGATCAAATGTGTTATGATGAGTCTAAAATCATCGGAGGGTCTTCGAGTAAAAGAATCTAGTGCACTGGATGCATTGAATTGGATCACAATGAAATACTTTATCTAGAACCGTCAGTAGATAAAAGTCTTTTCATTATCAGGACAATCAGAGAGTCTATCTTAATCCTGAGATAAATGATGGACTTATGGTTGCAAGTGTTATCATTTGAGCTATCAATGAGTACGATTATATAGTATAGTTTATCCTCGATAGTTTGGTGGTATTCATTTGTTAATCGATAGAGGACTTCATTTATAGATATGGACATCGTGACTCTATTTATTAAATGTGAGTAGAATATCATCATATGGATGTTTTGAGGTTTTGGATATTAAATCTTAACGTTGAGTTTTCAATACTGACTATTGAAATATGACTTCTGGATAAGTCATAATATATATCCAAGTTCAAAATGTGGTCATATGAGGAAATATGGTAACTTGGAGAGCTATAGGCTGTCTATGAGCTCTTGGCGATTATTGATATTCTTCACGAGGATTTACCATCTCCTATAAGATTGTCTAGGGTATGAATGATAACCATTTACTTATTCTATCTTCATTTAATAGTGCAATTTTAGTTCTTTAGTGGAATGAACTAAAATTAATAGATTGAACCTAAGTGAATCATTTGTTGATTGAGATTGTGTTATATCTTTTGGAGCTTAAATTTAGATAAGCCCGCCAAGATCCCCAATCCACACGGACTTGCATGGATCACTTGATATATTCTACCGGACTATTTATGGGTCCATCTAGAATTGTATTAAGGCATGTGAGCTTGTTTCTTTTAGTAGGAATATGCCTAGTTTACATGTGGGCCTTTTAATTAAGGTCCAATGAATTAAATGAAATAAGAAAATAATATATGGCCCATGTATATGTATGTGGGGCGGCAAGACTAATATAAAAGTCTAATATATTATTTTATTTCATTATTTGATTAAATGGAAATTAATTAATTGATTAATTAATTATTTAATTGAAAATCAAAATCTTTTTCTAGCTAGGAAATATGTTTATTAGAAGTATACTATTGTGGTAGTATAATAAATATAAAAGACTTTATTTGGTAAGTAGATAAATAAAGGATTTATTTATTTAGTCAAATAAGGAAGTCTTTTATAGTTACAAATACACTAAGGAGTTGGATTAGGGTTTGGAATTCTAAGGAAATCTATCTAGGGTTAGGATTTAAGTCAAAAGACATAAATCCTACATGGTAAAGGATTTCGGCCTCAATATATAGATATATATAAAATATATATGGCAATTAGCCGGAATATATATAGATATATATATTTATAAACCATGTAGATATAAATATTTTATATAATGTAAGTTGAATTCGGTGCACTATATATGATAAGTGCAGAATTTGGTGGAACATATATTATATAGTGGCATGCAGAATTCGTGGCATATATATACTGAGATATATATTATTTATATAGAATATAGATTGCAAAGATTTCGCATGAGATATATTAATATATTGTGCAAGGAAATCGCACTATATATATATACATAATATATTCGGCAACCCTAATAATTTTTTGAGAGTTATTTTTCTTTAGTCTGAAAAATGGAATCCAACTCTTAGATTAGTGTGATAATTTCGGCCAAGAGGTATAGAGAGAAGAGTTGTTCTTATTTCGATAGTGAACTTTTAGCTTTGATATCAAAAGGTTCAGTGCTTTTAGATGTGTATTAATTAATTAAAGGGTTAATGTTCACTTTATGGAAAAATTTTAAAATATACTAAACTCTAATTTTAGTCCCGCTTCTGTTGTGTGAAATCATTTTTTCCCTATTGCTTCCGCTGCGTGCAATCATTTTTTCCCTAGTGCAATCATTTTTTCCCTACTACAATAAAAAATGATTGCACGCAGCGGAAGCGAGACTTAAATATGTTTAGCATATTTCAAAAAATTTTCCTTTTTAAAGATGAACCTTAACCCTTTAATTAATTAACATATAATAAAGATATCGTACCTTTGTCGCGTGATCCGATTGACGTTGTGTCGATGGTAATCCGCAAGATCTTCTAATCCAATCACGAATGTGAATCACCTAGGAACGTGGTTTCCCTTCTTTTTGAATTGTGTACCTGATGATGGATAACAAAATTTTTTCTTCTTCGTTAGTCACAATAAATTCCAAGAGACTACAAAGAATAGTCTGGTCTCTTGTATTGTAGGGAAAAAGCGATTGTACGCAGCGGAAGCGAGACTAAAATTAGAGTTTAGTATATTTTAAAATTTTTCCATAAAGTGAACCTTAACCCTTTAATTAATTAATTACATATAAAAGATATCATACCTTTGTCGCGTGATTCGATTGACTTTGCGTCGATGGTAATCCGCAAGATCTTTCAATCCAATCACGAATATGAATCACCTAGGAGCGTGGTCTCTCTCTCTCTTGAATTGTGTATCTGAGGATGGATAACAAAATCTTTTCTTTTTCGTTAGTGACAAAACTTCTAAGAGACAATAAAGAATGTTCCGGTCATTTTTGAATTTTCAATCTAATGATCGAAACTCGCGTGAATCTTGTTCGAAATTGTGCACTAAGCCTTTTGATATCAAAGCTAGAAGTTCACTATCCACCAAATTCTGCACTTATCATATATAGTGCACCGAATTCAACTTACATTATATAATATATTTAAATCTGCATGCTTTATAAATATATATATCTATATATATTCCTGCTAATTGCCATATATGTTTTACATATATCTATATATTGAGGCCGAAATCTTTTACCATGTAGGATTTGTGTCTTTTGACTTAAATCCTAACCTTAGGTAGATTTCCTTAGAATTCCAAACCCTAATCCAACTCCTTAGTGAATTTGTGACTATAAAAGACTTCCTTATTTGACTAGATAAATAAATCCCTTATTTATCTACTTACCAAATAAAGTCTTTTATATTTATTATACTACCATAATAGTATACTATTAAGAAACATATTTCCTAGTTAGAAAAAGATTTTCATTTAATCAAATAATGAAATAAAATAATATATTAGACTTTTATATTAGACTTTTATATTAGTCTTGCCGCCCCACATACATATACATAGGCCATATATTATTTTCTTATTTCATTTAATCCATTGGACCTTAATTAAAAGGCCCACATGTGAATTAAGCCTATTCCAACTAAAAGAAACAAGCCCACATGCCTTAATACAATTCTAGATGGACCCATAAATAGTCCGGTATAATATATCAAGTGATCCATGCAAGTCTGTGTGGATTGGGGATCTTGGCGGGCTTATCTAAATTTAAGCTCCAATAGATATAATCCAATCTCAATCAATAAATGATTCACTTAGGTTCAATCTATTAATTTTAGTTCATTCCACTAAAGAACTAAAATTGCACTTTTAAATGAAGATATAATAAGTAAATGATTCTCATTCATACCCTAGACAATTTATAGGAGATGGTGAATCCTCGTGAAGAATATTAGTAATCGCTAAGAGCTCATAGACCGCCTATAGCTCTCCAAGTTACCATATTTCCTTATATGACCACATTTTGAACTTGGATATATATTATGACTTATCCGGAAGTCAACTTTCAATAGTCACTATTGAAAACTCAACGTTAAGATTTAATATCCAAAACTTGAAAACATCCATAAGATGATATTCTACTCACATTTAATAAATGGAGTCACGATGTTCATATCTATAAATGAAGTCCTCTATCGATTAACAATTGAATACCACCAAACTATCGAGGATAGACTACGCTATATAATCGTACTCATTGATAGCTCAAATGATAACACTTGCAACTATAAGTCCATTATTTATCTCAGGATTAAGATAGACTCTCCGATTGTCCTGATAATGAAAAGACTTTTATTTACTGGCGGTTCTAGATAAAGTATTTCGTTGTGATCCAGTTCAATGCATCCAGTGCACTAGATTCTTTTACTTGAAGATCCTCCGATGATTTTAGACTCATCATAACACATTTGATCCCACTCAAATGCTAGTAAAAGAATTCTATAACTTTAACAAGATAAATGTGCCCAACCTTTAACTTAAGTTGTGAACATTATTCAAGACTAACTAAATATGTGTTTTCCTCTCTTATGATTTCTTGGTTCTTTCGAATTAGCCACTGCTCCACTGTTGTCACAATATATAGTGATCTGCTCATTCGCACTGGGAATCACTTTTAAGTCAATTAGGAATTGGTGGAGCTAGACAGCCTCTTTGGCAGCTTCGCATGCAGCAACATACTCAGCTTCCATGGTGGAATCAGCAATACAAGATTGCTTGATAGTCCTCCATATGACTGCTCATCCTCCAATAGTAAACACAAATCCTGATGTGGATTTTCTAGAGTCAGAATCTGACTGGAAATCAAAATTTGTATACCCAACGTGAATTAAATCCCCTCATAAGTATACAAGCATATTATCTCTTGTTCTCTTGAGATACTTGAAAATATGCTTGACTGCCGTCCAGTGATCAGGGCCAGGTTTCGATTGAAACCTGCTAACTATGCCTACAGCAAAACAAATATCTGGTCTAGTGCAGAGCATTGCATACATGAGACTTCCAACTGTCGAGGCATATGGAATCCTACTCATGAATTGCTTTTCATGCTCATTCTAAGGAACTTCCTTAGAAAGTTTGATTCCATGTCTGAAAGGTAACATACCTTTCTTGGAATTTTGCATGGAAAACCTAGACAATATTTTATCTATATATGAAGCTTAGGATAGTGCAATCGTTCTATTCTTTCTATCTTTTATTACTTGGATACCAAGAATATAACTTGTTTCTCCCAAGTCCTTCATATTAAATTGTTTTGCTAACCATTCTTTTATTGATGTCAATACACCTACATCGTTTCCGATAAGTAGTATATCATCAACATTAAGAATGAGGAAAACCATCTTATCGCCTTTAATCCTTTTGTAAACACAAGGTTCTGAATAAATCCAAAACCTTTAACTGCTTGATCGAACCTTATGTTCCAGGATCTGGATGCTTACTTTAATCCATAAATGGATTTTTGCAACTTGCATACCTTTTCCACTTGGCCTTTTTCAATGAATCCTTTTGGTTGCATCATATAGATGCTTTTATCAAGACTTCCGTTAAGGAAAGCTGTCTTGACGTCTATTTGCCAAATCTCTAGATCTAGAGATGCTGCAATGGATAAGAGTATCCTAATGGATTTAAGCATGGCCACAGGAGAGAAGGTTTCCTCGTAATCGATACCTTATTTCTGTGTTTAACCTTTAACTACTAGTCTAGCTTTAAAGGTTTCCACCTTCCATCCATATCTCTTTTCCTCTTGTATACCCACTTGCCCTTTAGGCAAGTCTACAAGAGACCAGACTTTGTTATTGCATTGCCTTTTGCCAATGGCGACAATCAACATCCTCCATAGCTTCCTTATATGTGTAAGGATCATCGTTATCCGAGAGATTCTCCACTGATTCTCCCAGACCAATGTATCTCTCGGGTTGAGTTCTAACCCTCCCACTACGACGAGGAATGGTAGGTTGTTGATTTTGTGATGGTGCGGAACTTACAATTGGACTAGGTTGTGTATCCTCTTGTGGAATTGTATCTTCAGACATCTCATTCAGGACAATTCTACTTTTGGGTATAAAATCATTCATATAGTCCTTTCCCAGAAATTTAGCATTTGTTGAAACAAATACTTTAAGATCTGAAGGACTATAGAAATAATATCCCTTAGTTTCTTTTGGATACCCTACAAATATGCATGTTTCCGAACGAGACTCCATCTTTTCTGTCTTTCCTTTTAACACATGCGCAGGACAACCAAATATCTTTAAGTGTTGTAAACTAGGCTTTTGCTCAGTCTACAACTCATGCAGTGTTTGAGGAACCGACTTAGATGGTACATCGTTTAGAATGTATATTGCAGTTTGTAAAGCATATCCCCAAAAAGAAATAGGAAGCGTTGAATAACTCAACATAGACCTAACCATGTTTAAAAGAGTTCTATTTCTCCTTTATGCCACCCTATTTTGTTGAGATGTACCTGGTGCAGAAAACTGAGAAGTAATTCCATTATCAACAAGATATTGCTGAAACTCATCAGATAGATATTCTCCACCACGATCAGATCTCAAGATTTTTATGTATTTATCTAGCTGATTTTCCACTTCAGCTTTAAATGCTTTGAACATATCAAAAGCATCCGACTTATGTCTCATGAGATACATATAACCAAATCTCGAGTAATCATCTGTGAAAGTGATGAAGTACTCATATCCACCTCTAGCTTGAATGCTCATAGGTCCACATACATTAGTGTGTATTAATCCTAAACATTCAGTGGCTCTTGTGCCTTTGGTCGTAAACGACCTTTTGGTCATTTTACCTTTCAAACATGATTCACAAGTTGGTAAATCATTAACCTTTAAGTCACTTAAAGGTCCATTACTAACCAATCTTTTAATCCTATTAAGATTAATATGACCTAGGCGCAAATGCCATTGGTAGGTTCCATCTTTTGATAGTTTTACTCTTTTAAGATTATGTTGCGTTAATTTTGTGTCCAACAAGTGAGAGATATTTCTATATAAATAGAATTGACCGTTTTCTAATGTACTTTTGCAAATAAATTTGTCATTCTTACTAATAATAATTTTTTTATTAAAAGTAACTAAATATCCAAAATTATTCAAACAAGAAACTGAAATTAAATTCCTTTTGAATTGAGGTACATAATAAACGCCTATTAAATCTAAATACCTAAAAGAATCTAGATTAACTCTTATATCTCCCACTGCACTTTCAGACACTAACGTTCCGTTGCTCAAACGCACTCAAACGCAAGTTGATTTCATTCTTATTCAGCTTTCTCTTTTCTTGGAACCCCTGTAAGGAATAACAAATATGATTTGTGGCTCCAGAGTCTATGATCCAAGAATCTGTAAAATCTGTAGAATCTGCCAGAAAACATGTTTCAAGATAATTAATATTACCTTGTTCCTTCTTGGGCAATTTCTTTTCCAATGTCACTTTTCACCACAAAGGAAGCACTTCTCTTTGATATTGGTTACTTTCTTGGTCTCCTTCTTGGTAGACCTAAGTTGCTTTTTCTTCTGTTGTTTCTTGACCTTCTGACGGGTATTAACAGTAGCAACTTTACCAACCATATGAATATGAGATTCATAAGTAGGAGCAGGTGGTTTAGGAGCAGACAGAACAAACTTATGTTTTTCAGCTTGCAGCAACAACCCAATTTTCCTTTTCCATGTGACATAATTATCTTCAGTTAAAGTTTTATCTTTTAAGATGTTGATTAGGGATGGGATCATGATTTCTGAATAAAACAAAAATATATATAGGTAAATAATCATGATAAAGCACTTTCGAATATTTATCTTGAATTAAATAAATAACTCAATCGTAAAAATTCAACGATGATCCAACACCCATAAATGTCATGCCTCATTTAGGAGTACGTACCATTTATTAGTTGAACTAGGTCCTACCTAATTGTTAATATAACAACCAACGTTTTCAATTTTAGCCTTGCAATTTTATTGATAATAACTCTTGGGAGGATATCAATAAAATTACATTGAGTGTGTTACCAAGATATCGACCCTTAATTTTCTCTCACGAAAATCCCTCCTTTGGGAGTAGATCTCTTGAGTCAATTGTCTAGTCTATCATTGTAAGGAAGTATTTTGTTAAATTCCATTTATGGACGCCCCTTGGGGGGATTACTAATAAAACAAAAAGCTCAACTAAGCAACTATCAAGAAGGAATTATGGCGATGATAGACCACCCTTCTTGTTACAATTCCGAAACAAAAATTACATTGAAATTCTAGGACCAAAATCGGGCAACAACAATTCATATAATAATATTAACATATATAAATCCATACATTCCAATGTAATTATATATGCGAATACCTAGAGTGCTATCTCTTTCTAAAACATGCATAATCATAATAAAAAGAAATAGATTCACGTACGTATATATTACAACAGTATTTAAACAAATAAAATACTGTAGTATTTTTTTTTAAACACTGCAGTATTTTAATACAACCCAAAAACTGCACTATTTTAATAAAATAAAAACTGCAGTATTTTTTTAATACAATAAAAATAAAAGAGAACTAAGTGCGCGTTTGGTATCGTTTTTAAAATGGTGTTTTTGAAAACTATTTTTAAAAATGGAAATCATGTTTTAAAAATGATGTTTTAAAAAATGTAATGTGTTTGGTAGTATTTTTTAAAAGTAGTTTTTTGAAGCGGAAAACGATGTAAAAGTGTTTGGTTGTTTTTAAAATGAGTGAAATAGTTGTTTGGAGGGAAAAGTTAAAGTTTATTTTGAAAACCTGTTTTGAAAACAATAGAAAACAATAAAAAGTTGTTTTTAACTTTTTAGTTATAACTTTTAAAAAGTTGTTTTTTGTTTTTAAAAACAGTTTTGTAAAATGCTCAACCAAACAACATTGTAGTTGTTTTTTGTTTTTAAAAACAAAAAACAGTTTTTAAAAATGAATCCAAACACCACCTAAAATTTTAACCTGTATAAAAATGCATAATTCACAGAACTTTTAAAATTACCTTGAATATTTTGACAAAGGAATAATACTCCATTTGAAGTAGTTCCATGATAAAAAATAGGATAAAATTGCATTATATAATGAAATAAGCGACTCGTAATTTTCGGGTCAAATTTCCCTTACTAATCTCTATAAAAATGCATAATTTGCAAAACGTTTAAAATTACATTGAATATTTGACATAGGAAGAATACATTATTTTAAGTAGTTCTATGAAATAAAAAAGGATAAAAGCGCATTATGCAATGAAATAAGCGCCACGTAATTTTCGGGTCAAATATCCCATACTAACATCTATAAAAATGCATAATTTGTAAAACTTTAAAAATTACCTAGAATTTTTAACATTGGAAGAATACATGATTTTAAGTTGTTCCATAGAAAAATTTAGGATAAAAGCGCATTATGTACTGAAAAATCGCTTCATCATTTTTAGGTCAAATTTCCCTTAATAACCTCTATAAAAATGCCTAACTTGCAAAACATTTAAAATTACCAAGAATTTTTGACATAGGCACAATACACCATTTTAAGTAGTTGCATGGAAAACAATAGGATAAAAGAGCATTATGTAATGAAATAAGAGCCTCGTAATTTTCGGGTTAAATTTCCCTTACAAACCTCTGTAAAAATGCATAATTTGCAAAACTTTTAAAACTACCAACAATTTTTAACATAGGAAGAATACACCATTTTAAGTAGTTCCATTTAAAAAATTAGGATAAAAGCTCATTATGTAATGAAATAAGCGGCCCGTAATTTTTCGGTCAAATTTCCCATATTTACCTATATAAAAATTTATAATTTGGAAAACTTTAAAAATTACCTAGCATTTTTAACATAGGAAGAATACACAATTTCAAGTAGTTCCATGGAAAAGATTAGGATAAAAGCGCATTATGTAATGAAATAAGTGCCTCGTATTTTTTTGGTCAAATTTCCCTTACTACCTCTATTAAAATGCATAATTTGTAAAATTTTTAAAATTACCTACAATTTTTGGCATAGGAAGAATACACCATTTAAGTAGTAACAGGGAAAAAAATAGCATAAAAGTGCATTATGTAATGAAATAAGCGCCTTGTAATTTTCAGGTCAAATTTCCCTTATTTGCCTATATAAAAATGCATAATTTGCAAAACTTTTAAAATTACATAGAATATTTGACATAGGAATAATACACAATTTTAAGTAGTTGCATGGAAAACAATAGGATAAAAGCGCATTATGTAATGAAATAAGCCCCTCATAATTTTCGGGTCAAATTTCCCTTACTAACCTATATAAAAATGCATAATTTGCAAAAATTTTAAAATTACCTACAATTTTTAACATAAAAAGAGTACAACATTTTAATTAGTTCCATGGAAAAAATTAGGATAAAAGCACATTATGTAATGAAATAAGCGCTTCGTAATTTTCGGGTTAAATTTCCCTACTAACCTCTATAAAATTGCATAATTTGGAAATTTTTTAAAATAAACTAGATTTTTTAACATATTAAGAATACACCATTTTAAGTAGTTCCATGGAAAAAAATTAGGATGAAAGTGCATTATGTAATGAAATAAGTGTCGTGTCATTTTCGGGTCAAATTTCCCTTAATAACCTCTATAAAAATGCATAACTTGCAAAACTTTTAAAATTATCTAGAATTTTTGACATAGGAATAATACACCCTTTTAAGTAGTTGCATGGAAAACAATAGGATAAAAGCGCATTATGTAATGAAAATTGCGGCCCTTAATTTTTTGGTCAAATTTCCCTTATTTACCTATATAAAAATGCATAATTTGAAAAACTTTAAAATTACCTAGAATTTTTAACATAGGAAGAATATATCATTTTAAGTTGTTTCGTAGAAAAAAGTAGGATAAAAGAACATTATGTAATAAAATAAGTGCCACGTAATTTTCGGGTCAAATTTCCTTAACTTACCTCTATAAAAATGCATAATTTGCAAAACTTTTAAAATTACCTATAATTTTTAACATAGGAAGAATACACCATTTTAAGTAGTTGCACGAAAAACAATAGGATAAAAACGCATTATGTAATGAAATAAGCGTCTCGTAATTTTTGGGTCAAATTTCCCTTAATAACCTCTATAAAAATGCATAATTTGTAAAAATTTAAAAATTACCTAGAATTTTTAACCTAGGTAGAATAAACCATTTAAAGTAGTTCAATGAAATTTTTTGGATAAAAGCTCATTATGTAATGAAAAAAGCCCCTCGTAATTTTCGGGTTGAATTTCCCTTACTAACCTTTATAAAAATGACAAATTTGCAACACTTTAAAAATTACCTAGAATTTTTGACATAGGAATAATATACCATTTTAAGTACTTCCATGGAAAAAAAAAAGGATTAAAACGTATTATGTAATGAAATAAGCGCCTCGTAATTTTCGTGTCAAATTTCCCTTCTAACCTCTGTAAAAATGCATTATTTGCAAAAATTTTAAAATTATCTAGAATTTTTAAAATAGGAATAATACACCATTTTAAACAGTTCTATGAAAAGAATTAGGATAAAAGCACATTATGTAATTAAATAAGCGAGTCGTAATGTTAGGGTCAAATTTCCCTTACTAACCTTTATAAAAATAACAAATTTGCAAAACTTTTAAAATTACGTAGAATATTTGACATAGGAATAGTACACCATTCTAAGTAGTTCCACGAAAAAAACAAGGATAAAAGCACATTATGTAATGAAATAAGTGTCTCGTAATTTTCGGGTCAAATTTCCCTTACTAATCTCTATAAAAATGCATAATTTGTAAAATTTTTAAAATTACCTAGAATTTTTAACATAGAAAGAATACACCATTTTAATTACTTCCATGGAAAAATTAGAATAAAAGCGCATTATGTAATGAAATAAGCGTCTCATAATTTTCGGGTCAAATTTCCCTTACGTTTCTCTAAAAAAATGTATAATTTGCAAAACTTTTAAAATTACCTTGAGTTTTTGACAGAGGAATAAAACACCATTTTAAGTAGTTCCATGGAAAAAATTAGGATAAAAGCACATTATGTAATGAAATAAACGCGTCGTAATTTTTGGGTTAAATTTCCTTACTAACCTCTATAAAAATGCATAATTTGCAGAATTTTTAAAATTACATAGAATATTTTACATAGGAATAATACACCATTTTAAGTAGTTCCAAGGAAAAAAACTAGGATAAAAGCGCATAATATTATGAAATAAGTGTCTCGTAATTTTCAAGTCAAATTTCCCTTACTAACCTGAATGTAAATGTATAATTTGGAAATTTTTTAAAATTACCTAGATTTTTTAACATAGGGAGAATACACCATTTTAAGTAGTTCCATGGAAAAAATTAGGATAAAAGCGCATTATGTAATATAATAAGTGTCTCGTAATTTTCGAGTCAAATTTCCCTTACGTTTCTCTAAAAAATTGCATAATTTGCAAAACTTTTAAAATTACCTTGAGTTATAATACACCATTTTAAGTAGTTCCATGGAAAAAATTCGGATAAAAGCTCATTATGTAACGAAATAAGCGTGTCGTAATTTTCGGGTTAAATTTCCTTACTAACTTCTATAAAAATGCATATTTTGCAAAACTTTAAAATTACCTAGAATATTTTACATAGGAATAATACACCATTTAAAGTAGTTCCAAGGTAAAAACAACGATAAAAGCTTATAATATTATGAAATAAGCGCATCGTAATTTTCGGGTTAAATTTCCCTTACTAACCTCAATAAAAATGCATAATTTTGAAATTTTTTAAAATTACCTAGATTTTTTAACGTAGGGAGAATACACCATTTTAAGTAGTTACATTGAAAAAATTAGGGTAAAAGCTCATTATGTAATGAAATAAGCAAGTTGTAATTTTCGGGTTAAATTTCCTTACTAACCTCTATAAAAATGCATAATTTGTAAAACTTTTAAAATTACTTAGAATATTTTACATTGGAATAATACACCATTTTAAGTAGTTCCATCGAAAAAACTAGGATAAAAGTGCATAATATTATGAAATAAGTACCTCATAATTTTCGGGTCAAATTTCTCATACGTTACCTGTATAAAAATGAATAATTTACAAAAATTTTAAAATTACATAGAATTTTTAACATAGAAAGAATACACCATTTTAAGTAGTTCCATGGAAAAATTTAGGATAAAAGCTCATTATGTAATGAAATAAGTGGTTTGTAATTTTTCGGTCAAATTTCCCTTATTATATAAAAATGCATAATTTGTAAAAATTTTAAAATTACCTACAATTATTTTTAACATAGGACGAATACACTATTTTAAGTTGTTCCACGGAAAACAATAGGATAAAAGCTCATTGCGTAATGAAAAAAGTGCCTCGTAATTTTTGGGTTAAATTTCCCTTACTAACCTCTATAAAAATGCATTATTTGTATAACTTTTAAAATTACCTAGGATTTTTTACATAGGCATAATACACCATTTTAAGTAGTTACAAGGAAAAAAAAAAAAGCATAAAAGCGCATTATGTAATGAAATAAGCGTCTCGTAATTTTCGGGTCAAATTTCCCATACTAACCTCTATAAAAATACATAATTTACAAAAAAAAATTAAAATTACCTAGAATTTTTAACATAGGAAGAATACACCATTTTAAGTTGTTCCATGGAAAAAAATAGAATAAAAGCTCATTGTGTAATGAAAAACGCGCCTCGTAATTTTCGGGTTAAATTTCCCTTACTAACCTCTATAAAAATGCATAATTTGCAAAACTTTTAAAATTACCTAGAATTTTTGACATGGCATAATACACGATTTTAAGTAGATACCAGGAAAAAAATAGGATAAAAGCGCATTATGTAATGAAATAAGCTCCTCGTCATTTTCGGGTCTAATTCCCTTAATAACCTCTATAAAAATGCATAATTTGCAAAACTTTTAAAATTACGTAGAATTTTTTGACATAGGCATAATAAACCATTTTAAGTAGTTGCATGGAAAACAATAGGATAAAAGCGCATTATGTAATGAAATAAGCGTCTCGTAATTTTCGGGTAAAATTTCCCTTACAAACCACTAGAAAAATGCATAATATGCAAAATTTTTAAAATTACCTACAATTTTTAACATAGGAAGAATATACCATTTTAATTTATTCCATGAAAAAAAAAAAGAGTATAAAATCTGATTGTGTAATGAAAAAAGCGCCTCAAAATTTTCGGGTTAAATTTCCCTTACTAACCTCTATAAAAATTCATAATTTGCAAAACTTTAAAAATTACCTAGAGTTTTAGACATCGGAATAATGCACCATTTTAAGTAGTTCCATGGGAAAAAAAAAAAGGATTAAACCGCATTATGTAATGAAATAATCGCTTTGTAATTTTCGGGTCAAATTTCCCTTGCTAACCTCTATAAAAATGTTTAATTTGTAAAAATTTAAAAATTACCTAGAATTTTTAAAATTGGAAGAATACACCATTTTAAGTAGTTTCATGAAAAAAATTAGGTTAAAAGCTCATTACGTAATGAAATAAGCGTCTCGTAATGTTCGGGTCAAATTTCCCTTACTAACCATTAAATGCATTATTTGCAAATTTTTTCAAATTGTCTAGAATTTTTAAAATAGGAATAATACATTGTTTTAAGTAGTTCAATGAAAAAAATTAGGTTAAAAGCTCATTATGTAATGAAATAAGCGCGTCGTAATGTTAGGGTCAAATTTCCCTTATAACATCTGTCAAAATGCATAATTTGCAAAACTTTTAAAATTACCTAGAATATTTGATATAGGAATAATACACCATTTTAAGTACCATGGAAAAAACAAGGATAAAAGTGCATTATGTAATGAAATAAGCGCTTCGTAATTTTTGAGTCAAATTTCCCTTACTAACCACTATAAAAATGTATAATTTACAAAATTTTTAAAATTACCTAGAATTTTTGACATAGGCATAATAAACCATTTTAATTTTTAAGTAGTTGCATGGAAAACAATAGGATAAAAGCGCCTTATGTAATGAAATAAGCGTCTCGTAATTTTCGGGTAAAATTTCCCTTACGTTACTCTACAAAAATGCATAAATTGTAAAACTTTTAAATTTACTTTGAATTTTTAAAATAGGAAGAATACACCATTTTAAGTAGTTCAATGATTTTTTTTTGGATAAAAGGTCATTATGTAATGAAATAATCATGTCATAAAAGCGCCTTATGTAATGAAAGCACCTTATGTAATGAAATAAGGATAAAAGCGCCTTATGTAATGAAATAAGCGTCTCGTAATTTTCGGGTAAAATTTCCCTTACGTTACTCTACAAAAATGCATAAATTGTAAAACTTTTAAATTTACTTTGAATTTTTAAAATAGGAAGAATACATCATTTTAAGTAGTTCAATGATTGTTTTTTGGATAAAAGGTCGTTATGTAATGAAATAACCGTGTCATAATTTTCGGGTCAAATTTCCCTTACTATCCTCTATAAAAATGCATAATTTGCAAAACTTTTAAAATTCCCTTGAATATTTGACATAGGCATAATACACCATTTTAAGTAGTTACAAGGGAAAAACAATAGGATGAAAGCGCATTATGTAATGAAATAAGTGTCTCGTAATTTTTGGGTCAAATTTCCTATACTTACCTCTTTAAAAATAAATAATTTACAAAATTACCTAGAATTTTTAACATAGGAAGAATACACCATTTTAAGTTGTTCCATGTAAAAAATTTGGATAAAAGCTCATTGTGTAATGAAAAAACTCCTCGTAATTTTTGGATTAAATTTCCCTTACTAACCTCTATACAATTGCATAATTTGCAAAACTTTTAAAATTACCTAAAATATTTGACATTGGAATAATACACCATGTCAAGTACTTCCAAGGGAAAAAAAATAGGATAAAAGCACATTATGTAATGAAATAAACGTCTCGTAATTTTTGGGTCAAATTTCCCTTACCGTGCTCTATAAAATTGCATAATTTGCAAAAAATTTTAAATTGAGTCCTAAAAAGGCCATCTTCTATTCAAATTGTTCCAAAATCACCATTTTGGCAAAACATTGTTCATTGACATCCATTATGTTAAATATAACAGAAAGCTACTGTTATCTAAGACATGACACTCTTAAAGAATAAAATAGCATTAGACACCATTAATTGGTGGGTGGAGTCCCAAAAAGGCCATTATTTCCATCTCTGCAAACTATTCAAATCTGACCTATGTCCACATTCAAGTACACATCTCTAAAAATACTCAACCTTATTTGCGCAAATTTTGATACAAGAAAGTAGACATGCAAATAAACACTTTTCATTCAGAAAATATTCCAAAAATCGATTTGGAAAACTGTGAAAATGAGCGATGAACACAGCTCACTCGCGGATTCGTGTTGCTTTTGACCTTTGACTGAATAATTGATTATAACTTTCAAAATACCGTCGAGAATTTTACATTTTTTATACCGTTGGATTCGTATCGAAAAATCGAAGAAACCAGCATGGACGAAAAAATTTATTTCCTTGCCAAAAGATACAGTTTTAAGGAAAAAGAGCGTCGAACACAGCTCACTCGCTGATTCGAGTTGCTTTTGACCTTTGGCTGAATAATTGATCATAACTTTCAAAATACCACACAGAATTTTACGTTCTTTATACCGTTGGATTCGTATCAAAAAATTGAAGAACTTGGCGTGGACAAAAAAAATTATTTCCTTGCCAAAAGATACAATTTTAAGGGAAAAGAGTGATGAACACACCTCACTTGCGGATTGCTCATCGCTTCTGACATTTGATTGAATAATTGATCATAACTTTCAAAATACCGCCCAGAATTTTACGTTCTTTATACCGTTGGATTTATATCGAAAAATCGAAGAATCCATCGTGGACGAAAAAAATTATTTCCTTGCCCAAAGATATAGTTTTTAGGAAAAAGAGTGATGAACACACCTCACTCGCGGATTGCGCGTCGCTTCTGACCTTTGACTGAATAATTGATCATAACTTTCAAAATACTGCCCACAATTTTACGTTCTTTATACCGTTGGATTCGTATCGAAAAATTGAAGAACACAACGCAGACGAAAAAATTTATTTCCTTGCCAAAAGATACAGTTTTAAGGAAAACGTTTACATAAAAATATTTCTAGCAGAACACAAAACCACACAAAAAATGAAATGAAAAATAAACCGATTTCTTTTGCGTTTTTTGAAGTAGTGACCTGAAAAGAAAAGTGAAATTTTTTTTTGAACATCTTTGTCAAATTGTGCCCTAAGATGGTGACTTGATGATTTTACAATATTGCCCCTTCTTGTTTTACTATTTTAACATCGATTCTAACATGTTATGACATAAGCAAACGGACTTCAAACAATTAATGGGCAAAGTGGCAACAATTGATACTTTTTTTCAATGGAATGGCTAATTTGAGCCATTTGGAAAAATTAATGCCTTACCAAATTAGTGGCTCTAGAAATCACTGACCCTTTAAAATTATCTAGAATTTTTAAAATAGGAAGAATACACCATTTTAAGTAGTTTCATGAAAACAAATTAGGATAAAAGCACATTATGGAAGGAAATAAGTGCGACATAATTTTCGGGTCAAATTTCCCTTACTAACCTCTACAAAAATGTATAATTTGCAAAACTTTTAAAATTCCTTAGAATATTTGACATAGGAATAATACATCATTTTAAGTAGTTCCATGGAAAAAACAAGGATAAAAGCACATTATATAATGAAATATGTGCCTCGTAATTTTCGGGTCAAATTTACCATACTAACCCCTATAAAAATAAATAATTTACAAAAATTTTAAAATTACCTAGACCTTTTAACATAGGAAGAATACACCATTTTAAGTTGTTCAATGGTAAAAAATAGGATAAATGCTCATTGTATAATGAAAAAAGTGCCTCGTAATTTTCATGTTAAATTTCCTTTACTAACCTTTTTAAAAATGCAAAATTTACAAAACTTTTAAAATTACCTAGAATATTTGAAATAGGAATAATAAGCCATTTTAAGTATTTCCATTATAAAAAAAAGAGAGGATAAAAGCACAATATGTAATGAAATAAGCGCTTCGTAATTTTCGGGTCAAATTTCCCTTACTAAACTTGATAAAATTGAATAATTTGCAAAAAAATTAAAATTATCTAGAAATTTTAAAATAGGAAAAATATACTATTTTAAGTAGTTCCATGAAAAAAATTAGGATAAAAGCACATTATGGAAGGAAATAAGCGTGTCATAATTTTCGGGTCAAATTTCCCTTACTAACCTCTACAAAAATACATAATTAGCAAAACTTTTAAAATTCCCTAGAATATTCGACATAGGAATAATACACCATTATAAGTTGTTCCATAGAAAAAAGAAGGATAAAAGCGCATTATGTAATGAAATATGCGCCTCGTAATTTTCAGGTCAAATTTCCCTTATTAACCTCTATAATAATGCACAATTCGCAAAATTTTTAAAATTACCAAGAATTTTTAACATAGAAAGAATACACCATTTTAATTAGTTCCATGGAAAAATTTAGGGTAAAAGCGCATTATGTAATGAAATAATCGTACCATAATTTTGGGTAAAATTTCCCTTACTCTATAAAAATACATAATTTGCAAAACTTTTAAAATTACCTAGAATATTTGACATAGGAATAATACACCATTTTAAGTTGTTCCAAGAAAAAAAAAAGATAAAAGCGCATTATGTTATGAAATAAGTGCCTCGTAATTTTCTGGTCAAATTTCCCGTACTAACATTTATAAAAATACATAATTTACAAACATTTTAAAATTACCTAGAATTTTTAACATTAGAATAATACACCATTTTAAGTTGTTCCGTGGAAAAAAAAAAAGGATAAAAGCTCATTGTGTAATGAAAAAATTTCCTCGTAATTTTCGGGTTAAATTTCCGTTACTAACCTCTATAAAAATGCATAATTTTCAAAACTTTTAAAATTACCTAGAATATTTGACATAAGAATAATACACCATTTGAAGTACGTCCAAGGAAAAAAATTAGGATAAAAGCTCCTTATGTAATGAAATAAGATACTCGGAATTTTTGGGTCAAATTTCCCTTACACCTCTATAAAAATACATAATTTGCAAAACATTTAAAAGTACGTAGAAATTTTGACATAGGCATAAAACACCATTTTAAGTAGTTACAAGGGAAAAAGTAGGAAAAAAGCGCATTATGTAATGAAATAAGCGCCTCGTAATTTTCCGGTCAAATATCCCATACTACCTCCAAAAAAATGCTGCATAATTTGTAAAATTTTTAAAATTACCTCGATTAGGATAAAAGCTTATTATTATGTAATGAAATATGTGGCTCGTAATTTTTCTGTCAAATTTCCTTTATTTACCTATATAAAAAAACATAATTTGCAAAACTTTTAAAATTGTCTAGAATTTTTAACATAGGAAGAATACACCATTTTAAGTAGTTCCTAGAAAAAATTAGGATAAAAGCGCATTATATAATGAAATAAACGCCTCGTAATTTTCGGGTCAAATTTCCCTTAACAACCTCCATAAAAATGCATAATTTGCAAAACGTTTAAAATTACCTAGAATTTTTGACATAGGCAAAATACACCATTTTAAGTAGTTACAAGGAAAAAAATAGGATAAAAGCATATTACGTAATGAAATAAGTGCCTTGTAATTTCGGGTCAAATTTCCCATACGTCTAAGAAAATGTATAATTTGTAAAACTTTTAAAATTACCTAGAATTTTTAACATAGGAAGAATACACAATTTTAAGTAGTTCAATGGAAAAAATTAGGATAAAAGCTCATTATGTAATGAAATTTGCGGCTCGTAATTTTTGGGTTAAATTTCCTTCACTAACCTATATAAAAATGCATAATTTGCAAAAACTGTTAAAATTACCTATAATTTTGAACATAGGAAGAATACACCATTTTAAGTAGTTCCATGGAAAAATTTAGGATAATAGCTCATTATGAAATGAAATATGTGGCTCGTAATTTTTCGGTCAAATTTCCCTTATTTACCTATAAAAATGCATAATTTTCAAAACTTTTAAAATTACCTAGAATTTTTAAAATATGAAGAATACACCATTTTAAGTAGTTCCATGGAAATAATTAGGATAAAAGTGCATAATGTAATAAAATAAGCGCCACTTAGTTTTCGGGTTAAATTTCCAATACTAACCTCTATAAAAATGCATAATTTTCAAAATTTTCAAAATTGCCTAGAATTTTTAACATAGGAAGAATACACCATTTTAAGTGGTTCCATGGAAAAAACAAGGATAAAAGCGCATTATATATTGAAATAAGCGCTTTGTAATTTTCGGTTCAAATTTCCCTTACTAACATCTATAAAAATGCATAATTTGGAAAAATTTTAAAGGGTCAGTGATATCTAAAGCCACTAATTTGGTGAGGCGGTCCTTAAATGGCCATTAATTTTTCCAAATGGCTCAAATTAGCCATTCTATTGAAAGAAAGTATCAATTGTTGCCACTTTGCCGATTAATTGTTTGAAGTCCGTTTGCTTATGTCATAAACCGTTTACTTATGTCATAACCTGTTAGAATCGATGTTAAAATAATAAAACAAGAAGGGGCAATATTGTAAAATTATCAAGTCACCATCTTAGGGCACAATTTCACAAAGATGTTCAAAACATTTTTTCACTTTTCTTTTCACGTCACTACTACAAAAAACGCAAAAGAAGTCGGTTTATTTTTCATTTCATTTTTTGTGTGGTTTTGTGTTGTGCTGGAGATATTTTTGTGTAAAGGTTTTCCTTAAAACTGTATCTTTTGGTAAGGAAATAAATTTTTTCTTCAGCGTCGGGTTCTTCGATTTTTCGATACGAATCCAACGGTATAAAGAACGTAAAATTCTGGGCAGTATTTTGAAAGTTATGATCAATTATTCAGTCAAAGGTCAGAAGCGGCGCGCTATCCGCGAGTGAGGTGTGTTCATCGCTCTTTTTCCTTAAAATTGTATCTTTTGGCAAGGAAATAGATTTTTTCGTCCACGATGGGTTCTTCGATTTTTCGATACGAATCCAACGGTATAAAGAACGTAAAATTCTGGGCGGTATTTTGGAAGTTATGATCAATTATTCAGTCAAAGGTCAGAAGCGAGACGCAATCCGTGAGTGAGGTGTGTTCATCACTCTTTTTCCTTAAAACTATATCTTTTTGCAAGGAAATAAATTTTTTTGTCCATGTTGGGTTCTTCAATTTTTCGATACGAATCTAACGGTATAAAGAACGTAAAATTCTGGACGGTATTTTAAAAGTTATGATCGTTATTCAGTCAAATGTCAGAAGCAACGCGAATCCGCGAGTGAGCTGTGTTCATTACTCATTTTCACAGTTTTACAAATTTATTTTTGGAATATTTTCTGAATAAAAAGTGTTTGTTTGCATGTCTACTTTCTTGTGTCGAAATTTGAGCAAATAACGTTGAGTATTTTTAGAGATGTGCACTTGAATGTGGACATATGTCAGATTTGAATAATTTGCAGAAACGGAAATAATGGCATTTTTGGGACTCCATCAACCAATTAAAGGTGTCTAGTGCTATTTTATTCTTTAGGAGTGCCATGTCATAGATAACGGCAGCTTTCTGTTAGATTTAACAGAATGGCTGCCAATGAACAATGTTTTGTCAAAATGGTGATTTTAAAACAATTTGAATAGTTGGTGGCCTTTGTGGGACTCTATCCACTAATTAATGGTGTCTAGTGCTACTTTCTAAATTTAAAATTCCCTAGAATTTTTGACATAGGAAAATACACCATTTTAAGTAGTTCCATGGAAAAAATTAGAATAAAAGCGCATTATGTAATGAAATATGCGCTTCGTAATTTTCAGGTCAAATTTCCCTTACTAACCCTTATAAAAATGCAAAATTTGCAAAATTTGCAAAATTACCCAGAATTTTTGACCTAGGCATAATACACCATTTTAAGTAGTTACAAGGAAAAAAAGAGAGGATAAAAGCGCATTACGTATTGAAATAAGCTCTTAGTACTCAAACTAACCTCTAAAAAAATGCATAATTAATTTTTTTTGTTTTAAATTACCTAGAATTTTTAACATAGGAAGAGTACACCATTTTAAGTAGTTCCATGGAAAGAAATTAGGAAAAAAGCTCATTATGTAATGAAATATGCGTCTTGTAATTTTTGTGTCAAATTTCCCTTACAAAAATATATAAAAATGCATATTTTGCAAAGCTTTTAAAATTATCTAGAATTTTTAACATTGGAAGAATACACCGTTTTAAGTAGTTCAATGGAAAATATTAGGACAAAAGCTCATTATGTAATAAAATATGTGGCTCGTAATTTTTCGGTCAAATTTCCCTTATTTACCTTTATAAAAATGCATAATTTGTAAAACTTTTAAAATTATCTAGAATTTTTAACATAGCAAGAATACACCATTTTAAGTAGTTCCATGGAAAAAATTAGGATAAAAGTGTATTACGTAATGAAATAAGCGCCACGCAATTTTTGGGTCAAATTTCCTTTCTTAACCTTTATAAAAATGCATAATTTGCAAAACTTTTAAAATTTCCTAGAATTTTCAACATAGGAAGAATACATTATTTTAAGTAGTTCCAAGGAAAAAATAGGATTAATGCGTATTATGTAATGAAATAAGCTCCATGTAATTTTCGTGTCCAATTTCCCTTACTAACCTCTATAAAAATGTATAATTTGCAAACCTTTATAAAAATGCATAATTTACAAAAAATTTAAAATTAACTAGAAATTTTAAAATAGAAAGAATACACCATTTTAAGTAGTTCTATGAAAAAAATTGGGATAAAAGGTCATTATGTAATAAAATAAGCATGTCGTAATTTTAGTGCAAATTTCCCTTACTAAACTCTACAAAAATGCATAATTTGCAAAACTTTTAAAATTAACTAGAATATTTTACATAGGAATAATACACCATTTTAAGTAGTTCCAAGGAAAAAACAAGGATAAAAGCGCATTATGTATTGAAATAAGCGCATTGTAATTTTCGAGTCAAATTTCCCTTACTAACCTCTATAAAAATGTATAATTTGGAAAAAGTTAAAATTACCTAGATTTTTTAACATAGGAAGAATACACCATTTTAAGTAGTTCCACGGAAAAAATTAGGATAAAAGCGCATCATATAATGAAACAAGCGCCTCGTCATTTTTGGGTCAAATTTCCATTAATAACCTTTATAAAAATGCATAATTTGCGAATTTTTTAAATTACGTTGAATTTTTAACATAGGATGAATACACCATTTTTAAGTAGTTCCATGGAAAAATATTAGGATAAAAGATCATTATGTATTGAGATATGCGGCTCGTAATTTTTCGGTCAAATTTTCCTTTATACCTTTAAAAAAATTGCATAATTTGCAAAACTTTTAAAATTACCTAGAATTTTTAACATAGGAAGAATACACCATTTTCAACAGTTCCATGGTATAAATTAGGACAAAAGTGCATTATGTAATGAAATAAACCCCACGTAATTTTTGGGTCAAATTTCCCTTACTAACCTCTATTAAAATGCATAATTTGAAAAAACTTTTAAAATTACCTAGAATTTTCAACATAGGAAGAATACATTATTTTAAGTAGTACCATGGAAAAAATTAGGATAAAAGCTCTTATGTAATGAAATAAGCTCTTCGTAATTTTTGGGTCAAATTTCCCATACTAACCTTTATAAAAATGCATAATTTGCAAAACGTTTAAAAGTACGTAGAAATTTTGACATTGGCATAATAAACCATTTTAAGTAGTTACAAGGAAAAAATTAGGAAAAAAACGCATTATGTAATGAAATAAGCGCCTCGTAATTTTAAGGTAAAATATCCCATACTAACCTCTAAAAAAATGCATAATTTGTAAAACTTTTAAAATTAACTAGAATATTTTACATAGGAATAATACACCATTTTAAGTAGTTCCATGGAAAAAACAAGGATAAAAGCGCACTGTAATTTTCAGGTCAAATTTCCCTTACTAACCTATATAAAAATGCATAATTTGGAAAAAGTTAAAATTACCTAAATTTTTTAACATAGGAAGAATACACCATTTTAAGTAGTTCCACGAAAAAAATTAGGATTAAAGTGCATTATGTAATGAACAAGCACCTCGTCATTTTCGGGTCAAATTTCCATTAATAACATTTATAAAAATGCATAATTTGCAAAAAATTTAAAATTACCTAGAATTTTGAACATAGGATGAATACTCCATTTTTAAGTAGTTCCATGGAAAAAATTAGGATAAAAGATCATTATGTATTGAGATACATGGCTCGTAATTTTTCGGTCAAATTTTCCTTATCTACCTTTAAAAAAATTGCATAATTTGCAAAACTTTTAAAATTACCTGGAATTTTTTTTTTTTTTTTTGGTTTACACCATCCGGTTTCTGGGTGGGACGGATCCACCATACGGTGCAATCAGCTCAGACCACACCTCGACTAATCCGGACTCGCACCGGTCAGCCCACTAAGGGGTAAAGTGCTCCCAATATGTGTAGCTCCGTTCACAAGGGGAGTTGAACCCACGACCTTGCTTAAAGGATGAGAGCGCCGAACCACTCACACTAACACATGATTGGTAACATAGGAAACATAGGAAGAATACACCATTTTCAGTAGTTCCATGGAATAAATTAGGATAAAAGTGCAATATGTAATGAAATAAACGCCACGTAATTTTTGGGTCAAATTTCCATTACTAACCTCTATAAAAATGCATAATTTGAAAAAACTTTTAAAATTACCTAGAATTTTCAACATAGGAAGAATACATTATTTTAAGTAGTTCCATGGAAAAAATTAGGATAAAAGCTCCTTATGTAATGAAATAAGCTCCTCGTAATTTTTGGGTCAATTTTCCCTTACTAACCTTTATGAAAATGCATAATTTGCAGAACTTTTAAAAGTACGTAGAAATTTTGACATAGGCATAATAAAACATTTTAAGTGGTTACAAGGAAAAAATTAGGAAAAAAGCGTATTATGTAATGAAATAAGCGCCTCGTAATTTTCTAGTCAAATATACCATACTAACCTCTAAAAAAATGCATAATTTGCAAAACTTTTAAAATTACCTTGAATTTTCAACATAGATAGAATACACCATTTTAAGTAGTTCCATGGAAAAAATTAGGATAAAAGCTTATTATGTAATGAAATATACGGCTCGTAATTTTTCGGTCAAATTTCTCTTATATATAAGAAAGCATAATTTAAAAACTTTTTAAATTACCTATAATTTTTAATATAGGAAGAATACACCATTTTAAGTAGTTCCTAGAAAAATTAGGATAAAGGCGCATTATGTAATGAAATAAGCGTCTCGTAATTTTCGAGTCAAATTTACCTTAATAATTTGCAAAACGTTTAAAATTACCTAGAATTTTTGACAAAGGTATAGTACACCATTTTAAGTAGTTACAAGGAAAAAAAAAAGGATAAAAGCGCATTATGTGCTGAAATAAGTGCCTCGTAATTTTCGGGTCAAATTTCCCATACTAACCTCTAAGAAAATGTATAATTTGCAAAACTTTTAAAATTACGTAGAATTTTTAACATAGGAAGAATACACCATTTTAAGTAGTTCAATGGAAATAATTAGGATAAAAGCTCATTATGTAATTAAATATGAACCTATATAAAAATGCATAATTTGCAAAAAATTTTAAAATTACCTAGAATTTTTAACTTATGAAGAATACACCATTTTAAGTAATTCCATGGAAATAATTAGGATAATAGCTCATTATGAAATGAAATATGTGGCTCGTAATTTTTCGGTCAAATTTCCCTTATTTACCTATATAAAAATGCATAATTATCTAAACTTTTAAATTTACCTAGAATTTTTAAAATAGGAAGAATACACTATTTTAAGTAGTTCCATGGAAATAATTATGATAAAAGCGCATAATGTAATGAAATAAGCGCCACTTAATTTTCGGGTCAAATTTCCATTTATAAAAATGCATAATTTGTAAAACTTTTAAAATTGCATAGAATTTTTAACATAGGAATAATACACCATTTTAAGTGGTTCCATGGAAAAAACAAGGATAAAAGCACATTATGTAATGAAATATGCGTATCGTGTCAAATTTCCCTTACTAACCTTTATAAAATTGCAAAATTTGCAAAAAGTTTAAAATTACCTAGAATTTTTGATGTAGGCATAATACACCATTTTAAGTAGTTACAAGGAAAAGAAATAGGATAGAAGCGCATTATGTAGTGAAATAAGCTCCTCGTAATTTTCGGGTCAAATTTCTCAAACTAACCACTAAAAAAATGCATAATTTGATTTTTTTTTTATTTTAAATTAACTAGAATTTTTAACAGTGGAAGAATACACCATTTTAAGTAGTTCCATGGAAACAATTAGGATAAAAGCTCATTTTGTAAAGAAATATGCGGCTTGTAATTTTTCGGTTAAATTTCCCTTATTTACCTATGTAAAAAAGCATAATTTGCAAAACTTTTAAAATTACCTAGAATATTTAACATAGGAAGAATACACCATTTTAGTAGTTCATAGAAAAAAAATAGGATAAAAGCGCATTATGTAATGAAATAAGCGCCTCGTAATTTTTGGGTCAAATTTCCCTTACTAACTTCTATAAAAATGCATAATTTGAAAAACGTTTAAAATTACCTAGAATTTTTGACATAGGCATAATGTACCATTTTAAGTCGTTACAAGGAAAAAAATGGGAAAAAAGCGCATTATGTAATGAAATAAGTGTCTCGTAATTTTCAAGTCAAATTTCCCATACTAACCTCTAAAAAAAATGCATAATTTGCTAAACTTTTAAAATTACCAAGAATTTTTGACTTAGGAAGAATACACAATTTTAAGTAGTTCCATGGAAAAAATTAGGATAAAAACGCATTATGTAATGAAATAAGTGCCATGTAATTTTCGGGTCAAATTTCCGTTATAGCCTCTATAAAAATGCATGATTTGCAAAATTTTTAAAATTGCCTAGAATTTTTAACATAGGTAGAATACACCATTTTAAGTGGATCCATGGAAAAAGCAAGTATAAAAGCGCATTATATATTGAATTAAGTGTCTTGTAATTTTCGGGTCAAATTTCCCCTACAATGCATAATTTGGAAATTTTAAAATTACCTAGAATTTTTAACATAGGAAGAATACACTATTTTAAGTAGTTTCACATAATAAATTAGGATAAAAGCACATTATGTAATGAAACAAGTGCCTCGTCATTTTATGGTCAAATTTCCCTTAATACTCTTTATAAAAATGGATAATTTGTAAAACTTTTAAAATTACCTAAAATTTTTAACATATGATGAATACACCATTTTTAAGTAGTTCTACGGAAAAAATTAGGACAAATGATCATTATGTATTGAAATATGCGGCTCGTAATTTTTCGGTCAAATTTCCCTTATTTACCTATTTTAAAATGCATAATTTACGAAACTTTTAAAATTACCTAGTATTTTTAACATAGGAAGAATACATCATTTAAAGTTGTTCCATGGAAAAAACAAGGATAAAAGCGTATTATGTTGTGAAATAAGTGCCTTGTAATTTTCAGGTCAAATTTCCCTTACTAACCTCTATAAAATGCATAATTTGGAAAAATTTAAAATTACCTAGAATTTTTAACGTAGGAAGAATATACCATTTTAAGTAGTTCCAAGGAAAAAATTAGGATAAAAGCGCATTATGTAATGAAATAAGCTCCTCGTAATTTTCGGGTCAAATTTCCCTTTCTAACCTCGATAAAAATGCATAATTTGCAAAACGTTTAAAATTACATAGAATTTTTGACATAGGCATAATACACCATTTAAAGTAGTTACAAGGAAAAAAATAAGATAAAAGCGCATTATGTAGTGAAATAAACTCCTTGTGATTTTCGGGTCAAATTTCCCATACTAACCTCTAAAAAAAATGCATAATTTGCAAAATTTTTAAAATTACCTAGAATTTTTAACATAAGAAAAATACAACATTTTAAGTAGTTCCATGGAAAAAACTAGGATTAAAGCTCATTATGTAATGAAATATGTGGCTCGTAATTTTTCGGTCAAATTTCCCTTATTTACTTATATAAAAATGCATAATTTGCAAAAATTTTAAAATTACCTAGAATTTTTATCATAGGAATAATACATCATTTTAAGTAGTTCCATGGAAAAAATTAGGCTAAAAGCGCATTATGTAATGAAATATGTGCCACGTAATTTTCGGATCAAATTTCCCTTACTAACCTCTGTAAAAATGCATAATTTGCAAAACTTTTATAATTCCCTAGTATTTTTGATATTAGTAGAATACATCATTTTAAGTAGTTAAAGGGAAAAAAAAGGATAAATGCACATTATGTAATGAAATAAGCTCCTCGTAATTTTCAGGTCAAATTTCACATTTTAACTAACCTTTGTAAAAATGCATAATTTGCAAAACGTTTTAAATTACCTAGAATTTTTGACATAGGCATAATACCCCATTTTAAGTAGTTACAAGGAAAAAAGTAGGATAGGAGCGCATTATGTAATGAAATAAGCGCCTCGTAATTTTCGGGTCAAATTTCCCATACTAACCTCAAATTTCCCTTACTAACCTTTGTAAAAATGCATAATTTGCAAAACTTTTAAAATTCCCTAGTATTTTTGATATTAGCATAATACACCAATTTCTGTATTTAAAATGAAAAAAAAAAAAAAAAAAACAGGATAAATGCGCATTATGTAATGAAATAAGCTCTTTGTAATTTCAGGTCAAATTTCACATTCTAACTAACCTTTATAAAAATGCATAATTTGCAAAAAGTTTAAAATTACCTATAATTTTTGACATAGGCATAATACCCCATTTTAAGTAGTTACAAGGAAAAAAATAGGATAAAAGCGCATTATGTAATGAAATAAGCACCTCGTAATTTTCAGGTCAAATTTCCCATACTAACCTCTAAAAAAATGCATAATTTGCAAAATTTTTAAAATTATCTAGATTTTTTAACATAGAAAGAATACACTATTTTTAGTAGTTCCATGGAAAAAATTAGGATAAAAGCTCATTATGTAATGAAATATGCAGCTAGTAATTTTCGGGTCAAATTTCCCTTACTAACCTATATAAAAATGCATAATTTGCAAAACTTTTAAAATTACCTAGAAATTTTAACATAGGAAGAATACAACATTTTAAGTAGTTCCATGGAAAAAACTAGGATAAAAGCTTATTATGTAATGAAATATGCATCTCGTAATTTGTCGGTCAAATTTCCCTTATTTACCTATATAAAAATGCATAATTTGTAAAATTTTTAAAATTACCTAGAATTTTTATCATAGGAAGAATACACCATTTCAAGTAGTTCCATGGAAAAAATTAGGAAAAAAGCGCATTATGTAATAAAATAAGTGCCATGTAATTTTCGGGTCAAATTTCTCTTACTAACCTCTATAAAATGCATAATTTGCAAAACTTATAAAATTCTCTAGTATTTTTGATATTAGTAGAATACACCATTTTAAGTAGTTAAAAGGAAAAAAATAGGATAAAAGCGCATTATGTAATAAAATAAGCTCCTCGTATTTTTCATGTCAAATTTCACATTCTAACTAACCTTTATAAAAACGCATAATTTGCAAAACGTTTAAAATTAACTAGAATTTTTGACATAGGCATAATACCCCATTTTAAGTAGTTATATGGAAAAAAAATAGGATAAAAGCGCATTATGTAATGAAATAATCGCCTCGTAATTTTCGGGTCAAATTTCACATACTAACCTCTAAAAAAAATGCATAATTTGCAAAATTTTTAAAATTACCTAGATTTTTTATCATAGGAAGAATACATCATTTTAAGTAGTTCCATGGAAAAAATTAGGATAAAAGCTCATTATGTAATGAAATATGCGGCTCGTAATTTTCGAGTCAAATTTCCCTTACTAACCTATATAAAAATGCATAATTTGCAAAACTTTTAAAATTACCTAGAAGTTTTAACATAGGAAGAATACAATATTTTAAGTAGTTCCATGGAAAAAAACTAGGATAAAAGCTCATTATGTACTGAAATATGCGGCTCGTAATTTTTCGGTCAAATTTCCCTTATTTACCTATATAAAAATGAATAATTTGCAAATTTTTTTAAATTAACTAGAATTTTTATCATAGGAAGAATACACCATTTTAAGTAGTTCCATGAAAAAAATTAGGATGAAAGCGCATTATATAATGAAATAAGTGCCACGTAATTTTCGGGTCAAATTCCCCATAATAACCTCTATAAAAATGCATAATTTGCAAAACTTTTAAAATTCCCTAGTATTTTTGATATTAGCAGAATACACCATTTTAAGTAGTTAAAAGGAAAAAAAAAAAAAAGAAGAAGGATAAAAGCGCATTATGTAATGAAATAAGCTCCTCGTAATTTTCTGGTCAAATTTCACATTCTAACTAACCTCTATAAAAATGCCTTATTTGGAAAATTTTTAAAATTACCTAGAATTTTTAACATTGGAAGGATACACCTAGGGGGTGGGCACCAACCCGCCAACCTTACCCAACCCGACTAGATTGGGTTGGGTTGCTTTTTAGATTGGGTTGGGTTGGGTTAATAAAATATAAACCAACCCAACTTGACAACCCGACATAAATAATAAAAAATAAATTAAATAATTTTATTTATTATTAAATTTATTATGAAATCTCATTTTTTTTAATATTTAAATTTTTTACTAATGCACCATTTACAATATTATAAATCACAAATATAAATACATAATTTTAAATATTTTATACCATAATATATAATACATTTATTAAAAATATGCTATTATATTGTCTTCATATTTTGTATTAATTGGCACATCCTTGATTATATTTTAAAATGTTTTTTTTTTTTCCTTAGGATTTGATTAAGAATTTGGTAGAAAAAAGTCTAATAATTATATATAACTCAAACTATTATGTTGGTTGAAATAAATAATAGATTATTCAACCACGAGATATTCGACGAATTGATTATAATTGTAAAATGGATGGGAGGCTTAGATGGAGACTTTCCAAGTTGGATAAATAGTTATATTTTTATTTTTTAATGATGCAAGTATGCAACAGATATTTAAACAATTTATATTATATGTTGTCATTTGATTTTTATGCTTTTAAGAAATCTAAACTCTATGTGATATGATATTAGGGTGAAAAATTATTTTAAATTTAAATTCAAATATATTTTTTCTATTGGGCTTAAAAAGCCCAACCCAATCAACTCAACCCAACCCGACAAATATTGGGTTGGGTTGAAAAATTTTCAACCCAACCCAACCCAACCCGAAAACACCCACCCCTCATACACCATTTAAAGTAGTTCCATGGAAAAAATTAGGATAAAACCTCATTATATAATGAAATAAGCGGCTCGTAATTTTTCGTTCAAATTTCCCTTATTTACCTATAAAAAATTCATAATTTGAAAAACTTTTAAAATTACCTAGAATTTTTAACATAGGAAGAATATACCATTTTAAGTTGTTCCGTTGAAATAATTAGGATAAAAGTTTAATATGTAATGAAATAAGCGCCTCGTAATTTTCGAGTCAAATTTCCCTTACTAACCACTATAAAAATGCATAATTTGCAAAACTTTTAAAATTACCTAGAGTTTTTGGTATAGGCATAATACACCATTTTAAGTAGTTACATGGAAAAAGAGAGAGGATAAAAGCGCATTATGTTATGAAATAAGAGCCTCGTAATTTCCCAAACTAAGCTCTATAAAAATGTAAAATTTGCAAAAAAATTTAAAATTACCTAGGATTTTTAACATAGGAAAAATACACCATTTTAAGTAGTTCCATGAAAAAAAAAAAAGAAGGATAAAAGCTCATTGGGTAATGAAAAAAGCATTTTGTAATTTTTGAGTTAAATTTCCCTTACTAACCTCTATAAAAATGCATAATTTGTAAAACTTTTAAAATTACCTAGAATTTTTGACATAGGTAATCAACCATTTTAAGTACTTCTATGGAAAAAAATAGGATAAAAGCGCATTATGTAATGAAATAAGCACCTCGTAATTTTCGGGTTAAATTTCCCTTACTAACTTCTATAAAAATGCATAATTTGCAAAAATTTTAAAATTACCTAGAATTTTTAACATAGAAAGAATACACCATTTTAATTAGTTCCATGGAAAAAATTAGGATAAAAGCGAATTATGTAATGAAATAAACATCTCGTAATTTTCACGTAAAATTTCCCTTACTAATCTCTATAAAAATGCATAATTTGTAAAACTTTTAAAATGATCTTGAATTTTTGTCATAGGAATAATACACCATTTTAAGTAGTTCCATGGAAAAAAGAGAGGATAAAAGTGCATTAAGTAACGAAATAAGCACCTCGTAATTTTAGGGTCAAATTTCCCTTAATAAACTCTATAAAAATTCATAATTTGCAAATTTTTTAAAATTACCTAGAATTTTTAAAATATGTAAGTTTTAAAATAGGAAGACCCTAGAATTTTTGATATAGGCAGAATACACCATTTTAAGTAGTTAAAAGGAAAAAAATCAAGGTAAAAGTGTATTATGTAATGAAATAAGCTCCTCGTAATTTCCAGGTCAAATTTCTCATTTTAACTAAGCTCTATAAAAATGCATAATTAGCAAAAAATTTAAAATTACCTAGAATTTTTAAATAGGAAGAATACACCATTTTAAGTAGTTCCATGGAAAAATCAGGATAAAAGCTCATTATGTAATGAACTAAGCATCTCATAATTTTTTAGTCAAATTGCCCTTATTGACCTATAAAAAAATGCATAATTTGAAAAACTTTTAAAATTACCTAAAGTTTTTAACATAGGAAGAGACTACCATTTTAAGTTGTTCCGTAGAAAATATTAGGATAAAAGTTCATTATATAATGAAATAAGCGCCTCATAATTTTCGGGTCAAATTTCCCTGACTCTATTAAAATGCATAATTTACAAAACTTTTAAAATTACCTAGAATTTTTGGCATACGCATAATACACCATTTTAAGAAGTTACAAGGAAAAAAAAAGGATAAAAACGCATTATGTAATGAAATAAGCGCCTCGTAATTTTCGAGTCAAATTTCCCATACTAAGCTCTATAAAAATGCATAATTTGTAAAAAATTTAAAATTACCTAGAAGTTTTAACATAGGAAGAGTACACCATTTTCAGAAGTTCCATGGAAAAAATGAGGATAAAAGCTTATTATGTAATGAAATAAGCGGCTCGTAATTTTTCGGTTAAATTTTCCTTATTTACCTATAAAAAAAAATGCATAATTAGTTAAATTTCCCTTATTTGCCTATAAAAAAAATGCATAATTTGCAAAACTTTTAAAATTACCTAGAATTTTTGACATAGGAATAATACACCATTTTAAGTACTTTCATGGAAAAAAATAGGATAAAAGTGCATTATGTAATGAAATAAGTGTCTCGTAATTTTCGGGTCAAATTTCTCTTACAACCTCTATAAAAATGCATAATTTGCAATAATTTTAAAATTACCTAGAATTTTTAACATAGAAAGAATACACCATTTTAATTAGTTCAATGGAAAAAATTAGGATAAAAACGCATTATGTAAAGAAATAAACGTCTTGTAATTTTCGGGTAAAATTTCCCTTACGTTACTCTATAAAAATGCATAATTTGCAAAACTTTTAAAATTACCTTGAATTTTTGACATAGGAATAATACACCATTTTAAGTAGTTCCATGGAAAAAAAAAAGAGAGGATAAAAGTGCATTATGTAATGAAATAAGCGCTTCGTAATTTTCGGGTCAAATTTCCCTTGCTAACCTCTATAAAAATGTTTAATTTGCAAAAATTTTAAAATTACCTAGAATTTTTAAATAGGAAGAATACACCATTTTAAGAAGTTCCATTAAAAAATTTAGGACAAAAGCTCATTACGTAATGAAATAAGCGCATCGTAATTTTCAGGCAAATTTCCCTTACCAACCTCTATAAAAATGCATAATTTGCAAAACTTTTAAAATTACCTAGAAATTTTGACATAGGCATAATACACCATTTTAAGTAGTTGCAAGGAAAAAATTAGGATAAAAGCGCATTATGTAATGAAATAAGCGCCACATAATTTTTGTGTCAAATTTCCCTTACTAACCTGTATAAAAATGCATTAATTTGCAAAACTTTTAAAATTACCTAGAATTTTTGATATAGGTAGAAATGCAGAATACACCATTTTAAGTAGTTACAAGGAAAAAAATAGGATAAAAGCGTATTATGTAATGAAATAATCTCCTCGTAATTTTCAAGTTAAATTTCCCATTCTAACTAACCTCCAAAAAAATGCATAATTTGTAAAATTTTTAAAATTACTTAGAATATTTAACATAGGAAGAATAAACCATTTAAAGTATTTCCATTGAAAAAATTAGAATAAAAGCTCATTATGTAATGAAATACGCGGCTTGTAATTTTTCGGTTAAATTTCCCTTATTTACCTGTAAAAAAATTCATAATTTGAAAAACTTTTAAAATTACCTAGAATTTTTAAAATAGGAAGAACATACCATTTTAAGTTGTTATGTAGAAAAAATTAGGATAAACGTTCATTATGTATTGAAATAAGCGCCTTGTAATTTTTGGATCAAATTTCTCTTACTAACCTCTATAAAAATGCATAATTTGTAAAACTTTTAAAATTACCTAGAATTTTTGGCATAGGCATAATACACCATTTTAAGTAGTTACAAGGAAAAAAAAATAGGATAAAAGCACATTATGTAATGAAATAAGCTCATCGTAATTTTCGGGTCAAATTTCCCATACTATCCTCTATAAAAATGCATAATTTGCAAAAATTTTAAAATTACCTAGATTTTTTAACTTAGGAAGAATACACTATTTTAAGTAGTTCCATGAAAAAAAATAGGATAAAAGGTCATTATGTAATGAAAAAGCGTCTCGTAATTTTCAGGTTAAATTTCCCTCACTAACCTCTATAAAAATGCATAAGTTGCAAAACTTTTAAAATTACCTAGAATTTTTGACATTGGAATAATACACCATTTTAAGTACTTCCATGGAAAAAAAATTAGGATAAAAGCGCATTATGTAATGAAAGAAGGGCCTTGTAATTTTCAGGTCAGATTTCCTTTAACTTCTATAAAAATGCATAATTTGCAAAATTTTTAAAATTTCCTAGAAATTTTAAAATAGGAAGAATACACCATTTTAAGTAGGTCCATGAAAAAAATTAGGATAAAATCTCATTATGTAATGAAATAAGCGCATTGTAATTTTCGGGAAATTTCCCTTACTAATCTCTATAAAAATGCATAATTTGTAAAACTTTTAAAATTACCTAGAATATTTTACGTAGGAATAATATACCATTTTAAGTAGTTCTATGGAAAAAATTAGGATAAAAGTGCATTATGTATTGAAATAAGCGCCTCGTAAGTTTTTTGTCAAATTTCCCTTACCTCTATAAAAATGCATAATTTGGAAATTTTTTAAAATTACCTAGATTTTTTAACATAGGAAGAATACACCATTTTAAGTAGTTCCATGAATTTTTTTTGGATAAAAGCGTATTTTGTAATGAAATAAGCGCCTCGTCATTTTCTGGTCAAATTTCCAGCTCAATAAAAATGCATAATTTGCAAAACTTTTAAAATTACCTAGAATTTTTGACATAGGCATATTACACCATTTTAAGTAGTTGTATGGAAAACAATTGGATAAAAGTGCATTATGGAATGAAATATGTGCCTCGGAATTTTCGGGTCAAATTTCCCATACTAACCTCTAAAAAAAATGCATAATTTGCAAATTTTTTAAAATTACCTACAATTTTTAACATAGGAAGAATACACCATTTTAAGTAGTTCCATGAACAAAATTAGGATAAAAGCTCATTATGTAATGAAATATGCAATTTCCCTTATTTACCTATATAAAAAATGCATAATTTGCAAAACTTTTAAAATTACCTAGAATTTTTAACATAGGAAGAATACACCATTTTAAGTAGTTCCATGGAAAACATTTATGATAAAAAGCATTATGTAATGAAATAAGCGCCTCGTAATTTTCGGGTCAAATTTCCCTTACTCCTCTATAAAAATGCATAATTTGCAAATAGGCATAATACACCATTTTAAGTAGTTACAAGGAAAAAAATAAGATAAAAGTGCATTATGTAATGAAATGAGTGCCTCGTAATTTTCGGGTGAAATTTCCCATACTAACCTCTAAAAAAATGCATAATTTGCAAAATTTTAAAAATTACCTTGAATTTTTAACATAGGAAGAATACACCATTTTAAGTAGTTGCATGGAAAACAATAGGATAAAAGCGTATTATGTAATGTAATAAGCGCCTCGTAATTTTCGGGTCAAATTTCCCTTACTAACCTCTATAAAAATGTATAATTTGCTAAAATTTTAAAATTACCTAGAGTTTTTAACATAGGAAGAATTCACCATTTTAAGTAGTTCCATGGAAAACATTAGGGTTGTTGACGGTGAAATTTGGATTGCCACGCACTCAACAGTTATATTAATTTAGTTTAAAATGAGAAGATCAAGAATGCATGCAAGAGACAGTTTTTACGTGGAAAACCCTTGAATGGGAAAAAACCACGGCGCCCGAGAGGGCAGAAATATAATACTCAATTCTATTGCTTTGTTACACACTCAATTCTCTCATACAATTGCTCTTTTTTCTCTCTAGGTTTCTGAACCCCTTTCTCATGAGATAGATGGTTCTATTTATATAAGTTAATTAGGGTTTCCCCTTGTTTTTAGCCGTGTTGGTGGTAGGATTCCCCCTTTGATTCGTACTAGGATTCCCATGTTCTCACGGATCCTGATATGCTTTATCTTATTTCCTTTTTGCGATCCCTTGTTGTCATGGGTCTTCTAGAGGCTAGGGTTTTATTTCTGCGTTTCTGCTGAGTTGCTTTGGGCCCAGCATGCTGATGCAGCGAGCACCTTCACTTCTGGGTATTATCCTTCGGTGACCACGTTTCTACCTTTGGCGAGTATATATCCAGCTCTGGCGACCACATCTTTGACTATTGATTTAGGACGTTGATATTCTGACCGGCCACATTTTCTCCCTTGACCCGGTCAACGAGTGATGTGGCAACCTTTTCTTCATCATTTATTGACTCCTTTGGTGACGTGTCTGTTTGGCTAATTTATACATACAATAATACCCCCATAAATACTTCGAGCTGGGCGAATGACTTGCTCCTTTTACTTCGCTTGCCTCTGCGAGCAGTATTTATATCTATGCCTTTAAGATTTCGGCGCCTTTTGTAATTAACTCCCTCTTTCTTCTTTTCATCACGCGTTGCATCGATTGGTTGATTCTTCTGGTGTAAGCTTTTAATTTTAACCACACAACTTTCAACGCTTCCACTTACTTGACAGGTGACGGGACATTCTGACTGCTTGGTGATCCCCGAGACGCCACCTGTCCAATGTTTGGTGGTGACTGTTGTGGCTGGTTACTGTGGCCGTCACTCATATTAATTGCGCATATCTTTTATTTGATTTTCTCTCCTCTTTTTTTTCTTTTATTCTTTTTGAATTTCAAAATTCCCTCTTTTTAAGGCCCGATCGCTTCTTCTTCTCCACTTTGCTCTCTCCATTTATTTTTATATTTTCTCCTTCTCTCAAAACAGAGTTCCTTCATCTCCCTCAGAAATCTCTGTCACGAATTTCTTCCATTTTGTTTCCCTGTCAGACGGCTTGGTTCGAAATCGATCGTGCTTGCAACTTCGACGTTCTCAATCTTCTTGCTCATCCTTCGAACCTAGGGTTTTTCTGGTGAGTTTTCATGGATCCCTCCTTGCGTTCTGTTCTTTTTAATCAGATGATGCAAGCTATAGAGCTTGGTGATAAATGTACTGCAGACAAAATCGAATCTTTGATTCGTAATTTTCGCCCGGATTCTCCGGTTCCACTTTCTGTTTTCATTCCATCTTCTGAAGATAATTTTATCCCTAATATTTCTCCTTCGTCCTCCATTAGTGATTCTCCAGCGATGCCGAAGTCTTCTAAATCAAGTGGCAGCAAACGACGCGCCTCTAGGGCTCCTCGTGAGTCCCTACTGGATGCACAGACGACTGTTGATTCTGACGTTGAAGCTTATCAACGAGATATGCTGTATTTTTCGTTAGATCGTCCGTGCTCTTTCGATACGGAAGTCAATGTGGTTGGCCAAGGCGAGCTCCTCAAGTACAAGAGTCGCTTCGCTATTCCAGACTCGGTGACCTTGATGCTACCTGGTGATCGAGCTGTCTGGAATCCCCCTGAGAATGCGGTCGCTGTTTATGGTGCCATGCTCAGCTGTGGGGTAACCCTTCCCCTTCAGCCTTTCATCGCCAGGTTCCTTGCGGAGGCCCGAATTGTGCCAGCACAACTTGCCCCAAACAGTTATAGGATACTGATGTGCCTGTGCCTAATGTGGAAGTTGAAAGGTTATGGGCCTCCTACACCTCGCGAGATTCATCATTTTTACACATTAAGACAGGCGGGCAATGGTGGCACGTATTTCCTTCTCTCTTCACCTGTAGAGAACTGGATCCCCGAGGGTGCGGTGAACCCTGGTCAGGTGGAGATTTCAGGTGACGATAAGAAGAAAGGTTTTATATGGGGTTTTCCCACTTCAAACAAGAGGTGGAAAAATAGTTGGTTTTTTGCTGGTGGCGAGTGGGGCCGAGATGTGCCAGCCAGCAGTCGCCGTAACCTTTCGGTGAAGAAAGTTCCCAAGCACTTCACATCTCCTGAAGCCTGGTCGAAGGCAGTCCCCGTTTTGCTGGATGGGGAGATCTCTCACCTTGCCGCGGCGGCCGTCCTACCGTTAAACTTGAGGGATAGGTCCTTCCTCTTGGATGAGGAAAAAATGATCAAAGAACGGATTTTCCCACGCATACCTGCTAGGCTACCTCGTCGTAAGTTTACCCATTCTTTTTTCCTTTTGTATTGCCGTTTCTTTTCATTCTGTTAGTGATACTTGGTTTATTTTTCTTGTAGTGAGTGATTTTGACACCGTTTGTGACTTACAAGCCCGGGGAGTAAAGAATTCCGAGGCTGCCAGTAAAAGACATGCTGCTGGTTTGGCCAAAGAGGGAATTGCTAGCCCGGATGGCGAAGATCCCTCGGATGGCGAGGTGGCTGGTGATGTTACTGGGGGAAGTGTCGGATCAGGGGAGCCCCCTATTCGTGTTGAGGTTCTTGCGAATGCTTCTGTTGCGGCTACCCCTCCTGTGAATACTCCTCCTGCGACTACCCCCAGTCATAAAGGTAAAGAGAAAGTGGGTGCTTCAGGAGGGGTCAGTGACATCCCTACTTTTGACGCGGATGTCCCTGAGACTCCTCTTGATCCTGCAAGTGACTTAATCCCCAGAGCTGTTAGAGGTAAACGCCCCACTGAGGGTACTCCTGATCATGCTGCTCGACCCCCTAAGCGGGCATTTAGGGTAGTGCAGTATGTCGTTTCTTCGGACGAGGAGGGAGCTGACGAGCCAGCTATTAGAGAGACTCCCCCTACTCAAACGGCTGCTCGCGAGGGGCCTGTTGAGAGGATTGATGCAGCGGTGCCTTCCCCTGAGGAGGTTAACGAATTACATATCCCTGCTTCTACTCCACCTCGAACAGCCTCTCCTCCGGTGGCCATAGGCGAGTCAAATGCTTTTTTAGATCAGCCTAGGCCGTCTAGCCAGCCAGAGTCGATTGATCGGCCAGGACCCTCGAAGTAACCTGGGACCTCTGCTTTTGGTTCAGGTTTTGCCTATGAAGCCCCTCCCGTAGGGCCCACAGAAGCCGATGAAGGGACCGTGTCTCTATCTGATTTTTCGGCTACCGAAATTTGTGCGTACTTGATTGATAATGATGTGTACATAGGTGAGGGCTGGGAGCATGTCAAAGGCAAATCCTGCAACAAGAAGATGGAATTTTTCGTCAATTGCCACTCTTTGGTAAGCCTCTCGCCATAAATCTGTCTCTCCTTCGTATATTCTTCCTTATTTGGCTGTTTTTTCTTTTTCAGATGATGTCTGAGTTGGCTGATACCTATAAGTATGGGAACAAAGCTTCCCGGGAGATTAAACGTTTGCGCGAGCAGGCTTCAACTTTGGCTGCTGAGAAGCTTACTGCTGAAGAATCCTACGCTCAACAGTTAGCTCAGCTACAAGAATCTTCCGATGGCCATCTGTCTGCTTAACTGGCTGCCGAGGAAAAACTATCTGCTACTGAGGAGGAGATTCGTTCACTGAAGGAGCTTTTGTCTGCAAGTCAAGAATCCTTTGTAGCACGTTTGGAGGCTGAGCGGGTGGCTGAGGAAGCTAAGGAAAAAGCTGAGCATGAGGCGATGGACTTACGCAATCAGTTGTCTTCGCATGAACTCATTTTCGATAATCTCAAAGCTGTGCTGGAGGTTGAAGCAGTTGATCATTTCAAGAGATCCCCTGCCTATGATGCGCTTTTGCTGTGTGAATTTGAACAGGGCATGAGGCAGTCGAAGAAGTTCTTCGCCATGAAGGACCATTCGAATGAAAAGGCTTTAAATCGCTTTGACAGGTCTCTTAAACAGAACATGGCCAGCGGAGTGGGTTCGATTAAAAATCAGATAAAACGATGGAAAGCCCACTGCCGTTATAACAGGACTGAGCCTCATCCTATGCATTTAGAAATTCCCAGTAGGCGTGTTTTCAACACTTACTACTCCGGCCAGAAGGGCAGCTTTTCTGGTTCTGGTGTTGAACCTGATTTGGGTCCTGTTGCCGGTAGGGATTATGGACCTTTTATGCCGGATGGGGACGAAGAGATTACCTGGCTTTCTGAAGAGGAGATCGAAGATGAGGAAGACAACGAGGGACCTCCTGCAGCTAGTTGAGATTAGGTCTTCAATTGTAAATATTTACATCTTTTTTGAACCTTTGAGTGTAAATAACTTTTTGATTCTATAAATTATTTTACAACTCCTCTAGCTCTATTTTTGTTCAGTTGCCTTTGCTGAGTTTTCGGCTTACTTAGTTTTTCACCAAGTTTTTAGCATATTTTACAGCTTTATTCAGTTGCCATTGCTGAGTTTCGGCGTACTCAGTGTTTGTCAGGACGTATCCGACCATACACTAAGTTTTTAACATGTTATTTAGTCAGCTGCCATTGCTGAGTTTTAGCATATTATTGGGACGTCTCCCTCATGCTTTTTGCTTGTCTTTTTAGGGATTTTATTTTTCTCGTAATGGCGATTGCCAATTTCTATGACTTGGGATTTTATTTTTCTCGCCAGTTTGCTGCGAGTACTAGATTTATCTGTACGCGATGGTAGTGATGCATGACGGCGAATGCCCTTTGTAACTGGCGAGTCAAATCACGAATCGTCAGTAATAAATTACTCTTTATTGAATACTTCCTGTAACTCGTTAACATAGTCACAGATAAAACTGCTAAAAATGAAAATTGTCTAAGAATAAAAAGATTGAAATAAATCCTAAAAGTTATGGAAAATCAAGGGTAATATATCTTCAAGTACTGCGCATTGCATGGACAAGGTAGTTCGCTTAAACCCTCTCGAGTAGTGCGATATGCCTCGTGGCCAGCTATGCCTGTAATTTGATAAGGTCCTTCCCATTTGTCTGCGAGTGACACTGTAGCTTTGTCTCTTGTTCCTGGGTTCACCCTTTTCAGCACTAAGTTAGCGAGAACCTTCTTTCACACACATGTGAGTTGTAGTATCTGGCTACCCTCTGTTGGTATGCAGTATTCCTTATTTGTGCGCGCTCTCTTCTTTCTTCTAACTCATCCAGACCGCACTTTAGCATATCAATGTTGAGTTCTGGTTGAAAAAGCGGTACCCTTGGTGAAGAGGATGCTGTTTCCACGGGAATGACAGCTTCAGCCCCATATGCCATGGAATATGGGGTCTCACCTGTTGAACCCCTTTCTGTGGTTTGATATGCCCAAAGTACCTATGGTAATTTATCTGCCCAGCTCCCCTTTTTTGCTGCCAACTTAGCTTTCAGGTTGTGTTTTATGATCTTGTTCACTGCTTCAGTCTGGCCATTCGTTTGTGGATGTGCTGGGGAGGCGTAGTAGTTATTAATGCCGTACTTGTCGCACAGCTCCCTGAATTTCTTACCGTCGAATTGGGTCCCATTGTCCGTGATGATGGTGTTTGGTATCCCGAATCTGTACATGATATTTTTCTTCACAAAGCTTATAATGTTTGCTTTTGTTATATGTACCAATGGTTCGGCTTCTACCCACTTCGTGAAATAATCCATAGCTACTATAGCGTGCTTTGCTCCTCCAGTTGCTGTTGGCATTGGGCCGATCAAGTCAATTCCCCACATGGCGAATGGCCAAGGCGAGGTAATACTCTTCAAGAGTCCAGGTGGTTGGCGGATGTTATTGCCAATCTTTTGACACGCCTCACATCTCGCTGCTACTCTTTTGGCATCGGTGAATAGTGTTGGCCAATAAAAACCCTGTCTTAATGTTTTGTGGGCTAAGCTGACACCCCCAGCGTGGTTCCCACAGTTTCCACTATGTATGCTTCTCAGGATACCTTCTGCTTCTTCAGGCCCGACACATCTCTCCAGTGCCCTTGAGTACCCCCTTTTGTACAGTTCTCCATTGAGCACTGAATACCTTGTAGCTCTGTACTTCAACCGTTTTGCTTCCAATGGGTCACTTGGGAGTACATCATTGACGAGATATTCTTGGATTGGTGTGACCCAGCTGTTCCTCTCACCAAAGACTGCCCCCACTTCCTTCGATCTGACTATACTTGGCTGTAATAGGCGGATCATAGAGATAGTTTTGGGCTAGATGTTGATTGTGGCGGATGCTAACTTAGCCAATGCGTCAGCCTGCTCGTTTTCTTCTCTGGGGACATGAATAATTCTGTATTCTTTGAATCTTTCCAGTAGCTCCCTTGCTAGCTCTAGGTAGGTGATCATGCTTTCATCTCTCGCCTGGTATTCATCTAGCACCTGATTAACAACAACTTGAGAGTCGCTGAAGATTTCTACCTCATCTGCTCCTAGGACAGTGCAAACCTTTAAGCCTGCTATGAGTGCCTCGTATTCAGCTTGATTATTAGTTGCTTTGAAGTCAAAACGTAAGGCACATTCAACTGAATCTCCTTTCGGAGTTGACACTACTACCCCTGCCCCGCTGCCGTGCGTATTTGACGAGCCATCAATGCGGAGTTGCCATTTGAATACTTTCTTATTTTGCTCCATCATCATTCTCGCCACCTCTATACTTGGCTCGGTAAACTCTGCTACAAAGTCTGCCACTGCTTGAGCTTTAATCACCGTCTTTGAGAGATACTCTACATCGAATTCACTTAACTTGATCGCCCACTTCGTTAATCGACCGGATACTTCTGGTTTCTGCAGGATTAGTTTCAGTGGGCAATTGGTGTATATTCCGATTTTATGAGCTTGGAAATAAGGCCTTAACTTCCTTACCGCTGTTATTAGAGCGAGTGCCATTTTTTTGGCCGGCGAGTACCTTGTTTCGGCTGGTAACAGTGCTTTGCTGGTGTAGTATATCGGTTTCTGGATCCCCTCTTCCTGTCTTACTAGTACGGAGCTTGTGGCTACCTCAGAAACGGACAAGTACATATATAGTGTTTCTCCTGTTTCTGGCTTTGATAACAGCGGTGTGATGCAGTAAAATCTGTGTTCAATTTACTAAGAAAGTTCGTTCACTGGGATCGGCGATTCTATCGGTCAAAGCCAATTAATCTAGCAAGGATTACTCTAAGTGTGAAAAACTAAATTGCATAATGCTTTGTTTTGGAAATTGTTTAATTCTAAAATTAACCTAAATTATGACTACTTGAACTAAAGACTAAAATCGAATCAAATCAAATCAAAGATCACACACAAGGAATGAATATATGGAGAGAAAAACTAGGGAATCGATGCACCTTTCTTAGACACTCAATGCTCTCAATCAGTCTCAATAAATACTTCAATAAAGTTTAGGGCTTGTTTTGATAAACAATTAAGAACGAATCTCTTTCCTACCACTTGCACAAAGGCCATGTATCAAGTAATAGTAACGAAATCCTTTAGAACAAAACTCTAAGCCAAATCAATGCAACAAGGCCATGCAAACATTAACTTTCAAAATCTATTAAGCTTATGAACATGGTTTAAATGGAAAAGGCCATTCACATATAAACCATAATCTCATGGATAAACTAAATCACAAACCCGTATCAATTGAGGCCACAAAATAATATGAATAAGTAATGTAGAGCAATTAATTCAATAGACAAGACTAAAACCCAATTGATTAACAAAAGATAGACTAATTGATTACAAAGAGTTGTCCAAAATTGGTTATATCAATCCCCTAATAAAGGTTTAGTTACACATCAATGGAGAGAATAAAAACATAGAAGAGATGTAGAGAAAACCCATATTTTATCTTGATAGCTTATTGGCTGGAAATCTCCTTCTTCTTGCTTCCAAGAATCCTCCAAGGATGGATGATGTGAATGAAAGAATCAATCGAATGAATGAATGTGAAAGAATGGTGTTTTTGGGTCTAATACCCTTGTGGTGGCTCTCTATCTCGAGCTGATCGTCCTTCTCTTAAATATCTCCTTTTTTTCTTTCATTTAGGGCTTCTGCCTTGTCCTGAGGAAACGAGGAAAATGGATTACCGCTGCCCGTACCGCTGTGCAGGCACTTGCATGGGCAGCGGAAATCCAAAGGACAACATTCTGATATGGCTCGCTGGGTAGGCCGCTTGGGAGGCACTTGCCTCCTGAGCGGTATGGGCTGCGGTAATGCATTCTTCTTGACTGCCTAGCGTGCCGCCGATGGTGCACTTGCCTGATGAGCGGCACGGGCCGCGGTAAATGGCAAATTTAGCCTCTTCTTCCTCTTATGACTCCATCTTCTCCGAGAGACCTACAAAGGCTGTTGACGGTGAAATTTGGATTACCACGCACTCAACAATTATATCAATTTAATATAAAACAAGAAAATTAAGAACGCATGCAAAAGACGAATTTTACGTGGAAAACCCTTGAATGGGAAAAAACCACGGCGCCCCTGAGGGCAGAAAAATAATACTAGGTTTTCGTTGCCTTGTTACACGCTTAGATCTCTCTTACAATTGCTCTCTTCCCCCTCAATTTCTGAACCCCTTCCTCCTGGGATAGGTGGTTCTATTTATACATGATATTTAGGGTTTTCCCTTGATTTTAGTCCTGCTCATGGTAGGATTTCCTTTCAGATTTGTCCTGGGAATCCCACGTTGCTGCGGATACAGATAGGTCTTCTCCTTTCCCCCCTTGATTCCTTGCTGTTATAGGTTTTCTAAAGTGTAGGGTTTATTTCCGTGTTTCTGTCGGGTCGGTTCAGGCCCAGTATGCTGGTGCAGCGAGTACATTTATTTCTGGGTTTCGTTTCTTTGGCGACCATATATCTAGATTTGGCGAGTACGTATCCAGTTTCGGCGAGCATGTTTTTGACCTTTTTGGTTTCGAGGTACTTTGACATTGACTTGTCACATTTCCTTCATTGACCCGGTCGTGGCAATCTTTATTGACTCTTTTTGATGACGTGTCAGGTTGGCGAATTTATGCATACAACAATACCCCCATAAATATTCCGAGCTGGGCGAATGATTTGTTCTTCTTGCTTCGTTTGTCTCTGCGAGTAGTATTTATATTTATACTTACAAGATTTCGACGCATTTTGTAATAACCCCCTCTTTCCTTTTCGTCACGCTCTTTATTGATTAATTGATTCTTCCGGTGTAAGCTTTCAACTTGGTCTACATAATTGCTGACACTTCCACTTACCTGACAGATGAAGAGACATTTTGATCGCTTGGCTTTCCCCGAGATGCCACATGTCTGTTTTCTGATGGTGACTATTGCGGCTGGTCACTGTGGCTGTCATTCTCATTAATTGCATATCCTTTTACTTGATTTTCTTTTTTGAATTTTGAAACTCCCTCTTTTTAAAGCTTGATCGTTTCCTTTTCTCCATTTCATTCTTTCCATTTATTTCTCCACTGGTTTTCTCAGAGCAGAAAAGAGCAGTTTGATTCTTCGTTTTTATCTGCCTTATTCCTTCAAGTACTTGCTACAGTCCTTTCCCTGTGCTTTCTATTATCAGACGGTTCACATGAATCGATTATTCCTGCCTCTCTACGAACATTTCGTGAATCTAGGGTTTTCTGGTGAGTTCTTATGGACCCTTCTTTACGCTCTTCTCTTTTTAATCGGATGATGCAAGCCATGGAGCTTGGTGATAAAAGTACTGCGGACAAAATCGAATCTCTGATTCGTAATTTTCGTCCGGATTCTCTGGTCCCAATTTATGTTTATGTTCCATCTTCTGAAGATGTTTTTATCCCTAACATCTCTCATTCATCTTCTAACAGCGGTTCTCCAACAATGCCGAAATCTTCTAGACCAACAAGCAGTAGACGACGCGCTTCTAGAGTTCCACGTGAATCTCTGCTGGATGCGCAGACGATTGTTGACTCTGATGTTGAAGACCATCAGAGGGATAGGCTACGCTTCTCGCCAAACCGTCCGTGTTCTTTTGATACGGAGGTAAATGTGGTCAGCGAGGTTAAGCTTCACAAATACAAGAGTCGTTTTTGTAAGGATTCCCGTTGTTTTTAATTGGCTTATTTAGTGATCAAACCATATGTGGGGGTTCTTTGTAAGGGTAGCCTAAGTATCGGTCTTAATGTTCGAAGCCCTTTGAAGACCTCGTGTTGATAAGCACCGAAGGTAAATTTCTATGTGCTTACTTTTCTTTGAAGAGATTAGTTGCACACACACACTAAACATTCTTTGCATATGTGTGCATTCTCTTCGTTTGTCACATTTCACACTTGCACTTATTTATTATATTTTGTTATGTGTAATTGTGTCATGTTGTTGTGTAATTCGTTTCCCGACAGCTTTCGGAAACGTCCACGCATGCACGAGAATGTGCTTGGTTTAGCGCGAGGACCGCCTATGGAGAATGCCCTTGGCTTCTCCTTGGTTTTCACCTATCTAGGTGATCGGCGGTTATGATCGGCGGCCTGGCCGCCGAATGAAACCACCGTTTCAGTCCAGATTGGTCTGAAGCATATCTGCGGTTAAGATCGGCGGTCACGACCGCCGTTCGAAACCGCCGTTTCAAGACTTGATTGATTTATCTCTCAGTCTAATTCGGCGGTTGAAATGGCGGGCATGAAACCGCCGTTCATACCTGGTTGTTTTTGATCTCTCTGTTCTGTTTCGGCGGTTGGAATCGGCGGTCACGAAACCGCCGAATGAACCGCCGTTTATGCTCTGTTCTTCACGAGCTCAATTCGGCGGTCATTAACGGCGGCCTGGCCGCCGATTGAAACCGCCGATTGGCGCGTTTCTTTGAAACTTACTTAAACGACCTCACTTTGATTTGGCCCCCTATATATATGCCACTTTGACTTTAGGTCAATCAAGAGAGTTCATATTCAGAATTCATACTTAGGATATTTTTCAAAGAGAAGAAAAATTCCAAGAACTCCATTCTTGATTCTCAAACACTTTTTCATGATCATCAATCATCATCTAGCATCATCTTAGATCATCTAGATGTCATCTAGCATGGAATCTTCATCATACTTTGCTTGGTAAACTTTTCACTAATATCTTACATGTTTTGTGTTTCTCTTATCTAGCAATCTCAATTAATTACTTGTTTGTTATTTTGTATGCTTTAGATACAATATTGAGATGAGTATGATGTATGTTTGAGATTTTATATTGTGCTTGCATATTAGGTTTTGTGCTTAATATTGATTAGCTAAACTAATTGACATGTCATTTAGTTTTGATATCTAGGATTGCTCTTAATTGAATATTAATCATCTTAGATAAGCATATAGGGTTTCCCTTGCTCTATGTTGCATTTTGGATATTCACATATATTCACTTAGGGTTGTATTCTCTTCATAGAGAAAGTAAGTCTTTTGTGTAGCATCCGGGATTAGGTTGCTTAGAACGCAAGCAAATTGGACTAGGTTCACTCATACCGGGATTAGGTAGGTGTGTGATTACTTCCGGGATTAGGTTGTAATCGTTTGCACATTTAGTGGATTCGAGGTTCGAGTGTGGCTTACTTACATAGCCCGTGGTTTTTCCCGTGAGGGTTTCCACGTAAAAACCAAGTGTTGTTTTAATTTCCGCACCATATTACACTTGCTTGTTTATATTATCTTGAGGGCATTTTCGTAATTTTGACTAACACGTAAAATTGGGTAAAAAGCGTAAAATCTATTCACCCCCCCTCTAGATAGCTTTATACACACCGTGCTATATTTTGTTTCAATTGGTATCAGAGCGGGTTCCTAGACATACATAGGTGATCCTTGCTTATTTTGGTGTGTTTTGCATTTTGTGTGATTTTTGATCATTCATACATTTGCATTCATTTCATTCATTCATAAACACTATGAGTGGAAACGGTGGAAATGGTGGTGGCCATGAAGGAGCTTCTAGCACAAGGCCTCCACTTCTTACCGGATTGAACTATTTCCAATGGAAAGGGAAGATGGAATCCTACATATGCCAAATTCATGACCGTGCATGGATGGCGGTGGAAGACGGATATGATCTCCCTATGATGACTCCTGAGGGTGGAGGACAAGATGTTTTGAAGCCTAAGGCGCAATGGAACGCGCAAGAGTTTGAGGCTTCTAAGTGGAATAGGAAGGCTATGCATGCCATTATGTGTGCTATGGATGAGAATCAGTACAAGCTTATTCAGAATACTCAGATTGCCAAAGTGGCATGGGACATCCTTCTAGTTGCACATGAGGGAACCGAGGTGGTGAAGGAGTCCAAGCTTCAAGTCCTCCAAACTCAGTTTGAGCTTCTAAGGATGGGAGAGGATGAATGCTTCAATGACTTCGAAATCAAATTGATGGACATTGTAAATCAAAGCCATCAACTCGGAGACCCGTATTCGGATAGGAGAGTCAAGCAAAAAATTATGAGATCTCTCCCCGATAGGTTTGAATCCAAGGTGACGGCCATAGAAGAAAATAGTGGCTACATGGATATGAAGCCAAGTGAGGTGATTGGGCGTCTCCTTGCATATGAGTCTAGGAAGGCTCCTAGCACCACTACTCCTCCTAAGAAGTCTAAAGGAATAGCTTTGAAAGCATCTAAGGATGCAAATGAGGCAAAGCATGAATCGGATGAAGACCTTGCCTTATTTGTGAAAAGGTTCAACAAGGTTATGGGGTTCAAGAAGAAGAAGGGATTTGGGTCAAGAGGACAAGATTTGAAGAAAAAGAGTTCCTTCAAGAAGTTTGAGCCTAGACAAGAGAGGACCGAAAGGAAAGGGGTCCGATGCTTTGAATGTGGTGGGATTGGTCACTTTGCCCCCGAATGTGCTAATCACAATGAAAAGAAGAAGAGCAAAGTGATGGCCGCCACTTGGAGTGGGAGTAGTGATGACTCCAATGAGGAAGATGAGTCTTCAAGTGAAGAAGAGCTCATGGCTAATCTCCTAGCTTTTGCCTCCTCCCATAAAAGCAAAAGTGCTAGTGAGAAAGAGGAAATGAGTCAAGAGGAAAATGACTCAAGTGAAGAAGAAAGTGATTCCTCATCTAACTCCATAAGTAGTTTTGTGGAGAAAAAGGTGCTTGCTAAATGCCATGCCGAGTTTAATGATTTAGCAATCAAGAGCACAAGAAAGATCAAGATGTTGAGAGAATAAAATCTTGAGCTTGCATCTCATAATGACCACTTAGGTGAACAAGTGGAAAAATTCAAGAAGATAGAAGATAAGCTAAGAGAGGAGTTAGCTTTATCTAGGAGGAATGAAGAAAGTCTAAAGAGTGAGCTTGAAGAAGTTAGAAATTCTATGACCAGGATGGATTCTAGCACCAAGAAGCTTGACCATATGCTTGGTGTTGGAAAGAGTCCATGTGACAAGAGGGGTCTTGGGTATGAAGATGACAAGAAGATCTCTACCTCTAACAAGACCGTGTTTGTCAAGAGCTTGAAGAAAGAAGAAACTTCATTTGTGCAAGCTCCTAGAAAGAAATTAGAAGTAGGACAATGCTCTAATGCACAAGTGAAGATGGGGCCAAGAAGGAAACCTCAAGCTCAACCCCCTAGGGTCCCTCAAGCCAACATTCCTCCTCAAATGGCTCACAAAGGAAAGAGTCCTATCATGCAACCTCAAGCTAGGAAGCAACCAAGACCGGTTCAACAACGAAAAAGGATTGAACCCTTTCATCCACAAAGACAAAGACAAGGACAAGGTATGATTCCTTATTTCACTCCTATATGTCATTTTTGTGGATTTGATGGTCATATTAGACCACATTGCTTTCGATATATAAAAATGTGCAAAACTAGAAGCATGATAGAGAAGAAAAAGAAAAGAGCCATGATGCATGTTCCTAGGAATAATAATATTATTATGCATGATCCTAGGACATCTAGAGCCCATGTACCAAAGACCACTAAGAAAGCTAAGATTGTTTCTAGGTGGATTAGAAAGAATGAAATTGTTTGCCATGTTGCTCAAATAGCCTTGAAGGCAAATTCTTCTAATTTTTGGTATCTAGATAGTGGGTGCTCTAGGCACATGACGGGAAACAAGAGTTTCTTCGAGACTCTTGTTATGGAGGAAGGTGGATATGTCACTTTTGGTGATGGATCCAAAAAGAAAGTAGTAGGGAAAGGAACCATTTCCGTTCCTGGATTACCCTCCTTATCCGATGCTTTATTTGTTGATGGCTTGAAAGCCAATTTAATAAGCATTTCACATCTAAGTGATGAAGGATATTCCGTCTTGTTTTGTAAAGATGATTGCTCGATCCTAAAGCCCGATGGACAAACCTTATTGAAAGGTATGAGATCTAGCGACAATTGCTATTGTCTTGAAGCTAGAATAGTCTCAAACAATGTGTCCATGGATGAGCAAATTGAGTTGTGGCATGAAAGACTTGGCCACATGAACTTTAGAGATCAGGGATCTACGGACCCTTGGAAAGTTCGAGTGTGTGCGTGGCCTCCCTAAGCTTGGGAAGAAAGCCAATGGTGTTTGTGGACCTTGCCAACAAGGAAAGCAAACTAAAAGCATGCACAAAAAGGGTAAGTATCTCACCACCAAGGAGCCTCTTGAGCTTCTCCACATGGACCTCATGGGTCCCATGCAAACCGAAAGTTTGGGTGGAAAGAGATACATTTTTGTATGTGTTGATGATTTCTCTAGATTTACATGGACATACTTTCTTAGAGAAAAATCCGAAACTTTTGATAAGTTTAAAATGCTTTGTACTAAATTACAAAATGAAATGAAATCTAACATTAGAAGCATTAAACGGATTAGAAGTGACCATGGGAGAGAGTTTGAGAATGCCTCTTTTGAAAGCTTTTGTGATAGCTTAGGCATCTCCCATGAGTTTTCGGCTCCTAAGACACCTCAACAAAATGGAGTTGTTGAGAGGAAGAATAGGGTCCTCCAAGAGATGGCCCGAGTGATGTTGCTTAGCAACAATGTCCCTAGGAACCTATGGGCCGAAGCCATCAATACGGCTTGCTATATAGGAAATCGTGTGTTCCTAAGGCCCGGTTCTAGAAACACCTCCTATGAGCTATGGAAGGGTAGGAAGCCAAATGTTAGCTACTTCCACACATTTGGAAGCAAATGCTACATTTTAAATGACCGTGATCAACTTGGCAAGTTTGATGCTAAGAGTGATGAGGGTATCTTTATTGGCTACGCCTTGAATAGTAAAGCCTATAGAGTTTTCAACTTGAAGACTCGAACCGTCATGGAATCATCAAATGTGGTCATTGATGATTCTAGGCTCAAGTCTAATGACCATGAGGAGGAGGATGTTCTAGAGGATGACTCTCCTTTGGAGAGGGTTGTGGTGACTCCCAATGTTGGGACATCTAATGAAGTCACACAACCCATTACTAGAGTTCCTCTCTTGGACTCTAAAGAACCCGCTCCATGGGTTAGGAAACTCCATGATAAAGAAGATATCATTGGAGAGGTAAATGAGGGTATTAGGACTAGACGTCAACTTGCTAATCTTATTAGCTATACTTGCTACACCTCTCAAATTGAACCCAAAAAGGTTGAAGAAGCCTTACATGATGAATTTTGGGTTCTTGCCATGCAAGAAGAGCTAAACCAATTCGAAAGGAATGAGGTTTGGACTCTAGTTCCTAGGCCTAAGACCACTAATGTCATAGGCACTAAATGGATATTTAGGAACAAATCTGATGAGGATGGCAACATAGTGCGGAACAAGGCTAGACTTGTAGCACAAGGGTACTCTCAAATTGAGGGTATCGACTTTGAGGAGACATTTGCTCCCGTTGCCCGTCTAGAGTCTATTAGGCTTCTCTTGTCCATTTCTTGCGTGCACAAGTTCAAATTGCACCAAATGGATGTCAAGAGTGCCTTCCTCAATGGCTTCTTGCAAGAGGAAGTGTTTGTTGAACAACACAAGGGGTTTGTGGATGCTCACCACCCCAACCATGTCTATCGCCTCAAGAAGGCACTATATGGGTTGAAACAAGCACCGAGGGCTTGGTATGAGCGCCTCACTCAATTTTTTGTTGACAATAACTACACAAGAGGTAGTGTTGACAAGACACTATTCATCAAGAGAGACAATGATGAGCTTTTCATAGCTCAAATATATGTCGATGACATAGAGTTTGGCTCCACCAACAACACCAAGGTCCAACAATTTGTTGATGTTATGTCTCATGAATTTGAGATGAGTCTTGTTGGTGAGCTTAATTACTTCCTAGGTTTGCAAATTAGGCAACTTGATAATGGGATCTTCATAACCCAAGCCAAATATGCCAAAAACCTTGTGAAGAAGTTTGGTCTTGAAAAAGCCAAACATTGTGACACTCCTATGAGCACCACTTTGAAGCTAAGCAAGGATGCTAGCGGTAAAAGTGTGGACCAAACCTTATATCGTGGCATGATAGGGAGCTTGCTCTATTTGACCGCAAGTAGGCCCGATATATCATTTAGTGTAGGAGTTTGTGCTAGGTACCAATCCGATCCCAAGGAGTCCCATCTCTCTTCGGTTAAGAGAGTCATTCGTTTTGTGAATGGGACTTCCAACTATGGGATTTGGTACTCATTTGACACTAATCCTAGTCTTGTAGGATATAGTGATGCGGATTGGGCAGGAAATTGTGATGATAGGAAGAGCACATCGGGCGGTTGCTTCTTTCTAGGCAACAACTTGGTGTCTTGGTTTTGCAAGAAGCAAAACTCGATTTCCTTGTCCACGGCCGAGGCCGAGTACATAGCCGCGGGGAGTGGATGCACACAACTCCTATGGATGAAGCAAATGCTAGTAGACTACGGATTCAACCAAGGTACTCTCACTCTCTTTTGTGATAACATGAGTGCTATTAATATTTCCAAGAATCCGGTGCAACATTCTAGGACTAAGCATATTGACATCCGCCATCACTTCATTAGAGAGCTTGTTGAAAATAAATGCATAGTACTTGAACATGTAGGTACAAATGATCAACTTGCGGACCTATTTACTAAACCCTTAGATGCTACTCGATTTAAAACTCTTAGTAGATCTATTGGGGTATGTCTTGTGGAGTGATGTTCTATGATTGACCCCATATGGGGAACTCAAGCAAAGAGAGCTATTTTGCATTCTTGTATCTTACAAAAAATTTGAAATATCTTATGCCTCTTCTTTTAATTGCTTGAGTAAGCTTGGTTGTACATATGTATATATGTTTTAAAATTCCATAAGTGTGAACCTTGCTTGTCTACAATCCATGTCATATTTATGTTCAAACATGCATTTTTGGACTAGGAGATTTACATTGGAAGTATGATTTGAATGACCTATGATTATCTCCATGACATGATGATTCTTTAATAACATGCTAATGACAAATGAAAAAGCATGAAATTCATATAACATGCTCACATGAAAAGCATGAATTGATGATTGCATATTCTTAAAAATGCAAAACTTGTGTGAAAACTTATGAGACTCAAAATGAATAAAGGATCTTGTATCCATTCAAAGGAATTTACATTCCAAATGTCTCTCTTTCTTTATTAGTTGAACATGGTTACTATCATACGGATAATTTTATCCGGAAAAATCAAATAGGGTGCAAAGTCGCTCATGCCATGTTTCGCTTATAAAGTTGGATATAGTTGCTCTTAAATTGAAATCAATAATCTCTATATCCTTGCTTTTCCCATGACATTGGTGAAATTGGTTTGAATTCTTATTAGAAACCTTTGTCATTTGCTTTGCCAAATACCATTGTATTTTGGACTTGAATGCTATATGTCTTGTATGCAAAGCATGTTGGATTCACACATTTTCTCAAAATAAATCTCCTTGTTTCTCTCAAATTGATTGAAGTGCATAAAGTGACTTATATGTATATGCAAATCTTGCATGCTTCTATCTCTCGTTGCTATGAGTGACCCGGTTGGGGACTACTCATTTGCCTATATCATGACAAAAAGGGGGAGTAGGATATGGTAAGGGGAGGTGCAAAATATAGAAGCTATTGTGCAAAATATAGAAGCTATTGTACACTTTGGGGAGAACATACATTGAGGGGGAGTAACCCGTTGAGGGGGAGCATTGCATTTATCATACATTGCATACATTTGGTAATGTTGTGCCTAAATTCTAAAAATGCAAATGCTTGGTATTGTTCTCACATGATTAATCTCACACTTTTCTTGTATTAGAAATGTTAGAAACTCTTTTCAGGGATTGATTATTCTACAAGAGGATTGAAGACTTCAAGTTGCATTCTCTTATCTCTTTGTAATGTAGAATATCATTATAGTCCCGTAGTTTCTATTTTTTTTGTGAGGAATCAATGTGAGTGATGGTTTTGTCACGAAATAGCCAAAGGGGGAGATTGTAAGGATTCCCGTTGTTTTTAATTGGCTTATTTAGTGATCAAACCATATGTGGGGGTTCTTTGTAAGGGTAGCCTAAGTATCGGTCTTAATGTTCGAAGCCCTTTGAAGACCTCGTGTTGATAAGCACCGAAGGTAAATTTCTATGTGCTTACTTTTCTTTGAAGAGATTAGTTGCACACACACACTAAACATTCTTTGCATATGTGTGCATTCTCTTCGTTTGTCACATTTCACACTTGCACTTATTTATTATATTTTGTTGTGTGTAATTGTGTCATGTTGTTGTGTAATTCGTTTCCCGACAGCTTTCGGAAACGTCCGCGCATGCACGAGAATGTGCTTGGTTTAGCGCGAGGACCGCCTATGGAGAATGCCCTTGGCTTCTCCTTGGTTTTCACCTATCTAGGTGATCGGCGGTTATGATCGGCGGCCTGGCCGCCGAATGAAACCGCCGTTTCAGTCCAGATTGGTCTGAAGCATATCTGCGGTTAAGATCGGCGGTCACGACCGCCGTTCGAAACCGCCGTTTCAAGACCTGATTGATTTATCTCTCAGTCTAATTCGGCGGTTGAAACGGCGGGCATGAAACCGCCGTTCATACCTGGTTGTTTTTGATCTCTCTGTTCTGTTTCGGCGGTTGGAATCGGCGGTCACGAAACCGCCGAATGAACCGCCGTTTATGCTCTGTTCTTCACGAGCTCAATTCGGCGGTCATTAACGGCGGCCTGGCCGCCGATTGAAACCGCCGATTGGCGTGTTTCTTTGAAACTTACTTAAACGACCTCACTTTGATTTGGCCCCCTATATATATGCCACTTTGACTTTAGGTCAATCAAGAGAGTTCATATTCAGAATTCATACTTAGGATATTTTTCAAAGAGAAGAAAAATTCCAAGAACTCCATTCTTGATTCTCAAACACTTTTTCATGATCATCAATCATCATCTAGCATCATCTTAGATCATCTAGATGTCATCTAGCATGGAATCTTCATCATACTTTGCTTGGTAAGCTTTTCACTAATATCTTACATGTTTTGTGTTTCTCTTATCTAGCAATCTCAATTAATTACTTGTTTGTTATTTTGTATGCTTTAGATACAATATTGAGATGAGTATGATGTATGTTTGAGATTTTATATTGTGCTTGCATATTAGGTTTTGTGCTTAATATTGATTAGCTAAACTAATTGACATGTCATTTAGTTTTGATATCTAGGATTGTTCTTAATTGAATATTAATCATCTTAGATAAGCATATAGGGTTTCCCTTGCTCTATGTTGCATTTTGGATATTCACATATATTCACTTAGGGTTGTATTCTCTTCATAGAGAAAGTAAGTCTTGTGTGTAGCATCCGGGATTAGGTTGCTTAGAACGCAAGCAAATTGGACTAGGTTCACTCATACCGGGATTAGGTAGGTGTGTGATTACTTCCGGGATTAGGTTGTAATCGTTTGCACATTTAGTGGATTCGAGGTTCGAGTGTGGCTTACTTACATAGCCCGTGGTTTTTCCCGTGAGGGTTTCCACGTAAAAACCAAGTGTTGTTTTAATTTCCGCACCATATTACACTTGCTTGTTTATATTATCTTGAGGGCATTTTCGTAAATTTGACTAACACGTAAAATTGGGTAAAAAGCGTAAAATCTATTCACCCCCCCTCTAGATAGCTTTATACACACCGTGCTATAATTTGTTTCAGTTTTGACCTGCCAGACTCAGTGAATCTTATGTTACCTGGCGACCGGGCTGTGTGGAATCCTCCCAAAAATGCAGTCGCTATTTACGGGGCCATGCTTAGCTGTGGGGTAACTCTCCCTCTTCAGCCTTTCATCGCCAGATTTCTTGCGGAGGCTCAAATTGCACCGGCACAGCTCGCTCCAAATAGCTATAGAATATTGATGTGCCTGTGCCTCATGTGGAAGTTGAAGGGTTACGGGCACCCTACTCCTCGTGAGATCCGCCATTTTTATACGCTAAGGCAGGCGGGCCATGGTGGTACGTATTTCCTTATCTCTTCGCCCGTGGAGAGCTGGATCCCTGAGGGTGTGGCGAACCCCAGCCAAGTAGAAATCTCCGGCGATGAGAAGAAAAAGGGGTTCATCTGGGGCTTTCCCACTTCGAACAAGAGGTGGAAGAACAGCTGGTTTTTCGTTGGTGGCGAGTGGGGTCGTGATGTGCCTGCCAGTAGTCGCCATAATTTCTCGGCGAAGAAGGTTCCCAGGCACTTCGCATCGCCTGAAACTTGGTTGAAGGCGGCCCCTGTTTTACTAGATAGAGAGATTTCTCACCTCGCCGCAGCAGCTGTCCTCCCTTTGAGAGAAAGGGATAGGTCCTTCCTCTTGGATGAGGAAAAAATGATTTCCGAGGGGATTTTCACACGCCTACATGCAAGGCTTCCTCGCTGTAAGTCTTTGTCCATTCCTTCTCTGTTTTACTGTTTCATTTTATTCTGTTAGTTGACACTTTGTTTATTTTTCTTGCAGTGTGCGATTTTGACACCGTTTGCGACTTGCAAGCCAGGGCGGTGAAGAATTCCGAGGCCGCCAGCAAAAGGCATGCTGCTGGTTTGGCCAAGGAAGGGATTGCCAGCCCGGATGGTGATGATCCCTTCGACGCCGAGGATGCGGAGGAGATTTTAGTGGGAGGCGTCGAGTCAGGGCGGCCATCAATGCGTGCAGAAGCTGCTGCGAATATTCCCACTGCACCTGCTGTTGCGACTACTGCGGCGACTGCTGCGACTACTCCTGCGACTACTCCTGCCGTAGCTACCCCCAGTCATAAGGGTAAAGAAAAGGTTGGTGCTTCAGGGGGATTAAGTGATATTCCTACTTTTGACGCTGATGTCCCTGAGGTTCCTCTCGATCCAACAAGCGATCTTGCCCCTAGAACTGGCAGAGGAAAACGCCCAGCAGGGAGTACACCTGAACATGCTGCACGGCCTTTAAAGCGGGCGTCAAGGGTCATGCAATACGTTGTTTCTTCAGATGAGGAGGTCGCTGAAGAGCCTATGATCGCTGAGACTCCCACTGAAACTGCTGCCCCCGGGGCTTCTGCCGAGGAACCAGTCTTAGCTGAGTCTCCTCTTCTGGAGGGGGTAAACAATTTTGGCGCTCCTACCATTTCCCCAACTGGTGCGACTCCTCTTCCGGCGGCCGTGAATGAGCCGGATACTTCTTTTGTTGGTCAGCCTGGGTCATCTGGTCGACAAGGGCCAGCTGATAGACCGGGGTCGTCCAGACAGGATGGGGCTTCTGCATCTGGTTCTGGTGTTGCTCACGGAGATCCTTCCACTGATCCAACTGAAGCTGGTGAGGGAGTTGAGTCTGTCTCCCTCTCGGATTTCACGGCTGCTGAGATTTGTTCTCATATAATGAACAACGATGTTTATGTTGGTGAGAGTTGGGAGCAGATGAAGAAGGGATCCTGCAACAGGAAAATGGAGTTCTTTTTCAACTGCCATTCTCTGGTGAGCCTCTCGCTGTACTTGTGTATTTTTGTTTTGCGCATTTCCTGACTTCTGTTTTTCTCTTCTTTTCAGATGTTGTCTGAGTTGGCTGATAACTACAGGCGAGGAAATTATTTGTCGAGGGATTTGAGGCACCTGCGAGAACAAGCCTCTCTTTTGGAAGCTGAGAAGCTTTCGGCTGAGGAAAACCACGTTCAGTAGCTTGCACAGCTAAGAGAATGCTGAAGAGAAACTAGGTGCTGCTGAGGAGGAAATCCGTTTGCTGCGAGAGCAACTCTCTGCTAATCAAGAATCACTCGCAGCACGTTTTGAGACTGAGCGACTAGTTGAGGAGGCGAAGGAAAAAGCAGAGCGTGAGGCTTCGGACTTGTGCAACCAGTTAGCCTCACACGAAATTATTTTGAATGACCTCAAGGCTGTGTTGGAGGTTGAAGCGGTTGACCGTTTCAAGAGATCCCCTGCCTATGATGCGCTTTTATTGCGTGAGTTTGAGAAAGGCATGAGGCAGGCGAAAAAGTTCTTCGCCATGAAGGATCATTCGAACGAAAAAGCTTTGAAGCACTTCGACAGGTCTCTTCAGCAGCACATGGCCACCGGTGTGGACTCGATTAAAGAGCAAATAACACGATGGAGAGCCCACTGCCGTTATAATATGACTGAACCTCATCCCATGCATTTGGAGATCCCCAATAAGCGTGCCTTCAATACCTACTACTCGGGTCGAAAAGGCAGTTTTTCTGGTTCTAGCGCTGAACCTGACTTGGGTCCTGTTGCCGGAAGGAACTACGAACCGTTTATGCCAGAAGGGGATGAGGAAGTCACCTGGCCTTCAGAAGAAGAGATTGAGGATGAGGAAGACAGTGAGGGTCCTCCTGCAGCTAGTTGAGCTTTAGGTCTTTCTTTACTGTCTAGGACTGTAGGTTTTTATTTCTCTTGTTCCTCCAACTGTAAATGACAGAAGTTATAAAATTCTTTTATTTTTTGTTCAGCTGCCTTTGCTTTTAGTTTTTCGCCAAGTTTTTTCAGCATATTTTATATCTCTATTTAGCTGCCTTTGCTGTATTTTTGGCATACTCAGTGCTTGTCATGACGTATCCGACCATGCACCAAGTTTTTTAGCATATTTTATATCTCTATTCAGCTGCCTTTGCTGTATTTTTGGCATACTCAGTGTTTGTCAGGACGTATCCGACCATGCACCAAGTTTTTTAGCATATCTTATATTTTTTATTCAGCTGCCATTGCTGTATTTTGGCGTACTCAGTGTTTGTCAGGATTTATCCGAACATGCACCGAGTTTTTAATATACTTTTTGTTTGTTCAGCTGCCATTGCTGAGTTTTGTCTTTTTATTGGGACGTCTCCCCTTGTTGTTTTTAGTTGGCTCACTCGTTCATAGGGATTCTGTTTTCCCGTGATGGCGATTGCCAATTTCTATAACTTTAGATGTCATTCTTCACTAGCTCTTGCTGCAGCGAGCATAAAACTCATCTTTATGTGATGATAGCAATGTGTGATGGCGAATGCCCTTTTGTATTTGGCGAGTAAAATCGATAATTTCTTCAGTAATAAATTACTCTTTATTGAATACTTCCTGCAACTTTGTTAATACTGTCATAAAGAAAATGCTAAAACGAAAACTATTCTAAGTAAAAAATAAAAGGCTCATAGAAAATCCTTAACTTAACCCCCAAGTTAAGGATAATATGTCTTCAAGTATTGCGCATTGCATGGACGGGGTAGTTCGCCGAAACCTTCTCGAGTGATGCGATATGCCCCGTGGCCAGCTATGCCTGTAATCTGATAAGGCCCTTCCCATTTGTCCGCGAGTGACCCTGCAGCTTTGTCTTTTGTTCCTGGGTTCACCCTTTTCAGCACTAAGTCGCCCAGCGAGAACCTTCTTTCACGCACATGTGAGTTGTAATATCTAGCTACCCTCTGTTGGTATGCAGCATTCCTTATTTGCGCGCGCTCTCTTCTTTCTTCTAACTCATCTTGGCCGCACTTTAGCATATCAATGTTGATTTCTGGCTGAAAAAGTTATACCCTAGGTGAAGAAAAAGATGTTTCCACGGGGATGACAGCCTCAGCTCCATACGCTATGGAATATGGGGTCTCGCCTGTCGAACTCCTTTCCATGGTTCGGTATGCCCAAAGTACCTGTGGTAATTCATCTCCCCAGCTACCCTTTTTTGCTGCCAATTTAGCCTTTAAGTTATGTTTTATGATTTTGTTCACTGCCTCAGTCTGGCCATTTGTCTATGGATGTGCTGGAGAGGCGTAGTAGTTGTTGATGCCATACTTATCACATAGCTCCCTGAATTTCTGGCCATCGAATTGGGTCCCATTGTCTGTGATGATGGTATTTGGTATCCCGAATCTGTACATGATGTTTTTCTTCACAAAGCTTATGGTGTTTGCTTCTGTTATGTGTACCAACGGCTCAGCCTCTACCCATTTTGTAAAATAATCCACTGCTACTATGGCATGTTTCGCTCCTCCAGTTGCTGTTGGCATTGGGCCGATCAAGTCAATTCCCCACATGGCGAATGGCCAAGGCGAGGTAATACTTTGCAAGAGTTCAGGTGGCTGTCGGATGTTATTGAAAATCTTCTGACACGCCTCACATCTCGCTGCCACCCTTTTGGAGTCGGCGAACAGTGTTGGCCAGTAAAAACCCTGCCTTAATGTTTTGTGGGCTAGGCTGGCACCCCCTGCGTGGTTCCCACAATTTCCGCTGTGTATGCTTCTCAGGATACCTTCTGCTTCTTCAGGTCCGACACATCTCTGCAGCGCCCTCGAGTTCCCCCTTTTGTACAGTTCTCCATTGAGTACTGAGTATCTTGTAGCTTTGTACTTCAGCCGCTTTGCTTCTAATGGGTCATTTGGAAGTAAATCATTAACGAGATATTCTTTGATTGGTGTGATCCAGCTGTCCCTTTCGCCAAAGACTGCCCCAACTTCCTTTGTTTTAACTATACTCGGCTGTGATAGGTGGATCATAGAGATATTTTTGGGCCAAGTGTTGATTGTGGCAGATGCCAACTTGGCTAAGGCATCAGCCTTTTCATTTTCTTCTCGGGGGATGTGAACAATCCTGTATTCTTTAAATCTTTCTAAAAGTTCCTTTGCTAATTCCAGGTAGGTGATCATGCTTTCATCTCTCGCCTGGTACTCGTCTAACACCTGATTGACCACGACTTGAGAGTTGCTGAATATTTCTACCTCATCTGCTCCTAGGATTGTGCAAACTTTCAATCCTGTTATGAGTGCCTCGTATTCAGCTTGATTGTTAGTAGCTTTAAAGTCAAAACGCAAGGCACATTCGACTGAATCTCCTTCTGGGGTTGACACCACTACCCCTGCCCCGCTGCCGTGCGTGTTTGACGAGCCATCAACACGAAGTTGCCATTTGAATGTTTTCTTATTTTGCTCCACCATCATTCTCGCCACCTCTATACTTGGCTCGGTGAATTCTGCTACAAAGTCTGCTACTGCCTGGGCTTTAATTGCTGTTCTTGGGAGATACTCTACATCGAATTCACTCAATTCGATCGCCCACTTTGTTAATCGCCCGGATACTTCTGGTTTTTGCAGGATTAATTTCAATGGGCAGTTGGTGTACACTCCGATTTTATGAGCTTGGAAATATGGCCTTAGCTTCCTTGCTGCTGTTATTAGAGCGAGTGCCATTTTTTCAGCTGGCGAATACCTTGTTTCGGCTGGTAACAGTGCTTTGCTTGTGTAGTATTCTGGTTTCTGGATCCCATCTTCCTGTCTTACTAGCACAGAACTTGTGGCTGCTTCAGAGATGGACAAGTATATGTATAATGTTTCTCCTGTTTCTGGTTTTGATAGCAGCGGTGCCTGTCCAAGGTAGTCTTTCAAGGCCTGGAAAGCTTTCTCACAATCCTCATTCCATTCGACCCCCTTTCCTTTCTTTAGAGCTTTGGAAAATGGTAGGCATCGGTCTGTTGACTTGGCTATGAACCTGTTCAATGACGCTAGGCAGCCTGTAAGTTTTTGGACGTCCTTCAAAGTTCTCGGCGAGTCCATTCTTGCTAATGCTTGGATTTTTTCAGGGTTCACTTCTATTCCTCTTTGGTGTACTTGATACCCGAGGAACCTCCCAGATGGTACGCCGAATACACATTTTGCTGGGTTCAACTTCATTCCATACTTGACCAGCACATCGAATGTTTCCCTCAGGTCATCTGCATGTCTATCTGCTGTGATACTTTTTGTCAGCATATCGTCAACGTAAACCTCTATATTTCTCCCCATTTTCCTGGCGAACATTTTGTTGACTAAGCGCTGGTAAGTTGCTCCAGCGTTCTTCAGGCCGAATGGCATGACTGTGTAACAATACAACCCCTGGTCTGTGGTGAATGCTGTCTTCTCCTCGTCTGGTTTGTGCATCTTTATATGGTTGTATCCTGAATATGCATCCATGAAGCTCAATGTCTCATGTCCGGCAGTTGCATCGACTAACTGGTCAATCCTTGGTAGCGGGAAGCTATCCTTGGGGCAGGCTTTGTTCAGATCGGTGAAGTCAACGCACATCCTCCATTGATTGTTCTTCTTTTTCACCAGGACCACATTTGCCACCCATTCCAGGTATTTAACTTCTCTAATTGACCTTGCGGCGAGTAGCTTTGATACCTCATCTTTTATGGCTGCACTTCTTTCTGGGTTAAAACTTCTCCTTTTCTGCACGACTGGTTTGCAGGTTTCATTCACAGCCAAATTGTGTGAAATTACGCTTATGTCAATCCCTGGCATGTCTTCGTGGCACCAAGCGAAAATCTCTTTATATTCTTTCAATAAACTTGTCACATCTTTCTTGATTCGTTCAGTCAGTCTTACCCCGATCTTTACTGTTTTATCTGGCTCCGCTTCATCTAGAACAACTGACTCAGTCGGCTCTTCTTTTTCTCTGCTTGTTTCGTCCCTTGGGTCTAGTTCGAAGTTTTCCAGAGATTCCTCCTGTACTTCACTGTCTATCTCGAATATGTTCATGGTTTCCACCCCTGTTCTATCTTTGAAGATTGATAGGTTGGCGCGACGAGCCATCTACTGTGACCCTCTCAATTCTCCGACACCAAATTCTGTAGGGAACTTTATTTTCAGCGCATGGGTTGAAGTTACAGCTCGTGCTTTGTTAAGGAATGGTCGGCCAAGTAAAGCATTATACGGCCAATTATGGATATCGACTACAACAAAGTTCAGCAGGATTGTTCACCGGCATGGTGCTGTACCAAACCTTACTGGCAGTTTCACAGTCCCTAACGATCTTACTTCTGCACCACCGAAACCTTTCAACGGTACATGGAAAGGCTCAAGATCTTTCCTATCCAGTCGCAACTCATCGTATACTCTGGCACTTAAAATATCAGCTGAACTTCCGTTGTCAATCATCACTCGAAGGACATCCCTATGAGCTATTTGAACCCCCACGACGATTGCATCGTTAGGTTTTGCATCAATTCCATCTGAGTCTTCTGCTGTAAATACTATAGGATCGTGTCCCTCTCTTCCCTTCTTGGGGTTTCTTTGCACATAATTGACCTCCATGCTTCTGCTTTCATACATTACTTCCCGGACTTCCGACATCCTTTCTCGATTGCTTCTCCCAGTATGAGGTCCGCCAAAGATGGTGTTTATGGCGGCGCTAGGGCTGTTTCTCCTTGGACTCTTTCTTTCCTGCACGTTTCCTTGGCGGCTATCCTAGCGACCACTATATTTGTCTCCCTTCAGAGCAAAGTCCTTCAGGTGCCCATCTCTGATCAAACTTTCGATGTGATCGCGTAGCTGAAAACACTTTGAGGTTTCATGCCCATGGTCTTTATGGAATCGGCAGTACTTTGTTGTATCTTTCCTAGCATTTGCTGATTGCTGCCGAGGGTATTTAGTGAGCCCTTTGTCTTTCACCACAGAAAGTATCTCCTCTTGATCGCCGGTCAAAGAGGTGTAATGGTTGTACCTTCCTCGAAACCTACTGGCTCGAGGATTTCCTTTGCTTTCTCTCGAATGTCCCTTTTGGCCCTTCTCATCTCTTTGGCGATCACGTGACTGCGTCTTTTTGTCATCCTTATGGTCCGGTTTTGAGCCAGGCTTGTGTCCATGCACATAGCTACCCCCTTGTGCTACTTCTTCTTCTTCTGCCAGTGCGTAGTCGCCAGCTATTTCCATCTTCTCCTCATAAGTTTTTGGTCTCTCCCTTCGTAGGTCAAAGGATAATCGCCCACTTTGTAACCCATTGGTGAATGCGGCGATTACAGCTACATCACTGGCGTCTTCAATTTGAGCCACCTCCTTCCTAAATCTCGCTAGATACTTCTTGATTGACTCGTTATGTTCCTGTTTCAAATTGGACAGATGAGCGAGTGACTTTCTTCTCTGGACACTCCCCATAAATTGCCTTATGAACGCTTTGCTGAGATTTGAGAAGCTGCTTACACTTCCGGGAGGAAGTCTTCCAAACCATCTAGATGCAAGGTCACCGAATGTTTGCGGGAAGGTGAGGCATAACAGCCCATCGTTGGATGAGTACTGGGCCATAATGTTACGGAATCGGCGAACGTGCTCCTTCGGATCCCTATTCTCCTTGTACTGCTCGATAGTTGGCATCCTAAATCTGTCTGGAAATTAGGTGCGAGCAATGGTTTCGATGAATGGGCTATCTGACTCATCATCCGAAGATACATTACGACCGTACCTTCGCGCCATTGCTGAAACTTTTCTTGATAGCTCTTGCAGAGTGACATCTTGCTGACCAGTTGGTTCTCCTGCTGGATCGAGTCTACTTTTGATTGTCATTCTACCATGATTGCCTCTCTCGCCTGGGCTTCTTCGATCTTAAGTGCTCTCGGATCTTCTTCGCTTTGCTCTTTTGGATCGTAATTCCCTTCGTGGACGAGGACTCTTATCTTCAGATGAGATGGAACGGTGTCTCGGTCGGTTCCGTTGGTACATATCGCTGGAATTGACCCTATGTGTTCGCACCTGGTCTCGTTCCTCCCTGGATTCTTCGTTCATCACACATTTTCCCTTCCTTTGTTTTCTCCCATCGAAGTCCTCAGTGTGGTCCTGGGGAGTCTCCTCAGTGGATTGTCTTGCTTGAGTATTGGGAATTGCAATATGAACTTCTGACCGTAGCCTTCCGGGTGGATGGATTCCAGGAGTGGTTAACTCATAAGGAGATGAAACCCCCAACCCTATGGGGAGCGAAAGTCCTATTTTGCTGGCTTCGCTGATTAAGTTTACCAATGCAGCTTGGAAGTGCTTCAGAATCCCGGGATCAGCTGCCCTAGTTCCGGGTGTTACCGCTGATTGTTCCCCGATTGTCGCTGCCCTGTCTCCCGTCTGCGTGGTTGGTTCAACAACTAGATCTCCGATGGAGTTACCATCTCTGTCGCTGTCATTGTTCATGTTGTTTGATTCGCAAGGGTCCCTCGAAGTTTTTGTTCAAAGACCGCCCCCTCCTTCTAGCGCCAATTGTTGACGGTGAAATTTGGATTACCACGCACTCAACAATTATATCAATTTTGAAACAAATTATAGCACGGTGTGTATAAAGCTATCTAGAGGGGGGGGGGGGGGGGGGGGGGGGGGTGAATAGATTTTACGCTTTTTACCCAATTTTTCGTGTTAGTCAAAATTACGAAAATACCCTCAAGATAATATAAACAAGCAAGTGTAATATGGTGCGGAAATTAAAACAACACTTGGTTTTTACGTGGAAACCCTCACGGGAAAAACCACGGGCTATGTAAGTAAGCCACACTCGAACCTCGAATCCACTAAATGTGCAAACGATTACAACCTAATCCCGGAAGTAATCACACACCTACCTAATCCTGGTATGAGTGAACCTAGTCCAATTTGCTTGCGTTCTAAGCAACCTAATCCCGGATGCTACACACAAGACTTACTTTCTCTATGAAGAGAATACAACCCTAAGTGAATATCCAAAATGCAACATAGAGCAAGGGAAACCCTATATGCTTATCTAAGATGATTAATATGCAATTAAGAACAATCCTAGATATCAAAACTAAATGACATGTCAATTAGTTTAGCTAATCAATATTAAGCACAAAACCTAATATGCAAGCACAATATAACTTCTCAAACATACATCATACTCATCTCAATATTGTATCCAAAGCATACAAAATAACAAACAAGTAATTAATTGAGATTGATAGATAAAAGAAACACAAAACATGTAAGATATTAGTGAAAAGCATACCAAGCAAAGTATGATGAAGATTCCATGCTAGATGACATCTAGATGATCTAAGATGATGCTAGATGATGATTGATGATCATGAAAAAGTGTTTGAGAATCAATAATTGAGTTCTTGGAATTTTTCTTCTCTTTGAAAAACATCCTAAGTATGAATTCTGAATATGAACTCTCTTGATTGACCTAAAGTCAAAGTGGCATATATATAGGGGGCCAAATCAAAGTGAGGTCGTTTAAGTAAGTTTCAAAGAAACGCGCCAATCGGCGGTTTCATTCGGCGGCCAGGCCGCCGTTCATGACCGCCGAATTGAGCTCGTGAAGAACAGAGCAAAAACGGCGGTTCAATCGGCGGTTTCGTGACCGCCAATTCCAACCGCAGAATCAAAACAGAGAGATCAAAATCAATCAGGTATGAACGGCGGTTTCGAACGACGGTCTCATGATCGCCGATTCAACCGCCGAATTAGACTGAGAGATAAATCAATCAGGTCTTGAAACGGCAGTTTCGAACGGCGGTCGTGACCGCCGATCTTAACCGCAGAAATGCTTTAGACCAATCTAGACTGAAACGGCGGTTTCATTCGGCGGCCAGGCCGCCGATCATAACCGTCGATCACCTAGATAGGTGAAAACCAAGGAGAAGCCAATGGCATTCTCCATAGGCGGTCCTCGCGCTAAACCAAGCATATTCTCGTGCATGCGCGGACGTTTTCGAAAGTTATCGGGAAACGAATTACACAACAACATGACACAATTACACACAACAAAATATAATAAATAAGTGCAAGTGTGAAATGTGACAAATGAAGAGAATGCACACATATGCAATGAATGTTAAGTGTGTGTGTGCAACTAATCTCTTCAAAGAAAAGTAAGCACATAGAAATTTACCTTCGGTGCTTATCAACACGAGGTCTTCAAAGGGCTTCGAATAATAAGACCGATACTTAGGCTACCCTTACAAAGAACCCCCACATATGGTTTGATCACGAAATAAGCCAATTAAAAACAACGGAAATCCTTACAATCTCCCCCTTTGGCTATTTCGTGACAAAACCATCACTCACATTAATTCCTCACAAAAAAATAGAAACTACAGGACTACAATGATATTCTACATTACAAAGAGATAAGAGAATGCAACTTGAAGTCTTCAATCCTCTTGTAGAATAATCAAACCCTGAAAAGAGTTTCTAACATTTCCAATACAAGAAAAGTGTGAGATTAATCATGTGAGAACAATACCAAGCATTTGCATTTTTAGAATTTAGGCACAACATTACCAAATGTATGCAATGTATGATAAATGCAATGCTCCCCCTCAACGGGTTACTTCCCCTCAATGTATGTTCTCCCCAAAGTGCACAATAGCTTCTATATTTTGCACCTCCCCTTACCATATGTCCTACTCCCACTTTTTGTCATGATATAGGCAAAGGAGTAGTCCCCAACCGGGTCACTCATAGCAACGAGAGATAGAAGCATGCAAGATTGGCATATACATATAAGTCACTTTATGCACTTCAATTAATTTGAGAGAAACGAGGAGATTTATTTTGAGAAAATGTGTGAATCCAACATGCTTTGCATACAAGACATATAGCATTCAAGTCCAAAATACAATGGTATTTGGCAAAGCAAATGACAAAGGTTTCTAATAAGAATTCAAACCAATTTTACCAATGTCATGGGAAAAGCAAGGATATAGAGATTATTGATTTCAATATAAGAGCAACTAGATCCAACTTTATAAGCGAAACATGGCATGAGCAACTTTGCACCCTTTTTGATTTTTCCGGATAAGATATCCGTATGATAGTAGTCATGTTCAACCAATAAAGAAATAGAGACATTTGGAATATAAATTCCTTTGAACGGATACAAGATCCTTTATTCATTTTGAGTCTCATAAGCTTTCACACAAGTTTTGCATTTGTAAGAATATGCAATCATCAATTCATGCTTTTCATGTGAGCATGTTATATGAATTTCATGCTTTTTCATTTGTCATTAGCATGTGATTAAAGAATCATCATGTCATGGAGATAATCATAGGTCATTCAAATCATACTTCCAATATACATCTCCTAGTCCAAAAATGCATGTTTGAACATAAATATGATATGGATTGTAAACAAGCAAGGTTCACACTTATTGAATTGAAAACATATATACATATGTGCAACCAAGCTTACTCAAGCAATTAAAAGAAGAGGCATAAGATATTTCAAATTTTTTGCAAGTGACAAGAATGCAAACTAGCTCTCTTTGCTTGAGTTCCCCATATGGGGTTAATCATAGAACATCACTCCACAAGACATACCCCAATAGATCTACTATGAGTTTTAAATCGAGTAGCATCTAAGGGTTTAGTAAATAGGTCCGCAAGTTGATCATTTGTACCTACATGTTCAAGTACTATGCATTTATTTTCAACAAGCTCTCTAATGAAGTGATGGCGGATGTCAATATGCTTAGTTCTAGAATGTTGCACCGGATTCTTGGAAATATTAATGGCACTCATGTTATCACAAAAGAGAGTGAGAGTACTTTGGTTGAATCCATAGTCCACTAGCATTTGCTTCATCCACATAAGTTGAGTGCATCCACTCCCCGCGGCTATGTACTTGGCTTCCGCCGTGGACAAGGAAATCGAATTTTGCTTCTTGCAAAACCAAGACACCAAGTTGTTGCCTAGAAAGAAGCAACCGCCCGATGTGCTCTTCCTATCATAACAATTTCCTGCCCAATCCGCATCACTATATCCTACAAGACTAGGATTAGTGTCAAATGAGTACCAAATCCCATAGTTGGAAGTCCCATTCACAAAGCGAATGACTCTCTTAACCGAAGAGAGATGAGACTCCTTGGGATCGGATTGGTACCTAGCACAAACTCCTACACTAAATGATATATCGGGCCTACTTGCGGTCAAATAGAGCAAGCTCCCTATCATGCCACGATATAAGGTTTGGTCCACACTTTTACCGCTAGCATCCTTGCTTAGCTTCAAAGTGGTGCTCATAGGAGTGTCACAATGTTTGGCTTTTTCAAGACCAAACTTCTTCACAAGGTTTTTGGCATATTTGGCTTGGGTTATGAAGATCCCATTATCAAGTTGCCTAATTTGCAAACCTAGGAAGTAATTAAGCTCACCAACAAGACTCATCTCAAATTCATGAGACATGACATCAACAAATTGTTGGACCTTGGTGTTGTTGGTGGAGCCAAACACTATGTCATCGACATATATTTGAGCTATGAAAAACTCATCATTGTCTCTCTTGATGAATAGTGTCTTGTCAACACTACCTCTTGTGTAGTTATTGTCAACAAGAAATTGAGTGAGGCGCTCATACCAAGCCCTCGGTGCTTGTTTCAACCCATAAAGTGCCTTCTTGAGGCGATAGACATGGTTGGGGTGGTGAGCATCCACAAACCCCTTGGGTTGTTCAACAAACACTTCCTCTTGCAAGAAGCCATTGAGGAAGGCACTCTTGATGTCCATTTGGTGCAATTTGAACTTGTGCACACAAGAAATGGACAAGAGAAGCCTAATAGACTCTAAACGGGCAACGGGAGCAAACGTCTCCTCAAAGTCGATACCCTCAATTTGAGAGTACCCTTGTGCTACAAGTCTAGCCTTGTTCCGCACTATGTTGCCATCCTCATCGGATTTGTTCCTAAATATCCATTTAGTGCCTATGACATTTGTGGTCTTAGGCCTAGGAACTAGAGTCCAAACCTCATTCCTTTCGAATTGGTTTAGCTCTTCTTGCATGGCAAGAACCCAAAATTCATCATTTAAGGCTTCTTCAACCTTTTTGGGTTCAATTTGAGAGGTGTAGCAAGTATAGCTAGTAAGATTAGCAAGTTGACGTCTAGTCCTAACACCCTCATTTACCTTTCCAATGATATCTTCTTTATCATGGAGTTTCCTAACCCATGGAGCGGGTTCTTTAGAGTCCAAGAGAGGAACTCTAGCAATAGGTTGTGTGTCATCATTGTTGACATTAGATGTCCCAACATTAGGAGACACCACAACCTTCTCCAAAGGAGAACCATCACTAAAAATAACCTCCTCCTCATGATCATTAGACTTGAGCCTAGTATCATCAAATACGACATTGGATGATTCCATAACACTTAGAGTCTTTAAATTGAAAACTCTATAGGCTCTACTATTCAAGGCATAGCCAATAAAAATACCCTCATCACTCTTAGCATCGAATTTGCCAAGTTGATCACGGTCATTCAAAATGTAGCATTTGCTTCCAAAAGTGTGGAAGTAGCTAACATTTGGCCTCTTGCCTTTCCATAACTCATAGGAGGTATTTCTAGTACCGGGCCTTAGGAAAACACGATTCCCTATATAGCAAGCCGTATTGATGGCTTCGGCCCATAGGTTCCTAGGGACATTGTTGCTAAGCAACATCACACGGGCCATCTCTTGAAGGACCCTGTTTTTCCTCTCAACAACTCCATTTTGTTGAGGTGTCCTAGGAGTCGAAAACTCATGGGAGATACCTAAACCATTACAAAAGGTTTCAAAGGTAGCATTCTCAAATTCCCTCCCATGGTCATTTCTAATCCGTTTTATGCTTTTAATATTAAAGTTCATTTCATTTTGAAGTTTATTACAAAGCATTTTAAACTTATCAAAAGTTTCGGATTTTTCTCTAAGAAAATATGTCCAAGTGAACCTAGAGAAATCATCAACACATACAAAAATGTATCTCTTTCCACCCAAACTTTCGGTTTGCATAGGACCCATGAGGTCCATGTGGAGAAGCTCAAGAGGCTCCTTGGTGGTGAGATATTTACCCTTTTTGTGCATGCTTTTAGTTTGCTTTCCTTGTTGGCAAGGTCCACAAACACCATTGGCTTTCTTCCCAAGCTTAGGGAGGCCACGCACACACTCGAACTTTCCAAGGGTCCGTAGATCCCTAAAGTTCATGTGGCCAAGTCTTTCATGCCACAACTCAATTTGCTCATCCATGGACACATTGTTTGAGACTATTCTAGCTTCAAGACAATAGCAATTGTCGCTAGATCTCATACCTTTCAATAAGGTTTGTCCATCGGGCTTTAGGATTGAGCAATCATCTTTACAAAACAAGACAGAATATCCTTCATCACTTAGATGTGAAATGCTTATTAAATTGGCTTTCAAGCCATCAACAAATAAAGCATCGGATAAGGAGGGTAATCCGGGAGCGGAAATGGTTCCTTTCCCTACAACTTTCTTTTTGGATCCATCACCAAAAGTGACATATCCACCTTCCTCCATAACAAGAGTCTCGAAGAAACTCTTGTTTCCCGTCATGTGCCTAGAGCACCCACTATCTAAATACTAAAAATTAGAAGAATTTGCCTTCAAGGCTATTTGAGCAACATGGCAAACAATTTCATTCTTTCTAATCCACCTAGAAACAATCTTAGCTTTCTTAGTGGTCTTTGGTACATGGGCTCTAGATGTCCTAGGATCATGCATAATAATATTATTATTCCTAGGAACATGCATCATGGCTCTTTTCTTTTTCTTCTCTATCATGCTTCTAGTTTTGCACATTTTTATATATCGAAAGCAATGTGGTCTAATATGACCATCAAATCCACAAAAGTGACATATAGGAGTAAAATAAGGAATCATACCTTGTCCTTGTCCTTGTCTTTGTGGATGAAAGGGTTCAATCCTTCTTCGTTGTTGAACCGGTCTTGGTTGCTTCCTAGCTTGAGGTTGCATGATAGGTCTCTTTCCTTTGTGAGCCATTTGATGAGGAATGTTGGCTTGAGGGACCCTAGGGGGTTGAGCTTGAGGTTGCCTTCTTGGCCCCATCTTCACTTGTGCATTAGAGCATTGTCCTACTTTTAATTTCTTTCTAGGAGCTTGCACAAATGAAGTTTCTTCTCTCTTCAAGCTCTTGACAAACACGGTCTTGTTAGAGGTAGAGATCTTCTTGTCATCTTCATACCCAAGACCCCTCTTGTCACATGGACTCTTTCCAACACCAAGCATATGGTCAAGCTTCTTGGTGCTAGAATCCATCCTAGTCATAGAATTTCTAACTTCTTCAAGCTCACTCTTTAGACTTTCTTCATTCCTCCTAGATAAAGCTAACTCCTTTCTTAGCTTATCTTCTATCTTCTTGAATTTTTCCACTTGTTCACCTAAGTGGTCATTATGAGATGCAAGCTCAAGATTTTCTTCTCTCAACATCTTGATCTTTCTTGTGCTCTTGATTGCTAAATCATTAAACTCGGCATGGCATTTAGCAAGCACCTTTTTCTCCACAAAACTACTTATGGAGTTAGACGAGGAATCACTTTCTTCTTCACTTGAGTCATTTTCCTCTTGACTCATTTCCTCTCTCTCACTAGCACTCTTGCTTTTATGGGAGGAGGCAAAGGCTAGGAGATTAGCCATGAGCTCTTCATCACTTGAAGACTCATCTCCCTCAATGGAGTCATCACTACTTCCACTCCAAGTGGCGGCCATCACTTTTCCTTTTTTCCTCTCATTGTGATTTGCACATTCGGGGGCAAAATGACCTATGCCACCACACTTGAAACATCGGACCCCTTTCCTTTCGGTCCTCTCTTGCCTAGGTTCAAACTTCTTGAAAGAGCCCTTTTTCTTCAAGTCTTGACCTTTTGACCCAACGCTCTTTTTTCTAAACTTCATAACCTTGTTGAACCTTTTTACAAACAAGGCAAGGTCTTCATCCGAGTCAACCTTCTTTGCCTCCTTTTCATCCTTGGAGGTTTTTAAAGCAATTCCTTTTTGCTTTTTAGTGGGTGTGGAGATAGGACCTTTCCTAGACTCATAAGCTAGAAGTCTCCCAATCACCTCACTCGGCTTCATATCCTTATATCCACTATTTTCTTCTAAAGCCGTCACCTTCGATTCAAACCTATCGGGTAGAGATCTCATAATCTTTTGCTTGATTCTCTTATCCGAATATGGATCACCAAGTTGATGGCTTTGGTTGACTATATCCATCAACTTGATCTCGAAGTCGTTGAAGCACTCATTCTCCTCCATCTTAAGCATCTCGAATTGAGTTTGGAGGACTTGAAGCTTAGAGTCCTTCACCACTTTGGTTCCCTCATGTGCAATCTCTAGGATGTCCCAAGCCTATTTAGCTATCCTAGTATTTTGAATCAATTTATATTGATTTTCATCCATAGCACACAAGATGGCATGCATCGCCTTCCTATTCCACTTTGAAGCCTCAAACTCTTGCGCGTTCCATTGCGCCTTAGGCTTCAATACTTCTTCTCCTCCACCATCGGGAGTCATCTTGGGTAGATCATATCCGTCTTCAACCGCCATCCATGCACGGTCATGAATTTGGCATATGTAGGATTCCATCTTCCCTTTCCATTGGGAATAGTTCAATCCGGTAAGAAGTGGAGGCCTTATGCTAGAAGCTCCTTCGTGGCCACCACCATTTCCACCGTTTCCACTCATAGTGTTTATGAATGAATGAAATGAATGCAAATGTATGAATGATAAAAAATCACACAAAATGCAAAACACACCAAAATAAGCAAGGATCACCTATGTATGTCTAGGAACCCGCTCTGATACCAATTGAAACAAATTATAGCACGGTGTGTATAAAGCTATCTAGAGGGGGGGTGAATAGATTTTACGCTTTTTACCCAATTTTTCGTGTTAGTCAAAATTACGAAAATGCCCTCAAGATAATATAAACAAGCAAGTGTAATATGGTGCGGAAATTAAAACAACACTTGGTTTTTACGTGGAAACCCTCACGGGAAAAACCACGGGCTATGTAAGTAAGCCACACTCGAACCTCGAATCCACTAAATGTGCAAACGATTACAACCTAATCCCGGAAGTAATCACACACCTACCTAATCCCGGTATGAGTGAACCTAGTCCAATTTGCTTGCGTTCTAAGCAACCTAATCCCGGATGCTACACACAAGACTTACTTTCTCTATGAAGAGAATACAACCCTAAGTGAATATATGTGAATATCCAAAATGCAACATAGAGCAAGGGAAACCCTATATGCTTATCTAAGATGATTAATATGCAATTAAGAACAATCCTAGATATCAAAACTAAATGACATGTCAATTAGTTTAGCTAATCAATATTAAGCACAAAACCTAATATGCAAGCACAATATAACTTCTCAAACATACATCATACTCATCTCAATATTGTATCCAAAGCATACAAAATAACAAACAAGTAATTAATTGAGATTGCTAGATAAGAGAAACACAAAACATGTAAGATATTAGTGAAAAGCATACCAAGCAAAGTATGATGAAGATTCCATGCTAGATGACATCTAGATGATCTAAGATGATGCTAGATGATGATTGATGATCATGAAAAAGTGTTTGAGAATCAATAATTGAGTTCTTGGAATTTTTCTTCTCTTTGAAAAATATCCTAAGTATGAATTCTGAATATGAACTCTCTTGATTGACCTAAAGTCAAAGTGGCATATATATAGGGGGCCAAATCAAAGTGAGGTCGTTTAAGTAAGTTTCAAAGAAACGCGCCAATCGGCGGTTTCATTCGGCGGCCAGGCCGCCGTTCATGACCGCCGAATTGAGCTCGTGAAGAACAGAGCAAAAACAGCGGTTCAATCGGCGGTTTCGTGACCGCCAATTCCAACCGCCGAATCAAAACAGAGAGATCAAAATCAATCAGGTATGAACGGCGGTTTCGAACGACGGTCTCATGACCGCCGATTCAACCGCCGAATTAGACTGAGAGATAAATCAATCAGGTCTTGAAACGGCAGTTTCGAACGGCGGTCGTGACCGCCGATCTTAACCGCAGAAATGCTTCAGACCAATCTGGACTGAAACGGTGGTTTCATTCGGCGGCCAGGCCGCCGATCATAACCGCCGATCACCTAGATAGGTGAAAACCAAGGAGAAGCCAAGGGCATTCTCCATAGGCGGTCCTCGCGCTAAACCAAGCACATTCTCGTGCATGCGCGGACGTTTCCGAAAGTTATCGGGAAACGAATTACACAACAACATGACACAATTACACACAACAAAATATAATAAATAAGTGCAAGTGTGAAATGTGACAAATGAAGAGAATGCACACATATGCAATGAATGTTAAGTGTGTGTGTGCAACTAATCTCTTCAAAGAAAAGTAAGCACATAGAAATTTACCTTCGGTGCTTATCAACACGAGGTCTTCAAAGGGCTTCGAACAATAAGGCCGATACTTAGGCTACCCTAACAAAGAACCCTCACATATGGTTTGATCACGAAATAAGCCAATTAAAAACAACGGAAATCCTTACAAATTTAATATAAAACAAGAAAATTAAGAACGCATGCAAAAGACGGATTTTAAGTGGAAAACCCTTGAATGGGAAAAAACCACGGCGCCTCTGAGGGCAGAAACATAATACTAGGTTTTCGTTGCCTTGTTACACGCTTAGATCTCTCTTACAATTGCTCTCTTCCCCCTCAATTTCTGAACCCCTTCCTCCTGGGATAGGTGGTTCTATTTATACATGATATTTAGGGTTTTCCCTTGATTTTAGTCCTGCTCATGGTAGGATTTCCTTTCAGATTTATCCTGGGAATCCCACGTTGCTGCGGATACAGATAGGTCTTCTCATTTTCCCCCCTTGATTCCTTGCTGTTATGGGTTTTCTAAAGTGTAGGGTTTATTTCCGTGTTTCTGCCGAGTCGGTTCAGGCCCAGTATGCTGGTGCAGCGAGTACATTTATTTCTGGGTTTCGTTTCTTCGGTGACCATATATCTAGATTTGGCAAGTACGTATCCAGTTTCGGCGAGCATGTTTTTGACCTTTTTGGTTTTGAGGTACTTTGACATTGACTTGTCACATTTCCTTCATTGACCCGGTCGTGGCAATCTTTATTGACTCTTTTTGATAACGTGTCAGGTTGGCGAATTTATGCATACAACAAAGGCTTAACAAACACATCAACCCACCAAAAGGACCCAAGAAACAAGCATATACATAGGAAAAATGGGCAAAATATAAGCATAGAATTAGACTGATCACGGTGCCCGCCCAAGGTAATCTTTCAAGGCCTGGAAAGCTCTTTCACAATCCTCATTCCACTCGACTCCCTTTCCTTTCTTTAAGGCTTTAAAAAATGGTAGGCATCGATCCGTTGATTTAGCTATGAACCTGCTCAGCGATGCCAGGCATCCCGTGAGTCTTTGGACGTCTTTCAAAGTTCTTGGAGAGACCATTTCTGCCAGTGCTTGGATTTTTTCGGGATTCACCTCTATTCCTCTTTGATGCACTTGATATCCTAGAAACCTTCCGGATGGTACGCCGAACACACATTTTGCCGGATTCAATTTCATTCTATACCTCACCAACACCTCGAATGTCTCTCTTAGGTCATCTATATGCTTATCCGCTGTGATGCTTTTTGTCAGCATATCGTCGACATACACCTCCATATTTCTTCCTATTTGCCTGGTGAATATTTTGTTGACTAAGCGCTGGTAAGTTGCTCCAGCGTTTTTCAGACTGAATGGCATGACTGTGTAACAGTATAATCCTTGATCTGTGGTGAACACTGTTTTTTCCTCATCTGGCTTGTGCATTTTTATCTGGTTGTATCCTGAATATGCGTCCATGAAGCTCAACGTTTCATGTCCAGATGTTGCATCGACCAGCTGGTCAATTCTTGGTAGTGGGAAACTGTCCTTGGGGCAGGCTTTGTTCAAATCGGTGAAGTCGACGTACATCCTCCATTGGCTATTCTTCTTTTTCACCAGAACTACATTCGCTACCCATTCCAGATACTTAACCTCTCTGATTAATCCTGCGGCGAGTAACTTAGACACCTTCTCTTTTATTGCCGCACTTCTCTCTGGGTTAAAGCTTCTCCTCTTTTGCACTACTGGTTTGCATTTTTTGTTTGTGGCCAGGTTGTGTGAAATCACGCTTCTTTCAATCCCTGGCATGTCTTCATGGCTCCAAGCGAAAATCTCCTTGTATTCTCTTAACAAGTTTGTCACATCTCTCTTAACTTGTTCGGTCAGTCTTGCCCCAATCTTGACTGTTTTGTTCGGTTCAGCTTTGTTTAAAACAATCGATTCAGTCGGCTCCTCATTTTCTCTGCTCGTTTTGTCCCTTGGGTCCAATTCAAAAGTTTCTGGATTATCCTCCTGCACTTCTTTGTCCACCTCGAATATGCTTAAGGTCTCCATCCCGGCCTTATCCTTAAAGATTGATAGGTTGGTGCGGCGTGCCATCTCCTGTGACCCTTTCAATTCTCTAACTCCAAATTCTGTGGGGAATTTTACTTTTAACGCATGGGTTGAAGTGACGGCTCGAGCTTTGTTGAGAAACGGTCGACCAAACAAAGCATTATACGGCCAATTATGGATGTCGACTACAACAAAGTCTAGCAGGATTGTTCGCCGGCATGGTGCTGAGCCGAACCTCACCGGCAGCTTCATAGTTCCTAATGATCTTACTTCTGCACCCCCGAAACCTTTTAACGGCACATGGAAAGGTTCAAGATCTTTTCTGTCCAGTCGCAACTCATCGTATACCCTAGCACTTAAAATATCAGCTGAACTTCCGTTGTCAATCATTACCCGGAAGACATCCTTATGGGCTATTCGAACCCCCACTATGATTGCATCGTTAGGCTTTGCATCAATTCCTTCTGAGTCTTCTGCTGTAAATGTTATGGGATCATGCCCTTCTCTTCCTTTCTTGGGGTTTCTTTGCACAGAATTAATCTCCATGCTTCTGCTTTCGTACATTACTTCTCGGACTTCTGACATCCTTTCCCGATTGCTTCTCCCAGTATGAGGTCCGCCAAAATGGTGTTTATAGTGGCGTTAGGGCTGTTTCTTCTTGGACTCTTCCTTTCCTGCCCGTTTCCTTGGCGGTTATTCAGGCGACCACCTTGGTTGTCCCCTCTCAAAGCAAAGTCCTTCAGGTGCCCATCTCTGATCAAGCTTTCAATGTGATCATGCAGCTGGAAACACTTTGAAGTTTCATGCCCATGATCTTTGTGAAATCGACAGTATTTGGTAGTATCTTTCTTGACATTTGCTGATTGCTGTCAAGGGTATTTAGCAAGTCCTTTGTCTTCTACCACAGAAAATATTTCTTCCTGATCACCGGTTAAAGGGGTGTAATGGTTGTACCTTCCTCGAAACCTATTGGCTCGAGCGTTTCCTTTGCTTTCTCTTGGATGTCCCTTTTGACCTTTCTCGTCTCTCTGGCGATCGCGTGATTGCGTCTTTTTATCATCCTTGTGATCTGATTTTGAGTCAGGCTTGTGTCCGTGTACGTAGCTACCCCTTTGTGCTACTTCTTCTTCTTCTGCCAATGCATAGTCGCCAGCTATCTCCATCATTTCTTCATAAGTTTTCGGTCTCTCTCTTCGCAGGTCAAAAGATAATCGCCCACTTTGTAACCCGTTGGTGAAAGCGGCGATCACAGCTACATCACTGGCGTCCTCGATTTGAGCAACCTCCTTCCCGAATCTTGCCAGGTATTTCTAGATTGACTCATTGCGCTCCTGCTTCAAGTTTGATAGGTGAGCGAGTGATTTTCTTCTCTGGACGCTTCCCATGAATTGCCTTATGAATGCTTTGCTGAGGTTCGAAAAACTGCTTATACTTCCGTTTGGGAGTCTTCCAAACCATCTGGAGGCGAGGTCGCCAAATGTTTGCGGGAAGGTCAGGCACAACAGCCCGTCATTAGATGAATACTGGGCCATGATGTTACGAAATCGACAAACATGTTCCTTCGGGTCCCTGTTCTCCTTATACTGCTCAATGGTCGGCATTCTAAATCTGTCTGGAAATTGGGTGCGAGCAATGTTATCGATGAATGGGCTATCTGATTCATTATCTGAAGATACGTTACGACCATATTTTTGTGCCATCGCTGAAACCTTTCTTGATAGCTCTTGTAGGGTGACATCTTGCTGGCCAGTTGGTTCCCCTTCTGGATCGAGTCTGCTCTTGATTGTCATTCTCCCGTGATTGCCTCTATCATCCGGGCTCCTTCGGTCTTCTGTGCTTTCGGATCTCCTTCGCCGTGCCCTTTTGGATCGTAATTCCCTTCATGGACGATGACTCTTATCTTCAGACGAGATAGAACGGTGTCTCCGCCGGTTCCTTTGGTAAGTGTCGCTGGAATTGACCCCATGTGTTCGTATCTGGTCTCGTTCCTCCTTAGATTCTTCATTCATCACACCTTTTCCCTTCCTTTGTTTTCCCCCTTCAAAATCCTCAATGTGATCCTGGGGAGTCTCTTTAGTGGATTGTCTTGCTTGAGCATCAATGGTTGCAATGTGAACTTCTGACCGCAGTCTTCCGGGTGGACGAATTTGTAAGGATTCCCGTTTTGTTGATTGGCTTATTTCGTGGTCAAACCACATGTTGGGGTTTTGAATGTAAGGGTAGTCTAAGTGTTTGGTGTTGAAGATCAAAGGCCCTTCCATGACCTCAAGATACAAGCACGCCAAAGGTATAATCTCTTGTGCTTGTTTTTCTTTGAAGAGATTTAGTAGCACACACACACTTAGCATTCTTGCTATGATTGCATACTTGCTTATTTTTATGTGCATCTCTTCACATGTCACTTTACACACTAGCACTTTGGTTGATATATCTTGTTGTGTGTATATGTGCCTTATAATTCGTTTCCCGACATTGTTCGGAAACGTCCGCGCTTGCACTAATTAGTGCTTGGTTTCGCGCGACGACCGCCTATGGAGAATGCCCTTGGCTTCTCCTTGGTTTTCACCATTGTTGGTGATCGGCGGTTATGATCGGCGGCCTGGCCGCCGAATGAAACCGCCGTTTCAGTCCAGATTGGTCTGAAGCAATTATGCGGTCCAGATCGGCGGTCACGACCGCCGTTCGAAACCGCCGTTCATACCTGATCGATTTTAATCTCTCGGGTTTGCTTCGGCGGTTTGATCGGCGGTCACGAAACCGCCGAATGAAACCACCGTTAATGCTCTGTTCTTCACGAGCTCAATTCGGCGGTCGTCATCGGCGGCCTGGCCGCCGATTGAAACCGCCGAACGGTGCGTTTCAGGGGCAAAAGTGTCTTTTCACATGCCCAATTCTTGATGTCTATAAATATCTTGTTTTCTCAATCTCTGAATAAGTTTCTTGAGCAATTAGAACCCTAATCTTTCAAGAGAGATTTTTGAGAAAAAATCAATTCAAGAACCCACCTTTAAACACTCAAATCAAATCCTTTTTGCATCAAATTTCATATTGCATCCTCTATGTCTACATAGAAAGCATCTATGATTGGATTGGCATCATCACAATATGCTTGGTAAGATTTTGATTAGTTTCATCTTATTTTAGTATTTTTACTATCAAGCATACTCTCTTTTTATTTACTTGTATGTTGTTGATCATATGATAAATACAAGAATAGAGAATTAATTGTGATGAATTAATTGAGTGTTGTTTTTGTGATAGCTAATTAGGTTTTTGCTTAATCTTGATTAGCTAAGCTATTTGACATGTCATTTAGCAATTGATATCTAGGGTTGATTAAATTGATTATATCATCATCCTAGATAAGCATCTAAGGTTACCTAGCCTTGTTTGTTATTTGAATATTAATACATATTCACATAGGTTGCATAATCTCTTCTTAGAGAATTAAGTCTTGAGGCTAAGGTTGCTTAGGCCTCAAGCAATTGGACTAGAGCCACTTTTAAAGGCCCGAGTGGTAGAAGTGGGGGGTTATTGACCGGAGTCTTAGACGAGGTCTACATAGGTTGTAAACTCCATTTCGATTAGTGGATTTCGAGGTCCGAGTGTGGCGCACTAATCAGCCCGTGGTTTTTCCCAGTGGTTGGGTTTCCACGTATACATCAAGTGTTATTTTAATTCCGCACTATATTACACTTGCTTGTATATTTAACTAGTAGGGGCATTTTCGTAATATTGACTTGTATGCGAAAATTGGGTAATAATAGCTAAAATCTATTCACCCCCCCTCTAGCTTTATATTGAACACGCCTCGAGTATTTAATTACTTTCAGAATTCCGAGAGTGGTTAACTCGTAAGGAGAAGAAATTCCCAACCCTAAAGGCAACGAAAGCCCTATTTTGCTAGCTTCACTGATTAGGTTTATCAATGCAGTTTGAAAGTGTTGCAGAACCCTGGGGTCGGCTGCCCTATTTCCTGGTATTGCCGCCGATTGTTCCCCGACCGCCACTGCCCTATCTCCCGTCGGTGCGGTTGGATCAATAATTAGATCTCCGCTGAAGTTACCATCTCTGTCACTGTCGTTGTTCATATTCTTCAATTCGCAAGGGTTCCTCGAAGATTCTATTCTATAACCCCCTCTTTCTAGCGCCAATTGTTGACGGTGAAATTTGGATTGCCACGCACTCAACAGTTATATTAATTTAGTTTAAAACGAGAAGATCAAGAATGCATGTAAGAGACAGTTTTTACGTGGAGAACCCTTGAATGGGAAAAAACCACGGCGCCCGAGAGGGCAGAAATATAATACTCAATTCTATTGCTTTGTTACACACTCAATTCTCTCATACAATTGCTCTTTTTTCTCTCTAGGTTTCTGAACCCCTTTCTCATGAGATAGATGGTTCTATTTATATAAGTTAATTAGGGTTTCCCCTTGTTTTTAGCCGTGTTGGTGGTAGGATTCCCCCTTTGATTCGTACTAGGATTCTCATGTTCTCACGGATCCTGATATGCTTTATCTTCTTTCCTTTTTGCGATCCCTTGTTGTCATGGGTCTTCTAGAGGCTAGGGTTTTATTTCTGCGTTTCTGCCGAGTTGCTTTGGGCCTAGCATGCTAATGCAGCGAGCACCTTCACTTCTGGGTATTATCCTTCGGCGACCACGTTTCTACCTTTGGCGAGTATATATCCAGCTCTGGCGACCACATCTTTGACTATTGATTTAGGACGTTGATATTCTGACCGGCCACATTTTCTCCCTTGACCCGGTCAACGAGTGATGTGGCAACCTTTTCTTCATCATTTATTGACTCCTTTGGTGACGTGTCTGTTTGGCGAATTTATACATACAACAAGGGTAAAGGCTCATTATGTAATGAAATATGCGGCTCCTAATTTTTTGGTCAAATTTCCTTTAGGATAAATGCTCATTATGTAATGAAATATGTGGCTCGTATTAGGATAAAAATGCATAATTTGCCCCTTTTTCTGGGTGGTTTTGTCTTTTCGCACCAACTCTTTTTTCCCCTATATAAATATCATCTTCTCTTCTTGCTCAAGCAACCCAGCCATGAAATTACAGCCATAGATAGGGAAGGAGAGTTTCTAGAGAGAGAAAGCTCCAAGAACTCATTTTTACTCATCCAAACCCATTTTCATGTGTATCAAACATCATCTAGTATCATCTAGCATCATCTAGGATGTGTTCTTGTATGAGTTTTCTTCAACACGCATGACTTGGTAAGTAGAACACCATCTTCATCCATTTTTGTGTTCTATTTTATAACTTGTTTGCATCTAGACTAAGTTTTTCATATACAAGTTGAGATTTGTTGTGTTGATTGTTGGGTTGTTGTATTGTGATAGCTATTGCATTTTGGATTGCATTTATTTTATATAGTTAAGTTTTATATATGACATGTTGCAACATGATATCTAGGATTGTTTGACATGTTCATCTATGATTAGATAAGCATTAAATGTGTTACTTAGCATTTATGCATTTAATATTCACTTAGGTTGTGTACTCTTTTTTGAGAGTTAAACCTTGTGACTAAGTGGTTTAGTGCACTAGCAAGTAGGTCTAGGTTCAATATTAAAAGCCTGTTAGGTAGAGTGGAAGAGTTAGTGACCGAGAATGGTTTGACTTGGGGTCAACCTAAGTTGTAAACTTTCATTCAAGTAGTGGATTTGAGGACCGTATGCGGCTAGCACAATAGCTTGTGAGTTTTTCCCAATTGGAGGATTTCTCACGTAAATCAATCAACGTGCAATTTATTGTTTTTCGGCATCTAAATTTCATTGATTGTATTTGTTTAATTTGGGTGATTTTTTGAATATTGACTAATCAAGAAAAGTTGGTAATTAACTTGATTAAAATATGTAAGTGCATACTTATTGATTGGCTTATTTCATTACAAACCACATTTGGATTGGTATGTAACGGGTAGCTTAGGTTATTGTGGTTGACAAGCTTTCGGACTTCCCAAGGTGACTTCAAGATCAAGGCTTCAAAAGGTATACCACTTGACCTTGATTCTTGAAGAGATTAGGTGCACACACACATTTGCATGCATCTTTATATATTGTGTATTAGTTACCATGCATGTGTGTTTCATTGATTAGTGCATCTATGTCTTTTAGCACACACACACTTTCATTGCATTTATATGATTGCATTTGTGTTTCTCATAATTGTGTGCTTATATGCTTTATCATCACACTTATGCATTTTCATATATTGCATATCTTTTGTGTGTCACATGCTTGGTGATTATTCATGATGTTATCCATTCCCATGCATGTTTATTTGATTGCTTCTAGTTTATTGAAATGCCATGACATGTTTAGGCATTAGGATGCAAAGCCATGAAGTCTCTTCATGCATGTTTAAATGATTGCATCTCGTTCATGCAATGCCATGACATGTTAGGCATTAGGATGCATTCACATCCCACACTTGCACTTCATGTATGTTAGTCTTAAGTGTGGTGTAATTCGTTTCCGTTTGTGTGATCGGAAACGTCCGCGCTTGCACGATGGTGTGCATATCTTAGCGCGGTGGTTGACCACTTGAGAAGGTCTCAATCTTCTCTTGGATAAGTGTTAGATTTGGTTTGGTTATTTGGAGTAAGTGTCTAGTTTCAAAATTGGATTTCATTGATTTAAACATGTTTTACAAAACTGACCTTTCTATAGTCTTATGACCATAACGTTTTATAAAAAGATTTAAATTGAGTTTTGTAAAATTCTGGACAAACTAGACACCCATACCTTTCCAACGGTATATTATTCGTAATATTTTATGACCGTTTGGATTGGTTTTGAAATCTCCAAAGTGACCACTAAAACAGGGCATCACTGCTGTCATCCGAATATGACCTTTGGTCACTCTAATGACCATAACGTTTTCTACAGACATTGAAATGTCATTCCATAAATTGGAGTAGAAAGTATACTTCCATACCTTTCCAACGATATATCATACGAAAGGTTTTGATGTCGTTTGGTCATGTTTCGGAGCTCTCAAATCTTGAGCTGTTGCGCTGTCGCGCCTGTGCGCTGGTGTGGCGCTGCTCGTCCAGCGCCTCTCGTCCAGCACTTTTGGTCCAGAGATGTTGCGCTTGTGTAGCGCTGGTGTGGCGCATGACGTCCAGCGAAAGGCTCCGCCCCTGTTTCGTAATTTTGCCATATCTCACTCATTTGGAGTCCGATTTGGCTCTTTTTTGGAGCAAAAGTCACGAAATTTATAGGGCTATCATCTTAGCACTATAAATACATCTCTTTCTCTCATTTGTATTCAAGGAAAACAAAAGATACACAACCCTAGAGAGAGATTAAGAGTTTCCCAGAGAGAGATTAAGAGTTTCCCAGAGAGAGAAAGCTTCATGAAAGCTTAATTAACTCTCCAAACCCAAAACCCATCTTCTTCATGCATCATTGAACATCTTTAAAGCATGGGTCTTCTTGGTTTCTTGACTTGGTAAGTAGAACAAACATCACATCTTCATTTATTGTTCTATCTTAGTCAAGACATGTCTTTGATTGCTTAGTTTAGCAAATCTTCACTCATATTGCATATTTAGTGAAGTTATGACATGATTGGGTTTGTATTTTGATAGCTTAATTGATTATGTTATTTTTGCCTAAAAGCTAAGTCATAAACATTCTTGTGTGATTCATTGTTGACTAGGTTGATAGATTGTCTTTTAATCAACTAGTTAAACTTTTGGATGTTTATTTGTTGTTTTTGTGATAGCTAGCTTTTGAGACCATTTTGCCATCTAGCTAAGTCTATATGCATTTCATTTAGACATTGATTGTAGAACTCATTAATTGCATTTGTTAATTGCATTTATAGTCCTTGCCATGCTTAGTGACAACTTGTGTTGATTTGGCTTTGTTTGTTGACAATTAGGTTGTAAGAAATCTCTACAACTAATTGAGACCTCATGTATGTGCATGTAGGCTTTGTTGATAACTAGGATGCTGTTTTGCATTATAACATCTAGTTAAGCATATAGTGTTTAGTCTAGCACTCATTGCATTTGTGCATCATTGTGATATACATTTAGACTTTTTATTCTCTTCATAGAGTCAAAGTCTTGTGGCTTCTAGGTGAAGTTGCACAAGCATTGTACTAGCTCCTCTGTAAAAGGCCTGCGGGTAGATTAGGAGGTGCTCACTTGAGAGTGTAACCTTCTCTTCATATAGAGGTTGTCTAGAGTTGGTCTAGGTTTGCTATAAAAGGCCTGCGGGTAGATGTGGTGGATTAGTAACCGAGAATGGTGTGACTAGAGGTCAACCTAGGGTTGTAATCATCATTACATATAGTGGATTCGAGGACCGTGTGTGGCCCACATAACAGCCCGTGGTTTTTCCCCGTGTGGGTTTCCACATAAATATCAAGTGTCATTTATATTTCCGCACTTTACACTTGATTTTCTTTGTTGTGTGTTTGGGTTTTCATACATTAACTTTGGCTAATCGAAAAATTGGTAATAAACGATTAACAACCCATTCACCCCCCCCCCCCCCCCCCCCCCCCCCCCCCCCCCCCCCCCCCCCCCCTCTCTAGGTTGTTTAGACACACGTAAGTATTGTATTTTCAAAATATATTCACCCCCTCTCTAGGTAATTTAGACACATATTATATAGTTTCAGTGCATTGAGTAATGAAATAAGCGTCTCGTAATTTTTGGGTCAAATTTCCCTTAGTACCTCTATAAAATACATAACTTGCAAAAAATTTAAAATTACCTAGAATTTTTAACATAGGAAGAATACACCATTTTAAGTAGTTCCATAGAAAAAATTAGGATAAAAGATCATTATGTAATAAAATATGCTGCTGGTAATTTTTCGGTCAAATTTCCCCTATTTACCGATATAAAAATGCATAATTTGTAAAACTTTAAAAATTACCTAGAATTTTTAACATAGGAAGAATGCACCATATTAAGTTGTTCTGTAGAAAAAATTAGGATAAATGCGCATTATGTAGTGAAATAAGCGCCCCGTAATTTTCGGGTCAAATTTCCCTTTTGGTAGTCTGAACCATTTCAACTCCACATATGAAATCCGCAGCAGCCTCAAGTTGCTTCCTCAAGTGTCTATTGTCTTCAATTCTAGGTCCTTCAATGCCTTTGCGGATAGTCTTGCGAAAAAGGGCTCGAGGTCATGTTCTGAGTGGGATTTCACTCATTGGGGCGATTTGTAGTGTCTGGTTTGTGTGTTTTGTTTTCCTGTGTTGTTCTGGTGCCTCGTGGGTGTGGTTTGTGTCTTTGAGTTTTTTTGGGCGTTTGCTCCTTGTGGGTTCTTCCGGCTTGTCGATGAATAAAGTCTAGCCGTTAATTTTTTTTTTTTTTTTTGCAAAGTATTTAAAATTACTCAGAATTTCTAATATAGGAAGAATACACCATTTTAAGTAGTTTCATAGAAAATTTTAGGATAAAAGTGCATTATGACATGAAATAATTGCCTTGAAATTTTCAGGATAAATTTCTCTTACTCTCTATAAAAATGAATAATTTGCAAAATTTTTAAAATTAGCTAGAATTTTTAACATAGGAAGGATAAACCATTTTAAGTAGTTCCATTGAAAAAATTAGGATAAAAGGACATTATGTAATGAAATATGCAGCCTTGTAAGTTTTGGGTCAAATTTCCCTTACTAACCTCTATAAAAATGAATAATTTGCAAAACTTTTAAAATTACCTAGAATTTTTCACATAGGAAGAATACACCATTTCAAGTAGTTCCATGGAAAAAATTAGGATAAAATTGCATTCCGTAATGAAATAAGCGCCTCGTAATTTTCGGGTCAAATTTCCTTTACAAACCTCTATAAAAATGCATAATTTGAAAACAATTTAAAATTACATTGAATTTTTAACATAGGAAGAATACACCATTTTAAGTAATTCCATGAAAAAAATTAGGATAAAAGCTCATTAAGTAATGAAATATGTGGCTCGTAATTTTTCGGTTAAATTTCCCTTATTTCCCTATATAAAAATGCATAATTTGCAAAACTTTTAAAATCACCTAGGAAGAATACACAATTTTAAGTAGTTCCATGGAAATATTTAGGATAACAACGCATTATGTAATGAAATAAGCGACTCGTAATTTTCAGGTCAAATTTCCCTTACTAACCTATATAAAAATGCATAATTTGTAAAAATTTTAAAATTACCTAGAATTTTTAACACAGGAAGAATACACCATTTTAAGTAGTTCCTTGGAAAAGATTAGGATAAAAACTCATTATGTATTGAAATATGCGGCTCGTAATTTTTCGGTCAACTATATAAAAATGCATAATTTGCAATTTTTTTTTTAAAATTACCTAGAATATTTAGTAGTGAAGAACTTATGTTGACCAAAACCCATGCAAGCAAGCATCCTAACTATGCTAGAAAATGCTAGATGATATTTAGATGCATATGAGAATGGTTTTTGAGTGTTAAAAATGAGTTTTTGATTTGATTTGATTTTCTCTCAAATGTCTCTCTTTGAAGTTTAGGGTTTTTAGAGTCAAAAAGCTCGATTCAGAGAATGAGAAAGTGTGATATTTATAGACATCAAGAACATGGCATGTGAAAAGACAAGTTTTCCCTTGAAAACGCACGATCGGCAGTTTCATTCGGCGGCCACTGACCGCCGATTAAACGCCAAATTGAGTCCCGAGAGAACAGGGGATTAACGGCGGTTACCAAACTACTGATTCAACTGCATAATCAAACCCAAGAGATTAAATCGATTAGGTCCGATCGGTGGTTTCGAATGGCGGTCGTGGCCGCCGATTATAACCGTAGAAATGCTCTAGAAACTTCTGGACACAAACGGCGGTTATGGCCGATCAAACCGCCGATTCACCAAAAGTGGTGAAACCAAAAGAGAAGCCTAGGGTATTCTCCGTAGGCGGTTTTCGCGCTAAACAAAGCACACATTCGAGCAAGCGCGGACGTTTCCGAACATATCTGGGAAACGAATTACAAGACATAAAAAACACACAACAAGATACAACAATCAAAGTGCTAGTGTGAAATGTGACATGTGAAGAGTATGCACACAAATGCAAGTATACTAATTGTGTGTGTGCAATCTAAATCTCTTTACAGAAAACTAAGCACTAGAAATATACCTTTGGAGTGCTTATCACCTTGAGGTCTTGGAAAGGGCATTTTGAGCTTGATCCTCAATCACTTAAACTACCCTTACAATTCATACCCTAACATGTGATTTGTCCAAGAAATAAGCCAATCAATGAATGGGAATCCTTACAATCTCTCCCTTTGGCTATTTCGTGACAAAACCACCACTCACATTGATCCTCACAATTAAATTAAAGCTAACGGGATATCAATGATATTCTACATTACAAAGAGATATTAAGAAATTAAAATCTTCATGTCTTCAATCTCTTTTAGAACTATCAACCCTTCAAAACAAAAACTACACTTCCAAAGCAAGTGTATATGAGATGATCAAGTGAAAATAAAATAAGCATTTGCATATAAAGAATTTAAGCACAACATCATGCAATGTATGTGTATGCAATGCTCCCCCTCAAAGGGTTACTCCCTCTTAATGTATAGTCTCCCAACATGCACAATTACTACAACAATTTGCAACTCCCCTTACCGCATTCTAAGGCCACCGATTACAATCGCCGAATTGAACCCAAGAAGAATAGGAACAACGGTGGTTTCATTATGAAAAAATATAAAAAGCGTGTCTAATATAATCTAGAAAAGGGGGTGGGGGGTGAATAGATTTTATCCAACTATTACCAATTTTTGTGATTAGTTAATTTTCAATGAACAACCCCTATCTTGTCAAAGAGAACAAACAAGTGTAAAATGCGGAAAATAAATAACACTTGAGTTTTTATGTGGAAACCCACACGCGAAAAACCACGGGCTGTTATGTGCGCCACACACGAACCTCAATCCACTAATTGTTATGGCAATTACAACCTAGGTTGACCACGTCAAACCTTATATAGTTACTAATCTACCATAACTACTCACATGCCTTCAAAAGTGAATCTAGTCCAATGCTTGCAAACTACCACTTGGTAAATACAAGTCTTAATTCTCTAAGAGAAGAGATAAAACAACCTAAGTGAATATATGTAATATTCAAGATGCTAAAATGCAAGTTTAGACATTTAAGCTTATCTAGGCACGGATGAACATGTTAGACATTCCTAGATATCATTTTGCTAGATGACATGCCATAGCTAAATAAACAAACAAAGTCCTATATGCAATATTGACCGGGTGTCGTTGTACTCGTCGGAAAAGATATTTCTATTCTAATCACCTCGTAAATGCAACGAGTCAAAGGACTAGTATAGCAAGTAAGCAAGGGTCTCGTTCCATAGGGAGATGGATCCGTTAACTGTATCTAGTTCTAGTGTTTATGAAAGCGTGTAAATGAATGTGTGTGCGGAGATGCAACTAACTAGGATAGAAATGTAGCCGGGTGTCTTAGCTATCTAATTAATCTACTCCTAATTAAGTTAATCTACCCTTAGAGGCAAGACATCCTAACTACGAAAACAAAGGTGGCTTGGAGATAAGCAAGATATGCAACACATATGGGACATCGGTTTACCAAACACAATATGCAATTTATGTCGATTGTTTAACATGTTAATTCCAATTAATTCAGTAAAGGGCTCATTCTTTTGATTAGGGAATTCCCAAAATCATATCATCACTCTCCAATCGGAAAAGTGATTGTGTCTAAGGTTTAGACCCATTAAGCATAAGAACATATGAACCAAAGCTAAAGTGGCACAATTATGCACACACAAGCTATTTCCATTCCTTAAAGCTAATTGTCAAGATTATGCAAGGAATGGTTATCCAAGCACAATCTTAACTCTTAATCACTCTAATCACTCTAAACACATACATAGTAAATCATACATCAACATACATAAACAAATGAGATATTTGACTACAACTACTCCTAATCATTTAGTTAATCTACTCCTAATCTCATCCATACATACATATCAACACATAATCATCCATACATATGAATATCACAAAAAGAGCTTAATCACTATACAACTAAGGAATGAATCAATACCAAATCAAAGCATATAACAAACATACATATATTAGCATAAGTGTAGATTACAAATACTCCCAAATGGGTTATACATCAATAGAAATACAAGAGATGAGCAAAGTGAAGAAATAACCCTTGAAGACAAGCCTCCAATAGCTCTTCCTTTCTATGAAACTCCTACGGCTCAGTTTTGACACACAAGCCTCTCCTATCTCTGCATCTCTACTCTCCATGGAAGGCTTTCCATGGAGGAAAATCCCCCATGAAAGGCTTGGAGTTGCTTTCTCTCTTTTTAGATGTTCAATCCAATAAAATGGGTTTCTTGGAGCAAAGTGGGGTGGTGTACTTGGTTCACCCTTTTAAAGAGAGGCAAAAGGGATGTATATATAGTGTGGAAATGTGTAGGGCAAGAATGGGGATCAAAATATCCCAAAATATCTCGAAATCCTCTTGAGTCGGCCACCTTCGCGGGTTCAGACACCCTGCCTCGCGGGTTTGTTCCCGCCGCACAAACTCGCGGTGGAAAAATGGAAGTTGGCCGTGAGTTTAGACCTTCTGGACTGCTGGCTTCTTCCCGCTGCATGAAACCACGAAGAATCCGTGGGTTTGGACGTGCTGGTTCGCTGGAAAGAAGCCGTTGAACCAAGCTTGCGAGCTTGAATGGCCATGGAGTTTGGAGGATTTGGTGGAGAGTGAAACCTTTGCATGGGAGGCTCAAAGTGGGTCCATCGTGACTGGAAGGAGACCGGCTGCCGATCTTGGCGGAGAACGGCCAGAAAAACCGTTAGAAAATGGCCGAAACATGTCGGGTTGAAGTCGAGTCACGACCGGGTCGAACACGAGTCGAACGCGGGTCGGGTCGGGTCGGGTCGCCCGGCTGCAGCTTGAAGACGACGTGACGTCATCCAGACGTCACGCTGATGCGTGCCTATGCCAAAAAAATGCCGTTTTGCTGGTGACGTGGCGCTGGTGCTGTGCTTTGCACGGATAATTACAATATGCACCCCTGATCTCTCCTTTAATCACTGTATCTGCAATACTATCTCCAAAATTTTACTTTGACCTCTGATTCTCCACAATGACATATTTGCCCCTGAATTTCCCTGTTTTCTTCCATTTAGGTTTAAACACCCATTCTGAGGGATATTTACCTACACATAGCTAAAACACATATTATATACACAAAAGTGCTTGGAAATGAACACAAAAGATAGGAATAGGGAGCGCTAAATGTGAACATTTGGAGCGCGATCAAATATCTACCACAACCAACTCACAAAACACAATAAAGAAACTATCTTGAAACTATTCAAGTCATAAAGAAGCAATCTTGAGACAAGTCATGTAATAAAAAAGCTATCTTGTAGAAAAAGAACATGTGAGATGATGCAAGTAATGTTCTAACTACAAGTCATCTAAGCAAAGATGAAACCTTAAAGAAAATCAACCTATAACATCCTAGATGATATATGAAACATGAAAGTATGATGGGTTTTTGTGTTTTGAGTAGAAAGATCAAGTCTTGATACCTTTTCTTTGAAGACACTTCTTTTACTGTCAAAATGTGTAATGTTTTGCTCTAAAAAACGACCAAAGGCTATCAAGACATATATATATATGTAAGTGCATACACTTTGATTGGCTTATTTCATGACAAACCACATTGGGATTGGTATGTAATGGGTAGCTTAGGTCATTGTGGTTGACAAGCTTCCGGACTTCCCAAGGTGACTTCAAGATCAAGAGCTTCAAAGGTATACCACTTGACCTTGATTCTTGAAGAGATTAGGTGCACACACACATTTCCATGCATCTTTATATATTGTGCTTTTGTTACCATGCATGTGTGTTTCATTGTTTAGTGCATCTATGTTTTTTTTAGCACACACACACCTTCATTGCATTTATATGATTGCATTTGTGTGATTCTTATTTGTGTGCTTATTTGGTTTATCATCACACTTATGCATTTTCGTATTGCATATCTTTTGTGTGTCACATGCTTGGTGATCTTTCATGTTGATTATCCATTTCCATGCATGTTTTGTTGATTGCATCTAGCTTATTGATATGCCATGTCATGTTAGGCATTAGGATGCATTCACTTCCCACACTTGCACTTCATGTATGTTTGTCTTAAGTGTGGTGTAATTCGTTTCTGTTTGTGTGATCGGAAATGTCCACGCTTGCACGATGGTGTGCATGTCTTAGCGTGATGGTTGACCACTTGAGAAGGACTCATTCTTCTCTTGGATAAGTGTTAGATTCGGTTTGGTTATTTAGAGTAATGTGTCTAGTTTAAAAAGATTGGATTTCAATGTTTTAAACATTTTTCAAAACCGACCTTTGTATGGTCTTGTGACCATAACTTTTTATCAAAAGATTTAAATTGAGTTTTGTAAAATTCTGGACAAACTAGACACCCATACCTTTCCAACGGTATATTATTCGTAATATTTCATGACCGTTTGGATTGGTTTTGAAATTTCCAAAGTGACCACTAAAACAGGGCATCACAGCTGTTATCCGAATCTGACCTTTGGTCACTCAAATGACCATAACTTTTTCTACATTTATCCAAATGATGTTTCGTTAATTGGAGTAGAAAGTAGACTTCCATACCTTTCCAACGATATATTATTCGAAAGGTTTTGATGTCGTTTGGTCATATTTTGGGGCACTCAAAACTTGAGCTGATGCACTGTCTGTGCTTTACAGCGGCCTAGACCGCCCCCTAGGCATGTGCCTGGCCAGCGGTCCTCCGCAGCGAGCCAGATCAGTGTCTTCATGCTTGATGTACCGCTGCCCAGGCATGTTGCCTCTTGAGCGGTACGCGCAGCGGTTGCCCGTGAAGAAGCTGAATCGTTTTCTTCAAAACGATGTCATTTCATCTTGGCCTCATATATATATGTATCATCTTCTCCCTAGCTCATTTTTAAGAGCTCAAAAACTGAATCAAGTGAGAGAAACTCACATTCTAGAGAGAGAAGCTCCCAAGAACTCATTTTCACTCAACCAAACACTTTCCCATGAGCATCTAGCATCTTGTAGCATCATTCAAGCATGGGTTGTGTTGATTTCTTTGACTAGGTAATCTCTACATGTTCTACATCTTCTTGTTTTATATTTGTAACATGTTTTCCTAGGTTTAGCATTTATTTGTTGATTAAATGCATGTCTCCTTGATTAAAGTTGTTTCTAACATGTTTGAGACTTTGTTGATTGGTTGAGATGAGTTATTTGTTGATAGCTAGCATTTAGGACCATTTTGCCCTCTAGCTAAGTCTATATGATTTTCATTTAGACATTGATGAGTAGGACTTATTGATTGCATTTGTTAATTGCATTTATTGTCCTTGCCATGTTTGTTGACAACTATTGTTGATTGGCATTTTGATTGACTATTCATTGATTGTATTTGTTGATTGCATATTCATAGTCATTGCCATGTTTATTGACAACTTGAGTTGATTTGGCTTTCTTTGTTGACAATTAAGTTGCTAGAATCTCTTTGCATCTAATTGAGTTTACATGTATAGACATGTTGACTTTGTTGATAACTAGGATGTTGATTTGCATTATAACATCTAGTTAAGCATATAGTGTTTAGTCTAGCACTCATTGCTTTTGTGCATCATTGTGATATACACTTAGACTTTTATTCTCTTCATAGAGTCAAAGTCTTGTGGCTTCTAGGTGAAGTTGCACAAGCATTGTACTAGCACCTCTGTAAAAGGCCTGCGGGGTAGATTAGGAGGTGCTCACTTGAGAGTGTAACCTTCTCTTCATATAGAGGTTGTCTAGGGTTGGTCTAGGTTTGCTATAAAAGGCCTGCGGGTAGTAGTGGTGGATTAGTAACCGAGAATGGTTTGACTAGAGGTCAACCTAGGGTTGTAATCATCATTACATATAGTGGATTCGAGGACCGTGTGTGGCGCACATAACAGCCTGTGGTTTTTCCCCGTGTGAGTTTCCACGTAAAAATCAAGTGTTCTTTACTTTCCGCACTTTACACTTGATTTTCATTGTTTGTTGAATTAGGTTAATTGTGATTAACATTGACTAATAGAAAAATTGGTAATAATCGATTAACAACCCATTCACCCCCCTCTAGGTTGTTTAGACACACGCAAGTATTGTATTTTCAATATATATATAAGATCTAAGCAAAGTGGTGTCGTTTTGGAAAAAAATGCTCCAGATTCCCGTCAATTGAGTTGGTGGTGCATTGGACGAGTAGCGCACCGCACTAGTGCACACCCTTTAATTTTCAAGGGTGCTGGTCGTCATGTGCTGGTCAGGGGCGCACGACCATCAGTGAACTTCAGGAGAAGTTGTGTTGGTGAGGCCTGCGCATAACGAGGGGCGCACCACCAGTGGCGAACCTCTGCCAACTTAGCGTTGGTGTGCTTGCATATGACGACCAGCGACAGATCTCTGTCCCAGTTGCGTTGGTCACCAGCACTGGTCATGCGCATGACCACAAGCGCACAACACTGCACTCAACACTAAAAACAAACAAAAACTGTGCAAGTGTGATATGTGAAACATATGCAACCAAAAGCAAAGAACACACTTGCATGCTTGAGAAGGTGAGTGTGTGCAACTAAATCTCTTCAAATAGAGTTAAAGACAAGTAATCTACCTTTCTTGAAGCTCTTGATGATCACAATGAGGTCTTTTGGCAATTGATGAGGATTTCTTCAATCCTAAACTACCATTACATAATTGAACCCCATTGTGATTTTGTCAACGAAATAAGCCAATCAAAAGTGAGGCACTTACACATTCGGCAGTTATCAAACCACTGATTCCGCCGCAGAATCAAACTCGAGAGATTAAATTGACCAGGTTTGATCGACGGTTTCGAACAGCGGTCGTGGCCACTGATCATAACAGTAGAAATGCTCTAGAAACTTCTGGACACAAACGGCGGTTTCATTCGGCGGTCATGGCCGCCGATCAAACCGCCGATTCACTAAAAGTGGTGAAACCAAAAGAGAAGCCAATGGCATTCTCCGTAGGTGGTCTTCGCGCTAAACAAAGCACACATTCGTGCAAGCGCAGACGTTTCTGAACATATTCGGGAAACGAATTATAAGACACAAAAAACACATAAGAAGATACAACAATCAAAATGCTAGTGTGAAATGTGACATGTGAAGAGTATGCACACAAATGCAAGTATGCTAAGTGTGTGTGTGTGCAATCTAAATCTCTTCAAAGAAAACTAAACACTAGAGATATACCTTTGGAGTGCTTGTCACCTTGAGGTCTTGAAAATGGCCTTTTGAGCTTGATCCTCAATCACCTAAATTACCCTTACAATTCAAACCCCATCATGTGTTTTGTCCAAGAAATAAGCCAATTAATGAATGGGAATCCTTACAATCTCCCCCTTTGGCTATTTCGTGACAAAACCACCACTCACATTGATCCTCACAATTAAATTAAAGCTAACGGGATATCAATGATATTCTACATTACAAAGAGATATTAAGAAATTAAAATCTTAATGTCTTCAATCTCTTGTAGAACTATCAACCCTTCAAAACAAAAATTACACTTCCAAAGCAAGTGTATGTGAGATGATCAAGTGAAAATAAAACAAGCATTTGCATATAAAGAATTTAAGCACAACATCATGCAATGTATGTGTATGCAATACTCCCCCTCAAAGGGTTACTCCCCCCTTAATGTATAGTCTCCCCAACATGCACAATTGCTACAACAATTTGCAACTCCCCTTACTGCATTCTACTCCCCCCTTTTGTCATGATATAGGCAAAGGATTAGTCCCCAACTGGGTCACATATAGCAAAGAGAGATAGTAGCATACTAGATATTTGTATAATCATATAAGCCACTTTATGCAACTCAATTTATTGGAGAGAAACAAGAAGATTTATTTTATTAAAATGTGTGAATTAAAAATGCTTTGCATACAAGACATGTAGCATTTAAGTCCAAAATATAATGGTATTTGGCAAAGCAAATGACAAAGGTTTCTAATAAGAATTCAAACCAATTTCACCATTGTCATGAGAGAAGCAAGGATATAGAAATTTCATTGATTTTAATTTAAGAACAACTATATCTAACTTTATAAGTGAAACATGGCATGAGCGACTTTACATCCTATTTGATTTTTCCGGGAATGATACCCGTATGATAGTAGCCATGTTCAACAAATAAAGAAAGAGATACATTTGGATTGTAAAATCCTTTGAATGGATACAAGATCCTTTATTCATTTAAAGTCTCATTATTGTTTTTTCATACAAGTTTTTGCATTTAACAGTATGCAATCATCAATTCATGCTATTTCATTTTTTTTTTCATTTGAGCATGTCAATTAAGAATCATCATGTCATGGAGATAATTATAGGTCATTTAAATCATACTTCCTATGTAAATCTCCTAGTCTAAAAATGCATGTTTGAACATAAATATGACATGGATTGCATTCAAAGCATGGTTCACACTTATTGCGATAAAGACATATATACATAAGTGCAACCATGATACTCAAGCAATTAAATAAAGAAGCATAAATTTTTTCAAATTTTTGCATGTGACAAGTATACAAAATAGCTCTTTTTGCTTGAGTTCCCCATATGGGGTCAATTGCCACCCTGCATCGATTAAGGGTATGAGGTCCTATAGACCTACCAAGTCCATTGGACTTAGTTGAACCTATAAGAGACACTATAGCACAGTAGCAGGAGGGTTCCTCTTTTCTAATCCACTTAGGTGATATACTTTTCTTCCTAGTGGTCAATGGTTCAAGAGTTCTAGATGACATAGGATCATTTAAATGGATTTTATCCTTCCTATGAATATGCATTCTAGTTCTAGCCTTTCTTTTCTCAATCATGCTTTTAGTCCTACACATGTTAATGTAATGGAAGCAATTTGGTCTAATATGACCATCAATACCACAAAAGTGACATGTAGGGATGAAGTTAGGAATCATACTATGTCCTTGAGCATGCATAGGAGCCTTCCCATGTCTTTGTGGTTGTCTTGGTTGTTGGATAGGATTTCTTCTTCTTAGTTGTTGACCAAGATTTGATTGCTTCCAAGGTTGATCTTGCATGATTGACATCTTCCCATTGTGAGCCATTTGTTGAGGAATGTTGACTTGAGGGATTCTAATGGGTTGAGCTTGAGGTTACCTTCTTGGCGCTACCTTCACTTGTGCACAGCATTGTCCTAGATCAATCTTATTTCTAGGAGTTTGCACCGGTGAAGCTTCTTTCTTGTCTAAGCTCTTGACACACTTGATCTTGTTAGGAATGGAGGTCTTCTCACCATTTTTAAAGCCAAGACCCCTCTTGTCATTTTGAACCATCAAGTCATTAATCATCCGATCAAGCTTTTCTTTGCTCACAGTCATGTTGACGAGTAGACTCCTAGCTTTGTCAACTTCTACTCTTAACTCTTATTCATTCCTTATAAACAAAGCTAGCTCATCTCTTAGCTTGTCCTCATCCTTTATAGACCTCACCACTTCACTACTTGTTGACGGTGAAATTTGGATTGCCACGCACTCAACAATTATATCAATTTAATATAAAACAAGAAAATTAAGAACGCATGCAAAAGACAGATTTTACGTGGAAAACCCTTGAATGGGAAAAAACCACGGTGCCCCTGAAGGCAGAAAAATAATACTAGGTTTTCGTTGCCTTATTACACGCTTAGATCTCTCTTACAGTTGCTCTCTTTTCTATCGATTTTCTGAACCCCCTTCTCGTGGGATAGGTGGTTCTATTTATACATGATATTTAGGGTTTTTCCCTTGATTTTAGTCCTGCTCATAGTAGGATTTCCTTTCAGATTCGTACTGGGAATCCCACGTTGCTGCGGATACAGATAGGTCTTCTCCTTTTCCCCCCTTGATTCCTTGTTGTTATGGGTTTTCTAAAGTGTAGGGTTTATTTCCGTGTTTCTGCCGAGTCGGTTTAGGCCCAGTATGCTGGTGCAGCGAGTATATTTATTTCTGGGTTTCGTTTCTTCGGCGACCATATATCTAGATTTGGCGAGTACATATCCAGTTTCGGCGAGCGTGTTTCTGACCTTTTTGGTTTCGAGGTACTTTGACATTGACTTGTCACATTTCCTTTATTGACCCGGTCAATGAGTGACGTGGCAATCTTTATTGACTCTTTTTGATGACATGTCGGGTTGGCGAATTTATGCATACAACAATACCCCCATAAATACTCCGAGCTGAGCGAATGATTTGTTCTTCTTACTTCGTTTGTCTCTGCGAGTAGTATTTATATTTATACTTACAAGGTTTCGATGCATTTTGTAATACCTCTTTCTTTCCCTTTTGTCACGCGCTGTATTGATTAATTGATTCTTCTGGTGCAAGCTTTCAACTTGGTCCACATAATTGTTGACGCACCTATTTACCTGAGGGACGAAGAGACATTTTGACCGCTTGGCTTTCCCCGAGATGCCACATGTCTGTTTTCTGATGGTGACTATTGCGGCTGGTCACTGTGGCTGTCATTCTCATTAATTGCATATCCTTTTACTTGATTTTCTTTTTTGAATTTCGAAACTCTCTCTTTTTAAGGCCCGATCGTTTCCTTTTCTCCATTTCATTCTTTCCATTTTATTTCTCCACTGGTTTTCTCAGAGCAAAAAAGAACAGTTTGATTCTTCGTTTTTATCTACCTTGTTCCTTCGAGTGCTTGCTACAGTCCTTTCCCTGTGTTTTCTATTTATCAGACGGTTCATCGGAATCGATTATTCCTGCCTCTCTACGAATCTTTCACGAATCTAGGGTTTTCTGGTGAGTTCCCATGGACCCTTCTTTACACTCTTCTCTTTTTAATCAAATGATGCAAGCTATGGAGCTTGGTGATAAAAGTACTGCGGACAAAATCGAATCTCTGATTCGTAATTTTCGTCCAGATTCTCTGGTCCTAATTTCTGTTTATGTTCCGTCTTCTGCAGATGTTTTTATCCCTAACATCTCTCCTTCATCTTCTAACAGCGGTTCTCCAACAATGCCGAAATCTTCTAGACCAACAAGCAGTAGACGACGCGCTTCCAGGGTTCCACGTGAATCTCTGCTGGATGCACAGACGATTGTTGACTCCGATGTTGAAAACTATCAGAGGGATAGGCTACGCTTCTCGCCAAACCGTCCGTGTTCTTTTGATACGGAGCTAAATGTGGTCGGCGAGGTTGAGCTTCGTAAATACAAGAGTCGTTTTGACCTGCCAGACTCAGTGAATCTCATTTTACCTGGCAACCGGGCTGTGTGGAATCCTCCCTGAAATGCAGTCGCTATTTACGGGGCCATGCTTAGCTGTGGGGTGACTTTCCCTCTTCAGCCTTTCGTCACCAGATTTCTTGCGGAGGCTCAAATTACGCCGGCATAGCTCGCTCCAAATAGCTACAGAATATTGATGTGCCTGTGCCTCATGTGGAAGTTGAAGGGTTACGGGCCCCCTACTCCTCGTGAAATCCGCCATTTTTACACGCTTAAGGCAGGCGGGCCATGATGGTACGTATTTCCTTATCTCTTCGCCCGTGGAGAGCTGGATCCCTGAGGGCGTGGCGAACCCCGGTCAAGTAGAAATCTCCGGTGATGAGAAGAAAAAGGGGTTCATCTGGGGTTTTCCTACTTCGAACAAGATGTGGAAGAACAACTGGTTTTTCGTTGATGGCGAGTGGGGTCGTGATTTGCCTGCCAGTAGTCGCCACAATTTCTTGGCGAAGAAGGTTCCCAGGCACTTCACATCGCCTGAAGCTTGGTTGAAGGCGACCCCTGTTTTACTGAATAGAGAGGTTTCTCACCTCGCCGCAGCAGCTGTCCTCCCTTTGAGAGAAAAGGGATAGGTCCTTCCTCTTGGATGAGGAAAAAATGATTTCCGAGGGGATTTTCACACGCCTACATACAAGGCTTCCTCGCTGTAAGTCTTTGTCCATTCCTTCTTTGTTTTACTATCTTATTCTGTTAGTTTACACTTTGTTTATTTTTCTTGCAGTGTGCGATTTTGACACAGTTTGCGATCAACACGCCCGGGCAGTAAAGAATTCTGAGGCAACCAGTAGAAGACATGCTGTTGGTTTGGCCAAGGAAGGACTTGCTAGTCCGGATGGCGGCGATCCCTCCGATGGCGAGGAAGTTGGTGATATTCCTGAGGGTGGGGTCGAATCGGAACAACCCTCTATGTACACAGAGGCTGCTGTGAACATTCCTGCTGTGAATACCTCTGCTGCGACCACTCCTGCAGCTACCTCCAGCCGTAAGGGAAAAGAAAAAGTTAGAGTTTCAGGGCCAGTCCGTGATACTCCTATTTTTGACGTGGATGTCCCTGAAATTCCTCTTGATCCTGCGAATGATCTAACTCCTAGGATTGGTAGAGGAAAACGCCCGGCTGAGGGCACCCCTGACCATACTACTCGACCTTTGAAGTTGGCATCAAGAGTCGTGCAGTATGTCGTTTCTTCTGACGAGGAGGGTGCTGATGGACCTGTGTTCGCCGGAATTCCCTCTACTCATCCAACTGTGCCTGAAGCCCCCGCTGAAGGGATGAGTGAGGTAGCGTCTCCACCTCCTGAAAGAGTTAGTAAATTGAATGTTCATGCTTTCTCTCCAACTGGTGCAGCTTCTCCTTCAGCGACTGTAGATGAGCCGAATGTGTCATCTGCTGATCAGTCTGGGCCATCTGGTTAGCCGGGGCCAGCTGATAGGTCGGGGCTATCGAAGCAAACTGGGGCTTCTGCGTCAGGTTCAGGTATTGCCCGTGAAGTTCCTCCCGTGGATCCAACCGGAGTTAGTGAGGGAGAGGGGTTTGTGTCCCTTTCAGATTTCACGGCTGCAGAGATTTGCTCACATATAATGAACAACAATGTTTATATTGATGAGGATTGGGAGCACATGAAGAGTAGATCCTGCAACAAGAAGATGGAATTTTTCTTTGATTGTCAGTCCCAGGTGAGTCTCTTGTGATATTCGTGTTTTGCGTTTTTCATTCGTATGTTTCCTGACTTGACTGTTTTTCTTTTTAGATGATGTCTGAGTTGACCGACGCTTACAGGCGAGGGAATTTCCTTTCGAGGGATGTGAAATGCCTGCGGGAACAGACTTCTTTTTTGGCCGCTGAGAAACTCTCTGCTGAGGAAATCCATACTCAGCATTTCGCTCAGATGAGGGAATCTGCGGATGGTTATCTTTCAGCTTAACTTGTCGCTGAAGATAAATTAGCTGCTGCTGAGGAAGAGATTCGTTCGCTGCGAGAGCAACTCTCCGCTAATCAAGAATCACTCGCAGCACGTTTTGATGCTGAGCGACTAGCTGAGGAGGCAAAGGAGAAAGCTGGTGTTGACCCCATGTGTCCGTGCCTGGTCTCGTTCCTCTCTGGATTCTTCATTCATCACACCTTTTCCTTTCCTTTGTTTTCTCCTTTCGAAATACTCTGGGTGGTCCTGGGGAGTCTCCTCGGCGGGTTGTCTTGCTTGAGTATCAGGGATTGCGATGTGAACTTCTGATCGTAGCCTTCCGGGAGGATGGATTCCAGGGGTGGTTAACTCATAAGGAGATGAAACTCCCAAACCGATGGGAAGCGAAATCCCTATCTTGTTGGCTTCGTTGATTAGGTTTACCAACGCAGCTCGGAAGTGCTGCAGAATCACAGGGTCGGCGGCCATAGTCCCTGGTGTTGCCGTCGATTGTTCCCCGATCGTTACTACCCTATCTCCTGTCGGCGCAGCTGGTTCAATAACTTGATCTCCGCTGGAGTTAACGTCTCTATCACTGTCGTTGTTCATGTTCATGTTCATGTTCATGTTCTTTAATTCGCAAGGGTTCCTCGAAGTTTTTTGTAACTCCCCTCCTTCTAGCGCCAATTGTTGACGGTGAAATTTGGATTGCCACGCACTCAACAATTATATCAATTTAATATAAAACAAGAAAATTAAGAACGTATGCAAAAGACAGATTTTACGTGGAAAACCCTTGAATGGGAAAAAACCACGGCGCCCCTGAAGGCAGAAAAATAATACTAGGTTTTCGTTGCCTTATTACACGCTTAGATCTCTCTTACAGTTGCTCTCTTTTCTCTCGATTTTCTGAACCCCCTTCTCGTGGGATAGGTGGTTCTATTTATACATGATATTTAGGGTTTTTCCCTTGATTTTAGTCCTGCCCATAGTAGGATTTCCTTTTAGATTCGTACTGGGAATCCCACGTTGCTGCGGATACAGATAGGTCTTCTCCTTTTCCCCCCTTGATTCCTTGTTGTTATGGGTTTTCTAAAGTGTAGGGTTTATTTCCGTGTTTCTGCCGAGTCGGTTTAGGCCCAGTATGCTGGTGCAGCGAGTACATTTATTTCTGGGTTTCGTTTCTTCGACGACCATATATCTAGATTTGGCGAGTACATATCCAGTTTCGGCGAGCGTGTTTCTGACCTTTTTGGTTTCGAGGTACTTTGACATTGACTTGTCACATTTCCTTTACTGACCCGGTCAATGAGTGACGTGGCAATCTTTATTGACTCTTTTTGATGACGTGTCGGGTTGGCGAATTTATGCATACAACAATACCCCCATAAATACTCCGAGCTGAGCGAATGATTTGTTCTTCTTACTTCGTTTGTCTCTGCGAGTAGTATTTATATTTATACTTACAAGGTTTCGATGCATTTTGTAATACCTCTTTCTTTCCTTTTTGTCACGCGCTGTATTGATTAATTGATTCTTCTGGTGCAAGCTTTCAACTTGGTCCACATAATTGTTGACGCACCTATTTACCTGAGGGACGAAGAGACATTTTGACCGCTTGGCTTTCCCCAAGATGCCACATGTCTGTTTTTTGATGGTGACTATTGTGGCTGTCATTCTCATTAATTGCATATCCATTTACTTGATTTTCTTTTTTCAATTTCGAAACTCTCTCTTTTTAAGGCCCGATCGTTTCCTTTTCTCCATTTCATTCTTTCCATTTTATTTCTCCACTGGTTTTCTCAGAGCAAAAAAGAACAGTTTGATTCTTCGTTTTTATCTACCTTGTTCCTTTGAGTGCTTGCTACAGTCCTTTCCCTGTGTTTTCTATTTATCAGACGGTTCATCGGAATCGATTATTCCTGCCTCTCTACGAATCTTTCGCGAATCTAGGGTTTTCTGGTGAGTTCCCATGGACCTTTCTTTACGCTCTTCTCTTTATAATCGAATGATGCAAGCCATGCAACTTGGTGATAAAAGTACTGCGGACAAAATCGAATCTCTGATTCGTAATTTTCGTCCAGATTCTCCGGTCCCAATTTCTGTTTATGTTTCATCTTCTGGAGATGTTTTTATCCCTAACATCTCTCCTTCATCTTCTAACAGCGGTTCTCCAACAATGCCGAAATCTTCTAGACCAACAAGTAGTAGACGACGCGCTTCCAGGGTTCCACGTGAATCTCTGCTGGATGCACAGACGATTGTTGACTTCGATGTTGAAGACTATCAGAGGGATAGGCTACGCTTCTCGCCAAACCGTCCGTGTTCTTTTGATACGGAGCTAAATGTGGTCGGCGAGGTTGAGCTTCGTAAATACAAGAGTCGTTTTGACCTGCCAGACTCAGTGAATCTCATTTTACCTGGCGACCGGGCTGTGTGGAATCCTCCCTGAAATGCAGTCGCTATTTACGGGGCCATGCTTAGCTGTGGGGTGACTTTCCCTCTTCAGCCTTTCATCGCCAGATTTCTTACGGAAGCTCAAATTACGCCGGCACAACTCGCTCCAAATAGCTACAGAATATTGATGTGCCTGTGCCTGTGCCTCATGTGGAAATTGAAGGGTTACGGGCCCCCTAGTCCTCGTGAAATCCTCCATTTTTACAAGCTTAAGGCAGGCGGGCCATGGTGGTACGTATTTCCTTATCTCTTCGCCCGTGAAGAGCTGGATCCCTGAGGGCGTGGCGAACCCCGGTCAAGTAGAAATCTCTGGTGATGAGAAGAAAAAGGGGTTCATCTGGGGTTTTCCCATTTCGAACAAGAGGTGGAAGAACAGCTGGTTTTTCGTTGATGGCGAGTAGGGTCGTGATTTTCCTGCCAGTAGTCGCCACAATTTCTTGGCGAAGAAGGTTCCCAGGCACTTCACATCGCCTGAAGCTTGGTTGAAGGCAACCCCTGTTTTACTGAATAGAGAGGTTTCTCACCTCGCCGCAGCAGCTGTCCTCCCTTTGAGAGAAAGGGATAGGTCTTTCCTCTTGGATGAGGAAAAAATGATTTCCGAGTGGATTTTCACACGCTTACATGCAAGGCTTCCTCGCTGTAAGTCTTTGTCCATTCCTTCTTTGTTTTACTATCTTATTCTGTTAGTTTACACTTTGTTTATTTTTCTTGCAATGTGCGATTTTGACACAGTTTGCGATCAACACGCCCGGGCAGTAAAGAATTCTGAGGCAACCAGTAGAAGACATGCTGTTGGTTTGGCCAAGGAAGGACTTGCTAGTCCGGATGGCGGCGATCCCTCCGATGGCGAGGAAGTTGGTGATATTCCTGAGGGTGGGGTCGAATCGGAACAACCCCCTATGTACACAGAGGCTGCTGTGAACATTCCTGCTGCGAATACCTCTGCTGCGACCACTCCTGCAGCTACCTTCAGCCGTAAGGGAAAAGAAAAAGTTGGAGTTTCAGGGCCAGTCCGTGATACTCCTATTTTTGACGCGGATGTCCCTAAAATTTCTCTTGATCCTACGAATGATCTAACTCCTAGGACTGGTAGAGGAAAACGCCCGGCTGAGGGCACCCCTGACCATAATACTCGACCTTTGAAGTTGGCATCAAAAGTCGTGCAGTATGTCGTTTCTTCTGACGAGGAGGGTGCTGATGGACCTGTGTTCGCCGGAATTCCCTCTACTCATCCAACTGTGCCTGAAGCCCCCGCTGAAGGGATGAGTGAGGTAGCGTCTCCACCTCTTGAAAGAGTTAGTAAATTGAATGTTCCTTCTTTCTCTCCAACTGGTGCAGCTTCTCCTCCAGCAACTGTAGCTGACCCGAACGTGTCGTCTGCTGATCAGCCTGGGCCATCTGGTCAGCCGGGGCCAGCTGATAGGTCGGGGCCATCGAAGCAAACTGGGGCTTCTGCGTCAGGTTCAGGTATTGCCCGTGAAGTTCCTCCCGTGGATCCAACCGGAGTTTGTGAGGGAGAGGGGTTTGTGTCCCTTTCAGATTTCACGGCTGCAGAGATTTGCTCATATATAATGAATAACAATGTTTATATTGATGAGGATTGGGAGCACATGAAGAGCAGATCCTGCAACAAGAAGATGGAATTTTTCTTTGATTGTCAGTCCCTGGTGAGTCTCTTGCGATATTCGTGTTTTGCGTTTTTCATTCGTATGTTTCCTGACTTGACTGTTTTTCTTTTTAGATGATGTCTGAGTTTACCGACGCTTACAGGTGAGGGAATTTCCTTTCGAGGGATGTGAAATGCCTGCGGGAACAGACTTCTTTTTTGGCCGCTGAGAAACTCTCTGCTGAGGAAATCCATACTCAGCATTTCGCTCAGATGAGGGAATCTGCGGATGGTTATCTTTCAGCTCAACTTGTCGCTGAAGATAAATTAGCTGCTGCTGAGGAAGAGATTCGTTCGCTGCGAGAGCAACTCTCCGCTAATCAAGAATCACTCGCAGCACGTTTTGATGCTGAGCGACTAGCTGAGGAGGCAAAGGAGAAAGCTGAGCGTGAAGCTTTGGACTTGCGCAACCAGTTGTCCTCGAATGAAGTTATTCTGAACGATCTCAAGGCTGTGCTGGAGGTTGAATCGGTTGATCGTTTCAAGAGATCCCCTGCCTATGATGCGCTTTTATTGCGTGAATTCGAAAAAGGCATGAGGCAGTCGAAGAAATTCTTCGCCATGAAGGATCACTCCAATGAGAAGGCTCTGAGGCATTTCGACCGGTCTTTTCAACAGCATATGGCCAGCGGAGTGGATTCGATTAAAGAGCAGATAAAACGTTGGAAAGCCCACTGTCGCTACAACATGACTGAACCTCACCCTATGCATTTAGAAATCCCCAGCAAACGTACCTTCAATACTTATTATTCGGGTCAGAAGGGCAGCTTTTCTGGTTCTGGCGCTGAGCCTGACTTGGGTCCTGTTGCTAGAAGGGATTATGAGCGTTTTATGCCAGAAGGGGATGAGGAAGTCGTCTGGCCTTCAGACGAGGAGATCGAAGATGAGGAAGATAGCGAGGGCCCTCCTGCAGCTAGTTGACTTTTTGTGTCTTTCATACTGAAGGATTGTTTAATCTTTGTATCTTCAGTTTCTCTTTTTGTATTTTCATTCTTAATTCTTTAATTGTAAATGACTTTATTTATAAGAAGTTAAAAACTTTTTCTTTGTTCAGCTGCTTTTACTGAATTTTCGACTTACTCAGTTTTTCACCAAGTTTTTAGCATAGTTTTGTGTATTCAGCTGCTATTCGCTGATTTTTTGCTTAGTGTTTCACTTTGTAGCATTTTTTGTTGTTTTCAGCTGCCATTGCTGGATTTTTGGCGTACTTAGCGTTTCACTAAGTTTTTAACATATTTTGTATTCAGCTGCCATTGCTGGATTTTGGCGTACTTAGCGTTTCACTAAGTTTTTAACATATTTTGTATTCAGCTGCCATTGCTGGATTTTGGCGTACTTAGCGTTTTACTAAGTTTTTAACATATTTTGTATTCAGCTGCCATTGCTGGATTTTGGCGTACTTAGTGTTTGTCAGGACGTATCCGACCATACACCAAGTTTTTAACATGTTTTTATTTATTCAGCTGCCATTGCTGAGTTCTGGCGTACTTGGTGCTTATTCAGGACGTATTTGCCCACACCAAGTTTTTCTTCGGAGATCTTATTCTCCTTGTGGGGGCGATCCCCAATTTCTGTAGCTTGGGCTATGGCGACTAAGTCGCTTTTGGCTTGCTTTAATTTCGTTGAGTTGTCACTTATTCTCACTGCTGCGAGTACGAAACTCGTCTTTACGCAATGGTATTGACATATGTCAGTGAGTGCCCTTTGTAATTGGCGAGTCAAGTCACGATTTCTTAGTAATAAATTACTCTTTATTTGGATAATTCCTGCAACTTTGTTAACATAATCACAAAGAAAAGAAAAAAAATACTAAAACGAAAACTGTTCTAAGAAAAAATAAAAGGCTCACACCAATTCTAAACTTGACCCCCAAGTTACGGATAATATATCTTCAAGTACTGCGCATTGCATGGATGGGGTAGTTCGCCAAAACCTTCTCGAGTGATGCGATATGCCCCGTGGCCAGCTATGCCTGTAATCTGATAAGGCCCCTCCCATTTGTCTGCGAGTGACCCTGCAGCTTTGTCTTTTGTTCCTTGGTTCACCCTTTTCAGCACTAAGTCGCCCAGCGAGAACCTTCTTTCACGCACATGTGAGTTGTAATATCTGGCTACCCTATGTTGGTACGCAGTATTCCTTATTTGCGCGCGCTCTCTTCTTTCTTCTAACTCATCTAGGCCGCACTTTAGCATATCAATGTTGATTTCTGGCTGAAAAAGTTGCACCCTCGGCGAAGAGAAAGATGTTTCCACGGGAATGACAGCTTCAGCTCCATATGCCATGGAATATGGGGTCTCGCCTGTTGAACTCCTTTCTGTGGTTCGATATGCCCAAAGTACCTGTGGTAATTCATCTGCCCAGCTGCCATTTTTAACTGCCAATTTAGCCTTCAGGTTATGTTTTATGATTTTGTTTACTGCTTCAGTCTGGCCATTCGTCTGTGGGTGTGCTGGAGAGGCGTAGTAGTTGTTGATGTCGTACTTATCACATAGCTCCCTGAATTTCCTCCTGTCGAATTGGGTCCCATTGTCCGTGATGATGGTGTTTGGTATCCCGAATCTGTAAAGGATATTTTTCTTCACAAAGCTTACAGTGTTTGCTTCTGTTATATGTACCAATGGCTCGGCTTCTACCCATTTTGTAAAATAATCCACAGCTACTATGGCATGTTTTGCTCCTCCAGTTGCTGTTGGCATTGGGCCGATCAAGTCAATTCCCCACATGGCGAACGGCCAAGGCGAGGTAATACTTTGCAAGAGTTCAGGTGGCTGTCGGATGTTATTAGCAATTTTCTAACAAGCCTCACATCTCGCTGCCACCCTTTTGGAGTCGGCGAACAGTGTTGGCCAGTAAAAACCCTGCCTTAATGTTTTGTGGGCTAGACTGGCGCCCCCAGCGTGGTTCCCACAATTTCCACTATGTATGCTTCTCAGGATACCTTCTGCTTCTTCAGGCCCAACACATCTCTGCAGTGCCCTCGAGTATCCCCTTTTGTACAGTTCTCCATTGAGTACTGAGTATCTTGTAGCTCTGTACTTCAGCCGCTTTGCTTCTAACGGGTCACTTGGGAGTACATCATTGATGAGATATTCTTTGATTGGTGTGATCCAGCTGTCCCTTTCGCCAAAGACTGCCCCAACTTCCTTTGTTTTAACTATACTCGGCTGCAATAAGCGGATCATAGAAATATTTTTGGGCCAGATGCTGATTGTGGCAGATGCCAGTTTGGCCAAGGCATCAGCTTTCTCATTTTCTTCTCGGGGGACATGAACAATTCTGTATTCTTTAAATCTTTCTAATAGCTCCTTTGCCAATTCCAGGTAGGTGATCATGCTCTCATCTCTTGCCTGGTATTCATCTAGTACTTGATTGACAACAACTTGAGAGTCGCTAAAAACTTCCACTTCGTCTGCTCCTAGGACTGTGCTAATTTTTAAACCTGCTATGAGTGCCTCGTACTCGGCTTGATTGTTGGTAGCTTTGAAGTCAAAACGCAAGGCACATTCGACTGAATCTCCTTCTGGGGTTGACACTACTACCCCTGCCCCGCTGCCATGCGTGTTTGATGAGCCGTCAACGCGGAGTTGCCATTTGAATATTTTCTTATTTTGTTCCTCCATCATTCTCGCTACTTCCATGTTTGGTTCAGTGAACTCTGCTACAAAGTCTGCCACTGCCTGGGCTTTAATTGCTGTCCTTGGGAGGTACTCTACATCGAATTCACTTAACTCGATTGCCCACTTTGTTAATCGACCGGATACTTCTGGTTTCTGCAGGATTAACTTCAGTGGGCAGTTGGTGTATACTCTGATTTTATGAGCCTGGAAATATGGCCTCAGTTTCCTCGCTGCTGTTATTAGAGCTAGTGCCAATTTTTCAGCAGGCGAGTATCTGGTTTCGGCTGGCAACAGTGCTTTGCTGGTGTAGTATATTGGTTTCTGGATCCCATCTTCCTGTTTTACTAGCACAGAACTTGTGGCTGCTCTAGAGACGGACAAGTACATGTACAATGTTTCTCCTGTTTCTGGTTTTGATAGCAGCGGCGCTTGCCCCAGGTAATCTTTCAAGGCTTGGAAAGCCTTTTCACACTCCTCATTCCACTCGATTCCCTTTCCCTTTTTTAGAGCTTTGAAAAATGGTAGGCATCGGTCTGTTGATTTGGCTATGAATCTGCTCAGCGATGCTAAGCACACTGTGAGTTTTTGAACGTCTTTCAGAGTTCTTGGCGAGACCATTTTTGCTAGTGCTTGGATTTTTTCAGGGTTCACCTCTATTCCCCTTTGATGTACTTGATATCCGAGAAACCTCCCAGATGGTACGCCGACTACGCATTTTGCTGGATTCAACTTCATTCCATACTTGACCAGCACGTCGAATGTTTCCCTCAGGTCATCTGTATGTCTATCCGCTGTGGTGCTTTTTGTTAGCATATCGTCAACGTAGACTTCCATATTTCTCCCGATTTGTCTGGCGAACATTCTGTTGACCAAGCGCTGGTAAGTTGCCCCAGCGTTTTTTAGGCCGAATGGCATGACCGTGTAACAATACAACCCCTGATCTGTGGTGAACGCTGTCTTCTCTTCGTCTGGCTTGTGCATCTTTATTTGGTTATATCCTGAATATGCATCCATGAAGCTCAACGTTTCATGTCCAGCTGTTGCATCGACTAACTGGTCAATCCTTGGTAGCGGGAAGCTATCCTTGGGGCAGGCTTTGTTCAGATCGGTGAAGTCGACGCACATCCTCCATTGATTGTTTTTCTTTTTCAGTAAGACCACATTCGCCACCCATTCTGGGTACTTAACTTCTCTGATTGACCTTGCGGCGAGCAATTTTGATACTTCCTCCTTTATCGCTGCACTTCTTTCTGGGTTGAAACTTCTTTTTTTTTGCACAACCGGCTTGCACTTCTCATTCACAGCCAGATTGTGCGAAATTACACTTCTATCAATCCCTGGCATGTCTTCGTGGCACCAAGCGAAAATCCCCCTATATTCCTTCAACAAGTTTGTCATATCTTTCTTAACTTGTTTAGCCAGCCTTGCTCCGAACTTTACTGTTTTGTCTGGTTCCGCTTCGTCTAGAATAACTGACTCAGTTGGTTCTTCTTTCTCTCTACTCGTTTTGTCACTTGGGTCCAGTTCGAAGTTTCCCGGACTATCTTCCTGCACCTCCCTGTCCACTTCGAATATGTTTAAGGTTTCCATCCCTGCTTTATCTTTGAAGATTGATAGGTTGGCGCGGCGAGCCATCTCCTGTGACCCTCTCAATTCTCCGACACCAAATTCTGTAGGGAATTTTATTTTCAATGCATGGGTTGAAGTAATAGCTCGAGCTTTGTTAAGAAACGGTTGGCCAAGTAAAGCATTATACGGCCAATTATGGATGTCAACCACGACAAAGTACAAAAGGATTGTTCGCCGGCATGGTGCTGTACCAAATCTCACCGGCAGTTTCACAGTTCCTAACGACCTAACTTCTGCGCCACCAAATCCCTTTAGTGGTACATGGAATGGTTCGAGATCTTTTCTGTCCAGCCGCAATTCATCATATACTCTGGCACTTAAGATATCGGCTAAACTTCCATTGTCAATCATCACCCGAAGGACATCCCTATGGGCTATTCGAACCCCCATGACGATTGCATCGTTAGGTTTTGCATCTATCCCGTCTGAGTCTTCTGCTGTTAATGTTATAGGATCATGTCCTTCTCTTCCCTTCTTGGGGCTTCTCTGTACAGAATTGATCTCCATGCTTCTGCTTTCATACATTACTTCTCGAACTTCTGACATCCTTTCTCGATTGCTTCTCCCAGTATGAGGTCCGCCGAAAATGGTGTTTATGGTGGCGTTAGGGCTGTTCCCCCTTGGACTTTTCCTCTCCTGCCCGTTGCCTTGGAGGCTATCCTGGCGACCACCATATTTATCTCCCTTCAAAGCAAAATCCTTCAGGTGCCCATCTCTGATCAAACTTTCAATGTGGTCACGCAGCTGAAAACACTTTGAGGTTTCATGCCCATGATCTTTATGGAATTGGCAGTACTTAGTTGTGTCTCTCCTGGCATTCGCTGATTGCTGTTGAGGGTATTTAGCGAGTCCTTTGTCTTCCACCACAGAAAGTATCTCCTCTTGATCGCCGGTCAAAGGGGTGTAATGGTTGTACCTTCCTCGAAACCTACTGGCTCGAGGATTTCCTTTGCTTTCTCTCGAGTGCCCCTTTTAGCCTTTCTCGTCTCTCTAGCGATCACGTGATACCGTCTTCTTGTCATCCTATCGATCCGATTTTGAGTCAGGTTTGTGTCCATGCACGTAGCTACCCCCTTGTGCTACTTCTTCTTCTTCTGCTAATGCATAGTCGCCAGCTATTTCCATAATCTCCTCATAAGTTTTTGGTCTCTCTCTTCGCAGGTCAAAAGATAATCGCCCGCTTTGTAACCCATTGGTGAAAGCGGCGATCACAGCTACATCGCTGGCATCTTCAATTTGAGCAACTTCCTTACCAAATCTTGCTAGGTACTTCTTGATTGACTCATTGTGCTCCTGTTTCAAATTTGATAGATGAGCGAGTGACTTCCTTCTCTGCACACTCCCCATGAACTGTCTTATGAACGCCTTGTTGAGGTTTGAGAAACTGCTTATACTTCCGGGCGGAAGTCTTCCAAACCACCTAGAGGCGAGATCGCCGAACGTTTGAGGGAAGGTGAGGCATAAAAGCCCGTCATTAGATGAATACTGGGCCATGATATTACGGAATCGGCGAACATGCTCCTTCGGGTCCCTGTTCTCCTTGTACTGCTCAATGGTTGGCATTCTAAATCTCTCTGGGAACTGGGTGCGAGCAATATCTTCAATGAATGGGCTGTCTGACTCATCATCTGAAGATACGTTACGACCGTACCTTCGTGCCATCGCTGAAACCTTTCTTGATAGCTCTTGTAGGGTGACATCTCGCTGACCAGTTGGCTCTCCTGCTGGATCAAGTCTGCTCTTAATTGTCATTCTCCCATGGTTGTTCCTATTATCCGGGCTCCTTCGATCTTCTGTGCTTTCGAATCTCCTTCGCCGTGCTCTTTTGGACCGTAACTCTCTTTGTGGACGTGGACTCTTATCTTCAGACGAGATATAACGGTGTCTCTGTCGGTTCCGTTGGTATGTGTCACTGGAATTGACCCCATGTGTCCGCGCCTGGTCTCGCTCCTCTCTGGATTCTTCATTCATCACACCTTTTCCTTTCCTTTGTTTTCTCCTTTCAAAATACTCTGGGTGGTCCTGGGGAGTCTCCTCGGCGGATTGTCTTGCTTGAGTATCAGGGATTGCGATGTGAACTTCTGATCGTAGCCTTCCGGGAGGATGGATTCCAGGGGTGGTTAACTCATAAGGAGATGAAACTCCCAAACCGATGGGAAGCGAAAGCCCTATCTTGTTAGCTTCGCTGATTAGGTTTACCAACGCAGCTTGGAAGTGCTGCAGAATCCCAGGGTCGGCGGCCCTAGTCCCTGGTGTTGCCGCCGATTGTTCCCCGATCGTTACTGCCCTATCTCCTGTCGGCGCAGCTGGTTCAATAACTTGATCTCCGCTGGAGTTAACGTCTCTATCACTGTCGTTGTTCATGTTCATGTTCATGTTCTTTAATTCGCAAGGGTTCCTCGAAGTTTTTTGTAACTCCCCTCCTTCTAGCGCCAATTGTTGACGGTGAAATTTGGATTGCCACGCACTCAACAATTATATCAATTTAATATAAAACAAGAAAATTAAGAACGCATGCAAAAGACAGATTTTACGTGGAAAACCCTTGAATGGAAAAAAACCACGGCGCCCCTGAGGGCAGAAAAATAATACTAGGTTTTCGTTGCCTTATTACACGCTTAGATCTCTCTTACAGTTGCTCTCTTTTCTCTCGATTTTCTGAACCCCCTTCTCGTGGGATAGGTGGTTCTATTTATACATGATATTTAGGGTTTTTCCCTTGATTTTAGTCCTGCTCATAGTAGGATTTCCTTTCAGATTCGTACTGGGAATCCCACGTTGCTGCGGATACAGATAGGTCTTCTCCTTTTCCCCTCTTCATTCCTTGTTGTTATGGGTTTTCTAAAGTGTAGGGTTTATTTCCGTGTTTCTGCCGAGTCGGTTTAGGCCCAGTATGCTGGTGCAGCGAGTACATTTATTTCTGGGTTTCGTTTCTTCGGCGACCATATATCTAGATTTGGCGAGTACATATCCAGTTTCGGCGAGCGTGTTTCTGACCTTTTTGGTTTCGAGGTACTTTGACATTGACTTGTCACATTTCCTTTACTGACCAGGTCAATGAGTGACGTGGCAATCTTTATTGACTCTTTTTGATGACGTGTCGGGTTGGCGAATTTATGCATACAACACTACTCAAGTGGTCCACTTGTGTTAAAAGCTTAAGGTTTTTTTCCTTCAAAGTTTGAATCTCCTTTTCATTCTTTATTCTATAGCTTTGAAACCTTTTCAAGTAGTCTTCACAATCCATCTGGTCAACAATTTCTCCATTAAATTGGGATGAACTGTTCTCATTACTAGAGTTATCTCCTACATTTTCCCTCTCACCAACTGAGTCATCTTTCACATCAAGACCTTCACTTTGGTTACTTGATGTTATAAGAGCCATGTCCTAATGAGTAGCTACACCAATCACCTCTAGAGCTACTTCTTCATCTATTTCTTCTATGGGATCACTAGTCAAGGCAACCTTGCCATCAACTTCATCTTCTACACAAGTGGCTCCAAATGCCGTGTAGTTAGTGGCAAGTTCTTCATCACTTGATGACTCATCTCCCTCACCTGAGTCATCACTACTACCACTCAAAGAGGCGGCCATCACCTTTCCCTTCTTCCTTTCTAGGCGATTAGCATAATCAGAGGTGAAGTGTCCTACGCCACCACACTCATAGCATTAGATCTCTTTTGTTTCGGTCTTTTCTTGCCTAGGCTCAATCTTGCTAAAGGTACCCTTTTTCTTTAAGTCTCGGCCTCTTGATCCAACACCCTTACTCTCGAACTTAGCAAGCTTCTTGAACCTTTTCATAAATAAGGCAAGGTCTTCGTCCAAGTCACCTCCCCCTTCTCCGCCTTGAAGGTTTTCAAGGCTAGATTTTTTTTTTCTTAGAAGGTGAGGTAGTAGCCTTTCTTACCTTATAAGCAAGAAGTCTTCCAAAGACTTCACTCGGCTTCATATCCTTGAAGGTGTCATTTTCTTCTAAAGCCGTCACCTTTGATTCGAATTTATCGGGGAGAGACCTCATGATTTTCTGCTTGACTCTCATATCCGAATACAGATCATCGAGTTGATGGCTTTGATTCACAATGTCCATAAGCCTCACTTGGAATTCATTTAAGTGCTCGTGTTCTTCCATCTGAATGGTCTTAAAACGAGTTTGTAAGACTTGAAGCTTGGAGTCTTTGACCACTTTGGTTCCTTTATGAGCAACTTCTAGGATATCCCATGCCTCTTTGGCAATCCTAGTAATTTGAATCAACTTATATTGATTCTCATCGACTGCGCAACGGATGGCATGTATGGCTTTGTTGTTCCACATGAAATCAACAAATTCTTGCGCGTCCCTTTATGCCTTAGGCTTAAGCACTTCTTCTCCTCCTTCGGTGGGAGTCATCTTCGGTGGAGTATATCCATCTTCAATTGCCATCCATGCCCTATCATGGATTTAGCACAAGTATGCTTTCATCTTCCCCTTCGATGAGGAGTAATTATCGCCGATGTGCAACGGTGGCCTCACGCTCGACATTCCCTCTTTGCTCATCCCGAAATCACTCATAGTGTTTGGATGAATGCAAAATGTATGAATAAATAAAAAAATCACACAATGCAAAACACACCAATAATGAGCAAGGATCATCTAAGTATATCTAGGAACCCGCTCTGATATCAATTGAAACAAATTATAGGTGTGTTCTAATATTAATCTAGGGGGGTGAATAGATTTTATCCGATTTTACCCAATTTTCGTGTATGGTCAAGATTAGGAAAATACCCCTAACTAGTCAATATAATATAGCAAGTGTAATATGTGCGGAATTTAAATAACACTTGATATTTACATGGAAACCCTCATGGGAAAAACCACGGGCTGATAAGTGCGCCACACTCGAACCTCGAATCCACTTATTGTGATAACGTTTACAACCTAATCTCGGTTTACGATCTAATCTCGATCAATAACCCGTTACCACTACCCACAGGCCTGTAAAAGTGGATCTAGTTCAATTGCTTGTTGCCTAAGCAACCTTAGTCATCAAGTCTTGATTCTCAATGAAGAGATAATAAAGCCTATGTGAATATGTATGAATATTCAAAGAGCAAATAAAATTAGGGAACCTTAGATGCTTATCTAGGATGATAAAATGACAATTAATACAATCCTAGATATCAATAGCTAAATGACAATGTCATAAAGCTTAGCTAAACATAGATTAAGCAATTATATGAAGCTATCAAAATACAACACTCAATCATGTCAACACAACAATCTCTATTTTGGATCTAGAATATATTCTAAGAACATACAAATAATATAAGAGATGTCAATGTAAATAAAACACTGATTATGTAAGATAATAGTGAAGAACTTACCAAAGAGTGTGTGTTGACCAAAACCCATGCAAGCAAGCATCCTAACTATGTTAGAAAATGCTAGATGATATTTAGATGCATATGAGAATGGTTTTTGAGTGTTAAAAATGAGTTCTTGATTTGATTTTCTCTCAAATGTCTCTCTTTGAAGTTTAGGGTTCTTAGAGTCAAAAAGCTCGATTCAGAGAATGAGAAAGTGTGATATTTATAGACATCAAGAACAGGGTATGTGAAAAGACAAGTTTGCCCTTGAAAATGCATGATCGGCTGTTTCATTTGGTGGCTACTAACCGCCAATTAAACCACCGAATTGAGTCCCGAGAGAATAGGGATCAACAACGGTTTCATTTGGCAGTTACCAAACCATCTATTCGACCGCAGAATCAAACTCGAGAGATTAAATTGATCAAGTCTGAACGGTGGTTTCGAATGGCGGTCATGGCCACCGATCATAGCCGCAGAAATGCTCCAGAAACTTCTAGACACAAACAGCAGTTTCATTCGGTAGTCATGGCTGCCGATCAAACCGTCGATTCACCAAAAATGGTGAAACCAAAAGAGAAGCCAAGGGCATTCTCCGTAGGCGGTCTTCGCGCTAAACAAAGCACACATTCGTGCAAGCGCAAATGTTTCCGAACATATCCGGGAAATTAATTACAAGACATAAAAAACACACAACAAGATACAACAATCAAAGTGCTGGTGTGAAATGTGACATGTGAAGAGTATACACACAAATGCAAGTATGCTAAGTGTGCGTGTGTAATTTAAATCTCTTCAAAGAAAACTAAGCACTAGAGATATATCTTTGTAGTGCTTGTCACCTTGAGGTCTTGAAAAGGGCCTTTTGAGCTTGATCCTCAATCACCTAAACTACCCTTACAATTCAAACCCCAACATGTGGTTTGTCCAAAAATAAGTCAATCAATGAATGGGAATGACGACACGTCGTTGCAATGTCGGTCAAAAGATTGAACATTTAAGTTCGACCTCGCTAATGCGCGAGTCACAAGGACTAGCACAGCGGCAAGTGAGGGTATCGTTCCATAGGGAGGTGGGATCCGCCGACCGTCACCGGTTCTAGCTATTATTACAACACTCCGAGAGAACTCGTGTGTTGCGGTTGTGGAAAAGTGTAAATTATACTATAAATATATAAACTATATACTATAATATGTACATGGATAGAATGGAGTGGAGAGATACATGAAATGTGGTTACACTAGGGAAATGACTCAACCATAACAATCCTCATAATTAAGTGCTAGACTCACTTAGTCCCTCAATGTGCAGGTATATCATAGGCTCGTGTCCCCTTAATTGATCTCTAATATCTCTCGAGTCTTAGAAATCACACCCACACAATGCATGGATTCATTAAGTGCTGTGGCACACACACAAGAGCCCTATATGCCAGCCTAGTGTATCTCTCACTATCTGGTCATATACAGTGGTTATTTTGTTGGGCATGTAATGCGCAACAGCGTGGGCCATACTACAGCCAATAATTCATTCACAATGGCTAACCAAATACGGGATAATAACCAAGTGAAAGCATTAAGAATACGAGATACCCATACAACACGTATGTTATATGCTCGTGTCCCCTTAATTAATCTCTAATCTCTCTCGATGTCTTAGAGATTATATCCATGCATAAATGCTTGGATTCATTAAGGACGGTGGGACACACACACGAGCTCTACACGCTAGCCTAGTGATCTCTCAACTTACTGGTCAAATGTAGAGGATATCACGCTAAGCATGTTAATGTGAACCATGCGATATATAACATACGGCCTAAATTTCATCCACAAGGTGGCCAACCGAGTGAAAGCATTAAGCAATGAAATACCCATATAACTACACGAGCACAAGAGAAATTCAGTTTACCTTTACTTTAGATACGGATTCGGTTTTATCAATCTCCCTATGATGGCTAGACATGGGAAACAAGTTTACCAAACAAACAAGTGCAATAAGTTGGTTGTTATTCATTAAGGACATTCAATGTAGGTTAAGGGTTCATCCTCTTGATTTGAGAATTATCCCTAAATCAATTTATCACCCAATCCGGTCAAGGATAGGCAATTGTGTCTTCAAAAGACCCATTAAGCACAAGGATTTGAACCAAGGCCAATTTAGCAACTAAATGCCTGAACTGAAACCTTTCCCACTCTTTGGAGCTTAAATCTCTAACACTCCAATTACTCTAAACATGACATTTTGGTCATCCATCAATCAATCAACAATCATGGGAAGTTAAATTACACTACTTCTATATTAAATTACTCTACTCCTAATCCCAATCATGGACACATATCAATTTAGGACCTCAACACACATGGATATTGCAATTAAAGCTAAATTCATGAAATTAACAAAGAGTGAAATAAAACCCAACCGAATTTAAGCACAAACAACATAAATTACACAAGTGTAGGTTTACAATATTCCCCAAATTGGGGTTACACATCAAAGAAGAAATAAATACAAAGAAATGAGCAAATAAGAGACAACCTTTGAAGACAAGTCCTCCAAAGATGCTCCAAACCTTCCTAGCTCGGATTTGGTCCAAAAACCACTCCTAATTCCTTACAAACTGCCTTAAGATGGATGGATGAAGTATGAAAATGGTGGTGGAGGTGTGTGGTGAGCTCCCATGGAGGAAAAACCTCAATGGGAGCTTGGATCCTCTCCTTATTTGGTGAAGAAGGTGAAGAAGATGAAGAAAATGGAAGAGAGAGAGAGAGAGAGTTGGGCGGAGGAGAGAGAGAATGAGTGATGGATTCTGTCAAAACTGATGAGAAAAGGGGATATTTATAGTGGGGAGGGGGCTAGGGTAGAATTGATGGTGAAAGGACGAGAATGCCCTTGCATAAGTGGCTGATTTTGGGGGCTTCACGGATGAGCTTCCAGCAGCACGTACCGTTACAGAAACGGGCATAACTTTCTCCAAAAATATCAGAATCGCATTCTTGAAGAACCGTTGGAAAGAAGACTTTTGGGGCTTTCCAACCATATGTAGCACGAAACCCAGTTCGATCTGAGGAGAGAGATATGGCTCCCGCAAGTTAAGTGTTCTGTAGGAAACTTTCGTCAAATATTCCGCCTTGATTTTGCGCCCTATTTTGTGGCCATGGGCCGCAGAATTACAAAAAGTGGGTCTTCTGGTCCCTTTCTGCTCCCTAAACGGCGGCCCCTAATCACCGAATTAGGGAGCAAAATTTAACTTTTGAAAAATACACATTTGCCCCAGTATTTCACCATTTTTGCACTTTAGCCCCTGTGATTAAAAATACCCTGAAACACTTATTTAAAACGTTAAATACCCGGTTTTACCCGGAAAACAAGCATAAAAGATAAAAGTAAGGGGCTACACAATGTGTAGAAATAAGAGTTATCAGGGAATCCTTACACATAGGAAGAATACACCATTTTAAGTAGTTCCATGGAAGAAAATAGTATAAAGGTGCATTATGCAATGAAATAAGTGCCTCGTAATTTTCGGGTCAAATTTCCATTACTAACCTATATAAAAATGCATAATTTGTAAAAATTTTAAAATTACCTAGAATTTTTAACATAGGAAGAATGCACCATTTTAAGTAGTTCCTTGGAAAAAATTAGGATAAAATCTCATTATGTAATGAAATATACGGCTTGTATTTTTTCGGTCAAATTTCCCTTATTTACCTATATAAAAATGCATACTTTGAAAAACTTTTAAAATTACCTAGAATTTTTAATATAGGAAGAGTACACCATTTTAAATTGTTCCATAGAAAAAATGAGGATAAATGCGCATTATTTAGTGAAATAAGCGCCTCGTAATTTTTGGGGTCAAATTTCCCCTCTATAAAAATGCATAATTTGCAAAAATTTTAAAAATTACCTAGAATTTTTAACATAGGAAGAATACACTATTTTAAGTAGTTTCATATAAAAATTAGGATAAAAGCGCATTATGTAATGAAATAAGCGCCTTGTAATTTTTAGTTCAAATTTCCCTTACTAACCTCGATAAAATTCATAATTTGATTTTTTTTTTAAATTACCTAGAATTTTTAACATAGGAATAATACACCATTTTAAGTAGTTCCATGGAAGAAAATAGGATAAAAGCACATTATATAATGAAATAAGCGTCTCGTAATTTTCGGGTCAAATTTCCCTTACTAACCTATATAAAAATGCAAAATTTGCAAAAATTTTAAAATTACCCAGAATTTTTAACATAGGAAGAATACACCATTTTATGTAGTTCGTTTGAAAAAATTCTGATAAAAGCTCATTATGTAATGAAATACGTGGCTCGTAATTTTTCGGTGAAATTTCCCTTATTTATCTATATAAAAATGCATAATTTGAAAAACTTTTAAAATTACCTAGAATTTTTAATATAGGAAAAATAGACCATTTTAAATTGTTCCGTATAAAAAGTGAGGATAAATGTGCATTATGTAGTAAAATAAGCACCTCGTAATTTTCGGGTCAAATTTCCCCTCTATAAAAATGCATAATTTGTAAAAATTTTAAAAGTACCTAGAATTTTTAACATAGGAAGAATACACCATCTTAATTCATTTCATAGAAAAAATTAGGATAAAAGCGCATTATGTAATGAAGTAAGTGCCTCGTAATTTTCGTGTCAAATTTCCCTTACTAACCCCAGTAAAAATTCATAATTTAAAAAAAAAAAAAAATTACCTAGAGTCTTTAACATAGGAAGAATACACCATTTTGAGTAGTTCCATGGAAAAATTTAGGATAAAAGCGTATTATGTAATTAAAAAAAGCACTTCATAATTTTCGGGTGAAATTTCCCTTACTAACCTCTGTAAAAATGCATAATTTGTAAAACTTTTAAAATTTCCTGAATTTTTAACCTAGGAAGAATACACCAATTTAATTAGTTCCATGGAAAAAATTAGAATAAAAGCTCAATATGTAATTAAATATTCACCTCGTAATTTTTGATCAAATTTCCCATATTTACCTCTATAAGAATAAATAATTTGCAAAACTTTTAAAATTACCTAGAATTTTTAATATAGGAAGAATACAACATTTTAAGTATTTCCACGGAAAAAACATTAGAATAAAAGATCATTATTTAATAAAATTTGTGCCTTGGAATTTTTCGGTCAAATTTCCCATATTTACCTTTATAAAAATGCAAAATTTGTGAAACTTTTGATATTACCTGGAATTTTTAAAATAGGAAGAATACTCAATTTTTAGTAGTTCCATAGAAAAAATTAGGATAAAAGCGCATTATGTAATGAAATAATTGCCTCGTAATTTTCTAGTCAAATCTCTCTTACCTAGAATACACCATTTTAAGTATTTCCATGATAAAATTTGGATAAAAGCTCATTATGTAATAAAATATATGCCTCGTAATTTTTTGGTCAAATTTCCCATATGTACCTTTATAAAAATGCATAATTTGCAAAACTTTTAAAATTACCTAGAATTTTTAACATAAGAGAAATATACCATTTTAAGTAGTTTTGTGGAAATAATTTGGATAAAAGTGCATTATGTAAAGAAATAAGCCCCTCGTAATTTTCGGGTCAAATTTCCCTTAATACCCTCTATAAAAATGCATAATTTGCAAAACTTTTAAAATTACATAGAATTTTTGACATAGGAATAATACACCATTTTAAGTAGTTCAACGGAAAAAAAAAGAAGGAAAAATGCGCATTATGTAAAGAAATAAGAGCCTTGTAATTTTTGGGTCAAATTTCTCCTACTAACCTATATAAAAATGCATAATTTGTAAAATTTTTAAAATTACCTAGAATTTTTAACATTGGAAGAATACACCATTTCAGGGTTCAGGGTTCAGGGTTTAATGTTTTAGGTTTAGGGTTTATGTTCTAGGGTCTATAGGTTCTAGGGTTTAGGGTTTAGGGTTTAGTGTCTAGGGTTTAGGATATAGGGTTAGGGTTCAGAGTTTAGTTTCTAGGGTCTAGGGTTTAAGAAATTTAAGTGAAATGCGATTTGATTGTGAAATGCAATTTCAACTAATTTAACTATGTATTTGATTTTGAAATGCTATTTCAACTAATTTATTTTTCAAAGAACTTCTTAAAATGCTTTTTTATACAGATATATTTATTTTGATGCAATTAAAATGTTTTTGCCAAATGTGAGTTTTTATAGTGGTTAGTAAGGGAAATTTGAGCGAAAACTAAAAAACCGTGTATTTGATTGCAAAATGCGATTTCATCCAATTTATTTTTGATATAACTTCTTAAAATACCTTTTTATACCTACATATCTACTTTGAGGCAATTAAAACCTTTTTTTTTTTTTTTTCCAAATATGAGTTTTTACAGTGGTTAACAAGGGAAATTTGAGTGAAAACTAAAAAATCATGTATTTCCTTGTAAAATGCGATTTAAACCAATTTATTTTGCAAAGAACTTTTTAAAATACTTTTTTATACTCATATATTTCTTTTGACACTATTAAAATAATTTTGCTAAATATGGTTTCTTTTATAGTGGTTAGTAATTAAGGGAAATTTGAGTGAAAACGAAAAAATCGTGTATTTCATTGTAAAATGCGATTTCAACCAATTTCTTTCTTAAAGAACTCATTAAAATAATTTTTAAATTTATATATTTATTTTGAGACAATTAAAACGTTTTTTTCAAGTGTGAGTTTTTATAGTGGTTAGTAAGGGAAATTTGAGCGGAAAAAAAAAATCGTGCATTTACATGTAAAATGCGATTTCAACCAATTTATTTTTCTAAGAACTTCTTAAAATACTTTTTTATACATATATATTTATGTTGAGGCAATTAAAACACTTTTTCCAAATATGATTTTTATTTATTTATTTATTTATTATTTTTTTAGTGGTTAGTAAGGGAAATTTGAGCGAAAATTAAAAAACCATTGACGGTGAAATTTGGATTATCACGTGACCAACAATTATATCAAAGTGAATAATAAATAAGAAAGAAAAGAATACATGCAAGAGACAGGTTTTACGTGGAAAAACCCTTGAATGGGAAAAAACCACGGCGCCCCAGAGGGCAGGAAGATAATACTATGACTAGCTGTCCGATTACACACTCAAATCTCTCGAATAATTGCTTTTTGTCTCTCTAGGTTTTTTTGAACCCCTTCCTCGTGGGATAGGTGGTTCTATGTATACATAATAATTAGGGTTTTCCCTTAGTTCTAGCGGTGTTGGTGGTAGGATTTCCTCTTTGATTTGTGTTAGGAATCCCACGTCGTAATGGATTAGGATTTACTTCCTATTCCGACCTCTTCGGGTTGAATTCGTCTTCTCTTCTCTTTTTATGATTTCTCGTCGTGAGGGGTTTTCTGGAAGTGTGGGTGTTATTCCTGTGCATTTGCCGAGTCGGTTTGTGCCTAGTAAGCTGATGCGGCGAGTGCCTTCACTCTTGGGTACTGTTCTTTGGCAACCACATTTTTATCCCTGGTGAGTATGTACCCTGATTTGGCGAACACACCTATGACTCTTACTGACCTAAGACTTATTGGTGTGTTGACTGGCCCACGTTTCCCCTTTGACCTGGTCAACAGGTGACGTGACAACCTTTTCCTCCGCATTTATTGACTTCTTTGATGACGTGTATGTTTAGTGAAATTACACATACAACAATACCCCCATAAATACTTCGAGCCGAGCATATAATTTGATCTTCCAGTTTGTTTGTCTCTGGGAGTAGTATTTGTTAACCCAAAATTGTCACCGGGGTGCAATTTTGAATTAACGGTTTGTAAGGGACGCAGATCTGATTAGACCTGGGCTAGCGGGATGCAATGTACCCCGATATCCCGCTAGTTCTTTTGACTCCACTAGGTGCGATAATTACTTACATGTAACGGGCCCGGATCGGGGTAGATTGGGGGTAGCGAGGTACTTAGTGGCCTGATACCCCGCTGATTCTCATAAATCAGGTGTTATGTTGGGTGTAAGTGGTAAGATGGATAAATTTCTTATATGGTGGATCTATAAAAGCAGAAAAAATTGTTGATATATATGTCGATTTAGGTATGATCTTTACAACTTGGTATTTTGAAATATCAATATTACAGCATGGGAGAAAATAAAGCATATAGGGGAGCAATGGAGATAGAGCTTTTCGTGCCTGTCGATAAGTAGAAAAAGTGAAGTAGGGTTTCGATCCCCCTTTCCTGTCATCACATGATCAATATATAGGCTCGCTTTCTTGCTGATCACTCCTAGAACTTCGGTCTAGGGTTTCCGTGGTGCATGGGTCTTCCTTTGAAGTTTAACGAATTCGTCGGGACACTGATCTCGAAAGATCAGGTGGTTCTTTCTTTCCCGGTTCCAAATGAGTTGACTCCTATTTAAAATAGGACCCTACAGGGCGGGAATGAATGCCGCGTTGTATCTTGAGTTTTTATCTTGAACAGTGACGTTTAGTGTTTTTCTGGTTCCGAAGATTTTGGACCTGGCCAGTGTGGGTAGAGGCTCTTATTCTAGCCCGTCAGCTTAGCAGAATCTGGACATCTTTTCCGCTGCTATTTTACACCCCGGCTTTCTTCTCATAACTAGTGGAAAATTCTTTTTTGGTCCCTACCATTTTTGGCGATTAACAGAAGTCCCCCCTGACTTGAACACCAGCATCTTGCTGGGGTTGGAGTCAGGATTCCCTAGTCCGTTCGAAGGATTTTCCACCTTGTCTGTTTGTGTAGTCTTGCCTGGCTGTCTTCATAATGAAGAGGGAAATCTTCTTTCAAAACGGTGGTATTTGATAATGTTGACGGTGATTTTTCGATGGTCAACCGGTCAACGATTTAGGTTGGTGAAACCTGAAGATAAACGTAATTGTTGTATATATAATTTCGCCAAGTAGCAATGTCATCAAAGGAGTCAATAAATGCTGAGAAACAAGTTGCCACGTCACTCATTGACCAGGTCAAAGAAGAAAACGTGGACCGATCAGCATATCAAGTCAAATAAATCAAAGATGTGTTCGCCAGAGCTAGATATGTACTCACCAAAGATAGAAGCATAGTCACCAAAGGGTAAAACCCAGGAGGGGAGATGTTCGCCACATCTGTGTGCTGGGCACAAACCGACTTGGCTGAAACATGAAAATAAACCCTAAACTCCCAGAAGACCCATGGCAACAAGGAGTCGCAGAAAAGGAAAGGGCCGAAAACACATATCCGTATCTGTTACAACATGGGAATCCGAGTACGAATCAAAAAGGAAATCCTACCTCCAACAGGATAGGATCACGTAGTAACCCTAGATTATCATGTATAAATAGAACCACCTATCCCACGAGGAGGGGGTTCGAAATAACCAAAAGAGAGAAAAGCAATAATTCTAGAGATTTGAGTGTGTAATCGAAACAAGTAAACTATAGTGATATTTTCTTATCCTCTGGGACGCCGTGGTTTTTTCCCATTCAAGGGTTTTCCACGTAAATTGGTCTCTTGCATGCATTGAATTTCTTTCTTAATTGACGATACTTTTGATTTAATTGTTGGTTGTGTGGTAATCCAAATTTCATCGTCAACAGTAATGAAAGTAGAAAAATAAAAGATGAGCAAGCATAACACATATTTTACGTGGTAAAACCCCAAGGCGGGGAAACATCCACGGTGTCGGTGACGGCGAGAAGTGACCCACTATGAATATAAGGATTACACACTCAATACTCGCTTTCTCTCAAATAATTGCTTATGATGATCCCCCTGATATAATGAATACATTGATGTATTTATAGGGTTCGATCTAGGGTTGCCCTAGTTTCTGTCGTATAAATGGTGGACTCATTAATCAGAGTCTTTTATAGGATTCTTGTAGAGTAGACCAATTAGGACTCGTTTCCCATTTAGTGTTTATCCTTTTGAAGGCTTAGAGTTCTTTCAAGATTAGACTTTTCTGGTACTGGAGAGGAAATAGGGATATTTCCTTATTGGAATATTATCCTAAGATTTCGTATTTATGCAGATCTCTTCCTGATGTGGCGTATCTTGGTAAGGCTGTATTTCTCGTTTTTGGCTAAGTACTGATTTTTGGCCGAGCAGAGCCGAGCAGAATCTTAGCCGAGTAGACTCTTGGCCGAGCAGACTTGGCCGAGTAGAATCTTGGCCGAGTGGACTTCTGGCCGAGTGGAATGTTGGCCGAGTAGAATCTTGGCCGAGCAGATTCCTGGCCGAGTGGCCGAGCATGTTCTTGGCGAAATAGATCTTGGCTGATTGAAACCCTTGGCCGAACAGGTCTTTAGCCAACCAGATTCCATCTGCAGATGGCCCCTCATATGGTGATGTCACGCATTCATGTTGACCCTTTTGATAACGTGTCTCACATTTGACTTTTGATGATGTGGAATCACTATATTTCCACATTACCCGCTATCTTCGATGACGTGTCATGTTGACGAAAAACACCTATAACAGATAATAATCCACGTGTCTGATAGCGATTGCTTCATAAATTCAAATTGGCCATTTCCGGCGTGGGTTTTTTAGAGTTTTTCTTGAGCACGTCTTCAGCCATTAATCCTTGTTTCCTTTTATGTTTTGGTAACCGCCGTTCTTCTACCTATAAATAGACCTCTCTCCCCCCTCTTTTCTTTTGCTATGCTTCGTTTGCCCTTCAGAAGTCACGAACCAAAATCTTCTCCTTCTTTCGAATCTTTTCTTTTTAACAATGGCATCTTCGTCAAAGCTTCCTGCCTTCACTCAGGATGTCCTTCCGCCTTTAATGCCTGCCTCCTCAGGTTCTCCTTCTGCCTCTTCGTATCTTCCTGGCAGCTAGAAGGTGGATTCAGCAGCGAGTTCACAGTCGATCAAGGGAAAGAAGCGTAATCGAGGTGATGGAGACGTTACTGGAGATGGTATCTCGTCCCAGCGTCGTCGCTCTACAAGGAATCCCTGAATCGGGTTAGGTTTTCGCAATGAACCTGAGAATCCGGTCCAGATAGTGGACGAAGGTGAGGTTGCTAGTGTTGATGATAAAAAGGGGGATGAGGCAGGCGATATTCTTCCTGTGGATTCTTTGGGAATTCTTGTTGGGCCCCTCCCTCCTTTCGGTGAAAGCCGCATAATCCCGGATTCGGTCTGCACAGCCGATACTTTAGCCCGGCTCAGGAAGGTTTACAGGATCCCGGATGCTATCTGTTTTTCCCTTCCTCATCGGGGGTATGATGTGTACACTTGCCCTGTAGGTTGCCTGCTAATTCACGTGGCCGCCTTCGAGTGTGGCGTTTGGCTTCCTCTTTACCCCTCTATTAGCAGGTTGCTTGTCGCTTTAGGACTGGCCCCACTACAGATTTCACCTAGATTCTGGAAGAACCTGATCAGGTTCCTAGTGCTCTGGAGGGAGCAGTGTAAAAAGGACGGTGTCGAGAAGGAACCTAGCTTTGACGACTTTCGCTACATTTTTCAAATAACGAGTATGGTCCCTCGGGGTCAATTCTACCTGCGGCCCAAGAATAAGCTGCAATTCGTTGTTCCTGGGGCGAATGTGAAATTCATCCCGCCCTGAAAGGACGAGTGGGTCGTAGTTGAAGGCGATTGGGGCCAGTCGGTGTATCTGGATGGAGTTAAACACTCGGTTCCTATTCACTTTTCTCCACAAGATAAGTGGAACACGGGTGAGCTTTCTACAGAATCTAGCCAGATCCTTATGAAGATTCAAGATAGGAACTATGCTAACCTGCAGTATCCTACCTGTGATCCCTTTGAAGGTGCCCGGCTGGAGCGGTATTTACGGATATCTCTTACACAACCAGGTATACCTTGCCCCTCACCTTTCCTCCCTTCTTTCTCTCTTTCTTCTTACTAATGGTTCTTCTGACAGTTTCGGCTACTCCCCTTCCTTCTTCTTTTCTATTAGGATCAATACGTCCGGATTCCTCTCCTGCCAGTTCCCCTACCCCTTCTTCTGTTGGTGTCGGTGTCGCCTCCATATCTCAGCCACTTGCGTCGACTCCTCCTCCTGCAATTACGAGGTCGGCTCCATATTCTCTTACTCCCTTCCTGGCAAAAATCACAGCGCGCCCATCTTTAGGTGAGATGTTAGCGCGGGCTGCCAAGACTAAAGTTTCTCCACTCCCCACTTCGAAAAGAACTTCCAATGTGGCCGTCATCCCGCCTGCAATAAAGGTGGCTCCTCCTCCTCCTTCTCCTTCCTTCACCGTTTCCGCCCAGCTTCCTACTAGAACAGGGAAAAAGAAGGCAGACGGTGCTCGGGCTATCTCTTTTACCGATCCTTCTTCTGGGTCGGGGTCTCGCAACTATGATCAAGAGGAGGTCATTTCTAAGTTCATTGTTGCTTGCTCCAGTGGAGGTTTGCAGTCCGTGTCCTCTCTCCCGACTGATATTTTAGCATCCAAGGGGGCGTCTCTTCTTGCTGAGGTATGTGTTTGGTTTTTCTAGCTCGTCGTATGTGAATTCCCCTTTCCTATTTTATTTCTTCTTTGTTGCTTTCTACAGGGTTTCAAGTTCACCCTGGCCATAGGGCAGCAGGTGATTGTCCTGAAGGAGGCCAACCTGGCTCTTCAGGCCAAACTAGAGGAGGCTAGGAATGATCTGGCCCGGGCTGAGGAGAGCGTTTCTTCCTTAGTTCAGGAAGCCTCTGAATCTGATGCGGGCAAGAAGGCTGCCTTGATGGAACTGAAACAGGTGACTCCTGCTTATGACATGGAGGTTGTCAGGTCAACCCATCGCTGGAATGACAGAGAGACCGTTAAGGCGGAGATGGCCACCCTTCTGGATGACCATATGACCCTGCAGGCCTCCATGAGTGCCTTGGAGTCCAGGGTGGATTCCTCCTTTGGGGATGGGTATTTTACTGCCTCATATGAAGTTGCTAAGGCATTTCCTCCCCCCTTTGATTTGCAGACCACTCTTAACTGTGATCGCGACTTGATCATGGCTTGAGCTGCCCAGTTCGAAGATCAGGACCAGGGGGCCCTCTTCAAGCAGCAACTGTTCCAGAATTTATTGAGAAGGGTACTCGGAGTCCCCAGGTTTCTCTGAATGACTTGGAACTAGATTTCGCACCCCCGATTGATGGGATGGATCCTCCTACTGGAATAGTTGTGGCCGGAGTCGGAGAAGTTCATGACGCTACTGATGACGATGGGGCTGACGAGGAAAGCGGGCAAGGAAAAACGACGGAGGAGGAAACCTGATTTTCTTGTTATTTCCTAGCTGCATTGTCAGTTTTTTTTTTTTTTTTTTTTTTTTTGTAGCCTATACATGGGGGAGTGGGCACCCCGATTGATTAATTAAAACTCCTTTCCTTCTTTATTTTCTGAACTGCGACACCCTACTCTCTGACCGGTGATATGAACTCATACCTATACTTGGCAATATCGTTGTTGGATGGTGGTCCCTTCGTTCGTTGTGCTTTTCAGATGAGTAATTTTGTATAAGTAGAGAGCCTGTCTTGGCTGAAGGTTCTTAATCTGGGTGACTTCAAACAGTCCATCGGGATGGATAGTCCGACTTGGGGCTTTATTGGTAAAACTTGGTTGGCAACCAACGTTGCCCCAATATCAGGTCTTTCTTATTATGACATGGTGGTGTAACGGAGCGTAATGCCATGTATCCTGATGGATCGTCTTGATTCCTTGGGTTACCTGTTCTGGCTTACCTTGGTGCTTGATTTATCCTGGAGGAGGGGATTCCCCGTCCGAGGCTTCACGGGGTCCATGTAGGCCCTCCTGGTCTTGATAAGATAGAATCTGGCAGGTGACTATGCCCTTTACGCTTTCGAGCACCAGATCCTTCCTAGAGGGGGGGTATTCCCCGACCAAGGCAGCAGGAATGCCATGTGGCTTTTCCTGGTCTTGAGGTGAAAGGGATGGCGAAGACTGCATCAGGCGTACTTAGGGGAAAACCGTGGGAGAAACAACTGACTTTATTGAATTTCTCAAAGCGAATACAAAGCAAAAAAGAATCGAGGTACACGTATCAGAAATGTACCCTCCGAGATACATCCTTCCTCATAGAATTCTAAGGGTAAAATCTCTTGAGAAGATCGGCATTCCACGTGTGATCCACTAGGTAGCCATCCATATCTTCTAACTTGTATGCTCCCCTGCGTACCACCACCTTTATCAAATATGGTCCTTCCCAGTTAGGGGCCAATACCTCGTCTGACCTTTTCCTGGTATTCTGGGTTACTTTTATGACGAACAAGTCTCTTTCTTTGAAGTTTCGAGTTTTCACCTTCTTATAAAAGCATCGGGCTATCTTGTGCTGGTAGGCAGCTACCCGCTCAGCCGCTCTATCTTGTTTCTCTTCAAGGAGGTCTAAACTAGCTCTTAACTTCATTTCGTTTTCTTCCAACTCAAAATGCTGGACCCTGAAAGATGTTAACCTATGTTCGATGGGCGAGACGGCCTCTATTCCGAAAGCTAGAGAATAAGGGGTTTCCCTAGTAGCGGTCCTTTTAGTAGTCCGATATGCCCAAAGGACGCTCGGAAGCTCATCAACCCATCCCCCTTCTTCTGTTAGAGATTCTTTTTTAGGAGCTTCTTGATAGTTTTGTTAGTGGCCTCGACCAATCCATTAGTCTGAGGGTGAGCCACTGAGGCTAGGCGTAGATCGATACCCCTTTCTTCACAGAAAAATCTAAAGTTGGCATTGTCGAACTGCTTACCAAGATTGGTGATTATGGCCACTGGGGTACCGAATCTACAAACGATATATTCCTTGATGAAGCTCGTGGTATTGGCTTCAGTTATTTGGACCAAGGATTTTGCTTCTACCCACCGAGTGAAGTAGTCTATGGCTATTATAGCATACTTGGCCTGGCCGGGTGCGGTAGGAAGTGGCCCGATTAGATCCAGCCCCCAGATAGCGAATGGATAAGGCGTGCTGATTGAAGTGAGTTTTTCTGGGGGTAGATGGTATAGATCCGCAGTTTTCTAGCATGGCTCGCAGGATTGTGCAAATTTTTTGGCGTCTTGATGGATAGTGGGCTAGTAGTATCCCATCCTGAGAACTTGATATGCCAACCTCTCTCCTGAAACATGATTGCCGCAGTCCCCTAAATGAACCTCGTCCAGTGCCCATTTCGCATCGTCCGGGTGCAAACATCGTAACAACGGGGGTGATTTTCCTTTATGATAGAGGCGTCCCTTTATCAGACAGTACCGGGTTGCAATCCCCTTGAGTTTGCGCGCCTGGTCTGGGCTCTCTGGGAGCATACCGTTTTGCAGGTAATCGACAATGGGATCTATCCAACAAGGCAGACGAGTGACCGGGTTTACTTCTAGCCCCGGGGCTGTGCTAGGTCGTGGTATCAGTTGGAGTGGTATCCCTTTAGGTAATGCCCTTCCTTCTGTTGCCGCTATCTTGGCTAGGACATCTGCCCGGTGATTTTTCCCTCGAGGGATCTGTTCCATCCTCAAACCCCTAAACTTCGCAGCTACTTCTTGGACTTTCCGGAGGTACGCTATCATGTTGTCACCTCTTACTTGATATGTGCCGGATACCTGGTTGATTACCAACTAGGAGTCACTTCTCACTACGAGGTACTCAACTCCTTGCTCTATAGCAACCTTCATTCCTGCTAACAGGGCTTCATATTTTGCCTCATTATTAGTGACTTTGAACTTGAACCTAAAACAGTGGCTGCATTCGATCCCTTCGGGATTGATCAGAATGATCCTGGCCCCGTAGCCGGTTTGATTTTAGGAACCGTCCGTATACAAGGTCCAGATCCTGCTATCCGCCGACCATTCTGGAGGTTCCGGATCTGTGTTTGAAACTATAGGAGCATCCGGGTGAGGAACCATGCTGAATTCTACGACAAAGTCGGCTAGAGCTTGCGCCTTGATTGTTGTCCTAGCCTTGTATCTTATGTCATACTGGGTGAGCTCCAAGGCCCAAAGAACTAACCGGCCTGATACATCCGGCCTTTGAAGGAACTGTCTCAAGGGTTGGTCTGTTACCACTGCAATGGTGTGGCCGTGTGGGCTTGAAAATAAGGCCGAAGTTTTCTGGCTGCGGTCACCAATGCAAAGGCTAACTTCTCCAGGATAGTGTAGTTCTTCTCAGACTTTGACAAAGCCCGACTTACATAGTAGATTGGTGTTTGGATTCCATCACTGCATTCCTTTACCAAAGCTCCACTTGTTACGGTCTCTGATACCGCTAAATAAAGTTTTAGTTCTTCCCCTGGGATGGGCTTCACCACTAGAGGTGGACTGGCTAGATACTCTTTCAGGGCCCGGAATGCTTTCTCACTCTCTTGATCCCATTTCATGTTTTTTCCCTGCTTGATGATTTTAAAGAAAGGCAGGCACTTATCTGTGGACCTCGATATGAAGCGGTTCAACGCCGCTACCCGTCTAGTCAGCCCCTGAGCTTGTTGGAGAGTATTTGGAGATCCCAGCTCGATGATGGCCTTGATCTTTTCGGGATTGGCTTCAATTCCTCTCTCATGCACCATGAAGCCAAGGAACTTTCCCGCTGCTACCCCAAAGGCGCATTTAACTGGATTTAGCCTCATCTGATTTTCCCTGATTACTTGGAAAGTCTGGCGTAAGTCTTCAGGATGTTGATGGGTTACTTGAGATTTGGTGATCATGTCGTCTATAAACACCTCCATAGACTTCCCTATCAATGGTTTGAATAACTTGTTCACCAAGCGTTGATATGTGGCTCATGCATTCTTGAGGCCAAAAGGCATGACTTTGTAACAGTAAAGACCTTGTCCAGTGATGAAGCTGGTCTTGTCTTGATCGGCGGGATGCATCATGATCTGGTTGTGTCCCGAGAAGGCATCCATGAAACTTAAGAGTTTGTTCCCTGCAGTAGAATCGATCAGTTGGTCAATTTTAGGAAGGGGAAAGCTATCCTTCGGGCATGCCTTGTTGAGGTCGGTATAATCCACGCACATGCGCCACTTTTCGTTGGCCTTGGTTACCATGACCACATTGGCGATCCATTCGGGGTAGTGGGATTCTCTGATGAATTTGGCTTTCAAAAGCTTGTCCACCTCTTCCTGTACCGCGGGGTTCCATTCAGTGTTGAAATGTCTTCGTTTCTGTTTGACTGGCTTGACTGTAGCGTCCACTGCTAGTCGGTGAACCGTTAGGTTGAGAGGGATGCCCGGTATTCCGTCGTGGTTCTAAGCAAAAATGTCGCTGTATTCTTCAAGAAGTTCCACCAATTTTCCCCTGACCTCGCTATCCAGTGCACCTTCTATTTTTACTAACTTAGTCGGGTCACCTTTTCTAATTTGGATTTCTTCTAACTTCTCCGTGGGGTGCCCTCCAGTCCATCCTCTTTCTTCTTCTTCGGTTTCCTCTGGGATCAAGTCTGGTATCTCCTTTTCTTCTAGGATGTGATGGTCTGGCTCTAAAGCCCTGCGACTCAGCTCTTGGGCTACACGAGTGTATCGCTTGGTTGAAGTGGTGGGGTTGGCAGATACTGCATGACAGGTGCGAGCCTTTTGCTGATCCCCCTTGACTTCTCCTATTTCGGTTCCAACTGGGAACTTCAGGATGTTATGATAAATGGATATGACTCCTCTGATTCCTGACAAGAAAGGTCTTCCGAGGATCGCGTTGTAGGCGGACGGAGTGTCTACTACGATGAACTCCGTCATGATGTTCTACTGAAGGGGGGCTTCTCCAATAATTACCGGCAAGGTGTGCGCTCCTACTGGCATCACAGAGTCTCCTGCAAAACCATATAAGGGCATCCTGCAACTCTTGTAGCAGGGGTTCTTGAGGTTAAACTTCTCTAATGTTTCTTTGAATAGGATATCTACATTGCTTCCAATGTCAATCAGGATGCGGTGGACCTGGCAGTTGGCAATCTGGGCTGTGATCACCATTGGATCGTTATGAGGTTGTACTGTGTTATAGGTATCATCTTCAGCGAACACAATCTGAGCAGAATGAGGGTATTCACATGATCTTTTGGACACCCGGAACATATCCCGGCTAGCAGCGTGCTTCGGGATTTTCCTAGTGTGGTTCTTTCTTGAATTGTTGGAAGTCCCAGCGAGGGTTGGTCCTCCGCTAATGGTATGACTAGCCTGAACCTGCTGCATCACGTTCTTTACCTCGTTTTCCCTCTTGTATCTAATACTGACCCTTGCATCGTGTTGCGAACTTCCTCTTTCTGCTGTCAGCTTTGTCGCTGACTGGATCCTTCTAGGTGGATTATTGTTGGCCGATCTGACCGATCGATGTCTGAGATCTTCAGGATGATTCTGTACTGGTAATGGTGGCCCGAGTCTATCAAAAATTGGTACCCGGGTACTTAGTCCAGCCCCTTCTGTAAGTCTGGGTGATTCAAAGGGTATCCTTTGTACGATCATCCGAAGGCGGATGCTTTCCATATAGGGAGAAGCATGTTGTTCTATGGCCTCCCGAGTCACTTCTGGGACCGCGGGGTCCTGTGGTGTTGATCTGGGATTAGGTGGTGGGACTGGTGCCGGGATCTGGCTTCTAGTTCCCTTCCTTTTCCCTTGATTCCTCTCGGTGGAAGTGAGGGAATGGGGGCCCGAGTTGGCGGGCTGCCCTTGGGAGGATCGGAGCCTCATCTTCTATCTTCTTCTGGGTTGAACTTTAGAATTTGTTAATGGTGGGTTTTTCCCACAGACGGTGCCAAAGTGTTAACCCAAAATTGTCACCGGGGTTCAATTTTGAATTAACGGTTTGTGAGGGACCCGGATCTGATTAGACCTGGGCTAGCGGGATGCAATGTACCCCGATATCCCGCTAGTTCTTTGGACTCCGCTAGGTGTGATAATTACTTACATGTAACAGGCCCGGATCGGGGTAGATTGGGGGTAGCGAGGTACTTAGTGGCCTGATACCCCGCTGATTCTCGTAAAGCAGGTGTTATGTTGTGTGTAAGTAGTAAGATGGATAAATTTTTTATATGGTGGATCTATAAAAGCAGAAAAAACTGTTGATATATATATCGATTTAGGTACGATCTTTACAACTTGGTATTTTGAAATATCAATATTACAGCATGGGAGAAAATAAAGCATATAGGGGAGCAATGGAGATGAAGCTTTTCGTACCTGTCGATAAGTAGAAAAAGTGAAATAGGGTTTTGATCCCCCTTTCATGTCATCACATGATCAGTATATAGGCTCGCTTTCTTGCTGAGCACTCCTAGAACTTCGATCTAGGGTTTCCGTGGTGCACGGGTTTTCCTTTGAAGTTTAACGAATTCGTCGGGACACTGATCTCGAAAGATCAGGTGGTTCCTTTTTTCCCGGTTCCAAATGAGTTGACTCCTATTTAAAGTAGGACCCTACAGGGCGGGAATGAAAACCGCGTTGTATCTTGAGTTTTTATCTTGAACGGTGACGTTTAGTGTTTTCCTGGTTCCGGAGATTTTGGACCTGGCCAGGGTGGGTAGAGGCTCTTATTCTAGCCCGTCAGCTTAGCAGAATCCGGACATCTTTTTCGCTGCTATTTTACACCCCGACTTTCTTCTCAAAACTAGTGGAAAATTCTTTTTTGGTCCCCGCCATTTTTGGCGGTTAACAGTATTTATACTTGCACTTAACTTTTGACTCATTTCGTACACAATTTTCTCCTCCTTTTTATTTTTTATTTTTTATTTTTTATTTTTATTTTTTTTAATACCTATGTTGAATTTGATGATTGATTCTTCCGATGCAAGCCTTTATTTATGGCCACAAGATTTCTAACGCTTCCACTTGCTTTGACACGGTGAGATGGTGTCTTGACTGTTAGGTGCTCCTTGAGGTGCCACATGTCTGTTATTTGGTGGGTGACATTGCGACTGTCTATTGTAACTGTCGTTCACCTTAACAACACCCCCTTTTTCGATTTTCAAAATTTTAAAAATCCCTCTTTTAATGTTAAAACGCTTCGTCTTCCTCTCAACCTTTTCGCATCTTCACTGATACCTTCGTTTTCTTATAATAGAATCCCTTCGTTGCTTTTTTATTTTTCTTTCTTCTCCGCTTGAAAAATCTACAGTAGCATTCTCTCTGTCCCCGATTGTCAGATAGTCCAACGAACTCAGCCGTGCTTGCTTGTTGGCATCCCCAAATCCTTCGTGCATATTCCACTTCTAGGGTTTTCCTTTTTCTAGTGAGTTCTCATGGATCCCTCATTGCGTTCTTCTCTTTTTAATCAAACGATGCAGGCTTTAGAGCTTGGTGACAAATGTACCGCGGATAAAATTGAATCTTTGATTCGCAATTTTCACCCGGATTCCCCGACCCCATCTCTGTTTATATTCCTTCTACTGAGGAAAACCCTGTTCCTGACGTTTCTTCTCCCTCGTCTTTTGATAGTGATTCTCTAGTAATGATGAGGTCTTCAAAACCTGGTGGCAGCAAACGACGGGCTTCTAGGGCTCCCCGAGAGTCTTTGTTGGATGCTCAGACGATCGTCGACTCAGATGTTGATGATCATCAGCGGGATAGACTGCATTTCTCGTTTGATCGCCCGAGTTCCTTCGATTGTGAAGTAAACGTGGTTGGCGAGGAGGAGCTACGCAAGTATAAAAGTTGCTTCGAAATTCTGGATATAGTGACTTTGATGTTACCCAATGATCGAGCAGCGTGGAATCCTCCATAAAATGCGGTCGCTATCTATGGCGCAATGCTCAGCTGTGGGGTAACACTTCCTCTTCAGTCTTTTATCACTAGATTTCTTACGGAGGCCCAGATTGCGCCTGCCTAACTCGCCCTTAATAGTTATAGGATTTTGATGTGTTTATGTTTGATGTGGAAGCTTAAAGGCTATGGACCCTCTACTCCCTGTGAGATTCGCCATTTCTACACTTTGAGGCAATCGGGCAATAGTGGCACGTATTTCCTTCTCTCTTCAGCTGTGGAGAACTGGATTCCTGAAGGTGCAGTGAACCCTGGGCAGGTGGAGGTCTCTAGTGACGAGAAGAAGAAAGGCTTCATTTGGGGTTTACCTACCTTAAATAAGAGGTGGAAGAACAGTTGGTTCTTCGTTAGTGGTGCATGGGGCAGAGATGTGCCCGCTAGCGTTCACCGTAACCTTTCGGCGGGGAGAGTTCCCAGACATTTTACTTCTTCAGAATCCTGGTCGAAGACAGTCCCTGTTCTGTTGGATGACGAGATCTCTCATCTCGCCGTAGCGGCTGTCCTCCCCTTGGCTGAGAGAGATCGATAATTTCTTTTGGATGAGGAGAAGATGATTGCTTAACGGATTTTTTTGCGCCTACCTGCTAGACTTCCTTGCTGTAAGTTACACATGCTTCTCTTTGACATTACTGTTTTGCTTATTCCGTTAGTAACATCTGGTTATTCTTCGCAGTGTGTAACTTTGTTACAGTTTGCGATTTGCAAGCCCGGGCAGTTAAGAATTCTGAGGCTGCTAGCAAAAGGCATGTTGCTGGTTTGGCTATGGAAGGGGTTGCCAGTCCAGATGGTGGTGATCCTTCAGATGGTGAAGATGTTGGTGACGGTCTTGGGAGAGGTGTCGAAATGGGTCAACCGCCCGTGCGTCAGGAGGTTGCTGCGAGTACCCCCAGTCGTAAGGGCAAAGAGAAAGCGGGTGCTTCAAGGGTAAGTAATGACATTCCTATTTTTGATGTGAATGTCCCTGAGACCCCCTCGATCCTGCAAGTGACTTGAATCCTAGAACCGGCAGGGGAAAGTGCCCGGTCGAGAGTACCCCCGATCACGCTGCTCGACCCCTTAAACGGGCGTTAAGGGTCGTGCAGTATGTGGTTTCTTTAGATGAGGAGGGTGCTGGTGAACCTGTACTCGCCGAGGCTGCTCTGGCTCAAAAAGCTGCACATGAGGCTTCTGTTGAGGGGATAACTACGGTTGTTCCTCCGCTTCCTAAGGAGGGTAATGAATCAAATGTTCCTGCTTCCGCCTCCCCCCAGACCAGCTTCTCCTCCAGCGGCCGCAAGTGAACCAAATATTTCGTCCGCTGGTCAGCCAGGGCCAGCTAGTAGGCAGGGGTCAGCTGATCAGCTAGGGCCATCAAAACAACCGGGGGCGTCTGCGTCTGTGCCTGCTTTAGGTTCGGGCGTTGCCCATGAGGTTCCTCATGTGGGCTCAACTGAGGCTGGTGAAGGATCCGGTTATGTTTCTCTTTTGGACTTCTCAGTTGCAGAAATTTGCTCACACCTAATTCATCACAACGTCTATATTGGTGAAGGTTGGGAGCATGTGAAGGATAAGTCATGCAATAGGAAGATGGAATTCTTCTTTAACTGTCATTCTTTGGTAGGTCTTTTTATGGCACATTTGTTATATCTTTTCTTATGCACACTTCCTGATTTATATGTCTTCTTTTCAGATGATGTCTGAGTTGGCAGACAAATACAGGCACGGGAACACAGCTTCTTCAACTATCATTCTTTGGTAGGTCTTTTTACGGCACATTTGTTATATCTTTTCTTATGCACACTTCCTGATTTATATGTCTTCTTTTCAGATGATGTCTGAGTTGGCAGACAACTACAGGCACGGGAACATAGTTTCCAGGGAAAATAAACACTTGCGAGAGCAAGCCTCTGTTTTGGCGGCTGAGAAACTTTCTGCTGAGGAATCTTACATTCAGCAACTTGCCCAGTTGAGGGAGTCAGCAACAAGCAAAAAAATAATAAAATATTATATATTTATACCGATATTTATTGACCGTACCGTATAATATCTACATTACTATTCAAAATCTTTGACTTAAACATTTTTAAAAAAGAAATCTTTGACTCAAAGATATGTTTATGATATCTATTTTGACCTACCTCCCCTCTCACACTCATCAAACTCTCCCTTCAGTTTCAGTCAAAGCTGTTAGAGTCTCTATGGACTGTGGTACCAATGTACCATGTACTAATACCATAAAATTGATTCTTGGAAGCCATGCGAGGAGGTGGTTTTATTACCGTGAAAAAAAAAAAAAAAGCATTTAATGCTTTGAAAAATAAGACAACCAAATAATGAATTATCTATTGCTTTAAGCCTTGAGCAAAAAAAAAAATAATAAAATATTATATATTTGTATTGATATTTGTTAACCGTATACCATATCTGCAATACTATTCAAAATATTTGACTTAAACATTTTAAAAAAGGGAAAATAAATTAATTTGTCTTTAATTGACTTTTGGTCCAATCAAATCCTGCCATGTCATTGTTAATGACTTTACATAAACTGGTAATCAACAAACAAACCATGCTTACATACAAAGGTTAGGACTTATGAGGATCACTTGCTAATTTTCTTTCCTTTCCTTTCTTTGGAAACAAGTGAGTTATTACTTTAAAAGTTTCTATACATATATTATGGTCACTGATAGTGGTCCTTCTCCTTTCCGAAGGTCAAAAACAACAGTCCAAACTCCAAAAGTTGGATGATATGAGTTTTGTCTAGTCTTGACTCTTGTGTTGTGTTATGTGCCCCACTCAAATAAATCAATGGCTGCTTATTGCATTGCCACCCCAATAAATCAATTCTAATACTGCTATGTCTTTCCACATTTACACGTTTTTTTTTTTAAGGAAAGTATACTTTTATTTATTTATTTCAAATACAGTATATGCTGTCGATACACATACACATATATTTCAATTCAATTTTTTGTATTTATTTAGGGCCTATCAGTTTGCACTAGATTGGGTTCCAGGTTGAGCCCATATGAACAAAGTAATTGTTGAAAAATCTGAGTTAAATTTGTGAATTTGGTGACCAATTTACTTGTGATTTTTGTGTGCAGGTTGAAAGAACACCGGAAACGTGAAGAATAGAGAGTAGGAGATAAGGATTGAGAGAGTGAGAGATGAGAGGTAGAGAGAGATGAGAGGGCGAGCATATCCAAAGTAAGCGTGGTTTGTAAAAAAAAAAGATGTCACGTAAGATAAAAAGACGTTATGTTAATAATTATATCTCTAATGCAACCATGTATATTCAACCTCAAGCTGACGTGGCAAAAAAAATATTAGACATTGTCAATATGACCGTCCATTTTCAGACAGTCTGTTGCATAGCTATTTTTTAGGTTAACTCAGCAAACATTTATAACTGATATTAAATTTTCAAATATTTTTAGTAAGAAAATAAAATAAAAAATAAAATAGGAAAAAAAGATGGACACGTCATTAAAAAAATTATGTTTTAGACGGAAGTATTGGAGACTAAATTTTGAGTTAATTGTTTATCAAGTCTATTTTTTTGTCACATAAGAAGCAAATCTCTTAATATTGTTGCCATATTAATAATTATTGGTATGCATACTGACTCACCACAATTAAAACGGTGCTGTATGACTAACATAGACTCTGGCTACCAAAACGGTGTCGTATTTGAGAAAGCAAGGAAATCCTAATTGGTAACTCAAAACTGGCTCGTTTAGGGTTCAACCCTACACTATAAAAACCCACTAATCTTCAGACCACAACTCCACGCAGCTTCTTCAGTTTTCAAAACCTTATCTTTGACTTCTCTCTAAATTTATCTCTGACTTCTCTCTAAATTTCTTCACAAATCCTTCAAGAAAACCATAAACTTCTTCACAATTCCTTCCACAAAACCCTTCCATAACACCGATCTAACAGTAATTTACACTCAACTCGTACCGCAAGCATTTAATTCAAGTTCAACCCTATATTTCATTGCAGCCTCTCCACACACGCCACCGTTTCGAATTAAAGTCATTGCTATAAAACCTTCTCTTCGTTTCAGACACAACCCTAGCAGTTTCTCCCTTCATTTCGCAGCTGCTCTGAAGAACATCTTCTTCTCCTTCAACAAACCCCACGAAATCCCTAGCTTCTTCTTCTTTCACAAACCCTGTGTTTCCCTTTTCGATCCTCCGTCGATTCCCTTCGAAAACAATTCCAATTCTTCTTCTCTCACTAAACCGGCGACCATTCTCTTCGATCCGCCGTCGATTCTCGTCTAAAATTCTTCCAAATATTCCTAAATTCCTACAATTGTCTTCTGAAATCCCTAGTAGCCGAAATCCCCAAATTAAATCATTCAAAACCCTGACTTCTTCTTCATTTCCGATTCATCTCCTCTCATATCTGCAAAAGCAACCCAAAACCTATTAGAAAATCAATACAAAATGGTTATTGTATTGGTTTTCTGATAGGTTTTGGGGTTCTTTTGCAGATATGAGAGGAGACGAATCGGAAATGAAGAAGAAGTCAGGGTTTTGAATGATTTGATTTGGGGATTTCGGCTACTAGGGATTTCAGAAGACAATTGTAGGAATTTGGGAATATTTGGAAGAATTTTAGACGAAAATCGACGGCGGATCGAAGAGAATGGCGTTTGAGTGTTACCGATAAGTTTGCGAGCTTGGTAATCTCTGACTATTGCTATTTGACCGCACATACATATGGGTATGCATATACTTGTAACTATTTCTTAAATCTTTATGTATTATATTGTATTTAACTATTTTTGTTTTTGTTTTTTTTAATACAGTTTATTCCACAGACACCAAACCCTTTTGGATCGGTTGTTAGATAGGGTTCAAAGCCTGAAAAAAGATTCTGTAAGTTTTTTTAATTTCTCTATATCACTTTTGCCTTAATTTCACAAATATATATATGTCTCATTAAAATTTAAAATGGGGATTTTTCGCAAACATATATATTGAAAAATTACGGTATGTCTTTCGTTATACGATTTTTTTTCTTTTTTTTTGGTAATAGGAGAGAAATCTCCAGCCAACTAATGAAGAACTCACTGACACAAGTCGACTTGACCTTGATTGTTCTATCCAATTGTAACAAGGTTTGTTTAACTACTTATTGGTTTGATTTCTCGGTTTTCATGTATTTGATAAGTGGTTACTGGGTTCCATATTTAATATTTTGTTTGTATGTGTAGTGATTATATTTATTTATGCGTTGATTTTATTTGTTTTAAATTTTAGGATTGTTCATTGTAGGGAGGATTGGAAATACTGTACTAGGATAAGTTGTGTTTGAATGTTTTGTTGTGTGATGTTTTTGTTTGTCAAAAAATATTAAAGTTGTCAAAAAATTGAAACAAAATGATTTTCTAGAATCTTAAAATAAAATAAAAAAGATTTTATTTTTATAGAAAAAAATAGGTTTTTATAGAAAAAAATAGGTTTTTATGATGGTGCATTTATTTTTTAACACATTGTTTTTCTTCATAAAGGAGTGTTAAAAAATAAAAAGGATAATTTTAGAACAAAATGGACTGTTCTTAGAAAATTTTAAAATATAAGTTTTAGGATGAAGTGTATTTAGAAAAGTTGTGTGAAAAGATAAAATTGGATTGTAAGGAGAAAATCTCTTTTTAAAATATTTTAGGAGTGTACTTACGAAAGAGGTATGTATACAATTTTTGAGAAGTGTCAATATCGCCACTCTTCCTTAATTGTAAATGTGGCCTAACGGCCTAATCATGTTTTGACCCAGTTTGCACGTTTGGTGATCTAAGAGCATCTCCAACGTTGCTCTATACCCACCACCAACTTCAACATAAATACATCTCCAACGTTGCTTCATCTTATGTTTTCCAAGAAAAAATTGCTGTGTTGAGGAACAGTGGCGCGTTGGGTTTAACGTGCACTGTTCCTCAATGCAACTCTTTTTTTTTTTTTTTTTTTTTCATTTCTTTAAAACGTCACATCATCTGTTCTCTTTCTTATTTTTTTAATTTTCTTTTCTAATTAGTCTTTTTTATACATAATTAAAATAATATGTATTCTCAAAAAATATACCGTTGGAAAGATCTCATCGAGATCTTTAAAATGACACCACTTTGATATATATTTTATGTCAATAAAATTATTGAATATTGTACAAGTTAACTAATAGAAATCAATTGGTATTATATAAATATTTATTGGGAGAATATTCTTTAAATATGCTTTTTTAGTGTAACATTTGGTGTTGAACATTGGAGTGGAAAAAATTTAGTGTAAACATATTCCCAGAAGATTCTCATTTAACTTCAAATTGAAGTTGAAGTTGGAGCAAAACATTGGAGATGCTCTAACTAGCCCAATTTTGGAAGCACCAAAACGGCACCGTTTTGATATAGGGTTTGGAGTCACCCCAATAAAAACCTTATTTCCTTTCTCTTACATTTGGGGATTTTTGGTCAAGCTGCAGTCAAGAGAAGAGAAAGGAAACAAGGTTTTTATTGGGGTGACTCCAAACCTTATATCAAAACGGTGGGGTTTGGAGTCACCCCAATAAAAACCTTGTTTCTTTTCTCATACATTTGGGGATTTTTGGTCAAGCTGCGGTCAAAAGAAGAGAAAAGAAACAAGGTTTTTATTGGGGTGACTCCAAATCCTATATCAAAACGGTGGGTTTGGAGTCACCCCAATAAAAACCTTGTTTCCTTTCTTTTACATTTGGGGATTTTTGGTCAAGCTGCGGTCAAAGGAATTGTTTTGATATAGGGTTTGGAGTCACCCCAATAAAAACCTTGTTTCCTTTCTCTTCTTTTGACCGCAGCTTGACCAAAAATCCCCAAATGTCCACTTTCTGAAATTCCTAGTTCTCTCTTCATCGAAGAACCAAAATCCCAAGGATTAAATCCCCAAATTTCCCTAAATTGCACAAAGTAATTTACACTCAACTCAGCCCACAAGCATTTATTCAAGATCAACCCTATATTTCATTGCAGCCTCTCCACACACACATAAATATGCCATAGGCTGTGTTTCTAGGTTTGAGTGTTACCGATAAGTTTGCGAGCTTGGTGATCTCTGACTATTGCTATTTGACCACACATACATATGGGTATGCATATACTAGTAACTATTTCTTAAATCTTTATGTATTATATTGTATTTAACTATTTTTGTTTTTGTTTTTGTTTTTTTGAATACAGTTTATTCCACATACACCAAACCCTTTTGGATCAGTTGTTAGAAAGGGTTCAAACCTGAAAAAAGATTATGTAAGTTTTTTTAATTTCTCTGTATCACTTTTGCCTATATATATATATATATATATATATATATATATCATTAAGATTTAAAATGGGGATTTTTCGCAAACATATATATTGAAAAATTACAGTATGTTTTTTGTTATACAATTTTTTTTTCTTTTTTTGGTAATAGGAGAGAAATCTCCAGCCAACTAATGAAGAACTCACTGGCACAAGTCGACGTGACCTTGATTGTTCTATATATATATATATATATATATATATATATATATATATATATATATATATATATTAAAGAAAAAAAAAATGGTATAACGAAAGACATACTGTAATTTTTCAATATATATATATATATGTCATTAAAATTTAAAATGGGGATTTTTCGCAAGAGGAAATAGGGGGAAATAGCACCAAATTAAATTGGTTTTGCGGTAATATCACCAAATTAATAATTCTATGTTTAATAGCACCAAAGTATAAAGATGGACAAAAATGCCCTTCCTTTCTTCGTTCTCCTTTCTCCTTTCTCCTTTCTTCTTGCTAGAGAAAAAAGAAGCTTTCTCTCTCTCTCTCTCTCTCTCACTTGTCTCTCTCAAACGGTGGCCTTGATTTCTTCTTTCCTCTTTCTTCTTTGGAGAAAAACGAAGCCATCTATTTCATCTTTACGTTGACCTCACATGTGAGAAAACTGTTCTAAGCTAAATAATTTTCAAGACCTAGCGACGACAGGCGACGGTGGTTCTTGTTCGATGACGGTGGTTTGCGAGCCGGAGAAGAGACGACACTGACATGTGAGAAAACTGTTCTGAGCTAAATAATTTTGTTGTCTTCACAATTATATTGTTATTATATGGTTACCATAAGTAGGGTATTGCAAGTTTTTAAGTTCTTTATCTTTGTGTTTCAGCTCTGCTTGAAGCTGTAAGAGAAATTAATTTCTCAGATATCTCAAATCAAATAGCATCTGAAATTGCATCAGGAAGGTATAGCTTTTTTGGATATTCTTTTGTATATTTCTGCTCTGGTTTACAAGTATTCAACACATGCTCCTACATTTTCAAGTTAAGGAAAGTTTAATACATCGATAAACCAATTTCAGCCTTGTGAGATTAAGAAAAATAACAGTAAAAAGAAGAAAAATTGTCTGCTGGGTTCTATAATTATGTAATTATTTGCTTCCTGACTCTTGATGCCTGAAGGAATGTTCTGTAGTTGTGATATTTAATGTGCTCCAGTTGTCAATTTCTTTGAAGGGCTTGGCAATCATCGGTATTAATGATAGAAGATATTGAAATCGTATTCCACCGATGAATCTAGGTGAGTTTTGTCACAATCTTTTTGATCAAACTCCCATGATAATGGAATTTTTTGCCTGTTTCTTATCACCTAGTATTATTTTTAGATTTGCCCATAAATAAAGTGCCAGTGTTTTAGATTCTTTGTTATTTCCATTCTTTGTTATTTCCAGAAGACAACACAGCTTTGCTAGCTGGAATATACTTTGAAAAATTGTGCATTATGTGTTAATTATATAAATGATGGTTGTGAGATTGGTGTATACATAGTTCTTGTTTCCTTATTATGGTATTTTGGTGGTTATGATGTTTATTTCTATAATTATCAGGCATACAGGGGATTTGAATTCTGGCTTTGTCTCTGCAGGCATACATATACAAGTCAAGATATCATGATGGCAATGGTAGTTCCAACAACTTGAGACGACACACAATACAATAGTTGATCACGAGTCAAGACATGGCGATGTAAAAGATGGTTTGTAGTGAGACTTACCAAGCATGTTTAAGCTGACTTGTTAACACATTCACTAGATTAAATGCTTACTGTGTATTATGTGAACATCAATTTTTCAATGAAAACATGCTGTGACATTGCTTGGAAATCTAAAATTTGTTTGACTGTCTGTCCAATTGGAAGTGTATACTATATAATCATGTTAGCTTAAAAGTTTTGCTCCCAAATTTTGTCTACATGTTCCTTTTGTTCAATATCATTATTGGTTTTTCCCTTGACTTTTAGCTGTCTTAACGGTTAACATGTTTATGATTAATTTGTATATTCTTGTTCCTTGTAATAAGCATATGGATAAAATCTTGTTTCTTTCTTAAAACTATTTATTTGATGAGATACATTATAAATATCCGTTGTAAGGAAGTACATAGTTGTGTTTGACAATGTATGGAATGTCTATAAGTGTCTTAAAGAGAACTATGGTACTAAGCAGGAAGACATCATCCTTTATGGTCAATTTGATGCTTCATAAAGAAAACCATGCTTGGTGTAATTGTAGATATTGAGATTTATTGGGAAGAAAGCTAGCAGTGTCATGCTCATTTATGTCTCAAAATGGTCCACCTTTTCAAATTGAAACACTAATACTTTCAAAGTCACTGGAAATCAATTATGCTAATTTATGTCTCTTATTGAAGATTCAGAGAGTAGAGCACACATATTTGACAATGACTTGAAATTTTGGTGTTCAATGCAGTCAAAATTTTGGTCCCTGTTGCGTATGCCAAATCCACCAATGATTCGGAGTACCGACGATGCAAGTACCAGCAACCCTGTCTCAGCCCAATACCGGAGGAAATGTAGTGTATGTCACAATGTCGGCCACAATAAACAAACTTGTCCAAATAAAGAGCAAAACATTTGAGTTTGAGTTTAAAATGTCGAATTATTAACTGAAATGGTTGTATTATTATCAAATTGAACTATTGACTTTATGTTTTACTCCTTATGTTCGAATTATGGTTGTATGTTTGACTACATTTGAGTTTGAGTTTATTATGTGGAACAATCGAATTATGTTGACAAGTTTGGGGGCATTAAAACCAGATATTCATTTGTCTGGCTTCATTCCATTAAGTTTTTTTCTTTTTATCAAAATTTACCTAAAATTAACCCAATAAGTTTGGAAACTTACTGGTCAATACTTTGGAAACCAAATATCGAAGAAATTGGAACATAAGTCTCGGCTAAACTTCCAGTAAGTCTCGGTTAATATGTAATAAGTCTCAAGTCATTAGCCGAGACTTATTACGTGTTAACCGAGACTTATTGGAAGATAATCGAGACTTACTGGAAGTTAGCCGAGACTTATTGAAAGTTTGGAAAGTTACTAGAATCAAGAATTTGGAAACCAGATATCGAAGAATTTGGAACACAAGTCTCAGCTAAACTTCCAGTAAGTCTCGGTTAATATGTAATAAGTCTCGGGTCATTAGCTGAGACTTATTACGTATTAAACGAGACTTATTGGAAGATAACCAAGACTTACTAGAAGTTAGCCAAGACTTATTGAAAGTTTGGAAACTTGGATATCGAACTTATTACATCATAGCCGAGACATAACGCACGTTTACCCAAGACTAACTATGAGAAATTTGAAAAAAAAAAAAAAATCAAACCATCCAAAAGATCTTTTCACTCACGTTATCTGGTACTTGTTTTTTTTTTTTTTTTTTATAACTTATATTAAATATACTCTTTTTTTTTTTTTTTTTTTGATCAAACTTATTTTAACTATAATTTATATGTATCCAGAGCCGAGACTTATATTAAATAGACTTACTGTCAAATATAGCTGGAAAAATTAACTTGAAAGGAAATCTATGAAGCAGCAGACGCAAGAATGTAACTACTGTCAAATATATTAAATAGACTTTAACATTGCGTAAATTAATCACTAATACACTTGTAGAATTCCAGAAGCCGTGCATATACATAATACATGTCCGTATGTTCCTCAGTTACCAATTTGCTGCCAAATTTTCTCTATTACGCATGAATCGGTGTGTGATTCTAACAACTATATACAATACAAAGAAATGTTATCAAATGTAAGAAATACAACAATTAAATAATCATGAGCATCAAAACCAACTTAGCATTTGTATGAGCCATTTTTTTCCAAAGCAAAATCTAAAAATAACGAAGATGCCGAAAAACTATAACCTCTGGCGAGCGTAAACTAGTTGTGTGTACTTATGCAAGGGTAATTCTCTTGTCAGATAAGGTCCTTTCAACCATTCTGTGGGTAGATTGGCTATTTTTTCTATTGCTATTCCCAGATTTTCTTAGTGCAGTTCACTGCATTATCCTTATAGGAATGCCACCCAAGTCGTAGTCTTCCTTCAAAGATTTGGTTAAAAACCGGAGATCTGTATCGGATAGTTCTGTCTTCCGGCTCAAGAAGGCAACAAATGTGGGAGGCCGAGCCTTCACTTGGGTAAAATTTGATTCTATGACAACATATCCAACAAGAAGTACACAATTAGATCCAACTGTGAATAGATAAAATACAAATGCATTAAGAGTTATTATGTAGTGTTGATCTTGTCACAATAAGTCTTGTGATAGAAGATCTAGATAGGATTCTACCCTCTAATCCAGCCATTGGAAACAAAAGGCATGATAACAAGTAAAACATAAAAGCTTGTTAAAGTGATTAATTACACATGTTTTCCCCCACCACTAACTATAGCACAAAAATAACTACATTAAGATTGTAATTCCAAAATGCATTAAAAAACTTTCTAGAAAGAAAAGATTATCAAATAACAGCATGATGAAGTATGAAAGAACGTCACAGCAAGACTACGATAAATCAAATTACAAATAAATTGTGTCATTATCAAGTTCATCTGCTTCCCATTTCAATAATTCAATACCATAAACTTCACTTAACTAGTCGTATTCAATTAATAAAAATTTATTTCTCTAAAAAATCCAGCCATTAAGGAACGCTCATATTGACGAGAACTTGTCTCTCCATTTTTGTTATCAAACACTTGCAACCTTAACGAGAGAGAGAGAGAGAGAGAGAGACGATCAAAAAAGGATTAAGGAAAAGGAATATTACCTCCTCTTCAAGCAGAGAGGGCAGATTGTAAATTGATAAAAGAGAACTAAATTGCTCCACTAGCTTCTCTTCTTTAATGCTGGACCAGGTATGTTGAGGCAGCGCAAACAAAAGTACTGTTAGAACATCGCCTTTAGATGGATGCATTCCTTTGCAATTACTTTGATCGAAATCACACAAAAATAGTTCATCTATTTTTAACAGTAATTTTCACATACACTTGGTGTTCATGCAATTGGTAGAATAATACTTCAATAAACTTGACAGAAACAGAGCACACTATAAATCAAAGACACTAAACACAAGATTTCAATTCTTCAAAAGACATTTTTCTTTCAACTTCTTGTTGTTGTTGTTGTGTGAGAATGACTAAAAGAAATGTTTATATAATGATTATGTCGGAGGAGTCATGAAAAATTAGGACCCAATGTGAGAGGATTAACATTGGGTCATGTTCATCTTCTCCACCACACATATCCCAAACCAATAGAAAAGATAAAAATACCCTGACCTAGAAATCAAACCTTAGAAACTAAAATTGTAACTCTAACAACAGTCAAACACTTCCAACCACAAATCAAACATAAATCAACATCTAATCTTAGACCAAACATGTCCAATAGACAATTTGAAGAATAACAACCAACATACCTTCACTTCCTCGTCAATTTCTTCTATTTCACAGAGAATTTCAAGTTTGTTGACGTTGTCGGCTTCTCCGATTCGTCGTCGTCGTGAGCTTCTCTGATTCGTCGTCGCCTTCCCTTCTCCGATTCGTCGATGTCAACGATAATGGTGGGTCTGGTGGCTCTCTCTTCAGACAGTGAAAAGGAATTGAAAAAAAAATCCCCCCAAATTCAAAGCTCAGGTGTATATTAGGGGCAAATCTGGCAAAGCACAATAATTGGTGCTATTTCCACAACAATTAATAACTTGGTGACATTTCCACAAATAGCCTTGCAAATGGTGCTATATAAAAAAAGAACTCTTTTTCGCAAACATATATATTGAAAAATTACAATATGTCTTTCGTTATATCATTTTTTTTTTCTTTTTTTGGTAATAGGAGAAAAATCTCTAGCTAACTAATGAAGAACGCACTGGCACAAGTCGACTTGACCTTGATTGTTCTATATATATATATGTATGTCATTAAAATTTAAAATGGGGATCTTTCGCAAACATATATATTGAAAAATTACAGTATGTCTTTCGTTATACCATTTTTTTTTTTCTTTTTTTGGTAATAGGAGAGAAATCTCCAGCCAACTAATGAAGAACTCACTGGCACAAGTCGATTTGACCTTGATTGTTCTGTATATATATATATATATATATATATATATGTCATTAAAATTTAAAATGGGGATTTTTCGCAAACAATATATTAAAAAATTACAGTATGTCTTTCGTTATATCATTTTTTTTTTCTTTTTTTGGTAATAGGAAAGAAATCTCTAGCCAACTAATGAAGAACTCACTGGCACAAGTCGACTTGACCTTGATTGTTCTGTATATATATTAAAGAAAAAAAAATGGTATAACGAAAGACATATTGTAATTTTTCAATATATATATATATATATATGTTATTAAAATTTAAAATGGGGATTTTTCGCAAACATATATATTGAAAAATTACAGTATGTCTGTTGACGGTGAAATTTGGATTGCCGCACACTCAACAATTATATTAATATCAAAGTAAATCAAGAAAATAAAGAATGCATGTAAGAGACAAGATTTACGTGGAAAACCCTTGAATGGGAAAAAACCACAGGGCCCCAGAAGGCAGAAAAATAATACTAGGTTTGATTGTTTTGTTACACACTCAGATCTCTCATACAATTGCTCTATTCTCTCTCGGTTTTTGAACCCCTTCTTCGTGGGATAAATGGTTCTATTTATTCATGACAATTAGGGTTTCCCTTGATTTTAGCTGTGTTGGTGGTAGGATTCCCCCTTTGATTCGTACTAGGATTCCCATGTTGTCACGAATCCGGATATGCTTTAACTACTTTCCTCTTTATGATTCCTTGTTGTCATGGGTCTTCTAAAAGTTTAAGGCTTATTTCTGTGTTTCTGCCGAGTCGGTTCAGGCCCAGTATGCTGGTGCAGCGAGCACCTTTGTTTCTGGGTATTATCTTTTCGGCGACCACGTTTCTACCTTTGGCGAGTATATACCTAGTTTTGGCGACTATTCCTTTGACTTTATTGACTTGTATTTGTTATTCTGACTTGTCACATTTTCTCCTTTGACCCGGTCAATGAGTGACGTGGCAATCTTTTATTGACTCCTTTGGTGACGTGTCTGTTCGGTGAATTTATACATAAAACAATACCCCCATAAATACTTCGAGCTGGGCGAATAACTTTTTCTTTTTACTTCGTTTGCCTCTGCGAGCAGTATTTATATCTATGCTTTTAAGATTTCGGCGCAATTTGTAATTGAAAGTAATTAAATACTCAAGGTGTGTTTAATATATAAAGCTAGAGGGGGGGTGAATAGATTTTATCTAATTATTACCCAATTTTCGCATGTAAGTCAATTTTACGAAATACCCCTAGCAAGTCAATAATACATACAAGTGTAATAAGATGTGGAAATAGTAAATGACACTTGATGTTTACGTGGAAAACCCAACCACTGGGAAAAACCACGGGCTGTTAAGTGCGCCACACTCGGACCTCGAAATCCACTATATGAAAAGACGGTTACACCCTCAAGTGATTCTCGGACCCTCACCCTAGATAACCTCAGGCTATGGACACTACCAATCGCCACTCTTGGTTCAATCCCTAGTGATATCCCCTGATACACTACTCTTGGCGTGAGCAACCTCTAATCTACCACGCAGGCCTTTTATAGCGGCTCTAGTCCAATTTGCTTGAGGCCTAAGCACACTTAGCCCCAAGACTTCAATCTCTCAAAAGAGATGCACAACCCTATGTGAATATGTATGAATATTCAATTAATGCAATAAGAGCTAGGGTACTCTAAATGCTTACCTAGGATTATAAGATGACAATATAATCAATCCTAGATATCACATATAGCTATATGACATGGCATATAACTTTAGCTAAGTAAAGGATAACCAATCCTAGATACAAAGCTATCATATAAAACCCACAAACATTCAAAGGATTAACTAGTTGATTAAAAAAACAATCTATCAACCTAGTTATCAATACATCACACAAGAATGTTCATGGCATAGCTTTTAGGCAATAATGACCTAATCAAATAAGCTATGAAAAATAATCTCAATTAACAAATGAGATCAATTAGCTAGATGGCATATGAACATTAAAGCCTAGCTAATAAATAATAACCCAATCAACACATAATCTCAATCTTATATGTAGAAATTAATCTAAACACATATAAGTAAAATATGAGATAAAATTGATAAGTAGAAACACTAATTATGTAAGATAAAAGTGTTCAACAAATCATACCATGTGTGTTGAAGAAGTCCCATGCATTAGCATATGCTAGATGATCCTAGATGATGCTTAGATGAAGATTTATGCATGTGGGAATGGGTTTAGAGAGATAAAGATATGATCTTTAAGCTTTCTCTCTCAAGTCTCTCTAAATATCTCTCTAGGGTTCTTATGATCAAAGACTTGTTTTCTGAACCAAAGATAAGGATGTATTTCTAGAGACCAAAAACAGGGCAGGTGAAAATACAATATTGCCCTTGAAACGCACCGATCGGCGGTTTCAATCGGCGGCCAGGCCGCCGAATTGAACCGCCGAATGGCTCCCGAGTGGAACAGGGGAACTTCGGCGACTTCGTTCGGCGGTTTCGTAACCGCCGATCATAACCGCCGTTTTGGACCCGAGAGATATATTTCAATCAGGTCTCATTCGGCGGTTTCTAACGGCGGCCAGGCCGCCGAACGTAACCGCCATTTCACCAAAAATGGTGAAACCAAGGAGAAGCCAAAGGCATCTCCACCGGCGATCATCGCGCAAAACAAAGCACATCAACGTGCACGCGCGGACGTTTCCGAACATCCTTAGGGAAACGAATTACACCACACTAAAAGCTAACATACATGAAGTGCAAGTGTGGGTATTGAATGCATCCTAATGCCTATCATGTCATGGCATTATCATATAACAAGATGCAATCAATTCAACATGCAAGAAGAGATAATGAATAAACAATAAAGCACAATGCACACAAAATATGAACACACCATACAAGAATAAGAGTTATGCATGTTGTGTGTGTGTGTGCACCTATAACTCTTCAAGCCAAAGTAAGCACAAGATATACCTTTGGTGCTTGTCCTCTTGAGGTCTTGGAAAGGGTCTTGATCTTCAACAAACACCTAGACTACCCTTACAACCAAACCCCAACATGTGGTTTGACCACGAAATAAGCCAATCTATTAATGGGAATCCTTACAGTAATTAACTCCCTCTTTCTTATTTTCACCACGTGTTGCACTGATCGGTTGATTCTTTCGGTGCAAGCTTTAATTTCAGCCACACAACTTCTGGCACTTCTATTTACTTGACAGGTGAAAGGACATTCTGACCGCTTGGTGACCCCCGAGATGCCATATGTCCATTACTTGGTGGTGACTATTGCGGCCGGTCACTGTGGCAATCATTCACATTAATTGCATATCTTTTTATTTGATTTTCTTTTTGAATTTCAAAGTTCCCTCTTTTTAAGGCCCGATCGTTTCTTCTTCCTTACTTTGCTGCTTCTATTTATTTTTCTATTTTCTCCATTTTTCCTCTCAAAACAGAGTTCCTTCGTCTCCCTTAGAAATTTCTATCACGAATTCCTTCTGTTCTATTTCACTGTCAGACAGCTTGCTTCGAAACCGATCGTGCTTATTTCTCGGCGTCCCCAAATCTCTTGCTCATCCTTCGTACCTAGGGTTTTTCTGGTGAGTTTTCATGGATCCCTCCTTACGTTCTTCTCTTTTTAATCGGATGATGCAAGCTATGGAGCTTGGTGACAAATGTAATGCAGATAAAATTGAATCTCTGATTCGTAATTTTCGCCCGGATTCTCTGGTCCCAATTTATGTTTACGTTCCATCTTCTGAAGATGATTTTATTCCTAACATCTCTCCTCCGTCTTCCAACAGTGATTCTCCAACAATGCTGAGATCCTCTAAACCAGGTGGCAGTAAACGATGCGCCTCTAGGGCTCCTCGTGAATCCCTACTAGATGCGCAGACGACTGTCGACTTTGACGTTGAGGACCATCAAAGAGACAGGCTGCACTTCTCGCTAGATCGTCTGTGTTCCTTTGACACGGAAGTTAACGTGGTTGGCAAGGACGAGCTCTGTAAATATAAGAGTCGTTTTGACATTCCAGATTCAGTGACTCTGATGTTACCTGGCGATCGAGCAGCATGGAATCTTCCAAAAAATACGGTCGCTATCTATGGTGCCATGCTCAGCTGTGGGGTAACCCTTCCTCTCCAGCCTTTTATCGCCAGGTTTCTCACGGATGCTCGAATTACACCGGCACAACTCGCTCCAAATAGCTATAGGATATTGATGTGCCTGTGTCTCATGTGGAAGCTGAAGGGTTATGGGCCCCCTACACCCCGCGAGATCCGCCATTTTTATACGCTAAGACAGGCGGGCAATGGTGGCACGTATTTCCTTCTCTCTTCGCCTGTAGAGAACTGGATTCCTGAGGGTGTGGCGCAAGTAGAGGTCTCCAGCAATGAGAAGAAAAAAGGTTTCATCTGGGGCTTTCCTACTTCAAATAAGAGGTGGAAAAATAGTTGGTTTTTTGCTGGTGGTGAGTGGGGCCGAGATGTGCCTGCCAGCAGTCGTCGTAATCTTTTGGCGAAGAAAGTTCCCAGGCACTTCACATCTCCTAAAGCTTGGTTGAAGGCAGCCCCTGTTTTGCTAGATAGGGAGATCTCTCACCTCGCCGCGGCGGCTGTCCTTTCTTTGGACTCAAGGGATAGATCCTTCCTCTTGGACGAGGAAAAAATGATTTCTCAGCAAATTTTCACACGCCTACCTGCAAGGCTTCCTCGTTGTAAGTCTTTATCTGTTCCTTCTTTTGTTTTACTGTTTCATTTTATTCTGTTAGTTGACACTTTGTTTATTTCTCTTGCAGTGTGTGACTTTGACACCTGTTGACGGTGAAATTTGGATTGCCACGCACTCAATAATTATATCAATTTAATATAAAACAAGAAAATTAAGAACGCATGCAAAAGATAGATTTTACGTGGAAAACCCTTGAATGGGAAAAAACCACAGCGCCCCTGAGGGCAGAAAAATAATACTAGGTTTTCGTTGCCTTGTTACACGCTTAGATCTCTCTTACAATTGCTCTCTTCTCTCTTTTGATTTTCGAACCCCTTCCTCGTGGGATAGGTGGTTCTATTTATACATGATAGTTAGGGTTTCCCCTTGATTTTAGACCCGCTCATAGTAGGATTTTTTTTATTTGTACTGGGAATCCCACGTTGCTGCGGATAAAGATAGGTTTCCTGCCTCTTTCTTGAATGATTCCTTGGTCTTGAAGGTCTTCTTAAAAGTTTAGGGTTTATTTCCATGTTTCTGCTGAGTCGGTTCAGGCCCAGTACGCTGGTGCAGCGAGTACCTTTACTTCTGGGTATCATCTTTTTCAGCGACCATGTCCTTACCTTTGGTGAGTACACATCTAGCTTTGGCGACCACATCTTTGACTTCCTTTTGACTAGAGGTATTTTATTATTCTGGCTTGTCACATTCCCTCCTTTGACCCGGTTAATGAGTGACGTGGCAATCTGTATTTAGCTCTTTTGATGACGTGTCAGGTTTGGCGAATATATACATACAACAATACCCCCATAAATACTTCGAGCTGGGCGAATGATTTGTTCTTCTCACTTCATTTGTCTCTGCGAGTAGTATTTATATTTACACTTATAAGATTTCGGCGCATTTTGTAATAACTCCCTCTTTCCTTTTTGTCACGCGCTGTACTGATTAATTGATTCTTCCGGTGCAAGCTTTCAATTTGGTCCACATAATTGCTGACGCTCCCACTTACTTGACAGACGAAGGGACATTATGACTGCTTGGTTCTCCCCGAGATGCCACATGTCCGTTTTTTGATGGTGACTATTACGGCTGGTCACTGTGGCTGTCATTCTCATTAATTGCATATCTTTTTATTTGATTTTCTTTTTTGAATTTCGAAATTCCCCCTTTTAAAGCCCGATCGTTTCTTCTCCTCAATTTCACTTTTCATTTATTCCTTCATTATTTCTCTGAGAGCAAAAAACATTCTGAACCTTCGTCTTCATCTGCCCAGTTTCTTCGAGCATTTGCTACGACCTTTCTCCTGCGTCTTCTATTGCCAGACGGTTTACCGAACTCTGTTATTCCTGTTTCTCTGCGTCCCTGACTCTCCTGCAAATCTAGGGTTTTCTGGTGAGTTCCTATGGATCCTTCCTTACGTTCTTCTCTTTTTAATTGGATGATGCAAGCCATGGAGCTTGGTGATAAATGTACTACGGACAAGATTGAGTCTTTAATTCGCAATTTTCGCCCGGATTCTCCGGTCCCGATTTCTATTTTTGTTCCATCTGCTGAGGATTTTTTTATCCCTAACATCTCTCCATCTTCTAACAGCGACTCTCCAGCAATGCCGAAATCTTCTAGACCAACAAGCAGTAGACGACGCGCTTCTAGGGTTCCCCGTGAATCCCTGCTAGATGGGCAGACGACCGTCGACTCCGACGTCGAAGACCATCAAAGGGACAGGCTTCACTTTTCTCTAAACCGTCCGTGTTCTTTTGACACAGAGGTTAATGTGGTTGGCGAGGATGAGCTTCGCAAGTACAAGAGTCGCTTCAACATTTCAGACTCGGTGACTCTGATATTATCCGGCGATCGTGCAACATGGAATCCTCCCGAGAACGCGGTCGCCATCTATGGTGCCATGCTCAGTTGTGGAGTGACCCTTCCACTTCAGCCTTTTATCGCTCGGTTTCTTACGGAGGCTGGAATTGTACCGGCACAACTCGCTCCAAACAGCTACAGAATTTTGATGTGCCTCTGCCTCATGTGGAAGCTGAAGGGCTATGGGCCCCCTACGCCCCGCGAGATCCATCATTTTTACACACTGAGGCAGGCAGGCAATGGTGGTACATATTTTCTTCTTTCTGCGCCTGTGGAGAACTGGATTCCTGAGGGTGCGGCGAACCCTGGTCAAATTGAGGTCTCCAGTGACGAGAAGAAGAAGGGTTTTATCTGGGGCTTCCCTACATCAAATAAAAGGTGGAAAAACAGTTGGTTTTTCACCAGTGGCGAGTGGGGAAGGGATGTTCCAGCCCTTAGTCGTCGTAACCTTTCGGCGAAGAAGGTTCCCAGGCACTTCACATCTCCTGAAGCCTGGTCGAAGACAACCCCTGTTTTGATGGACAGAGAGATCTCCCACCTCACCGCGGTGGTTGTTCTCCCCTTGGATTCAAGGGACAGATCTTTCCTCTTGGATGAGGAAAAAATGATTTCTCAAGAAATCTTCACCCGCCTTCCTGCAAGGCTTCCTCGCTGTAAGTCATTATCCTTTCCTTCTTTTGTTTTACTGTTTTGTTTTATCTTGTTTAGTTGACACTTTGTTTATTTCTCTTGCAGTGTGTGATTTTGACACAGTCTGCGATTTGCAAGCCCGGGCGGTGAAGAATTCCGAGGCTGCCAGTAAGAGGCATGCTGCTGGTTTGGCTAAGGAAGGAATTGCCAGCTCGGATGGTGATGATCCCTCCGACGGCGAGGAAGCTGCTGATATTCCTGTGGGAGGTACCGAGTCGGAGCGGCCATCAAAGTGCGCGGAGGTTGCCGCGAATACTCCTACAACACCTGCCGCTGCGACTACTGCGGCTACCCCCAGTCGTAAGGGTAAGGAGAAGGTTGGTGCCTTAGGGGGGGTCAGTGACACCCCTCTTTTTTATGCGGACGTCGCTGAGACTCCCCTTGATCCTGCGAGTGACTTGGCTCCCAGACCTGGTAGAGGTAAGCGCCCAGCTGGGAGTACTCTTGATGATCATGTTGCGCGTCCTCCCAAGCGGGCATCCAGGGTGGTGCAATTTGTTGTTTCTTCAGACGAGAAGGGTGTTGAGGAGCCAGCTGTCGCCGAAACCACTTCTACCCAATCGGCTGTTCGAGAAGGGCCTGCCGAAGTAGATAATGTAGCGATGCCTCCCTCTGAGGAGGTTAACGAACCGACCATCCCTTCTTCCACTTCTCCTAGGACAGCTTCTCCGACTGTCCCTGCTTCTACTTCTCCCCAACCATCTTCTCCTCCTGTGGCCATGGGCGAGCCGGGTGTTTCTTCAGATCTGCCTAGGCCGTCTGGTCAATCAGAACCAATTGGTCGGCTAGGCCCGTCGAAGCAGTCTGGAGCTTCTGCTTCTGATTCGGGTGTTGCTCATGAAGCCACTCCTGCAGGACCTGCTGGAGCCGATGAGGGAGGTGTATCCCTTTTTGACTTTTCAGCTACTGAAATCTGCAACCACCTGATCAATAATGACATTTACATTGGTGAAGGTTGGCAGCATGTTAAAGACAAGTCCTGCAACAGGAAGATGGAATTTTTCTTCAACTGCCACTCTTTGGTAAGTCTCTCGCCCTAAGTTTTTACTTCTTTTTAATATATACTTCCTAACTCGGCTATTTCTCCTTTCAGATGATATTTGAGTTGGCCAAAAACTATAAGTATGGGAACAAAGCTTCCCGAGAGATTAGGCGTTTGCGCGAGCAGGCTTCAGTTTTGGCCACTGAGAAGCTCTCCGCTGAAGAATCTCATGCTCAACAGCTTGCCCAATTAAGAGAAACCTCTGATGGTCACCTGTCTGCTCGGCTAGCCGTGGAGGATAAACTCTCTGCTGCGGAGAAGGAAATCCGCTCGCTGAAGGAGCTTTTGTCTTCAAGTCAAGAGTCCTTCGCAGCACGTTTGGAGGCTGAGCGAGTGGCCGAGGAGGCTAAGGAGAAAGCTGAGCATGAGGCGGCAGACTTGCGTAACCAGCTGTGTTCGCGTGAACTCATCTTCGAAAACTTGAAGGCTGTGCTGGAGGCTGAATCGGTTGATCGCTTCAAGAGATCCCCTGCCTATGATGCGCTTTTGTTGCGCGAATTTGAAAAGGGTATGAGGCAGGCGAATAAATTCTTTGCCATGAAGGATCATTCAAACGAGAAGGCCTTGAGGCGCTTTGACGGGTCTCTTCAAAAGCACATGACAGATGGTGTGGGCTCGATTAAAGAACAAATAAAGCGATGGAAAGCCCACTGCCGTTACAATCGGACTGAACCTCATCCTATGCACTTGGAAATCCCCAGCAGGCGTGCCTTCAATACCTATTACTCGGGTCAGAAAGGCAGTTTTTCTGGCTCTGGTGCTGAGCCAGACTTGGGCCCTATTGCTGGAAGGGATTATGAGCCATTCATGCCGGAAGAGGATGAGGAGGTTACTTGGCCTTCAGAAGAAGAGATTGAAGATGAGGAGGACAGCGAGTGCCCTCCTGCAGCTGGTTGAGTTGTAAATTTTATTTTTGATTCATCATTTGTAATTCTTCCAATTGTAAATAATTTTTATTCGAGTTATAAACTCTTCCTTCTTCTTTTTTGTGTTCAGCTGCCTTTGCTGAGTTTTCGGCTTTACTTAGTTTTTTCACCAAGTTCTTTTTAGAATGTTTTATAGCTTTATTCAGCTGTCATTGCTGTATTTTGGCGTACTCAGTGTTTGTCAGGACGTATCCGACCATACACCAAGTTTTTTAGCGTATCTTATAGCTTTTTTATTCAGCTGCCATTGCTGTATTTTGGCGTACTCAGTGTTGGTCAGGATTTATCCGACCATGCACCGAGTTTTTAACATGTTTTTTTTTATTTCTCGCCAGTTCCTGCTGTGGCGAGCATAAAACTCGTCTTTTTTGTGATGATAGCAATGTGTGATGGCGAATGCCTTTTGCGTTTGGCGAGTGAAATCGAGAATCTCTCAGTAATAAATTACTCTTTATTGAATACTTTCTGCAACTTTGTTAACACAATCATAAAGAAAATGCTAAAACGAAAACTGTTCTAAGAAAAAAAAATAAAAGGCTCACAAAAATTCTAAACTTGACCCCCAAGTTAAGGATAATATATCTTCAAGTACTGCGCATTGCATGGACGGGGTAGTTCGCCAAAACCTTCTCGAGTGATGCGATATGCCCCGTGGCCAGCTATGCCTGTAATCTGATAAGGCCCATCCCATTTGTCTGCGAGTGACCCTGCAGCTTTGTCTTTTGTTCCTTGGTTCACCCTTTTCAGCACTAAGTCGCCCAGCGAGAACCTTCTTTCACGCACATGTGAGTTGTAATATCTGGCTACCCTCTGTTGGTACGCAGTATTCCTTATTTGCGCGCGCTCTCTTCTTTCTTCTAACTCATCTAGGCGCACTTTAGCATATCAATGTTGATTTCTGGCTGAAAAGGTTGTACCCTTGGTGAAGAGAAAGATGTTTCCACGGGGATGACAGCCTCAGCTCCATATGCCATGGAATATGGGGTCTCGCCTGTTGAACTCCTTTCTGTGGTTCGATATGCCCAAAGTACCTGTGGTAATTCATCTGCCCAGCTGCCCTTTTTAGCTGCCAATTTAGCCTTCAAGTTATGTTTTATGATTTTGTTCACTGCTTCAGTCTGGCCATTCGTTTGTGGGTGTGCTGGAGAGGCATAGTAGTTGTTGATGCCATACTTATCACATAGCTCCCTAAATTTCCTCCCGTCGAATTGGGTCCCATTGTCCGTGATGATGGTGTTTGGTATCCCGAATCTGTATAGGATATTTTTCTTCACAAAGCTTACAGTGTTTGCTTCTGTTATGTGTACCAACGGCTCGGCTTCTACCCATTTTGTAAAATAATCCACAGCTACTATGGCATGCTTTGCTCCTCCAGTTGCTGTTGGCATTGGGCCGATCAAGTCAATTCCCCACATGGCGAACAGCCAAGGCGAGGTAATACTTTGTAAGAGTTCAGGTGGCTGTCGGATGTTATTGGCAATTTTTTGACACGCCTCACATCTCGCTGCCACCCTTTTGGAGTCGGCGAACAGTGTTGGCCAGTAAAAACCCTGCCTTAATGTTTTGTGGGCTAGGCTGGCGCCCCCAGCGTGGTTCCCACAATTTCCACTATGTATGCTTCTCAGGATACCTTCTGCTTCTTCAGGTCCAACACATCTCTGCAGTGCCCTCGAGTATCCCCTATTGTACAGTTCTCCATTGAGTACTGAGTATCTTGTAGCTCTGTACTTCAGCCGCTTTGCTTCTAGTGGGTCACTTGGGAGTACATCATTGATGGGATATTCTTTGATTGATGTGATCCAGCTGTTCCTCTCGCCAAAGACTGCCCCAACTTCCTTTGTTTTAACTATACTCGGCTGCAATAGGCGGATCATAGAGATATTTTTGGGCCAGATGTTGATTGTGGCAGATGCCAATTTGGCCAAGGCATCAGCCTTTTCATTTTCTTCTCGGGGGACATGAACAATTTTGTATTCTTTAAATCTTTCTAACAGCTCCTTTGCTAATTCCAGGTAGGTGATCATGCTTTCATCTCTCGCCTGGTATTCATCTAGCACTTGATTGACAACAACTTGAGAGTCGCTAAAAATTTCCACTTCGTCTGCTCCTAGGACTGTGCTAATTTTTAAACCTGCTATGAGTGCCTCGTACTCGGCTTGATTGTTGGTAGCTTTGAAGTCAAAACGCAAGGCACATTCGACTGAATCTCCTTCTAGGGTTGACACTACTACCCTTGCCCCGCTGCCATGCGTGTTTGACGAGCCGTCAACGCGGAGTTGCCATTTGAATACTCTTTTATTTTGTTCCTCCATCATTCTCGCCACCTCTATGCTTGGTTCGGTGAACTCTGCTACAAAGTCTGCCACTGCCTGGGCTTTAATTGCTGTCCTTGGGAGGTACTCTACATCGAATTCGCTTAATTCGATTGCCCACTTTGTTAATCGACCGGATACTTCTGGTTTCTACAGGATTAATTTCAGTGGGCAGTTGGTGTATACTCCGATTTTATGAGCCTGGAAATATGGCCTCAGTTTCCTTGCTGCTGTTATAAGAGCTAGTGCCATTTTTTCAGCCGGCGAGTATCTGGTTTCGGCTGGCAACAGTGCTTTGCTGGTGTAGTATATTGGTTTCTGGATCCCATCTTCCTGTTTTACTAGCACGGAACTGGTGGCTGCTTCAGAGACGGACAAGTACATGTACAATGTTTCTCCTGTTTCTGGTTTTGACAGCAGCGGTGCTCGCCCAAGGTAATCTTTCAAGGCCTGAAAAGCTTTTTCACAATCCTCGTTCCACTCGACTCCCTTTCCCTTTTTTAGAGCTTTGAAAAATGGTAGGCATCGGTCTGTCGACTTGGCTATGAACCTGCTCAATGATGCTAGGCACCCCGTGAGTTTTTGAACGTCCTTCAAAGTTTTTGGCGAGACCATTCTTGCTAGTGCTTGGATTTTTTCAGGGTTCACCTCTATTCCTCTTTGATGTACTTGATATCCGAGAAACCTCCCCGATGGTACGCCGAATACACATTTTGCTGGATTTAACTTCATTCCATATCTGACCAGCACATCAAACGTTTCCCTCATGTCATCTATATGTCTGTCTGCTGTGATGCTTTTTGTCAGCATGTCGTCAACGTAAACCTCCATATTTCTCCCTATTTGCCTGGCGAACATTTTGTTGACTAAGTGCTGGTAAGTTGCTCCAGCATTCTTTAGGCCGAATGGCATGACTGTGTAACAGTACAGTCCCTGGTCTGTGGTGAACACTGTTTTCTCTTCGTCTGGCTTGTGCATCTTTATCTGGTTGTATCCTGAATATGCATCCATGAAGCTCAACGTCTCATGTCCGGCTATTGCATCGACTAACTGGTCAATCCTACGTAGCGGAAAGCTATCCTTGGGGCAGGCTTTGTTCAGATCGGTGAAGTCGACGCACATCCTCCATTGATTGTTTTTCTTTTTTACCAAGACTACATTCGCCACCCATTCCGGGTACTTAACTTCTCTAATCGATCTTGCGGCGAGTAACTTTGATACCTCCTATTTTATTGCCGCACTTCTTTCTGGGTTAAAGCTTCTCCTTTTTTGCACAATCGGTTTGCATTTTTCATTCACAGCCAGGTTGTGTGAAATCACGCTTCTATCAATCTCTGGCATGTCTTCGTGGCACCAAGCGAAAATCCCTTTGTATTCTTTCAATAAACTTGTCACATCTCTCTTGACTTGTTCAGTCAGTCTTGCCCCGATCTTTACTGTTTTATCCGGTTCTGTCTCATCTAGAACAATTGACTCAGTCAGCTCTTCTTTTTCCCTGCTTGTTTTGTCCCTTGGGTCCAGTTCGAAGGTTTCCGGATTATCTTCCGGCGCTTCCTTGTCTACTTCGAATATGCTCAAGGTTTCCATCCCTGTTTTATCTTTGAAGATTGATAGATTGGTGCGGCGAGCCATCTCCTGTGACCCTCTCAGTTCTCCGACACCAAATTCTGTAGGGAATTTTATTTTCAACGCATGGGTTGAAGTAACAGCTCGAGCTTTGTTAAGAAACGGTCAGCCAAGCAAAGCGTTATACGGCCAATTATGGATGTCGACTACAACAAAATCTAGTAGAATCGTTCGCCGACATGGTGCTGTACCAAACCTGTAAGGATTCCTTTTTATTGATTGGCTTATTTCGTGGGCAAACCACATGTTGGGGTTTGATTGTAAGGGTAGTCTAGGTGATTTGTTGAAGATCGAAGACCCTTTTCCAAGACCTCAAGAGGACAAGCACCAAAGGTATATCTTGTGCTTACTTTGCCTTGAAGAGTTATAGTTGCACACACACACAACATGCATAACTCTTATTCTTGTATGTTGTGTTTATATTTTGTGTGCATTGTGCTTTATTGAATTATTCAATATCTCTTCTTGCATGTTGAATTGAGTGCATCTTGTTATATGATAATGCCATGACATGTTAGGCATTAGGATGCATTCAATACCCACACTTGCACTTCATGCTTGATTAGCTTTTAAGTGTGGAGAAATTCGTTTCCCGAAGGTTGTTCGGAAACGTCCGCGCGTGCACGTTGATGTGCTTTGTTTTACGCGATGATCGCCGGTGGAGTTGCCTTTGGCTTCTCCTTGGTTTCACCATTTTTGGTGAAACGGCGGTTACGTTCGGCGGCCAGGCCGCCGTTCGAAACCGCCGAATCAGACCTGATTGAAATTATCTCTCGGGTCCAAAACGGCGGTTCTGATCGGTGGTTTCTAAACCGCTGAACGAAGTCGCCGAAGTTCCCCTGTTCTTCTCAGGAGCAATTCGGTGGTTCAATTCGACGGCCTGGCCGCCGAATGAAACCGCCAATCGTGCGATTTCAAGGGCAAACTTGTCTTTTCACTTGCCCTGTTCTTGATGTCTATAAATATCTCACTTTCTCATGATCTGATTAAGTTCTTTTACTCTTAAGAACCCTAAACTTCAAAGATAGATTTTGAGAGAAAATCAAATAAAGAACTCACCTTTAACCACTCAAATCAAACCCTTTTTGCTTCAAATTTCATATTGCATCTCCTATGTTCATATAGAGTGCATCCATGTATGGGTTTGCATCATCACAACTTGCTTGGTAAGATTTTGATTAATTTCATCTTATTGTAGTATTTTAAATACCAAGCCATCTCTTTTAAATTACTTGTATGTTTTAGATCATATGCTAAATACAAGAAAAGAGATTATTTGTGATGAATTGATTGAGTGTTGTTTTTTGATAGATAACTAGGTTTTTATAATCTATGATTATCTATGCTATTTGACAAGTCATTTAGCAATTGATATCTAGGGTTGATTTAAATTGAATATATTATCATCCTAGATAAGCATCTAAGGTTCCCTAGCCTTGTTTGTTAATTGAATATTCATACATATTCACTTAGGGTTGTGCATCTCTTTTGAGAGATTGAAGTCTTGGTCTAGGGTTGCTATTACAAGCCCGCTGGGTAGTAGTGGTGGGTTACAGACCGGGATTAGGCTGTGAACATCATTACAAGTAGTGACTACGAGGATCAAGCAAATTGGAATAGGGTTGCTAATAAAGGCCCGCTGGGTAGAAGTGAGGGGTTACAGACCGGAGTGTTAGACGAGGTATACATAGGTTGTAAACTTCATTTCAATTAGTGATTTCGAGTTCCGAGTGTGGCGCACTTAACAGCCCGTGGTTTTTCCCAGTGGTTGGGTTTTCCACGTAAACATCAAGTGTCATTTATTATTTCCGCATCTTATTACACTTGTATGTATTGTTGACTTGCTAGGGGTATTTTCATAAAATTGACATGCACGCGAAAATTGGGTAATAATTAGATAAAATCTATTCACCCCCCCTCTAGCTTTATATTATACACACCGCGTATTTAGTTTCAAAACCTTACCGGCAGCTTCACTGTCCCTAATGACCTCACTTCTGCACCCCCGAAACCTTTCAGCGGCACATGGAAAGGTTCAAGATCTTTTCTGTCTAGCTGCAACTCATCGTATACCCTGACACTTAAGATGTCAGTTGAACTCCCGTTGTCAATCATTACCCGAAGGACATCCCTATGGGCTATTCGAACCCCCACTACGATTGCATCGTTGGGTTTTGCATCAATTCCGTCTGAGTCTTCTGCTGTAAATGTTATGGGATCATGTCCTTCTCTTCCTTTCTTGGGGTTTCTTTGCACAGAATTGATCTCCATGCTTCTGCTTTCATACATTACCTCTCGGACTTCCGTCATCCTTTCTCGATTGCTTCTCCCAGTATGAGGTCCGCCAAAAATGGTGTTTATGGTGGCGTTAGGGCTGTTCCTCCTTGGACTCTTTCTCTCCTGCCCGTTTCCTTGGCGGCTATCCTGGCGACCACCATATTTATCTCCCTTCAAAGCAAAGTCCTTCAGGTGCCCATCTCTGATCAAACTTTCAATGTGGTCACGTAGCTGAAAACACTTTGAGGTTTCATGCCCATGATCTTTGTGGAATCGGCAGTACTTAGTTGTGTCTCTCTTGGCATTCGCTGACTGCTGCCGAGGGTATTTAGCGAGCCCTTTGTCTTCCACCACAAAGAGTATCTCCTCTTGATCGCCGGTCAAAGGGGTGTAATGGTTGTACCTTCCTCGAAACCTACTGGCTCGAGGATTTCCTTTGCTTTCTCTCGAATGCCCCTTTTGGCCTTTCTCGTCTCTCTGGCGATCACGTGACACTGTCTTCTTGTCATCCTTTCGGTCTGATTTTGAGTCAGGTTTATGTCCATGCATGTAGCTGCCCCCTTGTGCTACTTCTTCTTCTTCTGCTAATGCATAGTCGCCAGCTATTTCCATCATCTCCTCATAAGTCTTCGGTCTCTCTCTTCGCAGGTCAAAAGATAATCGCCCACTCTGTAACCCATTGGTGAAAGCGGCGATCACAGCTACATCGCTGGCATCTTCAATTTGAGCAACTTCTTTGCCAAATCTTGCTAGGTACTTCTTGATCGACTCGTTGTGCTCCTGTTTCAAGTTTGATAGATGAGCGAGTGACTTTCTTCTTTGTACACTCCCCATCAACTGTCTTATGAACGCCTTGCTGAGGTTTGAGAAACTGCTTATACTTCCGGGTGGAAGTCTTCCAAACCACCTGGAGGCGAGATCGTCAAATGTTTGCGAGAAGGTGAGGCATAACAGCCCGTCATTAGATGAATACTGGGCCATGATGTTGCGGAATCGGTGAACATGCTCCTTCGGGTCCCTATTCTCCTTGTACTGCTCAATGGTTGGCATTCTAAATCTGTCTAGAAACTGGGTGCGAGCAATATCTTCAATGAATGGGCTGTCTGACTCATCATCTGAAGATACGTTAAGACCATACCTTCGTGCCATCGCTGAAACCTTTCTTGATAGTTCTTGCAGGGTGACATCTCGCTGACCAGTTGGCTCTCCTGTTGGATCAAGTCTACTCTTGATTGTCATTCTCCCATGGTTGTTCCTATTATCCGGGCTCCTTCGATCTTCTGTGCTCTCGGATCTCCTTCGTTGTGCTCTTTTGGACCGTAACTCCCTTTGTGGACGTGGACTCTTATCTTCGGACGAGATAGAACGGTGTCTCCGCCGGTTCCGTTGATATGTGTCACTGGAATTGACCCCATGTGTCCGCGCCTGGTCTCGCTCCTACCTGGATTCTTCATTCATCACACCTTTTCCTTTCCTTTCCTTTCCTTTGTTTTCTCCTCTCGAAATCCTCTGGGTGGTCATAGGGAGTCTCCTCAGTGGATTGTCTTGCTTGAGTATCGGGGATTGCGATGTGAACTTCTGATCGTAGCCTTCCGGGCAAATGGATTCCAGGGGTGGTTAGCTCGTAAGGAGATGAAACTCCCAATCTGATGGGAAGCGAAAGCCCTATCTTGTTGGCTTCACTGATTAGGTTTACTAACGCAGCTTGGAAGTGCTACAGAATCCCAGGGTCAGCGGCCCTAGTCCCTGGTGTTGCCGCCGATTGTTCCCCGATCGTCACTGCCCTATCTCCTGTTGGCGCAGTTGGTTCGATAATCTGATCTCCGCTGGAGTTACCGTCTCTATCACTGTCGTTGTTCATGTTCATGTTCATGTTCTTTAATTCGCAAGGGTTCCTCGAAGTTTTCTGTTCTAATCACCCCCCTTCTTCTAGCGCTAATTGTTGACGGTGAAATTTGGATTGCCACGCAGTCAACAATTATATCAATTTAATATAAAACAAGAAAATTAAGAACGCATGCAAAAGACAGATTTTACGTGGAAAACCCTTGAATGGGAAAAAACCATGGAGCCCCTGAGGGCAGAAAAATAATACTATGTTTTCGTTGCCTTGTTACACGCTTAGATCTCTCTTACAATTGCCCTCTTCTATCTTTTTATTTTCGAACCCCTTACTCGTGGGATAAGTGGTTCTATTTATACATGATAGTTAGGGTTTCCCCTTGATTTTAGACCCGCTCATAGTAGGATTTCCTTTTTGATTTGTACTGGGAATCCCACGTTGCTGCGGATAAAGATAGGTTTCCTGCCTCTTTCTTGAATGATTCCTTGGTCTTGAAGGTCTTCTTAAAAGTTTAGGGTTTATTTCCATGTTTCTACCGAGTCGGTTCAGGCCCAGTACGCTGGTGCAGCGAGTACCTTCACTTCTGGGTATCATCTTTTTCGGCGACCATGTCCTTACCTTTGGCGAGTACACATCTAGCTTTGGCGACCACATCTTTGACTTCCTTTTGACTAGAGGTATTTTATTATTCTGGCTTGTCACATTCCCTCCTTTGACCCGGTTAATGAGTGACGTGGCAATCTGTATTTAGCTCTTTTGATGACGTGTCAGGTTTGGAGAATATATACATACAACAACACCGTTTGCGACTTGCAAGCCCGGGCGGTGAAGAATTCCTAGGCTGCCAGCAAAAGACATGCTGCTGGTTTGGCCAAAGAGGGAATTGCTAGCCCGGATGGTGATGATCCCTCCGACGGCGAGGACGCTGGTGATGTTTCTGGGGGAGGAGTCGAGTCGGGGCGGCCCCCTATGCGCACAGAGGTTTCTGCGACTACTCCCGCTGTGACTACTCCCACTACGGCTACCCCCAGTCGTAAGGGTAAAGAGAAAGTTGGCGCTTCAGGGGGGGTCAGTGACATCCCTATTTTTGACGCGGATGTCCCTGAGACTCCTTTTGATCCTGCGAGTGATTTGGCCCCTAGAGCTGGAAGCGAAAAACGCCCAGCTGGGAGTACACCTGATCATGTTGCTCGACCCCCAAAGCGGGCGTCAAGGGTGGTGCAGTATGTCGTCTCTTCTGACGAGGAAGGTACTGACGAGCCAACCCTCGTCGAAGCTCCCTCTATCCAAACGGACGTTCGCGAGGGTCCTGCTGAGGGGACTAATGTAGCGGTGCCTCCCTCTGAGGAGGTTAATGAATTGAATATCCCCGCATCTACTCCGCCCCGAACAGCTTCTCCTCCAGTGGTGATGGGTGAGTCAAATGTTTCTTCAGATCAGCCTAGGCGGTTTGGTCGGCCAGAGCCGGTTGATCAACCAGGACCATCGAAGCAACCTGAGACTTCTGCTTCTGGTTCGGGTTTTACCCATGAAGCCCCTCCCGTGGGACCCACTAGAGCTGATGAAGGGACCGTGTCTCTTTTTGATTTCTCGGCTACTGAAATCTGCTCCCATTTGATCAATAATGATGTGTACATCGGTGAAGGTTGGGAGCATGTTAAAAGCAAGTCTTGCATCAGAAAGATGGAATTTTTCTTTAACTGCCACTCTTTGGTAAGCTTCTCGCCACAAATCTCTATATCTTTTTCATATATACTTCCTAATTCGGATGTTTATCTTTTCAGATGATGTCTGAGTTGGCTGATAATTATAAATATGGGAACAAAGCTTCCCAGAAGGTTAAGCGTTTGCGAGAGCAGGCCTCCCTTTTGGCTGCTAAGAAGCTCTCCGCTGAAGAATCTCATGCTCAACAGCTCGCTCAGCTAAGAGAGTCTGCAGATGGTTACCTGTCTGCTCAACTAGCTGCCGAAGAAAAATTATCTGCTGCTGTTGAGGAGATTTGCTCGCTGAAGGAGCATTTGTCTGCTAGTCAAAAATCTCTCGCAGCGCATTTGGAGGTTGAGCGGGTAGCTGAGGAGGCTAAGGAGAAAGCTGAACATGAGGCGCTGGATTTGCGTAATCAGTTGTCTTTGCGTGAACTCATCTTCGATAATCTGAAAGTTGTGCTGGAGGTTGAAGCTGTTGATCGTTTCAAGAGATCCCCTGCCTACGATGCGCTTTTGCTGCGCGAATTTGAAAAAGGCATGAGGCAGTCGAAGAAGTTCTTCGCCATGAAGGATCATTCGAATAAGAAGGCTCTGAGGCGCTTCGACAGGTCTCTTCAACAGCATATGGCCAGTGGTGTGGGCTCGATTAAAGAGCAAATAAAACGATGGAAAGCCCACTGTCGTTATAACAGGACTGATCCTCATCCCATGCATCTAGAAATCCCCAGCAAGCGTGCTTTTAATACTTATTACTCAAGTCAGAAGGGCAGCTTTTCCGGTTTTGGTGCTGAGCCCGACTTGGGTCCTGTTGCTGGAAGGGATTATGAGCCTTTTATGCCAGAAGGGGATGAGGAAGTCACCTGGCCTTCTGAAGAGGAAATCGAAGATGAGGAAGACAGCGAGGGCCCTCCTGCGGTTAGTTGAGCTTTGGGTCTTTTACTGTAGGACTGTAAATTTCTATACCTGATGGAGACATTTAAATTTTTACATCTTCTTTTCTTTTGCACCTTCATTTGTAATCCTTCAATTGTAAATGACTTTTATTTTGTTAAGTTATAAACTCTTTTATTTTTGTTCAGCTGCCTTTGCTGAGTTTTCGGCTTACTCGGTATTTCACCAAGGTTTTAGCATATTTTATAGCTTTTATTCAGCTGCCATTGCTGTATTGTGGCGTACTTAGTGTTTGCAAGGACATATCCGACCATACACCAAGTTTTTAACATTTTATAGCTTTATTCAGATGCCATTGCTGTATTTTGGCGTACTTAGTGTTTGTCAGGACGTATCTGACCATACACCAAGTTTTTAACATGTTATTTGCTTTATTCAGCTGGCTTTCTTGCCTCTAGGGATTCTATTTTCCCGTAATGGCGATCGTCAATTTTTAACTTTGGATTTTATTTCTCGCCAGTTCTCGTTGCTGCGAGTATGAAACTAGTCTTTATGTGACGGTAGCAATGTACAATGGCGAATGCCTTTTGTGTCTGGCGAGTGAAATCGTGAATTCTTAGTAATAAATTACTTTTTATTGAATGCTTTCTGCAACTTTGTTTAACATAGTCATAAAGAAAATGCTAAAACGAAAACTGTTCTAAGAAATAATAGAAAAGGTTGAAAAAATTCTAAATCAGCAAAAAGTTAAGGATAATATATCTTCAAGTACTGCGCATTGCATGGACGGGGTAGTTCGCCAAAGCCCTCTCGAGTAATGCGATATGCCCCGTGGCCAGCTATGCCTGTAATTTGATAAGGCACTTCCCATTTGTCCGCGAGTGATCCTGTAGCTTTATCTCTTGTTCCTGGGTTCACTCTTTTCAGCACTAAGTCGCCAAGCGAGAACCTTCTTTCACGCACATGTGAGTTGTAATATCTGGCTACTCTCTATTGGTATGCAGTATTCCTTATTTATGCGCGCTCTCTTCTTTCTTCTAACTCATCCAGACCGCATTTCAGCATATCAATGTTGAGTTCTAGTTGAAAGAGTTGTACCCTTGGTGAAGAGAAAGATGTTTCCACGGGAATGACAGCTTCAGCTCCATATGCCATGGAATATGGGGTCTCACCTGTTGAACCCCTTTCTGTAGTTCGATATGCCCAGAGTACTTGTGGTAATTTATCTGCCCAGCTGCCCTTTTTTGCTGCCAATTTAGCTTTCAGGTTGTGTTTTATGATCTTGTTTACTGCTTCAGTCTGGCCATTCGTCTGCGGATGTGCTGGGGAGGCGTAGTAGTTGTTGATGATGTACTTGTCACACAGCTCCCTGAATTTCTTACCATCGAATTGGGTCCCATTGTCCTGATGATGGTGTTTGGTATCCCAAATCTGTACAGGATATTTTTCTTCACAAAGCTTATAGTGTTTGCTTCTGTTATATGTACCAATGACTCGGCTTCTACCCACTTCGTAAAATAGTCCACGGCTACTATAGCATGTTTTGCTCCTCCAGTTGCTGTTGACATTGGGCCGATCAAGTCAATCCCCCACATGGCGAATAGCCAAGGCAAGGTAATACTTTGCAAGAGTTCAGGTGGTTGACGGATGTTATTGGTAATTTTTTGACACGCCTCACATCTCGCTGCCACTCTTTTGGCGTCGGCGAATACTGTTGGCCAGTAAAAACCCTGCCTTAATATTTTATGGGCTAGGCTGACACCCCCAGCGTGGTTCCCACAATTTCCACTGTGTATGCTTCTCAGGATACCTTCTGCTTCTTCAGGTCCGACACATCTCTGCAGTACCCTTGAGTACCCCCTTTTGTACAGTTCTCCATTGAGTACTGAATATCTTGTAGCTTTGTACTTCAACCGTTTTGCTTCTAATGGGTCACTTGGGAGTACATCATTGACGAGATACTCTTTGATTGGTGTGATCCAGCTGTTCCTCTCACCAAAGACTGCCCCAACTTCCTTTGATTTGACTATACTCGGCTGCAATAGGCGGATCATAGAGATAGTTTTAGGCTAGATGTTGATTGTGGCAGATGCCAACTTGGCCAAGGCATCAGCCTACTCATTTTCTTCTCTGGGGACATGAATAATTCTGTATTCTTTAAATCTTTCCAGTAGCTCCCTTGCTACTTCTAGGTAGGTGATCATGCTTTCATCTCTTGCCTGGTATTCATCTAGTATCTGATTGACAACAACTTGAGAGTCGCTGAAGATTTCTACCTCATCTGCTCCTAGGATTGTGCAAACTTTTAAACCTGCTATGAGTGTCTCATATTCAGCTTGATTATTAGTAGCTTTGAAGTCAAAACGCAAGGCACATTCGACTGAATCTCCTTCCGGGGTTAACACTACTACCCCTGCCCTGCTGCCGTGCGTGTTTGACGAGCTGTCAACACGGAGTTGCCATTTGAATTCTTTCTTATTTTGCTCCACTATCATTCTCGCCACCTCTATGCTTGGCTCGGTGAACTCTGCTACAAAGTCTGCCGCTGCTTGGGTTTTAATTGCTGTCCTTAGGAGATACTCCACATCGAATTCACTTAACTCAATCGCCCACTTTGTTAATCGACCGGATACTTCTGGTTTCTGCAGAATTAGTTTCAGTGGGCAGTTGGTGTATACTCCGATTTTATGAGCCTGGAAATATGGCCTTAACTTCCTTGCTGCTGTTATTAGAGCGAGTGCCATTTTTTCGGCCGGCGAGTACCTTGCTGGTGTAGTATATTGGTTTCTGGATCCCCTCTTCCTGTCTTACCAGCACGGAGCTTGTGGTTGCTTCAGAAACGGACAAGTACATATACAGTGTTTCTCCTATTTCTGGTTTTGATAGCAGCGGTGCCTGTCGAAGGTAATCTTTCAAGGCCTGGAAAGCTCTTTCACAATCCTCACTCCACTCGACTCCCTTTCCTTTCTTTAGAGCTTTGAAAAATGGTAGGCATCGGTCTGTTGACTTAGCTATGAACCTGCTCAGCGATGCCAGGCATCCCGTGAGTCTTTGGACGTCCTACAAAGTTCTTGGCGAAACCATTTTTGCTAGTGCTTGGATTTTTTCAGGGTTCACCTCTATTCCTCTTTGATGTACTTGATATTCGAGAAACCTCCTAGATGGTACGCCGAATACGCATTTTACCGGATTCAACTTCATTCCGTACCTCACCAACACATCGAATGTCTCCCTCAGGTCATCTGTATGTCTATCTGCTGTGATACTTTTTGTTAGCATATTGTCAACATAAACCTCCATATTTCTCCCTATTTGCCTGGTGAACATTTTGTTGACTAGGCGCTGGTAAGTTGCTCTAGCGTTCTTCAAGCCGAATGGCATGACTGTGTAATAGTATAACCCTTGATCTGTGGTGAACGCTGTCTTCTCCTCATCTGGCTTGTGCATTTTTATCTGGTTATATCCTGAATATGCATCCATGAAGCTCAATGTCTCATGTCCGGCTGTTGCATCGACCAACTGGTCGATTCTTGGTAGTGGGAAGCTATCCTTGGGGCAGGCCTTGTTCAAGTCGGTGAAGTCGACGCACATCCTCCATTGACTGTTCTTCTTTTTCACTAGAACTACATTCGCCACCCATTCCGGGTACTTAACTTCTCTGATTGATCCTGCGGCGAGCAACTTTGACACCTTCTCTTTTATTGCTGCACTTCTTTCTGGGTTAAAACTTTTCTTTTTTTACACAACCGGTTTGCATTTTTCGTTTACAGCCAGGTTGTGTGAAATCACGCTTCTATCTATTCCCGGCATGTTTTCATGGCACCAAGCGAAAATCTCCTTGTATTCTCTCAGCAAGTTTATCACATCTCTCTTAATTTGTTCGGTCAGCCTTGCTCCGATCTTGACTGTTTTGTCCGGTTCAGCTTCGTTCAAGACAATCGACTCAGTTGACTCTTCCTTTTCTCTACTCGTTTTGTCCCTTGGGTCCATTTCAAAGGTTTCCGGATTATCTTTCTGCACTTCCTTGTCTACCTCGAATATGCTTAAGGTTTCCATCCCTGCCTTATCTTTGAAGATTGATAGGTTGGCGCGGCGAGCCATCTCCTGTGATCCTTTCAATTCTCTGACACCAAACTCTGTATGGAACTTTATTTTCAATGCGTGGGTTGAAGTAACAGCTCGAGCTTTGTTAAGAAACGGTCGGCCAAACAAAGCATTATACGGCCAATTATGGATGTCGACTACAACAAAGTCCAGCAGGATTGTTCGCCGGCATGGTGTAACTCATCGTATACCCTGTCACTTAAAATATCAGCTGAACTCCCGTTGTCAATCATTACCCGAAGGACATCCCTATGGGCTATTCGAACCCCCACTACGATTGCATCGTTAGGCTTTGCATGAATTCCGTCTGAGTCTTCTGCTGTAAATGTTATGTGGTCATGTCCTTCTCTTCCTTTCTTGGGGTTTCGTTGCACAGAATTAATCTCCATGCTTCTACTTTTATACATTACTTCTCGGACTTCTGACATTCTATCTCGATTGCTTCTCCCAGTATGGGGCCTGCCAAAAATGGTGTTTATAGTGGCGTTAGGGCTGTTTTTCCTTGGACTCCTCCTTTCCTGCCCATTCCCTTGGCAGCTGTCTTGGCGACCACCTTGCTTGTCACCTTTCAAAGTAAAGTCTTTCAGGTGTCCATCTCGGATCAAGCTCTCAATATGATCACGCAGCTGGAAACACTTTGAAGTTTCATGCCCATGATCTTTATGAAATCGGCAGTATTTGGTTGTATCTCTCCTAGCATTAGCTGATTGTTGCCGAGGGTATTTGGCGAGTCCTTTGTCTTCTACCACAGAAAGTATTTCCTCCTGATTGCTAGTTAAAGGGGTGTAATGGTTGTACCTTCCTTGAAACCTGCTGGCTCGAGTGTTTACCTTGTTTTCCCTTGGATGTCCCTTTTGGCCTCTTTCGTCTCTTTGGCGATCACGCGACTGCGTCTTCTTGTCATCCTTACACTCTGATTTTGAGTCAGGCTTGTGGCCATGCACGTAGCTACATCCTTGCGTTACTTCTTCCTCTTCTGCCATTGTATAATCGCCAGCTATTTCCATCATCTCCTCATAAGTTTTTGGCCTCTCTCTTTGCAGATCAAAGGATAGTCGCCCACTTTGTAACCCATTGGTGAAAGCGGCGATAACAGCTACATCACTGGCGTCTTCAATTTGGGCAACCTCCTTCCCGAATCTTGCTAGATACTTCTTGATCGACTCATTGCGTTCCTGTTTCAAGTTTGATAGATGAGCGAGTGACTTTCTTCTCTGGACACTCCCCATGAACTGCCTTATGAATGCTTTGCTAAGGTTTGAGAAACTGCCTATACTTCCGGGTGGAAGTCTTCCAAACCACCTGGAGGCGAGGTCACCGAATGTTTACGGGAAGGTAAGGCACAACAGCCCGTCATTGGATGAATACTAGGTCATGATGTTACGAAATCGGTGAACATGCTCCTTCGGATCCCTGTTCTCCTTGTACTGCTCAATGGTTGGCATTCTAAATCTGTCTGGAAATTGGGTGCGAGCAATATTTTCAACGAATGGGTTATCTGACTCATCATCCGAAGATACGTTACGACCATACCTTCGTGCCATTGCTGAAACCTTTCTTGATAACTCTTGTAGGGTGACATCTCGCTGACCAGTTGGTTCTCCTGCTGGGTCGAGTCTGCTTTTGATTGTCATTCTCCCATGATTGCCTCTATTATCCGGGCTCCTATCTTCTGTGCTCTCGGATCTCTTTCGCCGTGCTCTTTTGGACCGTAATTCCCTTCGTGGACGAGGGCTCTTATCTTCAGACGAGATAGACTGGTGTCTCCGCCGGTTCCTTTGGTAGGTGTCACTGGAATTGACACCATGTGTTCGTACCTGGTCTCGCTCCTCCCTAGATTCTTCATTCATCACACATTTTCCCTTCCTTTGTTTTCCCCCTTCGAAATCTTCAGGGTGGTCCTAGGGAGTCTCTTCAGCGGTCTATCTTGCTTGAACATCAGGGGTTGCGATGTGAATTTCCGACCGTAGTCTTCCAGGTGGATGGATTCCGGGAGTGTTTAACTCATAAGAATAAGAAATTCCCAACCCTATGAGAAGCGAAAGCCCTATCTTGCTAGCTTGGCTGATTAGGTTTATCAATGCGGTTTGAAAGTGCTGCAGAACCCCGGGGTCGGCTACCCTAGTTTCTGGCGTTGCCGCCGATTGTTCCCCGATCGTCACTGCCCTATCTCCTGTCGCTGCGGTTGGTTCAATAATGAGATCTCTGCTGGAGTTACCATCTTTGTCACTGTCGTTGTTCATATTCTTTTAACTTGCAAGGGTCCCTCGAAGTTTCTGTTCAAAGTCCCCCTCCTTCTAGCGCCAATTGTTGACGGTGAAATTTGGATTGCCACACACTCAACAATTATATTAATATCAAAGTAAATCAAGAAAATAAAGAATGCATGTAAGAGACAAGATTTACGTGAAAAACCCTTGAATGGGAAAAAACCACGATGCCCCAGAGGGCAGAAAAATAATACTAGGTTTGATTGCTTTGTTACACACTCAGATCTCTCATACAATTGCTCTATTCTCTCTCGGTTTTCGAACCTCTTCCTCGTGGGATAGATGGTTCTATTTATTCATAACAATTAGGGTTTCCCCTTGATTTTAGCTGTGTTGGTGGTAGGATTCCCCCTTTGATTCGTACTAGGATTCCCATGTTGCCACGGATCCGGATATGCTTTATCTACTTTCCTCTTTATGATTTCTTGTTGTCATGGGTCTTCTAAAAGTTTAGGGCTTATTTCTGCGTTTCTGCCGAGTCGGTTCAAGCCCAGTATGCTGGTGCAGCGAGCACCTTCGCTTCTGGGTATTATCTTTTCGGCGACCACATTTCTACCTTTGGCCAGTATATACCTAGTTTTGGCGACTATTTCTTTGACTTTATTGACTTGTATTTTTCATTCTGACTTGTCACATTTTCTCCTTTTGACCCGGTCAATGAGTGACGTGGCAATCTTTTATTGACTCCTTTGGTGACGTGTCTGTTCGGCGAATTTATACATACAACAATGTCTTTCGTTATATCATTTTTTTTTCTTTTTTTGGTAATAGGAGAGAAATCTCTAGCCAACTAATGAAGAACTCACTGGCACAAGTCGACTTGACCTTGATTGTTCTGTATATATATATATATATGTATGTCATTAAAATTTAAAATGGGGATTTTTCGCAAACATATATATTGAAAAATTACAGTATGTCTTTCGTTATACCATTTTTTTTTTCTTTTTTTGGTAATAGGAGAGAAATCTCCAGCCAACTAATGAAGAACTCACTGGCACAAGTCGACTTGACCTTGATTGTTCTGTATATATATATATATATATAAATATATAAATATATATATATATATATATATATTAAAGAAAAAAATGGTATAACGAAAGACATACTGTAATTTTTTAATATTAATATATATATATATATATATGTCATTAAAATTTAAAATGGGGATTTTTCGCAAACATATATATTGAAAAATTACAGTATGTCTTTCGTTATATCATTTTTTTTTCTTTTTTTGATAATAGAAGAGAAATCTCTAACCAACTAATGAAGAACTCACTGGCACAAGTCGACTTGACCTTGATTGTTCTGTATATATATATATGTGTATATATATATATATATGTCATTAAAATTTAAAATGGGGATTTTTCGCAAACATATATATTGAAAAATTACAGTATGTCTTTCGTTATACCATTTTTTTTTTCTTTTTTTTGTAATAGGAGAGAAATCTCCAGCCAACTAATGAAGAACTCACTGGCACAAGTCCATTTGACCTTGATTGTTCTGTATATATATATAAATATATATATATATATATATATATATATATATATATATTAAAGAGAAAAAAAAATGGTATAACGAAAGACATACTGTAATTTTTTAATATATATATATATATATATGTCATTAAAATTTAAAATGGGGATTTTTCGCAAACATATATATTGAAAAATTACAGTATGTCTTTCGTTATATCATTTTTTTTTCTCTTTTTTTGGTAATAGGAGAGAAATCTCTAGCCAACTAATGAAGAACTCACTGGCACAAGTCGACTTGACCTTGATTGTTCTGTATATATATATGTATATATATATATATATGTATGTCATTAAAATTTAAAATGGGGATTTTTCGCAAACATATATATTGAAAAATTACAGTATGTCTTTCGTTATACCATTTTTTTTCTTCTTTTTTTGGTAATAGGAGAGAAATCTCTAGCCAACTAATGAAGAACTCACTGACACAAGTCGACTTGACCTTGATTGTTCTGTCCAATTGTAACAAGGTTTGTTTAACTACTTATTGGTTTGATTTCTCGGTTTTCATATATTTGATAAGTGGTTACTGGGTTCCATATTTAATATTTTGTTTGTATGTGTAGTGATCATATTTAGTTATGTGTTGATTTTATTTGTTTTAAATTTTAGGATTGTTCATTGTAGGGAGGATTGGAAATACTGAACCAGGATAGGTTGTGTTTGAATGTTTTGTTGTGTGATGTTTTTGTTTGTCAAAAAATGTTAAAGTTGCATCTTTGGGCTTGTTGCAAAGTATGAACACTTGAGTGGACATCTCTTGGAAATCTATGAAATAATATTACAAAACAACACAATGTACAGAGTTTCCCAAGTTGAGGGAAGTTATAATCCGTACCAAGAAATGTTGGATATATATTAGTTAGAATTGATATATATATATATATGAAATTCTTACTGTTAGAGTGTTAGAGCAGTTGTAAAATTCCACGAAATGCATCTGTTTTTTCATTAAATCGTTGTCTTAATATGTCATGCTCATATCATATATAACTGAATTGATGGATAACAAAGAAAATTGAATTAGAAGTGATAGAATAGCTTGCCTTCTAGAGTTCTAGTGAAGAACAACTACATTTCTAACATCTTGAGCATTCTCGTAGGTCCATGAGAAGCTGGTTTCCCAACTCTATTTTTAACCCTCTCTCACTTAGGTCAGAACTGTGTATATCCTCAACTAAGTTATGGTCACTGTAGAGGTCTATTCAGCCATCTAAATACCCAAATGTACTTATAAAAGTATCGGTGCCTCTGTGGAATCACCACGTATCAGTGCCTCTCTGTGGAATCACCACCTTGCTTACAATCCCATAATCATGAATTCATGACCATGTTACTAAATCCGTGACAAAGTTTGCAATATGAGCATGAAATTGGATGTTCGAGTAGTAAATTCGTGACAAACTTTTGCCTTTTAAAAGTTTATTGTTTTGACTTTATTTTCTGAAATGCAGGCTTCTATCCAAAATGTTGGGAGGTCTGTTGCTGTCATTTGACCAACGTTATTGGAATAGTATGAAGCAAATAAGAATTATTATTATTATTATTATTATTATTATTATTTTCTGTATATTTTTATTTTTATTGTTAATTGTTAACTTTTTTTTTATTTTTTTTTTTTCTTAGTACAAATACATTGAAGATGGGATCAGATTGCTTTATGAGGATAGTCGGCTTCTGCAAAGGTCATTTTACCTTTGTGGATGACGAGCGATCGAGGAAGAAGGTTGAAAAAGATGTTCTTCGTTTGTACCCTGAGCTTGTTGGACTGGATAGCTTGTTGCAAAAGTATCCTCATGATGAGCAGATGGAGGAATACGCTCATCGGAAGCAATATCTTGGTAAAGATCTAATAGAATTAAGAAATGTTGTGAGAGCGTCCTATGCAACCGAATACTTTACCGATGTAAGTTTTCTTTTTTTAACTTCTGTTTTATTATTAATTTTGTTTTGTTTTTTATTTTGATTGTTTGATTGTTTGTTTGATTGTTTGTTTGTTTGTTTTGTAGGTGTTTTACAGGGCAGTGAGTAAAGACAAATTCCAGCGAAACAAGCACCACAGGAGAAAGCATGTTTTGCTGGTGGCTTTTGCCTTTTATAATATTGATGCAGTTCAAAAAAAAAAATTAATATATTTGTATGTTTGGTTAATTTTTCTGATGGCATATGCCTTATTTGTAGTCATATTTTGGTCTATCATAATAATAAAACGCATTCTTTTAGGCTTACTTTCTTAGAATTTGTGTTTATTACTTTTGTTATGTATTGTTAAATTATTTGCTTGATATAACCAATTCTTGTAATAGCTAACACTGAATGTTTCATCCTTTGTTGTTTCTTCTCATAGTTGGATTATGCAAAATAATTGATGCCCTGATATAATATACAAATCAAATACCTCCTTACATCCAATTGAATTATGTTGTTTTTTTAGGGAGGTATGAATGGAGCTGCAGTTGCTTCTGTAACTGAAATCACAGATATGCAGCAAAGAGTCATAAAAGAAGGTGTTACAGAAGTTGAGGTATCTCAACACCAAGTGCAAAACCCAGTGCTAGTGGCCAAAAAAATGTTCAAGAGAGATGTTTGTTCAATTTACTTCAATTTTAAGTGTGTTTTTAGTTTGTAAATCAATGTTTGTTCAATTTATTCTCTCCTGTATGAGAATGTGTTGTACCATATTGTGGTTGTTTCTATAAATGACATGGGTTCTTTTGGTGCTTTCGGTGTTGAAATGTTATGCGATGTGTAGAATCATTAGGCGTTGATTATGAGAAGTTGATGTGTGTTATTTTGTATGTGGTGTGATTTACTCTACCACGTGGGTCTGTATGAACATGAGAAGTTATGGTCTTGACTTGTTATATCTGCCATCCGTTATTATTGGGTTGGCAAGGCAATGTAGACTGTTTATGGTGGGCAGCGAAGGAAGAGATAGTAAAAGCGAAGACCAGTTTCGAAGGGTTTGCAATAGTTGTTAGATTGGGGCGACTTTCTTTGTGTATAGAAGTTTTATGTTTTGTTGTTGCATAGCTTTTACGATATAAAATTTGTTCATATTCCTAGAGCTTGTAACAGTGTAGCACATCTGCAAATAGATTTGCAGTTGGTCTGGTTAGCTGGCTAGTGATGTTGGCCAATAGTGATTTTCAAGTTACATGCTAGTTTCAATTTCATGTCACTGGCATGTAACTTTTAGCATGTAAAACTACTTGAATTTTGTTTTGAAATCAGTCTTCCAAATATGGTAATTAAATAAACTAGCATGTAACTTCTAGCATGTAAAATTACTGGAATTTTGTTTTGAAATCAGTCTTCCAAATATGGTAATTAAATGAACTGACATGTAACTTCATTATTAATTGGCATGTAACTTCGTTGTCAACTGGCATGTAACTTTTAGCATATAAAATTACTGGATTTTTTTTTTAAATCAGTCTTCCAAATATGGTAATTAAATGAACTGCATGTAACTTCATTATTAATTGACATGTAACTTCATGCATAGAGATCATAAGCAGAAGAGGGACATTCATGAGAGAGAAGATTTCTAATTGTGTGCTTGTAAAGTTTTCTACAGTTACAGCGAGAGAAGATTTCCAAGTTAAAGCAAGCTTGAACTATTATGCATAGACAAAAAAGCACAAAGATCCAGTGAAAAGGATTTTATTCGAGCAGTCAAAGAAGAAAGATTCAAAGAAGAAAGCAAGCTTCAAGTCTGGTTTAATAGGTTTTTGCTAGAATTGAAATGAGAAGATAAAAAACATACTTCTTGTTTCCTTTTGAATCAAGAATTTGACATTAGAGGGATATCAAACAAAGCAATAAAGAGAAATGTATAGTTTTCTAAACCTACTAACTCCTAGCAAAAACAACTAAACAAATCCAACATCTGAATGCTCGTGTTGTTGCTCATCTTCAAGTTCTCTTATGTTCTTGACTATATCCTGGACTCTATCTTCAAGTTGCTGCACATTGACGTTTAATCCAGTCATCCTTCGGTTTTATGAGGAAATCCTCATAATTAATATTTTCCATCTACAAAATCACATAAAAATAACGTTAGTTACATGCCAATACAAAAAAGATACATGTCAATACAAACAAGTTACATGTCAACATGTAGGTCATTTCGTTTTAAGTGATACTGCAGAGACCACAACATGAAAATTGTCTCAAGCTTAAGGCCATACTGATTTCCCTATTTGAAAGGCCATACTGTCATTATCAAGGGGACTAAACATGTAAACTAAAGACAATGTGACACCTTTACGATCCTGATTAAAAGGAATAAAATTCACATTTAGACATTTAGACATTTGCGATCCTGATAAGAACAAAGACAATCAAACAAAAAAACTTATATGCATGACAACAAAGACAATCAATTACCTTGTCAAGTGTCTCATACTCATACCAATAAGATTGCTTTTAATCGACACCAGTAATTAAAGCAAACGGTATTATCACAAGGAATTAACAAGAAGATTGCTATTTCAACAAGTAACTTATATGGTGCAGCAACCACTGCCCTGAACAAATTTTGAACGTAAGTAACTTCTACAAAGAGATTATTCTTATGATAAATCTATGTCTTCAACATAAACTTCAAAATTGTAAAGAAGCGTTTCAGTGCTTTAAACTTTATCCCCTAATCATGTCCTAATAATTACCAAAAATCTAGCAACTGAAAAAAATTCTAGTTACTGAACATCAAATCTGAAGACAACTCAAGCTATAACAGGTGTCGTGTCTTAGGTGGAGACAATCTTACAATTGCTAGACTAAACTCAACCCCAATTTTTGAGTAATTCAGTCCTCGATGGTCAAAAGATACATTTTTGATATCAGTTAGCTATTAAGGCAGAAGACCAATGCCACTATCATACAAAACGGAAGCGCACTTCCCATGATAAAAGGCACGACAACAACAAAATTCAATAATCACGAATCACCATTCTGTGAGTTCAGTTTGTCGACAGCCCTAAATTGATGAAATCTACTCTGCCATCCTGTGTCATTATACATCACTTAACATGTCTAAGGGACTCTTGGTCTGACACAGTGCATCTGAAAAAATTCCTCACTACAAGAACCATGCCACTGACCTGTCTTTCTATAGAAGACGTGTTGTGCAGCTGCAGTTCCCTGCACATTTCCAGGACACTCTTTCTGGGGTAAGTAACGCTGCATTTGATTGGGAGGCTCATCCCCATCTGACACATCAGCGAGTTTATCGAGTGCATAAAGGATATCTCTTTCATCTTGTTCTTTTAGGATTAATTTTGCCTTCTCAACTTGAGCTGGGTTAGGGGTTTTTGTACCATATATTGAATCTAATAATAGGAAGGTTCCAAAAGCTATCACCCCATTTCAAGTACCAATAATTCAAACTCTAGTATAATAATTAATAAGGTAACAATCAAGCATCAAATACCAGTAGTACACAAGAATTAATGCAATCCCTCTGCACTAAATGTAAAACAGAATTGAAAGAACACATTGAAATTGGACTTCCAATTTCAACCCATTAACCAATCACCCCAAACATACTCCTTCAAAACCGTATACTTATCTTAAAACCAAACTACACAAAAAAGATGATTAGGGATCACATAATGATTAAGGTGCCAAAATTCAGCTATTATTGTAACATCAAATACCTAACAAATATAATATATTATCAAAAATTCTTCTAAAGAGTTCATTTATCATATACTGATCTACCCGAAAAATTGTCTAATTTATGGCCAGATTTCTCAAGACCCACCCTTGTTCATATGGTAGAGTTAGAAAAATTACCTTTACCTAGCTTCTGAGGCGCTGAGCAGATGACGCCGACAAAGGTGCGACGACGACTGTCTCTTCTGTTCCTTTCTCTCTCTGCAACAACGTCGAGCAGCAGTGACGGCGAGCAGCTGCGACGGGGACTTGAGGCGATGACAATCTCCTTCTTCTCTTCCCTTCTCTCTCTTTCCTCTTTTTTACATTTGATCGTTTTTACTGGAGGATGATTTTAACCTAACAAAAATAATACCTCGTTTTTCCACCCACCACTGACCTTTTTTTTTTTTTAATTTCAAATTTAGGGGTATTTTTGCCCAAAAGTGGTAAAAGTGACGAAAACAATAAAAAATAAAATTGTTACTAAAAACAATAAGCCCATAAAATTTTTGGCTCTTTTTGAATTCACCCCTATTATATTTCATATAATGAGATTGGTGCACGCTCAATCGATACAACAAGGCATCTGCGCTCTACTCTTTTATATCAATCGATTGAAAGTGAACTATTAGGACTCAAGAGGTTAATGTGATAAAGTGTTAGATATACGGTTGGGAATACATGATGATGATAAGTTCCAAATCATATATAGTTAAGGTTCTGCCTGCACTCAAGCAGCCAGATGACAACCAACCATGCTGTAACCTGCATGCATGGTCCTGTTTTGCCATCTTTCAGGATGGCCTTGTCAATGCCTTGTCTTACAACATTTTCATATTATTAATAGGGAAAATCTTATTTTAGTCCATATAGTTTGCCTTAATCTGCGTTTAGTTCACGGTTTTTTGGTATTGTAACTTTCAGTCCATCATTATTCTGACAATATGAATCCAGTCCCTACTGTCCAATTCTATTAGGGTTCCATCAAGTCAACGAGGGTCAACGAGGATAAAAAGGTAAAATAACATTAGATGTTCTAGAACCTTATATAAGAAAAGTGTATAATAGTAATTTACAAATTAATTTTAAAAAAAACAATAAATATTATTAAATTAATTTTAGAGCAAATTGCAGCCAACCTCCCTAAGGTTTAGTCTTTGACAATCGGAAACAACTTTATGCTTAATTGACAATGATCTCCCCTGTCATTAGTCAAAGTTAGTCAAACTTAATAGAGACAAGTGTATTTTCATCATTTCAAGCCTTTTTATTTATTAAAAAAATAGATTTAAAAGCTTTAAATCTTCACCATTCATCTTGACCACATTTTTTATTTTTTATTTTTGAAAAATCTAAAAAACTTGAATTTGAAGAAAAATCTGGAAATACATCAATGGAAGAAGAAAATGTTGTTAGATTGGATTTAGATGAGCCATATATATATATATATATATATATATATATATATTAGTTTTGAAAAATCTAAAAAACTTGAATATGAAGAAAAATTCAGGAATCCATATGGAAGAAGAAAATATTATCTGAAGAAAATGTTGTTGGATTGGATTTTGATGATCCAAATTATTAATTTTTTTAGAATTTTTAATTTGAAAAAAAATATAGAAATACAACCTATGTCTCCATTTTTTTTAATTTAATTTTTTATTTTATATAATTTTCAATTTTCAATTTTTTTTATAGTAGAGATCCAAATTTGTTTTCATATATTTATATATTTTTAAAATCAGATTTTTTTTTTTATTCATGGATATTTAGGTATTTGTAGTGTAAGGATTCCCGTTGTTTTTAATTGGCTTATTTCGTGATCAAACCATATGTGGGGATTCTTTGTAAGGGTAGTTTAGATGTTGTTGTTATTGCTTAGGCCCTTTGAAGACCTCATAATTGACAAGCACCAAAGGTAATACTCTAAGTGCTTACTTGTCTTGAAGAGATAGTTGCACACACTCACAACTCATGCATATGTTTAATCTTTGTATGTTGTGTTTTTTTTTGTTGTGCATCAATGCCTATTTACATCTCTTCTTGCTTGGTATAATGATTGCATCTTGTGTTTATAACATCATAGCATTTAGGCTTTTAGGATGCATCTTAGTTTACCTTTGTTCCCCTTGCATGATTGCTTGTGGGGTTCAAAGTTGTGGGCTGTGCGCTGGTCCACCTGCGCCTGACGTCCAGCGCCGCTCACCGGCGCAAAACGCCCAGTGGCGTGCCGCTGGTCGTGCGCTGGTCCACACCAGCGCAGCCCACCAGCGCAGATCGTCCAGTTCTCTGTCGCCGGTCGTGCGCTGGTCTACACCAGCGCAAGGTCACCAGCGCTGATCGCCCAGTGTGGCTCCGCTGGTATGGCGCCTGTGTGAGCGCATGTCGTCCAGCGCCAATGCAAAAATGTGCGTGTGCGCTGGTCTTGCGCCTGTCGTCCAGCGCAAGGCCACCAGCGCACAGAGCAATTGTTGGTGCGTTTTTCAAAACGACCACACTTCACTTATGGCCCCTATATATATAACACTTTGACTTTAGGTCAGCCAAGAGAGTTCATATTCATATTCTATACTTAGGATATTTTTCAATAGAAGAAAAATACACAAAGAACTCATTTTTAATCACTCAAACACTTTTTCATGATCATCAATCATCATCTAGCATCATCTTGGATCATCTAGCATCATCTTGGATCATCTAGATGTCATCTTGCATGGAATCTTCATCATACTTTGCTTGGTAAGTTTTTCACTAATATCTTACATGTTTTGTGTTTCTCTTATCTAGCAATCTCAATTAATTACTTGTTGATTATTTTGTATGCTTTGGATACAATATTGAGATGAGTATGATGTATGTTTGAGAAGTTGTATTGTGCTAGCATATTAGGTTTTGTGCTTAATATTGATTAGCTAAACTAATTGACATGTCATTTAGTTTTGATATCTAGGATTGTTCTTAATTGCATATTAATCATCTTAGATAAGCATATAGGGTTTCCCTTGCTCTATGTTGCATTTTGGATATTTACATATATTCACTTAGGGTTGTATTCTCTTCATAGAGAAAGTAAGTCTTGTGTGTAGCATCCGGGATTAGGTTGCTTAGAACGCAAGCAAATTGGACTAGGTTCACTCATACCGGGATTAGGTAGGTGTGTGATTACTTCCGGGATTAGGTTGTAATCGTTTGCACATTTAGTGGATTCGAGGTTCGAGTGTGGCTTACTTACATAGCCCGTGGTTTTTCCCGTGAGGGTTTCCACGTAAAAACCAAGTGTTGTTTTAATTTCCGCACCATATTACAATTGCTTGGTTATATTATCTTGAGGGCATTTTCGTAATTTTGACTAACACGAAAAATTGGGTAAAAAGCGTAAAATCTATTCACCCCCCCTCTAGATAGCTTTATACACACCGTGCTATTATTTGTTTCATGTAGGCTTGTAGCGGCCAAATTCAGTCAACAGTTAAACGTAGCTAGCTTTGACTAACGGTAGGGGAGGTCATTGTCAATTAATGATAAAGTTGTTTTTGGTTGTCAAATGCCAAACCTCAAGGAGGTTGGCTGCAATTTGCTCTTAATTTTAAGAAAATAAACAAATATTATTAAAAACAAATAATAAAAAAAAAAATCTAATTTCTCTCTCTCTCTCTCTCTCCCTCTCTCTCTCTCTCCCTCTCTCACCATCACCCACTGATCACCATCTTCATCTCTTTCTCTGTAACTTCATTCTCTCTAAAAAAAAAAAAACTCTTTCTTTCTCTGTAAATCTCTCTCCCACTTCTGTCATTATCAACAACACCACCAAACTCTCCCTCTCAGACTCGTCTCTCTTCTGAAGCTCACAGCCGCTGCAAACTGGGGCTACAGCTCTCTCTCTAACACCACAGATCTTGTTCGATCGGCGACGAGCAGCTCCTCCGCGCGACAAATAGTTCGATCAGCTCCTTCATCCCTCATGCAGATCGACCAGCTCCTCCATCCCACGCGTAGATCGATCGGCTTCTCCCTCTCGTAGATCGATCTACTCCGCGCAAGGAGCTGGCGTGGCAAACTAGGCCACCATTGATCGGCTTCTTCAACTGGTTGTTTTGGGAATTTTTTTAAATTTTTTTTAATGATTTAGGTTATTTTTATTGATTTAGGTTATTGATTGGATGGTGATCTAGGTTTTCCAAACAAAAAAAGAGTTCTCAAGTTGCAAAAAATTGAAGAAGACGATCTGGATGATCTGGGTTGTTTTTAATGGTGATCTGGGCAATAATGTGATCTGGGCTTTTTATTATTTAGGTTAATTTTTGTTTTTGTTTTTGATGACGATGATGATGATTGGGAAAGAAAAAAAAATTTTGAGTTGAAGAAAATTGAAGAAGATGATCTAGGTTTTTTTAATGGTGATCTAGGTTTTTTATTTTATTTTTATTTAGGTTATTTTTTGTTTTTGTTTTTGAAGATGATAATGATTGGGAAAGAAGAAAAAAAGGTTGGGAAGAAAATTGAAGAAGAAGATGCACAGATCTGTAAATTTATTTTTATTTTTTAAAAATTTATATTGATGGCTATTATTAATTATTTAATCTAATTATTTAACATTTTGATTAATTATTTAATCTAATTATTTAACATTTTTTTAAATAGTTTTATTTATTTTATTTTTTTATAAGTTTTATGTTTTTTTTTAATTTTTAATTTAATTAGTTTTTAAAAAGAGAGATCTCCACCGTCCATCTTTGAGATGGACAATGGAGATCCATTTTTTTTTCAATTCCTTTTTTTTTTAAATATATTTTTTATTTAATAAGGGTAAAACGGTCTTTTCCATGTCATCAGCACACATGAGGGGTATTAACGTCTTTTAGTCCGACTGACATGGTAGAATCTGTCCTTTGACGGATTCTGTCACAGAAGGACTAAAAGTTATAAAAAAAAACAACCGTGAACTAAACAAAGAATAAAGTAAACTACAGGGACTAAAATGTAATTCCCCCTTATTAATAATATGACTATCAAACATGCGTGTCGGTCTCTCTCTATAGAGAAAATATATTAAAACCATCCTTTTCATTTTCTTGGTGGTTCAAAATCAAAGGTTATTTATTCACTAATCCTACCAATTTTTTTTTTTTTTTTTTTGTTAGGTTTCGAGTGAGACAAATTGGTGTTTGTTAGATATCAGCTCTAAATCAAAGTTATGGTCCCCTGATTTGATTTGATCTTATGATCCAAAAGAAAACAAATACAAAACAAATTTAACATATAGGAAACCTGAGGCAAATAATGAAAGATTATGTTTTTGGTTGTCAATCAAAATGAAAATCTCTAAACCTTAGAAGGAAAAATAGATTATCTACAGTAATATAATAAGAGCAAGAAAGGAAAATGGCACCGAACCTACCACTGACAGAAGAGAGATGGGGTTACTTGCAAACGTGGGAGTTTGTGTCATCCAACCTGTCTATAATAATAGATGCCACATTCCCTCTTTCACCTTACTAATAAGACTGCCAATTTGTCAACCAATCAATCTCTTTAACTGACTTTTGCTCCAACCAAATCCTGCCATGTATGGGAAGTGGGGAATGTACATCTCTAGTGACTAGTGGCAATGCAATAAGCAGCCATTGATTTATTTGGGTGGGGAGGAATAAAATATCGGTATCGGTATCAATGTCGAGCTTCTAAATTTATGGATATATTGGAGATATTATCGATATTGGTGGATATTCGGTAAAAAAATTAAAAAAAATGATGAATATTTGCATCTAAAGTTTAGAATTTTTTTATGAAACTTTAAGGCAAGCTTAAACAAATAATTATACATTAAATGAATCATATTTCAACGATAAATTAGCATAGTTATGATTTTATTATAAATTATAACATAGATAGAGTCTGTATATAATTTTTAAAATTGAGTATTTAATAGAATAATATTTTATTTCACTTTTATAATATTATATATAATATAAAGAGATTAAATATTTAATAAACAAAATTATTATTATATATATAGTTCCATACTTCCAAGATTCTATCATAAATCATAATTCAGACATAATAATACATTGCATGTCTAAAGTTTAAAACCAAAATGAATTCCTTGCTAGTTCAAATACATAAGATACATTTTTATCTTGATTCGAACAACAATTTTCTCAGGAAAACATGCTAGCATAGTTTTCAAGGTAGTTATTAATATGTCACACGTATGTTGCTTGATCTCTTCCAACTGATCCATGAATTGGGTAGTTTGAATTTACCCAACTTGGTGGATATTGTTGATCTGCATGCATAGGTATTGCATATGACATTTGTGGAGAAGGATAATCAAATATACTGCAGCCACCATAACTATCATAATATGGTACATGAGAACCTGACCTTATCTGTGAATCATTCAAAGAACTATTTTATGTGTCCATACTCATTGAGGAGAGAGACATATTCAAATAATCTTCATCAATTTGACTTATTTCTCCATGTTGTCTACCACAATTATGATCAAAATTACATGTATGAGCATCCCAACCTGTTGCACCAGCATCCCAACCTCCGGCATGGACATCCCAACTTATTGCATCAGCATCCCAACCTCTTGCACCAGAATCCCAACCTCCTCTATCATCTCCATCATTTTTTTCTCCACTATTTCCATCAGAAGTATATTGGTCATCGGAAAAGCTGCTAACAGTAACTCCACGATCTACACCAACTTCTTCTCTAATCAATTGTTCAACATTTATTCTCATGCCTCGAGCATGAGAAGCAATTTGTGGATCAGGATTTCCCTAATCATCATCCAAATAGGCAGTTCTAACCTAGTCAAAAAAAGGATTCTTATTGTCGTCCCTTACTTCAGCAACTACTTGAAGTAGATCCATAAAATCAGTTTTATCTACTTTATCTTTTCAGCTGCCATATCTCTAATTTTCAACTTCATATTATAATAACAATAAACAAGTTGTTCAAGCTTAGAATAGGCAAAACGATTTCTTTGTTTTGTGTAGATTAAAGCAAATGTAAAACAATTTCTTTCACATGCAGAAGATTATTGGTTTTAGTGCTTTACACGTTTTACATAAGCATATCAAATTGCTTTCACAATCTTTGCCAAATTCTACTTCAGTAATTATACTATTGACTATTGTGTTTGAAAATTTTATAAATTTGTTAATGCTTCTTTTAAAATAATTTTAAATATTGATTATTTGAACAATAATTTAAGTGTTTAAGATTTATTTTTATTTTTTTTTGCAAAATATCCCTGGATTTCGAGATGAAATTCACAATATTTCAGGAATATCGGGAGATTTTTATAGATATTTCGAATTCGATCGGATATTTGCTAGACATTGGATATTACCCCTGTTTCGATATCAGCCCCTCCAAAATATGGATATATCGGTGGATATGTCAATTTTACAAACCCTGCATAACACAACACAAGACTAGACAAAACTCATGTCATCCAACTAGCAGTGACCAGCAACATGACCATAATATATGTATAGAAACTTTTAGGCCCCGTTTGGTGTGCGGGATTGGATTAGACTATTTCATGGGATGGGATTGGATTAAGATGAGACTGGGATTAGATGGGATTAGATGTGACTGGATTGGATAGGACTGGACTAAATTAATATTATACTGTGTTTGGAGAAACATGGGACTAGGATTGAATTAATACCGTATTTTGTTTATTTGACTAAATATAATAATTTTTTTTTTTGATAATATTTTAAAATTGAAAAAAAAAATTATTTGGAAAATAATCAAGAAAAAAGAATTTTTATAAAGTTTTAATTTGTAAAAAAAAACATAAAATAGTAAAGATTTTTTTTTTTTTTTTTTTTTTTTGTTTTGTTTTGTTGGGGGGGGGGGGGGGGGGGGGGGTGTGTGTGTGTGTGTGTAGATCTGGGTTCAAAACCCAGACCTTTTTCATCAACTTTAAATTTTGTTTAAAAAAAAATGAAATCAAAAGTCGGTACTAGTAGAAGCCGAAGTCTACCATTTGGTTTCGTCCACAGGTCTCATGATGGTTGGCAGCACATTTTTTAAAACTGCTTTTTGGTCTGGATCAAGGTTGAGACTTGAGCTGTAGTAAAATTTCAGAAATCTATTTATATATTAATTTTATTTTCTTCAAAAGTTGATTGGAAAGAGTTAACTCCATTGCTCCATCTCTTATTCGCCGGAAAGAGTTAATTTCAATTTCCTAAAATAAAGTAGTTAATTTTTTTTTAACAAAATAAAATAAATTTTGGTTGAAGAGAAAAAAAATTTTGATAGATGAAGAATCAAAAGAAAAGAAGAAGAGAAAAAGAAGAACAGTTATAGAGAAGTAAAGAAAGAGAAGATCAATCCAATCCCATCAAGAGAGACACTAAGATGTGTTAGAATTTTGAATAGAATTCAAGAGTCATGTCTTTTCACTAGAAAATTGTGTCTCTTGATCAAAAGATGCAACTCTTCTAATTAATGTGTCTTAACCAAGAGACACATTTGAGTCTATAAATTGGAATGAAATTCATTCCAAAAATACAAGAGTTTAAGAAGAGTTTGAAAGAAGTTTTTTGTGAGTTAGTTTTCTGCACAAATTAAACATTCACTACATTGAGAGGAAATATACAAAGTTCGCTAGGGTTCTAATTTCTAGTGCTAGAAATTAGAATACAGATAGTTGTATCCTGGGAAACAGTCACCTACAGAACTTCAACTTCAAGCACAAGAGAAGAGGTGAAATACTGTTTTAGGACATTGCAAGTTTGCAAGCCTCTATCTTCTTTCAATCATTGCAGATACAAGTCAGTAATTTAATTTTACTGCATTATTTCTTTTATTTATTATTGTTATTATTTTGTTGCAGTAATATTTCTACATTGAAATATCAATATATAGAAAGTTGATGTATATATTTTGTTGTATAAAATTTCTATTATTTTTCTATTTTTTATCACTGATTGTTGTGTCCTCAACGATGAAGATTTCAATGTCGCGTAACAATGGAAGGCGATCTTAAGGGCTGTGCTTAATCTGGTGCAGTTCACAATATTTCCCATTCACATTTGAAGTGAATTTTTTTGGAGTTTTAGATATTTTTTCATGTCTTTCTTTTGAAGATCATCTTTGATTTTCAATTATTTTTTTCTGGATTGTGGTGAATCCCACCAACGAGAGAGATGAAAGGTTGAAGTGAATAAATCTGGGTTTGGTTTCATATATATATATATATATATATATATAGAGAGAGAGAGAGAGAGAGAGAGAGAGAGAGAGAGAGAGAGGAAATGTGGAAAAAGAAAGTGACGAGAATGAATTAAATAGGTGGGGTCCACATATAAAATAGTCCCGGGACAAATAGAGATGGGGTTGGAGGTGGGCATATTTAATCCCATAATCATGGGATTATTTTGCTGATGGGACTAACAACCCCATGTCTTAAAACATCACCAAACGTGGGACTAGGACTAAAATAGTCCAATCCTAAGCGCCAAACACGCCCTGGCTATGTTTGTTTGACGGGATTGGATAGGATAGGCTTATTTTTAAGCCACTTCCCACGTTTGGTGAGTCCAAGCAACAGGACAATTTTTATCCCATTACAAATTTTATCCCATTAGAGGAGGATAAAATTATCCCCTCCAAATCAACGGGATAAAATAATCCCCTCCTCTCAAACTCTCACTGCTTACGGCCCTACGCTATCAATAACCACCACAAAATCTCATGCCTCCAACTTCCGTTGACCGTCATTGCTTCGATCGTCGCCTCCAACTTTCGCTGGCCGCCGTCCTCTCACCATAATAGATCTATAATTTTTTTTCCACCATTATTGTAGTAGAGAAAAAGAGATAGGAGGAGAGAGAAGGGCAAGATTCAATTTTTTTGTGATAAAGATGGAGATGGAGTTGATTGTTGGATTTTGTGAATGAAAATTATTGATTTGAGTTGTGTGAAAAAAAAAAAAGCAGAGAAAGAGAAGGAAGAAGAGAGAACAGAGAAAGGCAGAGAAAGAGAATGAAGAAGAGTGAAATCGTTGATAGTGATGACTGATGAGTGGATGTGGGTGGTTGACTGGTTGGTGATGGATTTATTTTTAAGATAAATTTTTTATTTTGTCCAATCCAATTACTTAGCCAAACACAGTATTGGACTATTATTAGTCCAATCCGATGTTACACCAAACACGGAAAACACTATGATTAATCTAGTCCAATCCAATCCAATCCAGTCCTATATCTTAAAAATAGTCCAATCTTAGCCCGCGCAACAAATGCAACCTTAAAGTAATAACTCACTTGTTTCCAAAGAAAGAATCTTAAATAAGGAAAGAAAATTAGCAAGTGATCTTCCTAACCTTTGTATGTAAGCATGGTTTCTTTGTTGATGGGGATGGGGAATTTTGGAGGGACCTATATCTATCCCCATCCCTAATTTCCCATTTTTCCCGTTTTTCTCCGTTTTTCCCCATTTCCTTGTTTTCCCCGTTCCTCCCCTCCCCCAATAAAAAAATCTCCAAATGGGGATGGGAACGCTGGAATTGGGGCCCCAGGGAAAAATGTGCATCTTTAATTGCCACCCAAATAAATCAATTCTAATACAACTCTATCTTTCCATATTTACAAGTTTTTTTCTTTTTTAAGGAAAGTATACTTTTTTTATTTCAAATACAGTATATACTGTAGATACACATACACATATACAGTTGATTCATACTCATATACCTACCATAGTATATGTAGGCACCGAATCCAACAAGGTCAATGGCATAAACCGTGTAGTATTTGGCTAGTGTGCTAATATTCCTGAAATGCATGAACAAATAACAAAGGGTTAATTGCAATAACTTACCCTGAGGTTTTTCAAAATAGCTTAATATTCAACTAAAAGCCTTAATTACAGCAGACGCCCCTATCAATAGTTGACTTCCATCCAATCTAACTGTTGACTAAGGTTTCGGTTGAAAAGTCAATAATGCCCTTACACTTTATTGAAAATGTCTTAATTACTCTACCTTTTAAATTATTAAATAACATTTAAATAATTAAGTTTTTTTTTTTTTTTTTTTTTTTTTGAATGTACAACAACTGCAGGGATCGGCGAGATTGGGCTCTACTAGCGCATCCCGGACGAGCAGCTCCCACAAACGGGGAGAGGAGACCCACATTCAAGTGAGACAACACCCACACACATGGTGGGAAAATTGGCATACATCTATACATGCATGGCCACTTGAACCTTGGTGGAGAGGTCTCCATTTGGAGAGCTACACCACATTGGCAAATGGCCAAATAATTAAGTTTTTTTTTTTAAAAAAACTTAAATAATTAAAAGAAAAGACACTCTCACGCAAACCAAAGATTCAAAGAATGAAAAAAGAGAAGTCACATGACTCTAGTGGTGACCCCGGTTCGGTTTCGGTTTCGGTTTCGGTTCGGTTTCGGACCGAAACCGCCGGTTTCGGTTTGGGTGGGACCCTAAACCGAAACCGAAACCGGAAAACCGTTTTAGTGACCGGTTTCAAACCGCCGGTTTTCGGTTTCCGGTTTCGGTTTCGGTTTCGGTTTTTCCCGGTTTCGGTTTCGGTTTCGGTTTCGGTTTGGCCGGTTTCGGTTTCGGTTTCGGTTTTTTTTTTTTTTTTTTTTTTTTTTTAAATTTTTTTTTATTATATATTTTTACCTTTTCAACCTTTGATTATTATATTATAAAGATTGTTTGGGTTTCCGTTTTTTTTAATATTTTTTTTATAAATTATTATTATTTTTTTTTTTTACCTTTTCATTGATTATTATTATAATAATATATCATAAAGATTGTTTGTATGATTAAAATCTTGACAAATAATAATAAAATCTTGTATTTATTAAATATAAAATCATGAAGTTGTAAATAAAAAAATATTTACAAACATTTTCATTGAAGTATTTAAGTATTTCACAATGTTTAGAAGAAAAAAAATTGACATTTATTAATAAATACAATTTTACAATTTCACAAAATAAATAAATAAATTACAAATTGGCCTTGAAGGCTTGAATTCAAATATACAATATTACAATGTAACAAAGTTAAAATTAAAAAAAAAAAATAAAAATAAAAAATATCGGCCTTGCACTTAATTTTTTACCACAATTAAGCTGCCTACGTATCCTCCACCAATGTAGAGAAATCAAAGGCCACGTAGTTCTTTTACCTTTAATTACTTGCTCGGTGTTGGAGGTTGGAAGTTGGAACAGAATCTATTCGCTGCCTTCCGTTCCCGTGGTTTGGTCACCTTCGAAGAAGTCGTTCACTATCTCCGGCTGGAGTTCTTGTTGTCTATGTTTTGCTTTCGTCCAATCATCAACACACGACTGCATTTCAAGTGATTGTGGACACATAGCCGACCGTCTTGGGTCTAAAATATTTCCACCTGCACTAAATTCTTGTTCCACAGCAACTGTAGAAACCGGCGTTCCAAGAATTTGTTTGGCAATAATAGCCAAAATTGGATATTCATGTTCATGACTCTTCCACCAATCCTGAAGACTAAATTTATCATCTGGAAATTTATGATCGTCTTCTAAATACTGGTCAAGCTCAGAGATAGATTTAGATGAAGAAGATGTTTTTAATTTTTTGGATCTTTGGGAAAACAGTAGATCCCCTAAACCCTGTAATTTAAATTTTGAGGAAGAACTACTAGCACCAGATGGTCCAGATGTGGGTTGGGGTTGTGAAACCGGCACGTTCAAAGACTGACCATATATTTGAAGATATTCATCGTATAATTCATAAAGCAAAGTCTTAACGGAATCACAACAATCAAGAACATCAACATCAACTTCTAAATCTAAACATTTGTAATAATTAGATAAATAGACCTGCAAACATTCTAATTTAAAGCGTGGATCAAAACATGATGCAAGCAAGTAAATATTTGGAATCTTCTCATAATACTGACACCATTTTGTTTTCATGGCAGCAACACATGGACTTAATTGAACATCGAATTCACAGGCACTAAATGCACCAACAACATTAACACTTTGAATAAGAAATAAATGAGTAGTGAGATAGTAAATACCAGATAAAGCATTGGTAGCATCATTAAAAACACGTAACAATTCAAGAATTTTTATACATACATCCCAATGGTTCAATTGAAGAGAAATTGAAGGAACATTATAATTAATAAAAGAAACTAATAAATCCTTATATTCAACACTTTCACAAAGTAACTTATAAGTTGAATTCCAACGTGTGGTAATATCTCGAGAAATTTTTTTTGGATGCATACCATTTTGACAGCAATATTTTAACCATTGTTTCTGGATTTTGCTATGCCTCCAGATATAGTTAATACTATCTCTAATTGGTCTAATAAAAGCAGAAAGCTTTGTTAATCCAGCTTGAACACATAAATTTAAAACATGGCATACACAACGTTGATGAAATAATTTACCCTCAAAATAGGGATTGCACAAATCTGTTAACATAGGAATAGCTGCGGTATTGCTTGCAGCATTATCAAAGCCAATAGCAAAAATTTTGTTTAGTAAATTATACTCTTCAAAAATGATTTTAAGGAGTCGAAAAATATTTTTAGCCGAATGCGAGTCATCAAAAACACGAAATGCGAGAATTCTTTTTTGCATGTCCCAGTTATTGTCCATATAATGACATGTGACACCCAAATATGAATGACTACCAAAATTGTCGCTCCATATGTCGGCACATACAGAAACGCGACCTTGAAAATTTTCAAAAAATGTTTTCAATAATTTTTTTTCTTTTTTGTAAATGCCATTTAGTGTACGTGTGAGAGTGGTTCTAGGAACACGTTGCATTGCAGGATTTAATGCATTTTGACAGTAATTAACAAAACCCACTTTCTCACCAAAACCAAAAGGTAAGTGTTCAGTTGCAACCATTAATGCTAATTGTTCTCTATTTTTTTCAGACGTGTAATGAAATAATTGATTAGAAGAGGTTGCGTACCTAGCAATTTGGGCTTGGTTATTCGCCATCGCGTATTCAGACGGGTGAGTTTTTCTGACATGAGTCCACATCGTGCCATATCCGAAGTTTCTTGGAACCTTGTATGTTTTGGGGCAGTAATTGCACTGGATGTGCCAATATGTACCATCAAAATTAATTTTCTTCATATGCACTTTGAAGAGATCGGACTTCATCGGCTTTTCTTCTTCAGCATCACCTTCACCTGCAAAAAAATCATCCGAAGGGGGTGGGGGGTTAGATACATTTTCATTAATATTGGGGGTATTGTAAGCGGGGTTGAGTCCGTCGAACTCGGGATTAGGAGTAGAAGGCTGATTGGATCCAAATCGATCTTCAATGAACTGCTGAAAAGTCACATCGTCGGCAATGACAGCATCACCAATGTTTTGCAACAAGTTTTCCACGTGACCCTTTCCTCTATTCACATTTCTTGAACCATCTCCCCCACTTCCACTTCCACTTGCCATTGAAAAATTAATAATAATAAAATTTAGATATATGTAAAAAAAATATTGTTGGAATAATGATGGTAACAAAGTAAAAAAAAAATAGATGATTGAAAAAAAATATATTGTTGGAACAATGATGGTAACAAAGTAAAAAAAAAAAATAGATGATTGAAAAAAAAAATATTATTGGAATAATGATGGTAACAAAGTAAAAAAAAAATAGATGATCGAAAAAAAAAAATATTGTTGGAATAATGATGGTAACAAAGTAAAAAAAAAATAGATGATTGAAAAAAAAAAAAATTGTTGGAATAAGACTATAAGAGTGGTGAGGAAGTAAAAAAAAAAATATATGATGGTAAAAAATATAAGAAATAAATATTTTATGCTAGAAAAAAATATATAATAAATTATTTATATATGAAATGAGAAATTGAGAATTAAAGAAAATTGTAAATATATAGAGAATTCAGAAATTGAGATTGAGAGAGATTGAGAGAAGTTGAGAGTTGAGATTTGAGATTTGAGAGAGTGAGAGTGGTGTGAAGAAAAATAGAGTGGTGGGGGGTATTTATAGTTTAGAAGAAAGGGGTGGGTTTGCAAATAGAGAAAATAAAAGGTTAAAAAAAAAAATTGAAGAAACTGCCGTTGGGACTGGGCTGGCCGCTGGGCGTCAGAACGGTCGTCTGCCTGAGCCGCCCAGTGCCCAAAGGCACAATTTGAATTTTTTTTTTCAAAACTCATGCCACGTGTCAGTGGCTGATTGGTTTATATATATATATATATATATATATATATATATATATATATATATATATATATATATTTTCCCTTCTAACGGTTATAAACAAGTATTCGTTCAGACGCTGCCACGTGGCAGCGTCTGATTGGCTCTTTTTTTTTTTTTTTTTAAACCGGCAGTTTACCGCGGACGAAACCGTCGGTTTTATCCGGTTTCCACTCGGTTTTCGCTCAGATGCTGCCATGTGGCAGCGTCTAATTGGATAATTTTTTTTTTTCATTAATTGAAAACCGGCGGTTTAACCGAAACCGCCGGTTTTGTCCGGTTTTCTCCCACCCAAAACCGAAACCAAAACCAAAACCGAAACCGAAACCGAAACCGGAGGGTTCGGTTTCCTACCGGTTTGAAAACCGCCGGTTTTGGGTTTCGGTTTTCGGTTCGGTTTTGACCGTACGGTTCCGGTTTAACCGCGGACAAAACCGACGGTTAACCGGAACCGGGGTCACCACTACATGACTCGTATCTACTTTGAACAATCAAAAAGAAAAAAAAAAAAACAAAAACTGTGAACAAAAGTGCTATGGGTTTTGAGTAATGCTAGAAGACCTAAAAAAGTGATCCAAATTTTGGACTCAAACCTATGTGGCAACATCACATGGGATCTTTGGGAAGTGTGACGTAGGCTCATGTTGTGTATGATGTTGCCACATAGGTTTGTATCCAAAATTTGGGTCCTTTTTTTGGGTCCTCTAGCATTATTGTTGGGTTTTTGTTGATTTGGGTCTGGTTCTTTAATGGTGAAATTGAAGGGGACGTGAGCAAGGCACTACCACCAGTTTCTCTCAACTGTTGTTCTCAGATGATGGTGTTGTTGTATGTCTTGATTTGGATTATCATCATCAACAGTCAACAGATGATCTTTATTAACAATATTTTTTTCTTGTTCTTCTAATACATGTTTTTCTACTCATGAAAAGCCTAAAAAAATTCTTTTCTGCAGTGAAACAACAACTACTACTTACACTAAAAGCACTCTTCAAAATTTGGTGTTTGAATCTGCTTTTTCTACTATTAATCTTTCTTTTTCTTCAAAAGTGAATCAAGAGCCTTGAAATCAAGAGGGTGTTATTCCTCAAACCATCCAAAATAAGTTATAAGCTTATATGGATTTTCTTCAAACCCATTATCAGTTGATCAGAAAAAAATTGAATTTAGTAGAATCAGCAAACCTGTTTCAAAAAAAAAAAATCAACAAGCCAATCAAACCAATGAAGTAGACCAATCAAGCAAGAGACTATCAGGTGTCCGCCTCCGTCGAAGCCGCCAGGTCTTCCTCGGCCCAATCTCGGCCATCCACAGCCTCACCATCACGTTAATCTCTACCGCCGCCGCCGCCGCCGTCGCCGTCGAGATTTGCACCGACGAAGACGATACCCTTCCAGTGGCTCCTCTATTTCCCTCCGAACAGGCGTGTCTTCTTCTGATCCTATGTTTCCTAGGTCCACCATCAATCAAATGGAAGGATTGGATCTTTCATCTGATTTTTACTTTTGTTTTGTTTTTGTTTTTTAAATAAGAGAAAATTGGACAAACTCCCATGAGTTTAACCAATATTGCACTCATATGTAACTTTTGTCAAAATTGCACATATTTCCCCTACTTTTCATTAACTAATTGTTTGACTAGCCTTAAAATTTAAAATGACTAAATTACCCCTGAATTAATTATTTTATTATAATAATTATTATATTTGAGGATTTTATTATAATAAAATTAATTAACTAGCCTTTTTTTATTTAAACGGTTAGGGCTTTTAGAACCTAATTAATTAACTAACCATTTTTTTTAAGAAAAATAAAAACAAATTGATAAAAAATAAAAAATAAAAAAAATGGATAGTTAATTAATTAGGTTCTATTTGTAATAAAATCTCTAACTGTTTAAATTTAAAAAATGGTTAGTTTATTAATCTTATTATAATAAAATCCTCAAATATAATACTTATTATAATAAAATAATTAATTCAGTGGTAATTTAGTCATTTTAAATTTTAAAGCTAGTCAAATAAGTAGTCAATGAAAAGAAGGGGAAGTATGTGCAATTTTGACAAAAGTTGCATTTGAGTGCAATATTGGTTAAACTCATGGTAAGTTTATGCAATTTGCCCTTTAAATAAAAAAGTTAATAATTATTTTATTGTTATTGTTTTATTTCTATTTAAAATGACGATTTTGCCCTTAAAACTTCAATCAACTATTATCTCTAACAGAGTTTGACTAATGGTTTGGGGGCCTACAGCAATTAATACTATTTGTTGAATATTTAACTTTAATGGTAAAACTCAGGGCAAGTTATTGCAATTAACCCAATAACAAAAAATAAGAGTATAAATGAGAAGAAATGGAGTAATTAATGTTGGAAACAGAGAATCAATCAATATACAGAAATAGCATAACCAAAAAAAAAAAATTATAGAACAAGAAGAATGTGATGTTTATGAATATATATATATATATATATAATATTTGCAAACCGTTTATATATATAAAATATAAAAAAAAATTAATTAATTAACTGACTTGGTAATTTTGAGATAGAGACTTGCAGTGACTTGCAATGTCCTAAGACTGAATTTCTCCCCTTCCGATGCTTGAAGGACGAATGGAGACTACCCCTAGGATTCAACTATCTATCTTCTGTGTTGAAGCACTCAACCCAGAAGTCTGGCAAACTACAGTTTTTTTTTTTTCTATCAAAATTTGGAAGACAGATAGATAAAAAAAAAAGAGTAAATGAGTAAATAATTTCCAAAGTAACTTGTTTCTGAATTTAAAGAAACTAGTTTTCCAACCCGAGCGTTGCACGGGCTTTGTATTAAAATTTATTTGTAAAACATTGTGTTGTTTATATCGAATTTTTTTAATACAAACATATTTAAACATAATGAATATATAGTTTTTCCTTTGGTTACCTAAGTCATATTCACCTCAATAGGTTAT